>OY294036.1:86012846-91012846 GCA_958510855.1 Rhagonycha lutea
TCGATGAAATATTTACAATAACAAATTGAACAAGTTAAAATAATTAGTTATCGTATAAAGTGCATTTTGCATATTAATTTAAACCAGAACAATAGAGGAAAATACAACTCATTGTTTAAATGTTTCAATATTTCTATAGCAAACAAGTAAATCATTCATTGTACATACAATTTATTTTTGGGGAGAATAAAAAATATAATACGTTTTATAAAAATAACAATAGGTACAACTACAAATAGTCACCATTTAATTAATCAATATTATTTTGATTTCTTAAAGGTTTGTTCAATCACATTAATTAAACAGTAATGTATTGTGTCATTGATTGATATTATAATAGTGGAGATATTTTTATTAGCCAAATTTTTCGTCTAACTTAACAATCTAACTTGAAAACACGGGTCACAACAGATATTGTTTTTTCTGGCTACGACTTCTTATTCATCCAACCACGTAATAGTCGAGCTAAATAATATAATAATAGAAACAAATTATTTCAATCAGCGAGTGCTCTTATTGGGGTGGCCAGATGTCCCGAACTTGTCGGGACTGCTCCGACTATCTTCTAGTACGTAAAGCTTTAGCTGCTCGGCCTTCGGATTCACCATAGATAAAAAATAGTAATTCGGCCCTCCGTTGGAGGGCGTCAAAACTTCTGTAATGACAGTGACACTCTTTGATAATTAACATGGTTCCATTTCACATACTCTTCGGATTTAAATTGTAAATCAGTATCATAATTACATTTTTTGCTTTGAATTTCATTTTCTACCTACTGTCGGTCAATTAAAAAGTTGTCTGCGACCAACTTCACGCATTAGGACAGATCTGAAATTCAAACAACTGTCACTGTCAAACCTGTCCAATCTGGGATCCAAATCTGCCATTGGTGATTGGTTAATTTAAAATTAATCTTCGTATGCAAAAAACTTTATGCGCTACGAGGAGTTCTGGGTTTTTATTAGTGTGATTCTAAAATTGTGACCTGACTTAGAGAAGGCGGTAAAACTAATATTAAAAAAGGATTTTATGTGGAAACAAGGCTTGAAAATGTAATGCCATCATGAAAGCCATTTGATGTTAAAATTTAATATTATAATTTATAATGATCAGCTAAAACCCACCTCAGGGTTGTGGCGCTGGATAATAGGTAGATAGAACTTGTTTCTTCACGAGTAGAACTTTTAGGGTAAATTTATCCCCAATTTTGGGATTGCAGTTAGGTGAACGGAAATAGCTAATACACCACATGTACTATCCCATAGTAGTATAAAGTTGACTTATTTGAGCTTTAACAAAAAAACACAACTGTTGCGTCTTCAGTCTGTATGTACGTCCTTTACAGAAAAATAATAATAATAGTAATACGTCGTTTATTAATGACGTTCCTAATTTCTATTAGCTATAAGTTGTATTAGCGTCATGCGAATCCAAAAACCGTACTTTGACCTCGAAAAGTGCGTTTAAAAGCCGATCGTGTCTGCTAATATTAATATACTTTACTATGTTTATTTAGGAATAATAAAACTAATCATTATTGAGCATACAAAAAAAGCAATCTGCATAACGTAGATTGGAAATATAAATTTATCTATTACAATTTTTATTAAGATTATTTTTAACGTTGTTTTTCAAAACTAAATTTTTCTTTTTTAAAAAGATAGGCATATCAAAGCACATTTCTCCAAACATATAATTAAAGAGAAAGATCTTTATAAATTTAGTGACGCGCAAGGATGGATTTAAAAATGAGTTAACCGTCTATAAACGCAGACAAGGTTCCGTTTCAACTGTTACAAAATATTTTCAATTATCCGTAACAGCATATTTAAAAAATAAAACCTTGCTTCCTTTTCTATTTTCTGTCAAGTGCAAATATAAGGTACTAAACTGTTCAATTAATGTGAAAATTGCCAATTCATATTGATACTTAAATTTCTTCATTGGCTAATTAGTTAGAAATTAATGTGTAAATGTTATTGTTTTTATATCGTTAACTCTTATTCGTTTTTGTTGTTAATTGGAAAATAATAAATAAATTGAACATAAAACAGTTAATGTAGTACAACTTAATTAAATGTTTTAAATAATATGCGGATATTTTTATATTGCAAAAGTCCCGCTGGGCTGCTTAAATAAATTAATACCATAAAAATAAAAATCAAAATTATGCTGTAATTTAAAATAATTTAATTGTATTTAAATATAAGCTTAAGTATGTACATAATTTATTGATTTTTCACGCTTACACTTACTATAACTTACCTTCCAACCAATGACATTGCAACGGGAAAAGGTTTCATTTTTTTATTTCCTGTTAAATATTCCGTAAGATTTTGAGATTGAACGGAGTTGCAGTATTTACTACCGCATCCAAAATATAATCCAGTAACTGCAGATATCATCAACATAGACGAAAAAACTGTATAGTCGATCACGTCGAAATAATATCTTTTATCTTCGACAGTCATTTTGGCACTTTTCACTTCTGCAAGAATTCAAAATTGAATTAGTAATAAGTTTGTAGCAACAGACAAAAGTGTAAGTAACTGGCCTTGAGCCTGCTAATGAGAAATGGTAGTAATCGATTTAGTTATTGAGTGCACTACCATTCAACGTGGTATTTAAAATATTTAACGTTATCGATACAGTCAGTGAAATAAAATACCAGTTACAATAAATTCACACTTACAATTTCTATAAAATACAACTGACATGACATTATAAAAATTTAACACAAACTGTCATGACTAATAAAAAACTTTACCATTAGAAAGTAACAAATAAGTAAAATATCTTACTGTATTAATAAAATAAAAACACTTTCTTTAACACTTTTATTCAATATTATAATTAAAATTACAAAAATTAACAAACTCTACGTTCGACGCTTCAAGTTTCCTTTCATTTGATGACATTTTCAATAATCGAACCTATTAATAAATATTTCATTCTCATTAAAACTATAATGCAAGGAAAAATATGCGATCGCCGTAATTAATATGTTAATTTTTACATTAAGAATGTCTAACTTGAACTTTATGTAAAACTGGATCCGATTTTGTTAAAAATTGCTGTTTAAAATAGAAATAATGGAAAACAGAAACAGTAAATTGATAGTTCTAATAAGATAATTGGTAAAGAAAATGATACAGCTATTAGCCACGCCTACTTTAGCTTTGCAGGCTTGATCTACCTCTAGCTATATAATAATAACTCATTTTGCAACCAAAAATCAAAATTTACATAAGCAAGTTTAAGTTTAATTATTATCATATTATTATTAATATTTTAAAGTAAACAATTAATTAATTTATGCGCATACCTGTATATTTATAATTAATTAGCACTATTAAATTTTACACATTGCAATTTTTTACAATACAACAAGCAGGATATTTTATGTTTACTACTACTTGGCAAAGAAATTAAAAAACTAAATAAAAAATGTACTATCAACTAATTCGGTCAACTAGCAATGCAACAAAATAAAACGAACGTATTGACCAAGTATTATATATAGCTGACGTATAACTTTTTTTTTGAATCTGCTAAGTTAATACTAATTAAAACATAAAATTCTCTATTGAAATCATAAAGATCATAGTACATAAACGTTAATAAAATAATAACTTATCAGTATCTAATTTGGTTAAGATTGACGTAAACATCAATTATTTTTAACTTTTCGCTTTAGTGTAGCCAAATGATATACAAGGTAACTTTAGGTAACTTTTTTAAATTGAGGATTGAAACGCCTTTTTGCCAAAATTATAAAAAAATGTCAAGTTTTTGTTTATTTTAAAATCTTCTAAAAAAAAAGAAGCACGAAGACGTCATGAAGAAAGTTTTTTTCTAATTGTTAATTTTCGTTGACAGTTGTCAATTAAAACCGACATTTGTTAATTAACACTTACACATCTTTATCTAATGTACAATATAAATGTATTGTAACTTTGCCAAAACTATTAATATAACCACAGAGTTATTGATTATTCTTATCAATGGATACACCATTATATTAATTACCACAATAACGAATAACTGGCAATCAAAAAATATAAGGATCATGGGTGGGTAAATGCCGTTCCGAGACAAAAATATAATTTTCATAGAAGAAATTATATGATCTGATATAATTAATATAATGATAGTTCCATTACGTGCATTATGATTTAATTCTTTAAGAACTGAAAAACATCATCAGTATCAGAATTGTATTTTCATTTGCATCTTCTTTAATGATTTAAAACTTTCATGATTTTGTGGTAATGTAATGTTTTCCGATTTTCCCGAAACAATTTCCATTTTCAGAAACGGTCTATATTAAAATAGGAATAGGCAATAGTCAACCAGCGAGCCATATCCAACCCACCAGATGAATTTGTCCGGCCCGCATAGTATTTTGATTTACTCATGAATTTGTATATAAAGTAAGTTATTCACAAAAAACTCATCTCACAAACAAATAACAGTTTTATAATTGTAATTTTGAACTATTATTAAATTATTATAACATCTAATACAATATGCCTACTATTTTGAAAGTACAGGGTGGGCCATAAAGAATTTACTATTTTAAAACGTTATTGCGATCGATCGGTATATCGTAACGGAGTGCGGGTGGTGGGGATTAGTAGCTTGGTTAATGGAAATTCAGTCATGATGGAGCGCTTTACGGGTGAGCAGAGTGCACTTTGTGTAAAATATTTTTACAACAATAGCGATTCATGCATTGTTGCTCGGCATTTATTTCACTCTGAATATGGATTACATGACTATAAATTAAATTTCCCAATTATTTATTCTAATTTAAATAAATGTTTATTTCGCTACTATTTTTTATGGCCCACCATGTACAATAAATTGTTGCAAAAATTTTAGTATTAATAAAAATTTAAAAAATTATAGTTCACCTCTTTCAGAACTTCATGTTGAGTTTACATAACAAGGTATATGCCGATTTCAAGATTGACTGATTTAATATTGGTTATAGTTCACCATTTTCATTTGATGTCGAGAAATCTGCACCATAATATCCTATTAGAGCTCGTCAAGCTCATACTGAACTAATATGACCATATTCTGAAAGAAAAATTTCAAATGCTGCCAATACTATACTTTCATAAAAATTTGTTCAATGCAAAACATGCAGGCTCAATGTTTTATGATTTTTAGATCTACTACGATCACTTGTAAAATGTACTGATTCATAAATATATCAAAATATTCAAGCATTGGTCTCCTGGTTGTCTGTTGAGGAGAGACAATTAGCTTCAAGTTCTTACTTCGTTCGGACTCAAACCAGGTATCTCGGTATTAACAGTCAACGCACTTAAACTGAACCGTCTCTAACGTAAAGATATTTCAATGATTTTCAAGATATCAATACTTGATGAAAACCGGTGTAAATCTAACTTCCATTTTCGTAATTCTGGATCCGAAGGATTCTATTCCATTTTTTCATTTTCTATATGATCCTCTACAAATACTACTTTGAAACTCCAGATATACAATAAATTTGCTTAATTTATGCCACACTACATGTACATTTGGTAAAAAAAATAATAGTCCTTTGAGATATTACCGATTTTTCCCATTTTATTGTGAAATTCATCTCCTCCTATACGATTTCCAAAACACACGACTAACGGGAGGATCAGTGTTATGCTCAAAGATTTCTGATTACTTGGAGATGTTGAATGGATTTATATTTTTTTTAATCAATATGGTTCTAAAAAAGGAAATTTAATGAAAAAACGTTGATATCGAAATGCGTTACTCCTATATTAGATTTAATATTAATAATGTTGGATTTTGTATTTTAGCTGTTATCTTCCATTTAATTTTAAGTCTGACGACACCCCTCTTTCACTGATGTTTTATTTAACTTGCTAAAAGCTTTTATTAAAACCTTTCATTATCTTTTATTATTATTTATTAAAAGCTTTTATTTTTGTTATTAAAAGTTTTTATTGAATTATCTAACTTCAGATGTCGATATATTTTCAAAATAATCTTTCAAACACTTGTATATGAGAAATCGAATTGAAATTATATACAGGTCTCTAACACTACCGCTAAGTATTTGCCAATCTAAACTTTTTTATATTTGTAGGGGTTTGATTTTAAGATTGCAGCGCCGCACCGGCAAAAATTGGAACCCGTACATGAGGTATAGTCGGTGCTTGTCTCTATCTCTCTTTAATGAATACAAACTAAAGCAGAACTGTATGACGTCACACATAGGATTGTATCGAGATTTATATTATTGGTGAACTAAAAAAAAGACAATTTTCTTCACTTATAGTAAATATATCCATACATGTGCATAGTAACATTTAACTAAAAGCTAAAAAAAGGTTATTTGTGTCTGTGACATACTTCGTACGCTACTTAGTACACTAATACCTTACTTTCTTAAAGGGGATAGTGAAATGTGTTAATAGAAACATAAGCGAGTGAAGCAAGCAAGCAAAAATAATGCCACAGGCGATTTTTTTAGTTAAAGTGAGTCTAGGTTGCCCTAATTTAGAATGTTAAACTAAAACATTAACCTTCAAAATCCAGAACAATCCCGGATCACATTTTCAAAGAAAGACAAAAGCACAAACTTCATCTACATTTTGAATTTTTTATAAGGTTCATACACTTTGAGTTGACTAGGCGCAGCCAACTTTCTGCGCAGTAGATGTGAATGGAGAACGATTGACACCCAACAGTAGCGTAAATAGGATTTGAATTTGGGGGGTGATGAATCTGGTAGGAGACACCACCGGGGGTCTGGGATTTTGGAAATTTTTTCTTTTAAATGTATTTTTTTTATTATTATTAACCTTTGGGGTGATTCATCACCTGATCACCCCCCTTATTTACGCCACTGACACCCAATTCCACCAATTGAAACCAACATGGACCCGACCGGACAAATGAGGCTACTAGATGCAAAACTCTGTGTTTGCAATTTGCTGAAAAGTAAATACAGTTGTTTGCACGAATAATGAAGCTTCGTCATAAACGGCATTTGTATGAAATAAGACGAAAATTGTGAGTCACATAAGTGTTTGATATAATAAATTTAAATCATAAAATTTAATAATTAATAAGCTTAAAATTTTATTTTTAACAATATTTATTACTTTTATGAAATAAGTGGGTCCACGGTCAAATTCATACCAAAAACGGTTTGGGAAATCAAAAAATTTAAGAAACCCTGCTCTAATGAAATGGAAATATAACCTAAAATCAAACTAATTTGTTAAAAAATTAAAGCAACAGTCACTATAAAAACTACTTTCATTTACATTATTATTCACGCTAAGAACTATTGTATCTATCTCTTTCTATCTCATACGTTGGGTGTCAGATAATTTTCGACGTAAAAGATTTCTAAAATCAGACATTTAAGAATAATTTAATATAGTGTGTCTTTGTTTCACCTATGTTACTACAATTAATTAAAAAAAAAAGGTTGTCTGTACTTAATTCAGATGGTTGTGACGTAAGCTTCATTATTCGTGATTACAACTGTAGTGCATTTTGTAATTAATTTCAACAGCAAAGAGAGTTTTCAACCCAATAGAAAATTTCACCTAAGGCTTAAGATAATAAAAAATATGACTTTTTCTACCTACCATTATTACCAATGCAAATAGGTCCTTTACAAAATTTCAAAAAGTTCGTTTTTTAGTTATAGCAATTCCTGAATCAGATGGAATGTTTATCACAGAAAATGCAGCCCATTTGACTAAATTTGTATCCCTTATCATAAGCAAAGAAATTCTTCAGTAGTCACTTAAAAGCAAGTATACTGTATATAATATAAATTTATAATCAATAAATCATTTCTATATAATATATTTCATGTTTGACCTTTAAATTTAAAACCCATCTTACTTTGGAAACCAAAATTAGCAAATGTATGATTGAAATGACTTCTTTCAGCTGTTCAACATGATCTTTGCATTGTATCATTATAAAATTGTGAGTAACCTTGATACATTTTTAATTCTTCGTGTTAGTAATGTCTACTGTGTGACATTGATTAATAAAAAATTCTTAATTAATTAGTACTATTTACTATAATTAATCAGTTTTAAAGGAATTTATATTAATAAATGCATCGATACCTCAGTTCAATAGTGTAACAAATAAAAAAAACAATATAATTAAAAAGAGTCGAACATCTAATGTTCGCCAACATATGGCACAAGTTACTATACGGAAGTGTTAAAATTAACACAAGGTTATAATATGATATTGATAATAAATTAACATAAGTTTTAAATCGTCAATATCTCAAAACTAGAGTTTTTGACTAGCTACACTATTGAACTGGGATATTTACTCGACATTCTAATTTCAATAATCTCATGGTGTCATGGTAGAAAAAATGTTTAAAGAATTATTTATGTATTGTTCAATGTCTCTTCTTCTTGGTCGGTACGCCAGAATCCGGGCATCGTAACAGCACATGATGAACAATTGTTTATCATTTACGAAAGTTGTTCTCTTGGGAAAGGGTAAGTATGCAGTGGGGGTGGGGGTACCTCTCCCTTCTACATAGAGACGGCCAGAATAAAGTTCTTAATTCATCCGGAATCGAACCGGGCATTCCGAGTCAATACTCAATGTACGTAATAAGGAACGCACCTGCGCCAGTATCAAAAGACCCCAGCTCGTCAACACATCGATTAACCTTCTGCTTTAGAAAAGTATCACAAAAAGGAGGTGAGAGATGCGATAAACAAATTAAAAAACAAAAACAGCAAAGATATAATATGACATAAACGCCAAGCTAATAAAAAAGCTTCAAAAACCAACTGATAAAGGGAATTAAACGATGCGATATTTAAAAAGGTAATATGTGAATACTTAATAGATCCAGGTATTCTATAGTCCAGCGATTCTCAACCTGGGGGTCGCGGATCTATTTTAGGGGGTCGCAGAAAATTTAGCGATTTCTTTCCAAAATTAGTTTTGAATTTGAATTGTAAATTAAAATTCTTAAATTAAACAAACACTAATGGTTACCTTGTTGCTCAAATAATTGAATATAGGATTGATAAACTCGTATCAAAACATCAAGATCAATGAAGTCATTAATAAGTAAAAAAAAGTACAAGTTGAGTATTTGTGTGTTTTTTAGATATGTGTATCTTTTTTTAATATAAATTTTAAACAATAGTAATTTATCACTATTTTTGATAACTAACATAGGCGCAACTAGGGGGGGGGGGCGGGGGGGGCTATGCTCCTAATATTCAAATTAGCCCCCCAAAATATCCCAAAAATTATTAGTTTTTAATGGCGATATTATGAAGAATCGATTAACTTAAAATTCGCAACCCTTACTACCCTCTTAGTAAACACTGAATTTCCACAGAAATTTTATTTTTGAGTTAGCAATTCACCCACTTAGTTGATTTCTTAAGAAATGTTAAGAACTGCCCTTTTATTTTTATAATTATTTTTGTTATTATGATATTTCAGTTTAATGGGGAAAGAAACTTGAATTGATTATCAAACGATGAGGTTAGCGTTGAAGGCCAGGCTTTCGAGAAGCTTATTATTTTTCAAAAACTAGTTTTCTGCCCCTGAAATCCCAAAAATTAGTACAAAAACATCTATTTTATAATTTCTAACTTTAAATCTAAGCTCTCTTGACCTTAAAAATCAAAATTTTTTGCCTGCGGCGCAATTTTTCGTTATTTTTACCCCCCCCTTTAAAAAATTGTTTGAAAACATTTTTTTAGCCCCCCCAAACTTTTGACCCTATGATTACTGACATTGTTGGGGTCGCAGAAAATAAGCAAGAAAATTTGGAGGTCGCGTCGTAAAAAGGTTGAGAACCGCTGCTATAGTCTATAGTATAGATATAGACGATTTCATGAACTAACAAAAAAAAATAAGATTTGCATCAAAAACAAAAACCATCCCATGTAACAATTAATTACACATGAGACACAATTTGAGTTTATTTGTGAGATACAGAAATTTTGTAACACCCTGTGAGTACTTTTTAAATTTGATAACAGCCGCGGTTTTCTGTAAAACATAAGGTGAAAGTGTTAATATCAGTTTGGTGCGCGAGCAATTAACAACGTTGCGTTACCTGCTAGAAAGACCATTTTGGTTGCCAGCAACTAGATCCCCACCACAAAAGCAAATTTTGAATTTTGGAAAAGGAACGAGAAACACAGCAGTTCCCGGGTGAAGCTCAAGTAGAGAGAAGTTCTTGGGGAGACGTCGATTGAGAAAGTGTAAATTTCTCGATAAAATCCCAATTAAGGAACTCAACTGCGATTCTTTGGTACAAAAAGACCAAAGCATTAATTTACTTAATTAAACCGAAGTAAATGAATTTACAAAATTCGAGTATTTGATAAAAGTTGTGTATTGTGAACGTGGCGAATTAAAAATTGACTTCACATTTGGTGACGTATTTGCATTTGGAATACTGGCTGACGTGTGGAACATTCACAGCTTTGGACAGGTTGAAACAGCTGGCGACTACTGGCACGAGTTTCGACGCATGCATCCAGCAACACACGAAGTTTAATGGAATGTAATAAGTTTGCGATAAGGTACAAAATTTGTTTTTTTTATTTTTAATTAATCTAAATTGTGAATCAACGATTTGTGTTGATTTTAGATTGATTAAAGGACTTTGTTAAATTTGATAATTATAATTTGTTTACATGATTACACTGATAATGAAATATCCAAGTTTAGCTCCTAAAATCGAGGATTTAAATGTAATTTGGATGCTTTAATTATTACACATAATAACACATTGGTTTTAGACAAAATTGTTGTCCAAGTTAATTTGATGCAAATTTTTATTGATTCTTTATGCCACTTAATAAATTATGTCTACAACAAATTTCACCTCTTATTTTGTCTGTTGAACTCATCAACTTTTTCTCTTCGAAAAACCCTACTACGACGTGGGTAAATTAGGGGTAGTTGGCACCTGCAAGTGGGGCTTTATTGGGTTCAATTAGGCATAACTTTTTGGCATCCCTTAACGTGAAGCTGTAGTAGATAAATTAGGGGTTGTTAAGTGCAACTTTTGATATCCCTTAACTTTACAACGAATTGCCCTCTTATTTCGTCTACTGAATCCACTGACTCTGAGGAAGAGAAAAACTCTACTCCGATAAAACGTTAGCTTTATAGGGGCCTTTGTGGGGTGATTATTCAATAAGGGATGAATATCATTGCAATATCTATCAATAATTACATTTCTTCAGTTTTGATGATTATAAAATTATTTTCCTAGTTTTTAATAAATACTTTTTGGGAATAATAATAATTCGGTGGTGTCAAGGAAAAGCGAGTCAAGGAAAAGCGAGTCAAGTCAAAAAACCTTTCATTGCACTTTAGCACATAATAATAATATGGCATCTGTAAATACGTGCCAAAGTGCAAAGAGAAATTCTTTGTACTTGACTAACTTTTCAATGACACCACAGAATTTATTTCATGCACCTGCACAAAATGTAAAAAAATACTACTATATAAGAATAGACCCCACACCATTCGCAAGTTACACCACTGGTAGCATTTATATAATTTTGAAATTATTTTGTAGGAAAACAAGAGCTTATGTCACGAAACAGTTTAAGAAAATTAACTTTTGTTTCGGCGGTAATCTTTTTGCAAAAAAATGTTTAAAACAAATAATAAAAAGTTACTGTAGTCGATGCTTTATTTCGACCTTGCGCAAGCAATCATGAAGAGCGAAATATTTCAAAATTAGCGCCAATAATTTTTTAGCTCGATCGATAAAGGAATTCACGTGTAAAGAATATCTCGTCAGTTTACGTTAAATGTCAATTACATAAATAAATTTTATAATCTTAACGTAAATTAAAATGCTAAAGCAATGTTAATAAATAACAGAAGGTGATTACTTACAGTTACTTGTTCCTTTTTTTTTGAAAAATGGCTGAATCTGTGCCGTCACAACAAACTGTTCCCGATACGCCTTCCACCACGATCACTATCGTTTCCACTGACACGCAGGTAATATATTATATTTTTTGTATTACGTAAGCGCGATAACAAGGTTTACTTGGGTTAAAATATCATACGTAAAAATGTCTTTCATACTTAAGAAGTACGCTCGTTTTTGTACCACAAAAGTGGTTCGCTCTTGTGAAACCAAATCGATAAATTACAGTGTTCAATGTGAACCTAAATTTAACGACGCACCTCTTGCCGGAATTCGAGTAATTGATCTAACTCGCATTGTTGCTGGACCTTATTGCACAATGGTATTGGGCGATTTGGGTGCAGAAGTTATTAAAATTGAACAACCTGGTACCGGCGACGAGGCAAGAAAGTGGGGCCCTCCGTTTATTGGAAACACCAACGAAACTTGTTACTTTGTTGCACTTAATCGAAACAAAAAAAGTATTTGTGTTAACTTGAAATCCGAAGAGGGTCGTAAGATAATCTACGACTTGGCGTCAAAGAGCGACGTTTTAGTTGAAAATTACGTTCCTGGTAAGTTGGACACACTACAATTGGGTTACCATAACTTGAAAGCCATAGCACCACATTTGGTTTACTGTTCCATCACTGGTTACGGTTTGACCGGTCCGTACAGTAGAAAACCTGGTTACGACGTAATTGCTGCTTCGATTGGTGGGCTAATGCATATAACTGGACCTGAAGGTGGAGAACCTTGCAAAACCGGTGTTGCTTTAACTGACATTGCCACCGGTTTATATGCACATGGTGCTATTATGGCAGCATTGCTTAAACGTGCCCGTACTGGTAAGGGGCAAAGAATCGACTGCAACTTATTATCCACACAAATTTCGACTTTAATTAATATTGGATCGAATTATCTGAACACAGGAAAGGAAGCACAACGATGGGGGACTGCTCATGAGAGCATAGTACCCTATGCAGCGTTTCAAACTAAAGACGGATATTTTACCATGTGTGCAGGTTCCGATATTCAGTTTAAAGACTTTTGTAGTAGAATCGGTACACCTAAATTAGCAGAAAATGAAAAATATTTAACCAACAAGGAGAGAATCAAAAATAGAAGAGAATTGATTGCACTGTTGAACTCGATATTTATTACTAAAACTAACGCGGAATGGTCCAACATTTTTCAAAATTCTAATTTCCCTTCGGGACCTGTAAATAATTTACAGCAAACCTTTAATGATGAACATGTTAAAAGTATAGAATTGGTACAAGAAATGCAGCATCCTGTAGCTGGTACCATTAAAGTTGTTGGACCACCTGTGGTTTATAGCGAAGGAGGAAATATTATAAGATTACCTCCTCCGACTCTAGGACAGCACACCGATGACATTTTACACAACGTTTTAGGTTATGGAAATGGTAAGGTGAAGGAATTACGTGCGAATAACGATATTCAGTAAGGAAATCTGCTTATTTTTATTATTAATTCTACTACCTTCAGTTTCTCAACAAATAAATTAAGTGTTCGGTTTGCTACATCAGCTAAAATTTCTAGTTTGAGTTAGAATACTCACCAAAATTTGATTTCACAATTAGGCCAAATGAGTGCTACATCCAATTTTTTGTTGGGCTATCCAATAATTTAAGTGAATTTCAGACCCTACCTGAAATTTTGATTTCTGATGGGTGACAAATGTAACACAATTTTGTCATTATTAATGACAAATTATTGTACTAGTCAGTGGCGCACCTAGTATTTTAATGAGGGATTATTTTCATGATTGAAAAATTGTATTTTCTTCCTTATGGGAGTTTTGAAAACATGTAGTGTAATTCAATAGATTATTATCAATAGGTAGAATTACTAAATTTGGTAGCGCCATCTTATGACCTACACCAGGTGTTTCCCAAAACTCTTATAAGGTTTATGTATTAACTTTGCTTAAGAATAATTATAGTGTACTGCCGTCGTCACTGAAAGAACAATTAGGCAAACGCGAAACAAATAGCAACAATTATGTAGTATAATTTAATAATTTCGTTAAGTTTTTTTTTATAAAGTTAACCGAGCTAGATAGAATTTTGTATAAATTTTCCTGAAATGAACTGAAAGCAATCATTAAAGATCCCACGCCCCGCCTGTTTTCCGCGTGTTAGTTTTATAATGTTTGAATTTGTTATCTTGCAACCTTCATAATGTCACACTGGTCATTTTTACAGAAACATATTTCTAACTTATCTGGGATTCCCCTTCCACCTAGTCGAATGTTTTCATTGTCTTAAAATTTTGACAGTCGAAAGGGTCCATTCGTTTTCTTATACCTTATATTATTTATATCTTATTTTTCATCTTATCTTACAAGCACTGTGAGATCCTCCGGATCTCTGGCACTTGTTATCTTAATATAAAAATCACTGGTTTATACTGCAATACGCGGCTTCCCGGTTCTCAAACGCCAATTGGCGTTTGGTTTTTGTTAGCATTTTACATTTTTTACCTACGACTAGAGCAAGCCCGACGTAGAACCCCCAACCTGGAGGACCAGAAAACGGCCAGAATAAAGTTCTTACTTCACCCGGATTTGAACCGGGCATTTAGCGTTCATAGTCGACTTACTCGACCCCTATGCTCCAACCGTCTCTATATTTTTTTATATTTACATATTTTAATTTTATAAATAAGTATTTTTGTATTGTAAAAGATTGCCGTTTATTTAATTTCACGTTTGATTGAAAAGGATTTCTATCTCGTTCTCTTCTATTCACTTATTCGCTTACACTGTAAAAATGTCTATGAATAGAAGAATCTAACAACTGCCTAGAGCAGTGATTCTCAACCTTTTTTTTGTTGCGGCACACTTTTAACAATTTCAAAATTTGGCGGCACACAAAGAAAAAGAAAAGTTTAAAAATTATTTACTTACCTATAACACACTGCGTAAAATAGTTTATGATAATAATTTTAAATGTGCGAAATAAAATAATTTTAAATCATATTATTTAATAATATTAACATAATTATAATATCTAAAATTTCGCGGCACACAAAAGTGCCGCGGCACAGTGGTTGAGAATCACTGGCCTAGAGCCTGCTTGTACAACAGATTGGTAACCGCAATTTCTATACAGTTGACAAGTTATAGTTTGTGCCTTAGTGTTGCCTTTCAAATTAAACTAAATGTTATGATTACCACAATTAATCGTGAGTGAATTTCAACAGAGAAAAATCTACTAAAACTGTGATTAAGATTAAGTGTACTAATGTGTTCGTTGAAAAATTGCCATACTTTTATACTAAACTTATAGATTAAGAATAGAGAACTATCTTGAATTATTCAAAATGTAACAAATAAAAGTGCCTTAAAAATTATGAAAAATATGGAATTTAAAAAGAACTAATTAAAAGCCTTTTTGAAGTTTAAATCTACTTTCATATTGTATTGGAATTACAATTACAGTTAAAATTGTTATGTAGTAACAAAGATAAATGAGAGCTGTAAAGATGGAAAATGCATACAAACTTATGTATTTTTTTTTTGCTGTAATACTGCGTTACTAATTATTTTCTCCCCCATTTGCAGATGATGGCGCTACCGATTTGGGGTTACTGTTTTTTTAAATTAACAAATCAACTCGTGATATTTAACAAATAATAACCCCACATCGGTAGCTCCATCTGCAAATGGAAAGACAATTTTCCATCTTTACAGCTCATATATCTTTGTTATATTTATTTATCAGGTTATCAGGAATTCAAAATGATTATTATTAGAGTGAGATATTATGTTATTGTACAGGGTGGCTCAAATTCGCTTCTTCTTATGGGGAAATCGGTAACTATAGGAGATATCGAAAAATGGATGGCGCATCCTCAATCTCTTTTTTTGAGAAAAGCTCAATGGCGAAAACCGGAATTCACTATCTTGTTTTGTTTTAAAAGTTCGATTATTGGACTTTTCGATAAATGTCGATATCTCGGTTGTTTTTGAAGTTGCCAAAAAAGTGTTGATACTTTCTTCAGACACTTTTATAAGGGCAACAAAATAGGCTGAATAGATTTTAAATATTTAAGTGAGTTTCCGAGTTATAATACAAAGTTGTTTTTTTTTCTTTTCGCAAAAAAAGAGATCAAGGATGTGCCATCCATTTTTCGATATCTCCTATAGTTACCGATTTCCCCATAAGAGGAAGCGAATTTGAGTCACCCTGTACAGCTCTGTCGTACCAATGTAAAACAATGTAATGCAAAAAGAGGAGTTTTGAAAATAACTCTAATGGTGAGATTATGCAACACTATTAAAATAAGCTAATTTAAGCTAATTTAAATTATAAAAGTTAAACATACGTAAACTAATGTAACCGGTTATGCAAACATTTAATTTAATTTAACAAGTGTCAAAAATTTTAACTTTTTTATTTAAATGTGTCAAATTTAAATTTTTAGATTTTAAAATTACTAAAATGCGCTTTCGTGAGCATTTTACTCAAATATCTATTATTTTTTATAGATCTATGATTCTACCACATCAGTTCTCCTATTTTTAATATCTATGGTGCATACCTATCATTAATCGTCGCTGCTCGTTGGTAGATATTATTCAGGTTGGAAAATAATTATTGATACTATTATTTTTTATGATAAAGCGGTCCAGAAACAGTTTTTTATAGCTTGGAAGAGAATTATGCTTAATTTGAGTCGACACAGTACAACATTCATTGCTTTTTATCAAATCATCCACTTCGAAGAAGTATCCCACGAGTCGATCAATTAAATTAAAAATGAGTGCAGAATTGGACCAGGTGATGCAAACTGCCATGGCGAACTTTTCCAAATTAAAATCTAATTGTTTGCTAATAATTAACTCAATAAATAAGTTGTTTTCATTATTTATTCTTTATTTGCGTTTATAATTCAATTACAAAATTATTAAAGGATAACAGTACGAGATTATTTATATTTGTTAAAACCCAGTAGCACTTGAACTGAAATTATTTTCTTGCATGATAATATACTCTTCTTGTACGAGGTTTTAAAATTTTGACATCAAACATTGCTCCTTCGGGGTGCTGATTTATTGGTTGTATAAAATTTCCAAGTAATTTCTTGCAAAGAAAGCTACAAACATAGTAATGATAGTATTATTTGTTAAATATAATAATATTAATGTAATAAGTACTTACTATTAATGAGTATGTAACCGTAAGACATCTTCGGTAAATAAATTATTTCATCGACTTGAATTTTCATTTCGACAGGCGAATTTATTTTGTATACAATATAATAATACATTTTGTATTTAAAACATAGCTCTAGGTCATTGTCCTTTATGTATTTAACCATATTTAACTATATTCTGAAATTTTCTGCTTACATGTAATATTTGGGCTTTTTATTTTTATCAACTAAAAGAGACAACAAAACGAATAAACTGCTTCAACACACAATTTCTAAAGAAATTTGTATTGTTAATACTTACAGTTTCATGGTATAATAAGCACATTATGAGTGAAGAGATGTTTTGTGGTGCAGAGTTAGCGGAGATACAAACCTTAATAAATATAAGATAGAAAGTTGAAGCCTCCAGCTGTGACATATACAGCATGTAACACAATTATAAATACACAAAAAAAATATTTTTTGTAAATAGTCACTACAACTGGATCATCTGATGAATTTAAAATTCAACTTTAAATATTTTAATTTATTATCTGTCATTCCGAAGCCCCGCCCCATTATTATTAAATTACGTTAAATGCTTGCATAATCGTTCATTTTTTCTTAGCTTAAATTAGCTTAGCTTAAATTAGCTTAAATTACACTAAATGCTTGCATAATCTCACCATGAATCTCACTTTATACATTGCTTTAAAATAATTAAGCATACATTTTTCATAGTGTTTCATTTTAATATACAAAGAGGAGGCGGAAAATCATCAATTCTTTGTGATACTGATATTATTTGCCGATACAAATATTAAATTGTACATGTTATGCAAATCCATCTTATTTTATTTGAAATTACGCTAATTAAATTAAACTGACGCAGATCAGATCTTCGATCTAATATTATTGATACAACGCAATTCGAGACACAAGTGTACATTGTTTCGCATTGACACGACAATACGTCGCGTCATGTTAAGGTTGAAGCCCACTTGGACCACGCGACGCGACACGACAGACGCGCTTAGAATGATTTACATCGTGGATTTACATAGAATCAAATGCAAGTCCGCACACTAAGACCTCGCGACACCAGGCCATAACACCAGGCTACAACAAAAGTGTAGCTCGGTGTGGTGTCGCGTCGCGTGGTCTAAGTGGGCTTGAACCTTTATGATATTATGTACATAAACCCACCTTAATGTATTACTCAGTCTCCCATAAACAGTCAATAAAAATTATTGGAAACAAACTATACGCGACCTTCTTCATTCTAAAGGCCGTGACTTTTAAGGCAAATTACACAGATCAAGGAATTCTTTTGAAACAATTTATTTCTAACATGAAAATATACTAGAATGCAGACGAATAATATAAAAGTAATAAAATTTAAAAGAAGTGTAACGTAGCATAATACATGGGGTGCCATATTCTGAATAAAAAATTTTAAATAAAAAATGTAATATAATTTCTGAATATCGTAGGCTAAGAGTGTTAACCTGCTAAGTCCACTTTTGGCAAAATTTGTTTTTTGCTACCATTCAATAATAGAATATTTGTTACATTATAGGATAAAACAACTTACTTCAAATTTTATTTTAAATCGTAAATTTTGTATGATACGTAATACTAACATTTCTAGAATGCTATGTTAACTGCAGTAAAATTGTCATATTCAGCAAAACAGTTACACAGTGTTTCTTGTCTCCTGTAAAATTTCACTTTTGTGACTTAGCAGGTTAACACTCTTAGCCGACGATATGTGCTTTTATTACAACTGAAAGGGCACATTGTATTTTAACTATAATATATTGCGATTGCTTATGAGTTACGACAAAACTTATGGACCTATAAATTTAACCTACGATTAGGCTGATAACGATAGTAACAACGATATAAAAAAGCATTGTTAATTCATTTGAATTAGCTAACATTGCACTAATTGAGGGCGCTGCAATCCAGCCTTAATACATCTTTTTTGTTCCTTGTTTTCCTTGGCAACCGTGACCTTACTTTTTACGTCCGTTACTTTTTCAATGCAGCAACAAAAGGGGTTTTCGTGCAGACGTCAAAAACAAGGTCACAATCGTCAATTAAACAATAAAAGAGACAAAGCAATATCTTAACTTTTTTTGTAATATTAGTTTTAAATTAAGTGCAATATATAGGTAGTTAAAATATTATGATGGTCCAACACTAAAGTTCCCCAGCAGGGACTAGATCCGTTCCTTTGTAGTGTATTCAAAAATTCATTACTAATATTATAATTTATTATTATTCTGTAGCTACCTAGAGAATTATCTAATCAATGGAATGTATTTTAACTTCAGAGATGATAAAGAAAAACATGTTTAAATAAATTAGTCTTGTACATAAAAAGATATCAAAACAAATATCTTATAAATATTAGCGTTGCTTTAATTTTTTTCCATAAATTTTTACTGGCTGACCAGCACAATATTTTTAATTCATTTCGATTTTATGCTGATATTTAATTTATTAATTAGTTCGATTAATCTAATAAAAATAATTAACTAATTAATTAAAATAATTAACTAATAAAAGTGTTGAAATTTTTTCATTTTGGAACAATTGAAATTTAAAGAAAATATAAATTATTATTAATTTTTAGTTTCGTAATTTTTGTTTTTCTATAGAATTTTTTATATTTTATAATAATCAATAATTGAACTATATTATTTAACAATACCTTAAAAAATTTTTCTCCTCCAAGCAGATACTTTCACAATGAAAAATTTTCACTATTGATTCACTCTAATGTAAGTGTGAGTTATCTTTATAGTATAAGCTTAACTTAATTAGTTTTAAGTGCAAGCATTTAATGATTCAATAAGTTTTTAATTGGAATATTTTATAACCAAGAGCGTTGTTTAAGTAAAACATAATTTTCATTGAAACATTCAATCATTTCCTGTGAAGGATATTAAATTATGTACATTTATTTTTATAATAATAAAGAAAGGTTAGGAAATAAAATATTTCTTTTTATGTCTTTATTAATTTGATCCTAATTGGCTTTTAAAAAAATTAAAACCTGTTTAATATAAACAATGAAGCGTAAAAAAAGGAAGGAAAGTATATCTATCATCAAATAACATTATCCACTTCAATGTAAGGGCTTGGTTTAATGAAGCATCTGTGATAAAATTAGTTATCAAAACCGAATCTACCCAATATAAATCGATTCATCTCGTCAGTTTGATTAACCAGAGAGTGCACTTATGCTAAGATTGAAAAACATTTTCTAGCTAAATCTTTTGCTTCAAATATATTTGTAACTTTGTAAAAATGATTTTACTAATGGCATATTCACAAAAGATGTTAATTTCATCTATACCAAGGCAGTGCTTGAAACGCCCGAGTTTGAATCTAAATTGAGAAAGATATTTTTTAGTATAATAAATTATCGCAAATTGCAACCAATTTTAAATCAAGTACTACTTGCAAAATGCAATTTTTTAAAAGCTTTTATTTAACTGGGTGTGAACGATGTTTGTCCGTTAGCGCGAACATCTTTAAGCCCTTTTTAACCAAATTTTCAGAAGAGCTTCCACTCGGGGGCATTTTAATGTTAATTTTGTTATAATAAAATTGGTATTTTGTTACGTACAAAATGAATGCAGAGTTAAAATTACAACAAACATCTCGCACCATTTCACTGATTCAGATTTTCAAAACTCAAAAACCAATTTGGATTCTAACATACATGATGGAAAAGAAATCGGTCCGAACTACTGAGGATTCTTGAAATTCTGCTGAAATTAGATAACAATAATTTGTTCAATTTCAAAGTTTTGATTGAATTTTTTACTCACTCATTCACTGCTGACTCCAGGTAAAATGATGAATAGCGCAAACGATTCCTTGCTTTGAAATTTATGGTGTTTATTTTTGTAGTTTGAAATTTACTGTAAGCTATTGATCCTCTATATCCATCACACATTTACAATATACAATGAATACAGGAAATGCAAACCATCACGTATAATTACAGAAACAAACTGTAAATAATATGTATATTTGTTAGTTTACCCTTAATTGATTTTTATTAATGATAAATAATTTATATTTCAGGACGGTGAAGTGCCAACTTTAAGGTTACGACTGAAAAAGCCAAAAAGTGATAAAAAGGTACAATGGACTACTGAGACTGTAGATAATGAAGAAATGAACAAAAAGAAATCAAAATGTAAGTACTAACCAAATGCGTTTCTATTGCTCAGATCAATTTGAAGTTTGAATTATATTTTAATCCAGGTTGTTGTATATTCAAAAAACCAAGAAAGTTTGACGAAAGCAGTTCAGAAGACTCTGATGATGAATGTGAGCATTGTCAGGGTCACGTCGAAAAGAAACGCCAACCAACCGAAGTTGTCGATGTGACCAACCAAGAAGAAAACAATTCCAATGTTGTTGAGAACAATGAACCACCTAATTCTAATTTTGAATTACCACCTTCGGATTAATTAATGTGATAAATAAATGCATTTTAATGTACTTTAAGTGTCTTAAGGTTTGTGATTTTTTAATTTTTCGAATTATTTATTACGTTTTTTTTATTCCTAGTAAGTTACGAAAAAATATTTTAAATTTAAGTGTAATTTTTTTTGTAAAAATTATAAAAATTGTTCTCCCTAGTATTATATTATGCAAGTGTTGTTACAGTTAAGCTCGCTGTTAATTTGTTTAATTATACTAGATGTGATTTTAAAATAATTTATTTTGTCTCCTTATAACAACAGTAATAAATATTTATTAACAACTTTCACAAAATATAAATATAAGTTTTGTTTTTAAAATAACACTCTTATTATACAAAAACATTCCCATTAAAATGGACGGCTAAAGCCAATTAAAATTTATTGCATCTTAAATTCTAGTATTTCTTTGCATACGATATTTCCGCTTTTCCACACCTTCTTGAAACTGTGCAGTGTTCAATGATAACTCCTTGGTTTTAGCTCGAGACCGCCATATTTTAATTGTGTTATCGTCTGAAGTTGTCACTAGCATTTCTGGATCTTTTGGATTGAAAGCAACAGAATTTACTACATCAGCGTGGGGAAATTTTGCCAAACATATACCATAATGTCGATCCCATAGGTAACCATGTTTATCTTCCGCACCACTAAATTAAAAAAAAAAAGGAAAGGTCAAATTTTGAATCAAATATTAAATTTTGAATTATTACCTTGCCACGTATTCGTTGCATACATCTAAAAATATAAAAAAACATTCGTTATTCGGTGTGTAAGCTTTATGAGATCTCAACATAGTTCCCACTTGTTTCAAGGTTACCAAATCTATAACATGAATATCTATTTCTTGCGCAATAGGAGGAGGATCTAGTGGATTTGTGATTATGTATCCTTGAGGCCATGGTCTACTATTCACGTAAAGATATCTAAAGTATAAGGAAACTAATTAACACAATAAATTAATTTACAGTACAACTACTTGCCGATGATCAGGGCTTAAAGCCATACCAATTATATGCCCATGAACATCGATTAAGTGATCAATTTTATCAAATCTGTCCGCCACGGCGTTAAAATCGAACCAGTTGGGTTCAGGTGGGGGTGAATCTGATCTCAGAAGTTGCTTTTGACGTTCATGCAAAATCAGTCTTTCTTTAAGTGAAAGTCCAGGATCCATTCGCTTAGGAAACACAAACGGTTTGATTCTTTTGAAACCTTAAAATTTAATTTGTTCCGATTGTCATCTAGATTTTAAATGATTAAATACTCACCAATTTGATGAGGGGTATAGGTTTTGAAACCTGTAGTAAATATTAAGTACTTATCCTCTTTAACGTCATCATTATCATCACAACTATCGCTTAGCATTTCGAATGCTACATCATCCTCATCTGTACTACTTATTTTACTATGATTTTCCTCTTCACTGTCATCATCTTCGTCCGAATTTCTTTCTGTATCGCACGTTTCTAGCTCTACTTTTCTGTAATCTGTGCTGTATTGTATGGATGTAGCATATTCAAAACTGTCGGTATGTTTATTACGATTGTATAAGGGAGGGGTGACATATTCTGTAAAACAAACAAGGAAAATTAAAATAAGAAATGAATTTCTTACACGGTATTCAAAACATCAGGTCAATTTTACCGTTAATTTATTTATCTTTATTTTTTAATAAAATGGGAAGAATCTGAAATGAGGACCCCACATGTTATATATCATTAAAAAGAGGATAAAAAACGCTATTTAAAAATGTCACATTTAACTATGGTTTCCATTTAAGAGTTTTTCTCAAAAAGAGATGGATGCACCATCCATTTTTTGATATCTCCTATAGTTACCGATTTCCCTATAAGAAACATCGAAATTGAGCCACCCTGTACACTAAACACTACAATACAGAGATATTTTTTAGTTATGATTCCATGTCTTTTTATTTTCATTACAACAAATCTTGAAAAAAAATCTTGATTTTTTTAATGAAAATAATTGATTTTTGTTTCAAATAAAAATCATGACTTTTCAACCCTGGTTTTCACATTATTTATTCTTTTTACACTATTTCATTATAATAATTTAAAAAAATAAAACCAATTCGCGTTTTACATTTATAAAACTCCACCACACGAAATAATTTCAAACTCCATTTTGGACGTAATGTTAGTGATGGTGGCACCACCAACGTTAATTTAAAACGCGAATAGTATTTTGTACGGTAAGACATCAAATAAGTCCACATCATAGATTCAATAAAAAGTGCTTCCAATTATTTTTACACATTAACATTCATGGAATTGTGAGATTAGTTTTGACATTTTAACATATTAAATCATGGGTCTCCCAACTTTTTAGCGTAATAAGGGCCGCACTGACTCCTCTACTCCCAAGACTTAGTTAGCACTCGCTGCTTCATCTCTGAGACTCAATTTTCGGTAGATTTAGCAATTTGAAGCTTTAAAAATAAATTTTGAGCCTTGTTTTTCAGATTTTGATGCAATTGTAAACAAAATCAAGATTTTTCAAAATCATTTTAACGCCGACATAGAAACCCATGTCCCAAAATTTTAAATGAAATTGATTGATTTTTTTAACTCATTGCTAGAATTTTATACGAGTCTTCCACTCACTTTTATTAGTTTAGTTGCATAAATTTGTTTATGGTTTTTTTCCCACTTTTTCACAGTGTGAAAAACCATTCTCCAAAATGAAATATGTAGATTCATTCTACCTACAGATTCAAGTTAACTGATGAGCATGAACTTTGTGATGAGGCATTTGAAGTCGCTGTTGATTATTTCCACTAGTCAACTTGATCCACATTTACTTACCCCTGACAAACATTGTCAGTTCAGCATAAATGGCATCTGCGGAGCAGATTCACGGGCGAAGCCCGTTTTTTCTTCTTCATCAGGTATGATTACAATATAGGGAATTTTTGGTATGGGATTTCAAACCAGAGTGTGGCATTGAGTCGGTCATGACCATGATGGGGACTCGCATTGTAAATTTTAGAATATAATAAAAAAAAACTATGGGCCGGATTGGTGGTGCTCGCGGGCCGGTGTTTGGAGACTCGTACATTAAATTAACAAGTCCAATTACTTTTGGGGGGGGGGAGCTTTGATATGACTTTGAGTTATCAAATAAAAATTATATGTATTTTAAATTCCACAAGCTATTATCAGCGCATTTCGTTCAATTTCTGATTTTCCTAGTACAGAACTGACAATATAATTCTGAATAAGCTTGGTTTCAAAAAAAGGCCACGGTTTTGTTTATTTATTTCGTTCCATAAATAATTTTTCTTATTAAATTGTTCAATTTGTCTACTTACAATGGAAGGAGATAACTGACTTGAGTTCAACAATTTTTGATTTCTTTGCTATTGTTACCATGCAAACAACTAACCGACCATTCTACATATCTTTGCCTCAGAACAACAGTAACCATGCCAGCATTTTTGTGTTTTTTTTATATCTTACTATTACTCTGAGAATAAGGATGCATACAACAACATAGGAGGCAAAAACTATTTCTAAAAAACTTAAAAGTAATTGAACAAAAAATAATTATCTACCTTGATTTCTGCTGGTACTTGGAACAGGATTGATATCACAATGACTGACCGGATTACCACGTGCTATCGAATCCCCTTCTTTGGAGGTTTCATCATCTTTATTAATTTCCATTAAATTATCTACATTTTCCAATCCGGAAAGACATTTTGCTATCATGATGGCTCTTATTGAACTAGCATTTCTATTGTAAAATTTATACAAATTTTGAGTTACCGGGACGTGCTCTGAACCAGTTTCTTGTGAAGCTTTGTTTATCCAAAGTACAGATGTGCTAACAAGATGGGCCAACCAATGCAAGTCACCCGAAAGCAATTGCTGATCGCTGTACCAAGTTCCAAAAATATCATACGGTTTGTTAACAACTCGACATTGTAATTCAAATCCCTCTAAATTAAATTTTTAATATGTTACTCTTCATATTATAGAAAAATGTTACCTTGTAAATTAAATACCGCTATTTCACCGGAAGTACTGTGAGGTGTTCCAAAGTGTACACCAGAAACTAACAATAAAGTATCAGACTGATTGAACTGCGAGTACTGTGTGTATTTCCATGAAAACGTTTTCATATCTCTGTAGTACTTAATAGAAGCAGGATAAGCAGAACTCCAAACCTTGATAAACACCGGTCATTTATGTAAGCAATTCAAACAAAAACTTACCAAAATGTAACCGTCCTTGGAACAGGTAGCAAAATATTCACCATTATGCGAAAAACTGACATGCAAAACTTGATGCATATGATCGGTAAGCGTTTCAGTTTGAACTATAGGTATATGATAACATAATCTTTTAAATTCTTCGAACCACAATTTACCTGAAACAACCCCGCTTTGTAACAAACTGCAATAATTTTAGTCAAATTAATTCACCTGCGATAATTGGAACGGATCTATCGATCTTAAAATTTTTATAAAACAAATCTTTCCATAACAAATCATCTCGACTGACTTCGAACCACCTTCGACACACTTCACCTATTGTAAGTAACTCTTTGTGATTTAAGTAACTAAATATTTGAAACAAAACTGGCTCAGGTAAGTAAAGCCAAAAACTAATATCTTCATTGTCGGACACCTCCGTATCGGACTCCATCGAAGACTTTTATTGTTTGTTTACACAAAAGTCATCTTGCCAGTACCATAAACTTAACTTGTACTTGACTTGTCATTTGTCAGGTGTTTCTTGTGTTGTCATCAAACTTACATATGCATAGGATGCGACATAAGTTTTTGTCAATCGCTTGTATCTGAAAATCTCTGAAAAGCTGTTTTAGAATTCACCTTACTTATTTTGAAATTAATACTGTATTTGAATCTCTTAAAAAAATTCTTATACTGAACATAACTTAATTTGTCTAAATTGTTTTGGTGTGCACTATTAGGTGAGGTACAGTGAAACATTACATAGGACACAGTGAAATGACTTTTTGAATCAAATATTGTGAGAGTCTGTAAAGTATATATGTTAAGGGACCCCATACATTGCATTCATCCTATGGTAGCTACGCCACTGTTTATTTTATGACTGAGTTTGCGTGGGCGAAAAAGTATGGGAAGTGGAAATCTTTAATGATTTTTGGAAATTATGAAAATTGGAAACTTGGACACTTTTTTGACAACCATCGACGTTGTTGGCATATCGCTCTTATGGCATAACCAAAAAATTTATTATTTCTGCAAGAAACAGTATTTACGTTAAATGAAATATGCCGGTTAAACCAAAAGTGGATGATTTGGTGCAAAGTGTAACATTGTATAAAAATGTTCATGTTTTACTTCATGGATATATTTCACCTTTTGTCATTCTGTACCTTGGGTGGATATATGTATGGTGCTTTTCATATGGATTTTCCGAATTTTACGAGGGCGGTTTTGTAGGCATTGCAGTTTTAGGGTGCATCCAAATCTTATGTTGTTTATGTTGTCATTGGTCTGTTCATATAAGATGTTTTTTCACATGCAAAAAGGTAAGCAGCATGATTTATTAATTTTATTGATTGAAACGTTGTTCCTTTTAGGTAAAAGATATTTCTTCAGCAACTGTTGCAAAAGTAGTACCTACAGCCAACAATGGATCTTCTGAATTGTTACGTTTATTTCACACCAAGGTATTTATTGACAATTTTGATTACCATATGGGGATGTAGCTAAGTAGAAAGGAACCAACCCATAGCATTGTACCCAATTGCACCTTATTCATTTTATGTCACTACATCGACCATTATGTCCTTTATTTTAAGGTGTTGTCTTTCCTTCCTTCCAAGGAAAATGTCTTTTGAGTGAGAGAATCTGTTGTCTGTACTTGCTTCACAGAACTTGAAATCTGTGCTATGACCATCACGCTGCTTCTTCTTAATTGTATTGTTTGTTTAACAAACATCATAACCTATGTCTCTGATTTGTGTTTAAAGTATTTTCATATCCATAGGGGAATCTATTCCTTAACAATGACTCTGAACCACGAAAAGCATAATATACATAGGTATTTTTGTTTTGTTTTGCTTCAGAATGGAGCATAAAATTTCCTACAACCTGACCAAATAAAATCGGCATTTATAATTGTATTTATACAGAATTAGAGCTCCCACAATAAATCGTGACAGAGCGTGGCCAAATTTCTGCGCAGTAGATGTGGAGAGAGAACGCCTGACACCCAATTCCACTAATTGCCACCAACATGGACCCAATCGGACCAACTTTCGTTTCTACACATTAACCACGCCCTATTACAGTTTATTGCGGAAGCTCGATATAATTTTTATTTGGTAGCACCAAACACTACTAGGCCAATCGACCCCTTTGAATGTGAGCCAACCAAGTCAGGTCACTTTATAGCGGCGGTTCTTAACCTTTTCTCTTGCTCAGGAACCATCTCCAAACTGAAAATGTATACGCATTTATATTATTAATTTTTTTTGATATTGAATGATATTTTATTTAATGAATGTTTTGCTTGGGGACCACTTTTTGAGCTTTTGTAGACCACGTGTTAAACCACTGCTTCATATGGAGGTTTTTGATTTTTAGACTTTAGTACAGTCAAAACTCTCTAAATCAAATTCTCATAATGTATAAAATTTGTTCGAATTAGGGGAAGTACGAATTAGAGAGTAAGAATTGCATTGCAAGTTAGTTGGAAGTGCCAATAAATAATTCGATTTAGAGAATATTTCGAATTAGAGAGAGGTCGATTTAGAGAGTTTTGACTGGACTACTATTTTAATAAAAATCTATGTAGAAAAAAATCAAAAAAGACAAAATAGCAGTGAGCATTAAACAATAATATTATTAAACATAAAGAAAATTACTACCACTACTTTCAAAAAAATGTATTTAGATTAAGGAGTAACGTCTAAAAATTTTAAAGTACAATTCAGATTATTTTACTAAAAATTAATAGAATTAGTATTAAATGTGGTTAAATAATTCCAACATGGACCCAATCGGACCAATTTTCGTTTCTGCACATTAGCCACGCCCTATCACGGTTTATTGCGGAAGTAAATTAGTTTAGACCAGCAGTCTAGCGTAAATCAAACACAGATAGACAAGAGAGCGGAAAACCGCGGTTCTAATCCTGATGGTGTCGGATATGTGCTGTGATCTAAAAAGTCCAAAATCGATCTGTGGACTATGGGGAAGGCAACGGGAAACCACCCCATTAACATTTCCCTAGTAGTCTTCTTGGCTTAGCCAGGA
The DNA here is from genome assembly GCA_958510855.1 of Rhagonycha lutea. NCBI lineage: Eukaryota > Metazoa > Arthropoda > Insecta > Coleoptera > Cantharidae > Rhagonycha > Rhagonycha lutea. The sequence continues at coordinate 86,041,738 of OY294036.1, forward strand.
GGACCGCCAACATCCGGAATCGGATAGGCACCTGAAGAAGAAGAAGGTTAAATAATAAACAATCTAGCAGTTCACAATTATTTAGTTTTGAAAACTAATCACCTATAAAACTGTAAGAGATGGTCGGAACATAGTGGTCATGCGAGTTGACTATGAACACCAAATACCCGGTTCAAATCCGAATGAAGTAAGAACTTTATTCTGGCCGTCTCTCTGGTCCTCCAGGTTGGGGGTTCTTTGTCGGGCTGGCTCCCCGTCGTAGGTAAAAAATGCAATGCTGTGAATACCATTTGATATTAAAAGTTAATATTATAATGGTCAGCCAAGACCCATCAGGGTTGTAGTGCTACACGATATAAAACTGTGATACAAAATTGTCTTTATAAATTGCAAAGTTAATAAGTAACCCATCCCAACCCTCGAAATTTCTAGTCGAAATTGACTCGCATATAAAAATATCCACTCGCTAAAAATATTTAACATGGAAGAAAACGACTTGCGAGTGAATTTCCCACTCGCAAAGACCTAATTTTCACTCGCAAATTGCGAGCTTGCGAGTGGGATGTTCGAGGGTTGACCCATCCTATAATATGTGTTTAAAAGTTAAGCTAAACTTTTTTGTCTTTTTCTTGATTGTGCATTTGTTTTTGGTGCAATTTGGTGTGCAAATACTATTCAATTTAATATAATATGTTAAATTATGTTGATTTATAAGAATATCCATAAAAGAATTAATATTGGGGTGTACATGGTTGAAGCTTCCTTCCCATTAGATGACATAATTTTGAGAAACAATCTAAATATGTTGTTTCTCTTTTGTCTTTCAAAACACAAAAAGAAGGCCAAGACCGAATTACAAGTTAGCAGCTTTTCCTTTTGCCGACTAAACGATATAGTAGGATGATAGTTTAACGTGTAATCCTAAACACGACACGGATAAATTTGGGATTTGAAGTTCAAGTGTCACCAAACTACCTGTAGTTTCCTTGTATTTAATTGCATTGGTAATCATTTTTGTAGAATGTAGAGCATCTAATGATTTCTTGAACTTTTTTATACGTTTTCCATCATTATTAAGTTTTATACTCAAATCTCGCTTTTCCGCTCTACAGTGTTTTCCACATCCTACTTTATGAAATAAAGTAACTAATTATATTAAAACAGAAAAGGGAAGCTCCATACTTACCTTTCCTCCAATGTTCACACAAAATTACAAGCTGCTATTATTTATTGCTGCAGTCCCTTATTGTAGGATGCCATGTGTAATACGCTCGACACACTGAAACTTCGTTATTCTTAATCTTCGTTAACGATTCTTTTAGTCAGAATTCCACGAATCTGATACACATAATAAAAATACTCAAATTACCACTTGTTGTATTATTTACTTAAGTATCATTTACACCATTTAATAAATTAAATTAATTGCGGATTTACAATTTATGAAAATGTTAATGAAGAATTGATGATCGTTAGCGGCAGTCTGTCTACGGTATAAGATGCGACGGAATGGATGTAAACCTGGGCAGTATTATTTTTTGAGGAAAGGAAAGTAACTTAATTTTATCACATTATTTAAATGTATTTGTTTCCATTTCTTAGAGTGGGTTAACCTGCCTCTAATCAACCTTGCATCAAGCAACCCCGGTTTATAGGACAAACCCAGCTATTTCCAACTCTACATCGTCGTGTTGTTCCTAAAAAGAATAATCTATTTATGTTCTGAAAAGTGTGTTCTGTATTCGTACTAAAAGCTCGCAAGTGAAACCCTATATCAATATGAAAATTTTTATAGGACGATAAAAAGTTATCGTAGTTTTTTGCAATGAATTTTAAATGTTAAAAGTGGATGGCGAGATAATATTGAAATAATTTTTACACAGGGTGAGCCCGAACAACTACGGCTCACACTCATGGTTGCATTCCTCCTCCGTGGGGCCGTATGTGGTTGACGTCCGGCTAGTAATATCGCTGTACTAGAATGATATTAGGATAATCAAATAGTAAAGAGTTCATTTTATCTAAAATCTAATTTTTATTCAATGTGAGAGAACAGCCTTAGCAAAATAAGATAACAGAGATATGGCGTAACAAGTTTGCTTGGCGCCGGTGCCGCGGCTCCATATAGGCGCCCTTGCCGCATTTCCATATAAACGCCGCAGCGCCGGTGTTCTTTGCACACCTTGCACTTACGCCACCGAAAGGGAATGTAAACAATAGGCATATTATTTGTCCACACATATTTTTTGCTTATTTTATTTATCACAAATTATGTATTTCCATTTAACAAATTTCTTTTTGGAACTATGGTACAGTGGAACTTCAATATTTTGAGTGATCCATAAAATTTTTGTTTTATAATTTCTTTTTGGAGCGTTCAATTTTTAAATTCGTGGACCTTTTTGACGTACTCCCCTCCCCCATCTACATCTACCTTTTTGGTACGTTTGTACCCTCGGTGTTTGTGGGTTGGTTTCATTCTGTATTATATTACCTCCACAGAAACTTTAATTTATATTATACTCTACTTAATTCGTTTTTTTTAGGTCAAAGATGAAATTACTATTTGGTTTATGTTCCAAAAAACAAAATACATTTACTCACCTGATAAAAAAACATTCCAAGGATTAGAATTTCCAATCAATAATTTATATTCCGAATACAGTAATTGTAAAGGTTACCAAGATGAAAAAGAAATCGAACAAGCAGTGCAATTGTATGGAAAAAATCGACTGGACATGGTTATACCAGAATTTATGGAATTATTTAAGGAACGAGCCACCGCCCCATTTTTTGTCTTTCAAGTCTTTTGTGTCGCATTGTGGTGTTTGGATAAATTTTGGTATTACTCCATTTTTACACTAGTAATGCTGATTATGTTTGAGTGCACATTAGTTCAACAACAACTCAAGAATATGGCAGAAATTATGAAAATGGGAACCAAACCCTACGGAATAATGACTTATAGAAATAGGCGTTGGAGGACACTAACAACAGACGAGCTCGTTCCCGGCGATATCGTTTCAATTACTCGGTCTCAAAACGATGAGTTGGTGCCGTGCGATATGCTATTGTTGAGAGGACCATGCATAGTAGACGAAAGTATGCTAACCGGAGAATCCGTTCCTCAAATGAAAGAGCCAATTGAATTTGTAGACCAAAAAAAGAACTTAGATTTAGATACTGACGGAAAATTACACATTTTATTTGGGGGCACCAAAATGGTGCAGCATACCCCTCCCTCTAAAAATGCAGCCGGTTTGAGATCTCAAGATAACGGATGTATTGCGTATGTTTTACGCACCGGTTTTAATACATCACAAGGCAAACTTTTGAGGACTATTTTGTTTGGTGTAAAAAGAGTAACTGCTAATAATTGGGAAACTTTCGGTTTTATACTATTTCTGCTTATTTTCGCAGTTGCTGCTGCCGTATATGTTTGGCGAAAGGGTTCCGAAGATCCAGACCGTAATAAATACAAATTGTTTTTGGAATGCACATTAATTATCACTTCGGTTATTCCTCCTGAACTACCTATCGAATTATCTTTGGCAGTTAACACATCTCTACTTTCGTTAACAAAATTAGGGGTTTATTGTACCGAACCTTTCAGGATACCGTTTGCTGGAAAAGTTGAAATTTGTTGTTTTGATAAAACTGGAACGTTGACAAGTGACAATTTGGTAGTGGAAGGTATTGCTTTAGCGAAAGACGGTTCTAAAGTTACACCAATTTCGGACGCTCCTATAGAATCGATACAAGTTCTAGCAACTTGTCATTCTTTAGCTCACGTCGACGAAGGTTTGGTTGGAGATCCCTTGGAAAAGGCCACTCTAGTGGCAATAGACTGGAACTTAACTAAATCTGATGCCGTCATACCGAAAAGAGGAAAATCGCCTGGTTTTAAAATTTTCCAACGTCACCATTTTTCATCTGCACTTAAACGAATGTCAGTTATAGCCGGCTATACCACTGTCGGTTCCACTGAAACTATATACGTAGCCACCGTTAAAGGGGCACCCGAAACGCTTAAATCGATGTTATCTGAAGTTCCTTCTAATTACGACCAAGTTTATTTAGAATTGTCGCGAAGAGGAGCAAGAGTTTTGGCGTTAGCGTGGAGAGAAATTGGGAAACTTAGCACACAAGAACTTCGTGATTTAAACCGTGAAGACATCGAAACTGACTTAAAGTTTGCTGGTTTTGTTATCATTTCTTGTCCTCTTAAAAGCGACTCGAAAAGTGTTATAAAAGAAATCATTAATGCATCACATAAAGTTGCTATGATAACGGGAGATAACCCACTCACGGCTTGTCACGTTGCAAAAGAACTTAAGTTTTGTTCAAAACCGATCTTAATATTGACTCAACATAAAGATACGTGGAATTGGGAAACAATTGATCAAACTAGTAAATTTGAAGTAAATGGTTTGGATATTTTGAATAAATACGATTTGTGTATAACCGGAGACAGTTTGAATTACTTGCGGGAACATTTAAATCCTTTCCTTAAGAAAATATTACCGCAAGTTACGGTTTTCGCCCGTTTCGCACCAAAACAAAAGGAATTTGTTATTGTTACACTTAAAAGTTTAGGTTATACGACTTTGATGTGTGGTGATGGCACTAACGACGTTGGAGCATTAAAACACGCCGATGTAGGTGTTGCAATTTTAGCAAACGCACCTGAACGTATTCCCGACAGAAAATTTACGAGAGAGAGGCTTGAACGAGAACGAGAAAAGGAAAGAAGGTTAAGGGAGTTGCCGAACCCTAAACATCGATCAAATCATGCGATACGAAACGCTGAGAATAATTTAGCTTCAGTTCAATCAAATCTTCAAAAAATTATGAAGGAAATTGAGGAACAGGAACAAGCACAGATAGTTAAATTGGGTGATGCTAGTATTGCAGCACCATTTACTAGTAAATTATCGTCTATTTTATGCAGTAAGTGCCGAAACCATTTTAATTTTTCCATTTTTCAAGTTGCTTTTTTTCTAGTTTGTCACATAATCAAGCAGGGAAGGTGCACATTAGTAACAACACTACAAATGTTTAAAATTCTTGCACTAAATGCTCTCATTTTGGCGTACACCCAATCGGTGTTGTATTTAGATGGAATAAAATTACGCGACATGCAGGCAACACTTCAAGGTTTATTACTGGCAGCTTGCTTCCTGTTCATTTCGAGATCAAAGGTACAAAGTTTTAACTGACTGAAATATGATGATAAAACCCGTTTTTGTGTTGCAGCCCCTCAAAGTTCTATCAAAACAGAGGCCCCTACCGAACATCTTCAACCTCTACACAGTTATGACTGTTTTGCTCCAATTTGCTGTGCACTTTACGTGTCTTATTTATTTAGTACAACAAGCAAAGCTGCGTGGACCCCCCATGTAAGTTACCGTTTTCAAGAGCACTAACCAATGTTTTATTGCTTAATCATGTTTTATGTAATTTATTTCCAGAATGTTACAAAAATGTATATAATTGCTTGTTTCCACTAATCTTAAAGCTTTGTGCATGCAAATGTGAAAGGAAATTTAATTTATCCATGTGTTAGGTTGAGGAGTTCACAGCTTCCTCTATGCCCTATGAGCAGTCTCACACATAGATTTAAGGTCAAGAGGTGACTATGACCAGAACTGTTCAACGCATTTTGTGAAAGTAATTCAATTACCAAGTACTTTGTTAAAGCCAAAAGTACTTCAAGTATCAAATACTATATTTTCTTAAAAGTACTTGAAGCATCAAGTATTTCAATTACTCAAAGGATTAAGATATGCTATTTTAACTGTGCGATTTTTGAAAAATCAAAGCACTTTGGATATTTCAACTTTGATATTGAAATACTTCATATGTATTTCACATTAAAAGTACTTTAATTACTCAAAGAATTTCATTTTACTTGACATTTAAACAATGTTGATGCAGAATATTAAAGAATTGCCATTTTAACTGCGATTTTTGAAAAATCAAAGCTACTATTGGGATATTTAAACTTTGATATTGAAATACAATATCAGAACTATTTTTTCAACACTCCCAAACAATAAAATTGTCCATAAAGTAGTGTAGTTAAAAAAGGACAAACCACTTTTACCCCAAGTATAAATAATTTCTTTTGAGGCCCTTCGGGTCGGGGGCCCTCGGCGATCCCCAATGTGTAGTAATCACAAGTAGTATCAACTAGAACTTTTAAAATGTCTCCTTTCATTTTTTTAAAACTTGGTTTCAAACTCGAACATATTCAGTGGTGCAAAATAAAAGTATAATTTCAAACAAATATTTAAAGTATTCAATGTTTCAAGATTGGTGAAAGCTGACAAATATTTAAATTTTTTAAAAATTCTGTAAATAAATGACATAAAACGTGAGTAACACAATATAGCATTGAACAACATTCTTCAATGTATCATTACTTTGCAGTCCTGAGGGCGAGAAGCCTGTAATAAGGCTTTCTGTGGAGGAGGAAGAAGAAGATGAAACATTTGAACCAAATATAATCAACAGCACTGTGTACATAATTTCCATGGCTTTACAAATAGCAACTTTTGCCATCAATTACAGGGTAAGAAGTTATTTTCTACAGTTTATCTTTTTAATTGTTTTGTTGTATGATTAGGGTTACCCCTACATGGAAAGTTTACGACAAAATCGAGCCTTGTTATACAGTATAATTGGATCGGCATCCGTAGTATTAATTTTAACACTAGGAGTTGTACCAGAACTATCAGCTCAATTTGAACTTATAATTTTCCCATTCGAGGTAAGTCACTGGTAAAAATTTCTGATTAATTTTAATAAATGTAATTTTTTCAGTTTCGATTGATTCTCCTGCAAGTTTTATTTGCAGACTTCTTTTTCTCATATTTGGTAGATAAAGCATGTTTGTGGATATGTGGAGAAGGGCAATTAAATCGTGAACTAGTATAATTTTTGCAAACTTTTATTGTTAGTTTTGTACAAATTGTGGTATTTAAATAAAATAAGAAGTATGGAAGTGAATTTGCATGTTTTTTTATTTTTGAAGACGTGGAATTGCGGTTGTGTTATTTATTTACATTTTTAAAACACTAAATAAAGATTTTTTATTTAATTTTGTGCATAAAATGTTTTGTAACTGGAGTACCATAAGAAAGTACATCAGGTTCTCAATTTATTTTGGAGCTGAGTTGAGAATTGAGAAACAATTCAAATTGAAGCACATATTTACATATTAGGAATATTACTGGTAGAAATATATTGACACCACAGTTGAATGTAATTTTAATTTGAAACACTTGAAGAATATCTTACCTTTTAATTAAATCTTACCAGTTGATTCTCATATCAAACGTCGAACATTGTTGACAATGGCCAATGTGTTATTTTAACAATAATACATTAAAAAGCAAATATTAATGGCCAATTTTAGGAACAATAATTAAAATTTATCTCTGATTAACTGTATTGAACCAAAAGGAAGCGTTTGGTAGTAATAATAGACATTTTTTATTGCTTCAAAATAATTAATCAACTATTAAATTTTAATTATCATTTCATTCTTGTCCATCACAATGGGAAACAGGTATCTTAAATAAGTCAATTTATCTTGTTCTTGTCTAATCTTGCTAAGTTTGGGTTTAGCCCCAAACAAACAAAGCTTAGGTCTGATGAGTACATTAGTATACTTGGCTACATTAATTAACATTGTAGGGAGATAAGCTGGTAAGCCGGTGCCGGAAAACCTGCCTGTAATGAAGGGATTAAGCGAAAATTAATTTGAAAAAATTTTAACTTGGGCATAGTAATTTTTAGGGTAATATTATTATACTTTTATAAATATCAAATTATAAAAATTTACAAATGCAATTTTTTGGGTGGTCAGGTTATTCTTGTTTCTAATTTTTCCATCCCTCCTGACCCCCTTAAACCTTTTTGTGTTTTATGAATTTTCTGCACTCCTTTGTTTGTCCCCAGGCCTGTTTTTCCAACAGTTTATGAATTTTGAAACTGTCAGATCAGACGCATAAGCAGATATCAGGATCTCACAGACCAAGACATGAAAACGGATGCGTCCGCCATTTCGGTATATTTTATATACCATATATAAGCGGAAGTAAAATGTATATGTACTTCTCTGCGATTAACTAGAACACAGGTGCTTATAAATTTCGTAAAGACTCCTGGTGAAGTAAGAATTATATTATGGCCGTCTCCCCTCAGCAGGCAATGGCAAATCACCTGGGTGTAATCTGCCATGAAAAGACTTTGTTTAAAGGCTCACCACATCCTGCAGAAGGGTAATGGACTGAAGAGAGAGATCAACTATATAGGCCCTAGAGAATATAGTCAGCATCGTTGGCTTCGGATGATGTGTCCTTGATGGTCCAGGCGGAGCTTATGGAAAAAACTAATGAAGCAATTCACAACATCTGCGAGTAGTTGGAGAGTATAGGGGCCTGCAAATAGTTCCGGAGAAGATGGAAGCGGTCACAGGGAGAAGAAAGAAGGGTTGTTCAACTGTTCTTCATAGTGAATGGAAGAGAGATTAGTAAGTAAGACGACAAAGCGAATGCAAAAGAAGGTTGCTGAATAGCGTGGCAAATTCTATCATGCTTTATGAAGCTCTCATTTGGGTAGAGGCGATGAACTAAAGGAAATATAGCGATATGCCGATCAAGGTCCAGAGGAAGAATATTGTCAGAGTCTGTAGAGCATAATACAGAACTGCCTCCACGGAGGCACTGCTACTCCTGGCACCACAGCCACCTCTACATCTCGTGGTGCGGCTAAGAACTGACGAGAACCTAGAACTAAAGAAACTATAGTCCAACACAAGTAGAAATGATGAAGAGGTGGCAGATCCTGTGGTATGGCACAGAGAAGAAGAACGAAAAGGCTCATGCCAAAAATCGAGCCGTGGCCCCATGGCGAACTTACATAATGAGTTAACGCAGGTTCCAACGAAACACGGATGCTTCAACAACTAAAATTTTAAGAAACTACACACGCCATCGTGCACTTACTATGGAAAAGAGGACGACACAGAACACGCCATCATTTCATGAGTGAAGTGATGGAAAGAACGAGAAAATCTGTACAGAAACCTGATGAACACTGCATTAAACCCAGAAAATATGGTTCCAACGATATTGGAAAACGAACAAAAATGGAAATTTATAAAGGATTACGTTACACGCAGCATGGTTTTAAAGCTACTGAAGAAATAGCACACCAGAAGGAAGGCAACACGTAGGAGAGAAAAGATCCAAAAAAGCAAAACTATCCAGTCGTACGACGGCGTGCGTTATTCGAAAGTTATGCAAAAGCAATTCCCGGATTCGATACCCAAAAATAAAAAACTATAAAATTTATACCTAAAATTTTGATTTATTAGAGATAATTAATTAAAAGTCATACTTTATTCGTAATAATCTAAAAAATATTAATTCTACTTCGTTTAAATGAAATTAAATAAATTATTTATTTGATATTTAAAATTATGTCATTTACCGCCGAATATTTTTAAACGCGAAACAATTGAACGCTCGCAATAACAACACACACTCAATTTAGTCAACATAATCCAAATAAGCGTCGTAAATCTTGACAAGTGGTTGAAAATGTTTGGTCTTTTAAAACGAGTTACATTATGTGAAGTGCACCCAGATTTTACCAATGCTTTAATTATTGGTGTTATTATTGCAAAGCAACAGCCGCACACTTTAAAGAACAGTTTAACTTATGAAGGTGCACCTTCAGATCGCGCAGTTTGGAATTTCACTTTACGGGATTCTCGTATAATGTACATAAACGTGACTTGTTGGGGCTCGACACCAGGAATTTCAGAATTAAACGAAAAGTTTGATGTAGGCGATGTCGGTAAGTTAGTTTTAACCCCCTTTTTTAAATAATAGCAGTTCATAAACAATTGCGTTGTAGTTGAACTTCATCGCCCCCTAATCGAAATTCGTAAAGCTAATAATTATGGAGAACAGTTTCGTCCGAACGTTACGTCTCCTTATTATTTAACATTAAGTGACAACCCCGAACTCAATATTAAAAAATTTGAGGGCAATTGCAGCCTGTATGAAGAACTCATGCACCTTCCAACTAAACCCATAGCCGGAGCTTACACCATCGTCGATATCCACAGTAAAAGAGAAAAACTACAAGGTATCGATATATTAGGAGTTTTGAGACAGATTGGTAAAAAACGTTCCATCACAACCCAAGATGGTCAAGCAAAATTTGTGCGCGATGTAACCATTCTTGACCGAACTAACGCTGGGCTTCGAGTAAGCATTTGGGAACCTCACATAATAAACAGGTGAAAAGTCAAATCCTTGTTAAAACTAACAGAAATAATCTGTCTTTTCTTTAAGGGTTGAAACGTGGAAAGTTAATGAAACGGTTCTATTTATTACAAATGTTCAGTGCAAATGGTCAGACTTTTTTAGATCTACGGTAGCCACGATAACTGCGAGTTCCATAATAACTGAAAATCCTATTGGAAATGAAACTGAGAGTTTGAGAACACTTGCAAAGGAATCTGCCTTGCAACCTTATGGATTTCAAGACTTTTTAACTACTTTTCCAAATCGTAAGAAGTTACAATTTTATTTGCTGCTTTTTAGAACCTTCGAAATGTTTTCTGTTTCAGCGTCCACTATAAAAAACGTCATGAACGTAAAACAAATTCTACGTAAAGCTCAATCTTCACTGAATTCCACAAACGTGGATGACAAACAATTTTGTGCACTCATCTTTGTTTTTGTAACTCATTTGGATCTTGATGGTTTTTCACGGTGCATTATCAAGAAATGGTAAATAAATTTTTTATTTTTTGGACAAAAGCTTAATTGAAAATTTTAAATTTCAGCCCTAAATGCAGTACCACGATATTTTCATCAGAAAAATCTTGTTCAAACGATAGCTGTTTAGCTGAATCAGTTGGACAAGAGGTTCCAGCAATATCGAACTTGGACTTACGTCTAACCTTATCCGATCACTCTGGATCTCTCAGTAACTGTTCTTTGAGTGGATTGGTTGCAGAATCCGTGTTAAATTGCAATGTAAGTTTTTGATTAGAAAAATTATAATATCGTTTACATCTCCCGTTTATTAGGTACAACAATTTTTGGCAATGACTGATGAACAGAAATCTAACTTGAAATGGCAGTTCTTGATGGAACGTTGCGAAATACGCATTGGCGTTAGCTGTGTAAGCTTTCGTGATCCAATGTACACTATTCTGAGTTGTAAAGTGGCTCGGCCTTTTGCAGTAGGTAATCAGTTACCTCATTATTAATGCAGCGATAATGCCAAAATCGTGATGAAGAGTATAATATAATTAAATTTTAGTTGGAATATTTTATTTTGTTTTATAGTTCCTTGTGTTTTGTTTCACACTTCAATAGCTATTGACTGTGAGTCTCTCTCCTAATAAAATTATTTTCATTAACCTGGTCTGTAAATTATTTAGCTCACCGTTTATTGAAATTTTTATGATTTTAACACGATGATAATGTTGCTTGATCTGGTTTCGAACCCCGGTGTCTAGGTACTAATTTCATTGTAACAACTGTAAATAATATATTGTCGTATTCTTTTAGAGTGAAGAAGATTTTGTTTGGGTTGTTAAAAAAATGTTGATGATTTTGTAAAATTTTGAATTTTTTAAGTTGTTAGGTATGCGACCGACGGCAACGCCGACGTCTTTGGTTTACAAAAGCCGAGGCGAGTTTCTGTTTTGATAAGGATTCGCGTGGAACCTACGGGGCCGTGAAGGCGTCTGTAATTTTGGAGCGGAAAATTTATTATTTTCCTTGTGTAAATTTTGCGTATGGTAGCAGGTAAGTAACTGAGCCTCGAGAATGTTAAATTTATTAAAGAAAACTGGACGGATTTAGATAGAAAAAATATAAATGAAGTGATTAAGGTGAGGATGAATGTCGTATATCGATTAGTTTGGCCAATAATCGATTTTAAAGTTGCCAATTTTTGCTCGATTTTCGAACGTCACGGGCATTCTGCTCTTCACTGTAACAGCTGAGGCGTTTACTCAATGTCTCGGCAAAGACCTAGATCAGCCCCGCAGGGGGGGGGGGACCACACGGGCTGGGGAGCAGCAACAGACGTTCTGCAAATCAACTTCTCGATGTAGTGCCAATCGTGTAATTACAGCAAAACCGCGGGTTGCTCACCTCTGCACTAAACCATCCATGCGATGTTCTAAGACGTTGAAAGAGGTGAAGGAGGCTCCGCCTCCACGTTCCACGATACTCTGTAAACGAAGTGATGCTATGATTCGGACCGCGCGAGCGCTCCCGTAATTCACTTTTAGGGGGGGGGGTATTTCTTAGCAGCTGTATTATTTCTTATAACTTTTCACTCCACACTTTTTAATTTTCACTTTGCAGGTGTAAAAGAAAGTAATATTCTTATAAGAATATAAAATGAAAAGTTAAAAGTTGCACGAAATTCGAAATTCCCCCTCAGGTACACACTTTTCTATAGTTTGGCACCACTGAGTGCAGGTGCTGCTACATGCTGCTACTACACGTGTAACACATTATTTTTCATTGTAATTTAGTAATAGAAATGAGTAAGTCAAAATGAAATAATCTAAATTGTGCAGTTAAATTCGATATGAAAATGTTGAAATAAATTGCCTAAAAACCCATGGTTGGCCTTTATTGTTTAATATTTTAAAAATAAAATGTGACGCCTTGGAAACTTAAACCAAACAAATTTTGTTTTTGAACTGCAAATTGTAAATGATGCTGTTGTTGAATTTATTAAAGTTTTCTAGAAACATTAACTATTTCAGGTATAATATTATAATCTTTTGACTTTGGTTGATTATCTGCTAATATGTTCTTTTTTGTTAGAGAGGTGCGCTAATCTCTTTTGCTGAATTCCTATTTTGCCTGTGACATTGGAGAACTTCCGGTTTGGTTAGTAAGAAAAACATTTTATCTTTTAATTAAACTTTAATGGTATTAGATTATTAGAACTTCCCCTATACTATTCATGTTATTTATTCAATTATTGGAACAACAATCTTTGTAAATTTGATTAAACAAACTACGATTTTAACCTTTTACACCCTCATACCTCTACTCTTATTGTGCCTTGACTACTAACTTTGAAAACTTGTAGTTTTGTAGAACATCAAGCCTATAAAAACAAAACACTACTTTCAATTTTTTTTTTAGATGGTACCCGATACCCTTCGATCTTATAGATTCACCAAAGAAAACCTTGAAGAATGAATGGAAGAAAATTATTCGATAACATTGAAGACACCAGTAATTAAGAGATGGACAACTGCAGCAGGAATGTCTGTGGCCACTAAATGAGAAATAAGGTAAGATTTTAATATTTTATTGCTTCTTCTTAATGTACGGATCTATACCTTACTCTAGAATCTAGATTTTGCCTAATTAAGTCTGCGTTTCTTTTGTTTTGTCAAAAGAGGCCATCCATAAAATACGTCACGCAAAATGTTTTGGTGCCATATTCTGCATCTACGGTGTAACCATAAAGTTTTAAAGACTGCCAGATATCGGCCAGAGTTTTCCCTGCATATTCAAAGTTTTTATTTTCCAAATACTCTTCTATAATCTTACCATAAGAATTTAAAAGAGACCCGAAATGCTCATGTGGTAAAATCAAATCTGTAAGCTCAGGACTCGGTTGTAAGCCGCATGATGGCAAATGACGTCACTGAGTGACAAAAACTAAGCAATTTGCCTTTGTATCTGAGTTTTACAGCAATTTATTTAAATTTGCTGGATGTATAAGTATTATAGAGTTTAAAAAGAATTAATGGGCTTCCATTTAAAAATAAAATGATTACCTAATATTTTTGAACCCTAGTTCTTCGTATAAGTAAAGTACGATAAGGTAAATTTACAATTACTAAACTGAAATTTTTGGATATTAGTTAATATTGAAATAAATAAAGTTGAAGCCAATTTGGTTTCAACAATCTGTTGGTTTTTGTAACTTTTAGTCATCTGTCAGATGGAGGATTAATTAAAGAAGCATTTATTTTATGCTTTTTTCTTTTCCGGATATTATATATCTCCTTAAGTTGTAAATTGAAATATCTTATTTTAAAATACATTTTACACCTAAAAAAAAAGGTTTTTAGCGTCATCACTTATATCAACAGAGAGGGCAAGATTATGAAGTTTTTTTAAGTAATTTTTTTCTAATTTTAAAGAGTTTCCATTGTAATTGTGAAATCAAGATCAAAGCCGAGATCTTTGCATTTGGTTAAGAAGTCCTCAGTAGGTTTTTGTAAACTACCTTCAGATAAATGATTTACCCAAGTAAACGATCTGTCGTCATCTGTGTAGGTAATGTTTGGGCCTTTGGGTATCTAATAAAACACTATGCGTTATAATAATAATTCTTTATTTTTTCCGTAGTTTAAATGCTACGAATCCTAGCAAGTTTTCCAAACCATCCCAGAGCAATTCATCCAAACTCTCAGTTGTAGATGTTTCTTCTAGGTTCATAACATTTTCTTCAGAATCGTTAGGCAAATTTAATGCACTGATAATCTCTCCAGTAACAATTTCAGAATTATTATCGTTGAAATGGTAACTCAAGACTTCAATACTAATGCCCTGCGTTGAAATAATAATTTCATCATTGGTTTGCTGTATATTTGCAGCTTCTGAAATAATTTCGTCATTTTGACCCATTAATTAGTTACTCAGTCTGTATTTGAATTGTAGCGCCGTTGGATGGTCGTGCAAACCTCCGATTGCCCTTATAATAGAAAACAAACCTTTCAGAGGATCCTGATTAAGGTTGTATATCAACAGATACTTTATTTTAAAGTCTGTCTGCATAATCTTTAAAAAGATTTTTTAAAGATCTTATACCAAAACCTTCGCTGTCTATGCTAATGTGAGAATCTGAAGTTGTGGCACCGCTGCAGAGTGAAATGGTATCCTATTGGATGAGCGGTGTGCTCCTGCGTGTTAAATTAAATAGCTAACTTGTTCAAACATTTATTCGTAACTAACTAACTAAAATATACATTTCATAACAACGTGGTAGCCTCTATTAGTGGTACCAACCTACAGTATTTAAATAAACAATAAAAAGAACAGCTAGGCGCCATCTATTATCAACACCTTCACTTGTTGAATATTAATTATAAAAATAATAATACATAAATACAAAAAATTAATGCTTCAACATAACCCCATATTTCTGGTGCAATACGAGTGTTTCTCTTTTGTTACTGCCTTGGTAAGGCTGTCTGCCGTCATTTCTTCGGTAGGGATATGACTGATTACCACCGTTGAATCTTCAACCTTCTCTCGCAAATAATGATACCTGATATCAATATGTTTTGTTCTTGGTCGAAAACCATCCGAATTAGCAAGCTTGATTGCGCTTTGATTGTCGCAAAAAATGTGAATTGGTTCTTCAAACTTTTCGAAAACCTCTTCAATAAATTGTTTCAACCACACAGTCTCTTGTACAGCTGCTGACAAAGCCATATACTCCGCTTCCGTGCTTGACAAAGCTACCGTAGCTTGACGTTTGCTGTTCCACGTAATTGCCCCATTTGACAATTTAAAAAGATAGCCTGTCGTTGATCGTCTTTTATCGATATCGGAGGCCCAATCAGCATCAGTGTAACCAACCAAACCATTGCTTTCGTTTTTTGTATACTTCAGCCTAAATTCTATAGTTCCACGGAGGTATCGTAATATACGTTTAACCGATTTCCAATGTGCATTTCCATAATTGTTGTTAAAACGACTTACATCATTTACCGCAAATGCTATATCGGGTCTTGTACATTGAGTTAAGTAGAGCAAGCATCCAACTACTTCTTGATATGGTACTTTACCAGTAAGTTGTTCTTCACCTTCACCTGGTACCATGCTAATCGATAGTTTCTGATTTATGTCACTGGGGGTCGACACGGGCTTGCAATCTTCCATTCCAAAACGTTGTAGTATTTCCTTTACCAAATAAATACCATCTTCGCATTGTGTAATACGCATGCCTACACAATTCCTCGCAGTTCCCATATCTTTCATCTTAAATGTTGTGCTTAATGCATCCTTTAGTTTTTTTTAGAACTACTGCATCTTTCCAGAAAATCAAAAAGTCATCAACATAAATTGCCACGAGCAAGTCTACGTTTTCTGTGTAGTAAACACATGGATCCATTTTTGATTTCCTCAAGCCAAACGATTTTAGGGCCGATTCCAGCTTCAAATTCCATTGTCTGCCAGCTTGCTTCAGACCGTACATGGCTCGATTCAGCTTACAGACCTTGCTTGTTCCGTCGTGAAAACCTTCGGGTTGTTCCAGGTAGATTTCTTCTTTCAAATCCCCTTGCAAAAATGCTGTTACCGCATCCATCTGATCGATTTTTAAACCCTTTTCTGCAGCCATTGCAATTAACAAACGAATAGATGCATACCTTACTACTGGTGAGTACGTTTCGTTGTAATCCATCCCGTATCGTTGCGAACAACCTTTGGCGACCAATCTCGCTTTATGACGAATAACGTTCCCATGTTCATCTAGCTTCGTTTTAAAGACCCACTTCGACTTAATCGCTCTTCGATTTGGCGGTAGTTCTACTAGGCTCCATGTTTCGTTTTCATCTAAAGAAGACATTTCTTCTTCCATTGCGGATTTCCATTTGCGTGCATCGTTTCGGGTAATGGCTTGTTGAACTGTTATCGGGTCAAATTGTGGTGAGTCCACCTTCACTGAATAAGTTATGTGGTCATCAAATTTACGCGGTTTTGGTGTCCACTTCGATCTGCGCAACTCATCACTTATTACAATGTCTTCCGGGAATTCGTATTCTGTATCGTCTATTGAGTCGTTCCCAATTTGTTCTATTGCAACAGGCTCTTCGATTTCATCAAGATTTACAGTTTCTTCAGACTCTACAACCTCGTCTTTGCTACTTGTAACTTCCTTCACTGAATGAAGTTCGTCAACATTTGCCTTTATTTCGATCGAATTTGTATCACTTACATCCTTCTCAAAAAACACTACGTCTCGACTCACTGTCAATTGTTTTGAAACTTGGTTGATACATCGGTAACCCTTTTTCTCGCTGTCGTAACCTACAAAAATCAACTCCTTCGATTTCTTATCCCACTTTTTCCTTCGCTCCTTTGGTACATGAACCATTGCTTTTGATCCAAAGATTCGTAAGTTCGACAAGTCCACCTTGTGACCAGTCCATACTTCTTCGGGTGTTTTGTTAACTAGCGACGAACATACCGAACGATTCACTAAATAAGCAGCCATGTTAACGGCTTCTGCCCAGTACTCCTTTTCTAACTTGGCATCAAAAATTAAGCACTTCGCTCGTTCCACCAAGGTTCGGTTCATCCTCTCGGCTACACCATTCTGCTGCGGTGTGTAAACATTGGACAACTGGTGATGGATACCTTTTACTCGACAAAACTTCTTGAACTCCTCATTGCAATATTCAGTACCATTGTCGGTTCTAAATACCTTGATCCGTTTATCGGTTTGATTTTCAACGAGATTTGTAAATTCAATGAATTTCGCCCCAACTTCTGATTTTGATCTTAAAAAATAAACAAAAACTTTTTTAGAATAATCGTCTATGAAGGTTAAGAAATACCTGGCTTTGCCAATTGAAACATTTTCCATAGGGCCACACAAATCCGAATGCACTAAATTTAACACTTCAGTTACATGGTTTTTACTGTTTTTAAATGGTAAGCGCGATTGTTTACCTTCCATGCACACTACACAAGATTTCAGTTTATTATTGTCATTCTTAAATTTGACACCATTTACAACACCATCCCGCATTTTACACAAGTCCTGGTAGTTCAAATGTCCTAGGCGCCAATGCCATGTTGCCGCACTGCTTTCATCGATGTTAGATAACATACATTGTTCATTTTTCACACGAAGTTTATAAACACCATTTGTTGCCTTACAATTGGCTAACAGCACGTTTTTATCACTGTAAATTGAACATCCCTTGTTGTCAAAAATTACCTTATTATTTTTTTCAACTATTTTTGAGACCGATAATAAATTTGCCGATAGTTGTGGCACTTAAGGGTTAGATTTGTGGAACCTGCACTAGTGACCGCCATCTTGGAATCATTTGCCGCACTAATTTTGGTTTTAAATTTTGCAATATATCCTTGTTTGGGGTCATGTGAGCTGAACATCCACTATCGATAAACCAGTCTTCTGAGTTTCCTCGACTTCCTTTTGCAATGAAATTTGTCAGAAAAACACTTGTCGAAGATTCAACTTTCTTCTTTGCAACCACATTTTTTGTACTTTGATCAGCATTGTTTTGTCTACAGTCCTTCGAAATGTGACCTTTTTTGCCACATGTGTAACATGTTGGTTTCTTTTGTGGTTTTTTCTTCTTACCAAAAAAGGCGTTTTCCTTACTCCTATCGAAATGTGTTTCTAACAATTTTGATTTGATAGAGTCGGCTGTAATCGTTGAGCTACTACTTTCTATGCTCATGATCATTGGTTTGAATTCTTCCGTTAATTCTGCAAGCAGAATAGCACCAAGCCATTCGTCTGAGATATCGAAACCGATTCCACCCAATTTGTTCGATGTTGTGATTACTGCATCAACGTACGCTTGCATCGATTCACTGTTTTCCAAACGTGTTGAAATTAGGGTTCTCAACAAACCAATTTTACGCATCAATCCTCTGTCTTCGTAAAGATTTTGCAACGTGGTCCATATTTCCAGCGCGGATTTTGCTTTCTGAATATGGACATACAAACTCGATTCCACACAACGCCAGACGCGACTTTGCCTCACTTAACTTCTTGGCGTCCGTCTCCGTATCTGTGGTGATGATGCAGTTTTCCAAACCACGTAGTTGGAGATAATTTTGCATCGCAAATTGCCACGTGTGGTAGTTTTCGTTTCCCTTCAACTTTTCTATGTTGAAATCATTTCCCGACATTTTTCGTGATATTTATTTAGTCTCGTACACAACGAACAAAACAATTCTTGCGAATTTTTCAACTTAACAATAAATAACGTGCAACAAATGCATCACGAAAAATACTTGCCGATTTCACTATTTAATTAATGCCTGGGTCCCATAACCTATTGGATGAGCGGTGTGCTCCTGCGTGTTAAATTAAATAGCTAACTTGTTCAAACATTTATTCGTAACTAACTAACTAAAATATACTGCGGTGAAAACCTGAGATAAGAATGCTTAACACCGGTCAAAGTCACGGTCTTGCAGACTGTGCGCGACGAAGGGAGGATCACTCAGGTCAGGACAACTTGGAACAAAATTCACTATATGACGAACTTAAGTTGACCTGAGCTGAGGAAAAGTAACTTTGGGAAGAGTGATCATTGGACGTGCAATTATTGCAAAAATTGCATGTTTCCTGAATAAAAAGTAATAAAACGGATCGGGGTACTGTGTACAAAATTAAAGGAAATTATTATAAAAATATGTGAATTGTTGTTGTTACTATGAATTTAGTTAGGTATCCTTAACTGACGGTAGTCGAGATAAAAGAATGGACCAAGAAAATTTGATGAGAGTTAAATAAACAGAAAAACAAGTGAAAAACGAGGTCGTGATGGAAATGAAAAAGATAAACAAATTAGTCATTAAAAATTGCCCAAGGTGAGCAGTCGCTCGTTGGGGAGAAGAAATATTAAGTCCAGTTATAGCACCCACACGGAGAGGACGTGTATAGGGGGTGTAAGGAAATTAAGCAAAGTTATTCAAGGCGAGAAGTCGCATTTTTGGGTGACGAATTGATTAATTCGAAATAAAGAAAATTTTGGAAGAAAATTATTGAACACCATTAATGGGATTGATAATGGAGAATAAAAATTAATGGATTAGTAATTCAAGATAAATAATTGGATCCGTACTTGGACATAAATTGTTGGATTGGTAATTCAAGATAAATGAGTGGATCCGTACTTGGACATAAATTGTTGGATTGGTGATTCAAGATAAATAATTGGATCCGTACTTGGACATAAATTGGCGGATGATTGATTGAAGATTAATTACTGGGTTCCAAGGTAGAACGATTGTGGGACCGTAGCTGAATCAAGGGAAGAATCATTGGCGTTGGTGGAATTGGTTGATGTTTGTTCGTGACTGGAATTGCGAAAGTGGGAAGACTACCGGAAATTAAGGATACCGAGGTAGCTAGTTATATTTTTAAATAATTATTTGGGGATAATAAAATTGTTGGGTTGTATAAGGGAGTAAAATTAAGTGTTATATAAATAAATCGAGTCGAAATTAACATGTAACCGTTTCATTGTTATCATTGTTGAATTAAGGAATCTTGACTCAAGGTTACGATTGGAGTAAAACGTTAGCGGGAAGTAAGACGAGCTGCAAGGTTGGGGCAAACCAGGGTTAAGCACTTTTGTCTCATATAAGTTGAGAGACACGAAGGTAAGTGTGTGGTCGTTCGTCGGGATAAAGAGCGATTCCCGGTGGACACTACAATACATTTCATAACAACGTGGTAGCCTCTATTAGTGGTACCAACCTACAGTATTTAAATAAACAATAAAAAGAACAGCTAGGCGCCATCTATTATCAACATATCCACGGAGGCTCTCGCGACACAGTGCTCTAAGAGAAATTCCATCTTATAATACCAAATGCTTGGTATATAATAATCTGTAGATGTTATATTTTTTGTAAATTAAGTTGGAAAAACTACAAAGTAATATAAATAGTACAACTTACATCGTCATCCCCAGCACCGCTACGTTTGGACTTTTCGTGCTTCCGATACTCCGATAGGAAGTTCGTTTTTAACCGTGGAATTTAGTTTTTATGTCGATGATGGTAACATCTGGTTTCACCAACATCAACTTTTTTGGATCGCTTCCAACGCCCTTGTACGGCAGTGTTTATTTTTTATAATCTTTTGATTTCACCAAAATCAAAGTTTTAAAACAAGTATTCGTTGTTGGTTTATCCTTTTCATTGTTATACATGGAGCAACATTTGTTTTTTCCTCTTAAATATAGAATTTCTTCAAATTAACGTCCTACTATTGCAGCTGCACCAAATAATAAGAGTAAGGCTATAGTTCGTTTGGTAACTCTTTTTTGACCAATACTACGGAGTACAGCTGCTACTGGAGTAACATTTTCTATCGCATATTTAGCTTCTTTTTCTGCAGCTTCCTTCATATAGACTACTTTTCCCCAAGAATTAAGAACAATAACGAATTAACAGGAACAAAGTACAACGGAACACTATTTAGTTCTAAATGGAACACTAAACAAATACGCAATACAAAATTTTACTTATTTCTAATAACAATTGAAAATTTGTTAATTTAATAAGTACAAAATGGGAGTTCTTGGAGTTTTTCTTGGTAATAATCAGCACATAATCTATGCGAACCATCTTTCTTTCGTTGCGCTATCAAAAGTGTCGTCTATTCTGCAGATTCTACTGATTTGTAAATTCTTTTGTTTACTAGTTTATTAATTCCTTCTACAGCTGCGCAATGCAAATGATACATTCCTAATTCTGTTTAGAGTGGAAAAACAACGCTCGGCTTCAGCCGTCGTCATTGGGGTTGTCACAACAATTTCAAGAATTTTTTTTGTTTCACTCATAGTTTTTTCTAAATTATTGTTTATCAAAAATTTTAGAAAGGGTAATGCACCCTTCATTTCTCTACAGTCGTTTCTTGAAAAAATAACTACTATGAAGAATTTTTCTTGTAACAATTTTGTTCAATACTTCCACACGTTGCGGAGAATTACTGAAAAATCCAGGGATATCTTGCAAATTTCCAAAAAGTACACGTACTTGAGCGTTTGCAGAAGCAGCTTTGGACATTATCAAATTTAATTGATGAGCGTAGCAATGTACGAAATGGGCAAACGGATATTTTTGTTTAATATTTGCCTGAACTCCTGCATGTTGTCCACTCATAACAGCTGCTCCATCGTAACTCGGCGCAATTAGCTTATTAGAATTTTCAATTAAAGGATCTATAATACTTAGGATGTTTGTAGAAAGAGTTTTATGCCTGTTTTCACCAACAATTTATTTAAGAATTTCCTAGTAAAGAATTACTTAGCTAGGATTCCATAAATTTGATTGGTCAAATTTGACATATGAATTTTTCAATACTATGTCAATACTATGTCAAATTTCACCAATCACATTTATGGAATCCTAGCTAAGTAATTCTTTACTATGAAATTCTTAAATAAATTGTTGGTGAAAACAGGCATTAGCGTCGCATTTTTTAGGGTTCATGTAAGTCCAAAAGCGTTCAATTGGTTCTCCATCATCGCGAATGTATCTCAAAATGACTACTAATTGAGTTTTTGAAGTCACATCTGTTGTTTCGTCAGCCATAATGGCTAAAAACGATGCCTTTTTAACTTTTTATTTATTTCTTCATGACAAACTTCAAGTATGCAATCCAAAAGGTCGTTTTGAATTTCTTTAGAGGTGCCTTTAAACACAGACGCTTTCTTCAAATGTTCACTCAAAGTTGAATCTAGTTCAGCACCAAAATTTATTAATCCACGAAATATTCCCGGATTTTGCGAGGTATCAGATTCATCATGACCTCGCAATGCCAGTTCAAATGCTCCGCAAAATTTAATACAATTTATAATTTTGATAACACGTATCTGTTTTTCGTTACGTTCTCGTTGTGTTCCTGTAAATTTTTCCAATATGCTGAACTTAATTGTGATCTAATGTCAGTTGTCCCAAGTAAAGCCAATTCTATCATATGATAAAGATGAGTTTTGGAGTTACTATGTTTTTTTATTTTTTCACTTACTTAGATGCACTAAATCGGTCACCTCTACCTCCATCCATGCTTTATCACCGTTAAAGAGTAAGCACGGAAAACAATACAACGCATTTTTTTTATTGCAGCCACAAATCCAAATATTTTTTGTATAAATTTCTTTAGAAAATTTACGTGTGTACGTTTTCCCTCGACTAACACCAGCTGTATCTATAGAAAGATCGGGCAAAGGTCGACCCCTTTCCTTTAGTTCAATTTTCTCTTCATAACTATATTTACAAAATCTTTTCACGTTAATTAAATTAAAAACAACATCCATTGTGATAAATGATAAAGTAACAGCTAATTCAAACACTCACGATCACGATTCTTATTAGTCAAGTTCAAAATTCAATGCAATTCCAAGTCAAGTCTCAAGTGGGTACTGTAACAATTGCAGCTCAAAGACCTGTTTAAAAATGTGATGTAAAGTTTTAGAGGAAAATGCAGAGAGTGGTGCGGGTGTCCAAGATAGATACATTTAGTGCAGCTAATACTAACCCAGCTGTCCAGATAATTACTGCGTATATTTGTCGTGATTTTTATAAAGCTACCGAACGATAGTACTACATAATTCCACTGGTATGCTGTATAATAGAAATACTACTTGACAATATTGTATTATTATATTTTATATTACATAAATTTATTACATTATATTTTAGTCGTTTAGGTCAGAATTTTTTGCAGCTCTGCAGCACATAGGGAATAACCGCCACTGTAATGTATTATTATTTTCTTTTGGGTTTTTCTATAATATGTGCTTTTGCCATTCGTCTATATTTTTCTTTTTAACAATCTTTCATATTTATCCAGCTTCTTCCCGCCTTCTTCGACACTCTCCCCATTGGTACTCCGGGGTATGCAATATCTGTACTTTTGCGCTTGCGTGTGCTTCTACTTCATTATTAAAAGTAGCTGGGTATTGTACCAAAATGTTATAAACTACAGTTTTCTCTATCATCAACAACATTTATTACTTGTAATGATATTCCCAAACTTGTGAGGCACATCTTCATCTATAAGAAGGTCACTTAACATTCCAGAATCAAGTTCTTCTGGTCTTACTTAGTGGTGCATGCTTCTCATAAATTCATCTGTCTAGGTATATTAGTAGAACAGAAGTTGCCACTATAATAATTGTTAAAAATATTTGCAATTTTATTTGAACTCCATTATATGCTAATATCGGAAATCTTCACTTTAAACATCCAAATAAATGCTCGACAGCATTAATTTCTGGTACGAATTTGAGATTTATTATAATATCTCTACTTGGCTTGAGTAACTGGGTTACCTAAAGGTGTGAGCAAATAATATTTTAATAGATATCCACTATACATATATAATTTTAAATTGAAATGTGTCGCCAAATTAAAGTACTAATATTTGACCTGCCTACAAGCAATCCATTTTGAAAAGCACCATTTTCAAAACGAGCTCTTAACAACTCTGACTAACTTGCAACTTCATCGAGTATTTCAAGATTTGCATTTCAAACCGCTTCTATACATTTATTGAAAAAAATAATGATTCCTATTTCTAAATATTTCCGCATTCTCTTTTCCAGAGGATTGAATTTTAATGTGAGTTCCACCAATAGCCCTTACAGAAATGCAGCTATTTCATAAAAATCATTTTGAATTTTACATATTTCGGCGTTTATTTCAAGCATAAAACTACTTCTCTTGG
Source organism: Rhagonycha lutea (assembly GCA_958510855.1). NCBI lineage: Eukaryota > Metazoa > Arthropoda > Insecta > Coleoptera > Cantharidae > Rhagonycha > Rhagonycha lutea. The sequence continues at coordinate 86,066,278 of OY294036.1, forward strand.
ACGTAGTCACTTGATACTTGAGCATTTCTTTTCAAATCAATCAAATTTTAATGAAATTCAGGTTGGATTTTTCCACAAACTTGTTAAATCTCTTCTGATAGTTTCCAGTTGGATCTCTTGTTTGAAATCATTAGTGTTTTTTTAACACTTCTTCGTAAGTGTCACATATTCTTCTTATTTGTACAAAACTACTTTACTACTTCCCATTATCTGATATGGATACATTTATTTCTGGGTGTAATTTTAGAAAGTAGATTGTTTCCTTGTAATATTTTCTTACTAATCTATAGATACGATCTTCGTTTCTATTAATTACGTGGTTTTTGTAATTAGTAACTATACTATTTTTCTCTCATTACATTAGTAGCCTAATTAACGTTTCAGCGTCTGGACGCATGACGAATGTAGCAACTCCGCGATTTTCGGTAATGCTGTATATACCGAATATCCATTGTTGCTTAGGCACCATCCCACGGTGATACTTCCTCTTCACTACTAAGCTCTCGTCGATTTGTACAATCTCGCCCGGACCGCCAAGTGGAAGGATTTCTGGATTGTTTTATCAGTTTCCAAGTGCAAATATCACGGATTTTTAGATACATCCGATAAACGGCGTGCCTTTAATTCCGATGATATTTGGCGCTACACCACTGCGTATATCACAGTCCCACATCCATAAAATTCAAAACACATCCTCGGGTGAAGACCTGGTGTCCTCAAAGAAGGTATGGTCGGTTAGTCGATACCTTTGCTTGCAACCCGGACATCTGAAACATAATTTGAGGTAGTAGCGGTTATTTACGTTTAGGTTACAATATCGCCGACATGTTCGTTGTTGACAGCGCTTTTTATCAGGTATCAAACGAAACCGTTGTAGCAATTCTACAACGGCACGATTGTTGCAACGGAAAATTTCATGAATATCTTTCATGCAAGACACATCCATTGTAATAAAATTTTATATACTGAATGCATGTCACCATTCACCAAGTACACACCTTATATTTATAAACTTTTGGTGGGGTATGTTAGAGGCGGGGTTTCGAGATCCAATGAAATGTTATAAATAGTTTTTAAATCGTAAATTTTGAAAATTTGGCTTTTTAGAACCCTATTTGCACTGGCCCACAAATATTTTGTTTTATAATTGGTTTTTGGGCCGTTTTTTATGATTAGAGACAGAATAGTTAGGCAAAATAAAACCTCAAAAAAGGCAGGCAAAAAGGTATTAAAAACAAGCAAAAAAGGCAAAATAAAAGGCAAAAGGTACAAAAAAGGCAAAAACGTTTTTTCAACAAAAATCATACAAATTCAAATTAATTCTCTTTATTTTTGTACCAACTTGTTACCAGAAGTTTTTCGATATTATCTACAGTTAAATTTGTTCTCCTGTCACTCAAAATTTGTTTGAATGTGGAGAACGATCTCCCCACATCGCAAGACGTGATAGGAGCAAATTTCAATGAACTTTTCTGATCTGGAGTTAGCTCTAAATCAATATCGTCATTCGAAATTCCTTGATGTATTTTAGAAATTTCCTGTATAATTTTATACGATGGATTTTTTTCTAAAATATTATATTAATTTTTCTTTAAATTTTTTCCCTAGTGTCGATTCTCTGCTTCACCGGAAAGCTAATATAACAATAACTTCCAAGTCAGTTTGGAATTCGTCAAGTAAGCATAACCGCCGCACAACGTCGCCGAATCGTAGTAATTTGATAACGCGCGCTTCATAATCGAATGGAGGTTTTGTTTTACTAATTACGTCTAGCATAAGAAATAAATTTTAATAAAGCAAAAAAGAAAATATTTTGGTTCAAAAAGCACAAAAAAGGCAAAAAAAAAACGCAAAGTAGGTGAAAAAGGCTGGAACCCCCCAAAAAGGCAAAGCAAAAAATGAATTTTTGAAGAGTACATGCTCTAAAATGGATTTTAAATTGGGTCTGCTGAAATATTTCAATTTTTAAACAAAGGCATTTTGCGTAACTTACCTGTCTCTATTTATGATTTTTGACAATGGAAATTTTTAAAATTATGTCGCAGTTTCTTACCTATACAATCCTTTCGCCAATAAGAGAACGTAATGTTTCAGCTCTTCCTTTTTTAATAGGAAGATCAAAAAAAATAGTGTAGGGTACTTCTACCAATGAGTCTGGCCGCTACTCTATAGGACTTCACCTTCAGATTTACTCAGTCATGACTTTTAAAGTAAATGTTTTACTTTAGGTAACAAAAATCAATAGTTGATCAAGATTTGTCACCTCTAATAAATCTTGAGATATTTTTTGAAACAATCGATGCTGACTCAAGTTTAGCGATGCAACAGCAATTCGTACTGATTGTCTGGCAGGCCAACACATTATGCTCTTCAAACTCATCAATTATTATATTATGACCGACATCATGTAGCACACGATTAATATGCTGACAGGCAGTATTAAAATTTGTATCCTCATTTTGCTGCCCTGAAATCCCAGCTGCTAAGTTTTCAGCTACGATACGGCTAATAAGCTGCCTGTATTTTAGTTTCCACTCTCACTAAAGTTTCGGCATCAAACCGAAACAAGTTTCTCGTTGTTACTGATTAGTTGCTCTCTCGAGCTTCTACGAATCGATCATTGGCCCATGAGTCAATTGTAGTATATTTTTCCACTTGTGTCCCACCACTTTTAACATGTTCTTCCCATTTGATCAAATCTCTCTTCGATTTGAGTTGGTGTCCTCCTGTAATATGTCAGAGTTGGATAGTTTCATATTCATTGTTGTCGTCTTGTTCTTCCACAAACAAACTGTTGTGGTTGTATGTGTAAAGTACAATAGCAATTCAGAGTTTCTAATTGTGCTTTATAAGAAACATCTTTAATTAGCTTTTCTGCGTGAATGGCTTGCTCACGAGGAAGTTCTCTTAATTTTGAGATCCATACTTTTCCGATGAATGTAAATTTGTCGTCAACAATATTAGATAAGATCTACAGCAAAATCACATCTTCATCGGCTGTTTGTCAACGAACCATTCAATTATGGTACTTGTTATATTATATTGAAGAAAAAGTAGTTATAACTACTTTCTCTTACAAAAGTACATTATGATAGCGCAACTCTCGGGTTGGCTTTAGAACCAAAATAAGGCGGGTTACTGCATCACCCTCTGCAAAAAAAAGAAGGCGTATTGAATATGCGCATTCCTTTTTAAAGAAACATAATAAGAAAAAATTTTGTTTTGTATAAAAGATAAAGTTAAAATAAAGGAGTAATATCATTAAAATACCTTAATCAAACACAATTCCAGTTTCTGTTCACTTCATAGTGTCTTTGCGTCGTTCGGTTTTCACTGTGTCAATTTTCAATGAGGGTTTTCTTGTAGAACAAGCGGGTCTTTAGTACGCGCTCTAGCACAGCAGTTAATACAATCGATGATTTTGTCGAGAGAAAGATTGTCCGTCTCCACGCCTGCCATCTTACACTTTAGCACACTTCCAATAACACATAATGGTTATCAAGATTGTTATTACTTATTACCGGTAAACAGATGAACCACGGGATATATTGATTGGTAACCCGTGACTGGTCTCTTCTGGTAGTGGTTTTAACTTTTATCATGCGGTCTTTTATTTTTTATTAATATGTTTGAGTACCACCGGTTCTAATTTTTTACGGTCCTTCCATTTCTTCTATGTTGAGTTTTCTTAATATGGCAGGTAATTCTAATGTTTCTCCCATTGTGACTGTTGAGTTTGGGTAAAAGTTCCACATTGCTTGCATAGTAAACGGTCTTTTGGATCGTATCCGATTGGGCTACGATAGAGAGCTTATTATAAAGATTTTCCATGATCGAGACATACAAAATTTCGTCTGCATCTTGGGTTCGCTTCCTACTTTCAGCTTCCAATCTACTCTCGTAAGCAGGCGGCAAATACGATGCTCTCAATTGACTAACTAGGTCGTCCCAATCTCTAAAAATATGTTTCCTAGGTCGAAACCAAACTCGAGCATCACCTTTAAGAAGTTCTACCGCAGATTGAAAAAGCTGTGCTTTAGTAACACCTCGTGATTCACGTAGCTCTTCGACCGTTTCGAGAAAACCTGTCACACTAACATTACCGTCAAAATATACATTCCATTTACTTATTTGTGGATTAATTACCGCCAATTGATGTACTAGTAGGTACTTAAACGTCTAGATGCATCAAATGTATCTTCGCTAATTTCCAAATTTAGGTGTTGGTTCGATAAAATCATCCTTAACCCGTAACTACTACTACTTCAGTTGCATAACATAAGTACTACTACTGGGTCTCAAGGACCCATTTCTTCTTTATTAAATAACAATCACAAAACAAACAAAAAAACTTTATTCTTATAAAATAAAGTAAACTTATTGTAAGGGAGTCCTAAATTACAAAATATAGTACTTAAGTGCAATTTGGGCAAACAGTGTAGGCACATGAAAGACAAAGTGGTATTTTACATGTAAAACAACAATGGTTAGCCTAGCTGTCATTTTTTGAGGGGCACACACCACATCGATGTCTTTTCGACTTTGGTACATCATCTGGAGGCTGTAGACGATTATCCATTGTGATGCCAAGAAGCTATGCACAGTGTACGCGTAGTTTCCAAGGTACGTAGTTCATGTTTATTCGGGCTGCGATATATGGAGAATAACGCACTTCCGGATTCTTTAACGAAATTCTCTTCGCTATCGCTCTTGTCTGCACTTTCCAATATTTTCTTTACTGCATCACCTACTCTAATTATTTCTATTTCCGTTGTTTTGCTACTTGCAAAATTTGCTAATTCCGTTTTCCATGCGACTTTTAAAATCATAATCAATGTATTTATCTTTGTAATAAAGAATTTTGGCCCCTGTAAGTTTGATCTACTAAAAATAGTAACATACTCGTATACTTACTACAAAAATAATACTTACCTTTTTTGCATATCTTTCGTTACTGTCATTTAAATAAGCTGAAGTTGACGGAGTGGACGAATCTTGTTTTGAATTAGCTGGTTGATAATTAGATGGTCCCGGTTGATTGTTATTATAGCATTTAAAATTATAAAAAAGACTTTTAATAAAACTGTAAAACTTTAAGCATTCTGGAGGAAATTCTAGATCAAATAAATAAATTATCTTGAAGCTAATGTCCACTGCTCGAACAAAATTTTTAAAATTATACTATCTAATATTATCGAAATATAATGATAATGATATATCGGCAATATGCAAGACGTCTTCACCCATGCAATATATGAAGGGCTGAATTGCAGTTTTAATTTTTGTGATGTGGAGAATGTGGTCCTCCACTTGTTGTAACGACGATGCCATATACATAAAGGCGTTTTGTGAATCCACAATAATTGTGGACACGTATACGTCGACTAAGGTCATTATAAAAATGTAGAGCGTGCCATTCTGCATATCGTCGCTCAGTGTTGCTTTTAATTTTTACACTACTTTTGCACTTTAATTAAATTTATTCTATAATATTTTTAAATTATACAAACAAGGTTGTTTTTTTAATCGTTTATTGCGTTTCCATAAAAAAGTACAAAAATATTATTAAATATTATTATAACTCCCCATCTCTCATTAATTCTTCTTCGTTAATGATATCAACAGTTGAGCTGAGCAGATTTTCGTAAAAGGGATGATGTCTTTGGGGTATTGCATTTGAAGAACAAAGAGAAACCAGATATCTTTTTTTTTATTTGCTGCTATAGTAGGTGGCTCTTTATAAGCTGGCTCTCTACCTCTCATTTTATATCTGATGTTAATCGTGTTAAAGATCTCTTGGTTGTAAAGTTTTTACCCATTTTATCTGAAACTTTCTTCCAATCAAGAAAATTGTTGGTTTCCATTTCTTTAACCTGATATTGAGATCCTGTTTTCTTTGCCGATTTAATAATCATCTCTACTTCAGTTGGTACATAAATTGGACCTTGTCTTAGAATCTTTTTTTTTTCTCTCAATGCAGGAATGAATAGAATCCCCTTCGTTTTCTGTGTAACCCACTATTAAGTATTTATTATTGTTTTAATGTCGAGTGTTTTGCAGCATATAAATACATAGAAAATAAATACTTATTTTTGTTTTGAGCCACACAGTTATTGGTGAAAAATATGGCTTCTTTTTGTCCCTGGCAATGATCTTTGAGGAAAGTGTAAGCGCATGTGACAATTTCAATAGCTCCACGTTTTGCAATTCCCTCATTACACAAATAGCAATATCTTTTCGCTCGTTGGCGGTATAAATGGTAAAGTTATATAAATTTAGTTTACTTTTATAAAAAAAAAACTCGAAATATTGCCATTTGGTAGAGGTATGACTGGTTGTAAATCATTTATAGCCATAGTGTGTAACCTCGTTCTTTGCCTGGCCGGTTACGAATACCTCTTGTTCTTTCGATGATCGTGAAAGGAGCCAGCTGCGGATATCTAGTCCACAGTTCTGAGAGCACGGGTCGCACTGATGCGGTTCGCGGGTTCTTAAAATTTGGTGGTGCCAAAATATGGCAGCAACCTGTTGGTTTCGGTTTTGTCCTCCACAGGTGTCACAAAAAAGTGAAACTTCCGTAAGTGTTGTGTTATTGGCAGTGATTTGAGAAAATTGTATAATATGGACCCTATTTCGCTGCTTCCTGTCATGCCGTTCAACTCATTCCATGTATAATAGTGAGCCATTTCTCCGTATTCCATATAAATTAAATTTTTTTATTAGCCCCTTAACCTATTCCACAATGACAATATATTGTACTTGCTTCACCACGTAAGCTGTTTGTTTTTAAATTCGTTTGCAAAGTTTTGTCGTTTCCGTGTTTTCAAATCCGTGGTGGAAATATTATCTGATTCCTAGTGTTTCCTCGGCAATTAAATGTTCCCATATAATTATCTTCGAACTCCTGCAAGATTTCAAAGTTCCTGTGGCAATACAGCTGCTAGTCGATTATCTGCTTGTTCCAAGTCGTGTATCGGTACAGATGCGAGAGCACTTATCATACGTGCATATGTAGCAAAGTCTACATTGCCATTGGTATTATGACGGCCCTGTTCAATTATGTTTACTTCCTAGCTGCTTTTTTAAATTATTAGTTAAATTGAAAAGACAACCAAGGATTTCTGCATTCGAAAAGGTACCTCGAAAATCGTTCATGGCTGCGAGTTCATAATCACATGATAGGTATTTTCTTAGGATTTAGATTTGGTTCCAAAAGTTTTAATTCGTTAAGCATTTTTGAATATGATGCTGTCTGTTTATTTTGTAAGAGATAATGCGTAAATAGTTGGATGCACACCACCAAATCGTTTTGCCATGATTATATAGACTTGTTGAAACAATTATGGTGGTGCCGATGTAAACATACCATCGACAAACCAATGGTTAGTTTCCCTGAGGATCTTTAAACTTTGTTGACGTCCAAAGATTAATATTCCATTTTGTATTGGTCCACTGTCATACAGTAAAAATGTTTCCGAAATACCACCTACTTCATACGTCCGATACTCTTCTGGAATAATTAAACCTTCTACTGTGGTTGGTGCGGGAGGCGCCTTTCTTATTTTGGTTTTTTTTCTCCAATCATTTGCTTCATTGCGTGATGCTTAGGTAAAACAGCTTGGACACTTGACAGGACATTGGTTACACATGCGTTGATTATTATGTGATAGCTGCTCCATTGTTTCTTTCAATAACAAGATACATTTGGGGCTAATAAAAAGTCCTTTTTAAAAAGATATTTCATTTATTAGTACCAAACGGAGAATAGGATGTATGACTTATCATAAGTCGATTACAACGAATACTGCGGAAAGTGCATGGGTTCAACATGCAGCTTTCCCATGCATGATCAGCTTTTTTAGAATTACCTCATTACAGAAATCTGAGGTGCTGGTTAATGACATAATCTTAACTCCTCCCAACCTAAGAGAAAAATTATAGTTGAATACACTTAATTTTTTAAATTAATATCCTCTAACGGATTCACAATTTCAGATTTTAGTTTTTTGTTAATTTTTTTTTTTTAGGTGTGGATAAAATTTTAAAGTTAAATACACAATTACAATAACAATTATAATGTAACTAAAAATGGTATACAAACTGATATTATCATAATGAAAGGTTAATGTTTTTATTGATGAAATTTTTCTTTTTGAATTAATTAGTTGTTTATCCAATTCTTTTACTGCATCCAGATTAATGTCATCCAAATGAATTGGTTCGATGTTCAAATGAATATGATTTTTTTCAGTAGTTATTTCTACTGTTGGTATTTTAAAATGTTTAACATGCGGGTTTAAATTATGGTATGTCCTTAAAACTAGTTTATCAATTTTTAAACTACAATATTTTGGAATTGTTACAATATATGTTCCATTTAATACTACTTTTTCAACTACGTTTAAACAATTACTAGAAACTAAGGTTGCTTTAACAGTAATAATTAACCATTTGTTTTTTGATAATTTTTGAACTTTAGTTTTTGTTAAGTAACTATCCCGAAATTCACAATTTTTATAATTTTCACTAAAATTAATTAAATCGACTTCACATGGATTATTTTTTGTTATTAAATTAGTAACTTGTTCACTGCACAAATAATTTAACCGATTGATTTCTTTACACATTTCGTCACTAGATCCATATTGTTTATCGTTCAACATTAGGTAAGGGAATTTTGGAATTATAATTTTGTAATAGGATTCTTGCAACACAGGTGAGGAATAAAGTTTATAATAATCATATGAATTTTGTTCTACTAAAGGAATTTCTAAAATGAATATTATTTGTTCTTGACGTATATAACCTTTGATGTTTATAATCGAATAGTAAGTGTTAAGATTCTCTTCATCGAAGTCATATGGCAATTTTAAATTTGTCAACCTGGAATTTATTTTTGATAATTCGGCTTTCAATTCGTCGTGAATAATTATCGACGGGTGTAATGAATTTAATTTAGCAAATGTAATAGAGTTTTCCACATTATCTACAATTTCTATTATTATATCTAGAGCTGAAATTAATTGATTAAAAATAGTATTTAGAATTACAAAACTATCAATTTCATTAAAATATAAAGTGGTAACATTTTGCATTACCTTAGCAATTTCGTTTATTCGGGATTCTAGCAATATTTGATTATGTTGTAATTTGGTCATTGATTCATTGAATACGTGCAAAGCTTTATCAGTAATACTAAGTTGTTGTTCGGCTATTTCTTTTATTTGATCTTGGTTTTCTTTGATTTTCAAAATGGCAGTATCGTATTTCTCTGCGTCTGAATTGTCTAAATTACCCGTGATGGCTTTCCATAACGAGCCTAAACCGTTTATCAATCCGCGCTTGGGACGTTCATTATTATCCGAACTTATGGTCATTTGCTTAAATTTAGTTTTAACTTGTAACAACTTATAATCTAGTAAATATCTATAAGTAAACATTTCGTTAGCATAAGCTGCTCCATACGTGGTCTCATGAAATGAATTGTTTAACTTATGGTAATTATCAACTAATTTATTTAATTCTAATCGTAAACTGGATAAATCATAAATTTGGATTAAACTCCAATAATCAATCACATTTTGGGCTATACCTAATTTCAGTGGAAGTAGTCCATGATTGTTCGAAATTTGATCTATTTCTACATTGTCACATTTTGAGATGTGGATGGTTGTGGTGAAAACAGTGATTGCGGTGATAGCGATGGTGACGTGTCTGGAACAATTGGTTGTCTTAAATTTTTTAAATGAACTGTTCGACCTTTGTTTTTATCTGAACCTCCAACTTTTTGTATTATCGCTTTATTATTTGGTAACAAGGTTTTTAATATAAATGGACCGCTAAATTTTTCACCTGTTTTGTTTCGCTTATATTTGTAACTTGTTTCATACACAACTTGTCCTTCTTTAAACGGATTACTAACATCTATATTTCTTTTGTTCACAACTCTTTCTTTATTTTTTATTAAATTTTCGTTGACCCTATCATATGTTAGTGCTAGTTTTTCTTTATGTTTTTGCATATACTCACTGTACATTTGTTTGTCATAAAATAGATCGTAAGGATCTCGTAATTTTGTGTGACCTAAGGTTAATTCTAATGGAGTTAAGTTTGTACTGGAATGTATCGAGTTATTATAAGCTATAATGGCGTATTTCACTAGGGTAGTTATTGGATCATTATGATTTGTTTTTAGTAACCTAATATGTTCTGCCAAAGTGCTATGGAATCTTTCAATATTGCCATCCGACTCCGGGTGGTGGGGTGTCGTGAAATGAATTTTTATTTTGTGTGATTCAAGCAATTCTTCAATTATGTGATTGTGAAATTCTAAACCTTGATCCGCACTAATCGTTTCAGGGGTTCCATAAAATGAAAAGTAATTAATTAATGCGTTCAGTATATCTACAGCATTTTTTGATTTAATTTCTATTGCTTGACCTAACTTTGTAAAAGCATCAACTATGGTTAAAAATTTAATGTTTTCCGCCGTGTAAACATCGATATGTAATTTTTCAAAAGGACGGTGTGGAGTATCCGTTAACATCATTGCAATTTTGGGTGGATTTCTTTCATATTTACTTTTCTTGCATTTTGTGCAATTAGCGATAAATTTTGCTACATGTTCTTGCATGAGGGGAAAATAATATTTTCGTTGTAGTTGTTTTAATGTTTCCGAAATACCACGGTGGTTAGTTTTACCTTCATGTTGATTTCGAATAGCTATATCTATGTCGTCTTGCTCATTGAGAATTTCTCGTCTTTCTGTGCAATAGATTAACTCGGGACCCGTTGCATTAAATAATTTTTGAACCACTCGATTAAACTGCTGAAACATATTTTCCGTTTCAAAATAAACATAATATTTTTTTGATTCTGTAGTGTATTCTTTTAAAAATTTAATAATGCTTTCTTCATCATTACTATTTATCTGAACATGATATCGTTTAATTTTACCTATGGTCTCTATTTTGACTGGTTGCATTTGTGAATGTACCTCATATATAAAATATTGATTCGGTTTTGAATCAATTACATCTTGGCATATTTTTATACTCGCGATTTCTTTATTTTGACTTACCGAATGAACCGTTTCTGAATCATCTAATCGTTCTACAATTTCATCTAATTGATCTACAGACATGAAGTTATCTTCAGAAGGATTTTCTTCTAATAATATATCACGTAATAAATTTTCATTATCATCGTAATTATTTATTACAGATTCATTTTCTATCGCGTTTATATCTATTGGTAAATTATTATTTTGATCATTTTTATTATTAATTTCAATTCTACTTAATGCATCTGCGTTACTATTTTGCTTACCCTTTTTATAAATAATTTCGTAATCATACTCTTCTAGTTTTATTTTCCAACGTTGTAATTTTGAGTTTGGTTCCTTTAATTTTGATAAATAAACCAAGGGACGATGATCTGAATAGATAATAAATTTTCGTCCATACAAATAAGGTCTAAAATATTTAACTGCCCAAACTATCGCCAATAGTTCCTTTTCGATGGTACTATATTTTCTTTCTGATTCATTTAAAGTACGTGAGGCGTAGCAAATGGGTTTATCTGACCCTACTGGTCCTTGTGAGAGAACAGCCCCTATGGCTACGTTAGAAGCGTCCGATGTAACTACAAAGGGTTTCTCAAAATCTGGGTACTGCAATATTGGGTGATTAACCAAAATATTTTTACATCTATTAAATGCTTCCATGAATTCTTTAGTATGTTCAATTTTATGACCTTTTTTTAAACAAATAGTTAAAGGTTTAGTGACCTTAGCATAATCTTTAATAAATTTTCTATAATAACCTGTCAATCCTAAAAATCCTTTTATTTCTTTTGTCGTTCTAGGAGGTGGGTATTTTATTACAGCTTCAATTTTAGCTGGATTGGGTTTCACACCTTCTGGCGTAATAACATGACCTAAAAATTGCGCTTCCTTTTTCAAAAATTCTGATTTATCCATTTGGATTTTAAAATTTGCGTTTCTGAGCCTATCGAACACCATTTTTAATTTTTCAATATGTTCTTGTAATGACGTAGAAAATATTACTATGTCATCTAAATAAACTATACAAGCTTCATTTTGAATTCCGCGTAAAATATTATCTATGACGCGTTGAAAAGTTGCAGGAGCATTTTTTAACCCGAAGGGCATTCGTTTATATTCGTAATGTCCTCGCGGTGTTGAAAATGCCGTTTTTTCTCGATCTCGGGGGTGCATTTCAATTTGATGGTACCCCGACGCCAAATCTAATGTAGAAAAATAAGAACATTTACCTAGTTTGTCTAGTATATCCGAAATATGTGGGAGGGGATATTTATCGTCAACGCATTTATCATTCAATGCTCTATAATCAATTACCATTCGAAATTTTTGTATTCCCGATGCGTCTAGTTTTTTTGGAACCACAATGACCGGGCTTGACCAGGCACTTTTAGAATGCTGAATAATGTCATTCGCTAATAGTTCTGTAACCTGAGCCTCTACTTCTTTTTGTTGTGCATGAGGCATCCTATACGCTTTTTTAAATACCGGTACGTTATCATTAGTTTTTATTTCATGTTTTACTATATGCGTAAATGACAAAGGTAGACGGTCACAATAAAAAATGTCCCTATACTCATAACATATTTTTCTAATCGCTTTATTTTCTTCTTCATTTAAATGATCTAATCTAAGATTTTTTAAATTTTCTTTTAATAACCTATCGACTTTATCGTCGCCATTTAATTCGTTTCTATTGGTCATTTCGACATTATCCGTTTCAATTACATTTAATGGTTCTACAGTTACTAACTTTTCTGTTTCATTGCTATTGGTAATACTAATAATGGCTTCACGATTTTTTACTGTAACTAAACATTGCGGGATTTCGACCCCTTGTACTATTTGTTTATATTCAATTATTCCTAAATTTAAATTTGTATTTACGGGAACTTTGATAATTTGTTGTTGACGCGGTTGTAATCGAAACTGTTTCGGTTTCAATTGTTCAAAATATATGGGAATCACATTATTTTTCGTACACAAAATATTCTTTTTTAAATCAATATTCGCGTCCAAATATTTCAATAAATCCATACCGATTAAACCATCGTAATTAGGATTAAAATCAAATATACAAAAGTTAAAATATTCTTTAATATTAAAAATGTTAGGTAATGGTATCCTTGCTATAAATTTATGAAATGAAGTTTTATGTGCTGTTCTAATTTTGAAAGGTGATTCTTTAACATAATCTTTATAATATCTTTTTACAATTTTCGGATGTATCAGGGTTTTCGAGGACCCTGTATCGATCATAAATTTTAAATTTAAGTTAGGAATTTTTATATAAGGTAAAGTGGACGTGTTAATATTAGAAATGTCAATTATGTGAAACAATTCTTCTGATTTAAAATTTGATCTGCTATTTTGAGGTTCGCGCCTCGTATTTCCCGCTCTAGTATTTCCCGACGACGTGTCCATTGGTTCTGGGACAAAACGTCTTGTCACGGTAGTTTTTTGACCGTTATTATTATTGAATTGCCTATTTTGATAATTTGGATAATTTCCATTATTTTGATAATTTTGATTCGGACGATAATATGATTGGAATGGCTTGTTAAAATTATTATTATTTGATCTATAATTTGAATTTAATGCAAAGTTATTTTGCCTTGCATTACCTGAATTATTATAATTATTATTGTTGGGCCATCTTTGATTAAAATTATTATTTGTTTGATTATAATTAAAAGGTTTATTCTGATTAAATGATGGTTTAGAGTTACTATTTTTATCACTTCGTTGATGGTTATGACCTCTCGGTTCATACGAGTTTACTTTATTATTAGATTGCTGCAATAAATTATTTTTTGAATATGAAAAATTTTCTTCCTCTATTACCAAACTAATTGCAATTTCTAAAGTTTCTGGTTTTTGTAATCTGATAGCCAAACTACTTTGCAACCCTCGTAAATAAGCGTCTAACGCTTGACTTTCGTAAATTTGCGTTTTTAAAGCCCTAATATCTTCATCAACTTCAGTTAACTGTAATTTGGTAAGTAATAAACTTAAAATGTCTTGACAGCGATTGCCAAAATTTACAGCACTTTCATTTTTGTACTGTCTAAGTTGTAATAAATCTCCAACCAAACATTTTTCATCTCTGGAATCGGAAAAGAATCGCAATAATAATGCCTTTATCTCATTCCAATTACTCAGACTACATCTAGACCCAATTAAATCTAAAGCCCTATTTTTAAGTTTTCCAATTATCGCTCGTAATAAAAATTGATTCTGTGGATTATTTATATTTGCACGATCAGTGAAAGTATTTAATAAATACTCACTAGCATTTATAAAAATTGGCAAACTTGCCGAATTCCCACTAAATTCGGGAATTGAATCAATGTGAAACTTTTCAACTTTCGGAGTTGCCATTGTGACTTCTCTTCTGAGAGGACTCCTATCTCTTACTGTTTCGTTTTCTGGCATGAATTCAAACGTTTTTTATTTATTAGTTACGTACGCAAAGTTCAAATAATATTCTTTATTTAAAAAAATTAATTTTTTTTTTTATTTTTAATGATGACACGTAGTACGCGTGTGTATAAAATACGATTTTATATTATTGAATCGTAGACAAATAATTATTATAAAAATTTATTAGGATAAAAATTTTCACTTACAGGAGTTGAACCATTATTTTTATCTTCGTTGTTGTTTCGAACTCGATGGCCTCCAATTCGGCGATGTCGTCCGTGTTGTGGTCACCAGCTTCGAACTTCAGGGTGGGGTTAGTGGAATTGACGATCTGCAATTCGGCGATGTCGTCCCAATTGTAGTTTCCAATTTCACTTGTTGAATTTTGTGTCCAATCTTCGCGATTTTGTCGTCGATTGAACTTTAACTTTCCGTTGAAATAATAATTTCGACGATGCACTTCGATAATTATTATTTACAACTCTAATTTTGCAGATTCGAATGTTTTAGTTAATCGTTAAAACGAACACAATAAATTCGCGATTTTTGTCGAAAATACTGTACTAAAACAATCCTGTACCGACTGCGCCAGATACATTTGGGGCTAATAAAAAGTCCTTTTTAAAAAGATATTTCATTTATTAGTACCAAACGGAGAATAGGATGTATGACTTATCATAAGTCGATTACAACGAATACTGCGGAAAGTGCATGGGTTCAACATGCAGCTTTCCCATGCATGATCAGCTTTTTTAGAATTACCTCATTACAGAAATCTGAGGTGCTGGTTAATGACATAATCTTAACTAACACAATGTAACAAATTTTTATATTTGTTATTTAGTTCCTCCTTGAATTGCAAGTCACAATATTCATCGATCCGACCCTGCATTTTTATTTGTATTCAAT
This sequence comes from Rhagonycha lutea, assembly GCA_958510855.1. Taxonomy (NCBI): domain Eukaryota; kingdom Metazoa; phylum Arthropoda; class Insecta; order Coleoptera; family Cantharidae; genus Rhagonycha; species Rhagonycha lutea. The sequence goes on from OY294036.1 coordinate 86,081,672, forward strand.
CTTTTATATACTCTGTCATATCTGTCATAATCTTTTATAAATTTCTGTCAATCTTGTTCTTGGTATCTGTAATATTAACCATCAGAGATGAGCCCCAATCTGTAATATTTTTGGTCATTAAGTCGATCAATTCCTTTCCTCTGCAAGCTCCTGGTACACCTAAGATAAGTGCAACATACGAAATGTTTTGTTAAAAAATATTCACTTAAAATATTTACTTGCAATTACTCACTTTCACCATTAAAGAGTCATGATTTGGAGCTTCTATTAAAAATGTATCAACTTACTCCCCTGTTAACACTTTTGACTTTTTGGGTTTTTATTCAACATTTTGTCTTTTAAGGAAAGATATTACCTTATGAAATTTAAATCATCATCAAAGAGATGAAGCACGAGATGTTTTCGATTGTTCGTGAAAATACACTAATAGTAGCAGCATTACAACGATTACAACAACATTATACAATTTATATTCTTGAATATTTTTCCACCGCTAAAACCACGAAGCCAAGTCTTGCAAGTCAGCAGTTTTACTGACTAAACGTCATAGTCATAGTAATTTCCTTTCACTGCACCACTTGAGGAACATTTCATACCTGTGCTCGTAAATTTTTCTTGATTTCTTTGGCAGCAAATCATTTGTGGCTTCTTCCGTGGCTTTGCTCAAGTCGAACATTTCACATGCACTCATATTTATACTATTATTCATAAATTTTGTTGCGAACGTCAGTTTATGCTACAAACTTGTCAATTTACAAAATTAGTCAATTGTTTTTTTTCAAAAATAGCGCCGCTTTGTTTCGATTTTAAATTTCTTTCATGAATTACCTTGTAGTTCAGTATATTAAAATAATGTGATTATTTTATGCCCTTTATTATAATAGTAATTAAAATAAAGGGCATAAAATAATGTATAAACCACAGGACTAAAGTGTATTAATCCCTCACGTGATAATTTGCCCTCGGCTAACGCCTCGTGCAAATTAACTTCACGCTCAGGATTAATGTTGCACTTTAGTCCCTTGTTATATAATATTATACTATTATTTGATGCGTTTGATAATACATGGATTTCGTGTAAATGTTGATATCTGCCTTGGAATGCAAGCGCGAATTCAGTTCCTTAAGAATCATTACGACAAACAGTTTGATTTTTGGTTTGGCTTGGTTTTTCGGTCCCGACGCGACGCTACTATTTTACAGGGGGCAAGCCGCTGGCCAAAAAAACGTACACAACTTCCATTTTTGTGGAAGTTCTGCAGAACTTCTACGGATTTCCATGGAATTCTGCGAACTTCCAAGAAATTCCATGGAATTCCCTGGACTTCCTTGGGTTTTGAGCCAAATTTCTTCAAATAAAATAAGCAGTGTTGAAAACTAAGACCTTTTAATCATAATTAATATAGTGATATTTATTTGATTTAGATTAATCACTAATTAAGACTAATTACACTTTGTCAATCGTGTGTGTCGGTCCATTGTGATGATGGTTGTGTCTCTAAAGAGAACTCCTTCCTGAACTAGATTATATTTAATTCAGCCTGTTAATTAATCTCAAATTTTTCATTTTTATATTTTTTTTTAATCGCCGCTCTGACAGATTGTTTTAATACTCGTATATATGGAAAATCGCCAATTAAATCTATTGGACCAAGAAAATAAATTTGAAAAAAAATACTGTAGATATTCATCTTCGGCAATTAATTGAGGTAAATCATTTTTTACTTGTCTTTCAATGGATTCTATGTCAGATTCATCAAAGTTTTTAAATGCAATTGCGCTGTCATATCCAGTAAATCGTAATATTTGAGTTTTCTTTAGAGTTCTTCTTGAGCACTAAACGTAATTCCCGCAAAAATCTATAATATGTGTATTCGTTCAAAAGGTTTCGAAACTTCTTTCCAACGAATTTCACTTTCCTTTTTAAGATCATTTCTATTTCCTAAATAAGCTAAACAACTTGCACACACGTTCTCGATATCCGCATCGATACCCGGCCACCAAATACTATAAGATCTAGCTAAAGCCTTCATTTTTACAATTCCCTGATGTCCATTATGAAGCTCACGTAATAATGTTTTTCTAAGCATTTGAGGAATTATTACCCTATGACCCCACATTAAACACCCCTTATCGATTGTTAATTCATTATTCCTCATAACAAAATGGTGTCAAACTTTTATCTTTAGTTTTCTTTAACACGTTTTCCCCTAAAAGTTTCATTATTTTATTTATAGTCCCATCTAATTCTGATTTGATTTTAATTTCGTTACTATTTATTGGCATATCCCCAGTACTAATGAAGTTCAAAACCGTAGGATAAATATCTTCTTCTTCAGAGTCCTTATCCTGATTAATTAAAGGCGCCCGAGATAAATAATCTGCAATATGATTATTTGCCCCTTTAATATACTCAATTGCATATTTAAACCCTGTGAAGAGATTTGAAGACACGTGATGTCGCACAAATTCTGATGGTGAAATCTGTAGACACGTGATGTCGTACTAATTTCAATTGTATTCTGAAGGACCAGTTTGATTAGCGTAAATAACAGTACTTGTCTATGTACACTTTATTTACATTTATTAATGGCTACAATCATTTACATTATCTTTACACAATGAATGAACCATATACAACACTAATATAACTCAGTGTCAAGTCTATCATAATTTTCAAATCAATACCAAGTTTCGTATCTCGGCAACGTGAAAACCGGGATGTTTAGAATGATTGCTGAACATAATAATATTAAATTACAAATTATTATATGTGAACATGAATGGACACAGGAATGGGTGTATTTCTATGTATCTTAACAATAAGTACCTAACATTTACAAATATGACTACGACTAAACTTAACGGTAATCGGAGAAAGTTGGCTAAAAGGGTTTGATATAAAAAATGCAAGTATTATACATTAAAAGTTTCTGCGAATTTCTCCACCCTGACAGATAAACCGCCCAACGCTGTAATCTATTAGCTGTCATGATTGGTATCCCTTTGTGTTCCCCAAAAATGCTAACTAAAGGTTTGTGATCCGTTCTCAATATAAATTTTTGTCCGTGCAAATATTGCTCAAACTTCTTAACCCCGAAGTAAATAGCTAATGCTTCTTTGTCGATGGTAGAATAATTTTCTTCCGCGGGCGACAAAGTGCGAGATACAAAAGCTACGGGGCCTTTCTAACCCATCTCAAATTTATGCGTTAATGCCGCTGCTACTCCTTCCGAAGAAGCATCACAGGTTACGATTATTGGCAATTCCGGATTAAAATGTACTAGAACTGTATCCGATACTATTTCTTTCTTAATTTTTTCAAAAGCTAAATTACAATTTTGGTCCCAATTAAATTGAACATTATTTTTCAAGCAATTTATATATTGGTGCCATCGACTCCGATAAATGAGGAACAAATTTCGAATAATAATAATTAACAATTATCGCGAATGCCTTTACTTGGGTAACGGTTGTTGGTTTAGGTGACTCGACTGTCGCCCTAATCCTATCTTCCGTTTTTTTAATCCCCTCACTATTTATAATATGCCCCAAATAACTTATCTCTTTTTGAAAAAACAAACACTTTTCCTTTTTTACCTTTAAACCTGCGTTTGCTAACTTCTAACCTCGCTTGCATACTGCAGTCAGCAGCCACATGGCCTTGAAGCTTACAGTTATAGCAAAACGACTTTCTTCTCTAATACCGCAATGCGATCGATTTCTTATTTCTTAACCTGCGAGATAATTCGACCTGTTATCGTTAACCTCCATAATTTTGTCCGCCAACTTTGCTTGGGCAGTTAAATCGCCGTCACTGGCTGCCAAAATTCCGCGGACGTTCTGTGGTAAACAATCTAGCCACAAAGTTCGTAAGACGTCTTCACCTACTTCTTTCGTAGCGTGCTGTCGCCTTTCCTCGAGTAAATGTGAAGGAATTCGGTCGCCTAGTATAAATTCCGATAAAAGCTTTTTGATTTTCTTCTGCGCGCTCATCGAAAAACGATCTAAAACCTTTGCTTTGAAGTGTTCATATTTGTTTTCTTTTGGCGGATTCAATACGGCATCCGAAATCTGGTGTAGTATGGGTCCACTCATTTCAGCGATCGCGACGTTGAATTTTGTGTTGTCGTCCTTGATACTACTTAACATGAATTGACTCTCGATTTGTACGAAGCAAATCTCGGGCATTTGTTCGTAGAACGGTGGTACCCTTACTGCTACCCGTTATACGGTGATCGGTTGTGGTGTACCGTCTGCAGCAGTAGGTTCCGTACTTTCACTACCCATTTTAATAACGATATAGCCAAAAATTATTAACCAAACAATTAGCACATGGTCGTACAACTTGTTGCAATTACGTAAATTGGGAAACGTGTTGGGTGAACGTGTTGAAATTAGCACGTGAAAATAATGATAACGTAAATTTTACCTTGTCTTGACTTGCGTTTGTTCTTTCTTGGGGTCACCAATATAGGCAAGTGTGTTCGCCTATTCTTTTGAGTGTAAATCAGTAGACAGGTGAACGGTTAACGTATAAATACTTATTGACCCTCACACGTTCAATAATATTGACAATATCAATATATTGTAGAGATAATTCCTACGAGCCTACGACCCTTACTTTAAAATTATTTTTTCCAGGACAATATCCAAACACTAGAGTGCCGTCGGTAGCTATGTTAGTGTTGAGCATATAATTTCTGTTAGATAACAAATCTCAGGGTTGGATTCGTACTTCTCTCCTTTTCGGGTCGCCAAACGAAACAAATGTGCGGTCTAACTACCGCACTATTGTCGCTAAATTGAAATTCCTCTCTTGGGAAACAAAATTGCATAAATTGCCTTATTCAAATGGATTGTCGTTATCGACAACGCTACTAAACTAAATTGGGGTACGGCCCGTTGCATGAAATTAAAATCAAACGCAGCTTCGTACAAAATAACAATTTTAATTTTCACAAAAGTTTGTTGGCAAATTTCAACCAATTTGAACCAAACATAAGAATCGTGTAACTAACCTCAAATTGGTACGTAAAATTATTTAATTCAAAATTTAACGAGTTTGAATTTATTCTTCTAAACATTTAATTGTAGGCACGTAATCGTCCCAATTACAAATATCATTCGATCATCTGTCAATGGCGGAATGGCAATTTTATCCACATGTGTGATACTAAATTTTTCAATGACGCCTTTACAAAAACGCCGTAATTTGAAGATTCTACTTCAAAATCAATCTAAAAATACTCGTCCACGTCGGACAACACTTCTCACTAATTATCAGCTTGAAAAACACTTGGGTTTTTCAAGAAAACTCGAAATTCGTCACTTATGGTGGACCTCACCAAAAACACTCTTGTTAAAAATTATTTATTATAAAAGCCATAATAAAGAACCGAATGGTGATATTATTATTTCTTGGAAAGGTCGGCGTCCCGAGTAGTTTGCTCCAGAACTCCATAATTTTAAATGGCACCATAGGTCGAAAATGGTATCGTTAACCCTCCAGTAGGCGCGTGATTTACGCTTGTAGACAAGCCCTGTTTCAGAACTAATAAAACCAATAATTTACCACTTTAAAAGTTCAAAAACTACTGGATCCGAAAGATTGACTAATTTTTGTCAGCTACTCAAAAATGCAACCGATATAATTCGAACTGTTACGAGCTATGGCGGTTTAAAGAAGGCTTAAAAAAGCATGGTCTACGGTGGTAGACCACGCGACCACTGGAGGGTTAAAAAGATCTTGCAAAAATAAGCAAGTTTTGTAGGAAAAATTATTTTATTAATCCCACCCTTTTTAAGTAATATTCGATTGCATATTATGGGTGAATGCGACCACCCGTATCAGTAATTTTTTTCAAAAACGGTAAGTCGTAGAGAGTTGGGTCAAAAAAATTATTATAAAAGCCATAATAAACAATCGAATGGTGATATTATTATTTCTTGGAAAGGTCGGCGTCCCGAGTAGTTTGCTCCAGAAACTCCATAATTTTAAATGGCACCATAGGTCGAAAATGGTATCGTTAAAAAGATCTTTAAGAAATAAGTAAGTTTTGTAGGAAAAATTATTTTATTACTCCCTCCCCTTTTCGGTAACATTCGATTGCATATGGGTGAATGAGACGACCATTACTTAAAAGGGGTAGGAGTAATAAAATAATTTTTCCCACAAAACTTGCTTATTTCTTAAAGATATTTTCAACAATACCACTTTCGACCTATAAAATTTAAAATTCTGGAGTTCTGGAGTTTCTGGAGCAAACTACTCGGGATGACGACCTTTCCCAGAAATAATAATATCATTATTCGATTCTTTATTTCGGCTTTTATAATAAATTTATGAGTTACAATTTATCTAGCTTATGATTTAATTTATTTACAATATAAAATATTTGTAATTATAAAGGTTGTTGCAGGGAAAAATTAGTGAAAAACCCTGGGGTCTGATTGTGCAAAAAAAGAAAAATCGTTTGGCCTTTAAAATTTAATAAAAATATTACCTGGGTCTCTTTTTCGCTTTGTATAATATTTTAATATTTCTATGCTCGAAAGAAAAATCTGGTTATGGGACCCCGAATGCGTCTCATATGTTACGCCCACGGTAAGTTATGTCTTATGGAGCGGTGCGATACCGTGAGGGCGCTGCTAAAAAGCTTAGGCCCCTAGCGGATGGTGGCGTTGTTACCAGTTATTATCATTTTATCTCTTTTTTTGTCTCTTTTTCTTTGTTCATCATTTCATCATCAACAAGTTGCAGCAGTCGTCCATTTTGGTTTTTTGGTGAAAACTTAAAATATGTTTAACACGATTTGATTTATATATTCAGAGCATCAGAGCTATACATTGCAATTATTTGCAAAGTAAATAAAGAGGAGATTAATAATAATTGATTGTCACCAGTGAAATGAACTTACAAGGATTTTAATTTAATAAATTTGTTGCGGTGTTTTTTTAAGTTCCCATAATTGTGTATTTAGTGATATTTGCAAGGTATTGATCAGGTAAGTGTTTTATTTGCGTTAATATTTGATTTATTTTTATTTGTTAAAATGTTTTAGGTGTGCAGAATGTAGGCCTAGCAGAACGTGGTGCTGCATCTTTTCCGAAATCGTGATGTTAATTATGCAAAGGTTTAAGCTATGGATCGCATTATGCAGAAATCCAAATGTTAGAACTTCATTTAGTACATCAATAGAGCAGCATAATATGCCATAATCATTTTGGGGAAAGTTTCATCATGGGTAATAACCATTTACACCCTGATGCTTTACCAAGTAAATATTACGTTTTATTTTACTGGTATTTGATTGTAAAATAATGTTTAATTTTAGTTACTATCGAGGAGGAAGAAGATGTATAAATGGGTCCAGAAGAGGGCGAAGGGAATGTAACTGAATGAAATATGGTACCAGGATCGGAAGGTAAAAGTGAATACTTACATAATCAACTTCATCAATAACCCAGAGTATTTGTTAAATCTCGGTTGAAAAATGCTTTGAAGAAAACTAGGAGTAAATGATTTACTGAAGACGATAAAGTATTAGTTCTCATACTGTTTATGCAAAGTGGTGCTGTTTATAAGTTTTTATTTAAACTCTTTTTGTAAATGGTGCTACCCATCACTCACAAATTCAACTTATTTTTAAATTATTGATTGAGAAACTATTTGTGGAGTATAATGCAAAAAAACTTCTCAAATTATGAGTGAAATTGTAAAATTATCTTAATTTCTAGATTTACTAGTAGTAATATTTAACATTTTTTTAACTTTGTACTCTTTAAAATTTATAATTATTATTTGTTGAGTATAATGCAAAGAATTTATAAGCGATATTGTAAAATTCTCTTAATTTGAGCAGAATTAAAGATTTAAAAATTATAGTTTTACACAACATTAGGATTGAAAATAATTCTTTCTTTCTTTCGTAAGAATTGGTATTTGTATTTACAAAATTTTGAAATGAATAGTGCCATTTATTTATGCTACTGAAATTATTATTAGAACTATTATTAAGTTATTAATTTTTTAAATAATATGTTAGAATAAGTTATTTAGGAAGTAATAAAATTTTAAAATAAACTTAAATGTCTTATTTTACAATTTTGTTAACTTTATAATCATAAAATGTCATTAATTCTTATAGTAATTGTATATAATACTTTATTAATGCTATTTAATACATTACTTTAAGAATTGATGACATTTTATGATTATAAAGTTAACAATAAATTATAAATTTTAAGTGAAATAATAAAAATTTTAAAATTGCCGCGGCGCCCCACTCTCATTTTATTTCGGCCCCATGCGGCCGAGGGCGCTGCGAGACGATTCTCCTGTTAAGCAGGAAGAGAGCCTACCGTGGTTACGCCTATGACAATCTAACATAAGTTTTTATAATGGTTTTTATTTAGAAAAGTAAGGTTATAAAATTAAACAAAAATTTGAATAATGTCTGAAATAGACTTATTATTGGAAAATAAAGAAATAAAGGAAATGCTACCCTTTGAAACACAACTATTTTTGGATTTGGTACACAATGATGGTTTAGTGGTGGTTGCGAAGTAATATTTGCAAGAAGTTTCACCACAAAACTAATTTTCTATATTTTAGAGGTTTAAATTTGGATATCGTCCTGCTTAATTTATTTCGCGTTTACTGTGATCCAGGAAATTTAGTCTTAGTTTTAAATTGTTCCGAAGTTGAGGAGAAACATTTTATTAGTAAACTTAACGATGAAGGAAATGTACGAAGTATTACTTTTTCCACCAGTATTGCAGAAAGGTGCTTTTAAGGTTTTCTATGTTTTACAAATTATTTTACGCTTTATTTTACTTTAGGGAAGATATGTATCTATCGGGAGGGATAAATTTTATTACCACTAGGATTTTGGTCGTGGATTTATTAAAAAATCGGATTCCAATAGATAAAGTTACTGGTATTTTTGTCTTGCGAGCTCACTCCGTGTTGGAGAGTTGTCAGGAAGCATTTGTTTTACGATTATTTAGACAAAAAAATAAGGTTTGTTTCAGAGTACATTTTAACAGGTCAAGATTTTTTACAATTCTATTCTTTACAGACCGGCTTTATTAAAGCATTTTCAAATAATGTGCAAAGTTTTACGATAGGCTTTGGTCATATAGAAAGAGTAATGAGAGCTTTGTTCGTGAAAGAATTGTTTATATGGCCAAGGTTCCATTCTATTATTATTCAAAGTTTTCAAGACTGTCAGGTAAATAACTATAGGTAACTTATAATAAATTATGATAATAGACTTTTTTAAAAAATTTTCCAATTTACAACTTCTTTGGTTTGGAATTGATAATAATTATTTACTTTAGATTTTTTATTTTGAAAACTTTCTTCAACTTTCATACTTTTAATTCTTTATAATATTCACATTAACAACCCATTTTTATTGTTCTTCAAAAGTTATCACACTTGGTTCCTTTATTTACCGCTCAATTTTTAACCAGGAGCGCATCAAAATGATCTAATTTAATAATAATATTTGCAAATTTCAATTGACGGTATTATAAATTTTATATCTTCCTGGTTGCAGCCACAAGTTATCGAACTGCATATACCACTTTCGGACACAATGTCCAAAATACAAACTTGTCTGTTGGATTTAATGAACTTAACAGTGAAGGAATTGAAAAGAATCAATAAAACGTTGGAATTACAGGTACTTGCTGGATTTATACAAGATAACAATGATAAATTTTCCCTGCATGTGTTGAGTTGAATTTCAAACAAAGCAACTAATTTTTTTTTAAATGTGCTACTTTTTCATTTTATTAGTGAGTTTTTAACAGTAATTAAAGAACAAAATATCAAGTGCTAGGTATCTTTAGATGCGGAATAAAAATCTCATTAAATTGATACCTTTTTCATTCTTATCTGTTATGATGGGAAGCAGGAATTAAAAAATATCTATTTTCCATGTTAATTTCTCATGTTCGGATCGGCGGCGGCGCGGCGGTCGGTCACCCTGTATAACCTGCACATTTGTAAAATATTAGTCTCGAAAATGGCTGTCCATTATAGGTGAAAATTCATTTTAACCGTATTTTAAGGGCTGGATAATAGCGACGAAGAAGGAACATACTTTTTTATGTGCTGGAAAGAGCTATAAGTCTGATACATGCAGGGGCAGATTTGCCATTCTTATTCTACTACAGCATTTGCATTGTTCCACAAATTAAAACTTTTTTTTCAACTAGGAAATCACAATTGAAAATTGTTTAACTAAACAATTTCACAAAGTTCTGCAAAATCAGTTAGATTGTGTATGGCATCAACTTAGTTCGAAAAGTAAACAGCTGATAACTGATTTAAAAACACTCAGGCATCTTGTCACGTAAATAATTTAAATCGCTAATTATTTCAGCTTATTTAAATATGATCTTGCAGCACCATGTTATACGCAGATGCGATGACATTCTATCACGTTATTTGTGGTTATCGAACTATGGAATACGCCCAAGTTAGTACATGGGTGCTTCTAGAACCTGCCGACCGATTATTTGCATACGCAAATTCTTTAGTGTTCACGGGCGATAAAGGTAGAATATTTTTAAACCAAGGTTCTACATACTTTGTTTACAACATATGCACCTTAACTCCTCCCAAAATATTCGAATAGAATTTTTCTATTGCTCGAATTTTGAAACTCCCATTAAAATTGGCTTAAATTTTTGGGAAGGAGCATAGGTGCATACAAAGTATAGTAATTAAATTATATATTAATCGTTTTAGAACTCAATCCTCAATTTTGTCCTAAATGGAACTCATTAACAGAAATACTGAAAGTAGAAATCCCGGTAGAAAACAAAAAAGATAATATTACCGACTGTAAAATTCTCATACTCTGCCAAGACACCAAAACTTGTTACCAATTAAATCATGTAAGTTTGATAACATTTTCTTCTAAGGTTTTAAAACGGTTTCTTTTTAGTTTCTGACCCATGGTCCCAGACATTATTTATTTCTGATGGCACTAAAACATAGCGTAAAATTCAAGTCAATCAATGACAGTTTTAAAGGTTTAGAAAATCTACCAGAATTTACCCAATCAGCAAATTCTACAAAAGTATCTAAACCGACGGCGGGTTTTTCAAAATTTGCTAAAAGAGCAAAAGTGACTCCCGAAAGTGAAGAAACAGAAAAAACAGAAGAAAAGGATCCATTTGAAGACGATTTGGAAAATTTAAAAAATTCATACTGTCTCATGATGTCACAGTCAATTTGTGAGGGATTTGATGATGAAGAAAGCATCAAGGAGGAAGGAAATGTAGATTTTGTTTTTGAACCATTCACAGAGGTAAGTTTTGTTATAACTAGAGTACAGATTTCTAGCTAATAATAAAACTGATGAGTCAGAATAAAGTAATAATACATTATATGATTCGACAACCCATTGGGTTTTGACCGTTTTTAGGAACTTTCAAAATCCTTTTCTCAGGGTGGATTAATCCCCAGGTTTGCGGTTATCGCTTTTCTTACAGCAATTTATGTGTATTTTCCCTTTCCACTTTTCTCTATTACACGCTGTTTTTCTTCATTCTTCTGCGCCCATAATTCTCAGGTCTCTGCACACATCCTCAGCCCATGTTGTTCTAGGTCTTCCTCTCCTTTCCATTGGCCTCCATTCGATTATAAATTTAATCGCTCTTATCTCTGGGCTTCTTTTTGTTTTTATTATGTTTCAATGTAATTTACAATTTGTATAGTACAATACAATAAGTAAATGGTATATATAAGATACAATTTGACATGTGGGGGGTATTCCATTGAACACTCTCCATATTATTATAACAATAACTAACTGTTATTTAACTGAACAAACTCACAATCAGTACTACAACTAAATAAATCGTTTGTGCAGGTTTGATAATGATTGTCTTTTTAGTCGACGCACTTCACCAGTATTGTCTAATAATCTATTTGCTAATTTGTTTGGGTGGGTACTTAGTCTATCGCGGTATTTGACACAGTTTATCGTAATTTCTTCTTTTACAGTTGTCACTTTTAAGTCTTTCTCTGTGGGCTTCTTAATACATATTTTTATTTTAACACCAGTACATAATTCGAGATCTGCTCGTGAGCAATAATCGAATGATTTATACATTTTCATACAAAAGTAACGTAAAAGCAGGTGATTGGAGACGTACAATAAAGAAACAATAAATGCGTTGCTACTACAGCAAACTAACTTAAAAAAATCAATAGTCATCTTATCTTCAATTTTCCTATATGAAGCGGATTAATGCGCTTTAAACGCCTCACTGTTTGTTTGTTGTTTAAAAGGTACACTGCAAGAGGGTTGGGATGTGTGTTGAGTCGCGATAAGTACCTTTCACTCTCGCACTTAGCTTCTTGAAGCACAGAAGGAACGTCTAAGTCACTCTGTATTGATTTGTTGGTTACGAACCGCGGGGCATCCGTAATTATACGTAGGACCTTCGATTGAAATCGTTGCAGGATTTCAATGTTTATATTGCTCGCGGTACCCCACAACTGCACGCCATACGTCCACACCGGCTTAAGAACAACCTTATACACGATTAGTTTATTTTCTAGTGTTCTTCTAGGCCTAAATCCATTTTGGTAATCTCTTTTTCCGCATTATGCTTCCAGTTGCATATGAGTATCGACATTATTTTATAAGTAACGTTGAAGAGGGTAATTCCTCTATAATTTTCATTTCTAGCCATTTCTACTTCATTCAAGTGAATATCATGCTCAGAATTTGTAGGGTTTTGTAAGTTTGATTGGAATCTCACGTGATTTGTAGTTTGTTTAAACTTCTTTATTAACAATTAAAATGTTACATGTAGTCTAGAATCTAGATCGTGCATGTAGTAATAAAAATCTGACATAAGTTGACATAATAATAATAATTGTTTTTCCGCATGCTGAGATGCGAGTTAACTAAACAGAAATCAAGACTTGTTTTTCTTCTTTGTTCAAGGCATTTTCAATTTTTGCCTTATAGCAATCGCACTTATTGCAAATGTCTTTTTGAGGTATTTTAGTTTTAAGATTAAATTCTGTTAGGAAAATTTTTCTGTAGGCTGTCAAACTAACACAGATTTTTTTCTTTGTACATGCGTGTTACTGTCATTCCTAATTGGCAAAAATTCTTGATTATCGCGTTTTGTCCTTCGGTAATTAACTTTACCTGTAATATAACATTGGCTAGATTTTCTGTCAATGCTAAGGAAACTAAGAGTTTTCTTCTGCTTGTCATTCTGAGGCGAATACAAAAACTAAGACAATAATTTTAGACTAAAGAACTAAACTAAAAAACAATTGAAAACTTTGCGATCGCAAAACAGAACCAGCCTCCCTTGATTCCCTTTCAAAACTACAAAATAAGATAATATCGGTTTTTGCAAAACAGATCCAAAGTACTATTATGTTCCCTTATTGTAAAACGTCAAAATAGAGTTTTTAAAATAACAAATAGGTTTTAAAACCAACAGAGGATAGTATAGTAAAACAAATTTTGTTTTATTTTGAAAAACTGATTAAGTACAAACTCCAGATTTGCAAAATTGACCTAACTCAATTTCAGGTAAAATGTCAGTTGGTTCCTTATTGCAGAAGGGGGTCCAATTATAAACAAAATGAACCAAAATCAATTTTGAGGAGTGTTCCTGAATTTAATAAGTTTGTTCCAACCAGCCGAGAAACCGTACAATGTACTGTCACGCTCGTGCGCAATAGGTGGAACGCTTTTTATCTATTGCGCGTAATTTAACTGATTAGTTGCGACTAACTGAAAAGTTTCGTAAAATGCTAAGAGAAGTTGCGCTTATCTTTCTCCTGAATCAAAATCCTTCCTTCTCAGTCCTTTTACCATAAAGAGGGTTTGGTGAGACTTTTAACAAAGGCTTCTCATGGCAGATTACACCCCGGTGGTTTGCCATTGCCTTCCGAGGGGAGACGGCCATAATATCGTCTGTGTAGTTCTAATACCTCGTATACCCAAAAAGCAAGTTTTGAGATAAATGAAAAAAACCGTTTAATTCTTTGTAACCTAAAGCTACGTTTAGATCTGAATGAACTTTATATCGGACAGAAATTCTGTCTCTCTTACTGTCTCTTATTTTCCGAGTCTAACTCTTACTGTTTTTTACTGTCCGACATAAAATTCGGTCAGATCTAATCGCACCTTAAGAAATTTCAACCATTCTGTAATAATCTCAATTAATGCTTAATTCTTGAAACTAAATTTTTTTTGGGTTATGTGTAATGCTAAAATGGTGCAATGTGGCTTACAGCATACAAAAACTTCATAAACTGATTTTCACATTTTTGAGGCTTATGAGGTATTAGAACTACACAGACGATATGATTTTTACTTCGCCCGGAATCGAACCAGGTTCTCTGTATTAGCAGTCTATGCGCTTAATCGCTATGCTAACGACCGTCTCATAAAAATAGCACAAACTAATTAAAATAAATTTATCCTCTTATAATTTTTGTGAGTTTTAAAGCAATGATGCATTATAGTCCGCGTGATAAATTCACTTGCTGTTTTAGATGGAAAATATGAATTTAACCCAATTTTGTGAAGCAGAAAAAGCTAACTGCAATTCGAAAATTATAATTCAAACATTTAAAAACACTGATAACTTTTTGGAGTTACAAAACATTTTTGAAGAAGTTCAACCAAACTACATCATCATGTATCACAGCAATATGACCGCAGTTCGCAACATTGAGGTAAATTTACAAATTACTTAAAACTAATTTTCTTTCATTTTCCTCGTTTTTAGTTGTATGAAGCTCGAAGGGTTAAAAAGTTTCCTCTCAAAGTTTATTTTTTGATTCATGCTGGAACAGTTGAAGAGCAAAGTTACTTGACCACTTTGCGAAGGGAGAAAGAAGCGTTTGAGTTTTTAATTCAAACAAAATCGGTATGAAGACACTTTTTTTTTATTTTTAAACAATTTAAAGTTTTCAGAAAATGGTGGTCCCTGAAGATCAAGATGGAAAATCGGATATTTGTGTCAGTTTGCAAAGAAATACGTCCACAGTTGAAGTTAGTAGCAGGCAAGGTGGTAATTTAGATGCAGAAACAAGTAAACAAATTATAATTGTTGATATGAGAGAGTTTCGTAGTGAATTGCCTGCTTTGATTCATAAGCGCGGAATTGAAATTGAACCAGTTACAATTAGTGTAAACTCCCTCTCCGAACAATAAGACTAACTGATTGTTTTATTTTCGCCTCATTTTTAGGTCGGCGATTATATTTTAACACCAGAAATTTGCGTTGAAAGGAAAAGTTTATCAGACTTAATTGGATCCCTCAATTCTGGACGTTTGTACCAGCAGTGCACCCAAATGAGCCGTTATTACACGAAGCCGATGTTGCTAATAGAATTTGATCAAAATAAACCTTTCTCGTGGCAGGTAATTATAACCACAATCGTGTGAGTATTAAAAAGGAAAAAAAAATCAACACTGACTGTTTTTTAGAACCACTACATGATATCGAATGATGATGATAATTTTGCAATACAACAAAAATTGTTACTGTTAACGTTGCATTTTCCAAAATTAAAAATAGTATGGAGTGCAAGTCCTTACGCTTCTGCACAATTATTTGAGGAGCTAAAAGTAATCTATGAAAACGATAGTTCTTAAATATTAATTCACTAGTTTTAGGGTGGAAAAGAACAACCAAGCATTCAATATGCAGCTTCTATTGGTGAAAAAGAGGATTTAGACTTAAGCGAAACCAAATACAACACCAATATCTATGATTTTGTTCAAAAATTGCCGGGAGTCAACTCAAAAAACATAGATTCCTTTTTACGTAACTGTACAAGTTTAGATGAAGTAATCAAGATGTCTGAGGTAAGCAGTTAAAAAAATTGTAGTTATATTTAACTGTTTGTTGAATGTTATATTACAGGAGGATCTTAAAAGTGTACTTGGAAATGCACCTGATGCGAAATCTTTGTTTTCCATATTGCATAACGAACACCCAGCTGAAAAAGTTACCCAAACTACGGCTCGTAAAGGCAAATCGAAAGAAAAATTTGTTAAACGTAATCCAAAATAATTTGTACATGATAAAATTTTATTTATTTTGTATATCACAATTTTACAATATAAAAATTTTACATAATGATGTGTTATTAACAGCAGGAATGCTTGTTCATTTTTTAATTCGTATCATCACCATGATACTCTTTTATGGTACAAACAGAAAGAAAGCATGTTTCTGGTTCAAGCGGTGACAATCTTTACATGTTAATAAGTGTAGCTTAACAATCAGTCCCAGAAGCAGGAAACGTTTCCTTCTGTTCGTACCTTTAGACTTGAAGTCATTTACATTCCATCACTCGCAATTTAAATTAAAAGAAATTCATACTTGAGCAATTTTTTTACTAAAAATCTCAAATATGATCTCAAACCCTACTTTTTAGCACAACTTGAATTATTTTACATGTATCTAACTAATTTTTAAGCCACACAGTGTTCACATTTTCACAAAAGGCGGCATACACTTACTAATATTTTTGTTATCATACCCATATTTTGTAAATTTGTTTAATCCCTTCCGGTTGTGCTTATTTCCAAATATTAAAAAATTGTAACTGAGATTCGTATGGAATATTTCCAACAATAATAAGAATAATATTTTGTGTAATTGGATGTGCTTATTGGAAATCAAATCAAACTGATTATTATTAATCAAGACTTTCTTTTAACAGGTTTACCTTAGGCAGTTTATTAAAAGTAGATAGTCAATTTTAAAATTCATCTCCGTGTTCTGGCCTCTATATCTAAGTTCTAGTTAACCAATAGAAAATTATCCCCCAAACCAACAGACACAAAAAATGTCTAGGAACCTTTTTAATAGAAATTTATTCCTCTACAAATTAATTTTTTTGGCTGAATTTTTGATGGGTCTGCTGAATAAGTGAGCAGGGGTTAGTTATAAATTAATGTACTCGTACTTAACAATTTGTCAATTTGAAAAGTCTCAAGTTATAACAATAATTCTATTTTAATAAGTGGAAATTTCATTCTTGGAATATTTAAAAACTTTCCATACAACATGGAAAGGATTACACTTTAAAATAACTTAAATCAACGTGATTTATTTTTCCTACAGTACAGCAAAGTAGCAAAATAATACAAAAATTGTAGTATTTAAAATAAATATTCTATAAAAATAAAGATAATTATGTTTGTGGTTAATAAAAAATAATGCATTATTTGTTTGAATCAGACAAAACCCTTTTTTAAGTAAAATTTCCTTGCTAGATTAAAAAAATTTACATAATATTATAAAAAAAAGATTCCTTGTACAATAAAATTAATCGGCAAGCAAAAATCACGACTTAATAAAATTTCAAGGTAACAATTTAAAAATTTACACTTGAATAAAATTTATATTATCAGACCTTGAAAAATCATTTAAAAAAAAGTGATTATATAAAAAAAATTATTTCATTACTTTGCGCCAGTATAAATTTCTGCAAATTAAGGCAGAGATTGTAAATCTTTTAAAGTATACAAAGCATCAATTCGATCAAAAACATTAGAAGTAATTTCTAACATTCTCGGTAAAACTTCCAGCGTTTTTTTAATTTCCTCCTGGTTGTCTGCACACATCTAAAAACACATTTTTTATATTTCTTTTTCTCTTCAAACACACAAGAAGATCATTCCATCTAAAGTGGTTTCAACAGTGGTTACTCGAAAACTTTAGTTTTAAAAAGTGCCATTTCCAAAATTTCGAAAATGGGCGAGTAGGGTTTTACATCATGATAAAAAAATTGGATTGTAAATTCATCCCCCTTCTGCAAATTATATACTAACTCTTATAAAATGAAAATTTAACCCTTTAAATTGCAAAAAAAAAAATCTCAAGTAACCATTTAATTTTTGGACCACTTTATATTACGGAATAATCCCAAAGGAACTTACCTTTTTAAGTAACTGTTCTCTGGTGGGCATTGTGTGCATGGCTAACCGAGCCCCATTTCTTATAACAAAAGTGTGGTGATGTGATAGGGTTTGGTCATATGCTGCACGACAGACTACAGAAGTATTATCTGTTTCACCTAAATCTTTCACAGATTTTAAAAAAACACGAATAAAATCTAAACCTCGATGCAACCGCAATAAAGTACGACTTCCGGACGTATAATCCTTTTTCGTTAACAAATTATTCGTCGTTTCATAATCCATCATTTTCTTAACAGATTCAAACTGTCCACTTACTTCTTCATTTTTCAAAAACTCGTACAATATGTCCATTTTCGATCTCAAATCTTTACTTACAAAACTAAACACCAGGCCCATTAAATTACAGAACCTATTATTTTGAAAAAAAATATGTTAGCAACGAGGTGTTCAGTGGAACAAAATACTTACTTGTTCAGCTCTTCGTATCCGTCCAAATATTCTTTTATCAAGACATCATCGTCCCCTGAAAGTGAGGTTGAAAAGTGGTCAACCACAATTTGAATATCAAATATTTCACTCATTTTAATAGTTTTTAATTAAAAACCGCTGGTTTTGTATAGTAAAAGTAGAAATCAGAACGAGGAAACCTTGCACTTGGTGAAACAACTTAAGTTAAGTACTAGGTGGTTACTTAATGGTCCATATCGATAAATTAATCACACCCACTTTATTTTAAATTACACGAAACACAAAAATAAATTAGATTGTTATTATAATTAACCTCTGCCCGATTACAACTACAGATAAAAATGATAAAAACGTCATAACCACAAGTGACTGTGATTCATAACCATAACCACATAAATCGCCTATTGACAGTAAATGTGCTACAGGATGTTACAAATTTACAACAAATACCAAGAACCATTCAAAATTTTCATTTTAAGTTACAGTGGCGCACATTTACAAGGTCAATTTGTTTCCATGCACTATTAAAAAAAAAATAATTAAAAGTTAACTAAAATACAAAAGCTGGACTCCCTAATTCAATAAAAATTAAAATATCACCAAATTTTAGGTAATTTTACTGCCAAAAACACAAAATCTCAGATATCTTGTTAAAACAAAGAGAACTTCGATAATATTTATTTACATAAATCCTTAAGATTAAGGTCCTTAGTCCTTAAGACTAATATAGTTAGTATTCTTCTTCTAGTGCCTATCCGATTCGAATGTTGGCGATCATCATAGCAATGCGTACTTTATCTGCTGCGGTTCTAAAAAGACCCTTGTTGTATTATACCATGTTCTCAGGTTCTTCAGCCATGATATTCTTCTTCTTCCCGGTCCTTTTTTCCTTCCACCTTTCCTTGTAGAATTGTTTGTAGCAACCTGTATCGTTCACTATTTCTCATAATTATGCCCCAGATATTCTAATTTGCGAGTTTTTATATTTAGGAGCATTTAGGAGTAATTCTCTCTCTTATCCAGTCTTTCTAGAACAGTCTGATTGGTGATACGGTCTGTCCACAGAAGGTCCACGGTATCTTCAGAATACGTCGGTACAACCACATTTTGAATACTTCTAATTTTTTGCAAGAAGCTTTTGTCAAAGTACAAGACTCAATCCCGTATAATAATTATTATTTTAATATTTCAACATTGCTCACCCTAGAATTATCAGAGTTATAGGTGACATCTTCTTGATCATGCTTCCACAGCTTCTTGGGCTTGGTGTAGCGTTTTGAGGTTGATAGCACTCAAAACTTAACTTCCCTTCTCTGATAATTCTTAGAGTTTGTATATGAATTGACTGGCCTCTTTTTTTCTAACACTTCTCTTTGTTGCACAGTTTATTTAACTCAGTTTCCGTTTTTAAAATCCGATATTTATTCGCTTGAGTAAGTCATTGGGGAAAACTTCCTTGTATGAATCATTACTTTTATGTTTGTATTTAATATTAACAAAGTTAAATTATTTTGGTTGCTTATTGAGATTTTATTTGTGACAATCCCCTTCGCACGCAAAACGACTGACCCAATTCGATTCCAGGAAATAGCCAGAAATAGAGGTCCAAAACATATATCGATTTTAAAAAATTCCTAAAAATTATAACGCGTAACATAGCTCGGCTTCGCACTTCATAACATCCCCGAAGATATATAAAATTTAATTGTAAATATAAAACAAAAAATCATTTTGAACAGTAATTTTTTGTGCTTGGGCAAAAAACATTAGCCAGCAAAGAGTTATACTGACTGATACATTCATAAGAAATTGAGATTGCAAAAAAATTGAGTATTAAAATTACAGAAAATTGGGATAGAGAAATGCGAAAGCCGCATGTTATATTACTCGGGGAGGGAGAAGACCAGGTTAGACAAGATAGGTGGGAGGGAGTGGTCAAAAATTAGGAAAAAATTTCAAACATCTTTTCTAAACGGCCGCGGCCACTTAAATTCCAAACGAAAATAGGTCGCATTCTACACTATATTAGTGTAATGTATGGGTCTCCAAACTTTTTAGACCGCGGGCCACACTCACTCCTCCACTAATCCTCCAAAAAAAAAATAAGTCCCGTTTTGTTTCTACCCCGAACGCTTCGATCGGTTTGTGTATCCCCTCTTCACCTACGCCTTTTTTAAAACATTTTTTACGTCCTAAAATCCGTGCTTTACTAATGAATTTCACCTGCAACACCTGAATCCCCCCCGACTCCTTCGCGTTTGCAGGGGGAGCCTATTATAGCTGATGACTAGGGTCCGGATTTGTAGGCACTAAAAAACTTGAAAATATGCAGGCAAATATGCTCTAAAAACTTTAAAATAAGCACTCAAATATGCGCTAAAAACAGGCACAAACGAAGTATAATCGATTGAGACTATTTTGAATCCGAAATTCGAATATCAAAAAAGCATGTATCCAGCCCCCCCCCCCAACTTAAAATAGAATTATCTCGAAAACTATTTGGGTACAAACGAAAATAATGTTTGCACAAACAGGCACAAACGAATCACAAACGATTGAGACGATTTTGGAGTCAAAATTTGAAATGGGGGGGGGGGATAGGGACATGCACCTTCTTGGTAACATGATTAGAGCAGTAATATTAATAGAATATGCAGTTATTGCACAGAATCACCTACAGTTGACAAAGTAGATATTAATTAAAATTATTGTTTTAAATAATACAAAAGGCGGCAATATCAGAAAGAGAATAATTAAAATTATTTAAAATTTTATTACTGGATTTGCTAAATATGCAAAATATATAGTACCAATATAAGCAAATAAGCATTTATAGGCAACAAATCGCCAAATATGCTCTTAAACTCAAAATATGCATTATAGGCAAAATAAAAACTATATAAAACGATTCAGAAAGGCGTAAAACATGCTCCCCTTTTAAAATTTTTCACGTGCCTGTACGCAAAAAAAAACATGCAAATGCCTACAAATCCGAACCCTACTGATGACTTACCAATTTTGATTTATTTGGAGCAAATAGTGGGAATGATAACCTTGTTACTGCAACTAATGAAAATTCCTACTGCAACTGGCTATCTAAATAAAACTGCAATAAAATTAACTCTAATGTTCGTATTAATAGTCGTGGATTGATCCGAGATTCAGGATTGACCCTCGGTTAGACCGTAACCGGGTAACGAGATAGAGAGGGTTAATTCTGAATCTCGGATCAATCTGCGACTATTAATACGAACATAATTGAGGTTTAAAGCTTGAATTACATTATACTTTTTTCGTCTAGATTCTCGTTCGTTTTTGTTTCGAGTTTTTATTTCATTTGCTTTAGTATAGATGGCGCCAAAAGGGACTACCTATCACGGACCTCTTACCTATACTACGCCAATAGGGATGTTGGCACTCCCGAACTCGGACCGACCCGAACGGGCTGCATATTTCTATTCGAGAAATCTAGACGAAAAAAGTATAATGTAATTCAAGCTTAATAATTTCTTATTTTCGGTTTACTTTCATTTAAAAAAAACATCAAAATTGGCGATTTTTTGTAACAGTACAAAAAATACTACTAGGCCCTACATTAAACAGTCAGCATGGATACACATTAATGAAGAAAAAATCCTTCTCTTCCATTCCTGTAGAACATCTGCCTATATCTACCTCCTGGGTCTGAAGATTTTCATTAAACGTAAAATTATGCTTAAAATGTCATTTATTAAAAAATACTTTTGTTAAAATCACAGATTACATTTCACAATATTTCTTAGGTCCTAAAAAAATATATCTGATAATAAAGCTTACCTATAAAAACGATTAACATACAGATATGTCCATCTTACACTTGTAAATGAGTTAACAGTTTTATAAAATTTAAAAATATCACTTACTTAAAAATTCACTAATTCATTATTATTTACTAAAGTTAAATTTATAGAGTAGTTGAAGTTACCGTGCTGACTCCATGCACGAAAACTAAAGGAGGTAAATTTTTGCTAATGGTGTCCAACTTATTAAGATATTCAGCTGCAGCATCATCAGAACTTGGAGGAATTGGCAAATACACAAAAGTGATCGCTGTGTTAGAAGAATGTTGTATAATTAATTCGTTTACACTGTAAAAAAAATTAGAATTAGAATAAAAAATTATTTCTTGTAAATAACTTACGCCGCTAAATAAGATTCATTTTTTAATGCATGTGATGTAACAACCGAACCAAACCCACTGACAGAATATAATTTTGCAGAAATACGAAGAGTTTTAAGTAGGCGCGACAATTTTTCAGAATGAGAATTAGTCGATGATGTTGAAGCTATTCTAAACGACGAGTGAGGCATTTCATCGCAAATGCAGATCCGTAACGTTAGTTTACTCCATTTTGGTACCATATTAACAATGCATGCTAATTGCATCATAAAAAGGGAGGTGATATCGAATGCGTCTTCTTCACTAGGATTAAGAAAATTGACAGGCCACACATCAATGTATCGCTTTTCGTTGATTCTAAACAAAAGTACTTTAAAATTGATAGATAAGAATATTCACTTGAACTCACTGATTTTTTTCATTCTTCAGACTGCTGAAATTTCTACAGAGGCAAATATTTTTGTTCATTTTTAAAACATCGCCTACCATTTGAACATATTCGACTGCATCAATATTTTTTGATTCTTGTATTGGAAACACAGAGTTTGAAAATTCCTTAGTTTGATACGACGAATCGGCACTGAAATCTTTTAAATGTACAGGATGGTCTACTCTACATAATATGGCCAATTCTTTCAAATTAGTAAGGAAATTGTAAAAATGTTGTAGCTAATAAATTGTTTGCTACATTTAAAAAACCGGTGCTTAATAAAATTTCGCGAACTTTTACTAGAAGATTTTCTAACTTTACATTTTTTCAACATAATTTCACCAGGAATCGAAACTGGATACAAAACACTGTTTAGAAAAATATGTTTGTATCTAATTTTAAGTTATGAAAGAATTTGTCATAAATGAGCTCTTTTTATAAACCAAAAATTACTTACCTAGTCAAAAAATCAATGGATGGTTGCTTGTCCCAAAATCCAAATACCACAGTATTGGGTTTCATGGCGCCCATTCCCGAAAGACGCATTAAATGTTGCAAACCATCCCGAATACTGGAAGCTACAGTCAATTCCACAAATGCTTTAACCTTCAAATGATCAACAATATTTAACCAATCAGGAGTCATTTCCAAAGCAGGATCGGGCTGCGAGTACGGTTCTCCCTTGACCACATGTCCCAACACATAAAGTCCACCTTTTTTGAGATCGTTGATAAAATCAATAAGGGGGCAAGCCGTGCGTGGGCAATTGATCAACAACAAGACTTGTGGACGCCAGAACTTAACGTGATCTTTCCGGGAATCTAACATTAGCAAATATTTTCTCACTTGATGGAAAATTAACGCTTGAGAAATGCTACCCCATTGTGAAGCCTTCGATGGGGAAAATAAATGCAGCATTACTACTAAAGTGAGACATAACAAGATACTACTAGCAGCGTAAATTGGGCTTATAATAAACATCATTACAAGAGTACCAACCAAACCAAATAACGCAGTGTGCCAGGTAAAATATTTAAACGATGGACGAAAATTGGGTGCACTTGCAAGTTCCAAACCTAAACAAGCCATGTTGGTGGCCAAGTAACTTAACAAAAAGAGGACGGAATTTAACTGTGCAATAAGATTGAGGGAGCCTATCAAGAGGACTATTTGAACTAAAAGACACGAAACTATCACAGCTGCTATCGGATTACTTCGCCACGTTCCTTTAGGTATAAAATCGAGTAGGACCCCTAAAAATAACTATAAGAATACTTTAAAAACAGAAAATAATACTCACCAAACACCCGATCTTTTGCTAATGCTTCAATTACTCGTGAAGCACCGATCACGTTACTCAAAGCTGCTGACCATGTAGCCGTAACCAAACCAATTACAATACTAACTGGAAATACGTTAATTCCTGCCAAAAATAGGTAATTATTTTGTAATAAAAATCGATCGCAACTCCCTGAGGTTAATAGCGACATACATAGATAAATGATCATTGTAAAAGCAACTGCTGACAATGTTCCACGAGGTATTGATTTGCCTGGACTTTTAAGTTCGCCTAAATATCATAATTTTTTTATTTTAATCGAAAAAATGTTACCAGAAATTTACTTACCGCTCATGTTTGCTCCAGCCATAATACCAGTAACACCCGAAAATAAAACTCCAAATACAGAAGCAAAGTTAACCAACTCTCCTTTAGCAGTGTAATCCAAAGTATAATTCGACCACAAATTATCCATAAATGTGTAAGATGTCAAACCAGAGTAATTTGCTTTAAAAATTGTACCATTGTGGTTTATTAAAGTGTTTGCTGCCGGTATTGCAACCTATCAAAAAATAATAGCTGATTTTAAACAAATACAGATTATAAAATGGTAAACAAACCTGCATTGGTACTTGAATGAAAAAACTGATGAATGTGATACTTATACAAGTTATAACAATTCCTAAGACAAATACAGATGTTTTGGCAAACATCCCAGCTCCGATTAAGCAAACCAGTAAATTAAGTAAGTTAAGGGCTGAACAATAAAGAAATCGATAACCAAGCCCATCTGGAAAAAATCCAGCAGTATTTTCTCCTACCAAGTAACCTGAAAAACAGGAAATATTTTAATTTATTAACTTCACTTGAAAACAGTTTAACATTCAACATTTCCAAACTGGGAGGCGTGGACTGGTACAAAGGAAGTGCAAAATTTGTATTTCATTAATGTGCATTATTTTATGAAATAAAGGGAGGAGGGTATATAAATTTATAGTATCACCCCATTTCGCCACCTATAAAATCGTCGTTCTTTTTTTTCAAATTTCAGCGCCGATTTCATTTTCTTCTTCTTCAACTTAGTTTAAGCCTTAAGGCTTGTTATTTTCAACATCTGCTTCGCTTCCTTGGCAGTGTTAGTTCCATGAGCATTATTATAATATTTTACATCTATCAGGTAGCTTGCTAGACTGACCTTCAGATGTGCCTGTATCCTAGTTTTTTATGTTAATGGTGGCAATTCACTAACTCAGGGGACCACCGGCTTAACGTGCCCTCCGAAGCACGGAGACTTAGTCATACGAAAGTTTGACTCCCCCCAGATTTCAACCCGGTATCCCGCATTCGTATCCAACTGCGTTAGCTGCAAGGCAATGACCGTCTCTCATTCCATTTTAATTTGATTTATTTAAAATAATATTTTTTAGTGAGAGGACCGTGAAAAGAGATCCACCGATGATTAGGTTAATGTTAGGATTTTTTGGGGGCAACAAAATGGGTAGGCAGCGAAATGGAAAGCGGCGGCGAAATGGGAGTGTATTCAAATTTATTACCATTAACCCCTTGACATACAAATAAAACGGAACTTGATGCGTCCGAAAAATACTATTAATTTTTTAATTAAATATTTAATTTATTTAATTATGACGAGTCAGACTCGCCAAAGTCTACAGTGACATATGAAATGAATGACGACCCTAATTCGTCATTGTATGACAAAGGGTATAAGAGGAATCCTCAATAATAATTTCATTTTGCCTTATGAGATAGCGATAGTTCGAAGTAAGATAGAATAATTATCTTTCGTAATAGTACAGATAACACAAAGAATAGATAAAGCACAGATAAGATAAATAGTTATCTGGGGTAACAGCAAATACACTCAGGATAAAAATAATGCAGTTTATAAATAATAATAAGACATTTCAAGATAAGAAGTTTTAAAAAAGCGATTATTGAAAAGTTGTGCACAATATGAATAGCGCACCTATTAAAATTTCTTTACCTTGACATTTTTTTAAATGCAACCTTATGCACAGCCTTTCTGGTAAGAAAATGATTTGTGTTATAGTACTTTTCATCACTAGGCTGTAAAACGCCGTTTCCCGTCCGCTCCCGAGGATGTAGCGGCGTTTTACCAGCCGAGTTGAGGAAATGCACTTTTCATCAGTTTCTCGTCCGGAGGGATGAAAATATTTTTGTAAAACAAGATTACAAAATATTCGGGCATTGCGGCGTTCATTAAATTCTAACTTTTTCCACCTCCATTATTAGATAAAATAGCGTTTTTAATATCTTTTTTCCGTAATTAATTGATAAAGTAAAAGTAACTTTGATCAAAGATTACAAAAAACTATTTTGAATATTGAAAAACTCTAAATATGTCAGGATGCATTCAAGTGTCCTCTTTCTAAAAATGTATACTTTTGTAAATTTTTTTTGAATAATAAGCATGCAATCGTTAAATTACAACAGTCTGTTTATGAGCTTTGTAAAAAGTATAGAGGATTCCTCTTAAATAGCTGAGATTTGATTGACTCTAGATTTAATTCCATTTCAATGCTAAAACCAGTTTAATTGTGCTGCCCTAACGGGCATTTGAAATTTTAAAATTGAGAGAGAAAGTTGAAAATTGATAATTACGTATTACTTTTTCTTCATCAATAAATCAATGGCCATATTTTCTTATTGATATTTTTCTTGGTGCAAGAAATATTCCGGTAAAAACTTTTAAAATAAACATAGTAATCTATTAATGGTATAATATTATGTAAAAAGAGCTAAAATTAACAAAAACTTCATTCCCATTAAAAATTATTCCAAGATCAGAGTTAATAATAAAAATAGTACTACATAATCATTAATCGTCTGCTGTTTGAACAAACATGATCCAATTTCATACTTAAAAAAACGTTATCTTGTTTATTACTTGTTTTAGCAAAATAAGGAAAACTTTTGATAAAAAAAAGTTTCAGCGTAATTAATATGAATGAGATGATGAGAAGTTTTCTTGTTCAATGCATTATAACATAAAATAAATTAAATTTAGTTTATTAAATACATCAGCAATGATAAAAAATCAATTAATCTATTTTTTATCAACAAATTTATTTATTTTAATAAAATATAACTCACCAGATGGTCCAAAATTTTCAACCAAGCCTTCAACACACCCAGAAATGCATAACGCACTGCCTACAATATTTGCAAGAAAAAATAAGGTTCCTATTGAGCCACCAAATTCAGGTCCCAAGGTTCGACTGATCATAACTGTATTTGAGAGTCAAGAAAAAACAAAATACTATCAATTATTGTGAAAAAAAATTAAGTATTCAAAGGATACAATAAGCACCACCTCCTTCTACAGCTCCGTTGGTGGATATAGCACAAACACTTGCAACGGTGAACATTAAAATTAAATAAGCTATCAGAAATTGTAAAAGTGTCACGAGTAAGCCAGCATTTCCAACTATGTATCCTGTGGAAAAAAAGTTTGAAGTAAAAAAACACTATTCTCTTGTGAGAATTCAATTGACGTACCCATACGGAGAAATATTAGCGCTGAAAACATGGACAAAGTGACCGGACTGAAAACTCCAGCAAAAACTCCCAAAGTCCTGGATTCTGCTTCTTCCCTGATTGAACCGAATTCAATATAGCCGTCCATATTTGCATTGGAATTAGATTTTCGTCCAAAAAAGGTGGATAATCGTTGAAACACACCACGATTTTCGACAAGGGGCGTTTTGTCATCCGCATTAGTTGATCCAATTTCAGGAGCCAACATTTTTTCTATTGTAGATATAACTTGGTTAAAATTTTTGTAAACTCGACGTTTCTTATCTAAAAGGTGTTGCGGTATTCTACAATTACTCAATATCGCGTCATCATTTCCTGCAGTTCCTCATTATCACCTTTCTTTAACACTGGAAAGTAAATAAAAATAAAATGAGTAATTTTTATTATGTCAACAAAAACTGACAGCCACCTGACAGCCAATAGTGATAAAACTAAAATTCCTAAAGAAAATTTTTAAATTTAAACTTCATTTTGCATTAATTTAATAACACAAGTTTACACGGTTTTGGACCTGAGCAACCAAAAGCTGATTATAAGGTAAACTTGGGGGCTGAATCCAAATCAGCAGCCCGTTTTTTGAAATTGGTTCTAGTTTTCGAAATATTCAATAAATTCAATTATTTACTATTTTTAACCATTAACGACCATTTATTGAATTAAAAAGTATAATTCAGAAATGAACAGAGGTTGAACTGAGTCTTTTATACTGCTTGGGATCTGTTTCACGCATTAGGGTCCAACAGTAGTTGCTCATCATGCCTTCGTCCCAAAATCCTTGGTATCGGCCATAGAAGTATCGGCTTTCGATTTTCGCTATATCTTGATGTAGCCGCTCTCCTTTGTGAACTTTGTGAATTTTTTCTGAGAAAATAAACATATCTAGATCAATTTGGGTTTCGACACATTATTGAACAAGTCTTGAACAACATTTAACAATTTTTTCAAGTCAAAATATTACAAAATGGCCGCGTGGCAGCTGAACTCAAAAGAGCACCTCTTAAAATGCGGTGGAAGATATCCCAATGGTGTTGTTAGACCTACACAGTGGCGTAGCTACCATAGGGCAAAGCGGTGCAGTGCACCGGGGCCCCGGAGCCCAGGGGGCCCCTTGGGGGCCCTCTGAACCGGTTTTTTTTTAAATTTCTAATGTAAACATGTGGAAAAAGGGGTAGGGGAGCCGATTTTTTTTTTATGCACCGGGGCCCTTGTCCACCTAGCTACGCCACTGGACCTACAACATCGAAAATAAAAAAATTTAGTTTAATAACCTGTATAACTTAAAAAAAAATTAAAATATAAAAAATCTGGATCGAGGCGGACTGGATAATTTTTTTTATTTCCAATGTTGTAGGTCTAACGCCATCATTGTGATATCTTCCACCTCATTTTAAGAATAGCTCTTTAGAGTTCAGCTGCCCCCCGCGGCCATTTTGTAATATTTTGACTTGAAATAGTACTTTTCATCACAAGGACGTAAAACGCGATTTTTCGTTCGAGGGGAGCGGGGGTTCCGAGGCGGAGCGTAGCGCAGCCGAGGAACCCGACCGCTTCCGAGGTGAAAAAGTAGTTTTACGGCTCCGCGTGGTGAGAAGAACTTTTCGTTAGCCGTCAATGTGCGTAATATTTGCAGGAGGAACAATAAAGCGCCGCGCGACATTAAAAAAGCTGCCGTGTTAGTGTTTGCTAAGGAACACGTGCAGCAATTTGTCTCGACGCGACGGCGCCAAATAAGTAACTATTATTATGCTAGCCAAATTAAGTTACACTATCACGTTCTAAATATTGCATATAGAAAGTAGTATAGAGGGACGTGTCTCTATAATACTTTCCTTTTGTACATATTTTGTACTTATTTTGTACATAATACAATAGAAACTTATGCTTTTATACCATTTTTATTGGTTTTTTCCTGCAAATATCGACGAAAACATACTCTTTTCGTACCTCAAAACGTACACGAAAAGTGCTCAAATACGTCCGCGGTAACGAAAAAATTTTTAAATGTTTTTCAAGACTTGTACAATAATGTGTCAAAACCCAAATTGATCTAAATACATTCATTTTCTCAGAGAAAATTCACAAAGTTGGACTTCTTAGTTTTGCCGGCAAGGTGTACCCCCGCCTTAATTAATGGAGAACTCGAAAACTAGAACCAATCTTGACACACGGTTTAAAGATCTGAGTTCAGGGCATCAAATAACATTAAAAATCGTTCTCATCTGCTCTGGTCCAAAAGTTGAGCCGAATTTGTAAACTTGTGTAATTAATCAAAATGTTGTGTAGTACATGTATATTTGTATTAAATAATACTTTTAAAATTTTGAATATTAATAAATTAAGGGCATTAATATGCTCTGAAGAAATTAAAATTTAAAATTAGGGTGTGTTTAGACCAGCTCAACAACATTTTAAAATAACGCAACAATTCGCCATCACTAGTGAAAATATTTGACACCAGTGGCAAATCTAGGACCAAGGACCAAGACCATGTTCATGATCAAGACAATGGAAAATGCTTAAGTAGTCAAGGGTTTAAGTTGTGAGTCAAGTCAATATTTTACAATTACTATGCAAATTTTTAAGTATTTTCATCTTCTTGGGATTCGCCACTGATTGATCGATCTCGGTTTTAATCAGTGAACGTTGTTATAATTATTACTTTCGACCGAGAAGGTCCATAAATTTGATCTTGTTAAAATGGGGAGGGGGATAAATAAAGAGTAATTTAAAAAAGTGAACTCAGTTTTTATAATTTTATGTAATGCACATACCTAAACCACAGATAAGTTATCAATTTTTACAAATTTTAAATTTGGTAAATATTAATAATAAATAATAATTAAAAGTATAAAATATGCAATTTCTGCGTACGATGGGAATTGGGTCAAACTTTTGTCGGACTACACAGGTTTTACTTGTTCTTCAACAGTTCAAGCATGCGCATGGAGACAGGTTCTTTGCAATAATTTTCATTTCATCTAGCAGCGTTCGGTCCTCTTTGTCTTATTAGTTTGAGAACTGTGAGGAAAGTAGGTACGTGCATAAATACAAGTAAAAATATACGAACGGTGTGTTTATTCTTTATTGTTGGTTTTTTAATAATTTTGTGAACCTGTAATTATTCTTCTCGAACTGAACTGTTATAAATTTATAAAAATATATTATTTTCAATGGGAAGAAAAAAGAGTAAGTATTGCATTCAGATTATTTGTAGAACTCGCATATTGCTTATGATTGGCCGCAAAATACGATCGGTGAATCCCCGGTTATAAATATTTAAGAAATTGCACAATTTTGATAAAAGTTTCATCATAATAATATCTACATAACATTATGTACTATGTAGGAAGTTTTATTGTTTAAAATTGACTTCGCTGTTTTATTTTTAAATAATTGCTATATTGCAAAATAACTCGGACACTGTAAAAATTTGCTATATTGTGTTATTAGTAGTTCCATTTTTACATATTTTCATAATTACGTATTTTTGTATAAATTTTATAAAAACGCAATGATTTAAATTTACTTCCAATCTTTCAGTTTTCATTTACATACAGTGACTGGGTGACTCGAATAATAACGCAAACAAGTAATAAAATTGTATTAATTTTCTTTTAATTCTTGCATACTTAATCCGACAATACGGGCCATTAGTGCATGGCGGCATCAGCTAGCAGCTTTCATTGCGGCCATGTTTGAATCCAAACAATGCAAAATTAACATGGGAAAATACTGAGCGCAAAGAATAATTCGAAAACGAGAGATTTCTTAGCTATGAGATTCATATAGCACCAACAATGCACTAATAAGGAATATAACTGGTAAGTTTCAATGCAGTAGATATACCCAAATTTGAATTATTTCGATTTGAATATTTGAACTATTTAACCTCACTTTTTGTTACAGAAATAATTCTCGTAAAATCGCTCAAATAACTAGTTAATATGTTACTTAGACATGTTACAATTACTGAGAATTAATTTATCGTACTTTCTGTACGTTTTACAAATACTAACTAGTTAACATAATGGTTTCGTAGTTACAAATTGCTACGGTAAGGAAATTTGCAAGTTTTTTTAATCTCCCACCGATTCCAACAACAAATGAGACGGAAAAAACATTTCAGATCAGATTTCACAGCGAACTTTGCGATATGAAGCATCAGAAATTACAGTTTTGCAAAACCATTTTAAAACACACCTACCGGCGAAAAACCATTTGAATGTGAAAGTTGAAGTAAAGAATGCTTTATAAATAATGTAGATGATTGTGTTTGTAATTTGCTTTTCTTTACAGGTAATCATTGTCGTACATTTTAAACAAGAAATATTGCCATTTGGTGGTGTGGACTCCCAAAGAAACCCAAATTGTAATTATTTTAAGATCAAAAAGCTGGGAAATCAAGATTGCTATTTTGGAAAACTTTTATGTTAACAAATTTATACCAAATATTAGTGTTGTTTCTACAATTGCTAGTTAATTTGTTTTTAAACTTTTGTGTTTGTTAATATAGTAATTTATTCAAAACATGCGACTCGATGCGAAATCGATAGATCCTAGTTTTCCCTAACTGCATTTTTAATTAACAATTAATAAAATATGAATAACAATAAGAGTAAATGTCTATTATGTATCATTGTTCCTTTTATTAAAAATTTGTATATAAAAAATTAGAACACATTTCATTTTTACGATGAATCGCTATTTTCACGATACTTGTCTTCTACTTCCTTTATTAAGGGGTTTTACAAGTGCCCCAATTGTTTAAAATGTACGACAATGATTACCTGTAAAGAAAAGCAAATTACAAACACAATCATCTACATTATTTATAAAGCATTCTTTACTTCAACTTTCACATTCAAATGGTTTTTCGCCGGTAGGTGTGTTTTAAAATGGTTTTGCAAAACTGTAATTTCTGATGCTTCTTATCGCAAAGTTCGCTGTGAAATCTGATCTGAAATGTTTTTTCCGTCTCATTTGTTGTTGGAATCGGTGGGAGATTAAAAAAACTTGCAAATTTCCTTACCGTAGCAATTTGTAACTACGAAACCATTATGTTAACTAGTTAGTATTTGTAAAACGTACAGAAAGTACGATAAATTAATTCTCAGTAATTGTAACATGTCTAAGTAACATATTAACTAGTTATTTGAGCGATTTTACGAGAATTATTTCTGTAACAAAAAGTGAGGTTAAATAGTTCAAATATTCAAATCGAAATAATTCAAATTTGGGTATATCTACTGCATTGAAACTTACCAGTTATATTCCTTATTGCTGCATTGTTGGTGCTATATGAATCTCATAGCTAAGAAATCTCTCGTTTTCGAATTATTCTTTGCGCTCAGTATTTTCCCATGTTAATTTTGCATTGTTTGGATTCAAACATGGCCGCAATGAAAGCTGCTAGCTGATGCCGCCATGCACTAATGGCCCGTATTGTTTCGAAGGGATAAACCACTTCTTCTTCAGGGCCACACAAAAAATTTAATTGTCAAAATAAATATTTTTTTTTCGGCGAGTATTGCTGATATTATATCGGCTTATTGGGCTTATACAGGGTGTCCCCGCACTCACTTTACATAACTTAGGTGGTGATAGAGGACATTTTTCTAAGAACAATATTTAACAAAATTTTTTTTCTAAATTCAAACCCTCGAGAGTTAGGCCTCTTTAAAGCATTTTTTTTAATTTCCACCTTCACGTGGCCATAGCCCCGAAAATATTGATTTTTCAGTAAAAATGGTTTACTGCTTTTTTAAAGAGCGTGAAATAATCTACAAACTAGATTCAAACCTTTTATTGTCTAAAATCAACGGCTTTCGAGTTATGAATTAAAGTAAGTTAAAAAATGTCGAAAAATTTTAGCTTTCTTTTTTTTTGGTTTTCTTCAAAACCCTGTATCTTTTAAACTAAACATTTTACAAAAAATCTAACGCCCCATTGCGGATAGGAAATTTAACGGACTACAACTTTTGTCTAGTAAAAATTTTTGAAAAACCAATCCATTTCGGAGACGGTCATTGCCTTGCAGCTATCGCAGTTGGATGCAAATGCGGGGCACCGGGTTCAAACCTGGGGAGAGTCAAACTTTCTTATGACTAGTCTCCGTGCTTCGGAAGGCACGTTAAGCCGGTGGTCCCCTGGGTTAGTGAATTGTTAATGGTTAATGGTTAATGGATAATGGTTAATGGTTAATGGTTAATGAACAAGGCAGCTACAAAACATAAAATTAAATTCACAAAATTTTTATTTTTTTTTGAAAAATTATTTTATTAATTAATTTTAAATTATTACATTAATAAAGTAATTGTTGAAAATGATCACCCTCATTTTCAATACATAGCCGTGATTGTTTTAAAAGATGTTTGTCGAAAAAAAATTCTAAAAAAGTCGATTTTTCGACACTTTTAAGTTTTAAGAGGATAGAAATTTGAATGTACCTGCCGGTACTATTGTAGACACCGAAATAACTCATCCGACTGACGTAGATTTTTATTTGGTGTCTCATGCAAGCATACAAGGTACAGCTAAGCCAACAAGATATCGAAAATTGTGGGACGATTCTGATATGGATGAAGATGAATTGGAGGAGTTAACATATCATTTATGTCATATGTTCACCCGATGTACCCGTTCGGTCAGCTATCCGGCACCGACTTACTATGCTCACTTGGCAGCTGCTCGTGCAAAAGTATATTGCGAGAATATTCAAATAGATGTCAACAATTTAGGGCGCACGCAGGCCCAATTAGTAGTTAGACCAGAAATTATTGCTGGCATGCCAATGTTTTTTGTGTAAAACGATACATATGAAGAGCTTGCATGCAAAACCAGTTATATCCATGTTGAGTAATTTTTCAGGAGAGAGCAAAAATTTCTCATTCCATGGCCTTTATAGTTACATCAATAGCCAGTTTTGCTTTAAAAGCTTGGATATAACCGGTTCTGCTTCAAACCTGAACTTATAAATATTCGAATTGAGTAATATCTACAGCCTATCTATTCATATTATTTCTTTCATGTGTTGGAGTCAAGTTTTTCCTATTTTGCTGAAACACAAATTAGGTTTTTCCTTAACTCACGATAGCTTTTCAAGGCTGAAGACCTAGGTTATTTATTTAAGATCTAGTTCTTATCGTTCAAATGACAATACATTGCTATTCTATTTTACTTGTATATTTTTATTCTCTTCTTCAGCCTACCCTAGTCCACTCCTGGACCATAGGCCTCTCCAGTAAAGGAGGTTTTGCCCATAACTCACCACGCTGGCCAGAAGGGTTGGTGAGTAGTCCGCATATCGATTGTTGGACTATAATAGTTGTTTTACATCCAGTAGCAGCTTGCTAGGCTAACCTTCAGATGTGCCTATAGCCCTGTTTTTTGTTAACGGTGGCAATTCGTCAACTTAGGGGGACCGCCGGCTTAACGTGCCCTCCGAAGCACGGAGACTTGGTCATAAGAAATTTGACTCTCCCCAGATTTGAACCCGGTACCCCGCATTCGCATCCAACTGCGTTAGCTGCAAGGCAATGACTGTCTCATCAATACTTTTATTATTATTTCAATTTTATCTATTTGTTAATTGTAATTTTTAATTTATTTATTATATAATTACCATTTTAAGTTATATTATACAAATATTAATTTATCATAATTATGTTTAGAAATTGTGATATAATCGGTTTTTGAAACGCATTATAACGTTAGTCGAGCCCAACTACCAACCTTGCGAATTGGTGTTTGGTTTGTTAGCATTTTACATTTTTTACCTAGACGAGGAGCAAGCCCGGCGTAGAACACCCAACCTGGAGGACCAGAGAGACGGTCAGAATGAAGTTCTTACTTCATCCGGATTCGAACCGGGCATTTAGTGTTCATAGTCAACTTATTCGACCACCATGCTCCGACCGTCTCATTTAGAAATTAATATTTCTATTTAATTATTAGGATGTAAGCATTAAAATTCTTACTAAATAAATTTGCTTGAAGCTTGTTGGGAGTACTTTTTGATTAATAATCCAACTATTGCAGCATATTGATCATAGTCTTTATTTTTAATAGTGGAACATAATAGCATTACATTAAACTATTTGATGGATCCTCCCAGACCCTAAATTGAAATCGAGCAACCAATTTGTGTGAAACTCTATTTTAATAATCCAATATTCGAAAATAATATTCATCAACAAGGGGGATTAGCGGTTACTCGTCTAGTTATTGTACTATGCAAAATTAGTTTTGACTATTTGCACTTGGATTGTTGCTGTTGTCAGCGACTTTGAAGTACTATTGTTATTTATTATATCATTGGTGTAATTTAATAGAAGTGGACGGAAATTTACCTCATCTCACCTAGTGTCTGATTTGCTGATATGATTTAATATCGTTTTATTAATCGCTCGGTTTTATTACACGACAGGAAATGGTTTCGTTTGTGTCGGACTACACAGGTTTTACTATAGTCCAGTTTAGGTATGCGCCAGCGCTCTGTTCATTTCATTGAAAGTAAATTGTCTCTGTCCTATTCGCTCCTACTATTTCTCTTTTAGCTTGAGAACTGTGAAATAAATAAGTAGGAACTTGCATAAATAAAAATATACGAACAGTGAATTTTAAACGGTGTGTGTTTATTCTTTAATTGTTGGTGTTATATTAATTTTGTGGACTTGTAATTGTACTGGACCGTTATAAATACATTATTTTAAATGGGAAAAAAAAAGAGTAAGTATTGAGTTTTTATCTATTATTTGCTGAATTCTCATAATAATATCATTAACCGAAGAAACAGTGCAACATAATTATTTTTTTAAATATATCTAATATTAAGTTTATGCAAATTATATTATTTAGCTCTTATGTTGCATCAGAAAACTTCGACGGTATTCTGGAATGTTCCTTATAATTGGCCGCTATATACGAAATACGATCGGTAAATCCCCGGTTATAAATATTTAAGAAATTGCACAATTTTGGTAAAAGTTTCATCATAATGAAATATTACGTATGAAGTTTTAATGAGCACAAGGGAATAAATATCAGGATTAAATGTTATTCAATACACAGTGAGTGACAAAATGATTCGCACCCACATAAAATTATAATAAATAACCCAAAATTAATTGATTTGAATGAAAATTATAAATTTTTTTTCAATTTACCCATACTCGTAATTAATTTATAATAGTTACAATAACGCATACAAATTTTTACATATTTTGGTTACAAATCGAGCATCAAGCTATATTGAGAATCTATGAAATATAAAGCTTATTCATACGATTCCATGTCAAAACGTCGAAAACAAAAACGTCGAATCTTATTATTTTAGTTCATAAATGATATTTTTTCAAATTTTTAATCTTTATGTAGTTAGAATACTTGCATTAAAACAATACCCAGCAAACAATTTACTGATGGGCCGGCAACGGCAAAGCGTCGAAACGCCTGAAGTGACCGTGCTGGGCCAGTGTCTGTTATCTGCACTGGGCCGGTACCTATAGGAGAATGCGGCCGTCAGCCGGGCCAACGCTGGCTGTCTGCCTGTAACATGCACCCGCCCGGCAATCTGCCGTACATTAATTTTGGTACTTTTCTGGGGTTCTAGACACAATAAAATATATATATATTTCTGTATTATATTTTTAATTACAAAAAACAAAAATTACAAACAGAAATTAAAATTCCTTCGAAAAAGAAAAAACGGAAATAACCTCGCTTTCTTCTTTTATTCCGCCCACCTCTGTCAGGGGCATTTCGCAGCCACGTTTTAATTACATCTTCGACTTGGGTTTGTTTGGCATCCTTAGTCCTTACAGAGACGATTCTTTCTGACGACTCCTGAAATTAAAGTGTATATAAGTATAATTTTATTGAAACAATAGAAATCGTAGAACTGATGTAACTTTATGATCAAGTTGCATGACTTGCAGAAGCGCATATAATACATAATATTTACTATTCATACACACGCAATAAATAGACGATTCATGTAATAATAGGATTCTACTTACGTATTTTCGATTTTCGGAATCCATTCCTGGGTGGGTGATGGTGAAATCTTCGCTTATTCTTACACATACCTTAGACACATACGTAGCGCGTTAAACGACATAAGACAGTTCGTTGAAGCGCAGCCAACCTGAGCTGTATAACCAACATAAAAGTAATAGATGACAAATCTTACCAAAATCCAAAAATAAAAAGACAATATCATATTTTTTATTATAATTGGTGCTTCCCGGAGCCCGTAATTTTTGAAAATACAAAAAACACATAGTGATCTGATCTGATTATGCCTGTATTGAGATGATGCTGGAAACCTGTTGAGGGCCTACCGGCGGGCCAATGCACGTATTCAGACAGCGTTTCCATGACTCTGGTCCTGCAGCGGCCCGGTAACTGTAGCCCGTGGCCGCTTTGCTGCCAGCACTGCCGGCATAGTGCCGCCTTACGGCCGACGGTGTAGTGTTTGCTGGGGTGTTATAAAAGAGAGAAGTTTAATTTATATTGTGTTCGAAAATTGACATAAAATAAGTGATTTATAATGTAACACCCTGTACATACAAATATTATAATTAGTTGCAAAAATAAAAAAATGATAATATGTAAAATAAAATTGCAAAGAAAAGCAAAAAGAGAGGACACGAGGCAGAAAGGAAAAAGTGGCCAGAGGAACCGGGTACGCGCTTCGGGAAAGTGAAAGTGTGTCGTGTGTCCAGAAAAATCTAAAAACTGCAAAGCAAAAGGTCAGATAACTTAATATCATGTTTTAAATTGTTAAATAACTTACACCCAGGTTTTTAATTATTAAAATGTTTAATTGTTATTAATTTAATAAATAGGTTTAACTAATATTTGAATTTTATTTAATGGACTGCTATGGTAGACAAGGATAACGTTTCCGAAGGAAAGTAAAATAAATTATAAAAAGTCAATTAAAGAGGGGTTAAGGAAGGCATAAGGCCCATCCAGAATTCCTCACAGAGAACCCAAAGGGTTACAATGGTGGCAGCGCAAACTAATGTTACCATAGCGGTTCCAGAATTGGAATTTCAAAATTTGTTTTTTAAATTAAATTAATTTTTATATAGGTAATTAATAATAATTCCAAACAAGTAGGAAATAATGGTGATGG
This sequence comes from Rhagonycha lutea, assembly GCA_958510855.1. Taxonomy (NCBI): domain Eukaryota; kingdom Metazoa; phylum Arthropoda; class Insecta; order Coleoptera; family Cantharidae; genus Rhagonycha; species Rhagonycha lutea. Next base: position 86,120,672 of record OY294036.1, read on the forward strand.
TTCAATTTAAATTTTAAAATTGGGTGCAGTATAGTATTTAATTTTGGTGTACAAATTAATTTTTCCATAGGTAATGATTTTTAAAAAATTTGGTATTTTTACACAAAAATTTTTGTTTATGTTAATATTATTTTCTATGGCATTTATATAATTGAGGTGTATGAATAAATATATAGGTCAATATTATTTTATATGGTATTTCATATCATTTTGCAAAATAAGCGAGGTATTTGAACTTTTAATAATTGAATTAAATCATCAATTTTAAAAATGCCGACAACTACGGGAAGTGAAACTGGTGTTACGCAAACATTACCTTTGCAATCTTTAGCAGGTGTCAGCAATGCACCTAGTAACCCAATTTTATCGATGCCGTATATGACGTTGGGGATGATTGCAACAACGTTAGAATCATTTTCGGGTCAACAAAATGTTAAAGAATACTTTGAAAAATTAGATAATAGGGGTGCTTTAGATTCTTGGACAGATGAAGTTAAATTGAAATTGGTTAAATTTAGATTATCTGGTGAGGCATATAAATTTTATAAAGCAGACGCATCCGTTTATAATGAAAATACTTATTCAGGTTTTAAAAATAAATTAATTGAAAAATTTTCAATATCAAAAATTCCAGGTCAGGCTTTATTATCTTTAAGTAAGTGTTACCAAAGGCATGACGAATCTATTGCAAACTATGTCATTAGATTAAAATCTTTGGGCGCACAAATTTTAGAAGAAGACTTAAAAAGTGCACCTTCAATAAATATACCCGGATTAAAACAAAAGAATCTAGATTTAGTATTAAATCAATTTAGATTAGGTATAAAGAAAGATATGTTGAAAAATTTAACACCTTTATTAATGCGTACAGAAAATTTAACCCTGGAACAAGCTGAAAATTTCGCAAAACAACTTGAATTATCGGATATGATAGTAAACACAAGATATCAAAATTCAAATACGGTGTTTACAATACAACAAAGTAAATGTGTACATTGTGGTAGAAATAATCATTACTCTAAAAATTGTTGGTTCATAAATCAAAATAGGCAATATCATCCTAATCATTTTAATCAAACTAATTCAAATTTTAACAGGTTTAATAATCAAAATCATAAAAATTATTCCAACACGAATTTTAATAATCAGAGAACGTCAAATTTTAGAAATAATTTTCGTCAAAATTTTGGAGTTAACAATAATTTTCAAAGGGAAAATTTTAATTTTAACAAAAATTTTAATAATGACAACAAAAGTAAATTTAATTACCAACCAAGGAGATTTGAAGTTCAAAATCAAAATAATACAGATTATAGGAACAATCCAAGCAGGCAATGGAGAGATAATAACACAAACAACAATTCGACAGGAAATAATAATAAATATAATGTTAGGGAAGACAATTCCAGAAGGTTAAAAGTGAATCAAGTAGATGCTTTAAACATCGAAGGACTCTCCTTGCAACCTCGAAGGAAGAGTCTAATGTAATTGAAAACAAGAAAGAGTCAACGCCCACCACATTTCTAATCCCACAAGTCACAAAATTCGTAACAATACAATCACCAAGTATTGTATTTTTATATGTAAATGGCATTCAAAAGAAGTTTTTATTGGACAGTGGATCTGCTATTACTATAATTAAAGAAAGCGCATTAGATAACGCACTTATTGAAGATGCTGGTGAAATTTTATTAGCAGGTATAACTGGCAAAGGCTTAAAAGCGATAGGTATGGCTAAAATAAATTTAGGAACTCAACCTATATTAGAAAACTATAAATTTAAGGTAATAATATGTGGAAATGATTTGATGGTAGGGGCTGATGGAATTGTAGGCCGTGATTTATTAGGTAAATTTAATGCTATAATAAATTACCAAAAGAACACTTTAAAAATTTGGGGCCAACAAATTCCGATATTTTTCCAAGATGAAGATAATTTTGTAGACAATTACAATAATAAAGAGGAAAATAAAAATAAATATAACTTCAGTACTAATGAGGAAGAATTCGAAGATGAAGATAATATAAATGAGAATGAAGAATTTTTTGATGCATTAGAAGATAATGATATGGAAGAAAATCAAGTATGGTTTTACCCTATTTCGAAAAAGGATAATAGTAATAGTAAAGAAGAAAAGGAAATAAGTGAAAATTTTATAGGTAATTATAAAAATGGAGAAAATAAATCAAAAACAATCCTAGAGAAAAATAAAAGGAAAGTTCATTTTGAAGAAGAGAAGAATTACAATAATGAAGAAATACAAATAGAAGCAATTATCGAAGAATATGGGGAATTATCTAGTAGCGATGAATCAGACGATAATTGGTATGAAAATCGTAAGGAAAAACAACGAATTTATGCTAGGCATAAAATAAGTGATGAAGTTAGTAATCAAAATGGAAAATTTAGTAAAGAAAATATTGAATATGATGATGCAAGTGCTAAACAATGTGAAAGGGTTAAGATGAAATCGGTGTCGGTTGCAAGAAATGATTGCAAGCAAAGAGATCGAGTCTCAGATAATAGTAGTAAAAATCTTGCTCACTCAAGAGAAATTGGTAATTTAAATATTGTTAATAATAATAGTAAGGGTAATAATGAAACAAAAGTGCAATGTCATAAAAATGTAATAAAATTAACAGAGGATACGATTTTACCTGCATGGACCGAAATAAATTGTTACGCAAATAATAATTATGGTAAAGAAAGTGAAGAGGAATTTATAGAGGTGGTACCCAATAGTACGAATATAAATAATGTATTTACACCTCATATAGTAACAAATAATAATAAAATGATAGTAATTCGCATAATAAATTTAAATAAGCATGAGGTAACTTTAAAAAAGAATCTGGACATTGCATATGCGCAACCAATTTCAAAAATTCTTGAAGAAAATAAAAAGCATAAAACAAAATTTAAAGTAAATCAAATCCAAAATCGTACAATAAACTCAAATTGGATCGAAGAAAATTTTGATTTTTCACATTTAGACAATCATGAAAAAGGCTTACTACATGAATTAATTAGTAGATATGCGGATATTTTTTCTGAAGGAGATGAAAAGTTATCAAGCACAACTGAAATACAACATAAAATTCGAGTGGATAACAATCAGCCAATTTATAAACGTCCATATAGAACTCCACATAAACAAAGAGAAATTTTACGAAAAGAAATAGATAGACTGTTAGAGCAAGATATAATACGACCATCAAATTCGCCATGGTCGGCTCCTGTGGTCCTGATTTCAAAAAAATTAGATAATGGAGAAGAAAAAATTAGAATGTGCATTGATTATAGAGGATTAAACGAAGTTACCAAGAAAGATATTTTTCCATTACCAATACTGCAAGATATAGTAGATCATTTAGGAAATTCAACTTTATTTAGTGTTTTTGATGTTACGTCAGCTTTTCATCAAATTTCAATGGATCCAGACAGCATAAAATATACTGGTTTTTCTACAGTTGATGGACATTATGAATTTTTGAAAATGCCATTTGGATTAAGTAATTCGGCAATTACATTTCAAAGATTTATGTCATTTATACTAAGTGGTTTGATAGGAGAGATTTGTTGGGCATATTTAGATGACATTTTAGTGTATAGTTCTAAAGGTATTGAAGATCATATTCGAAAAATTAGTACAGTATTTGATAGACTGAGACAAGCTAACGTAAAATTAAAACCTAGCAAATGCAAATTAATTACGAAGGAATGCAAATATTTGGGCCATATACTTTCTCAGCAAGGTTTTAAACCAGACCCATCTAAATTAGCAGCAGTGAAAAAGTTCCCAATACCTAGAAATGTTAAAAATGTTAGACAATTTTTAGGATTAGTAGGATGGTATAGAAAATTTATACAAAATTTTGCAAAAATAGCAGAACCTTTAACTAAATTAACAAAAAAGGAAGTAAAATTTGAGATTGCGGAAGAGCAACTACAAGCAATAGAAAAACTTAAAACAGCACTTACATCCGATAGTGTTTTATGTTATCCAGATTTTTCAAAACCATTCATTTTAGCAACAGATTCTAGCAACACTGGAATGGGAGCCATTTTGAGTCAAAATCATAATGGGTTTGAAAAACCAATAGCTTTTGCTAGTAAATCATTTAACAAAGCAGAATTGAATTATAGTGTTTCTGAAAAAGAGTGTTTTGCTGTTGTTTTTGGGATAAAGCAATTTAGATGTTATCTATATGGAAGAAGATTCAGCATCTATACAGATCATAAGCCGCTTAAATGGATTTTTTCGATTAAAGACCCTTGTTCAAGATTGGCAAGGTGGGCTTTATTGCTAAGTGAATACGACTTTGAAATTTTATATCGTCCAGGGGTTAAACATGGTAATGTTGATGCATTAAGCAGAGTTTATGAAGATAATAAGGAAGAGATGAATAAAAGAAATACTAATAGTAAATTATCATTTCAAGAATTTTTAAAATTAATAAATAAAAATGTAATCAATAGTAGTAATGTTTTTGTAAAAGAAGGTAACTTATTCCATTGTCCTGAGTACTATTCATTGGCACATTGTGTATCACAAGATTTCAATATGAGCAAAGGAATTGCTGCACAATTCAAAAAGATTTATGGTTCATTAGACATTTTATTAAGACAAAATAAAAAAATAACCGAAGTGGCATTATTGCAATTACCAGAACGCAATATTTATTATTTAATAACCAAAGCAAAATACATGGACAAACCAACTTACGAAAATGTATGGATAGCGTTACATAATCTTAAAATTAGTATGATAGAAAATCAAGAAACATTTTTGGCATTACCAAAAATAGCTTGCGGCTTAGATAAGTTAAATTGGTCTATAGTTTTTGAAATGATCAAATACGTTTTTCACAACACGCAAATAACAGTATTTATTTACCTTTACAATCATGTGAATATTGAGATAGGAGCATTACAGCAAACAGTAAATGAAGCAACACCAATCTGGGATCGTGAAGTAATAAAAAAGGAACAAAAACAAGATTCATTTTGTAAAACAATTATTAGCCAATTACAAGATGGAAAAGAAGATTTTGGATTTTTTCTTGATAATGAAGAAATTCTCTATAAATCATATGGCAATCAGGAAGCATTAGTAATTCCAAAAGCTTTTGTAAAGAAAGTTTTACACGATTTTCATGATCTTCCGTTTATAGGACATCAAGGACAAGAAAAAACATTCACCTTAATAAAATCACGATGTTTTTGGCCTAATATGAAACAAGATGTAATAAAATATGTAGAAAGATGTCACTCGTGCAATCAAAGAAAAACTTCACCCCATTTTAAAAAGGTACCTATACAAAATTTTCCAGAAATTACTACACCTTTTGAACGTTGTTCAATGGATATAACCGGTCCGTTTGTAACATCTTATAAAGGAAATAAGTATTTATTAACATTCATTGATCATTTTTCAAAATACATTAAACTTATTCCAATTCAAGATCAGAAGGCAGAAACAGTAGCTCAAGCATTTTTTACAAACATTATAGCTAGGCATGGAACACCACAGAAATTAATCACAGATCAAGGAACAAATTTTGTATCAAAACTTTTTAAAGAACTTTGCAGGAAGCTCAATATCGAAAAACTGCAAAGCTCAGCATATCATCCAATCAGTAATGGTTCAATAGAGAGAATTCATAGAGTTTTAAAAGATTTCCTTAGTCATTATGTAAACAAAACTCAGTTAAATTGGGACGAATGGATTCCATACATGCAAATGTCCCATAATATGACAATACATGGTTCAACGAAATACAGTCCATACTTTTTACTACATGGTAGGGACCCTATTTTTCCTTTAGATCAAGTGATTAAGTCTACATCAATTAAATATGATACTGACGAAAATTATGTGTCAGAAATGATGCAAAGATTAAATGTAGCGTTTGCCAAAGCAGCAGAAAATATGAAAATAAACGCAGAGAAAAGAGCCATACAATATAATAAAACAGCGAAAGAGAGATCTTTTAAATTAGGAGATTTAGTGTATCTTCATGATCCAAGTACAAAAATTGGGATTTCCAAGAAATTAACAAAATCATGGTTGGGACCATTTAGGATAACAGAAATTAAAGGTCCTGTTACTTATAAAATAAAAGAATTACATAAAAATAAGGAACTTATTGTACACACAAACAGATTAAAATTGTTAAAAGAAGATATAAACCAAGAAGAAACCAGTGAAGAAACAGATGATGAAGCAAACAATCCCTTAAACAATTGGAGCGTAGAACCAGAAGACGAAGAAGAAGAAGAAGAGACAAATCCAAGTAACAATACTTTATCCATAGCACATGGTTTAGATCAACAAAGAATAGAATTGGAAAGTGAACAACAACAAGAAGCAAAAGGTAGAAATTGGAGATTACATATAAATAAACAAACGAGAAAAATGGTACAAGAAAATGCTGATCAGTTAGGGGATGTAAGCACATATGGTTCAATTAATAAAGATGGAGTAAGAAGATCTGCACGTAGGAATTAAATTTCACTAAAATTCACTGAATTACATTTATTGTATGTTTAGATATTTTAATTTATAAAGTAATTGGTGTATGTAAATAATTATTGTATTATTTTTGATTTTTTAGTTTAAGTGGTTATAATATTATTGTAATCATAATTATTTCAATTTATTATTTTTGTGTTTATATAAATATATTATTTGATTTTTTAGTTTAAGTGGTTGTAATTATTGTAAGCATAACTATTTCAATTTATTATTTTTGTGTTTATATATTTTATATTATGTTCAATGTAGCTTAAAAATATGGATATATTATAGGTAAAAATAAAGTTAATTTTAGGGAAATAGAATCTCGACTGCTCGTACCGTTAGTGTTAATATTCGTGAGTGCGCTAAAAAAAAAAAAAAAAAAAAAAAAAAATGTGTCGGTGCTTATCGCGTTTGACTGTAAAATTATGAACAATAACATATCAGCAGTGTCAATTCATGAGGTAGCGGCCTGCCCAGATGAAAAAGAGGATTACCGTGAAAAACCAACTTCAGCAATTATACTTCAACGAAATGAATTTAAAGAGCAAAAAGTAGTGGCATGTCTAATTGAAGTAACAAGAATAATACAACATTGTGGAATGCATAGTCATACATCGGCAGTAGCAGGAGGTGTATCTACATTCATAAAATTCATTGGAAGACAGGAATGTCAAAATGTTCACCGTTACCGTACAATAAATATTTTCAATCAAGTTATTGGAAGATTAACTCCCAATGGAACAACGAATGCCGATTTGACAATACTAGGAAGCTTACGAGATGATGGAAGCTGTGAAGGAACTTCGTATAGTGAAAATGGTCACTCTTGGTCCAAAGTAATCGTAGTGGCAGCAATAAAAATTCATATTAGAGATTATTTGGCAACTGTAAAACTTAACGAAAATGAGATAAGTTTAATTGATGGAATAACTTGCAATTATGTTGAAGGGTACTGTATGGATTCAACTTATGGAGAAACAGTTTGGGATTTTTCACCCGACGCGTCATGTCATAAAGGTTTAACATTATTATACAAAGGTGATGGAGCAATTATAACTAATGTCAAACAACCAAATGAGCAAATTATGGTAATAGAACAAGGAGAGAAGATATTTGCTTTGTCGCTGATAAAAATAATAACATTATGTGGGGTATAAAAAGTCAATTAAAGAGGGGTTAAGGAAGGCATAAGGCCCATCCAGAATTCCTCACAGAGAACCCAAAGGGTTACAATAACATTTTCGGAGTGTAAATAAGAGGTAAGTAATTTATTTGTTACAACTTGAAAAAGCTTGTTTTTATTTATTTTTCTTTCTACTAGACTAAAAATGGGTTATGTGTGTATAGTTCATAATGATAAAAGTGCTTACAAAAGTGAAGAAAACAATCAAAGACAATTTTACCTCGATAATAATTATTATTACTAATTCTTTGTCGAATAGTTCCAAACAATCTCTAAAAAATACAGAATATAAATTAATACCATTTCATTTAAAATAATTTCGTTGTTTTCAAGGGCTTAATTGTGATTGGTAACTAAATCGCTTTCTTCGATAATTCATTCTTCGATAATATTGGTATAGTGTTTTTGGTTAAGAGCAATGTCCAGTGCTACACTGAATAATTTGTGTTTTATATGTTATTTATTTCCAGGACGTTACAAAAATTTAAATAATTGCTAGCATTACAGAATTTTTCAACATCTTTTTATGTAAAAACGCTAAAGGAATTTGATTTACTTATTTGAACATCACGGTTGAAAGGGGGGGGGGAGATTTCCATGATCTAATTTTCGAATAACGTAGTATTCCAATAAATAAATCAACTACCTTTAGCGTGTTTACATAAAAGTGTTGAAAGATTTTGTAATGCTAGCAATTATTTAAATGTTTGTAACGTCCTGGAATTAAATGACATAGAATACAAATTATTCGAAAAGTAATGGATATTGCTCTGAAATACGGCCTAGGTAATAAAACCCAAAAATTATTATTATTAGTAGAATACCCTTAAAAAATATTCGTATGCTATTTTCCAACAAATATTATACAAACTATAATTTTATACACTAAAATACAAACAAATTGGTAATAATATATATTACCAATATTATAATATTATCGAGGTAAAATTGTGTTTGTATGTTTTCTTCAGTTTTGTAACCACTTTTACCATTATGAACTATACACACATAACCCATTTTTAATCTAGTAGAAAGAAAAATTAATGAAAACAAGTTTTTGCAAGTTGAAACAAATAAATTACTTACCTCTTATTTACACTCCTAAATTGTTATAAATCACTTATTTTATGTCAATTTTCGAACACAATATAAATTAAACTTCTCTCTTTTATAACACATTTATTTTACCTGTTTAATTTATTTTTAAATTATTAATATGTTATTTTATTGTAACCTAATCATAGTAAACTCAAACAGAATAACCATCTTTTTCTGCAGCGCCGCCTAGTGGTTTCACTTGGGGGGTATACGGTTAAGCGCACGCCATTTTGGGTAATTTAACAAAGGAGATACCAGAAGCCAGTCCTCTACTTCTATGTTCATGGTACCAACGCACCATCGTGCAACGCACCGAAATCGAGATAACACAATTTTTTTTCTTTCCAATTCCCAGCATTGTCATTTCTTATTTAAACAAAGTTTTTCAAATTTTCTACATATTTAAGCCTCAATTAAATTTAATAATTATTGTGAAACTAATCGATGAAATGTAGAGGAGGCTAGAATTTTGATCCTGAAATTATAAATTAAATCAGCGGAATCAAAACAATACAGGAATAAAATAAATTGTATATTATTGTGAAACAAAGGAGATTATGGGATAATAACATCAAAACTGTCTTCCAATAAAAATGATTTTATTAGAAGTGTGGCTGTGACGGTTCTGGCAATAAAAATTATCAAACTTGATTCATCAATAGTCGTCATTTGCAATTTATTCGCCGAGTAAGTCTTTCAAAATAGCACCCATAGCAGCAGGGTTGTCAGCTGCAACCTACAAAATGGTAGTAGGTAAGAAACCTCAGCACATATTTTTAAAATTTCCACCGTCAGGAATCATTAAAAACGGTACAAAAAGCTATTATAAAACAAAATATTTGCGAACCATTGCAAATAGGCCTCTAAAAAGTCAAATTTTCAAAATTTGTATTGTCCGATGCAGTCTTACGAGTTAGAAACGGTTTACAACATTTCATTGGCTCCCGAAACCCCGCCTCTAATATATCCCACCAAAAGCTTATAAATATGAGGTGTGTACATAAAATGCTCTCAGTACGTTCTGGCGATCACAACAACGTGTCGTGTGTTGAGCGTTAAAAAACAGTTCTTTTTAGGACCAAAAATACTTAGAAAGGGTTACAGTTTTAACGACGTTGAATCTCGCTTTTTTTTGCAACTCTGGCGGGGGTGTTTGTGTTGCCGAAAAATGGGTCTGTAGCGTGCGGAGCGCAGCGTAGCTGATAAAAATAATAACATTATGTGGGGTATAAAAAGTCAATTAAAGAGGGGTTAAGGAAGGCATAAGGCCCATCCAGAATTCCTCACAGAGAACCCAAAGGGTTACAATAACATTTTCGGAGTGTAAATAAGAGGTAAGTAATTTATTTGTTACAACTTGAAAAAGCTTGTTTTTATTTATTTTTCTTTCTACTAGACTAAAAATGGGTTATGTGTGTATAGTTCATAATGATAAAAGTGCTTACAAAAGTGAAGAAAACAATCAAAGACAATTTTACCTCGATAATAATTATTATTACTAATTCTTTGTCGAATAGTTCCAAACAATCTCTAAAAAATACAGAATATAAATTAATACCATTTCATTTAAAATAATTTCGTTGTTTTCAAGGGCTTAATTGTGATTGGTAACTAAATCGCTTTCTTCGATAATTCATTCTTCGATAATATTGGTATAGTGTTTTTGGTTAAGAGCAATGTCCAGTGCTACACTGAATAATTTGTGTTTTATATGTTATTTATTTCCAGGACGTTACAAAAATTTAAATAATTGCTAGCATTACAGAATTTTTCAACATCTTTTTATGTAAAAACGCTAAAGGAATTTGATTTACTTATTTGAACATCACGGTTGAAAGGGGGGGGGAGATTTCCATGATCTAATTTTCGAATAACGTAGTATTCCAATAAATAAATCAACTACCTTTAGCGTGTTTACATAAAAGTGTTGAAAGATTTTGTAATGCTAGCAATTATTTAAATGTTTGTAACGTCCTGGAATTAAATGACATAGAATACAAATTATTCGAAAAGTAATGGATATTGCTCTGAAATACGGCCTAGGTAATAAAACCCAAAAATTATTATTATTAGTAGAATACCCTTAAAAAATATTCGTATGCTATTTTCCAACAAATATTATACAAACTATAATTTTATACACTAAAATACAAACAAATTGGTAATAATATATATTACCAATATTATAATATTATCGAGGTAAAATTGTGTTTGTATGTTTTCTTCAGTTTTGTAACCACTTTTACCATTATGAACTATACACACATAACCCATTTTTAATCTAGTAGAAAGAAAAATTAATGAAAACAAGTTTTTGCAAGTTGAAACAAATAAATTACTTACCTCTTATTTACACTCCTAAATTGTTATAAATCACTTATTTTATGTCAATTTTCGAACACAATATAAATTAAACTTCTCTCTTTTATAACACATTTATTTTACCTGTTTAATTTATTTTTAAATTATTAATATGTTATTTTATTGTAACCTAATCATAGTAAACTCAAACAGAATAACCATCTTTTTCTGCAGCGCCGCCTAGTGGTTTCACTTGGGGGGTATACGGTTAAGCGCACGCCATTTTGGGTAATTTAACAAAGGAGATACCAGAAGCCAGTCCTCTACTTCTATGTTCATGGTACCAACGCACCATCGTGCAACGCACCGAAATCGAGATAACACAATTTTTTTTCTTTCCAATTCCCAGCATTGTCATTTCTTATTTAAACAAAGTTTTTCAAATTTTCTACATATTTAAGCCTCAATTAAATTTAATAATTATTGTGAAACTAATCGATGAAATGTAGAGGAGGCTAGAATTTTGATCCTGAAATTATAAATTAAATCAGCGGAATCAAAACAATACAGGAATAAAATAAATTGTATATTATTGTGAAACAAAGGAGATTATGGGATAATAACATCAAAACTGTCTTCCAATAAAAATGATTTTATTAGAAGTGTGGCTGTGACGGTTCTGGCAATAAAAATTATCAAACTTGATTCATCAATAGTCGTCATTTGCAATTTATTCGCCGAGTAAGTCTTTCAAAATAGCACCCATAGCAGCAGGGTTGTCAGCTGCAACCTACAAAATGGTAGTAGGTAAGAAACCTCAGCACATATTTTTAAAATTTCCACCGTCAGGAATCATTAAAAACGGTACAAAAAGCTATTATAAAACAAAATATTTGCGAACCATTGCAAATAGGCCTCTAAAAAGTCAAATTTTCAAAATTTGTATTGTCCGATGCAGTCTTACGAGTTAGAAACGGTTTACAACATTTCATTGGCTCCCGAAACCCCGCCTCTAATATATCCCACCAAAAGCTTATAAATATGAGGTGTGTACATAAAATGCTCTCAGTACGTTCTGGCGATCACAACAACGTGTCGTGTGTTGAGCGTTAAAAAACAGTTCTTTTTAGGACCAAAAATACTTAGAAAGGGTTACAGTTTTAACGACGTTGAATCTCGCTTTTTTTTGCAACTCTGGCGGGGGTGTTTGTGTTGCCGAAATGGGCCTTTCGCGCGCTACGCTGCGCTCCGCACGCTACAGACCCATTTTTCGGCAACACTAAACTCATTAAAAACATCCCCCGAGGGTGATCCAACTCGGCAAATTGTGCTATATGCAAGGGGTGAATCTCGCTTTTTTTTGCTGCAAATTTAAGCCAAAAATACGTTGAAAATGTGAATTTACCTCGACGTTAACTGTACGATGAATTTCCCCGTGTTTTTTAGTCAAAAATACCCCTAAAAAGTGAAATTATGTCGATGTTAACTGCGCGACGGACTAGCTACTACTGGGAGCACACGCGTGCTCCGATTTTTCTAAGTGTTAGAGTAACTCACACGGACGGACGACTGTGACGTTTCAAAATCGAGCTAAAATTGGCAACTTTAAAATCGATTATTGGCCAAACTAATCGATATACGACTTTCACCCTCACCTTAATCGCTTCGTCTATATTTTTTCTATCTAAATCCGTCGAGATTTTTTTAATAAATTTAATATTCTCGAGCTGAGCCTACTTACCTGCTACCCTAAAAACTTTCCAAACTTTTTTTGGTAGTCTTCATTAATTTCATTTACAGTTAAAACTTCCCTATATGTTTCATTCCATTTGGTCATATCTGACCATTTCAATTTTTCAACCCATTGTGAAGTTCCTGCAAACAAATCAGTTTAAAAAAACTATTTTCGCACAAATTTAGTAGGAGGTACTCACTAGGGGCATTCACAATTAAATCTAATTGACCAGAAACCACTTGTATTTTAATATTGGTATTATTGAGGAGATCCTCCACTACAAAATTAATATTAGTTTATACTTTTCATCAGACTGAATTCAAAACAATGTGAGTTACAGATTTCATCATGTCACCCTTTAGGGCTTTCGATACGGCTTTTCTTTGTGCTCCAAAAGTTACATTCAAACTAAGCGCAGTTTTAACGCTCTCGTCCATAAATTGATTCAATTTTTCTTCGTAGCAGACTCCAGTTAACCTATGTGGTTTACTTTGTTTCAGGATATTGAACAAATTAATATTATGAGTCTGTTGCATTTTTATGTATAGAGTAAAGTCGAACATTTCAGTAGCGAATTCAAAGTCTTCTTTATCTAAAGCTATCTTGACTAGCGGAGCAACTTGATTAATAGCATCTTTGTAACAAATCGGCCCTCTGAACATCAACCCCTAATGGGAATTAGGTATGACACACAATACACGTCAGAATCTACGGTATGATACAAAAAGCTTACCCAAGATCTCAAGCAACGACTGATGTTCATCCGCAGCCGACGTGTTCTTAAATTGATGCAAAACTGGCCCTTGCACGGGTTTATACAGAAACAACTGACAGACGCGATGCACAAAACACTGCTATAAACCCTCGTGATGCTGGTAGCTGATGCAGATTGAAAGAGAGTGCAGATACAGATGGATTTGGTGTTGCAACTTGTTGGACCTCCTCGAAAAATGTCAAACGTTGTTAAAAATATGACCATAACGTTAAAGGTTAAAATTCGGTGCTTTGTTTGAAAACAAAGAATCGAGCGAGAACGAGTGTGCTCGATGTTACGAACCAGAAAGTGACTGCGTCGACAGAAATGCGCGTGGACGTTGGCGTCTGCCACATGTGAAATTCGAAATGGCTTCTGTATTGTACCGGTGGTGTCCCAAATACATATACAGGACGGCCAAAAATTACTGATCACAATGATATAAAATTCACTGACGTCACCCAAAGATTTCCGCCAAAAATGATGTTTTTACGCACTTAAATATTCTGTCGACCGGTCTCTTGGATCGCAAGTCACTCCATCCTCGTTACCTCGCGTCTCCCTTCTACCTCCAAGCGCGTATCACATGACAGCCCTAACCAAATGTATTTTCCAAGGTCAGTAACACGTAACAGATATCAAAATATCGCTAGAAAATTTAATCTGGGCCGTACTCAGAATATTTGAGTAATTATTTGTGGAGAAGTTAATGCAACTGAACTAAAATTCGTTACATCTCGACCTTGCAAATCTACTGCGCCCTTAAAAGAATTAATTTAAATGATTACTGTAGAATATTTTCTGGTACTTACGAGGTTGTACACATATGGAGCGTAATTAAGCACCGAATCGATGGACGAAATCCAAGAATCGATCAAAGTTATTCCTAGCAGATTTATAACTTCATTGCCATTTTTATTGAACTACAATTTAAAGCAAATTTTAAGTAAGTACCTGACTCCCAAAAACAATGTTTTTACTTGATCCACTTCTAAAGCAAATTCGACTGCCATTTTACCACCGTAAGATTCGGAAACAATATATACAGTGGAACGTTTCTGAATTGTGGCTGCTTCTTGTAAAATCCAATAATGCAAGTCAGCAAATCTTCAGAAATTTGTTTATTGGTTGTGGCAAGAGCTTTACTGTTTTTGGTATAACTGAATCCTGATCCTACAGGACTATCGATGAAAAGAAGATTGACATCCTTAACCCAAGTGTGGTTTCTTGGTAGTAAATCAATATTTAGTGGCCCTATTTCAGCAAAATTTCCGTAGCCTGTCGCAGAAGAGCCCACCCGATCTCCTTGAAGCCATATCACGTGTGGTTTTTCAGTTATCTTCGATACACTTGCACACTTTGTTTCGCAAAACCACCAAAACATGTGTGCTTCTGGACGCACCGTTACGTAACCCCAATCATGTCCCCATTGTGCGAAACTATCTCGATCTGAAATATTCATATAGAAAATCGGAGCTTTGGAGCGGAGCTGGGGTGTGCACAAAAAGTGTTCACAAATTTTTTTAAAAAGGAAAGTACTATTTCGTTATTCCGGCCGTAAAGTGAGCGATTTACGGCCTCATTTGAGGTATGAAAAGTGCCATTTTACGGCCTAGGGCGTAAAATGACCTAGTCCCGGCACAACGAAAAGCGGTTTACATCATCACGGCCGTAATAGTATATTATACACCGAGGGAGTAAAGTGCTACTTTTCGTCATGAGGGTAAAGGTTTTTTACACGAGGCGCAGCCGAGTGGAAAAATTACCCGATGGACGAAAAGTCACTTTAATCCCGAGCGCGAATATACTATTTTTTGCCTTTCCGAAAGCCGAAAGAAAAAAAACAATTCAAAACAAATATTTGTTAGAATAAGCGAGAATTACCAAACCATATAGCCTAAAGCCAGACCTGTACATGGCATTAATGAAGTACCAACTTAAGTTGGTGGTATTTACTTTTCCTCCCGCTGTTTTACTTTTCCTCCCGCTGTTTTACTTTACCTCCCGCTGTTTTACTTTTCCTCCCGCTATTTTACTTTTCCTCCCGCTAATTTACTTCCCCCCCCCCTCCGAAGAAAAGTGGCACTTTGCTCCCGCAAAACTGGTTTGGCAAAAAGTGATTTTACGGCCCTGTGATGTAACCTACTATTGTTAAATTCAAAAATAAATAACTTTTTGAATGTTATAACTAATTTTAATTAATTTTCGAATGAAAAACATTAGTATTTGATTACTTTTAGCACATTTCCGTAAAAAAAATTGTATCTATTGCTGTTAGAGCAGGTAGATATAAGAATTTACATACCATTGCTGGTGGCAGGCAAAGTACCACATGAAGAAAAACAAAATTTATCTTGCTCGATTTTTTTAATCTATTCGTAGTCGCTCGATTCCTTTAATTCTTGATCGATGTTATATTAAAGCGCCTCTTTCGTAGCTTAAAGTGCAGTGTCTTGAACCAAAATAGTTTTACCTAATTCATTCATTTGGAATCATTTAAACATATTTATTATTAACAGCACAGTCTTGACGTGTTCAAGACACTACATTAGTTAGAGCAGTGATCGCCAAACTTTTGAGCCAGTGAGCCAGCAAGCGAGTGAGCTACCAAGGAATGAGCTACCAAGGAATACTGGGTTAGTACCGCTCGGTTACTTTTGGTCACCTTTGGTTAGTCCCCCACCACAATTTTTGAAATAACCATTTGTGGTCGCGAAAATGCAAAAAGTTACTTTTGGTTAAAAATTGAAATGAAAACTAACCAAACTTTTGTGAAATAATGTAAACAATGATTTATTCTTCAAGTTGTTTGCTTTTATTTATTACTTGTAAGGACTAATCTGTTTGATAGATATTAAAATTTGATATAGATTTACATAGCAATGGTGGACGGGTATAAAAAAGTAACTAAGAATCTAAATTTAAAAATATTATTTATTATTAAAATATATAACAATGTTATTTGGAACGACGACGTGGTTTTTTTCTTCGCCCGTCAGATTCTGAACTATCGGAGTCCGTGCTGGAAGTATATCTTCTTTTTTTCTTCTTAATTGTTGTTGTTGCCGTTGATGGGAGCCATATAAACGTTAAAATCAATGCCAGCCAGCAAGATAGCTACATTGATCGGCATCAAAACCATTCTATTAATTTAATGGGAATCTGTTCTGCAGATAAAATATTTACCTACGTGTTTGTTGGATTTCCTGGTTCGGCTCACGATTCAAGAGTTTTTTCAAACTCATTGTTAGTGAAACACATTGTGACGTGATTTTTACATACGCCGACTAAAGGCAATTTTATTCTAGAATAATATGTTTTTAAATCGGGTTTGTACAAAAATTTCGTGGCTGTACCTCGTATTTATCAAATAGAGTGGTTATTCATCGAGACATGAGTATTTTTCCGTTAAATAATAAATACTAGATTTTATGGGATTACTAAATTAAATGTCAACATCATGGTCAAAAGTAAAATGATATTTTTAGTCAAGTACAGCTGCAAATAATAAAACGAGATCCAAAAAGCAATTATAGGCCTAGTTTTGGGAAAACTAATATTATTTAGTTAAGCCGGTCTCGAGTTTTATGGCTTTTTCAGAGAAGGGAACAAAGAAGCGGCTGTGAGTTAAGTCACTGGGACGGGCACGAGTGCTTGTGAACGGTTTATCAAAAAGTACCGCGCGCCATAATGTCGCGTTTAAAATTACCAAAAAGCACGTATATCTATTATTCACAAACTCATTAATAGGTTTTAAGAAATCATAAAAATTGGGGGAGTGATTAGAAAAAAAGGAAGAGGGAAACCCAAAATGAGACCTCTTATTGGATGGGACCCTTCCTAAAAATTAGGAAATTTATGTTAACGAGTAGAAGGGAACAGGCAGATCGACTCACTCGACAAAGTGATTCTGCTCAAGTAAGACGTGAAGTCTTGTAAATCCACCTAACTTGTGAGATCATTTTGTAAAACGTTTAACATCTAAGTTTTCGGGTCAAAAACAGTTAAAGCACTCGACAAAGTGATTCTGCTCAAGTAAGACGTGAAGTCTTGTAAATCCACCTAACTTGTGAGATCATTTTGTAAAACGTTTAACATCTAAGTTTTCGGGTCAAAAACAGTTAAAGCACTCGACAAAGTGATTCTGCTCAAGTAAGACGTGAAGTCTTGTAAATCCACCTAACTTGTGAGATCATTTTGTAAAACGTTTAACATCTAAGTTTTCGGGTCAAAAATAGTTAAAGTTTCGACGGTCAGTACTTATAAAAATTATTTTATAAGTATTGAATACACCAAGAACACCTAAATCGGTAGTCGAATCGAAAGTAATAATAGAAATTATTAGTGAATAAAGACATTATTTCGAGTGTTAAAATAGTGAATTTCGTTAATAAACTATTGAACTTATCACGTTTATTTTAAGAGTGTATAAAGCCGATCGTTAATTATATTTATTAAGAACATTTAGCGTCTGGAAGAATCGAAGTTATTAAGTTTTAGTCATCCAGAATAATTAGAAAATTAGTTCTCGATGCAAGTTTAACGCGAATTAGCGGGATTATACGGTTTAAGGTGAATTAAATGTTTATGTTTGAAACATCGTCGTGGCCCAGGGGTGCAAGTAAAGCGATCTTTGATTTCAAATTCTTTTAAGTCCTTCGATTTATTAAGATTCTGACCTAAAGTTCATAAGGAATCCACAAAATTACGTGCGTAATATTATAATTTCGACGACGTAAAAAATCACCATAGTGATTAATTTGGTCAAGTAAAACTTATCCAAAGCGAATGAACATTATTTTATCTGATAAAAATTATTAAGTTGGGAGTTCATTCATATTATACACATTTAAATTAACAATTCGTGTGAAAACCATCATAAAGTTCAAACACCGTATTTAACATCTTTTGGGGCCGAGTAGCCATTTCATCAATCAAATCAAGGATCGTCACTATCAAATCTATTGCAGTCAAGGAATATCCACAACGAGTGAATCATTGGGTAAGACACCTGTATTCAGCCATAGTAAGTGATACTCTGTTATTTTTAAAAACACATAATTTTCAAGAATCGGTGTGAAGTTTATTTAATTATTGTTAGGATATTTAAAGTTTGTCTAATTTTATTCAAGTTTTGTAATTTCATTACATATATTTCATTAGAAATACATGGATGCGAGTAGCTGACAAAATCGGGGTTTTAAGTTCAGAAATTAAAGAATAGGGTTGTAATTCAAATCGTCATAAATTTAATTAATAATTCTAATTTTGTCTATGGTAAATTTGGGGATTTTATTGAAATTAAGGGAATTTTACTTTGATATAAAGATTAATCAGTCAGTTACTCAAATCATTAAAAATCATTATTTTTATTAGCATTAAGAAAATTTAGCTTTGCATCGAGCTCGAATAATTTTGATAGGTTTTATTATTAGTATTGATCAGTGCTTTTGGCATTGAATGTAAGTAAGTTTGTATTTTGAAGTTATCTTATTATTATATATTTGTTTTCCAGTTTTCATTTGTTTTTATTGCGTAACTGTGTTACGATATTTCTTTTACAGGATATTCCATATTGTGAGACTCGATAGATTTACGATAGTCCATCGTCCCTTGATAAATTACATCTAATCTTTTCACTAAACAATTTTTATTCATTACATACAAAAACTATTAATTCCATACCAACAGCCGTGCGTGGATAAAGGGGATAAACCGTGTTCTCTGTTACATCGTTTACCGATCCAAGCAATTAAGATCAGGGGCGGGCCGGAATTAAACTTAACAGAGTGGCGCCTTTAGTAACCCCCTAATATCGGGTTACCAGTCGAGCATTGTAAATAGTAACCAGCGACGCTATGCCATAACACTTTTTCCCGTAATTATAGTAATTAAAGAATCTACGCCGAAAACCACTGAGTTAGTTGAGTGCTTTCCTTAAGTGTCATAACCTTTATTACGTGGTCGAGGGAAAAAGGGCGTAGTGTGAAAATAACACGTAATAAATTGGCGCGGCCAACGTGGGTCGAAGTTGATTAAATTTAATTGTTACGTAGGCCAACGTGTGGGGCAAAGTTGAATAAATTTGGCAAGGCCAACGTGTGGGGCAAAGTTGACTAAATTTAATTACTACAAAATAAATTGAAGCCCTGGTGTGGGACGAGATTTGGTTAGTGATCGTATAGGCCGGAAATTGATAATTGGGTTACCGTGTAACAAATTGTCATAGAACGTGTAAGCGTGTGAGCGAACGTGTTTGGTATAGGATCAACCAGTTTGGTTATCTTTTGTAACAAAAAAGTTTGTAGTAAAAATATTTGTAGGTCGTTAATAGTTATTGTTGTAGCGTACGTGGTTGACAAGTCTACTACTGTGGTAACAAAAATTTTGACACCCTGTTACGGGACAAAAAGTTGCTATTGATCGTGTAGGTCTGAATTTTTTTTTGTCATATAATTTGTTAGCGGTGTAGGAAGTCAAAGTAAGAAATACTTTCGTACAATCGGAACAACACATTTTCGGCTTAAGTTTTATTCAACTTTCGAATTTAGTTTTTATTTCATTAAGGTGGAAATCAATTTTGATTTTTATCTGAATGTTATTATTTTTATATTTTTAAGTTAGGTCCAAAATTAAATTTTATGGTATTGTTGAGATTATTGGGAGTCAAGGTCGCATTTTAGTATTTGTTTTAGTCATAATTTTATGAGGTCAGTTATTCAGTAAAGAAACGCATACAACCTTGAGGTCAATTAACTCGAAATACTTAAAGTTTTTTTTCTCGTTCAGTCTTGTGATTTTGGATTTATTTAATTAATCAAGATGGTGTTAACTATGTTACCAGAAAAACTTTCAAACTCAGAAATTATTTATGAATTATCGGTACGAGGAATGTCTATCATTAATACAGGCGTGGAGTTGCGAGAGGTGTTCGCTCGGATATTAAAAGACGAAGCGGAAGGGAGATATCAAATTAGTATGGTGTATCCCTATACGTTTAAAGAAGATCGGGAAGTCTTAAATAAAGGAATAACAACTTTAACTAAACTTTTGTTAGCTTTTGAAACTTCACCAGCAAAAGATACCGGAATAATTTTTGAAACGAAATTATCACATTTTATTAATCGTGCAAATAGATCACGTCCTTCAGATGAAGAAGAGGAAATATTAATTAAGTTAGGATTCTTAGAGGAATTTTCTAAATTAATGATGAGTTATCAAAGATTAGTATCTACACCTTTGAGTACCGTGGTAATTAGGGAAAATTCAAAGAAAGTCATTTCTAAATCTACTCCTATGATTCAATGGGATTTACAATTTTTAGATGATGGTTGTTCTTTGTTAGTGAAATCAGTTGTAACACTCGATGATAAGTCGAAACCAAAACCCAAAATTCAGTTAGTTACCCACCAAAGTCACGAATTTTCATGTCCAGGTCAGAGTTCAGATAGTAAGGACATGGGAAGTAATAGTAACAGTAGAGGCAATTCGAGTAGTCGAGGTCGAGGACGAGGTAGAATCAGTAATGTTTCTACTGAATCAGGGATTAAGGCAATTTGTTGGAACTGTGGATCCAAGGGACATCGAGCTAAGAAGTGTACCGAACCTCAAAGACAGCTATATTGTTACAAATGTGGAGAACCAGGGGTGATTGTTCGTAATTGTAGTAGATGTAATCCAAGGAACCCGAATTCACAAGAACGGAATTAAAAGCTAGTTCAGAAGACTAGTTATTTGTTTTTTTATTAGGACTTATTTTTTTATTATTATTAGGTTAGTTTGTTTAATTTAGGATTAGAAAGGCTTGTAAATATGATGGCCATTGTTAAGTAGGTTCAGTTGAGGGAACGTTTTGGGTCCTCAGCACGACCCTAAAAACTGCCATTCGTAAAATTCTGCAGACGTACTCTGTAGTTAAGATAATTAGGTTTAAAAGGACTTATAGTTTTTGGGTCCTCAGCACGACCCTAAAAACTGCCATTCGCAAAATTCTGCAGACGTATTCTGTAGTGAAGAAAGTTTGATTTAAAAGAACGTAGAGTTTTTGGGTCCTCAGCACGACCCTAAAAACTGCCATTCGTAAAACGTACCGACGTATTCTGTATAAAGCTAAAGTTGGATTTAGAATAACTTATAGTTTTTGGTCCTCAGCATGACCATAAAAACTGCCATTCGCAAAATTCTGCAGACGTATTCTGTAGTGGAGATAATTCTGTTAAAAGAATTTATAGTTTTGGTCCCCAGCAAGACCAGAAAAACTGCCAATGTTTTTAATTCAATGCTAAGGTGTGGGCTTGAGTTGAAAATGATTTTTGTTAATCATTTATGATTTACATGATGTGTTGCGTGTTAAAAGGGTTGGAGTTGGAAACGAAATTCAGATGAGAAATGATTTAATTTTGAAAATAGAAATTTATTGTTAACATTTTTGGTAGCACTGTTCTATTTTACGTATTAGTTTTATTATTTAAGTAATAAAATTGATATTTTAAGTATGGGATAATGGTTGCTAAAAATAACATTTGTAGGTCATTGTTAGAAATCTTCAGTTAGTTTTTATATAGTTTTCATTTAATAATTATTTTAGTTCATGTTAATTACATTATAGTTTTGTTTTGGTAGTAAAAATTATGTTCTTGTTTGAATCGTTTGAGTCTTTTTAATTAATTGGGTGGTGAGAGATGTTCTAATAAAGTATGTTTTGTTGTAAAGTAATAATAGTTTTTTTAGTAGATGCGTGAAGACATTATTAAGTCACTTTGTTTTTGTTTTGCTGAAATAACTTTATTAAAGTAAATCTGTGAGTGATAATGTTTTTCTTTTACAATTGAGAAATTTGATTGAATTTTTAATAATTGATGAATTTGTCCGTGTAGTTCAGAATTCTTTGTAGGTAACTTGAATTACGATGGTACAGATAAATTGAAAGTGGGAAATTTGATTAAATATTCAAAAATTTAATAATTAAAGTATAACGTAAAATTGTAATATGATTTAATTTCTTTGTTAGGATGTTTTGGCTCAATTTATTGACCAGGGTAAGTCGTAAAACTACTACCGTCGATTTTTCAAAATTTTCTTGTATGACGGATGATTTCGAAACGGAAAATTGTAGAAATTTTGATTATTAGACATCAGCAAGTCAGTTAAAAGGCCATAGGATATGTTGTTAGGTTTTCTAGGATTCGGAAAAGTAATTTTTCGAAATAGAAAATTTAATAAATTAAGAATTTATATAGTTATTTTATCACGTAAGTGTGTAAGTTCTTTTAAAAATATAGGAGAGGAAGAGTGACCATGAAGTAGGGTCATAAAACTCGTCTAGTTTAAATTTAATGGGTTTGTTTTTTTATTATATAGGTCAAGTTAAGTCAAGTTCAAATTTTTATTGTTTTATTAAAATTTTTAGAGTAATAATTGGCAATTTAAGGTAAAGACATTTTGATTTTAAAATTTCGCATTTTGATTTTGGATTTCCAAATTCATTTAATATGGGTTTCAAATTTGGATTTTAATTTTAAAAGGTGAATTTATGATTGAAATTTTGAATTGTCAGTTTACGTATTAATTTTTTTTTAAAGTAGTATATTGATTCATTTTTTTTTAATTTGGAAAATTAAGTTTCAACATTCGTTCGAGACATGATTTCATTTTCATTTTGAATTCCCAAAATTATTTTTGAGATTTAATTGTAGTTTTCAAGTTCAAGTTTAATTTGTATTGTGAGATACTTTAGTAAATGTTACTATGGGGTAATAAAAATATTAATGTAGTTTTCGATAAAGTTTTTAAGCTTAATTGTTTATATGATGTTTAGAGTTGATTATTAGATCGTCATATTAGGAAGTTTATTTTAGTGCATTATTACCTTGTGGTTTTATTCTAAAGGATTAATAAGGAAACAATTCATTAATTAAGTTTATCAATTTTGACTATTTTTGAGAATTGGATTTTTTTTTAAGAATCAAGATTTTCTATTATACTAATACCATCTTAGTTTTGGGTGATTATACCTTGATCACACCCAAGGGTAGTTTAAAAAATAAGTTGACTCTGAGTTATAAAGGAGGAACTCTATTTTAAATTTTAGGAACATTCCGCTGAATGTTTAACACTTTTTGTTTTTGAATGATGCAGGTTAGATTTGTTTGAGCGCACTTACATTTTCTAATTATGTATTAGTTCACTTATAATTAGTTTTTTTTTATCGATTTTGACATTTAAATATTTTCAGAGTAGTTCGAGTGTTTTATCTTTGGCTTATGTAGGCAAAAGTGAATTTTATTCCTTTTGATAATTTAGTTAGATTATTGATGAGTGTAGGGTATGTTTTCTAAAGTAGAATTCTCAAGAAGACACATTTAATTCAGTTATAACAAACATAATTTGATTTAAGGCAGAGAATCTCATATTTTGTGTTCATATTTCAGTAGAGAAAATCATTTTCGTCTATTCTATTGGCTTAGGAATTCATGATTTGAGTTATGATTGATTTTTGATCAAAATTTTAGATTCATTTTTATTTAGGATTTTAATTATTAAAATTGACTCTTTGACTCGGATGAGAGATGATTTTGATCTTTTGAAGGTTTAAATGAAGAGTGTCAAAATGATTGGAGTATCAATGATAACATCATTCATACTTACCGATGATGAATTAAGGTGTAGTGTAATATTATGTAGAGATCTATTAGTTAGTTGAACTCAAAGGAATTATTGTGTAAGGATTATCGAATAATTTTGGGTTTATAGTTATAACCTGTGACGTTAGTTTTATGGGCAATGAGATAGAAGAGAATCTATCTAATGCAATAAAATGGTATTATAAGTAGTAAGTGAAGTGACAATTGTAAGAAACGAAGAAGTATCAATTTGTTTAAAAACATAGGACATTCGGTAAATCAATTCTTTACACAGAGTTCATGGATGATTAAAAGTTATGACAGAAAAAGTACATGTCAGATTTAACTAATAAAGAGAGATGAAAGAAAAACATTTATAAGTAAAATTAATTAAAATAATAGAGAGTAGGGAAGATCTTTATATAATATATTATACTAGAAAAGGGAATTTCAGTTCTCAGGGTAACCGATAACGCATTAACAAGTAAAAATTGTCAAGTTCTTAAGGGAAATTAGGCATTGTTAATAAAATATTGTTTTGAATAGAGAATAAAACAATCGGTTAATTAGAGTATGGATAATGGACGTTGGCGTCGTATTCCATATTTCTAATAAAATTTGATGTGGTGTAAAGTACGGAGAACATGAGTTCATTAGATTGTTGAGCTAATTAAAAGTTCAAGATTGAGATAGGTTAGGGTGAAGGAAAGTTAATTTTGTTAAAGCAATGTTCATTTCAGTTCAGTTAATTCAGTTAAGTTCAGTTAAGTTCATTTAATTTTATTGAGTAAGTAACCTTAAAAACGGTTACAAATTGATAACACCTTTTTATTTTTTTAAAGTTAATGACCCATGTTTAATTTTTTTAGTAAGTGTAGTTTATGCTATACATTCAAAAATTTTATAGTCATTTGTAAGTTTTATTTTTTTGATATGTTTGGAATTTTTTTTTTAATTTTAAAGTCAGAAAATTTTATAGCGTTTGTAATTTTTTTTTATTATTTTAAAAATGTCATGCGTGTGGAAATTTTGTATTGTATGTACCTTACGTTGGAGAAATCTTATGATACGCCCCGCGTTTGGAAAATCTTTATGAAGATACTGCACGTTTGGAAAATCTTTATGAAAATACTGCACATTTGGAAAATTTTTATTGTCATTCAGGATATCATACTTTTGGAAAATTTTTAAAGTACGCCTCAAGATTAAAAATTGTATGGTGATTTAGAAATTTTAATTTTTATAAGTCAGTGTTAGTTTTATTATTTTGTTTCATTAAATTATGGGAAATAAATTTTATTTTGTAAGAATTGAATTGAAGTATTGAATTTAATGAAGATTGGAAGTTTGTTGATATTTTATTAAGATCTTTGAAATTTGTTTTCTGGAAAATTGAAGAAATGAGACGTGTAGAGTTTCCGTTAATGAATTGAAGTTTGCGAGTCACTGTTGCTTCGTGATCTCGGATCGAAGGGACAGCGCTGACGTCTTTTCTGATGAGAGATTCTTGTCGAATTGTTCTTTGATGAGTATGGAGTTCATTTTCTTGGATTTCGATTTGATATTGTAAATTCTTTGATGATCTATAGTTCAGGATCATTAGTCGATAGATAAAATTTTGAGGGAATAAATAAATATAATATAAGACGATATAGATTTAGATAAGATAGTAAGATTGAAGAGTTGTATGTTAGTTACCTGTATTGTTGAGAGATAGGGGTGGAAATGAAGATCGTTCATTTTCATAGTCGATTATAGTGAGAGATTTGTACTGTAATGTTACATAAGTTTAAATAAAGAAAAAAATGGGTTAATTATCATTAACATTTTTTAATAATGGTTTGAGAATAATAAGTGTTAGGGTTGAGAAATTTAGTTGGGAAGTTGTGTTTATGGATTTTGGGAAATTATAACAACTAATTTGATTTCAAATTACGAGAATAGAGAGAGAGCGTGAAGGTTGTTGTGGACAGTTTGAAGTTTGCGAGACACTGTTGCTTCTTGATCTCGGATGGAAGGGACAGCGCTGACGTCTAATTGAAAACAAGGATTTTCTCAAATTTTCATTTGTTCCGTAAGGGAATATTTTTTTTTGTTATTCTACCAATTTCATGTTTAAGAGTTGGGGGTAATGTGAAGTTCAGAAGAAAAGGGGATGTTCGTTCCTATCTGTCTTCATATTCCGGAAATGAAACGAATAGTAGGATATTGGTATTAACAGTTAATTTTACTTTTACTCACAAGTTCGTGTGTAAGTGAATGATTGATTCAGATGTTGAATTTTTTTTTAAGTAGAGTGACTATTAGGATCCTAGACCAAAAGAAATTTCAAGTTAAGGATCTTAAGAGATTAAGGAGTGAATTATATTTTGGTTAATTTAAGTCTTAGTAAGGGAGGAAAATTTCCAAAAATTTTCCAAATAATTTTTCAAAATTTTTTTTTCATTTGTCGAAATTTTTTTTTTATTTTTTTCTGTTGATTCAAAGCTGAGTTCTCAGTTTAGATCATTTTGGGAAAAATAATCTTCAAGTAAGGGGGGTGTGACGTGATTTTTACATACGCCGACTAAAGGCAATTTTATTCTAGAATAATATGTTTTTAAATCGGGTTTGTACAAAAATTTCGTGGCTGTACCTCGTATTTATCAAATAGAGTGGTTATTCATCGAGACATGAGTATTTTTCCGTTAAATAATAAATACTAGATTTTATGGGATTACTAAATTAAATGTCAACATCATGGTCAAAAGTAAAATGATATTTTTAGTCAAGTACAGCTGCAAATAATAAAACGAGATCCAAAAAGCAATTATAGGCCTAGTTTTGGGAAAACTAATATTATTTAGTTAAGCCGGTCTCGAGTTTTATGGCTTTTTCAGAGAAGGGAACAAAGAAGCGGCTGTGAGTTAAGTCACTGGGACGGGCACGAGTGCTTGTGAACGGTTTATCAAAAAGTACCGCGCGCCATAATGTCGCGTTTAAAATTACCAAAAAGCACGTATATCTATTATTCACAAACTCATTAATAGGTTTTAAGAAATCATAAAAATTGGGGGAGTGATTAGAAAAAAAGGAAGAGGGAAACCCAAAATGAGACCTCTTATTGGATGGGACCCTTCCTAAAAATTAGGAAATTTATGTTAACGAGTAGAAGGGAACAGGCAGATCGACTCACTCGACAAAGTGATTCTGCTCAAGTAAGACGTGAAGTCTTGTAAATCCACCTAACTTGTGAGATCATTTTGTAAAACGTTTAACATCTAAGTTTTCGGGTCAAAAACAGTTAAAGCACTCGACAAAGTGATTCTGCTCAAGTAAGACGTGAAGTCTTGTAAATCCACCTAACTTGTGAGATCATTTTGTAAAACGTTTAACATCTAAGTTTTCGGGTCAAAAACAGTTAAAGCACTCGACAAAGTGATTCTGCTCAAGTAAGACGTGAAGTCTTGTAAATCCACCTAACTTGTGAGATCATTTTGTAAAACGTTTAACATCTAAGTTTTCGGGTCAAAAATAGTTAAAGTTTCGACGGTCAGTACTTATAAAAATTATTTTATAAGTATTGAATACACCAAGAACACCTAAATCGGTAGTCGAATCGAAAGTAATAATAGAAATTATTAGTGAATAAAGACATTATTTCGAGTGTTAAAATAGTGAATTTCGTTAATAAACTATTGAACTTATCACGTTTATTTTAAGAGTGTATAAAGCCGATCGTTAATTATATTTATTAAGAACATTTAGCGTCTGGAAGAATCGAAGTTATTAAGTTTTAGTCATCCAGAATAATTAGAAAATTAGTTCTCGATGCAAGTTTAACGCGAATTAGCGGGATTATACGGTTTAAGGTGAATTAAATGTTTATGTTTGAAACATCGTCGTGGCCCAGGGGTGCAAGTAAAGCGATCTTTGATTTCAAATTCTTTTAAGTCCTTCGATTTATTAAGATTCTGACCTAAAGTTCATAAGGAATCCACAAAATTACGTGCGTAATATTATAATTTCGACGACGTAAAAAATCACCATAGTGATTAATTTGGTCAAGTAAAACTTATCCAAAGCGAATGAACATTATTTTATCTGATAAAAATTATTAAGTTGGGAGTTCATTCATATTATACACATTTAAATTAACAATTCGTGTGAAAACCATCATAAAGTTCAAACACCGTATTTAACATCTTTTGGGGCCGAGTAGCCATTTCATCAATCAAATCAAGGATCGTCACTATCAAATCTATTGCAGTCAAGGAATATCCACAACGAGTGAATCATTGGGTAAGACACCTGTATTCAGCCATAGTAAGTGATACTCTGTTATTTTTAAAAACACATAATTTTCAAGAATCGGTGTGAAGTTTATTTAATTATTGTTAGGATATTTAAAGTTTGTCTAATTTTATTCAAGTTTTGTAATTTCATTACATATATTTCATTAGAAATACATGGATGCGAGTAGCTGACAAAATCGGGGTTTTAAGTTCAGAAATTAAAGAATAGGGTTGTAATTCAAATCGTCATAAATTTAATTAATAATTCTAATTTTGTCTATGGTAAATTTGGGGATTTTATTGAAATTAAGGGAATTTTACTTTGATATAAAGATTAATCAGTCAGTTACTCAAATCATTAAAAATCATTATTTTTATTAGCATTAAGAAAATTTAGCTTTGCATCGAGCTCGAATAATTTTGATAGGTTTTATTATTAGTATTGATCAGTGCTTTTGGCATTGAATGTAAGTAAGTTTGTATTTTGAAGTTATCTTATTATTATATATTTGTTTTCCAGTTTTCATTTGTTTTTATTGCGTAACTGTGTTACGATATTTCTTTTACAGGATATTCCATATTGTGAGACTCGATAGATTTACGATAGTCCATCGTCCCTTGATAAATTACATCTAATCTTTTCACTAAACAATTTTTATTCATTACATACAAAAACTATTAATTCCATACCAACAGCCGTGCGTGGATAAAGGGGATAAACCGTGTTCTCTGTTACATCGTTTACCGATCCAAGCAATTAAGATCAGGGGCGGGCCGGAATTAAACTTAACAGAGTGGCGCCTTTAGTAACCCCCTAATATCGGGTTACCAGTCGAGCATTGTAAATAGTAACCAGCGACGCTATGCCATAACACTTTTTCCCGTAATTATAGTAATTAAAGAATCTACGCCGAAAACCACTGAGTTAGTTGAGTGCTTTCCTTAAGTGTCATAACCTTTATTACGTGGTCGAGGGAAAAAGGGCGTAGTGTGAAAATAACACGTAATAACATCGAAGAGTTTGGAAAACAAAAATTTTTTCCGAATGAAGATTTTCATATAATAGGTGATAGTGCCTTTCCATTAAAAACGTGGCTCATGAAACCGTTTCCTAGATCCTACAATATGACACAAGTGCAAAAGTCATAACATCTGTTTAAGTTCAGATCGTGTATGTATTGAAATCGTATTTGGTTTAGTAAAAGGGAGGTGGGCAAGACTCCATTATATAGACACAGGCAGTTTCAAAAGGAATTGAAATAACTACTGCTGCCTGTGTTTTGCATAATTTTTGTTATTTATGCAACGATGAATGGCAAATGGAAGACAATAATAATAACGATACTATAGCTAGTGATGTAGGACCACCATGCAGAGAACTACATGAAAACGAAAGAGCAGCCTACAGAAGAGCGGAAGCAAAAAGAAATGCGATAGCTGCAAGATTAATCTAAATATTAATAATTCAATTGTTACAATTTTTATTTACAATGGTTAATATAAATGTTATTAAATAAATAGTATATTGTTTAGCAAGGGATGAAACCAGATGATTTCAGACGAGGGTGGATTGCCTTCCCGAGCGAAAGCGAGGGCTGGCATCACTCCGAGTCTGAAATCGTGTTTCATCCCGTGCCCAAACATACTATTTTTCATATTACCTGTAATGAATCTGAGAGTTTTCATAAAATATAAGAATTGTCAGCTGTCACATTAATTGTTTACAATTAATAAATTCAATTCTGACAGGTTTAAAATGAAATCAAAAACTTAGTAAGCGGGCAGAAACTTGACGCTTTCTTTCCTAGGGCAGAAACCAATTTAGTTTCTGACCAACAGTCGCATTGATCTGCAATTGTCGTGTTTCGACTGTCTCAACATGCAATGAAACTCGTAGTTTCATGACAGGTAATATGAAAAATAAATTTTATATCAGAGTGTGTACTACTTGAAATAATAATTATGTTTTTATATCAGAGTGTGTACTACTTGAAATAATAATTATGTTTTCATATTACCTGTCATGAAACTACGAGTTTCATTGCATGTTGAGACAGTCGAAACACGACAATTGCAGATCAACGCGACTGTTGGTCAGAAACTAAATTGGTTTCTGCCCTAGGAAAGAAAGCGTCAAGTTTCTGCCCGCTTACTAAGTTTTTGATTTCATTTTAAACCTGTCAGAATTGAATTTATTAATTGTCAACAATT
The DNA here is from genome assembly GCA_958510855.1 of Rhagonycha lutea. Taxonomy (NCBI): domain Eukaryota; kingdom Metazoa; phylum Arthropoda; class Insecta; order Coleoptera; family Cantharidae; genus Rhagonycha; species Rhagonycha lutea. Next base: position 86,151,374 of record OY294036.1, read on the forward strand.
AATGTGACAGTAGCTGACAATTCTTATATTTTATGAAAACTCTCAGATTCATTACAGGTAATATGAAAAATAGTATGTTTGGGCACGGGATGAAACACGATTTCAGACTCGGGGTGATGCCAGCCCTCGCTTTCGCTCGGGAAGGCAATCCACCCTCGTCTGAAATCATCTGGTTTCATCCCTTGCTAAACAATATACTATTTCACATTTTTTCGTTTTCTTAATTTTCAATTATTCTATGCTGTTCCAACCTTATTGTAAAAATGCATATCCGCAGCTTCATAATCAAATTAATACTTTCTTCCAACTCTAGGATATTAGTAATCGATCACCTTGCATTTTCCATCGACCTGAAAATTAATAATCAATATTATTCTAGCAAAAAGTTACAATATAAATTTATTATAAAAAAAATATTAAATTTTAAACACGTAAAGAACACAAAAGTTACCTTTCTAATATAAGTGATATGCAAAATATGATATAAAAATAAGGTAAATCAGCCACCGAGTAATCTCTAGCTTTGTAGTTCATTTGATTGATCCATTACCGTAAATTGTAACAATAAATTAATTAATACTCATTAAAGTATATTTATCATTATCAATTTCTTCTCAAGTTCAACTTCAAACTACAACGTAGGATATCTACCTACTTGTAAGGTCGATTAATTATCCCTGATTTTCTGAATACAGTTCCTTTATATTATATTTTATTGCTTCTTCAAGATCTGTAAATTAATATGAATACAATGTTCAAACATAAAAAGAATTTTATTTACTTACATTTACCCACGATTGCAAAATGATTTGCAATGTCATTCTTCACCAAGAAAAAGATACACCTTCGCACCTTGGTGTAAATTATATTCGTTTATTTCACTTTACCAAACTTTATAATAATCAAAACGATTTTATAACTTCGAAAATTAATTTATAATGATTGTTTAGTTTTTAATTTAACATAACCTCAAATCCATTTTAGAACCACTTCCAACTTTAAATTTTAAATTGTGACGCACACAGATGGCGCAAAAAGTAACCACAAAAAGTAACCAGTGATTTTGAGCGGTCGTCTTTGGTTAACTTTTTTGGTTAACCAAAATCTACCTCCCCTCTAACCGTTCTCGCGAAAATGACATAAAATCTAACCGGTTACTTTTGGTTAACCAAAATGCCTCGCGAAAATACGCCTATATTCTGTTTATTGCCTACAAACATACAATTCTAGTATTATTTGATACTAGAATTATTTGATACGGCCGGTTTGAGTGTGGCCGCGAGTTACCCAAAATTACTCCGCGAGCTACCGGTGGCTCGCGATCGACGGTTTGGCGATCTCTGAGTTAGAGCTTTTGTGAATGAACTGATGAGAACTAGGTAAAAATTACTTACCTATTCGCGTTTTACATTACCGTTGGTGGCGTTGCAAACCATACGTTTTAAATGGATTTTATAAATTATTCCGTGTGGTGGCGTTAAGAGGGGCATTTAAATTTTGATGCGAAAACATGTTTCAAAAGATGGCGCGCCCTAAAATATTCTAAGAATCTAAGAATCTTTTCACCAATTGGGATCTCCAGCTAAGGACGTTATAGGTTGTGTTACCGTTTTTTTAGATTATTTGTGTTTTTACGTATAGTAATGATAATATTTAAATTACTAGTATATAGTAAAGTTATAGTCGCGTATATTTAGTGAAATTTATTTGTCAAAGAAGTTTTTAAAAAGTGAAAATAAGAAAAGTTAGATACCAGCAAGTTATAGGTTGGGTTACCTTTCTTTTAATTTTGTTACTTATTGTTACGAATCTTAATGCAATACTTGGAGGACAAAGAATCCAGATTCTTTAAAAGTTACGAAAATGATTAGCCCTTTTATGAGAGTTTGTCACATTTTGATAAAGAAGCTATTCAAAGGTAAGCACATTCTAATTATTGACATCAAAAATGCTTATTTCTTATTTTATTTAGGTTTTACAATTGGTCATAAAAACTTTTTAAAACCATTGGCAATTCCCACAATATAATTATTGTCAATCACTTCAGCTTCCATGTAGTTTAAGACCAGGTGCTGGTTCATCAATCGTCAACTTCAAAATGATGCTAAAAATCAAGAAAGGAATGCTTTTATAACTTAGAACCCATACAAGATGTGAGCCCAGATTGTTTCAAGAATGTAGATGATAATAATTTATAAATAATAAAAACAAATAAATGAAAAAGCCTTTTATTGTGTAGTTATCGTAACATTTTAAAATATTCTTCTTTTACGTTAAAGACTAATTTGTGAGCAAATTCTCATACTATAGCTAAACTATCAATAAACTACAAAATAACAATGAAAAACTAAGTAATGTCATCTGCAATTGTATTTGGCCATAGAAATTATGTTTCTCCGTTAGCTACGTCAGTCAGTCGGAGATACTACTAGTCCTGTTTCGACAACTTCATTTATATCCAGTACTTGTTTTAAAGAGTTTTCTAGGATGTGGATCTTATTATAAACCATAATCTGTATATTTATTTGAAAATTTGACCAAAAAACTGACCACGAACACTGAATGTCTGTCTTACCATATAATTACCATAATAGTGCAAAAATTTATACCTTGTACACCCTCAGTAAAGTGTTTTTCACCTGCAGCAGGTTTACAACACCAAACATAATTACATGCCTTGTATTAAACTTCTTGAATTTTTGTTCGAGTTTTCATTGCCATATACTTCCTTAAAATAATCTACAACAGAAATATGTGTTTCATCTCTACAATCCATAACACATTGAACTCAAATACAATGTTTACTTACATTCCATTAGTATGTTTACATAATCATAAATCGTACAAAATTCGTTATCAATAACCAAAACTCAAATTAATTTGTTACCAATAAACAAAACTACGACACACAACATTTTAAATTGTTTAAAATGATTGTTTTATATGTTTAAAAACAAAATTTAAAACGCATAACCTCCATATAAACCTTAACATAAACACGAACGATGTCTCCAGGAGTAGTTCAGATTTTATCCGCACTGGCGCTGGGATCTTAATATTAGATCCCAATACAGAATTCTAATAATTTATAAAAGTCATATGAATAAACGATAACTAATTTAGGGAATGAGGAAGTTTGAGCTTCCAATGTTGAATATTTACAAGTATATTTCAAAAAGATATTCATATTTGAAAATATTGAATATTTTTAAAAATATTTAACTTTGAAAGCTCAAACTTCCTCATTCCCTAAATTAGTTATCGTTTATACATATGACTTTTATAAATTATTAGAATTCTGTATTGGTGAAAAGATTCTTAGATTCTTAGAATATTTTAGGGCGCGCCATCTTTTGAAACATGTTTTCGCATCAAAATTTAAATGCCCCTCTTAATGTAAATGTAAACAAGTTCATTATGTAAACAAAGCAAAAGACGTTCTAAATGAACTTCAAATATATTCCGTGTGGTGGCGTTTTGTTAATGTAAAACGCGAATACTTTTAATTTCACTTTTTACGGATGAAATGAAAACAACAAAAATGCAGAACCACGAGCACAACATTTTAACCGTTAGAGAAACCGTTAATTCTATAGTAGTTTTTCTATGGTTATAGTTAGATCGTCAATCCATTGTATTTGGTCTAACCATTCCATGCCCCTGCAAAAACTTATTCTCCCCACGGTCTACAAATTAATAGTTTCAAAGTTTTAGTTTTTGGTGATTTTTTTTTAAATGGAAATAAATAGATCGAAAATGTAGAAATGCGTGCCTCGGCGTTCAATAAATCCTTCTGGGTAAATTAAACCCTAATATGAAACAGTCTTGTGTGGCTGAGGGGCAGGGACAGATTCAACCTTTTTTTTTGCTAGAAAAATGTTTTTTCAAAAATAAACATTTTTTGTTGGGAGTTGACACAATCATTCAAAAGTTTGCTTCTGATTGGTTTACCAATCAAGATGCTTTCGTCATTAAAAGTTAAGGGTCTGCAGTTTGCACTGACCCATTCGTCAACAATTTAGAATTGGTTTACAATAAAATCATTCAACGATGTTCCAATTTCTAAGTAGTACTCTTAATCGTAACGAATAGAAAAGTGCGAGGCCCTAGACCGAGCTAAGCAGCTAAGTGTGCCTTAATATAAGGCACAGGCCCGTAGCCAGGGAGGACACGTGCCCCCCCCCCCGAAATATTGAAAAGACAAAGAAAATGGAAGGGGAACAACCGAAAATTTTACATTTTACAAAAGGTTTTTTACAAGTGTCCCCCCCCCCCGAAATGAAATCCTGGCTACGGGCATGATAAGGCATTATAATGGATAACACATCCTCGATCTCATTTTCTGAGAAATTCTCTATCTTTTTTTGTTTTCGAGTTATAGGCGAAAGTTCAATTACTGGACTTTTCGATAAAAGTCGATATCTCTGTTGTTTAAACAAGCTTTTACTTAATTTCACATCGTATTAGTTTATGTTTGCTAATTGCTACAAATCTTGGAATAATGATCAAAAATAGAAGACCTCGAGCTAGACGCTAGTATATCTGAAAAAATGCATTCAAAGTTCAATGTGGAAAGTGGGTTGATTTAATTTCACCACAACTTTCACCCAATTATATGCACAGGGTGACTCAATTTTGATGTTTCTCATGGGAACTCTGTAACCATATGAGATATAGAAAAATGGATGGCGCATCCTCGATCTCTTTTTTTGAGAAAAACGGCAAAAGCCGGCATTCTCTTTTTTTTTGAGTTATAGGCGAAAATTCGATTATTGAACTTTTCTATAAATAATGTCGATATATCGGTTATTTCGAAGTTACCGAAAACGTGTTAACATTTTCTTCGGGCACTTTTTTAATGCTAATAAAATATGGGCTAAAGATATTTTAAATAATCTATGTTAGTTTTTGAGTTATAATATAAAGTTGTGTTTTTTTAAATAGAAACCGTAGTTAAATATGACATTTTTAAACAGCGTTTTTTATTCCTTTTTCAATGATGCGTGGGGTTCATCATCATTTTGTATCATACGATAGGAACCATATTTGAACTGAGTAGTCCCCTTTTGTGTCGGATAGCACAGGTTTTACTGGTTTCAACAGTTTTGCTTTGCGCATTGCGCGAGGTTCTTTGCAATAATTTCCGTAGTCTAGCAGCGCTCGCCTTGAAAACTGTGAAATGTGAAATCGGAACGTAAATAAAAATAGATTACGTACATAAAAATATGCACTGTGTAACATAATAATTAAAAATTATACGAACGGTGAATTTTAAACGGTGTTAATGGTTGGTTTTACATTAAATTTGTGAACCTGTAATTGTACTCCACCGGGAACGTTATAGATTATATTATTATATTATAAAAAATATAAATACATTATTTTAAATGGGGAAAAAAAAGAGTAAGTATTGAGTTCAGATTATATACAGAATTTTTATAATATCGTAAAATAACTGCATACAGGTTCATTGCGACATAATTAATAATTTTTTTAAGTGTAATTTTATAAAAGTTTATAAAAATATTATAATCTATAATAGTGTGGTCGATATATAGCGCAACTTGATTGTAAACATTTCATAGACAATCTAAAAAGAACTAAAAAATAGTTATCTTATCCTTTAACTAAACAGTTTAGTCACCTCTAAAAACTTTTATGAATAAAATTATACTTTCAATGTATTTTACATTGTGATAATGATAACTTTATACTTTAGTTTGTCTAAAAAATATTATTATGTTGATACAAATATTATTTATTTTTTAGTATTTATAGAATGACTGACAAAATTATTCATACCCTAGGGTTCAAAATATTTAAGCGCTTAAAATTTTTTTCCATATTAATCCACATACTACTTTGAGGCATTTATGTTTTATTTATTTATTTAATTTATTTCAAACAAATCAATTAATTTTTAGAAGAAAAAATTTCGTCGGAAATGCAATGAAAATTCATGGATTTTATTGATTGAGTTATGCATGCAATCTTATACTAATCAGCTAGAACCCATTATATTCTATTCAAATTTTATCAAAAAATAGTATGCTGAATAGCCTTTCATTAATCGTAAGTAAAGAAAAACTCATTTTTTTCTTCTCAAAACAAATTATTTTGAACTTGAAATATAAACAACCGAAAAAAATAGTTGTTATACTGACGATATCACTTCTATTATAAAATCATACAAAGCATACGTGACAAAAGGACAAAACTGTTCATACCTTTTAGAAAACATGGGAATTATAATATTTTTTCTAACTTTAATTTCTTGAAGTGCATTGATTTTGGTAATTTTTCTATTATAGTAACTCATTTTCATCCAGTATAACGATTGCATTACAGGGGGGTCTCCTAATAACTGCGACCCCTAACATTTTTCGATATTTTTTTTTACAAATTCTTAGTTTCAGGTCTAGAAATTGTGCCCAAAAATTATTAAAGTGAAATTCAGAAAACTAGCCGAGTTATAACTAATTCTTTGCAATGCTGTTTAAAGCACTTTATGAAAATAATTACAGTACAAAGTACTGTTATTACTGAAAGTACTAGAAGTAACAAAAAAATACTATATTGTTTAGTGGTCTAGTACTTCAAGTATCAAGTACTCAGGTATTATTTAAAAATTAATCAAAAAGTAATTCAAGTACCCCGAAATTACTTACAGTACTTCAATGACTTCAATTACCCAAAGTACTTAAATTAGTCAAGGTAAAGCAGGTACTTCAATCAAAATTCGTATGAACTCCTTTCAAACATATAATAATAATTATACCTTGTTCTTGTAAAGCAGGGGTCTGCAACCTTCTATTGTACGTGGGCTAAATATTTTACTTTGGGATTTGTGCGGGCCGCACTTCTTGGAAAATCCACTGAAAAGAGCTTTTTTTAAAGAAAAAGGGTAAATTCGCTAAAAAAAAAACTTTATTTTTTAAATTTATTGTAGAGTCCGCGGACCGCACCAAGACCCTTCGAGGGCCGCGGGTTGCCGACCCCTGTTGTTTACTTTTTAAAAAATCAATTTTTAAAATCGAGAAAGTTGATATAAGTATCAGTAGATGTAAGGTATAATGACATTCTAGAATACTGTCGAAGTTTTGTAATGAAATATATTATGGGTATTCACACTCCTTTGTATAGTTCGTTGTATTCATACACTGTTGTATTTATCCTAGCAACGTTAGTAATACACAATTTTATCAGGCGTTACTAGGATAAATACTACGGTGTATAAATACAACGAAATATTTAAGAAATTCCACAAGTTTGATAAAAATTCAATCATAATGAAATATTTATCCACATATTATTATTACGTAGGAAGTTTTATTGTTTAAAATGTTTGTAACTAAATATTATGATTATTAAAAAGCATTCTTAAAATAACAAGTTACATTAATTTATTCTTGTTTAATGGAATAAATTTTAGATTTTTGTTTGTTTGGGAGAGGACTTATTACCACCATCCACCAATAGTGGAACCAATAGTTGATGCTTCAAGTTGAAACACAATCGCCTAAATGTCCTCAACCCAAAAACAAAAATCATCGTATATTTGATTACTATTACCAATGAGATGTTATTTATCGATGAGATAAGATGTTGTTTGGACGTGTTAAAATAAATTTTGATCATGATATCAAAATCATCAATTTCCTAAAGGATCTAAACATAATTACCTAATTTGGCTTCAAACACGATCGAAAAAATTGCAATGTATTTACAGTTTAACAATCAATTGAATGTGTAAATTTGAATCAAGTCGCAATAACGGCCATCCTGTGTCAAAGTTTTACCGGAAAAAATGTAGTTTTGTGCATTCGTTTTCTTCTGGGTTACAATATAGACGTCGAATATTCCAAACCATTCACTTTCCAATAATAAAAGTTTTAAAATTTAAAATACAATTTTTCATCTAATTCTCTTCATCCTAAAATAACACATTAAATTTATTTATACAATTTTTATAGAGCCGCAACAGCAACAAGCAGCTCCCAAAGGAGCACAACCAGCAGCTTCCCAAGGAGCACAACAACCAACTCCCCAAGGAACACAACAAGCAGCTCAGCAAGGAGCATCACAATCAGCCCAGCAAAGTTCTCAACCACCTGTGCAAAGAGCACAACATCCAGGTGGTCAAGGTTTGCAACATCAGAGAACACAAGAGCAACAAAAAGCTCCTGCACAACAGGAAAATTGGCGTGGCGCACCTCCCAAACAGCAGTCGCAACCAGCTTGGCAAGGAAGTTCTAATCCACAGCAGCCTAGACAACAACAGGAAGGGCGGCAGCAAGGGCAACAACCTCGACATGGGCAGCAACAACATCCGCAGCAGTCTTGGCAAGGACAACAAGGAGTTCCTGCACAACAAATTCAATATGGTACACCAATTAGGCAGGGACCAGGAGCTCCTCCACACCAAAGTCAATATGGTCCACCGGGTTTGCAGGGACAACAAGGAGCTCCTGGATACCCAAGTCAACATGGTCCACCAGGTTGGCCGGGACAACAAAGTCAATATGGTCAACCAGGTAGGCAAGGACAATCTCAGCCTCAACAACATAGACAAGGACAACCAAGGGGTCCTGCACCACAACAACAATATGCTCCACCTTCTCAACAACAGTCGAGACAACCAGCTCAGCACCAAGAGCAACCAGTTAGACAACCTCAACAACAGCAGCCTATTCCTCAACAACTTCCACCACAACCAAAGCAAGGTTGGAAGCAACTATCTTCACCACCTTCTTCACGAGACGTTTCTCATTCTCCATCTCCAGTTCACGAATTAAAACGTCTTAAAATAGGTGATGTTCCAGAAACGCCTCAACAAGCTGGAGGAGAAGCAGCAGTGAGTAATTCACATAATATGCATGTATTTTTAAATTAAATGTTTTATTGTAAATCTTATAGGGGTCAGTTGAGGTACCATCCAATGTAAAAAGTATAAAAGAAGAGGCTAAACCACCACCACCTCAAACACCACCAGCGACAAGTCCAGGTATGGAATTAGCAATACCTCATAGGTCAAAACACAATAAAACGGGCACAAAAGGCCGACGTATACCAATTGAAACAAATCATTTGTTATTACAAATTAAGGATTTGAAACCAATTATACATTACGATGTCGCAATTGAGCCAGATAAACCTAAAAAGCTTTTACGAGTTGTGATGGAAGAGTGTCGAATAAAAAACTATCCCAAACGTTATCCTGCTTATGACGGTAGTAAGAGTTTATATAGTTCTTCCTATTTACCTTTTCAAAATCAAATGAATGATGAAATAAGAATTATGGAAAATGATCGAGAAAAATCATATAAAGTTATAATTAAATATGCAACTACTATTGATCTAAATGCCTTACAAAAATATTTCCAAGTAAGATTAATAAACTTTTAAAATTTTGTTATCTCATTGTATTTTTAGTCGGTAGGTAGTGGACAAACAATTATTCCACAGGATGCCATTCAGTGCTTGGATGTAGTGCTTAGAAGTGCACCTTCTCTTCGGTGCATTCCCGTGGGTCGATCTTTTTTCACACGACCAGACAGATTTATGGATTTAGGTGAAGGTATGGAAATGTATCACGGGTTTTTCCAATCGGCAATTCTTGGTTGGAAACCATTTCTTAATGTGGATGTTGCACATAAGGCATTCCCTAAAAGCCTTGGAGTGGTAAATTTAATTGAAGAACTCTGTGAAGGGCCACAAAGGCAACTAACAGGTAAAAACTTCACCGACGTTGACAAATTTTTGAAAAATCTAAAAGTTCGATACGAAATACCCAACAATCCTTCTTCTAAACGCATAAGTAGAATAAATCAACTGGATAAACCTGCAAGTGCTGCGCGCTTTAAAGATGAAAATGGAACAGAGATGACGGTTGCTGATTATTATACTAGGAATAAAAACTATCGACTGAAATTTCCAGATTTACCTTGTTTGTGGATTGGTAGTAGAGAAAGGAAAATTTTGTATCCTGCCGAACTATGCACCTTACTGGAAGGACAAGTAAGTAGTACAATTTTTTGGTATGATCAGATAGGCCCATTCTAAAATTGAAAAAAGCAGCAAAAAAAATTACGGTAACATAAAATATCAATTTATATTTGGATATAGTACCTATAATGACCTAAATTTGAAAGCAGGCCTAAAAAATTATTCTTGTTTCATATTTCAATATTTACCTCTAAAACGGATTCACTAAATACAATTTTTTTTATCGTGGATGAAGGAGGATTTTTACAACCTTAAAATTCAAATAGTATTGGTTTTGAATGTCCACACGTCATCTAAATCAAAGTTTTTTTTTTCAAATTTACTCAAAAACAAAAGTTATTTTCATGGCTACTCACCATCCACTATGGCCACTGCTTGTAGAATTGTCCGTATTATTCAAAATCTTGAACCCAGAGGTTGGTTGAATAAATCGGCGACTTTGTTGTCATTCAAACAATTAGTAAATCAAGCCATTCTAGTAACAGGGCTAAACAGTCCATAGTTAGTAGAGTAGTGCTTAATTACTACTAACATCCTTTGTCAACACTGTCAGTTTATTATGTTGCTAAATATTTCGTTCTTTGAGATATTAGTATCAGGTGGTATGTAAGCAGCACCAATAATCGTATTTCATTGGTGTTCTAATCAGTCTACAAGAATCCGTGCAAGAGTTCAGTCTATTGTGAACTGCTATGAGCACACCATCACCACAAACCTTATGACTAGAATCTGAAGAACGATCGCAACAACGAAAATAAAATTTGCAAAGCAAGCACAAACGATCCAGACTATTTTTGATTCAGAATGGACCAGGAGAGACAACAAGGCTCGTATTAGAAATGGAAGAGAGCTGTCCCAGGCGTTCACCCCAACCAAGGGCTTAAGACAAGGTTGTAGTCTCTCCCCGCCGCTTTTCAATGCCTATCTGGAAAGAGTACTGGGTGAATGGAAAGGAAGGGTCAGGGGCATGGGTTTACCTATAGGAGATGAATACCTGTTCACACTGAATTTTGCAGATGACCTGGGCCGGTATTCTGAGGTCCTCGCTTTTAGAGGAGCGGAGCGATATAGCTGTCATATGGCTGGAGCGGCACATGAGAATCAATGAGAATACAAAATTACCACTCCACTTGCAATTAAACCACTCACTGGCTCACTTGGAGTTGAGCGAGTTCAGAATACCGGCCCAGGTATTAATAGCGCAAGATACATACGATCTAGAATTTATGCTGAGAAGATTAAACGACTTCTATTAGGAATTGGGATTAACAATAAATATTGGAAAAACGGAATACCTAGCAAGTAATAGTATGGCTCACTTCCAAAAATTAATCAATGATACGGAACAGATCAATCAAGTGCAACAGTTTAAGTATCTGGGTACCATTGTAACAATGGACGGTATTGATAATGAGAATATAAAATTCAGAATAGAGAACAGTTAGAGGGTGATAGGAGCACTAAACTCAGTTTGGTGGAATAGATAATATCTCACTAAAAGCACATAGGTAAAACAATGGTCAAGTCAGTGCTATGCTATGAAAGTGAAGCATGGGTTATTAAGAAAGAGATGAGGAAAAAAATCCAAGTATTACTTGAGACGAAGCTCGAGAATATCAAAAATGGAGCATGTAACAAATGACGAAATTCGAAGAAGAGTGGGCCCTCAGGATACAATAATAGATAGAATTGAGCGAGAAGTTTGAAATGGTTTGTCCACGTACTTAGGATGGATGAACGGCGATGGCCCAATATGATTTGGAAATGGAAGCACAATACTGTTTGAAGACTGCTTGCCAACAGTCTTGCCTTCATTAATATAATCAAAAGTAGTCCTCCTTTTGAGGAAAGCATTCTACCGTACGATAATTTCATTAAATTAGTTAAATTGTATGGAAAGATGTACCTGGCTGCTCAATTAGTCCCATTTCATAAAATAATTTAACTCTACTTGACAAGTTTCATTATATCTCATTTAATATTCCCCCCCGTTCTTTTTTGAGTCTTCCGTTTGTGGTTAACAAAGAAATCCCCATTGATTCTCTTTATTTGTTTCAATTAAGAAAACTGTAGTTTGATAACGATTGAATTACCCTGTATGATCTGCAGGTTACTAATAGAGCAATGACGCCAAATCAAACTACCAAAATGATAAAACATGCTGCAACACCATGCGACGAAAGAAAAAGAAAGATTATGGCTTCGGTAACTGCTGCCAGATTTAACGATGATGCGTGCGCACGTGAATTTGGAATTACTGTTAGTAATCAATTTACTAAAATAGACGCACGCGTCTTAAGTTCGCCAGCGCTTTTGTATTCAAAAAGGGCTGTTCAACCATCAAAGGGTGTCTGGCGAGCTGATCAATTTCAAATTGGGAAACCGTTGTCCAAGTGGGCCATACTATGTGTAGATGGACGCACTCGTGAAACAGCGTTACAAGCGTTTGCAGATAAGGTAATGTTGATAAAAACTAATTTTTGCAATATGTACTGTAATTGTATTTTACAGATGATCATGCAAGGAAGAATAGTGGGAATGATCATTGAAAAACCAGAGAACTTAATTGTAAAGAGGTTGAATTATAGATCACCAAAGGAAGATTTGAAAAGTGAATTTATCAAATTTAAACACCTTGAGTTGGTTGTTGTCGTTATTCCCGATGACAAAGATACTTATGGCTATGTTAAACAAGTAGCAGAGTTAAATATGGGAACGCTAACACAATGTGTGCGTGGTCGGAACGTTTATAAGTAAGTTTATATGGTATTACATGAACAGAATAAGTTTTTATGTTATTTCTATAGCTCAAAAGATGCGACAGTTGCGAATATCTTATTGAAAGTAAATGCTAAACTGAATGGCGTTAACCATAGCCTCCATGTTACACCTGCTTGTCTTAGGAGGCCATGTATGATTATGGGCGCCGATGTTACCCATCCAAGTCCCGAGAGTAGAGGCACACAGCCAAGTGTGGCAGCCGTGACGGCAAGTCATGATCCCAAAGCTTTCCAATATAATATTTCGTGGCGATTACAACCTCCAACACAAGAAATAATTTCCGATTTGGCAAACATTGTTAAAGATCATTTGTTGTTTTTCTATAAAAAAAATAATAAAATGAAGCCAGATCGGATAATTTTCTTTCGGGATGGTGTTTCAGAGGGTCAATTTAGACAGGTACTGCAGGAAGAAGTTACAGCTATACGCAATGCATGCCTAATGCTGCAAAGAGATGGAACATATCAACCTAAAGTTACATTCCTTGTAGTACAGAAACGTCATCATACTCGTTTCTTCCCTCAGAATTCCCGCGATAGCGAGGATAGAAATTTGAATGTACCTGCCGGTACTATTGTAGACACCGAAATAACTCATCCGACTGACGTAGATTTTTATTTGGTGTCTCATGCAAGCATACAAGGTACAGCTAGGCCAACAAGATATCGAAAATTGTGGGACGATTCTGATATGGATGAAGATGAATTGGAGGAGTTAACATATCATTTATGTCATATGTTCACCCGATGTACCCGTTCGGTCAGCTATCCTGCACCGACTTACTATGCTCATTTAGCTGCTGCTCGTGCAAAAGTATATTGCGAGAATATTCAAATAGATGTCAACAATTTAGGGCGCACGCAGGCCCAATTAGTAATTAGACCAGAAATTATTGCTGGCATGCCAATGTTTTTTGTTTAAAACAATACAATTTTATATATTTACTATTTTAAACATTTTATGTTACAGTTTTATTATAATAGATACGACTTTTAAAAATATTAATTTAGATATTGGTGTTTTATATTGCCATTTTTTATTATTATGATGTAAATGTTAGAATTAATTTTTACCAAATAAATTTGCTTTAAGCATGGCGGGAGTACTTTTTGATTAATATTCCAATTATTTTTTATACAGGTACCTACCTCTTGGGAGTAACATTTATTTTCAATAATAGATCATAAATTACATTGAATAGAAGCAACACATAATAAGTATGTAGCGAACATACATCTTGCCTGTACTCCTGTAGATACTGAAATATCTCTTCCGACTAATGTACATTTTTGTAGTGTCACAGACAAGTATAATGATTAATGAGGTATTGCTAGAGCGACATGATATCGATGGTAAATTGGAGGAATTGATATGTCATATGTTCATTCGGACCTATTCAGTCTGTTATTCTGTACAGACTTATTATGCTTTCTTTTTGCGAGAATATTTCAACTGATGTTAACAATTTAGGGTACACACAAGTGCAATTAGACCAGAAGTTATTGCTAGCATGTCTACGTTTTATCCAATAGAAGAAGCATTTCTATGAAGTTGGGAAGGCTATGTGCTGCGCATAATAATAATAATAATAATAATAATCTTTATTAGGCTACAAAAAATAGTATTAGTTTAATACAACAACAACAAAAATTTTCAGTAATCCTAACTGGTGGAGATCAGCAGTTGCTGGTTTTCATCTCAACTCGGCCTGGAAGAATTCTTCCACATCGTATAGCGCGCATTCGGTCAGTTGTTCTTTTATTACCCTTTTGAACCTTGCAAGGGGAAAATTTCTGATTTGTTCAGGCAACGAGTTGAAAATTCTGACTTGAAGATTTATGCCATCAGAGCACTTCAGTCGGCTTCTCTCAATTCGTATCTCGTTTCTTTTTCTGGTTTGATGATGGTGTGTTGCAGTATTTTCCAAAATTGTACGATCGGTCCTCACTCTTACTGCACTAGCATAAACATAGGCAGATGAGATCGTTGGAATGCGCAAACTCCGGAAGATTGGCCTACAGTGTGTTGTTGACGATACTCCCTCTAGTGCACGTATAGCTCTTTTTTGTAGTAGGAACACTTTCTTTAATTGTGTTGCATTACCCCAGACCAAGAGTCCGTACACCATTCTAGCATGAAACATTGAATAGTAGACCGCTTTAGCAGCATCTTTTCCAACTGCTTCTCTAATTCTCCTTATAGCATAAATATTTTTGCTTAAGGAGTTTATTAATATAGCCACATGATCATGCCAAGTTAACAAAGTGTCCATTATAATTCCCAAGTATTTTACTGCAGTCTTATCCTTTTGGTCAATTCTCCTAGATGCAGTGAATTTAACCTTTTGAGTCTTGTCCACATTTAGCATGAGTTTGTTAGTCTCAAACCAATCCGTGACTTCCTTTTGTCGATCATTTGCTTGGTCATTCTCTTCCATGACTAGGGCCGTATCGTCTACATATAAGGTGGTGTCACATTTTACATTATGTGACAGATCGTTAATGTACAGAACAAAGAAGAAGGGGCCCAAGATGCTTCCTTGCGGTACACCACAGTTGACTTCCCACTTTTGTCCTAGCTGTCCATTCCAAAATACTACCTGTTTACGATTTCGGAGGTATGACTTGATTATTTCAAATGCCTTCCCTCTGAATCCATAGTGTTGAACTTTGTCCAAGAATATATTGTGATTCATCATATCAAAAGCCTTTGCCAAATCATAGAAGATAGCTTGGCACTTTAGTCCACCTTCCAGCATTTTGTAGACGATTGATGTCAGCCGTAGTACTGCATCGATGGTGTTTTTCCCTTTTTGATAACCAAATTGCTCCTTCGTAAAAGATGCATTTTTTTGTAAAAAATTGACTAGGCGACTATAAAGAATTTTTTCAAATACCTTGGAAAAGATTGGTAATATAGATATGGGCCGATAGTTGTTTGTCTCACTTTCGTCTCCTTTCTTATGTATCGGAATTACTTTTGATACTTTCAGGGTGTCCGGAAAGATGCCTTTGCTCATACATTCATTAATAATATGACAGAGTATTATCGATATTTCATTTGTAATTAATTTTATAATTTTTGTGTTTATGTTGTAGATATCAAACGTAGCTGTGTTTTTAAGTTTCTTGATTATATTGCTTATTTCGATTTCTGTTGTGGGTTGCAAAAACATTGAATTTACAGTACTTGGTATGGCAGAGTTTAGGTATTTTATGTGGTTTTCTGTTGTCTGCGGATTTTGAGCGATTGAGTTTTGAGCTATGCTAGCGAAATATGTTCCGAAGTTGTTTGCTGTGAGAGTATTATTGTTGGGTACGACATTTTTCCTGCCCAGTTCTTTATTGATGATCGTCCATGTTGTTTTCGCTTTGTTATCAGATTCGTGGATTTGTTGTGCCTTTACTTGTTTTCTGTGTTCATTTAGTTTTTCAATAAATAATTTTCTCATACTGTTGTAGTATGTTTTGACCTCTGCATGACCACTTTTATATTGTGAGTGCAAGGTTTTGACTTGCTTATTCAGCTTCAGGAGTTCAGTTGTGAGTTTGATTTTTTTGTTCTTGGTTTTAAAAGTTCTTATTGGAAATGCAGATTCAGCTTGTTCTTGTACAATTTCATTAAACCTTTGGAATTTCATGTTTGCATCGCTTTCATTATAAATTGGTGTCCAGTCCATATTTTGTATAGATTGTTTAAATTTATCTATTCGCTTGATGGAAAACTTTCTTCTTTCTAATGTATCTTTCTTTTTAGGTTTATCATTTTTCCATTCTATGCAGATTGCTTCATGATCAGATATATTTGCATCGATAAAATCTGGCAAGCAACCGAAATTAGTGAAAATATTGTCAATGCATTTTAAAGATGCACTACGCGTTGGCTTGTTTATATTCTTTTCGAGATTGAATGATTTCATGAGAGCTATTATGTTTAATTGTTCGCTTGAGTTTTCATTGAAGTTAACATTAAAGTCACCCGTTACCACTAACTTGGTTGATGGATTATATAGTTTATTTACCTCCTTTATACTATCTTCGAGAAGTTGTAAAAAATTATTGAAATTGCCCGAGGGCGATCGATAGGTTGTTATTATGGTCGTGTTAATTTCTTTGATGTAGCAAGCTGAAAATTCGCCATCGATTTCAATTGATTTGTCCGCAATACAATGAAGAGGTGTGCATGTCAATTTGTCATTTGCAAATATTCCTACCCCTCCGTGTGAATGTTTTTTTCTTGTAAAGTGGGTTATCAACTTGTAGTTTGTAATATTATACATGTTTATGTTATCCGAATTAAGCCAATGTTCATTTATGCAAGCTATATCAATATTTTCTTCATGTAGGATGTGTTCCAGTGCTGAAAGTTTATTGGTAAGACATTGTACATTGAGGTGCAATAATTTTATTTTGCCTACATTATTTTTTGCGTTTGTTGTCGAGTTTCTTAGTACATAATTTTTGTTGTTTTCGGTTTCTTGGGTAGTTTTTTGGATTTTTGTTATGTTGTTTACTTCATGGTGTTTTCTTCTTCGGCTTTCTTTAAAAAATGTCCACCTCTTTGGAAGTTAAATCGAGAGAATCGTATACCTACTGGCCAGAAATTCTCTTCGTACACTTTTTCTTTGTTGGCTATGTCAACACCCACTATAAATGATTTATGGTTTCCCTTTGTATTTATGCGATCCACTCTAGCTTCTGCTCCGTCAAGTTTATTTGTGACGTAGTTTCTAACTTGTTCGTCTGTAACGTGTTGCTTAATCCGTGTGAGGAATAACCACAATTTGGGTTTTTCTGCACCTGCAAACTCCAAAGCTCTTTCATCGGTGTTTTTTCCCACTGAAGGCGCTGGTCTCGGCTTCCTCCATTTCTTATAGCTCACCGTTTTGAACTCATCGTCCTTGTTTAGGTTTATTATTTTTCCTAAAATTGAATTATTTATAGCATCTTGAATACCGTTTTGTACCTGTTCTTTTGTTGCAATTTCGTTTTTCTTTCCACGTGTGTTATTATTGTTTGCAGCTTTTACACTTTTTGAATCGTTTTGCTTTTTACCAGTATCGTGATCACCAGAATTAAATTCACCTTTCTTTGCTTCTATTTCAGCTTTTACACTTTTTGAATCGTTTTCTTTTTTACCAGTATCGTGATTACCAGAATTAAGTTCACGTTTCTTTGCTTCTATTTTTAGGTTATGAGGGTTTACCTTGTTTGGAGCGGTTAAGGCATGCGACACACTGAATTTGTCATCTACTTGTACAACTGGTTGCCTATTTCCATTAATTAAATCAATAATCATGATTTTATCGTTCACCATTGCTTCCAACGTATTGATTTGGCTTTTTAGACTTTGAATGTATTCGATATAAATTTCCACGACTTCGCCATTTTTTCGTTTGCTCATTTGTACAAATTCGCATAAAACTTCATTTTCTGCATGTTTCTCCGGTAAATTATTCGTAGTTAGCAGTTCAATTAGTTCACTTTTTGATAATTTACTCAATTTATTTTGGTATGACTTCATAACCTCACTTGATATAGGTGTGTCCATGTTGGCGTCCATGTTATAACTGGACTCAATGTTATATCATGCACTCTCCTTTGTATCCCACCACTTGATCTTCATGTGAAGAAGATGGCGATTAGGGGCGATTACTTATATGCAGATTAAAAAAAAAAATGTTAGGTAGTAGCTTTTATTGATCCAGTGTTGGGCATAAGCCTTCCCTTAAATGGTGGTTTTTTGGCCATAACTCGCCACGCTCACCAGCCGGATTGGTGAGTAGTCCGCAGATCGATTTTGGACTATAGTTTTACGTTCGGTAGCAGCTTGCTAGGCTAGCCTTCAGATGTGCCTGTAGCCCTGTTTTTTGTTAACGGTGGCAATTCGTCAACTCAGGTCATAAGAAAGTTTGACTCTTCCCAGGTTTGAACCCTGTACCCCACATTCGCATCCAACTGCGTTAGCTACAAGGCACTGACCATCTGTTATAAACCGCATATAAGTAAATATTTAAGTAAAGACTTCAATAAGATATGAAAACTTTTGTTATTCACTTCTTACTCCAACCATGGAAGTTTCCTTCCTTCCCCCAATGGGGAGGACACTCTGGAGCTTCTACTACAGACACTTTCCGGGATGCACGCCTAAACAAAATCGTGCAGCGCTTTCAAATTAGTGATTTTGATGTGAGAGACAACTGAAAAAGTTTGAAGACACCAAATAGCAAGGGTTATTGGATTAAGATGAATTTTTGAGTTAAAAACAAATGGCAGAATCATTAGATGCTGATCAAACAACAATTTCTAGACTTTTACATGCTATGGAAAAGATTTAAAAGTCAGGAAAATGGGTGTCACATGAATTGACTGAAAGACAAATGAAAAATCGAACAACGATGCTCCAACGACACGAAAGGAAGTCTTTTTTGCATCGAATTGTGACGGGTGATTAAAAGAGGAATAAGACAAGGTGATACGATTTTGCCAAAGCTCTTCATAACAGCATTGGAAAACGTTTTCAAAGACCTCGATTGGCATGATAAAGAAATATGTATACACAGGGAATACCTTAACCACCTAAGATTCGCAGATGACATCGTGTTAAAAGCTGGAAGCGAAGAAGAACTCCAGGTTCTTAAGAGACCAAACATGAATAAAAATGTTGAGTATGTCTGTCCTCAATCTTATGTGTTCCACCTCACAAATCAATAAAAGTTTTTAAGCTGGACGACCTTCGAAGCGTCCATGTACGGTGCGCACATTGTAGACATGGACTATCTGAATATAGACTACATAAAATTATGTCTCTTTTTTTGACCGTCCGCACTCCTAGGATTCGCTACTGATTTCTAGAGGTGTGCACATTCCACCCATAAACGTAATCTAGGAACGATAAATATAAATTTCACAAAATAAAACGAACCATTGATAAAAATAAACAGTAGAATCTCGTTCGTCCGTTCATGCGCGTCACCGCCACTCGCAAGTTTGGTCGAACCAATTTATATCTAAATTTTTATCATCAAAATCTCAAAGTTTTATCTACACGGTTGCAATACTTTCCATGTTCAAATACAATACACAATAAAAACAAACAGTAGAATCTCGTTCGTCCGTTCACGCGCGTCACCACCAATCACAAGTTTGGTCGAACCAATTTATATCTAAATTTTTATCATTTCAATATAAAAAAAGTAGTACTAAATATGAAATTTCGTTGTGAAACTTTTATTGATTTGTGAGGTGGAACACACATAAGATTGATGACATACATACTCAACATTTTTTATTCATGCTTGGTCTCTTAAGAACCTCGAATGTAAATTTACCAAAATCTCAAAGTTTTATCTACAGGATTGCAATACTTTCCATGTTAAAATACAATAAACCTATTGTTTACTATTTTTTACCTTTTATCGCTTACGGTTCAGAACAGCGATAGCGGAAAAATGCAAATAACTTTTGTAAAAGCATTTTGTGTTATCATTTTTGTTTCATAAATATATTTTATCACAAATTTGTGTTATCCTAATTTTGTAATGTACGCAAAATGAATTGGCGAGGCCCATTCCCCCTATATTATGTAGGTATGGTTGAAGAATTGGACATGAGGTTGGCCGGAGGACGGGAGTACCAGGAGTATGTATATCCCGGAAATTTTTTGAAAATTTGTTGCAAAATGGATATTTTCAGGGATAGAAAACTTTTTATTAATTATGTATAATTTTGCGAGGACCGAAATTAAGCGCGAGGCCGTACGCGGTCGCTTACATCGCGTATGCTTTACGCGGCTTCACCATACTCTAGTGATGAGTCTTTTTCGAACTCTCGGGATTACAACTACATTCCAAACGTTTGGGCGTTTTCATTTTCTTTTAGTAACGAATTATTTTCTTTCTAACAAATTTAATTAATAATAATTTCTTTACCTAATTTCGTGTTTCTTTCCATTTAACTTAACTTAAGGCGCTTCTCTCGCAGCTTGAAATGCAGTGTCTTGGAACAAGTCAAGATTATGCTGTTAATAATAAATATAATTAAATGATTCAAAAAGAATTAAGACGGTAAAACATAAAACTATTTGAGTAAAGGCTTAAAATTAATTTTGAAGCAATAATGTCGTTTTTCTGAGCGCTGGAAGTTCGTCATATTTGAAGACGTTATTGCTACAAAATTAATTTTAAATTCAAAATTTTAAATCTTTAGCAAAATAGTTTTATGTTTTACTTTATAAATTCTTTTTAAATCATTTAACAATATTTATTATTATCAGCACAATCTTGACTTGTTCAAGACACTCATTGCGGTGAGTTCTTAACTATTATTCTTATCTTATACAGTTTCTATACACAAACACTTAACTTCAATTTTTTATCACTTGACTATTTAATTAATTTTAACTTTAAAATTAAATTTACTGTATTTTCAGTAACTTATTTACAAATTACACATTGCGATTTGCGACCATCCTCGCTTCGCGGTATTGTGACGACTGACCATTTTGTGCCTGCCATTTGTTCGTTTATGAGGCCATTTACAAATTTTACTAACATCTCTCTTGGGGTAACAAAACATTTTCTGCGGTCACAATAAAATTTACCAATCAGAAAAATTACAAATTATACAGATCACAAAATATTAAAAAATGTGAAAATTTTAATTGTTTGTTTACACTATGTGTAAACACAACTTTAGATATTTGATCTAAAGTTGGTAATTATTCTGGTTTTTCTTTCCTTCCGATTTTTTTTCCTTTCAATTTAATTCCTGCTGACATTTTTCATTTGTTTTTGTACTATTCTTAAAATCTCAAAAAATTCAGGAAAATCAAAAATGTCCCAAGAAACAAGAATAGTTATTTACATCACTAGTTGCGTAAGTGAATTTTTTTGTGCAAGGAGGTAATTAAGGGCCGAGGTGCAGCCGAGGACCGTAATTCTCCTTTTAAAAAGAAGTAAACAAAACATTTTCTGCGGGCACAATAAAATTTACCAATTAGAAAATTGCAAATTATGCAGGTGATAAAATATTTAAAAATGTTACGATATCAATTAAAATATTAGAATTAACCCTCCGCCTCCGGCTATTTCTCTACTAGCCCAGTCAAATACGCAGGAAAAGGAGGTAAACCTCGGAAGTTGGCTCAAAAGTCTCATAGAATCTCGACTCCGCGTCTTAAGATATTTAAGGTCAATGGCCTCAAAAACGGTTTTTTTGTAGATATCTTGTTTCCTTTGCTCTAAATAACATTTGGAGTTATTAGAAAAGTTGTAGAGCATAAAATTCTGTACAAATTTGGTTTTAAGCAATATTTTATACAATTATCCGTTCTTGAGATACGGCATAGGAACATTCCTAGAAAATGTAGAAGGATGTGCACCTGTGCAGAGGTAACTCGAACTCATTAACTGATCAACTTCAGAATAAACTGAAGGAGTTGAAATCTCAAGGTCGCACAGCACAGCTATTATGGGTACAAACTTCGAAATGTTATAATTAGCAGTAGACTTGATTCGGGCTGAAAGATTGAGACTTTTTCAAGAACATCTTGATGCAGTACAAAAAAATGCTTCCGTATTTTCACCCAAGTGGTCGCTTTCTATATGCTAAATCGGCATATTTATATCTTCAAGATATGATTAAATTGAAAAATACAATAGATCAAGAAACTTGGAGAATTTTATGGCTAAGCGTTCCCACTTTCGCGCTCTATCTCAAGAACGGTTAATTGTATAAAATATTGTTTAATACCAAATTTGTAGACAATTTTATGCTCTACAATTTTTCTAATAACTCCAAATGTCATTTAGAGCAAAGGAATCGAGATATCTACACAAAAAAACGATTTTTGTGGTATTTGACCTTGAATATCTTGAGACGCGGACACGGATTCTATGAGACTTTTGAATCAACTTATAAAATGTTAAAACAAAGATTTATACAGTAACATGATCACTTGAAGAAATAAATACAGTGAAATTTTGATAATTCGAAGTGCAAAAGTTAGACTTATACGCTAGTTAGGTGTAGCTGCGATAGGCATACACAGCGCCAGTTTTCATGGTCAATGGTGGCATAAAGCACCTTAGTTTACGTTCAAGTTGGTCGAAAGAGCAGAGTCACTTGAGCTGAACGAACAGCGAATTAATCTACTACAACGCTAGATTCGTAACTCCGCTTAGGCATATGGCGCCATCTTCATACATCTAGCTAACGTTAAAATAGGCCGATGGGGCGGCGCCACTTGGACCACTCACTCTTCTTATAACCATCTTATCATGATACTATAACTTTAAGAGATATGCTCACTTGGTCCCCCCGTCCATTACTTCAATTCAGACAATCTTCGCCCCTTCACGCCCTGGCTCAATGCCAACCCCGGGTTCGAAGTCCCTCCCTGTGTAAAACTTCCCTACATGCACACTGCCAGACAAAGGAGAAAGCCGGGCTTCGCCCGGACCTGCTCCGCAAAGCCAGCCAAGCTAGCTATGCTCACTTGGTGAACGCATTTTAGACTTTCCCGCGCATGACGTCACTCAGTGACCCAACATCGCCAATGGCATATTGTGTCCTATACCAGCGGTCGGCAACCGGTGGTCCGTGGCATAATTTCAGTGGTCCACGAAAAAATTCTGACATTATTTAAATTTGCTGAGCTCATGTAATAAAATTTTTAATTAAAAATAAATTGTTTTTAGCTATCTACAATGGCGGATTTTCGAAGACGCCTCAAAATTCAGTTCTCAAAATAAATAAAAATATTTTATTTTAATTATTAAAAAAGTGAGACATAGGGAAATAAAATTGAAAATTAACCAATATAAATTTACAACTGCTTGTCTATATTTAAAGGTTTGCTGATGTTCAGATTGTATTAATTATCAAAATTGAAGCTCATTGGTACAAGAATTGTGAAGGTTCATTAGGTAAAAGAGTTAAAAATCAAAAAGAACCGACCTTCAAAAGTTCATGGGGAATTTCTAGTTAAATAGCAGCATTTGGTGAAAATTTGATGGACCTAATTTTATGACAAGTATATAATTATATAGATTGGGAATTAAAACCAGGTTTTAATGTGCAATATTCTTACATAAAATAGATAGTATTTTCAAAAAAAAAGTCGCCTGCGGCGCTAATGAGCGGGACCTTACCCCCTCCATGTGCCGAAACTTAAAAATTACTCCGGTAGGTTACAGAGGTAGTGAAAATATTTAGAAGAGGGTCTCAAAAGTTCTAAAACAACTGGTTATATGTAAAAAATATATTTCTCGCATGTTACTCGGAGTAAATGTAAGTGTGGGATTGAATAAGTTTGGTTAATTATGACATAGGGTTAAAAAAAGGTTATTCAAAAATATTTAGTGATAAAAGTGAACAATTAAAAAGTTAGTGGTCCGCAATACCTACAAGGTTGCCGACCGCTGTCCTATACTAACGCTATTTTTCCTAATGGAACAAAATCAGAAAAAAAATCTATTAGCCCTTAGTATAGACGATCCCTACACCTCGGCTTATTAGCTCAGGAGATTCGATGAGTATCTCCAAACGGATTCAGATACAGTTTAAATAAAAATGGTCAACTATTCTATTAAATTTTGTTGAGAATATAGGATACAATCCAAAATCGAAACAGGTCGTTTTGAAATCACACCACCGATATTTACTTTTTAAAATTGAAGCGTGGGCCGGAACAAAGATCTATGTTACATTTTAAAAACTTTTCACAAACAGCAAAAAACGTTGTAATTCATAGATCATTCTTACCTGTTAAGCAAATTTGAAATAACTCCTATGTTGCTTCTAAGTAAAATATGACATCATTATAGATACGTATGCATTGCTAGTGGCTTATAGATTATTATTCCATATGTAACTCAATATAACCAAAAATGTAACATAGATCTTTGTTCCGGCCCACGCTTCAATTGTCTCTGCAATGGTGTAAATCTAAGAGGAAAAAATAAACAAAATGATATACAATTGCAAGCTTGGGTCTTGGAGTGACGTCATCAAGAGCCCCTACAATGTAAACGTGGGCATATCTTGTTAGTTATAGTATCATGCATCTTATAACCATGAACATAGAAGTTGCTTATAACCAAATTTATAACCCTACAAGATAAATTAGTGTTTTTAAGATTTTTGCTTCCCAATATGACGGATAAGAATGAAAATAGTATCAATCGAAAGAGTTTTTTTGCGCCTGAAGATGATATTTACACTTTAACCCTTATGTCAATATCCGGGTACCCTTTTGCATGTTCTTACATAAGTATGCTATGTATTTAAAAAAAGATCTTTAAAAAAAAATTAGCAAGAAAAATACATGTTTCAATCTCATTCACGATTTTACTCGTGAAACTGATAGTATCATCAGACACATATACTGTTTATTTATGAAAATACAATTTTCCAAAACACCTTGATCCTTTTGGTCTTGATTGTACAACTACCTTTGTGATAATAAAATGTAAGAAGTTTGCAAATGCCCTTTTAAGATTAGGACATACATTTGCAGTTTTGTGAACCTCATGATTTTCTCAAGTGTTTATTTCATTTTCAGAGAAAATCTGATTTTTTGAATTATGCAAGAGCAAATAAAGAAAGCTCTTTCGATTGATAACATTTTCGTTCTTATCCATCACATTAGAATGCAGGAATCTTAAAACGAACCATCAATTTAGAATGTTTTAAAAGTTTTTTTTATAATATTAGTCGAGAATCGATTGTGTGCCGTAAGTAAAATTATTAACACAAAAATATAACTTATTAAGCCATTCTAGCAAATTTATAAGTAACTTTAGGAATTAAATGGTTTCAAAATAAAAACAGTACGTTTCCTTAAAAATTTAATTAATAAAAATTACTCATTTACAAATTTTGAACAGCTTTGACCTTCCCTTGTTTTTGTAAATCTTGGTAAGCTTGTAATGCAAGTTCTAACGAACTTTTCTTGTGGGCAAATTGCAAAATAAAGTGTTTAATACCGTCCAGACTTGACAAGTCTTCAATATTCAATGTTACCTTATGCATTTTTTCATACAATTTCAATAAATTATTAGCCTCTTCGATGTGCAAAGTTTCAACTAATTCGAGTAATAAATTATCAACATTATTAAACCAAACTAAATAGAAAGTTAGTGGACCAAAATGTCTGGTCGATCGTAATTTTTCAAATGCATTGTGTTCATTTATATGCTGGTATGCTGAGCTAGTTACCCTATGATATTCCGAATCATCGGGCTCGTACTGAGCACAGGCTCGATCTAACACAAATTCGTATTCACCACGATTTAAAAGATTCTGTAACAATTCTCCATGGAACATGCGGGGCGCCTAAAATTTACCTTATTTTAAACAAAACAAATAAATAAATCAAAGCACTACCTTCAATAATCGACCTGATTTAGGAAAATACATTTGATTGATGCGATCTCTTACATCCCAATCAGCTTCTTTTAAGGTTCCATCTAAATCGCGAACAACTATCAATCTGTCTTTATCTTTTACACCATAGGTTATGTCGGTAAACACAAACTTATTTCTCTGGTACCCTTGAAGAGCGGGATCCTTATTTATCACCTTTTCGATCGGCTTGCGTATTTGTATTACAGGAGGCATTTGTAATAATGTATACATACGTTTTTGTGCATTTCTACGTAAATCCTCCACTTCTTCGGTCGTCATAAACTTATATTCAGGTGCCGTTAAGCCAGGCTCTTCCAATTTTTTTGTTTTAAACACTTTATTCATGTCAGCTCGTGTCAGTAAACTTAATAAATTTTGAACGTCCGAATTAAAAAACATCGGTGCTGGATCTCGATCATGTTCTGAAAATATTTAAATTTATTATTTGAATTTATTTAAAATATTTTTAATAGTACCGTATTGCGAAGGTAAACTGCTCAACAATCTAATAAAGTTAATGTTTATCCTTTGGTGTTTATAAATTTGCAAATTCAATAATTTTTGCAAATTACGAAAAGCTGACATTTTACCAACTTTGAGGTTATGACGCAAAATGAAAACACACGGTGATGTAGTTTGACATAAATTAAAAGATGGCTCTGGTGGCGTTTCCAGTTCCTATGCACAGGGTATTGCAAAAGTTAGATAATTTTTGTCAGACATGGGCGGATTTCGGTGTTCTTTTATCCCAACAATTATTAAAAGTTTAAAAACAATCACTTTTTCGATGAAAAAATTTTAATTCAATTTACATAATATCAAAAATGTTTATGTATTACAAAAACTTATTTTTTAATTTTATTTAATACGCTAATATTAATCACACCAGGAGTTGTGGTAAATTTGGAATTTTTTCCAGTTAGGGCTACGAATTGTTCTGCAACTTCGACAGCTACGCGAATTTGAGCTTCCGCAGTGCTTGCTCCTAAATGTGGGGTTGCAACAACTTTAGGATGTTGAATCAATTTTAAAGTGATGGGATCTTTAGGTGGTTCCTCTTCGAATACATCTAAACCAGCACCTCCACACTGACCACTTTGCAAAGCTTCCAAAAGAGCGGCCTCATCTATTATACCACCTCGAGCTACGTTTACTACACGAATTCCTTTCTTGCAAGTATTAAATACGTTGTTGTTTATTAAATCTAAAATTCAAACATTACTTATGTGCATTTGGATTAAGTACAAACATACTTCTAGTTTGAGGAATTAGAGGTACATGTAAGGTAATATAATCGGCAATTGGCCAAATTTCTTCAGGTTGTAAAAATTCCACATTAAATTTGGCTGCTTCTTCTGCACTTACAAGTGGATCATACCCTACAGTCTGCAAAAAAATTAAATTAATTAATAAGTTAAAGAATTCAAATTACTTTTTTACTTTCATTCCCCATGCTTGTAAACGTATCGCGACTTCACGTCCTATACGACCAAGTCCTATGATTCCCAAAACCTTCCCGTAAATTTCGTGACCGGCATAAAGCTTACGATCCCATCTTCCTTCTTTCAAGGAAGCTGCTGCTGGTACAACGTTTCTGGATAAACTTGTAATTAAGGTGCAGGTCAACTCACATGCACTAATTGCATTTCCGCCAGGTGTGCTAAATAAGGAAAAATGTATAGAAAAAATTGTTCAAAAGTAAGTGCTTTCTCACACGTCCAGTTATTTAATTAATTAAAATATTTAATTATTTTTTTTATGTAAAACAATTTATTATTTTTAATTGAAATTGATTAATTTTAATGTAAAAAATAAAATTGAATTATGATATTTTTATTGTGTTTTCATATTAAAATTTCAATTTGGTTTAGATTGATGGAATTTTTTATAGAAACAATTTATCAGTTTGCGTTAGCTCTTATCACAGGATCCAAAGTCCATTATAAGTAAAAATGTCTTACTTGAGAACAATGACATTCTTTTTTGTTGCAGCATCAACGTCGATATTATCTACTCCTGCTCCAGCTCTTCCAATAACTTTTAACTTATTTCCAGCATTTATAACATCTGCTGTTACTTTTGTATCGGATCGTACAATTATTCCATCGTATTCCTAAAAAAGAACAACAGGTATTAATTACACTTTAAAGGACAATTTAAAAAAAAGTAGTAATTACCTTAATTTCTTTGATTAGCTGTTCTTTAGTTAATTTATATTGACAGGTTACGTTAATTGAATTCTTTTTAAGCAAATTAACGCAAGCTTCGTCTACTGCATCAGCAACCAAAACGTTTTTTATATCCATCACGAATTTACTTTTATGCACAATGAGAAATTATACTTTTAAAATTTCTATCTTATATGTTTTTCCCCACCCTTGCGCTCAGATAGTGATAATAGTTATTATAGGAAAGCCAGACTAGGATAACAGAGTTTTTAAAATTCTTATTTGTAGTTCTAGAGTGGCTTGACTTGTTAAGAGATTTTATTTAGATAAAGTTTGTTTTTTTGTACTAATTATTGCAAGCATTTTAAGATAAAAAAATAATGAGCTTATATTATATGCCCCCCTGCAAAGTTTATCAAGCACTGTTGATAAGATTCTGATTGTTTAAAAACAGGTTTCTCAATTATTCGTATGAAATAAAAATATTCCAAACGAACAACATTTTTATAATATAGAATAATGTACTTACAATTTTTATTCTATTTCTTAAGGTTCATCCAGAGCCGTGCAAACTCCGACTGTAATTTTATAATTACATCCCTTCGAATTATAATAAAATTCGTACTTCCTTAATAAATTCAAATAAAAATTATTTAAAAACCTGCTATATTTCAACCCTTTCAGTACCAGTAGTCTAGACTCTTATCAGTGACTCAGTAAGTAGGCATTTATGATTTCGCGGTATTTGATTCTTAATAGGTTACTTTAGTTGCAATGGTAATTAACGATATTTCCAATAATAGTGGACTGTGTGTTGTGATTTTTCTTTTGTAATTATTATTAAAAATATCTGTTACTTGAAAACATGGTATTTCGGGCCGCCTTCACCTCTTATGAGTATCGAATGTGGTTGTTCGGCCTCACAAGGTGGAGGGACTATCTTGTTAATCCATTCATGCGCGTCATCACTAATTAGAATTAGATGTTAGGTGATAAATCCCTTTTGGATAGGATATCCATAAAACTTGTTATTAGTGCTCGCCTATTAAAGGAACTCGTGTGCAAAATTTCATGCTTCTAGACCCATCAGTTTAGTCTGTGCATTGTCTGTCAGTCAATCAGTAAGTTTTGGTTTGTATTAAGTGGATAAAATAAAATTATAATTTAACTTTAGCATTTGATTTCGGATAACGAGTGGAGTGATGAAGATGCTATTCTACTGTCTGTCATAACTCATAAGCATAAGACAAGCTTTCCTACGAAAAAAAGGGTTTAATCAAGTTGCTGAGGCCCGTAGCCAGGGGGGGCACATGCCCCCCTCAAAATGTTGAAAAGAAAAAGGAAGGGGAACAACCGAAAATTTTGCATTTTACAAAAGGCTTTTTACAAGTGCCCCCCCCCCAAATGAAATCCTGGCTACGGGCCTGAAGTTGCTCATCTACTGGCGAGTGACTTCTCTTCATTGTGCCCATTGTAACATGCATACAGTAAAAGTCGCTACGTGCGCGCGTGCGCAGTTACTCTCGGCGATTGCAACGTTGTACCGGTTGGTATTATTTAGTTACACTTGATTAAACATTAGTTGGTACTTCTGCAACCATTAATTGGAAGTTTTGGGTACAGTTCTTTTCGGTGCTCTCGAACTGCAGTTTGTTTTTGCACAAATTTTTAAAGCCTCTCTTTTAAAGCTATGAATTAAGCTGCAAATATACGAATTTTTTCGAGTACTTGAAAAAATCAACAATAATTAACAACCAGTCGAGCTAAGGTTAGTTTTACGAAACGATTTTTTTAATGAGGAAACCGTTAAAAGAGAGATCCACCAGTCAAGTTTAGATTAGTGTTAAGGAACGATTATTTTAATGGGAGGGAGCACGATATAATAATTTTGTTGTACCATGGGGGACCGTTAAAAGTGAGATCCACCGGTGGACCTTAGGTTAGTGTTAGGAAACAACATTTTTTTATTGAGGGGACCATGAAAAGCGAGATCCATCGGTTGAGCTAAGGTTAGTGTTTGGAAACGATTTTTTTAAATGAGGGGACTCTTAAAACAGAGATCCACCGGTCCAGCTTAGGTTAGTTTTAGGAATCGATTTTTATTTTAATGGGGAGACCATTAAAAGAGAGATCCACCGATCGAATTTAGGTTAGTGTTAGGAAACCATTCTTTTAATGAGGGGACTCTTAAAAGAGAGATCCACCGGACGGGCTTAGGTCAGTGTTAGGAATCGATTTTTTTAAATGAGGGAACCGTTAAAAGAGAGATCCACCGGTCGAGTTTAGGTTAATGTTAGGAAAAGCTTTTTAGTGTTAGGAATTGATTTTTTAATGGGGGAGGGGCGTTAAAAGTGAGATCCACCGGTGGACCTTAGGTTAGTGTTAGGAAACAACATTTTTTTATTGAGGGGACCATGACAAGCGAGATCCATCGGTTGAGCTAATAGGTTAGTGTTAGGAATCGTTTTTATTTTAATGGGGAGACCGTTAAAAGAGAGATCCACCGATCGAGTTTAGGTTAGTGTTAGGAAACCATTCTTTTAATGAGGGGACTCTTAAAAGAGAGATCCACCGGTCGGGCTTAGGTTAGTGTTAGGAATTGATTTTTTTTAATTGGGGAACCGTTAAAAGAGAGATCCATCGGTTGAGCTTAGGTTAGTGTTAGGAAAAGCTTTTTAATGACAGGACCGTTATGAGTTAAATAAAGTTTTAGATTTGGGCCCCAAACTCTGATCCGGTCCTGTTTATAAAACTAAAAATTTAATTTTTACACACATTCGACTTGAATATGGCGCATGCGCGCACTTTACATTTAAATACGCTTCACATTTGCCGGGAATTTTTGCGCGTGCGCACATTCGACGTAAGTAACTGCGCACGCGCGCACGTAGCGACTTTTACTGTTTGCTATTGTAACACAGCTGCAGAACCTCACAGAACTATTTGGAAGTGCAACACCTGTAACCTGTAAAGTTGGTCTGTGTCTGAATGAAATTCAAAAAAGTATATTATGGTTTCTTAAGTTTGGAACTCAAAGGGTTAATATTTAGAAATCAACAAGTTAAGGGAGTGTCCCATTTCTAGCAACAAAGAATAATTTAAACTGAAGTTAATTTGATATAACCCATAATATTTAAATAAACAGGAGTAAAGTCTTAAGGCGAAGCATCACCACGTTGGTGTAAAACCTTCTTTAAAAAGATTCGTTAAACATGTTTTTCAAGAAATGTTTATATATTTTTGGAATTTTATAAATTCAGCTTCGTAGCTCAATAGAATAATTGTTTCTTGATACTGTCAACTTTTGGTAATTCTATTTAGTAATGCGTATATTAAAGAAATTTCGAATTCCAATATTCAGAATTTTCAAAAAAAGGAATGTCAAATTTCTTTTCAAATGTAGTAATAAAATACTTTATAGTTTCCAGAAACGATCATTCTATTGCGCTAAAGAGCTGAATTTTTAAAATTCCAAAAATATTTAAACATTTCTTCAAAAACATGTTTAACGAATCTTTTTAAAGAACGTTTTACACCAATATTTAGTCACATTATGAACAGGACCCTTAAGGCGAAGCATCACCACGTGACTAAATATTGGTGTAAAACGTTCATTAAAAAGATTTGTTAAACATGTTTTTCAAGAAATATTTAGATATTTTTGGAATTTTAAAAATTCAGCTTCGTAGCTCAATAGAATAATCGTTTCTGTAAACTAAAGTATTACAATAATTGTCTTTTAATTGTCTTTATTACTACATTTGAAAAGAAATTTGACATTCCTATTTTTGAAAATTCTAAATATTGGAATTAAAGATTTCTTTAATATACCTATTACTAATAAATAAAATTACCAAAAGTTGACAGTATCAAGAAATAGTATATTATACACCGAGGGAGTAAAGTGCTACTGAGCGCGAATATACTATTTTTTGCCTTTCCGAAAGCCGAAAGAAAGAAAAAAATTCAAAACAAATATTTGTTAGAATAAGCGAGAATTACCAAACCATATAGTCTAAAGCCAGACCTGTACATGGCATTAATGAAGTACCAACTTAAGTTGGTGGTATTTACTTTTCCTCCCGCTATTTTACTTTTCCTCCTGCTAATTTACTTTCCCCCCCTCTTAAGAAAAGTGGTACTTTGCTCCCGGAAGGCAATAAAACTATTCTATTCCCAGAGCCATTTTGACGTTTTAGTAATAAGAAAAGTCACAAGCAATATTACACAGTGTGAACATAAAAATTGTTGGTCGTATGAAAAGAGAGAGAAAAAAGAGTTTTGTATGATTTTTGCCATGACTTCTCGTATGACCGAGTCAGATGAAAAATCATATTCACACAGTTCACACTATATGATTTCTCATATGACTTAGTCATAAGAAAAGTCATGGCTAAAGTCATACCATCATAAAAGCCATAACTTCTATAATATCAAAAATCATATAGTCTGAACCTAAAAATATTTTTCATATGAGAAGTCATATGACTCATATGAAGTGATATGATCTCGGATAACAGCCAATCATAAAAGCCATAACTTCTATAACACCAAAAATCATATTATAGTCTGGACGTAAAAATATTTCTCATATGACAAGTCAGATGAAAAATCAGATAGTCTGAACCGGTTTTTTAAGAGACCTGTACAACTTTTCTCCTAAATATTAAATAAATTATTATTGTAAACACTAGAATCAAATTATCTGAAAGAAATTAATACCTAAACCAAAATATTGCTTCCTGTATGACTTACGTTAGCCCTTATTCCATCAGCAAAACGCCAGTATTTCTTTCTAACTTTTTGTCCAATCCAATGCTGTGTCTATTGCTTGTTAATGCTCACATGATTATTTTATTATTTAGTCACCTCCTGTATTGTACGAGGACGATGTAAAAAATAAGAGCACCTCCCGTCACACTTTGAATAAAAAGTTCAAATAATATTAAGAACGGAATTTTATTCAATAACTTCGTTCACTTTCTACTTGAATTTTAAAAATTACATAGTTAATCATCTAAGTATTTACAATTTGTTTCCTAGTCCCAACGATGTACTGACCCCGGTTTTGGTAATCTCTTGCATGCTGAATCTTTCTTTCCATCTGCTAATTGAAGTTGAGCATCTACAACAACAGTTGGAGGACAAACTTCTCTTCGTCCATCTCTCGAATAGTAATAATTATTGTTCAGCATATGAGAAGGCCCTTCGGGTAAATTTGGTGGATCAGGTGATCGAGTTGCTAAATCCTGTTGGAATCGTAAAGCCATGGTATGTTTACGACCCAACAGAAAATCACGAAATTGTCTTAAAAAAGGCGAAACATCTCGAACTGGAATCTTCTTTCCCATTTTCGAATGAATTTAGTTCAAACTTTTCAATAATATTCGTAACTTTGACAGATACACAGATACCAAAAATTATATAATGCAGTGTTGTCAAATTTAAAATACATTTTCATACAGATACAGGGTATTTCAGAAGTAAAATTAAAAAATTTGATAAATAAACTAATTATTATTCTTACAAATTTGTCCAATGTGTTTTAAGTTAAAGCTTAAAATGTATCGTTAATTAATAATTACCGATTACTCTCCTGATTTATTTATATAAACGCTTGATTAATTTGAGGTTTGTCAACATTGCAGAATTTTTATAAACAAAATAATTAACCTAAAAATTTAGTTTTATATTCTTGTAAACTTCAACATTTGGTGCGAGTTAAAAGTAAAAATGTCATTATATGATGAAATAGACGTGAAAGCTCGATCGACGGATAATGTATCTGGGTGGTCGTCCGGTATAAAACTTCTTCAATCGCAGCTTCAACTAAAAAGAGCGACCGTAACGCAACCACGACGCGATCATACGAGAAAAGCCAGTTTGGCTCCCGTTATAGACTTGAAAAGCAAGAAGGATGAAGAGGACATATTTTCAGCCACTGTTCAAATACCAGCCAAGGTGAAGATTATCGACCCAGCTCCAGTGGTATCAATCACGCCTCCGGTTTGTACTTACAAGTCAGAATATGATTGGAACGTAGATAACGAATATGACCCTCTATGGCCAAACGAATACGAGAAGATTGTGAAAGAATTGCGTGACAACAGGGACCGTGAAAATGAAAAGGAAGAAAAGAGGAGGGATAAAAAACGTAAAAGTAGATTTAATGATCCCGAGGAGGAAGTTGCGACGCCACAAGTTTCCTTACCGCCAGTTGCAAGTGGTTTTGCTGGTAAGATTTTTTTTATTTATTCAAGTTTTACAATACTATTTCATTGTTGTGTTGTAGGTCGTTGGGAGGAAGACGAGGAGCCTGTTATAAAAGCTTCTCGTCCATTGGGTAGCGGTGGAGGGGGTGTTGCTATTGCTCCACCGCCTAGTTTACAAGAACCTCCAGAACCACTTCTATTGCCTCTGATTAAAGTGCAATCCAATACCTACGATGGCAGTTCAGTTGCTGCTAAAATTATGGCCAAGTATGGTTTTAAAGAAGGACAAGGTTTGGGTAAACAAGAGCAAGGGATGTCGATGGCTTTGCAGGTTGAGAAGACCTCGAAACGGGGCGGTCGTATTATACATGAAAAGGAAATTAATTCTGCACCTCCGGTTCTAGAACCACTTCTGGGAAGTGATCAAACTATTACAGAAATTATGAAGACTCCCAGCAAGGTCTGTGATCTAACTTTTTTTAAATGGATTTTCAGATTTTAAATTATAATTTTTGGGAATGTACAGGTTGTGTTACTTCGTAACATGGTGGGTCCAGGTGAAGTGGATGATGACTTGGAACCAGAAGTTAAAGACGAGTGTAATACTAAATATGGGGAAGTTGGGAGTGTAATTATTCACGAATTACCTGATGCTTTTCACGAAGAAGCTGTTCGAATTTTTGTTGAGTTTCGCCGAATTGAGAGTGCAATTAAAGCTGTAGTCGATCTTAATGGTCGATTTTTTGGAGGGCGACAAGTTAAAGCTACGTTTTTTGATACAGACAGATTTGATAATTTACAGTTAACTGATTGATTTACCGATTTTGTTGTGTAGGTACACAAATGACTATTTTGTAAATATATAATTATCTATTTATATAAACCTAAAAGCTTTCGTATTTATTAAAAATCAGTGCTTCGTTTAAGTCTTCTTGTGGTGTTTCAAGAGGACAAGCCTCGCTGATTGAAACTCGAGTCTCATCTGATTCTTCTCACATTGCAATTGCATTCACTCCAATCAATGATGAAATTCAGAAGGTACATTATCTGGAGGAAACTAGCGAACCCTTAAGAAATTACTTAATAATTTCTGTTGGAATGTATAATTGGATTTCAAGTAAACCTGTAAATACAGCAGAAGTGGTAAAAATCAATCAAAACTCATTAATCATATCATGCCCGTCAACGTCTTTTATATTTTTCTTGAAAAAAAAAACGTTCTCGACTATTTTGAATTCGAAATTTCAAAAAACTGTATGTGTTACCACGTATGAAGGAGAATCTCGCTAATTCAATCATGCACGTCGGTGTCGTTGATGTTTTTCTTGAAAATCTCAAAAACTGTTTGGGTACAAACGAAAATAATACTTGCACAAACAAGTGCAAAACGAAATACAAACGATCTAGGTAGGCTATTTAAAATTCGAAATTTCAAAAAAGCATGTCTCCGAGTCCTCCCCCCAAAATTTCTCGAATACTATTTGGGTACAAACGAAAATAATTTTTGCACAAACAGGTGCAAACGAATCAGAAACGATTTAGACTATTTTGGATTCAAAATTCGACATGCAAAAGTTCAGTTTTAAGAAGAAGTGGGGAAAATTATGTGGAATGAATAATAAAGACAAATGGTTACAATTTTTTAAAATCATCTTCGAGGAGTAACTTTTAATTGTACATTTCAGATTAAGATCGTAAACAATGCAAACTATAAATTTTCATGCTTATATTTCTATAGGAGTGTATATTAACAACAAAATCACAAATGAAAAATGGTATGTACAAAACATGTAAAATTAGGTAAATTCTTATACATAGGAAAACAAACTACTGAATTACTTTTCCTTATTCAAAGCTGCTATGAATTCTTCTAACTTATCCTGAATTAGTCTAACACGTTCTGCAACAAAAATAAAAACACATAAAAAATGTACCCTAAAATGAATTTTTCTGCATACTTAATTCTTCGGCTAATGTCACACGACGTCCAGTCAGCAACTTTTCTTTCCTTTCTACATCCTGACTATAATCATCTAAAACGTCTTTAATTTCTTTATCTAATCTCCTAGCTGTAAATTTTATGGATTAATTAAAATACTTCACCTACATTGGATACCAAATACCTTCACGATTCATAATTTGTTGTCTCAAAGCATTAGAAGTTACTTTTAACATTTGTTGAACTCGATGGAATAAAATAACATCGGTACATTCAGTTTCGGCACCTTGGTGATACAGATAGAAGGATTTTCGACAATCGTATGCTCGATTGAGAGATTGTTTGAGAAAATGACGCCTGTAAATTTGACGCCACACTTCTCGCACAAATTCTGAATCAATTGTAACACTTTTATGTTGTAGATTATTTCGTATAGTTGTTAACTCATCATAACTCAACGCAGGTGCATGCTTCTGCAAAAATTAATGGTTATACTAAAAAAACCTGCGATGTAATTAAAAAGAAAAATACTTACATCATCTGCATACAATATTTTGTCAAGTTCGCCTTTAACAGCACAGCGCTTGTTTTGTTCGTCTGTCGTGTTTTTCCAATACATCCAACGTTCCCTAGTGGAAGGACCTAATAATTCCCGTAATACTGCCTCAGTCTGCTTTAATTTGTCCTTAACGCTAGTTTCTAGAAAGTTCACAGCCGAATCCCACTCCCTCTTCTCGGTTACTGTACGATCCTCCAACGTATTTAATTGAATTACCCGCAAAACATCCAATGCTTTATCTTCCCACGAATGCCTTTTCAAGGCTTCATCTACCACACAATTTTTTAAATTGTCAAATATATTGTCGTGATCTGCAGCTTGTGCAGCTTTTTGTAGAAAGCTTTTAAATTCAGTCTCCAATGTTTCCCAACCAGATTCTACCGATTTCATAGGTAAGGCATGTTCTGCCCACTGCCTCAATTTAATATCTACAGTAGTATTAAAAGTACCTAAAAAAGAGAATATTTTAAAATCAAGATTCATGACTTTACAACACGATTACAACACCTTGAGTATCACTTTGTGCGGCTGGTAAATAAATATTTTCAAAAACGTGTCCAGATACTTTTTCCCACAACTTATCCAACAAGCTATCTTCCCATTTTTTTGGACTAACTTGCGATAAATTAACAACCTCATCTAAAATTTCTCCTCGAGCCCTTTCAAATAACTCGTCCCGATCTTGCTCCCTAAGAAGAGGATAATTATTCTTCCATTCAGTTTCCAAATTAAATCTTGTAGCTTTAAAAACATCTGATTGTTGTTCGACCGTCTCTCGAACCATTTTCCAAAAACAATTTGCAACTGCTGAACTCAAATTACGCGTTGTTACTTGCGCCAACATTCGACTCTCTCTAAAAAAACAAAGTGTCACTAAAAAATTACAGTTGTTAAATCTAGTAAAATACTTGAAGAGCTTGGAATTTTTGAAAAAGTTTTCTTCAAAATCTCGAATCGTTTGTATAGAATCGTCTTTACGACCACGGCCCGTCACCACGGCAAAATATCCTAACGCTTTCATTGGGAACAGTTTACCTTGTAAAATTTTGCGAATCTAAAAGATTTGAGTTAAAATTAAATTGAATCGAAAAGCGAATTATTTACCCTATTAGGATCGGCTAAATTTTCTTCAGCCATATCGACTTTTGTTAAAACAAAAATCGTTCGTTTGCCGTTTGGATCGCATTGTGAAACTAAATCTGTGACGTTGCTCCTTTCGGCATCAACAGAACCGTCCTAGAAGAATTTTTTTAGTAGGAGAAGGTTTGAGTAAATTGGTAGTAAAATGTACCTGTATGCAAAGAATAATGGCGTTTGGATTATTCATATATGCTTGCGTCATTGTTCGGATAGAATCTCTGGTGTCCGATGCCATATCGGTGGTTACAGTCTAAAAAAAATTAAAAATTGCTTTAACTTTTCACACCAAATTTCATGCGAAATATCTATGCTATGGCATAGATATAATTTATTAGACATCAGGTTATCCCCCCCGTGATTGCTTTATTGAAATTTATCGAAAATTATTTGCTTACAAATGAAAATAATTTTTGCACAAACAGGTACAAACAATTTAGACTATTTTCCATTCAAAATTCGAAATGGGGATGCAAAAACATGCACTTCTCAAAATTCCACGTGCAGTACCATAAAAAATATTGAAAATTCAGAATTTTCACGTTTTTCAATAGAAATTGATACGAAAAATAGTTTTAATTATTAAATTAAAGGCTGAAATTTTGTACGCGACTGTCTTTTGATATAATAAACTTTGTAAAAAAAAATTGCAAACATAAAATTCCACAGGGGCATATTTGACCTGGGCCGGTATTCTGAACTCGCTCCATTCCAAGTGAGCGAGTGAGTGGTTTAATTGCGAGTGGAGTGGTAATTTTGTATTCTCATTGATTCTCATGTGCCGCTCCAGCCATATGACAGTTATATCCCTCAGCTCCTCTAAAAGCGAGAACCTCAGAATACCGGCCCTGGTTAGACCCTATTTCTCTCTCTCAATTTTTCATCTCATCTTAACTTTTAAATAAATTATTAATAACTTAATCTGAAGTGTGAATTAAAATTATGATTTGATGTCTATATGTAAATTTAAAAACACGATTTAATATTATAGTTACATGTTTGTTTACCAAACAATTTAAATCACAGATAATTATATAAAAACATAAAACTACTCGTAACAAAATAATTCAATGACAAAAAATTGACAAAATAAAATTGGAACCATTAAAATTTAATGAAATTATTTTAGTGTAGGTAATAAAAAATAAAATTATCTTACCGATATTATTCCTGGTAAATCCACAAGAACCATCCTTTGAAGACCTGGACCTACAAGGTTAAAATT
Source organism: Rhagonycha lutea (assembly GCA_958510855.1). Taxonomy (NCBI): domain Eukaryota; kingdom Metazoa; phylum Arthropoda; class Insecta; order Coleoptera; family Cantharidae; genus Rhagonycha; species Rhagonycha lutea. The sequence goes on from OY294036.1 coordinate 86,190,809, forward strand.
TGCATATTTTATTGTAACAAAAATGTTTAATGTACTTTACCTCTAACACTCATCGAAATAACTTCATTTGAAACAGTTTTTCCACCTTTCACGCTTCTACGCATGCGCAATTCGACTTCCTTTCTGAGTTCAGCCAAGTCTGACTCTTTGCCGAGATCAAATTCTCTCGAAGAATCACGAAATTGAGCTATGTGGTATGGTCCTTCCGAAAGAGTCACTTTTACCGGAGCTCTTGTCATCATTTCACCAGCACCTCTTGGAAATATTCTAGCCTGAGCAATCATTTCTAAGACGGAAGTTTTACCACTGCTCTGATCCCCCACCACAACCACTCTCGGCAACTGATCAGCTGCATTATAAGTTGTTGTGTCATAATCGGATAATTCGTCTAACACTTCGCTGTACATATCAATTAAACTACGTTTGATTTGACGAGTGGTGGGTTTTCGGTCCTGCTTTAACAGCAGATTTTCTTTTCGGAGTTCCTTATTTTCCCGTTCCAACCTTTCTAATTCGCGCTGATATTTAATTTGTATTTCCATAACTTCATTGTTCGATTCCACCTTAGTGGCAGCATGTATTACTGCTGTTTTGGATATTTGAGTTTTAGCATCTAAAACAGCTACAAATTAATCCTGCTTTTGTGTAAAAAATGAAAATTCTTGCATGCAAATGAATTAAAAAAATAAAGGTTAGAAAACACAGTAAACCTAAACTTAATGGAAAAATAGCGTAGGTCAGTGGCAAGAAGTTAATGCAACACACTGTATTAAGTAATAATAATAAATATAAAAAGTGAAATACTTGATCCGATATCAACATCTTGTGTGAATCAAAAATTTCATTAAATCGAGGTTTTACTGTGACTAGGATTAAATTTAATACAGTGTGCATCATACCTGAGTACATTCTTTCTATAAAATCCAAAAGTCTTGCATAAGCACCTAGAGAAAACAACAGAAAATGATGGGTTAATGGAAGTGCACTGCCCCCATAAGAAAGAAAGCCGTATCTCCAAATAACAAAATTTTACTTCTTTTACCGAAAACAACCTCAAATTGGAATTAGGGCCAATATAAATTTCAGTATGATTCATCATTGTATTGCATTTGGGTTTTCTAATGTCATAAAAATGTGTAACTGATTCAGAAACACTACAAACAATATTGGAGTTAGGGCCTTTTAACTTATCGGGGCAGGGCACTAATTGGGAGTAAATAATATCAATAAATAAAAAAAAATTAATAAGAGTGTACTCGGTGATGCACACATGTTGACTTACCATTAATGGAAATAGCAGCCCCTTTTTCATTGTTGGTTTCTTCGGCTGCAGCAATGGCATCATCCAATCGTTGATCAAACCAATTTCTAAACTCTTTGTATTTTGCATCACTCAAAGCTTTTAAACGAGGATCTACATAGGTACATAAATCAAACAATAAATTATAAAGATAAAAATGTTGTGAAACAATATTATTACCAATTTCAATATTCCCTTTAACATTATCACGTAATTCTATGAGAGAAGTTCGCCACTGATTCCAACGTTCGTTGTCTGGCATAACGTCGTCCAACCATTTTAAATCCGGTAAGCCTTCCTTCCAATCTTGATATTTCTAAAATGATTGCAAAGTGAGTTTACCAATCACAATATTTTAATTTCTGGATTGCAATATTAAAACCTGTTTTCGTTATCAAAATGTCTGAAATGTAAAAAGCTAAATAAGTCGAAACAAACAAAATGAAATAAATGCTTTATACGATCCAAGGGGGGGCATATTTTTTGTACTTTAGTTTAATTCGTTAGCATGGGAACGGGGACTTCTTCTGGTCGTAAGTTTATGTAACTTAAAAATCAATTTAAAATTATTTGGTCTTACCTTTTGTAGAGTAACGCCACCTCCTACGGCTCCTCCTAATAAGAGGTATCTGATTTTAAGTACACCTCGCAAAGCTCGAGCAACTAGAAAACCGTACTCTCTGCGCTGCTGTTGGTATTGGCTCCTAAGTAAAGGACGAGATCTATCTAAAGGTCGACCGCCCCACATAACACAAATTCCTCTTTTGGAACCGTATTTTAAAGGAATACACGAATTTATTACTACTCGCCTAAAAATTATTAAAAAACATAACCTAAACGTAAAAATTAAAATTTCGATTGTAATTACCCAAATTTGCCTTTAATTAAATGTTCCATTATTAAAGCAATTTCACTTATTTTCTATAGTTTTATAAATAATTCGCGACTTATGTAAAATAAAACTTCTCAATATAAATGTCAAAATTTCAAATCACATCATATGGCGCATGTATGGTTAATTTAAATATGTATAGGATGTTACAGAACGTTTCGTGGGCTGCTTCACGTTTCATTTTAAAACTCTCTCGCTAAATTATAAGTTTTATCCTAGCAGCATGATAAGGTACCGAAATAATATATTCCTCGATTTAGAATTGAGCTCCGAATGACTAACAAGGGGAAGACCTAAACGCAGACTCGGACTGGCTTCTTTAGGGGCCCTCGTCTAGAGACTAAGGAGATGCCCCCTTACCAAGAGCGGAGATTTTTCAAACTCATATTTTCCGCTATTTTGAACACTTGGAAAAAGTGCCTGAGTAATATAAAATACAAACTACTTTTACCCCAAGTATAAACCACTTTTTTGAAGTACAACCCACAGCCCTCAAGGGTTACAGTTTTAGTCGTCCTTTGGCTACCTGGTTTGCTTAGAGGTCAATGACCCCTAAAGAAAGGGTTCAGAATCTGAACGATCGATCGTTCTTTCTCCCCAAGGAGTAGAACCTTACTCAGGTCTGCTCTGCGAGCCCGAGCGGTCTATCGGTCATGCACAGGTGGCTGTTTACTCTTACCACCTGATGACCATTTGCCAGTGTAATTAGTGGTGATTTGTGGGTAAGAAGCCCACAAATCACTCTTCCAGGGTCGCCACGTAGAGGCTTACACTTGACCTTGCCGTACAGCCCTGGGTTCCAGGAGGAGACCCACAGAAAGGGGGTACGTAACGTCCGTTCTCTTTACTGGTCAACACGTCAATATATGTGACAGATAGTTGCAGTCTTGGATTTAAGAGTATTGCATCAGGTCTTACAAGTAGTCTTAGGTAGGGATGGTTGGAATCTCGTTAATCTGTTCGTGCGCGTCACTAATTAGATGATGAGGTATTTGGCTACCTTAAGCCAAATTTAAGAGAGTTGTAGTTACTCCCAGGGTGGAGGGACAGTAAAAATATCTACCAAATTAGATGGTAAGTGATAAATCCCTTTTGGATAGGATTTCCATAAAAGCCAATTGTAGTCCTCACCTACATCATATAAGGAACTCGTATGGAAAATTTCATGCATCTAGACCCACCGGTTTAGGCTGTGCATTGTCTGTTGGTCAGTCAGTTGTGGTTTTTATGAAGTAGAAGATTACAATTTTCCGCCAAAAAGTCTGAACCTTATAAAGCAAAACCAAGTCATGTAATATATTCAATGTTGCCATTCTGCTTTCACAAATATTTTTCATGTTTTATTATAAGATTAAAACTACCTACAAAATCCACCAAAATTAATTTTATTTAGATAGACAATTTAGTAATTAAAAGATCTAAAACTTAACATTAAGACATCAGACATCATTTATAAAATAGTAAAAAATGTTACGTACAAGCAAGTCTTTAAAATATTTTAAGTAAATAAATAGGAAACACAATTTAAGGATCTACAAAGGAAATCATAATATATCGTGTGCCTTTTGTTACTAGAAGGCCTTCGTGGTAGTGAGTCAGTCGACCTGGATGCATAAGCATCCATCCCGGTTTAGTATCAGTTACACTGCAATTGTATCGAATGAACCTGCATCCTCCACCTTCATAATCAACCCCAACTTCATTCAATGCAACATTAATTGTATACGTGGAACTATCGTGATGCGGTCTTAACTTTGGTTGTTCTCCAGGTTTGTAACGAACAACAAAGTTCATAAGAGATTGCGGTGGATCGTGATAATATCCGGTGAATACGCGCTCCTGAACAGGTCGCACGTATTTTTGTAAAAATTGTAACCAGTGCTGTTCCCAACCGACTTGGTTCATATGGATATCTCGAGTGGGAACTGCTTCGTAACCACCTGTAAGGCGCTCGTCTGTGTTTTTACCATCTGACCATTGACCAAAACTTTCCATCATATGGACTAAATCCTTACAAAACCGTCTGCTTACGACAGGTGCCCAGTAGACGTCCGGACAGGGCTGCAAAACAATTATTAGAAAAATAAAACGGATAGAAAAATTACTTACTTGTGAAATATTTTTGTCCGGATTGAAGTTTTCGGGATATTCTTGATGAATGTACCGCTCTTGCCAATCCTTTTCGTTATCAAATATTTGATACATATCGGGGGTCGTGCGTGTTATGTCAAACGATTCTGGATTGATGAGATGGCCAAAATCGAGACGGTTTGACACAAACATAAATATATCCAGATCGCGTAAATTGGCACAAATTGCCATGTCGGCATCTACATTATCACGAATGTGACTTATTTTAGAGCGATCATATTTATGCAAAACTGTTGCATTTATTAGATAACAGGTGCTAATGTATGGAACGTTCCACAATCCCCTGCAAAATACAATAAATAAAAAGTTAATAACAACAGAGGAACTGTTAAAATATTGGCATTAATTTATAAAATGAGGTTGTTTGAGCTTCCAATGTTTTATATTCTGGAAAACACAAGCATGTAATTATCATTTATGCCAAAAACTGAACAGATTTTAACGAATCTACTTCGTAAAACCTTTAAATGAAACTGGAAGCGTTGGGTAATTCCCTAATTTATGAATATTGTGCTATTCGTTCTTTCAGCTCTTTAATTAAATTTTTTTGAAATCTAAAAATAGGTAAGTAGTAAAAAATTTTGTTATAATTCTTGCGAAATAGATTTTTGAAATTAATATTTTGGCAACAGTTTTATTTTAAAAAGTTTCAAGTTATCAGAAGCCGCCAGAAGACCTTTCTTTGATTGAATTAATCAAGAAGGAAATATGCATGTGGATGGGCCAATGAACGGATCTTTAAGAGGTGTAATTTTAAACCCTCATTGTAAGTTAATGCAAACAAATCATCGGCCATTAAACGTCACAAATCTGCTTAAAGCCGTCAACAACCTCGACAATCAATTATTTTGTTTCCTGGTTTCAATTACATTTAAAAACAAGGGAAGGAAATTTTGATACGCACATTACTTATTAATTCATTTTATGGGCCAAGGCACTGGGAGCGTTAAATATACGAATTGAAACTCGAGTTATCATTAATTTAAGTAAGATTGAAAGATGAAAATGTATATTCTCTTCAGTGTAATATTTTTTAGTTGCATGTTAGGATTAGATGGACGTGGTCTCGGTGGTATGTTAACATATTAATTTAAGTCACATGTACCTGATGAGATAAATGTAAATAGGTAGATTTAATAGAGGCAATCGACTATATCACTCTCGGATGCCCGTCATTATACAACATCGAAATTCAAATTCAGAACCCTATTTCAAAATTAAAGATGTAAGTAGGAATTTTAATTGAATATTATAATATAATTTAATAAATATATTATCATTAGGGCGCTCGAATAATCGAGTCGAGTCATTTTGAGCAAGATTACATGTTAGGTCGTAAAATTTCATTTTTCTGTATGGCTCAAGGTAACGTCCAAGGAATTTTGGAAATTTTATCTTAATTTTGAGAATTGTAGGTTTACCTAGACCTGAAATTACATGGTTTAAGGATGGAGTCGAATTGTATTACCATAAATTTTTTCAGGTAAAATTCCACCAAAATAGATTTAAAGAAAACAACATAATTTATTATTTATGTAACTAATGGAAAAATTGTTTGTTGTGTTATTTATTTAATTAAAGAAAATTGCACTGTTAAATTGTGGTCTAACTTATACATCCTCTGGCACAGCAACAATAACACAAAAAATAATTTTGAAATTAAAATATTTTTATTTCTCCTTTCAGTTTCTTTAAATTTAGTTATTTAAGAAATTACTAAAAATTATTATTAAAGAGCGTTGTCCAGTACTATACACCAAATTTTATAGGTCGTCAAACGAAAACTTGCATAAAACGTAGGTGCGCAGACGGAAAATCCCGGTAATAGTAAGTGAGGGCATATTAGACGACTTACATACTTGCCGTTTTTGCTTCCCCTTCTGCGCATTTTGTATGCAAGTTTTTGTTTATGTATTCACCAATCTTGAAACATCTGCATAAGGAAGAAGAGAAAACAAAAATTGAAAATCACGTAAAATAAAAATAAAGAATTGGGGAATCCCTCAATCTCAGTTTTCATTTTGTGCGGTATTCATTTCTTGTATTTGTTGCAAAGTGAATAGACATAAAACTCGAATAATTCAATATAGTACTAGATATTGCACTAAATAATTATCTTTATTTTCAGTTCAACTGCAGCAAAACATGAAAAATGTTTCACAAAAAAGTTAATTTTTGAAGTTTTCTAATTTTTTTTAATTTTCAGTTCCAAAGCAAATGTTACAAAAAATATTTTTAGGTGCATGAGAGGCCAGTTGGCAATGACACTATCAAAAGTAAAATGGAAATAGATCCAACAACACAACAAGATGCTGGATATTATGAATGTCAAGCTAACAATCAATATGCTATCGATATCAGAGGATTTAGAACAGATTATGTTATGTTAACTTACTAAATTTAGAAAAAATTGTGAAGTATCGAAAAAACTTTATTCTGTCTGTTTTGTAAGCTACCTGCATTTTATAATTAAATAATTTTAAGCTAAGATTTCATAGTGAAATTTTTATTTCTAAATGATAGTATTAAAAATGATATAAATCAGGGGTCGGCAACCTTTTGTTGTAAGCTTTTCTTTTAAAAAAAGGTCATGTGTTTTAGAGTCCGCGGGCCGCACCAAGACCCTTCGGGGGTCGCGGGTTGCCGACCCCTGATATAATGATATAAATCATAGGTTCTCAAACTATTTCCTAAGCATACATTTTTATAACGCCCCCCATTACTAAAATAAGTAGTATTAAAAAAATGTCATTCATTTTTCTATTTATAAAAATGGCTCCACATTAATAAAAATGGGCTAAAAAGAGAGCATTGATATTTTTTTTAAATGGATCTATTTCCACCGACCACACTTGAACGCCGCCCCCCAAATAACTATCACCCACTTAGAACTAGAAATCGCTCACAGGGGGGGGGTGATATCGCCCACTTTGAGGACTACTGATATAAATGATCAATTGAATGTATGTAGAGTAAATGTGGGATATATGCCCCTATGGGAAATACACCTCAACGTGAAAATGTGCATGTAAGTATTCATAATTCGTTTTTCTTCACTGGCGTTTCGTCAGATGTAAACCCCCGATCCAATTTTAATTGAGTTGCGATCTATTTGTTATTGATTGCTTGTTAAAATAATTAATTAAGCTAAGTGCACTGTTCTTGGCTAATGATTGGAATTTTTTTAACCTATTTTCGTAAGGGATATGTTTAATGATATATTATGTATTTCTGGTAGTTATTTTTGATACCACCGATCAGTAAGATATAATAACTGATTATATTATAATCTCACATTAATTTTAGACCTCGCTACTTTTTATTTCAAACAAAGATTTTTGTTTTTTTACAACGCAAAACGCAAGTACGTGCGTAAAAATATAATATTTTATATTGGACTATAATGGTCTATAATCTATATGGTAAATATATTAAAATATCCAACAGAACAACAAATATCATTTTGATACTTAAAATAACATCTATATGATCATTTTCCCTTAAGAGCAATGTCCAGTGCTACCCCCCTATACAGTGTGAATATTTGTGTTTTCTGACATTTATTTCCAGGACCTTACAAAAATTTAAATAATTGCTAGCATTACAAAATCTTTCAACACTTTTTTATATAAACACGCTAAATGAAGTTGATTTATTTATTGGAAAACCATGTTATTCGAAAATTAGAACATGGGAATATCCTCCCCCCTTTCCAACCGTAGTTTTCGAATTACGCGATGTTCAAATAAGTAAATCAATTTCTTTTAGCGTTTTTACATAAAAAAAAGTTGAAAGATTTTGCAATGCTAGCAATTATTTAAATTTTTATAACGTCCTGGAAATAAATGATATAAAACACAAATATTCACACTGTATAGGGGGGTAGCACTGGACATTGCTCTTTTAAGTGGGGCATATAATATCCAACATTTACCCTATATCACGATCTAGCCCTATATATCCATGCAAGTTATTATAATTATTGCAAAAATTGATAAAAAATGTTAAGGATAACAAAACCACTAAGAAAACCACAAAGATGAAGAACAAAATGGACATTATAGCAAATGTTTTCCAGTTAAACTGGTCTGCTAATGTTAAATCCATGATATTTAAATCCAAGTTTTAGACCTTGGTGAGCCTGTGCGCACGTCACCATCTTGAAAAAACCAGCCAAAATCACGGTTATCCTAAATCATGGGTGGTCAACCCAAATGATCTTGCGGGTCACATATAAAATTATATATCCCTTTTTACTTTAGCCATTATAAAATAAATATATTTTGTAAAAAAATGTTCAAGCCGGGCCGCATGCGCCCCGTGGGTTGGCCGCCCCTGTCCTAAATATCTCCATTCCAAAGCAAATTTCGGTTAAAGTAGTTATAACAAATTGTGTAAACTGTAGAGCATAAAATTTCCTATAACTTTTGTATTTACAATTTTCTTCTAGTTCTAACAGGAACCGAGATAAAAATGTACCTTTAAGTTTGCAAAAAGAAGTAAAATGCAATTTTTTACTAATATTAATTATTTGCAGGGTCTTTCAACTTCTCGCTCATCGATAAATTTTAAATTTTATTGTTATAAGTTTTAAAATTATTAAAAAATATTGAAAGGTAAATTTTTGGCATCTTGTTGAAAATTTTTTCGTGAATTTTGGTGTTTTTTCACGACTTCTTCAACATGAAAAAAGAAAACGGCTTGATGAATCAGAATTATCCTAGTTTACAAGATGCCTACATGAATACTGAATATGTGAATCCAAAGGAATTCGTTCGATAGAATTCAAAATTCGTGTCTACCAGTTGTTTTGCGTATACACGACTAAGTTGTCGTGTACTTCAGCAAGGAGCAACGATTTGGGCCTGAAAAAATTGTAAAGTGTACTCAAAATATGAACAAATATGTGGAGAAAAGTTCGCAGTTGCATGTTTATTTAATTCGCAAAAAGAAAATTCCCAAGGAAAGCGAAAAATAAGGTGCCATCACTTGGGATGACTGCCTTCAGGACCGCCGCTAGGGATACTGCCGCCCGTGTGCAAAGTTTAATTTGGCCGCCCTTGTAGCCGATTTTTTTCGGTTTTTTAATACAATTTCCTAAATTTCTACTACTTATTCCCTGCCGTAAAGTAAATGACCTTTTCTTAACCCCTATTTTTGGGATTTTGGCCGCTTCTAATTTTGGCCGCCCGGCGCCCGTGTGTTTGCACACTGTGAACAATAGGGCGCGGCGGACCCGACTGCCTTAAAAGGATCATTTGGGATGACTGCCTTAAAAGGATGGCAGAAATAAACTCTCACCATATTAACATAATTAATAATAATATAACAGAACTACAGGCCTAGAAGGCCCATGGCTTAGTGGCTATACTAGCCCACATCTTCCCACTCTCAACCAGATATCTCTGTCTAATCTGTCCCAGAAACTTGCATGTATGACACAGCCGCATTCACGGTAATGACGTCGATACAAGTATCAGATCCTGTACAGATAACACCAACAGTGTTTGGATGTCCACTGGAAGGCCGAGCTACGAAATTCTGTACGGTCCGCGATTTGAACCCAGAATTTCCGCTCTGTAACTCAACCAGCGGTCACATCACGCCACAACTGATGCTTAATATAATTAATATAAATACAATTATTAAGCTTGAATTACATTATACTTTTTTCGTCTAGATTCTCGTTCGATTTTGTTTCGAGTTTTTATTTCATTTGCTTTAGTATAGATGGCGCCAAAAGGGACTACCTATCACGGACCTCTCACCTATATTACGCCAATAGGGATGTTGGCACTCCCGAACTCGGACCGACCCGAACGAAAACTCGGACGGGCTGCATATTTCTATTCGAGAAATTTAGACGAAAAAAGTATAATGTAATTCAAGCATTAAAGTAATACTTGATACTTGGAAGAATTGAAAATCTATTATACTTTGTTTACCCAACATATTATCTATGATATTATGCACCTAAACTCCTCCCAAAAAATAGAACAGAATTTTTCTATTGCTCAAAATACTATGAAATACATGAAAAAAGCATACATATAAATTTGTATAGCAGTTTCTATCTTAACAGCTCATAAATCTTTGCTTTCAGTGATCAATGATCATGGATGTTTAAAACTTCTAAGATAAGAAAAAATCTCATCCAAAAACAAATATTATCTATAAAACCGTTTCTCGGGATTTTTGGAAATTATAATAAAAACAACAAAAGTTTTTCAAAAAATATTCCAAGATATTTTTGCATGTCCATTTGAAACCGGTCCTTTTTAGGGCCAAAAATACTTAGGAAGAGTTTCTATTATTTTAACCCACAGAACTAGAAAACCGGGATCTCCGTCCCTTTGAAAATCGGGATCTCTGAAACCATTCGCTTATTAAGTGACATTTCAAAAAATCGATTTCTTCTGTATTACATTTTCTGTAAGTACCTAAAACATTTGGAAAATATTTCCAGAAAGTTTTAAGTAAATGCAGTTAAAATTGTCTATGCTATCAGAGTTCAAATTTAATTTGAATTTAGATAGGATCTTCAGACTAGAGAAGCTAGTAGAACAGATGGCGCTACGAATGGACACGATGATATCGTGTCAAAATTGCTCGATAAGATAAACTAATGGATCAAAACCTAAAAATAGCTGTGTGGAACGCCGATGGCCTTGTCAAACACGGGCCAGAAGTCCAAGCTTTTCTGGGAGAACATAACATTGATATCATGTTAATCTCGGAAGCACACTACACAAATCGCAGCTATTTAAGGATCCACAACTACACCATCTACGTTACAAAGCATCCAAACAACAAAGGCTGGGGAGGAAGTGCCATCATTATTAAAAATAAAATAAAACATTATGAAACACCTAAATATGAAACAGAATACATCCAGGCTACAACAATAGTAGTCGAGGACATGAGAGAACCTATAACCATATCCGCAATCTATAGTCCCCCAAAACATGCCGTGAAGGAAGAACACTACAACGACTACTTCGCCACACTAGGAAATAGGTTCCTTGCTGGCGGAGATTATAATGCAAAACACCTAAAATGGGGCTCACGTCTGACAACAACCAAAGGTAGAGAATTGGTAAAATGCATTGATAAACACAACTTCAAAGTATTATCAACAGGAAAACCTACCTACTGGCCAAGTGACACAAAGAAAATCCCCGATGTCATCGATTTTTGTGTTACAAAAGGTATTCCACCAGATAACCTCACAGCCGAACAAAGCTTTGATTTATCATCAGATCATTCTCCAATTTTGGTAGTGTTAAGCACAAAAGTTATAAACAAAGCAAAACCAGTAACACTAGCCAACAAGAAAACAAACTGGGAACTGTTTGGGATACTAGTTGATGATAAGCTAAAAAATAACACCTCGCTTAAAACACCAAAAGACATAGACTCGGCGGTAGAAACATTTATAACATCAATACAGCAAGCGGCATGGGACTCAACCCCGGAACTGAATGAGAACATAGCCAAACAAAATCACTCAAACCTAGTCAAAGAAGCAATCAGGGAGAAGAGGCAGTTGAGGAGAACCTGGATGACGACTAGAGCCCCGCAAGATAAAGAAAAACTTAATAGAGCAATAAGAACTACTAAAGAGCTTTTAAACGACGAGCGAAACTAAGCTATTCAAGATTATCTCGAAGGATTGACCCCGACAGAGGCCACCGAATACTCACTCTGGAAGGCAACCGCAAAAATTAAAAAAACTAAAGACAACATGCCCCCCATTCGAAAATCAGATGGTTCATGGGCAAGACCTGATAAACAGAAAGCAGATGCATTTGCTAAACATCTAAAAAGCGTATTCAAACCCTTTGCATCTGAAATAACTCAAGAAGAAGAAGACGAAATAGAAATGTCTTTACAAGCACCGCTCCAAATGTCACCACCCATAAAACCAATAAAACTAAGCGAACTCAAAGGGCTGATTAAAAACAACCTGAATCCAAAGGAGCTCCTGGCTATGATCTTATAACCGGCGTAATTATTAAACAGCTACCGGAGAGAGCTCTGATTGCCTTGACACAGATTTTCAATTCAATTCTGAGAACCGGCCACTACCCATCACAGTGGAAAGTGGCCCAAATAATATTGATTCCAAAACCGGGAAAGCCAACAGAGCTGGTCTCATCGTATAGACCAATAAGTCTTCTACCCATCATATCAAAACTGTTTGAAAGGTTGCTTTTAAAGAGATTGAAACCGGTGCTTGACGAGCTTAGCATCGTGCCGAAGCATCAATTTAGATTCCGCGAGAAACACGCGACTGTTGAGCAGATACACAGGGTAGTTGAAGTAATAAATAACACGTTTGAGCGCAAAAAATACTGTTCTGCCGCCTTCTTGGATGTGACTCGGGCTTTTGATAAGGTCTGGCACCGGGGACTGCTGCACAAAATAAAAGCAAATCTACCTGAACCGTACTACCAAATTCTGAATTCATACTTGACAAACAGATACTTCATGGTTAAATTCCAAGAAGAGATTACTGAACTGTACACAATACAATCGGGTGTTCCACAAGGCAGCGTCCTAGGACCAGTACTGTATCTACTATATACTGCAGACATTCCGACTACACAAATACAGTAACAGCGACGTTCTCTGATGATACTGCCATCATGGCAACTAGTGAAATACCTGCATATGCCTCTGAGAAACTGCAAGAAGCTCTGAATGAGATACAGAAATGGCTCAGAAAGTGGCGCATAAAAGCAAACGAGGCCAAATCTCAGCACATAACGTTCACATTGAGAAAAGAGACATGCCCTGGTGTAACCATTAACGGACAAGAACTACCCCAAGCAGAGAGTGCAAAATATCTTGGTATGCACCTGGATCGCAGGCTGAACTGGAAACACCATATATTCACCAAGCGAAAACAACTAGGAATAAAATTCTCTAAACTATACTGGCTGCTTGGCAGAAAATCTAAACTTTCGTTTGAAAGCAAGCTGTGCGTGTATAGGGTAATCCTTAAACCCGTGTGGACCTACGGAGTGCAGTTGTGGGGTGCAGCGAGTGTCTCGAATATTGAAATACTCCAGCGATTTCAATCAAAAACACTACGAACAATCGCGGATGCACCGTGGATCATAACCAATAAATCGTTACACAGTGACTTGAATGTTCCTTTCGTGTGTCAGGAAGCGAAGTGCGCGAGTGAGAAATACTTATCGCGACTCAAACAACACCCAAACCCTCTTGCAGTGAACCTCTTGAACAACAAGTGCACAGTGCCTCGACTAAAACGCATAAACCCACTAAACATAAAAAATGTCCCGCATAGGTAAAATATTGTAATTATATTATTGCATTGTAATGCTTCTAAAACAGACTGTCATTTCTTTTTAACGCTTGTTTAATGTTAAGGTTGCGTAGTAACCCAACTTGTTAGGTCTTTAATGTGAGACTCTAACCACCTGTTGTGATTTATTACACTAAAATTAAGACTAACAATTATTGCTTACGAGCAGATTTTGTGTATTTACGATAATTAAAATAAAAAAAAATTTGAATTTTATTGGGCAGGTTATTAAAAAATTTTATTGCCCTATCAGTTTACTTAAGAAATGGTTTGTATAGTTTCATGTGGTCAACATTGTTGTCCTGCATTGCAATTTAATTCTTGCTTTGCGTTTAAGTACATTTGTCTTGAAATTTTGTAGGCATTTATATCTAATTGGCATTTTCAAAGTCGGTGACCATGGTATATTGAAAACTACGGAATCGAATTGTTTCAAATCTTGTAGATTATAGTCATTCAACAAAGGAATTTTGTTTCACACTCTTTAAAAAGAAATTTTTAGGAATTTTGGATGATCCAGATTCGAGTAGTAGTGGTAGAATGACCATGTCTTTTTTGTTTCTTAATATTTTTTATTATAAAAATTATTTTGTGTGAATAAAAACTTACTCTTTTTAATGTATACCAATATAATTAAAATAAAGTCTTGTAGTCCTTACAAAAAAAATCTTTTAAATCAGGTATTTTTCTTTATTTCTAAGCTAGTCCCTTAAAAATATACCCCAGGGCCACGCAACTCCTCAACTGGGAACTTTGAAAATCGGAATATTTATAAACCAAAATCTTTAAGACCATTCACTTATCTCGGAAATCTTACGGACCCTTACGTGGGCGGGAGGGGGTCCGACGTATTCCTTACGTAAGTTTTTTAATACCTTATGTTGTAAAAGGTAAGGGAGTGTGCCTAATTAATTCTTTTTAAATAATCCTTACGTAAGATGGGGGGAGGGGGTTTGCCACAATCGTACGTACCCTTACGTGGGGGAGGGAGGTCAAAAATTACAAAAATTGTCCTTACGTAATTAATGGACGCTCCCTTATCAAGTTTTTATAAATAACTATATCTCCTGAACCCAGTTAGTGTGCTCAAACCGATTATTATATACCCTCTTTATAATAGTTCAAAAATTGGCCATCATTTTTTGTTTTGCATGATCTCAATAGACGTTCTTAATTGGGGAGAGGGGGTCAATTAATGGAGATACTAGACCCTCACAGCCTTACAATTTTTGAAAATAAAGATTTTCTTTAAATTTTGCGTTTTATCTTCCCTGTAAAAAATTCTATGGATGTCCATAAACAATATTCAGCAACATTTGCTGTGCGCACATTCAAATGCTGAAATTTAGATTTTGTTCTGATGAAAAACACAAAATTATCGACAAAAAATGATAAATGTTTCTCCAGATTTTTCCATAATAGCAATACACGTACAATAAATCATTTAGAAATCAGCAATCTTATTAAATAAATTAAAATCATAAATGCAAATTGTCATGACCTCGATTTTAACATTCAATTTAAAATAAAAAAAGTACTCGTGATAAATAATGCCCTATAAAATAAAACCGGAGGGGCTTGCTTTGCAATTGAAGCGAATTAATATTAATCTCTGCTTTAGAGGGGAATTTAGTGAATATAACGCACTGGAAAAAAATTACACATCATAAAAACAATCCTCTTGGAGATGAATATCAAAGTTTTCCTATTATTTTCGGCTGTACTTTTTTTGGCTAATCAGCATGTTAATGCAAGAAGGGGTAGGAGCAGAGCCAGAACAAAATCCAAGGTAATAAAAATTGATTTGTGTAATAATAACGTTAAAACAAAAACTGCGCTTTAGTTTCAAATTGGATTGCCAATCACGGGGAAATACCGCGACCCAGAATCAGATCAATACTACAACAATAACAATGTAAGTTACTTAGAACAAATTGTTATCTTTGCGACACTTTTCTTTTTATTTTAGGGTGCAAAAATTACTTTAGGTTCACATTTCGATTATGAATACGTCTTGGGACATAAAATTGCGTTCTTGTGTGTTGCTCGTGGAAATCCTCGACCCCACATCACGTGGTACAAAGACGGCAGTGAAATATTTTTGCACCAATATTTAAATGTTACCTAGTTTATTCCATCAATTTGCTTAATTTTTAATTATTTTTGCTTTAGATTCACGAGTGGAGGGTAGGAAACGATCAAATTAAAAGTAAAATAGAAATCGATCCGGCAACGCAAATGGATGCTGGCGTTTATGAATGTACGGCTGATAATATGTACTCCATCGACAGACGATCGTTTAAAACTGACTTCAGTATTGCATTTGATTAATTTTATCAAATCCTGTGATTGTGATAAGTACAAAAGTTATGTAATATTTACATTTTAATAAAACTTGAAAGTTGTGGTTTCCTCAAATTTCACTTTAAGTTACTCAACATTTTTGTAGGAATAAAATTACCTTTTTTCGCTGTGCACAATATCTAAATAGTCATAAGAACGTGCATAGAAACCATCAGTGGTTAATCCTCCCCAAAAGTTGCTCCATGCTTTTCCAGGTCGAACCAATAGAGGTGCCACCACTGTCCTATTCTGTTCTATTAGCAAACGTAAAGTAAATGGATTATCAAGATGAGCAATGGAATCCACTGCAAAGTACAAGTCGCACTTCTTCAACAGGCAATGATCTCTGAAATGGTAAGGTAAGAAAAAGTGGTTTTTAGGTTTCCCATACTTTACAGTGACAAATCTCTTGCAACCCATTCAGTTGTTCCATCATCAGGAGTTATTTGTTTCACGCTTACATATTCCTTGCCTTGATCTTCTACAAATTTGGTTACATGTGGAATATGGAATTTAGCCTAAAATTATAATATTTACGATATTTTGCTGTGAGTTGATTAGCAATTGAGTTATTGAAAAGCCAATCAGATATGGATGTTATTGGAAGAAAAATTGGAAGTGATTAGAAAAAGTAGAAGTAAGAAAAGGAGAATTAGTGCTGTGAAGGAGACTTAAAGTAAGAGTGCATCTAAATAACAGACAACTAATAATTGGAATATTTAAATATCCTTATCAAAGAATTGATCATCTCTTCTCTCATTATCTGCTTAGTGCTATTGTGAAAACAAGAATTTAGTTGATGGATGAAAATGAATAAGTAAATGGAAAATTTGGCCTCTTAAATTACGTTATTTTGTTAGTAAGAAGTGTTATTTTTCAAAAATTAATGCACTTACAGCATTATGTATGAACAAATGAATGCGATCTTTTGGATACTCCAAATCGTGAACTTTCAGTAACTGTTCTTCCAAAAATGGCGTTGGACTTTCAATAAATATTGCAATTAAAACGGATGGATAGTTTGCACTACTTTTACTTTGTAAATCAATATGACCCCATTTACAATGAAGGCAACCCTCTTCCGGTGTCCACGAATGGGCTAAATAATTACCTAAAGAATTCAATTTATGCTTAGATTGACCATTGCCGTGAATTATTAAAGGCTGAGTATGAGAGACCACGTTTCTCAGCCGCAGTTCGGTCGATTCTTTGTCTTCTTTTGAAAAAAGTTCAACTTCACCTGCAAAATTTCAGAAATTAAACTGAATTGCTAAGTATCCAAAAGCTAACTTACTTATAGCACCATACAAGTTTTGGAATATTTGACTCTCATGATCCAATTTAAACTGTAAACGAGTCCTAATCGATTCATCCAAATACGCCTGTGTGAAGAACAACTGGTCGTCACCAGTATCTGTTAATGGAACTCTTTCCAGTAACTCCAGTATTTCTGGAATGTAACCCATATAAAGACCAGAATTAAGAAATCTTTTACCATGTTTCGGAATCGGATATGAAGGTTCCAAAGATGCATCTGGCCAACATGCTCCTTCGGCACCAAACAGCACACGAGCTTCTGTTCTTTTAAACTCATCAATTATTGCATTTAAATCATTTAGAAAAATGACATCGTAACTGCACGAAAAAAAAAGTTAGTTTTGTTTGTAAAAAGGTGCAAAAAGTTATTACCCATCAGTAAAAAGCATTAAACGATCTTTATCGTTTGCGTACGGTTTCAAGGCTTCCTTGAGTAAATTTACTTTCCAACCTCCCCCCGTTGAATGGCGTATATCTTCACCACCTTTCCATTCTTGACCCCATCCCAAAATATTGGGATTAATTCCATATTCTATAGTCGAACGTAAGTATCTTTGAAAGCCATCTGTTTCTGATGTTGCTACCGTATAAACAAGAATATCGTCTGGAAAAAATGTAAATATTAGCTTCCTATCTTGAAATAAAAATGGGGTAAATGAGGATCCAAAAACGAATTCAATTAAACGTTTTTCCGTTTTGGTTTTATTTGTTTTTGGTTCCTGCTTATTCTATAAATAACAAAATTAGTGTTGTTGATTGAAACGAAATGCACTTTGAACGATTTCTTTATGTAGGTCAAAACTTACAAATTTCTTTATCGCAGTTGAATTCAAAATTTTACTAAATTTTTATAAACAAAAAATTGGACTACATAAAATATTTAATTTTTAGTGATAAAAAATAATAACCATATCTTATTGCTAACGAATTGGCCAAGAAATTTATTTTTTATCACTCATTTAAGACAAAATTATCGCATAAACTATTTATGTTGAAGTTATCGTATTTTTTAGTTTTGATAACAATAATTTGGTTATTCCATTTAGAAACTTAACAAAAAAAGATCTCATGTTTTTCTCGAAATAAAAATTAATTTTCTTTCAAAATTTTTATAGGTAATAAAAAAATCATTCGAATTTTTGTAATTCTACGTTTAAAAAGTCGATGATTGAAATGTTACCTAACCAATTTAATTACTTTGCCGATGCGTGTAATTTTACACTCACAATAGTTAATTTAACTTTAAATGTAAGTAATTTTACTTTTAAGTTCAATGAACCTGGGGTAACGAACAAGCAATTAAAATTTAAATGATTGATTGCCAATCTCTTCGTAACTCGTAGACGAAGTTGAGAATTGTGTTGGGCGAAATAACGGGTGAACGAAACAAGTTTGCTCCAAAAAGAGTAAAGCAAAATTTAACGTCCAAATTCATAAGTGAAAGGAAGGATAAAAAGTGGTAATTGTAGAACCTAAATTGTCTATTTTTGGTTCATTTCCTTTTTTTAAATTTGAAATGATTTAGTCAGTTAATTCATGCCCGCTTTGTACTGATCAGCCGGTATCGTCATAACCACAAGTATTCGTCTTTTTCTGTTGAACACATTTGGACTTTCAGACATTTTGATATCTTCCACCATTATCGAGTTATTAGAGAAAAACGTTTGAGTCCAATAGAGCTCTCGTGATTATGACTGTAAATGAGAAACATCAGTTTGTTTTATTGCAACAATAAACCACGGCACGTCATTCGTAATAATTTTGATTGGTTAATACATGTGCTGTCATCTATAAATACATTTCTCTGTTCGTAACGCTAAATATTTTAAGATTGCAATTAACGAATTTTCTTTTTAAACTAACCATCCGCGTATTTTTATTCATGAGTCTTCATGCTTTTTGCTCATTTACACATTTCTTTTGAAAATGTAACTTGAAGAAATATAACCCCCCTCCCTATCAACAAATTCCAACAATAATTAATTGTAGTATTTCTAATTATATTTTATTTCACAAATCTGAAAAAGAACATAACTTCTTTACTGGATCATGCTCCATCATTATTTGATTACATTAAATCCTAACAAACTTGACTTTCATTCTAGAACATTACTCACGACATTATCCCATATTATTATTCAAGTATCTGATGAATATGTATCTCCAATAATTGAGTCCGTTAGTGTGACGTCACAACGCCTAGAAATTGGCAAACCGTCTAACGCGAATTGACTAAGTGGTTTGCGCCCATTTGAAAAAGAACATAACACGAACATTTGCAAACACGACGATCGCATCAAGGAAAGTGTCAACTGTTTCAATATAACCCTATTTAATTCATTTAATTGTTATAAACTTATATTAATTATGTAAATAATTCACTATTCTACTAATTATAGTCTACTATTTTAATGTAGAAAGTTCCTTAAGTATTTAAAGCAAACCATTTTTTAAATTTAATTGGTTGCTCTCATTCTGGTGAAAAACCATTAGATAGCATGACATTATAATTAATAGTTTAAATAATATAAAGACCTTTTAAAACCTTTTTAACGTATAGATTTAAATTTTAGGAAACATACTGCGATTTTCACCGCTACGGTGTCTTTTTCTTTGAATTATATTTTATTTAAAAAGTGTTAAAAATAATTGTCAAAAGTAGAAGGTTTCTCGCTACTGTGAATTCAATCACAATTGTACAATATTGTGCACTTCACTCAATTTTTCTCATTAACTAAACTTTCACATACCGTAAAATGGGGTGAATCACAACAGGCAGGTGAATCACAACAAAAGTTTGGGAAGGCACAAATAATTTTTCTGTGCTGCAACATTGAATAAAATTATTTGATTAATCCTTGATGCACAGAAAAATTATTTGTGCCTTCCCAAACGTTTGTTGTGATTCACCTGCCTGTTGTGATTCACCCCATTTTACGGTATGTGAAAGTTTAGTTAATGAGAAAAATTGAGTGAAGTGCACAATATTGTACAATTGTGATTGAATTCACAGTAGCGAGAAACCTTCTACGTTTGACAATTATTTTTAACACTTTTTAAATAAAATATAATTCAAAGAAAAAGACACCGTAGCGGTGAAAATCGCAGTATGTTTCCTAAAATTTAAATCTATACGTTAAAAAGGTTTTAAAAGGTCTTTATATTATTTAAACTATTAATTATAATGTCATGCATTCTAATGGTTTTTCACCAGAATGAGAGCAACCAATTAAATTTAAAAAATGGTTTGCTTTAAATACTTAAGGAACTTTCTACCATAAAATAGTAGACTATAATTAGTAGAATAGTGAATTATTTACATAATTAATATAAGTTTATAACAATTAAATGAATTAAATAGGGTTATATTGAAACAGTTGACACTTTCCTTGATGCGATCGTCGTGTTTGCAAATGTTCGTGTTATGTTCTTTTTCAAATGGGCGCAAACCACTTAGTCAATTCGCGTTAGACGGTTTGCCAATTTCTAGGCGTTGTGACGTAGCCACTAACGGACTCAATTGTGCAAGTAGTACATTACGCCAGTTAAATAACAGCATAGTAGATAAGATGCGTCCTGCTAAGATATAAATTTCTTAGAATGCATTAACGTTATTAAAAAATGTACAGTATATTAAATTTTTAACATCCGAGAGTAAAGATACTGAAAATGAAAGAAAAAGAGAAACGTTAATCTATTCCTTTTCCAATACAAAGTACTACTTATTCAATTTCAACCAGTGGTGTAGCTAAGATTTTTGGATCCGGTTGTAAAATATTGCAAGGGGCCCTCTCGGATTATAATTATTGTGAAATCATTCATTGTGAGGATGATTCAAATTATTTGGATGTTGTGAGTTAATTTATATTTTCTTACATTAACATGAGCCTGAAGAAATACATTTTTCAAAAATATTTACTTATGTTAGATTATAATACCAAAACAGGTCACTCATTATGGTTAATTTGAATTTATGCTTTAGCTGTTATTTTCCAATTAATTTAGGATCTGAGGGTAACTCCCAAAGTGTGTGTTTTTTGTGATGAGTATTTTTATCGGTTCTTTTGATAGATCATTATGATTTATGATTGATAGTCCAGTTTTATAAAATTTTAATTTTGATAAATTTTTAAACATTATTAAGATGAAGTAGGTACTACATAATAATTAATAAATTACTGTAGTATTGATTTTTCATATTTATTTATTTTTTACCGTGGGAAGGCCTGAGCTCTCCTTTTGAGGTTGCCTGATGTGGAACACCAAATTTTAAATTAATCTAAAGTAAGACTTTTATAAAAATTTGGCATTCTCCCAGTTATACGAAGTCAGGTACGATCTAAAACTACACCCTTTCTTCACCAGGAACGCTTTTTTCGACAAGGAACGTAATAAATTTGGATGAAAAACTCATGTAGGTATGTCAATGACATTCAATTTAATTTTTTTACATTGATAACAGTGCGTCTCGTTGATAAACCATTTATTCATAGTTACAATTCTGCATATCCGTTAGATTTAACTTATTAATCAAAAACTATTAAACCAATTAAAATAAAAAAATATGCTAGCCTATTTAAACACATTTGATTTATTAACCAATTATTTGCGATTTAACCTTAATGATATTCCGAATTAATATCTATTACTTCCTGGAGCTATTTAGCTCACCCTTCGGTGTAACAAGACACTTTGTATCCTGTTGTTAAAGTTCCCATTTTGGTGGAAATAGAGCACTGCAGGTGACTAATTAAGGCACATCAAGTTTCCAAATTACAAAAACTACAATTCGCCTAACCATCTTTTCATAAAATTTAGAGAACATTGCAGAAGGATACGAGTATGGCGAGTGTCTCTTGGAACTCGAAGATGTTCGACAAGAAGTTCCAATTATGACAAGAAGATCTATGTACCCAAGTCACTCTTCCGATTTTCTGTGATGAAACATGTCACCATGTGCCGAAACCAAGCAAACTCTTGCTGGAACTCGAGATGACTATGTTTAAATCATACACAGTTATTATGCAGCTCATAATGTGAACTTTCGATTCTGATATCGAAAGGTCAGATTTTTGGATCGAAATGTAACCTATAATCCTAAAAATATTGATTATTTTCAATCAAAAACTGATTATTTTGTTAGGATTATAGGTACGTAGGTCACATTTTGATCCAAAAACTTGACCTATCATAACACCTGATTCAGCACGTATAAATTAATATAACGTAGTATAATAATTTATGATAAAACAGACAAGTTTTAGAAAAGACAATTATACAATTCATGATAAAACAATAATGAAAGTTTTGGTGATGGTATGGTCCCAAGATCCCAAGCATTCACCAATTTATTGTTATTCTACAATCACTATTAATTTCTATGCAATTACTACTATAATCAAAATTACTCTTTTATAAATTATTTAACAAATTTACATATTATTAACTATTACCACAGGATCAGTTTATTACAAATAATGTATGAATTGAACCATATCAGTGGCTTGGTGTGATCGCTGGTTGAATTATAGAGCGGAAATTCTAGTGAACCTCTACAAGTTGTGGATTTAAAATTTGGTTCTATATTATTTAATAAATCAAAAAGTCAATACCAAAAAAAAAGAATATTAAACTCCAGGTTCAAAACAATCATCTACTTATAGAAGAACATTTAATGGGGTGCTTCCTACGCAACTAAAAATAGAAAAGAAGAGTTTAACTATTATGAAATATACACAAGGTATACGTTAATTTCGAAAAATCCTTTGGTAATAACAATTTAAAAAATTATTGATAATAAAAGGTCAGTATGAAAATATCACTATCATATTTTTATTGGACCTGAATGGAAATGCATCAAATAATCCAATGCCAATAAACAAAGAAGTAATCAGGAGATTGCAATTTTCTCCTACGTTGTTTATTATACTACATAAACGACGCTACACATAAAATAAAGAAATTACATGAATATAACTGAACAAAAGAACCACATTTACCTCACACTTTTATAAACCGATGATGTCACATTTGTCTTTTGAAACGAGAAATGAGCTGATAATGAGTACCTAAATGCAAAGAATACACTTGAAAATTTCGATAAAAAATCCAAAACTAAGTGAATAATTTAAATTATTTTGGATGTGATACCTCATATGGATATGGCAATGACATTATGTACATAAAAAATTAACAAATTTAGTAATATAATATGTGTAAATATCAAGAAACACCCAATACAAAAAATACGAAAGGAAACCCACTTAAAACTAAATCATGAAGGTGAATCAAACTGCAGAATTAAGATTTTAGAGCCACATGATGCAGCCTCATGGACAGAATAAATTTGTTGATATTATAGAAGAACTGCAAGTCAATAGGGGGGAGGGGGGTACAAGGAGTCAGTTGTACCCAAAGAAATATTTTATGGGATGTGTCGCATCTGCTATCCGGTATCATCAGGTAACATTTACTAACCGGCCATTAGCCAGTATTCAGCACATATCTGCAACTGACCCCCCCCCGGCTCCCATGCATAATTATCTCATCAGTCGTTTACCTCTCTGTAGAATCATCGTGCCCTATTCTTCTGTGATGTGCGTTTAAAGGGTTTTTAGATACGAAAACCTACGGATTAACGTTGAAATCAAACCACAGAAATGTAATTCACTTCATTTTGAAAAACGCATGGAAATTATGATAGGGTCAACATCTGAGCAAAATAAATTACTGATGATATAAACAAAGATACCATGTTTCTTGTCTTCCAACAATCAGAGTTAAATCTGCCAGGAATGGTAGAGAATAGCTGCCTTTACACACACGGGATTCCTGACGCGATTCATGACGTTCCAAGAACGACGCGAAAACCGACGTGCCGGGAACGCCCCGTTCCAAGAACGTCGTCCTATTTAAACACACACACCAGGCGTGTCGGCAGCCCTTTGTGAATTGGAGCGTTTCAAAACTTTGCCTTTAGACACACGCTCCAAACCCGCACGACTAGTCGCGTCCGCTCCAATCGCGCGATTCCTGACGCGATTGGAGCGGACGCGACTAGTCGTGCGGGTTTGGAGCGTGTGTCTAAAGGCAAAGTTTTGAAACGCTCCAATTCACAAAGGGCTGCCGACACGCCTGGTGTGTGTGTTTAAATAGGACGACGTTCTTGGAACGGGGCGTTCCCGGCACGTCGGTTTTCGCGTCGTTCTTGGAACGTCATGAATCGCGTCAGGAATCCCGTGTGTGTAAAGGCAGCTAATGGGAGAAAACAAACATATTATGCCTATGGTGATGGTTACATCTGGTCGAAACGTAGCTAATGTAGCCTCAGCCTTAAAAGTAGTGAAAATCTTAGGTCGCCCGCTCTGGAGGTCCTCTCTTTTCAGCTCAAAACCAACATTCATAGAAATTGCATTTATTCTTGGTTAATCAAGTTAAGATAGAATATATTTAAGGAAATCAACAATTATAATAATTAAAAAGCCAAAATGAAAATTAATAATCATCAATTATTTTGCATGTCTTTTTATAATAGTCCAACTTAAAATGTGTTAGTACTAACTTTATTTAAATAACCTTTCAACTTATTACTTAAATCCGTATAGATTGGCTCATAATAATAAGGAAGGAGAAACGCATCTGGAAATAACATCTCTTTTTATTTTACATACTCAAATATAGGGACATGATCTCAATATCTACCAGATGTACTTCCTTTTAAGATTAAATAATTATATCACCAACTGCTTATTTTCAAATTTAGTCAAATTTTTAAGAAAGAAAAAAACCGGAAATTATTAAATATTTTATATGACCGAATAATATTTTTAAATTCAAAAATTAGTAACATAAACAAACGATTTTAAAATTATTAAAATGTAACTTACCATCTTGTTTACTATTTATAACAGTAAGATATGTAAAAAGGACTATCAAAATTTCGATTTTTATAAGCTTACATACATATTTTATTGCCATTCTTAAAATATTCACGTAAAACTACCCACACCGTTCAAAAACACATCTATCCCACCACCATCTTATAAATCTACTGAATATGTGAATGTGCGATAACATCCAAACGGCAACAACGCTGCACCCAGCCGCGTTTTTTTATATACAAAGTGCTTCATCCAAATCGGATATTTTTGGTTTAAAAAATTGAATTTACAGAAATAATAAAAACTTTTGAAGATTTAAAAATACACAAACCTGCTCTAGTACCTTTTTCAAAGGTAGAAACTGTGGCCTCGTTTTTCTGGCACAAATCATCTCCCGAATCACACTGTGGGAAAATGAAAATATCCTCTCCTATTAAATTAAAAAGTATTTATTTTAAATAAAATTATCTGATAAGTAATAATAATTAAGAAGAAGAAGTTATAAAAATCATTTTTACCTTTAGCAATTAACAGAATAAAATAAAAACTTACTACACCAACGTTAACCTGCATTATTTCACATTCAAATCTTAAATGAATTTTTATCCGTTATACTATAAAATTGTATTCAGCGTAAAACGCAATGAAGCGAAAATGTGTAGGAAAGTTTAAAATAATCGAAAATTGGAAGTAGAAAAAAAAATTAAATGCGGTTTCATAAACCGCAAGTTATTCAAATAAAACTGCTGACTGAAAAATTGAATTGTACGCTCATTCCGTAAATTTTATAATTCTGAATTTTATTTGCTGAAATCAAAACCACTTATAAGATGTGTGTTAAAAGTAAAAGTTATTTTTCAGTGGTGTAGCTTATCTCGAGCCCTCCCGCGATTATTTTTGAGCCCATAAATTGGGAAAATTTTCAACGCCTTGCATTTAAGGTGGCCGAGAAATTCGTTTTTCTTGTTCGACACAAATCTCAAAAACGAATAAAGTTGAAGAAATTCTAAAAACAGTATCAGAAAGCCTAAGTTTGATATTACAAATTGGGTGTTTTTCAAAAAAAAATATCGCAAAAAATTTATTTTAATGAGAATTTTTTACAAATATTTCTTTCATCGTAAATTTTGAAAGCCCAAATTTGGATTCTAGTTGTAGCGGAAACCTTGAAGAACAATATTTCACAAAGTCGGTATGTTAAAATTTTCTATTTTTTGAGTTTTGTGTCGAATAGAAAATGTCTTGAAATCTTTCTAATAACACATATATGTAGGCAACCAACAGTGCAGATCTAATTTTAAAAATTTACGGTAATATCCTTCCAGGTATAAGGGAGCACACAATATATACCTAAGAATATACCCAAATTTTTTTTAGGTACGGTTGCAACTACTATTACAATGGGTGCGTTTAGCGAAGGTCAGCGACTGAGATGTTGACTACAGCGGTTTCGCTAAACGGTACGCTGAGCAAGCGCTTACTTACAACTGTTGAGTAAACAACTCAGCGCAAAAATTTTACGCTGCGTCGCACAGCTAATGATGAATTTAACACGTGACCCTTCCCCGCCCATCCCTTAACCTTAAAATGTTATGTGTATGTTTAGTTCAGGTGTTTATGTTATGTTTAATCAATTAATTGGGTTTAATTTATTAATATCTTAAGCTTAAGCAGCAAAATATACACAACTTAACCTCACACTTTTAATTCACTTTTAATGTATTTAAGTTGACTTGCTGACTGTAAGCATACCGTTTAGCGAAACTCAAATAGTTGAATGTCATCATACTCAACATAGTTGACCGATGACTTTAAGCAGCTGCGCTCGCTAAACGCACCCAATAATTGTAATAAATCTATTCAGTTAAGATACAGTAGACTCGCGTTAATGTGAACAACAAAAATTAACCTGAATAATATTATAAAAATTCGTTAAATAACACAACTTTAAGTGTCTTTTGTTCTTTATAATAAAGGATAATAAAGGATTATAAAGAACAAAAAACACTTAAAGTTGTATTATTTAACGATTTTTTATAATATTATTCAGGTTAATTTTTGTTGTTCACGTTAACGCGAGTCTACTGTATTTAAAAAACACAAACTATTAATTATAAGTTAGAGAAAGAAAAGCAAAATTAAATTAAATTGTGTTTTAAAATTTGATTTTAAAAATTCAAAATCCTTTTGGATTCTGGATTTATTGTATAATAATGTATAAGATAAACTCACACGTACTTAGGAATCTAAATCGGGCCCATTGTCAGAGGCGGATTTCCAAAGAGGCGCATGAGGCCTAGGGGGACCTCAAAATTCAGATTTTTTGGACCACCGGTTTAGTGCATATATCAAAATAAAAAATTCATCCCGATCCTGTCACTCCCCAAACCTTTACAGTTCAAAAAAAATAATTATAGACATTAGTCATGGGGGGGGGGTTATGAGGAAGCACGATAATTATAACATAGTATGATACTTATGGAATAAGTATTTTTACTTGTTGAATTGTTATTATCATAGTTATTATTACTATTAGTATAATGCCCGTTTGCACCACCTATCCTTAAAGGTGCCGCTTAGCTAAGGAGTGGACTAGAATGGGCTGAAGAAGAAGAATTATATTATAATTAATTATATCCAGTGTTACATTGAATAATTTGTGTTTTGTCATTTATTTATATCCTATATTATAGAAGTTTTCTATAGAAGCATAATTATTCGAAAACTAAGACTGAAGGGGGGGGAGTTTCCCACATTCTAATTTTCGGATAACGTGGTATTCCAATAAATAAATCAATTTCCTTTAGCGTGTTTACATAAAAAAATGTTGAAAAATTGTGCAATGCTAGCAATTATTTTAATTTTTGTAACGTCCTGGAAATAAATAACATAACACACATATCAATGACTCTGAGCTCTTTATCACAGAGAGAAAAAATCGTCGGACAGCTAGTAATTTCGGTTTAGTCATAAATAAAAGAAAAACTACTCACTGTCACAACTTGACTGGGGAAAACGAAATGAGCTGGTAGCTGTGTTTTGATTCTGAAAATGATGAAAATAAGCAAGAGTAGTATCCGCCAAATCGCTCGAATACTTCAACCAAGATGTTATTCGCTCGCATCTGGTAACATTTTTCGTATGTTCGTTAGTGTAAATATGAAAATAAATAATTTTTGAAATTGCTTGTTAGTTATTATTGAAAATGAAATTAATGAGAACGGCACTGGCACGTTCTCTCACCACTTCTACTGTGCAAGAAATTGGCTACGCCCAATTATCTAACTTTAGATGAACTCTACATACATTGTGTTCGGCAAATTAGTACTTGTATTTTAGACATGTGTACGCCCTTCGTCAGAATAATATAATATTTAATTTAATTGTTATTTAATTTATTTATAACTCTATATTTTAAAATATCTTAATTATTACTTCGTCATCACAATCAATAAAGGTGATTTACTTTTAATGGATTAGCATGTTTACAACACTAGAGCTTAAAAGTATTTTCCCACCTTATAAATTGTAATGTAATGGTACCGCGCGTTTCAATTGTAAAATCCTTTCATTTAGGCATATTTCTAGTAAATTATTTGAAACAGCACAGTTTAGAATATAAATATGTTACAAAATTTAAGATGTATTTACGGTAAAATGTAAAATTACCTATTGTGTCCCTAAAGAAAAGGATTGCTACCTGCTTTGAGTAATTTCAGCCCCTAAGCTTCTAGGATAATAAATTTTTGCCACAAACCTATTTTAATGCGAAAAATGAATTTGCCGCTACAGTAGCGACACCAAACAGATTTAGTTTGCTATTCGGACTTCTCGGCCACCTTAAAGAATTACGTTTTAGGAAAGTGTGACCAGCGGCGGTTCTAGGGCGGTGCGACCGGTGCAATCGCACCGGGCGCCATCCTAAGGGGGGCGCCAAAATGACAAAATATTTCGAAAAAATGAATAATTTGGGTTTCTTTTGGAAAAAAAAATATATTTTTTTGAAATTTGCAAGCGCAAAAGCGAGGAATATGGCTTTGTAGTTAATTTTCCTTTCTTAATTTGTTTAAATACTCCTTTTCAAATAAATATTGTTTCTGTTTACGTTTCACTCGACGGGGGGGGGGCGCCAAAATGAGATCTCGCACCACTTAAAAATCTTGCTAGAGCCGCCGCTGAGTGTGACACCTTCGTCGAAACAACGCAAATCGAATCGCATATTTTTATAAGATCCAATAGCAATAAACGAACAATAAACCCAATAAGGCTCAAGTGGCGCAGCCTTATAGGTCAATTTGAACGTTAACTAGGTGTTTTTAAATCAGCATGACCCTGAACGATGGTTAAATTGGTGATTTGACCATAAAAGATGGCGCTGCGTATGCCTATCGGAGCTACGAGCACGAGCTACGCAACTAGCGAATTAATTGCTAAGAAAATCGCTCACAGTAGCGCAGTTAGCCTATTAGGGGCATACGGTTCTTTGTTATAGGGTGACGTGTGCAAAATGTGAAGATATGGGATTTTAAATCGTGTAGGGGGGGGGGGTATTCCGTAACCTTCAGGCCAGAGAAAAATATTTTAGTAGAAATTTTACTTATTATACCTACTAAATTTATCACATGTTTTAAATATTTTTTATTCTATTTTGCACAGTGGGCAATGTCCCTCCCCAACCCCTAATAGTTACGGCAATGATTACATAATGCTAAAAACACGTCTTTTTTTAAATTTTGTCACTAATTTTTATCTATTAGAAGTAAAAATAACCTAACATAATTTTTAATTGAGAAACTATAATGAGGAAGTGGTATTGAAGACACCGCGTGTCCCCCTCCAAAATACATTTTTTGTTACATACAATTTTGAAAAGTTTAGAAAAGTTTGTCCGTGGCGCATTTTCTATTGTTTATTTATTTAAGTGATAGCAAACTCATTCCCAGGAAAATTCTGCGCTCAGCCTTATTTAAAAAATTAGTGGGAGTGCCTCCTGAAAGGAAAATCTAGCTATAAGCCTGATATGCGAGATCCTTGCGAGATCCAACAATCGTGGCATATTTTTAGGATAGATAATAAGTGGGACAGTCCGGTCTACTGCATAAATCTTTTAAACGAAAGAAGATACATGAAAGACGGGAGGGGTGATACATATAGGGTGGGTTGATATACTGAACCAAGTTAAATAATTTCAATCAATGAACAAAATTCACTATATTTATGTAGAATTTATAAATTTGTTCATTTCATTTATGAAAATTTTATAAAATCAGTGATTTTCAACCCATGAACCGGGTTAATTGATTTTTATGAATATTATTATACTTATTTACTTCTTAGTTACTACCTCTTCTGGTAGGGGTCGATGTAAACTGCCCCAATTCATGAAACAGGTAAAATTTTTAAACTGTAAACTGCCCTCCGAAAAAAAATGGCAACACTAATCCCGAATGTAAACTGCCCCAAAGTTGGTATGGTATTAGGGCAGTTTACACCCCGCTTACACGAAGGATAATGGGATTTATTTAGTATAGGGACTTATACTAAATTTTATGTTATTACGATATTTAAAAAAAAATGTCGTATTATAACAATAACCTACCGAGGGATCCCTGTTATAAAAAAAATAAGTTTGTGTTTGTTTTTTAAAGTTATTACGCAGATCTCAATTTTAGAAAATTAATAAATAGATGAAAATTATAAATTTTATTAAAAAAAAAACACCTTTCTTAAAATTCAGGGCAACTGTAAAAAGAGACAGATTTAACAAAATCCAGCCTCGATATTTCTTTGAGGGTGTATTTTTGCAGGACTTCAGCAATAATTTTTTTCTTATTTTTGGAATCGTTGGTTTGGGTAGGTGGCTTTGAAAAACTATTCAAAGCAACATTAACCTTGTGCTGTTCTTTTTTGAGAGCATCTACAAATAAGTAAATATTGGGATGACAATATTGTCGAATGAAAATCCACAGACGCTCTCTTGCCCAAACTTTTGGAAGAAATACCGCACGTTCCCCCACATAGTAAGTTAATAAATATTTGGAAAACATGTTGAGATTAGCATCTTCCAGTTTGATCGTAAGTAAATCATGATAGGTTTTCAAAACGTCTTCAGCTTGCAAAAATTTCAATTCGAAACGTTAAAGTTAAATTGTTTTTCGTCCCCCCCCCTCCATGACATGGGCAAACAAATCCCCCCCCTGACCAATAATCAAATAGGTGACTGTAAACTGCACAAGAACACCATGAAACAGGTACTTTCTATTAATAAATTCTTCTTCTTTAGGTGCCTATCCGATTTCGGATGTACGGCGATCCCCCCCGACTTAGCCAAGAAGGCTGTACCAGGGAAATGTTAATGGGGTGGTAGTTTGCCTTCCCCTTAGTCCACAGATCAATTTTGGACATATTTAGATCATTAACATTTTAAGGATTCTTCTTGGCATATTACTCTCGGTGGTTTGCCATTGCCTTCCGAGGGGAGACGGTCAGAATAAAGTTCTTACTTCACTCGGATTCGAACCGAGTATTTACCGTTCATAAACTCTCGTGACCGCTAAGCTCCGACCGCCTCTATTAATAAATAAATAACATTAAATAAAATAATATAACCTAAGCTATAAACCGGGATCATTGAAAAGATGGATAAAATCTGCATCCTTCTATTGATGCGTTTGCTCTTTGAATTTTACATGCATTTCTCATCGAGCTAGAGCAGGGAATTATATGCAACAACATACCAGTCTTAAGGCGAAGCATCACCACGTTGGTGTAAAACCTTCTTTAAAAAGATTCGTTAAACATGTTTTTCAAGAAATGTTTATATATTTTTGGAATTTTCTAAATTCAGCTTCGTAGCTCAATAGAATAATTGTTTCTTGATACTGTCAACTTTTGGTAATTCTATTTAGTAATACGATATTAAAGAAATCTCGAATTCCAATATTCAGAATTTTCAAAAAAAGGAATGTCAAATTTCTTTTCAAATGTAGTAATAAAGACAATTATTGTAATACTTTAGTTTACAGAAACGATCATTCTATTGAGCTACGAAGCTGAATTTTTAAAATTCCAAAAATATCTAAATATTTCTTGAAAAACATGTTTAACAAATCTTTTTAAAGAACGTTTTACACCAATATTTAGTCACGTGGTGATGCTTCGCCTTAAGGTAACCCTAACAAACTAACCAATAGAAAATGTAAATTACCAATTTAAAATGTTGATTAGCGCTAATAAACGTTTTCTATTGGTTAGATTGTTAGGGTTACCTTAAGACCGGTATGTTGTTACATATAATTCTCTGCTTTACGTCATCACTCATCACCACTTCAAAATCAGTACCTTTAAGGGCCAGTTGTATAAAAGAGGGTTAACTCGGGGATCAGCTGATCCTGGTTCAAGAGCTGACCCAGGATCAACGTAAGGTAGATAAATTTACTTGATAGGTTTATTTTATAAAAAAAATTTACTTGATAGGTTTATTTGTAATCTATCTACCTTGCGGCGATCCTGGGTCAGCTCTTGAACCAGGATCAGCTGATCCCCGAGTTAACCCTCTTTTATACAACTGGCCCTAAACGGTTCTTGTTTAGGTCAAAAAAATTCTTAGAGAGTTTCTCTTAACAAGGATTCCCCTAATTCATTTGTTGAAAATGTAATTAAAGACATTAATTTGTAGTGTTTCCAATAAATTTCTATCTTGCTGTTTTACTCAAAATTTTCTTATTGTTAATATTATTATTCAACAATAAAAATTCTCTATACCGTAAAATGGGGTGAATCACAACAGGCAGGTGAATCACAACAGAAGTCGGGGAAGCGACAAATAATTTTTTTGTATTGCAACATTGAATATTTAAGAAATCTGTTATGTCAGCAAACGTTCCTTAGGTAATAAGCTTTTACAATTTTCTATTATTATACCGCTAGCTGCGATAAAAAATATAAAAACCGTCATTTGTTTCATGCACCAAGAAACCGTTAAAAATTAGCTGCTTCAAAACTTGGTGTGTTGTGTCTAAACAACGATATATTTTAAATAAATTAATATTGTGTGTGAAGTGGTTACTATAGAGGTAAGTCATGGTACATTTGGATTAAGATTGTTCAATTCATTCATTTAGTATTCTAAGCATTTTTCAGAATCGACAACATTGGGTGTAAAACGGGGTGAATCACAACACCATGCCTCGTGTATATAAATCCGATCCTCATGGGAAAAGGTAAAAAAATATCATACAAACACAATTCAAGTGGCCATAGAAAGTGGCAGGGCTAGAATAAGCTTCAGACTGGCAGCAGAAGCTCATGGTGTAGATCATACAGTCCATTTGTTGTAAATTTCATTCATCGCCTCAAAGATCGCATATCTGAACGCATTAGTCCAAATATAAAGCGAACCCGTGCTGGGGTTTCCCCAAAGAAACTTTCTCCTGGAAGAAAAAGAAAGAAATCAGAAGTTGAAGCTAGAAAAAGCGTTAAAGGACAGTGACAGTGAAACTAGCGATAGAGATGACCAAGATCCCCATTATATAGGATAGTATAATAGCAGTGAAGAGTTTGAGCAGCACAATAATAAATTCGAAAAAGACAATGTTGAATCTGAACCGAATCTGAACACAAGAATGAAAATTTTGGACAAGAGAACGAAGATATATATATTCCCATTTAAGTTGGTTATTGGTGCACTGGAGGCCCCGAAAATGGAAAGAAGAGGAGTAATAAGGTTTTCAGTAAACGCCTCCAACATAAATAATGACTTTTCATTTATTGTATGCCACCTCTATAATAGAATAAAACTTTTATTTTCACTTTTGTATGTTTAATTTAGTAGTTTACACATAGTGTTGTGATTCACCCCGAGTGGTGGGTGAATCACAACACGAAGCATTTTTTTAAGAAAATAATAGTTAAAAGTAAATTTGTAATTTCTCGTTTCTCAAGTATTATGGTAACGTTCAAATAAGACTTTTGCGACATAGTATGTTTTTGTATGTCAAATGGTTTCGGAGATATTTGATCGGAAAGAATAAAAAGTGTTGTGATTCACCCCATTTTACGTAATCAATAATGAAATCAAGTAATTTTAATTTTTTAATTCTTAAAAAATAATCCTTTAAGTAAAGGGATTAATAAATTAAGCCGTATAACAAAAGAAAAAAGTTTGGAGGGCAGTTTACATCTGAGATTAGTGGCAACCTTTTTGCTTGGAGGGCAGTTTACAGTTTATGATCAAATTCGGAGGGCAGTTTACATAATCCCTCTGGTGGGTAACCAGAATTTAATTTGATATAAAATCAGTGATTTTCAACCCATGAACCGGGTTAATTGATTTTTATGAATATTATACTTACTTACTTCTTAGTTACTACCTCTTCTGGTAGCAACCAGAATTTAAATTGAATTTGAATTTAAGTATGAAAGTCTCATCGATGCAATTTGAAATTAAAACCCTTTTAATATTGTTAATTTTAATCGCTTAATCGCAGCCAATAAAGCATGAAATTGACAATTCCAAAACAACAACTTTTTTATTTAAAATGCTTGAACGACAGATTTTCGATCATTGCACAACGCAAACTTTCTCTTAATCTATTGAACCACATCGGAGAGGCATTTCATCTTGACGAAAACTCTAGGAATCTCTTATTATGTTTTGCTTGAGAATAAGTTAGCTATGCTTTGCGCATTTAGCACCTGTTCGAATCGACAAAATGATTTTGTTATTTAACTAATACTTAATGTAAATTACAATTAAAAAATGTTACTTATATGGACTCCCTAGTTATTTCACAAAATCGTTTATTTAATTAACAAATTAGATTAGTCGCCATCACTTGGCTTCCATCCCTTCACCATATCTTTTTAGTCTGTCATCGAGTTTATTGCTTGCATGCCTCACGATGCCTCCAAAAACAGATCCAGAAATTGACGCTTTGGTTAAAGAAGTAGAAACACTGCAAGAAAAACTGAGGGTATTTTTTTAAACATTTCTTACGTTACACTTGAATTGTTATCAAAAACTGTAGGTATATAATTTGTTATGCGTTTTCTTTAGGAAGAACAAAAGAAAGTTGCTGATGTAACATTCGAAAGCGCCTGTCAAAATGTATCTCCTGCACCTAAAATAAAATTAGTAACACGCAAAACATTGAAAGGTCATATAAACAAAGTCAATTCTGTCCATTACAGTGGAGATAGTCGACATTGCGTAAGTGGATCATTAGATGGAAAGCTTATTATTTGGGATACGTATACTGGGAATAAAATTCAAGTTATTCCTTTACGATCAGCATGGGTCATGAGTGTTGCTTATTCGCCCTCTGGAAATTTTGTGGGTAAATAATTTTTATATTTAAAAAAATATACCAAGAGCCAATATTTTTGCTATGAGTGAGTTGCCAAATTTTTTATTTTTCAGCTTGTGGTGGAATGGATAACATGTGCACGGTTTATGATTTAAACAACCGAGACGCTTCTGGAACAGTTAAAATGGTTCGAGAATTGGCAGGATATGAAGGATTTTTAAGCTCCTGCAGGTTTCTAGCGGATAATAAAATTTTGACCGGTTCTGGTGATATGAAAATGTAAGGTTGTGAAATTTATTTTATGGAACATTTTGAAGAAATAGTTTTTAGATGTATGTGGGATTTGGAAAGTGGTAGGAAAACTGTAGATTTTCCTGCTCACGATGGGGACGTAGTTTCCATTAGCTTATCTCCTGATGGCAATACTTACATAACTGGTAGCGTCGATAAAACTTGTCGTTTGTGGGATATTCGAGAAGAAAAACCGAAGCAAACATTTTTTGGTCACCAATCTGATGTTAATTCTGTTTGTGTGAGTTTTGGAATCGTCATACCAATTTCTATGTTTTAAATCAAAATTTTTAGTTCCATCCAAGTGGGCAAGCTTTTGTAACTGGATCGGAAGATAAATCAGCGAGATTATTTGACATTCGAAGTGATCAGCAAGTTGCACTTTATGAACCACCTAATAAAACTAGTGGCTTTACTTCCTGTGGATTATCGTTAAGTGGACGATATTTGTTTTGTGGATCTGATGATAACAATGTTCACATGTGGGATACCCTCGCCAATCAACATACTGGTATGCAGTACATAAATATTTTTGGAATGTTTAAAACTTTCCTGGAACGTTTTTAGGACTTTTATCAGGACATGAAAATCGTGTAACGGCTTTATCAGTAGCTCCAAGTGGAATATCTCTCGCCACTTCAAGTTGGGATCAAGCGGTGCGCGTTTGGGGATAATTCAACATGAAAATATTTAGAAGAACAAAAAATTACCTGCTTTACTCCTCAATAACGCTAATAGTACTTTTTATAATTGAAAATTTAACTTTTTCAAAATGTATAGAATCTTACCAGAATTTTCTTCACTAACGATTCGTCAAGTTAACGATTGGTTATTCTCATAAATTGCAAGATTTGATTTTATACCTATAGGTAGTCTATTTCAAAATATTATATTCAGTGAAATCTCTCGTAACGGACACCTCCAATAAACGGACAGTTATTCGTAGTTCGTAACTCGTTAATAGACTGGCAAAATGTGACGTCATCAATAGATAAAATCATTAGTTTTGCACCCATATTGATTATAGTGAAACACATCAACATTGATGGTACCAATCTTGGCTTCTTTAATCAATCAATAGGTGCAAACCAATGTTTTTACCCATTGATGACGTCATCGCTTTACCAGTCTAGCATAGAGTCCGCTCAAGAGAGACTTCACTGTATTATAGTTTCTTAATAATATTTTTTAAATAATAAAGATATTCCAACGTAAAATATTTAATAGTTGTATACATTATAATATAAGAGACGGTCGGAGCATAGTGGTCACGCGAGTTGACTATGAACGCTAAATGCCCGGTTCGAATCCGGGTGAAGTAAGAACTTTATTCTGGCCGTCTCTCTGGTCCTCCAGGTTGGGGGTCGGGGCGATGGGCCAGCTCCTCATCACCTGTAAAGAAAACTAAAAAGCTCATTGATCCATGACCAAGCCTTGCAAGAGACTTGGGAAATGGGAACGGATAAGCAGTTACTAACTGTAGCTTGATGTGTTGTGAGGTGATTATTTACCTTGCAATGCAAAAAGCAGTTCTAAATATAAAAATACATTATAATATATCTGCCAAAGAAACGACGCAGATGTTGGGAAATAATAGGCCTTTAAGAGAATTCATTAGAGAATTACTTCTAGAAAAGGAAGATGAAGTTTTTCAAGTAGAACTTTAAGAATGTAGGGTTACAGGCCGAGACGTAGTTAGGCCATTTTGCTTGTCGTCTTTACCATTTCACGTATTTTGGGATAATGTTCAATATCCTTGAGCTTGAGCATATAAGTATATTAAGGAAGATTCAGGATCCAAGGATGGAACTGGGCAAAAACTAACAAATTTTCTTCACCTCTCACTCGGAAAGTCCAACCACCACTCATGAATCATGATTCTCAAGAAAGTGCTGTTTGGATAGACTACAAAAATACTGGATCAGACATCCAAAAGTTAATCAATGGTAATTTTGCAATCCAAACCAAGATCCTGGTAGACGACCCTAAAATGAACTTCTGACTGCGGAGTTCTATAAACATTGAAAAGGAGCTGATTTGTATTAAAAGGAATCAACGAACTCGATCGAAACGACATTATCGAGGAGTTGAAAACGCAAGGTCTCCTTAAAGGCTGTAAGGAAATACAACATTAATGGGTAAGCTGCCAATTAACGAACTAAAAATTGCAACCTGGAATTCAACCAACTTATTGGTCACCAAAAAGTTTAACTGGAAGATTTTCTTTTGAGCAATAATATCGATATTGCACTCATCAGTAAAACCTGACTCAAACCAGGTCTCAAATTTCAATTAACAGATCGGACAGAACCACTCATGGAGGTGTCGTTGTTTTTATCAAATATGCAAATATGGTATGTCTCCACGAACTAGCAAAACCCAAAAACTTTCATAATTATCATGTAAAATTTCAAAACTAAACCGCCTCTCCACATTCGTGCAGCCTACAATTCACCAACCCTACACGAACACCTGACCGATGATTTAATTGTGTTCTTAAGTCAATATCCCATTATCGTGATTGCTGGCGATTACAATTTTCAACATACTAGTTTTGGAATTGTAGCAGAAACAACTCCTAAATCAGACCTAATATCTTATTATCATGGACGACTTATCTTCTAATCACTACCAAGTGACACTTGGTCTCAACCTCAACGGATTGGCAAAAGTACAAATAACTCTTAAATGAAAGGATTAAGACGATTAAAAGGATTGGACGAAGAGTCCATTAGCAATCTTAACGAGGTAATGTAATCCGCCTTTAAAGACGCAACCACCAAAAGTAAATCAAGATAAGCAGACAAAATCGACCCTGAAAACACTCAATTACTGGGAAAGAAAACAGTGGCTCAGTACAGCCACGATCTACAGCCAACTTGTGTGATCCCCACCTTGTGAGGCCGAAAACCAAACAATACTTTTAATTTATTGAGGCCCTCGTGTTTGGTAACGATTTCCGCACTATGAGGCCGAAAATCAGTTGAACATTCAAATTTTAGCACAATTTCAATTTTACTTCTGAGGAATAGCCAAAATAAACCTACAAAACCTCATTTCCATTTAAATATTGCAGTGCAATTCCTGACTTTACATGTGGATTTTTGATCTAATATTCAAAGTTTAAATTAATTTTATTATAAAATTTGAACTGCTAGTCAATTGCTGGAAAAATTTTAACTTCACATTTTTAGTTTCATGCCAGCTGTAACATTTCTTTTTATTTAAATTTATTCCAAAATTTTATTTTTAAACTAAAAGAATAATATAATATTTTATGGTTCTTATTTACCTAACATGATGGTTTGATCTTCGATTTTACTTTTTATTTCTTTTCCATTTTACTCCAAAATAATTTTCTTACTTTCTTTAAAAAAATGTGTTCTTACTTCGGCGGTTTAGGGATCAATAAAAATAGAATAACATGTAAAATAACAATTAGAATTTGGGAAACCCCGAATCCTAGTTTTTTTAAACGATATTCTAAAGCGTAAATCAAAACTCTTTTTAGGTATTTTTCTGAACAGCATAAACCACGATCACATAGAAAAAAAACATGAGAGTTTTACTTGTGGAAATTTAGTTCTTTATGATTTAAATAGTTTTTTAACTTTATAATATTTGCATTATTTAATAACACAAAATCACCATGGTAACGGCATCAAAATATTGCACCATACGATACACCTTGTATATAAATAGACAAAGTCCCTGCATGCCCTGCGGTGTGTTGGCAATTCAAATCGACATTTGACAACTTGACAACTACAATAGTTAATAAATTTTAGGTCTAAATTTGTATTTCATTTAAAAAACAGCAAAAAAACAAGGAAAGCAAAACTCACAATGCACAAAATTTTCGAAAGGCATGTTTAAGCCCTTACAACTGTAAATTATTAAGGTATGGATGTACAGAATAAGGAACATGTCGCACTTAACCTGCCCATCGAAGTGGTTTCAGATTGGAAGAAATCAAAAAGTTGTTGGAGGGTATGCATTTCTATCGTTACTTCATATAAAATTTATATCACAAATTTTATTTTAGTCATGGAATCAGCTGTCACGATTTCAGAGGAGTTTAATTTATATGCTGGTAGTTGCGATATTGTTCACTATTTTGTATTTTTTACCTGGTAATATAGACAGTGCCGTTGTTGATATTGAGAAGGTCGAAGTTAATACACTGAAGAAAGACGTACTAGTTAATATTAGAAATGATCCTAGGGAAGTTGAAAATGACTTTAATGAAATAGAAAGTGAAAACCAGGTGTTGGAGGAACCTGGAGATGTTCAAATTGATGAGAATCTCAATATGAAACATGTGTTAGCAAAACCAAACATTGGGGTGGTATTTTCGGGTATTTATCCAAATTTTTATTGTGGTACCTCCATGTAAACATCAACATCTTTTAGGACCAACTCATGAAAGACAGAAGGCAGTTGTGGATGCTTTTAAACATGCCTGGAAAGGATACAAACAGTTTGCTTGGGGCCACGACCACTTAAAACCAATTTCAGAAGGATACCATGATTGGTTTGGGTTAGGTCTCACCATAGTCGACTCTTTAGATACTATGTACATCATGGGACTGAAAAATGGTAAATAATAAATTCTCATAAGTAAAATTTAAAAGTTAACAATTTCCTCTCCAACTTAATAATGGTTCAATATCTTGAGTCTTAAAAAAGGCTCAATAGAAAATCATTAACCATAAACATCTTCTATGTTAGCCAATCAATTTTTTGATAAACAATATACCGTAAAACGGGGTGAATCACAACAGGCAGGTGAATGACAACAAGAGTTTGGGAAGGCACAAATAATTTTTCTGTACTGCAACATTGAATATTTGAGGAATATGTTATGTTAATAACATATTGATATTCAATATTCCTCAAATATTCAATATTGCAGTACAGAAAAGTTATTTGTGCCTTCCCAAACTTTTGTTGTGATTCACCTGCCTGTTGTGATTCACCTGCCTGTTGTGATTCACCTCATTTTACGATACTACTGCAATGTATTGCAATTAAGCAATATAGATTTATATTATGCAAATCTGTTAACCCTCAAAATTATTCTCATTCACTTGTTCTTCCATGCTAAAGCTAATGGGCGTATTTGCAAAATCCAAGTTTTGAGCAAATTGAGATCTATTGATTTTTAGCACAAGCATAAAATGCAAATATCCAATTTAATAATTGTTTTTGATGAGTTTAAAATGAAAATATGCCCATTAGCTTTAGCACAGAAGTACTCTGTACAATCTGCCCTACATTCCATTCTTTAT
Organism: Rhagonycha lutea; assembly: GCA_958510855.1. Taxonomy (NCBI): domain Eukaryota; kingdom Metazoa; phylum Arthropoda; class Insecta; order Coleoptera; family Cantharidae; genus Rhagonycha; species Rhagonycha lutea. Next base: position 86,231,915 of record OY294036.1, read on the forward strand.
AAAAAAAATAGACGAATAATATTCAAAATGGCACTTCATCATAGTGTTCAAAACCGATACATTTCTTCTAATACAAGAAAAACTTAGGGCCATTTGTATAGTGCAAGTTTAACCAACGTTTAAACCACATTTAAGTTAAAACCTGGTTTATTCATTTTTTACCTTTGTTCAGTCTCAGTTTAAATATTATACTGGGTTAAATCTAGTTCAACTTAAACCATCAAAATCTGGGGTTAAACTGCAGTTTGTGTAAAGCATCAGTGTCACTAATAATCACAACTAAAATGAATACCGATTTGTATATTTTTAAAATAGGGATTTAATAGACGATCTTCTATTAGTGTAGGTACATACAATTATATATGGCCATAACCCCGGCCCCCTTAATTGCGCCTATGATTACAGGTAACCCCTTGTAAAATTTTATAAATTAATGATTTGTTTAAATTTTAGACCCTTAACTTTAAAAATAGTGTCTTCTAAATAACTGTCACCAACTTCAATACAATTTTCAATTCTAGCATGAAAATGTGCAAGGCAAATCTCTGAGGGGTAAATCACTAAGGTCTCTAAACCGTACAAGTACAACTGACTGCAATATCTAAAGATTGCACAGAGAATTTTAAAGATTTTGGAGATTGTGAATAAATTTAACAAAATTTTTGAGATTCATACGAAGATTTAGTGAAGAAAGTAAGATTGTGTAATTTTTGTTACAGATTTTAGTGATTGTTTCAATTCCTATAGGGATTTTAAGGATTCATTTTATAATCTCGGGATTTATAATAAAATAATTTATTATTTTTGATTTTTCCTTTTTGATTTCATATTGTCCTATTCAGATTACTCGAATTTTTTTTACTGTACTTTTTTTCTACTTAGGCTCAACAAATGACCTTTTTTAAGCCCTCTGCTGTGGGGGTTTAACGAGAATACATACTTCAGGACCGGGGTGCCACTTGCTCTTGCGCCCCCTGCAAATTTCATACATATAATTCCAAATCACAAATTTACAATGAAACAGTTACAAATTTAAAAATTAATTTTTAAACAAACAACCTGACATTTTGTGCCCCTATGCGTCGCCTACCTGATTTAGCGTCGCCCGCGCCCGCCCCTGAACAAACAACGCAGACGGTGGCCATTTTGTTGGTGAATGTGAGTACTAAAAACCAACCGAAAAAATGGCTTTCTTTTCTAAGGCTGGATTTCATCATCGTGTAACAAATCTCTGCATCCTGTATAGAATTTTTCCTCCCATGTATCATAGCTTGGCCTTCACACTTATGTCACATAACATAGCTCGGCCTACGGCCTCGCACTGATCGTTCGTAATTTTAATCCTCCAATTTGCTTGCAATTCACTCTAAAAAAATAGGTTGCAGTATTGTCAAAATGTTGAATCAACGTCAAGATTTTTCAAATTGTTTGTTGAACAAAAAGATTTGTACAGTCTTTTATAAAGCTTGTAGAGATTTTATGGATTGAAATAAAGATTAGTATAAGATTTCTTTCTGGGTTGATAAATCTGTGGGATTTTTTGCAGAGATTTTACCAAGGTGACTAACCGCCCTCCTTTGAAAAGTGTCCTCCTTAATTCGAAAATCGCTGATTTGTCCTCCTTAATTCTGAAAATCTTGATTTTTTTACTTTTTAGTCTAAATAAGCTAAAAGAAATGATTATTCAAAAAAAATGAATAAAGCTTTTTGTAAAATTTATAAAAAAAAGAGGTGGAAGAGAAGAAGAATCTTAAAACAATCAAAACACGTTCAAATAATACACGTCTTCAATTTAAATCATTTCTTAATTTAAATTTGTTCCAGAATACATGGAAGCTCGGGAATGGATTGATAAACATTTGAATTTTGACAAAAACCGCGATGTTAATTTATTCGAAGTTACAATCCGAGTTTTAGGTGGATTATTAAGCATTTATCACTTATCGGGTGACAAACTATTTTTGGATAAAGCTGTAAGTATTTTGTGGAGGTTTACTCAAATTTTTTGTATGAATTAACAATTTTAAGGCGGATTTGGGTGAACGTTTGCTCCCGTGTTTTGAAACCGAATCTGGTGTGCCCTTTTCTGATGTAAATTTGTTCACAAGAAAAGCTCATGCCCCGAAATGGTCTGCCGATAGCAGTACCTCGGAAGTCACCACGATACAATTGGAATTTAGAGATTTAAGCAGAAGTTTAGGAAATTCAAAATATGAGGTAAAATAATTTTGTTATTTACTTTTTGGACTGTTAACAAATGTGTACTTCTTCTAGGACGTGGTTTCTAGGGTTTCTTCGCATATTCATAAACTAGAAAAAAAGGACGGTTTAGTTCCTATATTTATAAATGCAAATTCTGGAATGTTTAGATCTTATGCTACGATTACTCTTGGCGCACGAGGTGATAGTTACTATGAATATTTACTTAAACAGTGGATACAAACAGGCAAAACTATTGATTACTTAAAAAATGATTATTTGGAGGGTATTGAAGGGGTGGAAAAACATTTAGTCCGTCGTACTAATCCTAATGGTTTGGTGTTTGTTGGTGAATTGTTGGGAGGTGCAAAGGATTTCAAACCAAAAATGGATCACTTAACTTGTTATTTGCCTGGTACTTTAGCCTTAGGTGTTCATAATGGTATGCCCGAAAGTCATATGAAATTGGCTGAACAACTTCTCGCAACCTGTTATCAGACTTACGCTCAACAGCCTACATTTTTAGCCCCCGAAATTACCTACTTTAATATACAAGTAAGTGGAGGTTTAAAAATAGTTTCAATAATAACTGAATTTGTCTAGTCTTACTCTTACCATATTTTTAATTTTCAGGGTGAGAACTCGAATGACATATACGTGAAAACAAATGACGCCCACAATTTGTTAAGACCCGAATTTATTGAAAGTTTATGGTACATGTATCAGCTGACCAAAAACACGACATATCAAGACTGGGGCTGGCAAATCTTTCAGGCGTTTGAGAAATATACCAAAGTAGTAAACGGATATACGTCGATTGGAAATGTTCGTAATACTGGAAATGTACGTCCAAAGGATTTAATGGAATCGTTTTTCCTTAGCGAAACATTAAAATACTTGTATTTATTGTTTAGCGATAATCCTAAACTTTTAGATGTTGACAAATATGTAGTAAATTCGGAGGCGCATCCGTTGCCCATTTATTCATCGTGATTGTGAAATGCAATAGTCATAGTCATCTAGTCCTATAGAAATTAGAATTTAAAGACTTACTTTGTTTTGTTTCATTTGATTGTAATGATTAACGTCGTTTTTATATAGGTAATTGTGCATATAAGAGATTTTAAAATTCCCGTTGATTGTCACTTTTACTTTCTCTTATATAACGTGAATCAATGTACCTTTGTGAGATTTTTATTTTAACATTTTTTAACTAATAAATAGGGCAATACTTTGTAGGATAGGAAATTTTACAATTACACAAATAGTGGTTGTTACTAGTACTACTTGTTTTTTAATGGGGACTTCACACACAAAATGAAACATCCTCAATTGTTGAGTTGAAGCTTTAACACAATTGTTGACCAATTTTATTTGTACGTAATTTAATTTGGTTAAATGACTAACTACAGGGTGTTCTAAGTTGTTGATTATTAAGAGGAATCCACGCAAGTTCAAAAAAATTAAAACAAGTCCAGTCTGTGTCCAAGTGTCCTCTTGTAAAAAATATATATAGATACTTTTGTGGAATTTTTTTGAGTAATAAACAAAATAACAGCGAATTATGAAAGTGTGTTTTCGAACTTGGAGGATTCCTCTTAAGCCGTAGATTCAGAAGTGGGAGGATTGCACCTGTGTTTAATTTTGTATGTTGCACTTTTACACATGACACTGTTTTGTTGAATATGTTATATTATGTGTGACATAATTTATCATACCTATATTTTTTACAAGGGTTTTATAAACTTAACATTTCCAGTTTTTGCTATGCTAAGATTTTTTATATTTTTTCAAATGAGTAAAAAAAATTTATACAGTGTGATTGAAAAGTTTGTCTTATCGCTAACCTGAGCAAAAGCTTCTTCAACATTTTATAATCCAATAACAGCCAAATTGCACTATATTATAGACTTTTCAATCACTGTGCATATCAAACAAACAATATTTTGATATACAAAAGTCCGCATTTTTTTATTGTACCATTTCAAGCAGCTCAAAATAATGCAAACCAGAAAAAGTTATTTATATAAGATTTATAACTTTGTTGATATTGTAAATATATTTAAGTACCTACTTAGATTATAGATAAATAACGTGCCTTTATTGGTTTTATTTATTTTTTCAACAGCAAAGCATTTTATTCGTTGGGCATTCTAGTCACAATTTTATGAACTTGGAAGGTAATCCTCAACTATTTTGCAGCTCATCATTGTAAATACGTCCCAGTTAAAAGCCTTAATTAAATTTCCTACAAAAAGGTCTGTGACAGCATATTTTAATCTTCATAAGTGGGAAGGTTTATATTTAACACTTTAGAACGAGAGAGGCTAATAGGAAAAGAAATGGTAAGGACATCCTAAGATTGCAATTTTGATATTACTCTTAATTATAAATAACAACTTTAATTTGTGAAAATAATATTTTGGGGTGAGGAAGCTAACTACGTAAGTTATAAGCTTAGTCCCCCCCTAGTTTACAGAACCTTCAATATGCAAATTTTATTCAATCCGGCACTTTAGGGTTTCATTTTAAAATTACCTCCTCTTCAAACTTGCGAACCTGAAGCCAGAGTTTGATTTTCCTTGATGAAATACTTATGTTCGCTTTTAATTTAGTAATTAATTGAAGGTATGCCGCCACCAACTCATGAATTGAAGTACCTTCTACAGTACAGTACCTGTTACAGTATGACCTAAAGGTCATAGGTTCGAATCCCAATCGCTCCCAAATTTAACTGTGCTCTGTTTAGGATTACACGTTAAACTATCATCCTACTGTGCCGCTTAGTCAGCAAAAATGTAGAAAAAACTGCTGACTTGTAATTCGGTTTTGGCCATTATGGTATTGGTGAGCATAACCCAGTTGCAGTATTCGAAGAGTCGTCGCGTTTATAGCCATTATAGTATTGGTGGGCTTTATTCCTTGTTGGTTGTTACAGCATTCGAAGAATCGTCGCTAGATGTCGCATTTATGATTATCATCAAATATTTGAAGTTTTTCGTTGTAAAAATATTGAAATTAGTATTATTTGTTGTAAGAACATTTCATCCATAAATAAAAATAGAAGTCCATTCAATGATATAGAGCTCTCTTATATCGAGGAAAACGGTTAAATGTTACAAATTTGAAAAATGTACCAAAAGATTTTCCAACAAAAATTTATTTACCCCCCCCCCATTCATGGACTTGCGCTAATTCTGCTCTTTCCACGCAATATTCTATTGAACAAATTTTTTTCCAATAGTATATCAATAGATTAAAACATTTTTTATTTTCTAAAGTTAATCACTCAATCAGTGATTTAAATTAAATTTTCAATAAATAATAATTTAATAGAGATTGATTGAAGGACAAAAGAACAAAACTGATGGTAATCAGCAAAGTTCGTAGTAATATTTTTATTATAGTAAATTAATTATTTATAAATAAATCATCATTTTATTTTAATGATAAAATTTTATGACGCAAAAGCCAAAACAATTCCTTATTGCAGCAGTTACAAAAACAAACAAAATTGATATCAATATAAAACTTTTACTAACTTGGTAGCTAAATGGTCGAAATGTACTTCGATACTTAACCCAATTATTTCTTGAAAATCAAACACATATAATTAAAAAATATTGATCTATTATTATATTTACGCAATATATACAATACTCTTACATAATAAATTAATGAAATGTATGCAAAATGTAAAACGTAAATTTAAATAAACAAATTCGGAAAAAATAATTTAAAGAAGTTTCAAAATGCGCATTAAAAAATATTCAAATATCTATTAAAATATCAACTTCCCTATTTATATACATCATTAAGCACTTAAGTCTATTATCACAAGATATAATTATGCTTTTAATCACATTATGGTACATTCACAACACTGCAAAGTATAATACAAACACCTCACCGTACAATTATCATCTTGCTCCTCATCTTCTTTTTTTAAATCTGCAGGAGGTACCCATTGCCCATCGAGCATATCTACCATACCGTTTAACTTATGAGGTGGCGCGTCTCCTTTATCACCAGCTTCATGGTGATCCCGATCCTCATCTTTTATGCACTTATCGTCTGTTTTCACTATATCGTCGTCGTTTTTCGAATCCGGACGCGCATCCAGAAAACCTACACAGTTTGTTGTTGGACCATGCTCCTTTAATGGTTCTGCTAAAACTGAAACTGCTACAGTGTCGGTTTTAACATCTGCTGATGCAGTGTTGCTCTGTATTGCAATGTCTTTTGATGTAGTTGGAGGCGGTGTCGAACGGCCTTCTTTAAAATCAAAAAACTCTTTACCATGTGAATTGGGCGAATCCCCCGACATCATAGCACTGTAACATAATTCAAAATTAATATTGTGATAAAGTTAATTAAATTTATAATTTAAATTATTTATTTCCTACGTCTAGGTCAAACCTATTAAGTTGCTGACTGTAACAATGAGCGTAATTTAGAACTAATAAGAACCATAAAAATTCTGAGTGGGTTTAAATTACCTATACAAACATTTTTGTCTAATAAAAATTCATTATAGTAATTAAAAATTTTTTATGTTCAAAATATTGAAAAATTAAAAAAAAATTTTTTAGCAATGTTTATTAATTATATTATTTATTATATCAAAAAATAGATGCGAGAGTGTGGAAAAGATAAATCTAATACTAGAAAATTAAAAATTCAATATTTCCGATGCAAATTCAATAAGTAAATGAAAATTGAGCATATATAAGTGAATGTTACACTTTAATCATACCAGATATTTAAATACATATAAAATTATTGTATAAACAGTTATGATTATCAAACAGTGGAAGCTTGTGGTAAAAAAACTTTAAGAGGAAAAATAATTTTGATGTTTGGTCTCCAAACGATAACGAAATCTTAACATAAAAAAATAAACATTTACCTAAATTAATATAAGCTGGATTTGTATAAATCCAAAGTTAATCAGTCATTAAGGTTCATTGCACAATTTTACTAAAAATTTACAAAAATCGCACCTGCACAAGAATACCTAACAATTTTATATCCAACTTCTTTACTTGTTCATTAACTTTTAAAACTTGAGACCGTGAGATGCTACAGGTCATCGACTTGTCATTTCCATTACGTTTATTCGAGTCTAATAAGTAAAAAATGAATAAAGGCAAATGCTGAACAATATCCACCTCCTTACTAAGCACAAACTGTTTGTTTCCTTGAAGAAAAAGCAATTTGTGACAGTTTCTATCTAGTGAAAATGAGATAACTTATTAACACTTAGGTCGAACGATAAGTTTGTATCTATAAATCTTCAACATTTTATATCAAAGTAAAAAATGTTGCATAAAAACTTTGGCCTCAAACCTTAAAAATGCGACCTTTAAAAGTTACAGTAAAAAAGATACTAAATTTCATAATTGTTTAATACAATTACTAAATCAATCTAAAACCTATGGTTAATAAACTGTAGTGTTCGCGAGATAAATTTTATTTGATTTTCCAAAATATGCATTGAATAGTACTATGAAAGGAGGGGGGGGTGTAAAATGTAAAATTATCAAAAGTAATATCATCATCATTTTAATGTAACCTTTATCATCCGGTGCATAGGGAATAATTTAGATAATGTATAATATTTCAATTAAATTGTAGATTTGTTAGTGCAATTCCAAAGATTATCTACAGATGGGTCTTGCTAAAATGGAAGGCAAAATAAATTCTTTTATTATTGTAATAATTATTCTTGGTTGCTATTGGTGAAACAGTTTGCTTCTTGTTGTAATTTAGTAAGTCATCTGTTGATAATCTTTTGAACTATACCAGGTGTTTCTAGAACTCCCATAAGGTTTGGCCATCTGATACCATAATATTAATAATCAAAGGTAATCTGTTACTTGGGGCCAATATGAAATGGGGGCGGGGGTAATCGAAATTGGTATAAATGAGTGAAAAACAAAATTAATTTGATGAATGAATTACCGAAACAATAACATTCGCGGTATGAATTTAAGTGCACATAATTTTACATAAATTATATTATAAAAATTCAAATACACTTCTAGTTCATTCATAATAAACAAAATACAATAAATGAAATAATTTAGAGAAAATAGTGGAGGTGACTGAAAAAATTTAAATAAACCGTTTATAATTATTTTTTTCCTTGATTTTCATGCAAATGTAAGGTATAAACAAGTTTGTTGTACCCGTTTTATTGTTCAAAAGTTACCTGGAAATTGTGAAGTTAACAATGGTTACTCTCACTTACTTAAAAGAAATTATAAGTCAGTCATAAAACGGTTATATTGTTTGGCTTTATTTCAAAATTTAACTTGCATCACAAAGAATGCCAACGATCGAAACTTTTGAAAGAGGATTAAGTACTTTTGGAATTCTGTTGTCTTCACTAGACCACAATTAGTTATTCTATTTAAATAGAAAGTATGAAGAAAAACCACACCACTATCATAATACCTAATAAAAATGTATGTAATAGAAAACCAAATTCACAGAATTAATGTTAAAAAATTAATAATGCAAAAGAACTTACAGTGGATAATTGTGTTTTTCAGTATCAATCATTATAATCATAAAAATAAAGAAATTCACAAATAGACAGTGCAAATTTTAAAAACAAAAACATGAACACAGCTAACGTCACAAAAACGTGCACTCTAATGCCAGATGAAAAGAATTTGCACCATCTAAACCACCCCCTCTAAATAAACGCTAGGGTAACAATAGAGAAGAGCCCAAGTCACAGAGAGGGCGAATTTTTGTTAAAATTCCCTTTGCAGATGTGTGAACTTATAAAATTTTTAAAAATTAATTTGTGTCCTTAATTTTAAATAAATTACCGTTCCATCGAAAAACGCACCAAATATTATTTATTTCACTCTTGATCACACACAAAAAACTGAATTTTAAATTCAATATTGCGAAGTAATCGAATCCCCAAATTTACAAAAGTAAAAACTTTAGTAACAGTAAAAATCAAGCTATCCTATCAGAAAAAACAAAACATAATCAGTATGTAAAATTAATAATAGCAACACTATTAACGCCAATCACAAGCTTAATTCGTAATATAATGCATATTCCAGTATTGTATGTAAGGGGGGAGGAGGAGGGTTCGACCATTCAGGGACTTATATAAGCCCCCTTATGGGGGTTGAGCTCCTCAATCCCCCGATTGGATTGGAAGAAATCCCCCGATTGAGGAGCTCGCCCCATGGCATAAATAATTCCAAAGAATTATTATTAATATTTAAAAAAAAAGAAGATTATTATTATCATTATTTTTATTATGTGTGCCCCCCCCCCCAAGGCCAATGTCTAGTTACGAACCTACGTACGAACACCCCGTCAAGACAATATTTTTACAAAACTACAGCGATTTTCTTTTTGAAGTGTATCCTATAAGTAGGTAATAGACATTTTTATTAAATTATATATTTTTATATCAGCTGTGTGCGCTTTAGAAAGTTACTTTTAAAATGTGTAATATTTAGAGACAGGATAGTTAGGCAAAAACAGATCTGACTTAGGAGAAGTTATAACGTTAAAACAAATCAAAACGTTTATTAACGGTAATAAACTTTCTCTATTGGTGAGTTATGTTAGGGCTCCTCCTAAGTCCGACCTGCTTTTGTCGAACTATTCTGTCTCTAGTAATATAATTGAACATGGACATTTTTGCGTTACTAACGGACAGACAAACATTTTATTATGAAAGGAATAAATTCCAAGAAAAGACATGTACGAACAAGTTTCTGCACGCACAGAAATTGTTTGAAATTTTTTAAAAGCTCTTTAAAATCCCGCTATTAATTTAACCAATAGCGGTTTACCTGAAAAACTTGGCTACCAACTGATATCGCTGATATTACCAAACTAAGAAAATTACTATAGTGCTTATAACCGCTTTATAAGGCTTACCGAAGTGATTGTATTAACCATCATAGTTGTTGTGAAAATAGTAAGTTATTAGTTATTTAATGTTATTGTCGTTTTTTTGATAATTTGTGATCAAATTATATAATTAAAATGGAAAATTCGTACGGGCTCAAAATTGCAAATAGGTATTCCCTATTTGCCGATTCCGAATCCACAGACACTTCAGAATTACTGCAGAAAAAACAACAACTGGATGCAGAAGAACGTAAAGTTTCCAAAATCGCTGCTGAAAAAGAAAAACAGGATAAAATAGAAAAGCAGAATCAGTACAAATTGATGAGGGAGACAGTCGAAGACCAGAATACCAATGATGTAAAAAAACCGGTTCAGAAATTCAATAAAAACAGTGAAAATCAACGTGGTCGTAGTGATCGTAATAATTATCGCGGTAATGATCGTAATCGTGAAGAACCAAAGAACGGCGGTTTTAACCGTGAAACCGTTAATCGTGAAAATCATCGTGGTGATCGTAATAATTATCGCGGTAATAACTATAAAAGAGAAGAACAAAAGAGCGGCGATTTAAACCGTGAAACTGTTAATCGTGAAAATCATCGTGGTGATCGTAACAATTATCGCCGCAATAACGATGGACGTGAAGAACCAAAGAACGGCGGTTTTAAAAGTGACAATTATCGTGGTGATCGCAACAATTATCGTGGTGATCGCAACAATTATCGTGGTGATCGTAACAATTATCGCGATAACAAACGTGTAGAATCAAATAACGGCGATTCTAACAGTGAAGGTAACGATTTGGTAAAACCTGACGACCGCGACAAGCAAGTGCAAGACGTCGAAGGAAATGGTAATCGCAATAATGGTAAGCGAGTATCTTTTGAAAAACGATACAATGATAACAAAGTCGGGGAACAAGAAAACTCCCAAACGGATGCAACAAACAAGGAAACCGCGAATACTGAAGCTTCGGCCGAAGTTGAGGAAGAAGCAACTCCAAAAGTTGAAGAACCTCAGCAATTCACCTTGGATGAATGGAAGGCCAAGCTTGCAAGTCGTGCTAAGCCCCAGCACAAGCTTCGGCAAGCTGGTGAAGGAGAGGATCAAAGTCAGTGGAAAGGCATGGTTGAAATGAAAAAGAAGAGCGAAGAGGAAGAAAATACTGAGAAGGTGGAATTCGATGTTTCGCAATATCTACAACGTTGGGGTAGAAAGAAGCACGTTTCGCCGGGTATCGTTTTTGAATTCAACGATGGTCGTCGTTCTGGTGGTGCTGATCGTGGTCGAGGTGGCCCAAGACCCGAGCGAGGTGCTCGTCCTAATCGCGATGGACAACGTCCTCGCAGATTCGCCGAAAGAGATGAAAACGGCGAAAATTTACAAAAGGAGGATTTGAAGAGCGACGAACGCGTCATAAATGTTGAGGACGAACGTGCTTTTCCTAGTTTAAGTTAGATTGTTTTGTTTTAATATTAAATTTTGTAATATTTTAAATTTAATGCTTTTTTTTTTTTAATAAATTAATTTTTATTTCTATTTGTTGTCGTTTTTTGTTATTTGAAAAACTAGTGGTAATAAAGATAAGGTGATTTACTGCTTATTAGTAGTAAGAAAATTATCATTTCGCATTGTTCATAAAAATAAATACAGTTACCATCTCGTGGTTTTTATTGGCTGTAGGTCGTTTAGATTCGGCGGAGTTTGATTTGCTACAATTTATTGGAGGCTTGATTCTGATTGGCTAGCAGTGCGTTAAGTAAAGCAGTGTTTACATGGTCACTCCAAGGTCGTTGACGCAGTTTGTAATTATTACTGCAGCCTTGCATATTTTACTATGGTTATGGCCAGGACTGAATTTTAATTATTTGTTTAAAAATAAAAAAGGATCACTTTATTGAGAATAAGTAATTATTGCAATTTATTAGTTAATGCCTTATAAGCAAGTGTACTTACACTGCATAATCAATGATATAACAAATTAAAATATATTCCAGCCACAAAGTCACCAACTCCATTTATAAAATTCAAGTAAATTACATTCTTAATGAAGAAATTTAAATAATTAACACAAACTAATAATAAAATTATGTAGTGGCACATGCACTGTTCAAAAGAATTTACAATAAATGGTTTATTAGTCAGTAGGCGTTATTATCAATAAATACCTTGGGCAATAGAATAACATTTTAATTAAGACCCAAAGTACACTAATAAATGTTTACATTAAAAACTTGGCAATTCTAAAATTACGAGCCCATTATCTGATAAGCACATGGAATTTTTAAAACGATTCATAAAATTATAACAGGTCCTAACATATTTTGGCACCGCAAAATCCCGCACGTTTCTTTCTTATGAAGACGTAGTACTAATAAAACGCAGCAATGTCTAAATTAGATAAAGAAGTTAATTTAAAAATTGATTCTAAATGTATAATTCATATTCACAAACAAAAGGGTTAAGCTGCAATAATTCAACTCAATGAGGCCTATAAATTATAATGTAAACACTTACATCGTCACTTGATTTACAGGGTGTCCACAAAACATAAGAAGCTACAAAAAGTCAAACTGGAGTAGTCAATTAATTAATTAAGAATTAAATTAATTAATTTTATGGCTAATTACTCAAGCTTGGGATGATAGAAATCTTAAATTACTGGCATCGTAAGTGTGAGATTAATAGAGAAAAATTGTTATTTTATGATTAAGTTAGAATTTAATTTAAATTTCATACCATAACGAACTACGTCGATAGACATTTAGCCTCCTTATTACTAAATAGCAGGAAATTCTATATTCAAAAAATTCTTTACTTGATAAACTTGTCACGTAAGAGCCACTATCACAAATTTACACGTCGAATACAAAATAGTAATTGAAAATGTGCCGAAGCATGACAACACTAAAGTTTTTCCATCACAAAAAAGAAATAATTCGATTTCTATTTACATTGACGTTAAAAAAAGTCCTTGTCAAAAATTTAGAAACCAATTTGACGGCTACTGCACTGCTCAAACAAAAAATCAACCATAATCAAAAACTTGACCACCGAAACTCTTTTTATGGAAACTTACCAGTTACTGTAAGCTAAAGACAAAGTTGGTTTCCATTAAACGAGTATCCAGTTAAAAAAATGTCTTCTTTTTATGTTCACAATTATTAATTTATTCCCTCGTACGTTAAAAACAAGAGCACCGATACTATGAAACACCGAATGACAAGACAACAGACACGAGAGCTTATCTTAGCTCTATTATTGTTATTCTGTAACTTAAGTGGCCTGAGAACAATAATGCACAAATCAAGGTTGATTTACAACACGAAAATTTAACACAGCCCACTCGTGGCATTGCCTTATAAACTTGAAATTTTGAATGTTGTCTCGTCAACTGCTTCATCATAAATGTAGAACCGGTAGACGACTTTTTTTGTGCACATAACGAAAAAATTCTATTTTTGTCTTTTCTTTGCTAATTAAATTAAAATTTTACGCATAATATGAAATCCTGAGACATTAAAATGGCAGTTTAGAAGTGGCAAAAAGTGTCACAACCAAGAATGTTAGATGACGATGATAACTTTCAGAGTTTACCCCCCCCCCCTTCCCAGGTTGTTGACTTTTCGAGAAGGGAAATTTTATTAAATAATAATTTAACTTACTATCTATTGGATTAGTTGAATGGTTGCCCAAAACAATTTTAATATTTTTGTTCTCAATTTTCTTCAAATTAAAGATTTGGCTTCTTTGGGTTGGGATGTAGAGTTCCAAATGGGAAGAAATGTGAAAGTTATTACTGCCGTTTGTATGGTAGTTATTATACTGGAGGTTTGGAGTTGGAGTTGAAATAATTTAATATATTTTAAATTGTAAAATAACTATAATTAGTTCAAAATGATTTTTTACACAAAAATCAGAAAAACTTAGCTACGCCACTGGAAACGTTTTAATTTTACGAACATTATCAAGAGTTATATCAAATTCCTTTTGCGTATTAGAATGGTATGTTCTTATCATATTATACAGAATGTAGTAATTCAAAGTAATTTAATACGTGATTCGCTTTGGTTAACAGTTCAACGCCAAAGCATGGAACCACAAACAAAATTTAAATTAAGTAGGTTTAAAAAGAAACGAAATAAATTAGTACAAAAACTGGGGACACTTTTACTATTAGTATTTCTATTGTAATAATAAGAACAGCTTTAGGAGCCAATTGAAGGATCACAAAAAAATTGAAATATGAAAAACTTTGAACAAAATCAATTTTCTTAAAATTGGGTCCTTACAATTTGCATCTGCTGAAGTTCTAATCATGACCTACATGTATTATACTGATAATTAGAGATGAGATTTTTAGGTTTTTACCTTTTTTTTTATTTTAGCTCCTATTTAGATGTTATTAGTACCAAAATTCGTTTCATGGAAAACTACATCATATAAGCCCTATTTGTTTTTGCCTTTTTTTACCTGTTTTGCCATTTTTTAATTTTCTCGACCTTTTTTTGGACTTTTTGGACAATTTTCTTTAATTACTAGTGAATTTATTGAAAAATTGTTATTATTGACTATAATTTTACTAAAAATATTTTATTATATTTAATTTTTCTCTATTAATTTTTTATTTGAAAAAAAAATTAAATTTTTATTTAAAAAAAAAATAATTATTTAATAAATTAAGGCCATTAAAATTTTAATATCTAATTGATGGGTTTCGAAACTATAAAATACCAACCTAAAATAGCTTTTTTAGTGCCTTTTTAGGAACCTTTTTTTGACTTTATACGACCTAAAATAGCATTTTTTAGGACCTTTTTAGGTACCTTTTTTTGAATTTTCATGACCTAAAAATCTCATCTCTACTGATAATGGATCAAATCAATGATATTTGACCGGTTTCATAAAACTTTTAACAACGCGTTAAATTGGACTAACCAATAGAAAGCGTCCGTTAGTACTAACCGTGGTACTAATAGACCAATAGAATTCATCCATTATGCTGATAATCACACTTCATAGTTTGTTATATATTTTGAAACAAGAAACCCTGGCAATTGGATTACCTAATCGGGAAAAAAATGTTGATGAAAGATTAAAAAAATTTCAAGATTAATATATGGACCATCAAAAGGTCAAGTGGAGTTAAATATGAATAATAAAGAAACACAATATTAATTTATAGCGATTTACAAAACTTACATGATAAATATTCAAAAATACTGGAAAACAAATATTTGATAAGTTCTTTATTTTCTTCAAATGTAATCAGAAATGTATAGCAAAATTTATGATTACCTGATGTACAGAAAGCACCTGATATACGTCCTACTATATCACATTCACACTGCATAATAAAATATGACAATTTATTATAATATGGACTTTATTGTTGATTGAGCTAATAAAGAATGACAAATAATAGGAACGTATCAGATGCAAAATAATTTAATATAATTTTGGCAGAATCAAGACGGTATTTTATGTTTATTTATAAAATTAATGCAACTATCAGCGACATCAGTAAATTTTTAAAACAGGATAAGGACATTTCTTATTCCTCATGATTGATTATAGTGAAAAAAAGGTCATTTACTGTTCTAATAATAATAATAATAATAATTTTGTGGAATAATTTCAGTATGTCGCCAGATAAAAAATATTGAGAACCACTGATCTAGATCTCCAGCTTTAATTCAGAAATCTTCAAATTATTTTAAATCACAATAACACGGCCACCCTTCTGGTTAACTTTAACCCTACTACCCCTACACTGCTCAATATTCCGCTTGTAACGGTTATTTAGTAATCTAGTCAAAATAGACATTCTCAAGAAACTGAGAGCTGGCAGGGCATTAGTGCCCATTCACGATGACTGTAAACATAAGCATAAGCGTAAAAAGTTCAAATATTTAAACTGTCTGTTTTGTAAAATGCAATTAGAATCTTATGAATCAAACCAGTGAAGGAATCATACACTACAAAAATCCATTTTGTTTTGAAATAATTATTTAGATTATTGGTAGATATTATAAAACATTGTAATACATAGCAACATTTAAAAATTTGTAGTAATTGGATTGTAGTATTTATTGCTACAATTTTTGAAATATTTTATACCAGGTTAACTACAAATTGTAATAATATTCTGCCGGGCTAAGTTAAATCGTCCTAACTGCAAATTCAAAGACACAAAGTCCTATCTTGAAAGATATGACTTTGTACTTTAAGAGGAATCCTTGAAGTTGGAAAATACACTTTCGTAATTCAATGATATCTTGCTTATTACTCAAGAAAATTGTACAAAAGTATATATTTTTTTTAAAGAGGACACTTAGACGCAGGTCACTGTGTTTTTATTTTTTTTAAATTCTAATTTTTTTCAAAACTTTTTTTTCGAAAAATTTTAATTTAAAAAAAATAAAAACACAGTGACCTCTGCGTCCAAGTGTCCTCTTTTAAAAAATACATACTTTTGTACAATTTTCTTGAGTAATAAGCAAGATATCATTGAATTACGAAAGTGTAATTTCCAACTTTAAAATCCAGTTAGGACGATTTAACTTAGCACGGCAGTATTGTTTACTACAATCGTAATACAAATTACTATAAATTTTTTTCAGTGTATACGAGTACCTACATACTATTATTTTAATTTTACGAAATACTGGTTTACGAAATGATAACTGGTACTAAGAATATATTCCGTTTTAATTTAAATTACAACATTGTACTATGCTAAATATGTTAATTTAATATAACAATAAGAATAAATTAAATTTTTATTATGAATATTGAGTAAATCGTTGGTATTATAAAAAAAAAGTAGGTACATACGTTTTAAGCAGATTTACATATTTTTGCAATACTTATTGTATTATTATTTATGCACTCATCAAATACTTTATGTATTTATAATATACCTATTTGAGGCTAAATATAATATAAAATAAATTGCATGGCAAACAATTTTTTATAATGGCAATCAATGTAATAATATTTTATAAATTATTTTCAATAGTAATCCAACAAGAATTTATATAGATAGATACCTTTTGTAGCTAAATTTAACAAATTTTCATCCCAAATATAATATAATATGTAAATAAAAAAGAAAAATTGGCTATTAAGAAATAAATATGTCAAGTGATTTAATGAGAGTGAATAATTAATACATTACTTTAAAATTTATAAATCTCACCCCCTCCCCTATCAAAAATTGTTAAATAAACATTTTCCATAATATCTCAAAAGAAAATAATTAAGAAAAAAAGTTTTATTTATAAAAATTTGTCATTCAAGTCTGCTAATTTTTTTCGCCTAGTAAACCTGAAATATTTCAAATATTTTACTTGATCGATGTACGTAATATAGTACAAGGTACATTACCAGTTAAGTAATAAATTGATTTCCTGATTAGGTAATTTAATTTAATAATTAGGTAGTTACTTTTCACATAAAAGGAAATCGTCAGAATTGTATATTTATAATGCCCCCTTACTGCTGTCTCCCTTACTGAGTTCTGTGATCTGACCTCTACTACTCCTTATTTTGTATTTCATCATAATCTTATCGTCTGTTAATAAATTTCCTACAAAACCATAAAAATTGCTATTTTGGGTCTTCAAATATTTGTTTAAATTACGTTTACAAACACTAATTAGGTATAATTGGTATGTAGAAAGATAAATAAATTATTTTTTATATTTCAACAATCTATTTGTCTAAAAAAAAACATTAACATGTTGCAAGGTGAGCAACTAGCAGCAGTATGGTGATAAAAATACAATAATTCATTATTGCATGCAATTTAAGTCTGGATCTAATTGAACTTCCAAGCAGATCGATGTAGTTTACGCACCCAAGAACAGTGGCGGTTTTCCCCTTAGGTCAAATGGTCAATGACCTCCCAAAATATTTTCCAAAAAATATTTAGGTATTAAAATAAAAATATTTATTATATAGGTTAGGTTGTTAGGTATCTTAAATGTTAAATTTGAAATATTTTTACTTGAGTATGAGTAGTTATTTTTACATTTTTTTTACCCTTTCATTCAGCGAAATTTTCAAAAAACGCGCTACGCGCCCACCCACAATCTCTTTACGTTACCTTATCTCATAGCACGACTTAAATCAGCGTCAACGAGTATGCACGGGTCAATACGAAAATTGACCCAGTTGGTTTAAACGGAGCCGAGAAAACAAAGACAAACATATCGCAATTTTCCTTGTGTTGAAGAAAGACATTCTCTCGCCATCTTAACTCGTGCAGGTCAACAGCCGGCTGTCGTGTGAAACAATCCAAGTAATCAGTAGAAATCTGTTCGCACGCGCGTGATAGAGATGGAAGATCGGAAATCTGTCGCTGATAAATGACTATATAAAACAAAATTGTTTTATTAAATAATATTGTCAAATAATTGAGTAAGATCGATTATATTAAATAAAATCTTAAAATACTTAAAAAAATCACCAGAGAAAATTAAAAAATTTAATAAAACTTATATTTTCCTTTCAAAGAACGATCATACATAGTCCAGAAAAATACTGAAATTCTCTAAAAAGTAAGCATTAATATTTTGTTTTTTGGCAAGGAAAAGTGTATTTTTACCTTTTAAATATCATCATCTGTGTCCATTGCGGTACCTGCATGGGGTAAATTAGAGAAATAGTAAGTACGCCGCAATAGTGCATAATAAGATAATATACTAAGTAAAGGAACCTTGAACGTTTTATCAAAATACGCGAACTCTTTGATCGTTCTTTCAAAGGATACCTTATTTGAATTGCTTATTTTCAATGATTGTAACCGAATTTTCGGAATTATTAAATTTTTTTCTAATAGTTCTCGCTATTAGCTATAAGATAGCGATGCTAACCCATTTTGACAAAAAAGTGACTATGATCGTTCTTTCCGTGTACCCTTCAATTGTAATAGATCTATTACTTTTAATGAAAATCTGTTACCCCATTACTAATTGATTAAATCTGTTACTATTTAAAAAAAATTCTAAGCAAGAATGAAATGCATTTTTGCAATTTGATGCAATTTTCGCTTCGCGTTAAACAGACCAAAGTGACCCAAAATGACCCCCTGGTAAATTTGACCACCGGCCGCCACTGCCCAAGAATAATAATTAAAATTATAAGGAGATAAATTTAAAGCAACGAAAAACTGTGAAAAATTATATTGGAGGTATCTTATTTCAAGTGCCAAATTGTCCTAACGGTTGCGTCCCTCTTTCCAATGTCTGTGGTAAAACACATGGAAGACCTAAAGTTTAGCGTGGGCTCCGAACCACAAGGCATAATAAACTTTATTTTGAGAAGAACTTCTAAAGTCTAAACGAATTACACCTGGGTGGTTTGCCATTTCTTGCGAGAGGAAACAGGCCAGCAAGATGGAAGACCAATCAAGTTCGATAGAATCTATCGATTCTATTTATCCATAAGTGAAAAATAAACTTTCAATTATATAAAAATGTCAGCTAGATATCTTCAAAGTTTTCAACGTGCTGAAATAGCAAATTAGGATATTGACCTAACTTTGATTTCACCAATAACTTTTCGAATGAGTTAACAAGTTTTGGGCATATTTCTAGGGCCGATTGAGTTTATTGCACCATATTATTATGGTTACAATTAAAATGTACCATTAAAATGTTGCATTTGTTATGGTTTTCGCTCACTCTTCAAGGGTTTTCAGGATAACCATATCAAATGTAAAAGTGAAGATGGTGGAATTACTGAAGCAACGTTGGTCTTGTTTGATAATAATGGCTCATGATGACCCAATATTATCTTATCTTCCTACCTTGATCAAATGCTCTATCTATAACCTTCTCCCAAACGACTTTTTTCATAAAATCGTAGCTAACATCGTACTCAAAAAATAACAAGAAAACAAAAGAACATTTGAATTTAAGAATCTGACACCTTTCTTTTGTTTGTGGTAAAATCTTGTTACTTTGTAATAATGAAATTTACATTCTTTCAAGTTGGCATGGTACTAAAAACGTGAGTGTGCATATAAATTCCAATTCGGTGATGGTTACATTTTGAACAATGAAGAAGGAATTCCTGCAGGTGTGATTTGCTGATTTGTGTGGTCGTCTTTGTTCAAACGAGAAAAATTGGTTCGTTGGTGGCGTACATCTCTGAAGTAAACTTGTTTTGTCTTTACCTTGAGGGAGCATGACCCTTCAGGTGAACACTAACAAAGAAGATTCTCAATCCGAGAGCATAGACAATAATGTCGCAACAAAATATTTTTTTGGACATGTCGTCTATCATTATTTAATTACCGTTTAATTTTGTATCACAAGTTTTTTTACATGTGCGTGATAGACGTCACTCAATTACATTGCTGACCTTGTTTTATTATAGGGTTTCATTGAACAACAATTATTTCCATTATAAATTATAATTATTATTATCATTGTTATAGCTATTATTAAAAAAAATAAAAGCTACTTTGTGAAACCATGCATGAAAATGGTAACACTTCTGACGCAACATCCAAAATTACTCATAAAAGATGGTAACTAACACTTCTGAGGAAAAACACAAAATCTGACTTACACATTTGGAGATTCGTTATTTCTAGGATAGTATTTATCGGCCTTATGTTTGTGATTCTTGTGGCGTGTTGGAATCCAAAAGAACCCGCCCCCGCTTTTCTTCTTTTGTTTTCCCAAAATATGCGACATTCGGCGTTTTGATCAACAGGTGCTTTTCACTCACACTCACTCGAAACTAAACGCCCAAACCTACGACAATGACCTATAATTTGAGGTATTTACCGAGCATCTTCTTCGCGAGTACCTCGTCTTGTTGATACACGTAATTCGTAACTGAGCGAATTACGGACCGTGTACACAATAAACAAACTTACAGCATTGCTAAATAAATCTCACAATACAACGAATAATAAATACACCAACATCCGACAAGAATTTAACAACTCCTAAACGATAACGATACACTGCTTCACTTAGCTACCAAATAAATATAACCTTTCGTTTGTAAACAATATAATAGAAAGTTTTTCAACTTTGAAAACTGTTCAAACAACTTTTGTGTCTACTTCAACAGCAACGGAGGTTAAAATAATAACTTTTTCTTACATTGTTATTGTTTATAAAATTACAATTTAGACGAGATTTATCACAAATTAAAATAATTTTTTATGTTTTAGCGGTTTGTGCGATTATACTTTTATGGCAGTGTCTACTATCACGCTGACGCTTCCTGTCTTGTTTGTCCGTTATTTTTGCACCTCTAAAAAAATGCTGTCGCCTATTGGAAAGGCTCAGAACACCACTAAATTTGAAAAAATTTAGTTAATTAGAATATTATATATAACTTTTTTAGCAATAGCTTGATCTACCCTACAATGGTCTTTTAATATTTTTGTACTATTCAGCTTTCCATTTTTATCAAGTCACAACGTAGTACCATAGTGGTAAATTAATTACCCCCCCCCTCTCAGAACCGTGGTCGTAGTCCAGCGCTCTCTACATATTCTTAAGGGTGAACGGATATAGGAGGAGTAACTGTTAGGAAACTCATTTCGCAGCATATTTGAGGGTAATTTTAATTTATGTCGTTCCATTAATATTTTAATAATGAAATTATAACGCCCCGACTGCCACCAATTGTAATAACCCGACTGTCACCAAGTGTGACACTCCAACTGTGTTTTTCCTTACATTGTTATTTAAAATTTGGTAACTGTTTAATTTGTTTTCCGTTTGCGGACAAACCAAATTAACAATTACGCAGCTGCCACCAAGTTCACTTTGATGTGTTGTAGATATTAACGCAGTGAATCTATTTAATGCTAACTCGAATCTATTTATTAAAAATATATTGAACGTAAATACATTAATAACAAAACGTATTTATTAATTGACATTTTTTGTAACTAAGAAAAATATAATATAATCAAATACTAAGGTGGGTTTACTTTATTATCACACCCCCACTTAAACCCATATTCATAGCACAAAATATTAGTTTTGGACTAGGAACTGCCTTCGTCAATGCGTCTGCCACCATTTCTTCGGTTGGCGTGTATACCACATTTACGAGTCCTTTTTCAAGAACGTCGCGAATAAAGTGAAATCGTATATCGATGTGTTTCGATCTTGGCTTGAAAGCATCGTTCTTGGCTAAATGTATTGCCCCTTTGTTATCGCAGAAAACTTTAACTGCTTCATTTGACAATCTTAGTTCAAGTTCTTGTCCAAATTGTATTAACCAAATAGCTTCTTGAATGGTTGACGATAAAGCCATATATTCAGCCTCGGTGGATGAAAGGGCCACTGTTGGTTGTCGACGGCTGCCCCATGAGATAGCTCCATCTTGTAATTTGAATACGTACCCCGTACATGATCTTCTTTTATCCAAATCGGAAGCCCAATCTGAATCCGAATATCCCTCGATATTCAAAGAACCAATTTTGCTGTATTTTAAATCTCCTACGGCAAACGCTATATCAGGGCGAGTTCCTTGAACTAGATACAGCAACGCTCCAATTGCCTGTTGATACGGTATTCTTCTTAGTTCATCGTCCTTTTCAGATTCTTGCGACATCTGCTTCGATAATTTTTGATTAGGATCAGATGGCGTCGATAAAGCATTACAATCTTCCATATTAAATTTCTTCAAGATTTGATTTATGTAATTTTCTTGATCGAGATAAAGATTACCTTCATCATCTCGAGAAATTCTTATTCCAACACAATATTTTGCTTCTCCAAGGTCCTTCATCTTAAATTCCTTTGATAACGAGCTTTTAATCATTTTTCTTTTAGTTTCATCTAACCAAAATATTAAAAAATCGTCTACATAAACGGCGATGATCATCACTATTACTTTTTCTTCTAGTTGGACGTACACACATGGATCGGCTCTTGACCTTTTAAAACCAAACCTTTTTAAAGCTTGATTAAGTTTTAAATTCCATTGCCTTCCGCTCTGTTTTAATCCATACATTGCTTTCTTTAGTTTGCATACCTGCGATGTTTCGTTACTGAATCCTTCGGGTTGATCTATATAGGGGCATATGTAATCTCCCCTAATCCAGCAGGTAGAATTTAAAAAAAGTGGTGAACTCCCCTAATTTTGAAGATTTCACCAATAATCCTAGTTGTAAACTCCCCGAATGTAATACATTTTAAGTAGGATAATTAAGAAGGACTTAACTAAATTATACATAATAACTAAATAGAAAATTTTGAATTTATTTAAACTTTAAAGTTTAAAATATACACAAAATTCTTAATGAAAACCAATCACCTATAAAACTGTGATGCCGACATGCCCTTCAAGTGAAATTTTGGGGTAAAATTGGTGTCAAACGTTTGAGCATCAATGAGCTTCCAACTTTTTTGTTTGAGCCTCAACCGTCGCGGAGTTCTTCGCGAAATATTTGGGGGGGGGGAGGGAGCTGGAGACATGTTTTCCTATTTTCATAATTATTACGAATTTTTCTGCGAAATCGATGTCTATCGATAGAGCTTCGTTTGAGCTTGAATGAGCTTCCATTCCCATAATTGTATTTTCATTTTCTGCAAAGCTAACAAGTTTCGAGTTTCGAGTACTCCGAGCAAGTTCTTTTTAAACTTTTTGGTTGAAATAGGTGTCAAACGTTTCAGTATAGTTTGAGCATCAATGAGCTTCCAAATTTCTCGTTTGAGCCTCAATAGTCACGGAGTTACTCGCGAAATTCTTGTGGGGGTGGAGATGTAGACGTTTATTGATTTCTGTTCTTATTTCGAACTTTCTTGTGAAATCGCTGAGATTTGTTTGAGCTTAAATGAGCTTGCATTCTCATCATTTTAATTTTATTTTCTGCAAAGTTAAGAGTATTTCAAATTTCGAGTCCTCCGAGCTGGTTTCGTACGAAAATCTTCCCCATGTTTTGTTTTAATTTGCATATTTGATAATAATTAATGATGTTCCTCGTCAAATAATTGAGTTAATTTCTATCTCTTCAGTGGTTATTGTTCACTGTTGGAAGTTTGATCACAGCACTCCACATTTTAATGCACGATTAAAATAAAATGTATAATCCTCATAAATTAACAATTTGTTGCCACATTGACCAGTAGTCCAATTATTTCAGACCAATATGTTTGAAAGTACGCAAAAAATAAAGCGGCGTTCACAATGAAGTGGGGTCTTGCATTGTAGAGAGCTGGCAAGCGCCAATTAGATTAAAGTATTTTCGTCTATCCTTTTCTATGATT
Organism: Rhagonycha lutea; assembly: GCA_958510855.1. Taxonomy (NCBI): domain Eukaryota; kingdom Metazoa; phylum Arthropoda; class Insecta; order Coleoptera; family Cantharidae; genus Rhagonycha; species Rhagonycha lutea. The sequence continues at coordinate 86,256,265 of OY294036.1, forward strand.
AAAAAATTGTTCATTCTGATTGGCTCTTGCTAACTTTCTACCGAAGCAAGGCAAGACCCCACTTTATTGTAAACACCGTTTAAGAATAACTTGAAATAATAACTTCCCTGAAGTAATAATAATTATAAAAACAATTTTTATATAGCAAACATTTTATGACTCCCCCGGTCTGCGTAAATGTCCTTCATGGACAACTCATGAGCTCTGATGTTCCTAAGATTGCATATGGCCACAAATGTATAAAAACTAGAGCGAATTTCAAGAAATAACCTAAGCTCTGATGTGCCAAACTTATCTGTGTATGGATTTCATATTGACAAGAAGTTTTTGTTAAAACAATAATTTGTTTATTAAAAAATAATTTTAATAAGAAAAAAGAAAGCATCTTGAAACAACTACAGACCAATATGTTTGAAAATAAAGAATTTTTTATATGGCACACATTTTGTGACCCTCCCCCCTAGACGTAGATGATTTTTTTATGGACGACCCCAAAGCTCTGTGTTCCAAACCTGTCTGTACAGATTGCATATTGGCCACAAATTTATAAAAAAGGACCCTAAGCTCTGGTGTGCTATGATTGTCTAGCTATGGATTTCACATTGACAAGAAGTTTCTGTTGACCTTTTATTTAAAACTAAAAAAGTGCTCTAAAAAGTAAAAAATAATTTTAATAAGAACAAAGAAAGCTGCGTGAGACAACTATAGGCCAATATGTTTGAAAGTACATAAAAAATAAGAACTTGAGATAATGAACCCCTGAAGCAGTAATTTATGGATACCCAACATTTTTACATTTGAAACAATGTTAAATAATATTTTTCATAATTACAAACAAACAACCAAACGTGATAAATGCAAAATAATGTTGTCTATCAATGTTGTGTAGCATTATTTTGCATTTATAGCCAATAATGAACTCAAAAAACTAAAACTTACATAATGTAACAATTTTTTGTAGAAAAACGAACCACAACTACACCAATTATAACATTTTAATTAATTGACTTATTTTTTTTATTCCATTTATTTGATTATTTATATTCATCAAAGTTGGTAGCAATATAAAAAATATTATCCCTAAAGCCTATCTATAAGCTTTATAATCTTATTGCCTAGTAATCCCTCGACGTTAGGGGAGTTTACAACCAGGATTATAAAAAAAATAAGCCCCATCTTAAGGTGGGTCGAAATTAGCGGAGTTTACAAAACCCCCTATATAGATTTCCTCATTTAAATCCCCTTGCAGAAATGCGGTTACTGCATCCATTTGATCTATTTTTAAACCAAGTTTTGCAGCTATAGCTATTAAATATCGAATTGATCCATATCTTATTACTGGTGAATAAGTCTCCTCATAGTCCAGACCTGGTATTTGTGCATATCCTTTTGCAACCAACCGAGCCTTGTATCTGACTATGTTGCCGTCTTCGTCACACTTTTTTTTAAACACCCACTTTGTCTTTAAAACATTTTTGTTGGACGGCAAATCGACTAGAGTCCACGTTCCGTTTTCCATTAGCGAATCAAATTCATTTTTCTTTGCATTTAGCCACTCCGCTTTATTTTTACTATTAGTTGCTTCATGAACAGTTAATGGTTCTTGGATTGATTCTGTTGCCAACATGACAAAATCATTTTGAAAGCGAACGGGCAATTTTTTTTCCCTTATTGGTCGTTGAAATAATTCTTCATCGTCTTGCATCGTTTCTTGAATCGAAACCCCCACTGAATTCAGATCCTCTGTAATTCGATCCTTTTCCACATCCTTGATTTCATTTCCGTTTTCTTTTGATGTAATGCTAGTAGATTCGTTCTCTACTTCTTCAATATCCGAATGTTCAGCCTTCGTTGGAATACAGTTTATTTTTGGACTTTCAAAAAATACGACATCCTTAGCCTTCGTTATTTTTCCTGATTTTTTATCGATTAGGCGATAGGCTTTTGTTCCTTCGCAATATCCTACAAAAAATAATTCTTTACCTTTAGCATCCCATTTTCTTCGTTGAACTTTTGGAATATGAGCAATCGTTTTCGTTCCAAATATTCTTAAGTTTTTCAAATCCACTTCGGATTTTGTCCAAATTTCTTCTGGAATCTTCCCTGTCGATTTTGCTGGCGATCGATTTATTAGGTAAACTGCTGTGTTGACAGCTTCCGCCCAAAATTTCTTCTCAAACCCTGAATCAAACAAAAGACATTTTGCTCTTTCCACAATGGTACGATTCATTCGTTCTGCTCTGCCATTCTGTTCTGGAGTGTGTGGAATAGTCGTTTGGCTGATTATTCCGCACCTTTTTAAGAAACTTTGAAAATTGTGATTAACGTACTCACCCCCGTTGTCTGATCGTAAAATTTTCACCTTTCGTTCGGTTTGATTTTCAACCATCGACTTGAATTCTTGAAAAGTTTCAAAAGCTTCGCTTTTATTTTTTAAGAAGTACACAAATACTTTTCTTGAAAAATCGTCTATAAAAGACATGAAATACTTTGCTCCACCAATCGATTCATTTTCCATTGGGCCGTTCAAATCGCTATGCACCAAATCCAAGAAATTGCTTGCTCGTTTCTCTGATCGTTTGAAGGGCAATTTCGCCTGTTTGGATTTGGCGCACACTTCACAATTTATTTGCGTTTCATTTGAACTGAATGTAATATCACCAACTTTGTCTCTTTTCATATTCTGAATGTCACTACAATTCAAATGGCCTAATTTTCTGTGCCAAGTCACTAAATTATCTAATTGTCTACTTGCACTCATCCCGTATACTGTTTTGGTTTTCAATATATACATACCGTCAATTAAAATTGCCCTTGCGATTTTGTTGTTGTTACGGTTCAATACGGAACAACCGGTTTTATCAAATTTAACTTTGTTACCTGATTCTGTTATTTTTGAAACAGATAACAAATTTGTAGCGAGACCCGGAACAAAAAGTACATTGTTTACCTTAATAATTTCATCGTCACAAATTATTTTAGTGTCACCAATACTTTTTACCGCTAATTTTTCACTATTTGCAGTGCTAATACTTTTCGTTGGTGTCGACCTAGTATTCGTTAGCCAATGTTCATTAAAAGTCATGTGCTGTGATGCACCCGAATCTAAAAGCCATTCGTTGTCCTTTAAATCCCTAGACATGAACATTCCATTAAATGCATTTTCATTTTTAACTACAGCTTGTTTTTCTGGACATTTATTTGCAAAATGGCCCTGCCTTTTACACTTAAAACACGTCACTTTCGTTTGCGATTTTTGTTTTCTTGTAAATTTCTTCCCGAAAAACACCTGCTGCTCTTTTCCATTTACCGATGGACTGATTTCATACAAACGGGTTTTTATTCCATCCCCCGTAATTTTTATCCCGGAACTTTCTATACCCATTATAAATGGTTTATAATCGTCTGTAAGTCCTGCTAATAAAAATGACCCTATATATTCCTCTGAAATCTGGAAGCCTATTTCAGTTAACTTATTTGCCATTCCAATAATTCTGTTAATGTAGTCATCCATTGACGAACAAGATTCCAAGTTTGTTGATATTAATGTCCTTAATAAACCGATACGCCGGCCGATTCAAACCTTTGTCCTCGAACATAGTTTTTAAAACTTTCCATATGTCCAATGCAGTTATACACGATTGTATAGGTATGCACATACAAAGCTGGTTCGATTGCTAAAACTAATTTGGCTTTTGCCTTCTTTAATTTCGTAGCATCCTTCTCGGTATCATTTTCCTCAATACATTTTTCTAAATCGTTTAGTTCAAGTAGCGCTTGCATCGAATATTTCCACGTGTTGAAATTTTCAGAACCCCTCAATTTTTCTAGCGAATTTTCTTTTCCATTGTTAGTCGACATCGTTGCGATAAACAAAACTTGTAAACGAAAATTATAGCTAAAATCAAATTGTTAGTCCACACAACCACGTTTTATTCTTTGCTTCTTTTTATTCTGGTAAACTGGGCTTCATAACCTGTTGTAGATATTAACGCAGTGAATCTATTTAATGCTAACTCGAATCTATTTATTAAAAATATATTGAACGTAAATACATTAATAACAAAACGTATTTATTAATTGACATTTTTTGTAACTAAGAAAAATATAATATAATCAAATACTAAGGTGGGTTTACTTTATTATCACATGATGTTGGTTTTGATTAGAAAAGGTTTAACCTTTCTAATCGACGGTCGAACCAACCCTGCCAATAGTATTAACAGCACAGTCTTGATTTGTTCAAGACACTGTATTTTAAGCAAACAGTAAAAGTCGCTACGTGCGCGCGTGCGCAGTTACTCACGTCGAATGTGCGCACGCGCAAAAATTCACGGCAAATGTGAAGAGTATTTAAATGTAAAGTGCGCGCATGCGCCATACTCAAGTCGAATGTGTGTAAAATTTAAATTTTTAGTTTTATAAACAGGACCGGATCAGAGTTTGGGGCCCAAATCTAAAACTTTATTTAACTCTTAACGGTCCTGTCATTAAAAAGCTTTTCCTAACATTAACCTAAACTCGATAGGTGGATCTCTCTTTTAACGGTCTCCCCATTAAAATAAAAACGATTCCTAACACTAACCTAAGCTCAACCGATGGATCTCGATTTTCATGGTCCCCTCAATAAAAAAATGTTTCCTAACACTAACCTAAGGTTCACCGCGGTGGATCTCACTGTTAACGGTCCCCCCCCCATTAATAAAAATCAATTCCTAACACTAAAAAACTTTTCCTAACATTAACCTAAACTCGACCGGTGGATCTCGCTTTTCATGGTCCCCTCAATAAAAAAATGTTGTTTCCTAACACTAACCTAAGGTCCACCGGTGGATCTCACTTTTAACAGTCCCCCATGATACAACAAAATTATTATATCGTGCTCCCTCCCATTAAAATAATCGTTTCTTAACACTAACCTAAACTTGACTGGTGAATCTCTCTTTTAACGGTTTCCTTATTAAAAAAATCGTTTCGTAAAACTAACCTTTTCGACTGGTTGTTAATTATTGATGATTTTTTCAAGTACTCAGAAAAATTCGTATATTTGCAGCTTAATTCATAGCTTTAAAAGAGAGGCTTTAAAAATTTGGCAAAAACAAACTGCAGTTCGAGAGCACCGAAAAGAACTGTACCCAAAACTTCCAATTAATCTTTGCAGAAGTACCAACTAAAGTTTAACCAAGTGTAACTAAATAATACCAACCGGTACAACGTCGCAATCGCCAAGAGTAACTGCGCACGCGCGCACGTAGCGACTTTTACTGTATGCATGTATTTTAAGCTATGAGATAGGCATCTTAAATTACTTTAATCATATCTTTTATGTGACCCCCTTCTTCCATTGTTTGGAGACCCCCTCTTGCATTGGTAGGTGATTCCCCTATTTTCTTCACGCTTTTAAGTCACAGCCATTTGATATAGGGTTGCCATCTCTAAAATGTGGCAACCAGGACAAGAAGCGTGAAAACCCCGGACTTTGGTGTTTAGAACCCGGACATGCCAACAGTGTTTTTTTTAAGTTGCTCAGTAAAATAAAAAATAGTTTTAATAAATCAACTTTTTATTTTTTATTCATACAATTTTAAACTAAATCTTGAGCTTGGTGCTAAAAGGGAGAGGGGACGGTAAATCCAGCGAGTCGGTTCTTCGCGGCGCGGTGCGTGGGCGCCCGGTGACTTGAAAACTTTTAAACCCGGACCACAAATAAAACCCCGCTCGAACGCTCCCCGGACGCCCTCTAAATTAGGACAAATCCGGGGAAACCCGGATGGATGGCAACCCTAATTTGATATGATGTGATGTGATCCTCTTATAACTTCTGTTGTAAGAGGATTAAATATTTTACGTGGGAATTAGAGCGGGCCACACTTCTTGGCACCTTCCACTAAAAGGGCCTATTTTTAATTTTCTTTATTTTAAAATTTAAAAATTTTTAAAAATAAAAATCCTGTCTGTAGACACACGACTTTTTTGCCGATTCGTTACACATGTGGCAGTGTCTATTATCACGCTACTTAGTTTATTGTTTACATTTTAAGTGAAAGTGTGGTTATAGAAGCTAAAATTAATAAATAATTCGAAATGACTGCACTACAAAGCTTTAATCATGGAAGTATACCCGATAAAATGTGGCAACCGCCTCTCGTTACATTTGAAACGACGTAAGTTATAATTTTATTTCACAAGCATAAAAATAAAACAATGTTTTTTAGAATGGGAGAATTTACCGTAGAATTGTATTGGAAGCATGCCCCAGCGACTTGTCGAAATTTTGCAGAACTTGCACGTCGTGGATATTACAACAATACGGTATTTCACCGTATTATTCGTGACTTTATGATACAAGCTGGAGATCCTACTGGAACGGGAAAAGGTGGTACTTCGATATACGGTCCAAGTTTTAAAGATGAAATTCACCCTGAATTAAAACACACCGGTGCTGGGATTTTGTCCATGGCTAATTCGGGTCCAGATTCTAATGGGTCTCAATTTTTTATAACTTTGGCTCCAACTCAATGGTTAGATGGAAAACATGCAATTTTTGGTAGAATCGAGTCCGGTATGACAGTTATTAAACGAATAGGCTTAGTTGAAACTGATAAAAGTGATAGACCAGTTGATGATGTCAAGATTGTTAGAGGTAAAATAGTTAAACAGTAATATAAATTTTTGTAACCGTAAAAATTGGGATAAATATTTTAATAAGCTCTCCTTTTTTTAAAATATACTTTAGTACTAGTTGCCACAGACGGAATTTGACCTAAATCTCTTTGATCTAAAAATAAAGTTTGCCTGTGCAATTTAGATGAAGAATCCTTTTTGATCGACCTACAAAATTGGGATTGGTTTACCATGGGCCAAACTTCACTTGCTCGAGTAATAAAGCATTAACAATATAAATATTTATATAGTCACAATCTTCTCAAGAAGTGATCCAAAAAATCGTATCAATGCTTTAGATTTTATTGATGATAAGAAAAAAGCAATGTAAAAAAATATAAAACTCTTTTTATTCACAATAATTATAAATAACTTAAAAATTCCTCAACTTCATAAATACTTAAAAGCAATCATCTAAAATTTGATACGGTTACGTATTGATTATGCGTTTACACTTTGGTATGCCCTTCTGGTATTGGAACATCAAAAACTACCGGTGCATTGTTGGGTATGTAATTTATATCACATGTGGAAGCATTAATGAATATTATTTTACCATCGGATGTTATACCATAACCTACAAGGGATTCATATTAGTAAACTACATTAACGTTCCAACAGACTTTACCTTCATGTATGTGTCCGTAAACGTGATATTTGGGTTTCACCCTCTTTTGAACAGTTGACAATAACTCAACACAGCCAGCACGAACACCGGAACAAGCTAAATCGCCATGTCCTAGAGGTGGAGTGTGCGTTATCAGCACATCTACACCTTCAGGGATTAACTCCCATTTTTGTAAACACTGTTCTCCCCTTGGAACATTAAAGGCCCATTTACAAAATTCGGGTTGCCTACAAATTGCACACTTAAATAAAATTCAACATTGGGATAAAGTTAACCAACCAAGGAGTCCCATAAATTTTTACCCCACTAATTTCGATACCACGGTCTTCCAAATATATACAATTTGTTAAATATTGTTTAATATTAATGGCACCAACAGCTTCATTCAACGCATTTTTCTCCATACCCAATGTCGGAATCTCTTCCTCTCCGATTCCACCATGCCTGTTTGAATGCTCGTTGATATTCTTAAACATATGGATAAAACTGGAGTCGAAACTTAGTTCGTGATTGCCAGCAATTACAATTTTGTACTTGTGCGGTAAACCTTCTATAATAATTGAAAACGGTATTGTATAAAAAGTCGACTAAAATTTTAGGTCAATTCTTACCCAACCATCTATTAAACTCTTTCACTTCTTCCATTTGGCCGCATTTGGTAAAGTCGCCTGCGTGAATGAAGACATCACCATCAGGAACATCAAACTTGATGTTATGTGTCAGCGAATGAGTATCGCTCATGCAAACAAACCTCAGTTTGGTATTGTCTACGGGTTTCACGGGAGGCCTTACGTTAAGTTTGAATATTTTTTGAGTTTGGGATATTTCTCTCCATGCTGCGGTAGGGTTACTTGTCAGAGGATGAACCTCTATGGCTTGCATATTGGGTCGTTGATTAATTGTATAGTACCTTTATTTGTTCAAATAAAACGTTCATCTAAAATTAAGTTAGAAATTAACGTATTTCATGGTACCGGGACGTGTTGCATCACGAACGAATATGTTATAGGTTATGTGAAAATTGCTATTTTATACGAGGTGTGATCAAATATATCTAACACACAGGAACCCAGGTAAAATTAAAATCAATATAAAACATAAGGTTTTATTTATTTGAAGATAAAAGACCAATGCATTTCATAATTTATATAGGGATATTTAATTTCGATAAGCTCCTAATAATTGAATATTTATAGCTGAATGCTATATTTTGTGGCTATTTTGACTAGTGATGGGACTATCGAATTATTCAATAGTTAGTCTTTATATCAACTATCGATAGTTGGATACTTTTTAGTTACTAAAAACTATCGAATGAATTTTTAGTTACTAATAAAACTATTCGAATAATAATTATAAGCTACTAAAACTATTCGAATAACTTTTTAGTTACTAAAACTATTCGAATAACTTATTAGTGACTAAAACTATGCGAATAACTTTTTAGTGACTAAAACTATTTAAATAATCTTTTAGTTACTAAAACTACAAAATAATAAATATTGAGTTACTATTTTATTTACTAACAGTTAGTAAATAGCGTAAATAGTTACTAATAAGTTGGGAATCTCGTTACTCATTCATGCTCGTCAACACTAATTAGATGGTGCCCGTGATAAATCCCTTTTGGATTTTTTTTAAGTAGGATATTTTCATTCAATATAACTATATATAATTAGTTTTTATTCAATAGTTTTATTCGATAGTTTTTATTCGGTAACTAAATTTTTAGTTACTAACTATCGATAGTAAAAAATAATTAGTAACTACTATCGATAGTCAAAAAAGTTTGATGGTTCCCATCACTAATTTTTGACTATGCTGTTAGTAATAAACCTTTTTAAATGGTTCAAAAAAATTAATTACGTAAAACATAAAGGCTTAACCACTTAACATTGTTAAATTGAAATGAATTTCAAAGCAATAAATGTACCAAAGTTGATGATAATCAAACAATAACCAAAATTATAAGGATTTATCATTGACCGATTACAAAAACTAGATCGATTTGGAAGGAAGAAAATGCGCTCTGTATTTGGTGGGACCAGAAAGGTGTGCTGTACCATGAACTCTTAAAACCTAGTGAAACCGTTAATGCTTATAGCTACCGACAACAAATGATCAATTTGAACCATGTTTTGAGAGGAAAACGCCCAAAATGGGCTAGAAGACACGGTAAGGTAATTTTGTTCCATGCAACGCACCTTCACACAAAGGAAAACCGGTCCAGGAACCAGGATACGTTAAAATCACTTGGCTGGGATTTGTTAGCTGATCCGCTTTACTCACCAGACTTGGCTCCTTTCTGATTACCTGATGATGGGTGATCCTGATCAATGGGACATGCACATAAAGAGCAGCACTTCAAAACAGCCGAGGAAGTGGAAAATTGGGTATCTGAATGGTTTTCTTTAAAGGACGAACAGTTCTTTTGGCGTGGACGTAGCATGAACAAATTGCCAGATATATGGGGAAAATGTGTAGCTAGTGATGGAAAATAGTATGAATAAAGCATTTTTAGTTTTTCTCTTAAAATAATATATTTTTTTTTTCATTAAAAAAAAACCGGAAATGAATGCATTTATTATGTACCTGGTGCCTGATATAACCACTTACCTAAATATAATTAACCTTTACCTCTTGACCAAATTCTCCTCTTTTTCAAAGACCTCTTGACTTGGTCACAAAATGAAAATTTTTCATTTATTCAGTTAATACTTTGAAAAAAAAACACCGTTTTATTAGTTTACGTACGTGCATTAAAATATAAACATAATTGCATTTCTGGCTAATTTTGACTGCAATTTCTAATATAAAAGTAGATTAGATTAGATACGAGCATGGATACGAGTAATATGAATGTTTATTAAAATAATGTTTTTTGTAATCTTTGCCGTTATTATTGTTAATGAATTATATGTTTCTAATTAAATTTTAGTCAATAATCTAAAATTTATTTTACGGTCTAGGACAGGGGTCGTCAAGTAATTTCTATTGGGGTCCGGACAAATTTTGAAAGAGCTAAAAAAAAGGTCCAGTATAAAATAAAATTGTTTGAGATGCGGGTAGTTCTGAAAGTTAACGTGAAGTTAGGTCCTGGCTGGGGCACAGACCCACATAGACGTAGGCCACCTTGAAAAAATATAATAGTAATTTAAATCCCCCCCCCCTATCAAAAGTAATCTATTGATAGTTTTGAATTATTTTGAGGAATTGCATGAAAAATGTGGATTTTTCTTTATACAACCCATTATAATATTTCTTTACACTTAAAAAATGAAAATTAAAAATTTTCAAGTTGAAAAGTGAGGAGTAAAAAGTTACAAAAAATGTCTTGGTTAGTAATAAACTAATAAATGAATAAACTAATATAGTCCAGTCAATAGAGACATTCGTTATAGGTGTGACTTTGCAAAAATTCTGCACAGCATTGATATTTTTAGGATCGTTAAGTAGGCTTATAAAAAGCTTAAATTCAAAAATGAGAATTATGAAACATCGAGCGCTAGCCGCCATCTTGGAAAACGCGTTTCGTACCATATCTCGGAAACGGCTTACTTTAGGATGAAAAATATAGAGACCTTTTTTGCAGATAATTGAATTTCCCACCTTTTTTGTTCGAAACTTTTTTTGATTCAACTTACCGTTTTTCAATTACAGCTCGTTCAATGTCGCAAATCTCCTGTTACCCGCTGTTATCCACTGTAACTCCCTGGAAAGTCGATTTAACGATGAAACGTCCTGTATTTGCGACATTGAACGAGCTGTAATTGAAAAACGGTAAGTTCAATCAAAAAAAGTTTCGAACAAAAAAGGTGGGAAATTCAATTATCTACAAGAAAGGTCTCCATGTTTTTCATCCTAAAGTAAGCCGTTTCCGAGATATGATACGAAACGCGTTTTCCAAGATGGCGGCTAGTGCTCGATGTTTCATAATTCTCATTTTTGAATTTAAGCTTTTTATAAGCCTACTTAACGATCCTAAAAATATCAATGCTGTGCAGAATTTTTGCAAAGTTCATTTCTCTATTGACTGGACTAATAAGAGATTAGCTATAGTTACATAGTGATAACCCTGCCATCAGAAGGTACAGAAAAGTCATCTATCGAATAAAGAAGTTCGCAGAATATGTGTGATATGTTTTAATACCTGGTGGTCCCCGTAGATATACATCCTCTTTGATTATATATTATTACCTGCTTGTGTTTACCTTGGAGGAAGCCATATGAAATCGTCGGAAGGGAATTTCTTTAAATTTTGGAATCCTATATCACTTTCATTCAACAGATGCAGGTAAGCAGTGGCGTAACTTTAAAATTTTGGCTCGGAGAATTGCCTTCTATACTTTAACTCGGAGGCAAGAATTCTTGAAGGGCCCCTTTTTTGTCAATAAATAAAAAAATATAGGTAGGTAGGTACACTAAAAAAAATTTGATACATCATATTGATAATGAACATTATTCATCAGTAAAAATTATCGTTGTGGTGAAGCAATCTTCAATATAATAAACAAAATCATGTATTAAGAGGAATCTTTAAAGTTGGAAAATACACGTTCGTATTTCAATGATATCTTGCTTATTACTCAAGATAATTGCACAAAAGTATATATTTTTTAAAAGAGGACACTTGGACGCAGGTTACTGTGTGTTAATTTTTTTATTAAACACAGTAACCTGCGTCCAAGTGTCCTCTTTTAAAAAATATTATATAGTCCAGTCAAAATAGACATTTCACTTTGCAAAAATTCGCATCCATCTGAAAATTGGCATAAACCTTAAATGCACTATTACAAACAAAATATCAAAAGTCCCCACCGATCACACGTCTGCTAAAAATGTTATTCAAGGTCAAAGGTCAACAATATCGGTTTTTTACATTTTTCTCGTAAATGATAAGTGTTATCGTAAAAATAGGTTAGACAAAAATTATAGATCATAAAATTCTCTACAAAAATTATTCTTATACTTTTTTTCGTAAGAATCGTTATTCATCAGATATCACGATTCAAAAGTTGGGAAGTTTTATTAGACAGTGTCCTATTGATTTAAAAAATCGTAATATTGGTAATGATTAAGTGATTTTCGAAATCGCGATATATCCGGAATAGCGATTCGTACGAAAATAAGTATAAGAATAATTTTTGTAGAGAATTTCATGATCTACAATTTTTGTCTAACCTATTTTTACGATAACACTTATCATTTACGAGCAAAATGCAAAAAATCGATATTGTTGACTTTTGACCTTGAATAACTTTTTTAGCAGATGTGGGATCGGTGGGGACTTTTGATATTTTGTTTGTAATAGTGCATTTAAGGTTTATGCCAATTTTCAGCTGGATGCGAATTATTGCAAACTTTGCACTTTTTTTTGTCTATTTTGACTGGACTAATACTTTTGTGCAATTTTCTTGAGTAATAAGCAAGATATCATTGAATTACGAAAGTGTATTTTCCAACTTTAAGAATTCCTCTTAAATTTGATGAATAATCCACCAATGTAATGAATTTGATTTCATCAATTTTTTTTATTCATGGTGATGAAACAATCCATCATAAATGAAGAACAAATTTAAAATTCATAAAAAATATTTGAAAAATTGCATTGTACGGCCGAAATTGATGAACAAAAGCACTCAAATGACGTACTGATTCGTCCTATTAATGATTAGTTTAATAATTATGATGAACTTCATTATAAATGTTATGAACAAAATCAGCAATTTTCGTTCTTCAAAATCGATTTTCTCCAAATTGGCTGAGTTATGGAATTTTAAATTTTACCTAATGTATAACAACTATTTATGAACAAAAGGTAAATGGTGCAAATTTTTGGAGTGATTATACAATTTGGAGTCTAAAGCCTTCATTTCAGAATCAATAATTCAAGCATTAGTTTTTCTGATAATGTTGTAAAAATTGGTTGCAAGGTGAAACGGTAGCGAGCGTAATGTAAGAATATTTAGATTATGTAAACATTACTTCTACATTATTTGAATTCAATGAAACAATGTGCGCATTAATTTTAAACAACCAATTCAATAACAGTTTGCTAACAGGTCTACTACGGAAACAACCTAGATTCCGTTAAATCTACTCTATATATATAAAAAGATAAGACAAAATATGCAACGTTTTTATGCAACGTTTTTGTGCAACGTTTTATGCAACGTTTTTATGCAACGCTGAGAACAGCTATTGGACGACACCAAAACAACATTATAATCACATCAACGGATGAATCAAAGCAAAGCAAAGCAAAGCAAAGCAACAGCAAAAGCAAAGGCAAAAGCAAATGCAAATGCAAAGCAAAGCAACAGCATAAGCAAAGGCAAAAGCAAATGCAAATGCAAAAGCAAATGGAAATGCAAAAAAGCAAAAGCAAATGCAAAAAAGCAAATGCAAAAAAGCAAATGCAAAAAAGCAAGAGCAAAAAGTAAACGCAAAGCAAGGCAACAAAACCATGCGACGCAAAAATACAAAGATTGAAAGATTTATGTAAATGCAAAAATCCGTTTGGTGGCAAATTTGTTATTTTCGGTGGTGACTTTCGTCAAGTTTTACCTGTTATAAAATACGCTTCACCTGTGGAGATAGTCAATTATACTTTAAAGTCAACATCAATTTGGCCAAGCAGCATTATATTATTGAAAGTACCGAATAGCTGGAAATCTACAAATATAATTCAGGACATTTACAGCAATTCAATTGCTTCTAATGCCGATCTCTCCGACAGAATTATATTAGCCTGCCACAATGATGATGTTCGCACACTTAACAATAAAATATTAAATTTGGTCGAGGGCAAGATTCATACCTACTCAATTGAAGATACAGCTAAACATCGAGGGGTCGATCAAACAGATGAGGACATTCGGTTGGAATATGAAGTCGAATATTTAAATTCGTTGAATTTCCCTGGGTTTCCGGTACACAAATTAAAACTCAAAATAGGATCTGTTGTTATGCTAGCAGAGCTTTAACAAAGTTGGTTTGCTGTCGTGTAATTTTTGGAATAAGGAAATGGTTTGAAAAAGAAGAGTTGGGTTCAAGAAGAAGAAAATAAAGAAACAGTGGTTTGGTGAAAAGAAACGTATTCTTAAAAAGGAAGACGTCATGGAAAACAAAATGAAGGTCATTTTGGAAAAGTGGCAGTATCGGCGATCAAGATGGAGGGTGGTTAATCTAATCAAATATGAAAAGTAACCACGGACGAATAAAGAAGATTGACAAATTTAAGGATAACCGCGATTTAAATGGAAAATGAATGGAACTAAATGTGTTTTGATAAAATTAAAAAAAAGGTTGTAAATATTAAAATTTAAAGAAGGAACTACACATCATGATAAAACTGAAAATCATAATTAAATAAAAGGCAATAGAAATTCGAACAAGTTAATAATAACCAATGTAACAAGTGAAAAGGACAATCTTCGAAAGATAAGCAGACGGAAAGTTTATAAATTGTATAACAAAATTTGAGAAAGTAAAAGTGTTTCCAAAAATTGAAAATTTGAAAAATGGATTAATTAATTGCTGCATTTTATAATAGTAAATTTGAAATTAGCGTTTATGGCAATCAAATGGAAAAATTTAATTTGAAAATTGATGGTTATTGAAGGAATTTGTCACTACGAAAATTGAAATTGGATGATTAGTAAAGAAATAGGTAATAAGAGTTTTAAATGATGTGTATTGCATATTTAAAAAAATGTTTATGAAGCTACAGCTTTAAAATGTAGCAAAATTGATGAAATTATTTAAGGAGATGAAATTGTTAGTTGGAAATTTTAAAAATTAAGTAGTATTGAAGGATTTTATTAAATAAGGGTCGATATGAAGATTGAAGATGACAATGAAATTGCAGAACACTAGAAGAGAATCGAAATTATGAAAGGTCCGTAACGGAAAAAGAAGGAGCTTTGAAAAGTTATGGAATAAAATTTGGAAGGATAAAAAAATTTGCAGTTATTTCGAAGAAAGTTTTGGATCGAGTTATCTAAGAAATTGTTATTATTGCAAAGAAGTTTGGATGTCATTTATGAATTGTTTAGTGATCATTCGTCAAGATAGGTAGTTCGGGATGTTGATTAATTAATTAATTTAGGTGTGTAAATTAGATTGCCGCATTAATTAATTATTATTTACTTTTGAATATTGTTATTTATTTTTGAAGATGTTGATTTAGAAAATTTGCTACTTATTCCAAAAGTACGACGTTATGTGTCTTTCTTGAAATCTCTCCTGGATTTCTGCATAAGCCAGGAAGGATTGCTGTCGTGTAATTTTTGGAATAAGGAAATGGTTTGCTTGAGTTTTTGTAAATAATTTGAATTTTGTATGTTTCGCGGTTTCGGGGAAGCCGAGAGAGCACGAGCAGTGAAGAAGAAGACTTGCGTACGCCTTCCAAGTCGTGGACGGTCGACATTTTGATTTCTGACGATTTTTAGTTGTAAAAATTTGATTTATTTGAGAATAAAAGACAAGTAAAGTTTGAAGGAGTGTTATTTCTTTTAGATTGAGAATTTAGAAGAGAAAATTTTGTGAATTATACTAAATGCAAGTGGAATTATTTCGGAAAAGGTATACAAGGTCGCTTGATAGTGGGCGATACTGAAAGATAACCGATTGAGCCAGCCGGGTAAGAAGGTGATTTCTCCGCCCGAATTGGAATTTTACGAAGAAGATTTGAAAATTCGATATTTAATATTTAAGGGTGGAAAATAACACTTCAATATACATCGATAGGCCTTTGTTTAGTCATGGACAGTTATATGTTGCATTATCAAGATGTCGAGCGAAGGATGGAATACAAATTCAAAGTGAAAGCGACATAAAAAATGTTGTATGGAAATAAGTTTTATAACTTGAAGTTATTAGGGCCGCGAAGCGGCCCTGGGGGGTTGGGCCGCGGCAGCGGCCAGGGGGGCGGAGCCCCCCTAGTCATATTATAATTTTATATTAATTCAGAAGCTTCGTTTTGGCCGCTTTTGCCTGCATTTTGGCCCAACATGCATCTGTGGTTATTAGCGTTATAATAATCCAAAATAGAAGAAATTAATGTATTTGTAGCGCGATAGCCTGTGTAAAAAGTGATTTAAGAAGTATGTTCACTTCTTATATGGCGGATCCAACGCAAACTCCAGCTAAATTAAATTTTTTTAATTAAGCAACGACGCCGATGCGTCATCTTGCGTTACAAGCGATAACTACCGAAGTTGACCTAGGGCGTCCTGTTTTTTGATAGGTCTATTACAATGATGTGTCCTTCAACTTAGCTTTTAAAAACCAACATTTAGCGTAGATCAGCAGACGCAGTTTCACAAATAGAAAATATAAAATGAAGGTAAACTCTTTTTTGTTGCATTCAAATTAAATCAATATTGCTTGTAAATGGAAACATTTTTTGGGGAGAAAGTATTGATTTCCCTTTCCTCCCCATAATCTTGTAATATAATTAAGTTGTTGCGTTAGTAGAATTATCACGATTATTTGAGATAGATAATCTACTGATTAATAGATAATTATGTTCGCTTTTGCACGCATTGTTAATTATGCATCCAAATTTAAAGTATTTTGCGCCAAAAATAGTTCAATTCATAAAGACACTTAACAAGAAAAACGCAACAATCAAGCAACTTCTTAGAATTTTCATTTTCTTATTTTATCATAAAACATTCATCTCACTTCCATAATCATTTGATGCACACTTTTACGTTTTTATTATAGGCCTAAATTACACACAAACTAACACAATTCAAACATGGAAGAATTAAAAGTAACAGTTCACCCATTAACTAATAATCCATCGGCAGTTTGGAGTTCGATATGGCAAAACCAAAAAGTAACTCCTGTTAATTTGGAAATACCGCAAGAAGCAGTGAGTCCAAATAAAGTAAGATTTGTGTGTATGAGCGATACACATTCCCTCACGCACAATCTCAATTTTAAAGTTCCATTTGGAGATGTTTTACTTCACGCCGGCGATTTTACAAGTTTCGGTAGAGATGAAGAAATAAAGACGTTTAATAAATGGTTAGGTAATTGAACTACAAAATTATGTTTGAAGCACTAATTGTTCAATGTAATTTTATTTTTAGGAACCCTACCACACAAATTCAAAATTGTCATTGCCGGAAATCACGAAATCAGTTTTGATCCGACATGTGAAAACATTTTACAAATATTTAATCCCAGCGCGAGAAATACAAGTTCGGCTCAATCACATTTAGTTAGTTGTTTAGATATTATTAAGAAACCGTTTATTAGATTTGCGGAACGCAACACAGTACCTTCGAACGCTAGTCAATACTTAACTAATTGTATTTATTTGGAAGACTCGCCTGTGATTGTCTATGGTATCAAAATTTATGGTAGTCCATGGTAAATATTTTTTTATTTTCTCAAATTGCTTATATTATAAACAATGTTCGGGATGTTCCTTTCAAAAACTACTCACTTTTGGTTCTTTGGAGAGGCTCACTCTTCAATTAATTCCATGTCAAAATCAACTAGGTTTCCATTAGTTTTAAACCTTCATGTCTCAGTTTTCAATGATTTTTGGTACATCCACTAGTTGAATTAGTTTATTTTCTCCAAAAGAGCACATTGATGGAAGGAGCTAGTTCAGGGTTATTCACATCAGAATACCATTGGTTTTATAATCAAATAATACTTCTGTTGTGGTTCTTTGAGCTTACTTAGGAGCAATGTCACCATACACATAGGACATAGTTGATCGGCCTCACTCAGGAGGGTTGCGACCATAAATTTTTATATTGGTGGAGGTAGCCCAAATAACTATGGCCCATGCGTATAGTCGCATTGCCTGCCAACTAGTATAAAATAGAGAAAAATGCGGGATGGAAAAAATCCCGTTTCAAAGACATTCAGTCCCGCGTTTGATTTATAAATTTATTTTATACAATACAAATTTAAGTGGTGTTCACAATTCACATCAAGGTCAAGCCTTGCTTAGGTAGAAACTAGCAAGTACCAGTGGGATTGTAGTATTTTGTAAACATAGAAAAGGATAATTAGAAAAATTATAGTTGAGAATGCGGTCATTAATGATCTAAATATAGATCCGAGTTTACTTCTTACATATCATCACACAAAAATAGGAACAAACAGGTCCGTCTAAGGGATACGAAGTTAATTGAAAAAATTAGCAAGAAAAAGATTATAAAATCAAAAGACACCTTAACGGATTACATATGTTTCAATCTTAGGACGTTTTTACACGTGCCACTGATATCATCAGATCCGTACTGGTTTAATGAAAATACAACTTTACTTACTAAATCCTTCAAAAAACTCGATCACAAAGGTCCTGACTGTACACCCATCTCTGTGATAATAATATGTAAGAAGTAAGTATGCAAGTGCCTAATATAGTTACGGCAATTAATCTTGCAGTTTAGCCAACCTCCGGAAGAAATTGAAAAAAATAATGTTTGAAAAAATTTGAATTTAAAAATAACAAATACAAAAATCTACAAAAACGTTTTAGTTGACCGTTCCATTAAAATAATTAGAAAAATTATAGTTGAGAATGCGGTCATTAGACCGCATAGAAAAGGATAGAAGAAAATACTTCAATCTGATTGGTTCTTGCTAGCTTCAAGCCTTGTTCATTGTCGTCCCTGCGGCCGGAGCCGATGGTCACACCTTCCGTCAAGGCTTTTTTCAACAATCTTTCCAAAAATTTTGAATTTAAAAAAATTAAAAGCAACACAACCTGTGTGCAAGTGTCATCTTTTAAAAAATATATATTTTTGTGCAACTTTTTTGAGTAATAAGCAAAATAACAGCGAATTACGAAAGTGTGTTTTCCAACTTTGAGGATTCCTCATAAAGCCGAAAATGGTGCGACACTTATGCGCGATAAAGTATAAAATTTTGTTTGACGAAACCAATATCTTAAAAGTATATTTTTTATCACAAATTTATATTCTTAGGAAGATTTTTTAATGACAGGGACCGTTAAGAGTTAAATAAGGTTTTAGATTTGGGCATTGGGCCCCAAGCTCTGATCCGGTCCTGTTTATAAAACTACAAATTTAATTGTTTCGATTACTTGGATTAAGTTATTTACTTAATTAAGGTATTATAAGGGTCAATTTTCCACTGCAGTTCGTGTGTAGGATTATGATCAATACTTAAGGTTGCACTGCAGTTCGAGGGTCAGCTTAGACTTTAGGATTAACCGCACTGCAGTTCGAGTCTGTCCGATCTGCAATTCTATGCTCTATTTATTCAACAGATGCAGCTAAGCTACTCCCCACAAATTTATGCTTGCGCAGAACAATGAACGCGTTGATCTCTCTTGTATTAGTGTTGTATATCGGATTTTCAAAATTCCAGCAATAGAAAAATTCTATGTGAATATTGTGCGCTTTTTATGGGAGTGGCTTAGTTGCATGTGTTGAGTTTTTTGACCCCGCCAATCCTTAGCTTCCTGTCCTCTTTTGAAAGTAAATAATGTCCTGAATAATCCTAGTTTAAGAGGACTTTATACCTAACATAAAGTTTGGTTTACACTCATAATTGAATTAAATAATTCGTTAAACCGGCAATGTTATGGGTGTAAACCAAATTTTACGATTTAAATGCACTTTCTTAAAAAGCAAATATATAAGGGTTTTGTCTTATATAATATATAGATATTTTAAAAATAGTTTTAATTTAAATAGTTTGTATATTCATGGAAAGTCACTTGCAGGTCACTGGAGTGATTAATTATTATAATAAAAAATGAAAATTTTTTTTTTTTAACTTCTTAATGAAGTTAAATATTTTTAAAAATATTCAATATTTTCAAATATGAATATCTTTTTGAAATATACTTGTAAATATTCAACATTGGAAGCTCAAACTTCCTCATTCCCTAAATTAGTTATCGTTTATTCATATGACTTTTATAAATTATTAGAATTCTGTATTGGTGAAAAGATTCTTAGATTCTTAGAATATTTTAGGGCGCGCCATCTTTTGAAACATGTTTTCGCATCAAAATTTAAATGCCCCTCTTAACAAGTTAAAATATTGCAGCCCTGCAATGATTTAATGAATTTTAAAAAAGATTACATTTTGTATTTTCCGTACGATTTTTGAGCTATTATTTTTACTGTTAGTAGGCCTGAAATATTCATAAGATCAAAAGTTTTAATTAAATGGTAAATCAATGGTAGATAGTTAAACACAGTAAACGGCGGCCATTTTGTTGGTAAACATACGCACTGAAATACGCTGAAGAGTGTTGCTTCTTATTTCTATAGTAAATATTCATTGTTTACAATAAACAAACTTCTAAAGAAGATTAGTCTGAAATTAATAATAAACACATAAAACTTGGACTAAAAAATCTCCTATGGCGCTTTTTATTAAAATTATTTTTCTTATTAAATTGTTTAATTTAGAACATATCAAATCATACCTCTATTAGTCGACTTACAATTATAAAAACGAATACCTGGCCCAAACCTGATTTGACATGGAATTACCCGAGAATAATCCCTTAATACAATGTAATTTTTAAATATTTTTACTTTAGGCAACCCGAATTTGGAAAATGGGCATTTAATCTTCCTCGAGGAAAACCTTTACTGATGAAATGGAATCAAATACCTGACGACACTGATATTTTGATGACACATGGGCCTCCTCTAGGACACGGGGATCTGGTAAGAACTGGTGATCACCAAGGATGTGTCGAGTTGCTCTCAACGATACAGCAACGTGTACGACCGAAGTACCACGTTTTTGGACACATTCATGAAGGTATTTTTTCGTTACAAAACTTACAATCTTTAACCTGTTTTATAAAATTTAAGGCTATGGCGTGACCTCCGACATGGAAACAATTTACATCAACGCTTCTACATGTGATATTAATTATATACCGAAAAATTATCCCATGGTGTTCGACATGGATTTGCCGGAGGGAGTTTCGAAATGAAAAATTATAATCGTACATTTAGGCATAAAGTTCGCTTAAGTGCATAAGTCGTGGAATCATTTTGTTATAAGGAAAAAAAACCCGGATTAATGTCTGTGTGAACGTAGTTGAGTGTTAAAAAAAACAGAAATTACGTACATAAAAATGTATTTGTCAAAAATAATATTAAAATTTTGATCAACATCGGTAATAATCATTTAGAATTTTTGCATTGCGATATTCGTAAAAAAATTTACAACAAAACTTGACAGTATTTAATTGAGTACTAACACGTCAATATAAAAAATTATTACAACAATAATTAAAAAGATATTTCATTTTTTAATAAGGAACGTTTGAAAAGAGGTATGACACTGATTCGCCATTGTGGGTTCGACGTACAGCTTCAGCAAACATCATCGACACATCGATACACTGCAAATAAAACAAATTAATTAATTTTTGTACTATTCATATTATTTTTACATGTTCAATTCATGATAATAATTATCTGCCTAAAGAATAAAAAAAAGTATTTTGATAGGAATATGTAGCATGTTGTAAGATATAAATTATAAATAATTGTTAAAAGAATGTTTCATGTGAAAAATAAATGTTCTTTTTTAATAAACAAAGTTTACCTGTATTTTAGGGCACTCTTTCATGTGTCCGTCTTGAGGAATTGTGTTTGTAACGACCACAGCTTCGAAGCAAGCATTATTGATCCTAGAGATAGCTGGGCCAGAAAAAATACCGTGCGTTAAAATTGCGTACACTTTTGTAGCGCCGGCTTCCATTAACTTCTCGGCTGCGTGGCATACGGTGCCACACGTGTCGGCCATATCGTCGACCAGTATAGCTACCCTGTCTTTGACATCACCCACCAAAACCATCGAGGCAACCTCGTTTGCCTTCTTCCTTTCTTTGTGGATGATGGCAAATTCGATATTTAGTCTGTCGGCGATCGAGGTGACCCTCTTTGCACCTCCCGCATCAGGCGACACAATAATGCTATTTTTCCATTCGGGAATATTTTCTTTGATCCATTTCAGTACGGCAGGTTCGGCATATAAATTGTCTACTGGAATATCAAAGAAGCCCTGAATTTGAGAAGCATGTAAATCCATCGTGATAATGTGGTCTGCTCCGGCAACTGACAACATATTGGCGACCAACTTAGCTGAGATAGGTGCCCGGCTCTGTTGACAAAAACATGTTATTACAATTATTGTACAACTTAGGTCCATTTGCAACATTAAAATTTCTGTAAACTTAAATGTACGTTCTCGGATGTAAGACGAACAACAAAAAGTTGAAAAAACAAAACTGTTATAAAACAAAAACAACAAAAAAACGAGTGCAATGTTGCAAATGCACCTGAAATTTAGTTCAACAAAACAAACCAACAATAAAAAAAGCTTCCCGTTAAGAAATTCAGCAACTGTTAAGTTAGTAAAGTGTACCTATTATTTAGTAAATTCATGCAATTTTTACATGTTATGCAACGCCCACATAAAACTACAATTTTACGTCATAAAATTTCCACAATTCTAGAAGATGTTAAAGTACAAATTATCCACAAAAATCGGTATTAGTAAAAAGTGTAAACAAAATATATTTTACCAAATTAGTACTTAATTAGTGCATCATGCTAACTTAAATTTATTTTTATTACCTACCAACTCAGGATAAACATGCAAAAATTTTGTAAGTAATGTAAGAAAAATATTAATTTAATGAAATTAAATTAACAATTTTGATATTAAAATACCTAATGTATCTTATCTTGCAAGTTTCTGTTTCTATTTCAACAAATTTATAATTAAAAATAAGCTTAAATTACTACAAAAATAATAGTTATTTACATTGTAATTACATACAATAATGAAAAGGTAATCTAAAAATTTCAGTGTCAATGATGTAACCAGAAAATTATATTTACAATATTCTTACTTTTTATAAAAGTTTCCAAGCCAAAATCCACGCAAGCGTTACCAAAATTTTACTAATATATTTTGCAAAACGGCCAAAATGAAAATAAGAAAAATTTAGGTGCAAGTTGGAATATTCTTTTAATAATATCGACAATTTCGAGTGTTTAGATGTAGTATGCATAGTCGAAGGTAAATAGAAATAAATATTAAAAGCGCTTCCCATCATTATCCCCACCTAACTTATATTTTTAAAATAATGCAATTTTCAAAAAATTTGCCTGGCAAGATTCGGGCAATATTATATTTTAGTAGTTAAAAGTGGTTTCAATATTAAACAAAAACACGTAATAATTTGATGTAAAATTAATAGCAGCTAAATAGAGCTGTAAATTAAAGTTTCTATATTATTTATTCAATTGCGATTAATAATAAGTATTATCATTATCACATGATGACAAAAAGACATTTACATTTTAGGAAGATCAGTTCAACAAAATCTGACAATATTTATACAACCAGGCAAAAATATCGAAAATTGCATAGTTTGTCCCACGAGGGGCTCGAGTGTGACTCAATCAAGTTTTTCTATAATAACTCGAAAATGGTGAAAGATAGCAAAAATGTCAAAGGGGCTACAAGTGTTCAAGAAAAAGACGAATATTTTTTTGGTTAAAATAGTTTTGATATCATTTACCGATTTTGAGTTATATTGAAATAAACTAACTGTAGTCATACTCGAGCTCTCGTGGGACGGACTGTAAAATGCCCGATTTTCAAAACTTTTATTACCCTTTTTTAAATAAATAGCACAATATTAACATTTAAATAATTATAAGTAGTTACAATTACAACTATTGCATAATAACACCAACACGGAAT
Source organism: Rhagonycha lutea (assembly GCA_958510855.1). Taxonomy (NCBI): domain Eukaryota; kingdom Metazoa; phylum Arthropoda; class Insecta; order Coleoptera; family Cantharidae; genus Rhagonycha; species Rhagonycha lutea. The sequence goes on from OY294036.1 coordinate 86,280,311, forward strand.
TTTGAACCACTTTGAGTGGAACTGCACCCTGGAGTCTCAGAAACCCCCCAAGTTAATGCCATTATTTTTATCCATTCTTATAAATTATGTTTATAGTTATCTAAGTTTATGTTAATCTGTAGGTGTCTTTTAGTCTTTGAGCGAATTACAAAAATTGAAAATAAATTTATAACGGTATCTTAAGGCGAAGCATCACCACGTGACTAAATATTGGTGTAAAACGTTCTTTAAAAAGATTTGTTAAACATGTTTTTCAAGAAATATTTAGATATTTTTGGAATTTTAAAAATTAAGCTTCGTAGCTCAATAGAATGATCGTTTCTGTAAACTAAAGTATTACAATAATTGTCTTTATTACTACATTTGAAAAGAAATTTGACATTCCTTTTTTTGAAAATTCTGAATATTGGAATTCGAGATTTCTTTAATATACGTATTACTAAATAGAATTACCAAAAGTTGACAGTATCAAGAAACAATTATTCTATTGAGCTACGAAGCTGAATTTATAAAATTCCAAAAATATATAAACATTTCTTGAAAAACATGTTTAACGAATCTTTTTAAAGAAGGTTTTACACCAACGTGGTGATACTTCGCCTTAAGAGGGGCCTTTAAATTGTGAAGCAAAAACATGTTCCAACAGGTGGCGCGCCCTAAAATATTAATCTTTTCTACTTATCTGTTCACCAGTACAGAATTTTAATAATTTATAAAAGTCATATGAATAAACGATAACTAATTTAGGTAATGAGGAAGTTTGAACTTTCAAAGTTAAATATTTTTAAAAATATTCAATATTTTCAAATATGAATATCTTTTTGGAAGCTCAAACTACCTCATTACCTAAATTAGTTATCGTTTATTCATATGACTTTTAAAATTTTTTGGAATTCTGTATTGGTGAAAAGATAAGTAGAAAAGATTAATATTTTAGGGCACGCCATCTGTTGAAACATGTTTTTTAAAGGCCCCTTTTAAACCCCAGTGTACAATTTATGTATAATTTTTAGTGATGGGACTATCGAATAAAAACTATCGAATTATTCAATGGTTAGTCTTTATATCAACTATCGATAGTTGGATACTTTTTAGTTACTAAAAACTATCGAATGAATTTTTAGTTACTAATATGGGTCGATGTAAACTGCCCCAATTCATGAAACAGGTAACATTTTTAAACTGTAAACTGCCCTCCGAAAAAAAATGGCAACGCTAATCCCGAATGTAAACTGCCCCAAAGTTGGTATGGTATTAGGGCAGTTTACACCCCGCTTACACGAAGGATAATGGGATTTATTTAGTATATAGGGACTTATACTAAATTTTATGTTATTACGATATTTTTGCTTGGAGGGCAGTTTACAGTTTATGGTCAAATTTGGAGGGCAGTTTACATAATCCCAGTTTTTATTCGATAGTTTTTATTCGGTAACTAAATTTTAGTAACTAAATTTTTAGTTACTAACTATCGATAGTAAAAAATAATTAGTAACTAACTATCGATAGTCAAAAAAGTTTGATAGTTCCCATCACTAATAATTTTTAATTTAACATTAAGTCAACATTTAATAATTTAATGTTTTTTTAATTAATTTTTAACGTCAATATTAATAAATTTAATGTTGACGTTAACTTTTTAATTTAACATTTAAGTCAACATTAAATAATTTAATGTTGACGTTAAAAATTATACGTAAATTACACACTAGGGTTTGAGATACCGATATAAATTATTTTCAACTGATTAGTTTAGTTATCATCAAATAATTACGGATTTATATCAAAGTGAGTTTTAGAAATATGACTTTAAAAATTTTTAAATTTTACCATGCAGTTTTTTTTACGTTTCGTAATAAATCAGTTACACATCGTAAACAAACTATTTATCCACTTTCCTAAAAAAAAAAAAAAGAAAAAACAAGAAAATTTGCTTTCTTCCGACCTCGTGTGACTAGGACATAGCCCCTTAAATAAAATCAAGCATAATGAATACGGAAGTATTCACGATTTCCTTATCCACAAAGATGAATTTACGAAAATATTTTAATTTCTTAAACTATAGTTAAATTAATTACATACTATGGCCTAAATTTCTCAATTTGATTGCTCTGTAATTTTTTTTTCATGCAAATCTCAGACATCCCTCCACCCCAGAAATAAATTTACAGATAATTTGATTTAGTAATGAAAAGTTATACTATTGATCAGAAGGTTATGCGTTAAAATTTTAGTTGCTTCCAAATTATGTGTGCTGTGGTTTAGAATCCACGTTAAGATGTAGGTCCTCTTTGTGGGCTTTCATACTGAGTTATGTAATTATATCCAATTCCGTAATTCGGTAACATTAATAAACACCAAAATTTAGATTACCATTTAGTAAATAAATTCCTTAATTAATAAATTTACTACGTTTTAAATTAACAAATAAAATTACGCCACATTAAAATTATATTAACAATTTATTCTAATGAATCTTCAATTACTGCAAGATTACTATCACACTCTACAAATACCATCTTGAGAAGAATTACATCATTTAGATTTGTATTTAAATATTGATTAGAGATATTTTCTATAAATAATATAAACTTATCATAGTTAATGGGGGGTCAACAAAGTTGCTATAGAAATGTTTTTAATTGCTGAACAATTACGACAAGAGAAAGCCCCTTATCAACTAATCAAAGAATAAAATTGATCCCTTTTCCATTTACCCTTGAAACTTTGATAATTTTAAAGAGTTTCATTCAGCATAACGTCACTTGTAAAATAACAGCACGTCAATAATCTAAATAAAGGATTAAATCGATTAGAAAATATCTCCATAAAAATATTAATTTTACAATAATTCCGCGATAAGCCAAAATTTTAATTTGACATTGAAAAAACAATCAAGCACTAACTTATTGACGTATTATAAATTTGTTTATAAGACATAATTGCGTAACAGTCTGGACGATTTCATATAACAAATTCTTAAAATGTTTATGTGGTCGTAACGAAAATAATGCAATTAATTACAAAATAAATTCTAAACAAGTGCAACAATTTTCCATAAAGAAAGCTAGAAAAAATACTATATTAATCTACTTATTATTTGATGACCCCTTATGATTAACAATTAATACACAAGAAATTATTTTTTATCAAACAGTGTAAGGTTCATTAACTCGGACGTAAACAGAAATTTCAAAATTATTGTTACTAACTGGAAATATCAATTATTGCAAAAATTAGTGATTTATTTTTCGATATTAACTTGTCTACCCTTTTGTAATATTGTACATGCACTTGTGTAAAATCTTGTATAATGGTAATCTTCTAACTTGGAACTGACGTCACGGGCATCTTAGCTTACTGCAGATAACCGATACGCTAAAATGCAGGTTAGATGATTACGACTATATACCATATTATTAAAATTATAATCAACTTAAAATACATGCTACACGTGTGCCCATTTAAATTCAAAATTATAAATAAGTACTAAAAGTAGTTGTTGGTTGTATGTAGGTATTAATTATTGCTATAACAAAACATTAAGCAACCCTATTTGTAATATTTTTAAAATAAACGTTTACCCTGTATTTCCATTCGATAGATTTCCATTTTTCAACGCTTCGTTCTTTGTCATCTGCATTTCCACCCTAAAAGCATTGCCCGATTTTTTTTATTTGCATTGTAACAATACGTAATTAAAATTTGTAACACATTTAAACATTTTCGTCTACACTGTAAATTGTTTTATAAAATACGTGAATTTTTGAATAAGTGTTACATAGATGTGTCTTATTTCTGCAAAAAATATCGAAACTCTGTCCTGAGAAAGAAAAGTGGGTAATATTGGGGGTTCAGAACAAAAGCTAAGAATTAAGGCTATTGAAAAGGGCGATTCCGATTCTTATAATATATCGATTTCGAAACTGCGACCGAATGTACAAAAAAGTGCTAAAAATCGGACAGAGAAATACATATGAAAAAAGTAGTTCGAGAAATTAAGAAAATTTGGGGATATTAGAAACTCGAAATTGGCATGTGACAAAACTCCAAATTTTGTGAAGGTTCTAAGATAATGCTGAAACCGCGGTCATATAATAAGGTTAATTAAATTTTTTTTAGAAGGTATTTTCTACTTAATTTCAGATCTGAGAACACCCTAACTGAGTGTGTTTTTGTGTTGCTGTGTTGGAAATAGTATAGATCATACGATCGAAAGTTTAATAATTTTTTAAAACATTTCTTGTGGCTCATTGAAAGTTCTTAAAAAAACAATAACAGGAGGTGAACAGGAGTTGATTGTGGACAGTGTCTTTCAACAGTTGTTACAATTGGTGCCAACTTCAGAGAAAAGCTTGAGAGTAACTTCCCTCCTGGTATCATTAAGACACAAAAAATTCTGTAGATTTTCTAGACAGGAAAAGCTCTTTCTTCATAAAACTAATTTATGAGATGTGTGTATTTTTTAGTCACCTTTTTGACTTTGTTATCGGGGAATATATACGGCACCTGAGGTAAAAAATATCAGGCATAAAAGATGTACATAATAAGAAAACGTCTGGCCGGTTATGCATGCTAAAAATGTCTTTTTTGAATTTCACGATGGACATTTTTTTAAAAGTATGTTATGTAAAAAGACAATTTTGTGCAAAAATTTCAACCTTTAAATTCAATTACTGTCGACTTTAGAAGGAAAAAACCGTTTTTTCACATTGCTTCACATTTTTTTTCATTTTCTTGTACTAAAAGATATCCGAAAAATCTCAAAAAATTCAGAAAAATCAAAAAGGTCCCAAGAAACATGAAAATACTTTTTTGGGCTTCCTTCAGTAAATTCAGAAAATAAGAATTGGTCAACCTTAAAAAAATGTTATTAAACCATGTTAGAATCTTCGTACTATTTTAATAAAATATAGCATAATTTTAATTTCCATCGTGAAATTCAAAAAGGCATTTTTAGCATGCTTATGGGCTAGACCCTTTACTTTTTACAAATAATTAATTTTTGTTTCTTTATAAGAATGAAAAAATAATTAGTAGAAACAAACTTAAAATTTGAAAAAACTTAATTTTGTGCTGTTTTTGTCTGAAATAGAGTGATTTTTTTTAAATATCCCAATGGGAATCGCGCATATGACAAATATTTATTGATTGAATACTTAGGTTGCCAATGTTACATTATCCTAACCAAACCAATCAAAGAAACTGTTTTGGCTGGCTAACTAATGGTGGTACAAGGGGTTAAGTCACTCTGAAAAATGGTGGCCACTAAAATTCCACAAAAACAGCTCAAAATTTCACAAGAAAGATTTTAAAAAGCTGTATCTCTGCATCCATTGAGAATTGGACATTTGGGTATACGAAGTTTTCTCAGAATAATCAATACCACAACTTCTCAAAATAAACATAGCCCTCCCTAGCTACATCCTTGATAGCAAACGGTCTGTATAGAGGGTTCCTCCCCTATACGTTTTTCTCCCCCCCCCCCCGTTAATTATATGAATCAATCAATGGTAACATTCAGTGTCAACTTCAAATGAAAAGTTAGGAGCCAGTCCCGTTTCAGTTACATTTAGGGAGTCTGTTGGAATCAAAAAATGCAATTTCATCGCCAAACCTTCCAAAATCAGACAAACAGGTAAAATTTATGAGAAATAAGACACATAGATGAAACGTCCCTAAAATTAGCAATTTGTGCGGTATTTACATTGCTGCCCTGTCCATTAATAACACCCCCAAGTAGTTTTAAGACCTAATATACACAAGGTATTTCAAATTCTTAAAAAACTGACTCTTTACAATCCACAATACACAGAGTATTTTTTTACTGATTTTAATTTTAAAAATCATTTAGGCACACTAATAAGAAATGTAAATCTAAATAAAAAAAAAGCAAACAACCACCAAACTAAATACTCCCAAAAGGTTGCATTTTGTTCAAAATAAAACACCCCCCAGTGTTTTGGAAAAAAACGTTGCTACATAAAAAAGAAGGAAGAAAGTAGAATTAATAAATTTACACAAAAAGCATAAATATAAAGATTAACTGTTATCAGAACATGTGCCTCCAAACTTGTTATTAACTTAACAAAATTGATTTCAATGTGGTTTTGTCTTAAATAGTTTCTCTACATTGAACAATTATTGCACTTAGTAAATACTTAGGAAGCTAAGCATGCCATAATAAATACACAAATTAACTAATCAATCATTACAATAGGAAGAAAGCATAATTTATTGTAACAAAACGTTATCTTCACAAGATAAGATTATTTTCTACCTATCATTTAGTACTATGTGCCAATTTAAGAAGGAAGAAAATTTTCCTCCAGGGCACTACTTTTCAGTTCTGAGAAACAAAACTGTTGGCAAGTCATAGTGAATTTGAGTGACTTGTAGCATCATTAATCCACCGAATTAGTAATTATTGAAATCAAAAGGTAAATTACCAATTTCACTGTCAGTGTGTTGATTGATTTGTAATAATATCACTGATAAATGACATCATATAGGTTATAAAAAAGATTCCATAATTCAAACCAGTAGACAGGTTGTTGCACTTAACCAACAACAGACACATGTGCCAAGTCGATTTAAAACAAAAAAAACAATTGAAGTTATGCCGACACCTGATTCTACTAAAATTTGGCAAAAAAATAGCTTGATAAATTTAAGTAGGTGTGGGGGTGCAGTTATTGTGAACTGTGTAATTTGAAAACCGGCGTTTTGTATAATTTAAAATTTAAATGGCCTTTAGGTTAAATAAACACATACCTTGTCCTTTTTATCTTGACGAGCATAAGGGAAACAGGGAATTACGGCCGTGACTCTACTAGCCGAAGCGATTTTGCAAGCATTAATCATAATTAAAAGTTCCATAAGATTGTCGTTCACTTCACCACTACCCGATTGAACAATATAGACATCTTCGCCACGAACCGATTCGCCAATTTCGACGCTAAAAAATAAATAGCAGCAAAAATTAACGATTATACAAGAAAACAGAAAAAATTAATGGATCAAATTTAATTAAGCGGCAAAATTAAAAATATTTAAAATACGCACCATGTTTCCAAATTACTGAACTTTTTTGTTACAACTTTTCCTAAATCGATACCAAGACGATCCACGATCCTCTGGGCAAGATCAGGATGAGAAGTTCCACTAAAGACCTTTATGTTTGGCATTCTGCTGTGTAATAACAGTCTGGGCTTCTCGAGATTTGCCCTCAGTAAACTCTTTGCACGGAGATGTTCCGATAAGATGGGCATTACTGTGAAACGAGCAGCAATTATTGCGCATGTTCTTAGTTATCATCATTAACCTTGAATTTTGGTCTACAGGGTGATCGGAAATTGAAAATGAATTCAAATTTGTATTATCTGTTTTTGATTTCAACCAATCAGCTTCGTTTATTGGAGGGGAGGGGGGCTATTATTTGGTGACCGAGTTCCGTTAAACCAGGTTAAACCCTAATAAGTTTATTTCATACTCAAAATTAAAATTGAATTACAAGCGGTAAATTTTTGGAAAACCAACTTTAAGGTTTTTAATAATAATCCGAAAGATAACGATAATGGTTGTAGTCGTCATGTGAGTGGTCATTAGTTCTTACATAATACACCTACTTACGTATGCAAAATTATTCTTAAATCAATGAATGAAAATGGAAAGTTTATGTGGATGCAGCGGCGGACCCAGTGTGTGGGGCTAAGCGCCATTGGAAAATTATAAATAACACAATTTGGTTAGATGTTTAGATTGAATTATTAAATATTAAGTTAGATAAAGAAATTGGAGTGCCGCTATAATGTGCGGTCTACCATAAAATTTCAATAGCTGAAGCAAAATTTTCTACTTGCACTTTTCACTCTTGTACTAATTTGGTAACAAATTTAACGGTAACAAAATAACGGTAGTTAGGGGGGGGGATAGATCCGCATTATTATATACATTCTTCTGTAACTTTTGTAAATGAAGTGATTTTTCAAAGAAAACTTGGTTTTAAGTTAGATCAAGAGCTCTACACCTACTGCTTCCATTACAATGGGACCAAGTCTGCAAAGCTTTTGCTCTTAAATGTCTATAAAAACTCAACTAGAGACGGTCATTGCCTTGCAGCTAACGTAGTTGGATGCGAATGCAGGGCACCGGGTTCAAACCTGGGGAGAGTCAAATTTTCTTATGACTCTTCTCCGTACTTCGGAAGACACGTTAAGCCGGTGGTCCCCTGGGTTAGTGAATTGCCACCATTAACATAAAAACCAGGATACACGGCACATCTGAAGGCAAGTCTAGCAAGCTACCTAATGGATATAAAATTTTTATTTGCTCACAGAACTAACACTGTCAAGGAAACGACGCAGATGTTGGTAATAACAAGCCTTACGGCTTAAACTTCGTTGAAGAAGAAGAAGAACTCAGCTAAACCTCCCAAACTGTTTCGATCTAGGCTGCATAGTTCTTATCTTTTTCTGTCTAAGGTCGACTCGTCAAACCCAGTGGCTTTGATAGCTTGTCTACATCACAATCCCTCTGGTATTAGAACACCTGCCGCAGCAAAGTATAAGCGGTTTCACTGTAGTTCTTTTTTGGTAATAAAATATACTGAAAAAGTTGTTTAGATACAATAATGCAAATGGGGCAAACGTCAGCCGCGGATCTTTCCCCCCATACATCTGCGGGCCTTGACTCCATTTGCGCTTAAGTTAAAAAATTAATAAACAGCACAATTGAATTGGATTCAGCCAAACATGATTCTAGGTTAGGTTTTCTATTACATTGTAGAAGCATCAGAGTATCATAGAATTTCACAATTATTATCAGAAGCGGATAATCAAAAAAAGTGTTACATACTACTTACACATAAGTACATATTATTATTTACTTCATTTTCAAACGTAACATAAAGGGAAATCACATAACACAACTTACATGGTTGTCGGCCATATTGGTCAAGAAAATAATAAAACAACAGGTAGTGGGGATGCACAGATATTAACCTTTAAGTAGTGCCGTGAATCTTGGCTACATGCATTTCAAATGGGAACTTTGCCTCGGAGACGCCCACGGCACCACTTAAAGGTTAACAGATCCTGAGTAGAGTTCCGTTATTGAAAGAAGAAAAGGTGGAGCTAATGTGCAGTCCGTTCGACTTTATGTTCGTGTCAATTGGTGGAATTGGGTGTCACGTGTCATCTACTGCGCTGGAATTTGGCTGCGCCTTTTCTTTTTTAGATACAGTTACTCTACCTAGCTACCTATTGATAGGATGCCCGTAGCCAGGGGGGGGGAACTTGGGGCACGTGCCCCCTCCCCGAAATGTTGAAAAGACAAAGAAAAACGAAGGGGAACAACCGAAAATTTTACATTTTACAAAAGGCTTTTTACAAGTGCCCCCCCGAAATGAAATCCTGGCTACGGGCCTGAGTGATCGATAATAAATTAATAAAAAAGAACGAATCTTTTAGTCAGCGCTCGGCGCGTCCGAGATACGAGATAGATCCGAATGATGTTAGTATAGGGGCGTAATTTACTTACTTCGGAGGGACGTAGTTTCTGTAACATATTCTCCTTAATTTAGTTCGCGATCGAATTAATAAGAAAGAATTTTTCCATCAGTACATAATTTATACTATAAGTTTTGAATATCCTTCGGGACCAGAACATAGCAATTTTTCCGTTACAGACGAAGTATTGATGCACATTGTTTCCGAAACGGCCGGCCTTCCCATATGTTCAGTCACAATCATTCATTCACATCTATTCGGCGTTTATATTAATATACAAACAAGGAACCAAATACAGGTTCAGTTTAACAAAATTTAACTACGGTAGAAGGGTAGAACCTGTCAAGTTCGACACTGTCAACGATCGAATTACGTATAGGTAAACCGCTCTAGAAAGAACGAATGTTGACATAAAATTGCGCAGTAAATGTGGAGGAGGAGTTTGCAATTGCTGTCGGGTAAACGGACCGAACCAATTCTCGTTTGTTGCACATTTTCCACTACTCGTTCTTCCTAGCGCGGTTTATGCCTATACCTTGCTTTTCAATAAAAGTATAATTTTTAAAATTTAATATTTTTTAATAACGCTGTTTAAAAAAATTATAAAAAAATAATCTTGTCTGTTTTATACCTCCATAATCCCGAGATACTGTTTATATTAATCAATTACTTGGATGAGATAGTCCCCCTTCTTAATATACAATTTTTGAATAGTAGATGAACAGTTCCCATAACAAATTCGGAATATTTTCTGAAATAATGGAAAATTCAAACTTATAGGACTGATGGTCATTAGACTGAAACCTGTAAAGTAGATTTCATTTGGGCATCAACTCAAACACGATCCTTATATTGCATGGAACTTTTATATTTATTATCTACATCTTTTTCATCCTGTTAATAGTATGCTTCCTAATAGAAGCGTCGCCGTCGTGACACTTTTTAAGAGCTTTTATTGCAGATTACAACTCCATGGTTTACCATTGCCTTCTGAGGGGAGACAGCCATATTGAAGTTCTTATTTCACTCGGAGTCGAACCGGATAGGTACTCAGAATTAGTAGTTAACGCACTAAACCACCATTGATCGTTTTCCTGATTTTCAATTAATTTATATAGTGATAAAAAGAATTGTTTCTGTATTACTACTAGGTAGAGGTAATTTTATTCACAGTGGTTGGGAGTGGCTAATGTGCAGAAATGTGCAATAACTCTTGTGCCGATTTTGCTGATGAGAGCATCGTTACGCGAATTGACAGCTTTTAAGAACAAATACATCAAAACCCCTTTTGACCCTAATTGCGCCGCGTATGGATGGAATACTTTCTTAAAAAAAAATCAAGTTACATAACACAAAATTATGAAGATGCTCTTTTTATAGGTGAATTTAATTTTCAATTAAAAGACAATAATAATCCTTAAATCTTTATAAAACTTAAAGCGAGAATTTAAAATAGAGCAAAATCATTTTTCAGCCATTTTTGCAAAAATGAAGCTCTTATTCAAAAATTGACCTTCTGTGATTGGCCAATGCCGTACACTGCGACGCGCGACGTTAAAATGTGATAAAGCTTGACAAAAACTTGTTTAAAAGATTAAAATAAAAATAAATTATGATGCAGAATGAAACGTAGAATTTTAGAATAGGTAATAAAAATCAATCGTGATGAGCAAAAAAAGGAATTTGCAGTAACGGTTTTTATTTTAGTAACTTTTCGCAACGCGATTGGCTGCAATAAAAACAAACAAAGAGGGCGCATGTTATCAGATCTTTACCTAACTTCATAATAAATTAGAAGTGAGAGTTGCATATTATTATTAAAATCGTCAAAAATTAACAAATTTGTAAATTATTGTCTTCAGAAAAATAATAAATTTTTCTTTAGTGTCATGTTATTTGCCCTTAGAACATATTAAATTAAGAAAATTATGGCAAATATTGCTGCGCAAAGAATAAAACGAGAATTTAAAGAGGTTATTAAAAGTGAAGAGGTAAGGTTTATTTACAAATATTTAAGGCTCCTATCGCGTAGGAAAATTCGAAAATTTCTGTTAAATGATTTAAATAATATACGGACTTACCCTTTTCATTTGAATCTTCCATTGACATTTTTATTTATCTCACTGTTTTATGAAATGACAATTTTCAAAAATTGTATATTGATTAATCAAAAATTTTCATGTGACGAACGTGCACGTTACTCCAAAGGTTATCGTCTATGTAATTGTTAACCCTAATTTCAAGGCGAACTAATCAATTTTTGTGTTCTTATCATGTATAATTTTATTAGGTTGCAAGATGTGCTATCAAAGTTGAACTGCTCAACGACAATTATACCGAATTGAAAGGTGAAATTGCAGGGCCACCTGATACCCCATACGAAGGTGGCAACTTTGTATTAGAAATTAAAGTACCCGAGACTTATCCGTTCAATCCACCCAAGGTGAGCTTGCTTTACGTTAACTTCAAACCAACGAAATGTCTTGATTCTTTTCTAGGTGCGTTTTATTACCAAAATATGGCATCCGAATATTTCATCCGTTACGGGAGCTATTTGTTTAGATATATTAAAAGATCAATGGTAAGTCAACTTTATTTTTTATTATTTATTTCAAAGAAACTTACAAGAGAGTGATAAGTTGCAATTTATTAACTTACTAAATGTTTAAAAAATGTTAATTTGATTTCAAATTAAAGAATTACTCTTTGACAAAAGAAATTGCACCAGTCATAAGTCCCGTTAGAAGATTTACTAATTTTTTTGATTAATTTTTCTGAAATATAGTAATTCAAGTAATTTTAAATTTTGTATTAGTGCTAGAAGAGAAATTATAAAGGTATATTTATAATATCTAATGCTAATGAAAGCAGGCTTCTTTAGAATTATAATCATGATATTATTTACAAAAAGCAATCTTTATTGAAGAATTAAGCAAGGTTGTTGTTTAAGGTCATTTAGGGAGACTTGATCACCTGTGAGAAAGGGAGAAATAATCGTACAAGGTTATAATATTTATTAATTTAATATTCTGTAACTAATTTTACAACAAAGTCTTCATGCAATGGTTAAGAGTATGGAAATATGCAGTAAACATTCAGAAATGTTATAAAATAATGTACAAGACAATTGAAAAAACTTTTGTTTTTGAATAAATTTGAGAAAAAGAAAACTCACATGTCGATTTAGAAGGCCAGGGGGGGGACTTTCAAAACCAATTCTATTTGAATTTTAAGTTTAACCCCCCTACCTTGCGATACATCACTTTAAAGATTGAAAAAATCCTCGTTGATTAATTAGATTAAAATTAGATTAGTGGATCAAACAAGAAATAATTTTATTCAGAAATTAAAAATTCATGAAATAACATTTTCAAAATGTTTTCCATTATTGGCCAAACAATAATACAACCCATTTTTGAACTCTTTGCTAACTTCCTGATATGTTTCTGGACTAATCCGCCTACATTCTTGGGTTATCCTACTTTTCAGTTCTTGAAGATTTTCGGGAGGAGTTTTGTAAATTACTGTTTTTAAATGACCCTAGAGGAAAAAATCAAGTGGCGTAAAATCAGGGGATCTCCTTAACCATTATATTGTACCTCTTTCTTACCAATTCATTAGCCAGAAAATTTTTAATGGATAATATGGGAGGGAGGTGTTCCATTTTGTTGAAAATGAACATTTTGTTCATCTAGCAGCATATCTCCTGACCGTTCTTGAACTTCCAGGATCTTTTTCTGCACATCAACGGTTTTCGTAAAGCTGTCCACCCATAAAAGAATCGATTTTCGATCAAGAACACGACCCTTGGGCACGATATTAAAGTGATTCCTGAATGCACATTGTGTGGGGACGATTGAACGGTTGCTTGAAAAGTACGTCTCTCAGGCGAACGCGTGCTTCTCCCTCATACACTGCATAATCAAATCGTTACTAAACCTACATGACAGAAAACTTTAAGTTTCGCTCTTTCGAATGAGTGCCACCCCACCCTTCTCGGAATAACTGTCGCTTCAGGGTACGCATTGCAAATAAGGAAGTTTCCCTGCCGCACCGTGTAGACCAATCTTGTAAAAGTGCAATAATTTTTGCTGCTCAAACGCTGCCGTTTGGTACTAAAAACGCCACTATTAACATAAGCTGAATCGCCTCCTTAATTTGATTTTCTAAAGTCTGATCGATAATTGAAACAATTTCGTTTTCTAATGGATTGTAATACATTTGTCTGGTTAGGTTTCCTTCAATTTAAATTGGCCAATAATGTAATTTCTAAGTATACTGGCCCACACATTGTCCTTGTGATGATACTGCATTATGATCTTCTCGAAACACGTGTGGATTTTTATTGTCCCAATACCTACAATTGTGTTTGTTGACAAATCCGTTCCAGAAAAACTTAATTCCTCGCTAAAAATATTTTTTTTACCAAATTTGGGACATCAGTTCGCAAAACTCAATTCTTTTAAAATCGTCTTCGCCACAAGTTATTGGTGAATTTGAATTCAAGGAAGAAGCTTGCTGACTTTTAGCAGTTTATGTATGGAACCATTTGAAATAATCGTAGACTTAGCAACTATTCGAATGGAGGTGTTATGATTCGTAGCAAATTACCTAGTACTTCCATCTGCGAAACTTTATCCAAAATTTCGCTTTGATTATATTATTAATAATTTGCATACAGAACCTGTTTGTTCAAATTTTCGTACTAACTTCATCACGTACTGGTGACCTACATTTGTATAGGTGGTGGTTTTTTTTAGGCGGAAATTTGAGTAGTTCTATGAGCATAACGATTTTGAGCCTCGCAAATAAATATTATTTTTACTTTTTCTTGTAAAATATACTTTTTTATCATGGATTAACTATAAGATTTTTTTAACCTTCAAAATTATGTATTGCAAAGAAGGGGGTGCTATTTAAAATTTCGAAGTAGGTTATCTGGTGGGAGAGGAGGTTATACTTAAAATTCAAATAGTATTGGTTTTAAAGGTCCCACTCGCCATCTAAATCGACTTATTTTTTCTGTTTCTCAAATTTACTCAAAAACAGTTTTAAAAATTTACTTTTAATTTTTTTTTTTCTTTATATTTTTTTTATATTCGAATAATAAATTTTAGGTATTATTCAAATGGGATCAAACGTCCCTCATAAGTCATACTCATAACTCATAAGAAGACTTGATCCTGAGATGTTTTTCGACCTTTTTCGTTTTTTAATGTAATTATTGCCATCCATACATTGTTAATGGTGATTAGTGAATTTTACATTGATGCTGTAAATGCTTGTTTTAAATTTTCACACCATTTGTCCAAATAAGAAAAAGGGATCAAGTGTCTCGCTTCTCCTGTATATAGCTGTGTAATATCGTCCCTGCTCTGCAAAACTAGCAAAAGTGAAATAAACTTAGCTCTGCATTTGGGTTTATATTTCATTATTAAATATAGATGGCAACCACTGAAGTCAAAATTACCCTTAAACATGATGCATAATGAGTTTCCTAGCAGGTACAAGGAACCATAAAAGTAAAAATATTGATTTTTTTAAAAAAGATTTAAAAGAAATTGATTTGCTAGTTTGCCATAGAGGGGGATGATATGTAACCTCTCACTCATGCATTAAAAATTAAAATGCTATACAAAATCGTCGGTCCCCCTGGGTTGATGAATTGCCATCACTAACAAAAGAGCCAGGGATCTTAAACAAATTATATGCTTATAGAACTAAATAGTGTCAAGCGCGTCTGAACTTAATATAGCTGGTAACACAGGACATGGTCATAATTAAAAGAAGAATAAGTCATTATTAGAGCACGGATTTTAGGACGTAAAAAATGTTAAAAAAGGCACAATTTTAGGCTATAAAAATCATTGAAATAGGCACAATAATTAAGAATTTAGGGGTTTTTAGGCAATTTAGGCAAATTTTTAATAACGATATAAGAGCTATAAGGATGGAAAATACTATACAAATTTGTATGTAGGTAAGCTTTTTCCCTCATAAATAGATGGTTTTATTAATTTTCTCCTCTATTTGCATATGGCGCTACTAATTTGGGGGGTTACGATTTTTTTTAAGTGTTTGGAAAATTCACTTCCTTCCCCCCCCCCCCACCTATCAGACCTGGAGAACCTCTGCCATTTACGGTTTTGTATTTAGAAGGTACCTAACTAACTTAAAGCCATTCAGGATTTTGAAATCTGTCGCCACCTCTTGGGCTAAAACAACTTCCATACTTTTATTAATACGCGTGGATACGAAGCGCTGACTCAACGACCACCGCCAGTTCTCTATCTATTATGACTTCACCGAGATAAGATACAAGAACTCAGAACAACTCAGATTACTTTTTGAACAGTGGCGAATTTCCGCACGCCTGCGGCATCATAAACTAAAGGGGCTTCAAAATTCAGCTTTTTTAGATCACTGGTATAGAGTAAAAAACATAGTAAACGTGCGCGTAGAATGCACACTGTAGGGTGTAGGGGCAGTGAAAATATTTAGAAGATCTATAAAAACCGTTTCTTGGGATTTTGGAGGAGGACCTCAAAATTAAATTGCTCTTGGGGCCTCTCAAGTGCTAAATCCGCCACTGACTGATAGATACAAATTTTAAAAAACATAAAAACTATTTTTTTTTTACTTTTAGCTTACTTTTAGTAACGTAAACGGGATAAATCATTGGTTTAGGCTTTTTAAGCATTAAAAATCTATTTTAGGTCAGTAACATCGAAAATAGGCATTTAGGCAAATAAAAGTAGAGAAATAAAAGAGACGGTTGGAGCATAGTAGTCACGCGAGTTGACTATGAACGCTAAATGCCCGGTTCGAATTCGGGTGAAGTAAGAACTTTATTCTGGCCGTCTCTCTGGCCCTCCAGGTTGGGGGTCGGGTTGATGGGCCAGCTCCTCATCACCTGTAAAGAAAACAAAAAAGCTCATGGAACCATGACCAAGTCTCGCAAGAGACTTGGGAAATGGGAACGGATAAGCAGTCAAACTGTAGCTTGATGTGTTGTGAGGCGTCTACTTACCTTGCAATGCAAAAAAGCAGTCCTAATAGGTATATATATAAAGTAGGGTTCAAAATTTTCAAAATCGTTTGAACGGCATTTCTGTATTTATAATTTTGAATTGCCTAAATAAAGGACAAAAAGGCAAATTGCCTAGAATCCGTGCTCTAGTCATTACCAATATAAAATTTTATGTATGGTCGTAATTCCCTTGCGTGAGGCCAAATGTCAAATGCAGTTCATATTAGACAATATTTCTGGCTCTTTTTCGATATTTATTGTAAAATATCAGTAAATATAAATTAGTAATTAATTTGACTTGTTTTAATTTACGTATTAAATTTGGCTACACCGCGGTTTTCAAATAAAAAACACTAGAACTGTATGTCAATGTATCGAGTTGTTTTGTTGATAGTTACATAAATTATTAGTTTTACTATCAGTTATGAATAGTAATAATCATTATAATGTTAGAAACAGTCATGGTGTCTTTGTTTCCCAAAAACATAAATTTAGTCATTTTGTCAAAACATAAAAAAACGTCACTGTTCTATTGTGCGTTGTTGCCAGTTTTATTATGACGACTAACCTAACATAATAGTTTTAGTTTTATTTATGAAAATAATTAATAATTAATTGAAATGTTCGGTAACACCCTGTTTTTAATGCAATTATATAAACTATATACTTTAAAGAATATTTATAAACATTATATATTACGATATCTACTTGAATAATATTGTTTTTATAATTTTAAATACACGAAAACTCTATTCTCCATAAGATCCTATGTTAAAAATTTGAATTTTAATCAATAATTACTCTTTGAAATTATCGGTAACAGGTTTTTATTTTTAGAGAATCCAAAAGCAACATAATTAAACTACACAATTCAGTAAAAAAAAAAATGTATCTACTAACAAGCCTCATGTATGAACGTCCTTAAATATTAAGCTTAATTAGTAGGCTATGATTGTTTTACGTACATTTTAATTTAATCTTTTATGAGTTTAACAAAAGTGGCAAATCAAAAAAATATTGTGGCGTTTTAAAGTTAAAGAAAATAATTGAACGTTGACTATACAACAAACCTACAGGAAACCTTGGAATCCCAATCGCTCCCAAATTTATCTGTGCCGTGTTTAGGAATACACGTTAAACTATCATCCTACTATGTCGTTTAGTAGCAAAAGTAAAAACTGCTGACTTGTAATTCGGTCTTGGCTTTCATAGTATTAGCCACAATCGTATTAGCGGACTTATCCCGTGTTGTAGTATTCAAAGAATCGCCGTTAGATGTCGTGTCTACTTGAAGAGTCGTCGTTAGATGTCAGAAAATGATCAAGGCTTTAAATTTGTATGCTTGTAATGTTGTAATCTTGTAATGTTTAATTAATTGTAATAAGGATATTTCCGTAAATAAGTAATAAATAATTTAAATATTTACGTATCGTCGCATTTCTCTGAATGATACCATAGGCGGAGCAACTATGGCCTACATTTATGGTTAGATATATCCTGAGGTAGCCAAATAACCATTACCTACCCCTATGTACATAATCGATCCGAGTGAGTTCAAGCAATTACAGTTGAACTCCAATATTCGTCATTAACATATTGTGTGTCACACATAGATGCCTCGCCGTTTAGGAGTACTTATTGGCGAGACACACGTGATACATACTCCACGCCGGCGCCGTACTTGACGTGTTAATATGTTCCTGATGGGCGGACAAATATCAAACAAATTATTTCCATAGGAATTAACTAAACATGGTTTAATTCGTAGGACGAATATCAAACTAAAAGGGGTCTAATTCCCCCCCCCCCCAAACAAATTGGATTTGAAAACATTGAAAAATGTGGCGATATTCCACTGGGAATGAAATCCTGAAGAAGAAGAAGAAGAATATCAAACAAATTGTTTCCATAATTGGTTTAATCCTAGTTTAATCCATTCCTGAGTAGAGGAAGAATACACGAAGAATATCAAACATTGTTTCCATAGAAGCCAACTGACGCGACGATCAGCTGACTCCGCTGATCACGTCCGAGGTGGGACGAATATCAAATAAAAATTTCAACGTAAAAACAGGACGAATTTCAAACAAAGCGAATATTGAAGTTCCACCGTGTAGTGAAATTTTCCAAACTTGAATCTACAAGAAACATGAAAAAAAATGAAGTTAGAGGAAATTCCAAAAAAGGATTTTGTGGATTGTCCGGACCTGATATCTCCTTTTTCCATTCGGATTCCTGTAGAAGCTTGCATGATACGTCTGTTTATGTGGAAAGGTTCCACAGGTTTTCTTTTGAACAGCATTCAGCTATAGCTAAGCTTCAATCAACTTAATATAGTAATTGGAGTTACTAGTTTCTTCGATTGTATGGTAGTGCGGTAGATATTATATAAAACTTGCAAATATACTTAGTTACAACTAATTTTTGCTCTAGGGAAATTGCTCTATATTTCTTCATTAATTTTGAGAGGATTAACTGTAAAATTAAATTAAATATTTTTTAGGGCGGCAGCTATGACATTAAGAACTGTATTGTTATCGTTACAAGCTCTGTTGTCGGCTGCAGAACCAGATGACCCTCAAGATGCGGTAGTGGCTAAACAATTTAAAGAAAATTCAGAAATGTTTCAATTAACTGCTCGTCATTGGACAAACGCATATGCTGGAGGTATGGTCGACATGAAAGCGTTTATTTTGTTCGATGCAATAATTTATTGTTTTACAGGGCCCCACCAAAATCAAGATTTTGATGATAAAATAAGAAAATTGATAGAAATGGGTATAGACGGGCACGAATCTCGAGTAGCACTGTCATCTTATAATTGGGATTTAGAGCGTGCGACGGAGCAGTTGTTTAGTTAGTAGATTTTGTGATGCTCACTTTTAATATCTTTTAATAAAAACAAATTTTTATTTCATTTTGGAAACAATGATTTTGTATGTTATTATATTCTTTGTTATTAAATTTTAGGAACACATTTGTGAGCATTATGAATATTTTAGTTTGTATATAATTAAATTACTAACCATTAATTAAATTTCTAGTTAGGTAAATAATTAACCGGAATGTTTACGATGAGATTTTATTATGCTCTACGGCTCTGCTTAATCCATCGATTGCATTCTTCCTTCTAATTTAGCGCAGTGAATTGTATTTATTAACGCATGCAGTCGGTTGGTTGCAATTGCCAGGTTTCATTTTTCTCAAGTCCGTTCTTCACTATTACTGTGAACATTTTCAACCATCATCACACCCTTTTCCATAACCCTAATTGTGTTGTTAAAAGAGACAATATTATGTAACTTAATTATAAAATTCTATTCGATGTTTTTCTCTTACTTTTTTCACTTCACCATAATATTTAAAAACAGTTTATTGCATTGTAAATTTATTTACTGTTTTGACGATTTTTTTTTATTCATGTTAAAGCGAAAAAATTTAGTCAGAAAATACTATTTTGAACTATCGAGTAGTTTACAAAAAAATGTAAAATAGTTTTTTGAAGTTACAATAAATGGCTTATTTTTTAAAGTTAATTTAATTGCGAACAACGACCTCAACTTGAGATTATTGGAAGTAATCAAAGTAGCTCTGAATTTTTGCTAAATTGGACTTACACAATCGCCTATAAGTTCTTCATTTGAAATGATTCGAAATGATTATTTTTGTTAGGCCAAGTGATTCTTTACTCGTCAGATAAATAAAGTTGGATGTACATAAAAAAAAGTACACAATTATTATGGAAAATATTTTATAAAAACTTTTAATTAACACAAACATTGAATATAAAATAAAATAATAATAGCATTGGATGTAACAAATTATTGAAACTTATAAAAATCAATTTTAGATTCAGTCAATGAAAATAAATATGTAGAATCTGCAATATTAATACCGCACAGGTCGAGAATAGCATTGTAAGCTGGTACATTGGTAACTTTATCACCAGTTTCTGTACTCCATAGATAACACATGTTATCAGATTCTTGGTAAGCGGCGGCATAACTACACCCTTGATGAGACAAAAAACAAGAACGTGATAAAAGTTTTGATGTTGTACTTCCTTTGAGGCAATGAGATACATTGACGGTTAAATTGTCTGACTCGTTGAGTGCTAAATTACCAATATGATGTCTTGTGTGTGAAACTGTTGAAGTCGGTCTTGTAGATACCAACATTTGCGGTGTCGTGTTATCATATGTCGTACATATAAACGGAGGGTCGATTGGTAAAAAGTGACGGCTGCATTCATTACTTGCCTTATTGCCAAATACCCACAACGAATTTAATTTACATGAAATAATTCCACCATCCTCGAGAGGATTATTGTAACCTGCAGTTATCGTTGCAATGGAAACCACTGGAGAATTATCACCAGGGACTGTATAAATGTCGACTGCGTGATTTGCTTGGCGGATATCATACTTGACGATAGATCCCTGTTGTTCTCCAACAAAAAAGGCGTTGGTATCGTTTGAGTCCCAGCAGCATGACCATAGTGGTAAATTATTACCGTTTTGTGTTGCGATGGTTGTATTTGAATTGGTGTCAACAATTTTGAATGATTTATCTAGTGAAACACTAAGTAGCCACGGCTCTTCCGAGTGAAACCGTATGTCACGTATCGGAGCCAAATGGAGAGGAACGTAAGATGTAGGTCGAAAGGTCAAGAGATCAATTTTTCTCGCACCAAAACCAGGAAATAAAACGTTTGATGACTTCGTTGAAGCAACAATCAAATCCTTTTTCTTGTAGTATGAAAGTACCCGACAACCTTTAGCCTTACACAGTTCCAAAGACTTCTCTTTGTACATTTTAACACTGTTTGCAGTCGACTTATTACCTGGAAAATTATTCGTTTCGATAGCAGAATTAAAATTTTTTACCATGTTCTTCAACTGTTGAAGTTCATTCCCAAGCAAACGTTCCCGACACACTGATTTGGTTAATTCTATTTGTAATTTTTGCTTCTCTTGCAGTGAATCTGTAAATTTTTGTTTAATTGCTTCTATTTCATTGGCATCCACTGCCACTAATTTTCTTGCATAGATGTAACGGATATCATTCCTTGTGGCCTTTTTCTTACATGTTGGACATACTTTATTTTTTAAAGTGGTTATCCACCTCGAAATACAACTTAAACCAAATAAGTGTCCACATTTGAGAGCACACATTCTATGTTCGCCTAAATTCGTCCAGTTATCAAAGCAAATAGGACAAGTCGTACCGTCATCTTCTTGAAGTTGATTGATATTTGAACACGACGGCTCTTCCTCGGGTGTCTTGGCATGAGTCGACCGTGGAGAAGAAATATTTTCTATTCGGATTGTACTAAGTATGGGCGATCTAGATCTCTCTTCGTCGCTAATTGCATTGTCTGTTGGAAGAGCAACATGAGGCGCATTGTCAGTAGTATCTTCTGATACCGTAGATAAACTGGGTGAACCTACATTTGCAATAAGCGACACCGGTGATGAGTTCCTTGTCAAAACTGCTTCACTTTCTAGTGGAGGAGCTTCTGGTACAGTATCTTCTTGCTGATAGGAATTTGAAATTATAGGAGAGACAGCATTTCGATGCCGAATAATTAAATCTGGTGTTAAATCATCATCTATTTCCATTTGTTCATCATTATCAGATTCTAAAATTAAAATTGATATTGTTGATACAATATTTGAATTTTTTCAAATTTGAAATTACCTAAAATTATTGTAGTATCAGAATCCCATTCACTTTCAATTTCTGCAGGAGGTTCCATTTCTTTTAATTTTAAATAAAACACACAACACAAAATTCAAATTTATTCAAGATAAAACATAACCTATAACTCTCCAACATTAATCTCCCCAAATTAAGGCGCCTCTCTCGTAGCTTAAAATCAAATACTTTTTTAAATAATAAATACTTTTTATATTTGTTAAAATGTAGGGTTCAGAATAATTGTGATTGTGCTGCTAATAATAAATATTTTAAATGATAGTAAAAAATTATTATTTTTGATTGATTGATCATATTCATGGGTCATATTCATATTTGAAGACATTTTATTGCTTCGAAATTAATTTCAAAATTTTAAGCCTAAATTAATTTTTTTTTATGATTTATAAATATTTATTGCTATCTGAATATCCGGCTACACACGAGGCAGCTTTTCGTAATCAAATCTATATCAACTTCAAAAATTGTAATCCAAACTTCTTGACATCGAGTAGGGAGAGGGGGGTACATGTGGACAGTATTTTTCAAATTCCAATATTTTTTTATTTTTACCTCATTTACAATTTTTTTTCACACTCACATCGGGTGGTTTTATTACACACGAATGAAAGAAGGTATCATCCGTATTTTTAAAAATATTATAATGTATTTGTCCACTTGTGCCCCTTAGACTTAGGCGTATGAACTCTGAAAATCTATTTTAGTAAATATAAATTCATTTAGTGGCCATAAACCAGTAGCCTCCAAAGTTTTTGTAATGTTCTTTAGTATGAAGCTCAGCAAGAATGGTTGAGACAACCGTGGAATGTCATATATTGTTATTTGCTTCCCGGGATGAGTAGCCATATGGTTATTGACGGTTGATGTTAGGATTGCCTTATATAAAAGGCCCATAAACTCCAACATCCAGTGGTTGAAGCCTATGGGAACAATGTGGTGGGAACGAAAGAAGCACAATACTATTTTCCTCAATTTTCCTTACAAAAGCACCAAGCTGGCAGAGATACCTGGGCTTTATGGTTATCGATGAGTAATAGAATCGAATTTTCCTTCGACAGTGATAGATGGTGTACAATATGTTTCAGTACGTCCTTGTCTTCAAAAAGTGTTTTCAGGTGTTCTTAAAGAAATGTTTTCATGTCTCTTTAAGAATGATTTCATTCAGATGATCAGGTATGGGGCTTTTCGTCCAACTATTTAGGGAATTGAGATGGGAAATTTAAAAGTTAGATACAATATTACAAAATATTTAAGAAATTTTTTCTTTTATATAGAGTTTTAAAAAATATTAACAAATTTAATATTACAAAATAAATTTTAAACAATATTAAATTATTTTGCGGCTTTGTTAATTTTTTGTATAGCATCTATTGATTCCCAAATATCGTCTGCTAATAAACTTGCTTCTTCAAAGGCTGCAAAATGTCCTCCATCTGGCATATGTGTTGCTCGCACCAAGTGTGGATATTTATCTTTTAATATATATGGTGGCGAGTAAAGAATCTCGTGAGGGAATATTGCGCAAGCAGTAGGAACCTCTACTGGATAACTGGAAATAAACAGATTTAAATTAGTTGGTGATCTTAAATCTGGATTGCACTTACTTTTCCAGCTCTTGAGAAGATTTATCAGTTGTTTCTGCATACAATCTAACCGACGTCGTGATAGATCCAGTTACCCAATAAATCATGACATTGTCCAATAAATCCGTATAAGTATATTTTAGTTTCAAACCACCATCCAATTTTGATTTCCATTCAGGATTGGTCCATGATGTAAATTTTTCTATAATGTAAGCCGCTAAGCCTACAGGAGAATCATTGAGGCCCAAACCTAAATAAATTAGCAGATAAATCGAGACGCCCAGTTTATCAGAAATTTGATAAAAATAGCTTACCTACAGTATCTGGTTTTGTGGATTGTATATGGTAGTATCCACTTTCTAGTAACAAATGGCTAAAAAGCTTTTCAGACAGGGGATACATTCTATCCTCATATGCTTTATCTACAACTAACCTAGGAAAGTATTGACCAATAAATAATTTCAACATTGACATTGGTGTGGTGATGCTTAAACACAAATTTGAATGCAAACCCAAAACATTGCCTGGATAAAGGATTCCTAGAAAAGCTCCAATACCAGCACCCCAATCACCACCTTGTACATAATACTTTTCAAAACCAACTCGCGACATAAGATTGTTAAATATGGTAGCCATTTGCGCTGCTCCTAAACCTGGCCTTACGGCGGCATCTGAAAAACCGTATCCAGGCAATGACGGTACAATTAGTTCAAAAACAAATTTCTGATTTTTGCGCGAAGTCGTCAGCTTAGGAATTATTTCGTAAAACTCACGAACCGATCCAGGCCATCCGTGCAATAACAGCAACGGAAGAACTTTCACATTTGCGGTAGTTTTCGGTTTCACGTGAATATAGTGTATGTTCAAGCCTTGAATGTTGGTCTTAAATTGAGGATATTTGTTTAAAAATTGTTCCCTTTCTCGCCAATTGTATTGAGTTTTCCAAAATTCCACAATATCTTTCAACAAGTTAGTATTCATTCCATATTGTTGTCCAATGCCTTCCAATGGACTCACAAACGGTCTTGCACGATCCAAACGTTGTTTCAAATCTGTTAATACCTGAAAATTGAAATAAAATAGAATTTATGATATTCTCAAATATTTTCGTTAAGAAAAATAAATAATAGAGGGAAAATTGTTATGACTTTGTTTTTATTTTTTAAATAAAAACACAAGATAGATAATTGACCTATAACATATCGCATGTTGGCTGGAATAGTGGCACAAGTGGAAAAATTTCGTGTTCATGTTTTATTGATTTAAGTAAATTTTTGGGCGCTTAATGGCTTAATTGAACTAAAATAGTGGCAGAACTTTAAAATGAATTGTTTATTCAAAATCACCTATTCTGGCTTGTGCCACTATTCCGGCCAACGTGCGATATAATTGCCATCTGTTGGCACTCTTTTGAAGTAGATCGGCAGTTTCTAAAACTGACGATGAGATTGCTAAACCGATACTATAATTACTTTTAAAATATGAACAACATAATTTCATTTCTATACCCCGGTATCGGCAGCTGAAGTATTAGCAGTCGAATTGCTTTTCACTTTTGGGAAATAAAATTACTTATTAGCTCTGAATTTCGACTAACGAAAATTATACTACAAAATAAGGAAAAGTGAAAAGGTTTAAAACCCGTCCCTGAAGTTTCGACAGATCAAATTAATGGAATGATATTATATTACCCATATCAGTTACCAAGTAAAATTTAGTATAATTTATTATAAACTTCACTTTACAGATAAGTTATCATACAAAATAATTTAAGAGTCAATGTAATAATCATCATACAGAAATATGATCTTAAAAAAGAAATTTTTTCAAGAATAGGTAGAGTGTGATAGTAGTATGTGTTATGTGAAATATAAATTAAACAAAAAACTTAACTAGACGTTAAAATATTAGATTTTAACTGTAAGTAAAGAACAACATACAAGAAAATTTTATTTAAAAACACTAAAAGAACAATTCTAACCTGTTTGTACCTTGTCACAAAAAGGTTAGAATAAAATAATATAATAAAATTTTCTTGTATGTTGTTCTTTACTTATAGTTAAAATCTAATATTTTAACATCTAGTTAAGTTTATCCAGTTTATCCACCTTTAGTTGGTGTCCCAAGTAAATTTATCTGACAATTAAGTCTGAATTTCGGTTGATCAATGTTTAGTTAAAATTTACTTGTCAGATAAATTTACTTACCTGTAAGATATTTACTTGCCGGTCCAAGCAGCTGTTAAATTTACTTGTAGGAGTTAAATAAAATCCGACCAATCACAAATAATTATTTTTTCAAGATAAAAATAATTTAAGGTGGCCGAGAAATTCACTTAAAAATACTAAATCCGCTAGGTGCCGCGACTGTAGCGAGAATTCCCCATAGCAGTTGAGGGGTTGAAATTACCCATAGCTTAAAACAACCTTTTTCTTTAGGGATCCATTAGGTCATTTTTAAAAAAACTTACAGAGATGTGTTACTATAAGGATTTCAAAAGACATTTTCCATTTTTATTCTGTATTCCATAAAATTTTATTTTGAATTATTTCGCGTTGCGTGGACACTGCTACCAGCGTTGAATTCTTTGGCGATAACATCCCATTATTCCTTTTTTTATTTCCATGTTTTTGCATTCTATATGTTTATTTTCGAAATATCACCGTATTTTAATACTATCTTTGTAAGGAATTTGTTTTCGATAGGAGAAAAATTAACTCCTCCTTGTTTACTATCAGATTGCACTGTTTAGACTTTATACCACGCTACTATAGACAATTCTATTTATTTTATATCCAAATTCGATATCTATTTGTATTGTATAGCATTTTATATCTTTTTGGATTATCCGCTAATAATCCCACTTCTGATGTTAATTAACTAAATACAATGATACCAATATCTTCTTTTTTTTAGTTTATACATGGTGTGAACCATAAATAAACATTAAGTCTTAAGTAATCTCTTCGGTAGTTAACCAAAAGTTAAAAATGTTAAAGTTTAAGTAATCAACCCATTTTACTTACCAGAAGGTTTATTCGGCAAGTAACTTTACTTATTGGTTAACTAACGAACACTTTAACTAGAGAATTGATAAACTGGCCCTAATTTATATTTAATGATCATCAATTATTATACATAATATAATACCCAACAATTAACTACTAATTAACAAAACGAAGAGGGTACCTAATTTTAAGTTATTGCTCACGATTTTAACCTACAGTAGGCACGCCACTGCTTTTCTTCCTAATTTTCTATTAATTATATGATTTTTATCGTTTTCATGAGTTTTTCTTCATTCAAAGTGCATGATTTAAATTGTTTAGGACTTATAAACTCTGACATAATATTACAAGTACATATTTGGACAAGAAATCTATATTAAAATTTAAAATCAAAGTTATATTTAAAATTTAAAAAAATTACAGGAAACTTAAGAGCAATGTTCAGTGCTACCCCCCTATACAGTGTGAATATTTGTGTTTTCTGTCATTTATTTCCAGGACGTTACAAAAATTTAAATAATTGCTAGCATTACAAAATCTGTCAACACTTTTTTATATAAACACGCTAAAGGAAGTTGATTTATTTATTGGAAACCCATGTTATTCGAAAATTAGAACATGGGAATCTCCCCCCCCCTTCCAACCGTAGTTTTCGAATTACGTGATGTTCAAATAAGTAAATCAATTTCTTTTAACGTTTTTACATAAAAAAAAGTTGAAAGATTTTGCAATGCTAGCAATTATACGGTAATTATACGCTATACGGCAAATTGGCCGCAATAAGACACCTAGGGTAGTTTGTGGCTGTACTGAACCGACTGGTGGAGTTTTTTTTATCAGAACAAGGGCATGGTTTACTAGAGGAGATAGTAATTAGAGAATACAACCCCTTCCCGCCCCTCCCATGACGCTCTGGAAATTAGTATTTGTGTTAAGTAATTTTATAAATTATTTTTGAAATTACAGAAGTGGTTACAAATTTTCGAATAAATTTGAATTTTTGTTTGCTTATTACCTATTTTACAAGTGTAACCTTTTACTATCGTTGCTTTTACCTTCAATATTTCGTACGTTAATACCTATGTTAATATACAAAACCCAGTAAATTAACAAAATTTACTTACGTTATCTGGTACATTAATTTTAAAAGGTTTGATAGAAGTGTCTTCCTGGCCCGAAATTGTTGGACCCCACCATGTATTTTTTAAATTTGGCAGTGGTGGTACATCATATAAAGAATTAATAAAAATTGCTAAGTAAATTGTCAATACAATCAAAATTACGTATTTGATTTTCCTGCATAAGCCCATTATATAAACAATTAAATTTAAAACTTCACAATAAAACTGTAGAAATAAACTTAGCAATTAAATGACAAATATGTTATTTACTAGTCACTTTAATCAATGGCCGAGTTCTATACTCCATAAGAAAGTCGCTGAATATAAATAATTATGCTCTTGAAAAAATGTACTATCTGAGAAACCTTGAAATGTGTTTATTTTAATTAAAGTGATAATATGATAGAGCTACCAATAGATGACTTTTATGTTATCGTTTGTGTTAATTAGAACAAAATTAGGTAATTAAAATTTGTTTGTTTTTAACTTTTTTGAAAAATCATTACTATTTTGTACCTTTCCTTTCCAGAATATACAATTACAAATTATAACTAGATCAGTGATTCTCAACCTGTGAGGCTCCCCCCTAGGGGGGGCGACGTAACACTAAATGGGTGGCGCAAGCATATCGAAAAAAATAGAGATTCATTGATTCTGATATTGCCAATGCAGCGGAACGGTTGTGCCAAATATCAATGAATTTACCTGCAAAATTATATACTCTATTGTAATAGAGGGGGAGGCGCCATGATTGAAAATTGGGCCGCAAATGCTGAAAGGTTGAGAAACGCTGACCTAGACAAAAGTATTTAAAGAAACTTGTAAATGTTTTAATATTGAAAGGATTCAAGCAACCGCGTACCATTCACACCCAAACGGCGTAATTGAACGTAGTCATATAAAATTAAAAATAAGTGTCACCTAATTTGGCAGGAATTAAATTTATTTAGGGAACTGAGGTGGGAAATTTAAAAGTTAGATACAATATTACAAAATATTCCTAAAAATTATTTATAATTTTATATCCAAACAGATATTACAATTTAAACATCATATTAAAATTTCATCGTTTATTTTTAGCTTCAAAAAATATAGTAACAAAATATAACAACATTTTCAAACAATATTAAACTATTTTGTGGCTTTGTTAATTTTTTGGATAGCATTTATTGATTCCCAAATGTCGTCTGCTAATAAACCTGTTTCTTCGAATGCTGCAAAATGTCCTCCATCTGGCATATGTGTTGCTCGCACCAAGTGTGGATATTTATCTTTTAATAAAGATGGTGGCGAATAACTAAGCTCGTAGGGGAATATTGCGCAAGCAGTGGGAACTTCTACTTGATAACTGGAAGTAAATATATTTAAATTGGATGGTGATCTTAAATCTGGATTGTTCCTACCTTGACATCTTTTGAAAAGATTTATCCATTGTTTCTGCATATAATCTAACCGACGTCGTGATGGATCCAGTTACCCAATAAATCATGACATTATCCAATAAGTCCGTATAAGTATATTTCAGTTTCAAACCACCATCCAATTTTGTTTTCCATTCAGGATTGGTCCATGATGTAAATTTTTCTATAATGTAAGCCGCTAAGCCTACAGGAGAATCATTGAGGCCCAAACCTAAATTAATTAGAAATAAATAGTACGTTTAAAGTAACTTAATTAAAAGTTAATCAGTTTATTAGAAATTTGATAAAAATTGCTTACCTACAGTATCTGGTTTTGTTGCTTGTAGATGGAAGTATCCAGTTTCTAGTAACATATGGCTAAAAACTTTTTCGGATAGGGGATACAATCGATGCTCATAAGCTTTATCTACAACTAACCTAGGAAAATATTGACCAATAAATAATTTCAACATTGACATCGGTGTGCTGGTGCTTAGACACATATTTGAATGCAAACCCAAAACATTATCTGGATAAAAGATTCCTAGAAAAGCTCCAATAATAGAACCCCAATCACCACCTTGTACATAATACTTTTCAAAACCAACTCGTGACATAAGATTGTTGAATATGGTAGCCATTTGCGCTGCTCCTAAACCTGGCCTTACAGCGCCATCTGAAAAACCGTAACCAGGCAATGACGGTACAATTAGTTCAAAAACAAATTTTTGATTCTTGCGCGGAGTCGTCAACATTGGAATTATGTTGTAGAACTCACGAACCGATCCAGGCCATCCGTGCAGTAACAGCAACGGAAGAACTTTCACATTTGCGGTAGTTTTCGGTTTCACGTGAATATAGTGTATGTTCAAGCCTTGAATGTTGGTCTTAAATTGAGGATATTTGTTTAAAAATTGCTCCCTCTCTCGCCAATTGTATTGAGTTTTCCAAAATTCCACAATATCTTTCAACAAGTTCGTATTCATTCCATATTGTTGCCCAATGCCTTCCAATGGACTCACAAACGGTCTTGCATGATCCAAACGTTGTTTCAAATCTGTTAATACCTGAAAAGTGAAATAAAATAGAAATAATGATGATCTTCTCAAATATTTTCGTTAAGAAAAGTAAATAAAAGGGGGAAAGCCTCGATGACTTTGCTTTTATTTTATTAAATAGAAACAAAAGACACAATTGGGATAAGACTTCCAATAAACAATGATTAGAATTGCGAAAAACAATCTTAGGTAGGTCGATAATCCATATCACAGCGTTCCTAGTCTTGGTGTTGACCACAACGTCTTTATAACTAGCACAAACTGGGAATTTTTTGATAGGTAACTTATGCCAAATGTTAAAACATTCGAAAAAATGTATCCAACCATGTAAAATTGGCAAGCCAAATTATACATCATTAATGAAAACCGATTAGCGATCTTCGGATTCAATTTTTTTAAAATAAAACTTCAAATGTTAAAAATCAATGTTGAATCAATATTCACCATCAATCGAACGAATCAATCGTTCATGTCTCGATATTGGCGCAATATTGATATCCAATATACCTGACTACTTTTAGCACTAGAGAAATACTAAAGTAAATTTTTTACTGACAAATAATTTTTTATCAAAAGTTGGAGAGTAAAAGTGGGAAAATTCTGAGGGCGAGGATCACCAAAGTCAGTTAGTTTATCCTCCTGCTAAATAGTTGGATATTGTTGTTATCGTGTAAGTGGGACTTTGAATAAATGTGACGTTTAATTTACAAACGCTATCTGTCATCTGTAGAACTGAAAGTTTGCGTAGAATCTCGTAAAGTCCCACACACGATAACAATTATTATATCCAATTATTTAGCAGGAGGATAAACTAACTGACTTTGGTGATCCTCGCCCTGAATCAGTTAGATTTTAGTTATCGACTTTAGGTCGATCACAAATCGATAAAAGGCATTGCAACAAATTAATGTTGTTACAATGTAACAGGTAGAAATGATAAATTCTACTTATGATAACAATTTTGTAATCTACTTCAGGTTTTTCTTTTATTTCAAAGAATATTTACAATCTCTTTAATACAAAGCAATAGGTAAATGGTATGACTTGAATATTAACATGTCATGTAGAAAATGCTCCATTAAATCACGGTTATCAACCATTAAACAAATCGAGTAGAGAGATCGGATGTTTTGAAACTTTTCAGTCTTCTTATTTCGTCTGTATTATCTAGTAATTTGTTAGCTAGTACGTTGGGATGAATGTCCAATATATTTTAGTATTTACTGTGGAATTTTTGTATTTCCTCATAAACTGAGGTAAATACTTTCGTTAATTTTAATGGCCCGTTAAAAGATTTATGAAATCAGAGTCTCTCAAGATAAGCATTACAATGACGAGTTGTCCTCTGTCGGCAATTTTTTAAAGTAGATCAGGTGTTTATAAAACTAAGAATGTTTTTGCTAAACCGATACTATAATTAGAGCATTTGCTAAAAGTATAAACAAATAATTTTTCCACGCGTATCGAACAATATTTTTTCTAATAGTGTTTGAAAAAGAACCAACAACATACTTTTTATACCTAATTTAAAATAATTTTATATACTTTATGAAAATATATATAACTAGCTGGAAGGCCCATCCACGGACGGGCAGTTCGCCGAGGTTCAAAAATCGATTGGTGTGCTACTCGATCCCAGGGGGAGGTGATTTTTAACTTTTAAGTTGGTACTACCAACGACCAATCAGAATGCGTTGTGTGTCCTAAAAAGTTGACACGCTGGAGGCGGCGGCGGCGGAGGAGCGTGCTGTTCTTTTATATGTTTGATATTTAAATTTAACGGTTGGTAGCCGTGGTATTATTGACTAATACCAACCGTGCTTTGGTACACTATATTAATGATCATGATCAGTGTGATCAGTTACAAAAGAAAAAAATAGGTTAGTGATCGCAGGTTTTTTTTAAATTTGGTGCAAAGCTCAACTTTATGGAGCTGTTATTCCATGTTGCGATCGACATTGTCGAATTTTCTCTTTTCCGCACTAGTTTCCCTTCTCTTTTCTCTTTCCCACAGAGTATTACTTTCCCGCACTAGTGCGGAAAAGTAATACTTTTCCACACTCTTTTGGATATCACAAAGTAAGACTTTTTCAAACACTATTAGAAAAAGTATCTTTTTCCTAACTTGTATCGAAAATATCTATTATTTCTACACCCTGGCATCGGCAGCAAAGATGTAGTAGTCGATATTATGCTTTTAATTGTTGGGTAATAAAATTGCTTACTATCCCTTAATTTCAACTAACGAAAATCATAAGTAGTCATCCCTAAAGTTTCCATAGATCAAATTAATGGAATGATACCCATATCAGTTACCAAGTAAAATTTTGTATAATTATAAACTTCACTTTACAGATAAGTTATCATGCAAAATAATTTAAGAGGCAAATTTATTTATCATCAATTATATAATGTTCAGATTAGAACCGCGAAAAAAATTAAGTCAATAGACTAATAGAAATCTTACAAGGGGACCGCCAACACTGTGGTCATCACCGATTTGCACTATTTTTAACATAGCTTTTGGTCATAATTCGGCCAATTTAGAGAAAATCGATTTTGAAGATCGAAAATTGCAGGTAATTTTACCTTGCGCATTCTTCTTCAGGTGCCTATCCGATTTCGGATGTTAGCGATCCTCCTGGCTAAGCCAAGAAGACTTTACTAGAGAAATGTTAATGGGATGGTTTCCCGTTGCCTTCCCCATAGTCCACAGATCAATTTTGGACTTTTTAGATCACAGCACATATCCGACGCAATCAGGATTAGAACCGCGGTTTCTCGCTCTTTAGTCTATCCATGTTTGATTTACACCAGACTGCTGATACCTTGCATTACGCTTTAAGGGGGGAAAACACTGTAACAGTTCGAAAAAAAGAGGTATTTTAAGAAATTTTTTAAATCTGTTTCAAATTTTCCACTTATTTTATTGATTATATTATAAACATTTAAAAAATTTTTTTGACTTGATTGTAGTCTATATACAGGATTTAAGAGCAAATATCTCAAAACTACAAATTTGTATCTCGTTGACAGCAAAACAAGAAAACTATCCATCCGATTAATATTATTCAAAAAATATTTTGTTCACAATATTCGTCTTTATCGTCCGACGAGAGATTTTTTTAATTGGTCGTTCCGTTTAGCTTCTATGATATAATAAGGACACACAAGGAATGCTCGATTTAAAATTTTTTTTTCCAAGATCTGAAATTTTGCTATTTTTCTAGATATCAAAATTTCCCCCCGTCGAACTATAACCATGGGTATGTACTTTGTAAATATTTTTGAAATTTTGATTTCAAACTAATCATTTGGTCGAATTGCTGTCAACCAGTCACTCACTTTTTTTTTGAAGAGCAAACTTTCGCGTCTTGTACACCCTGTATATGGACTACAAACAAGCCAAAAATTTTTTTAAATGTATACAATATAATCAATAAAATATGTGGAAAATTTGAAAAAGATTGGATCTTGTACTTTTTCTGTAAAAAATTTCTTAAAATACCTCTATTTTTGAACCTGACAGTGTTTTCCCCCCCTAATAATATTTTATAACATAACATATACATTACGAGTATACGACCCATCGATTTTCATCATTTTTTCATAAGAAATACATTGTTAACCTTGAAATAATGTAACTTATACATTAATCATACGAATTCGTTCTTCAAATCGATTTTCTCCAAATTGACTGAATTAATGGAGCTTAAATTTTCACCTTATGTATAACTTCTTCTTTCTCGGTCCTTTTACCCTAAAGAGGGTTTGGTGAACCTTTTTAATTTGGGGACGATTTATGTACTTTATATGTTTCATACTATGTCCTTTTTATTATTAAAAGCTTTTATTTAACTTGGTGTGACCGTTGTCCGTCGTCCGTCCCTTGGACTTTTTCGAGGCCGTTTTTAACCAACTTCCCGAAGTCCTAGAGAGCTGAAATTTGGAACATAGCTTTCACTTGCAGCGAATTTTCATATATTAATTTTGTGTCCCAAAATTCCGCGAAATAAGCGAAAAATCGGGAAAAAACTGAAATACTAAAGCGCATGCGTGGCTGCGCATTGTACAATTTCACCATACAGGGTGAAAAGTAACATTACTAAATCGGATTCGCATTTTTAAGGACCGCATTCAGGGTTAAATTTTTTGTTTTAATGATGTATACAGGGTGAAGCATCAAACATCAAAAACACATACCAGAGGAATTCTGATAGGATGAAGCAGGAGCTGTATTTGACAAATATGACTAAAAAATTATTTATTCATTACTTACAGGATGTAGACATGTTTCCCCCTCTGTAAGTCGAATTTTGGGGTGTAATTGCTATCATACGTTAGAACCTAAAGGAACATTCATTATTGGTTTAGGATTACATTTTGTAATCGAAACAAAAATTTTACGATCTGACACCAATTTCACCAAAAACTTCAAAAATATAACGAAAATAGAAAAACACATCTACCCCCCCCCCCAAGATTTCGCGAATAACTCCGCGACGGTTGGGGCTCAAACGAAAAAATTGAAGCTCAGTTAGACTCTAACGATGCTTTAACGTTTGACACCAATTTAACCCCAAAATTCAAATAAAGAGGGAAAATAGAAAAACAAGACCACGACCCCCCCCCTCAAATTACCAGCAAGAAGTTAATCGTTTGTAGAAGGAGGCAAAGCTGAAGTTCACCGATAAGAATGGAAAATGGAAACTTCCCCAAGTCCTAGAGAGCTGAAATTTGGAATATAGCTTTCACTTGCAGCGAATGTTTATATATTAATTTTGTGTCCCAAAATTCCGCGAAATAAGCGATAAATCGGGAAAAAAACTGAAAATAATAAATCGCATGCGTGGCTGCGCATTGTACAGTTTTACTATACAGGGTGAAAAGTTACATTACTAAATCGCATTCGCATTTTTAAGGACCGCATTCAGGGTGAAATTTTTTGTTTTAATGATGTATATAGAGTGAAGCATCAAACATCAAAAACACATACCAGAGGAATTCTGATAGGATGAAGCAGGAGCTGTATTTGACAAACATGACTAAAAAATTGAAAATAAAAAATTAAATAAAAAATTAAAAATTTTTAAAAAAAACCTTTTATTTAAAATTAAAAAAGTGCACTAAAAAATAAAAAATAATTTTAATAAGAATAAACAGAGCTTCTTGGAAACATCAATATAAAAGCGTGGGGCTATCAACTGCTTATTTACCTCTAAATAAATAGCCCCATCACGCTTTTATATTGATGTTTCCAAGAAGCTCTGTTTATTCTTATTAAAATTATTTTTTATTTTTTAGTGCACTTTTTTAATTTTAAATAAAAGGTTTTTTTTAAAAATTTTTAATTTTTTATTTATTTTACCCTAAGATAAGGTTTCTCATGGCAGATTACACCCCGGTGGTTTGCCATTACCTGCCGAGCGAGAGACGGCCAGAATAAAGTTCTTACTTTACTCGGATTCGAACCGGGTATTTAGCATTCATAGTCAACTCGCGTGACCGCTAAGCTCCGACCGCCACTATGTATAACTAATTATGAGTAAAAATAATGTTAAAATAGTGCAAATCGGTGATGATCAGTGTTGGCGGTCCCCTTGTTAGTTATTCACGCATTTATGAAACCGGGCACTTAATATAATATAATTAACAAATAATTAAATTTGAAACCGTTAGAGATTAGATTAGAATGTTAACGAAGAAGGTAATTTTAAGTTATTGCTCACGATTTTAACCTACAGTAGGCATGCCACTGCTTTTCTTCCTAATAGCAAATTATTTAATAAATTAATTTATAAATCATTTTTAAATGATAGAAGTGGTTAAAAATTTTCGAATAAATTTTAAATTTTGCTTGCTTATTAGCATTACCTATTTTAAAAGTTAGTGTTAACCTTGTACCTTGAATATTTTGTACGAAAATGTGTATACAAAAAGAGGTAAATTGACAATATTTACTTACGTCATCAGGTACATTAATTTTAAAAGGCTTGATTGAAGTGTCTTCCTGGCCCGAAATTGTTGGACCCCACCATGTATTTTTTAAATTTGGCAGTGGTGGTACATCATATAATGAATTAATAAAGATTGCTAAGTAAATTGTGAATACAATCAAAATTACGTATTTGATTTTCCTGC
The DNA here is from genome assembly GCA_958510855.1 of Rhagonycha lutea. Classification (NCBI taxonomy): domain Eukaryota; kingdom Metazoa; phylum Arthropoda; class Insecta; order Coleoptera; family Cantharidae; genus Rhagonycha; species Rhagonycha lutea. The sequence continues at coordinate 86,316,879 of OY294036.1, forward strand.
ATAAGCCCATTATATAAGCAATCAAATTTAAAACTTCACAATGAAACTGATGGAGAAGTAAACTAACAATGAATGACAACAATTTTATTTAGTCACTTTAATCAATGACTTGCAATCCCTTCCTAAGTCCCCAAACCTACTCGAATATTATGCTCTTCAAAAAAAGTATCTGAAAAACCTTGAAGATGTATTTATTTTAATTAAATCATTAAAGTGATATGCAACCCATGCAACCAATGATTTTTATGTTCTCGTTTTGTTATTACCAAAATTAGATAACAAAAATAATATGTTCTCGTCTCGTATTTGTTTCTAATTTTTTTGAAGATTTATTATTATTTTGTAGTAGAAGATGCTATCTTCTTCGAAAATGCTTCATGCTATCTAATTTCGTATTCCTACCTGGATTCCAAAGAATTGTTCAAACTTTTGGAGACGTTTTGACACAAAAATTTAACAAGAATTTTGGTTTTGTTTATTCTTAAGAATAATTTGAAAATTTTCGTGAAAATAAATTGATAATATGTTTTTTGAAAGTCACTTACCTTGTTTAAGATTTCCTCGTTTCAACGATGGTTACAAACTTATTACAAGTGAATTCAGCGTAGAATTCACAAATAATTAAAAGAACTTTGTTTTTTCAGAAAACATCGAGTGATTAAATTAATATAATATTAATTTTGACTAACAATTATTGTACAAAGTTAGTGAGCTTGGATAATTACAGCTGTAAATGTTACAAGCATTACCGACCGAGCTATCTAGTATGAACAGCCGTATAATTTCTTGATAACATAGGAAAATTTTTATAATTTGTCAAGTTTTATTTTCTAAAAATCTTGCAATTAGAACAGGGGAGTTTGTACAGGATAAAATGGAACTGGAATAGCCAGTAGTAGTGGATCTATCACTGATTGTGAGTGAGGCTCAGTTCAAAAAACATGCATGGGCCCCAGAGGTATAACAACACGGTTTGGAGACAGTATGTAAGAATGAATGTTTGTTATTTTCATTTGTTTTGCATACTGCTTCCTAAATATTTATACTTTTTTCCATTTTTAACCCCTACGTCTCTTGTCGGTTCGCATTAGGACCCCGGGCACCGTACTGAACTGTCCAGTGATACGTCCGCACCTGGGTATAAACCTTCTAATACCAAATAATTATCTACCCTGTGTCCACACATATTTCTTCTTTTATTTTTAAATTCAAAAATTATAATAACAAATAATGCAAAATAAATTTAAACAATATTAAACTATTTTGGTGCTTTGTTAATTTTTTGGAATGCATCTATTGAAACCCAAATATCGTCTGCTAATAAGCCTGCTTCTTCAAAAGCTGCAAAATGCCCTCCATCTGACATATGTGTTGCTCGCACCAAATGTGAATACTTATCTTTTAATAAAGATGGTGGCGGGTAACTCACCTCGTAGGGGAATATAGCGCAAGCTGTGGGAACTTCTACTGGATAACTGGAAGTAAATATATTAAAATTGGTTGGTGATCTTAAATCTGGATTCTACCTACTTTGACAGCTTTTGTAAGGATTTATTTATTGTTTCTGCATATAACCTAAACGACGTTGTGATAGATCCAGTTACCCAATAAATCATAACATTGTCCAATAAGTCCGTATAAGTATATTTCAGTTTCAAACCACCATCTAATTTTGTTTTCCATTCAGGATTGGTCCATGACGTAAATTTTTCAATAATGTAAGCCGCTAAGCCTACAGGAGAATCATTGAGACCCAAACCTAAATTAATTAGATATAAATTAATATAATACAAAAAAGATAATAATAAGACAGGAGCCCAGTTTTGTCACAAATTTTATAAAAATAGCTTACCTACAGTATCTGGTTTTGTTGATTGTATATGCATGTATCCAGATTCTAGTATCATATTGCTAACAAGCTTTTCGGACATGGGATACAATCTATGCTCATATGCTTTATCTACAACTAAGCTAGGAAAATATTGGCCAACAAACAATTTCAACATTGTCATTGGTGTGTTGGCGGTTAAACACATATTGGAATGCAAACCCAAAACATTATCTGGATAAAAGATTCCTAGAAAAGCTCCAATAATTGCACCCCAATCACCACCTTGTACATAATACTTTTCAAAACCAACTCGCGACATGAGATTGTTGAACACGGTCGCCATTTGAGCTGATCCTAAACCTGGCCTTACGGCGGCATCTGAAAAGCCATAACCAGGCAATGACGGTACAATTAGTTCAAAAACAAAATTTTGATTTTTGCGCGGAGTTGTCAACATTGGAATTATTTCGTAGAACTCACGAACCGATCCAGGCCATCCGTGCAATAACAGCAACGGAAGGACTTTCACATTTGCGGTAGTTTTCGGTTTCACGTGAATATAGTGTATGTTCAACCCTTGAATGTTGGTGGTAAATTGGGGATATTTGTTTAAAAATTGCTCTCTTTCTCGCCAATTGTATTGTGTTTTCCAGAATTCCACAATATCTTTCAACAAGTTAGTATTCATTCCATATTGTTGTCCAATGCCTTCCAATGGACTCACAAAAGGTCTTGCACGATCCAAACGTTGTTTCAAATCTGTTAATATCTGAAATTTAAATAAAACAGAAATTAGGGTCTTCTCAAATATATTTGATATTTAACAAAAATAAATAAAAGAGGAAAAACTTTTATGATTTTGTTTTTATTTAAAAAATATACAAAAAAAATTTATTCGCTATTGTTCAACACTGCACGAAATTTTTCCACTGCAAGCCAAATATCATCAGCCAATAATGTCGGTTCTTCAAATGCTGCAAAGTGGCCTCCGGTTTCGAAATCGTTGCTTTGCACCAATGATATGTACTTGTCTTTCAAAATGAAATCTGGTTGATAATATAATTCGTTGTGAAATTTAGCACATGCACTTGGAACCTTAATTGGAATGCTGAAATAACAAAATTTGTACAGTAAAACGGTCAGGAATTATGTGTATGTATTAGAAAATTTACTTTGATAATCCCAAAGACGACTGATCTGAACTGAAAGTTTCTGCATACATTCTCATAGAGGTGGTAATGGATCCAGTAACCCAATAAATCATTATATTATCTAACAAGTCTGTGTATGTGTATTTTAGTTGGAGACCACCATCCAATCGTGATTTCCATTGCGGATTTGTCCAAGTGGTGAATTTTTCGATAATATACGCCAAAAGACCCACGGGTGAATCGTTTAATGCAACTCCTGTGCACAAGATCAGATTCAAGTGATAAACGATTCGATAAATTTTGCTATAACTTACCTATAGTATCTGGTTTTGTTGCTTGAAGATGAAGATATCCCGACTCCAGAATAAGAAACGAAAAGGTATCCGATAGTGGATATACTTTACTTTTAGACACCATGGGGATAAGACTTCCGATAAACAATTTTATCATTGATTTAGTTGTTTTTAAAGTACACATATTGGAATGTACTCCTAAAATATTATTCGGAAATAAAGTTGCCATATTGGAAACAATTGTTGCTCCCCAATCGCCACCTTGAATGTAATACTTTTCGTAACCGATTCTCTTCATTAGATTGTTAAATAAAACAGCCATCTGTGCCGCTCCGAGACCAGGTCTTAATGCCGCATCTGAAAATCCATAACCAGGTAACGATGGAACGATAATTTCAAATACAAAGTCTTTATCTTTTCGTGGAGTTGTAAGCATCGGAATCATTCCATAAAATTCTTTGAAAGAACCTGGCCATCCATGTAATAGTAGCAACGGAAGGATTTTCACGTTTGCAGTAGCCGTGGGTTTAATATGAATAAAATGAATGTCTAAACCCTGAATGCTAGTTTTAAACTGTGGGTATTTGTTTAAAAACCTTTCTCTGTCGCGCCAATCATATTTAGTTCTCCAAAAATCAACAACTTCTTTCAGTAGGTTTGTGTTCATGCCGTATTGTTGCTGAATGCCTTCCAGTGGAGGTACAAAGGGACGAGCTTGTTCTAGGCGACTTTTCAAATCTGTTAAAACCTACAAAATCTATCAGATACATTTTCTATAAAATACTCAAATCTTTCTACACTTAGATACACTCTTGTCAAAATCTAACGCATTCAAATAATGCAAAAAAAAGTCCAATATTTGGACACTTGGAAAACACAAGCAGAACGCAAGGGACGTCTGTACTCGATGCAGTTCCACGTCAGGTAACTTTATTTCCCGGACGTTTTCTACCAATCCGTAAAACCAAAATTTTCGAAACTCTCGCAACTTCCGGATAAAACAATTTAAATTTCCAACAACTTTTAAAAATTATTTCCACTGTAATTTTAAGTTACCACCGCACAAATTTTAAATTACCTACCATTCACAAACTAAACAAAATTAAAATTTTTCTTTACACCAGGGTAGTTGGTTATTCAAATTAATTAAAAGCACAAGCGCCTTGTTAAGTTAATGAAGGTGTTGAAGCGATCTCTTTACGATAGAAGTCAAATGAAGAACCAAAACAGAAATTTTCAAAAAATGTATCCTTTTTCAAAAATAATAAAAATTAAAAAATTCTAAAATTTTTAAGGAATGAAACTCATAGTACCTTTCTTATCATATCAAACCCAATTTGACAATGCAGTTATTGTAGTTTTTCAAAAAAACATTGTTTCAACAACAAACAACAACAAATATCATTTTGTTCTTACAAACTGATAGAGTGAAAACCATGAACATCGAAATAGAACAAAGTAAGTAGAACAAAGAAGTTTCCGATATTTTGTTTAAAATAAAAAAATATATAATCAATCAAAATTCCACAATGAAATTAGGCTTACAATGTGTGAAATTGGTCACAGCTTTGTAGAAATTTTTTTAATAAAAATTAAAAAGGACGAGGAGGACAAAAATACATTTTTTGATCTGATAAATTGAAAGATTATTTTGTTTAAAAATTCAAAAATATGTATAACGAAGGAAGATTCTACGATGGATGGAACTAGGGAAAAATGTATATACCTACTTAGTTACAGTTTCTTTTAAAAAAATCGGACATACTCTACACTTGGCGTATTTTCCTTCCAAATTTACAAAATTCTAGAGTCGATAAGGCTGGCCGGAGCAAATAAGTGTGTCTTTGCTAATTGCTCGGGAAAGTTCCCTTATACAATTTTAAAATTACAACAAGGGTATTCATTAGTAGAGTACAATATATTAAAGATTAAACAAACTTTTTTTAATGCTACTTCCAAAATCCCTTGAAAGTAAACCATTATTTTCGAGATTATTTTATCTTAAAGTAGGTACGCCACTGCTTTTTTCCCCAATAGTTTATCTTGTTCTATTTATTGATCGAATTCTTTGTGTAAGAAATTTGATAAATAATTTTTAAAAATTACGTAAGTGCCATGGTTACAAATTTTCGGATAAATTTTAAATTTTGTTTATTGATCATCTATTTTTCAAGAGAAACCTTGTACCTTGAACATTCAAGGTTATCAAACAGCTTCGGCGATAGTATAATAATATGTAATATACGAAAAACAGTCAATTATTGACAAAATTTACTTACGTCATCCGGTACATTAATTTTAAAGGGCTTGATAGAAGTGTCTTCTTGGCCCGAAATTATTGGACCCCACCATGTATTTTCTAAATTTGGCAATGGTGGTACATCATATAAAGAATTAATAAAACTGGCTAAATAAATTGTCAATATAATAAAAATTGCGTATTTGATTTTCCGGCATAAACCCATTATATCGACAATACAATTTAAAACTTCACAATGAAACTGTAGAAATGAACTAGGTATCTACCAGTGAATAACAGAAAATTTATTTAATCATTTTAATCAATGCCGAGTTCTATACTCCCTTCCAAAGTCCCCAAATATAATACTAACTCAAACAATGCTCTTATGTTATGTGAAAAACCTTCAAGATTTGTTTATTATGTGATTTAATTAACATGTAAAATAATAGGGCTACCAATAGGTTAACTTTTCCTTATCAATGGGTAACTAAAAATTCTCTTTTTGTTTTTTAAAAACTTTGACCAAAATTGTTTTCAAAATTGAAAAATTTTTAAGGAGAACCAAGAAATTATTTATTCAACAATACATCAGAATACAAAATTTTCTGTTTAATTATTTGTTTCCTTGTTCGTAATCGTTCCCCTTATTATGACAAAATTAAGTTTTTATTTTGATTTATTGTAAATTAAATAAGATTCTTGGATCTCCTGTAGAAGTTTTCATTGTGGGTTAGACGATTTGCATCTAAAGTTGTTATGACGCTAGGAAATTATTAGGTTAAATTCTGGCCGAATTTTGTTTAGTTATTCAGGAAATGGGGGCGGGAAACTTAAAAGTCTGTTACAAATAGTAGAACATTTTTATAGAAATTGTATGCCCTTTTTTATATCAACACAAATATCACAATTTAAACATTAAATTAAGATACTTAATTTTGTTGTCACTGTTTATTTTACATCAAAAGATTGTTATTTTACTGTTTTGTCAAGTTTTTGAAACGCATCTATTGATGCCCATATATCGTCCGCTAATAAACCTGCTTCTTCGAAAGCTGCAAAGTGCCCACCTCTTGGTATATGAGTCGTTCGAATCAAGTGCTTAAATTTATCTTTCAGTACAGATGGTGGCCAGTAAATAAATTCGTGGGGGAATATTGCACAAGAAGTGGGAATTTGTACTGGATAACTGGAAGTAAATATCTTAAAATTTAGATGGTTATCATTAAACCAAATTATGCTTACCTTGATAACTTTTTGAAAGATTTATTTAATGTTTCTGCATATAATCTAAACGACGTTGTAATTGATCCAGTTACCCAATAAATCATAACATTGTCCAATAAATCCGTATAAGTATATTTTAGTTTCAAACCACCATCCAATTTTGTTCTCCATTCAGGATTGGTCAACGTCGTAAATTTTTCTAGAATGTAAGCCGCTAACCCGACAGGAGAATCATTAAGGCCCAAACCTAACTCAATTCATCAATTAGAAGAAAATACAATAAAAAGAGACGTGTACAGCTTACCTACAGTATCTGGTTTCGTTGCTTGAATGTGAAAGAAACCAGTTTCAAGTAAAATATGTTTAAAGAATTTTTCTCCCAGGGGATACAATCTATTCTCATATTTCTTATCTACAACCAAACTAGGAATATATTGACCAATAAATAATTTCAACATTGCCTTTGGCGAGGCGCCTGAACACATATTGGAATGCAAGCCCAGTACATTATCAGGATAAAAAGTTGCTAAGAAAGTTCCAATAAAAGAACCCCAGTCACCACCTTGGACGTAGTACTTTTCAAAACCAACTCGCGACATTAGATTGTTAAATATAGTAGCCATTTGTACTGCTCCCATTCCTGGCCTTACGGCACCATCTGAAAACCCATACCCAGGCAGTGATGGTATAATGAGTTCGAAAACAAAGTTTTGATCTTTTCGTGGAGTAGTCAACATCGGGATTATTTCGTAAAACTCACGAACCGATCCAGGCCATCCGTGCAATAACAGCAACGGAAGAACTTTCACATTTGAAGTGGTTTTTGGTTTCACGTGTATATAGTGTATATTCAACCCTTGAATGTTGGTCTTAAATTGAGGATATTTGTTTAAAAATTGTTCCCTTTTTCGCCAATTGTATTGAGTTTTCCAAAATTCCACAATATCTTTCAGCAAGTTAGTATTCATTCCATATTGTTGTTGAATCCCTTCCAATGGGCTCACAAAAGGTCTTGCGTGATCCAAACGTTGTTTCAAATCTGTTAATACCTAAAAATTTAAAACATGTTGACTCTGACCCCTTTAAAAATTTATGGGGTGTTATTAACCCTGCGTTCGGGGAAAAGCTACTTTCGCTACCAAATCCTACCAAACACTTCTTTTTTTCCTTGTTTCGAGCTTCCAGTCGCTTCCAAACGATGGTGGCTCCGTACCAAAATGTTTGTAGCTATTGAAAGGGGCGGAGCCAAAGCGTTGGGAAGTGACTGGAAGCTCGAAAGAAGAAAAAAATGAAATGTTTGATAGCGTTTGGTAGCGAAAGTAGCTTCTCCCCGAACGCAGGGTAATAATTATTATCTCGTCGGTCAATGAGACCGAAATTACAAGTGGGACGTTATGGGGTTAAATATGAAAAACATTAAATTAACAAAAGTCACTTACGTCATCTGGTACATTAATTTTAAAAGGCTTTATAGAAGTGTCTTCTTGGTCGGAAGTGTTTGGACCCCACCATGTATTTTCCAATTTTGGTGGTGGTGACACATCACATAAAGAATTAATAATAATGGCTATATAAACCGCCAAAATTGTAAAAATTCCGTATTTTATTTTCCTACATAAACCCATTATGTAAGCAAAGTAATTTAATCTATCGATACATAGAATGTGAAATTATATTTTGTGACTTTAATCAACGGTAAGTACTTAAATCCCTTCCAAAGTCTCCAAATATATTGACTTGAATGATTAATTTTTTTTATCATTGTTTAATGCACTCTTCAAATCAAGTATTTGAAAAATTTTGAAGATGAGTTTAATAATTAACAGGAAAGTTATTCTGTTCTCTATGGTGAAGGCCGGAGATGATTCGGACACGGGGATTACCATGGTCGGAATTATAAATAGAACCACTGTAAATTTATTTGGTGTCTAGGTCTATATAGTATACTAACCATTGTTATTATTTGTTTAATATTATCGTTCGATTAATATTTGTCTTGCTAATATAAGTAATTGACTTTGCTGAATATCCCATAATCGCTCTCCGAAGAGCAACAAACAACTTCAAACTTGCCATCAGCTTTAAGGGGGGAAAACACTGTAACAGCTCGAAAAAAAAAGAAGTATTTTAAGAAATTTTTTACAGAAAAAGTAAAAAGCCAATCTTTTTCAAATTTTCCACATATTTTATTGATTATATTATATACATTTAAAAAAATTTTTTGACTTGGTTGTAGTTCATATACAGGATTTAAAAGCAAATATCTCAAAACTACAAATTTGTATCTCGTTGACAGCAAAACAAGAAAACTATCCATCCGATTAATATGATTCAAAAAATATTTTGTTCACAATATTCGTCTTTATCGTCCGACGAGAGATTTTTTTAATTGGTCGTTCCGTTTAGCTTCTATGTTATAATAAGGACACACAAGGAATGCTCGATTTTAAAATTTTCTTTTCTAAGATATGAAATTTTGCTATTTTTCTAGATATCAAAATTTCCCCCCGTCGAACTATAGTCATGGGTATGTACTTTGTAAATATTTTTGAAATTTTGATTTCAAACTAACCATATGGCCGAATTGCTGTCAACCAGCCACTCACTTTTATTTTAAGAGCAAACTTTCGCGTCCTGTACACCCTGTATATGGACTACAAACAAGCCAAAAAATTTTTTAAATGTATATAATATAATCAATAAAGTATATGGAAAATTTGAAAAAGATTGGCTTTGTACTTTTTCTGTAAAAAATTTCTTAAAATACCTCTCTTTTTCAACCTGTTACAGTGTTTTCCCCCCTTAAGGGGGGGGGGGTTAATTCGTGCAAAAAAAGGCACATTTTTGTGAATTCTTTTTGACGACAAAGTTAAAATCTATTTATTAAAAACAATGGTACATTAAAGTATAACATTCTAAGAATATTGTATAATATTTTCATGAAGAAATATTAAAAAATACGGCAATGGCAGCAATTATTCGGAAGCGTCTCGGAAAAAAGTAGAATTGCGGTGACCCTCATAACTCGGTGCTGGATCATCGGAAATCAAAAAATCAAAATTATTTCGTTAGATAATCGCTTTCCTCAGGTAACGCTGGGAGGGTTTTATGAAATTTCAATTTTTCACTTTTTGGGAACCCTTTGAAAGGAAAATACGCGATTTTGCGAACAAAAATCGGCTTATTTGTTATAGTAAATTAAAAAATATTAACAAATTTAAAAAAAAATCTCCAGCGTTACCTCGTAAATTATGTACAGAAATAGTGTTCAAAATTTCAAAAGGATCGGTGCAGTAGTTTTGAAGTTATGAGGGTCACCGACTTTGAAAACGTGAGTTGTGGGAAAATCGGTATAAAAATCCGACAGGTATAAAAATACTCATAACGTCGTCAATTTTGCTCCGATCGACTTGAAATTTTGACACAATGTTCTTGAGATGTTATGCATTTAGTTAAGAGGGCGCCTTTAAAAAACAGGTTTCAACAGGTGGCGCGCCCTAGAATATTAATCTTTTCTACTCATCTGTTCACCAATACAGAATTCTAATAATTTATAAAAGTTATATGAATAAACGATAACTAATTTAGGTTTTTAGAGTTTTTTAAAGAGGTTTTTAAAGATTATTAGAATTCTGTATTCGCTATGTGCATTCCTCCTACTGCCCTCTAGTGGCTCAATAAAGAAAATTACTCGGGACTGTGAACATTTTATGTTCACTGTAAAAATAGTACGCCATGAGAAATTTGAATATTTTTGCTGTCATAAAATTTGAATACCAACTGTTTTATAGCAAATAATTTAATTAATTTTTGTATGATCACGTGTTTATGACATAATGCAAGTCCCGTTGAGGTTCTATTATCGGCCACTCCGAACGCTTCGTTCGATTTGCTTATCCCCTCTCATACCTTGCACATAGCGAATTGGTGAACAGATGAGTAGAAAAGATTAATATTTTAGGGCGCGCCACCTTTTGAAACCTGTTTTTTTCTTAAGAAAATAAAAATAAATAGAATTTTAATACCCCCCTCCCCCCTTAACTCCCGCCTTAACTACTACTCTTTTGAAGTGAAGTCTTGGTTACGCCACTGAAAAATAATTCATTTTAGGTGTAATTGAAATTGGAACAAATGGAATTCAACACAAACACAATTTAGATAACCTCAAAAAATCACGTATTCTATATTATGGTCTGAATGTGATTTATACATAAGGTTGAAAGTTGCAAAAAACATTCATTTCAAAAGAATTTAACGGATATAAAACATCTGCCTTTGGGCTGTGCGTAGTGTTTATTATATTCGCTTTATTTATACATAAAGCCGTAAGTTGAAAAAAAAATGACAAATATCAGCTTGGACGACGTGACTGCCGCATTAAAAAGCACAAGGGTAACTCCTAGTGGTGTTAGTTTTGCTGGAAGATCTTTGGCTTTGAACGATGTTAAAAGCGGTATTAATTTCTAGACGTTTCCAAATTTTTTGTTTCTATTCTCATTTTGATTTTAGCTCAAGAAATTGTAGACGCAATTTTAAATTGCACAGATTTGGAGTATCTAAATTTGGAAGGAAATACATTGGGTGTTGAAGCGGCCCATGCTATTGCAAAAGCTTTAGAGAAACATCCGGAATTTAAGAAGGCGATATGGAAGGATATGTTTACTGGACGTTTAAAAACGGAAATTCCACAAGCACTGGTAGGTACTTTGAAACATGCAAAATTTAGTGATTTAGTAATTTTGGTTATTACAGAAACACTTGGGTGATGGTTTAGTTACTGCTGGCTCACGACTAACCGAACTCGATTTGAGCGATAACGCTTTTGGTCCTATCGGTGTGGAAGGATTAGCTGCTTTATTGCGCAGTCCCACTTGTTATGCTCTGGAGGAATTGAAATTGAACAATAATGGATTAGGAATTGGTGGTGGAAAATTGTTAGCTGGTGCTTTAATGGATTGTTACAATTCGAGTAAGAATGCTGGACAAACATTTGCACTTAAAGTTTTTATAGCTGGACGAAATCGTTTGGAGAATGATGGTGCACGAGCACTAGCTCAAGTTTTTAAGGTAAATTTTTTTAAATATCAAAATTCTTATCTTGTGAAAATTCTCTTCTACAATTGAAATTTGCTTGTATGTAACTTTTAGAAATTGGGAACCTTGGAAGAAATTTCTATGCCTCAAAATGGAATCTATCATGTCGGTATTTCGGCTCTTTCAGATGCTTTTGCAGTAAACAAAAACTTACAAATTCTAAATTTAAATGATAACACAATTACTTGGAAAGGTGCTCAAGAAATTGCTGCAGTTTTGCCTAAATTACAAAAACTGAGAGTAATTAATTTTGGAGATAGTCTTCTTAAAACTAAAGGTGCCCTTTCTATAGCAAGTGCTATTCAAGACGATCACTTGGAATTGCAAGAATTAATACTTGGATTTAATGAAATTGGAGCTGAAGGTGGCATTATTTTGGCTAATGCAGTCGCTAATAAAACTAAATTGAAAAGTTTGGTACTCGATGGAAATCAGTTCAATGAAAAAACAAGATCAGAAATTCAAAAGATATTGAAACAAAGTGGTAGATTTAATGCATTGACTAGTTTGGATGAGTGCGATTCGGAAGAGGAAGAAGAATGTGATGATACCGATGACGTTGAATCTGAGAAGGATTTGAGCGATGGTGAAGAGGTTATTGATTTAAGACTTGCTGGAGGAAGTGCTAGTTATGAAAAATTTATCAATAATTCCATCGCAGAAAATTTTGTAAATTTAGGGTCCAATAAGGATCAGTTAATTTTGAGTGAACTGAAAGTAAGTTGTGGATTATTGGTTTAAAATTCAGAAATTGTTACTTTTATCATTTTAGAAGTGTGCCAATTCTTATCGGGAAAATTTAATTCTTGCCATTATGAAAGTCAGTGCATTGAGTAATACCAAAGATGATAATGTTAAAAATTCGGTAACAAATTGTAGTTTATTGCTGTATAAGGAACTTTTTGAGTGGGCCGAGAAGAATAATGACGTTTCGGTGGCTAATAATTCCCTTCTAGTGCACTTAGGGTTAATAAAAGTAAGGTTGTCTATAAATTCATGCTGCTTGAATTAATAAAAATATTTGTAGGGTGAAGACAAATCATTCAAAGTAACTTGGAATACTGCAAGTTGTTTCTCAGTATTAGAAGCTGTCCTACAGGAAAGTTATGTCCCTGAAAATACCAAAGATACTTTAAGATTTTTTATGGGAAAGAAAGTAATTGAACTTAATGATAGTTTAAAGAAATTGTGAGATTATAAGTTTCTTTATAAATAATTTTTTAATTTATTTGTTTGTTTTCTTTCTGGTTTCCAGGTTTTTCCACAAATCTTAATTATAAATAGTAAGCATTTGAGAACATTTTATGATAATATTATGTTTTAAATATGAATTTAATTACAGTATAGCCTCGATAATCCGGACTATAAAATTCATATAAAACACATATGTTTTAATAGTGCGGATTATCGAGGCTCTACTGTATTTTGGGTCAAAAATATTACAAGTTGCAGAAGTAATTTGCAACTATTTTAGTAATAGAAAAGTGGAGATGATCCAATGAGATAAGCAAAAGGACATTTCGTTCATTTATTTTGACTCAACAGTTTTAGTAACAATACCAAGATTTAATAAATTACTGTAAAATAAATTGCAGTTTAATAGTACAAATTTTAGAGCGGATTAGCTTTTAGTTCATGGATTAATGATATTCAAACTGGGAGGTGCAAAATTTTGTTTTTAGAAAAAAGTTTTTGTTTTAATGAATTTTTTACCATTTAAAAATGTGTGTATTATTTTAATGAAATATAGGGGGGAGGCGTCAAAGATTGTTTTTCAAGGGAGAAAACTTAAAGTGCAGTTGACCAGGAGCAGGAGTTTTGATATTTTCAGCCAACTACTTTAAATTTTCAATATTTAGTAAAAATATTCAAATATTCTTGAGGTTGAATTAAAATGTCCTTTTTCCTAAGTTACTTCTCTATACCACCGAAGACTATCTGGTGGAATATGTGAATGACCAACAATTGGAAACATGAAATTTAAATATATCTTATATTAGCAGGTGAATCTTCCAGAAGCCATTGCAAGCATTCCTATCATTGTAATAATATTCTTATTTTGGTCAGGGTAGCCGTCAGAATCTGTATTATTTCAAATCCAACCAGCTGGTTATTGTATAGATAATTTTACTCAATTCAAAATCGTATAATATCCCAAACTTAAAGTTACTGTACAGAAACAATAGAAACCATTTCTTTGGATTCCTTAAAACACTGATTTTCAGACCAAGTAAAAATATTGACAGTTTCTATAGTTTGCTGATTTTTAGAGTGCCCATCAAAATAGTCATATTGATATTGTATTGATGAGCTGTGATAGATCTGGTCAGGAACTTTAGGCAAAACCCGATTTTTTTGGCAGTCAAAGGAAAACTTGAACACTGCAGCGAATCATGGAATGCTTTGGCCTTCGCCATCAGCATTATACTGATCTTTCAGAACTTTAATCCTATACAGTCAGAATATGCATATTGAATATGAATAATTTAAAATTCAAAATCTCATTATTGTTAAAAATAAATTTATTTAAAATATACAATATCCAACAATTTCATAATAAAAACTTAAAATTACTGTACAGGAACAATGTGGCAGTCGTAAAGTGATTCAATTACATACAATTAAATTTAATATTTTGAATGTTTTAAATTTAAATTAACCTGAGATCAATCAAATAGCATGAATTATTTTACAAGTGCTTCAGTTCATTAACCAAGTAAATCTTCCACCGTTTAACAATCCCATACTATTAATTCCACCTTCGCTTTGGCTTTATTGCATTATTATTTCATTATGTATATATTTTCATATGCCGATGTATGTATGTACGACATAGTGGACACTTATAATTATCACGATTTCGAAAAAGGTTCCAGCAATCATCACACAAGCACAAGTGCCGACAAGGTATCAATAAAATACTCCTATCATTTTCATGACAAATTACACACCGTAAGTCTGTTTCGGTTGAAGATTTTTTTATTGTCGGCCTTTTCCGAACACAAAGTTTACCTATTTTTCCAAAAAATGTTATCGTCCACTTCTTCAAAAAGTTGCTCAAATAAGAACAATTAAGTAAAAGCACGCCAAAACACACAATCATAACAATACCAATTATAATATCGTCAAGATGCAGAAGTAAACTATTAAATAAATTATACACAATCAACCATGCTTCGTAACTTACACTTCGAAAGTATGTCATAGTAAAATAACAAAGTTCTGGAACTGAATTAACAAGGAAACAAGCACTTTGGGTTATTAAATAAAAAGTATCCTTAATGAACACAAATGTTAATACAAATCTTCTAGAATTTTTATATATCACATTCCATACTGCACTGGACAAGAGTTGCAAGTTCTTGTAAAATCCTAAAGTGAGCAGTTCCACCGATGAGCACAACGATAAAATGATGGTTGCCACCAAAGTATAAAAAAATGATAACTTCCCATACACATCAACACAAAAAGTTTCAAAATCTTCCTTACAAATACCAATTGCGGTCAATAAAGTTTTCAAAAAGTCGGTGCACTGGCAAAGTAGATTAGTTAACGTGGAAACTATGAACTTGCCTACAATGGAACTGATGTTTAATGAATAAAAAGTTAACTGACTCGCGTAAGTAAATATGTCGGTAATCATGTTCAACATTTTGAAACAGAAAAACTAAAATTTAAAAACGCCAAGGAAGTACTTCTGGTTTGTGTTTACATTTTGGAGTTTGAACCGTTACCGGTGGAGGCGTCACATTGGATTTTTAAATTTCGCGCAACGTCAACTGTCAAGTGTAAAAAAAACTCTATTCGCGAACATGCATGGCTGTCCACGCGATATTTTCTATGGGGGCATATAGAATTTTTTTTCAAACACGATAAATTAAAAAAATCTGATAAAATAATTATATCACGAATATTTGTTCTTAGCGCCTGTTGGAATGCTCTATTTATGCATTTTCTTATATTGTCCCACTTCTGGTTAATATAATTCGTTGGTGTTGCAGATGTTATTTTAATCTTTCTTGGTAAATATATTTGATACTTTGGTCTTGTATATAGTAAATGTATTTTGTATAATATGTTGTTCGTTCCTTGAATGTTCAAGGAAGCCTATCTTTGATACCATCAGGGTGGTCTGAATATAATATCACATCCCCTATGTCCTATGATATGCTCTCACATCTTGGACCTGGGAACTTAGTTTTTCGTTTATTATTATAATATAATCTACTATAAAGCGTAATCCTTTGGCACTCCATGTGTACTTGTGGATGTCCTTTTTTCCAAAGAACGAATTTGTTATTCTCAGCTCACTGAACGTCGCAAAATGTCATAGTTCGTGTCCATTTTCATTTATATGCATTTCTCCGAAGGTTCCCGCTACTTGGGAAACTTGGGGGATAGGTTAATTTCCGATTCTTGCGTTCAGATCTCCAACGATGATAAGGTGGTGATTTTTGAATTATGTGGCTGTCTTCTGTAGTTTCTCATAGAAAGCGAAACCCACACCCTACTGATGAATCTCCATTTTTAACTTTTTTTAATGAACGTAAGTAGAAAATAAAAAGGTAAGTTTCCACATTTATTAAAATGACCGTATCTTGAAAATAAGATGTATTTTAAATGCGATTTTTCCAAAATATAACTCGCTAGAATAAATGCTGAGACATTTATCCCTTTATTTTCAATTAATTTTCATTTTAAATTTTAAATTTTATTACAGAAATTGGTAATTCATCAGCTTTAGGCTCCCCTTATTAGATTTAAACCCGCCACTGTACAGGTTTTTTAAATTTGGTTATGTTGGTATTACAGGATGTTTATTCTAAATTTACGCCGCAAGAGGTTATAATAATAAAGTAATGCAAATAAAATTTGCAACATTAATTGACAAAATATTTCTGTTATATTAATTGTTATTTTAATATTATTAATACATTTTTTGGTGTAATTTTATTACGTGTAACGCGGAGTTGATAAAATAATGGCTACATATCAAAGTTATTCCGAAAACGAAGATAATACAGACGATTTAGAAAAAGCTTTAGTGTTAGCTGCTGCTGATGCAGACGCTAGAAATAACGAAGACACTGAAGTGCAAAACGAGGAAAATAGTGCAAATGTTGTGGAGGAAAAAAGCAGCGAAGAGGAGCAACCGGTTCAACCGTGTATTGCTCCTGTCGAAGAAAGCAGTTCCAGTAGTAAGAAGAGGACAAGTTTAAAGCGAAAACTATCGGAGGATTCTGAACCTGAAAAGCAAGCCAAAGTGGTGATTGTTGAAAAACCGAATGAAGGTTATGGTAAAATTATAGCAACTCATTATAACACTTTAGAAGAGAAGGGTTTGGATGAAAGGTCAAAATCTAGGATATTTTATATGAGAAATTTTCATAATTGGATCAAAAGTATGTTAATTAATGAATATTTAACTAAAATTAAGGACAGTAAAAAACACAATGCACCCACTCATGTTTTGGATATTGGCTGTGGTAAAGGTGGTGACCTTCTTAAGTGGCGTAAGGGTGGAATTTCGCATTTAATTTGTAGCGATATTGCGCAAGTTTCATTGGAGCAGTGTAAGTCGCGTTATTGTGATATGCAAAGTCGTAATAATAGAGATCGTGGTTCTAAGATTTACTCCATCGAGTACATCCCGGCTGATTCTACGAAAGATAGACTAAGAGAAAAGTACAAAGATCCATCACTAAAGTTAGATTTAGTTAGCTGCCAGTTTGTATTTCATTATTGTTTTGAATCATTAACTCAGGCAGAATGTATGTTGCATAATGCAGCCGAATGTTTACAACCTGGAGGTTATTTTATTGGTACTATTCCAGACTCAAACGATCTAATTTCGAGAGTAAGAAAATCCGAAACTAATTCGTTTGGAAACGAAGTATTTAAGGTCACCTTTGACTCTGACATCAATGACCCACCCTTATTTGGTGCTAAATACAATTTTCAATTGGATGGTGTTGTTAATTGCCCTGAGTTTTTGGTACACTTTCCTATGTTGATCAAATTGGCAAAAAAGTTTGGCCTTAAATTGGTGGCTAAGGAGAAATTTGATGACTTTTATACAAGGATGAACAAAGAAGGACGTCATCTAATGAATAGCATGCGATGCTTGGAGGCTTACCCTCCGCATCCTGATTGTTCTTTAGTTGGTACAGCGTCAGATGATTATGCACATGCAGACAAATATTTGAAAGGGCTTTCTACAGATTCTGGACATCCACCAAAAATTGGAACTCTTTCCAAATCCGAATGGGAAGTTTCTTGTAAGTACCATGATTTTTTTTTAACATGCATATTTGAATTGTGTTTTCTTTTCAGCTCTTTATATGACTTTTGCATTTCAAAAGGTAAAAAATACATGGGCATCTGATGGCACCCCGGTATATGACATATAAGCATTGCTTTTTAAGGTGGCAGATCTCTGACATAATATGAGTGGTATATTCAGAAACTTGAGCCTTTATGTGGTGGTCTCTTTCCAAATTTGTTCTGTGATATCTTTTGAGATGTTCTCTAATTCAGTCATTATTTTTGTTACTGCTTCTGTGTTTTTGTAGTTGTTTTTAATTTAAAGAAATAATAACATAACCAGTTCTGTAATTTTATTTCACCTTAAAAAAAATATTATAGGTATCTTAATTATTTAATGGTTTTCTGTACTACCAATAAAAAAGTCTCATCGATTTCTTGGTGCTGTACAAATTTGATAGTTTAAAATAAGTAGTTACAAAATTTATGCTGAGACTAACTGAAAGATTTGCCACTTTTGATCTAGCCATTATTAAAGTGCAACTATAAGATGACTACAATCAAATGATGATTTTTTATGTAAAATATTGTTGTTTTAAATTATTATTTATAATTGCAAAACTTTTTTCTTATATAATGTGGGTACTTGTGAATTTTTTGTTAGTAAATTAAAAGTTTTATTAATAAACAAATAACTCTTTTAATTCTTGAAAATTTCTTGATTTTAATGTTCAACATTTGTTTACACTTATCGTTGGAAACCTGACTCTCCCGAAGTGTGTTCCTGAAGGTCCTAGGTTTGGAAAACAATTTTTTTAATTCCAACTAGAACTTTTGCAAAACTTCATATTTTTATTAAATTTAATATGAAGAAGAAATAATTGAGGTATATTGCAGGTATATTGATAATGGATCAAATCTGTGATTTCAATGGTTAACAGTCCTTAGTAAATCGAAAAATCATTAATTCCCGTATTTAATAGTCGAGGATTGATCCGAGATTCATGATTTCTCGGATTGACCTTAACCTTTAAGAACTGCCGTGCAAAGTTCCCATTTAAAGTGCATGTAGGAAAGATTCACGGCACACTACTTAAAGGTTAAGGTCAATCTGAGAGTTAATCCTGAATCTCTGATCAATCCTCGACCATTAATATGGGCATTAGTGTCTCATCAGACTTTTTTCTTAAAAATCAGACAAATATTTCACTTGAAAGTGAAAAAGGAAAGGTAAAGAGGAACATATCTTCATAGCTCGACTCGTATTTGGCACTCATTGTACTTCTCTTTTCAAAGATTAACCACAACTGAATTTTTTATGACAGTTCCAGTTCAGTAAGACTATCGTGGTAGCATAAGATGCCGTTTTCTTGGGACAAGAGTAGTTATAGATGTAGTGGTGGTTCCAATCTTTTCTATATCTTTGTTATGCCTACGGTATAAGTATAGCCACGGCACAAATAATTTGGAAGCACTGGGAATCAAACCTATGACTTTATGGTCCAAAGTTCTGCTCCTTATAGTGTTTGATACTTCACTGTATCAGTACGTAAACTAAAAACCGCCTGTTACTACGCCGACCCTTAAATTATAAGGTTAAATTCTGATGGGAATTTAGTATATTTATTTAGGAAATGGGAGCGGTAACTTTAAAAGTTTATTGCAAGATTACAATGTTTTATTTGAAATTATGCCCTGTTTTGCATCCACAGAAGATAATATATCACAATTTATAAGGTAGATACGAAAATAATACATCTTGTTTTATTCTTCATTTTGAAAAAGAGAATAGCAAAATTCAAAATTATATCTACAATTTTGTTGCTTTGTCAATTTTTTGGAACTCCTGTATTGATACCCAAATATCGTCCGCTAATAAGCCTGCTTCTTCAAAAGCTGCAAAATGTCCTCCATCTGGCATATGTGTTGCTCGAACCAAGTTTTTATATTTTTCTTTTATTACTGATGGAGGCGAGTATATAAGTTCGTGTGGAAATATTGCGCAAGATGTAGGAATTTCAACTGGATAACTGGAAGAAAATAATTAAAAATAGGATGATGATCTTAAAGCTATTCGTGCTTACCTTATCAGATTTTGGAAAGATTCATTCATTGTTTCTGCATATAGTCTAACCGACGTTGTGATGGATCCAGTTATCCAATAAATCATTACATTATCTAATAAATCCGTATAAGTATATTTTAGTTTCAAACCACCATCTAATTTTGTTTTCCATTCAGGATTGGTCCATGATGTAAATTTTTCTAAAATGTAAGCTGCTAACCCTACAGGAGAATCATTGAGGCCCAAACCTAAACAAATTTTTAAAAAAATGCTCAGTTTATTACAAATTTCATAAAAATACTTAGGTACCTATAGTATCTGGTTTCGATGCTTGAATATGCAGGTATCCAGTCTCTAGTAGAGAATGTTGAACAACCTTTTCTGCCAGGGGATACAATTTATTCTCATGTTCTTTATCTACCACAAACCTAGGAAAATATTGGCCAATAAATAATTTCAACATTGCAATTGGTGAGCCGCTCATGCATATATTGGAATGCAAGCCCAAAACATTCTCTGGATAAAAAGTTGCTAAAGAAGCTCCAATAATAGCTCCCCAATCACCACCTTGTACATAGTACTTTTCAAAACCAACTCGAGACATGAGATTCTTAAATACAACAGCCACTTGTGCTGCTCCCAAACCTGGCCTCACGGCACCATCTGAGAAACCATACCCAGGCAGTGATGGTATAATGAGTTCGAAAACAAAGTTTTGATCTTTTCGCGGAGTCGTCAACATTGGAATTATTTCGTAAAACTCGCGAACCGATCCAGGCCATCCATGCAATAACAGCAACGGAACGACTTTCACATTTGGGGTAGCTTTCGGTTTCACGTGAATATAGTGTATGTTTAAGCCTTGAATGTTTGTCTTAAATTGAGGATATTTGTTTAAAAATTGCTCCCTTTCCCGCCAATTGTATTGTGTTTTCCAGAAATTCACAATTTCTTTTAACAAATTAGTGTTCATTCCATATTGTTGTTGAATGCCTTCTAGTGGGCTAACGAAAGGTCTTGCGCTATCCAAGCGGTGTTTCAAATCTGTCAACACCTGAAAATTTAAAATAGAAGTTAAGAATTTCTCAAACATTTGTTTAGATAAATAAATAAAATAAGGAAAGTATTTATCACTATTTATTTTACAAGATACAAGGATTTATCATCGAATATTTATTTGATACTGCCTCCTGGCCACACAACCTCGTTTCAATGATAATTGAGAACTCGACTTTCCCTTTCAAGGGATAATGAACCACTTCCACTAACTATTTTCTCGCTCGCGTGACCAGTGCTGTCTTTAGGCATGGGCCCGAGGGGCCTAGAGCCCCGGATTCTTAGGGGCCCCGTTCTATACAATTTGTATACACATTGTATATTATACTTAAATAAATATTGAATAAGGGCCTACCTATCTACTGAGTTACATACTTAGTTTCTTAAAGGGCCCCCTCATTACCTTTGGCCCGGGGCCCCGATCATATAAAAGACGGCGCTGCGCGTGACACTGTAGGTCCCCTGATGTCGGTAGATTATACTTTACTTATATACTCTCATTTTATAGTAAAAGTATAGATGAATTATTAGCAAAATAACTTCGAGTTTGGAGGGATTCCTTATAAATATCAGTCACGCAATGAAAATTTCCTTATCATGCAAATTTATTTAAATGTCAATAATTTATTAATACCAATTAATACTAACTAATTTTAGACACAATTAGGAAGTAGTGGTAAGTATAACTCGCAACTACAATAAATTTTATATAAAATGTTCAAATAATTAAATTATAAACAGTGTTATTTTTTAACCTTCATTCCTGTAATATGATTGTTCAAAGTAATTTGAATAGTACCGAGTAATCGGTTTTTATTTAACACGTAGACCGCCACGCTTAAAAATATCCTATTGTTTTTAATGTTAGTGTGAGTGATCATGATCCCTGATCGGAGAACCGAGTACCTACTTCTTGGACTCTGCCATCGAATATATCTGCTTGTATTGTGCAAGGCCGTATCTTATTATTAAGATCTTATCTTTGTATCTTATTAATGTGGGTACTAATTACACAATCATAGCTAGCGTTTTATAAATTTTCAGACTTCATTTTTGTTGATCGACATTGCCCAAAATAGAAATCAAGGACAAAATTAAGTGAAGTAATAGAAGTTTTTTGTTGAAACCAATGATAATTGAAACAAACAAAAACTTCAAAATAAATAATGAAGATATTAAGGAAATGTATTATGTATAAGTTCGTTGTTTTGTTTAAAAATTAAAATAAGTCCTTATAAAGGTTTTCAATTTGTAGGTAATATTAACCCATTAGCGGCCACCATGATCACGTAATCAAATAACGTATCAAAATAACGATTTTAAAAAGAAATAGTTCTGGGCGTTAACGGGTTAATAAAATTAAACTTTAAAAATTATCCAGTTAATTGAATTAATTATTAGTAATATTAAATCATTAATTAATAATAATTATTAAAATTTTCTGATGAAGGTTGGAAACGTAACTGTAAGCTCAAAGTACTATAAGTACTACTGGATTTTCTTACGCTAAATTAACTCGATAATTTTAAAATTTTAATTATTATTGAATTGATTTCTATTCAAAATAATTTCTCACGAATTCTTTTTCACCTTAAGCTACGTTTAGATCTGAACTTTATTCCAGAAATATATATAAAGTGTCAGACATAAAATTATTTAGACCGTTTACATCACAGGTAGAAATTCCTTGAAAGTTTAGCCGGACACTTATTTTCAGAAATATAAATAAAGTGTCGGACATAAAATTGCTTCGACCGTTTACATTAGTATGTCAGACACTTAAAAATGTCCGACATTTTATGTCGGGCAGTCACTGTCGCTAATGTAAACGATGCAAAATTTCTGTCGGACATATATATTTGAATTTTCGACAATAAGTGTAGACACTTATAAATGGTCAGATGTAAACGCTGCACTTTAATAGGCAAAATTTCTGTCAGACATTTATTTATCAACTTCTGTCGATAAATGTTTACACTTATAGATGATCAGATGTAAACGCTGTAAATACATATTCCGAGTTGCTTGGAATAAATTGCAAAAGTTGATCACTCGTCTACTTTTATGGAAAGTGTCGTACATTTTTATATGTACTTTTTTGATAAATTAAGATTTTTACAAAAGAATTTTAATTACGATCAGATGTTCATTTTATTAAAAGGATATAATTCGATTAATTTCTTTTGTATTTTGTATTTTCAATGAGTTTCTAAATGTATATTTGTAATAAATTGTATTTAAATACAATAAAAATGTATTTAAAAATTTACCTTCACCACGTGTTTCAAAATGCTTCTGGCGTAGGTCTGCTTTTTTAACTAGGTTGGTAAAATCATAGAATAAATACTAAAATGATTAATGCCTCTGTTTTCACCAACAATTTATTTGAATTTCCTAGTAAAGAATTACTTAGCTAGGATTCCATTAATGTTTGGTGAAATTTGACATAGTATTGACATAAAAAAACTCATGTCAAATTTGACCAATCACATTAATGGAATTCTAGCTAAGTAATTCTTTACTAGGAAATTATTAAATAAATTGTTGGTTATATTGGTTATAAATTACGTCTTTCATTGGTTGGAAAGAATGAAAGGCCAAATTTATTTATTTATTTTATTTTGTATATTAAATACTCGACTTTCAAGTCATATTATGGGGGGGGCTCATTATATACGGCCCTGCGTGGGATTAAATAATATAAACTCCTAATGCCCGATTGCACCAACATTTATTTAAGAATATCCTAGTAAAGAATTCCTTAGCTAGGTATTCCATAAATGTGATTGGTGAAATTTGACATAGTATTGACATAAAAAAACTCATAATATGTCAAATTTGACCAATCAAATTTATGGAATCCTAGCTAAGGAATTCTTTACGACGAAATTCTTAAATAAATTGTTGGTGAAAACAGGCATTAGTGTATTATTTTTGTAGTTTGTTAATCAAACTGGCAGCAATTTTTTTCTTCAATATTTTCATTGTGAACTGTGAACCTTTCCGGTCAAATAATCTTTACAGAATGAAGGAATCAAGGAACTTCTTACCTGTGATGTAAACGGTCAAAGCAAGTTTATGGCAGACACTTTATAATAATATATTTCTGTAAATAACTGTCGTACTAAATTTCTACCTGTGGTGTAAACGGTCAAAGCAAGTTTATGGCAGACACTTTATATATACTTCTGGACATAACTGTAGTGCTAAATTTTTACCTGTAATGTAAACGGTCAAAATGAATTTATGTCCGACCCTTTATACATATTTCTGGAATAAAGTGTCAGATGTAAACGCATCATAAATGTCCGACAGAAATTTTGCATCGTAAAATTTTGCGTTTACATCTGACCATCTATAAGTGTCTACACTTATTTTCGGAAATTCATGCGTATATGTCTGACAGAAATTTTGCAACGTTTAGATTAGCGACAGTTGGTGTCCGACATAAAATTCGTGGAATAAGTTTCAGATGTAAACGTAGCTTTAGACAGTGAAAATTGGTAAAACCGGAATATTATTGGTCCCAATAAGCGATACCAGCGTACTATAACAGGTTTCACTGCTATTGTATTAACCTGGTACCTTGAACATTCAAGATATCATCAAATCATCATGCCTTTAATATAAAGAATACCTTAAATTTATAAAATTTGCTTACCTCGTCCGGCACATTAATTTTAAAAGGTTTGATAGAAGTGTCTTCTTGGCCGGAAGTTTTTGGACCCCACCATGTATTTTCCAAATTTGGCAGTGGTGGTACAGAACATAAAGAATGAATAACACTGGCGATATAAACCGCTAATATAGTAAAAATTATGTATTTGATTTTCCTGCATATGCCCATTATGCAAGCAATAAAATTTAAACTTCACTATGAAACAGTAGGAAAGTAGTACTGATGCACGGAGAATTCTTATTTTGTGACTTTAATCGATCGACGTACTTTATCTCCCTTCCAAAGTGACCGAATATAACTTAAATTATGTATACGAAAAACCTTGAAAATATGTTTAAATAATATTAAAGATTGATAAAAATGATAATGTGTACCTATCTATTATATACAGTAAACAAATACTACTGACTGTGATTATGAATGATTGTCCTGTTACCGCGCAAAGTCCGATTAATTCAAATTTTCCATAATCGCGCTGTGAAGAACAATAAAAAGTAAGGGTATAATAAAATTGTGTATTTGTTCTATGGTAGGTTTTTCATATTTAAATTTTTATAATTTTTAAAATTTTGTACAGTATTATAATAATATTTATTATACAAATTACAATTTCGTTTGTAACAATAACATCTTAAATTTTTATAAAAGTACCTACCTAAGTACTAATATCAATTTTAAATCTAAAATTTTAATTATTTCAGAAGAAGGGGTCAAGAGGGGCATCTGCTTCAAGTCTCACAATTTTAGGGGCCTCAAAATTCAGCTTCTTTCTCGCAAAAAAGTGTAAATAAGAAAGATTTAAATAAAAATATTCAGGAACAAGAAAAAAACCATTTCTTATTTTCTTCACCTTAATTATTAATTTTGAGGGGGCTTTAAAAATGCCAATTTATTTACTTATTTAACTGGTATACCAATTTTAATATTCAAAATACAGAAACAAGAAAGAAATAATAATGGATGTCAATTCATTTGAGACATTCCAAAGCATTTAAATTGCACATAATATTATTCTCCTTAAACTAGAGATAAGAATTTTCCAACTAATTTAAAACTATAAAATGTGTGTAATTTATTGGCAAAGCGGCACATTCTAGTAAAGTGGTTATGCATTCTATGATTTAGCTATGAGCTATGATTTCAGATATAGCTACTTTTGTAGCTGCATCCCTTTTTGCCTTATCGATAATTCCTATTTTCCTTATTTTCATTATTCTCTACTCCCATCAATCTTTTTTGTGCCGAGACACTCTAAATAGCAAATAAGAATCTCGCGACCCCCCAGAAACAGGAATCTCGTTAATCCAATCATGCGCATCAATGTCCCTTGAAAATCTCAGAAACTATTTGGGTACAAACAAAAATAAAACTTGCACAAACAGGTACACACGAAGTACAAACGATTTAGACTATATTTGGTCTTCATCATGTAAAAAATTCGAAAATAAGTCAATTATAACCAAAATACAACAACGACAGACATGTTTCGATCTTGTTAGATCTCATCAGTGACGTACAGTTGTGAATTTGGTTATAATTTGACTTTAAGGTGGCCGAGAAATTCACTTAAAAACACTAAATCCGCTAGGTGCCGCGACTGTAGCGCGAATTCCCCATAGCAGCTGAGGGGTTGAAATTACCCATAGTTTGAAACAATCCCTTTCTTTAGGGATCCAGTAGGTTATTTAAAAAAAAAACATACATACATATTATGTGTTACTATAAGGATTTCAAAAGACATTTTCCATTCGACACAAAACTCAAAAAATAGAAAACTTTAGCATACCGACTTTGTGAAATTATGTTCTTCAAAGTTGACGCTACAACTAGAATTAGTCCAGTCAATAGAGACATTCGTTATAGGTGTGACTTTGCAAAAATTCTGCACAGCATTGTTATTGTTAGGATCGTTAAGTAGGCTTATAAAAAGCTTAAATTCAAAAATGAGAATTATGAAACATCGAGCGCTAGCGCCATCTTGGAAAACGCGTTTCGTATCATATCTCGGAAACGGCTTACTTTAGGATGAAAAACATGGAGACCTTTTTTGTAGATAATTGAATTTTCCACCGATTTTGTTCGAAACTTTTTTTGATTCAACTTACCGTTTTTCAATTACAGCTCGTTCAATGTCGCAAATCTCCTATTATCCGCTGTAACTCCCTGGAATGTCGATTTAACGATGAAACGTCCTGTATTTGCGATATTGAACGAGCTGTAATTCAAAAACGGTAAGTTGAATCAAAAAAAGTTTCGAACAAAAAAGGTGGGAAATTCAATTATCTACAAAAAAAGGTCTCTATGTTTTTCATCCTAAAGTAAGCCGTTTCCGAGATATGATACGAAACGCGTTTTCCAAGATGGCGGCTAGCGCTCGATGTTTCATAATTCTCATTTTTGAATTTAAGCTTTTTATAAGCCTACTTAACGATCCTAAAAATATCAATGCTGTGCAGAATTTTTGCAAAGTTCATTTCTCTATTGACTGGACTATTAAACAAATCACACTGTTTGGTATAACTGTTTGGTTGTTTAACCAATCAATGGGCTGTTAGACTAAATTATTTGAAAAAAAATTTAATTTCTAAAAAATTGGTACACGTGTCGCACGGTCTGTCTTTCTCTATTGAGAATACCTAATAGCGCAGATGAGAATTTTGAGCAAGGAGAGTACCTTGCAATTAAAAGATTAGTCTGCTCCAAATCCTTCAATGCAGGTAAATGACTAGATACGATTATGAGCATTTAAGTACCATGTAGTACTACAACTTCTAGTGATTTCGTTCAAACCGTAACTTTCTACCAATCAGAATCACAAAGTAATTAGACTTTACAAATTCAGGTACGAGATTAAAATTCACCTGTGTTCAACCATCAACCTGTAATTTATACAACAAACTATAATACTCACTAAAAACTTAACTGTAAATTGAATACAATGTGTAAACAGATGATATATAATGGGTAGGAGAAAGCCACAATAATCTCTTATTATAGCTTATTATAAAGAATGAAGATTAAAACAAATTACAGAAATATTGTTGGTGTAAGTACAACATATAATTTAAAATTGGAATATTGGTATTATATCTTATATCAATGCCTGCTCATAATCCAAGTTACCAAACTAAATAAATGAATTAATGAATTTGTCAAAATTTACTGTACATAAAAAAATCATAGTGTAAACGAAATGAATGTATTTAGCATAATATTAAAGTTGGTTGATATAAAATTTAAGACTTGTTTTATTTAAAGGTTAACATAATCGAGTCATAATTTTTAAGACATTTTTGAATTTAAATTTCACGCGATCGCTTTCTATTGGGTTATTGACATACTCGAGGCATGCGCGGTTAGACCATTTTGGAACTTATTACGAAAGGTTGCTCGTTCGGACTTGTACTTTAATTTTACTGTGGCATTTAGGGAGTACAACTATTCACTTTGTGCGTTCGGTTGCACGAAATTATGGATTTAGATAATTCTGGTGTCGAAAATGGCTCGCCGGTAAGTAGAAAAATTATTGACTTTCTTAAAATTCTAACGTTTTCGCTATAAATATCGCCGAAATACTTGTATTTGTGCGGTATATGTTTGGTAGCGTTGATTTGTGATGTAAAATTTTCTAAGTCCCAAAATGGCGTCAGAGACTAAGTCCCACGTTATAGTGAAATTATGTTAAAGTATCGAAATTTTGATTTTTATGTTATTTTAACGTGAAATTATGTTTGGTTAATAAAAAAAAAATTTTTTTTTCGACCAAAATTTTTTTAAAAAATTAATTAATTTTTCTTATTTTGCCTTGCTAGCATAAAAGTGGAAAAGAGAATTCGTCGGGAGATAATCAATTAAACGGATTGAGTAACGGTTACACCGACAAACATAAGAGCCACAAGTCCGAGCACAAAGATAAAAATCGTGACAAGGATCGAGATAAATACAAAAGCAAAGACCACAAGAGTTCTTCGAGAGATAAAGATAGACACAGTTCTTCTAAGGACAAAGACAGACAGAGTTCCCACAAATCTTCGAGTAAAGACAAAGGTGAGAAGGAAAAGGAGCGAAGTCGTGACAAAAGTCGCGATAAACCTCGCGATGAGAAAAAATCCAGCAGTTCATCCATCAAAGACAAGGAACATAAAAGTTCGTCCAAGGATAAAGACAGGTCTAGTAGCAGTTCGAAAGATAAAGATAGAAGTAAGGAAAAAGAGGAAAAACGAGACAAGGATAGGCACAGTTCTTCAAAGGATAAGCATAGCAGTTCCAAGGATAAACATCGAGACAAACATCATTCCAGTTCCAAAAGTAAAGATAAAAAAGAAAGGCGTTCCGATAAGGAAAAACACAAAATTAAAGTAGAAGTAAAAACCGAGGTTGATTCTGCACGAGAAGATTCGGTGGATGAGGATGAACCAAAGTTGGTGATCAAGGAAGAATCTCACAGTGAAAGTGACGTAAATGTTTCTGCTGCCAGCAGCTGCGATTACAATCTTTCGCAGTTTAAGGATGAACCAGATACAACGGTTGACCAGGATGATAGTAGTGAGGAAGATGTACCACTGGTAAATATAATTTAGTTCTTTTTAAATATTTCTTAGTATAAAAGTTCGGTTGATTAAAATAATTTGGAATATTTATTGCAGAGAAAGCCTTATGATGACCACAAACGCAAACTGGTAGGTCACGCTTTGACTATTGGTGTTGTGTTGGTGGGATTTTTTCTGTTGAATCGCTTTTTTAATAATACTTGATTTTAATAATTTTTTGGATGTTGATAGGCGGCCAGAGTTGAATCAGCTAAGAAGAGAAAAATTGAATCTGATGAGGAAGAGGATGAGGAAGATGATTTACCTTTATCATCACGAAAGAGTTCAAAAAAGGCAAAAAAGGACGACAAAAAGAAGAAAAGGAATAGAAGCTTTTCAGATGATGAGGAGTATGAAGAAGACTTGAAACCTGTCAAGAAAGAAAAGAAGGAGAAGAAGGTGAAAGTAGAAAAGAATACATCACAGGACAGTGGAATCAGTCCTAAAAAGGGCAAGAAGAAAAAAGAAGAGGAACAAGAAGTCTGGAAATGGTAAGACTATGTTTTGAATAATTTATTGTGGTGTAAGGTGTGATAAGGTATTAATGTTATGTGACTCAGGTTATGACATTGATATAATTTAAGAATTTATTAATCACTTTTATTAATCATGTACCGATAAACAAAAAACAATTTCATTCGAAAAACAACAAAAATGACATGCAAATTAGAAAGCAAATAAGTGAAAATTCTTGAGCATTTTTCCGAGCGCATCAATATTTTTTTTACTTTACTACGGGGTTTTAATAATTAATTTCCTTTGGTTAAATTTCAAATCGAAGCACGAAGAGGTGATTGACCCCGTCTAGTCTCGTTTCAAAATTTTACCGGCATCGCGTGCGACGCATGTCAAATCGCAAGTTTGCAGGTTATGTTCAATTTTTAGGAAGATTTCATACTACATAATAAATTATGCCATTTTGGTTTAAGTTTTATAATAAATCCCGAATTTTCCTAAATATCAACTTAAGTTGTTACTATTTCATTACTTTAAGAAATATTCAAAGCAAACGAAATTACTTCCTGGAAGAAATCTTATCTGCATCCAAAAACTTTACGAGGGATGATTGGTAAGCTTTTTTTCAACCCAATTGATTTTGGTTTTACTTGAAAAAAAAACAAGTCGCATGAAACTAACACTCTATTCTTAATAATTTAAACATTTCGTAAGTAGGTCTGCCGTAGGGCATTTATTTATTTTCAGGTTAGGTCAGCGTTTCTCAAACTATTTTAGCGCCCCTCTTTTTTACTTCTTACTTCAGATGGCCAAATAAAATAGCTCTTTCAAGCAAGCCTTTAGATACAAGGAATTTCGTTAATTAATTCATGGGCGTCAATACTTTTACTCTTTTTTTTTTCTAAAAAAATGCATGATTTTTTTTGAATTTTTATGTAGTAGTAAAATGTAAGTCATTTAAAAAAGGTGAAAATTAAAAGTGTAAACAAGCAACAAAGAAGAACTGAAAAGTTTGCTATCGAAGTGCCTATACAATTTTTCGCTATTTTTATCGAGAATTTACTATTTTTGTAAAGGGTCTCGCCGAATAAGTATGTTTAAAATGCCCCTTTGGAATTTTATACTGACAATTTTTTACAAAGTTGGTTATGTAACAAAACAGTCCTGTGCAAAAGTTCAGCCTTTCAATTTAATTCCTGTTAACTTTAGAAGGAAAAACAGTTTTTTTCACATTTCTTCATGTTTTTGTACTAAAAGATATTTTTTGGACTTCCTTCGCAATTAATTCAATGAAATAAGAATTAATCAACTTTAAAAAAAATTATTTAACCCTGTTAGAATTTTACGACTTCTGCTTTGGAATCTCTGTAAGTTAAAAAAATTTGATTTATTATAGAAAAGTATTGTAAATAAAATACTCTTTGTAATAACTCTACAAGTATTTTGAGTGTCTTTGTATCAAGACAGTAATTTTGTATAAATTTCATAACTCTGGAATGAATAGACCTGGTTTATCACACTGTTTAAAATTCTTCTGTTTAATTTCGGTTTCTTCTAAAGTTATTTGTTTGGTTGCAGGTGGGAGGAAGAAAAAAAAGATGACGGTGTGAAATGGAAATTCTTGGAACATGCTGGACCAGTTTTTGCTCCACCATATGAACGAATTCCCAGTAATATCAAGTTTCTTTACGACGGAAAAGAAATGCAGTTATCCGATGTGGCTGAAGAAGTTGGTGGCTTTTATGCTAAAATGTTGGATCACGATTACACCACCAAAAAAGTGTTCAATGATAATTTTTTCAAAGATTGGCGTAAATGCATGACCTCTAAAGAGCAAGCTAAAATTGTGGATTTATCAAAGTGTAATTTTAAATACATGCACGCTTATTTTATGGATATGGCAGAGAAGAATAGAAACAAATCTAAAGAAGAGAAGCTGTCATTGAAAGAGAAGAACGAGGCATTGATTAAAGAATACGGTTTTTGTAAAATCGACGGACATACAGAGAAAATCGGTAACTTTAAAATTGAACCTCCGGGTTTGTTTCGAGGTCGTGGTGAGCATCCAAAGATGGGAAAGTTAAAGCGACGCGTTGAAGCCGAAGATATCATAATTAACTGCAGTAGAGATTCACACATACCCCAAGCTCCTCCTGGACATAAGTGGAAAGAAGTGAGACACGATCCCGGTGTCACATGGTTGGCTTCGTGGACCGAAAACGTGCAAAATCAAGTGAAGTACATTATGTTGAACCCCAGTTCTAAACTGAAAGGTGAGAAAGATTGGCAAAAGTACGAAACGGCTCGTCGCTTGCATAAATCGATTGATGAAATTCGAACACAGTACTGTAAGGATTGGAAGTCTAAAGAGATGAGAATACGACAACGAGCCGTTGCACTATATTTTATTGATAAGTTAGCTTTAAGAGCAGGTAACGAAAAGGATGAAGACCAAGCCGATACAGTTGGTTGTTGTTCCTTGCGTGTCGAACACATTCAGTTGCACGAACACAAAGACGACAAGGACTATGTCGTAGTGTTTGATTTCTTAGGTAAAGATTCCATTCGTTATTACAACGAGGTACCTGTAGAGAAACGCGTTTTTAAAAATCTACAGTTATTCATGGAAAAGAAAGAACCTGGTGATGATTTGTTCGATCGGCTCAACACAAGTATAATGAACAAGCATCTCAACGAGCTCATGGACGGCTTAACTGCGAAAGTTTTCCGTACCTACAATGCCTCGTTTACACTACAACAACAGTTAGATAAATTGACCAATAGTGAAGATTCCCTATCCGAAAAAATTTTATCGTACAATCGCGCGAATCGTGCCGTCGCTATTCTGTGTAACCATCAACGTGCCGTGCCAAAAGGTCATCAAAAATCGATGGAAAAGCTGAAGGAAAAGATCGATGCAAAGCGTGAAAACATACGAGATGCCGAACGCCAAGTGAAAGATGCAGAACGTGACGCAAGACGTGGTAGCGTGAAGGAGAAAACTGTGTACGATAAGAAGAAGAAGCAACTGCAACGATTAAAAGAACAATTGGGAAAGTTAGAAATACAGGAGACAGATAGGGACGAAAATAAGACCATAGCCTTAGGTACTTCAAAATTGAATTATTTGGATCCACGTATTAGCGTTGCTTGGTGTAAAAAGTACGAAGTACCAATAGAAAAAATATACAACAAAACTCAACGTGATAAATTTCGTTGGGCTATTGACATGGCTGGACCAGACTATCGTTTTTAATTCTTCATATTTTGTGTCTAAGTATTTTGGTTGTAACTTTGATCTTTTAATACAGCAAAAAACAATAATTTGCATAGTGAAAGTGTTTTAACTGTTAGTTAATTACATTTAATTTAATAAAATGTGTGCGATACTTTTAATAATTTTAGAATGATATGTTTCATTAGGAAAAAAAAGCTATTGTATATAATGAAATGTGCATTTGGTAATAAGAGTAAAATTATCACATTCTAATGTCAATTGAATTCCTTTTATTTTATTAATTGATTAGTATTTTAATACGATTTATGATTATTAGATAATTTAAAGGGGGATTTTAGTTAAATATATTTTATTATGATTATCATAAATATAGTGATTGAATTTGTCATGTAAATTAGTAATTAATGTTTTGTAGCTGTCTGTATATTACAGATTTTATGAAATAAAATTTAAAATAAATTTGATGTCACTCTGTATTATACATTTTTATCTTAATTGCGACATTGGTTTCAATATAAAATTTTCAGCTGTTTTTATTTTTCTGTTTATATATATTTGGTATACTGCATAATATGGTAGTTTGTTATTTAATCAAAATAAAAAACCAAAAATGTACATTATATTTATATATTATTTAGTTCTTTCTCCAGTGTTCCAAAATTGCTTGTGATTCCAAAGGACTTTCTTCATTTAATTTGCAATAGCAAATTTTATTCAGACAAGTTTGTGTATTTGTCAAATTTATTAGATTAATTTTTTTTATGTATTTATTACATTAATAAAATAAGTTAAATTATGATAGTTGTATCAATGTATGAATATCTTATCGACAATAATTCTAAATTGATAAAAATATATAACCTCTAAGTTGAAATATATATAGTAATAATATATATAATAAGGGTACTTAGAAGGTCTTCTTAACTTAGAAACCTCCATGATACTCAAATTTTAATCAGGACATTTTTTGAAATATTCAAGAAATACGTACCATAAAATCTAATGAAGGAATAAATATAAACGAGGCGGGAAAATTTTGAAATTAATAAATAACTAAACGTTAAATAGTAGATTTTAACAGTGTAAAGAAAAACAAGAAATTTTATTTAGAAACACTTTAAAAAATATTTCTCACCTTTTGTGATTAGATACAAACAGAATATAATATGAAAAACTGTAAATACGGGGGGAGGGAGGTAAAAACCGTGGTGTTTATTATAAAAGTTGAAAAATTAGTGCAGATAGAGAAAGGTAAATACGATACAACGTTGTTTCACTAATCTGTCGATCATCAATCGTATCAGACCAGAAAAAATTCATTGGCAAATTAGTAATAAAGACTTCAAACTCAGGGGTCAGAACAGTGACGTAGCAAGTCAAGACCGGGCCCTGGTGCAAGATCCACAGGGGCCCCCTTCATTATTTTTTTATTATAAACAAAAAAATTTAAATAACAATGTTATTGCACAAAAAACATGTAAGTGACAAAAAGGCATCGTAGATTTCCCTAGAAAGATTTTCTGGTGGTGCGAGATCCCAATTCCCCCCCCCCCCTCGGGACTAATGAAAATTTAGCACTTATGAAGCTTCAGGCGCCATTCAATTTTGAGGCCACCCTCTAAATAATTCAACCTCCGGCACATGGGGATGTGGAAAGCAGCTTCTTTTAGGGCCGCAGGCGATTTTTTTGGAAAATACCACCTGTTTTTCACCAAATGTTACTATTTAACCAGAAATTCCCCGTGAAATTTTGATGTTGAAACTGCGTCATTCGTTGCCTCGTAAATATAGCTATAATATTTACTGAATGAATTACATTATTCAATTTTTTCAAATATTTCTTTATTTTGGCGTTCCTTCAGGGCGCCGGCCCCACGGGGCAGACGCTCCGCCCTGGGGCCCTCGCTGTGTTCAATGTGTAAACTTTCATAGATAATTTTTACAAAAATGTCTGTAAATAATAGAAATCAATTTTGTCCGTGTACCGGGCCCCCACGGGGCCCGGGCCGTGGTGCCCGACACCACTCGCACCACCTGTTGCTACGTCACTGGGTCAGAACTTTTTATCGCCGTTATACAACGTTACAGCAAGGTTACAGCAATCCTTAGATCATATTATTATATGATGTAAGCTGCAGCAATCATTGAAAAATATAACATTTTTTGAAAATTAAACAGTAAATTTCAAAAAATGTGATAAATTTAGACAAAAAAAAGTTGAAAAGATGGGATAAAAACAGAATTTTTTAAACTGACAAAATAAAATTCGAATTTGAAATTAATAAACTCAAAATATAAATTATGGAACTGTGCAGATCTAGTCCGCCCCTGTGGTCTTCTAAAATCTGTCTGTATCGTGATCTGTCTTTGTTTTTTTAGAGGTTAGAAATTTCAAAAGTTTTCATAACAAAATTCAACCAAGTTTTTAATTTAGTGTAATACATTTTAATATTTTGTGGTATAATGGATAAGAAGATGAAACAAGACTGTCCAATTTGTTACAAAGAATTCCCAGAAACAGAGATCGAAAGACATGTAAACAAATGTATCTTTCTAAATTCTATCGACAGCGAAGCAGATACTTCGAAAAGGAAACGTTCGCCTTCTCCTACGCTTTTTAAAACTCCAATAGAACAACCTCCTACAATATCCCCCGTTAAAAAAGCTAAAAACCAAACCTTTTCTACACCGACAACAAGTTACCAAAAGAAAGAAACTTTTAGTCAAGTTTGGAAGGAAGGCACCGAGCCAAGTTTGAATGGTAAGAGTGAAATCTCTTTATCTTTTGTAACGCCTCTAGCAAAACAAGTTCAGCCTAAAAATTTAGATGAATTTTTTGGTCAAAATCATGTTTTGGGACGGAACACGGTTTTAAGGACGTTGTTGGAGAAACATGCAATACCAAATATGATTTTATGGGGGCCACCAGGTTGTGGGAAAACATCTTTGGCTAATGTTATAAACGAAATATGTAAAGAGAATCCGAAGAAGTTGAGGTTTGTGGGGATGTGTGCTGCAAATTGTGGCGTCAAAGAGGTTCAAAGTATTGTAACTGCTGCCAAAGGTGAACTAAAGTTTGGTCGTAGGACAATTTTGTTTATGGATGAAATACATCGCTTTAATAAGAGGCAACAGGATACTTTTCTATTACATGTCGAAAAGGGAGATATTACATTATTAGGTGCAACAACAGAAAATCCTTCGTTCAGTTTAAATAACGCCTTATTGAGCCGCTGTAGGGTTATCGTTATGGATAAATTAGAAACACCTGATATGATTAGTATTGTAGAGAGGGCTGTTGGAAATTTAAATATTGAATTGGTCGATGATGAAAATGGTTTGTGTGATACTTCATCGATTGGAGGGTAATATATTTTTCTTATTTATTTAGATACAAAATTATATTAACCAACGTTTTTCTCAAAAGTAATTTTTAAACCTTTTCAATGGTTTTTCTGGAAGGAGAAAAGGTAACTCTAATTTCTCCCAGAAAAATTGCTGGAAAACTGCTTTTAACCTAGGACGTTTTGATTTGCAATTTTGAATTAAATATCTGTAGGTATTTTAGAATCACAAACAATTTACCATGTTTAATGATAACTAAACTAATTTTTATTTTTTCTGTGTGTATAGGCAGTTCAATATACAATTTATTGCTTTCATATCCAAATGATAAATTGTGTTATTGTTATTAGGATGAGATGATATCTCCCACATCTGAGGATCAAATATCCCACATTACAGGGAGACTTGATCCTTTGGCGTTTCTTGACTTTCTTCAATCTAATGTTATTATTGTCATACCATAAAACCTCTAAATTATTTTTTTTAATTATCATAAAAAGGGGTTAAGAGGGCCCTTTAAATTTTGATGCAAAAACATGTTTCAGTAGGTGGCGCGCCCTAAAATATTAATATTTTCTACTTATCTTTTCACCAATACAGAATTCTCATAATTTATAAAAGTCATATGAATAAACGATAACTAATTTAGGTAATGAGGAAGTTTGAACTTTCAAAGTTAAATATTTTTAAAAATATTCAATATTTTCACATACGAATATCTTTTTGGAATATACTTGTAAATATTCAACATTGGAAGCTCAAACTTCCTCATTACCTAAGTTAGTTATCGTTTATTTATATGACCTTTATAAATATTTAGAATTCTGCATTCGTGAATAGATAAGTAGAAAAGATTAATATTTTAGGGCGCGCCATCTGTTGAAATATGTTTTTGCATCAAAATTTAAAGGCCCCCTTTAATTGTTCCAGTTCTATATAAAAATGTTACTTATTTTAAATTTAATTTGATTCAAAACGAATTAGTTTGTAGTATGTAAATAAATTTTTACAGATTGGCTATTCAGAAATCCGCAGTTGTGTGGCTAGCTGACACTAGTGACGGTGATGCCAGAATAGCTTTAAGTAATTTACAGTTGGTTTTGCAACATAATAGCGAACAACATAAACTTTTAACGGTAGATGACATAAAAGATGGTATAAAGGTGAAAATCTGAAAAATTTGAAATGTTTTTTGAATGCATTTAAGTATTTCATTTTAGAAGTCGCATTTGTTGTATGATAGGAAAGGCGAAGAACATTATAATATCATTTCTGCTATGCATAAATCGATACGAGGATCTGATGTAAATGCGGCGCTATATTGGACAACCAGAATGATCGTGAGTGGTGAAGATCCTTTGTACATTGCTAGAAGAATGGTTAGAGCTGCAAGTGAAGATATCGGTGAGACTCACTAAATTATTTTCTGAGCAGAACTTATAGGCTGAATTTTTGTAAATAGGAAATGCAGATCCTAATGCGTTACAATTAGCAGTAACTACGATGCAAGGTTGTCAACTACTTGGTATGCCTGAAGCAGATGTCCTGTTGGCACAGTGTGCAATTTATTTAGCAAGGGCACCAAAATCGAGAGAAGCTGATTCTGCTATTGCTGCAGCTAAAAGGGTAATTAATGAATGTCAGGGACCTCAGCCTTCAGTTCCGATGCATTTGCGCAATGCTCCTACAAGATTAATGAAGGATTTAGGTACTCAAATCGGTTTTGATAGTTTAGTTTTTCGTTAACTGAATGTTTTTAGGATATGGAAAAGTGGCAAAAGGAACTACTCCGTCGTTTATGCCTCCTGGTTTAGAAAATGTTGATTTTTTACGTAAATAATTATTGTTAATATTTTACATAGTTTAATAATTGAGGATTATACGTTATAGCTGTACATCTATACTTTTTATATAATATAAAATAAAGTATTTCATATACCTATCAGTAAAATATTTAAATAATATAAAAGGAAGCACCTAGCACTTGAATTTATTGTAAAGCAAACTGTTGTGAATTATTGCAAAAAGTTAGGAGAAACCGAAATTTTATTAGTTTATGTAACAGAATTATGTTGCAGAAGTAGACCTTTGGTATTTTTCCTATTTAACTCTCCCTAAGTAATCATTTAGTACAAGCGTACAAGGAAAATCAATTAAGTCCAGACACTTTGTTACACCCCAGTTCGCTTAATCAGCAGTTGGTCTGTTACCCTGAAGAAGATGTGGTGAGCCTTTTTAACAAAGGCTTCTTATGTCAGATTATCCAAATTTTAACGATGTGTCTATTTTCCATATCTCAAAATCGGCAGCAGATAGCAAGTTGTAGAATTAAAAAAGTAAAGGGGACTTCTCGCAGAGAGCCATCACGAATCGACCACCCTGTACAATATTATCATATTGTTTTGACTTTATCCCTGCTTATTTATGCATTATGCTAAATATGTTTTTATTGAATACCTAATACATAAGGCCCGGATTTGTAGGCATTTGCCTTTTTTGATTCCGTACAGGCTCTGAAATTTTTTTTGCAGCAAAATGTGTTTTGCGACTTGGCGATCATTTTAAACCACTTTTTAATATGCCTAAAATGCCTATTTTCTACATTTAGTGCCTTTTTTCATCTAATGCGCCTAAATGGCTTTTTTAAATTGATTTTGTCCTATAATTTGCCTAAATTTGTAAATATGTAAGTATTTTTGAATAAATACCACGTACAAATTTTCAGGGCCGTAGCTAGACATTGGTCATGGGGGGGGTTTCTTAAAAAAAAAAGTTTTTTCTATGCCATGGGGGGGTTTTCAAGCAAAAAAAATTTTTAGACCCTTTTTTTAAATATCTCGCTCTCCCATGGGGGGGGTGTTGACCCCCCCCTTATCTACGGCCCTGCAAATTTTAAATAAGATAGTTTTGAATCAGATTCAAACTATACTTCCAGTGACACAAGAAGTGGTGGAATTCGGTAAAGGTAGTATAATTATTCTTGTTGTTTTTATATCTAATTTCTATGACCATTCATGTTACCATTACCATAGCTGTCAATTCATATTTATTTGTACTAATGCAGTTAGTGTCACTTCACTTCTTCATGTTGATATATTGAGGGATGACTCCGACAGTTATTGGAGCTATTACTAGGTAATTTTACAATGTGGCCCTTTGCCGATCTAGTTAAATTTAAGTTATTTAGGAAATACCCCGAAAAACCTCATTTTTTTGTGTATGCATATGCGCCTGTTACTTCTTGTGATGAAGAGCGGTGAATCTCTGAGAAGTTTTTTTACTCCACAAAATTTGGAAAAAGCTTTAATTTGTTATATAAATGTTTAACTTTATCTTTTGTACAAAATAATGTTTTAATACTTAGTGATTTTCTTCATTTTAATTATTTAATTATGCATTTTTGGCTGCCTATTAGTGCCCATAATCTAATTTTTTGATGCCTAATTGCCTGCCTATTTTGGCAATTTTCAATGCCTAAAAATCCGGGCCTTAATAATACATGATAATTTTATTTACATTCTAATAGAATAATTCAGATTTAATTTAAATCATGCCAAAATAACCAAATTGTTTTATCCGAGAATAATAAAAACTAACATTGAATTTTGAATAGAATA
The DNA here is from genome assembly GCA_958510855.1 of Rhagonycha lutea. NCBI lineage: Eukaryota > Metazoa > Arthropoda > Insecta > Coleoptera > Cantharidae > Rhagonycha > Rhagonycha lutea. The sequence continues at coordinate 86,357,023 of OY294036.1, forward strand.
CTAACCCAACTTTATTTATCTTCGATTAGTTCAAATTTTTTGTTTATTAAGTTACCTTAATTGGCTAGACTGCAATTTTATCTCATTTAAATAATTAAGTCGTAATAAAAAATTTGGAATGAAAGTAAAAAGTTGCATTTTTCTTCGTAACGTATGACATTTCGAATAAGGTGGTTGACCTTTACAAGAAATTGTTGATGTGTCCAATAATTAGTAACCATATTAATTTATATATTCTTTTACCTGCAAATAAGTGCAAATGTTAAAAACACATGGATTCTGTGCGCAATCGAAAAAATGGAAAGATCAAATTTAAGACTTTAAATGAACATGTGGATGCTTTATTATTAAAAGAACGACATGAATTAGAAAATGAAGATAGTGAAAATATTTCTTCAACAAGTAGCACCGACGATGATAAGAAAGAAGAAGAAAAAGTGACGGTGGTTAAATATGATCGCCAGAGTAGTACAAATAGAATAGGTAGAGTGAACTGCGAAATAGATTTAATTTCCATATCTCTTTTGATATGTGCCTTCGTCACGAGGGTTTATAAGTTACAAGAACCCAGAAATATTGTGTAAGAATTTTGGATAACATTTCACCGCTATGGTGACGTTATAATGAGTTGTATTTTAGGTTCGATGAATTGCACTATGGAAAATATGTTTCGCTGTACATGAAGAATACATTTTTTTTCGATTCACATCCACCTCTAGGAAAGCAACTAATAGCGGCGGTTGCTTACTTTTCTGGTTTCAATGGGACGTATAAGTTTGATAGAATTGGCAGTTCATATCCGGAAACTGTACCTTTATTTGCACTACGATTTGTACCTGCGTTATGTGGTAGTTTCATCATTCCCACAGTTTACCATTTAATGTTAGAATTAGGCTTAACTCAAGGGACATCACTTTTGGCTGGATTATTGTTGTTACTTGACAATGCCTTGCTAACACAAAGTCGTTTCATTCTCATGGAATCGATGTTGTTGTTATTTTCACTTTTTGCCTTGTTTTCATTACTTAAATTTCGAAAATATTATGAAAATCCGTATGGTTTCTTTTGGTGGTTTTGGTTGATAATTTCGTCCATATCTTTTACATGTTCTCTTTGTATTAAGTATACTGGATTTTATTCTTGTTGCTTAGGAGTGGCAATATTGCTGAGAGATTTTTGGAAATCGTTGTTACACTCTAATATTTCCAACCGTTCTTTGACTGTGAGATTTTTTGCTCAAGCTATTGTAGGATTATCAGTTAGTTTGTTAGTTTACTTAAGTATTTTTTATGTACACATCAACGTTTTATATAAAGCTGGACCACACGACAGTATCATGACCAGTGCTTTTCAAGCTTCATTGGAAGGAGGTTTGGCTTCCATCACAAAAGGACAACCTTTGGTGGTTGTGCATGGATCTCAAATTACATTAAGGTAAATTTTCTATTTTTTTAAACTCGGTTTTCTGTAAAAGTTATAGTTGGCGCGGTATAGACTATAGAGGATAGAAATGAGGGTGGGGGGGGGGGGTAAATTCCGATATACAGTGTACAATTTTATTGTTTTTGATAAGTGCTTGTGACTTTATTTTACTAATATAATTGGTGACAGTACTTGAATGTTAATTATCTTCAAAGCATTAAAAGATAAAAATAAATACAAAAATATATACCTGTATTTTGGATTAATAAGTGAAGGTGTAATTTCCTATGATGTATTTTTTAGGCACACTCATGGTAGAACATGTTGGCTGCACTCTCATTCACATGTATACCCCATACGTTACGCCGATAAGCGTGGATCAAGCCATCAGCAACAAGTAACTTGTTATTCATTTAAGGATGTAAATAATTGGTGGATTGTTAAACGACCTGACAAAAATGATTTGGTTGTGGAACAACCCATCGATGCCATTAAACATGGAGATATTATACAATTAGTTCATGGTATATAACATTTGTTTTGAAATGATAAACAGCTTTTAAAATTGTTGTTTATTAAATTGTAGGTTTAACTAGTCGAGCATTAAATTCTCATGATGTAGCAGCACCAATGTCACCTCAGTGTCAAGAAGTTTCATGTTATATTGATTATAATGTTTCCATGCCTGCTCAAAATTTATGGAGACTTGAAATATTGAATCGAGAACAAAATGGAGATTCTTGGCATACAATTCAGTCACTGGTTAGACTAATACACGTCGATTCTAATCAAGCACTGAAATATAGTGGTCGTCAGTTAGCAGACTGGGGATTTAATCAACATGAAGTGGTAGCTGATAGAATTATTCATCAAGATGATACAATATGGAATGTTGAAGAGCACAGATACACTAAATGTAAGTCTATTATTTTGTATTTCAAATTTTATTGTTGAGAGTTGCCCATTTATGGTAATATCTAAACATATACCAGGAATAGAGTAGATACTCATGAAAAAATCAGGATTGGTTTTTTATTGATGTTTTATTTAATTATATTTTTCCTTCTACAAAATGGTAGTTGGTCCATTTAGGTACTTGGGAGATTGGTTGAACTTATTTATTATGAAACTGAAGCATTTTGTATAAATTTATGGTTACTAATTTATTAGTAATCACATTATCAACTGATTAAAATTTTAACAACTCGTTTTGCTGTATGGGTCATTGTTTTTCTCTATTGTTAGTGAATGACAAAGGAATTGTTAATTGGTTGTTAATTTCAAATATTGCACTTGCTTAATTGTTTGACTAATGTTGTTAATGTAACAATTGTTGATTGTTTTCTATTGTGCCAAACTTTTAATATTTGTTAGAATTCAATCAATTCATTGTAATTTTACCTTGCATTGAAACAAATATGAAGAAATAAAAAATAAAAGAGAATTTAAATTTCTGATAACCATCAAATATTTTGCGTTCATTTAAAGTTATAGACCAATCAATAAGATTAGGACCCTTTTAATTTAAAAAAATATATATTCACTAGAAGGTTATATGGCCTATTGGCTGCAAAGATCTTCTCGTAGTGTTGGAAATGGTCAAATTAATAATGCTTTTAATCTCAGTCAACCAGAGGTGCGTTACGCACAGATACACAAAACTGATATTTTATATTCAGGATGTTCTTGCGACTGATGTACACCTCTCAGGTGGTGGTAGAAGACACTTTTCAAAGAAAAATTTTACCCCTTGAGGCAACATTTTAATTTTCTAACTTCAAATGGCCAAAACATGGAAACTATTGATTTATTAGTGTGAATAGCTCAGTGCTTTGTTAAAGAGGGTGAAATTGTCTATAAACTAGGTTCCAACCCTTTATAATTTAATATCAATGGTTTTCGAGCTACTTATTTATTAACGGTTTACAATAAAATGGACGCCCCGTTCGAAATAGTAAATTTAATGGGCTAGAACTTGAGTCATAAGCTCATAAGTAGAGCTGGGATTTATATGCATAAAAAATTCTAAAATATGCTCATATATATGCTCCAATTTTCATAAAAATATGCAAGTTAAAATATAAAATATGCAGTGAAATATGCTGAATAAAAGTTCAAAATACTTATACAATAAAATTTTTGCAAAAAAAAAACATTTAGCACTTTTTTTTATTGAGAACGCATTTAATTACTACTGTTTTTCACTTGATAATAAATATTAATTTTAATATGTTTTTCTAAATTATCTAAAATAAAAAGATTATCTTTTGTCACTCAATATTATGTTCTTGTACGTTGAGAAAATTCTTTCAACGTCGACTGATGTTATTGGAGCGAATTTAAACTTGCACATTTTTTGAGGTTCCATTGTTACCGATTCTTCATATTGACCTTCTAGTACTATATTTGAAATGTTTTTAAGAACCTCGAATTCTTGAATCCTTCATTTTTTCTAATCACATCTGTAAATTTTTGGTCAATACGCATCCCTACATCCCCTTTATCTGTTGAATCGAATTTTCAGTTTGATACAGCAACTCAATGGAATCTACAAGTTTCATACATTGCGTCTTGAGAGTTTTATTGCCTTTGCAATAAAGGCGTAATTTGATTTTATAAATGCTAGATTCTGAGGTAATTGTTGATCATCTTTTTTGCCTCACGAATAAGCAGCAGAATCATTTGGAAATTCAAGAATTTTCATACGTAGTAGGTATATTATAATTTCACGAGTTGAAATAAAACGAGTATTTATGCATTAATATGCTAACTTTACTAAAATATGAACCAAAAGTGGAAAATATGCCTAAAAAAATTTGGTTTAAATTACTCTAATTTATGTGATTCGCAAAGATATACAAAAATCGACGTTCTCATATCAATAGTTAAAAATATGCATTTGCATATAATCCCAGCCTTACTCATAAGTAAGTGAACTTTTTATATAAAATCAACCCTTTCCACAGAAAGACATTGAAATTAGAGATATAGTTGTTAAATAAAGAACGATGCACAAAATTACTACAAACAATTTGAAAGAAAATAAATTAGCGGCTTTCATATTATCAATAATTTTAGTACATCACTGAGAGATATGTTTTATTATTAATAAATTACGAATTAAGGAATAATAATAAAAGTTATATTTGAGCTTTCGGTCTTGCATTAAGACTTTCGTCAGAAAGGTATTCCTTAATTCGTAATTTATTAATAATAAAACATATTTAATTTCACGAATTAATAATAAACCAATTTTCAATGAGAGATATTTCAAAAATTTGCATAAAGCCACTAGGGGTCTAGGACAACTCGCCGCAGGTCAACTCACCGCAAATTGACAGAAATTTAAAAAAAAATTCGATTTGGCGGAGAGGAAGAAGCAACATGTTGTACCTTAAATATATAATTTTGTTGAAATGAATAGATAAAATTACAGAGTATAAAAAATTATTAAGAGGCGGTCAGAGCATAGTGGTCAAGCAAGTTGACTATGAACTCTGAATGCCCGGTTCGATTCCGGGTGAAGTATTCTGGCCGTCTCTCCCCACGAAGTGTGGGTTGTTCGTCGGGCTAGCGACTCGGCATAGGTAAAAACATATTTAAAATGCTAAAAAGCAAACGCCAGCGTCGGCTAGCGTTTGAGAACTGGTAAACCGCTCAGCGGTATAAAAGCCAGGATAACAGAAACAGGATAAAAAATTATTGCAATTCAAATCAATTTAGTAGCTCCTCTAACTACAGTGGAATTCAAATATTCGTCTTTTTTTTTAAATTCATCCTGTTTTTTTATTGAAATATTTTTTGATATTTGCCCGAAATTCGTTTCAGCTCTGACGTTATATTTAATATTTACAAGTATCTGCAGTTAATTTTTTAATAAATACAGTACTGTTATAATTTGTGTGAAATTCGTCCTTTTTACGTGTATTAATTACGAATATTTGAGTTCCACTGTAGTATTAGGTGTACAACTTTGTTTCCACCGTTTTTCGATAAATGGCTGCAGCGGTAAGTACTAGTCGAAGTAGATAGATCCAAAATGTGACACAGTAAGCTTCATAGGCGCAGCTATGGTCAAAAGTTTGGGGGAGCTAAAAAAAGTCTTCAATTTTATTTGAAAAAAAAACTTACGTCGTTAAATACGTAAATATTCGTAATAATCGTGTTGTAAAATCTGCAGAAAACTCAAAACCAACTAGTAACACACTTACAAGGAGAAGGCGTGATATTCGGGAAACAGATTTTTTTTATATTAATCGTACTTAAACATCAGTACCCCGACTTTATTTTGTGAAAGTAGTAAATAGCAATATTCAGCCATTTTCGAGAAAGAAGCGTTTCAAGTTCACGGGTTGTGGTAATAAACAGTACATAAATGCACACTCACCCACTGCAGTTATTGCTTAATGAGTCGTTTTGTACTGTTCTTATAGCCACACCTGTGAATTTGAAACGCTGATTTCTCGAAAATGGTTGAATATTGCTATTTACTACTTTCACAAAATAAAGTCGGGGTACTGATGTTTAAGTACGATTAATATAAAAAATATCTGTTTCCCGAATATCACGCCTTCTCCTTGTTAGATCCATTAAAAACTAAAAAAATTTAGTATTTTGGGGGGGCTAATTTAAATTCTGGGGGGCATAGCACCCACCGACATCTGACAGCACATCAGTGATTTTTTGTTTTCTTCATAAACTTATGACGCTTCATGCTCTACACTTTTTAACAATAACTCCTTAAATTTTGGAGAAAAAACGGCGGAAACAAAGTTGTACACTTTATAGTATCTATAAACAGTTCCTTAGTATAAATAGCACAAAATAAAAAACAATTTCTATTAGAAACTGAATAAGTCCTTTAATAAAATTTTTAATTTACAGCTGAAGATCAAAAAGATCGAGAAAGAGACATGATAAAAGCAGAAATGATACCGACGGCTGCAACATCTTTATCATTTTGGGACAAACTCTTTGAATTGCAATTTAAAATGTTATTTTCTGGTAGCGAAAGCGTCCAAAACCACATGTACAGTTCAGAACCATTGGAGTGGCCTTTGATGTCGAGAGGAATTGCTTACTGGGTTTCTAGCAATAGCAATGTAAGTATAAATCTAATTAAACCTCAACATTTTAAAATGTGTGTTTCAGGCTCAAATTCATCTACTAGGAAACTTGGTGATTTGGTATTCGGCGACGATAAGTTTGGTTGTTTATTGCGCTTTTTTAATATTTTATTTATTACGACGTCGAAGGCTTTGTTACGATTTAGATGAAGACAGTTGGGAAAAGTTTAGATTTGTCGGCGAGGTATTTTTATTGGGATATTTATTTCATTACGTTCCTTATTTTTTCGTCGAGCGCACGCTATTTTTGCATCATTATATACCGGCGTTTTGTTACAAAGTATTATTGATGGCGGCAATGATGGAACATCTATATTTTGTCTTACGCAATGTGCCACATCTGAAAGTTCTGTCATATGTTTTTGTGGCAGGATTGCTTGTTTGGATTGTTGCAGTCCTAAACGTATTTAGATTATTTTCTGTTTTAAGTTATGGAACTACAAATCTTACGACAACTGATATTGTATCCTTAAGGTGGAGAGACACCTGGGATTTTATTGTTCATAAAAATTAATACTTTTATTAATTTTATTTTAATATAATAAATTTTACTTTTGGAGAAGAACGCAAAAGGACAAAGTATGAATTTATATTTACTCATTATTTTAACTAAAATAAAGCTAAAACTTGTAATTTCCATGACAAAGTGATATCTGTAAATATACAGTGGTGATAGGCAAAAAAATTTATATTTTTTATAATTTTTATCATTAAAAATAAATTAATTTTATTAAAATGAACTTTAATTAACCTTTATATTTCCAAAATTGATTACAAAATAGTTAAAATTACTTATGAAGAAGTGTCCATAGCTTCTATGTGACGAACTGCAACTTCTTCCACCAGTATATTTTTAGTCTTGCTGGATAGAACTGCAGTTGTGCCTTTAGGATAGCGGTATGACGATTGTCTAACGCCCTTCTTGTTAGCCTCTTCGTATGTGCGCAAGAACTCTACAGAACCTTTGCGGATGATGCACAAATCAACGTTGGAACCAGAACCCAAATCGTTAAAGATACCAGCTGCAATGCCATCCCTCACCAATTTCTTTCCTTCCTCTTCAGTTAGGTTTTCACGCCAGGACGATTCAAACACTGCCATAGCTGCTAAACTACCTGATCCCATGGTGGTGTAAGGCAATTTATCAGTTGAACCGTGTGGATAAATGCAATACAGATGAGGACCTGAATTGTCCACACCACCTAATATAAGAGCAGCTCCAACATAACCTTGATAACGGAACAAATACTGCTTCAACATTTGGTTAGCAGTTACAACAGGAACAATACGGTTGGTATTCAAACGGTGCAATTCCAATTGAGATGCAATCATTGCATTTGTTACTTCTGTATCTGCAGCGGTTCCAGCACCACAGCAACTAATAGGAAATCAGCATTATAAATTAAAATAAAACGTTGAACTAAATACTTACTACATGTTAGGTGCAAGATAGTGAATTTTCTGACAGTTCTTATCGGAAACTGTTGTACTCTCGGTGGCACGAGTATCAGCGCCAAGAATGATTCCATCCTTGTAAATTATTCCAACAATGGTGGTTCCTGTCTTTGTGGCTGTTGGAGACGGAAAACCCTTCTTAGCTAAGCCAGCATTTCTAAAATTTGAGGTTACGATTATGACTGTGCAAAATTGTAAATTCAACTTATTAATGTAATACAACAGCAGAGATACTAAAAGATATAGTTTTCTTTGACATATATTATTTTCAACTCACCTGATGCAATTTTCGAAAGAAAATCCAGGAGAAGGAACTTCAGGAACCAAGACACTCGCCATTTTTATTATTTTATTATGACAAACAAAATTTGATTCTCAGTTTTGTAGGTTAAAATCAGTTTCAATAGCTCTGTTGCCACTCGTTTCCACAAATGTCATCAATCAAGTGGTTGACAAAAATCGACATGTTTACAATTTTAAATTTTGTACACAAAGAATGAAATTTGGGTAACAAGCTTAATAATTTAAAATTACCTTAAAATATTTAAAAAAACACTAGTAAAAAATAATTTCAAAAGTATTTGGGTAATTATCAGAAATATGACAACTCCGCGTACTTACAGATTTCTTTCTTGTTTCTTGTTTGCATGTTGAACTTGACGTTTAGTTGGAGAAAGTTTTTAGTGAAAATTATTATATTTTAAGCTTCGCTTATCTATCTGCGATATAATTTGTTTAGTTATCTAAGTATTTAAACAAATTTAAATTTTTAACGAATTTTATGTTTGTGGTGTATCGGTTTTCGTTTGCTACTCTTAATTTAACAGATGTTGAGCTGCTGTGCGAATTTGGGTATTTTAAATTATTCGGTTATCGTATCGTTTTGTGCTCAATTTTAAATAAGTGTCTTTTTATTAAAATCTGAAATTGAAGCTTTGTGGTGTAATAGGTACGGTTATAATGGAGCTTCATCGCAACTTTCGAAGATAGGTCTTCGCTCATACCAAAATGCCGAAGAAAAAATGAACGATGCGGATAGTTTGGTCAGTATTTCACTTTTTAGCTAAATTCATTTTTATTGCTTTCTGTGAATCTCAAATCTTCTGCACATTTCACAAGACGTTTGCATAAGAAAGTTTTGCAGAACTTGATCCTATGGGTGAGAATTTGTTGTATTTGCCTTTCAAATTACACTTTCCGGACGCTTTTAACGTGAGAAAAGTACTAATATGGATAACAGCTTGGAATGAATTATAAAAATTGTATGGGCATGACGTAAATTTTATTCGAGTTGGTGTAAAACAGGGCCGTGTTTAGAATAATTTAATACCATCAATTTTTAAAAATTTCACGTGTTTTTACTTTACCATACATAGTATGAGTATACGTAGTATACCATACATAATGGTAAAGTATTGTTTTGCAATGATATAAGTAGAAGGTAATTTTTTCAAATATTTTTTTAAATGTACTTAAAATATAACAGAAGAAGTCTTGTTACAGTCGTTTTACTGTGCTACATGGGGGTCGTAAGATTTTATAGGTTTAGAACATCCAATTAAATCACCATCAGTTATTTGTCTGGTGTCATTTCTCTACCTATTTAACTATCCATCTGAGTAAGTTGGGAGCAACACGTTGTAGGTGTTGAACCGAAGTGAAGCAGCTATGGATTTATTTACTAAATTTTTTGACGTGTGGTTTCACATTATAATAATAATAATGTATACACTGGCGGTTTGTGGTTTATTACACCATAGAATTGCACTAGCAACTGGGGAAACTACAAAGTAGCGAAATGCGCCAGTGATTTTGTTTTATGTATATTATCAACCATGAGGTTGATCGGAGCATAGCGTTCACGCGAGTTGACTATGAACGCTAATCACCCTGTTCGAATCCGAGTGAAGTAAGAACTTTATTCTGACCGTCTCTCCCCTCGGAAGGCAATGGCAAACCACCGGGGTGTAATCTGCCATGAACGCCTTTAACAAGCATTAGCTGCCTTTAGACACACGCGATTCCTGACGCGATTGGAGCGGACGCGACTAGTCGTGCGGGTTTGGAGCGTGTGTCTAAAGGCAAAGTTTTGAAACGCTCCAATTCACAAAGGGCTGCCGACACGCCTGGTGTGTGTGTTTAAATAGGACGACGTTCTTGGAACGGGGCGTTCCCGGCACGTCGGTTTTCGCGTCGTTCTTGGAACGTCATGAATCGCGTCAGGAATCCCGTGTGTGTAAAGGCAGCTATTGTTAAAGGTCACGACGCTTCTATCAAGAAGCAATACGACGGAGAAGGAAGGAAGGAATATTATCAACCACATTTGTCTCCATAATTTATAATAATTTAATCACGAATTTGGCTCATATCTACGCTTGTTTCTTTTTAGAAGTTAAGTTAATATTTTACAATATCTATGCAAATTTTTAGGCATTTTTATGCGGGGGATTTAACTACCCCCCCCTCGTAGGTCCGCCGCTGCAATGTACGAACATTATAAAATTCACATACAAAATTTATGTATGTCAGCATACCAAAGTCAATGAAATACCTTTGGTTTTGTTAGACAACCTTCTTCCATTACTCCAATAACTAACGTGATCCCATGTTCCTAAAAATTCTGGAATTTTTAAGGGAAGAACAAATCCAAATGGTTTTTGCAGACTTCCAAAGTAACATTCATAGATATCTTTTAAACTATTCCACAAAAATGAGAATGAATGGGAATCAGAGGGTGCATGGTTTAGTCTTTAGTGAAATTTCTTAGTTTCTGTAGGAAAATGCAAGCAGATTTACAAATTTTTATGCGGCAACCATAACATATCCCTTGATGACCACTCAAAGCTGTCGCAATAGCATCAAAAAGATTTATTATTAATTAGGTTAAGTGCGTCGATTAATAATAATGAATACCTGGTTTGACTCCGAGTGAAAGCAAGAACTTTATTTTGACAGACTCCTTTCGAAAGACAATGGCAAATCACCGGTGTATAATCTGCTAAGAAATCCCCTTTGAAATGGGTCATGACCTCATGTGACGTTTTTAACTTAAATTAATTTGTCTTCTTGGCACCGTGGAATATCACCCCTTTACCCTATTACAACATGAATTTCGACGTTAGCGTTTGAAGTGATGAATTGAAGGAATAATAATATATTGTTGTGTAATTTCTTAAGTTTATATTTATTTTGTTCCCTCAACAACAATGCAAAATTGGTTGCTTAGTGTCGCCCCCCTTCCCCCTCCCCATTTTTATTTACACCTTTCCAAGTCAGGCTCAATGCCACATACGGATCAGAAATTTCTAATTAAATTTCTCAGTCACGCGTCGAATTTAGATGAAGGAGATAAGCGAGCTTCGCTCGGATCTGTTCTGGCAGATGCCATACACGTCAGTCAGTTTCACAGGTGAGTCTGGGGGTTCACAAAATGTGACTAAAGCGCGGTCCAGACTTAACGTTTTGTTGTACGTTTTATCTGATAGTTATGGTCGATTTATGCTCACTCACTTAAGAGGAAGAATACGCTGTGATTTCGTATCGGTTTGTGCTCAAATTTGGCAAGGTTTTAAAAGACCTATAAATATTCTTGCATATTATTCTTTGTGTAATTTGATTTAGCTAGTCTCTTAGAATGTGGGCATGGACTTCAAGTTTCGTTTTTCTCAAAGCCCTTTTAATGAGAATTTTTTGAAAACGCAGAAAAATGCTATTCTTTTCAAAGCTGTATTACGCATATTACGATTTTTTTTACCAAGAAATGCCGCAATAAATAAAATTAAAGAATAGTTTTCGTTAAGTTCGATTTTAGAGAAATAACGGGGTCTTTGGTTTGTGATTATCGGACGTTCTATCGGAGGGGGTCCGAAGATTGTGACCAACTGCGATAAAGGGGGGGTCAAACATTCGGAAAAAATTTATTTCGGATGTCCATTACGGACTTCCCTTTTAATATGAAATTTTCTAATTAATATGGATAATATTAGGTCAGTTCCAACAACGATTATTTCCAGTAATATTACTACAACGCAAGCGCAATAGATAAAAAGTCATGCGCAGAAGACAAAAAGTGTTGCTCTTTATCTACTGCGCTTGCTTTGTAGTAATATTACTGGAAATTCCTCGTTGTTGGAACTGACCTATTATCACTTGTGAAGTTATTCCAAATAAATCTAGATTACTTTGTATTAAGTATATTTTAATCTAATTTCTAAATTATAATAGTAGTAATAACATTTTTTTGTTTTACTCTTCTCGCCCACCTTGTACACACTATCACTGTTTTTACAACAGTTGATTTGTGTTACAAAATAATATGACAAAATCAAAATACTAAAAAATTCTTTCTTACATAATATTCATGTAATTATGCGTTTTCATATTGCTAAATAACAAATTACTACAATTATTATCTAATGGGATTACCGTCCGTCCCATGTTGAGTTTATCGATGCAATAAAACATTCAACAAATCACAAATTTATACTTCCGCTACTGTTATATAGGTAGAGTGCATAAACAAGATGTAACTAAAAAAATTATATCTGTATTTCTTATTAAATATATCTTGCATTGATTGAAGACTTGTAAGTAAGCAGGTTTCCCACTGAAAGAATTAATTAAATTATAAAAAAAAAGTTTTACAAAATTTCAAGCTTTTATGATGGTTATCTGCTTTTACTTTTACACCCGGAAAATGCATCGAGATTTCTTTACACCTCGAAAAGATTAATCTTTTGCTTTCAGAAAGAAACACCGACGCAGATTTTATTTTATGTAACTTTATTAAATTTGCCTGCTTTCTATCAGCAGTCAGATTATAAATTAATTAAATGAATTTCCGAACATGAAAATTCTCGGGTGTTATGAAAACGTTGCTATGACAATATTATTGTTAAGGGTCATCTACTATTATTTAATACAATATTTTCGGTAAACAAGGACATTATGATTTATTTCAATATTCACATGTTTGTAAATAAACAATAGGTTCTTAATAAGTTAGTGTCCTTGTCTACGTATACTGAAAATGTATATTTTTATATTGTTGTAAATGACCCTTTACCATAATTCTTTCAACAGTGGTACAATTAGAAATTTGCTCAGGAAGGAGGGGGTCAGGAATATTGACTTCTATGACTGTTCGGAGCGGTTCGAAAACCGCTATTGGACTTTTTTATAGCCAATTCTAGGATTTGACGTTTTATTTCAATCAAACATAAAGCGTCCAATTCTATGATTGGCCTTAAAAAACGTCCAATGCTCATTTTCTATATAAATCTCTTTTTCAAATAAAATGCGATTTCTTCCTAAAATGGAGTGCGTTAGTATTTCTTAATTTATTTCCTTAAAAGCATTCAAATGATTTACCAAAATTAGCGAGTGGTCAGCTATTCGCTATGTGAGAGGGTGGAGAGGAGATACGAGAACCGATCGAAGCGTTCGGAGTGGCCGTAATAGAAACGAAACAAGACGGGGAAAAATTTTAAAACAGTTGCTATTGATAAAACAGTCCTAATTCATTTTCTTTATTGAGCCACCAGAAGGCAGCAGGAGGAATACACACAGCGGATAGGTTCCTTTTGTCGGAGATTTCAAATTTGTAATTTACCATTTTTTGTGTATTGTGGTTTTCACAAATGAATATAAGTGTTAGAGGCATTTGAAGCTTTATTTTACTTACAGTTTTCATAATTATTGGAAGTAAACAAGCATCTAATTGATTTTACTTTCACCTGGTCGAAATATTGGATGTTTCTTGCAAGAAGGGCTTATTTCAAAAAAGGTTAGATAAACAAAATATCCGAAATATCCAAAGTTGTTCACATGATCCATCGGTGAAACTCTTTGCTCAATAGCTATTTACATGGTTTGCACTCTTTTGGAAAATCTGGAAAAGTCGGAGTCATGACAAACCAAGGGTTTTTAAGGTCAAATCACCTTAAATTAAAGTTACACAGGTACAGCTGGCCTCTAGGTGGGGCAATTACCCCCATTACATAATTTTTAAATCAATTTTGAATTATTAGTAGGTATTAGTCTGAGTAATTATTGTTTTATGAATATTTTTAAAAAACGATCTAAATTATCAGTAATTATAAAGCACTACAATTAAATTTTCTAGGAGACTTTTATAGTATAAAGTGTTACAAAATTGTAGCAATTTTCAATAGTAATAAACTACATATTTTACGAAATTGAATTGTGTATGCAATTTTCTACTATTCAGGTAGAACCCATTATTTTCTATCCAAATTCTATCGAGAAGGATTCTGCATTTGAATAGTCATTAACCGTAATTACTGTGACAAAAACATAATTTCTTCTTTTGAAAACTTGAAATATAAGTAACTGAAAAAAATAGTTCACACAGTTAATGGATTTTCTTTGTATGCCGACGATGCGTACTAATGCTTGAAGAGCGTCGATAAATTACGTAAGGACGATTTTTGAAATTTTCGACTCCCGCCCACGTAAGTGTTCAAAAAATTTAGAAATCTCCCATATGTTTACTTCAGCATATTTTTTACCACCACTTTGCAAGGATTAACATTTCTCAGAGCATTTTAAAAATAAGTGGAATAGAATTTCTAGTTCCGTTTAATTTAATCTATTTTCATACCAGAATCGAATTTCCAAAATTTACTTATTGTTTTTCGGAAACTTATAATTATTGTGTTATTTGTTATTGTCACAATTTGAATATTAAAAATACTACTGTCCATGGAAATGAGATCTAAATTGTTGCTTTTACATAATATTGCTACACTAACATACAATTTTCTGTAATTTTTAGAAAATTATTAATGGGCACGTTTTGGAAATACAACTTTTGATATTTGTCACGTTCGTCATACTACATATAAATCTATAATCCCATATTTTCTACTCTTTGTACGGTAACATCAAAATCGGATTAATTCGATTGTTGTAATGTCTGATGACGATAACTACTTACAACGATCGATAACTTTATCGAATAAAAAAATATATATTGACATGTAATAAACCACCTTTAAATATTAAATTATTGAATTTTCCAACTCGTCTTGGTAAAATTTTTAACTCGGGCGGAGAAATAAACTTCTTACCCGGTTGGCTCAGTCGGTTATCTTTTAGTTTGTCGCCCACTATCAAGCGACCTTGTAAAATTTATGTTTCCAAAATCAAAATTTTAATTTTAATGGATGCTAAAAGATCACTAAAAACCACTATTTCTCAATTTTATTCTTATTTATTCTAACCAACTTAATACAAAATTTCCGCTTTTGCGGGCACAGAAATCAAAAATCCACCCGCGCCTGTAGGTAAGCGGCGAGTCCCCCTATCTTCTACTTATCATTTCGACCTCGACGAGCTCACGTCGTCGCACAAACATCAAAATTTTACAAAATTTGTACAAATTTTTAATTTTAAAAATTGGAATTCCATTATCATATCGACCGGCTACTTTATTACAAAAAAAAAACATGACATCAAGCCTTCCTGGGTTTCTACAAATCCAGACGGGATTTGGATAAAGCCATCCGAGGTCATGCTTTTGGAATAAAGCACCGATCTAAAACAAAGTTTTCAAAAATTATTTACATTATCAAATTGAAACACATCAAATAAATCAAATTAGGTAAATCAAATTTACAACCCAATTCTTCCTATTCATCTCCATTTCCATTGCGGTTGTCCGTTTAGACCAAAAACAACTTCATCGGTTGTCCGTTTATGCCAATAAAATAACTTCCATCTTCCTTCTCTGAAATTTTCATCTTCTTTTGCCTTCCACCTTGATCTATGGTACTGCCATCTTCGTCTGGTGGATACCCTCATACGGCGAACCACGTCCATCTTCTTTTGAATGATGCACTTCTTCCTAGAAGACCCACCAAAAACCTTTCTTTTCTTCCCTTTGTTTTTTTTCATGTCCTTACTGTTCTCCATTTTTAACAGCTTTACCAATTTATGCGAGGGCCTTCCATCCTCATTTTCTTCTTTAACCTCTGGGTTTACCTTAGACGGGGTACCTTTTATTTTAATTTTTAATTCTTTGTTAACATCTTCTAACATCAGGACTTGGTTATTAGTGTCGCCTGTAGAACACATTTCTTTATTAACTTCTTCCTCTACTGTCTTGGGAATAATTTCTTCTATATTATTTTTTAATTCTTGGCTAACATTTAATATCAGGACTTGGTTATTAGTGTCGCCTGTAACTTTTTCTGACATTGCAGCCCACTTTTCTTTTATTTCTGATATTCTTTTGTAATGCCGCTCATCATCTTCCTTTTTGGTTTTATGTATTTCTGCCCACCGTCTTTCGAATTTCTCTCTAATTTCCTTGTTGGCTTTTTTACTTTCTGCCAACCTGTCATCAATCTTTTCCTTCATTTCTTCCATTTCAATTACTTCTATAATTTCTTTCAATTTTTCATTTTTTTCTTCATCTATAACTTTTTCCAAAACCAGGGCTTCCTTATTAATGTTGCCTGTAACATTTATTTGTATAATTTCTTTCATGTTATTATTTTCTTCCATTTGACTTATAATTTCTTCTGCTTCATTTTCTTTTATAATTTCTTCAAATTTTACAATTATGGCTTCTTTTTCTACTTTAATTCCTTCCTGGACTATCATTTTATTTTCAATTTTTAATTTTTCTTCCTTTCTTTCTACTATAGGGACTTCTTTATTTTCATTTCTCTCAATTTCTTCTTCCTCTTTATCATTTGTAATTTCTTCCATTACACTATCTCCTTCTATTTCATTTTCCTTTTCTTCTCCAACATTTTCAAACTTAATAATTTCTTTCTCCGTTTCATGTTTTCTACTTTCTTTTTCCAATTTTTCAACTTTAATTTCTTCCCATTTTTCTTCTGTAACTTCTTCCAATTTTGGGACTTGTTTAATAGTGCCGCCCGTACGACACCTTCTCTTCTTTCTTTCTTCCTCTTCTTTTAAAACTAATCTCCTTGACTCCTCCCAGTATCTATTCGAGTCCTCGCTCATTTCTGCATAATGTTTTTCCATTTTTCTTTTTTCCTCACAACTTCCGATCGGCGCTTCCCAATTCATTTCGAAATTAAATTTGTCCGTTTTTCTCCTTATTTGGTTATCATATTCCTCTTCTAGCCTCATCCTTTCTTCGGAAATACCTTCCCCCTCTCTTTCCATCATCCATTGATACAATTCTTCAAGTTTATCCATCTCTGTAGCCATGTTGAAATGTACTGATAGATAATTAACTTTTCAAAATTTTAAATTATTATCTCAGGGTCAAAATGTAGGTTCTTGGATAAAACTTTCTGTTTTTATCCAGTCAAGCCCCACGTCATGGGCAGGCCAAGTTGACATGTAATAATTCACCTTCGAAATTTTAAACGTTCCTGCAGAAACCGCGTTCCCAGGATATAATTGAGACTCTAAAAAAGGTAATCCGCGCTTTTGTCGGTCTTCAAAAATTAAAATTAAGTTAAACTGCTTGTTTTAACTTTTCAAAATGGGCGGATTATCGCAGTCTTCCCTTTATAGCTCAGTGGTTCCACTATGTAATAATCCACTTCCGTGATATTATTAATTTATTATAGAACTTTAAAATTACTTCTTTATAAAATTTTCAAATCGGGCGGAGAATCACACCTCTCACCCGGTTGGCTCAGTCGGTTATCTTTTAGTTTGTCGCCCACTATCAAGCGACCTTGTAAAATTTATGTTTCCAAAATCAAAATTTTAATTTTAATGGATGCTAAAAGATCACTAAAAACCACTATTTCTCAATTTTATTCTTATTTATTCTAACCAACTTAATACAAAATTTCCGCTTTTGCGGGCACAGAAATCAAAAATCCACCCGCGCCTGTAGGTAAGCGGCGAGTCCCCCTATCTTCTACTTATCATTTCGACCTCGACGAGCTCACGTCGTCGCACAAACATCAAAATTTTACAAAATTTGTACAAATTTTTAATTTTAAAAATTGGAATTCCATTATCATATCGACCGGCTACTTTATTACAAAAAAAAAACATGACAATATGCGCGTAAATTATTTGTAAACTAATGACGCTTTTTCATTAATCGCAAAGTTGATGGTGATGTGCGTGTCTGTAAGGTTTTAAGTTTCAGTTTCATTAATGAAATTTTGAAAATGATTTGGAAGTTTCTCGTATCCTTTTCTTTCAGATTTTAACAAAAATAAAATTGAAAAGTAAGAACCGATTTATTAACAAGGTAGCCACAACGTCTTAAATTAATTTATTTTTATTCTGATGGAATGCACGGTTTCAAGAAATTCGCTATATTTGGCATACATCGCTCATCCTAAATTTTTGATTCGTATTTACTTTTTTGGCACTTCTTAACGTTTGTGTCAAGAAAACCAGTTTTTTAAATGAATAATTTCCGTTTCGCCATCAGGCGCCATGCAATTATATTTTATTATTAAAAAATTTAAATTATTTCCAAGAATTACAATGTTTGGTTTATTGATTTGATAAATTTTAAATTTATATCCGGAAAGGGAAGATCAAAATTTCATATGATACGTTTTAAATTGCGTCTGTGTGATAGAAAACGCTTGGTACGGGATGATATTTGATTGTAATCCTCAACCGAATGCACACGGTATCAGCATCCATCCAATACAATTATGAATCGTGAAAGATATTTTATCTTGATCGGGCGACGCCGCTTTTTTTATGTGGAATATCAATAGTAATTGTTTAATTTATTAGTTTTGTTAATCTGTTTTTTTTTATGACGACTGCAACGATGGAAACTTCTTTTTTTATAAGAATCTATTTCTTCTCTATTTTTTTGACCTTGGATTTTGTGTATCGGTAAGATTTATGTAAATATAGAACAACTTTTTTAATTCACCGTGTTACTTACCACCCTCAGGGACGAACTAACAATATGACTTTCCCTGAAGTCACATTCGAACCCGAAATTTTCCTTGTTTTGCTTTTAATCGATTATTCCTAATCATATTTTGCCATAATTTCATATCAACTTCCTTTTTGATCCCATGTAAATTTTGCATCCTACTATTTATTATCTCATCATCCTGTGATTATTTTGTTTATATGCTGTAAATTAAGTATAGTATTTACAATATTTTGGTTTTTGTACTGCGCTTAAAAAAAACAAAAAAAATTAATATTCAAGTGGATAAATGGTGCTGTTGTATTTATTTAAAAAGTAATAATTAATATTTAGAGCAGTGCTTTCCAAAGTGTGTTCCTCCGAACTTAGATTATCTACTTAAATTTTTGATTTCAAAATTATTGTAAAAAAGAACAATATTTGTTGCCTTATTAAAATTTAGAAGGGGGGCTCGTAGTAGATATATTTATTCATCATAGGGTTTCGGGATCATTGAAAAATCGTATAAGCGTTTCGTGACAAAATAAGTTCGGGAACCACTGATTTACAGAATGGCAATTGGGTATATGCTCAAAATAATTTTGTGTGTGTAATTAGCGAAAATTGTAATCTTAGGATATTCTTTGTCATGTGAAACGATCAGATTTCTTATACAACTTATTTACGTGTAATTAATTAATTTTAATCAAACTTAAAAATATATGGTGTAACCACAGTTTGAATATTATTTTGATAGGATGTAAATAATATGTACGCCCTAACGTACATATTGTAGCATTTCAATTGTTAAAAAAACAATTGAAAATTTGCGAATACGATCATGTTTTTTTCTGCAATCGTTTGTTTGTTTAATTCATTTTTCAATTCATTCATAATAATGAATCGTAATTAATATGCGTCGAAACTTAATCAGATAGTACTAACTTATTAGAAAAAAATTGTTTTTGCAAAATTTGTTTATACTTGTGCACAAAAAATCCATTAAAAATTACCCAATACGTATACTAATGTTTTGCTGTTTTAAATGGTTAAAAATAAGTCGAAATTGCAATTAAAATAAACTTTCGCAGAAAATCAAATGTTTTCTATATTTTACATCATCTATCAAATTGACCCATGTTCAAATATTCAAGGTTTTATTTTAAATAAGTTTTCAGAAAGTAGTTTCTTGAATTTTTATGAGACATGATTTTGGAATTAATTTTTCAAAATGTTACTTGTTTTCAATTTATTGCAATATTTTGATGCTACTTGGAAATTATTCTATTGGTATAATATAAAAACTTCTAAAATATTGAATTGAATTTTTAGCTGAAAACAAAATTCTATGCGAGACAACTGATCAGTTTTTTCTTTAGAAGCGATTATCATTTGTAGTTTTAGAGATTTATGTCGGTGGACATTTATCGAGTCGACTCCTGTCTGTAAGCCAATCTTTTTTTCAATATCATATTTTACGGAAAACATATTGTTAATTGTCTTTGATTGAATCGTTATGATTATTCAGTCCAACAACGCAATTTTTCTTTTAATTTAATTTAATATTATTTATATTTTATATTTTTATGTTTATATAAATAACATTGAAGATAATGAATTTTAAAAGCTATATTTTCAAGTGTAATTTGTTAGTGTAGCGTTTCGTTACGACCAAAAATTTCACTTTCCAACAGAAGTAGGAAAACGTACTGACGATTTTCACAAAAATTATTAAAAATTTAATATCAAGGGTGTACGTTGGAATGAAAACTAAGAAGGACTTTATTGCATATAAGATTTTGATACTTTATCATTCCATTTATCAAGCTTTACTTAACGACCATGGAAGCTTTAATGAAAACCATCGTGAAAAATATTCAGAAATTAATTAAAAAAGTTTCCTGAAAAGTGAAATTTTGCTACAATTTAAATAGCCGAACAATTAAAATTTGTTTCACGGTGCTTTAACCAAAAATGTCTGCAAATGAAAATGCCAATCATCCACAAGACCAATATCATTAAAATTATGCAAATTTTTTTAAAACTGTGAAAGTTCAATTGGAATTAAAGCAATTTAAACAAATTTACAGTAAAATTAACTTTCTCAATAACAATGACCAGTTTTTATTAATAAGAACTTGAACTAATCAAAGAAAAAAGTGCACTAAATAGAGGTGTCACGGACACTATTGATCCAAACTTAATAAAACCAAGGTACCCATATCTATAGAACACCGATTTATTGTTTGTCGTGTTTCTCACGGTTTTGTCGCACTTAAAATAAAACAATACTTTTTGGATAACTCCCCGGTTGAACCCATAAGAGACTCGAAAATAGAAGTCAACAAACTTGATATTGTTTTCATTATTAATTTTTGATTAAAGAGGTATTTGTACTTTGAACGGTTTCAAATCGGTCAAATTTTGGTTTTTGGTGCCAAAAGTCTGTTTGTGCATAATGTAAATTTTCCAAGTCCTCTGAACCTGGAATAAAATTTACGCATTTTACTGATATAGTAGGAGGAAAATCCGCGCGCATGTCGTACAGTAAATGTCAATTAGATAATAAACGTACGCCGAGGATAGTAGTAGGCAGTCGTATACCAGGCATTATTGAAGTATGGTTCGAGGTTTCAGCGTTATCTCGGAGCTTTTCTCCGGAGCGTTTTATTGATTAGCATTTTTGATTTACTTCTTCACGTTTTGACAATAAATAATTGAAACAAATTTTATGGTTTGTTTAGAATCGGAAATAAGTTAAATTTTTTTAAAAATCGAATCAATGAGGTCCAATTTTTAAAATAAAAAAATTATGTTGTTACCGACAAATAATTCTGAAGTGCCCTTCCAAACAGAGTTGTATCAAAGTGTTACAGAAAAGACTAAATTATTTGCTTCAAAATGTGCCGGTCGTACATTAAGTCCTGCGAGATCAAAAAGTCGTGGTACTTCTCCCAGCAAATTAATTTTTTGTGCTTGCGGCTTTGGGCGAAATGATAAAATTGAAAAAAAGTCCACCGTTAAGTGGTACGTCAAGGTAAGTTGCTAATTTTGATGAGATTTATAAAAATTTAATTCGATTCCATTTCTTGTGTCGTGGAATTTTATTGTGTGCCAAATGAAAGGTATTTTTAGTTTGTTTAATTTTGAGTTTAAATTAAAGATTCTACAATGATTCACTTTGAATTTAATTTCAGGGGGTGGGTATTAATTCTATTATAATAGCGTGCTGATTCAAATTTAAAGCTCCAGATAATCGCAGGCGATACTAATATACCATTTCATCTTATTTTTTTTATCTTAATTCAATTCGTGACCATAAATTTTGAGTTTGAAATGTTTCATGGAAATGTGGAAAATTAAAGCTATTGTGAATAAATTTTTTTTAAATGACTTTTTGTGGCGCACACAGCTGGAGTTTAAACTGCTATTGTATTTTTTAATACATAAAAAGCTTTAATCCACAAACCACTTAAATTTTAATTTTCATATTTCCATATTATACTATTTACATATTAGATTAAGATAACAAAAATTTCTATATTCACACAAACTTCGAAGATATTTTTAGTGGTAACTATGTTCAGATTAAATATTGATAAAGCTAAATGGGCTTAAATTTAATTATCCAAAGCTTGCTATAATTCATGTATACGTTAGAATGCATTTAGCAGTAATGAAGAGGGAATAATAATTTATCTACAGGAGGACTTAAGTGTTTAACACCTCGAGTCCGCTAAATGTGAATTTTAATTATGAATACCACTTGCTCACCATTATTTATTTTGAAAGAACATAATTTGTATTGAATCGTTTGGAAAAACTTAATTACTTATACTATCTGTACTTGTGTAACTTTTACCTAATTATTATAATTGGTATACTTTTTGATAACATTTTAACGAATACTTAAACGTCTGATCAGCAAAATAAATAAATTACAAACCAATTTTTTTTAGACTTGAATTTAGATGGTGAAGTGCGTTGAGCTAATGCGGAAGAACTTAATTCTAACCAAAGGCAGTAGCAAACTACCGAGATGTAATCTGTCTAGTAAACTTTCTCAAAACAAAACTTTTTCACTTCCCGTGATTTGGAACCCACGATAAACTGTAGGTCGCCAACGCACTTGAAAAATGAAGACTTTTATTTTAAATTGGGAATGTTAATATTTCTAAAACCTTTAATTTAATTTGTTATATCAACGGTCTGTGTGTGAACTTCTTTGAAGTCTTTTTCAATCAACTTTCCTGCGTCGAGAGATCTCAAATTTGGTACAAAACTTCCACTCGTGGGACATTTTAATTTTGTTTTTGAAAATTTAAGAATATAATAGAATAATAATTGGGAAGAAATCGTAGGTCTTTGGTAGCTATCCGCGATAATCCTTCACACTTAAATAATTGAAGATATAGATCCATTCGCGGACTTTTCTGTTTAAAATTTCATTTCCTACAAAAGTGTCTATCTGTAACTTTTTCGTATTTGTTATGGTTTTTATATCATATCTAGTGAAAGCTCACCACAGTGGTTTAATTGTATAAAAGTAATATAATATTGACATTTACTTCAAAATATCCTTTAGAAATTGAAATCGTTTGCGATTAGAACTGAAAATGGAATAATAAAATATAAATTAAAAAATTAAATAGTAGTTTATTGATAAATAAAAAGTATACGATAGTAATAAATGCCTTGATATGATACTTTTGAAATGAAATGTAATGTAATTGGATTCTACATTCTCTACCCATTTCCGTGTCTTCATCATACAAGAGAGCGCTACAGTTTATTAGACAACTAAATTACCAAAATATTGCTATATTATATGAAACTTTTCGAAAGAAATATTTGTACAATTCCGCTTAAGAATTTCTCATAAGAGCGAAAAATAAAATTACATTTTCAAATTCTCATTTTGTGTATGTTTCTAGAAGTATCACTTGTCACGGTCAAAAAAACTTTTGAAGGGCTAGGAAGACAAAGACTTCAAAAAGTTAGTTTTGTTAGAAAATTAAAGCAAAATTGTTTCAAGTTTCTTGAGTTAGTTAAAGTACTTGGCATTGTTTTCCATATTTTGAGATGAGATGAAGTGGCACTTTCGCAACTGTCTGAGAATATTGCGACGACTGAAAGAAATATTTAGAGCTTCCGACTTCTCTTTTATCAGGCCAAAAGTGGATGAAAATGCTGGAAAATATATATTATAATTTTACTTTCATGAAAGATGTTTTGCTTGGATTAGTTACACACAATTTATATGATATATTTTAGAATGTTGACATAATATAGTATACATTTCATAAGATAACAAAAATTGGTTTATTAAAGGGGTGTGGGTTATAGCATAGCCCTTAGTGATTATAGATAAGGTTTTCTCTGTTTGTATTTATTTTCCAATCTATTTTTTGAGACCTCGAGATAATAATTGCGTTATTTCTTTTTATATCTTCTCCACAAATCCACTTTCGGTTGTTTTGCTCTGCATATATCAGGATCTGTATTTAACCACATGACCATAAATATCTTAATTTTTGCTAATTTTCGGAGCGGAAATAGCTTGTCAAATCTTGAAAACTTAAAATTAATGTCAGACATTAGTTTCTTCAAAAAGGAAATGTAAGATTATTTGGTATTTGACCGTAAGTAATAAATACACTGTAATACAATTTTCTTTAATATCTATGTCCATACAAATTTGCATAGTATATATTAAAGAAAGTCGGTTGTCACATTTTGAAACCAGTTTTTAAATATTTTTGTTATTACATAAAATACCATTTACTTCGAGAAATGTAGGTACTTATGTTGGTCAGTGAAATCATTGATTTTATAATCTAAGAAGTAAGAAGCTATATAATCGGTGATAAAATGTAGGTAGCTGTGGTTTAAGAAAGTATACAATACGCATGGATAGATTAAATTATCGGTAATTATATTTAACACAAAGTTATTATAATGTTGAGTGTAACCGAGAAGTTTTGTGGTTTCGTTTACTTCTTTTTGATACACAATTTCAGGCATGTCAGGGGCAGCGGAAGTAAGCCGTAAGAATTAATTCGTAGCAACTTTAACCAACACAGTAATTCAGTTTCAATATTATTTATTTAATATCATTAAAATAGAATAATTTATTAAGTGACATTTAAACCAAACCAGTTCTCAAGTGACTGCTTAATAATTAGGCGCCAAAATTCCATTAAATTTTTAGAAGTAAGTAAATGAAAATTAGTATAGTTGACTAACAAAAATATGATACCTTATTGAAAATATCAATTCATACAGGTAATTATAACAAACTGATGCCGAATGTAGTATTTGAAGGCACCCAATCGTGGAGTGTTTGTTTTAAATCGCTAGGGTAAACTTGACAAATTTATAATTATCTCAAAAAGTTCTAAATCAATTTTAATCATTAAACAAACTTACAAATCTCGACATAGATAAGTTTGAGCATGCCTAATTTGAGGCTGATAGAATAAAGATTGTGGTTTCCAGAAGTCATGAAATTGACTTGCTATTTGTTAAGAGAAAGTCCCCGTTTCGCTCCGACGTAACAAATGCAGACGTTGAAATATAAAACTTGATAATAATAGAATGGAAAATTGCTTATCAGAATTTCTGTAATATTTTCTGGAACAGGAATGAATTTTCTTGTCACTGCCAATAAAATACTCGGTCTTAAAAAGTTTTATTGGAAAAGTTTGAGAAGTTACAAATTTTATATAGTAGCTACTATGCAATAAATATAACCGTATAATTTTTATTTTAGTTACTTTAGATGGTGTAAAATATAATCTCAATACCAATTGGATCGGATAAAATCTTATGTGTGAAAATGAAAGCAAGGTGTTTATTACTAATGAGTTGTTTAAAATTATATAAAGTTTTAAATAAACTTACATATTATTTATTTTTATATTTATAATACATTTTTGTTGATACATTAAACTATGGATTAAGTAGGACACATCGGTATAAATATTAACTTGTTTTTACCTTTTGAAGTGTGTATTAGATATCTAATAAGAAGGAAGGAGTGCAAAATAAATAACATTTCTATGGTGAAAGTTTAAATGCCATAAATGAGCTAAATTTATTATCTTGTTTCTGATAACAATCTTAGATTTATCGTAAACGGTATCATTTTGGCCGGACTAAATTTCCTCCTTTATTTTCTAGATATTTAAATCAATTTTTCTCTTTATTGTAAGTTAAACGTTTAAAATTGAGTATACCTATATCTGAAAGTCAGTATAATATACGAACCTGCATGTGAAAAATCGATTGTCACACGAATCACACAAAAAGTTTCTATTACCTCTGAAGGCGGAATATTGAGCTCTGTGTATCATCTGCAGACAAATTTTTCCTTCGATGCAGTTTATTTTTTACAGAATTAATTTGAATTTCAAATGTGTTTGTGAAAATTTAAATGTTAACTTTTTCGTGTTTTCCACGGTTCCTGTAATTTTTCCGGTTTGTTTAATCGGGAAAAAGCTAAATAAGCTGCTAACAAATATTTAAAAAAATTCATTGAATTTGATTTTTAATTGGTTTTCCATCAGTTTAGCTCGCAATGAAATACGAGAATTATAACAGGTACCTATAATTTAATTTTACTTGTCGATGCATTTTCAATAAATTAAACCTGCTTCATAAATGGTGAATTATTAGATTTTACCCTGTGAGGGTGGTTCGGGTGAAATAGTAATTGAAATGACTTTAATTATTGCAATGAACATTTTTTATTTGTAATGGTGCGTTTTCACGCTCATGCAATTTGTGCATATTATTATAACAATACAAGCTATTTTTATTTATTGGCTTGCACCAGCCAGTTTGCACAAATTGCATGACCGTGAAAACGCATCATAAGTGTTTAGTGGTGACATTTTCCCAATATTTGGAGTAATTAATTGCATAACTTCAAATTAATACAGTGACCATGCTATACATAATAATAGAGTGTATAGTATATAATATGTTCAATATAATTAAACGTTTATATCAGTGATTCTCAACCACTGTGCCGCGGCACTTTTGTGTGCCGCGGAAATTCTAAAAGTGTGCCGCGAAAGTTTAGATATTTAATTATGTTAATATTATTAAATAATATGATTTAAAATTATTTTATTTCGCACATTTAAAATTATTATCATAAACTATTTTACGCATGTGTTATAGGTAAGTAAATAATTTTTAAACTTTTCTTTTTCTTTGTGTGCCGCCAAATTTTGAAATCGTTAAAAGTGTGCCGCAACAAAAAAAAGGTTGAGAATCACTGGTTTATATAGTCATCCGAAGATGCGTGGAAGATGGAAAGATGCATGACTCGCTCTCGCTCGTCCCGAATACTGAGTGTTCGTTACTTGAGGTCGCGCGATTACGAATGTTCGGCGATGTGTGGATGTAGTATACTACTTACTACTTGTAAAGAGGTTTATCTAGATACCAATCAATCAAATAAGTTAATTATTCAATGCAACCAATTTACTTGTAATATTTTTTGTGAGCTCTTTATTAAGTATATAAAAGGTTTATGATCGCTATTTTTTATCCCTTTAAAAGCTTCAAGCAATTTATACTTAATTGAATTTAATCAAGTAAATGGGGAACACCGACAACTCTGAACGTAGTGGATTAATATTGAAGATGTGTCAGTATTCCTATCCATTTTTATCATGTTTGGTTAAAAGTGACGTTAATATACTTTTTCTTGTATCGTTCGATACTTTCTTATTGTTCTCCTTATCTGGGTTAACAGGATTATCAATAAAAAAGCATGCATCCTTAATTTAGACATTTCTTTTATAAAATGTAAATATTCCATTGTGTACAATGCTTTATGCTTTTTTTTTATTATTGCATCAGTATAATTTAGTGTAGGGTATAAAAATTCGACGTAGGGGAAATGAGAAATTGACGTGTAGCTTGATTGCATTACGGTTCAATTTTGTGGAAATGTTATT
This sequence comes from Rhagonycha lutea, assembly GCA_958510855.1. Lineage (NCBI taxonomy): Eukaryota > Metazoa > Arthropoda > Insecta > Coleoptera > Cantharidae > Rhagonycha > Rhagonycha lutea. Next base: position 86,384,850 of record OY294036.1, read on the forward strand.
TGATTGCGTTTGAGGTAGTAGGTAGAGTGCACTTTAGAAAAATAGTGTGGTATTTTTTGGAGTATTTATAGTTTCTGATTTTACACAAAATAATATTCTTGTGTTTCGAGATCAAACTATCTACTAAAACTAATGTTTTTAAAAAATCCTTTGATCCTTTCGGAATTTTATTACAAACACATCGCTCTTTTTATTTGACACCCAAGGCTGCATTATTTAAATTTGGAACATTTTGTTCGTCTTCCTATTCTTATTCGAACCCGATATTATGCACGTTTATATTTTCACAAATACATTTTGTTAATGCTATGTGCTATTGATCGTAAAATAAATTTCCTGGACTTTAAAAGAAAATTACAGTTATAATAATATATAATTCATGTATCCAAGTTAAGTATTTTCCTAGGTATGCATGATTACTTGTTTTGTGAACTCATTAGGAATATTTTCCCTGGAATCGAAAATTTTAGGGAAATTCGTGAAAAATTAGTTGATTTAAGGAATTAACTTGATATCGCGTGTTTTCAACATTGGAGCAAAAAATTCCTAAAATCATTTTTCTAAATAGGTAGTTTATTGAAAGGAAATCAATTGGTTTTATTTCTGAACTTTTCAATACCAATTCATTAACTTTTTCAACTGAAGTAGCAATATATTTCCCAAACTTTGATATAATGCGAAAAATACTTTTATTCGGCACAATAGCGCCCTTGCAGTTTGTATACCAGATTACATGATGAATCATACGTTGTAAGTACATTATGAATCACATTTGTTTTCCTAATGGGAGTTCCTTGTTAGTGTAAACTAACGCGTTATGAATTTGGCATTTTGTGTACTATTCTACCTTCTTATCTTTTGTACACTAATTTTTGTTGTCATAACTAGAGCCAGGATTTATATGTATAGGTAGTAGACTGTAGGGTCATAGGTCCAATTTCCAGTTGCTAACCAATTATTCGTGCCGTGGTTTGGATTCCACGTCAGTAGTACATAATATACAGTCATTCCGCTTATAAGGTGTTAAAGAATAAATTGGCCTATTATAAGCGGGAGCTCATTTTAACCACATTTCAATGCATACATAATTACAGATGGATCACACTGTAAATTCGGGCGGATTTGAGTAAAATTTAAAACTTGGAAGAACTGCGTCACATAAATAATGTCTGACGATGACAGTGAATGCTTTCATGCGGTGCAAATGCGATTCGTCCTTGCGTCTGTAAAAAAGTTTCTACTTGTTCCTTGCATCTCTTTTAAATTTAAAATCCGAGATTAAAATGCATATTCGATCATTGTATGTTTAAAATGGCAATAGATATAAATTTTATGACAAGCACATAGAGAATGTTAATGAAAATTGCCAAGAAAACACGTGAGATGTGCACGAGTTTTCACAAGATAAACAAGATTAGTACTGATGATAAAAGGTAACGTGTAGATTCCATACTATGTTGTACTATAATAACATTACTTTCGACTTTATAGCCAACAATTTAGTTATATGTGCGAAAGTATAAATTATTGGAAACTTTGTCGTGAGTTTAAAATAGTTTATACCTTCTTGCCTTGCTTGTGTATAATCAGAGGCACTCGAGCAAATCTCCCTAGTAAATTTACGGTTGAAATGAGATGAAGACACGAAAGTAAACGCTTAGGAACTTGGGACATGTTTTATTAACTTGAAATGTTAGCTATGACTTCTCAAACCACGAGAATTTTTTTTAATCGCCAACGCAAATAAACAGAATATAATCAAACGATGGAACATTCACCTTAAATTGTTTATTAATAGGCTAAGGAAAATTCTTCTGCGAATTTATTGGAACGATTTAATTAAAACGTGATGTTTGTTTACCTTAATGATCAGGTGTACTTTGCACGTGATGTTTTAATTACTAGATCACTACTGCATAAGAGATAAATTATGTAAACTGACTTCAAATATACAAATCTTGTCTATTCACTCCCCATGGAGTACAATGAACCCAATGTATTTAGGCCGTTTGTTCAAGTCATTTTGTGGATAAAAAATGTGATTTACATTTGAATACGAACCACCTATTATTAGATTAGATCAAATTGATGTGGTCGAAATTTGCATACAATTTTTCAAACATCAACAAGTTATAAGGATATACAAATTGGAAACGTTAATCTTGCTGACTGCGCTTAAGCTTTTGAAATACTGTAAATTATAAATTGGAAATGAAAACAATTTTCAATCGGGAATTACTACAATTGAAACGAATTTAAATTTATCTCGCTTTGAAGTCAATTTTGTTGGAGTTTTATCATTTGATGATTCCTACTGAATTATTTAATGCAAAATAACATTTATAAAAATAACCGATGTGTGAGCGGATGCAGATTATTTCATTGTATTTTTTATTATTTCTAGATCGATAATAGTGGGATTTTCTTGGTTAAATTATTCTGTGACTGAATCATTCGAGCGAATTATAATCTACCACCCTATCGTTTCCAAATTGACGTTATTATTATTTAGTAGATTAAAATTATTACAAACTTCAATTTTCGTGTAGTGGTAGGGAGCACAATTAATTCTTACGCATATTATTCACATACTGCATATTTAACTTTTTAAATTTATTATCCAACAAAAAATATGATGATATTATATTATGGCCCAATATGGAATAATTTTTAATTTTGCCAATTTGTTTCAGCAGCCTACATGGCGACTTTGGGGCGAAGAAAAGACGAATGGAGCTTTGTATACAGTTTATTTAAAAAAAGTACGCTACCACCGACCGACCAAATCTCTGTCTTCCTCTACTTGCTCAGTAAGTATTTTGATTAAAAGCAATTTTAACCTAAACTCGGTCGTGAAATTCCTAGTTTTACTAGATCTAATGGATTTATAATTCGACAGGTTATTAACACGGGAAATAGACGTAAAGTGATTTCATTTTTGCATTAAGAAAAATTAATTATCATAGTAAAAAAAATTATATAATAGATACAGAAGCTAACCGTTTTTCTCAAGTATAATGAGTCACCTTGTTTATTAGTTTAATTAACATTTTAACAATGAGTTATTATTGCAATTCCAGTAAAAGATCCGAAATTTAATTTTTTGACCTTACCTACCGCAAAGTAGATGAGAAAAGTCATTCTTTGTTTTGACACACTCTGAAAAAAAATTTGCCGCTGTGACAAAAATTTAACTACACCAACAAATAATATTAGTCACTATAGCCTCAACTAAAAATTTGCTACTACAACAAAGTGATTTTTGTTGAACATTTGTTTGTTGCCCCAACTAAAACAATTAGTTTTTATAAAAAATAAAACTTTGTTGCTTCAACTAAGAAATTTTTTATTATAACAAATATGACTTGATTGCCTCAACTAAAAGGTTTGTTGTAATAAGAAATAAAACTTTGTTGTTACAAGTAATACATTACTTGATGCAAACGAACCTCATTTAGTTGTACCGAGTAAAATTCTTGCTGTGCTAACTAATAAATATATGTTGTATGAAATAATATATTTGTAGTACCAGCCAAATAATGAATTTCAAAATAAAAATATTTCATTGTATTTCATAAAGTTTTATTTCGACGAAATATAATACTTAAATAAAACCTATAAGCTAAAAGTAAGAAAACCTAAAATTACTACAAAATAAATATAAATGTAACAAACTGAAATTTCTACTACATCTACTACTGATTAAAATAAAATTTTAGTAGTTATGAATAATTTTCCATCGGCCATTCATGTACCGATGAAAAATTATTCATACACACAAAGCAACGTGGCGTTATTAATTATATAAAAAAAAAAACTAAAACTAAACCTTACAAGGGGTCACTACAGTGAGTATGTCGCCAATCGAGATCCCAATTTTTTTTGGTGATTCTAGTTGCTAAAAAAATTATCACTTTTTCGAATTTTAGTCGATTGGCTATTGGTTCTTGAGTTATGAATTTTTAAAAATACTATAGTGAGTTAACTGCTATTATTACTAGCTATTATTACAAAAAACCGTGGTGGTTTAGCGGTTAATAATTTGTAATGGTAATTCGTAGGTCATTAATTTTTTAATTCCGATAATAAATGACATAATTTAAAGAAAAAAATTTTTCCTGGACTGGGATTAGAACCCAGGACGTACGCGTTACAACGTCCATAATGCTAAGCTTATGGTAAAATCTGCCCTTTCAAAAATTCATAACTCAAGAACTAAGAGGCGATCGACTAAAATTCGAAAAAGTGATAATTTTTTTAGCTACTAGAATTACCAAAAAAATTGGGATCTCGATTGGCGACATACCCACTGTAGTGACCCCTTGTTAGATTCGATCTTAAAAGTATTTCAACAGCTAATTTATTCCTTTTTCGTTCTAAAGTTGGCTAACCTCACCAAAAATCTAAAAAAAAAGAAAAAAAAATTAGCGAGAACTAATTAACGAAAATAATTGGGGTTGTATTCGATGAAAATCAGTTTGCAACTAAAAATAATAATATGTATAACACATTATCTTGGTGACTAGTTTTTAAAAATAATAAAACTTACGAAAACATAATATCCTAACTTTAATTTGAGAGCAGGAAATGTATCCATATAGTCATTTATTGATCTATTTCTCCACAAATTCCCTTTGTCAAAAGTTATATCTCATTTTTTAATCACTTCTGTCCACGGTTAAATTGAGTTTTTTAGCCATTGTACTTCATCATCTGTATCTAAATAAAATAAATACTTACTTATAACAAAACATTAATGATTTAAAAATCATTAAAACTTGCTTTTATTTCTGAAGGAAATAGTCCAACAATTGCATTTGACAATAATATAAACCTCTCAGTCGAAATTCTGAAAAAATAAATAAAAATTACTATACATATAAGAGAAAATGGGTGTTTCAAATACCTCTGATCAGTATTTTTATGAAGTTCTTCTTGTAATACTATTTCCACTATTTTGTCTCTCATATGATCAGTCAACGTGTTAAATTTTTTGTACTCGCTTAAAATACTTTTACCTACCAGTGTGGCAATGTAAAAAAGTTTCTTTCCGCTTCTTTTTGAATTTTCCTTCTGTATTTTTGTGCAGGACTATTTTCAATTTCTTCCTCCGTTAAACCAACAATGGCATCGGTCAAAAAGTCTAAATTACAATACATATTTGTAATATCGGTAATATAAAAAAAAATTGCTTATATACCATTTCGCCCACAGGAAGGATATAATTCGTCGGAAATCTCAATAGAAGATGCTGGAGATGGTACCTATTATCAGTTGTTGTAGTAGAACCACCACTAATACTCCAAGAATTACTACTATCAAAACCTGATTCGGCTAAATATTCCTTATATCGTTTAATGAGCAAACCTCTCGGTCCTATTTTGGGAATTATTTCCTTAATAACATCAATGGTGAGAGCCTCCATATTGATTACGTTTTCTAAAATTGGATCAACTTTATTGTTCTTGCATACGTTATGACATTAAAAATAAAATTAATTCAAAATAATAGATTAAACAAGATATTTAGAAGCATTTTAAGAAATGAAAATTTTTACTCAATTTAAAATTCCATACAAAAATATTTTGAAAAAAAAAAACGCTCTGGCGGTTAACGTTTTAAATATTCAAATCTTCACAAATTCAATTTTATATTCATTGAATGTCTCTAAATAATAATTATTACTGTATTTTTGCTACTAAAAGAGTAAAAATAAAATATTATTTTTTTTAATTTAACAAAATTAATAGGTAATATAGATACTTAGTACTATTTGCTGACAAAAATTTCTTTTGCATTAAAATGTATACTTGCATGGGTAATATTTTTTTTATATTCAAACCTACACGTACCTATTTTGTATTAAATAAACTTATGACGTATTTTTAAAGCAGTGAGATGATCATACAAGTATGTACATACCTGCATCAAGGTTAAGCCGCGCGCCGGCGCCGGGGTTATCAAATACTCAGAGTAAGCAATATCGGGGAAGCACAAATATTACAATAATTATTGACACTAAATTAATTTTGTTATTCCGAATTAAATATTATACTGCTAATAATTATAAAATAATTCATTTTAGAGACATCAACTTTGAATATTAAATAATACTATTAATGGGTAGTTATGAAATTAAAATGAAATTTTGTTCCTCCTGACCATGAACCATACCCATCAGTTAAATATAAATAAAATCTTTTGTTGTAATCTAATTTTTATTTTACTTACCTTCAAAAACTGCACAGAGTTCAGGTAACTGCCACTTTTCTAAAATTTCGGCTACACTCATTTTGTTTATTATTACAAGTATAATTATTATTTTCGTAGTTATTACACAGCATACAACTGATAGTAATTAACGACTTCTAATAATGAGAAATTACTATTCCACGCATACTCGTTAATGTTCGGTTTAACGAATTTCTAATGTAACAAATTTATATTTGTTGCATTGTTGATTAACAAATATTAGATTTCGGACAACAAAAATATATCCTAGTAGAACAAAATATTTTATTTAAGATAACAAAATTGTATTATTTACTTCAACATTTTCATTTTCTTTACGACAACAAATGCCAAAAAAATATTTGTTGAAACAACTAGTTTTATGTTATTCCAAATAATATTTAATCAACTAATCTGTATTTGTTAGCTGGGCAAAAACATTTTTCAGAGTGCATGAAAATGTGTTTTGCAATGAAAATGAAATCTTTTTTTTTATTAAATAACAGTAATTTTGCAATTTTAAGCTTTGTGCTTTCTTAACATTGAACTACTGAAAATAAATTTGCTATACATCCTGTTTTGTTGTGCATAATTGATGTATAACAGCATTACATAATAATCAAGGATACATTATTGTATTTTAATAGAAATTGGAAACGATAAATGTTTTGGTTAATTTTTAACACAATTACAGCGAGAGTAGTACATAATTGCACTCATTTATATGTAATTGTAGAAGGGAGTGGACATCTATTTAATTGCGACCACAAATTAAATTTAATTGATATTCTCAAAATTCTTTTTTGTATTTGGAATGTTGGAACAAAGCGTTCATTAAATTCATTTAAGTAATAGAAGTTTTTTTCTCTTATCTTAAAATAAAAAGCAATTTTGCTTGATTTAGTAGTGCAAATTTTGTTAGATTTAATTTTTACTCACAAAATTAACGAAGTTCTCGTTTAATTTATGCATACCTAGTTTTAATTAGTTTACAAATTCCAGGAAATATTTTACGTACCTACCTACATTGTCAGGGTCATTTTTTGTGATGCACGAAACAGTCATGTAGGAAAATTATAAATTTTAGCATACTTATTATAAGTGGATGAGTTTGTTATTAAATTTTTTTTTTATTTATTTGTAGGATTCTGATGACGAAATATCTCATTTAGAATGGGAAACTGTTCGTGTCCGTTTTGTCAAAGCAGGTACACTCAAAAAGTTGGTGGAGGCTTTAGCCACAGATGATGGAGAATTGGAAACCACCTACATTAATGTTTTCTTAGCCACTTATCGTAGTTTTTCGAATACTAAAGAAGTGTTGAAGCTTTTACTTCAGCGTTATGAAGAATTATCTTCAACAACAAACGGCAAAACTGATAATCACGAACAACACAGAAAGTAAATAGTTTTCTTCATAAAGGAAATTAATGTTTCTTATTTTGCCCTCTTTTTTAGAACCTTAATCTCAGCTCTCCATGTTTGGTTGGATAGTTACCCCGAAGATTTTAAAGATCCACCAAATCACTCTGCTTTAAAATGTTTGATGCAGTTTTGCGAAGAACAACTCCCCGCTACGGAATTGGAAGCTAAAGTTAATCATAGGTTAGAAAAATATACAAGAGAACCTCGAGTAACTCCACTTCTCACACCTCCACCTGCATTTGCTATGCGCACAGTTAATACCCCTAGTTGGAAAACTTATCGATTACCAGATGTACCTGTTAGACACTTTGCTGAACAACTCACCAGGATGGATATGGTGAGTAAATTTTCATGTTATTATGGTCGTAAAAAATTTTTCTAAGGCACTTTATTAACTACACTAAGGGCCAATATATTCACCTCTGGTTAAAGTGTCGGGTAACTATGTGTTCAGTAAATTTATAAACCTGAAAATGTGATTGGTGACAGTTTATTTATCTGTCAGTTACGCTATTGAACACTTTACTGGGAGGTGAATATATTGGCCCTTAGTAAGTAAGCAAGCATTCAAGTTAAGTGCAAAAAGATATTTGTACTATCAAATATATTTATTAGGTGTGAGGCCGTAGGCCGAGTTGCATGCATTCACACAGTGAGTGCATTCTTGGTTAATTATTAGAATATAAGTTAAATCGTTTCGTTTTTTATAGTAAATTCTTGCTCACAGGCCAAAGTCTTTAGAAAAATATACTCTAAAAAAATAAGGATTGCAATTAAAAAAAAAGTTCATTACATCATGACTCGAAAATAAATGACGATGGAAAATAGAATTTAATATAATTACGTGTATTTTTATAAAATAAAATCGAAGTGTCTGAGGATTTTCTATAAAAATCCTTCTAAAAGTTTTTATTGAATTTAATCTATAATAATTTTTGATGAGCTCTTAAAAATTTTATGAGAATGATATGAGATTTTAGCTTTTCTATGCAGTAGAGCTGGTAACTTTATGGATTATTATATGTGTAATAATAAATTTAATCTCTTAATTTAGTTAATTAATCAGTTAATTGCTACTAATGATCCGATAATCCATTCATCACATTAAAACGTATATAAGCCCAAGAGCTGCGGTTATCTGAATTCCATCTTATTTAAATTACGCTGATGATATCACAAATGTGATATTCCGTTGCCATTCTAAAAAACGGCACATACTCCCACTTTTAAATTTATACCACAGGTACTCCCTATCAAGGGCTACATACCCTAAAAATGAGCCGTTTTTGAGTTTTTGAGAAATTAAACGCGGGACTGAACTGGCATCCCGTTCCGCCTCGTCCCGCGCGCGACGGGATATTTTCCATCCCGCATTCTTTACTACAAACCCCTGTATTTTTGTTAATCATTATTTATCATATTCGATGAAATTAAACTATTGTGCAGAGCATGATAAATTACAAATCAAAATTTCTTGATATTGGAAAGATACTTCTTTTATATCGGCTAATATTTGCTCAAGCTTATGTATTTGTTGAAATACGACAATATTGTTGAATAACAATAATATTCCTTCGAAACAATATTGTTGTATTTCAACAAATACATAAGCTTGAGCAAATATTACCTGATATAGAGGAAGTATCTTTGCAATATCAAGAAATTTTGATTTTTAATCATTATTTATAAAATTAAATTGTTTTTCTACAGTTCAATTGATTTTTAAAAAATGTGTTTTTTTACAGAGCCTTTTTAAAAAACTGGTTCCGCATCAATGTTTGGGAGCAGTATGGTCTAGAAGAGATAAAAGTAGATCCCACGAAGCTGCAACAGTTTTAGCAACTGTAAATCAGTTCAATGCTGTTTCGTTTCGTGTTATATCATCTATTCTAGTCGATCCTCATTTGAAAGTAATTGAAAGAGCGCAAATAATCACGTGCTGGATAGATATTGCACAAGAATTGCGAGTATTGAAAAATTTTTCAAGTCTAAAAGCCATAATCAGTGGCTTGCAGAGTAATCCCATATACAGATTACAAAAAGCTTGGCAAGCAGTTTCGAAAGAAAAAATTGAATTGTTTGACGAATTGGCGAGGATATTTAGTGAGGATAACAACCAATGGGCACAAAGAGAGTTGTTGATGAGGGAAGGTACGGCAAAGTTTGCCGACACGGTGGGAGAAAACGATAAGCAATTACAAAAAGTTTTTCAAAAGCAAAATAACCACATAGCAAACATATCTTTTGGCACAATCCCATATTTGGGGACATTTTTAACCGATTTAACGATGATCGACACTGCCATTCCTGACACAATTGCTGACGGTTTGATAAATTTTGATAAACGGCGAAAAGAATTTGAAGTTTTAGCTCAAATTAAATTACTTCAAGGTGCTGCCAACGCTTACCAATTACCTGAGGATGCAGTTTTCGATAGGTGGTTTGATTCCTTATTAGTGTTAGATGATAGAGAAGCATATCAACTTACCTGCCAAATTGAACCATCATCCAATTCTACCAATACTTCTAAAGTAAACAAAAAGAAAAATACGGGTCATAAAAAGAACGATTCAATTGCTAGTAATTCGAGTAGTAATAGCTCTCAGTTTTATTGTGATATTGATAGTACACCAAGTTCACCACACAATAGCATAGAACGTAAATTAAGTTCATCACAAATGTCCAATTCTAGTAGTAATTCATCTTTACCGTCTCTCGATATTTCTCTTAATAGTTCACATTCGGGTAGTGCAAATAACAAATTGCAAGTCTCAATGAACAGCACAGGAACTTTAAGTCCAAACAGTTCGCAAAAGAGTACGCCAGATTTTTATATTATTAAAGTTACATATGAAACCGACTGCGTCGAAACTGATGGTATTGTAGTTTATAAGAGCATCATGTTGAGCAACAACGATCGAACTCCTCAGGTTATCCGAAATGCGATGCTGAAATTGTGTCTAGAAGGAAATCCAGATAGTTACACCTTGGCACAAGTTTTGCCTGATAGAGGTAAAAAATTTTCTTTTGTATTTAGTATCACATCTTCACATGATTTTCCACTAATAACTTGCAAGGGAAAGCCATTATTAATTAACATTGGTTTGGTATAGTTATTAGCATATCACATGTAAATCAAAATGAGATTCATTAATGTATTTGCATATAGCAAGATGCAATTGCATGTTAATACAATTATTAATTGATATCAAAATCTTGATTAAATAAAATGTGGTCTAGTTCCCTTTCTTATATACCTGTAATTTATTATCTTGTAAAAGTTAATAATTAACTTTGCTTTTTCAGATATGGTTTTACCATCAAACGCAAACGTTTATTATGCAGTCAACACTGCATTTAATCTCAATTTTATTTTACGACCAAAAAAACCCGAGGATACTACCGATGGTTCTTCTAAAAATTCTAAAGGAAAGTCAAAAGCGTAGACAATAAAAAATGTACAGTAGGGGTAATTTTATTTTCTGTGAAAATGTCAAATGTTTTAGCCAAAAAAGGAAGTTTGAAGCTTTTCAATTTTGAGAGATATGTTTTGGCTGTGAAATTTTGAATCTTTTTATCCGGCAGTCTGTTTTTGGCTACTACATATTATGGTTAGGCATTCTATAATTTTTTATTCATGACTTTTGTATTGTTTTTTTTACTTCATTCCTGTGAAAATGTAAAAACGATTGTTTTGTAACTTGAATCTCAATATATAGATGAAAATTGGTAGTAACGATGTAAATAGAAGTGACTTGACTACTAGTAAATGGTAATTTTTATAAAGCTTTTTACAAAATTGTTGTGCAAAATATAACATCTGTGATAAATATGCACTAATACTCGAGTATATGTATACATCACATTATGTACATTTTTATTTATTTGTATAGTCTTTATTTTCCCGAGATATTATTTATTGTTGTTTAATCAAGATATTTTTTTAAATTGTTTAAATCAAAAATGAGTTTCTATTTTATATGTTTTACCGTACATCACATTTTCTTAATGTCGGATTGATTTTTGTTCAAAAGTATTATTTTGCAACTTCTATTATTAAAAAAGTAAATTATTAAATAACGAAATGTATTAATTGTGTCATTAATAGTTTAGCCTTTAATGTTAGGTATTAAATAGAATGTATAGCTCACAAATTTGATATTAATAAAAGATTGATGTATTTATGTACAATAAAATTATTTAGATTTTTATTACTTAATAGTTTTTTGTGTTTTAACTTTTATTACCTTAATTGTTTTGTTTGATACATATCGATCAAAATACTTTTAAGTTATTATAATATAATACTAAATACATAAGGGAAGCGGTCGGAGCTTAGCAATCACGCGAGTTGACTATAAATACCTGGTTCGAATCCGAGTAAAGTAAGAACTTTATTCTGGCCGTCTCTCCCCTCGGAAGGCAATGGCAAACCACCGAGATGTAATCTACCATGAAAGCCTTTGTCACGACGCTTCTGACAAGAAGCTTTCTTAGTCATACTAAGAAAAATACGACTAAGAAGAAGAAATACATAAGCATTGTGGGGTTCTATGTGCATTGCTGGTATGCTTGTTATTAAAAATGTCAATTTTTGAACTCTTTTTTTTGAATTTGTGAAAGACTTTCTAATAGCATTTGTTTAAAACTCATATTTCAGAACTTATATTATGGTCATGGACCCACCTGGTGCAAATCATTGCTTTAAACAAAACAAAAAATTAATGTGATAATGAAGAACTGCTAATAATACACTTATTATTATGTAATTTTATTCATGGTGGTTGGGAGTGACTAATGTGCAGAAACGAATATTCGTCATTTTGGTTCTATGTTTGTGTCAATTGGTGAAATTGGGTGTCAAGCGTTCTCCCTCCACATTTGCCACACCAGCCCCAGTCACATGCAAACCACTAATGAATAAAATTACCTCTACATAGGTGCCAAGGCGTAATAAGTATTTTATTGACTTGACTTGCTTTTCCATGACATCACAATAATTTATTACAGTGGCGGATTTCCAAACAGGCGCAAGAGGTGCGTGCTTGGGGATTTCTAAATCAAGGGGGCCTCAAAATTCAGCTCTAAATAAAAAAATTATTATATTTAATTATTATTAAAAGAGTGATGCATATTGCATAGGGAAATAATATTGAAAATTAACCAATATAAAATGGCAACTACTTGGCTACATTATTTAAAGGTTTGTTGCTGTTCAGGTTGTATTAATTATGAAAATTGAAACTTATTGGTACAAGAATTATCAAGGTTAATTGAGTAAAGGAGTTAAAAATAAGACAATCAAAAACAACGACATACAAAAATTCATGAGGAATTTGTAGTTATATAACAACATTTGGTGAAAAATTGATGGATTTAATTTTATGGAAAGTTATATTGGAGTATAAACAAGGTTTCAGGTGCAATATTCTATATAATCTAGGACTGCTTTTTGCATTGCAAGGTAAATAAACGCCTCACAACACATCAAGCTACAGTTAGTAACTGCTTATCCGTTCCCATTGCCAAGTCTCTTGCGAGACTTTGGTCATGGTTCAATGAGCTTTTTTGTTTTCTTTACAGGTGATGAGGAGCTGGCCCATCGACCCGACCCCCAACCTGGAGGACCAGAGAGACGGCCAGAATAAAGTTCTTAATTACTTCACCCGGATTCGAACCGGGCATTTAGCGTTCATAGTCAACTCGCGTGACCACTATACTCCGACCGTCTCTTATTCTTATAAAATATTCCTATAATCCTATTGCAATATTCCTATAAAAATAAAAGACAGGACCTCCCCACCTCCCCGTGTGCCGGAAGTTGAAAACCATTGCTGTAGGAAGGTGTAGGGGTAATGAAAATATATGCAGGAAGACCTCAAAACTGAATTACGCCTGGGACCTAAATGCTAAAACCGCCACTGCACGGATATGTACCAATATGTATATCGACGGTTGAAAGGAGAAAATGCTAATACGCCACTTTTATAACTTTACAGGAGATCCGTTTAAAGATTAAATTTTTTGAAAAAAATTCATAAAAAATCACGGTATTTTTCAAGTTTAGATTTTTTTTAACCACGTGGGTTGTATTTTAATTCCCTAAATATAGGGGAATATCGGGAGGTTTGGGTCAGAGGAGGTTTGGGTCGATGCCAAAATTACATTCCCAAAGCGTTTAACGTACGCATAACTACCTCCACCAAGGTCCCATAAGGTATCGAAACTCTTTCCCATTGTTATCGCAGCGTGACTGTAAATATTAATTGTTTTATCTAATAAAACGGCTTTTTGACCAGGTAAATTTTCGTTTTATATATCTATTATAATATGTCAGTTATTTTTTATTTCTTTTGAAATATCTCTAAAACGACTATTACATTGGAATGATTAGTTATTAAGCTTAACATGACTATTATTCAATATAATCCAACTTTCCACATGCGAAAATTCCAACCACATTTTTGTGTTTTGGCACCAGTGGGAGGAATGGGTCAGAAATGTGAGAGATTGATAAAGGCTAAGAATCTATAAGAATAGAGTAGGGGGTTAAGAATTGAATCTTTATTGAAATATTTGTTATGTTGCGTTAATATTTTGTTTATTTTGCTTCGTGATAGTGTTGCTTATTAATATTATTTTATGTTATTTTAGTTTATATTCATTAAAAAACAATTCTTTTAGTTTAAATGACTATATACCCATACATCCCTATTACCTACCCAAACCTCCCAACATGCGGGATAAATGGGTCACATTTTCTCTGCTACTACAATTTAAAAAAACTTGTGTCAAAATTAAAGTGATCCATTCTACATTATTTACATAGCTTGTGCAATACCTGTTCTATGCAATGGTATATTTAAGGTTCGTCAATTATGTTTCAGAAATTAAATAAAATGTATTTATTAAAAATTGACCCAAACATCCCGACTCTCCCCTACACGTAGGATTTATGAACTATCTTCAGTTGGTTTTAAAATTAGTGGCGAATTATACAATACTGTTTTAAAATTCAAACAGGATAAATGTATAATATTATAAATATTACTACTTTTCTGTAAACGAAAATGGCTTATGTGTAAAATTCTGTCTCAAAATTTTTAAGAAAAATGTAATATGAGTAAAAGGAATAAATAAATTCGACTCTTTAATTATTGATTTATGGCACATTTTGCTACAGTTTTATATCGTTAGAAAGGTATAATAAGAGGTTCATGGTGACAAATTTTAAAACTTTTATAACCGAAATCGGTATTTTTAAATTAATTTTAAAATTGTATAATACGCCAAATGTTTGATTATTCAGTCACATCGAATTGTTTTATTAGCCAAGAGGGCACCAGAAAAGGTAAAGCAAAATTACTTATTATATTAAAATTTGTCAGTTTTTATGAAAGCAAAATTGAGTAATTTACCATTTCCACCAAAAAGGGTTGTATTAAAGACCAACATAGCTATTTTATTTCAAAACACTGTCGCTTAAGACATTATGTTTTTCGTAATTTCGCCGCCTGGTACCATTGTTATCCTTATTTAAGTTGTTATCTGTTGGTGTATAATATTTATATCGGCCTGACCGTATAACAAAAAAAAAGCTATGCGCACTTCACAAACAAATGATCATTCTGGAATTTTACTATTCTAATAATATGCTCGACACACTGAAAATTAATCTTCATTAACTTTTTCTCTTCTTCTTTAACTATTTAGAGATCTATTGATCTGTTTATTTTCCATCACTTGATTTCTTGTGAAGTTGATTGCCAACTATCTTTCCATCTTTTAGGTGGTCTACCCGGTGGACGTTGGCCTCCCCTCGACTTGCCCTCAAGGGCGATGTGCGCTAGTCTGTGTGCATACCAATTCGCGTTTTACATTACCGTTGGCAGCGCTGCAAACCATACGTTTTAAATGGATTTATAAATTATTCCGTGTGGTGGCGTTAGTGTAAATGTAAACAATGTAACAAAGCAAAATACGTTCTAAATGAACTTCAAAATTATTCCGAGTGATGGCGGTTTGTTAATGTAAAACGCGATATCATATCTCTGCCTTCCCCATCTGACGACGTCATCTGTACCACATTCTAGCCATATGTCGTCGTTCCTTACTCTGTCTCTCAGGGATTTGCCTGTTATGGATCTGAGTGTCTTCATCTCCGTGGTTCGCAACATACTCTTGGTCTTTTTCGTGTCCGCTCTGTTTCAATACCGTAAGTCATGACAGGTCTCGCACATGTCCTTTATATTCTGACCTTGCTCTCGGTGTGCATGTACTACTTGTTGTTCCATACAATGTCTTTGTATGTAATGTAGTAATGTAATTACTTTCGTGGAATTCTGACTGAAAGATTCGTTAATTTTCATTAACATTTCAGTGTGTCAAGCATATAAGTTCATTTCAACCCAGTAGGTACTTTCAATAAATAAAACTAAGATCGTCTTAAAACATAAATTATTAAGATTGTTTCATCTTTACAAATATTTTGAAAATGTCATATTATGTTGAAAAATATTATGATAATGGTTCTGGCATATTTAATTATTATGTAATTTTTTCTATGTACCTACTACTGTAGAATCCATAACTTGAAGGAAGACAAAGTAATTATTCATATTTTTCACGGAACTGCAGAATAAGTCAATGCCAATGCAGTGTCTCCTTCCAATTTAACATAAATTAAAAGAAGTAGTACCTACTGATCGAATCCTAGTACGTTTCGAATATTTATCGTACAAATGTGTAAAAGGAGATTATCGCTATGCATTTTAGTTATAAATCTCTACTAATACTGCTTATTAGCATAGTTTTCGAAAATGGATTTGGTGTAGTACTTTACGAAGGTAAGTTAATTTTGTATTAACTTTCATAAAAAATATTGTAAGTGCATGATTATGCAAATATTTTTATTTATTTAAAATAATTTTTTAAAATTAATATTAAAGATAGCCTTGATATCAAGTTTTAGATAATATTACTATATTATTATTACCTAGCAATAGCCCCAGGTTAGAGACCGCTTTTATAATAATAATAATTAGAGACAGGATAGTTAGGCAAAATAAAACTTCAAAAAAGGCAGACAAGAAGGCATTAAAAACAAGCCAAAAAGGCACCAAAAAGGAAAAATCGACACAAAAAAGGTAAACGATGTCTGAAAAAATAGTAGTTTACATCACAAGGCCGTAAAATCACTTACGGTCGAGTTGGTGTCAACCGCTTTTCGTTGTGCCGGGAGCTAAGGCTGGGAATCAAAATCGAATATAATCAACTAATCGAGTATTCAAATATTCGAATATGAATATTTTCTCAATTGCACTATTCAAATTATTCGAATATTCAAATTATTTGAATATTCGAATGATTAGTTGATTATATTCGAATAATTTGAATATTCTTGTGATTTTTTGAACTAATATCGAATACAAAAATGTTAAAAATTCCCAGCTTTAGCCGGGACTAGGTCATTTTTATTGGTTACCTCGTCTTTTTACTGCCTAGGACGTAAAAAGGCACTTTTTGTACCTTAAATGAGGCCGTAAACCGCTCATTTTACGGCCGGAATAACGAAAAAAAAGTGTTTTCTTCCAACCAAAATAATACAAATCAAGTTAAGTATTATAAAAACAAATCAACAAGGATTATAGTTAACGAATAGAATGTATCAATTTATTGTAATCCGGTAAGGCGTTCTTAGATTTTATAGTTGTTTCTGTTCCTGTTTGAATAATGTTCATGACAATGTTTTAATAATGCGAATGACTAATTAATGGGGTTGTTACAGCCTACTTCTATAACGTGCTTGAAATAAATATCGTCGGGTTGTTGGTAAAAGTGACCAACTGACATAGAAATCCTATACATTTGGTCATTTTTACCAACAACCCGACGATATCTACTTTTTAAATTCAATTTATTGCTTGCACCAAGCCAGCCCAATCGGAATCTTTATCGCACCTACACGCTATTGTGCGACCTTCCAAATTTCTTCAAAATAATGTAATTTATTACTTTCGCTTATTTTCCAAATCTTCGTATAAAATAACTAAAATAAAATCCACTTTTCCTTCTAATAACATTTATTTTTATTCTTTTCATAAAAATTCAAACTTTTACAAAATTTTTTCATCTACTCAAAATGAACGAACCTTCTCACTCCGAAGATCGTTCTCCAGTCCATTATCAAATTTATTCGATCCCCCTGTCTTTTTTATACAACCAGGGGCGTCGCATACAATTTTTACAATCATTACAACATTTTTCAATAAAAAACACACTGTTCTTTTACACTTCTTTGTCCTAAAAGAACAATACGACAATAAGTATAGTAATTACTATAATAAGTTCCTCAGACTACCCTTTTTTTCAGAATTTTTGAATTCTAACAAATTGAGGGCTAGTTTACAAGATCATGCATACAGAGTTTTTGAGCAACCATCTCAAAACCCATAAGGGTTGCGTCACACAGGGTAGTTTGTGTTTTAACCTGCCGGTTAGCATTCGTTTTGCAAATAGTGAAAATGGGCTGGGATTAAAAATTATAGAAAAAACCTCAAGATGCATTTAAATACTTTCCCGAACTTATGAGGATTGAAAAACCTGAGTTTTGAAAATACAACAATTTTTATTCTGAACATGTGATTTTATTACATACTGCGAACAATGAAATTATATTCGCTGGGTGCGAAGTTCATAGTGGGGGTATTAAAAAACGGACAAATTGTGTAAAAAACGTGGCCAGATGTCACGCACCCAGCGAATACCTGCTAAATGAATCCGGGATTATTTCTGTAAGCAAAAGCTATTATTATTTCATTTTGATAATAATCGAAAATTATATAAGTGATCGTAATTTGATTTTATATTAGTTTGTTTATATAGTTTGAAATGTATAATAGCATTTGTATCATTGTCATGTGATGAAATGTTATCTTATGAGTGTGGTTATCAAATATTGCTTCCTGTTTAAGAGTAAACATAACTCCTCCCGCCAAAGTTAGTAAAATGGGGCTTTGAGGATGGTAAGAGATTTTCCAGTTTCCATTACAAGCGAATTAGTTATTAATCGTATAAATATAGTTTTTATATAAAATATTGTTTGCAATATTTACATTTTAATCGAAAATTTATATTACATAATAAAATATAATTCTCATACAAATTTGTTTCCAGGGGACTTATGCACAACTTCTACGGAAGCCCACGGTATTTGCAAATTAATTAGTTCATGCCCATCAGCACTAGAATTTCTTGCAAAACAAAAAATTTTACCAACAAATTGTGGATTTCAAAATAATACACCAATTGTATGTTGTGTTGATGCTTCCACCCCGAGTGTAACTGTAGATAGCACTCCTACAAGAACAATCATAACTACTTCGACATCTAAGCCTGAAATTACTCCCCCCACGATAACTCAAAAAGTAAACTTACAAGTAGGAGACAAGAGTAAACAAAGTAAGTATTTCTGTGACGATGAGAGAAGAACAACGTTATTATTTCTACAATAAAATAATTGACGAAAAAGAGACGGTTATTGCGTTGCAGCTAACGCAGTTGGATGCGAATGCGGGGACCGGATTCAAACGTGGGGAAAGTAAAACTTTCTTATGACTAGTCTCCGTGCTTCGGAAGGCACGTTAAGACGGTGGTCCCTTGGGTTAGTAAATTGCTACCATTAACATAAAAACCAGGATACAGGCATATCTGAAGGCAAGTCTAGCAAGCTACCTAATGGATGCCAACTATTCATATGCTCATCGAACTAACACTGCCAAGGAAACAACGACGCAGATGTTGGAAATAATAAGCCTTAAGGCTTAAACTAAGTTGAAGAAGAAGAATAAATAATGCTTTTATTTCATTTACTACTTCATATATTTTGATTCTAGAATGTGAAGAATACGGAAAATACGCTTATGAGCCATCAGGAGTACTTCCTTTACCCAACCAGCCAGTTCCGCCACCAGTCCTTGTCTGTGCAGTTATTGAAGTAGAAAATATTGTCGGTGGAACACCTGCTAAATCAAAAGAATTTCCTCACATGGTAATTTAATTTGAAAAGCTAACCACGTGCTCTGTTATAAACTATTATGTTACTTCTCCTTTAGGCATTAGTTGGCTTTGATGGTGACGACAATAAAATAATATGGGCTTGTGGCGGTTCACTAATTAGTGAAAAATTTGTTTTATCAGCGGCACATTGCATCTCTAGAGGAAAAAAGTAAGTATTGTTATGCTGTAAGATATAGGTGATAAGATAAGAGAGGTTTTAAATGTTTGATACCTTAGCATTTCATACAGTTCTAATGGGTTTGACCATTTCAAATTTATTTATGATCAGTCTTTTGACATGACGGTCTTATTACTTGAGTAGGTATACTAACATGAAAGTGATTAGAATTTTGATGAAATTTAATTTATTGCCAACCAATATCTCAACTCAGAAGATTAAGGATTTAAATGAATACCGTACTAATGATCCATCAAGCCACGCGTAGCAGTTTTAGCCATATTAGTATAAAGTCATAATATGTAATCTTTTAATAATATTTGTGTTACTATCCTCAAACTAAGCTTTCATACCACTATCATCATTAAAATCACTTCTGATATCTTCTGGCTCTCATTCACTAATGATATCGTGAATCTTCACTCTCATCACTTACATAATATATCACTCACTATTCTTCTTATCACAATAATGGGTATTACGCTGCCTAACTAATGTCTACATAGAATTTAGCGTAAATACACATACTCCTTGACAGCTTCAATCAACAAAAAATAAACTCTGACGTTGATCTGTTAGTCGGACTATAGTATTGGAATTTTAGAAAGTATAATAACTAGACTTTTAGTTAGAGTACCAATGGTCTTATAGCCTAAAGTAAAGTAATGCGTAATAATCAAAATTAGAAATGATGCATCTATGGACGCAATTCGGAATACTATGCCCATTGGACGTTTATTTATGCCCAATCCTAGGATCAGGGCCGTTCCTACCGGGTATGCAGTGCATGCCCCGCATGCAGGCGGCAAAAGTAAGGGGCGGCATTTTGGAGAGAGATAAGAATTTTTTTTTAGATACAGAGAAAATTTGTTAAATTTAGAATTGCTAAAATTTTAAAAATGTTGGGCGAAATTTAAGAGAAGAAATTGCTTTAGACTTGATTTAGCGAACTTACACAAAATATAAAATTTAAATCTTTGACCTTTTTTTTTGCTCATCAGACAATTTCCCGGTTGATTTTTCATAGCCCATCTAGCATAAAGGGCGGAAAAAATTTCTTGCATGCAGGCGCAATACCCCCTAGGAACGACCCTGCCTAGGATTGGTCGTTTGGCCATTTGGCGTACAAATGGCTGTACATTTTTTGTATTTTTAATTTAACTATTTTTGTAAATATAAGAAGCTCAGATTAAATTAAACATATTTACATATTATAACGTAATTGCTAAAAGTTATTTTTAATTGGAAAACATTTTCATTTCCAGTCGTTACGCAAAGTATATTCTACTTGGCGAATTAGAATTGGATACAAACACAGATGATGCACAGCCTCAACAGATATCTATTAAAAACACTATTAGTCACCCCGAATACATATCTGATTCTAAATATCATGATATAGTTTTATTTGAAATGGAACATGATGCTGTTTTAAATAGCTATACTAGACCAGGATGTTTGAACACAAATCCGATTCTGACAAATAAGTTAGCGGTTGCATCTGGATGGGGAGTAACTGAAAGACATGGTTCTATAATGAGTAAATCTCTTCAGAAAGTTACCTTAGACATGTTTACAAATACTGAATGTAATTATACTTATAGAAGAAATTTAGGTCCACAGTTATTGCATGGAGTTGAAGAAACACAATTATGTGCTGGAAGAAGAAGTGGTTCCAATGATACTTGCCAGGTATTTACATGTTTTTAAATATATTTATAATCGATACATAAAGTGTCACAATTCATAGTTGACTGAAGTTGCACTAGGTTTTACTTTTAGTAGTAATTAGTTATGAAAAATGAAATATTTTGTAATTGGTGATAAAATATTCATTTCAACATCACTTACAAAAAGAAAAGTGCAGAAATTAGAAAAACTTAACATTTAGTTAAATATAAATACAATGATATAAAAAATATACCGTAAACCAAATAAGTGTTAATTAATAAAATTTTATCTATTAGGGCGACTCCGGAGGTCCTCTTCAGGTTATTAATCACGAAGTAACATGCACGTATAAGATTATAGGAGTGACGTCATTTGGAAAAATTTGTGCTGTAGAAAAAATTCCTGCAATATATACAAGAGTGTCTGCTTACATACAATGGATTGAAGATGTTGTTTGGCCATAGGAAATTGTTTCCAGAATATACTACATACCTACTCTTACATATATTTTTAATAATTATTTTATGAAATAATAAATATTTTTATAACATTTTTGAAATAAATAACTAATAAACTTATAGTGTAATTTATTGTAAAGGCACTAAAAGCCTCCTCCCATACTTAGGTGTTTGCCGTCTATCACGATTGGTAATTTACTCGTATATTCTTTGCCGTACTATTCAAAATTTCATGCTGATGCCATTCTTCATTGAAGAAAGCTGGAGTAATGGAAAACGTAATTTTTAAATTAAAATTGGTTTAAAGTAAAATTAGATGAAAATTACAAGGTCGCACGATAACGTGTGATGCGATAAAGATTCCGACTGGGCTAGCTTGGTGCATCGTGATACGGAATAATTCGGCCATTGAAAGTAATGTTTTTGAAAAATTTTACTTTAATATTTGGAAAATCTAGACATACTATATTACGTATAAAATACAAAGTAAGTATACAAAATTTATCAAAATGTTCTTCTTCAGTTGGATACCATTCCAGCAACTTGGCTTTTGTGGCAACAGCGTATGTCTCCAAAAGTATTTGAAATCTGGAGAAACAGGCATGATGCAACTACTTACCCCTGATGAAGAAATTTCCATGACTCATAATATAAGCTGGGCCCGTGCCAGCATTTGTTAAAATAAAATATTCCCAGTTCCGAGCTATTAGAAGTAAATCTTCTTTCGGACAACCTTATGACAAAAATAGCTATACGCACTTTACAAACAAATGATCATTCTGGAATTTGACTATTCTAAATTAATCTCAATTCAATACTTTCAATAAATAAAACTAAGATCGTCTTAATATGGTAAATTATGAAGATTGTTTCATCTTTACAAATGTTTTGAAAATGTCATATTATCTTGAAAAAATATGATATGGTTTTTGAATATTTAATTATAAAATATTTTTTCTCTATACTGTTCTCATATTTTTCACGGAATTGGAGAATAAGTCAATGCCAATGCAGTTTCTCCTTCCAATTTAACATAAATTAAAAGAAATACTGATCGAATCCTAGTACGTTTCAAATATTTATCTTACAAATGTGTAAAAAGAGATTATCGCTATGCATTTTAGTAATAAATCTCTACTACTGCTTATTAGCATAGTTTTCGAAAATGGATTTGGTGTACTTTACGAAGGTAAGTTAATTTTATATTAACTTTAATAAAACATATTAAAAAAAGTGCATGATTATGCAAATATTTTTATTTATTTAAAATAATTTATTAAAAATAATATTAAAGATAGCCTTGATATCAAGTTTTTGCCCCATAATAGCCCCAGGTTAGAGATCGCTTTTATAATAATAATTAGAGACAGGATCGTTAGGCAAAATAAAACTTCAAAAAAAGGCAGGCAAAAAGGCATTAAAAACAAGCCAAAAAGGCACCAAAAAGGAAAAAACGATGTCCGAAAGAAAGTGTGTTTTTCCAACCAAAATAATACAAATCAAGCTAAGTATTATAACAACAAATTAGCGAGGTTATAATAGTTAACGAATAGAATGTATCAATCTCATTGTAATCCGGTAAGGCGTTCTTAGATTTTATAGTTGTTCCTGTTGTTTGAATAATGTTCATGACAATGTTTCAATTTCAATAATGCGAATGACTAATTATTATTATTAATGAGAGACATTCCATAAGCAAAAACCGCTGACCGCATTCTGATTGATGATTTAAGGTAAGAAAGACTTAAAAAATAAAATCATGAATGTTGCCGGACGAAATTAGTGCCAAAAAAATATAAGTAGCACTAGCACTAGTTTTAAATCGCATTTGAACGACATTGTCAATAAAGGCAATAAAATGTTGGGATTTATCAAAAGGCATTCTCAAGAAATTAGCAGCTTGAGAGTCGTAAACATGTTGTATGCGGCATATGTGCGGTCGCATCTTTGGTCGCAAGTTTGGCATCTGCTTCGACACTGATTGCGATTTGCTGCTGGGATAACTTGGCTTATCAAGATTGGATACTAGAAGAAACTACCTGGACTTGTTGTTTTTATTCAAACTCTTGAACAACAGTATCGATTGTCCTTCATTGCTACAATTTATCAATTTTTGGGCTAACCCGTGCTCCGTTCGGAAGCCTGATCTGTTTTTTTACCAATTTCCATAGAACAAACTATGGGATGCAGTCGTCTGTCACAAGACTACAGAATTTTGCCAATAAGGTTGAAGTTGACTTTTTTACAAGCTCTTTTACGAGATTTAAGTCGTCGCTTAGACGTGCTCTAAACATGTAATTTATTTATTTTTTTTTACTTTTTTGTTGTTGTTCATTGTTACATTATTATTAATTATTGTAAAAGGAGATATTCCGTTAATAAATATTATTATTATTATTATTGTTATTACTATATGAAATCATCGAAACACAATAAAAATTGTTGCGGGACTACATATTTTAGATTTTGCTTATACTTTGTGGAAATGTTGTTTAGGTTTCCAGAGATCAAAATCCATAAGCATTTAATTTTAGTACGCGCCACTTCTGCTCCACGCAAAATCAAGCAATTGAAAAGTCATATTTTTGTGCGTTGCGGTTTTAGCTGTAAAAATTTTTCCACTAGAGACGTTTACGTGACCAAGGTGGCATTTTAAAGCTGAAAGACGGTAGTTTAAAAAAAAAAACTAAAAAAATTTAAAAATTTTCCTAATTTATACCTGAATGGTATTGAAAATACGTGTATTTTATTGATTTCTTGTGATTTTCAATTGACTCCAGTGTCTGCGCTGTTGATTGTAAAAGTTTAACCATGCTCAGATATCAAAGTGCACATATTGTAAGAGAATAGAAAATTAAAATAGATTCGTTCAGTCAACACATTATGAAAAAATCTTTTCTTTTGAAATTGTTTGAAATTTTTAAATTTGCTACAATTTGGACGTGTTTCCCGAATTTCCCGAACTCAAGAGGATTGAAAAACCTGAGTTCTGAAAATACAACAATAAAATCGAAATTACTGCGAACGATGAAATTATAATACCTGCTCGCGCAGGATTTCTAAACGAGTCCTGGATTATTTCCGTGAACAAAGCTATTATTTCTTTTAATTTTTAATTCTATTTAAGTGTTCGTAGTTTATTTATATTATAGTTTGAAATACATAATAGCATTTATATCATTGTCATGTGATGAAATATTATCTTACGAGTGGGGTTATCAAATATTGCTTCCTGTTTAAGAGTAAACGTAACTCCTCCGGCCAAAGTTAATAAAATGTTGGGGCTTTTAGGATGATAACAGATTTTCCAGTTTCCATTACAAGCTAGTTAGTTATTAGTCGTATAAATATAGTTTTTATGTCTCTGTGCAATATTTACATTTTAAGAATTCGAAATAATATCCCAAAAATTTATATTACAAAATAAAATGTAATTCTCATAAAAACTTGTTTCTAGGGGACTTATGCACAACTTCTACGGGAGCCAACGGTATTTGCAAATTAATTAGTTCATGTCCATCAGTATTAGAATCTCTTGGAACACAAATTTTACCAACAAATTGTGGATTTCAAAATAATACACCAATTGTATGTTGTGTTGATGCTTCCACCCCGAGTGTAACTGTAGATAGCACTCCTACAAGAACAATCATAACTACTTCCACAACTACTTCAACATCTAAGCCTGAAATTACTCCCCCAACGATAACTCAAAAAGTAAACCTATAAGTAGGAGACAAGAGTAAACAAAGTAAGTATTTCTGTGACGATGAAAGAACAAATTCAATAAAATAATGTTTTTATTTCATTTACTACTTCATACATAAATATATTTTGATTCTAGAATGTGAAGAATACGCATAATACGCTTATGAACCATCACCAGTACTTCCTTTACCCGGCCAACAAACTCTGCCTCCAGACCTTATCTGTGCATTAATTGAAGTAGAAAATATTGTCGGTGGAACACCTGCTAAATCAAAAGAATTTCCTCACATGGTAATTTAATTTGAAAAGCTAACCACGTGCTCTGTTATAAACTATTATGTTACTTCTCCTTTAGGCATTAGTTGGCTTTGATGATGACGACAATAAAATAATATGGGCTTGTGGCGGTTCACTAATTAGTGAAAAATTTGTTTTATCAGCGGCACATTGCATCTCTAGAGGAAAAAAGTAAGTATTGTTATGCTGTAAGATAGGTGATAAGATAAGAGAGGTTTTCAATGTTATGATACCTTAGCATTTCTTCCAGTTCTAATGGGCTTGACCACTTTAAATTTATGATCAGTCTTTTGACATGAAGGTTTTATTACTTGAGTATACTTAACATGCAAGTGATTAGAATCTTGATAAAATTTAATTTATTAGCAACCAATATCTCAACTCAGAAGATTAAGGATATAAATGAATACCGTACTAATGACCCATCAAGCCACGCGTTGAAGTTTTAGCCATATTAGTATAATAAAGTAATATGTAATCTTTCAATAATATTTGTGTCACTGTCCTCAAGGTAAGCTTTCATACTACTATCATCATTAAAGTCACTTCTGATATCTTCTGGATTTCACTACTTATGATACTCGTATCATCAATCTTCACTCCTCACTCTCATCACTTACATTATATGTACATATGTATTGATATGATCTTTACCCTTAAAAATCTACAAAGACCGCAAGACCAGTTTTACGCCGGAGTTGAGTTTTTCTCTTCTACAGGGTCGATAGGTTCAACAGACGAAATAACGAAATAGCAATTTACAGCAAACATAATTTATTAAATGAAAGGAAATTTTATCATAAAATATTTGCATCAAATTGTGATAGACAATAAACTTGTCCCAAACCAGATGTGTTAATGTGTAATGACTCAGATATCCAAGCAATATTTAATATTTCAAATTCTGAAGCTAAACTTGGATACCTGTTCATTTGTGTAACAGATGTAATTTTTAAAATCAATTGTACAAGACTTATTAATAAAATCATTAAGGCTAGGGTTTCACACACGCAAAACTAGGAAAGTAATGCATTTGAAAACGGCTTGACGGATTCACTTGAAATTTTGGGAACATATACAAAATACATTTAGGCACAAAATGACATATTTTATATCTTAGAATTTTTAAAAACAACATATTGTTTGTCGAGATATCTAGTTTCTAATTTATTTTATTCAAATCAAAATAATTCATAGTTGATAATGATAGACGTGATAAACAAAAAAAAATTAAAAACTAAAAGTTTGTTCTTAATTACAAAGTAAAAAATTTGGAAAGTAACCCATGTAAAAATGGCTTACCCGATTGATCTCAAATTTGTGGGTAACATTTATGGAGCAAAGGTCTATAAAATGACATATTTTTTAAAATGATATTGTTTTAAATAATATAGTATTTTAATTTTTTTATATTAAAAAATTATAATTTTTTAATATTTTGCATATATACGTGAGTTGTATGCGTATGTAAATTTGTCTACCAAATATTAAATTTTTTGAATCAATATAAGTAGGTAGTTTTGAATTTTAAAATAATTACTTTATGTAATTCGTGATATTCATGTTACAAACTAATTCTGAATTACGTCAGCAATGCTTGTTCAGATTTTTTGGGTTGGAGGGCGCTTTCGTATTGCTCAATTATATAATAAACTGACTTAGCGACGATAATAAGATTAGCTTAGACAAAAGCTTACCTTACCTTTACCTTTTGTTAAGTTAATGCTTTTAACCAAGCTAATCTTATTATCGTCGCTAAGTCAGTTTATTATATAATTTCCCTCCAACACAAAAAATCTGAACAAGCATTGCTGACGTAATGCAGAATTGGTTTGTAACATGAATATCTCGTATTACATAAAGTAATTATTTTAAAATTCAAAAATACTTACTTATATCGATTCAAAAAATTTAATATTTGGTAGACAAATTTACATACGCATACAACTCACGTATATATGCAAAATATTAAAAAATTATAATTTTTTAATATAAAAAAATTAAAATACTATATTATTTAAAGCAATATCAATTTAAAAAATATGTCATTTTATAGACCTTTGCTCCATAAATGTTACACTCAAATTTGAGATCAATCGGGTAAGCCATTTTTACGTGGGTCACTTTCCAAATTTTTTACTTTGTAATTAAGAACAAACTTTTAGTTTTTAATTTTTTTTTGTTTATCACGTCTATCATTATCAACTATGCATTATTTTGATTTGAATAAAATAAATTAGAAACTAGATATCTCGACAAACAATATGTTGTTTTTAAAAATTCTAAGATATAAAATATGTCATTTTGTGCCTAAATGTGTTTTGTATATGTTCCCAAAATTTCAAGTGAATCCGTCAAGCCGTTTTCAAATGCATTACTTTCCTAGTTTTGCATGTGTGAAACCCTACCCTTAACGACACAAATCATCGCTCAGTTTGAGTTTATTAATTTTAAATAAATTTCTTTTCCAAAAATCGTCATAGAAACAACACTTCCCTGCGTATCTACGCGCAGGGAAATTGAATTATACTGACTAGTCAGGTAATGTCAGTAATTAATTTTTTCAATGTGTTTTGACACATTGACAAACCTGATTTTTGTTAATTTTAAAAATGTGGTTCAAGTTTTGACACATTGACAAACTTGATTTTTGCTCACTTTAAAAATGTTGTTCAATTATTGTTTTAAAATTTCGATTTTTTACGATTTTTGGAAAAATTTAATACAAAATACGTCAGGAAAATATCTCACTTTACTCGGAGCTCTAAAATACTCGGCACGAAGTGCCTCGTATTTCAACATTGCTCCTCGTCAGTAATATATCATTTTCCTGACTTTCATGTAAATAACTATTACTTACAAATGGTAAACTTCTTAAAGTTTTCGTGCGCCACTGTTTTTGCCGATTACGGACATCTGTTTTACCGTCCACCAAATTTACATGTGTTGCAATCTCGTGTATTGCTTCCGTGTTCGCCTGCATCCAATTTCCAGTTAAATCGCTATTTTGCAATCCAATCTTCTCACTAATCGTTGATTTGACAATTGTTGCCTGAGACAACACTTCCAGTAAGTAATTGATCAATTATCAATTATGATTTTTCCACTAAACGTAGAATTAACCTCCAATTTTCGTAGACGCGTGTATAATTTTTATAATTAACTTTTTATTGTAGGTATCCAATTTACTAATACCTCATTACATTCGAAATACACAGTTTTCCACCAATTATGGAACGTAATTACTTATTGCGTGAAAACGCGACTCTCGCAATGATTCACTTCGCAAAATCACGAACTTTGCTTCCTGATTTCCGATCAAAAAGCTCGATATGAGTTCGTTAATTGGAATTTATCCAAAAAACTCTACACGAGTTCGTCGATTGGGATCTACCAAGGAACTGCCCTCTTCCCTGCTTGAGTTTCACCCAGGAACTTCACGCGCTCTTCGTTTGAGTTCTCCCCAGAGACTTCACGCGCTCTCTGTTTGAGTTTCACCAAGAGACTGGCTTCATTTCTGCTCGCTGATTTTAGCGTTCACAAAGTTTTCAAAATTGGATTTTTGTAGTGGGAGTTTTTTCATCCTTGTCGGCTAAAATTGACTCTACTGACAGGTAACACAACGTTTCTAATCGCGCACGCACTGAATTGTTATTAACACTTTACTTTTTCTAGGACTTTGGCGCTATCTTCAAATGAAAATCATACACAAGGCGTGTCACAAATTTTGTACCTTACAAATAAATTCAGATTTGTTTGTTTTGTGTGTAGAATTTGTTACAAGTAATGGTTCATGTTAATTTGATGCAAATGTTTCTTTTATGTCAGTCAAATTAACTGACCTATTGAATTTAAAGCAAATTAAATTAAATTACTATCTCATTTGTCTGCTTTCACCCTTAAATAACAAAATATCACAACAGTATATTACTCACTATTCTTCTTAACACAAAGGTAAAAAAAGCGTAATAATCAAAATTAGAAATGATGGATCTATTGGACGAAATTAGGATTACTACGGCAATTGGACGTTTATTTATGTCCAATCCTAGGATTCGTCGTTTGGCCATTTGGCGTACTAATAGTTGTACATTTTTGTGTGTTTTTAGTTTAACTATTTTTGTAAATGTAAGAAGCTAAATTAAACATATTTACATATAAGTAACGTAATTGCTAAAATTATATTTAATTGGAAAACATTTTCATTTTCAGTCGTTCCGCAAAGTATATTCTACTTGGCGAATTAGTATTGGATACAAACACAGATGATGCACAGCCTCAACAGATATCTATCAAAAACACTATTCGTCACCCCGAATACAAATCTAGTTCTAAATATCATGATATAGTTTTATTTGAAATGGAACATGATGCTGTTTTAAATAGTTATACTAGACCAGGATGTTTGAACACAAATCCGATTCTGACAAATAGGTTAGCGGTTGCATCTGGATGGGGAGTAACTGAAAGAGATGGTGCTATTATGAGTAAATCTCTGCAGAAAGTTACCTTAGACATGTTTACAAATACTGAATGTAATTATACTTATAGAAATAATATAAATGAACAGTTATTGCATGGAGTTGAAGAAACACAATTGTGTGCTGGAACAAGAAGTGGTTCCAATGATACTTGCCAGGTATTTCACTTATAGTAATTAGTTATGAAAAATAAAATATTTTGTAATTGGTGATAAAATATTCATTTCAACATCACGTACAAAAAGAAAAGTGCATAAATTAGAAAAACTTAATATTTAGTTAAATATAAATACAATGATATAAAAAATATACCGTAAACCAAATACGTGTTAATTAATAATAAAATTTTATCTATTAGGGCGACTCCGGAGGTCCTCTTCAGGTTATTAATCACGAAGTAACATGCACGTATAAGATTATAGGAGTGACGTCATTTGGAAAAATTTGTGCTGTAGAAACAATTCCTGCAATATATACAAGAGTGTCTGCTTACATACAATGGATTGAAGATGTTGCTTGGCCATAGGAAATCCCTTGTAAGGATATACTACATACCTACTCTTACATATACATTTTTAATAATTATTTTGTGAAATAATAAATATTTTTATAACATTTTTGAAATAAATAACTAATAAACTTATATTGAAAATATATAGATATATTTTGGATTATTAACTTGTATTTTTAGGCTTTGCGGTGGAAACACTTGGTACATGGTCATCGGACTCAAAAAATTTTGCTAATGAGATTGGCAAAATTTTAATTGAAAAATCCGGTGATCGTCATTCCAAGTCTTTTTTCATTCAACGTATTAGCCTAGAAATTCAAAGGGGTAATGCGGCCAGCATTTTAGGAACTTTCGGAAATCCGGCCGGGTTAGATGAAATTTTTTATTTGTAGTTTTAATTTCTTGTTCTGTGTTAATTTTATATATCTTTGTATTTGTCCCGAAATGATTATATTTAGAACATTTATCTTACTTGTATTGTAATATTTTTTAGGTTACTAAAGTGTAACTTTTGTTATTTATTATCAAGGTAAGGAAAATAAAATCTATCAATGAAGGAATATATTATGCCATGACAAAATTTTGACAAGCTCAAATAAGAGCGAAACAAAATTTTGTCATGGTATATATTCCTTCATATAAATAAATTATATTATAATAATTTATAATATTATTTATTATAATTATTATAATTTATAATATATTATATTTATTATAAAATAAATACAATAAATTCAATTTTCTTAAGGAGTTTTGAATCTTCTTCAGCACATTGGGGTTAGTTGCCTAAAGTGTGTTGGGGTAAGATGCCAGCTCGCAACTTATGTATTTCACTTATTATGTATAATTGTAATATATATATGATCTACAATACAATAATAATATAATGATCTAAGGCTTTAAGGTATTTCACGTGTAAGTATTTATTACAGTGAACAATGCGGACTTATGTGAGGAAGTCATGCAGAGAGCCATCGACAGAGGAAAATCTTCGGGCTGCTTCGCTGGTGTTGTTTTTTTTATGCGTTTGGCATCTTTCCCAACATTTTTTCGGTGTGAGATGGCATCAGCATCCAGTTAAGATCCCTAACTAAATGATTCTAAATATGCGGCATCTCCCCCCAATAGTGTGGGGTAAGATGCCAAATTGCTTGTTAAGAAAAGCATTTCTTTTTAATGTTAACTATTAATTTATGTTCATTTAATTGTGTTTTCTAATACTGTAATCTTTAAGCAACAAACACATTTTTTTGACTTAGGTGAAATATGTATAATAATTGTTTTATAAATGAAATAAAAAACGTTAGGCGTCTTCCCCCAGTTTAACCTTATTGTTATAATTTAATATATTATTATTACAAGAATACAACCAATATGAGTATAATCCTAATTGTAAGTGGGAGTAATGGAAAACGGAATTTTTAAATTAAAATTGGTTTTAAGTAAAATTATATGAAAATTTACAAGGTCGTACGATAGCGTGGGGTGGGATAAAGATTCCGACGGGGCTAGGTTGGTGCATTGTGATACGGAATTTATCAAAATGTTCTTCTTTAGTTAGATACCATTCCAGCAACTTGGCTTTAGTGGCCACAGCGAATGTCCCCAAAAGTATTTGAAATCTGGAGAAACAGGCATGATGCAACTACTTGCCCCTAATGAAGAAATTTCCATGACTCATAATGTCATAATATAGCTATGTACCTGTGCCCGTGCCAGCATTATTTTAGTTAAATAAAATATTTCCTGTTCCGAGCTATTAGAGGTGCTAAATCTTCTTTCGTATAACCTTATGACAAAAAAAAAGCTATAAGCACTTTACAAACAAAAAATGATCATTCTGGAATTTTGCTATTCTAAATTAATCTCAATTCAATACTTTCAATCTGGAAAAATATGATATGGTTCTTGCATATTTAATTATAAAATATTTTTTCTCTATACTGTTCTCATATTTTTCATGGAACTGCAGAATAAGTCAATGCCAATGCAGTTTCTCCTTCCAACTGAACATAAAAGAAATTCTGATCGAATCCTAGTACGTTTCGAATATTTATTGTACAAATACAAAAGTGTAAAAGGAGATTATCGCTATGCATTTTAGTTATAAATCTCTACTACTACTTATTAGCATAGTTTTTGAAAATGGATTTGGTGTACTTGATGAAGGTAAGTTAATTTTGTATTAACTTTAATAAAAAATATTGTAAGTGCATGATTATGCAAATATTTTTATTTATTTAAAATAATTTATTACAATTAATATTAAAGATAGCCTTGATATCAAGGCTTTGATAATATTATTATATTATACGTACCTAGCAATAGCCCCAGGTTAGAGACCGCTTTTATAATAATGGTCTACACTTATGATTGTTACACAACCTCTCAGTTGTTTATAATAATTATAATGCCAATTGTAGCTCTATTGTAGAGCAGAAGCTCTAAAAGTGGGCTAGATAACAAGAACAGTATTATTCCAAAATTTTGTTAAAATGATTGAGTGGAATACTGGCCAAAAAGGCTAATGCTTGATTTATATTATAGGGTAGACCGGGGACAGTTGAAACAATTTCGACAAAATCACTGCCTGTGACAACAATTTGAACTGAACGTATTTGAAAGTATGCCTTAATTGAACCTTAGTTATCTGACTACAAATGGATAAGGTTATAGTGCCATTATCTGCATTACAAAAATCACCATAGGGCAATTTATAAAGCCAGAAAAAGTGTTTCAACTGTCCCCATATAAGGGATAGTTGTAACAGCGAATGGGGTGAGTTGTAACACTAGCAGAATAAACAAAATAAATGTTGTTACATACTTATTTATTGAAAAAATTACAGAATATGGTTATTTATGGTTATTTATGGATATTACTAAATTAAAAATCAACATTTGTTGATATTGGGAAGACAGAAGAGGTGTCTTCGCAATATCAAGAAATTTTGGTTTTTTAATTATTATGTTCTGAACAAAAGGGTTACAATCAATGTTATGGAAGATATTAAAGGCACAAATTAACGTTTAATGTAAGATAATCCTAAACTTTATAAAACTTAATTAAAAACTAAAATTTTTTTTATTTTTTTTAAACATATGGCTCCAACAGGAGCTGAAACATTTCAACTGACCCCGAAAAAATTGTTACAACTGACCCCACCACCTCTCTTAGAAAATTTGTCTTTATAACATCCAAAATAAACAATTTAAATAAAAACTAATTACGCCGATTTGTACTTCGACAACCAAGGTTCTTACATTAAAAACTATAATAACCGATATTGAATAGTTTTGTATCAAATAACAAATTAACAACAAGAAAAATACTTACTTTTGCACTCAAAATTACAATGTGCCCTCTTGTACGCGTAACATGGACTCGAAGCGAAACCAAATATTGTCGGGCATGTTCCGACAAGAAAGCCGCGTCTTTTTCTCCTTGTACGCCCTCCGCTATCTTTATTAGTTTTTGAAATATTAGCGTTGTTTCAACTGCCCCCCGTTTCAACTGACCCCGGTCTACCCTAATATTATGTGGAATCTACACAAATCCAGTCGAAAAAAGAAGTCCCTAGTTCAAGTTCGACACTTTTTTGATTTAAAAATAAAAAA
Organism: Rhagonycha lutea; assembly: GCA_958510855.1. Classification (NCBI taxonomy): domain Eukaryota; kingdom Metazoa; phylum Arthropoda; class Insecta; order Coleoptera; family Cantharidae; genus Rhagonycha; species Rhagonycha lutea. Next base: position 86,419,484 of record OY294036.1, read on the forward strand.
TTTGTTCATTCAAAATACAAAATAATGACTTTGTTAGCGACATTTTCAAGCAACCAAAGTGGAATTTTATTCATTAGTGAGCGAAAGTGAAGTTTTCGCTCACTAGTGAATAAAATGAGTAAAATCGCAGGATTTTATTAAAACTCAACCAACAGTCTAGAATGTCAAATTGATTACTGTCACAAGCAAGCAATATAATTATGTAATTTAAAATTTTTGATTTTGAAAATTTTCATTTTACTTGCAGGTTTTGGATAAAATGTTGTATGCCACCTCTCGAGTAAAGATATTTTTATTATTATATTTTATAGTTTGTGGATAAAAATTATCTTTACTCACTAGTTCCATAAATTACTATTACTCACTAGTCCCATAAATAATTTTTAAATTCAATTTATTGCTGCTTTTGCGCCTTGTAGCTTGGCAACTCTACCTTGTAACAAATGTTTGTATTTGATATTTGGTTCCTCCTTAAATTGTTATTTCACAATATTCCTCGATCCAGCTCTGAAATTTTATTTGCTTTTGTGCGCATTTTATGCAGGCATTGGTTACAACTTGCAAATGTGGACATCCTGGCGTGGCGCGATAACAAATCTATGTTATTTCGTCACAAATGTTGTTCTTTACTTACTGTTAAAATTCTAATATGTTAGCTCTAGTTAAGTTTTTGTTTTTTTATTTGTAGTTAAACCAATTTTTACCACACCGATCTTTTATTGTAGTTCCCCAGACTACCATTCTTTTCAGAATTCTCGATCTGGCTTATCCCAAAAAATTTAGGACTTAGCTTACAAAAACGTGGCTACATACACTGGAGAATTTCTCTCCGAATTGCGACAGGATTTTTGTCTTGGACAGCCCTCTCATTAGGGCAGTTTATGTTTCAACCTGTCGGTAAGCATTCATTTTGCAAATAATAGTGGAAATTGATTGCGTTTGACTGGGATTACAAATTCTAGTAAAAAGCTCAGGATGCATTGAAAACGTTCCGAATTTATGAGGATTGAAAAACTTGAGTTCTGAAAACACAAAATTTTTTATTCTGAACATGTGATTTTATTACCGCGAATGATGAAATTATATATCTGAACGCGCAGGATCTCTAAATGAATCAGGGATTACTTCCGTGAACGAAGCTATATTACTTCCGTTTGATAAATCGAAATAGCACAAGAAATATTAATTAATTGTCTGTAGTTTGATTTGATATGAAATGCATAATTTGGGGGTTATCAAATATTGCTTCCTGTTTGCTTACCAGTGAAGTTAATGGAGTTAACAGAGTTAGTAAACGTAACTCCTCCCTCCAACGCTTGGAAAATTTGCGGCTCTTATGATGGTACTAAATTTTCTATTACAATCGAGTTTGTTATAAGTGGACTAAACTGATGTAATATAGGTTTAATTATTATTAACAAGGACAATGATGTATGATACAACGATTTTTTAAGTAGCGGTGCAATATTTATATTTTAAGAATACGAAATAATATTTTAAATAGAACAGTTGTTATTTTATATTACAAAATAAAATGCAATTTTCATAAAAATTTGTTTCCAGGAGACTTATGCACAACTTCTACGGGAGCCAATGGTATTTGTAAATTAATTAGTTCATGTCCATCAGCAGTAGAATCTCTTGCAACACAAATTTTACCGACAAATTGTGGATTTCAAAATAATACACCAATTGTATGTTGTGTTGAAGCTTCCACCCCGAGTGTAACTGTAGATAGTTCTCCTCCTACGATAATTCAAAAAGTAAACATACAAGTAGGAGACAAAAGTAAACAAAGTATGTATTTCAGTGACGATGAATGAACAACTTTATTATTTCTACAATAAAATAATGGTACTATTTCATTTACTTCTTCTTCTTCTTCGTATTGCTTCTTGACAGAAGCGTCGTGATCTTTAACAATGCTTGTTAAAGGCTTTCATGGCAGATTACACCTCGGTGGTTTGCCATTGCCTTCCGGGCAATTTCATTTTCATTAATTTCATTTACTACCTCACAATATATTTTGATTTTAGAATGTGAAGAATACGGAAAGTACGTTTATGAACGATCAGGAATAGTTCCTTTACCCGGCCGCCCAGCTCCGCCACCAGTCCTTGCTTGTGCTGTTGTTGAAGTAGAAAATATTGTCGGTGGAACACCTGCTAAATCAAAAGAATTTCCTCACATGGTAATTTAATTTGAAAAGCTAACCACGTGCTTGGTTATAAACTATTATGTTACTTCTCCTTTAGGCATTAGTTGGCTTTGATGGTGACGACAATAAAATAATATGGGCTTGTGGCGGTTCACTAATTAGTGAAAAATTTGTTTTATCAGCGGCACATTGCATCTCTATTGGAAATAAGTAAGTATTGTTATGCTACAAGATATGTGATAAGATAAGAGAGGTTTTAAATGTTTGATACCTTAGCATTTCTTACAGTTCTAATGGGCTTGACCATTTCAAATTTATGATCAGTCTTTTGACATGAAGGTCTTATACTTAACATAAAAGTGATTAGAATCTTAATGAAATTTAATTTATTACCAACCAATATCTCAACTCAGTAGATTAAGGATTTAAATGAATATCGCACTGATGACCCATCAAGCCACGCGTAGAAGTTTTAGCCATATTAGTATAGTTATATGTAATCTTTCAATAATTCTTGTGTTATACTCTCCTCAAACTAAGCTTTCATACCACTATCATCATTAAAATCACTTCTGATATCTTCTGGCTCTCCCTTCACTAATGATATCGTCAATCTTCACTCTCATCATTTATATCATTCACTACTCTTCTTATCATAATGCCAAATGCCATAATGGTATTATACTGCCTAACCAATGTCTACGTAGAGTTTAGCGTAACCAGATTTGTTGGATTAACCTCAATGCGAACCTTTAATTGTGTTTTCTTACACAACCCTTGATGGTTCAATCAACAGAAATCAAACTCGACAAACTCTGACGTTGATCTGCTAGTCGGAAGATAGTTTTAGAAAGTATAACTAGACTTTTAATTAGAGTACCATACACTTAGCATAAAGTGCAAAAGCAAAATACCACCAACATCAGGGGTAAAGCGTTGCAGATGATTGGCACAAAGATATCAAGTGGTTTACCAAATCGTAATTTTAATATTCAAAATTATGAATTCTGTCTATTGAATCGAAATACTACGGCCATTGGATGTTTATTTATGTCCTATCCTAGGATTGGTCGTTTGACCATTTGTAAATGTAAGAAGCTAAGATTAAATTAAACAAATTTATTACTTATAACGTAATTGCTAAAATTATTTTTAATTGGAAAATATTTTTATTTCTAGTCGCTCTGCAAAGTATATTCTACTTGGCGAATTAGATTTGGATACAAACACAGATGATGCACAGCCTCAACAGATATCTATTAAAAACACTATTAGTCACCCCGAATACACATCTGATTCTAAATATCATGATATAGTTTTATTTGAAATGGAACATGATGCTGTTTTAAATAGTTATACTAGACCAGGCTGTTTGAACACAAATCCGATTCTGACAAATAAGTTAGCGGTTGCATCTGGATGGGGAGTAACTGAAAGATATGGTTCTATAAAGAGTAAATCTCTGCAGAAAGTTACTTTAGACATGTTTACAAATACTGAATGTAATTATACTTATAGAAGAAATTTAGGTACAGAGTTATTGCATGGAATTGACGAAACACAATTATGTGCTGGAGCAAGAAGTGGTTCCAGAGATACTTGCAAGGTATTTATAGGTTTTCAAACATATTTATAATATATAATATTGATACATAAAGTGCAATTCTTCATAGTTGACTCAAGTTGCACTAGGTTTTACTTTTAGTAGTAGTTAGTTATGAAAAATAAAATATTTTGTTGAAAGGTGCAGAAATTAGAAAAACTTAACATTTAAATAAATGTAAATACAATGATATAAAAAATCAACCGTACACCAAATAAGAATTAATTAATAAAATTTTATCTATTAGGGCGACTCCGGAGGTCCTCTTCAGATTATTAATCACGAAGTAACATGCACGTATAAGATTATAGGAGTGACATCATTTGGAAAAATTTGTGCTGTAGAAACAATTCCTGCAATATATACAAGAGTGTCTGCTTACATACAATGGATTGAAGATGTTGTTTGGCCATAGGAAATTGCTTCTAGGATATACATATATACCTACTCTTACATATTATATATTTGTAATAATTATTTTGTAAAATAATAAATATTTTTATTACATTTTTAAAATAAATAACTAATAAACTTATAGTTTAATTTAATGTAAACGCCAATTTTATAATAATAGATTAAATTGACTTGAACCTGTGTTGATTTATATCACTAAAAGCCTCCTCCCATACTTGCCGCCTATCACGATTGGTATGTGTTATTTATTCGTATATTCTTTGCCGAACTAGTCAAAATTGCATGTTGATGCTATTCTTCATTGAAGAAAGCTGACTGTAGAAATATTTTCAGTCTTCCAGGATTTAGCTCTAATTATTTGTTAGGACGCTTGCAGCTTACTTTCATTGACACCCCCTCCTCCTGCCATCACTCCTCTCCATGGTGCCTATCAGGGTATCTGGTGGAAAGGTTGTTGATTTCCCCTCTTGGTTCCTCTTATCTTTCACAGCTGAACATAGTGTAATCAACAGTTTCTTCGTGTTCACCTGTACAGTAAATATAGCATCCGTGTCTAGTGAGGACTTGGGTAAGATGGTAGTTGAAGTCACCATGGGGCCTGGAGATCCACAGTCCAATATTGGGTATCAGCCTTATAGTCCGCTTGGTTCTCTTTGCCTATTTTGTTTCTTCCAATTTCCAGATTCTCAACACTGTAGTTTGTGGTTCTCTGTAACAAGAAGCTCGATGGGTAGTGTTCAAGCTAGGACCATAATTGCAGCTTTGGAGACCGCACGATAACTGCTGCAGATCCTCAATGCTACTTTTCGGAGGAGTGTTCATTTTGTTCCTATACTTTTGTATCTTGGTTGCTTTAATCCACACTAGGGCGGGGTATAGTCTCTTGGAGGAGAATGGGCTCTCCATATTTGGCATCAATCTTACGAGGACTGCCATACCGGCCTCTATGTTTCTGGTAATTATCTCCACGTGTATAACAAAGGACAAACTCCTATCCACTGTGATATCCAGTATGGTAAATTCCTTTGGCGGGATGATGACCAAGGTGAGCATGTAATAACAGCTGCCTTGTGTGAAACCGTAGACTGCTCTTTAGGTAACCTAAAATAGGTGTAGATCTTTTGTGTTTTTTAATGACAATGGTCGTAAGAGGCAGAGAAGTTAACTTACTCTAGAAAGAGTAATGACCTTAACTCATGATACCAAAAATTTGGCCTAGAAATGGAACTAGGATGACTCCCAGCGATTAATCACCTTAACTCATAGTTGTTCATAGTGCAGGAGGTCGATCCTGGAAGGAACCCGATGAATAAACTGGGCTGCCTTGCTACTCATAGATAATAATTAGACGCCTGACCACAAAGGCTGCTGTGAGTGCCTCGCACCCACATTACTTACTTGAGTGACCAAATGGATAGCTATTTGGCAACGACCTCAACCCATGATAAAGAGATTTACATGGCACGGAAGGCCGAAACCCTGATGAACTTCAAAGCAATAGCTTGAACTTGAGATTTGCAAGTAAATCTCCATGGATGTTTAAGAATCATCCTTGAAACATTTGGACCTAAGGGGGTCATGCTTTAAAAAATAAAAACTACTACGGGGTTGTCTCGCTCAGAGGTTAATGCTTGCTTATGCTAGCTTGGCCTACTTATGCTAGGTAAGCCGGTTTTGGAAACCAGCGTCTACTATGTTCGAAGCTTTAAACATAATTTTTACAATGGTTGTGGATCATTGTATGACTATAGGAAGTTAGGACTCCACTGTTAATCAGTCTGTGGCAATTGCAACGGCTTTCCTGAATATTGCAACGATGTCGCGTCCAAATGCCGTATTATACAAATATTTCATTTAGGACATTATTTATCAAATGCGTTTGAAAAGTTGTTTTAACCATTACACTCTTGTGTAGGTATCCATTAAAAAACCAATTAATATTCAATGCTCAAATAAATTTTATTTGAAAAATGAATATAAAATAATATTACCCTGGATATCATTAATAATTAATTACTGAATAGCAAACTACATTGTTATAATATAATATATTGTTATTATAAGAATACAACCAATATGAGTATAATCCTAATTTATTGTAAGCGGGAGTAATGGAAAACGGAATTTTCGATCAGTAATGCGATCAACAAAGTTCGGATTTAATTGTGTTTTAGTACTACAACGAAATTTTAATTTTATTTATTAGATACTAGAAGAGATGAATAGTTTGATATTAGATAAGGTTTTGTTGTTTAAAAATGGAATAAACGAAAGTTAAATTTTGCTTGAATTCATGATCTCTATTTTAAATTATTTTATTCTTGGACTTCCCCTGCGTGACCTATTGTTCTTCAACCCTATTCCATAAATTACCGCTTTATGGTTTTTGTTGACGTCTTATTACCACTACCTTTCTAATGTCATCAATCCATTTTGTCTGCATTCTTCCGATATTCACTTGACATTCTCCAATCTGGAGCTTTCTATTTGGGTCACATTTCTATGAAAATAAAAGTTGAAATGTACTAGAAAATTTGAAATTTTGAACAAAAGTTCGAAACAATTAGGTTAATACAGTTATTAAATTTTTCATATTAGGTACAAAATCGATTTATTGATTATTTGCCCACGGGGGATTCAACAAATATTTTTTTATGTTCAAAGCAGTAATTACTACTATTTTAGGTAAACCTAGAATATTGGAAATTAATAAATTTTTTATAGTTGATGCAGTTACGATTGTTGATGAAAACCTAGACTGGAATAGGTTTAAATATGCTGATCCATGAGTATTATTTAAAAAGTGAAAAATTAATTATAATAATGCAAATATTTATATACCGAGATGTTTTACATTTTGTTTGACTAACATATTTTGTTAGCTATTGCTTGTCGGTAATTATTAGATCTTTACAAAATAATCAAGCGAATTCCAACTTATTCCGATAAAAATACACAATAAACAAGATAAAAAGTATAACAGGTAGCCAAAAAGTATTTATCGAACACACGTAAATAATCCATAAATAATTCTTTTTGTTCGTTTCAAGTTCAACCCTTATATTGATTGTGACGTAACAATGGAAAACGCAGGTCCAATATGGCCGGCGCGAGAATTCACTATTTGAGTTTCAGTATCCTTAATGCTTTTTCGGGAAAAGCACGCAAACTGAAAAATTGTGCATTTGTAGCGGTAATCACTTAAACTATAAATGCGTATAGGTTCATAAATAAAATTTTAAGTGATTTCTCCATTCAAATTAAGTGATAAATCCCTCATCCTTTTGTCTGTATTTTTTAAAGATATATTTGAAATTATCATTATTTTAAATGGAATAAAAGTGGGTTTGGCTGTCACTGTTTTAGTTGTTAAATTATTAGAGTTTTGTTATATGGAAGTATTATTTTAGTTCATTATTTTCACTTTTGCTTTTTTAGTTTGTTGAAAGTCACTTTTTTCTTTTTTTTTTGAAAAATTAAGAAAAGTTAGGTTCTTGTGAAAATGTGAATTAGTTTTTTTAAATATTTGTGATTGTTTAACGAATGTGGGTCAAAAATGACATTCTACAGCAAATTTCTTCGTCCAGAAGTCCTGGAATTTAGATAACATGAAGCCATACTCACAAAATGTATGTTGATATTATTCGAAATATATTTTTAAATAATTATTATTACTTTGTTGTGTTGTGTAGGATAATGGAAATTGAAATACTATTTGTTTAAAAAAACAATATCACTGGTTTTACATTATTAGTTCAATGTAACTGATTGCCAGTTAACATAATATTATAAAGGCACAGAAATTGAACAATATTATTAAACGAAATAATATAAAATAAATAATATATTTCTATTATCTTCAGTATTTTTAAATATCATTTTGTTAATGGTTTTGAAATTTAGGTGGACGTGTTAATTTCCCAGGTATCAATTACAGTAATAAGTGCACAAAATTCCATTAATATCAACTATTGTTCAATTACGCGTGTGAACGATAATAAATTTAAATTTGACAGCTCCTGAGTTAAAGCCAAAACTGGCAAGTCAAAGTTGAAAACGATATAATAGCTTATTGGAGAGTTAATTAGGATTTCATATTTTGATGTAAAATATGGCCATATCTTCATAGATTCGTGATAGTAATTTATCGAATTATCAATTATGTTCAAATAATATCTAATTGGGATATAAATAGTGTAAAAAAATCGATGGATAATTGAGTTTAGATAAATATTTTACACAAGGAGCGGCAGAATAAGTGATGGGTTTCAAAAAAGAGGTTAATAGAAGTGCGCGCGCAAAATAAAATTTGGTGTTGTGTAGACAAAAAATTTAATATAATCTGATTTTTTAAAAATATAACCGTATAATTAAAATTGCTTCTAAGTTATAGCAAATGGAACATCAGTTGCGTGTTCAATTAATTTTATTATTTTTATTTTTAGAATATTTTAAAAAGATTTCCTTTTTGTTTGAATAGCTGATAGTTAATTTTGTATGAAATCCTAAATAATTTAATATCTCAATTCAATTTCGACTTTATATTTTCGCAAATAATTATTTATTTAAGCAAAACTTTCTGAAAGTTTCCCTCTAGCAATTCTTTCTACATAATATTTTTTGCTTAAACTGGGCAAAATTTAACTGGTACGAACTGAATTTTGATTTAAAATTATGAAAAAATGTTTCTTATTGCTGTCTTATTTTTACTCTTTGTCAAACAGTTTAAAGTATAAATTTTTAAATTTTACCAAGTTTGAGTTCAGTTGGGTCTGCACCAAAGTTCGATCTGCGCCTAGCGCCTGGTGCTCGGCAGCATATTAATATTTCCTAGACCACAGATAAAATTATTAACTTAAGAAACAGGAAATAATACTTGTGAGTGTATGGTCATGATATTTTCTATGACCTTCAGGGGATCTTAGATAAAATTTTGATTTTGGTAATTATGATAATAAAAAGTTTGGTAAAAATTGTTTGGTAAAAATTGTAGACGAAGAGGAAGTTAGATAGAAATAGAAGAAAAATTTAAGCAATTAATATAATTAGCAGGGCTAGTAAAATCTAAGGATTCAATTTAATTAAAAAATAAAAATTTATGACAAATTAGGCAAAGCAAGACGTACAACTGGCTGAAATATGAAATGGTGGTGTTTACATACGATTAACCTGCAAATTGAAATTTTGTTATTAAAATTCGTAAAAATAAAAGTTCAATTAGAAAATCATTAATAATTAAATACATAATAATTATATTAAGTAAAATGTTGGAACACAGCTTATAATAACGAATTCTTGACAGCCTATCAGATGGAAGTGGTGAAATGAAAATTAAACTTGACAAGTTTTATAATAATCAATTGAAAATTAGGCAAACAAATATTATGGTTTTACTAATAACGCAGTACTGGACATAATAATTATAATAGCAACTCGTGAAACAAAGAATTATAAATTCAAGTTTTTCGAAAATATAGGTAATTGAGGAACTCATAACACTAAAACCGTTTTGCAATTATGCATGAAGAAATTTCTATGCGTTTCAAGCCACAGAAAAAGACATTACATCTTACACAAAATTATAGTAACTTTCTGGTACCTTTTTGGCCTAGATTCCAATAATTTTTACTACTATTTTGAAGCGCTATTTAAAGGTCATTTAATTATTTATGAATACTTTTTATTTACTTTCTGGTCACTTTTTAAATAATTTCGAAGAGTGTTTTGGGTCGTTGTACAGGACACCTATTACAACCTGAGAATCATACCCAAAACTTCAAGGATCTTCTTGTATATTTTACTGTTGTACAAAACCCTTTACCTTGACGTCATCTTACCTGAGTTATTCCATCACTTCTAAATAGTTGAAATTTTTATTGCTCCTTAAATGCAACTTTTTTCCAAAGATCCTGTGGATTAAAGAGCATTTGTTCTAGTTTCTTTGCAGGACAAGGACTAAATAACTGTCCTACTAATCACAGGTGCAGCTAGGTTCAATATTTGGAGAGGGGGGCCAAAAATAGTTTTCAAAACTGTCGTTCTTTAATTTATTATTACCCTAGAACTTTTAGGTTACATTTTTAGAACTTCAAAAATATTGTAGATTTAAAAATTTGTTGAAATGCCTGTAATGTAATCTTCCCTAGCTTTTAAAATTTAGCGCAATCCAGTTAATTGTGAAAGTTTTTAAAGAATTGTAACCTCACTTCTAAGAGGACGTTTCTGAAAACGGAAATATTAATTTGTTTCACGAAATATATATTTATTTCATTTTCAATAATTTAAACTAATTTTGAAATTCAGTTTGATTCACATCTTTGTCGAAAATTCAACTTTATAGCTGCACGAAGATGAGAAAGATAAAAGAGAGTAATACAGATTTGGACGCTTTTGTTGGACGAACATTTAGAAATGAGAAAATTTTAACTACATTTTCCAAATGTAAATCCAGACAAAATTTTGAATTTTCAAGGTCAACTGCTTTAAACTAAAGGTACATAGGTACTTATTCGGGAGTGGGTAACAATCCACCCCATGGATTTAGTGCAACATGTTTTTAGATAAATCGAGGAGTTTCTTACGGAATTCTTCTATTTTTTTGTAGCCACATGTTCTAGAGCTTGGATATAGGTCTAAAATAAATTTGATTTCCATCTGGTGCCCTAACAAGTGCAGCTATTTCCACGGGATTCCTATTTTAAGAATTTATAGTTGTTATAGTCGATAACTGCTTCAGCACCCTCAGTCCTATCGACTCTGAGCTCCAAGACAACAGGATCAAGATCAATTCCAGTGCTCAGCCTCTTTAAAAAGAGGTTCAGTATAGTCAGCTACCCACTATAAAAAAATATGTTGTAACTTTATTAGTAGGTACAATATAAAATATTGAATTTAAAAGTTATAGTAGCAAATGGCAATTTCAATCCATCCAGATATAAAATTATTCCCAAAGTAGCACTTCCAAACAAAAGTTGGAGATGATGGTATGGTTCTCAGATGATACGAACAGAACCCATGAATGTAATTAGCTCAGTTTTGTGGCATGACGATGTTGAAAGTTACGCATCCAATCCATGAAATGTGCGACGACAAAAGTGTTGTTAGATGGTTAAAAAAACATACAATATGAGAACAGGTGTTAATTTAGGTAGCGATAATAACTGGATGTAACGGTATACAAAACAACGTCAAAAACAGGAGTGGAAAATGATATTACTTACATTAATATCGAATTTAATTGGTTATAAAAATGGTCAATCCATCATAACGTGACCGCTTGCAATCGCTACCATCGCAAGACTACCTAGATGATGCACGCTTGCGCAGTGTCGATGATATCGACAAGCAATTTCAAGGTGAAATGCAAGCAGGACTAGGAATTTTAATTAGAGTAATTTAAGGAGAAACTAACAAACAAGTTCAAAATTTGTTAGAAATTGAAATACATTTGAAAATACTATAATAATAAAAATTTAATAAGTAAACCAACAGAAACGCGCACAAAACGTAAGGTTAATAAAAACAACAACAATAATTAATTAATAATAATCAAAACGTCAAGTTTTGAAGTAGAGACGGTGAAGGACTAGTAACTCGATATCTAAATTCAAATTTAGCCAATGACATGTTTCTAATTTGCCCCGACTATGTAGGTCTGTAAAGAATGTTTATATGTTTCCCTGTACCATTCATATTTGTACAAAAAATCCACTTTACTTGTACTTTTAATATAACTAAAAATTTACATAAATTTTTGAAACTGACCAACTTGATCCTTCGAGTTTTAAATTACTCTTATTACACTATAAATTAGTTAAAAGTCTTGAATTTGAGTAAAATAGAATAAGAAGATAACAATTAAAATTGAAAAATAAGTTTTATTTATAATATTAATAAATAAATATTTTTCGAACTCAAGTTAGAAAAAACCGATTTAAATCACCACAAAAATGGATAAATCTTCCTTTCTGTAATTATTTGCATGGGTTTTGCGTAAACAATAAAAACTTTTATTAAAACTTATTTTCACTTTAAGAAAATCTACCACTATTATAATATATGAAAATAAGCCGAAAGGAAACCGTTGAATACAAAACGAAAAAGTTATAACTTGTAACACAATGATGACGGATTTCATAAATGAAAACCAAAATTGAGCTTTTCTGTTTTATTTGTAAGAAAGCTTTATTTAGTTGGCATCATAAATTTATTTAAATAAATATGATAGACAAAAGCAAAAGTTTCAAAATTAAATTTTGTTGAATATATTTAACAAGTTTGTGAAAATTAAGTGAAAGTAAACTCCAAAACATGGAAATTTGTAATTTTTCTTCACAGAAGAAAAAAACTGAGCCTTTATTTAGTTTAATTAGTGGTTGCGCCGAAGGCGATTGTCCTACATTCTAAGGTTAAACGTGTTAATATTTAAATGTTTTTATACCTACTTAAATTTAATCTTTAACATAATTTAGAGGTTTGTTTATCTATTTCCCGACTATACTGTGTACAAAAGTACTCATAAAGTTTCATTATAATCTTGATTATAATGTGTTATGACGTTTTGAGCAAACTCTAATTTAGCTATTAAGATTTTTATCATTTGCATCATGGCATAGAGATTTGAATCTCACAACTTCAACATTTACTATTTGACCATTCAGCTTTAAAATTTCTAAACTAAATATTACTTTTAAACACAAAAATTATTTTTACAATATTCAGAACTATTCATTTAAATTACAAAAATAAACTTTAATATATTCATTTGGATTATTTTGAGCTAATAAATATTTTATTTCTTTTAATTTAATAAAATAATTAAAAAAGAAAATAAAAAATAATAATCAATAAAATGATTTTCTTCTGAACAGATCTAAAAATTGTTTTCAATATATGTGACCTGGTCTATGAAAAAGGGGTTTAGGTGTCAAAAAATTATTTTCCATTTTTTTGCCGATTCGGATAGAGTATGAGACGCTCTTTCAGATGGTGAAAACCAGAAAGTCATAATTTGAGGAATTACCAGGCAACGCAGATAAACGGGAACACCTAATGCGAAATTGATGCAACGAGTTGTTACCTTTAACTGCTGTTTTCTCGATAACTTATTTGATCATTTTCCACTTTTTTGCCGATTTTGATAGAGTATGAGACGCTCTTTCAGATGATGAAAACCAGAAGGTCATAATTTGTGGAATTATCAGACAACGCAGATAAACGGGAACAACTAACGCGAAACTGATGCAACATTGTTTTCTTTAACTGTTGTTTTCTCGATAACTTGATTTCGCACGTAAGCTCCCTTTTCATAGACCAGGTCACATATTGTAACTTGTAAAAAAATCCTGTCCTTAAATTTGCTATTTTGGTTCAAACTGAAGAAATAGTTCGCATTTTGAACTATTTAATATTTAGTAACAAATAAATTTTGTTATTCCTTCTTTTCCAAAGAAATTTTTTTATCAATATGAATGTTTTTAAAATGGGGTTCAGGTGATAGTGTAAAAAGAAACGTCTCATAAATGTAGAAAAAGCGATTGGCTGAATTGGTTCTTCAACATTAAGTTTCCAATTTTGAAAATTGTAGAATGCAAATAACATCAATTTACCTCTTTAGTTGGTTTCAGATTTGAAAGTTGTGTTTTATTTCAAGAAAGTAATTTATTTTGTAACCAAAGGCTATCTAAAATATTACTATATTTCTCTTGAGTGTAATTATTTTCACAAAGTCATATCGTTCATGTTGCAGATTTCGTATTTTTTATAGTTTACAACAGAACTGCATAATCGTTTTTCAATTTTATTATTAAAGTTGAACCAGATGTGTTATTGGAAATGGAAAATTTCCTGTGCGTTATTTCGACCATTTTTTTATACTGCGCTCATCTTAGAAAATCCATACACATGTTGTATACTTACCTATAAAGTACTTGATCTATATAAAAAAAATAGAAGATATAAAAACCGATATAAGAAAAATATAAGTCGGTTTTTGAAAGGAAGAAGCGAAAGTGGTCGTTAAAATTCCAAACAGAAAAATTGTAACCACTCAGCAATATAATCTTAATTTTATATTTTTATTGCGGAAAAATTAAATTGTACTTTTTCTCTCAAGTAGCTCCTAATAAAAACACTAGCGTTATTCATGTAATGAAAATGTAAATTAAAGTAGTTATGGGTTTGTGCCTTTTATTTTATGCAAAAGCAAGTGACTGTATTATTCAAGTTTTATTTTAAATTACGTTATTTTGAATAATAATTCAAAGCATTCTGTATTATCTTTCTGAATATTTACGTGCATATCTACGACCTAAATGTGTCAAGGAAGTGGTGTAAGAGCTAATAAGAAGTAGCATAAGCCTGAATTTGAAAGGAATGAGAATATCATTTTAATTTAATAACAGTAACTTGTCTCGATATATTTGGTTTATGATAATAAACCCCATTTTATGCAAAGCTATGCCTTTGGAATTAATTAACATTAATTATTTTCAACTGGAAAAACCTTAGTCGGTTTTCTTCGAATTTATTTTTATCGCTCGACTGTCGAAGAATACATCACCCACTTAACCTTTTACCAAAATTTCCAATGTATTTATTTAAAAAAATAACAGTTCTAATTTAGTATTTTCTTTGTTAATTACTCGAAGAGAGAAAAATGAACTGGCATTACATTTAACTGCTTAAAATTTTAATCAAGATTCTACATTATTTAGGTTAATGCAAAAAATTTTTAGCTTTAATATGAATCGTTTAAATATTTCATCCAATTTGTATGCTTTTTTTTGTTGCTTGGAAATAAGCACAAAGTAAGGTTGAAATTCTAGTGGATTTAAATAATTTAAGCTCGTCGAATAAGCTCATTCTTGTGTGCTGTTCTAAATTCGGCATTAAAATTCTTAAGAACATTTTTGTAAGTGGGTCAATATCGGGAGGAGTATTTTTATTAAATTTATATCAGCGTCAGACATCAGATGGAATATAACTTTTATGGAAGTTTTTAAAATCTACCAAGTTTCATTACCTCTTACTTGTTCAACATAATTATAAGCTTTTTTGTACTTTTTAATAATTGAACATTCTTGATAAACGATTAAGAAGTCAGCACCCTAATCAGTATTCAAACTGGAGAGACGATGAGGTCAAAGCACGCAAGCTTAGCTCCATGACTTCTAAGTTGCAATTTTTTGACTTCATAAGAAACTGTAATATTTTAGTTATTCTATGTTGAATAGAAAACAAAATTTTGGTATTGATCAGATAGCCAATTGATTAGACATTGGGTTTGAGTGACTTCAATTCATCTATATGAATATCAAAGAATATTAAAATGTATACCAATTCCTATACTTTTTGAAGAAAATTAATATTATAAAGGGCAACATACTGTTTGTTGTGATTTCTATCCAGACATATGGAATTGCTTTATACATACGATTCTCTCTTCAAGTGATCAAGGAAAGTTCTTGTGACTTGAGTAAGGTTTTGAATAAGCCTAAGAAGAGGGTTCTTGTTATAATGTAAATTACATGGTTATCCTTAAGATTAGGGATAAACTGTCTTAAAAATAATTGGTGAGCATTAATTATAAATTCAAATCACAAGGTGACATTGTCGAACAATAATCTTAAAGTGTAAATTAAAATAGGGGTGGTTTCATCAAATTTTAGATTAAACTTTGAAAGTATATAATATGAAAGTATGCTTGAATTATTCTTTTTACAATTTTTGCGCACCGCAAAAGCTTTAAAATTATCTTTTTAATGACCTTTGTTAACCTTAGCATCATTGAACAAATTTAACCTTATATTTTCAAGTTTTAGTTTCACTCTTGTAACCAATAAGATCACGCTTGCATTACGTCAAAATCACGGACCTCTTAAAATAAAATGGACTGCTAATGCCTATGATGGCTGTGAACCCAAAAAAGTGATGCTATAATGTGGTGCAATTCTAGGAAATTTAAAATATTTACTGGCTTATGTTGATACTAAAATTAGTGAGTTTCCGACTAATTTGTAATAACAAAACATACTGGAGTTCCAAACCATCAAATTTAAGCAGTTTAATTCAGGCTTTGTTATTCAACTTACCAACCTTAGCAATAAACAAATAAAGTTGATTTACGTCCAGTTCTCAAAGGGACAGTTGAAGGACTCTTGGGCAAGCCCAACCAAGGCACACCTACGCGAACGCCCGGTTTAAGATTTTCTATGGAAAATTAAGAAAAAGGGCGGAAAATCTAAATCTGTGATTAAGTTTACTGGTGCTACAGATGAAAAAGCTGTCCAAGTAAAATTTAAATGAATTTCGGTAACTTTGAGTTATTTTACGATTTTCAAAATTGGATCATTTACGCACCATAAATATTGTATGGCCATTTGTGAATGAAAATTACAAGTTCTCCTAAGTTGAAATTAAATTTAATTACGTTTGCTGATCAATAAATTGGAATCATCACATTCATTATAAATTAAGAATACTGAACCTTTCAAATGAAAGTTTCTTAGAAAAAATTAAAGGTTATGTTTTTTGAAAGTCATGTACCTGGATTAAAATTTACTTGCTTTACCATGATAAATCCGTTTATTACATAAATAACAGTGACGAGTGACATTTTTTCTAATTTTATTTTTAACATAATATTAATTTTGACTAAAAATTTTACAAAGTTAACGAGCTTATATAATTACAGCTATAAATGTGCTTTGTATCTAAATATTTTCAATCATCTGATTTTGAAAATTTGGAAATAAAAATTTCTTCTCGTGTGTAAACACAATTTTTATTGTTTATTTTGATTTCTACAACGAGCAGAATCTTTCACAATTTTTAAAGAATCTCAAGCATTACCGACCGAGCTTAATGAATAACTTTATTAAAAGGAAGAATGTGCAATCTTCCTAGTATGAACATCTCCAAAATAATTGGACATGATAGGTGATTTTAGAAAAAATTATCAAATTTTGTTTTCTAAAAATCTTTGAATTAATAGAATGGAAGAATTTGTAGAGAATAATATATTATACCAAAAGATGTAGGGATGTAAGAAGAGGTATTCGTAATTTAATTTTGTAAATGTGTACCTATATGTGACTCCCACTTTTGGTTTAATTGTCCAGTTCATTCAAATTTAAACAAGTGCAATTATTACTAATTACCATTTTATTAATTAACACAGAGGCGCAACTAAGGGGCAGAGCTCTTCTTAGAAATGGAAAATGTATTTTAAATTTGATAAAATTAAGTAAATAGTACATGGAAGTTATTTTGCTCAAATTTTTCTAGAAACCGAGGTACCAGGGGAAGGGGGTATAGAGCATCTTCTAGAATTGCCCCAATAAGTTAAAAGACCCTAATTTCTATTTTTTTCTGAATGCTTTTTTGTAGCGTTTCCGAATGACTCTAAAAATTATGTGAACCTGTTGACTCGTACAAAAAAGTACCACTTTCTGACCTATTTAGTATTAGTTACGTAAATAACAATTCTAATCATTTGAATCAATACATTATCCCCATTTTTTATTATACCAATGATTTTACCATAGTTCCATCTACACGTGTTTACAAATATTTAAATCCTGTTATTGAATTCCATAAGAGGTAAAGTCTGAGTTCTAATCATCCAGAATTGATTTGCGGAAGCAGAATATTGTTGAACTTCCAGATCGAGCGGTCAAGCGATTTTAATTTTTGGCTGCTGGCCACTGAGAATTGCCTTGCACAGCAGTTGGGTTATATTGGCATACGATGCGAATTAAATGAAAAAAAAAACAACTCTCACATCTGGAAAGCATAAAATCCAACTTGTGATTATCACTTTTTTGCAAACCTCAAATTTAGTATCACCGCGTTGAACTATAAATTTCAGTTTTATTATTAAATGATATTTTCTAATGTAATTAAAAATTAGTCTTTTTAAAGTCCTTTTTAACAACGAATTCCTAATTAGTTCTTTAAATCAAATTTTTTGATTTAAAAAGTGTAACAGTAGCTGGGTTATACGTAAGTATAATAATTTTTTTAAAAAGTTTTTGTTAGTCGTTTGTGATACATAATTCATACTTATTTAAATTACTTCTTAAAGAAAATAATGAGAATGAAGTATATTCATTTATCATTTATTAATTAAATGGGGGAACCTAGCTATTCTTTAGTATACATTTATTTAGAAAAGTAAAACATTTACAAATTTTGCTTGACAATCGCATTATTTTTCAATCGTTGGGGTAAGAATCTCGAGGGAAAAGATTTAGAAAAATAAATTACAGTTAAAGGACCATTGATAAATTAAAATATTACAGGGTTAACGTAAGAAAATTTTAATACTGATTTAGTCGGGGAGCTGCTATTCGAATAAGCTTTTGGGTTGTATATTGAACTTTCAATTTTATTCACAGCTGTTTTTCTGCCTTAATAAAGTGGATTTGATCCTATTCCGAACATACATTTGTAAATTAATATGTTATAACCAAACATTCCTCGGAATCCACTATTTTAGTAATAAATAAATAAATAAATCCATTTCAGTTCTGCTTAAGCTCTTTTGTGTATTCAAGAAGCTTGACTGGTATCTACATGTATTCTGTCAATTTTCTCAAAACACAGTGTTCCAATTCTTTACTCTATATTTATATTCAGATGTTTTTCTGCTCTATTGACTGTAATCCTTCGCTCCTTAGAAACGGAATAAAGCATTGATTTTAAAATTCTTTTTATTTAAATCCGCCTCATTTAATGCCATTCAATGTTTTTTTACAGTACTTCATACCTTCAATTCTATCTCTTATTTCATCAATTTCCAGAGTTTCATACATTTTTAATTTGGTTAATGGTTCATAAAATAGAGAGAAGTTTTTTATTTATTCTTGAACAGAAGCTCAATTAGCTACGTGCTTATTTCAAATTTTCTAGAGAATGTACACACATTTTTTCAATTTTAAATTGTATTTTTAGCTTTCATGTATCACATTCTATCCAATTTACTAACTTGTTGCTGTTAAATATATATGACTGATTAAAACAGCAGATTTAAACCTTTTTGGCTTTTGGATTTTAAATCATTTGCTAATATTAAATATTTTAGACACATTTCTTTAATACAGAAATATTTTTGCAAAGAACAAAATTTTAATATCATAAAGTAGATCTTATTTATGATTTAATATTCAGATTCTGTGATTTATCGTAGGTACATATTTTGAGAACCGCTGGACAAAAGAATTACCAATGGTAACGCTTAATTATCTTTGTGTTAGCCATAAAAAGTGCTTTATTTTCATTTATAAGGTTTCAATTAATTTCGCATTGGTCTTGACACATTCTTGGCAAGAAATACGTTTTCTCGAGATTTGGATAATGTTATAACTCGGGATAATTAAAAATTGTTATTTAGACACAATATATTTGCTGATATAATTATCAAAACCAATTATTCGTTATCTGAAATTTAAAAGGAAACTTTTTAAAAGTAATTTTTCGTCACTTTAGTTTAATGGATCATGGATGACAATTGGATGATTTTCGATGCAATACAAAAAACCAGAAGGGAATTGTATATTTTTGAAATATGTTCTTATCACGAGGGTTGTTTAACATTTTTTCTCTTGTCCACTATTATAATTAGGTTATCTACTAACACCCGTGTAGTTAGAAATGCAGTTATATTGTGTTCTAATTTTAAATTAAAAATACATTTGCGAAAAACTAAGGTGGCTCGGAAGTTAGAACTTCTACAGTGAACCACTAAATAACAAAATAATAATTAAAGCTTGTAATTGTATTTGTTTAACTGTTGTTATTAAAGTGTGCGTGTTTAATCAGTTTTGTCTAAGTTATCATTGGCGCCCGTGTCATTATTTATCAAAAAGTTAGTTAATAATTATTTTGGGCAAATAAAGTTAAATTTTTGTCGAAATCTGTAGGGAATTAAATAAGCGGTCAAAATGTTTACGGCGGGCATATACATTATTGAAGAGGGGGCAGTATTTCATTTTGTAATATGAAACAGTGGCTTTGCTGGTCTCGAATAGATTTTGCAATATACTTGACATAAGCACACAGAACGCTAGACAAGACTACCGATTTCATTAAGATTAACAACTGCTGGAGTTCTGCAGGCACCGTTATCCCTGCTTGATATTTCGATATTAATTTTATTGTTACAATAAGAAAGTTAATTAAACCAAATTTAAATTAAGTCTTTACATTTAGCAAGTTCAAAATTTAGTTTGCATTAGCTGCAAGTTTCCATTACAATTAAACTAAAATAATATTTGTAAATTTCCAATTAGCTTTTTATGCAACCAGTTAGGAAATGCATAATTTCGTATAACGAAATGCAATGTTTGCGAGATAAGCGATAGCAGATAACAGACAAGTAAAGATCTCAATTATTTAATCACTAGTTACGAAAAGTAAGACATAAACTCGAGTCTTGAGTCGACTATGAAAAATGACACTTTAAATATTAAAATTAGAAAATCTGATTTTCTATGTACGTGTAGCAACAAAGAACACATAATAATATGAAGAATGGATAACGCTAGATTATTCATGCTTTCACTACAAAAATAGAACATATAGGTAGAGTATTGAATTTACTTACTATTGTATTCTGTTTTTCCTGTTTGTCAAAGAAAATTCCAAACTAATGGATATAAATGTATAGATGCACATAAGCCTACGAATATTGTAACAAATAACCACAATTCGAAAGAAAAATGTATCAACTTCAATAATTTGATAGATTTCCATTTCTAGAAAATACCATTGAAGTGAAATTTCTATTTTAAAATATTGCGATGAGGAATTGAAATCATTTATGTTCCAGAGATTCTAATAAATTAAATCAGTGTATACGTAATACATAATAGATTTCAAAATCCTGCAGAGTTTTCCATTAATTCCAATATACAAATACCTACAAGTAAACTCAATTTATAATATTTTCATTCATTAAATAGTAGGTACTGGTAAGGAGAATAAAAGGAAAATATAAATCTGTTTGGAAGAGGTTTACTAAGAATTTGATTGCAGGAAAACTGCCTTGATAGCATTCAGGGATGATGATGGAAGATATTATGCTGTGCACAGAAGATGTAAGATTGATTTCCGAATTTTCCGTAAAGTGCACATCTAAATTTATACTAAAAATTATAGAGATTTTCAATAAGAATTCTGGTTTGAACTATGAAAGATATTTTAACTGATAAAGAAGTATCTTTCAGGAAAAGTAATTAAATTCTGTTAATTAATCTAAATGCAATATTTACGCTAAAATATTTGATGTCTGAGAAACAGTTAATTATCAAATAAACATTTGCAGTGTTAATTTTGTTTGAAACTTGTCTAAATTAATTAATTCTTTTCCCATATTTAGAATTTAATTGCTTTTTAGTTTGCTAAGAAGTGCAAAGTTAATTATTTAACATTACCTGAGATTCTGTAAACATTTTAAGTTGATCGAAGCATTTTTAATAGGTTTCCAATAAATTTTAATTATAATTGACCAATTAAGTTTTACCTTGATGATTGTGATGAAATTTTTTCATAATGAATAATGGTCGTATTTTAAATGAAAATCTGCTTAATTCAGCGTATTTCATTAGTAGTTATTATTGATTATGACTCAATATTCTATAACCATATTTAATCAATAATTTTTAATTTCGTTAATTACTAACTGATTATACTTATTTGATGTTGAATAAGATCCTAAAATGTAATAAGTACAGAAGTGGACGTCGACTTATAAAAAAAAACCAAGGGAAAGCTAAAGTTTTATTTCTGATGCATGTAAAATTG
Organism: Rhagonycha lutea; assembly: GCA_958510855.1. Taxonomy (NCBI): domain Eukaryota; kingdom Metazoa; phylum Arthropoda; class Insecta; order Coleoptera; family Cantharidae; genus Rhagonycha; species Rhagonycha lutea. Next base: position 86,441,464 of record OY294036.1, read on the forward strand.
CAATTTTAAAATATTTCGTAGTTTTCAACAGGCACAGCAGTTTTATTAGTTTATACTTGCATTCTGTGGCTAATGGATTGCTTGTAATAAAGTAATAGCGTGACATTTCTCGTATTTTGAATACCTTTCACAGTTTTTATGCTAATACATTTGATGAATAAATTGTAGATTAAATCAAAAAAGAAAAAAGTACACATACTATTGTAGTTAGATTGTATGCGAAAAACACAAGAACAAAAATTAAATAATATTGAAACATTAAAAGTGGCAATCAAAAGTCAGGAATGCCGCATGATATAAATATTAAAAATTTCTACAAATATAGCTACATTTTTATAAATAGAAGAATTTTTTTTTACTATCTCGGTTATTACATTTTACCATTATACAAATTATTTGCAGTTATTTATACAGAATTTTTGTCCTAGTACACCAACTAAAAACTTAATTTAGTCCGTCTCTCTTCAACAAACAATGGCAAATCATCAAGGTATAATTTGATCAGAGAATCTCTCTCTAAATGAAGAGAGTAAGGAATGTTATTTCTTTATTACTTTTTCCATTTGAATAAACAATCAATTATTATTTTTACGGTGGAAAAATTCTAATGTTCAAAACATTGAACAAATTGCTTTTCAAATTCAATGTTTTTGAAACTTAATTATAAATGTGAAGAAAGTTTATCTTGTTAAAAGTAATATTACACAAATCGAAATGCCAATTAGGGATGCTATATTAAAATTAATTCCTTTTATGCAACGTTTCCATGGGAAAACGAGAAATACTTTTCGTATCTACATAAGAAAAATTATTCTGAAAATAGAAAAATAATTAAAACTGCAAATACTTAAGTAATTATATAATTTCTTTAATCTAATTCAGGACTTAATTCATAAATGATATACTAACTAAAACTAATGCTAATAACAACTAATGAAACAAGTCTAATTTGTATTGTTGTTTATCAAGTAGTTTAAATTTAAATTAAAGGCTGCTCTCATTATTCAAAAGTTGATTACAAGAATTATTTTGCGATAATTTTATGATAATCAAATGTAAGGGTAAATATGTCTTTTTTTGGCATTTAAGGGATTTCGACAACATAAGGGTTGAGAATCGATGCTGTAGGGGGGGGATGTGTGGGGATCGTGGCACTAACAATGTTACGAAACGATGCGATGGAGTTAATCCATAACTACTATTAATATTGCAATGATATTCACCCTTAAATGAATAATTACCCCAAAAAGACCCCAAAAACCAACGTTATGCCGGAGTAGAGTTTTTCTCTTGTACAAAGTCGATGGGTTCGACAAACGAAATAAAAGGGTAATTTACAATAAACATAATTTATTAAATGGAAATAACCAATCGTTAACATTTGCATCAATTTACGTTTGACAATAGATCTGTCCCAAACCAAATGTGTTCATGTGTAATAATTCAAAAGACCCAAGTCACATTTAAATTCTCAAATACAGAAGCTAAACCTGGGTATTTTGATTATTCGTGTAAAAGGTGTAAATAACGGTTGATTGTACAAAATTTATTAACAAATTCATTAACAACACATATCGTTGTATTATTTGAATTTATTAAATTAAAACAAATTTTCTACCGTACAAATGGTAAACTTCATAAATTTCTCGTGCGCCACTGTAAGTTGAGTCGTCAGCAATCATCACCTGTTCTTTCGTCTTGAGAGCGCCAGATGTCCCAAACTTCAATCAGTGTTCCAAATGTGAAGTCAATCTCCAACAACTTATTACGTTTGAAATACACAACTTTTCATTAATTATCGAGCACAATTATTAATTCCGTAAAACGCGACTCTCGCAATTTATTCGCTACTGCGAATTTACAAGCTTCGCTTCTTAATTCCCGGATCAAAAAGAACTTTATTTGAGTTCCCAATCTGGGATGCACCAAGTAACTCAAACACGAGTTTCTGCTTTGGTCTTCACAGGAGAACTGCCCTGCTTGAGTTTCACCCAGGAACTGGCTTCATTCTCGCTCGCTCGCCTTTTGTGTTTTTCAAGAGCTCAAAATTTGGATTTTTGTGGTGGGAACTTACATTCCTGTTGACTAAAATCGCACTTATTTCCAGGTAACATAATGCTGTTAATTGCTTGTGCACTAAATTATTATTTTCACTTTTGTTTTACAGGAATCTGTTGTTGTTTTAAAAATCAAAAATCATTCACAGGATGTTACAACATTTTTGTATTTCACAAATAAATTCAAAATTGTTTTGTTTTATGTGTAAATTTCGTTACATGTGGTCGGTTTTTGTAATTGATGCAAATGTTTCTCATATCAGCCAAATTAACTGATTATTGAATTAAAAATCAAATAAAATTAAATCACTCCCTTATTTGTTTGCTGTCACTCTTAATTGATGGAAAATATCACAACAATATATTAAATTTATCGGTCTGTTTGTCTGTCTGTAAGAAACGTGAAAGGTCACTTACGATCAAAATTTTTATGAGAATAAAAACGACTCTTTTAGTTTTATATAAAAGTTATTTAGTTTTATTTAGTAGGAAAGTTAAGATTTAAAAAATGGATGCTCTGTTCATAATATAAGTATGACTGATTACCTGATTAGTGATTACCAGCAGCAAAATAGGTACATTTCAGCTACCCATCCCATGTTGAATTTGTGGCAAAGCTTAATAGTTGCGAAACTTTAATCAGAAACTTTTGGGGAGAGAAGTGTAGAAATGATGGCTTACCTAGTCGAATTTTTTGCTGGATTTAGTGTGAAAACTTTGAGCTTAAAATTCCATTAGCTGAGCCTCAATTTTTCCGAAATAATTTGCGAAACTTTATGGGATGGGCTGGGAATACATTTTTCTATTACTCTTCTCATTTTGAATGTTTGTATTAAATGGATGTCGATCGATAAAAATTAGTTTAAACTTCATTTTCATCAATTTAATTTAACTTTAATAATTTATTATATTTAAGAAATGTATGATGTTGTTCAGAAATGATCAATTTTGATACATGGTAAACTGGAAAAAATATTAGAAAATATTGTATAAATTGAATCAATAAATTCATAATACAGAGATGCTTGCGACTGGTAAATATATATGAAAACTTGTACACCTCCACTGTGATCGCTTTCGGCATTGTCGCACCTAATGGATCTGTACGATGATAGATTTTCACATACATAAGCAAGCGACCGACGACGTGAGATAAGCCAAACGTTCCAACAACACTGCATGAAAATAGGAGCAATCGAAACATTGGACCACAAACTTCATTGCATTATCAGCTGAATTCCATTTTAGCCATACGGCAGAGTCTCATCAGATGCACCTTGGCTTTGTGAACCAATCCAACGAAATTACTTAAGCCCACTTAACACGTAAAATTTCTTAGTAATTGGAGGTTCATCCTGGAAGGTGCTGGAATTTCTGAACTATGTTGTCTTGGGCGGCTTTGCCTATGGATTTTACAATGTTGGTCAGGTCATTATCTTTCTCAAAGTCTTTTATTGTCATACAATTCAGAAATTCAATGCTGGTAAGCATGCTCTGGCTTATTTTCTGCATGCTTTGTGATCCCAAGCAGACATTTCCGCATTTTATATATTTCTGGCCACTGTCGCTCATCTTTAAATGGTTAGAAATATAGAAATATTCTGGTAATATTGTAATAATAAGCGGTCCAGTAAGTTTGGACCGTTTCGATTTTAAACATCTATGATTTACTTCTTCTTTTATCAACATTTTATTTGCTTTTAAACAAATTAAATTTTTCTGACTTCCTGCACATAAAATTTATATGTAGATACGTCTCTGCCCATAACAACCACCTATAGTTAAAATATACAAATTGCATTTTAATTCATCGCTTTAATCTGAAAAGGTTGCGGCTTAAAAAATATCACTCAATAGTGTTCGTACAAAAAATGAGAAATTAGTGCCTTTTCTAGGTTATCTTTGAAGTTAAGGTTATGCTTTAGTTTCCTCAGGACGCAACTAACATTATCTGATGTTCTTCTTAGCTATCTTACTTCTTATGTATGTAATAAAATAAGTAATTTCGTTTTACTTTCATATTTTAATTTTTTACTGAAAGAATTTCCTTCTAAAAGAACTTTGAAGTTTTACACTAAAGATTTTATAAATAACTTTAGAACTCCATCTGGGTTTTTAAATTGATGATAGACAGTTGAGATCTTTTTCGGGTTTCCTGTAAATTGCAGGCCTATTCAACTTACGAATAGGTTGATTACAAAAGCTTTTGTGTTTACGAAGTTCCCTTGAACATCCAGATAAATACATTTAAACTTGAAAGAAAATTTCTTGCTTAAAATTATCAGGTACTCAAATATTTCATTTGTAAATATTATTTAAAAAAAAAAAGACTATAATTTGTAATATACATTCAAGTTATTCTTATAGAATATTCTTTTACGTAAGTTTGCATAAAAAATAGCAAGATGATGCAATGCTTCATTGGGCAAATATTATACAAATGTAAGGTATATCAAAGTCAACGGCATAGAAAATTAGCAAGAATGTAATTGAAGAGTGGAATAATTCAGCATGATAACTTAATGTAATTTAAGGACACTATTTTCAATGAATAATTTATCAACGTTTCAGAGTTTCTTCAAGCTTCTTAATGAAAAGACCTCTGAAAAACATCAGACGTCGTTTTCGGGCTAGAAATGTTACGTTTGTTTTTATCAAGAGAAAGTAACATAATATATTAACTAACAACATTTTACTAGTAAACAAATATCTTAATTACATATCAAATATCTCGGTAAATTAAGATTTGGGTCAAAATCTTGAGTAATCTAAATGTAAACAGAGTATCGGTTTAGGGAAACTGAGATAAGGAATAAGGGATGATTATTAATTAACATACTTTACCTCAGAATATATTATAACCTGATAACACAATAGCGGATCCAAATAAATTTTAAGGGTGTGGAGAAGGGGAGGGTTTAAGGTGAGAGGTTAAGGTTTGGAAGGATTTATAGAAGTAGAAACTATTTTTAAATACTTGAAAACATTTTCGTACTATTCTTGGGGGGTTTGAGAGATATTATCCGATTAGTGCTTTTATATCCTCTATTGTTATAACTGCCTGTTAATATTTCACAATGGCATATCGACTGCTTTTTTTTTGTAAAAAGTAGTTTTCCGCTATTATTACTCAGTGAACGAAATATACCTATATAAATTGAGATTTCAGCTTATCTAAAAGATAATCTGGTCAGACTGCACTTTGTAAGGAAACTGACAGCTACAGTAACATACTCCTATAAAGTTAGTTATTTGTCACTGCTTTAATTTCAAATTGTGTAATCTATTTTCACTTTACCAAACTTTAACAAAATTGTTAAACAGTTTTTACAGAAATGTTATGAAAATCAAGTATCAACTGCTCCGCTGGTAGTCAATTTACTTTTATTAGTTAAAATAATTTTGTTGAAAGAGTTCCAATTTAAATTTTTACCTTTTTGTATAGAATGTTAAAGTTTATTGATGAAATTTTACATAGAAATATTCCTAAGAGCAATGTCTACTGCTGTACTGGATAACTAATATTTTATCATTATTTGGTCAGAGCCGTGCCAACTGGGGTTGCAAAGGCTGTACATGTACAGTATCCAGGCGGAAGGACCCTCATGGGTAGCAAAAGTCTGAATGAAAATAAACGGGAAAATAACTCATATTGATAAATAGAAGTACCTACTCGTATAAAATATTTTAAAATGTAACAAGGGACTTAAAAGGCATTTTGGTCCTGTGTTTTATACATTATTTTATGCATTTCTAGTGAGTGCAAAAAACAAAATTAATTATTGTAGAGCTAACTGTTGAATTAAAATTACATTTTTTGAATATTATCTTCATTTATGGATACCTATAGATATTATTTTATTATTTTGATCTATTTATTTTAAATATTTATTTTAAAATGTTAGTTTGACATTATTTCCATTATAAAGTTACATTTTGTCATGGAATCGTCTTGTTTTTTCATTTTAAATCCCTTAACGTTTAAAGTGACACTTTAATCTTTGGAAATGAGAGTCAAGTTGAAGTTTACATTCTTAGAGTGTATTAAAGAATCTTATGATCACGTGTATGCATTAGCAAAAAGCTGTGATTAGGTAATTCCAAAAATGTTAACCTAGTTCTATTTTGGGATCTTGTTTGGTTATATATTGTCGCGTTTCAAAATCAACCCCTAATTTGCAACCAAAAATTTTTAATAAATAGTTGATCCGAGATATTATTTTTCTTGAAAACGTGAAACAGAAATTTGTAATTAATTTTATAATTTGTAAACAGGTGATCAGTACCTATTAAAGTTGTATTTTGAATTCATCAAAGACTTGAATAGTTCCTTATTGTAAAAAGGTGACATTTTTAAATAAACAAATGGCAAATTGTAGGATTGTAAAATATTGGATTTTCAAATGATCCAAACGATGCTGAATTTGAATATAAAAGTAAAAGAGGCGTTTAATTGATATTTAACATTTCATAAACAAAATAAGTTTATTTGTGTTTCTTACCTGAATTAGCAGTGATCTGAATTAAGTTTAACTTCAATTGATGGATGAACATCATTTTATCACTACAAAAAAGGAAATAATGGAACAAATTTCGCATCCAGTTTTTAATATTATTGTAGAAATTCTTGCATATAATTTTTGTAGTGATTCCCTTACTTACGTAATAAGCTGGCAAGAGTCAATCAGATTGAAGTTTTTTTTTTCTATTATTTTCTATGGTTAAAAATACTTAAATCTGATTGGTTTTTGCCAGCTTCTTACGTAAGCAAGAGAATATCCTAATCACTATGTGAACTCCGCTTTAGGCATCACTACAACAATTTTAAGTAAGAATTCTTACAATAATAATTATTAAAGTGATACATTTTTAAGATAATAATCAATGTTCCAAAATTTTTATACGTTTTTCCACAAAACTTTGGATAATACGTTATTCAGTGAGCAACGGACGCTTCAATTCATCAATTCAAATCGGTTTTTATAAGAAGATTATTGGAAACATTACCGATGATATTAAAATTGGAATCATTAATTAAAATTTCAATGCGGTCGCATATAAAATTTTTAGAGGTTAATTTTAATAAGAATTCATCTACCTGGATAAAATTGGGTCAACTATCCAAGCAATAGATGTACACGTGTCACGTGTTTAATTATATTCATATTTAATATATTTCAATATTCATTACCTACTAACTTTTTTAAATTAATTTGAAACATTTAATTCGCAAAGTTTGTTCGATCATTGAAACAATTTAACATAATAGAAACGGTGCAGGATCCAGTTAATTACAGAAGGGGTGTGGATACACCTTACCAGTGACGTAGATTTTAATAAAGTTAAAATTTAACATGTTGATAATTGTACAGAGTTGAATGCAAAACTGTGTAAATGTGCTTCTGTGCAATTATCTTGATTAATTCGATTGGATCTGTGATCCTTTGGTTCAATAACTCTTTTTTAATTGAATCTTATCATCCCGTTTACTAAAGAGTCTACATCAATTCGGATGAGCATAGCTTATTTTATTATTAAAAGGAAAGAATCTACAAATTGGAAGGAACACAGATTTTCCCCAGTTACAGTTATAAATTTAGTGTCACACTTCGATTTGCAGAGGACAATACATATTATAGTTTTTAAATAAAATTAATTATCTTTCACTTTGGAGCTTCAAAATAATTTGTTTCGTCCTGTTAGGTTTTATTTAATTTTTTTTTTGAAGAAGTTAACTTAAAAACTGTAACCAATTATACAAATTTAAACTTAGCCCCATTGTGGGCTCTAAATTCGCTATAATTATGTATTTTTTTATTTTTTATAAAAGTAAAAATATGCAAAAGTGAAAGAAAGAATCCATGATCTTACAATGGGACTAAGCTTAAAATTTGTAGAAGCGACCAGTTATTTAGAGGATTTTTAAAAATTAAATGGGAGACACAGGACGAAATAAATAATTTTTTTATTTCAAATATATTTTACCTTAGGTATATTATTCAATTAAGAACCCTCAATGAGATTAGGCTTAAAATTTGTGGAATTGGCTGGTGGCTACAACTTTGTAGACATTTTCTAAGGAGAATTAAATGAGACCTACAGGACGAAGCAAATTATTTTGAATTTATAGGGTATTTTGTTTAGTATTAATACCGAATAATAAATATTTCCGAATGAATTAAATTGATTGAGATGCAAAATTTTAATCATACTAGCAATATAACTAAACGAAATCCCACAATGGCACAAAAATGAAAAAGGAGTTGCAGGTGAAAAGAAAAATAATTTTCTTAAAATTAAAAACTGCATTGTTTCGGATCAAGATTCGAATATGGGATTAGGTGAAAATTTGTATAATTGACTACAATTCTTTGCAGAATTTTTTCCAAAAAGTCAAATCGGACATACAGAACGACAAAAATGTTTAAAATTCTTTTTTTTTAAAGTTAAATAGCGTCATTAATTAATTTTTCACTTTACCAATACAAGACGTAGGCATGGTAAAGTATTTGAACTGAATATTTTTTTTTTATTTTGACGGATTTACATTTATTGAGGTCCCACGAGTTGAAAGAGACCAAAAATCAAGAAATGTTTGTATGTCTGTGTGTCTGTCTGAATTTTGTGTGCATTCCACAACCAAGTTTCATATTTGCAAGTTTTGCGAATTTTGTTTACTTATTTTCATATTCCAAATATTTAATTTCTTATATTTTTAAATAGCAAGTAGGTGACATCAAATCGACGTTACCTGGAACGAACAAAAAGGATGTTACCAATTTTCCACTAATTCACAGAATTGTTTTCGGATTTGCTGGTTCTTATTAGATCCATATATCAATTAAATGCAATCACTGATTATAAGAGCCGATTATAATTAAATTTCTACAAAGAATTGTTTTCAATTTGGAAAAAAATATTATTAACTCTATTAAAGTACTACTGCGTTTCTGTGTTATCACCAGGAAAAGTAGCGATTTTGCTATTAGTTATATTGTTTGAGTAAAGAATATCAGATAAATATTTGACAACAATAGCAGATGTTTAACCAGGTTTGAATTTCAAACTTTTATTTACAATATGGTAAAAAAAATCGAACTAAATATAACAGGAAAAAGTTTTAAATAATTGATACTAATATTAAACAGTGACACATTTCTGACTGTAATTTTACCTTTTTTTTATTGCAAAAATATGAAACACGTAATTTACAATTTATTTTTTACACTTACGAAATTTCGGCTCAAATGTCGAAATATTCGAATTAAAATTGTGATTTTCTTTAATAGTTAGACTAAAGTAAAAAAAAATAATACTTTCAGAGTGCAGCAATAACAATTTGCACTTCGAAGTAAACTAATTAGTTAATTTACTACTGGAAACTGCATTTGAATATTCGTGTTTGTGTTTGTTTGATTTCAAAATGCTGTTCTATATCGGAGACTTCTCCATCCGAAACCCTAAACTCAGTTGTGCGTTTGTTCTCATTAAATTTGCATTTTATTTTCGGTTTGGTGTGGGGTTCCTCGAAAAAAAGAATAAAAGATTAAAATTATTTATATGGATTTAGTTCATTAAAATGTCCTTACATCAATGTGGGTTTGGGGGAGCTAAATTTCACGATAAAAAGTTTCATCGATAATATCAAAACCGCGGTCACACATTAAGGTTAATTATAATTTATGATTTAGCTAGTAATTTTGAATCATAAACAATTTTTACATTCTGGAGTCTTTAAAACTGTGACTAGTTTTTGCACTACTAACTCAACAATATACGATCGAGAATATTCTTGGAGTTACGAGGTATTTAATAAGTTTACTATCATTGGATACGGAATAAATGTTCGTCCTTAAATAAACTATAGAGATGTCGGATCCTGGAAGTTTAAAACCGTAATAAACCGTTATTATGTCATTAATAATAAACGTAAATATTGCGCCCCTATAAAATTATTGCATTTTATGGCGTAGCCACAAAACTAGCGTAGCTTTTAATTTAAAAGTGAAGGAAGGAAACGCGTCAATTTAAAAACTGCCACTGAAAAATTAAATTGTCATTTACTAATCTAAAAGTTCTCGAGTTTTTAAAAATATTAGTGAAGTTTTGTAAAGTTCGAGAAACAAAATTATAAAAAATTGCTTACTTAAAGTATGAAAACTTAGAAGCATAGTACATTTTGTCAGCTTTGTTTAAGTCAATTCATTACAATTTTGTGTAAGCTTTATCAGTGTCGTATAATTTCGTCGTAGAACGAGACTTATGCCGCTTTGTCTTGCTAAATCATGATGCAGAACCAAACTGTTGATCCTAATGTACATTGTAAAAAATTTAGATTTCTGTTTCTTCCGTTGAAACTGATTTTCAGTTCCGCATATGCTTTCATGTTTTCCGCCGGACTAGCTACATCGGACGAGTTTTAGAGGGACTAACAGGATGAGATTTAATACTTTGAAATTATATGCGATGGAACGGAAAAAGAAAATAATAATGTATTTGGAATTCTACAATTTTTCTTCCTATTTCTGGATAAGCTAAATAGGGGTACAGATTTATTTTTGATTAGCATTACTAACGCGTATTTGCAATTTTTTTAATGCAATTACTGGCAACCATATAAGAATATCTTGTAATCCGTTCTTGAAACATACCAAGGTCTATTCATGTTTGTTAAATTTTGCTCTACTTTTTTAGAAGCCTTGCTCGAGGTTTTATTGCTACTACAATATTGATTTAGAAATCTGATGTCAGTTGTTTTGTTGTCTTACGGACTTGCCAAAATAAATGAGTGATTTGAAAGAAAAGTATGCTTATTTGTTATCGGTAATAGCGCAGTATTACTCACTTTTAGTTACACGAATATATAAGTTTTCAATAAGTTAAAGTAAAGGGTGACCGACAAAAAATGTTGTGGTGGTAATAACGGTAGTCTAAAGTTAGATGAGACGAAGGACAACATAAAAGTGACGCCGATTAGGACGCGACGCTTTCTATCGATATCGATCAGAGACGCCAGTTAAACCACTGCTCCCTTATTACTTTACTATACTTTGTTACTAAATTATGATACTTTAATTTTTCTAAATAATATGTATTTACTCGTAATCCTTTTATAATACCAATAATAACAACAACAAAGTTAAAATATTTTAACTTATATTATATAAAAATTTGTAATAATAAAATTAAAATTGAAAACGATTAATTTTCAGCTGACGTATTCGTGACGGCAGTACAGTGGCTAAAGTTAGCCTAATTAAGGATGAGGACAGGAGAGGAGTACTCGGAGTTGTCAGAATATGGCGGCTCCTACGGTGGAGGCCGCTACGGCACTACCTCATGGAATCGCGGAAGAAGTCGGGTTCCGGCAGAAGCTGAAGATGCGTTGGGCGGTAGCGATAGTCCTCGGGGATATTCTAGGGGTCGTTCGGGACTTTATTATTCTCCTCCTGGAACCTCCTACACGATTGTCGAAAGACCTTCGTCTGGAATGCATCACCATTCCGCAAGAGATTACAACTCACATCATTTTAGTAAAAGTCCCAGAGGTAAGATATGATCGTCAATAATATGTAATTTTAATTATTGGAAAATAAAAGAATTGAACTTATTTGCTTGTTTTTGTAAATTACGTACATAAAATTGAATTAAATTGATTGGATTTATTTCTATTTTAGGTACTTATTTAGGAAGCAATCCAAATTTTGATAAATCATTAAGCAATAATAAAAAACGAGCTATATCACCAGAACAAGTCTTACGTCTTTTTGGTGCCCAAAATCAATCAAATTCAAAATTAAATGTTGAAAGGTCAAGAAGGTCTCCAGCAAGTAGTCCAGCCTCTACCAGTCATCAAGTAAATTATAGATCACCATCTTATGGATTCAGTCTTCACGAATTAGTTACTAGAACGGTTACTATGGTACGAGATCCTCCTGAAGGAACTCATGGTTTTGGTATATGCGTTAAAGGAGGAAAAGAAGCTGGTGAGTTTATCTAACCGATTGATTGTGTTATAATAGCACCTAAAACTTTCTCTAAGTAGTTTATTTTATTATTTCTATTTGTTTTCCATTTCTGACTGTTGCTTTATTTTTCCTGCTTTAGGTGTAACAAGTATCTGTTGAATCAAACGTAAATGACATTTTTGGCTTCAGTTCAAAAAATTATAATAATTTAATAATAGAATTGTGTCCTGAGATAGTTGCACATATTTGGAATTTATTTTACCATGCTTTCCAGTTTTTGTTTGAAAATAAAATAATCTTTGAAAAATAAAAGTGATTTCAGTTTATTTAGTTTATTTATTTCATCATTTAGTTTATAGCAACGTGGAGTATAAAAGAAGTATCTAATCCTTTTACGTGATTTGGTGGAAGGTCTTTAGATTTTTTAACTTGGAACTTTATGTAGCCTTAAAGATAACGTACCAGGGGATAGTAAATTTAAAGTTCAAATTTTTTCATTTGTTCCTTTTACACTATTAAATGTTATCATCTTTCAGCATAAAGTAGTTTTGTAAAATGTGAGCCGTTTAGCCAAGTTATTACTTCAACAGAGATTCTGCATATTATTAAAAAATTTGAATAACAAGAAAAATTTAGTATGAATAAATCTTTTTAGAAATATAAATGCAGATATACCGTTTTATAAAGTTTGTAGCTAAAATGTAAAAATTTTTACGATTTTTAACCCTTCAGAGGACGTGCCTCTATACGTCGCCGTCGTAACTTCTGGTTTAATGTTGCCAATTTTGTTGTAATAAAATTTTTAATTTGTTCTTCGAGAAAATTTCATTAATTATTATCACCCCATTTTTCACAACGTTTCACAAAGTCTATTTTACAATAACTTATTAAATCAAATCGTCCCATTAATTTGTTTTCGTTCTCTTCGCCTTAATAGAAAATTAATAACGCAACATTTAATAGTCAATTTTCCTTGTTTTTATGTTCACATTTTTTATTGGAAAGATCAATAAATTCCATTATCTACATAAAGTATAAGCAACTTTAAAGTTAACAGACAGACATCACTAATGCGATTAGAATAGTTATCAACTTTATAATGCGGTCGTATGTACCTTCCTACTATTAAAGCAAGAGATTATCCCTAATGATTTCATAAATGATCGCTTCGTAAGACTAAAATCCTCAAAAGTTGTACAGAAGGTATGTGTATGGGGTGGGGAGTGTAATAAAGTAGTATCGATTAATACTATCAAAAATTGTACTGTGAGACAGATGAGACCAGCAACTATCTCGTTAATCCATCTTGATCGTCAGTATAATCAAGGTTTTTCCTGAATATCTCGAAAACAAACTGGATACATAGAAAATAATATGAGTCTCTTTGAATCGTCGCTTATACTGACGCGCTACATGGATTAACGAGGCCCATCCCTTCCCATCTTCTGCACATTTTTTGGCAGTGTCAAAAAGTACCTGCCTAGAATATATTCTGATCTTCCTCAAGTCTTCAACAGAAATAGAATTGATGCATTCGTCCCTCAGCGTGTTGAAATTTGAGTCCTCCTTGCACAGAGGTTCTTCTAAATCCAAATTGACGTTTACAATATTCCATACGTAATAAAATACATCAATCATTGTTGCTTTATATTGTGTAAACAATGAAGTATTTTAATTTCCATTTAAAAGTTTCCTTCGGCAAGTCACACGAAATAAAAGTCCTTCTTGAAAATTATGTTTTTGTAATGTATGGCTGTTTATTTTTAAGGTGTCGGAGTATACATTTCACGGGTAGAAGAAGGCAGTGTTGCTGAAAAGGCTGGTTTAAGACCTGGAGATTCGATCCTCGAAGTAAATGGCACTCCCTTTACAGCTATTACTCATGACGAAGCTCTCAAAGTAAGTTATATTTTGATATATAAGCACGGTAATAAATAAGCAAGTAACACGAGTGTTACATTAAAATTTACGAGAATGTAAAAATGTCATTGTAATATTAGAAAGTTTTTTAAATTATAAAATGGAACAGTCTCAATTTTTAAAGCGTCAAAGGGTGTGGGTGAAATTATTATGAAAATAATTATCTTAATATCGTCTTTCTATAATTAATACAAATATGAATCAGTTTAACTGTTTATTAACATCCTTCGCAGACTTATTGGATAGTCATATCAAAATGGGGGCATCGTGTAACTTGCATAGCTTCGCTGCATATTAGCTACTGATTAGGTATGTAAAGGATGTTAACACGCAGAAGGTAGATTTTGAATACGACAACCTTTATCGTTCTAAATGAAAAATAAATAAATAATTGACTGACTATTACAATTTATTGATTATTATTTCTATATTAAGCTTTAGTATTACTAGTAAACATAACACAAAATCATTGAAATCGAAAATAATGTGCTATATCCGTACCTTTTTTCAATAATAACTAAAAAGTTTGAATTTATTCTCTTTTGAATTTAAAAGCTACTTTATGCGAGTAGTAAAATCGTACCATGCAAGTGCTATTGTATTTCCATGTTCCTCTTTTAGTGTTAGACTTTATGGCAAATATTCATTTTATATGTAAATATGTAGTAAAATTTAGTCAATATTAGGCCATATTACCTCTTTGGGCTTTATTACAGTTGTTGAAATATATTCTGGAGAATACAGAGTTAATTTTAATTTGTCAACCGTCATTCAGTTAGAAGTTCCGCGTTATTGTCAAATATGATATTTTTAATTCATGTTTTATGTAATTTATTTTCAGAATCTTGCAAAAATAGCAAAATTCTGAAATTAAGATTCGGGGATTCCCAGATATTTCAGCTTTTCAAAAAACTTCTTGTGTACTATTGAAAGAGTTGAAACAAAGCAGTGCTACTACTGCAATAAAAAAACGTAATGGCACTTTAACAAAATTTGCAGCTATTTTGATGGTTGATTTGTTTATCCCAACAAAATTGAAATAAATTTTGAAACTATGTAGCTTCGTTTTTACAAATAATGTACCCTCAGATTTTATCGGAAAAAATGCAATTCCCTTCTAACTTTGAGAACATGTAAAAGTTAACCTAAAAGCCAAAAATACTAAAATTAGGGTGTGATTGTGATCTAAAAGTATAGTAAATTTTATGTTTTCTATCATAAGGTCCACAATTATTTCACCTATCTTCTCTACTATGATAGAAAATGTTTGCAAGGAAAATAAATACTACTGTAAAACATACGGCTTGGTTTCCTATTTCTAATCGTAAACTATTAACTTGATAAAAAAAATAAGAAAACTTAATTTACGGAAAATGCACAGCTCCTTCATTTTTTTTGTAACTATTTTCGCGTTATAGATCCGAAAATAATAAATTTTTGAAATAACTGTGCTGGAGCGTTACATCATTAATCTTTATATTTCATAAATAATATCACAAATCAGCCAATGTCAGTGCCACTACAGTTTTTGATACATCCTATTTTCTAGTTGTAGCCTCTTTGGTTCAGAATAAGAGCATAAATTTTAGTTGCATGAGGTTAGTCCATACAGTGGCAAACAATCACTAGTTTCCCCTAATTCTCCGATTTCTTTAACATACAACATTTATGGGATTATAGGTCAGGAAAAGTAATTTCATGAAAATGAAAAACATGTAAACTGGTCATGCAACATAACTGCTCAAATGGTTAAATTATCCGGGTAAATAGTTACTCTAAAAGGGAATCTTGGACGGTTGGTCAATTTTCACATTTGGAACGCTGAATACGAATTTATTATATTCTGCTTTTTTTGTAATTTAATTTTTAGTTTTAAGTTCAGCTTTTTTACGGTAAAATTGAAATTAATTAGAATTTTTTAAGTAAAAATTAGTGAGGTATTATAAACACTTCCGCTTCGGAAACATAAAATTAAGTTTGCGTTTAGACTGTAAATTTAGAATGTGGATCCGGACCTTTACCTATGTAGATCAGTAATTAGTTTTTTTTTTTGCTTTTATATAACAGACATTATTGCATCCATGATAAATTTCAGACAAACTTTAATAATTATGTACTCTATGCAAGCTTTAAGTTGAAGTTAATAACTCGAATAGAATTTCAAATAATTAAGCTTTACCGAGTTCACATGTGCTCAGGGCTATAAAATCTAATAATAATAGTAATTTAACAAATTGAATTGAAATTTTCTATCTACCCAAAGTTTTGTCTATATTATTAATTTCATAAATAAAATAAACTTTTTCTAAAATTACTTATTAAAGTCGGCTCAGTCGTATAATTCAATTACATGAGACTCTTAATTTTTATTCTTAAATTTTATTCCATAAATGTTTAATTTATTAAATTTATTCATAACCTTACTAGTGAGTTTCTACCTATCATCTACACGACGTTGATCAGCTGGGAACTTGCATTCGTCCATCTCCAAGTAATTATTTATTTCGCCGATTAATTTTTTTAATTAAGTCCGCAAAAACTAGGATACTGTAATTTATTATCTTCTGTTTTGTTAGTTCAGTTTGTACACATTTTAAGTAAGTTTATTGTTATATTATAACTCATAAATTGGTAGGTATTAAAAGAATAGAAATAATTTATGCATGTGGAATTAGGTATTTTTTACATAAATAAGTAAGCAAATCAAGTTTCCTAATACAAATCTCGTTTTCCAAGCAAATTACATCATTTGTCCTATTGTTACATTTTGCTTTTGAATTCCATATGAAATGCTACTCTAAACAATTAATTGTGAAAATTTTGTAAATGGCGTATTATCTGTCCTTTTAAATCAAATAAATAAATAAAAGTATAAGTAAAGTAAGAGCATAATAACCTATAATAACAATAAAACTATTTGAAAGTAGATAAATAATAATTTCCTAGAATACCAATAATAATAATGAAAATTCCAGCATTCTTTATTGAAGCAGGGCAGAGTAAACAAGGAAATTACATAATGTCGTTTCCGTATCTGCAACCAGGTAACAGGCTATATTTATGGTAAGACACCATCCTGAATAGATACCCTTTTATTAAATTTCAAAATTATATAGGGACGTCAACCCGTTTGTTCTCAGTATATTCCCTGCAGGTTGCAGGATATCAATTTTTAATATACCTGTAATAAATTATTATTTTG
The DNA here is from genome assembly GCA_958510855.1 of Rhagonycha lutea. Taxonomy (NCBI): domain Eukaryota; kingdom Metazoa; phylum Arthropoda; class Insecta; order Coleoptera; family Cantharidae; genus Rhagonycha; species Rhagonycha lutea. The sequence goes on from OY294036.1 coordinate 86,458,611, forward strand.
CATATTTCATTTTTTAACCTAAAATTATGGTAACTCTCGAGTAAAAGATATAAGATTAGATTAACTCCTTGAAAATATTAAAAAAAATTTAAACTCGATTTTTCGTAGGGCCAAAAAATTATAAAATTATCCCTATTTTGATGGATAACATTTTGTACCTAAATGTGAATTAAAGTTTATAAAAATTTTGCATAATAGGAATGTTATAGTTTATTGTAGAATTCTGTATGCTTTCTTGCTAATAATTGATGCTCTCTAATTGCTTTAACCAAACAAATGTCTGAACTCATTAATTCAATGTCTGAACCATATAATACGAGCATAATATAGTATTATGGTGTTATGCTGCTATGCTAATCAGCAAAGAGATTATAATAATATTGAGAAAAATAAAATTTTGACGTCCCCTTTTGAATACATTTAAAAACTGAAATATTTGTATCTTATGTACAATTTATACAGCCGACATCTTAGGAAATTTTTGTTGTACTAATTTACCTAGTAAAATTTCCATAAAGTAAGTTAATACCGGTTAATACTTCTATCCACTTTCCCCATTATCTTTTATTCATTTATATATTTTTTTTAATTATTGAAAATTGAATACATTTTTCTCTTCTTTTCAATTCTTAACATCAGATCATCATTGTCATTTGACCACAATTTAAATAAGTTTAAAATATTGTTTGAAGGCCTCATTTCAAAACCTATTTAGGAAAATATCAACGAATTTAGTACTTGAAATTTTAAATGGGAAAATCGTTGATGAATTAGCAGCAGGCTTTATAAAAAGGTCATCGCTAATTAAAGAGATAGATTTATTCCATTCAAATTACGAAAATTATATACTTCTTCAAGTTGGCACTTCTATACCATTCTAATAATTATGGATTGGACAAGCTATTGTTATAGAAATATAATTCTTCCCTACTTGAATAGAAACAAATTGAGGGAAAATAAATTAGCATTCTTCAATGGGATTAAAAATTATTTTCTTTTATTAATAAACGTTAATTTATTAACTCGTGATAATAATTAATTATTTTATTTTAAAATATATATAAAAATAATTTATTAATTAAAATAAAGTAATTAATTATTAACAATTTAGTAATATTTAGTATATACTTCAGCAAGTATATGGAGATTTAATATAATTGAATAATTAATATATTAATAATAGTAATAAATTAGTAATAATTAATAATAGTAATTAATTAAATAGTAAATAATTAATAATAGTGCACCTAGATTTTTTAAGATATCCAAATTACAAATATATGCATTTATTTTACAATTTCCTTAAATAAATAATTACGATACCAATAATAATTATTGTGAAACATTTAGCTAATTGGATTAGTCATGCAGAGAAGTTAATTTAACCAGCAAAGCTCTTGCAAATTTTTAATTTTACAGCACCAAAGTTTGAGTTACTTTAAGTCTGCTTTAACTGCTACTTCATTTTCAAGTACCTTTAAGTTGTAATGGTATTTGAAATACTTGCTAAATAATTCAAAGTAATTAAAAGTACTATTTCAAATTTACTTTTAAGTAGTATTAATTTGAAAACTTGTTTCGGCTTCTCTACTGTGGACATTTTTTTGTAAAATATTTATTGTTATTACGAAGTATTAACTTTAATCTCTCGATATCTTTTATTGCCTTTTGAACAAAGAGAATCTGTAAGATACCTAATAAAATAATATACAAATGTGCTCAGTTCGTGGGCACTTTAATGTACCGCCATTAAACAGAATATTATGTGCTACCTCTACCTACTATTATAAAATAATATGTATCTATTAATTTCTACGTTTTCGAAAATTAATAATTTAATTACAATTAATAACCTAGAGATGAGGCAACAGTGTAGTTTCATTAATATTTGCAATGTTCGTTTCATAAAAAATTTGAAATATTCGAGGATCTTTCTGGTATTGTACATTTTTAGTATAAGAAAATTAGGAAAAAGAAAATTTAAATTGTGTCCGTATAGTTTAACCTACTAAAAGCCACCGTGTCTAAACCGTCAGCATCATACCGATATCTGAGGAAGAATTACACCTAGGTCGCTATTCCATATAGAGTTGGTCAAGTAACCATTTTCAAATTTTTTTATTCTTCTTTGTTTGTACAATTTTTACACAGCACATTTCTAACGATTTACAGGGTTTACAGAAATTAATATATGTCAGTTTCTATTATTTATTCTTGAAAATTGAATACATTTTTCTCTTCTTTTCTATTCTTAACATCAGATCATTGTCATTTTTGAATTGAATTAAAGAAAATTTGTTTCGTAAGAAAATGGTCTACAAAATTATTTTTTACACATTCTCGCCTAAATTCAATTTCAAAAGGTGACATTTTAGTATTGATTTATTCTTAACTTTATTTTTAAAATAATCACATCTCCAAGGGAAAGTTTTTAGACGACGACAATTTTCCTTTGCAATTAACAAAGTTCTGTTTGTGCACTATTCTAGACTTTGGAATGGCGAGAGTAGCTTGAATTTACGCCAGTTACTAAAATGAACCTTTGACTGTTAAAAACCTGTCAAATTAATTCAAAATGTTAAAAGGAATCTAGTTTCATTTAAAAAAAATACCGACAAAGCATTTCTAAAATAGCCGCCATTAAAAAACTAGCTCTTTTTGGTCTGGGAGCCATGTGTTTTATCTGAGGGTATTCCTAAGAATAATTAATTGCTTTCATATCTCGATTCTCGAGCCGTTTTTGTGAATTCCAAGATTTTGCGTTTGCGATGAAAATTTTTTTAACAGATTATTAACATTTTTGGGACATTACGGTGTCCATATTTTATACTTAAATTTTGGACTTGCAAAATTAAGAGTGTTTTGAAATCTCAAGCCATTTATAAAATCTATTCTTCATAACAAATAACCGAAAATTTTTAAGAGGTTTATCGATAAATGAAATGGTTGAAAACGAATAAGCAAAAATTCGTTACAGGGGAGAGTAAGGAATAAGTGTCCAAAGATATATATTATTTTATCAGTGCATGAAATATATCAATTTATGCTGATACACAGTGGGTCGGATTAAGACAAAATCTGTTCAAATCAATTTAAAATCAAAATTAGTTCTCATTGATAAATTGGGCCAGTTTTAGAGGGTGGTAATCGAAATAACAAATAAAGTTCTAACTTTCAATTCGTAGAAAATTTTACGAACAAATTTAATGAAAAATAAATTTAAAAATTACTACATACTGTTAATTGGGATCGTTTTCAAGGAGTAGAATTGGAATAATGAATAAAGTCTTAGAATTTTGGATTCACACAGAATTAAACCAATAAATAAAAGCAAAAATAAAAAAATTATTACTTCAAAGCTTTATATTGTAGCTAATCAGAAACAAATGTTAGATATTTCAATTTATACCATGGAATGAGAAATTCTATGAATTAATTTCAATACACTATCAATAATTATTCCAAATTTGCCGGTTTTCACCTGGTTCAATATGTTCAAAACAATACAACTATTTAAAATTAAGTGGATATTGATGTCTCCCCCTCTTCCCCCCTCTTCAAATCGATTTTTTTTTATAAAACTGGTGTCAAACATTTGAGCTTCGTTTGAGGCTCCACGAGATTCCATTTTTTTACGTCGCGTTATTCGTGAAAACTTTAAGGGGGATGCTGTAGTGTAGATGCCCTCCATAGAGGCCCGCAAATTATTAGCAGATGAATAAAATGTCTAGACTGGACAAAGTTTTCATATTATTATTGTTATAGAGAGATTTAATTATCATAATTTTGATTGAATTTTATACCAACTAATGGATATTTGAAACTTTTGAATTTTAAGTTCTGGAGTAACTTTAAATGTCTATAAATTTCTTAAAATAAATCGTGAAATTAATATTATATAAACATTTACGTATACATCATAATTCATAAGACAATCGAAGAAATTATGATAAATAATTAAAAAATTAAATTAATGTAGCATGCCTCATGTCGTTCAGTGTTGCCTCAAAGAATGGAATTCCGGCTTTAGAGATTCTTTTTATACAATTTGTTTTCAAGTCGTACAGCAAAAGCTTGTAGAAAACTTTGTCTGTCTCTCTGTCTCTTCGTAATGCTCTATCGCACGTATGATTAGTAATTCATTATTACAAACTTAAAAATATTTCCAATGAATCATTTTGGGCTCACAGCAGGGGCAATGTAGTATTGTAGAAAATAATTATAACCCATACCATATCTTTATATTAGACATACATAGCTGTTTCAACAAATTAGAGTTAAAAAAGAAAAAAAATTACAACCTGGTAAATTGACTGCACAATTATGTGCTTAAACATGTAATTGCCTCGACGAGCAAATAAAGAAAAAGAGATAGGTATACCGTTTGTGCTTCCTCGATGAAGTAGGGGTAGGGTCAAGAGAGCCTCCTTAAAATGTATTATTTAAAGCGCTTGACCTTGAATCTTTTTTTAAAATTCGCCTGTTGTGAAACTTTTATTCCAATATTATATTCAGCCCCTTTCAACGTTTTCAGAGTGCGCCTATTCTGGGTGCAGGAATGTTAACAGGAGTTCATCTTCTCGATTTGGAAATTTTGAGACTGAACGCTTGGAAGTCACTGAAGAAGGGTTAATTTCGTTTAATTTATTGGGTCAATTATTGATCCTAAAAATTGCGAATGTAATGCCTGTTTTCACCAACAATTTATTTAAGAATTTCCTAGTAAAGAATTACTTATCTAGGATTCCATAAATTTAATTGGTCAAATTTGACATAGTATTGCATAATAAACTATTATGTCAAATTTGACTAATCAAATTTATGGAATCCTAGCTAAGTAATTCTTTACTAGGAAATTCTTAAATAAAATGTTGGTGAAAACGGGCATGAGACTCACATTAAGTCTGCCTTTGTGGATAGAATTATCTCTATCTGGTAAGAAATATGGGACTCATACCAGTAAGATTACCTATAGATTTTTCCCTGAAGTCCATCTCCTTGAAAATGGCATAACTATTCATTGGGGAAACCCCGGACGGACAAAATCCTGATTCCCCCTGTAATCTTGGACTTGTGGCAGTTTCTGTTTCTCCCTGAATTTTTTTTCAAATTATATTGTTTTCTTTTTCTTCCTGTTACTATATCTTTCTTGTCGGAACAACTCTTCCCTTGAATTTTGACAAACAATTTTTAATTTGCCCTTCACGACCCCTTGAGTGTTTTTTTCATGTTATGGCACTTCCTGATTCGATCTTCGGATGCACCCCATTGTATAACCTGTTTACTCAAAGTTTTGAAAATCGAAGGGAGTTTGAAAAATAAATTTTGGAAAATTGAAGACTCCAAAGCACCAAATGAGGAACCCAAAGAAAAATCGTTTTTAATCGTCTTTGGTAAATTTTATAGTTGCTCTAACAATAAAAAAAAAATTTTAAAATAAAGCAAGTGAGACCAGTTTCTGCCGTTGGGTCAAATAGGGGCTTCAATAACCCCCCCCCTTCAAGGCCTTAAAAAAGTTAATCGACATTTTTTTACTATAGAATTCTAAAACCTAATACTCAAGTGATAGATAGATTAACAATTTTCAAAATTATCTTTTTGTTAAATCTTACAAATCCTTACTGGGGGAGGAGGGAATCAAAAATTTTAAAGTTGTCCTTATGTAATTAATTATTTAGTCCACAAATTTTAGTTGAAGGGTTGAAAGTAAAAATCAATATCTTTCTTTCGTTCAGTTATAGGCATTTTAAATTTAAAAGAGCGGATTTTAAAAATGAATTGATGGAAAACATTAACAAAAACTCACACCGAAGCTTCCTCAATAGGTAACAAACACATAACAAGAAATCGTTAAAATTGGAAGGTATAAATTGGGCGACATTTGGCGTGGAATTATATATAAATTCTGGTGAAAATTTCTGGTTGCAATATTAATTTCTACCTATTATAAAATTTTGTAGAATCAAATTATTGAAAAAATTTTTGTAGAATAATGCACTATGCTACATGGTTACCAAATAGAGAAAAAAATCTCATTTTTAGTACTACCTAATAAATATCGTAAAACAATGCGGTAAAGTTTTATTTGATGCGGAACAGTGAATAGTGTAAGAACGCTTTGAAATTTATATCTGCTTGAATTAATGCAATAAAAAAGCAATTAACAATTAACACAGAAAACAAACTATAAATTTTCATTCCTAAATCATTAGGTTTAAAGAAATAAGTATCTAAAATCAATCAATTATTAAGTTTAATTGGTTGATTAACAAGTTCTAATTTAAAGCTTCTGCAGACATTCTTTCTTCATTACATCCATTTCAATTTGTTCCTTTTTCTTAAATTTCATTCGGAGTGTTGTCCTTTCTTTGAAACGATTTGATTTTCAGCGTCGCTTTGTGTACCTTTTGACCATATTATCGCATGTAAAGGAATTACAACTTTGTCATCTGAAACATAATTAATTCAGAAAGACCACAGTCGCTTTATGCTCCAAGAGAGCTACAGAAAGAAAATGATAGCGTGCAACAAAGCATTATAATAGTACCACCAAAATATACCATACACAATAAATTTTATTCTACACGACTAAATATTTCTTAAGTACTAAATTCACCTTTTGTTTAATTAACTAGTTTTAAAAAATTTAGTAAACATATATCCGAATTTTGCAACGTTATCGCTTCCTTTTCCATTTTCTTTCTATCGAAAGCCTTGTAATTGCTGAGTAAATTCTTGGATCACCTACATTAGAAACACAAATACAATTATACAAGAACAATAGCTTTACAGCTTTCATGGTATGTAAGGTATGCACGGCATATACACCTAATTAATTAATGTCTGCTAGTTTCAGTATTACCTATTACGTAAACATAGAAATCGATATACAAAAGATTTGCTTGAAAAGTTATTATAGAAATAGAATTTGTTTTCTTCAGTTGCGAATCAATAAGTATTTTATCGAATGCAATAAAATAAAAAAAAATAGAACTTCCCTGAAGCTTATCAAGAATAAAGGAAATTGTAAAACAATTTCAAACTTAATGAAATTGTAAATTAACCGTAAAATTTGTTAGTTTATTTAAAACCAAGACTACAATCTTACAAGTAAAGTCGTTAATTAGCTTTTCTCAATTGGATTTACGTTTTACTAGGTTAATTCTTTGGCTACAAGTTCAGTTCGTAACTTATGCTTCATTCCAGATAATTATACGAAGTTTTTTAATTTGCGAGTTGTTAAGACAAAAAATAATTTTTAAATTGTTGATAGTAATAAAAATTTAGTGTAAATTTGAAAATGTAAGTAACGATGCGATTGCGTGATGGAATCTAAATAATTATTTAGTCTGTTTCCCAAAAGTCCTCAACTGCATTTTAACTTTTAACGAGTTATTTAGAAACTCGTTAGACTTTATACCAAATCAAAAATTCGTAACTGTGCGAACTTTACATTTTTACTTTATTTTCTTACATTTTCAAATTCAAACAATTCGATGTGTCAGTCTCTTTAATTACATGGTTTTCTAATTTGATTGTTCGTTTATTTTCTCGTATTTCATTCCAACTTTAGTTTGAAAAAGCTTTAAGAAATAAATTTTAATTAAAGTCTATTTAACGAGAAAAGCTGATTTTCGTGGTCACAAAATTTTATTTATAATTGTGCTGATTGATGAAAGATACGTTGCTAATTACTTGATATTTAATGTATTTTCTACGTGTATCTTTATAACCACAAGTACTTTTGTACTGGTTTCATTAGGGAAAAATTAAGTAAAATCAAATGCTAAGGTTTCGATCCATATATTGGAAAACTGGTTTTAAAAATAGACTTTCTACTTATTGCGTAAATATCTTCTTCCCTGCTGTTTCTAGCGCGAAAATAGATTTGATCAATAATGTGAATTTCATTCTCTACAGTTAATGACTTGATGGATCTTTTTGCACAGTAAATGGTTTAACTGTTTAGGTTTAAGAAAATTTACGAAATTTTTTTTCAACTTACCGCACACCGAATCATGCGGTTAGCTTTATAATATGAAATTATAGCGTTAGGGTTAGTGCTAATGTTAGAGTATGTGGTTCTATTCCGGGTGAAGTGAAAAGTTTACACTAACCATTTAACAGTCTCTCCTATGTATCAACTAACGGCGTTTAACTCCATCATTTCCATATCACGAATGTTTTTTTGCTCTGGCTTCAGTTTCAAGATAAGAAAGTCAAAGATGTCATCGCGTCGTCGTATTTCTATATAGCAAAGTAAATTAACAAAATGTTGTTCCAAACTTCATCATCCTCCTCACACGTCCTAGTTCTACGTATCCGCTTGGAAAATGTTGGCTATTATCAACTTGGCCGAAGTCAAGATGAATTCCTAAGGAAATATGGAATAGTTTCGCGTTATCTTTCCTGTAGCTTGCAGATCGATATTGAATATTTAGATTACAGCAGTGTCTAGCAGCAGTGTCAATACTCCAGTAGTACTCCTGTTTCTCGCTCTGTATACTTTACGCCATACTATTGCCCACACATCATAAACGGAAGCTCATTTGTCTTACCAATTAATAGTGCTAAGATGCAATGATTCGTTGAAAATTCTGCATGATCTTAATCCTGTACCTGAATTAGGGTTTAATAGATAGACTCAGCAAACTCATCAAGTCGCAATTTTGAGGATCGAAGAGACAAACGGTGGTTTGAAAGCGATCACCCATTCATAGCTGCAGAATACTGTAGATTCATAGATTAACATCTGTTAATTATTGGAGTAGCCTTTTATTTGAAAAACAAAAACAATTTGAAAATGTAACCTTTATTTTCGAAACATTAATTTTAAAATTCTGCTTAGAGTTTTTTCGGTTGGAATCTTGGAATGTCTAAAGAAAGCACGTCGGTGTATTATCGATGTATTGAACTGTCAGGGATGTGGAAGCTGTCCGTTAAATACTCTCAGAGCATTGCTTTTACATTATTTATTTATAATAATTAAGAATTTTTAATTTATTTGATAATAAAGAGGTAAATATTGGAAAATATTGGAGATTAATTCACTATCGTTTATTAAATTCTGTCTTTTCACATTTGTCATTTTTAAAGTTGACTTTTGAGGCGTTTCTATAACATTTAGATATGATTGATCGTCAATTAATATTTTTATTAAGTTTCTCAGTTTCCTTCGTTTCTGCAGTAGCTGAATAATGCAATATTCAGAGAGTCCTTAAAATTATTCACAAAGTTATTTTTGCTGAAATGTAAACCGATTTAGTTTCAAGTAATTGAAAGTTTCAATAACTTGCAAGAATTTTAATTTTTTAAACTTCTGACCAATATCTTCTCTAAGCAAAGTTGAAAATATTAAAAAAAACTTTTTCCTTTCCGTTGTAAATATGATCAGAAATTAAAATTGTTAACCTGTAACGACAATTTTCGCATTAAATGCAAATTTAAAATGATAAGAAAACAGATTTTACCCTTGGATAAAATTAACATATAGATACGATTTTTTTTTATCTGGTATTGCTTCTTACCGAAAATAAAGCAATCAAAAGTATTTATCAGTTTGGGTCTTGATACCAATCACTCTTACCCTGTGCTATTATTCTTGAGTTTTTGTTACTAGACGAGATTTTATGAAATAACTTTTTGTCCAATCTTCTTACAAATTACAGCACGTATATTTTTAGCTTTTTATTTTGTGTCATATCTCTGATTAAACATCTATTTTAGGTCGACCAAAAGTAGAGAGGCTAAATCGAAACGATAAAAGTATAACGTGAAGTCGCATTGTTTGAACGTGTGTGAGCTTTTATTTCTTACTAAGAGAATACGAGTACGAGATCTTGTCAAAATATGACATGCATTGAGTAAAAAAGTAAAAGCAATTTATTCTAAATCTTGATAACAAATATTGCATTTTATTTATGTATTTTTTATCCAAATTTTAATTGATTTATGTGAGTTAAATACGAAATGGTTTTTAAATCGTTATACATGAATCCGTTAAAAAATGTTTTCTCTCTCATTATAGGAAAGGTCAATATTACCAATAGAACACAAAAGCTTGAACCGAACATAATACCGATTATTCATACAAAGCATAAAACTGCTCATTATCATTCTTTTGAAGTGGAAATGTCAAATAATAATATCACACTTTTTGCAGAACTGTTGATTATATTATCATGGAAACTTATATCTTATGTAACAAAAAGTGAAGTTTGGCAGTAATAACCGGTAGAATTAATCAAAAATTATTAGTAGACCAAGATTCGAACTTGGAATTTCGGGGTGATAAAATGTAAAGCCGAGGTGTTTTATTTGTCATATTATTTATTATTATCTAATATCAAGATTACTATAAATATTAATAATATTAAAATGTACGTTATTTTATTGTGAAAATTCATAGTAACATTATGAGATATAATAATAATAGCCAAACATCCAATGTGTTTAAAATTAAAAAAGGTTGCGTTTGAAAATTAACTGTCATGTAACAAGTCATATGAAAATCCGAAGTTAAACGAAACGATTTAAGAGGCTTTTAGTTAAAAACAGGTTTAGAAAAACCTTTATAATCTCGGCCATCAGTGTAATAATTTGGTTATAACTGGTTATATTAACTTTTAGTTTACTCGGCGTACTAAGTTCTATAATTCTTTTGTATAAATGTTAATCAGATTCACAATTTATGGGTTTCTTTATGAAAATTGTATAAATAAAGGTCAAAATTATTTTCAAATGCATTATATAGAAAGATAGTCCCACTCATAAATTCAGATTTAAAATATTTTGATATTGTAAATATTATACGTAAATTTTTCTAATTCTATTCGGATATTCTCATAACTAGAGTACGGACTTATATGCATAAAAAATCGTGAAAATAGCGCTTAAAATAGCACAAAAAATTGCCATTATATGCATAAAAATATGCATAAAACTTAAATATAATAACTAATAAGCATTAAAATAATTTTTTGAAATAAAATTTATTTGAAAAGTAACACAATAAAATATGTATACAGGGACGGGGGGAGCCTCCCCCACCATAAATAATTTAGGAAATTGGAAAAAAGTTGGCAAAATCACTCAAAATTTGGTCAAGTTGGCAAAAGCCGCTAAACCTATAATAGGAAAAATGGACAATTACAAAGAGTTGGCAATTTTAAATTAATTAAGTTGGCAAATTCCCCCCCCCCCCCGGAAATAAAAGTTGGTTGTGCACGTCCCTGTATGTAGATAATTACTGTACAACGTTTTCCTAATTTTAATAATGGTATTCGCGTTTTACATTAACAAATCGCCACCACACGAAATTATTTCAAAGTCCATTCTGGACGTAATATAGTGGCGCCACCAACGGTAATGTAAAACGCGATATTTAAATCTAGCGAAAACGTTCTCTGGTCTTGTGATGAACTGGAACCAGCGATTGACTCAAATAAAGTTTGTTGTTTGCTTGCATCATTTTTAAATTTTTTCATACTTTCCAAATGAAATGATGTTTTAAGATATTGCATTATGTTAAATTTCTTTTGTTTATCTCCTATTATAACAAATATCAAGTCTTGCAGTTAGTTACCGGCTAAGATTTCTGTTATATAAACAAAACCTGTTGTCAACTAAATATTAAATTCAAAGTAAGCAAATATAATAGTAAATTTTAGGTATTTTTTATGGATCTACTGCAATTTTTTTTTAATTTATCGAAAATGTGCTAAAATAAGCACTAAAAATGCTTAAAAATAAATCTAAGCATAAAAATGTTAAAATAAGCCGAAATAAGCATATAAGCATAAAAAAATTAGTGTCAAGTGACTTATTTTTTTCAAATTCGTGGACATTTATAACAATTAGGCTTATGCTATCAATATTTATGTATAGCAAATTTGCTAGAAATTCGTACTCTACTCATAACATAGTTTGCAAAATCAAAACTGACATGTTTTTACATTATAGATATCATTTGTATAGGTACCCATATAATGCGGTGACGGTTCTATTTGAAATGGAGATATCGACGAATATCGAGTTATGTCCAAATTGTAATTTCCTTAATATTGATTAATACTCAACTGCAAGTGTCATATCCTATTGAATAGAAATTGGTTAATTTTGAATTGTATGCGTTTAGCAATAATAATTTTTGTTATCGATGGCAATAACATTCATAGTTATGTTATTATTTAAATATTATTTGATATTTAATTTATTATAATTTATAAATTTAATTATATCTATTTTAACTTTTAAACTTGTGTTTTTGTTTTTTTAGATAATATTAAATTTCATTTTAAATTTGAATATTAATCGCAGGTAACTACGACAGACACCACAGAATAATGTATGCAGCTGTGCGTTAATTTCATTTGTTATCAATTTTTTTTTAGTGATTTATTTTTACGGATTGATTTACCCCACTTTCTTTATTTATTTGATTATTAAAAGAATTTCCTTCTCGTGTAGGTATAGCAATTATACTTATAATTATTTGAAAAGCATTGGCGCTTTGCTGTGGATTGATGTGATCGCTGGTTGAGTTGCCCAGCGAGAATTCTGTATTCGAATCGCAGACTTCACAGAATTTCTTAGCTCGGCCCGCTAGTGAACATCGGCATGTGGATTTAAGAAAAAGTTCTATATTTACATAAGTCTGACTAATTAACAAAACATCAAAGCTCAAAAGGAAAGAAAAAACGTGAACTTTATTTTATATTCAGCTATTTTTTTCCACTGTAATTTCTTTAATAAGTTTAACTGAACTATTAATTACATGTTAAATGTAAAATTGAAGGAGGTACATTAAGATATTTAATTTGATTGAAAAGAACCTTAGTTTTAATGTACTTTCTTAATATTTCTGAAACATGCCATAAATAATTTAGTTACAGTTGTTGATGATTATAGCGAATGTTCAAGAAACATAAATAATTATAATTTCCTCAGGAATATATTTTATTTGTGCACCACTTTTGACTTTATGTCTCCATCAGCATAATTTTTGCTAAATTATATTATTCATCCTCATCGGGTTAGCAATTAATAATCATGAATGTTCATGGTTCAATACTTTTTTAAACCTTTACCGAACTTAGCTCCAATTATTATTATTGTTGAGGTTTTTCGGTTAAAAATCAAAAAAGTAAAATTAAAATCGACAGTACTTTGCAACTAATCCTATTCAGTTTTAATCGAAATTGAATTGTTTCAGAATAATATGGACTACCACGTAGGTGGTGGGTAGCACAAAAATATTTTGTGGGCTGCAAGCAGCACATGGCTAATAAGTCGTTTGGTTTAATAGATCGTTTGGTAACTAACTAATAGTTAGTCTTCTAAATAAAACACAGAAGTAAAAGAGTTGGTTTTATATAAAAAAACAAACAACAAAAGTTGAGATTAAAGTATGATTCCAAATCAAGTATAGGAAACGTACACAACACAGCAAGTAAAATCCAGGATATCCTGAAGGGATACGACGCGCAGGGACAATTAAAAACAAAATAAAATAAAAATGACAAATAATGAGTTGCCATCTGAAGACAACTTACCAAAGAAAGTTAATTTGCGCATCTGGGAGACTGCTCAACGCAGACATAAAACATTGGTAAAAAGTTTCAACTTACCCTTCTACCACAAACCGTTGAATTTAACATCTCAATTCGTTTGGAACCTCTGGAATAATATTAATGATTCATCGTACAATCTAAAAGTGGGTTTACACCATGCGATTTTGCTTCAGAGTTTGCTTGCGAGAAATATTTGAAGCTTCACATTATGCGATTTGCTACACGATTCGACCCGAATACCAACTCGCAAAGAAATATGATGAATAGAACCGTGTCTAATTTCTTTACGAGTTGCTTAATATTGCCGCTATTGTTGAAATCTACTTTAGCGACATTTGACATTTTACGTCAAATTACCACTTGACGTTTACCACTAAACCTAACCTTAGTTTATTTTTAATTAGTCTCAACCGATTAATTAATTCAAATAGCGACAAAAACAACTCAGTATCAAAACCACGTTTCCTTTATTCCTAAACCTTTATTCAACTTTAACTGAAGTTAAAAAGTTAACTTAAGTTAATATGACCTGGAAAAAATGTTCGTAAATATTTTTGAATCCGATCGTACTTCGTTATTGCTCGTAATCTTAAGCGAACTCGTACAATGTAAACACAAAAATATCGAAACCAGTATTAGCACAACTTGGAAGCAAAATCGTATGTAAACTCGCAAAGAAACTCGAAAGCAAAATCGCATAATGTAAACCCACTTTAAGTTTCAGATGTAAAACTAAAATAACAAACAGTGCACATAATTAAACAAGAATCAATTCACCTGCGAACGCTAACATCTCAGTGTCTCATGCAAAAATAATAGCATTTGAAATATGTAAAGGACATAGTTGTTCAGCGTTCGGTTACACTTGGGGGGGGGGGGCATACATCTATTCACAAGAGATGTATGCGTCTATTTTGTAGGTCGTACGTAATTTTTATGTTTTAGGGTGATAAACTGTTTTGATTGGTTGATGAATGAACGAACCAATCATTCCATAAATGACACAGAGGTGGAGAAGCTTTCTAGCAAATTATAATATTAGAATAAATATTCTTTAGCTTTAGAGAAACCATAGAACTTGAATTTCACAGGAATATTAGTCAATTTTTACAAATTAATGAACTTTTCAAATTTTGCAAGTCGATCCATGTTCAGATACCAATCTGTATTTTCGTTGGTTTGAGCGACTGTGTTTGATGTGGTTTTCAAGCGTAGTCGGTTGTATACCGTGTTATATGAAGACAATTCTTGAACGTTATTTCAAGAAGCAAAATGCTGTTTTTCGTTACAATTAAAAAACAGTTTAAAAATGCACAACAACGTTTTATTTTGTAAAGGGAAAACAAAAGAACAATTAATTGAAGTCAAATATGCATTGATGGTCATGTCTCGACTTGCTCTTAAATGAGAGCTTACAAAACCAAATTCATATTCAAACATAAGGTAGTCGTTATAATTTATGTCGTTGATTTGTGTTTTAAATGGTCACGAGTAATTTTATGTTGTTAATTGAAAATATATCCAGTTAAATTAAATAAATTATTATCAGGCGTTGTCTGATGTCCAGCTATCAATCTTGTCGAATTGGCGTTTGGTTTGTTAGCATTTTACATTTTTCACCTAGACGAGGAGCAATCCCGACGTAGAACCCCCAATCTGGAGGACCAGAGAGACGGCCAGAATAAAGTTCTTACTTTAGCGTTAATAGTCAATTTTCTTGACGATTATGCTCCGACCGTCTCTAATTAATTATATAAATAATAAATTAATAAATTTATAAATTATTTATATAATTTATATATAATTACGGGTACGTATTTTGTCAGAATTATACGTAAGTGAAGAAATAAATTATTAATATAATTATTTTATTGAGCTTTCGTATTATTCTGACGAAGGACGTACCCACGCCTGAATGCTCAATAAAATTATATAAATAATTTATTTAATATAATTATACTTATTTATTATAATATATTATTAATTAAGTTAATTAATTAATTATATTAATTTATTATATTAATTAATTATATTAATTTATTATATTAATTAATTAATTAATTAATATTATTAAGTCGAGAGACGGTCGTTAGCATAGCGATTAAGTGCATAGACTGCTAATACATCATGGCTAATACAGAGAACCCGGTTCGACTCCGGGCGAAGTAAGAATCATATTATGGCCGTCTCCCCTCGGCAGGCAATGGCAAACCACCGGGGTGTAATCTGCCATGAGAAACCTTTGTCTTAGGATAAAAGGACCTAGTACGAAACATATAAAGTACATAAATCGTCCCCAAATTAAAAAGGTTCACCAAACCCTCTATAGGGTAAAAGGACCGAATAGGATTATTAATTTATCAATATGTTTTTATCGACTATGTATCGTCTAGTAAAGATTATTTTACAGATTTTCTCACTACCTAATGTAATTAATTTTTAGTATCGACATCTTTGAGACAGGTGATTTTTCAGTTATTACTATTACTATTTATTATATGTCTTATAATCTTATCTACAACTAAGATTTTATGTTCCTCATAAAATATTATGAAGTATCCATTTTTAAATTTAATTATATTAATTGTTTAAACTTAAGTTTAATTATTAGTTAACCTTGTAATGAAAGAACCAAAAATACGGAAGTTACCTTTGAATAGAAAACCAGTTAGCTTTCACATATAATCAGGACATCAAATATTATGTAATACATTGTTAATTTGCTTTAAATTAACAATTTTGTTACTACGTATTAAAAATTTGAGTCACTACTCAAAATGTAATTTAAATTTTGGATTATTTTAACAGCCATAATTGATGAATGAGTGATGACATCGATAACTTCTTTAATAGCCTATTGATTTGTAATGGTCAAACGTTCTGAATATTTGTTCTCAATCTGCAGTGCAACAATGAGAGACGGTTATTGGTCGGTGCCACACGCTTCGGTCTGCGGTCTCACTCTAGACCTCAGATCGCTCATTACTTGCCTAATTTCCGTGCCTTTATTTTTAAATAATAATAGATCAATAAATCATTGGCAAGTATTGTACCTATTTATACTGTAGTTAAAACAAGTAATTAAAATTAACCTTGTAATTTAATTATGATACTAAAATAACATGGTAGATACATAATGTATTTATTTAAATATCGTTTAAAACGTTTTTACTTACTATATTGCCATATAAAATTCTATGAGTAAATCAGGATTCTATTCTCTCTCCAGTTTGCAGTTTTCCGACTGGTTGGAACTAGGTTAGGTTATAACCAAAACGTCAAAATTAAAATTGGTTTGTCCAAACTGTTACGTTAATAAGTTTTGTATGGTATTTAAAAATTATATAAATCATCTTCTGGAAGCAAAACATATACCTACCCCAGTGTAAGTAATTTATTATTTTTTTTTATATTTCAAGATAAGACTCGATCGCAGAATATCACCGTACCGGATCAATACTCGGGCAGCAAAATTACAATTTAAATAAATAGTACTACAATTGTGTAGGGAAATCATTGAATCCTTGCAAGCTGCTCATCGAGTATCCGGTTTTTCAGTCTTCAATAGCAGATTAGGTTACGTGCGGTCACCTGAAAAGCCGAATAATACTCCCTTGAATCTCGACGCTTCGGTTAAACGAACTAAAAACGAAAACTGCGTCGCTGTCTACGAACCAACTTGACAATGCAGTAGTTATGTTGCGGGTCGAACATGCTACTGTAGAAAATTTCATATATTCCAGGCTAAGTTTGCATAAAATCGGTTAATATTTCAATATTTTTATTTCTAAACATAACGTGAGTAATTTTGTTTCTAAAATGATTGCAATAAGGTAGTTAAAATAGTTACGGGAACGTCGAATAGGTATTATAGAACACAATTATACCTACAGCTTATGTAGTTCACGTTAATGCTGTGTAAATTACCGAATATATTTTTTTTCTTTCGAGTACATTACAAGTAGTAAATATTCGATAAAATGTCGGCACTAAAACTCATCGATATTGAAGCAGAATATGAATCGAATAGCAAATTAAAACAAGAAGATATGAAAGTATTAAGAGAATATGTTACGGATGCATTCCAAAACTCTCAGATTTTTGGTAAGGTAATTTTTTTCATCTGAAGTTGTAATAAATAAGAAAATCAATTTCAGAACGAGAACTCTATCTATGTTTACATAGTTGCTACTACGATGTCGACAAAGCCCAACGAACAGTAAATTATTATCTTACATACAGAACACGTTGGACTAATTTGTTTACAAGAACTAATCCAATTTTGGAGCCACAAAATACTCAATTAAAAACTTCGTAAGTGATTGTCACAGGTTAAATTAGTATTACAATATAATCAACGTAAATTAATAGCATTTTGCTAAATCAATCTAATAAAGCAATGCAACGCTGAACAATAGGTATTGTTGCATAATTCAGCTCCTAGTCCCAAAAGCTTTTAATTTTCTGGAACTGCCAATATTGGATAGCCACAACATATTAATGATAATACTATCCTTGTTTGCTGGAACTCGAACAATAATAGATAGTTTTGCCAAGTAAACTGGAAACATGTCAAGAAGTAACAGTTACTGTAACGTAATGAATATATTGTTTGATGTACAGGTACGCCAAGGTAAAAATCAGAAAAATGCATAACATGAACAATTTGGGTGTTATGTTTTACTGTACTTGGTGTTTTGATAAAATAAGGTTTTATCTCAAAAGCATAGAGTGAATCGTTTTGATACGAAAGAAAAGTGGAAACCCGCGTTTGTTTGTGACAATAGCGCTAAAATCGGTTTTTCCAACCCTATAGGCTAAAATAATTCTTTATATGATTTTAAGATATTGACTTTTTAGATCTGTATGGACCCTTTCGAATTCCACCAACGAAGGTTACAAAATTATATACTTAGCTCTTGTGAATTCCGATACATCACTATACAGTATGGATGAGCAAGTTAAGTTGTTTTTCTCGCTAAGCGATTTATACCTTGCTGCATATGGAAATAGCGAAGGCTTTATTTTTATCTTAGATTTTCTTGGTTTTTCTTGGAAACACTTGGCTAAGTTCAGAATCGGCATAGTTAAAAAATTCATGCAGTACGTTCAGGTGTTAAGATTTAACTTAATTTCCTTTTTTAAATAATTTTTAAGGTTATCTTTTAGGAAGCCTTTCCAATGAGATTAAAACAAGTTCATGTAATAAATTCTTGGGCCGTTGTTGATAAAATATTAAGTATAGCAAAGCTGTTTATGAACAGAGAACTTTATGAATTAGTAAGTAGAAGAAATGTTGACACATAATTTGTTACTATCAACACATTTTATATTAATGGAGGTTGCAGGATCTAAGACAGCTGTCATAATTTCCTTTTCCTCTGCAGATATATCACATTGGGTCTACTTACTTAGTCCAATCTTGTAGCCTTGTAGCATACACTTACTTCAAAACATCCGAACTTTCTAAACCTACGGGATAATTAAACGGTAATCTTTGGGTTTAATAGTGCCATTCAATGAATGTGCTAATGGACCACTATTAGGATCATCTTTGGTTTTGAAGTCTTTTCAATTTAATTTCCTTTATTCTTATACAGAAAAGACAGTATTATGTTTAAGTATCTCTAATACCAAATAACACATCGTTGTTGTATTGCAAGTTCTTCCATAATTAAGATTTGTTGGTAGATTACACTTTACCTGTCTCTTTATATCTAAATAGTTAGTTGTGAGTAAAGTTATAAAAACTAATACAACATGTTACTTCAAAAAGGATAAATTTAGAATATAATATTTTAACCTTGAACACGTTCAAACACATAATAGGCAAAATTTAAATAGAAGTTAAATGGATTTTGTTTTAGATACACGTTCATACAAATTTAGAAACTTTTTATAAATACATTCCTAAAAGTTATCTTCCAGAAGATTATGGTGGTAGTGAGGTTAAAATTAAAGTTATGCATGGTATGTTGACTAACACAATAAATTTATAAAATAACTACATTTGCTTTTTAGAAAATATGATGGAATTGTTAAAGGATAATTCAGATTTTTTTCAATAAGAATTTTTTTTTACTTTGTTATTATTGTAAATATGTTAAATAAAGATGGTGACATAAATATCTATATTTTATTTTGTAACTCCATGAATATTAAATCAAACGGTTCCAAATTTTCCAATGGAATGATAATAATTTAAGTGTCAATATCAAGTCAACTTAACCTTTGATGGCAATAAGCGAGGGGATTGAACGGATGAAACTCAAACATAATAAAAATAACTGTTTACAATATTTTTATCAAACAGGAAAATGTTTCTCTCAAAACAAATACTATATAGTTTTACATGTTTTACACATTTACAAATATTGAAAAAATTAGATAAACATAATAATAATAATGCTACTGTCTAAACTAGAGCACTACTTTGGAACCTCCCTTGAAGAATTCCTTAAAAAAGGTTTGTTTTAACAATAATCCGTTGCGTGAATTGTTAAGAAGTCATAGCTGTTGATCGAGCTGAAATTCCTAATATGTTGTAACTATTGGCGTTTTACATTATGTGAAGCGTCACGTAGTGTCCTCAATAGTAACTAAGTTAAGTAGTATTCGGAGTGTCTCTCTCTCTCTCTCTTCAGTCCATAACCCTTCTACAGGGTGTGGTGAGCCTTTTAACAAAGGCTTTTCATGGCAGATTACACCCCGGTGGTTTACCATTGCCTGCCGAGGGGAGACGGCCACAATATGATTCTTACTTCGCCCGGAGTCGAACCGGGTTCACTGTGTTAGCAGTCTATGCGCTTAATCGCTATGCTGACGACCGTCTTATTCGGAGTGTAAGTACTTATTATTAAATATGAACTAATCAGAGGTTATATAATTAACTAATATGAAGTAAATTGATTTATAAACACGATTTACAATGTAAACAATGCAAAATGCAATGTATAACTTAGCAGATGTACTACCTATGTCGTCCATTCGCCCATGTTGTTCAATTACATCGCCATCTCTACGTGGTGTAAAATGCCAATATTAGTTGATAAAAATTATAATTTGTTAGCTACTTGGTTGCCAAGTGATGGTTCATTCTTTGTACCTCTTATGGTGGGTTTCACAAACGATAATTAAAATTTAACGCTAGTTAGCGCAGAAAACGCTTCATAGTGGTTAGACATAGTTAATCAGTTTCACCTGTAATTATGGTTCATATGTTTTTCTTAGTTTATTCACCATGTTTTAGCTTACATTTCAATATTACAGTTAAGCAAATAACGAATAGATAAAAATATTATACTAATTTATTTTATGTGGATGATCGATTTTAATAAGATTGTGAGGGGGGGGGGCAATTTTTTTACCAATTGATTAAGGCATCTGCAAGTTTGCATTAAGACTGTTAAATTAATTATTTTATTATGTAAATATGTCATTGGCGTATTTACATATCATAAGTACCACTTATTATGTATACTAACTCACGATGATAATTATCACATACACGATAATTGAAATGATTCATTTGTTCGATCCGATTGTCGTTGATTACTATTGGTTGGGGAAAAAGTAATCCATTATTTTGTTGTTAGATGGCTTTAGTGACATATATCTCGTGATCTATTCGTCGAATCGGGTAATCCCTATACTTTTTGGAAAGGTGGGAATGTGTACTAAAAACAAGCAATTGGCAGTTTAGTAATTGGTCAAACCAGTTTCCAGTTATAGTGCGCCAAAGATCTATGTAAACAAAGAAAAAATTTGCTATATTTTACAGTTTTGCCTATATAAAGACGAAATCGCAAGTGAGGTGGCTGAAAATGTGAATTGTATTCAAGGTCCCGACACTGTAACAGTCAATTACTTAAAATTTTGGTTTAGTCAATACCGTTCCGGTAATTTCGATGTCAAAGATGCAGCAAGCTCTGGAAAGACAAACCATCGAAAATGTCGATAAAATGATGGAAATGATAAGTTAGACCAGCATGCGATCAGTCATAGCATTGCTGTTGAGGTAAAGATCGACCACAAAACCATTGTGAACCATTTGAAGAAGGTTGTATTCAAAAATAAGCTCGCTGTTTGGGTACCACACGAATTGATGCAAAAAAACTTTATTGACCGTATTTTTATCTGCGAATCCTTGGCGAAACGTCAAGAAATCGAACTATTTCTAAAGCTGATGGTGACTGGGGATGAAGAATGGGTCACATACGACAATTCTGTGTGAAAAACATCGTGGTTGAAGAGCGGCTAAGCCGCCCAAACGGTTGCCAAACCAGGATTGACGGCCAGAATTCTGTGCCGTGTGTTTAGTGGGATTGGTGAGGGATTATCCACTATGAGCTGCTCCCGTCGGGCCAAATACTCAATTAGAATCTGTACTGCCAACAATTGGACCGATTGAAGATGGGGATTTACCATAAGCGACCAGAATTATCCAAAAAGAGAGGAGTCGTCTTCCATTAGGACAACGCCAGGCCACACACGTCAATAGTGAGAGGTTTTAATGCATCCACCTTATAGTCCGGATCTGGTACCAAGAGACTATCATTTTTTCCCATCCATGCGCATCCATGTCAAACTCTCTTTGTGGTGTAAAACTGGCCCCAAAAAAGGTCTGTGAAAATTGGTTGTCCGAGTATTTTTCCAATAGGGATATTGGTTTTATGAGAGCGGAATCATGAAATTACCATCACAATAGCAACAAATTATCGAACAAAATGACGCATCTTAGGCTCAAATCAGATGATGGTAACCGTGTTAAATAAAGCATTAAAGTAAACGCCAAAATAATGGATTACTTTTTCCCCAACCTAATATTTTGGTTCGTTTGCATCTTTTTCTAGATGAAAACCGTAGTTTTGATTAATTTTATCGATATTGTTAAATCATATTTTATTTAAATTAATTTTTTTTTTATTATTTCCTGTCGTCCAGTGATAACGCAAATAATTATCGTTATGAATTGTGACTAATATTAATTATGACAACCATATCAAGATAATTTTTAGAATATAAAAATTTGAACATAAATTTAATTTTAATTAAACAATTTTAATTATTAAGTCTTCTTCTTCTTCTTTCTAGAAATAATTCTCTAGAGAATTCTATTCTAGTAGGCCAAGGCCTGTTATTTTCCCAACACTGTTGGAAACTTTGAGCATATAAATATCTTACATCCATCAGGTAGCTTGCTAGACTTGCCTTCAGATGTGCCTGTATCCTGGTTTTTATGTTAATGGTAGCAATTCACTAACCCAGGGGACCACCGGCTTAACATGCCTTCCGAAGCACGGAGACTAGTCATAAGAAAGTTTGACTCTTCCCAGGTTTGAACCCCCCCATATTCGCATCCAACTACGTTATAGCTGCAAGGCAATGACCGTCTCAAAATTATTAAGTAATTGTTAATAAAATTTCTGTCATAGTTTCTTAGAAGTATTAGAAGTATTTGGTGAAACATTTAATTGAAATAATCTCGATCATCGTTTGTGTTCAATAATAATAATTGAAGGTGTTTAACCTTTAAGTAGTGCCGTGAATCTTGCCTACATGCATTTCAAATGGGAACTTTTCCTCGGAGACGCCCACGACACCACTTAAAGGTTAATGGCAATTGCGTTCTATACGTTTGTATTTATGTCCTACTGTCTATTAATAGCAGATAGGAACTCGTTGCAGTTGAAACACAAACTCCCCTCTGAAAACGCAATACCTAATGAGAGGGATGTCGGAAAACAAAAATCCATTAAGTCACTCGCAGTAGTTCTCCAGTTTATGCCACCACGGTGTTGTAGACTACCATATCATAAATGCGGAGCGCTAGGTCGTGGATTCCGAAAGACAATGTAGTTTGGAGCAATTTGAAAATGAAACAAGCAAACTATACCACAACGGTTATCAAAAATTTTAAGCAAAAGCCCAAATAAACACGCCAATTCCACGAATTAGAAAAATAAAAGTTATTTACGTATGAGCTCGTGTAAGTTTACTTTAAAAAAGATGACACCAACTTCTTCCATTCGCTTGACGTACGGTTTTGAAAATGACAAGTGCGGTTACATTTGTTCCAAATATACCGAAGCACTTGACCGTAGAACGCCGTAAACACTGCGCAAGATATACTGGAACCGTGGGTGAGCAGCTACAAGCAAGTGGCGATGACACAACTCATCCAGATGTAATGGAATTCCCCATGATAACAAACTTAGCCTTTTTAAACAAAACGATAGTTGCAGATAATGACATGATTCGAAAAATGTCAACAAACGAACCCATAAGTGATAAGCAGACGAGTGGGATAGGATATGATTGTTAAACTTGCGCACCAAACAAGAAGTTGGTGGAAAGGACACAAACCATGTTCCACAAATGTTAATATCTGGTAGCATAAGAGTATACAACGTCGTCGGAAAACATAACTCATTTTTCACACTCAAATATCGAATTTGAAATGGAAATAAAATTGAGTCATACATCAACGTGCGGTTTGCAATCGCTTCCCCGTGCAAGACCTCCAGTAACATGCACATTCGCGCAGCCCGGTTACCTTGACAAGTATTGCATTGATATGCAGGTGAAATGTATCCAAGATCGGCATAAGGAATTAAATGACAATTATTATTAACAGAATGCCCCAACTAAAAATATAAAATAATAAAAAATGTTATTCAGTTGTAAAAGGACGAAGTCATAAATTAAAATCATGATTAAAAGGAAGAAAAAAATATAAAATTATTCAATAAAGTGCTTTAGTATGTTTTTTGTAATAAAACCTATGGCAATTTAGAAAATGTCTTTTATTTTTATTTCAACATAAACTTTAATTTATTATAAATTACAATATTATACGTAATTACTTAATAAGTTATACAATTATGTATAAAATAATCACCGCAGCATTTTTGCAAGCTGTCTTTTTTTTTCATCCAAATTTTTGATGACATGTAGGAATAGGATGGATGCACAGTAACAATATTTTAACCACTGGATTTTGGTTGTCAATGGATTTCTATTGGTATTACATTTCAAACGCACAAACTAAAGAGAAAAGATACTGAAATTGTTTTCAGTAATGTAATGTAATGAAATGACTAATGACAGTAACCAATAGTTAAAAATGTGGCGGATCACTCTGAAACACAAATTGTTCTAATTTGGGCCACTTGCCCCGCTGATCTACGATGCGTAATGGTAGACAGGTCAGCTAAGGGATTACACCCCCATCCAGTACTAGAGCTTGCGTCGCGCGTACGCGGTTCTTCACGTTGTGACTTAAGCAATCGTTTGGCAAGCAACTAACTAGGAAAAGAAGGTAAAACCACCATCATGGCAATGGGTTCCATCACGCTGATTAAATGATAACAAAACATATCAGCACCACTTGTAATTCCTTTCCAGAAAACCATAATCGAGAATTGGAAACCAAAAATGGATGAACACAGAAAAAGACAACACTTTACTATAATATAACGTTATTAGTATCTACATCCAGACTCGAACTGGGTATATCACACAACAATCCAGCGACTTACACTACTGCGCTGGGCTGTTGGGTACTGAATTTAAACTTGACACAAAACGTAAAATGATTCTCAATTTTTCATGCGAATCAAATGAAATTTTGATAATTTTGAAAATTTATAGCGCTCGGCTATGTACAGAATAATGCGTAGACTGTTGTAGACTTCAAGCTAATTATATTTTTAGTTAGCGTAAGGTAGTAAAAATGTAAATGAAATTTCCAAACGTTGTTAATAAATATAAAAATGTATTAAAAGCTATAACTATAAATCTTGCACTTCTCTATGAGCAAATAAGGCACTCAAATCGATGGTTTGAAACGATGGAATGGAGTTTTTCAACAATTTCTGCAGTTGTCGCGTTTTTGGCTTATTGGAATAAGGTGCATTAACAGCTTGGATCACACGATACAATTTAACTGCCAATTTTTTTTCTGTTGAAAACGAAGAAACTGATTCTTCTCAAGTAAAATCTATCTCAAGTTCTATTCGGAATGAAGCACATTAGAATTAATGTTAAAACGGTTAAGGTATTTTTGAATTTTATAATTGTTTCTTGCCATATTTTCATTGCACACGTGGTCATGAGATCGGTCCTGATTGTCCAGTGATATATGGTTAATCCGACCTCCCTGTAATCTGAATATCTTACAATTTGAACACCCCAATATTGTGCAAAATGATATTCATAATCCAAACTACATATTCACAGCGCCATTTCAATCAAATTCATCAAAATAAAAACACAGGTATTGGTTATTTATCATTATTTATAATGTACAATAGTAACATTTTTATGGTTTGATGTATCCGCCCGTGTTTCAAATGATAAGTTACGATCATTTACATACGTACTACTAGTAAATTATGTTTATCTAAAATTTTCGAGTTGCTAAAAATTAAAATTTTGATACACTCTGTAATAAAAAGGACATAAACAATTTCGTAAGTATAATTTAAAATTCGAATAAATATTCCAATAAGAAAACATGGGGTTGCTCATTTTCTTTGAAGAAAATTATTAAGGATGTTAATTTGTCGTGACAAGACTTGATGAAACTGTCTCAAGCTAGTAAGAGCAATGCAACAAAAAGGAATATCGTAAGTACGCAAATGAGCCTCTAAATCGGGCGTTTTGTACTACCTCCGATTTCTTCACGGAATGGCCGAGCTAAGAAATTCCGTGAAGTCCACGATTTGAACCCAAAATTTTCGCTTCGTAACCCAATCAGCGATAGCATCAAGCCATTGCTGTGGCTGATTAAGTACTACTTATTTTGTATTGAATTGTATAACTAAAAAAGAGGTGAAAAAGAAATATTTAAGAGAAAATGGCGAGAAACACATAAATTGTACTGACATTCTCAATTATTGTTGAATACATTTTTAAATCTTTTAATGTTGAGCTTAAAAGTTGTTGAAACGGCAATAACTGAAATAAATTTCTAAACGATTGAATTGTTATTATTATTTCCAAATAGATTAAGTAAAAACAAAATTTCTATAATATTTTGATGTCAATTATTTATTTAGAAATTTACTTCAATTATTTGAAAAACAATTTCGTCGTTTTAGCAATTTTAAAGTTCAATATTAAAAGATTTAAAAAATATTAATTTATTCCTTTCAAACTGAGATGCTTAGAATCTTGTTACTCCATCATGCGCGTCAGTACATTCATGTTTCCTGACAAGCTTTTCTTATATTACACCACGTTTCTTTGTGGAATAAATTATTATAAAGGTACAAAAGTTAAATACACAATTTTTTATTATTTTTAAATTTTTGTTAATGGTTTTAATCGATTAGTGGTTTGCATTTTTATTTCTTTCAATTTGGAGATATTCAACTCATACCACTTGGAACTGGTAGTTTCGAGTAAATGTTATAGTCATTGTTGGAATAGAAGAGCACTTCGTTCCATTGTATTTGTAATTGTTATTGTAACAATTATTATTGTTACTTTTGCTACTAGTACAATTATTATTGTTAGTACTCTTGCACACAAACATACCATCGTTATAATGAAGTGTCCTTTAAAAATAAGCACATTAGTAATGGACTTTATTAGCATTTTAAAAATACTTTAAACTTAAACAACAAAGTTTTATTCAAATAATAAATTAACACATTTTGTATACGGAATGGTACTACAATAACCACTCATTATACAAAATTGCTTCCTGTCATGCAAGTTTGCAATTCCTGACTATTAAACGTGTAGTATTCATAATCGTTGCAAATCAATTGCATGCTCATATAAAATTTAAACTGGGCAATAATGTAACAAATATAATGCAAAAGCAAATGCGTTACCATAAAATTAGCTCCAGGTTATAGTTATGATGATATATTTAATTTAGCAAATATTTATTAAAATTGCATTTACGTAGGTAGTTCACAAACATGCTACACATAGTTTCAATGCTTTGAACATTTTTCCATTATAAAAATCTATAAAGCTCTTTATTTTAGAATTTATTGCTTTTTAATGCTTTCCTTCATTGATTTTACTAAAGAAGTATTTAAAAATTTCAAACACAGCACGAAAACTTTACAAGTTTTAAAAGCAATAAACGGCTTTTATTTTATAGCATTTATTTTATTATTGAAATTTCTTTTGTAAGTTAAATGCTATTTTTAAATAATTTTACAAATAAACTAAATTAGATTATAATATATTTTTAAGCTTTCAAGTGCGTACGCACTCTTCGTCAGAATAATACATAATATTGAGGACACATGGAAATTTATATATTGTATTGTCATTTGAACGGTAGCTGGATCCAATCAAATAACCGAGAGTTGTGTTCCGGCAAAAAAGGAAAACCTAATTCCAATACATAATTGAAATTTGATAAGTAACTGGCTGCATAATGCTACTTAAGAACTTAAGCCTTCTATATCCATTTGACGGTTCATGGTATTCTTCGTTTTCTTGATACAAATCATTTCATGTAAAAGACGATCTTTGAAATTGGTAACGGGTTTAATAATTTTGGTGTTATTAAAATCAGCATAATGCCCATCGAATAAAATATGTTTGGCTATAGCGGTGGTTTCAGATTTGTTACATCTAATGTTAGAGATGTGTCCGCTTATTCTTTTCTTTAACCATTGATTCGTTTGTCCAATTATTATACTAAGTTGTAGTACAATCCACTTGATATACGAGATCGGATTTCTTTTCTTTTGGAACAGGGTCTATAAGTTTGACGTATAACGTGCCAATGTTCTTGGGAGGGGATTTGAAGGCCATATATTATTAATGTTAAATGGTTTTAAGGTTCTTTGGTCTCACTGTTTTGATCACAATCATGAAAATTTGGACTATTCCTTCGTTGTGAGATTGTTAATTTTCATTTTTCACACTTTCATGGTTTCATTATCTACCTCCGATGTTTCTCCTCACACCCTTTCATCACATATAATACCTATACTTCGTTTCTCGTTCCATACTTATTCTTTCAACAGGCCCAAACTAAAGTATAACACTTTTCGCATTCAGTTATTGAATAACTTTTAAAAACCATTCAATACAATAATTATGATGTATTGATGGAAATATTTATTTAATAATAAGTTTTTAAAATTGTTTTGTCAACAACTGCATGAGGTAATATCCCACGTGAAATTTAGGATTAGCCTGTAAACACCGAATTGAAATTCAGAAGTTTGTTTTACTGACTGAACATTATATTCCTATGTAGATCAATAGTTTAACACGTAATCCTAATCATGGCACAAATAATTTGGGAGCGAGCAAAAATCGTTCCTAGTATACATACAGCCCAACTTCATATGCACTACATCAAACCAATTAGTTGAGTTAGAATTGCTGGAATGCTAGGAACTCTAAATTTTTAAATTATGTAGGTAGTCACAATTATTCAAATTACACAGCAAAAGATATGATTTAGCGTACGCTAAACTTCACACAAAGCCTACCTTTAACTTATTCGCATACAAAATAAAGTGCAGCTTTAAGCTTACATGCCACATGCATATTCTCTCTTTTTTTGGCTTTATTAGTATTTCAACTTAAAATAATATTAAATGTAAACTTTGTAGTGAACATAATAATAGGAACGGGGCGAGCGGAGAAGTATCCCCAGGCGCAAATAAAACGCGAGTGGAAAACAAAACTTTCGATTTGATGAAAACTATTGCTATATAATAATTTTTCAGTTTATGAAAGCGTATAAAATATATTGGCTTCGGGTGCCAAAACACCTGTTTACGTTGTTTGTAACAATTGCATGTAGCATTTCTATTGTAAATAGTCAATATCAGTTGCAGTAATAAAGCAAAATATAGTTTAATTAACTCAGCGATCTGCATACTTTCCAAAGTATTTCTTTATAAATATTGGTTTATAGAAAAAAAAAAAGAAGGTTTTGTGATACACACACTCGATATTGTGTAATTTTAAACCAAAATTGTGTTATTTTGCAGTGCAGTGGTTTTTAGAAGCATTTTTTTGCAAATCAATTTGATAGAATACATAAGAATGAAGCGTTTAAGGTGAGTCTAAATTTAACCAATAATCGATTTTAAAGTTTACATTTTTCACGAAAATTAGTCCTTATTGGCACCATTCTGTTGTTGGTACGTGTAATTTCGACTACTCTTAGCTTCGAAGCATGGAAAATGAAGGGATTATATTAGTCGAAATTCACTAGTTGTAGCGACAACGTCGAATAAAAATCTTAATTTTAATTGATAATAATTTTAAAATTTAATCATTGAATAAACTTTAAAAGATCTTTATAGTCTCGGCCATTAGGGTCACAATTCACAAATTCTTAAAAGGAGTTACTTTTAATAATGTAAAATAACTTATAGCAGTAGAATGTAAGCGGCGGCGAATTTGCCCAGAATACTAATTGAAAAGAGCTTGCATTTTATTATTTATAATAATTGAGTAGTTGGGCGGAAAATCACTTTTAATACTAATAAAACTGGGTGTCGGGTAAAAGCGACCGCTTTGTTCTTGAGTGTCGGGGTAACTAAAAATTTAGTATTCCGATATTTTTCCAACTCAAAATGCCAAATGTTTGCAAGATTAAATTGCACTAAAATAAATGCATTGGTATAAAAATGGATGAGCTGTACTTAGGAATCTTGAAATGATATGAAAAGTAGAGTCCGTAATAAATTGCAAAAATTCGTTACTAGGCCTGATAAATTATTAACAACAAAACTGATCGCTTTCTCAACAATATTTTTGACAATAAATAATACTTTTTAATACTTTTCTGAAATGGAGATTGCAGATACACGTACAAGAAAGACAAAACATACAAATTGTTAACAGAATTCGGTATCATTTATTCTATAAGTGGGGTAATTTAGTGGTATACGCCTGTAAATTAACTTTTATGAAGCTTTGTTTAGCTTACTACTAGTTGTTTCTTAGTAAGAGTCAAAAATATAAAAAAAACCATTGTGTGGAAAGCAAACTTCTACCAAAAATTGCAAAATTCTACAATAAAATTCAATCAATTTAACAAAAACTTTTAACACAACATGTTAGTGGAAAATATGAAATTTTTAGCATTTTGATGGAAGTTTTGGAACTTTTGTGAAACTTTTTTTGGAATTTTTGTGTACATAAGTATACCATTTTTCAAAGGGAATTACCTCTCTGCATAAACACTAAAAGTGAAACATACATTTATTATATTAGAAATGTTTGTTAAATTAAGATTGTATTATTAATTTGGATATTTTCAATTTAATTTATTGTATAGGAGACCTTGGTTACATTGAAAATTAATAATCATTAATTGCTTTCTAATTGTAAAATTTCCAAATAATTTAATTTATTAAATAGCTTTAATAATAATAATAATAATAATTGATTGAATGGTAATTTGACTATTTTTCATATTTGTATCTGATTATTAATATTCCGTCGGACAAGATCCTTAATTATCATTATCTTGGCAGTATGTCAAAAGTACAAGTTGAGTACAATTATTTTGTAGTAATCAAGAGTCAGTGAATTATGAAATGTCAGTTAGAATAAAATTATTATTATGTCAATTGTACTTATAAAATATAAATTCTTTATAAACAATTAAAAAGACTTTAATAAAACTAACGCAACCAAATTGGTGACCTCGACGATAGAAACGAACACAAAATGACCAACGATACGATACAAATAAAAAACGATGAGAAGACTACCGCACATGAAATTGCTAAAGTAAGCATTAAAATACCTCAGTTTTGGGAAGATGATCCAGCTATGTGGTTTGCGCAAATTGAAATGCAATTTATAATGAATAATGTCAATCAAGATACAACGAAATTTTACTATATTGCGAGTACCCTCAATCAGAAACAAGCGACCGAAGTTAGAGACATCATTATAAACCCACCTGAAACCAATAAGTATGAGAAATTAAAAACCGAACTCATACGAAGACTCTCATCCTCCGAAGAACAAAAGCTGAAAAAACTACTTCAGCGCGAAGAAATGGGTGATCGTACTGCATCTCAATTCCTTCGGTATATAAGAAACCTGGCGAACGATACATTTCCAGAACCGTTATTGAAAACTTTGTGGATTAGTCGTTTACCCACAAATATACAAGGAATTCTTGCAACAGTAGGTGAAAAAAGCTTAGATGATATGGCAATTATAGCAGACAAAATCTTAGAAACTCATCAGGCTGGACAAAATGTGGCGGCTACTAGCACGTACATCTAATGAAGATCACATCAAATCGCTAGAGAAACAAATAGACGAAATGCGTATAGAAATACAAAGTTTAATACGGCAAAACTACAACACTCGAGAACCCTTCAGAAATAGGTCGCGAAATCGTAATGATCCAAAATTATGTTATTACCACAACATATTTGGATCCAAAGCTAGAAAATGTCGTCAGCCTTGCTCATATAATTCGGAAAACTACAACGAGAATCAGTAAATACGGCAACTGATTCTCACATCCCACTAAGCCGCCTAACCATCAGCGATAAAATGACAAAAATCCAATACCTTATCGACACTGGAGCTGATGTTAGCGTATTCCCAAAAACCGCTTGTAGAGACCATAGAACTGTACAAGATTTCAAGCTGTACGCGGCCAACAACTCCATCATCAACACTTATGGATTTACAACAGTAAATATTGACTTGGGACTAAGAAGATTACTCACGTGGCGTTTTATAATGGCCGATGTGAACAAAGCAATCATTGGTTCCGACTTCCTCAACCATTTCAACTTGTTGGTCGATATTCGAAATAGCAAATTAGTGGATAACGTTACATACATGGAATTATCAGGTCGGTTAAATCATAATCAACAACCTACGATACGTACAATAAATACAAACAACGAATATCACTTGCTAATCGACAAATATTCTATTACGAATCCAAATATAGTAAGAAAAACATGTCTACATAACACGCTGGACCGGATTGATACGTTACCCGGCCAACCTGTTACTTGCCGACCACGAAGATTAGCTGCAGATCGTCTCCAAGTGGCGAAAAAAGAATTTGAAGTCATGATACATATGGGTATCGTACGACCCTCAAGAAGCAATTGGTGTTCTCCGCTACATCTTGTAGAAAAGAAGAATAAAGAATTTAGACCATGTGGTGATTATCGCACGCTTAACGCAAGAACAATTCACGACTGCTACCCTATTCCACATATTCAGGATTTGGCCCAATCGCTTTCTGGTAAAACAATTTTCTCCACAGTTGATTTAATTAAAGCATTCAATCAGATACCTGTCCATCCCGATGATATCCATAAAACCGCAGTTACGACTCCATTTGGATTATATGAATTCACTCACATGCCCTTTGGTTTGAGAAATGCAGCGCAAACATTCCAACGTTTTATTCACGAAGTAACAAGAGACTTGGAATTCTGCTACGCATACATCGACGACATTCTAATTGCATCCAAGTCAAAAGAAGAACATATTAAATACCTTCATCTATTATTTCAGCGACTACAGAAGTATGGAATTATAATAAATCCAGCGAAATGTGTTTTTGGCAAAGACGAAGTTACGTTTCTTGGACATTCGATCAACAAAGAAGGAACGAAACCGCTACTAGATAGAGTCGAAGCAATTGTATCCTACGAAAAACCCATAACCGTAAAACAACTACGTAGATTCTTAGGAATGGTCAATTTGCAGCATCCAATCAAACCCCACTGAACAAGTTTCTTCTAGGAAAGAAATCAAATAATGACAAACTGAATTGGTCCGAAGATTCGGAAGCCGCTTTCATCAAGGTAAAAAATTCATTAACCAATGCAACTCTATTAGCTCATCCATTAGCTGAAGCTCCTTTATCAATAATGGTCGATGCATCAAATGAGGAAATTGGTGGGGTTTTACAGCAGAAAGTGAACGACGCATGGCAACCGCTAGGCTTCTTTGCAAAGAAATTTAACACCGCACAGACGAAATACAGTGCGTACGATAGAGAACTTTTAGCTGCATACTCAGGCATCAAATATTTCAAACATTCGCTGGAAGGTCGACAGTTTATTCTCTTCACTGATCACAAACCGCTAGTGTATGCATTTCAACAGAAACCTGAGAAAAGTACTCCTAGACAATTCCGACACCTCGATTACATTGGACAATTTACAACAAATATTCAATATATTAAAGGCACGGAAAATGTACCTGCAGATACACTTTCTCGATTAGATAACCTCAACAGCATCAAAACTTTAACAAAGGCGATCAATTATAAAGAACTGGCAAAGTCACAAGAAATTGATTCCGAACTTAAAATATTTCTAGATGAATCTAAGACAGCAATAAAATTGAGAAAGATACATTTCCCCGAATACGAAACAACCATTTATTGTGACACGTCAACAGAAACAGTACGCCCTTACATAACGCAACCATTTCGGGCACAAATATTTAACAACTTGCATGGACTGGCACACCCAGGTGCGAAAGCTACTACGAAAATAATTACAGCTCGCTTTATATGGCCTGGTATGAACAAGGATTGTAAGAAATGGACCCGACAATGCTTACCTTGCCAACGCTCGAAGATACAACGTCACACTATGGCTCCATTAGATACCTATATGTTACCTTCTACACGATTTGAACACGTCCACGTCGATTTGGTTGGACCTCTACCAATTTCCAACGGATTTAAATACTGCCTAACATGCGTCGATCGATTCTCAAGATGGCCTGAAGCAATACCCTTGGAAAATATAACAGCAGAAACGGTAGCGAAAGCGTTCATAGCAAATTGGATTTCTAGATTCGGTGTACCATTAAGAGTAACTACGGACCAAGGCCGACAATTTGAATCTCATCTTTTTAAAAATCTATCTTTGCTGCTGGGCATTACCCATATAAGAACCACCTCGTATCATCCACAAGCCAATGGTATGGTCGAGCGCTTCCACAGACAACTAAAAGCCGCGATAATGAGCCACGAAGAAGATTCATTGACGGAAACATTACCCATTGTACTACTTGGAATACGAGCCTCTTTTAAAGAAGATTTGAAAGCAAGTGCAGCAGAAATGGTTTACGGCGAAGGAATACGTTTACCCGGAGAATTTTTCTCGGCATCTAAAGAGCTTAACAATACCGATGAAGTTATAACTCGGTTACGTCAACACTTCGACACTCTACGACCAGCAGAACCGCCCCTCCATGGTAAACAAAAACTTTTTATGTCACGAGATTTAAAATCATGCACCCATGTATTCTTAAGATATGACGCCGTTAAGAAATCGTTGCAACCACCTTATAATGGACCCTACGAAGTCGTGCACAGAAACTCAAAAATGTTTACGATAATAATTAACAATAAACAACACGTTGTCTCCGTAAACCGAGTTAAGCCAGCATACCTGATTATCGTCGAGAATTTCAAAACACCTCCAAGCGAACAGAGCTCTTCTTTAAAACCAGCTCATCCCAAACCAATCCCAATTGAGGCAAACACTCAACCAGTTCCAATTATTGAACAAACTACGAGATCGGGACGAAGAGTACGTTTCCCAACGAACTATGGGGACCTCGTACAGAAGATCGAATTGGAGAATGACATACGTTAGCATCGTTCGATCACGGGATCTCACTAGGAAGGGGGTAATGTAGTAATCAAGAGTCAGTGAATTATGAAATGTCAGTTAGAATAAAATTATTATTATGTCAATTGTACTTATAAAATATAAATTCTTTATAAACAATTAAAAAGACTTTAATAAAACTAACGCAACCAAAATTTCATTCTAATTATTTTATTATAAAGTTAGTTACCCACATCCTGACAAACATTCATTGGCACTACATTGTATGTAATGGGAGAATATAACGAATCATAGCAACTAACCAAGATTAGATGATATTGTTATTATCGCTTTGTTACCGTCATACCTAAATATGAATTTTTTTTTTTAGATTGAAATACACTAGTTTAGTATGACGTGAAATAATAACTTTTTCCCAATGAAACTGTTATACATTATTAGTTTTGAAATATATGCAGTGCATCTATTTTGTATTAATAGAAATTCCAGTAGGAAACTGTCGCATAACTGCTATATTAGGGTACTAAATAAGTTCCTTTAATGCAATGCAGAAATCATACTTGAATGGACACACCACATACTACGTATATTGACTTAATATATTCAAAGAGCTTTTATGATGAGGAACCACGCGATGAGTGCCTTTTGACACATTATATATGCGGCATGTTAGTTTCAGGTTATATTAACAAATTATCTGTCTTATATACTACCTAGCAATATCCTAAACATATGCACATTTATGTATCCGCAGTATAATAATTATTATCGCATAACTTTTCTGTATAAAAACGGACTTGTATTATAAATAACTCTGTTATTGTTATTGTGGTAATTTAATATTATATTAGGTACATTATGTATTATGTTTGCACATAATAATTCTATGCAATAAATTGGTTACCTATATAATTAACCAGTAGCTCACTGCAATATATTAAGAGGAATCTGCTATACCTTTTACAAAGCTTATAAACAGACCGCCGTAAAGTGACGATTGCATGCTTATTATTCAAAAAATGTGTACAAAAGTATACATTTTTTGAAAGAGGACACTTGAATGCATCCCGCCTAGTCAAGATTTTTTCAATATACAAAATAGTTTTTTTGTAATCTTCGAACAAAGTTACCTTTACTTTACTAATTAATTACGGAGAAATAAAATTAAAAATTAAAAAATTAAAAACAGGTCGGTGTGACTTGAAGCTTTTTATATTTAATTTCAAAATTTCATGCATTTTGCTACTGCTGTTTCTTTGTAATTACCACTTTACAAACATGTGTATTTCATTAAATTTTGGAATTAATTTTAAATAATTATGCAACCAATATCACACGTTCAAACAAAATATTAATTCTACATTATCCATGTTGTTGAAGAGAGACAAGCACAGACAGTAATAAAACATACTTCAAAAATTACAAGTAAGCAAGTAAAATGATACATTATCATGTACATACATACATTATACATTATATCACTATGACATAATAAAATTAAGTATGCACTTTGCGTTTAAAATTTCAATGAATCTACATTACTTTTTTACAATTTTTTAAAATTGCAAAAAACATTCGATCAATATTATTAGTAGAAATTTACAACATATTTATTACTCTACTAAAAGAGCCAATGTACATTTTTGCAACATTTTTCGAAAATCCTTATAAAATTATCATTTTCATGAAGATGGCAATTTTATAGTGATTTTCAAATGTTGCAAAAATGTAACATACATTGGCCTTTTTAACACCATGCCAATCATAAATAAAGTTTTATGTACCCAGGGAAGGACTCCTCGTTCCTTGGCCTACTCGTTATGGACATTATGTTGGCCCAAAATGCTCAATAATTGAGTAGTACACCCTAACATTTTTTACTTATTTCCACTGGGCTCCAATATAAGTTGGCCCGATTTTAATCGTCATATTATACAGGGTGAATGAGAGCACCCGTATCAGCAATTTTTTTCAAAAACGGCTAGTCGTAGAGAGTTGGGTTAAAAAAATTTATTATAAAAGCCATAATAAAGAATCGAATGGTGATATTATTATTTCTCGGAAAGGTCGGCGTCCCGAGTAGTTTGCTCCAGAAACTCCAGAATTTTAAATGGTCGAAAATTGTATCGTTGAAAAGATCTTGCAAAAATAAGCAAGTTTTGTGGGAAAAATTATTTTATTATTCCCACCCATTTTAAGTAATGGTAGTCTCAGTCACCCATATGCAATCGAATATTACTGAAAAGGGGAGGGAGTAATAAAATAATTTTTCCTACAAAACTTGCTTATTTTTGCAAGGCCTTTTCAACGATACCATTTTCGATCTATCGTGCCATTTAAAATTCTGAAGTTCTGGAGTTTCTGGAGCAAACTACTCGGGATGACGACCTTTCTGAGAAATAATAATATCACCATTCGATTCCTTATTATGGCTTTTATTGTAAATTTTTTTGACCCAACTCTCTATCACTTACCGTTTTTGAAAAAAATGACTGATACGGGTGGTCGCATTCACCCACAACATGCAATCGAATATTACTTAAAAAGGGTGGGGGTAATAAAATAATTTTTCCTACAAAACTTGCTTATTTTTTATCTATCTAATTATATCTTTTCAACGATACCATTTTCGACCTATGGTGCCATTTAAAATTCTAGAGTTCTAGAGTTTCTGGAGCAAACTACTTGGGACGCCGACCTTTCCGAGAAATAATAATATCACCATTCGATTTTTTATTATGGCTTTTATAATAAATTTTTTTAACCCAACTCTCTACGACTAGCCGTTTTTGAAAAAAATTGCTGATACGGGTGCTCTCATTCACCCTGTATATTATATAAAAATCATCTACTTCGTAATTTTTGTAAAAAAATTAAGAAATTTATCAACTGATAGTAAATTTCGAAGTAGCGTGTTAAAACAATTTATAAAAAACAATATTTTAAAATTTCGAAGAGCAATTACATCCGCAGTAAAATTTAGGAAAAATTGTGACGGGCAAATGACAGAAAAAATTACATTGCTGAAAAGTGATATTGAAAGTAGTGTTTGTCACATAATTTGGTGAGCACAGTAAATGTGATGCTTATTTTTTCCAAAAAGCAGAGAATGCAAATAATGATGACAGTCAATTTAAATTATTAAAAAGTTATCCCGAAATTCTTAATAGAATAAATTACATAATCAGAAGTATCTCATTGCATGCAAAAAGTTTATTGCTGCATCTAAATAGTAACATAGTGGAACAATTCCATTCAATTGTGGCAAAATTTGTAGGTGGTAAAAGAATAAATTATTCCAAAGGTAGATCGTACCAATCCCGCTGTTTAGCTGCTGTGGTGAGTTTCACCGCAGCAAAGTGGCGGTCGCAGCATAGTGCTAACGCGAGTTGACTATGAACGCTAAATACCCGGTTCGAATCCGAGTGAAGTAAGAACTTTATTCTGACCGTCTCCCCTCGGAAGGCAATGGCAAACCACCGAGAGTAATATGCCAAGAAAAATCCTTAAAATGTTAATGAACTAAATAAGTCCAAAATTGATCTGTGGACTAAGGGGAAGGCAAAACCACCACCCCATTAACATTTCCCTGGTGCAGCCTTCTTGGCTAAGTCGGGGGGATCGCCGTACATCCGAAATCGGATAGGCACCTAAAGAAGAAGAAGAAGGTGAGTTTCAATTCAAAAAGTAGAGCTCACTCGGTATTGCATAAATTTTAGAAAAATTTATAAAGCACCAAACAAAGAAATTCACCAAACTTCAAAAGATTACGTTCCTGATTATGGATTATTTAGTCAACAACCCGACATGCCAGAGGAACATTACGAAAATAAAAAATTGATAGTTTTAAATGGATTAAGAAAAACCGAAGAAGAGAGAACCATTTTTGAGAGAAATACAATTTTGCAATCCGAATGTGCCCTATGGGTCGAATAGAGACGAAAGCTGCTGACTGCATCACATTTCTACGACGTGTGTTCAAAGAAGAAAACCACACATCGTGGAAATTTGGTTAAAAATATTTTATATGGTATTCCGTTAAACACTCCCGCCATAAACCATGGCAAGTGTTACGAGGAAGTTGCTATAAAGCAGTTAGAGGCACAACTCGATGTAAAAATTAACAAATGTGGAATGTTCATTGACGAGATGGCCTTATTGGAGAGGACACAATCGTAGAAATTAAATGCCCGTATCTTCCTTTAATAAGCCGGTAGATCAATCAATCGATAATAAAAAAGTTACTTTCTGGAAAAATGTAAATGGTGTTTATGAAGTTAACCAAAAACATAAATGGTATTACCAGATTCAAGGTCAATTCATCATCATACAGTCGTTATGCTTCGTAACAGAAGCGTCGTGATCCTTAAATGTTGGTGGGGTGGTTATTACGCTTCCCTATAGTCCACAGATCAACTTATGGACCCTTTAGATCATTAACATTTAAGGATGCTCTTGGCATATTACTCTCGGTAGGTTGCCGTTGCTTTCCGAGGAGAGAACGGTCAGAATAAAGTTCTTACTTTACTCGGATTCGAACCCGGTATTTAGCGTCCATAGTCAACTTGCGTGACCACTATGCTCCGACCGTCTCCGTAAGGTCAATTACATATCGCCAAAAAGAAAAAGTGTGTTCTTGGAGTTTGGACTTCCAGTGATTGCAAATTAAAGACAGAAATCATTTTTAAAGACGATTCTTACTGGTCGAAAAAAATTGAAGAAAAACTATGCAATTTTTACATGAGCTGTCTTCTACCAGAAATAATTGATCCACGGCAATCAAGAAACATGAAAATTCGGGATCCTGCACACGATGGCCAGAAAACGAAAAATAAACCATAACATTTTACTGTCACTGATCGGTTGTTATTCTTTTCAAAATGACTTCTTTGTCCACAGCACACCTTTATTAAGCCAACCTCCAAGTTATTTGCTAAAACGTTGCAAAGACTGCTACCTTTTTAATTGCTGTAAATCTATTGTTCCATTGCGTTTTGGTTGCTAATCTCATTGAAAATTATTGCGTTCAAACGGATTTCCTTTGGGTTTTGTTATCGACGCTGCAGTATTTCCAACGTTAGTTTATGTTACGGCTTTCAATGGTCAATCTTGCTTCTTTCACAACAAACAGTGAAAGAACCAATAATATGATTGTTTATGCCAATTTATTTATTTCTTGTATGAAAAATTTCATACTTTAGGGTACTGGTAATCATTGGTCAATCTTGCTTCTTTCACCACACATCAGTGAAAGAACCAATAATAAGATTGTTTATGCCAATATGTTTATTTCTGGTAAGTATGAAAAAATTTTAATTTAATTACTTAATTCTTAGCTAAATTTAGTTTCTTGTAATTTAACCCAACTTTCTATGCTTATAATTTTTTTTAGTCATTAAAATTGGATTTGCTTTGCGTCGATTTTTAAATTAAAAATAATGTACGAATGCTTTTTTAGCTTGGAGAAATAATCGCTAAAAGTTAAGTATATATTATTTTACAGGTACTAAACAATTTAAATTTATGTTTTTTTTTATTTCAGGAAAAAGTGAAGAAATTTTAGTAACCAGTAAAGAGATACTACTACACAAATTCTTCAAATGAATATTATTCTTCCAAATCTTTGTATTTTACAAATATATTTTCATAAATACTTTTTTGAAGTTTTTTATCTTCCTTTTACCCGACTGCAGAAGGACGGTAATGTATTTTACCTAACAATTATTATAATAATTTCATTATTATTTTTAAGCAAATTAGTTAGAGAATTAAAAATAACGGATGAATGGTTAGAAAGCCTAGTTTTATACCTTCCGTAGATTATAATAATATAAGATATTATTACTTTACAGTTAGTAACCGTTTGTTTAAAAATTCTTATCTTGAAATGGAAACTTATCATAACAACTGCATTATTTTTATCGCATTCTCTATCCCAACCGAAATAGTCTACCCGTCTACGATTGCTGCAACGGTTGTATTTGCTATTACGAAAGCTAATATTCTATCTTATTCCGTGCTATTGTTGTCTCTTTCCTCAAAACGAGATTATTTTCAACGATTCGTCTTAAGTACCTAACACAAAAACAGAACAAAGCAATTCATAATAAGCTTATATTGGACTTTAATGTATTATAAAAAGAGGGTCATAAATGCTTTTAACAAAGTATGTAGATATTTGAGAGGGTTTCCTGTCAACAAGTTGTAATTTTCAAATTTAGGGTCATATTTTATTTTGATTAATATCAAAACTTTTTAGTCTTCAAATTATATTAAAACTAATTTATTACGTTCAGCTTTTATCGAGATATTTTAAAAATTTACTACTGTTTAGCATTTTTAATTGAAATATCAATTCATTTTCAGTCAAATATTTTATTAAATGCTTGCTTATCTCAGAGTGTCGAGATTCATTCTGTAGAATATTTTATCGAGTCAAGTTTAATAATGTCAGATATTTCTTTACAATTGCAAAAATGTAAATTAGAATTTTCGTTATACATAAATATAATATAAAGCTGAAATTTATAAATTTTGTGACCTTTAATTAATTCACCCAACTTTCTGTTGTGTTTTGCCACCATATGCGTTACACTGTTACTTTTTACTTACCTTTTATGTTCAAAATGTATATTTATTTTTTTATTATCATTTTATGGAATTAATTGAATGGCAAGTTAAAAACTATACCCTGCATAAAATCTACATCCCGTTCCACATGCGATTTCTGAAAAACATAAATTATGATGTTAAAACTCTCGAATCACTGAAGAACACTTCATTTATCTAATTATTATTATCATTTAAGAATTACTATCCCAATAGTTCATTTCTAAACCAACCCTTAAATAAAAAAGATTGTGCTATCGGATCATTGCTTTCAATTAAAAACGCAAGTGGTAATATGTTCAATGAGGTAAAATAAGAGAGCAAAGTTGGCGTGTTAACTTCAATAACAGAACATTATGATCGGAAGTGAACAGTTAGCGTGTGAAGTTGGCAACAAAAGCATAAAACGATCTTATCACATTCACAATATGAATATTTTTTTCTTAATAATAACACACGTTATTAACGTAGATGACAAGTAGGTTAAGAGCACGACCGCTGCGAATTTTACCGCTACGAGCGCCACATGTACAAAATTAGACAAATTTTTGTGGATGTCCAAATGTTCAACACTTTAAAATTTTTTGCTTCTGATTGAAAATATATAAAAACAACAGATCTATTTAAGTCATGAAGAAATTTCATTACAAAATTCCGTCGTGGTGTATTGTTTATTGTTAATTGAAATTTGAAAATTTACGAATTTTTTTGTTAATAAAGTAAACTTTTTTTATCTCGCACCCAAGCTATCATTATAAATGTGCTAATTTAAAAAAATAAACGTTAAAAGTTCGGTAATAAAGTTTTTCCATATGTTTTTGCGAAAATTAAAATATTTCAAATTTAGATCATAATCTCGAGTAGCACATCCAATTTTTCTAGTTCGTCCATTACTTCATAGGGTAATAATACAGAATTCTGTACTTTCGGCTGTTGGTTTTTATTTTAAACGAACTTGTTTACATCGCGATTTTGACAGTTCGAAATTTTCATATTATAATTTAACGGTACGTTTGAAAGGTTGAAAGGAGAAATGGCTAATACGTGATATCAAAAATACCTTACAAAATACACATTTTGTGTAAAAATTCAAAATCTCGCCATGTAAACAAGTTCGTTTAAAATAAATACCAACAGGCTAGGGATGCGCATGCATGCATAAAAGTCATATGCCGCAGTTTGGCTTAACGTAGCCTAAAAGATATAGGCAGGTATTTTTTTACAATATTGAATATAAAAAAAAAACAAAGGGCCACTTTTTCAAAGTATAAAATAAATACACACAATTTAAAATTAAATTCTTTATTAATAATCGTATGTTCGCGGATGAGAAGCAGCCCAAGTCAACCCTTCGGAGGCCACACAAAATGAAACAAGGCGATTTTTTATAGTTGTACTACCTTGCATTATTTTCTGTAATTGTTTTAACACTTTCTGGTAATTTCCTTTTATTATTTTCAGCAATAGCATCTTGAATGTATGGTGGATCTACACATTTTTTGTTTTTCTTTAAATTATTGCGAATTAATTCAGGAGCTATACATTCAGTGTAAAATTGTTGTAATTTGGGCAACATAGAATTATTCCACAACTGTTCATTTCTGTAAATTTCTTCTATGAAGATTGGTATTTTGTCGTTGATATAAACAACGAAATAACATTTTTCCTTTTTGGTGATATTTAGTTGCCCTTGAACCTAGAAATATTTTATTAGTATTGTGACATCTATAAAGTTTAAAAGTAATGTTGTACCTGATAATAATAATTGTGATTGCGATTTAATTGTATCTCATTGTTTTCGTTTTTTTTTAAATAAATCTTTGATTTCTTTATCTCGATTAGCTCTAACAAAGAAGTAGCATGTGTATCAGGTGAGTAAATGCATTTGATTTCTTAAATTGCATTTTCTCCTATCAAACCTG
The DNA here is from genome assembly GCA_958510855.1 of Rhagonycha lutea. Lineage (NCBI taxonomy): Eukaryota > Metazoa > Arthropoda > Insecta > Coleoptera > Cantharidae > Rhagonycha > Rhagonycha lutea. The sequence continues at coordinate 86,502,303 of OY294036.1, forward strand.
TTATAATAAATTAAAGTTATGTTATTTCTTTGAATAGCTAATACTATTATCTATTTTTACCATCCAGTGAAGCAGCTAAGAAACCATGATCTTCATCAATCAGAGACCCGATTTATGAACTTTCTTTCCAGTTGCTTTCTCAAATAGTGATGCAGCCACAGTCTCTTTTGATATACCATATTCGGTTGCCAGAGAATAAAATGAATTGTGATTTAAGCACGATTTGACTAACAAGGGGTCACTACAGTGAGTATGTCGCCAATCGAGATCCCAATTTTTTTGGTGATTCTAGTAGTTAAAAAAATTATCACTTTTTCGAATTTTAGTCGATTGCCTCTTAGTTCTTGAGTTATGAATTTTTGAAAAGGCAGATTTTACCATAAGTTTAGCATTATGGACGTTGTAACGCGTAGATACTGGGTTCTAATCCCAGTCCCGGCAAATTTTTTTTCTTTAAATTATGTAATTTATTATCGGAATTAAAAAATTAATGACCTACGAATTACCATTACAAATTATTAACCGCTAGACCACCATGGTTTTTTGTAATAATAGCTAATAATAATAGCAGTTAACCCACCATAGTATTTTTAAAAATTCATAACTCAAGAACTAAGGGCCAATCGACTAAAATTCGAAAAAGTGATAATTTTTTTAGCAACTAGAATCACCAAAAAAATTGGGATCTCGATTGGCGACATACTCACTGTAGTGACCCCTTGTAAGTTATGGCACGATGTATGTTGCCGACGTTTTACAACATTTCCAAATATTGATGCCGTTAGTCTGGGATGTCTTTCGTACTCATACAATTTGTTTCCAAATTGCCCCACAGTCTCACTTTGGATACGATTTTTTTCTTCCGTACTAACCTAGAAAATCAACAAAATCAGAACTAGCTTATAAATTTTATTATGTTAATATTTTTACTTGTAACCGTAGTGTTTGCTGTTTAGCTTCCTTCAGAATAAATTCTGAATCCTCAATATCCTCCGGTTCATTTGCGAACTGTCCGTAATCTGTGTTTTTACTCACACTTGGTGTTTTACAGCTCAGTTTCCTTTTTTTAATTGCAGGAAATAAATTTTTTCGGCAAGTAACCTTTTTTCGTTGGTGCTTTTTAATAAAGTTTTTAAAGTGACGGCCTGGACTACTTCCAACGCATTTCTTCCACGGACTCACATGCCACGCAAAACTTTAATTGTATCTCAATCCTGATAAATTCACTCTTCGTTCATATGAACCGCGTTGAATTAAATTTAACCTTTTTCCCATATTAAAACGAGCCACAATATTCATTAACCTTTCAGCACGATTATTGTTTTCATTTTGTATTAATAAGTGTGCCTTCCTAACTAGTAAGTTGAGTACACCTACAAAAAAATAGAAAATTAAAAAAATATTGATGTAAACGAAGAAACTGATGACGTACCGTATAAATGATTAAATATGCCCGTAGCTTCTAGGTCAGGAACTAAATTATGTTCTGTATCACCAATATTATTACATGTCCCTTCAGTGCACTGCAAATGATTTCCAAATCCAAATAACATATTATTATAATCTCGCAATGTAAACAAGTTCGTTTAAAATAAAAACCAACAGGCTAGGCATGCGCATATGCATGCATAAAAGTCCGTAGCCTGAAAACGGATATAGAATAATTAAAAATTTTGTTAAATTTCATTTACCTCGCACTTTCAGTATTCAAATTATCAGCATTCGTATTAGATGTTCTATTATCATCAATCACCTCATCACAATCATCAAAAAGTTGTGAAGAATTCCCATTTCTTTTTCCTTCCCAAAGAAGTTTCGAAATTTTAGCTCGCTTCGTCCTTTTAGCAATTCGACATAAACTTCTACCCATTTTAGTCAAGTTTAGAAATTTACAATAAAATACTTTGCGATGTTAACTAAAATAATTTGATTAGTAAATTATAATACCAAATTTTACTTACTGTATAATGAATGATGTGGTAATTATACTGTTCTTAACACTTTAAATGATCAAATTATAATTTTTTTTATCAAAAAACTATAGTATCTTATAGAAATTTTATTATATTTTGTACTGCAATAATATCTGAAATATCACCAGACAGAACAAGAGAGACAGATAATGCTTGCTATAATTAATAGCTCAAATTATCTCAAAAATATTACAGTTTTAAAGTGTATATAGTTTCCCCCTTGTGATAGATAGCTTAAGGTTGGTGGTGATCCTAGCTAACCTCTTTAAAAACTTGGCTAAAGTCGTCCTCTTAAATTGAACGGCATGAATTTGACGCCAGTTTTGATTTAAACCATGAAAAGCTTTAATTTTACGTTCGGATAGTTTTGACTAATGACGTTTAAATTACAATTTATCTCTTATTTTGCAGATACAGTGCACCACAAGTTCCACATTAATAATATATAAATTACGTTACCACTTGTAAATGTTTTAGCAATTAATGAATGTTAACTTGTCCACATGATTTTTTTTCTCGTTTAAATATTAACAGTTTTTGGAATTTTTTTGTGTTTTAATAAAACATTTATAATTTGCAATCTCCCTTCTTATACCACAATATTGCATAGATTCCTCTGTATGTACGTACTTGTGAAGCTTTTGATTAGAGCTGAAAAGATTTTCATTAGTTCCTTGCTTTTGGAGTTTAGAGTTTCCTTTGAAGCTGCCTTAAAAGATATTTCAAACTCGGAAACTCAAAGAAAACTATTATAAAAGTGATAGATAGTTTCATATCAAATATTCAAGAAAACCTCCCTTATTATTTTAAAAATTCATTATTATAATGAAACTTGCTGATTAGCATAATTTATTATACATTATAAAACTAATTACAACAATGTTTTTTGAAAGTTGGATAGCACGCATAAGAGATAATTAAAAAAATTAAATTTGTTTATAATTAGTTTCGTTATATTCTTGCAGTGAATTTTAAAACACATTGCTGCTTTGCTAATCTAAAATATTCTTACATCAGGATTAATTATTTTCTTCTTTGTTGCAGATGTTAAAATCTTGTCGGAAAATAAGTATGACAGTAAAATCTCCAGCGTTGCCTTCAGGATCTCACGAGATGAAAGGTACCTTTTATACTCGACAAACTTGTTCCTGGATGGACAGACAGGGGCGACCCGTGTCACCTCCACTAGAATATTCAAGGCCAAGTGGTGTTCCTCCTCAGCGGTACGGGCATGGTAGATCATCTAGTAAAGATAGAAGTATACGAAGGGTAAGTACCAAGAGTTGATTTACAGCTTTATCTAATTACTGGTTCTATAATTTTTACTCGAATAAATTCGAAACAAGTTAATTAAATACATTTTGAGTAGCATCAAATGTGCTTAGTGCATCTTAGGAACAATGTTAAATTCCATGCACTTTCAAACAATTTAGAATTTCTTGAAGTTTGACTATTATTGTTGCGGGATTGTTGAGCTTAGATGTTGTGTTGATGTAAATTTGTATAGTGTTATGTAGACAATTTGTTTAAATGGATAGCATCGAAATTGCCATTATCGATTCAATAAATCAACAAATACCAATACAAGTTGCTATTAATAATATCCAGATATAGGATATACATATTTGAACCATATTATTCAAACTAAAGTTCAGTTAGTGCAAAGCAAAGTATTCAATGATATATTCTTTATCATCAGATATATACCAAAGTTTCGTTTCTGTTTTTTTTTTTACAAAATTGCTTCTCCAGTCTTTCAATAAATATTTTGTTAAATGTAGTAGGGCCGTAGAGATCAACCGTATTTAAAAGGTCCTCCCTTTTTAAATTTGGAAACAATTTCTCCTTAGCAAAGCATTACGAAGAAGGCACCTAAACATTCCTTAGTAATTTCGAATTAATTTTACTTTGTAATATTTAATTTTCACTATACTGTCATGCTATAATTACCTTTTTAAAATCTCCCACCATTTCCTGACAAAAGGTATTTAAAAATAAAAATAAAAGAAGTTTTGTTCAATATAACCCTAGAATTTAAAATATCATGTTAAGGTATTTATGGATGTAATATGTCCACCAGAATGTAATTGATTTTCTCATTAAATTCTTAGTGCCAAATTTAAATTAAAATGCTATTATTAGAATACAAATTTTATAATTCCTTGCTTTGTCTCATGTATTAATTTAAATTCTGTAATTATTATATACTATTTTTAATTTTAAATAGCTTCTATCCAATTTTGTCGATCCATATAATACTTCTCTTCTTCCACTTTCTAGAAGAAATTCTAAGAGCAGTTCTCTATTTCTTCTTCTAATTCTTCTAGTACGCTAAAGCCTGTTATTTTCGCAACAACTGCCTCGTTTCCTTGGCAGTGTTAGAAACTTTGATCATATAAATATTTTTACATCATTAGGTAGCTTGCTAGACTTATGCCTTCAGATGTGCCATGTATCCTGGTTTTTATGTTAATGGTGGCATTTCACTAACCCAGAGGACCACAGGATTAACGTGTCTTCCGAAACACGGACACTAGTCATAAGAAAGTCTGACTCTCCCCAGATTCGAACCCGGTACCCCGTATATACAATTCATGTATGCCAAATTCTTAAATTGTCTTTTAGTAGTAGTAATAAATATTTTTTATAATCAATATTAATGGATCATAAAAATGACAAAGGATTTCTGCTATTGTATACGTTATGATCTTACATATTAAATAGGAAAATGTGCATTTATATAGGACACTAGCTGTTGCCCGCGACTTCGTCCGCGTGGAATTCACTTTTTTACGCGCAAACCTTTTTCCTTCCGTCTCTATATTCTATTCTCTACTCCATCGGTCTCTCTCTCCTGATATGTTGTCCACAGTTTCTCCATGCAGTCCTGTCCTGCACGTTCTCTTTCCACTCATCCACCTCTACAGCTCCCAAATCGTACCTCGCTTGTTACTCCTGGCTTCAACATTACTCTAGCACTCCATCCTCCAACTCCCATCAGTTCCCATTTCCGGCTACTTCCACCTCTTGTACTCTTTATATATTCCTCATTTTCCCTTCTTCTTTCCATTCCGTTTAACGTTTCATTTCTCTCTCTCTACTCGCTCTAGAAAGGACAACCCAAATCAACTTCTCGGAAGTTCTCGTTCTATTCTAACCTATCTCACACTTTTATTTTTTAATTTCTAAAAGTTTATTCTTTTCCTTTCTAAAGAAAATTCCATGCTTCTTGACAGTAGACCTACCGGTTTAGGCTGTGCTTTGGAAACTTGAAGGACGTCGACAGTGGGAATCTCGTTAATCCATTCGCGCGCGTCACCACTAATTAGATATTAGGTGATAAATCCCATATTTATGTATATTTTTGTTTATAAAGAAAATCCCATGCTTCTAAACGTAGACCCACCGGTTTAGGCTGTGTTTTGGAAAATTGAGGGACGTCGACAGTGGGCATCTCGTTAGTCCATTCATGCGCGTCACCACTAATTAGATAATAGGTGATAAATCCCTTTTGGATAGGATTTTCATAAAATCCTGTCTTAGTGCTCGCCTACGTGATAACAGGAACCTCTGTGCAAAATTTCATCGTTAAGGACCCAGTCGTTTGGGCTGTGCGTTGATATATCAGTCAGTCAGTCAGTCAGTCAGTCAGTCAGTCAGTCAGTTTATTATTTTATATATATAGATTTAAACAGCAGATTTAACCTCGGGTGAACATCATTACGAAAATTGGATTGAAGATAGCAAATAAGTGAAACCTCGATAATCCAATTAAATTATGAAATTAAATTTTTATTTTCAGAAATCTAATTTGAAATTTCTTGCTTTTAACCTGTACGATTTCCTACCACAGTTCAACATCTAAATATTTTTGTACATTTTTAATTAGCTTAAATTAATTTTTGTGGAATTTTGGTGAAACCCAATTACGGTTGAGGGGTAGATGATTCAAAAGTCACATCAGGTTAGAATTATACAATTAAACGGTTTTCGAAACTTTATGATTCGTATTAAGGTACGTTTAAAAGTGATTTCTTTGCTTAAGTTCACTATTTTGTAATAAACACAGTTTTTAGAGTCAATATTAATCAATTAGAATTTTCGGAGGGCACGTTAAGCCGGCTGTCCCCCTGAGTTGACAAATTGCCACCGTTAATAAAAAACAGGGCTACAGGCACATCTGAATGCTATAGCCTAGCAAGCTGCTACTTGATGTAAAACAAATACAGTGTGTTCACGGAAAATGGTAACAGTGAATAATTTTTATATGCTACTAGATACAAAAAAAAGTTTAAATAGTTTTTTATTCTACTGGAAATTTACTATCGGAAACTGCTGATGTATATTTTTTTATACTTCAAATTCAACCGGAAGTGAATATCAAAAATTTTTTTCAAATGGCAACATGTCTTTTTTTTATCATTTTCGCAATCTGCAATTTTTTCTTTATAAATAGGTATTAAATTTTCATAAGGTTACATAAGAAAATATTCGAGAAAATTCAAGATTATAACCTTATGAAAATTTTATATATATCCTTAGAGAAAAAAATGCAGATTGCGAAAATGTTAGAAAAATGATATGTTGCAATTTGAAAAAAAAAATTTATGTTCACTTCCGGTTGAATTTGAAGTATAAAAAAATATACCTCAGCAGTTTCCGATAGTAAATTTCCAGTTGAATAAAAAACTATTTAAACTTTTTTTTGTATCTAGTAGCATATAAAAATTATTCACTGTTACCATTTTCCGTGAACACACTGTATAGTCCAAAATCGATCTGCGGACTACTCAACAACCCGTCTGGCCAGCGTGGTGAGTTATGGCCAAACCAAACCTCCATAATATGGAGAGGCTAATGTTCAGCAGTGGACGGAAAAGGCTGATAAAGAAAATTCGGTTAAAATGAACAATAATAATCAACGTCCTTTGAAATCCATTATAAGCGGAAACATTAGTAAAAGCTATAATAAGAATCACTTCGTTCCGAAGCCCACATTATAAAATACCATAAAATAATTGGTCAATACGAAAATTGTTCAAACCACATGTATAACTTTTAACCTAAAACTCGAGCAAAGAAATTGGATTATGGATTTCGTGACTAACCTACGCGGAATTAAAACCTCGTGCAAAAAATTAATTACACGCTGCAATAACCACAAATTTTATTCAATATTTAGGCAGAAATTATAATTGTTTTATTACTCCTCTTTGAAAATTGTTTGGTCCGAGTAGAATAACTTTATCTTTTTGAAACTTGGAGACTAATTATCTCCAAAATTGTCCTCTTCAAGGTCATACGCTTTTGTTGATTTGGGCGTATATATAGAGGGCCATGAGGCGAAGGCTTAGCCCACCCAAGAAAATATCTTAATCTCCCTAGAAAATCGAGAAATCGCTTTAAAACTGTAATAAAATTCAGTGTATTATTATGTAGGTTATGTTCGTCAATAAATTCCTTTATTACCATCTTTGCTATGTTAATATTTGGGTTAATTTTAGAGGGTAGCATCTCTGTTAAAAGCTTTTAAAAATTTTTGTATGAGATTTGTTTCAAATTTTACGAGCTTATAGTGTATAAAATTATGTCTTAATATCCGATATATAATTATTACGAATAGACTAAGAGAAGTAGTTCATGCTTCATATCGTTTTGACACAACATACAAGAATTATTAATACCACACAATATGAACTATGTAATTCAAACTTAACACTAATGATTGTGCTTGGATACGACAAGAACGGATGCTTATGATATACTATTCGTATAAGCTATAAGATTGAATAGACCAGTTTTTAATTACAATATAATTTCCATTGTTTATAACAACCATCTCCCATCTTACTGGTAATCTCTTCTTGCTCTACAGGATTTATAGAATTTTTTTGCGCTGGAGAATTTGTCAAGTTGTTTATGGAAATAAGGTGCAAAGAGCTAATCTTTAACATGTAAACGATTTAAATGACAAAGAAAACACTTTTCGGCACTACTTGGTGTATACAATTAAAATGGACAATTAAAAATAAATGTAATTTTTATTAATAAGTATATCATCACCACTGGAACTTCATTTCCAGTAAACCGTAATCAAAAGTTGTAAATTAAAATGGAAAATACGAAAAATGAAGCTTCCATCTTTCATACGAACATACGCAAGAATAACAATTTTTACCTATAGCTTGAGATGTTATAATGAGAATGACATTCTTAAACTACGTTAACAAATTCAAAAATTTATTAAGGGAAAACGTCAAGCAAAAACTATTTATCATTTGAAATGCTACATGGGGCTGATATTTTAATTTATTTCTAAAGCAGCTAATAACGGTTGACAACTAGAAAATTGCACAAACTTTAAAGGTCCATATCTTTTAAAATACTGAGAAATCAAAGTCGACTATGTAACACAAATTATTACCCTGGATACGCTTTATTGACTTTGCATAGCAATTTTTTTGTTTTAATTTTTATTAGTAATAATAATGGCGTCGAAACAAGAAGTCCTGCGCGAACGCATTGTACGGTTCTATAAATCAAATATTAAATTCGGGAAAAAGTTTACTGTAAGTCATTTTAAAGCGGAATCAATTTCCCAAAGAACAATTTACTATATTTTACAAAACATGAAAGTGAAACGCGAAGGTTGCACCGGTGTAACCGGGAATCTTTACCCCCCACTCAAATTTCCCTAGTGATATTTTACCCCCCGGTAAAAATTCCCTAGAGAAATTTTACGGGGGGGTAAAATATCACTAGAGAAATTTTACCCTCAGTAAAAAAAAATAAAGGGGTCAAATTTCCCTAGTGAATTTTTACCGGGGGGTAAAAATAATTTCAAAATATTCTCAGTGAATTTTTACCCTATAGCAAATTTTTGCATTTGTTATTTAAATTTCGTTAAAGTTTCGTCCATTTTATCTGTAATTTTTATCTTCTTATGTTTATCTTCTTATGTTTTATGATTACAGTCATTTTGTTTATTTAAACATAATAATAATTAATTTCATTACGTTAAATACCAACCAAGGAATAATCCCATAATCTCATCATCAATACAACCAATTGCTAACCTTTTCACTAAACTCATTAAAAACATCCCCCGAGGGTGATTCAACTCGGCAAATTGTGCTATTATCAAGGGGTGAATCTCACTTTTTTTTTCAACTCTGTCGTAGGTGGATGTGTTGTCAATAATGACCCTCTCTTTAAATAAAAGTCGATTTCTACCACTAACCTAGCCTCGACCGGTGGATCTACCTTTTAATGACCTTCTCTTTAAAAAAAGTCGTTTCCTAACACTAACCTAGCCTCAACGGGGATCTACCTTTTAATAATGATCCTCTCTTTAAATAAAAGTCGATTCTTCCGTGCCTCCGCTCCGCTTCCGACGCTCCAGAGCCATTTTGGCAACACTAAACTCATTAAAAACATCCCCCAGGGGTGATCCAACTCGTCAAACAAAAAAGCAAGGGGTGAATCTCGCTTTTTTTTCCAACTCTGTCGTAGGTGGATGTGTTGTCAATAATGACCCTCTCTTTAAATAAAAGTCGATTTCTACCACTAACCTAGCATCGACCGGTGGATCTACCTTTTAATGACCTTCTCTTTAAAAAAAGTCGTTTCCTAACACTAACCTAGCCTCAACCGGGATCTACCTTTTAATAATGATCCTCTCTTTAAATAAAAGTCGATTCTTCCGTGCCTCCGCTCCGCTTCCGACGCTCCAGAGCCATTTTGGCAACACTAAACTCATTAAAAACATCCCCCAGGGGTGATCCAACTCGGCAAATTGTGCTATTAGCAAGGGGTAAATCTCGCTTTTTTTTCCAACTCTGTCGTAGGTGGATGTGTTGTCAATAATGACCCTCTCTTTAAATAAAAGTCGATTTCTACCACTAACCTAGCCTCGACCGGTGGATCTACCTTTTAATGACCTTCTCTTTAAAAAAAGTCGTTTCCTAACACTAACCTAGCCTCAACCGGGATCTACCTTTTAATAACGATCCTCTCTTCAAATAAAAGTTGATTCTTCCGTGCCTCCGCTCCGCTTCCGACGCTCCAGAGCCATTTTGACTACACTATATAGCAAATTTTTGCATTTGTTTGTTAATTAAAGTTTCGTTTTCAGAGGGCAGTTAGTATATACTAAAATATCCTCCATGGAGTTTTGAAGAAATTTAGTAATAATTAAATTGAATAGTTTAATAAAAAATGTATTAAAAATTTGTATAATTGTATAAAAAAATTTATTAAAAATTTGTATAATTATAATAATTATGTATTTTGGCCAGACAAAGCATCGTCCCACTATGCAAAAAAGACATTGGAGTTTCTCCAACTGAATTCGATAAAATTTGTACCCAAACTGCACAATCCCACAAACTTACCACAGTGCCGTCCTATTGAGGATTTTTTTGGAGCTCTAAATGCCAAAGTATATAAGAACAACTGGAAAGCGAAAAATACCAATGAACTCATCAATAAAATCCGATTATGCATTAGAAATTACGACAAATCACGTGTACAGAGGGCAAGTGAACGCATCTCGACTTCGTTACGCAGTGTGGCTGATAAGGGTCATTTGACCAAGTACATTAATATTTTCTAAAAAAGGATATTAGGTAGAATAATTTGAGCCATGATTGAATTGTTTTGAATAAAAACTAAATATTTTGTTAACCATCAAAGTTTGTGCAATTTTCTAGTTGTCACCCGTTACTTTAGATTTTGTGGTTTGTTTATAGAAGCAGGTCAGCACTTTGTACACATAAAATTTAGAAAAATAATACTTGATCAACAATCTATACAAATACTACCACTTAATAATGTTCCTTGGTTTGTTTAACCTTATTTGTCTAGACGACTTTTTATTGAAATTCTTCATTTAGGTGTGTATTTCTTCTTCTATTTTGTAAATACCAGCCTATACTATGTCATCGGTGAGCTTATTTATATGCTAATGTATTATTGTACTACTTAAAAATTCATTTTGCAGATCTTTCAAAATGCATACTATTTCCTTGAAGCTAACGATATGTAAATTATTTCTTGTTATATTCTTAATTAAAATTATTTCGTCAGTTAATTTAGGGATACAGGAAAGCACTTTTCAATTCAGTTTCTTCATAGCATATTATATTCCTTATTTTATTACATAATATTATTTAATAAAATAAATTGCAGACAAAAAAAATCATGAACTTTAGAAACACAAAAACAAATTTAAATTAATGGTATATATTATTATCGAGTTGAAGTTACTGGGTGCAACAGAAAATTAACGTCTGGAGTTTTCGACTAAAGTAAACTTACACAAAGTAACTAATATAAAGCAAAGTAATCAATTTAACTAACTCTTGCAAAATTAATTAAAACAGAATAAGTATGAATTACGAAACATCAAAACTAATTAAAGTAGAATTTCTCACCGCAGGCTGGTAAGATGAAAATCAAGTGGTAGACGACGACGTGACAATAAGTGGCAGCTACTTTATTGATGTTTACACAAGTACCACGTCAAAAACAGTTTCCAACTAACAATGAAGGAGCAGAAAAAACAACGAAATTTATTGTCGTTCCAAGTTATTGTTTTGAATTTGTTATACTATTTTGATAGTTGACTGCTTTTATATACCGATTTCTTGTTCGCACTGCAAATATTTGACCTATTTCTTTGGTTATTTTTTAATATTTTAAATATGGAAGTGTGAAACTTAATTTACTTCGTTAAAACTTATTTTTGGTGGAAATCGACTGTGTTTACATACTGGCTGTTTAATTTTATCTTCTTGTTCAAAACAATAAAATTTGCAATATAAATAATGGTATAAAAATATTAACCAAATTTAAAATTTTTATAATATGTGGTCACATGAAATTTAACACCCAAATATCATTTGTTATAATTTAATTTAAGTTCATGAACAATTTGAAGGGGTAGCTTGTTTAAAACTGATGAGTTTGTAGGTGCGCTTCTACAAACTGTTTCAACTTATTTGCTTGTCTAGTATGTTTAATTAACCGTAAAATTTTACAAAAGCGCTTTCCTAAGTTATTTGCATAAAGTTCGGATACAGTGAGTGTAATTTAAAATTTTAAAACTTAAAATATTTGACAATCTTCGAGCACCTTCAAAAATTTAATTCACAAAGTTATTGTGTTAATATATTATTATGTTAACTCGAATAATTAAAAAAATTATTATATACCCCCCTAGAGCAATTTCGGAATTTTGTTCTGCTTTTTCTTGTTCCAGGATCTTCACAGGCTTGGTAATTCTTCCGCCTGAACTGATTTTGGCCATATCCTACCACGCCAGTTCAGTATAGATTGGTGTTTTTAAATCGGTTACCACGTGGTCATTCAACTTGAATAATTTGACGAGAAATAGTTGCTCAAAGAACCACATAGCTCCAATTAAAATTAAAATTTTTGAAAGTTACAAAAAGGGAACTTCTGATGAGGTTATATCCGTTCCTTTCGCAGCGATTTTGAATTTAATTAAAAGTAATGGTCCCTAACTCTTGTAAACTACAAAGTATCATGTAGATTCTAGGAAGAACATCAAAGTTATATAATTAAATTATCGTATTAGCTCTATCTTTTCTTGTTATTAAGTTTTCATAAATCAAAGCTACGAAGATGTTACTAAATACGTTAAATGTTTAAATTCTGCTTTATCTCAAATAACGTTAAAATTAATTTAAAAGAGAACTTTCTTTTACAATTTATTGTGCTATAATCACTTGGAAAAATTTTCCTCCGTTACATTTCTTTATTTTTCTGTACGTATTGAAACTTTTTGTCGAAATCGCAGTATGTCATTCAAACAGATCAAAATTTTGTGCTTTCATTTACTATTATTACATTTAGAGACATTTTCTGCGGTTTTCACTTTACTTTTCTGGATGGTATATTGCTGAGTCAGTTAAATGAACTGTCAGCAATTTAAGACATAAAGCCCCTTATGTCGAACATATAAGACTTCCCTACAAATTGAACGATTTCTAGCCATGCGAATAGATTAATACCTTTGAGGTTTCTGCTTTAATGTGTTACATCGTTTATGAGTTTTATTAATTAGTACGAATATTATGATTAAACCGTATTTTCAATACGTAGAATCTGATAAATGCACTCAAGTAAGAAATGTTGTTGAATTTGTCAGCTATGGTAAACACTAATGTAAGAGTAAATTTGGCGAGATATTTGCATATTTGCAAGAATGTCTGTACGATAGGTATAGGAATGACATTCGAAATTCGTTACATTTCATCCTGTCAGAGACAAACCAGCGGCATATTTATTTCTTACTAATTGTAGGTAATGGAACGTAAAATTAGCATGGGTCAAAAGGTCGCAGGATATTAAGCTTATGAAGAGAACACAGAAACACCCATACTTATTCCATTAATTATCTCTTTAGTACAGTCATTTGTAGTACGTTATAAAATTAACAATATTTGTGTTAAATTCTACTAAAACCAGTAATGAATGAGCTACATGCTATTCCATGTTCAAAATAAAAACAAAGTTAAGTTTTTTTAACAGTGAGCATAAATCATATTATGAAGTAGAAGCTAACTACATCCCATTACATATTTAATAAACGAGCTAAGTTATTCGGTTTGTTATCAATAGGGTACGGATTTTGATGCAGAATACAGTATTAACCTTTTCAACAAATTTTGCAAGAATGGAACCGATTTTTAAAATTATTTGCTGTGTTATTTAGATACAACGTGATTGATTTAAAATTTATATCACTGTCATGCAATTTTTGCCGTTTGGACAATAAAATAATTTTATTTCTATGATGAAATAACTTACACAAAACTTTCTATCAATTTATCCCAATTTTATAAGAATTAAAGTTTATTTTATCGTTAAAATCAACTTTGTTTACTTCTCAAGATATTTTTTTAACTTTTTTAAAGAAGAACATATTATGAAGGCTACCATATTCAGAAGACTGTCCAGCACAGACTTAAAATGTTGTTAATTTATAAATGCAAAAATATACATTCACAAAAGTTATCAAATTAAAATAAACCTACCAATTGCAATTCAACTTAACCATACGTCACAATCTGTCCAATTCCTAATTTTAATGCTTTCAAACCGTCCAGAAAATTCGTCCATCGTCGTAAGTTGTGACATAAATTTATACCTATACATTTTAATGGTCTCATAATCTGTATATTGTTTATCTACTGCGATTCAGAGTTTAAAATTAACGAGGATTTTCTAGGAGTATTCTTTAAATTATTTTTTTGATACTCCAAGCCGATTTAGTGATATCTAAGATTTTGTGCTTTCCATTAAAAAAATATTCAAAAATCGAAAAATTCTATATTTGGGGCTTTGCAATTTCTAAATTTTATATCTGAACTCCGAAGTTGATAATTGACCAGGATTTTCTAGTAGTGGTGGGTATTTTTTGATTTATTTTTCATTTTATCAGAGATTTTGTGTTGTCCATCACAGAAAAGTTAAAATATCCTAAAATTGTATAGTACATTTTTGGAGCCTTAAAATCTCTCAAATTTATATCTGATCTTCGAATTTTAAAATTGACTACGAATTTCTACTTTCGTTCCACTGCTTCACAAAACACTAGAGGCGTATTCCAACTGGGATCTAACAATAAGCGTAAAATAAAGAATTTTAATTGTGTTGGCAGAAAAACGATTGATTTATATACAAAGAAATACAATTTTGACTTTGCAGAATCAGATATCACAGCAATATACAAAAATACTTTTTTAAATAATCACTAAATGCAAAAATGTTTACCAAACTTTAAATATTGTTAAAATAAACGAAAGAAGAAAAATACACAACAAAATTATATTAAAAGTTGCACCTTCTTGCTTTTGTCTATATTAAACAATGTACAAGTTTCTGAATATTAAGTTTAGATGGTACTTTGTAAATTACTATGACCTACATACATAACTTAGAAGATTCTGACACATCCAGTTTCACTTAGTTTTGCAAAGATGATGAACTTACAATAAAAAGTTTAATATCGTCAGTTATGTTTTGCATAATATGACTGCTAAAACCCAAGTTTCTGATTGAAATATGCCATAATTTGCATTTTCTGAACTATTTGGAAAGTCTATAATAAGTTAAATGTCGAGTACTACTCCTACTAAGTTGATGGATGACGTTGGGGGTCGTGAGACGAAATCGGATTAAGCATTTTACTTAAATTATCACCATTGTCATATTTTACAAGACCAATATCTGAATTTGATAATTTTTATTGCTGCTGAACCTAATTTACACGCGTGTTAGTAGGTAACCTTTCATTTTATTGGTATAGTCTTGAAAGCAATATCACGAATGTGGTAGGTATGCATGGTTAAGTTGAAAAAAGTGAGAGCAAAGCCAATTTGAACAGTTTTGTTTCCTTTATAACCTTCTTATAAAATAAATAATGTGTTTCCAATTTTTGATTCAACCATTTCGTTATTTTACCCATCGCGGAATGCAATTTACAGTCCTATTAAATATTTTTACTTTCTCACCCCACTGTTGGACATAAGCCTCTCCATATTATGGAGGTTTTGGCCATAATTCACCACGCTGGCCAGATACGGTGGGTGAGTAGTCCGCAGTTTGATTTTGGACTATTGTCGCTTTACATCCGGTAGCAGCTTGCTAGGCTAGCATTCAGTTGTGTCTGTAGCCTTGTTTTTTGTTAACAGTAGCAATTCGTCAACTCAGGAGGACCGCCGCGCCGGCTTAACGTACCCTCCGAAGCACGGAGACTTGGTCATAAGAAAATTGACTCTCCCTACCCCGCATTCTCTTCCAACTGCGTTAGCTGCACTTAAACTAAGGACTGTGACGTTAGAAAATCGTAATTTTCAATTAAACACAACTTTCAAGTTTAAAGATCAATAAATTATTTTAGTGAAACTATTTTTAAAATGATATTAAAGAATTTAAATTTATAAAAAAAAATCAAAAAAAAATCAAGTTTTAGGATTTCGGATAGTCAAGCGTACTTTTCGTTTAATGCCTTCCATTATGTTTTGCACGATATGATCCGTCACTCTACTGGCTGCTCTTTTTCACTTTACCTTGAATATTTTGATGTCCTTAGCTGGATTTGTATCCCTTTTTAAATTTTTTTTCATTAGAGCCCAATATCTTTCAATTGGGCGAAGTTCTGGGACGTTTGGTAGATTAGCCTCTTTAGGTACAAATTCAATATTTTCCGCTTTAAAGAGCTTCAAAGTTTGTTTAGCATAATGAGCTGAGGCTAAGTCAGGCCAAAATAATGTTGGACCATCATGTGATTTTATGAATAGTTTTAATCTGTTCGCAATACATTCTTTGCTGTAAATTTCTTCATTTACCTTACCAGATGTAACGAAAATTCTGCTTCGCTTTCCGCACTGACAAATAACCTGCCAAACTAATAGTTTGAGACCAAATTTTTCAACACTAATTTTCGTTATGGCATCAAGAAGATTCTCTTCAGGTATTTTTGTATAATATTGAGGACCAGCTAGTGTTGCAAAGTCCATTTTTGCATAAGTTTCGACATCCATGTTGATACAAGATTTTTTTTCTAACAAAATTTTATACAAACTTACCATCCGAGTTTTTATTGTTAAAATTAGTTTTTAAGTTCGTTTATGCTTAAGCTGTTTTGTTATAGGTCTTTAAATTATTTATTTTTTTCGTTTGCTGGATCATACTTTCATTTGTTCCAACTTTTTTAGCAACATCTCGGACTGAAGCACTTCTTTTTAATTTTAAGCAACTTACAGTAGCTTTATCAAATTTTGGATCCATGGTACCTTTTGTTCTTCCAGTTTCACATTTTCTTTGGATAGTGTGATTGGCGTAATAACTTTTTAATGTAGAATTTATTAGATTTACTGTGATTCCGAGTTCCCTAGCTATCTTTTTACTAGAAATTGTCGGATTTTCAGGTCGCTTTTGCACAATTTTATGACGCACTTCTTCTTGTATACTCTGCATTATGTAAACTATTAAGAGAAATTGATAAATAACATATGTCCATGATTTTAGAAGCTTACTATTTTGTACTAACTATATTTTTTATTTAAAATAATTTTGTTTTGCATGTGAAAATCGTTCATGAAAATTACGATTTTCTAACGTCACAGTCCTTAACAACCAATAAACATATTCTTAATAATTGTATTGTTATTAGTACGTACGTGTTATTTACTTGTTAACCTGGTCTATTGTGCTTTGCACAACTGTCTTCAAGAAATATACACATTTATTTATAGTTAGTCTAAGGTGGTTTATTCAAGCTTAAGCACTGGAATCTACGCTTTGCCTATTAAACTCTAGAAATTAATTTTATTCAAAATTAATTGGACGTTATTTGGTTTGGTTACATTCAATTATCTTATAACATACGAATATAATATGTAGATACTAGATATACCTACATAGTTTGTTTATAAATTCGAAAGTCAACACAGAAATCATTCCCATCTGAAAATGTAATTACCACAAATAGAGTGAAGTACTTCCTGGAATTTAGATGAAACCACACGGGTATCCAAACCTAGGTATAAAATAGTACATCATTAATTTGCTTTCTGAAAAAGTTAATACAATGGGATGATTATGAACCGGGTGATTGGTATGGTTATGAACATTCATACATATGCAATATCAGAAATGCAGCATTATGAAAACTTCTTAATTAATATTTTTTGTTGACATCAAAATTCGATAAGTGACTTTTAATAATAATCTCTGGACATTTTCAAATAATAGAGTGGCGTTCAGCCAAAAGATCCATGTCAATGTCATACCAAAAAGTTCCAAAAACTTTCATCTTATACAATTTCCGGAATTGCGCACTATGAAAATATTTCGCCAGATATGAAACTAATCAGTTTTGTTTGAATTTTAATGCTATGATTCAATATTGTTGTTCACGTAATTTGAGTAAATAATAAATTCGATTAAAAATAAACCAAATATTATGAGAAGCTTAAGTGAAATTATTGTCAATAAATTTAGGTTAATTTGCTTTATAAATCCATGTGCTAGAAATAAGCTTCGAAATTAAATTTAGTTTGAAGAATATAATAAGAACTTTTTTTCTAGGTTGATCTCTGTATAGAACCAGGACAAAGCTTAGGATTAATGATTCGTGGTGGAGTGGAATACAACTTAGGAATTTTTATTACTGGAGTGGATAAAGACACTGTTGCTGATCGAGCAGGACTAATGGTAAGGTTTTTGTTAGTATTATGTAGCAATTGACATTTTTCAGATATTTATTGGTAACAAATTTTCTGCAAAATTTTCGACTTAAAGTGTTTAAATTGTGATTGACTGCAATAATCTGGTCCTAGATTGAATCTTAAATGGTAATAAGAAAATATCAAGAAACGACTTGGATCTTGAAAGCAAAATTTCAAATGTTTTTCAAATGAGTATGTAAGGTTCATAAAACAGATCAACCAGCCTGTAAGCAGTTTTACACCAAATTTGTGGACAAACTTGCTGGAATGAGAGCGCTATCGATCAGCCTAAGCTGAACTTTCATCCCCTTACGTACGCCCCCGCATTGGTTTACGCTTATAAAACGTGACATAGCGGCACTATTTTGTGTTCTTTGCTATAAAGATATTCTTTTGTGCTTGATAGTCTTTTTCAATATTAAATATATTCCGATATTATAGTGGAACGCATTAAGTTTAAGATAAAAGCAAAAGAATTTTACTAAAATTAGGTACTAAACTACATTATTACATTTATCTAGGTTGCAGAGGAAAATTTTACTTTACGTGGTTGTATAGATATACTAAAAATATATTTTCCTGGAGAAATGAAAATGGAGTACTGTAGTATATACTAAGAGAAAAACTCACATTTTCAAAACCTTCAGTTTCTCACACTTTAGTAATTGTCGGACAACTAACTATGAAAATATTCGGGCGCTAGGTAATTCAATAAAGCCTAGAAAAAAGGTAGAAGTCACTTTATTAAACATCAAAGGAAATAATGGTTTAAAGATGAAACGACATGTTTAAATTATAAAATCAGGGACGTATGTATGTACTACAGTTGACATTAGAGAGAAATTAGACTGAAATACTCTGAACGCGTAACCAAATGGAGGTTGCAGCTTAGCGGGCAAGTACGTTGACTGTTAATGCTGAAATACTCAGACAATGGCTAATCACCGAGGTAATCTGCCAAGGAAACCCTTTTAAATGAAGTGGTCAGCAAACCCTTATTAGGGTAAAAAGTTCGAGGAGGAGGCTATTAAAAAACATTTTGATCTAAATAAAAAATGATGATTGACATTAGGATGGTTCTATATCCTGCAATTAATTGTGATTACTGAGAAGTTATACCAGATACATTTCAAGTGAACAAAAATTTTATAAAAAAAACCTGAAGGATATGCAGATATGCGTTACAATAATGGTGTTGTAAGGAAAACTTGTCAAACTGAGTTAATTTAATAAGGTACTTTGTTATTATTACAAAGTACCTGGCAATTAATATCTTTCATAATAGTTAACGAAAGCTAAAACGTTTAATTTTGCTAGCATACGTTTGCAATAATTCGCAGCGAAGTGTCAATCACAATAAATTAAGCACTTTGTGCGTGTATATCGTTCGGAAAAATTGAGTTGACAGTCGTAAATGGAAATTTTAAAACCTGTTACATGTTTATTGTGTACGCACTTCACGTTACATTTGGCAAGCTGTATATATGATTTTGGAAGCTTTTCCAATTTTACATTTTGGTGTTGTTGGAATAATATTATGGCATGTGTATTCAATTGTAAAATTTAAAGTGATATTTAAAAAAAATTATGTTGGAATACAAAACTTTGTAATTAACTAATAATACATAGTCAGCTGTCATAACCTTATACAGAAAACCACTGCTGCGGTTGATTTGAGAAGTAAAGTCGAAAACTTATAATAAACTTTCCAGCTAAATCAAGTTTAGATTATATTTCGTGTACTATTTGGTTCTCACTTATAGTTCAAGCTATAAATTTTTGTAACTTATTTTTAGGTGGGCGATCAAATTTTAGAAGTGAATGGGCAATCATTTTTGGAAGTTACGCATGATGAAGCTGTTGCTCAATTGAAGTATCATAAGCGTATGTCGTTGGTTGTGCGTGATGTTGGAAAAGTTCCTCATGCGTGTACACCCAATGATAGAGATTGGGACCTTTGCAGTCCAGGGTAAGTTGTATTTTGGTTTACTGAACTAATTTTAACAATAAAATTTTAAATAAGTTATATTCTTAATTAAAATTTATTAAATGATAGTTTTCAGTCTAATTATTATTAAATGCAAATATAAACTAACTTGTTAATATTTTTATAAGTACTTAAGCAGAGATGTCGACTCATTAATTTAACTGTAACTTGATAACCATTAAATTTTCGCCAAGATATCAAGAATGAGATTTTGTAGAAAATGAAATTTGCTACAAAGTCATTTTTTAATATTTCTTCCATGATAAATAATTCTTGAGAAACTCTACCTTTAAGGGGTAAAGTCGTGACAAATTAATTTGTTTCGGGAAATGGTGACAAATTACTCAATTTTATTTTTCCATGCATTTTCTCGAAGTTTTTGTGTAAAGGTACCTTAACAGTAAAAGCAGGCAACCTGCTTGCTGATTATGAAGTGCTGCGGAAGTGTTAAGTGAACACTTAATTCCGATAAATACCATCGCCGACATCCACGCTCGGCGCTTATTTATTTGATTTCACTGTGAGCACTTCTATATGTTACTACGTGCGATTGTTGGCACCGATAATTTGAAACCGGCAGCCGTATGTACCGATTTTGAATAAAACAGCAATGGGCAATATAGTTAGAAATGATTTTAATAAGTTTTAACCTTGGACGGTTTTCGCGTCTAAACTATATTACGTAATAAGGGTCTTTTTTGTAGAAAATTTAATTACTTACAAAATTGATCCTAATCCGAATTGCTGTTATAGCAATATTTTGTATACAAATTAGTCTATTTTGACTGGCATATAAACGTAGTTAGATCTGATTACGATATTGTTATTATAACTGCGTCTGACCGACATTATTCCGTGTACTAAATTCAATATCACAAATTTAAAATTTTTGTTGTTACAAAATGGCCTAACAATCTTCTTCGAGTTAATAACCAAGGTAAAATTGTAAAAAAAAACAAAACACCCATTGTGAAATAATTAAAATAACCAATTCATGAATAGAGGCTAAGAGACGACATTCTTAGCCAGGGCCGTTCCTACCGGGTATGCAGTGCATGCCCCGCATGCAGGCGGCAAAAGTAAGGGGCGGAATTTTGGAGAGGGATAAGAATTGTTTCTATTTAGAATTACTTGATTTGCTTTTCCCGGTTGATTTTTCATAGCCCATCTAGCATAAAGGGCGGAAAAAATTTCTTGCATGCAGGCGCAATACCCCCTAGGAACGACCCTGTTCTTAGCATTTAAAGGTTCTACAAGACAATCTAAAATTTTCAGAATTTTATTTCTGCTACATTATTGATGCGGTAATCCTTTTGGTATGCTTTTAATATATTGTAGATGCCAGTTTACAAGACGAAATTTATTAATACATTCTTGTTTTGAATACACATAGTTGAATGTTTTTTATTGTTTTAAAATCACCAAACATTTTTTTACTAACAACAAAATTGCATTACTGAAATTTTTTATGCTTACAGTAGCGGTCCTTCGGGAAGAACCGTTCTTTCACAAATTTTTATGTATTTGATGGATCAGCTTAAAATCGTAAAAGCTGGTCACGAAACTTCTTCAAATAAAATTGAAATTTTTCTATTAGGGTAGGTGGGAATTTTTAATGTTTACTAATTGCAAAATCCAAAATTACAAAACAACAGCGAAGTTTTAAGCTCGCGATACTAAAAATGTATTACTGCAGAGTTTAATTAAATATTTTCTGTTTTCTCTAGAAATAGTTCCTGCAACAACGCAAACTTGTAATTTGGGAAACTTATATAGCAATAATAAAAGTTTATATATCAGGAAAGCTATTATTGTAGTTTTTCTTAGGGAAAATTTTTATTTTTGTCCAAAATTTATTAAGCTATAAAGTCGGTGTGCTAATTCAAATATGTTAGCAAATAATTTTGTAACCTGCGTATGAAATTATATTCAAATATGCGTACGTTCGTTCTAAAATGTTAATAAAAGTTTACTACTAAAATGCCACAGTTAGAAAGGTTTCTTATAATTTGGTTCATGCGGTTGGAAAGGATAGGTTTTATTACACTGTGGAGTAAAGCTACTTTTAATCTACCAGTTGTTTCCCTAGTTATCTTAATGATAGACAATCGTTTTATGCATTGTGGTGGAAATTATTTGAGATTATTGGATATGAAAACTCTAAAAGTTCCTCTGGAAATCAAAAAGTCAACTATTTGTTTCCTGAAATCAATATCCTCAAGCAACATTTATCAGGAAATTAATCAGTACAAAACCAATATTGCATACATTACAATACACACATTAAGGTATGTATGTAAACTATGACATATGTTATGACCTACAAAGAGCTCAAGTAAGAGCTAAACATATGCCATAGTTTAAATACATACATACATTAATTTAATTCAGGTCTGTTAACTTGTACTTCATTTAAAATTTTCACAAGTTAAAAACTATAAAATGTTTATATATTTTAATTCAATATTATGAAAATTGTGAGAAAAATCCAATTTCTCACCGGGTTTAGTAAGACACTTGTCCAGAGTTTAACGTTTCTTTAAAAAAAAAAGTATTATTTTGTGCAATCATCCCCAGCATCTTGGTAGTCTAACATAACCAATATTTAATTTTTAATGTTTTTCATTTTAGTGTGGCAACCATACTTCTGTTACATGTTAGCATTTCCATTTATCCATTCAATATGGGACCAAAAGAATTTGTTTATAAGAAAATGCTCTACAAAATCACTGATTTTAACTGTTAAAAATTGTTTCATTGTTTAAGAATCTCTAAATTTTTTAATTCTCTTAACTCAAATTAATTTACAACTTCAGTTTTCGTAAGATTAACAAAATACTTTTTTCATGCACTTTAACCCTCTCATAAAAATTCGTTAGTAAAAATAAGGATAGTGTAACTTACAAAGTTAACGTTAACAGCTTAATGCTTTTTGGATTTGACATAAATAGTTGGATTCACATAGGATGTTTCATCTCGAGCTGTAGGTGTGCACATTAATGTTTGTATTCTACGTCATCAAACACAAACTACCCTTTATGCTGGCCTGAGACGATGGGTATATTAGGTGAATGTTAAGTCATTTGTGTACATTTGACAAATAACGTGGACGCTTAATGATAAAAATATCAACATTCGTAAATGATTTTGGTATTTTTACAGACCCCAAAAGTGAGTGTTCAGCATCCTTCTGTCTACACATCTTGTTTGCAGTTTATTTATCAGAGAGTTGTTTACCTTTCATTAATTTTGCATCCTGTTGATGCAAGGGTTCTCATATTTTATAGATATTCCTATATATTTGGCAAGGAAATCATTTCCAAGTGTTAATTTTTTGCACATTGGCTGGCAAATCTTTTCTGAAATATATTTTTTATATTGTTATAAATATTTAAATATATTTAAAATTGAAAACAAAACCTGCTAAATAAAATAATAAAATATAATATAATAATAATAAAAATAAAATAAACGTAAAAGTGTTAGTGGGAAAAATATATTTACTTTAAGCTAACACTGTATGTCTTCGGGTTTCTCTCGAATTGACACCAGAAGTTGGGTATAAAGTAGCTGAGTTATTGAATTATATCGGGCTGGAAGGCCTGTTTTTTTACTAATCAGCGAAAATTAAAGTAACAAAAATATTAATAAATAATAACTTTACAATCCTGAACATAAAAGATAGAAACTTTATAGTCGGGAAAACATAATAAAATAAAAAATTGCGACGCAAGCGTCTTAGACTGTCATAAACAATTTAGTGAAAGCCGAGAGTTAGTGGAAAACAAACAATGCGATTCGAAGCTTCCATGTTTTATACACTTCATGTTATCCAAAAAGTAGGCATTATTGAGGATTAAAATGTGGCTATCAACGATTATTAGTATCTTCAACAGCCCTATTAAATAAGATTCCCACAGATGAAGCTGATCTTTACTGCACGACGATGCACTCTCACGAAAGCAAGTCATTATAGTTGACCATTCTACATATTTAACTTCATGTGACTTCATTCTATTCTTTAAACTCAAAATAACACTTGCGAGGTGCTATTTCAATGATAAGGATACCAATATCCGTGACGCATAATCTGAAAGTTACATAGGAGCATCGGTTTAAAATAAAATTTAATATGGGAAAGAAAATATATTCCCTGCCCCTATCAAAAGTTTTCACAAATAACTTCGCAACGGTTGAGGATCAAACGATGAGATGAGTTCACTAAACATTTCGACATAGCAATGGCCGCACAGTGTGATAGAGGTGGATAAACAGTTTTTTGTGTAAAGTATTTTATTTTGGCCTTCTACTAATTAATAGATTCTTGTTAGGGACATTTCAAGCAATCCGGAACACAATTTGTTTTAATCCATCCAGAAAGGATCGGAAAATCTGGGAAAGTTAATTGGGCTTTCTTAAAATTAATAATATTGCTGAAAACAAGCTTGAATGGATATCACTTCAGAAACTTACATTTTTAACGGTTTGCAAGCCTAACTTCGCAAAGGCCTACATTTTTTTAAAGGATTATACTTCACTTAAACTTTTAGTAGTGTAAACGGATTTGAGTAAACCTCTGAAAGTCCTTGTATTCAAACTCGGGAGCATTTTTACTGATACTGAGATTAAGATAATGAAATGAGATAATTGAATAATTGCAAATTGTACGGATGTTAATCATCATTAACTTGTGTCTTTGGATTCAGAAATAATATAATTAAGAAAATTGCGACCCAAGAAGGATTGGCTTCTGTCATCAGAGGCCGCAAAATTATTGGAACACCAGAATTTCGATCCAGAGGCAGAGCTGCAATATTTTAAAGAATCTCTCGTTATCTGATGACATTTTCTTCTCTTAAAAGAGAACCCTTTAGTAGCTATAGTATTTTTTTCAACCAGTTTTAAATCGTCAGGCGTAGGAGCAGACTAAAATTAAATAGCAAATCTGAAACTGTTCATGCGGCTGACAGTTTGCTAAAGGTCAGCGGTTTCAAACTGCTGAAGAGACATAGCTATAATGAAGACTGTCCTCTTTCATTTTTAGCTCTGTTTTTTAAAATCTATCTTCCAGATTTTTTTCAAATTTTTTGTCATTAAATTGTAGGTTGTGCACCCGTTTGTCCAAAAAATCACCGTTTTAGACGACAGACTAAGCAGGATTAGTTTGCCGGAAATTTGCTACAGTTGTAGCGGTATGAAAAATCAATAACTTGATTCATCATAAATAATTTTTCTAAAATGAAGCTGGAGTAATTCATAAGTATTGCTGTTTCTAAAAGCCAAAATATTATCATGCGAGTCAACAGGATAAAAGAACTTGATTTAGATTTAGGAAAAATCTCGTGAAGAAATTTTAAGACAACGAGAGATTGAGGAACTCCCCGACAACTGACATTTTGATTATTTAACTCTCAGGATAAAAATGTCTGAAAATGTAGATGAATAGTGACGGTTTAGGTAGACATTGTTTAGGAAATCTACGGAATTGTAAATTCTGGAATAAAATCTAGAAAAATGTTCAATAAATCGCTCTATATATTTGCAGAGCAAAATGTACCTTGAAAGTAAACGACTGTTTGAAATTTTATGTGTTTCGGTTTCGTTTAATGTCTGAATGAATTTTACCCATCGTTGTAGAAAAATTTCAGAATTTAAATTAAAAGAAATTTTGATTACTGAAGAGGATACGAATGTGTGTTGAGTTCTGAATGAATTTCTGAGGATTTGATTTACACAGCAGGTGATTACTTGGTAGGATGTATTCGTGAATAAAATGAAAGAGTAAGAAATTGAAATATTGTCGAAAATAATATTTCGTTTTGACAAAATTTGTCATTCCCACGGAGTTTCCACATAACCCATTAATCTAAGGAAAACCGACTTTCTGATACAATATTCAAGATTGAATGGAGTAATCGCGACTAAGCAAGCAAGTTAGCGGGAACAATTTGCTTTCCCACAGGACACTTGGCAGTTCAACAGGTACTACGCTTCATGCAATGTGTGGCTACAGAATATAAAGAACTTAATATCTCTAGAAATATTGCATTCCTATAAAATCATTCGAAGTCAGGTACCGAAATATAGTACAGCAAAAAGGTATTTGTCATTGCAAGAAACAAAGAAATCGGTCTTGTTACTTTCCAGGATATTAAGGATTCCGAAAACCAGCAGCCTCAAATTAGTAGGTACCAATTAATTAGTGCCGGAAAATTTTCTGACGTCCAGATATGTCAGTCTAAGTTAGGACCTATCGCCTTTATTATGTTAGTTACGACATTACAAACACCAAATCAAGTAACTGATGTTAGTTAAAAGAGGATAAAAGTCTCTTTACTTACAAATGCGGAATACAAACAAGTAATAAATAAATTGTTACAATGAAAGTTCAAATTGATAGCCGCTTACAAGTTGACAGCTTACAAGACGAAAAAAAGTTTTCGTAAAACTCCGATAATAACAGCCGATGAAGTTTTTCTTATTTATCTTATCGATAAAATTTTATTAAAATAAAAAATAAGCAGTTCTCTTTGAAGAAAGCTTTCAAGTGAACTGTCGAACGATTTTGCAGAAACCAGAAACCTAATATTTCGAGAGATACTTTTTTTTATCCAACATTGTATAGCAATCTGATACAAATAATGCAGTTTAATATTGTGACTAACTTTTAGATTTCCCGCTCCAATTTCCTAAATAACTAAATTAAATTACTGCTATAACTCAACCTAATTATTATTTTTAAACAGTAAATAAGTAGCCACTTAGTCGAAGACTGTGTTGTTGGCCATATTATCTTATCGTGATCGTTCTACAATATCGATCAACTAAAATTTTCATCTAAAATAATAAGTAGGTACAACAACAATATAATAAATTAATGAAATAACTTTTTAAATTAAAATTTTAATTCCTGATTTATCCTGCTTTTTGTTTTATTTGCAAAAGAATAAAGATTAAAATCTTATTAGTCCTTAAATTAACGAATATTAAAGTTACTTGAAAATTTAATAAAAACCTGGCTACTGAAGAAGTATGAAATTTCATACTCTAGCGTTGATTTAAATTTTGTTTAGTTATAAAACTAATTGAGTATGTAACAAAACACGCAATATTATGTTGCAGATAGTTTATAATCATTAGTTGGCACAAGCCATGCTATAATTAAGCCCAAAGTCCAAGCCCGAAACAGCAATAAATAACTATGCGGTACTAAGCCTTTTAGTTTAAATTTTTAAATTTAAATTGTCCGAAAAGTAAATTATTCGTAACAATTTCATCCCTTAAAATTTAAAGTATTTAAACTTTTCGTAATAGTTATGAAATAAACATAACCTTTGTTGAAGACTTTATTTAAGAGGATGAAAGTTTTTACTACATTACTTTACTTTGTAATAGAAAAACCACTATGTGGTATAATAGATTTGTCAATTCCCAAGTGATATGGGATACCTACTGATAGATAAAATCAATTGAGTTACTTGAGAAAATCTTAGAAGTACAACAGGGATAAAAAATTCCACCGCAAATTCTGTTTTCTATAGGGAATTATAACTTCCTAATATCTCTAATAATTCATTTCATAATTTGTAAATAAATTTAAACTAAGTTTTGTATTTTATCTATTTAAACACAAAAACTTTGCTTACAAAGGATTTAAATTTAAAATATATATTCTTTAGCAGCAAAGCAGCACAAACGACAAAAAAATGGTCAGCTGCTTTACAAATGGTAGAAGAAAAAGCTAGATGCCTTTTATCAAAGCCTGAATTTACGTCTCTTTGTTATTATGTTGATGAATATGCTTCTAGACATATGACCATAGATGCCTTTGTACAAGTTATGACTGAAGTATTAAATACTTCTGAAAAGGTAAGTTTATTGATCGTCGATTAGTAGATTTCTCGAAACATTCAGATTTTTAACCGCATAAATATCTTTTCAAGTACACCCTTATGACTGAACTTCGAGAAGTAGTTGCTATGGAAGATCGTTCTAGATTTGATGAGTTGGTTTACAGAAGAGACCATGAAGCTCAGCGCGGAAGGGATCCTAGAGATTACGATTACAGACATTCAAGAGTAAGATAATTGTTTGAATTTTATTGAATATATTAATTTTTTAGTGTTGAATTTTTCGTTATAATATTTAATTTAAAATTCTTTATGAATCTTTCTTTTCAAAAACTTTAAATATTCTAATTTTGCTTTAAAAGCGAAGTAATCATTCGGACGTAATATTTTGAACTTACCCAACTTGGCTAAAATCAACTAGTTTTATTAGAGAAAGTTTTATTATAATAGAATAAAAAGAAGTCAAGAAGCGAAATAAGTGGACCTGCTGGATAATTTTAGTGGCACTTATTTCTTATGAATCACTCGTTCAAAGCTTTTATGGATTTATACAATACAAAGAGGAGATTGCAATAAAAATAATTGTAACTCCTTGGTATTGAAATTTTTCCAACATGTTGAATTTATTGAATAACGTAAAATAACCCTTTCTGCATTATTGGTGATTATAATGTACCACATAATTTTGTCAGTCAAATTGGTTTCATCCTGAAATTTAAATTTAATTAAATCCTTAACTAATTGAAAGCTAAAAATTTGAATTTTAACTTTAATTGTGTGGTTATTGAGGTCAATAAGAAAACTGGAAGAGGAGATACATACACAGATAGATATTTCATTCAAAAAATTATCACTTTATGGGAAGGCAGGGCAAAATATTGTAAAAGAAGATTGGGGAAAATGGGAAGGATTTGAAAATCACAAATTTTTTTGAAAACTTTAGAATTATAATGAAAAATAGCTATAATAATTAGAATTTTCAGAATACGAGTATAATCAAAAAATTAAACAAAAAGTGCGAAAATTGATAGCAAAAGCTTTATGAATTAACATTTTTTTTAATATTTGACAGGATTATTAATATAAAATTTATCAATGCAATTTTATAGCAACAAAATCCGCTCAAACCTGGACTTACTTTATAGGCCCCTGTATGATGGTAAGAGCGATTAACCTTTATTTTCAACGCTAAAACCAATCAATTCTTTACTCGGGTGATTTTATGGTTGCGCCAGATAATTTAATAAAATTCAGAAAATATCAACTAAAATTTGCAATAAAACTTTACACAATTCAATTCAATTTGAGTATTAAACAAATGTGATTCGTTGAAAAATGAAAACATGAGGAAGAAGCTGCGAATTGCAGCATGATGGTTTTTTTTTAACTAAAAGTAATGCAAGAAACACTATCAACACATAGCTTTTATCAACAATAGCATTAACATAAAAAGAACTTTGATTTCCTTATCACCACGTAAAGCAAAGTAACTGTCACTTATTAAAATCTAATAAGATAATATCATAAAACGAAATTATACCTTGTGATGTGGCTTATAGTAATCACACAAAAGACAGAGACACATAACACTAAACAAATCCCATCGATTTTTGTACGCATTAATGGATCATCATGGAAGACTTGAAACTCTTATGAAGCAACTTCAGATGATCGTCCAGATAGAGAGTGAATAAATGTGCCGTATCTAATGAAAATATATCGCCGAAAGGACGACAGACCAAGAATTGTAGTTATTCCTCAGCCAATCATATTACTCCCCCCCCCCTTCTGCACATATTTAACCATTTTGAACGTCATTCAGAGACGGTCATTGCCTTGCAGCTAACGCAGTTGGATGCGAATATGGGGCACCGGGTTCAAACCTGGGGAGAGTCAAACTTTCTTATGGCTAGTCTCCGTGCTTCAGAAGGCACGTTAAGCCGGTGGTCCCCTGGGTTAGTGAATTGCTACCATTAATATAAAAAACCAGGATACAGGCACATCTGAAGGCAAGTCTAGCAAGCTACCTGATGGATGTAAAATATTTATATGCTCAAAGTTTCTAACAAGTGTTGGGAAATAACAGGCCTTGGCCTACTAGAAGAGAATTCTCTAGAGAATTACTTCTAGAAAGGAGAAGAAGAAGAAGAGGACGTCATTCACCAATTCAACACACCACACCGAACAAGCAGAGTTGAGATGAATCGGAATTAATCTCGAATAATCACATAACTACAAAGGGATTGGGCTTATCAAAGAAAAATCATTGAATTAGCATTACTACGATACTTTGCTTAATTATATGGTTACTATACTTCTCTTGAGATTGTGGTTATTGTCAATCTGACATCGCTGAATGACTCGATAACCTTCAACTCCAAATTGTTGACTGTGTATCCAACTGCGTGTTGTTCTTGTCCAGATGCATAACAACAGACTTTGAATCCACACCACAGTAACATTCTTTAAAATTACTTTGCAATATTTAGTAATAGAAACAAGGATTATTGCAAATTTTGGTGTAGTCAGCACAAGAGAGGAAATTTAGGAGGGAATCAGCATAGTAAACAAGGACTAACATTGGACCGAGCATAGATCACTGGAAAGAA
The DNA here is from genome assembly GCA_958510855.1 of Rhagonycha lutea. Classification (NCBI taxonomy): domain Eukaryota; kingdom Metazoa; phylum Arthropoda; class Insecta; order Coleoptera; family Cantharidae; genus Rhagonycha; species Rhagonycha lutea. The sequence goes on from OY294036.1 coordinate 86,532,984, forward strand.
TGGAGGCATTACGGGAAAAATTCGTACCGTAAAGACCTAAAAACGCAGCCAGTTACTTTAGCAAATCACCCCTAATACCAAAATATTTCAGCTTCCTCAAGAGTCTCTTTGTAAATACAATAACAATAACTTTCATTCTTTGAATGGAATTCAAATAATTTATTGTCAGTGTGTGTGAGTTATGGCCAAAAAACCTCCATAATATGGAGAGGCTAATGTCCAACAGTGGGCGGAAAAGGCTGATAAGGAAAGAAAGAGATTTGTCAGTGTGATGTTTCGATCAAGCTGAAATCTTCAGTCGTTCACACACATAAAAATTGGTAAGTAACAATGGATTACCAATGGATTACAATGAAAAACCAGCAGTTTGGCGTACATCAAACACGGATAGATTACAGAGCGGGAATCCGCGGTTCTAATCTTAATTGCGTCGGATATGTGCTGTGATCTAAAAAGTTCGAAATCGATCTGTGGACTATGGGGAAGGTAACGGGAAACCACCCCATTAACATTTCCCTAGTAAAGTCTTCCTGGTTTAGCCAGTAAGATCGCCTACGTCTAAAGAAGATATGGCACTAGAAGAAGAACAACAACAACAATGGATTTACTTGATAAAAATCCATGCCGTGACTGGGCTATTATTATTATATGGGGGATATCCTCGGCAATAACGGTTTTCATTAACTTGGCAGTTTTAGAGAAAGGTTGATAACTTTGTTACCTTTCTTAAACGCGTGCAGAAAACGCGTGGCTTGCCAGTGGCGGATTTACTACTGGAAAGGCCCCAAGCGCAATTCAATTTCGAGACCCCCTCTAAATTTTTCCACTACCCCTACAGTATACATTCTACGCGCACGTTTGTACTCTGGTATGCGCATACCGGTGGTCAAAAAAAGCTAAATTTTGAGGCCCACTTGATTTATGAGGCCCCAGACGCGCGCCTCATGCGCCTGTTCAGAAATCTGCCACTATGGCTTGCAAGGGAATCTTCATGATCATAGAGGGAGGTAATGAAATGGTTTCTCAATATTGTTTAAACTAACAAGCGGATAGTTCGTCCAAGCCGGAAAATGTTTTACTGCCAAGACATAGCTTTGCGCTAATTTTTAGAGGTATTCATACCTCAATAAAAATCTTCCGATTAGCTCTTGTTTTACTGTTTTAACTCTTCAGCCCGTCGATGATTCTTTCGACTCTTTTGGCATGAAATTAACTGTTGGGAGAGTCCCAGAGAGACAGGGGCCTATTATGTTCGATTACGAATGAAGACACAAATCTATCACAAAGAAGCTCAACAGTTTCACTATTATCACCACTGTAGGCATTAGTACTGAGGAAGTCACTTTAGAAGATAGTGAGTGTATCTGATGTACAATACCATGGATGAGACGCTTTTAATAATTAATAAGGTTTTAGAAAATAAAACGTTATTCCACGGTGGCAGGATAATTTGAATTTTCTAAGTCTAAGACATCACCACAATATTAAATCTTTCAATCGGAGGGAGATATTCGATGTTTGATTGTAGACACTCACGTCGTCCATCATGATCAAATCTATAGAATGAAAAGAATGAAATAATTCAAAAATTCAAATCGTACCAAAAAATTCGTTAAATCCTGTTCAAAATGAGGATTTTTCAAATGAAAATTAACTTTTATACTGAAATTTACATGCAAAATGGGGTAAATTTTTAATATATAAAAATATTTTAGCATTTTACCACTTCATTACTTAATAGTACCTACATATTTTAAGTTAATTTCATTATTCTCAGATATAATAATAATTTGTGGTAAGCCTAAATTTAACTCAGGACAACTAAATATATAATCACATCAGTTATTATTATATCCCTAATAGAAGATGAGGGATTTGTAGGTATGACCACTACAACAGGTCGGTCGGTAGTAATTTGTGTTAAGTGCTAATATAACTTTGATAGGTATGATAGTCACTTTGACAAATATACAGGGTGAATTTATTCCGACATTATACTAACAAAAGTTACCAGCCATTCAAAAATCGAATAACAATTATTCATTGTAAAATATTTCAAAAACACCCTGTAGATCGGTGAATTGATAGAGAAAAATAATGGCTTGTTATAAAATAATATTTCCAGATTTTTCACTTTTCAATTCAGCATTGCCTATTATACAAAAAATAACAATGCATTCCGATGCAATACCACGCTTAGGCGTCGGCAGCCTCTGTGTGGCATTGTTAAGAAAACCATCAATTTGATTAAACAATATAACAAAAATTATAATTAGTTTTTGTATTGAAGGAAAGTTTCTAGTTTAGTTTTAACACTTTGGCTGCTGTATAAAACAGAGAGTTTCATAACAAGTTTCATAAATTTTGGTTTTACAATCTAATCAATTTAACGAGAATTTAATAAAACTTTAAGAACAATTTCTGAGAGCTTTATGCATAATATCGAAAGGATTTTCTTTAAGTTTCTCAGCAATTCAAATAAATTTTGTAAAGAATTCGAATCAATGTCATTAAAATACCAACTCCAAGAAATATTTGAATATTTCTTAATGTAAATAAGAGATTTATGGAATTCTTCTGTAGGAAATTCTAAATTATTTCCTCGATGACTGACGATAGGGCAGATAATGTTGGTATGGTCACACAAATATAACCAAACTGGAGGTAAGAATTTAAGTGGAAAATGTTAAGGTGGCCGGATTCGGCGTGGGCGAATATCTTTTTAATAATTCATTTATAAAGTAGCGGTACGTAGTGAGTAGAAGTAAAACTATTAATCCTCAGCTACTATGCTATTTTACAGCGTTTGATAATTAAATGCAACACGACGTTGATACTATATACATACATTTAACCCATGCATTTAACCGACCCACCTACACACAAGATAATTATTTTTTATGAGTATCAGCGTTTATGAACAAATTGCACATAATGCAAAAACTATCTAACTTTATTATATCAAAAATTATTTAGAATTCAACCTCTATCTAAAAGTCAATTTTAGAGGATTGATTGCCTTAATTATTATCAATTAAAATAAAAAATTTGTTGATATTCAATATCAACAAATCAAAAATTTGTTGATATTCAATATCAACAAATTTTTGATTTTAATTTACCATGCTCTACCCAAAAAGTGTTACGATTAACTTTATCGAATTAATTATTAATTAATCAAAAATGAGAACCACATTTTATCAAATACTACAAATATTTAAAAATTATGTATTTATACTATACATAAATAATTTATAATTTGGTAAGAAAGTTACTATATCTTATCAAGATTATCAGTAAGCACCTTGAAAGTACGTGTCATAATATGCGTAATCAACTAAAAACAAGCAAAAGTCATTTCATTTCATTAGATCTGTTCGTTCAGCAGTTTGAAACCGCTTGCAAACTGACAGACGCATGCGCAGTTTTGAATTCACGTTATAATTTTTAAGTATACGAAAACTTTTCGGGATATTGATACGTAAAACAAAAACAAGTAAGCTGTCGGTCGACGTTTCGGCTTTATTAACTAAATGCCATCCTCGGGACTGTAAGAGGAAATAAACAGGTCATACATAAGCGGTAACAATAAATCAAACCTCTCTCTCACCCAACAGCTAAAGTTATGTTTAAATTGTTTGCGCCTTTTTATTTCCAAATACAGTCAGTTTCCTCCAATGGACCATGCTCGGTTTCCTCGAATGAACCGGTCATAAGCTTGTGAAATTACAAGTAGTACATATAAGGACAAACTTGCTGCCAAACAAATTATTGAATATAAGCCCTCTGCGAAAATTTTATTGTTGCCCAACTTGCATTAACTAAAATTTTTTAATGGTTCTGTAAAATCTTTTTGTTCAGTCAGAAAAAAATAAAAAGCAAAAATCGGTCCATTTGTGGCAACTTTCCCCTATTCAATTTAAAGGCTTGGGATAACAAGGCTATATGCCACATTTAACCTTTTGTGTCAAAAACTATAAATAAACTACAAACATCGGGGAGTTGTAGTAAACTTAAAATCCACAGGAAGGCCAACAAAAACTACCCCTCAATTTGATAGAAGAGTAAAAAGATTATCATCGGCGAATCCTTTTTTATCAGCAAATCAAATTTTGGCAGAATTAGGAGAGTCTGCAGTATTAGAAAGAACAATTCAAAGAAGACTAGTTAAAGTTGTTTGAAGTTGATTTGATGTAAAGTTCAATCATAAAAATGTAATAACAAATTGTTTCGCAATGGAAACAATATTGGTGGTCAACTTACATTTTGGACACTATTTTGAAACACTCGCAAAAAAATTGTTGTATACACGATATGTTTGAAATTCACTTTGGATTAGTGAAATTCAATGAAATAAGAGTTCAACACATATATTATTTACCTTGCGATATCAACGAAAATTGTTTAGTTTATCAGCACACGAAAAATTTGAGTTTTTATAAAAAGAAAAATCTTTTTATACAAAGTTTGTAGAAGCTACAGCAACGCGTCTATTCACTTTAAAACCACATAAAAAGTGAGGGTTGTGTTAATAAGCACGATGACATTTGAAATAGCGGTGTTACACTTCAAAGTTTTTTCTATAAGGCAGGGTGGTCAAGTTACATCCCTTTCCCCTACATTTTAGTGTTAATAACATTGCTAAAATTAACAATTATGAATGCGTCGCTTTCTTTTTGTCGGATACTGTATCTTTTTAAGAATTTGTGTTTCCTTATTTTATTTGAAATATTAGGTTATTAATGTAATAAACACACTGTAAGTATCATTGTTGTGTATTTATTCTGCACTCTAAATAGTGAACAACCTCGGTGGAGTAACAAAGGTGTTCCTCAATTAGTTCACTATATCGAGACTGTACTGTATTTCAAAATAAAATTAATAAATCAGTAATTCAATCAATGAGCTACAAAATTATGTATATCCAATTTTTGTCTCAAGTCTCTCCAGTCTCCCCTATTTAATCCTATTTAATCAGTGTAGAGTGAATTTTTCCTTAGTGGTTTAGCACGTGACTGGGGCTTGCGCGCCAAATGTAGAAAATTCCCCTTGGCACTCAATTCTACCAATTGATACAAACATAGAACCGAAATAACAAATATTCGTTTCTGCACATTAGCCACTCCCAACCACTAAGGAAAAAATTCACTCTACCCAAAGCATACCTGCCTTGAAGACTTTTGTTGGTAAAAAATCTAATTTTACACTTTGATATCTTATCATGAAAATCAAAAAATTACGGGCTCAGCAACATTAAATTTACTACATTTAGTGCCTTTCAATGTGGCTTCTTGTAAACCTAAATTTTAAAGAATTTTAAAATTTAAAAGTTTTAACAACGTCAACTGCAACAAATTTATTTACAACTTACAATAGAATTTATCTAGAAATAAAAAAAAATAGGGTTGTTGCATGAATTTTGAAGTATTTTTTTTCTTAAAGTTTGGCTATTGTTAAACACCATAGCATAGATCAAAAGTCTATAAGGACTTTAATTTTCTCAAAAACATTTTTTAAAAAATTTTTATTTTGAACCATGATTTTGCCGCGCATGACGTCACACTTACTTTTTTAATGCATCTGACAACCTCGCAGTAATTTTTGCAGTCGGTAATGTAGCTATTTATGGTACCAATATATTTATTTTCGTCTCCTGTTATTATTATAACCAAACATTTTCACTAAATTTAGTTAAAAATTTAAATAAAAAGTGCTTCGTAGAATATTGTGGCAATGACTTGCAGAAGAAATCAAATAAAATATTTGTAAGTGTTCCAAATAACTCGATGTTAAGAAAACTTGGTTTGACACTGTTCGATTAAAAATCGAACTTTAGTAAAACTTCCTATTTTTGCTGCGAAAATAATTTTGATGTAAGTAGATACAGATTATAACATTTTAAATTATATAATATGATTTTTAGATAAAATATGATATGGAAAATTATATGAACGGTACTCAATAATATTAACCGATGGTGCTCAAATGACACAGGATCCTTTTTCAACGAGGCATCACAGGACTAATTGTGACTGAATAGTCCCATTCCCAGAATGGAGTGATTCCACACAGATTTAAGTTTTTATTGTAGTTGTTACATCTAATAATTTTAAATAATAATAATGCTTTAATAATTAATTTTTGATTTATTTAACAAGAACAATGAATTTTTAAAATGTTTTAAATACACCTGTTCAAATTCTTGATTGGTTTCAACATTTGGTTTAGCAACACAAAATAGAGCTTTCTTCTTTTTTGCTAAAAACATCTGCAAATTACTTGTGCCTTATCAATGCCATCCGGAGAAGCACCAAAAATTATCGGGTAAGGTTGGAGTTGGTTTTTTTAAAAATTATTTCACTTCCACATACTTTTAAGAAGTAGATATTGCTGCTTGCTAAACGTGCCTTTTTCAAATAGGAGGTTAATTCGGTAGGTGAAGGTTCTTCACTCCTACGATACAACTATATAAGGAAAGCTAGTGAACCTTCCTAAAATATAAATATTTTATTAAAACAAACACAATTAATAAATATTATACTACTTACTTGCATGCTTTGACGCGTTTTATCTCTGCTGCATTAAATCTATCGTCGTTTTTTATAAACGTGAATCTTAAAAATATTCAGTCGGAAGATTATTCGAACTAGCTTGTACAAAACATGAACTTGAAGAAGCCATTTTTACAATTATTACTTATACTTACTGCCTTTTATTTCAAAATAAATTATTTAATATTATTTATAACACGTATAAAAACTTTAATGTTGATATTTTAGAACTGTCAAACTGTCATTAAAATACAGTGTTGCCACATTTGTCATAAAAACCTTCGGCAAGACGCGTTTGACGTCACAGCGCCCGTCGGCAGCACGACGAATTTTTGAATTTCAAAATCGATTTTAGACATCAAAACGATATTTAAAAAATTTTTTCTTTTGAAGATAATCATCTTTTAACATTATCTTCAAGAAATAATAGGAATTATTCAAAATTACGATTCATGCAACAACCCTATTAGTAAAGAAAATTTTGAAATAAAACTAAAAATGTTAAATTTGTAGATTGATGTTATATTTGCACAGTATAAAAATGTATCTATGAGATATCAAAGACAAAAATGTGCATATTATTATTTTTATCGCACCTTACGTTTCGCTGAATCACGCATTTACAATACTATCAAGCAAAGTACGAAACCACAGCAACCATTTGCAAATTAGCGCCGTAGTGTACATAATAGTTGAACTATTTTATGCAAAAGGGGCAAGATAATCATAAGAAAGTGATAGAACCCTACTTGCCATTTCAAATTATTTTATCAAAACAAGAAAAATTGTACCATCACTTTGTATGTACTAGAACTTTTGTAAAAATGGATATAATTCAACCATTTTTTTTCACAAGTAAGATTAAATAATTGTCCTGGATGTGATCTAGTTCAAGTACTTCTATTATTAACGGTAACGAGTATAAAAATTATAATATGGCTATTTTTGCTATCTTAAAAATTGAGTAACTTTGCAGCAAAATTTTCAATATTTCTAATCATCCGATTGTAATAAAAATTAGATCACGTCCAAGAGCCAAGTTTTATCTTTAAAATGATTGCAAAATAATTCCCTAAAAGTTAAAATTGTTCGACTTCTAGTACATACAAATGAGCGATTTGTCCCATATAATTAACATAGGTAAGACGGCAGCCTTAAGCTCTTATCAAAGAAGTACTGGGAAAATTCAAGAAAGTTTTTTATTCCATGTTTCTGTTTTTGGTTACCGAAGTAATTGAGACCGCGATAAAACATTCGGCTATTTATGGCATATTTATGGCTATTATACGGTCTGATGAACAATTCAGAAATCGAACATCTCTAACAAAGATTTCAGAATAATGTTCTCTTCAAAGTAAAGGGTGATCACCTGTTTTCCATTTTATACCGACAGTTTATTCAAAAACTCATAATATTCTTTACCTATTTGATAGAATTCAACCCTACACAAACCCCAAAATTTTCTCAACTAAGGGTTAATATAATACTACCCCACTTATAAGCCTCTACGTAACTATAACATTACATTATGATGAAGAGTTAGGAAACAACGTACAATAATCTTGTACTTTAGATTTCTTTTCTGTCGATTTTTCCAAATATTGACTTTATTTATAGTTTCTCGTTCACTTTTTTCGACAAAAATATGTAATACCTTAATGCGATAACGTCATTAGATTTTCAAATTTTGTTATAGTTTCTTCGTGAGTAGCATATTTAGGAAAACATTGTGAACTTTTAGGAGACCATAATATTATCCTTCTTATTATACTTACAGATTTTTAAATTCAGAACGACATCGACGTTAAAAAAACAATACCATGATTTATAAAGCTATTTTTAACTCCATTGTGAATTTTGAACCCAAAAACCGTAAAATAAAATAGATACAAATTTTTAAAAAAATATTTATTTGGAAATTAGGAATTTAACGTCAAAATTTTGTTCAGAAAGAATTCTAGAATTGTAAAACTCTTTGTAAAGTTTTAGTAAGGGAAAATTTGTATTTTCACATAATGTGGATTAAATGAATGAAAAAATAAAGCTTTAATCGGTTATTGGTACAAATAAACAACATAAACCGAATAATAGATTTTGTTGAAATTGAAATCATTGTTTCACATCCATAGAAATTTCATTAAAATTAGACAATAACTTTGTTTATTCCAAATTTTGTAGAAATTAGATGTTCAATAGAAAACTTGATCGCCCGAAGTCAGCTTTCCTAAGCAGTCAGCATAAATTTAAATCCTGTTGTTGTTATAGAGACAATGCGCATTTCTAATGAACAGTTTGCTACCGTTTTACATTTTTTCTTACATCTTCAAGATTTATACGAAGTTTTTCTGCAAGTGGAAGCTTTCAAACGCTTGAAATAAAATAAATCTTTAAGCGAAAACGTTAAGTACCATTGCATAAGAGAGGGGTGATATATTGCAAAACAAATTGTTGGGTTGAAATGCAACATCTCTGTTCATCCGTACTCATTGTGAGAGACGAAAAGTTTCTCGTTATTGTAGTATTTATGGCCTTCTAAACAAATTCCAATTCCTTAATGTCATAAGTGTGAAGTACAAGCCTACAGAATTTGGTATATTGAAAAACTGTTGGGTATTTCATCAAAATAGGAATGAATTATTATCAATGGCTAGGATATTTTAAGCAAATTTTAGTTAACATATTTCCTTCAAGAGGATTCTTTAAAAATGTATTGTGCTTTTAGAGAAAAACTGGAAAGCCGGACGCAAACAATACAACATACGTGTCAACCTTCCACGAGTCGGTAAGTTATTCTCAAAATTTTTTTATTAGTTTTTCTCTAACTATTGCAATTTATTATATTTTTAATCTTTTATACACCTATTCTTCACTCTCACCATCATTTTACACTTTAGAATGAATCATTGATCATACAAATAGTGATAGAAAAATGTGGTGCTTGGTAAAAAAAATCATCACAATGTTTTAAAAAAAACTCTTGAATGTACGCAAACGCTTGCTTGTAATTTAAAAGTTAAAAAGAAATTAAACCAATTAACTGTATTTTTTGGATAACATTTTTGAGCTTGATTTTTTGGTGCTTGTTGAATAGGAATCTGTATTTGTAGTTTTAGTCCTAAATAATAGATTAGATTTTGAAAAATTGATTTTTTACAATAGTTAGTAGCTTATAGTCGTGGTGGTTCCAGGAACAAGTATCCAAAAATGAACCAACCGTAGGGTGTTATAGCGACGACGAATATCGGTCACCCAGTGAAGATTCTGGTTTGGGTATGGGAATTTCCGATCGCGTCCAAAGGTGAGCTACATAACTGATTCAGCTCTTCTTAGTTTTTTTCTCTTACCAAAATTCTAATTTCTAAATCGTTTCTTTATGTTCTTATATTTAGCATTAGTTTGTTTCTTTTTTAATTACTTAACGTAAAATTTAGTAAAATGGGTAATTGTTAGTCTTGATATTTTAGAATATCTCAACGACCTGCAAGTGCCACCAATATGTGGCCCCCGGGAAAATTAACTGAACGCAAAGACGAAGATAATCAGGTGATTATAATAATTTTTTTTCAAATTTTTTATAAAATCATTTTTTAAGTGCTATTTAATTTTCTTTCTTCTTTCTCGACTTTAAGTAAATCTCAGATTACTCTTTTTTACTGAGATTTATTTCTCAAATATTAAAAGCACTATTAGGCACTACATGTTTCTATCACATTTTAAATTGCACTATCATTTCACGACAATCTGCTTATGTAACTTCCTCTTCTATTACTGTTACGCTTTCATAAATTCGTTAAAAATTTTAAGGACTATGCAAGCGCGGATGAAGAAAATCCTACCGGTACGAGGAGCAGGCGGCATTCGAGTCCAGGTGAATCGAGATCTGGGAGCGCTACTGCATTACACCAACCTGAATATTCTGATTCGGTAAGTTTTTTTTTTCTAAAACATTAACCAATAACAAACTTTATCCAAATTTATTACGAAATTCTTAAGGTATCTTATATAGAATTTTTTCGAGACGTAAACCTAATGTTCCATAAAAATGGTGATTAGTATATTATCTACTGCAATTAATTTATTTTGTGCTATTTAAAGGAATAAAACTTTTATAGCTTCCAAGATTTATAACTTTAATTTGCCAGAATGTTGCTATTTGCTGTTCTATAAACAGTAAACTAAAAGGCACAAAACGAATAAAATAATCGCTGAACTTCTGAACTTTTAAAGATAACACATGTTTCTGGCTTATACAGTCATCAGCCATATCGTGGACATTAAAATAACCAAAGAAACAAAAATGCACTTCGAGATTTAATGTATATCTTATGGAGCTTAAAATGATTATATTATGGTTAATCCGCAAGCGTCTTATTTTCGGCCAATCCTGTTCCGAATCTTGTTGTACAGAATCAATAGCTGAAAATCTCTTTTGAATTTTTAAACGTCGTCCTTTGCCTATTGACCGGCCAACGTCAGGTTCTTAAATTTTTTATTAGCTATTTCATAGCAGACAACAATGCTTAACCGCGAAAATTTTCCAAATGGTACGGACGTCGTGTCTCTCAGTACCTTAGTATCGGCATTAGTAAATTTTATTGTAAAATACAACAATCGTAAAATAGTAATAAAATAAAAGATAGTACAAACTCACCAAAAAAAGTTGAAAAGGTAAAAAGAATTATTATCTTTTGCTACTTATTTATTTATAAACAAATTATCCAAGCAACAATAAAATTCCTTTCTTTTTTCAAAATAACACCACTGCCGCGTGTAATTTGGGCCCTAAGCATTTGGACTTAAGGGTTCCTACACTGGTACCTTAAAACGAGTTCCAGGGGTTTATTAATTGATGTTAATAAATAAAAATCGCATTCCACTTAACAATACCCATTTACTAATAATAAATATATACAAAATTAAGAGATTACTACACTTACCCAAAAGCACCAAACGGCTGGGATTAACACTCGACCGTTCGATCACAACAATCAAACACTACTAACTACGTCTGTGCCTCAAAAGTGCTGATGTATAAACACACCAAGTAATCGTCTTGCAAGTCGTCCGTAAGCAATTTATTAAGGAACGTGCTTAAATGTAAATATGAAAACATAGACGCTTGCAAGTTCGAATAACTCAGGAGTCCATACCTCGACACTTGATCCGTTCCATCCGGTCATAGTGCGCTTTTACGGTCGGGGTATAATTACGTTGATTTGATAAATTTGTATTCGCGACATGCCCTCCTTCCGTAAAAGCGACTGACCCAAGTCGAATAAAACAGTAACAGATTAAAACTAACGAAAAAACAAAAAGAAATAGTATTAATATTTAAATATATAAACGTTTCCCACTTACTACTAAAATTGTTTCTATTACTAAATTTAATTGCACGTAAATATTTTTGTTTGGTTAGTGTCTCTTTTCACATAAGGTATTTTTTGCTCATTTAAACTATTGTCCTTATAATATGTTCTATGTAAAGTTTATAAGGGATTATAGTTTTAAATTTTCCATCACTTTCGTCTTTTATTTCACTATATATTTACTTTGTCTTAGTGGGTATTTCACATATTTTTTTTTTTTTTAAATTGCTCGAGTTCACTTTATATTAATTTAGTTCAATCATTCTATTTCATGGTTTCCGTCACATATTTTTTTAGTATTACTTTGATACCTTATTTAATCCTATTAGCAAACATAACGTCATTTGTAAAGGGGTAGTGTCTTAGAATTGCTTTTTAATGGTAAAAAATTAAATTGAACACGATTAAAAACTTTTCACAATGAGAATTCAAACTTTTACTATAATACAGATATTTTTTTTAAACATGATTTTCTTCTTTTGTGTAGCCATTTGGTCTTTTATGCTTTATGCTTATAATTTTTTTTTTTTTGCATAATATGTTTTTCAATTAACATTAAAGCGCACTAATTTAAGCTTAACACGCCGTGTCGTCAGTAATGCAATTGTTATTATTTTGGCTTACAGTATTTATTGATCTTAAAAATCATTTGTTTGAATTATCAATTCTGGTTGATTTGTATGTATTTTTTTTGTTTGTTTGTTATCCTCAAGGTGAACTTTGAGATTTTTTTTTTTTTTTTCTTACGCGAATCAAAATTGCAATTATAAGGCATCCACTACAATGATTTATCTCATTATTATAATATTCTGGATTAAAAAATCCTGACAACATTTTTAGTTGAACATTATTTTGATTTGTTTAATTCACATTCTTTTTATTATTTAACACAGTGTACTAGAATTAATTTATTTTTCAATTTGAATTTGCCGTTTAAATTTCTCCCTCTTTTCGATATTGAATTTTCATCATTGCCTTTCTATTTAAATTATCTCCCTCGCGTGCAACATATTTTTTCCGAAATATGCATTTTCTTTTTATTTCTAGCGCCTTTATTTACTTTTGATACCTTCGAATTATTCGCCACATATTTTTTCCCATATTTGAATTGTATCTAATAATGCATTTAATTAAATTATTACCCTCGCGTGCCCCATATTTTTTCACATATGCATTTTCATTAAATTGAGCTTCGTCTTTACTTTTTGCTCTTTAATTATTTCCCTTTTAAATTTTTATGCTATGAGTTCTAGATATGCAACTAAGTGATGACGAGGTTTGTACGTACGGTGTCATTGACTTAATTGCATAAGTTTACCTCATTACTTATTGTATTACATGTTTTGATAAGTTTGGATAAGGAACGGATCCTTTTTTCTGATGTTAATTTATTTTGAGCTCAATAGGTATTAAATTCCTTACCCAAAATTCTCGCCACATTTTATTTAGTCGACTATATTTTACAATTTTACAATTTTCCATAATATAATTATTTTGTATGCGCACTTCATATTTATTTTCTTTTCGCGCGTTTTCTTCTTTCACTTATTTTTTGATGACGCTTATTATTTAATATTCACTACCGGATTTTAATTTGTATTTAAATTCTTGTTAGTTTCTTATACCCGGTTTGTTTCACACTATTATTTTTCGGCTAGTTTATTTTTCGTTTAATTTAAACTCGTATGATGGATTATTTAGAAGTACACTTGTTGAGAATTTAATTTTTTATGTTGCGTAGTCCATTTGAAATGTTGCTGTCGGCCTTATTGTTTAGTTGTTAATTGAAATTTTCACTTGACCATGGTACTTGGTTTCTTGCGGAATCCCCAACTGTATTAATGTTTTTGGTAGTAAAGGTTTGTTGATGATTGGTCCTTTTCATTATTTTCTGTTGAAAGGTCCTCGGGGTTGGTTGGATGGTTACCTAAAGCCTCAGTGGTATCCAGTGGTTATTAACGTTATTTTTTGTTGTTGCGATTTTAAATTTGGCAAGAAGGATTTTTCTTTTTGAAGGTAGGATAATATTTTGATAAGAAATCTTTGTTGAGAATATTGTAGGATAATATTTGGATAAATAATTTTTGTTGAAAATTTTATTTTGAAAAGGAAAAGATTTAGGATATTTTTTGAGGTTATTTTAGGTTTGAATTGAAAGTATTATTAAAGTTGTTACTCCATGGAATGATTGATTCCGTCCAAAGGGTTCCGGCTGACAATTTGATATCTCGGGTCCAAGTGAAATTAGTAGCGGCTTCCTTTCTTCCCCAAAAATGTGGTTCTTTATAAAACTAGCGTGCTAAAACTTAATATTAATTAGTTTGCTAATTATTACTTTTAAAAAAATTTTCCCTTTAAAAATTCTTCTTAAATTATGTTGTTAAAGTTTATTTTTATTTCCTTAAAAAACATCTTAACCTAATTAAATTTCCTGATTATTATTAAAGTGATTAAAATAATATTATGTAATGGGCATTGCTCGCTTCAATAAAAAGAAAGATATTTGTAACTTAACGTTATTTTCCTTATTCATTAACTTATTAATCCTATAATTATTTGTATCAAGTAACATTGTTGTATTTACACGTTTAGTTTGGTTTTTTCTATAAATCAAGCGGTTTATTATTAATAAATTTCCTTTGTTAAGGCGTGGTACCTACTGTTTATTCTGGTTTCCACTCTTCATAATAGGGTAAAATTCGGGATACGTGAATTATTTCGCGTTTAGAATTAGGATGATTCGTTTTTGCTACTTCATAATTAACCTCAGAAACTTGATCCGTTATAAGATATGGTCCAAAATATTTTAGTAAAAGTTTTTCGCTGCGACCAATTTTGCGAATTGGAGTAAAAATTTTCACTTTGTCGCCGATTTTGAATTCTAAGTGCCTGTGTTTACTGTCATAACGAATTTTATCCTTTTGTTGTTTCGAGATGATGTTTTCTACTGCTAGACCTCTGGCATTGATTACTCGGTCGTGAATTTCTTGGACAGTAGGATTTTGTATGGTTACGTTCAAGGCAGCTTGTGTGGGTAGGACAGGTTCCCTTCCATGGACCAAGAAAAATGGAGAAAACTGGGTAGTCTCCTGTACAGAACTGTTATATGCGAATACACAATGACACAAGTATTCATCCCATGTTGTCTGTTCTTTATTTGTGAATATTGATATCATATCAACAAGAGTCTTGTTGAATCGCTCAGTGAGGCCATTGCTCTGTTGATGATATGCGCAAGTATACTTGCTGTTTGTACCCATGAGGCGCAAAAGTTCCGTAATAACACCTGATAAAAAAACAGCTCCGCGATCACTTATTAAATTCTTTGGGGAACCGTGTCTACATATTATGTTTTCGAGTAAGAAACGAGCCACTTGGTTTATTTTTCCGCTAGTTAAAGCTCTTGCCTCTACATAACGCGTGGCGTAGCAAGTAGCTACGATTATCATTGTTTTTCCATTTTTGCTTCTTCGAAATGGACCTAGTAAATCTATTCCCATTTGTTCGAACGGTAATCCAACCGGAATTGGTTGTAAGAACCCTGCGGGCTTCGTGTTTTTCCTTCCCTTCCTATGTTGGCAATCTGGACATCCTTTTACAAACCTTTCAACATCCTTCTGTAGTCCCCGCCAATAATATCTACTCATAATTTTTTTTAACGTTTTTGTAATTCCTAAGTGCCCTGCAAGTGGTTCACTATGGTGGTTTTTCAAAATTTCCGAAATCATAGATTTAGGTATTACCAGTAAATTAGAATTCCCGGTTATGTTGCCATTTTGTTTGTACAATACTCCATCTATTAATTTAAAATTTTTTGCACGTTTCCTTGAGCCTATAGTGAGTTTAGGTCCTTGAGGGTTCTCCAGAGCGTTGATTATTTCGGTTATGTCAGGGTCCTTTTTCTGTTCTTTTTCTAAGTTTTTGGCTTCTGTCAAAAAGGTGGGTATTTCTATTGCTGTTTCTTCATCATTCAGAGTTCCCAAAGTTGTGGGATTTCTGGAGAGAAAATCAGCATCTTGATGGTGTTTTCCGCTTTTGTACAAAATTTGATAATCAAATTCAGCCAATTTAATCGACCATCTTGCAAGTTTACCACTTAAAGCCTTAGATTCAGCCAAATAACAAAGTCCGTGATGGTCCGTAATTATCCGAACAGGTTTTCCAAAAATGAGATGCCTGAAATATGATAAGCTCCATATGACTGCTAAGCATTCTAATTCTGTGATGGCGTAATTTTTTTCTGCTTTTGTCAATGACCGACTTCCGTAGGCCACGGGATGCATTTGATCATCCTTGCCTGCCTGTAATAATATGGCACCCAATCCTTGAGTACTAGCATCAGTTCTTAATTCACAGCCTTGCGTGGGATCAAAATGCCTTAATAGTGGAGCTTCGGTTAGCTTCTTTTTTAAAAATTCAAAAGATTCCTGTTGATTTTTTGTCCATTGAAATCCATTTTTTGTGGTTGCCTCGTAGAGCGGTCTTGCAATTATGGAAAAATTGGGTATAAACTTCCTATAATAATTACATAGCCCTAGAAAGCTTTGCGTGGTTTTAACGTTACTTGGTGTTCCAAAGTCTCTTATAGCACTTAATTTACTTTCATCGGGTAATATGCCCTCTTCGTTGATGATGTGACCCAGTACTTTAATTTCTTTTTCCGCGTAAAAACACTTTTTCGGTTTAAGTGTAAGGTTTGCATTTCTTAGCCTTTGAAATACTTTTCCCAATATTTTTAAATGTTCGTCAAAAGTGGACGAAAACACGAAAATATCGTCCAGGTAAATCATCACCTCCTTCCACTTCATACCTTGAAATATTCGATCTGCGAGGTCTTGGCACGTACCAGGTGCGTTGCACAATCCGAACGGCAAAACATTAAACTCATATAAGCCATGTCCCGGTGCAATGAAAGCGGTATATTCCTTTGAGCTTTCCTCCATCCCGATTTGCCAGTACCCGCTGAACAGATCTAAGGATGAGAAGTATTTCGCCCCGTTTAAGTATGTCAAAATATCTTCCATGTTTGGTAAAGGATAGCTTGTTTTCTTAGTGCAACTGTTTAATCTGCGGTAGTCCACACAAAACCTCTTTGTATCATCTTTTTTATCGGCTAAAATTATTGGACTGGACCATGGGCTTTGGGATCTTCTTATTACTCCAGCTTCTAGCATTTCCTCAATTTGCTTATCAATTAATTCACGTTCGCTAGAGGACACTCTATATGCTTTTGATTTAATGGGTGCGGCTCCTTGAACATCAATTTGGTGTTTTACTAAATTTGTACGTCCCATTTGACATGTCTCTTTCGCGAATACATCTTCGAATTCCATTAATAGATTTGCTAATTGAAATTTTTCACTACCGCTTAAATTTTTGCTGATGTTATGATCCGCAATAGTTACAGAATTATCTATTTGGCCATATAACCAGTTGTCCTCATAAGTGGGGGAGGTTAAACACTCGTTAATTTGATGTTTATCTTTTAAGAACCCTATTGTTGTATTCTTAAAAATATGTAAAGGTAAATTTGAATTTAAAAAAATATCTATTGAATAATTTAAATCAGTTTCTTGTTTTAATTTTGATACTAAACAAAGTTGATTTTTACATAAAAAAATATCGTTTCCTTTAAAAAAGGAAAGATTTAAATAAGGGTTATTACATTGAAGTGTTAATTGAATGTTGGTGGTTGTTTTTGGCAAGATTTTATAATTTTCATCTAACCTTAATTTGCCCTGGTTATCTTTAACAATTGTAACATCTTGAGTTAATTCATTGAAGAAGTTACTTTTGCTGTTATTTGAATTGTCATTTTTTATAATTTCATTAGCTTCTTCTTGTATTACTTCAATTTTGTCATAATTGGGTGGTTCATTTAGTTTTTTTGAAGTTTCAAAACGATTTTTATGTTCTTCTAAAATTCTTTTTGGTGGTTCATGAATTAATGCCTCAACTAATATTTTATTTCCTGATTGTGAATTTTGTATATTATTTTTTGAATCAATACTTTCGTTAGATTTAATTATTGAAGTATATTCTAGGCTGCAGATTACGTTCCCTTCTGAATTTAGTTTTTCTGTACTTACATATTTTTGAAATTTTACTAGAAAACTTTCTCTGCCCTCCCCTATGGTTAAGGTCGATTTCCTAAAATTAATGTTGACATTATTGGCTATTAAAAAATCACAACCCAAAATAGCCGGTCTTGGTAGAGAATTGACTACTAATGCCGGTACTTCGAAAATTTTGTTTTCTATTTCGATTTTTATAATACATTTTCCAGTTATTTTGACCATTTGATCCCCTGCGGTATGCATTATAAAATTTACTTTTTTAATATTGTATGGGTTGACATATTTACTTGTAATAATGTTATAATTAGCTCCGGTATCTATTACTATTTCTTTGTTTAGGTAACCGTTTATATGACCTGTAATGGTTACTATTTTAGGTTGATTATAGTGTTGTTCACCGTTTATTTGTATGTTGGACGAGATGAATCGGTGACCGTATCTCGTCCTTCGGAGTTTGGGGAATTGCTGTCGCTATTTGGGTGGTTGTAATTGGGTCTTCCGTTATAGTTACCCCTTCCCCGGCCGTAATTACTTGAACCTCGAGGATTGTAGTTGTAGCTTCTGTAATTTTGGTTATCGTTTGGTTTATTAAAATTATTACTACCATTTCTTGGGTTATTAAAATAATGGCTTCCACTTCCAGTGTTGTAATTTTGAAACGGTTCATTTGAACCATTTCTATAGTTATTTGTTGGTTGATAATATCCCCCTCTACCTCGATTTGATTGAACATTTTGGGTGTTTTGGAAATGGAATCGTTGGTTATTGGTACCAAACGTTGTAGGTTGGTTGTACCAACATTTATTAGCAGCGTGCCCTTTCTTTTTACACACCCCGCAGGTTATTATATTATTATTAGTAGTTGGTCGGTTAGGTATTACCATATTTTTTTGGTAAGAATCGCGGTATCTTAACGATTCAAAATTATTTGATTTATTACTTGGAGCATTATTTGTAATTTCAGAATTTAATATAGAAGTTACATTATTTACTTCGCTGGCCGCTATCTTTAGCTCCCAGTCACTTAACTTATGTACGATTTGTTCCAAGTCGTTGATTGTCATTCCATTGTGTCTTAAAGTGAAGAACATCTGAAAATATTTTGGGTGAAGACCATTTTCAAAAAATTCCGAAAAATCTTCATTTTTCATTTCTTGATCAACGTCTTCTGCGAGAGTGATCATATCGTAAAAGTATTTCTTTATACCCTCAGTTGGTTGCTGTTTCCTGTTTAATAATTTTGCTTTGGCTATTTTTATAGCTGAATTACCCGCGAATTTTTTAGTGAAGTCATCTTTTATTTGGATCCAAGTTTTGGCGTTATTTGCCGGATCTCTTAAATATTTTGAATACCAACTATTTGCAGCGCTTTCTAAAAATGACCCTAAAAATTTAATTTTATGGGAAGTGTCCCAACCGTTACCGATCGCTATTCTCTCGTAGGTGTTTAAAAAATTTAGTGCCCCATCCGTGGCAGCATTAAAAACAGGTGGTGATATAAATTTTGGAAAACGCGGATTAAAAACCGATTCTTCAACTTCCCGGACCGTGGTATCATTTGTCGCCATTGTTATTGGTTTAACCGGTTCTCCCGTAGAAGTTTGAGAAGTTTTTATTAAATTATTAATGTTTATTTGTTGTAACGTATTATTATTTTTGTTGTCTGTACAAATTAAACTTTCCCTAGGCGTAATAGGAGGGGAAGACCTTGCAACTGTGTAACTTCGGTCGGATGGATTTTCTGTGTTACGTGTTACCGTCGTATTTATGTCTTCTGGTTCAAAATTTTCCGTACTTCGTACTGGCGGAGTAAATTCGCTATTTTTTAATGTTGAATCTTCATGTATTGATGATAATTCACTTAATTCAATCAAATCGTTCTCGGAATTTGTTAGATTACTTATTTGGTCAATATTTTCTGTATTAGGAACTACTAAGTTTTCCGTGAGATTACTATTACTACTCTCCAAAATATCTGAATTAAATATGATTTTGGTTCGATTTTTTGAACCTTTAACTTTTGAGCGTGTATTTTGATGCACCCCTGACATTAAAATTTATCTTTTTATTTAGGTTACAAAATTTACTATGTTGTCATTATGTTTGAGGTAACCCAGGATTTTTAAATCGTACCCACACTTCAATTTTTAGTTAGTGCAACCTTACTTATTTTAATAATCATACCTAATTTTAAATAATATCTAATTTTAATTTTACCTATCCTATATGTACATAATTTTATTAAACCCCAAATATTAAAAACAAATTTCTAAAAATAAAAATTTTTTTTTGATAATTGCCTAAATTTTTTGGGATTCCTGGACAGATCCAGGACCAGACACCTCCACCATGCCGTGTGTAATTTGGGCCCTAAGCATTTGGACTTAAGGGTTCCTACACTGGTACCTTAAAACGAGTTCCAGGGGTTTATTAATTGATGTTAATAAATAAAAATCGCATTCCACTTAACAATACCCATTTACTAATAATAAATATATACAAAATTAAGAGATTACTACACTTACCCAAAAGCACCAAACGGCTGGGATTAACACTCGACCGTTCGATCACAACAATCAAACACTACTAACTACGTCTGTGCCTCAAAAGTGCTGATGTATAAACACACCAAGTAATCGTCTTGCAAGTCGTCCGTAAGCAATTTATTAAGGAACGTGCTTAAATGTAAATATGAAAACATAGACGCTTGCAAGTTCGAATAACTCAGGAGTCCATACCTCGACACTTGATCCGTTCCATCCGGTCATAGTGCGCTTTTACGGTCGGGGTATAATTACGTTGATTTGATAAATTTGTATTCGCGACACCACAATAGCATACTAATGAACATATATGTACATGCAAGCACGAATAAAATAGATGGGTACATAAAAAGCACATTACCTTGTTAGTTTTCTTCCAACATACTGTCTAAATAGTTGAATTCAGCATCGAAACCTTTTGGTGACACAGACGAACAGTTTTTACTGTATGAGGTTCTGTCATGCTTGATCATGCAAAGGTGGAGTTCTTATATTGGAATGGGTGGCTAAAAAATTGACCAGTTAATACTATGAATTAGGGTACCAACACCTTTTGGTGCATCTCATGCACATACATGTAAGTAATTAATCAAATCACACTCAAAAGATCTCCTAATACCTTCGACACACTACCAAGTTAATGAACATTAGGGATAAGCGGGGATAAGAGATAGTTTGAAGTGCGATTTTGATTCTAATCATTTCACATGACAAAGGAATGCTTTTGACTTCATAGAGACAATTTTACTCTAAATAAAATCTTACGTAATTTTTTTTTAGATATATCGCACTATATTTTATGATATCATAAAATATTTGATTTGTAGCAATAAATCTTCTTTGAACTGAATATTTTCATATAAAAGTCGTTGACAATTGTTGAATAATTGTAATTTGCATTTTATAATAATTAATCATTCCACTTCAACGTGGTAAAAGAAAATTAAAAATATTTTAATATCATAACAAAGTTTACTTTTTTTTAATAAATAACAAAGGTTGACAATAACATTCCATTGTTTATTAAAAATTTATCAAAAATATAATAACTTTTAAAACTACACGAGTTTTCCAAGTTTTGACTACAATCAGTTTTAAAATTTATTATTGAAAAGGAGCGCGGAATGTCAATAAAACAAGAGAAATTGATTTTTTAAAATGATGAATGAGATCGCTTATAAAATTTATTGCCTATGAGATTGACCTTAAAATTGGTTCATTTAAAAGCCCACTTTTAATAAATTTGCATATGCTAAGTAAATGATTATATTATTATCATTTATGTAAATTGTTATCACCTATCTATTGTAAAATACTTTCTCGATTTATATAGGGTGAATGAAAAATTGCTCTCTAAATTTATTTACTTTCTTTATGATACTGTAAATTGGTGCGAATTATTTTGTCTTTACGTTTTTATGTAACACACCTAACAATGCGTACATTTGAGTAAAGGAAAATGAGACTAGTACGTGACTGGATGTAATCATCATCTAGAACTGTCATGTAGCCCAGAAACTTATGACCATTGAGACTCTATTAAAAACAAATTTTCAGAGCAGTTCCTTTCTAGTCAACTTATTATATAGTGGATAAAATACATACATACCTATGTGTATTTTGCAAATGATAAATGAGCTAGTACAAAGTTCAAACAGAATCAAATATTTAACATGTGCAGATATATTTGTATTTATCTTTTAGCGCAATACTCTGTTTTATATTGCTCCTGTACAAATAATTGTTATTAATTTATGAATAATTAATACATTTTAATTACAGACAAACTATTTGATACCGAATTTATATTCGGTATTTGCAATTTAGTATTTAAAGTAATTAACCAGCTTTCCACGTTGTGAAGAAAATTAAACAAATTATTTTGAATTATTATTTCTCGCAGTTTATTTAAACGAAACAATAATATTATCATAATTTCTTGCACTTACAGGTATTGAACATAAGAACATACGGAAAAGCTTCAGAGAGAAAAGTTTTATCCGTCTCTGTAGCTTAATCTTTTCTTATTATTGTGCTTTTTGGGGATATCTATATTCAATTTTATTTATTATTCAATTTTTCTTTTACAAATAAACTGTTTATCCTGTTATTGTGAACTTTGTGGTGTAGTTCGTCTTTTGTGCAATCCCGTCTTTTGTATTCGACTACAATAATACCTAAAAATTTATTTCTTTTTATTGGAAGCTTATGACGCTTATGCCCGTTTTCACCAACATTTTATTTAAGAATTTCCTAGTAAAGAATTACTTAGCTAGGATTCCATAAATTTGATTAGTCAAATTTGACATAATAGTTTATTATGTCAATACTATGTCAAATTTGACCAATTAAATTTATGGAATCCTAGCTAAGTAATTCTTTACTAGGAAATTTTTAAATAAATTGTTGGTGAAAACAGGCATTAGTCGTTTTCGATGTGATTCATACACATGCAAGATCAACTTTGTTTTTTTATATTTGTTTCTACCAATCCATGCTAACCCAAACCCAAATCTATTTTAACTCAAAGTCCAACGCAAATTAGTTCTCTTTCGCGGTCTGAATAGAAAGTGCAAATTAAAAATTATGCAGAGTTAAAATCACCTAGGAAAGCAATAAATCTGTGCGAATAATTTCCAAATTGTAATTACTAGTAGTAGAGCTATAAAAGGTTAGATTAGTTAAATTAATAAGTAAAGGGGGTGGGGGCTGCATAGCCCACACTATAAAATGAAAAGAAAACATTTAAAAAATGTAATAAAATTATCTAAAAAAAAATAAAAAAAAATTTCCGCTGACTTGGAGGAATCATACCCCCCCCCCCGACTCCTCGGTTTCAAATATTAATATTAATTTCTTAATAATAAGAAATATTTCTTATATTATTATGGGTTCTTATGGAAATATGTGATTGGATTTGCGTTGTTTTGACGTAGTGGATGGCACTTTTCTAGAAACGTAACCCTGTAATTGTGAGGTTTTAAAATTCTATATGTAATTTGAATGAAAAAGTAAATTTTAAGGAATAGAAAGCCCAAAAAAGTATTTATTTTGCATGTTTCGATTTTTATCCATCACAATGAGATGCAGGTATCTTAAAAAACCATGTCAATCTTCTACTCGTATATCTAAGGCCATCTGGTACACTTTATGGTAATATTAAATTTTCCAACAATAATAATTGTAATATTAGAATCTCAGAGGCTGAAGGGTTGAATTCCACCACAAAATGCATCACTAAATATAAAACTATTTTGGTACTTTTTGAAATTAAAATTATTTTCTTTCTATAACACCGATAAATATAAGCGCTGTGATTGCTGACATTATTGCTTCGAAATTAATTTTAATTTCAAAATTTTAAGGGCGTACCAAAATAATTTTTCATGTTTTACCTAATTTAATTCTTTTAAAAGCACAATCTTTACTTGTATTTTTAGCATTTTAAGCCTAGAGAGGCGCCTTAAATACAAATTATGTCGATCTCAATTTTAAATTAAATATTAAAAAGTGGTAGAAGGTATTTTTATTAAATAGATGTGGATTAGAAGGAAAATAAAGAAATAAGAGGGATGAAAAATAAAAATGTTACGAAAGTGAGAAAGTTTAATCCTTAGTGTTAGATAAACACTTAACTTTATCTAGCTTTAAAAATAAATTTGTACACAAAATTGAGAAGCAAAGATAGAAAGAAGTTTTATCAAAGTTTCTTTTGAATTATCGTTAAAAGAATCTAATGAAATAAGAAAACTTGAACACCATAGTATACATCTTTGAAGAATAATTTAATAAAATAAATAATATCGGCAATTCAAAATAAAAGTCAAAATAGTAAAATTGAGGTAAACTCAAAATTTAGAAATCAAAGAGAAACGGAAAATAGTAAATGGTAAATACTATCCCAATAAATAAGGGGAATATCACACCAATATTATTGTCGTCTTTCAAAAATTTTTGTTTTCCTAAAATGGAGAATCTAAAATGGTTTCCGTCCGTAGAGATTCATAATAAATAATAAGAACAATAATTTGTTTATCTTGAACGATAGCAAGTGTAACAGGATTGATGCGGTAATTGAATGATGGTACATCGCGGTCTAGGAAAACTCACCACTAGCCCATTTCGCCGCGTAATCTGCTCACTGGCATCAATTCAAAGAAATTTTGGGGATAGGATGGCAATCCTGACCGCGAATTTAAAAATGTCCGAGGTAAAGGATGACAGTAAACGGTCCAAAAACAATTATAAAAAAAATTGCGGATCATTACAAATTGGCCCTAAAATTTACCAAAATCTGAAAAATACATAAACTGGTATTCTACTACATTGAAACGGCTGTAGAGAGGGAACTGAAGTGTTCCTCTAACAGGAGCAAACACTCGCATGTTGTACTCCAGAAGTCCCTGCTTAATCATACATGGAAAATTAATCATTTAAGTACTTCTTAGTTTTATTGCACGGAACTAGTTAACCGGTACCTCTGAGACATCAGTATACTCATTAAAAATATCCCTCTAGGCCCACGAAACTTCTCAAACGTAATCTATTAAAAAGTTGATCTCTGAGACAGTTATTAACACTAACCTACGAATTTAACGGTTACTGCAAAATATAATTTATTTATAAAATGCATTTGTTTATAAAATGTTTGTTTTTAATACACCCTATAATATTATTAGTAAATTGAATTTTTGCCCAGTTATTCAATTATTAATCATAAAATGCAAACTTTTTTTAATTGACGGCGGCGGGTTGGCCCCTCGGCGAATTGTTCCCCTCCGCTTACATCGGGTATGCAACGCACATGCACTTGAACCGTACGTAAAAGACCAGTAGACTACCGTATTATTTTTATTTTTTAATTTGTAGGATTATCTCATGATTAGCCTGTTAGATTCCACGAATGGTGGAAAAAATTATTAATATTGAATGTACAATCGTAAAATCGCCAAGTTTATAACATTTAATGAGACTTGTGTCTCTGGGTTTTCCAACCACGTTTTTGGAAAGGAAAACTTTTAAAATTAAATGTTTGTAGATACTGGCAATTCCAATCTAGAAAATGTTAATTTTTTTATAAACAAAAATGTAATGTTTTATTATTAGAATGTCGTTGTTAGAATGACTAGAATTTATGTTACTTTACGTTACATAAAATAAAGTCTTAAAAATTGCTTTCTGCTTGATCAAACAACTGAAAGAATCTCAAACTGCGTTACATTGACATAATTTGTGAACACAGCTGTTGTACTTACTGGTAGTTTTTGAATATTTTGCTAACTTTTAGCCTAAAAATTTAAATTTTACTTGGCAACGTGTGGTTAG
Source organism: Rhagonycha lutea (assembly GCA_958510855.1). Classification (NCBI taxonomy): domain Eukaryota; kingdom Metazoa; phylum Arthropoda; class Insecta; order Coleoptera; family Cantharidae; genus Rhagonycha; species Rhagonycha lutea. The sequence goes on from OY294036.1 coordinate 86,558,846, forward strand.
TTAAGTAAATTTGTCGTTGGCTTTTCTACATGACTGCTATCAAGGCAAATTTAATTAGTATGTAGAAGTTAGCAAAGTAGATTCTCGTTTTGGAGGTCTGATATGTGGTTTTAACCAGGGGCATAGCTTATTTTGCTCTCTTTTTACATATTGTATTCAAAAAGTGAGATTAGAAGTTTTCATATTGAAGTAAATTCAAAGTTGTTTTTCGTCTTTCAATAATGCTTGCATCATAATCAATGTACTTCTTTTGCTTAAAGGGCCGAAAGTAACAGATCCAAAAATTCACGAACTTCGTTAATCTTTAACGTAGAACCAATTATTTTCCCGACCCGATTTTCAAGTGGGGGTATACCCTCGATGTAATTTAGAAATCAAACATACAATAATCGATAACAAAACACACACAAATTTTCTCTGAAGTTCTCTCACCTTAAGACCATGGAACATAATAATTAGCCCAAATACCAAAAATCCATAAAATTACTCAAATTACTCGAATAACTTTATAAAGTTTTTAAATGTAATGAAATGTATAAACAGTTTATTGTGGTTACATGATATGTATGTTTACAGGTCAGTTTGATAATTCACAAGAGTGATCGCATGTTTGAATTTATTGATTTCCGGTGCTGTTAAAAATAATTCTATTGTTTCAATTTTAACTTCCTTATTTAAAATTGCATTACCAGATGGATTTATGTTTGTCATCTCAGCTGTGTTTTGCAAATCTCTAATCACATTTGAGGAAATCTTACGGATTTTGATTTCATATGATTGATGTATTTATTGAGCTTTTACGGTAGTGTATTATTCCAAAAATGTGTTTATATGTATTTTTAGACATTTCCCTCAAATTATTAATAATTGCAATAACCTTTAGAAACTGAATTAATATCCCACGTTTTAACTTGATTAAATTCTGGCTGTTAAACTAACTTTGATTCCGTTATGTTACTATACAATGTAGGGTACCATTAAATCCTTTCAAAATTTTCTTCCGTTACGGGGATTGCTGTTAATCGATTAAAAAGTAAACCGAAAAAATTTTTTTATGTGAAAAGGGTGTTTCGATTTGCTATGAACGTCCAAATTCGTTTCAGTACGGTTATCGAAAATGTTTAAGGAATGACTATTACTTTCTTTTGAAATGTTTATATCGTGATAGTTTTGATACTATTATTAGTTTAAATTTCCATCATAAATTATATATTCGCGTGATATAAATTAATAAAATTCAAAAGTTAGTCTAGCTCTGTGTAGAAGGTTTCAAAATAGATCACAATAAATTGATTGCAATCTTTTGCTAATACTTTTACATTTTATTTTATATGGGACATTTAGGATTTATAGTATATTCCAGTTTTGAAAGTGTTTTGGGCTATTTTTGGTCATTCTAAAAAATAAAGCAAGTTTTTCTATTATAATATTCATAAACAAACTTTATAAAACTAATAAATAAATTTTAATTTTTTGTTTGTTGTTTGCTAATGTCAAAAATTTGATTCACGTGTTCCGCTTAGTTAAAAAAGCTAATACTACTGCAGTTTCTAAAAGTTTGCATTATATAAATTTAATTAAATGAAACTACACATAATTTTGTGTCATAAACTGCTTTATGCTAATTTGGTAGCCACATAATTTTGGAACTAAAAGTTGTTTCGGTTTTAATTTTAATTAAATAATGATGTTTGCGTTCGGTAAATAATGTATTTGTAGAAATTTTGTTATTTTATGACACAATTCTGCTAAATGTATTATATAATATTTTCAAATCATTGGAACAGGAATTTCCACAGCTCTCTCTTTATTTCCGGGCACTTGATGGCCTACTAGGATTTTCCTTATGGGATCTCAATAATTTGACACTTGACCTCCTTTCCAGGGTCCTTAAAAGCCACCCAGCACTTAATTATGAATCAAGATATGGTAACTGCTTTGAGTTGGTAGCTCATGTAAATTGCCCAAAAATTTACAAAGGTTAGGAACATTAAACAATTAGTTTGGAATCATTAGCATTCTCTGAGTTTATTATACCACCCTAACTTTATCTCATTATGCAAAATCTATTTAAAATATCCTTAAGTAAGTAGAGAGGACCGTTTAGAAAAATTCGGGGTTCTAATGATGAAATTTGTAAAACTGGTAAAATCACTTACATGTGGTCATAGAATTAACATTCCTATATAATATCCAACATTCATTTAATATTTTATATAGGTAGTATTAGTGTCAGGAGTACTAAACTCCACGATTACGAAAAATAATAAATACTCCAATGCCAATGCAAAAGGATGAAGCTTTTAGTAAACACATAAATTACATTTTTAGCGATATTTTGAACTTAACACAATTTGCTAATTAATTGTGACAATTTTATTTAAGCATCAGATAATTTACACTAAAATTCTTTAAATTTTTATTAATTTATCTTATTTTATCGTAGGTACACATAATTTTTATATAAAATATTTATATATTCATAGGCATATACTATATCACAGCTATTTACAAAAATGCTTATTTTAAAAATTATAACTACAATAATAATAATTATAAAAATTTTTCTATTTTCAAAAACTTATAAAAAAGGTGATGTATGAGTGGTTCTCCTTGCAAAAGATACTATCATAAGTCTATTCTTACATTAAATTAAAACATGAATACTTTAGGTGTTAGAATAACTTCTAAAAAGCTATATAGCTATATTGGCAAAAAATGAATATAATTGAGTTATAAAAAATTGTCGATTTTAAGTCGAACATACAAAACGCTGCTTAATCTAACAGGAAATCAATTTTATATACATCTTTTATGTTGTCAAAATTTGGAGTGGCAGACATAAATGCTTAAAAAAATTCTTGTTAGGTGGGCACTGAATCTATACTTATAGTGGAAGTCCATTGATCTCTAAATTGAAAGAAGTAAACGGAAATTGAGCGATTAATCGATGTAAATTAGAATTCTTGTAAAATAGTTCGTTGAACCAATTCGATTTACGCTAAACGAGAAAAAAATGTCAGTTATATAATATTGCGAAACCTATACAACGGGTTTTTCTGCCACACCACCAATTTCAAGCTCTACATTATACGATAACAAACAACAATGCATTAAATAATTAAATAATCGAATTGATTAAGTTACATAAAAAATTAAATGAAAGTAACTATCCGCAGATTAGAGTTTCTCTTGAATTGCTCTTCTGAGATCCTCTGTAGCTTTAACGAGATTTGCATTCGAGGTCAGAGACGCTCTAACTTTAAGTTCTTCAAGTCTCGAGTCGTCATAGAAATAATCCTTGGGAGGCTCTGAAGGATATGGATGGCATCTGCTATTACTACCGAATTTCGGTCGTGGAATTTTTACACGTTTTACATCAACAAGCCACGACTCCATTTTGATTTATCTGAAAAAATAAATTAAAAATAATTAATTATTACTTCTTCCTTTAAGAAAAATTAACACAATGGATAATATGTAAGCTATAAATATAAAACACATAATTACCCATTGTATTGTAATTTTACCGGCGTGAATACAATTTACATTTTTAAAATTAAAATTACAAAATCTCTTTCTTGTAATAAAATGCAAAATCGGATACTCCGAGATAAATAGTTTGACTATAAAGGTATTTAATGTCTTTCGAAGGTCCAATTTATGACTTGATTTTATTTCGCTATGTGCAGTCTAGACAATGAATTATGTTTAGGAATTTATTAAGTTTGGTGCAAGTACTGAAGTTATTTTGTTGGAAGTGCAACAAGTAATGCAGGTCTACAATTTACGACTTAATAGAGAAACTTACACGTACGTGTAGTTTTATGACAGATAATTTTATAAATTGCTACAGTCCAAAAAAAACTTTAACCACTTGCTGGGTTTACAAAATATCGATCTGTTTTACGGTTTCACTACTTTAAGTGGTAAAATGCGATAAAGAAACTATGGTCATATTTTTATTTTACTTAATAAATTGTTGATTCAAATAGCTGGAGTAATTAAATTTTTTGAATTTGCTTAGGAATAAAAGACAATTTTGGTATCTAACGTCGAAATCTAAAATTAAATAAATAAAAAATTGGACGATAGGGACCTGAAGTAAATAATAAACATGCAATTAGAAATTTATAGTATTAATTACTAAATCGATACAATTACGGAAATTAATCATCACTATAATTAACAAAATTATTAATCAATCAACAATATCTACATCGTTTACTCATATCGCATTTCTGTTTTAGTTTGGAATACCTATGGTATTCTTTTTTTAATTTTAAATACAATTTAATTGGATTTTTTTTTCTATAAATAGAAGTATGTGTGAATCGATATCAATTCAATCTGAATATTTTAAATAACACAAATGGAAACAATGAAGTGTCGGACCAAAAATAAGAAAGCATAATTTGTTGTGCCTTCCATAACGGATTGAAAAAAAACTTATTACAACACATCCATTGATGCGATGTTGCGGTTCGGTTTTCTGGATGCAATTTAAGTGTAGCCAAAACCAAAGAATTCTTTGTTGATAAAAAGTATTCCCTAGTGTTTTGCTAGATGTAATACATACACGATAGCTGGGATTGTCTACGTGTCCAAAGAAAATCTATGCAATACCCTGAAGACATCTCGAAATAGAATGTTATATACTTTTCTACCTCGTTCTATATTTCAGCGTCTAATTTGATTGAATATATCCAACATGATTTACTCGTCTCTCAATATGAAAATTATATGGTAAAAATGTCTATTTACTTGGGAAACATGAAAAACTACTCTAGTCAATCATCGTTAACTCATTTGGATATCTGAATATTTTTTTCGATGAAGTTATATCGTCTAATATCTCTCGTGTTAGCTATAAGAGCTTATAACTTGTGTGCTAGAGTTTAGTACATTAATCGCCCTAGTGCTGCACAAATTCAACGTTATCTATCAGTTAAATACCCACTAGTTTATTTCATTTTGAAATTATACAGATAAATATCTGTTTGTGTAAACCGCAATATAAACAATTTGTTATTTATAGGTTAACTGCAATGCGTTTAAAGTGAAGTCGTGACTATACTTTTGTTTGCAAGTAATTTTTTAGTTTGCTAGATTCGTTGGTTGTGTCGAGTCGTAACCATCTCAAATTTGAAGATTAGCAATTTACCGTTCACTACAACTTTTAAATTTAGAAAATTAATGTCTCCATTGTGAGACTGAGAATCGTGCGGATGTTATTGATGCAAAGGTTTTGCTAAGTTAAGCATGCAATGTAACGTTTAATCAAGACCACATTAGGTAAATCGCAAAAACTTCATCAGTTTACAAGATCAATTTTACTGTCCTTATTCCCAAGTAAAAATGTTAATTGGGTAATGTGTACGTACTATAAATAGTTGAATTTGAATTAATGTCTAGTAAAATACAAAATTGACCAGCCGTCTGGCATAAATCAAACACTGATAGACTACAGAGCGGGAAACCGCGGTTCTAATCCTGATTGCGTCGGATATGTGCTGTGATGGAAAAGTCCAAAATCGAACTGTGGACTACATTCGCCAACCCGGCTGGCCACCGTGGCGAGTTATGGCTAAACAACCCCCCATAGAAATATGGTGGGGGCCTACATCCAGCAGTGGACTGAAATAGGCAAATCGTGATCGTGAAAATATAAAAGAGAAAAAAAGTTTCAATTTTAATGTTTTGATGATGATATGGCTACTCTAATAGATTTTTGTAGCTAATTTAGATACAATTTACAACATTACTCATTTTTAGATTAACAATATTGCCCGATTTAGTATGTCAATCGTTTGGCTATTATAGAAGTTGCACCTACACTTGAAATATTTATTTATGTTGTTACTTGTTAAATGTATTCATAATTTCTTTAGAAAGTTCAAGGTTAATTTAATATAAATATAAATTGGAATTATATAAGGATCGTTAAGTGAAAGATCAATAAGGCAATGTATAAGTTAAATGGTCATTTTGAGTAACTTTCATAAGAAGTAGCAACCTGATGGAAAAAATACAGAGCGTCATTGTCTAGACTTTAGAATGACGACATGGCTAAATATGTTATCGGAAGATAAATAAACCTAGAAATATAAACAAAAATAAGATCGAGAAAAAAGAATTAAATTTAAAAACAAAAGAAAATAATGAACTGATACTTAAATCCTAAGGGTACGCAATGATTATGGTATTACTTCTCTCCACTATTCTGTCTACATAAGACTGTTTATATTTTTTGTTCTTCCAAGTCAATCTTCTGAAAGCTGGAAGTCATCTGACATTTTCATTTTAACCATGATTATTCATAAAATATAAAAAGAATTCAGTTAAACTTATTTAAAAAAAACTAGGTGAGGGATGTATTTGTTCGGACTTCGACCTCGAAGCGTGGGAATCGTCACCACACGATTCAAAATCTAAAAGCCGCGAAAAGAATTCAAAAACAATGTTGTTCCGTCACTGTTCTGTTATTTTTTTATTTTAAATTTAAACAAACAACAAACAAAATCATTTAATTAACTAATATCATCTGAAATTTCTTTCAAACATTTTGACATGCTTTGCTTGCGCGTAATTTAAGCAAAGCAGAGCTTGGTACTTTTTATGTTTTATATCTTTTTTCTTCAACCGTTCAGAAAATAGCTATTTTTCCAATCGAAATTTGTCTAAAAATTATCTGTTATACAAGCAATAATTAAAAAGTGTTCACTTTTCGGCCTAGGTCGGAATGTAACAGCTAATTAATTTTTTGTTATTGAAACTCATCAGTATATTATTTATGTGGGTTAAAGATGTGTCAATACTTATTCAACAGTATATAATATTAAATTAATTACAATTATTGTTAGATATTACCATCGATTTTAATTTATTAGAAAGCTTTTCCTTCACTATGTTATTTATAGAAGTGCATCCGATTGGTTCGGTCACTTATTACCTATTAAAAATATTTCAACCTAAAACAAGTATTTATACGACCTACGAAATAGAAACTTGCATTTGACGTACAATAACCACCATCTAGTAATGCCGCAAACCGAACAACTATGGCTTCACCTATGGTCGCATTCCCTATTAGTGAAGTTGAAGACCAAATATCAGTCATAATATATAGGAGATCCATTTAGTTAGATAACTTTGATAAGATTAACTTAACAAAGTTTACTGCGTATATTTAAAAATTGGATAACTTTTAGCCTTCTAATACTGGGCGGTATTCCATACCCCTAGACCTCTTGGTCTGAATACCACGAATTATTTATTTAGTCTCTTTAGAAATGTCGAGATTTAATAAAATCTATGACAAAACATACACTTATGTCGGTCTTTGTGACCGGGGGGTTTGGGAGGTATGGAATACCCTCCAATAACGGTTTAGGACATTAGAACGCGGCCGATTGAAGGCAAAAACGCTTGAACTCAGAGACGTTTGAACGCAGGAATGCTGAACGCGAGCAATTAGATACAATTGCACCCCCCCCCTTATTATATTTAAATAAAATAATAAATTATTCATTATTACTCAGTCCTGCTTTGGTCTAATTTAGATCAATAAAGACTAGCTTGACTATGCCATCCAATCACGCAGTTTAACAAGTTTAAAGGGTTTTAATTGATTTAACGGCGTTGTATCCCAGGTGGAAGATGGTTGTCTTGTCAAAACTGACTCTTCCGCGCCTCCGCGTCGCACCGCTCCGATCCGGACGCTGCAGAGACATTTTGACAACACTATACCAATTAAAAATATCCCCTAGGGGCGTCTAACTCGGCAAGGTGTGCTACTGGAAAGGGGATGGATCTCTCTTTTTGTTCAATCACACAATTTCGGAATGTATAATAACTTTTTGCGTCTTTTTTTAAAGTATGTCAAAAGGCAATTTCTGGCTCAAAATGTTTGGCTCCGCTCCAATCATAGGTTAGGTTACAGGTTTGGGTTTACTAGTACACATAAAATCTCAATTAGCACCTCCACTCGCTAAGTGGGAAATATAGGTTTTGTATTCGAATGGCAGTCTTTATTGCTGAATTAACACTCTGCAAATTTGAGACTAGCTTGTGGAATAATAATAATAATACTGACTGCAAAATTCAAATCCACTAATTTTGAGGTCATGGACGCTAGGTGTCGTGATTGTTGTAAAATATTGTTGATTAGTCAACTACCACTGTTGGCTGCTTTTACTGGACTCTAATTATTAAGTTGCATTACTTCACCCAATAAATGTTTTGGTCAAATCAAATACAAAGTAGCACTTATCAACAATTTTTTATAACCTTTTTGATAAACCAGTCTAGCATATCAATAATGTGATTTTTACATATCAACGGAAGGAATCGAGTAAATACCGATTTAAGATCAGTTGAATTTCCTATCGGAAATAGAGCATTAATTTTTGTGTGTGAAATGTTTCGTTTAAATGTTACAGGATTTTCAAAACGACACAAAAATGTAAAATTTTGAAATTTTTTTAACAATTCGTAAGCAAAGTTATTGTATATCTCGAAAAGCGTTACTTGAAGACAAAATGGAATTGCAATCTGTTTTAAACAAAATTTCGGACTTTTTGAAAAAGCATTAGTCATAAAAAAAATCAATAGATTTGGGGTGTTGTGGCTCCTTTTAAGTAGAAACAAGAGAAATAAGCTTTAAAAAGGAACTTTTCAAGAGGTTAAATTTAGATCAAAATTTTACTAAAAATTTTTGTTTTAAAAAAGTGTTTTATTTCAGCACCAAACATCAGTGATTTGTATTGGCCATTGGACACCCTGTATATATACCCGTTAAAAACACTCAATATATTATGTACTAGAGTAAATAATTTAAAACTGAAAATAAAATAAACACTTTGTTCATACATCTTTAGCGTCCCAAAAGTTACGACCTAAGGTCGTAAAGACATGCACATGACTTTGAAACCACAACAAAAGTGGTTGATACCCTACAAAAAGTTTATCTTTACGTCCATATATCTAAAAATTATGTACGTTTGACTAAAAGCATCGTTTCTTAACCCGGGGGTTGCGAATAGATATAAGGGGTGTTGTCAAACTCCATGGGATGGTGAAGGACTCCAGGGGGGTCGAGAAGGATACATTTTATTTATATAAACCAGTTTGTTCGTTCCTGAGGGGGGTCGCTAGTTGTTTTTAGCTCTTTAGGGGGTCACGACACAAAAAGGCTGAGAAACGAGGGACTAAACACTAAAATAAAGAAGATCACTTCTTATCCCTGGCATTGGTACGGACTCCTCTCCATCAACGAATCGAATTGCAAAGTATGATTTTCTGCCATTGAATTATAAATTACTCTTTGCGTTAATTTTTTGTTCATTTACTTCATATAAGAAGCATAGTTGTCATATTATTTTGTCTTATTGTACGGTATAGCTACTGATATAATAATTATTATACACTTAACTAATTTAACCTTCATCCGGTCGCGTCTTTTGGAGTTGAAATTTATCTTTTTGAATTCTCTCTCCCATTTCCGTCCAAAGTGTCATGAGATGTGGGAATGGCTTGTATTTTCTAATTACTATCTCCTCCACTAGGCCATGCCCGTGTTCTGATTAAAAAAGTGTCAGTACAGCCACAAACTACCCTAAGTGTCTTGCTGCGGCCAATTTGCCGCATACGCGAGCGGATAACGGTTAAATCATAAACAGTAGGAAATTAACAATTGGAATATTATAAACATAGAAATTCAATGAAAATTTAGTTTACTTTTTTAGTAATAAGATTGATTTCCTTTCATAAATCTTAGTTTCATCAACAAAGAAAGAAAATTCCGCTGTCCTGAAGGTTTGGTATTTCTGTGTTAATCATAATTTTTTGTAATCTTAAAATTTGGTTAATAAATTATTCCAAAACGTCTCGAAGTAACTAATATGTTATATTATTAGTTCACATCTTACTCGACGATTATTGTACAATTTCTATTAGAATTTAAGGTTAACAAAATCCAAAACCAATATTTAATTTGGCATTTCACTCTCCTACCAATATTCGTAGATTTGAGGATTATCCGACATTTATACGAAAATGTACCTATATTATAAAATATACAAATATAAATCATGCAATATTAAAGATTACAAGATAAGCTCATCGGTATTACCAAGCACGTAGCTACAAATTAAATTAATTATTTTTAATAAAAATTTATAATACAAAATTCCAGATCTAAAATCACACTGTATAGTTATTATCTAGATTTTTGTAAACAGGACATCTGCTCTACCATAAGTAATTATTATTAATGTTATCTTGACTTACAATGTTGTTATTAGTTTTGCAGTGTTAAGTTTTTTTATTCAAAAAATTAAAAAGTTATTAAAACTTTTAACGTGAAAGTATGGGAATATGGGAAATATATTATATTCCTACATAAATTTTCATAAAATTGATGAGAAGAAAAATTTCAGTCTTACATCAATTGGAAACTTACAAATTGCTAGAAAATCTAAAACAAATTTTTTTCAATAAATCATTTCTATTACATGGGAAACAGAAAACTCTTTCTTTTAAAGCAGTTCCCACGAAATATTCAAAATCAAGTCGACCGCTTAGTACTAAGTCTGAGAAATAAAATAAAATATATTATTTCTTTTAAATAAATACATTCGCTTCTTCTTTCTTATAATTTTAATCTGTTAGAACCGTACAGAGTACCGAAGATTAAATTAATTTGGGAATGTTTTCATGTTCATTCATCAAATCCATTCAGTCGGAATAATATAAGAAGTTTTATGTACTTGATCTTAGCGCTTATAAGCTTTTTCAGCTAATTGCTACTATTATTAAACTTAATTAACTGTATTTTTGATCGCGCATCTATAGTTGATTACAATGTTGATCATTATAAAATGTTGTCTGCTTCAAGACTAGACTAGTTTGACATCCTTTACTTGAAGAATTAATAGCGACTTGTTTTGTATTTACGGTTTGCTTCTTGCAATTAGAAAAAAACTGTACTTGGAAGTTGCATTACACAGTTCTTCAATTTAATAGATATCATTTCTAGAACAGTGTGTTAGCGACATTAATATCGATCGCTTCTTTTCAATTTCTTGCTGGAAGAACTAATTAAAATTTTAATCATTTTGAAAAATGCTGTTCTTGAGTTTGGTTGATTATCTCACGGGAGCTACAAATTCCCACTTTCACACCGCCAACTTGCATTAAACACCACTTAAAAGCCCAACAATATGCTCACCGTGAGCTATAAAATTCCATTAATAAAACCAATAGAAATCATAAATCCATTTTATACCACCTTATTGAAAGAATACCCACTCATCACGTTGTCGGAAATTATTATTTTCTTATATAAAGAGTTATTTATAAAATACCGTTCGAATGACCCTTTGAATATTTCATTATTAATTTTAACCTTTTACCTTTGCAAATAAATACATACTATCCACCTTGGTGGAATTTATTACTTTTAATACAATAGAGAAACGATTTATCGTGGGTTCATGGCAAATTTTGTATAATACGAATCTAATAATACTTTTTATGTCCGGCATATAGAGCACCAGAAAGTAACCAAATTCACGGTTTTATAAAAAAATAATATTCTAATCCAACAAGCTGCATCCTCACCGTTTTCCAATTATAGTGTTGAATAATTGAATTAGGGAGTCCAAAATTTAACTACCTTTCTTATTTCCCAACGACGCTACATTTAACGGTTCCTTGGTACATAAGTACAGTTTTAAAATTCGCAAGTTAAAAAATAATTGCCCAAGACGAAGGAGGTATAGCAATTTTATATTACCGTCACCAAATTAAGTTAAAAAAAATTATACTTATTATTTATTTTTATTACTATGATTATTTTACTACTTCAGCAGTAGATTGTATTTTAAATGATTTATTATTAAATTACTCAATTAAATGTATATTAGTGCAAGCTAAATATTGTTCCTATTAAATTAATTTAATTTATGGATAACATCAGTTTAACGAGCAAAGTTTTACGTGATTATGCAGTATTTTGACAGTTAAAATGAGTTAAAGTGCCTTTTTGCCTCATTTGTTTAAGTACAAACTGATATGAGTTTCTTTATGCCATAACTCATAACGTGGCGCAATTTAACCTTTTGTACTGACGTTATAAGTGCCTAAATTCTTAAGTAGTATTATAAGCTACCGCAACAGTCTGCCACCATTTAAATGTCGCATTAGCTGCAATACAGCACTACCGGCTTTTAACAGCGTCACGAATTTTACATACCGCTATTTTTATTTGAGGAACATTTTAATATTTTACATATTACAATAATATTAGATAAAATTGAATTCGGCATAAACTTTCAAAAATTCATAACGGATTATAAACGGAAAAGATTATATCGCGTGGTGTCGGTGGCCACGTCGGCGTTGGGATTGATCAGAGTAAATTGCACCATTAGGTAAATATACCAAAATGGATACCTTTGCTGTAACTGAACTGATGAGGGGATAAAAAAAGTAAATTTACTTTCAAAGACAAATCTGTATTGTAAAAGCAGTGGAGTTTCCCAAATCTAAAAAATTTACATCTCGAGTTTAGCCAATTGCAAACCGAATTATGTTGTCATAACTTCATTACTAATTTACCATTTTCAAAACCAATAATCAACTTCTACAGCGCGTTAATTTCCATTAGCTTTGCGTATAGAATTTTAACTAATTATTGCATTTAACAGTTTAGTGCAGACGTACACGCTATTATACAATTAGTCAAGTTCAAGTTCGCCTTATACAGGCCAAGGTCAATTCATTAATCTTTAGATAAGGTGTAAAGGATGGGTTTGCAAATCCAAATTAATTATAATTTTAACAATATTAATGATTGCGCTACCATACAATAACTTCCAACAAGGGTAGGTCTAAAGTTTTTATAACTCCATGACCGATGGAGTGATTAAATTCTATTAATTACTTACAATTATTTTTAGTTAGATCGTGATGGTAACTTAAACAATACATTAACAATAATAATCTATGTTTACTGCAATCAGCTATAGCGTAATTATTATTTTAACTTTTACTATTACTATTTTTTTAATTATTGGTATTTGTATAGGTGGTACTAATTTTTATATGATAATGTGAAGGTTACAGCAGAGAGTAAAACTTTAACACAAAGGTGCAATATTATGTTAGAAAATTATGTTACCGCCATGTATGTGTAATGAAATTAATTTTATGCAGAAAAAGCTACTGCATTATGTAAGTTTTATGGGCACGTACCTACATATAATATTTAAATTTAGTAACTCATAATTATTATAAAAATTATGATGCAAATTACAAGCTTTATGATTGATCACTGAATAAACAATTTTGGTGGTTACTTGTAGATTAGATAATTAAGTAGGACCTTAATTTTTGACCTTTGTTTTTTACCATTTAACGCTTTGATGAATGACCATTAGTTGTTTATAAATTTTAATATTAATTTCGCTTTCTTCTTTTTAATATTTATATTTGAGATTAGAAAATTGATTACTTTTACTATTGGCTAACCACATAATTTTGCAAAATTTTAAACCACAGCAGCGTCATTGACCTTTAGAAACAATATTTTTTGACTGTGTTGTTTATAAACAATAGTATTAAAGTAAAAGAAACTTTTTATGATGTAATATTTAACAGCACATTGGATGATTATATTAAGTAGATTAGATTCACGTAGAGATGCGGTTTACGGAGAGCACACATCAATTTGAATGCGATTAAAAGATCATGCACAATTTCATGGTAAAGAACAAAAAAGTTACGATACTGGGATTTTCAATTAATGACAAACAATAAAATTAAATGTCCATTCTAACAAATGCTTTGCCACATTGTAAGCGTTTCATTACAAATCAACACATAAATATTGTGAAAATTCAATAGTCGTTAAAAAACGAATCAAAGGATATAAACAAGAGAACTAAATTTTATGTTTAATGAATTTAAACTCAGGGTGGTCTGGTAGTGCAAATAAATCAATACTGGTGTTTATTTTAAATGTAAAATTGACTTTTTGGTCACATACTGCCTTTTGAGTGTTACTAATTTAAATATAGGTGAATAATTTCGTTTAATCCTGAGTTGTTCTCAAAAAACATGTATTTTACAGTATGCCATTTCCTTATTTAAAGAATAGCTGTTTCTAATCTTACATGGTATTATTGATTGGTACACGCATATGGAAGTAGTCGAAAAGTACCACTTTAAGTAGTTTTACATACATACAACCTTCCGTCATTAAATTTAATACTGTGTTAGAGAATAGCGCAACTAGTGGAAAAAAGTTCCATCAGTAGAAGCTCAATGTGATTAGCATTCTTCTCAAAAGCTGAAAGTGCATATACCGCTTACAAAGAAAACTTAAATAAAAAAAAAATTATTATTCATAAATGCACAATCTTGAAAATAAAATTTCAATTAAAATTATTCATTTTACAGGGTTCATTGTAACGTAAGAAAAATAATAAATTTGTTACGTAACATGGTTTTGTTTTCTTAATTAGTAAAAAAAATTGTAAAGCCATGTTATTTCATTCGGTCCGGAAGAAAGTGTCGTCTTTGTAATTCGTTACATAAAAACCACAAAGAAGCACCGTGTTGAATTAATTAGCAGAATTTATATTACTATTTTCGAATTCATTAACGGTAATGTCAAAACCATATAGGAATTGCGTTGTAAGTCAGTAATATTTTTATACTGAGAAACAGTTTGAATTGCATATTGAAATATGGAGATATTCGAGAGCATTATTTTATGATTTTTACTTATTCCAAGCAAGCTGCGTACTAAACAGAAATAGTTAAATTTATTACAATAAAATAATGCGATTGCTAATTACTCGTTTGAGTAATTAAAAGCGAAGAAAGTTGTTGTAAATAATTTTTACTGGAAACCATGTTTTTCATTAGGTTGATGAAATACGATCACTATTGAGATTCGACAAATGATTTTATTTACCGAAAAAGAAGTAAGATTGAACGTATCTTCCGTTTGATGATAAATTTTACCCCGGGGCGAGGGATGTTCCGCCAGGTGGCAGTACGTGTACAAATTTTGAACAACCCTTGCGTTGTGAAATAGATAAATATCAATTCTTATGATTTAGTACCTTAGCACTTGAATGTTTTGCGATTAATTATTTACTCCGAGAAAGTTGCGTGTTGAAAAATTCAGCTTGTTCGGTTCCTTGAAATGAAAAACACTCCAACGTAACAACTTTTTTAGTTTTTGTTGGAATATTATGTTCGTGTAACCTAGACGAAACAATTATCGACACGTTTAATTATCGCATTTACTAGTACATACTATAACTTGTATGTATACATATTTTTATATTACTTAAAGAAACTCGTCTTGGGTCACATTCTACTTCAATAATACATACACACAAAGAAAGGTTCAAGTGTGTTGTAATAACATGGTTTAGTAAACTTCTTTTAAAGAAAGTGGTATTACAAAGTATTTTTCTTGACTCCACCATTGTTTAAGTATTTTTTTAACTTGTAAAATTATTGCTGCTTTTATTTGCTTGTAAAAATACTTTTACACAATTTGCAGCAATTAAAATTTGTTACCAACTCTGCTTTTCAAAATTTTCCCACGAGGAATACAATAATTAATTTTAAACATGGGGGGTAAGAAAGAAGCACACTTCGCGGTACAGTAACATTTAATTCTAAATTATTTTTTAGCTTCGTCTTCGGAGGTCTGTGTAAATTAATAATACAATTTTTTTTCATGACAATACAATTTATTTAAATACAAGTTCGTGACACTGAACTAATGAAGCGTTTATATAGTTATAGAGACCGTGGCACACTTATTTACTCAACATTTTACATAGGTACCCAATTGTTTTTCTTAAACCATTTTGTTAGTTTTCAATCAAGCAAAATTGTTTTTTTTTTGTTTGCCTTCCGTGGTTTACCTTTTTTGCTAACGAACGTTTCGTATATTCAAGTAGCCGAATCTAATTGTTTGAAATTTGTTACACGCCCACGAAGTAAAATAATCAAAACCCTGGGATAAACCGATTCGATTTGTTTCTATTCGTTTGAATTTCTATAAATAAAAATGTTTGATTTGCGTATAAAAAATTGATTTGGATATTATATTCATTGTACGTTCAATAAATTCTGGTAAACAGTAAAAACCCATAAAATTATATTTCGTTACGCCTTTATGCAAGACAAACAAACTTATTTTTAAAAATTGTGGTTTGTAAATTTTGTTATTTTATTCAAACGACATTAATTTCTATTACTTCAAACCATGAAAAATTATACTTTCTAAAATTGTAAAAGTAAACAAAGGTCTAATTAAATGAAATTATCATAATTTCTGTATCAAACGTGTTACGTTTAAAAACAAGAAATGCAAGTTAGAAAAAATCGGGTTTCGTGTCTAATCTAGCGTTAAAGTCTCCAAGTTAAATGATGCACCGTTCTAGTTAAAAATTCATATAATGAAAAATTTAAGCTTAATGTAATAAAAAATAATATAAGATACCTTAATTTTGGAAACTTACTTAATTTGAAAATTGTATTCCGTATATTCGCACTCGATTCACTAAGAGTAGTACTGTTTACTACTACTGCTTCGAAAGTACCATACACACTGACTGACTTGGCCTGATTGTGCTTTAATTTGTTTGTTCCATGCTTACCCGTTTACAGGATCAGGTAAGCTGTGTTGCCAGATTGTTGTCACTTTTATTGTAGATTCGTTTAGTAAATCTATAATCTAGTAATTAGCTTTAGGTTAGTCGCACAATAAAAATTAGTTAGCACTCAAAAGGAAGTTATTAAAAACCATTTTAATGTTTCTCTTTCGAAATAAAATTCAAAATTTTAATATATCTGCCTTTTTAATAACTTCCAGTACCAAGTAGTGTTACCATTTGATTAAAACTTTAATTTCTAGTAATTTGAAATTTTAATTAACAAAGATATAATAAACATGAGCTAAGAGTACCTACAAATTTTAATTTTAAACTTATTTATTACAATTCTGATTTCTGATTTTAAAACTAATCTTGTACCTACTGGGGGGATAAAAATTCAAACTTTTGTTTTACAATTATTTTATATTCAAAGTCAACTTTAATTTCTCTTCCACAGTTGTAACTTTGGAATAATTTAACTTTTAGTAATAAAACAATGTAATAAAATTCATGATCAATTTTTTTTTTACTTTTTCTCCGTGTACGACTGCTTTTAGTTCCTTGAGAACTAAAACCATCTTCAGAAAATTATCTGTAATATTATCTATTATCTGCTGCATTAACTTCTAGTTTGCATAATGAAACCTGATATAATTCTAAAACTATATAACATATCCGTATGTTATGTTCGGTAACAAAAAGTAACAAGTTTTGTTTTTTTTTATTCTCATTTACATCAAAAATCAATGTTAAATCGAGGAAATTGTCATTTACGTAGATGTAAAATCTGATTACGAAAGATCTGGGTAAATTACATAATAATATCAATATTACATTTCCTATAGCTTCCTAATTAAAAAAGTAACCATATAATAACGAAATTCGAATTTAATTATTTTTAAACGTTTAGTTCCTCCAAGTTATTTAATTTTGTTTATATTAAAAGGTTTACAGTAAATAAATAATATTTTATTGCTCTTAAAAGTTAATTTCGTTAATATTAATAGATAATATCGAAAGATGACCAAACGGTGTAGGGCAAAATATAATGAGCATTTTCGAAAATCAAAATAAAATTAGAAATTTTTAAAAGAATTTAAGTAAAAAGCTGTGAGCATCTGTTTCTGTTTCAAAAGACACGTCATCGGTCTACCTATCGTGACAAAGCTACTGCACTAGATAAATCGTATCTGACTCATCTTCCACCTTGGAGCACACAATTTGGTTCTTAGATCTTAGTTCCCACATTTACATTTAAAAAGTTTTCAGCGACAGAATATAACTTTGCGTTGAAAATCGTACACCAACATGGAATCGAGTGAGCTGCCCTTTGTTGTTCGAAGAAAAACACCGTAAACTTTCCATATCTGATGCTTTTCAAGTTTATTATTACCTATTTGAGTATTTCGGAAAGAAAAAATCTTTTAGATTTACTTTTTCTATCTGAGATCATTTTATGTTCCTTTGAAATCTGCATTTGAATCGCTTTACAGGGTGAATGCAAAACAAATTAATATTAGTGCTTTCATTTTGACCAACAGAATAACGGACAATATCATGATTTCTTTTCGAATTGTTTGAGAATGTTATAAAGTTGTAGTTTTTTCAATACATCAACGAGAAATTCCCTGAAGGATGAATGGATGAATTCCAGCAGGTGTTGGTTGTTCAACATTCATTGCTTCTTTTTAAAGGTAAAATAACAACAGAAATTTTGAGTCACCATTTAGCCTGAACCCTGAACATCCGAATGTTCCGAATATTATATAAATTATGATCTTTAAATAAATAAAATACTATTCAACCTCACGAGGTTGAAGTTAATGGTCCAAATTTACCCATTCTCCATATAAAAACTAAGAAAAGCTTTTCTCTATTTTAAATTTCTTAACACCGTCTTCGTGTAATTAAATGGTGCAAGCAGCCCTTTTGAGGTATGAGGCGCTACATAAATGAAAATTTTTTTGTTTAAAATTTTAAATAACTGACCCAGTTCACGATTTTTTACTGACGAATACTTAATTTTTTATGTTTATTGTAAATGAAAACTGGAAGTATTTTTCTTGGAGCGCGAGGATATATTTTCAGAATTTAAGAGTTGCCGGATGACGTAAAACGGAAATCACGTTAGAATTCATTTTCTCATATTTTGCAATAAAATTATTGTATAAAAATTGAAGTGTCTAGAATAAAATGATTAAATATTTTACATGCAATATAAATAAATAATTCGTGAAAAAAATTAAATTACATTAAAGTTGAAAGCTTAAATTATAAAATTATTTCTGAATAGTAAAATTTTTCGGAAATTGCAAACAAATTAACCCTTGTGGTAGGGTAATAGTTATTAATAAAATTACAATTATTGTACAACCAATTCAATTTCTCTCCAACACGACTACCATACTACCAAAAGTAGTAATTTAATAAGTAAGTAGTAATTAAGAAGGGTTGTAATTTTCGCTTTTAACCGAACTAAATTTAAAATTACGTTGTGACCTTTTTTAGGATCCATTAAAAACCCGGTGTATAATACATTTTAAATGTTGATAAATAAATTCTCAGATATAAAAATTAACACGCCTTACACCAAAATAAATTTCCTTAGTACTACGACTTGAAAATCTTTAAATAATGCAAATTTTAAAGTAACCCATTATTTCATGCATAAAAGTCTAACCACAATCTCTTTATTTTGTAAAAATATTTTTTTGCTGTCACTTTAAACCTTAAAGTAAAAAACTTCTAATTTACATAAAGCGAAGCGTTTCATAAATTATTAGTGCATAACAATATGTTCGCAATTTTTATTGTCAACTATTGATTTATTTAGCAAGAAATTGTTGTTGAATTCAATTTTAGTAATTGTCAGTCGACTAGCATATAACCATGTCCAGATATAAATAATGCATGAATGTTATAAAATTTTAACCTCTTCAAATATACAATTCCTATATCATCCGACACCAAAAATGTTAGATTTCCGGAGACACAATCGATGAGTCAACATCAAGGGACTTCATCTTATACAAAGACTATACATAATAAATAAAGCTAAATTTTGAGTATAGGATGATGTGAGGATTATGATTCTAGCTTTTTATTATTATTTTTCGAGTGTCGCAAAGTATCAGAAATACATTGCATTTTTTTCCTGTCCATTTTGAAATCTTTCCATTTTTTTTCTAATCTTCTTAATTTTTTCTTTTCAAATTATATTTATGATGGAGTAAAGTAAAAGTTACTTTCAAAATAAGTATATATTTTTGGGGTAAAGCAATTCTAGAGCCACATTTTGCGGCTTGCTAGCAAAGCGAGTAAGTGCGAACCTACTTAAGTGGGTCCATTTAATTATTTCAAAATTATATTATTGGACTACTGGGAGAGTTAGAGGTTAAAATACATATCGAGTTGCGTTTAAATTCTATAAGAATATTGGCACTTAGCATACATGTTCCTGTGAGTAACCTAAGTAATCAGAATTGAAAGAAATAAATTGGTTAAGTAAAAAGGAAAAAATTATTGGTTATAATGAGATAGCTCTTTATCATTTTTACCTAAGGAAGAGCTATAATAACTAAGCTTTAAATGTGGAATAAAATTCAAATAAAAACATTGTCCTTACCAATCTGAAGAGATGAAGGAACTTTGGATCCAGATTATAATGACCCCTTCCACAATTACAATTTTATGACTAGGCATATAAAACAATTTGAACACATTTCGTATGATTTATTAACTTAATTTTTAAAATGGATATTACTTTATTCCACTTTGTCACAAACACATAATAAATAGAATACATCAAATTTGTGTGTGTAAAAAAATTTCTCATCAAAATATGACGAATTCTTTGAAGAAAAAACTTTCATCCAAGTCTTGGAGGGCAATTCATCTTTACAGACGACAAATAAGCAAAGACATAACAGCTTAGGTGTCAAAATTTATAAAAATGAGACGATTAAAGTGAAGTTTATAAGGAAATACCGCAAATATAAATATATTTTTATATTTCTCGTAGAAAGAGCGGAAATATTTACAGACATGCAAAAACTATAAGATATAGGAAGCTTAAATTTGAATTTTGTTTTATATTTTTATAATTAAAAAGTAATTTATTGATCCAGTTATTGGTATAGCGAAAACTATGTTCTATCGGGTCACCAATTTCGTGAGATTATATGCTGAAGATTGTATAACAATCATGTCCGTTGTGAAGTTATTACTAGCAGAGTTATAGCCATATGGCTGATGAGGAGAGGATACGAACTCAATCCTGTAGTTAGCTAAATTAGCTATATTATTACACTTTCTAACGATTGAAAGAATAGAAGGCGCTAGGTGCATTATTTTCTATAGAAATTAGGTTTTTACAACGGTACTTGATGTTTTATCGGGGTCACCAATTTAATAATCTAAATCTGGATGCTAACCATCCCTTTTAACACGAGCAACTTTTATCGCAGTTTTGCCAAAACTGTGTTAGCCAGTCCAACCATGTCTTGTACACCAACCTCCCCCAAGAATATTTTCTTCCACTCAAATGTTTAAGTAACCCAATATTATCAAATACAAATCAGTTATGTAAATGTATTCTATAGTGTCGATGAATGGATTATCTTCTAGTAAGGTGTGTAAGGTTTAATGTTCTTTTTACAAGAATAGTTATTATAGGATGTGGTTTAGACTATGAGTTTATGAATCAAGGATCAAGTCATTGCAATTATTTTATTTTATAGTACTAACTTTTAACCTTGAAAAAAACAACTAAGAACTAACTGTTAATTTACAAGAAATTATATCAGTTCGTGACTTGATGATGCCCACCGCTATGAAATTAACTTGAAGTTTGCAGTTTTTTATAACAGAAATTAATTTTGGATATACAATAAATACTCAATAATCAATTTATAAACGTCGTTTTTCGATTGCTAATCTAAATTATGAAAAATCAATTCATGTTCAATGTGCTACATCTATTATAAAGTTTATTTTAATAGAACGAGTTTGTCTGTTTAAATTGTAACTATATGAGTGTTTATTTCATGTAATAATAATTTATTACAATAAAAATATACTATACAATATTACAGGATTATAAATATACCACTACCAAAGCCGCTGTGGTATAATATATTTAATTTTCTTTGCGTAAATTGCACACCTATTCTTTATTGTTTAAAAATTGTGTAATTACAGTTAATTATAATTCCACCTATTTAACCAATATTAACTCTTTTATTTTGAAAATTACAAACAATTTATTTAATAAATCCAGCATACTTTACACAATTTAAATATAATTTTCTGCTTACGTGCAGCTTTGAGCGTTAATAGTATACAATTATTTTTTAAATAATTTTTAAAATCCTTTTGCTGGAATAAAATTTGAAAGCATTGGAATTCGAGATAAATGTGGTGAACTTGTATAAATATGTGAATGTTGATACTTTTGAACATATAAACCCTTTTCTACTATAATATATCAATTTAATACTTTCAATTGAATATATTGAAGTTACAATTTTTTATGAATTTCGTAATGTATAAGCAATAACTATAATTTTATTTCTTTACTAATAATTTTTACAATTCTGACACATAGGAATATGTAGTATATAGCATAGCATGTTGGAATCGTTTTCAAGAGTTGTAACGTTATGTAAATTGTCACTGGGTAATTCCTTTTCGAAAATATAAATAATTAGATTTATTCTTCTCTTTGTTAAATTATTCGTATAGTCTGTATTTTATGCCTTTCTATTGAACTTAAGTTTTGTTGAAAAATGAATTTTGTTCAACGCAGAACTCTTATTCAAATTAAATAAAAGCTTAGAATAAAATGATAAATTTTAGCTATCTGAAACATTTTTTTGCACTTTCGGGAGTAAAAGTACTACTTAACACTTCATTTTTAGGGATTAAAGCGTCACTTTTACTTTCAAGAGGCTAAAGTGTAACTTTTGTTCTCGAGGAACTAAAGGATCTTTAAGGAATTACCAGCAATTACCTTTCTAATAAACTTTTTCGTTACCTTCTCTAATCAGCGGTCATTCCATAACGGAGAAGTCCGTAGTCATCGACTTTTTCACAGTTTTAAATACAAAATGCGTTCACAAATTTCGACTTTTGATTGAAGATCATCAATACCAACCCTTGATTTCTCAAACTAGCATTATTAATGCAAAATTAACCATCAGCAATCGAATTGCTCCATTTAGAAACAGAATTTCTCCTGCGTTCCTCCTATCATGAATAATGATTTTTGTTTTTATTAAAAAAGGGTTAAACTGGGTGATTCGAAGTGTCGAATAATTAAATTGTTAAAACCTTCTTTCGCCTATAATAATTTATTATATTTGTTTTATTATGGGGATGAACTTTATCTCTATGAAATGAGGCGATCTTCCTCTTAGGTTGGTTTCATAAAAAAATATGATTAAATATTTCATTACTAAAAGTTCATTATTTTTTATATCCTACTTGAATTATTTAATGCGGTATACCTATTTTTTTTAATATTAACATTGCTAGTATAAAAGCCATGTTTTTTCTTAAATTTTAGTAGATACAATTTAGAGTTGTAGTATGATGTATTAATATTATATAGATTACGTGTGTTTAAACATTACGACTAGACTATGTTACAGTAGAAAAATAGATAAAAAGTAGAAAACATTTAAACTGCAATAGAAATTAGTACCTACCAGTTCTATGTTTACTTATAGTTTGGTAATTGGTAAAAAGAAAAGTGTGCATGCAGTATTAACTATAATGTATTTTGCATAATTACGCCGCCTACGATGGTTAATCCACAATAAGAAATAAGTCTTCGTTATACCGAAACAAAATAAGCCATAAATAAAAATTCTCTTTAACTTTGCAGTATCTTCAAGACTTCAAGATAAATTAAACGCTGTCTACCCAGCCTATAATTATTTTGTATTTACAATTTGAATTGTTTTATTTTATTGCGAACGAATATGGGCCCTTAAATTATAAAGAACAAAATATAAAAGATGATGTTTAATTATAATTTTCATGAAGTTCTATTCGACCTGACGCATACAATTATTTGATAATCAAGATGATTTTCAAATATTTTAATTGCTGCACGACTGCAACACTTCAAATTTATTGCAAAAATAAAAGGATGTTTTAAGTCTACATGATTGTCCACTGGCTGAGAAAACTCAAAATCTTGATCAAGTACTTACACTATAGCATTGTGCGATTTTGTTCTTAATATAGCGTTACCAAGGATAAGAATATTTAACTAGTTATTTTTATGCCTAAAGCTTTTCATATGTATAATGAAAATTGCCCACGCTAAACCAAAGTGCAGTCTTCGTTTTGTTTAACTTCATGCGAAATTTGCTATTAGGATCGGAACGACTAAAATATGCTTGCAATGAAGTTTAAGTTTCTCTTCCAAAATAGAAGTTTAACCTGGAAAAAATAGTTTTCAAATACTACAGTAGAAACTCGATAATTTGAATACAAAAATGCAAGGGGATATTCAAATTAACGCAATTGTTCACATTAAAGGGGGTGCAGAAAAAAAACTGTGAGAATTTGGAACTTCTCATTAGGTTTTAATGTGTTTTTAAACTGTGCTAAGAATTTGATCTCTTGTGTTAATAGCACAAACTGCTGATTTGGCTACTGCATATTTTGTGGGCAGAGCAGTCACCGTCATTTCCTTCTTTTATTTTTCAATAATTTTTGCCTTGGCATACAGTGAAAGACATTAAATGTAAGTTTATTATGAGTATTTTTGGATCTTCACAGTCATTTTGGATTAACGAGATTCCCGGTACCGAACGCTCATTTACTAATCACACATTTATTTATAAAGAAGAGCCTAGATGAACAACATTCCAAACGTATTTATATGGATTGCATATTGACCACAAATTTACTTTAGAAAACTAAATAATACAACAAATAACCTAAGCTCTTAGTTTTCCAAACCTATCAGAGTTTATGTTATTATTTGTTAAACGGTGTTCTTCTTTTTAAAATACATGTGTGCTCAATAAGTGAGCGATCGTATTTCTAGTAATAGTTAAGGGGGTTAGTAAGTTGTTTTTGGGGCAGGGAATGAATTTTTAAGTTGCCAAGAAGTAAAAAGTTGCAACATTTTTAAGGAGTGATGTTGCTAACAAAAAGTAGTTGAAAAATTTTAATTTTGACAAACACAATTGGTCAAATCCGTCGCTAGTGCTGGATCACGACAAAAGGATCCTATATCAGTTATGTGTGTCCATCACTAACGATCTTGAATGGATTATAACTGAATGTCTATTTTGTAATGGACTGAGCTATTTTTGTGATGATGGAGAACTGCATCAGAAAATTAGATAAAAAGAGTAGTTGACGTCCATCCAAAAAACAAGAAATATTAAGGATATTATTCGTAATATATCCACCACTGACGTGCATGAATTGATTATCGAGATTCCTGCTCAAATATAAATCTCGACTTCCAAAGTTCACATTACCGAGTAGTCATAGACAGAATTGGGTGTTCACATGACCGAGATGTTCATAAATTTAAATATTATTATTATTACTATTACAAAAAATTAATAGAATAAGTTACAATTTGATTTAATCTTATTAGATCTCATCAGGTAAGCTGAATAAAGAGAAATCTTAGATGAAAAATGGTAATTTTAATAATTATACTATGATTATTTTCTTATCGCTATTGTAATAATTATTATTAATATTTTTACTATTTCTCATAATATTATGCATTTTTAACAGTATTTTAAATAATTTTTCGATTTCCATTTTTAAATTTACCTTTATTGTTGAAATTTTTACTTGCCTTTCTAAGCAAGTATTTCACTAGTTTGTTTTCATTTACTTCCAAAATCCGCATTTTGATTCATATTTTCAATTTTCTCTTATGGTGTTATGATTAAAGGTTATAAGAATGCATTTTAATTTACAGTTGAAATAATTTTTACCATCATTAAGGGTCCGATCTATCATTAATCATATTTACTATTTAATTATAAATGACGTCTATCATTGGTTGGAATGAATGAAAGAAAACCTTCATTGGTTTTAAAAGGCGCGGTTTTTGAAATCAGTCAAATTATCGTTAAAACAAAGCTTCAGTTACAGCACTTACAATACTAGAAATTCAAACGATTTTAAAGCAGGATATTAAAGATTGCTATTTTAACTATGTCATGATATATTTTAAATTTTATTTAATTGTGCGTTTTTGATATAAAATCGCTAATTAATATAATCAAAATAGTAATTACTTCAAAATAGTAATCTCCTCTGTTCGGATTTAAGATGGGCCACTCCGTCAGCATATCACATTGCCGAGAAATATTACAATCAGCAGAGTTTCTTTAACTTCAAGCCCTTTAACCGATTTCAACCAAATTTTGCACTTACTCAGAGGGATTGAGGTTAAGTTTTTGTGCAAAAAAAAACAGGACAATCTCATACTTGATCGGTGGCCCTACCAGATTGAAATACCCCTTTCCAGGACCTAAAACTGTTAATACATCTTTGGGTCATCCCAGCACTTTTATACCATTTGATGACATTTCCTCGGTTGATAACGCGAAGGTTTTCTCTTAATTCAGTCTTCTTTACATAAGCATACCAATGTTCTATGGGACATGGGCAGATTCTTCTTTCCGTTGAATTCTCAATTTATTCATCAGTTTTATGAAGGAGTATCTCTTGACCCGGTTTGAAGCGGCACTCTTTTTGACAAATATATTATGGTATATTCACAGACATGATAATAAAATAATTATACTTCAATTACGTCCTAAAGAAATTTTCTTTTTATGCCTGTTTTTCTAATCTCCAAGGTGTGTAACCCCTTAACATTTCTATATTCAACTATCCAAAATTTTATTAAATTAATTAATGCTCTTGCATAGCTATTTCTACATTAAAAAAACTAGAAACCCGTCCGGCCGGACGGAGGCCAGTAGGTCTAACAAGAATATATCTAATACAAATTAATTGCAGTCAAATTTTCAAAACAAAACACAAAATACCCATTTTGCAGAATTAAAAACTATTTAATTCACAAATTATCTAAATTTGCAAACTATGCAGGTTTATGCAGAAATATCATGACAAAATCGTGTATAAAATTAGAACTTTCAGCTAGACTTGCTGCAGTTAAATATATGGGTACAGGTCAACTTAGAAAGGTCATATCATGCTAATAAGTATTTCATCTATAAAGATGGTACTTTCTAGGTTTGAATCTCTATGACCTTTTTTATCATAGGATTCCCAGGAAGGATTTTTTTAAATACAAAGTTTTCCATGTTCAACAAAAAAGAATGAAAATTAAGGTTATTTGGAATGCCACATTTGTAAAACTATTGAGATTAAAGTTCTGCTTCTCTATACTGTAAATTAAGATCACTTTGTACCTCAGATGCACTGAAATAGAGCTATTTACAAAAAGTAAAACGTAGTAAAGATGATCAGCTTTGAAAGTTCACAGTTGAGTCCTTAATGTCACTAGAATGTTGTATTTTTAGTATCACAAAAAATAATAAAATATAAAAAATTGCATGATCCCTTTATTGTAAAAAATGATAGGTCTTTATTTGATTCTATTTTTGTTCATTATTTAATTCATTTATTCAATTGTGCTTGTTATGGTTTGGGGAATCATTATAATAATAATGTCTACGAATATAACGATTTTATTGATACAACCTATAACTTAGCGTGAAATCAGAACCTTCACCATGGCACAAATAAATTTGGAAGCGACTGAGAATCGAATCTATGATTCGTTGTTTATTATGCCTTTTTGTAACAAATTTGTTTTTTCGATATTGATAGTTTAGGTTCAGGGATTCATTTTTTGAGTAGCAGCTAGTAGTTTTGGAGATATTATTTAAAACAGTAGTTATAGTAACAATACTATGAATATTTAGCACCTACTTTTGTAATTTATTTTGGGCATTAGTGTACTCGCTTCAAGTATATTTTTCCCCTAGCAAAAATATAATAATATTAAAAAAATGCTAATGTTTGAAATAAAATGTTCAAGTTTTCATCTATTACAAATAATCTATTACCTAAGTAATCTAGGTACTAATTAAATTGAGAACCGTATCCGTATTTAGCTTATCCGCAGTTTGGATAAATTTAAAAATTTCGGTATACGGTTAACCAGAAAATCAAAATGGGATCCACATCTTCCTAATTAAGCACGTAGAGAGTTGATTATCTGAAATGGTTGTAATTCCAAAAGTCAACTTTTTTTTATTATTTCTTAGAATTAAAAATTTATAATGGTATTTCTACAGATGATGTGCTTACATTTTATGTTACACGATGTAATATAAAAAAGTTAACAAAATTATCGTTTTACTACTTGAAAATCTTTACCAGCTTAAAGTTGTTAAACGTTTATAATTAAATGATTATTTACGACCATTATAAAACTGTTAAGAAAAAATTAATAAATCAGCACCGAAATTTTCATTATCGCGATCATCATCTATTTGTGTTAAAATATTTAAGTGTTCTCAACACGCAGATATCCCCTAATTTCGGCAAAGGCGTGGTTCGATGCTTTTCTAAAATTGATTATCTGCGTAATTTATTTTTGATTTTATTGTGACCTCAGTTAACTTTAATTTAATTGCATCCTGTTAGAGTAATGGAATTTTTTTAATCAATACAGGGGATGAACACTCGAGGAACTTGATTTTACACTTGCAATTATTTAATTTATTTGCTATTTTAAATTAACTTATCAAATTACGAGGGTTGACTAAAATCTTCATATTGAATTCAAATATTTAAAATATTTGAGCTTTGTGTTAAAATGTTAACATTTTATCATGAATTGCAAGTTATTGTAACTATTTCAAAAGCTTTAATGAATTCGAAACATATGTCATAGTTTATTCATTAATTTAAAATAATTCATAATAAAATCCTTTTAGACGAAGGTTTTGTTTTAATAAAGGATCTACTTCAGAAGCTCATTTTTTATTTCTTTAGGCAAGTTTTTTTAATAATCGCTAGAGGTTTGGAAAGCAAATCTGATGAATGTGAACATTGCCAATTTTTGGCGTGTAAACAGATGCACATCGTTTTGATAAAAAAACACTGTGGGTTATAACACCAATAAACAAATTTTAAAGATTCAATAAAATATGTAAAAGGAAATTAACCTAAAAACTGTTCATGTATTTTTAAATCAGATTAAACTATAAAAATATAAAATGTGCCATCTGTAGGTGGTCAAAAAGTTTATTACAATAATTGATCGACTTTTAATAAAGAACACAATTTGACTTCAGCAATTTTACCTTGTTACAAAAATATTAGAAAAACTGAAATGTAATTTTCACAAGACATGGACAATTAATAGTTTAGTGTGAATAAAACGAAAGTTTTAATTACTGTTACACTATGTAGTTCATAATTTTTCTTTTCATTAAAAATTTAACTTTTACTTGTAAAAGCTAAATTAGGTACTAAAGTAGCTAAATCGGCTTTTAGTCTATAACAGTTTTTGCTACAGTGTTGTGAAAAATATTTAATGTAGAATCTGATTAGCTTTTTTCTTGTGCTATGATCGTGAGAATCAAATTCTTTATATAGCACTCCCGATCATCTGCTAATTATTATTCAGTTTTAAAACCAGTTTCCATAATTGGAAAAACGAATCGAAATGGTAGCATAATCGGAGTAGCTTTAAATTTGTTTTAATCTGTGGTAAATATTAAGTGAATAAAAACTCTTACTGCTTATAATACCTACATAATTTACAGCAGTAAAAGTGTTCAATTTTTATAATTTGAAAGAAACATTTTAATGAAGTAAAGGAAAAAATTAAATAAGAAATAAATAATGAAGTAAGGAAAAAACTGAAAACGACGCTTTTCTTTCCATTCTTATTATTCTTCTAGGATCATTATTGGCCAGTAAATTATCTGATCATTATTTTTTCTCCAATTGAATTTGATCATTCTATCTATACAATTGATAAATTAACAAGCTTTTGGTCTGTACATTATAATTTGGATTACAGAGTCTCTCACTTATGGCGAATTCTTTTATCGGGTCCTTTAACATTAAAATTAAAGATATAATTATAACAATCATTGGTTAATTAATTATTACAATAATTACAAAGTATTTTTAATTGGAAAAGTTAATAATAATTAAAATTGAGCGGGTCAAAAGTAATAAAAAAAAGAATATGTTAACTACAGATTTCCATAGTTGAAAGCTATCATCAGTTGTAACAAATATTTGAGTACATTTCGCCTATCGATTGCCATGCAGCACTGCCACCAACAAAAGTTAAGTAAAGAAATATCGATTTTATTTTAAGGTAAATAGATTCAAATGTACTTGAATCCTTTTGACTATACTGCTTATATGACTGGCTTGGTCACACTTTAATGGAGTGTGAAAGGAAATGCCTGATGGCAAAAGGTAAAAAAAAACTCTTATATACAATTTCTTGTGTATAATATGAGTATAGAAGATTTTTACTCTTTGTCGACACTGCATCAAATTATGAATGACCCTAAAAAGTCTATAGGAGGTCAGCTTTTGAAAAGGAGAAGAATTTCCTGGTTTGCTTAATTTAAATCTGAAAATCGGTCACTTTTTTCATGTTATACCTGTGCTTAAACCATTTTATCACAATATTTTTAAATCTGGGTTTAAGTACATTATTGCAAAATAAAAAATATCTAAAAAAGTAAACGTGATACCGATTTGCCATCATAATTTCAACCATGGAATATTTACTGGAATTTTTAAACGTTAAAAATCTTTACAGCTAATCATTTCCGAACAATGAAAAATGCACTTGAACCCTTTTACTTCGGATACTTCATTAGATATCGCACATCATAATTCAAGATCCAAGATTTTTCTAACTTCGTAAATCAATATATTTTCTATACCTTTCCATCTAGATCGTATTAAATGATAATATGTTTTAATACTTGTTCCATGTTTCCTTATCGTGGCAATACTTTACATAATATGGTATTTCTTCTACTCCTAGATTGAATTTAAAGTCGCACCTAATTTACTTTTTTGCAGTAAATCTATCCTTCTTTAGACCGGCTTTAAGTTTGTTACATGGGTCGAAATTTATCAAAGAATATATAATTAAAATAATTTTTTCATGCACCACTGAGAATAACATGCACAACGTAAACAACGTACACTATTTCCAGCTTTTAATTCAGAAATCATCAATTGTACACTTTTTACGACCTCACGCGCGGCCACCCTTCTGGTTAACTCAGACAGCCACTTCGAGGTTTAGCTTTAACGATGCTGGTAGCAGCTCTAGGACATTGCTCGGTATTCGATCTTGGACAGCTTTTTAGATGGGCTGTTGTAAGGTGAGAAGTATTGGTTAATCTGAACTGCAATTGACGCTTTCTGAATTAATGCTGAAAATGGTGTAGTTATTATAATATAATAAACTAAATCTCTCAATTTAATTTGGACAGGATAAATTAGTTTGGGAAACCCTGGTATGCTGGGTTATTTTCATGTTATGTTCTTTAATTGCAATTTTTCTCTTTTGTATATCTCACCGACCTTTTATTTTGGTCATAATAAAATCATTAGGAACGATAATAGCGGTTCTTCCATTTGGTAAACTATAGGTCGTATACCAGGTTTTATTTATACATAAAAATAGTTTTTAATATAAAAATAATAACACATATTTCATTTTAAAATAAAATTATATCTTTTAAATAAAATACTGTATCCAACTTATGAAAGTCGTTTAATGCAAGATTTTGCAAATGTAGTGAAGTATAACCCAAACTTCGATATTACCGTAATTTTAAACAAATAATCAAAAAGAAAATATAAACATAAATCAAGTACCATAAACTCAAATATAATAAAACCTTTAAAGATGAAAATCGCTTACAGTATTCAGATGTCAAATGCTTTTTGGCCGAAATGTTCAACTTTCTCCAGTGCCAGTAGGTTTTTGGTAATATGATTCTATTTTTTTTAATGGATTCTAACTTATTATAAATGATAATATGCAGTTCTTGTCAGGAAAAATTAGCATGCGTCACAACCATTTACATTTAGCACCGACAACCGGTTTTCTAAACTGATAATTTAGTAGTTGTTGTAATATTATTATTATTACCAATCATTTAAATTTATCATATATTTTAAATAATGCAGATAAAAACAGGCTTATAATTTGATGCTGCAAAATTTAATAATATATCGTGTAAATACATTACTTAGGGTTAGTACAAAATTCAAGCGAAGACAATTTCCCAATGACTTAATTTTGAGAATTTTACTGACAGAAATGCGTTTTTCCATCGCACCTCAAAGGGTTAAAAAATAATTTTAAGAGGAACAATATATTTACCTAATTGAGTGATCCTACTGTATCTATACCAGTGGCGGATTTAGCACTTGAGAGACCCTAGACGCAATTCAATTTTGAGGCCCCTCTCTAAATATTTTCACTACCCCTATACCCTACAGTGTGCATTCTAAGTACACGTTTTTTACTCTGGTATGCACTATACCAGTTGTCCAAAAACAACTTAATTTTGAGGCCCCTTGATTTATGAGGCCCCACAGGCACGCGCCTCGTGCGCCTGTTCGGAAATCCCACTTTTCATTTTAATTAATAAAAATTCGATTTATTTGTAGGGAATTCTTGAAAAACTTCTCTATGAGTGGGTTAAAATATGCACGTGCCACGGCCAGCCAAGCACTAGCACCAATGCCTTACTCCTATTTTCGGTGACTTTCAAACTTTTCCAAAATTTTTAATTTTTCTATCAATTAAGGTAATTCCAAATTATTCAAAACTTCAAAACTAAAAGAGAAACACTACATTTCACTTTTAATAATTCTCATTTCAATTAAAAATACTGGTCAGATCTTTGATCAAAATTACATGTTCCACCCGGGGATTTCAGTGCAATTCCTTTACCTAACATCCGGCGCTCTGTCGGCCTCACAGAGAGCCACAGCCGCTTCGAAAATTTAAAATTTTATAAAATAAAAATGCTTTCTCTCAATAAATTGGTTGCTTCCTCATTCGAAAAATAACGTGACAATATATTTATAATTTTTAAGCACTTCATTGTTATAAAATGAGAATACACGTAACATTTCGAATTTTGATACCTTTAACTATTTTCTACGGTAGTTGCAGTCTATTTTTATGAAATTAAGTATTCAAATGATTTCAGTATTTTACAAATCCTATTTTGACCTCTCAGTTATACCGAACTAGTTTAATCTATGAGTATAAGTAAGTAAGCAAGACCGGGGTTTGATGGCGCACTTTCTAGATAAATTACTTTTTCTCAGTTTTGGAATACTTTGAGTTAAATTTCCTTTTACGGTATAGATTAGATAAAAATTTCCATAATAAAGATTCTTCTAAATTTTTCTCACCTTAAATCATAAATGTATTAAATCTCTTGCAGTGCCCTTAGACCCCACATATACTAGTTACTTTAGCTTTAAATTGCATATAAAGAAATATGTTCGCCAACCCTGGTTTCCCCTAGCCTTATCGTAATTTCTATGATCGTGATTTATATTATATTATACTATGTATGCTTATGAAAAACTGGTTGTCTATTATAGAAAACCTAGATCACCTGAATTATATGAATTTGCATCTGTTTTTGCGACTCCGCTTCCTCTTAAAAACATACTAATTTAAAAATTCGTCATGTCTCCAATTCTTGCAAAAATATATTTACAGTTTGACTAGTAACTAAATTAATTTTATAATAAAAAGTCTCACTGTTAAAATAAATTACTTCAAATGATATTTTTAATATACGATACTATAAAAAACAGTTACTTGATAAAACTTGAGATCAATTGCAACTGATATTTATGTTTGGCACGAGAGATGAATTCGATAGATAAATGGCCTTCCTAAACTTTATATTTTAAACTTCATTTAAGTTTTAAATTAATGTTAACCGATAATCGTGAAGCTATATTGCAATATAACTGTAAAAGTTTATATCGCATAATATAAAAAACGATAAGTGCGGTTCAGCTTGTCGGAAATTTGCTTTATAAAATTTTAAACAAGCTGTTTATAACAATTAGGTATCATTAATTTTTGAATGGGGTTTGATTAAAACTTTAGAACAGAAAGGTTCACATGAGATACAAGGTTAGCCACTAAAATCAACGAAATAAATTTTTTGAGTGTACCCTGATGGTACTTCAGTTTAGAGCAGGTAGAAGTTTTATTACGCAAGAGTTAAATTTTAAGTGTTTGTATTGTGCCCATTTTGATCTTTAGTGACATTAATTAGTTTTGTATTATTTTTCAAGTAAACTCAGGTTTCAATACATTATACATTTGAAGAAGAACATTTCTAATGTGGTAAATTTCATTCATGAAATTAGAGCCTTCTGGAGGAGCAAGTTATTTCTTTTAAGTAATTGGGTACTCTTAGCTGTAAATATGGTAATTTTAATAATAGTTTGACACCATTGAATGTGGGTTTAGTAGTACCATGGTATGAGGAGAACAGGTGAATGAAAGAAGTGATGTTACAGAGCGGGTACCTAGGCGGCCTACGGTCGAGCTTGGGTGGGTGGACGCAGAAAGTCAAGTCTTGGTACTGGGGCAGACCTCTTGTAAGTTCTTAGCCCCTCACAGCACATAGCATGCGGCCTATAGTTATTTTACTATGGACACACACGTTTTGTATTTTTTGTCTTGTTGCTCATGGTTTTTAAATTATTCTATTATTAATTAGTAAGTACTATAATATTGGTTTTTCATATACACCAACAATTTTTTATTCATTATTTTAGTAGTTTAGTTTTGTAGTTTTTCAGATAATTTTCGTCGCTATAATACTATTTTAAAGAGTATTCAACAACTCATTCCAGAGGGTCGTAAACTGTTCCCCTGGCCACCTTCGTGAAGACCAAACTTCATTAAAAAAAATTGTCTTCTATAAACTAAAAAATTAGAAAATTCTATTTTCTACTAAAATGGCACTCTGCGATTAATTTCAGGAATCCGCACTAACACCCAGCTAACACCCGCCAGGGGTTACAGTAAAATGTATGTAACTTTTATCAATTTTTACCCCAATTATTGTACATATCCAAAATATTTTTTATTAAAATTTTTCTAGTTTATTGGATAATTTTGGTCATTTAGACTTGGAATATATTCCTAGAATCAAATTTTTTTTTGAAAGAGGGAAATGCCAAAAATCTACTGGTGTTTGTAGATTATAATATTATTATATTTCCATCTTTCTTATTATAGGCAACACAATATACAAATATAAAACATTTTTAGCACCCACTTGCCATAGACCGAATTAATTAGAGGTATTAGTAGAAAATTACAATTATTTTTAATGAGTTGAAAGAAAAAATATAAAATCAAGGATAGTTTATTATAAGAACATAAATACAAATATGGTCAAATATAACAGTTGAAGTGGTTAAAAAATCTAGGAAGTTTTTGAAGATTTTTCGAAGTTTAAAAAATTTTCAAAAATAATAAGTTGAAGAAAAAAATCTACTGGATTTAGATAGATCACCTGACCGAAAGCCTCATCTAAAAATTTTCATTACTAACGGTCAGTTTTTGAAAGTTTAATATTTTGAATTATAAATTTGGAGTTTAACATTTCCGCAACGAAAGAAAAAATTTTAATTTAAATTTCTCGTGTTTCATGAAGCTTTAATTTTATAATTAATAAAGTTTTGACCTTTATATTTAATAATTAAAAAAGTACAGATAAAAAAGTTACCTGGTGAAACTATAAGAATATATTGCTTTTTAATATTATGAGGCTGATTTTTTTCCAAGACCGTAAAAGCAAAAAAGCAACCAACATTTCAAAAGCAAAAGTGAAAAGAACTAGCAAAATATGAAAGTATTTATAATTTTGTATAATTAAGGATTTATTGATCAACTGCTTCGTGGCTTACTAACCCGTAACCATCAGGAATGTGCTGCTCACGACCCCATCAAGAAACTTTTAGTCATTCATCGGCAACCGCAGACTTCACTTTGGAAACACAATGAAAGTAGCATCAAAGACACTTGGCTATTTTGAAACTTGAATCAGGTTATAATGAAAGGTCAGTATTTGCACCATTTCCAGTTTCAGAGCCGGTAACTTATACAGTGGACAAAAAAATAGTAAGAAGACTGGATGTTGGGTTACATTCCAAAATCATGGACAAAAAACCAATTTTAAACATAAATTAACTTCAATTGGGAATTGCATTGCAGGCCTTACCCCTAAGTGGCCAAACAAGTTAAAATGGAGAATAGTTTCTCAATAATATAACCTTGTGCGCCTAAATAACTTGACAACGCAGAAAAAATAGTTGTGGATGTAAGCGCAACATAGCTGATCAAATCTAAAGCCACTTAAAAATAACCATTTTGTAAGATCTCGGAAGTGATATTCCAGACTGAACTATATCATATGTGTAACTGTACCTACTGTTGATGTCTCAATAGCCGATATGTATACGTAAACAAGAAGAGACACTCAAAAATTTATCCTTTTCAATCCAAATACTGGTCCTCGTCAAATGATGATATGGCGTAATCCTCACCTCGATGGATGAGAGGTTGTAGTCCAAAAGCACTCATGTTGAAAAAAGATTGTTTTAGAACCGATTATTTCTCACAAGAATGATCCACAGAACGGCAAATTCAAATTTGGTTTTTGAAATTTAGATGATCAAACTGATAAAGTTAATTCAACGATAAAAACAATATGAAAACAGTTTGGCGGAAAATTCTAAGAAAATTGTACTACCAGATTTTACAATCAGAATTACAAATTCTTGTTATAAAATAAATTAAAAAAAAGAAATTATAATATAATATAGAGAGAAGAAAACTTTTTGTAACTACCAGGCGACTCGATACAAGAACAATGAAATATAGAAAACTTACAAAAAAAGTTACAAGGAAGTTTAAAAAGTTAATACGATGAAAACGGTTTTATGTTGTAATTTCAGATGTCACCCACTTTGAGTGATTGATCCATTAACAACCAATCAGAACATTTCAAAAGTAAACTTTATGGATCATAATTTAAAATAAAATATTGAAGAAGAAAACATACGTAGGTGCAATTATTACAATGATCCTGCTATAAAGTCATCGATTCAAAAATTATTCGAAATTCTATCCTTGGAGAAACTCAAAGCTTTATAAATTAATTATAGATGTTATCTTCAGCGTGCGCAACAATTGAAAATAAAAGTAACCCAGGTAATTTTTATGATATCGGAGATTGATGAATGCAATAAATAATACAATAGGACGATATGAAATTTAGATGTTTGGGATATTGGAAGAGTCATACGAGGAATTGATGAAAAATTACACTGTTTTAAAATAATACGTAGTTGATTGGAGACGATCATAGTTTAGCAATTTTACATCTTTCGCAAGGTTCTATCCCGAGCGAAATGAGAACTGTTTTCTGGGTTTTTCCTTGGAACGACAAACCACCGAGGCAATTTTCCACGAGAACTCTTTTCGAAATTAAGAAAGGAGTAAACAGTTTAAAGTAGCCATATCAGACGAAAGGGCATGCAGTACAAAGAGACACACGCAATTCTTTTTACCATTTTTCTTCAAGTAATTAATACTGAAATATTATACAGAACACGATTGTGAAAAATTTTATATAAACAAATAAATTTTCTCTCTTCGCAGTTATTGAGCATTCAAAATAAAAATAACCATCCATCAATAAGTACCCACTCAAATTTTCTATTTAGCCTTTAAGCAAATTTTATTTAATCAATTTGCAGATTTCCCACTCATATTTTAGTACTTCAATTTTGGATATTATGATGGTATTCCAAGCAAGCAGATTTTTACCCTTTGTGCTTAGATACATAAACTTTATTTAACTGAACATTTTCCACAGAAGTTACAACGTAAATAACACACTTGGGAAAATACTTTTATTATTTTCATTGGGAGGTTTCACATAATAAGTCTGTAAAATATTCGAGAATGTACATAAGTTTAAGATTTTACAAATAAATATTCAAATATACTCAAGCACATCACAAAAAATACAAAACTGTAAAACATTTAAATCTTTCTACTGATTGGTAGGGAAAGCTAATCCCCAGGTGATTTCATTTGAAAAAGTTCTCATTAAAAAAGTGAAAATCCCAAGTTGAATTTGCTACAACTTTGTGAAGCATAGCTACTTTCAGTAATTTAGTGTTTTTATGGATGAGAATAGTTTTCTAGGTAGTGAATTTTCTGAGAGGTTGAAGTTGATTACCTTATAAATATCTGCAGATAGTAACAGAAAAACTCTCAATTTGTTCTGCTTAAATCTTATAAAATCAACAGCTGGGGCTTTCCGATTTCCGGGCTTAGCGATACAATATTTTCCAGCAACAAAAATTGATTTAACCTATCCGAGCTGTGTGGCAATAAACTTTGCACCTCGCTCTAATACTAATCTGTAATTGAGGATTTATATTATTCTTTATAGCAAGAGAAACTTTTAATTCTAAAATGAAAATAATAAATAAGCTAAAAATTCATAACATGGCTTTTCGAATAAATTTCGTCATTTCAAAAAATTGTTGATACGTATCATAATGATATATACGTTTACCACAGCGCATACAGTAAACTTCCATGCATAAATTTATTTTCCACATCGTCAAAATCTTGAAAATGTTATTACCAACACGAAATAGATTTGAAAATAATTGCTTAAATTGCTCGCTGATACGTTTCCCACAAAATTCTCATATCAAACTTCTTTGACAATAAAATCGTTGTAAAATTGTAAGAACTTCTGCTTAAAAATATTGCTAAATATAATATAAAAAAATTGTTGGTGTGTATAATGAAACATAAAATTCGATCCGTATTCCATTTGTGTGTAGTGTAATAAAATCGAATTTGCTTTAAATATAAATAATAATTAGTGAAACTTGCGATAGTAAATTTAACAGAAATAAAAAGGCAATCTGAAATCGATGTAGTCAATGATTTAATGTTTCCTTTCTCAATAAATCGAATCGTTAGTACGTAATTTATTTATAATGTTTGATTTTAAATCGCCAACTAATGTTTTCAGTTTATTATTGTGAACAATTTTCGTTAAAAATACGCACAGTATTAAAGAGGATTATAATATTTTAAAGCAAATTGCATTTTTAACTTTTGTAAATGTTGTAGTGTTGTTTGTGCATTTTTAATTATAACATGAAACCACATAGGTACGATTATTGAAATCACCCTGTAAATTTACACTTTACTAAATTAGGAAGACAATAATTGTATCATTAGATCCGGTTACTATTTAAAGTTTGATGAATAAACACGATGTAGCACAAGATGTACTTTCTTTCTGTATCAAGATTAAACTTTCACCGTCCACACTGCATGGGGCATGTTAAAACTGTAGGAGAGTAGATCACTTAATGAAAAATTACATAAATTTAACCTTGTTTTGTTTTGCAAATTAGATTAGTTGTGTGTATGTGTGTGTTTAATTTTCATTAGTGAATTAGTTAGGCTTAGGACAGTTAAGCCCTACACATTTTCATGACAATTTTTACAATAATTATTTTTTTTCAAATTCTTCACAATTTGGTTGTTTGACCAACATTCGAATGTAAACGACTTTTCTCAAATCTAATTAAGGTTAATGCGTATTTAATAATATTTTAATCGACGACGTTACAATTCTTCTTTTGCGTTATTACGGTTTTTAAACCCTATATTATTATAATGTAATAATTTAAACAAGACTTTCACTTGATATACATAGCTTTGCATTTTACAGGATTTGTCAACGAATATTTAATTGTTGAATGAAATTAGTGAAAGTAGCAGAAATTAAATGAATGACACCGTAACTGATTGTAATAATTAAGTTACCACATTAAATGTTTTGATAATTTGTTATGAAACCGTGAAGTATTTTATTGTTGCCGGAAAATTATAAAATTTTACTTTAGAAACTTTAAGCTGACCCCTAAAATATTAGA
This sequence comes from Rhagonycha lutea, assembly GCA_958510855.1. Classification (NCBI taxonomy): domain Eukaryota; kingdom Metazoa; phylum Arthropoda; class Insecta; order Coleoptera; family Cantharidae; genus Rhagonycha; species Rhagonycha lutea. The sequence continues at coordinate 86,598,595 of OY294036.1, forward strand.
ATTTTAACCGAAAACATTTATTCCAGCAAGTAAATATTTGCCCTTTTTGTAATAGAGGTGTACCAAAAGTATTTTACCTTCCTTTCCTTCCTATTCCTGGAAGGAACATAAAAAATGAAAAAAAGGAAGAAATAAACATTTCTAGAAAATATTTTTCACAAAAGGGTAAATAAATATCGGAATAAAATTCAAATACCTAAACGCTTAGGTATTTTGAAAACGTACTAAAATTATCGCCCAATTACTTGAAAATTACTTTTTAAGTGCTTTTAGATTAATTTAAATTTTTACGTTTTCATTTTCATTATTTCAATTCACCCCGTTAATTAAGTTTTTAAAATGCCTTTTAGCTATTTTACAATAAGATATAATTTTTCATTTGCTTTCAATTCGGATTAGTAACACAATTATATTTTGCCTGTCATAATAATTATACGAAAGACATTTGAAAATTTCGCTTCCAAATTTATCTGTACATAAATAAATCGGACGAACAAGTTAAAAATTACAAGTAATTTTATATTTTTTCTATTTGAAGAGTGCAGGCTAAAAAGGAGTAAAGTCAATTTTTTTGCAATATTTGAAAATTAATACAAAACCGTCGTTTATCAATGTTCAATGTAATACAGGCTAAAACTAAGCATAGTCAAAATATATGGATGTTAAAGTTTGACTGTACCGGTTAAAACATGAAAGATGTACACTTTTGAACGCTAAATACCCGGTGCGACTTCGGGTGAAGTAAGAACTTTATTCCGGCCGTATCTCTGATCCTCTAGGTTGGTGGATCTTCATCGGGCTTGCTCCTCATCGTAGGTAAAAAAATGTAATATGGTAACAAATTCAACGCCAATTTCTGACGTTTGAGAACCGGGAAGCAGCGTATTGCAGTATAAACCGGATATAAAATAATATAAAAATTAGCTACCTTGGAAATATTTTTATTTGGGGTAATCTAATAAAAAAAACAGTTGCAGTAGAAAGTTGTAGAGGACTTAATTTTGCGTCAATAATTACAAAAAGCATCTCTATAATGTGAAATAGTTTACAAAATACAACCTTTCCGAAAATTATCATTTGCCCTATAACTTGACGAATTTTTACGAGCTGAGAGATCCAAATTTGCACTTTCAGCTTGCAGATGTAAATAAACAAGTTGAAACTTACCTTTATTATTATGAGATATTATATAATATTATATCTTCTTCTTCCGCTATTATCAACTATGTCAACTTCACTTGGCATTGTAGTTTATGAACATATTATAACTGTTTACATCCGGTAGGTAGCTTGCAGTATCCGAGTTGGGCTCGGATAACGTTGTAATGCGTTTCAAAACCGATTATATGAGAGAGAGATGAGAGGTAGCTTGCTAGGCTGGATTTCAGATGTGCCTATAATCCTGCTGTTTTTTTTATCAATGGTATCAATTCATCAACGCAGAGGAACCTACAGCCTTATGTGCCTTGTAAATCACAGATACGATCATAAGAAAGTTTTTACTTTCTCTGACTTCGAACTCGGTTCGATGCATTCGCAGTTTATCGTGCTAACCATCAGGCTATAACCGTCGTATATTATATAATAATACACAGTATAATGTGAGTCAGACACTACACAAGAATGCATAACTATAGTAAATTATTTAAACGATTAATTTATTATAGTAGGTGATAATTCGAAAAAATTTACTAAATTTCTAAAATTGGTGCCAATGATTTTATTTTCACTTTCAATAATGTAATAAATTTGGTTACCATAAGTTTGATGACCACCAAGATTGGAAACTTCGAACAATTTTGTAACTACTATACAAAATTTGAGGTAATTAAATTCTCTATCAAAAGGATACCATGCATGCTTTTCCTAGGATTAGTATTTTTCGAATAGTAATCTTATGAAAATACTTATACATTTTCCGGATAGAGCGCGTAAGAGGGAAGCGAATATTATAATAGAAAATAAGTTTGTCCTTTATGTTGAGAAGCATTGATCAATAATTATTGCATTTATTAATGTAAAAATAAATTTCAAAATTAATTTTGAACTTTCAGTTATGTCTGCTGCAGTTATATGGGTAGGTACATACTTTAAGAATCTTGCGAACTATTTTGCCTATCAAAATTTTTTTATGCGCAGAATTAAACCCTCTACAACTTTAATTTATACATTTTTTGTACAAAATTCCTAGGATAAAAATTAAATTTTACAAATAAGGGCTCTGTTTCACTGTTTAAAATTAAAAATAATTTTAACCATGCAAAATATAATTTAAATAGAATTATATTTTTTTCAATAATTTGGGTAAATTATTTTCAATTCATTCACATTTGTAATGCAATTTGCAACATAGTAATTTAATAATGATAACAAAAATGCAGACCAATGCATGAGTATAAGAAAGACAGTGAACTTGAAATGTATAATCTTAACATGTAATTTTGACTCAAACTTGCGATTAATAATATAATAATTAATAATTTTTATAATTCAAATAACAACTTGCAGTAAGTAAATTATGTAAATGGTTATATTACAATGTAAAGGATGATTCATCCAGAAAAGCATAACTGAGGTGATGCATCTAATGTAAGTCACATCTAAACTCGTAAAAACTTGTAGATTACCAACTCAATGAATTTTCTGCAACTTAGCAGTAATGTTAATGACTTTTGTAAATATTCTTCCATTCTATTAAAACCTGTATAAATAGTGATATTTTGTTAATAAACTCCAGTCAGCTTTGAACGCTCTAGTAGTACTCATTCTGATTCCATCACGACTTCTGTTTAGACCCAAGTCTATCACATCCTGCATTTTGGGACTGAAATGCACTGAGCAGAAGGTCGACGACGAAATAAGTTCCTCCAAGACGGGGAAATTTATACATTCACTGTTAAATTAAATAAAACAATTTCGTGATTTCCATTTTTATCCCTTCTTCGGGACTTGCTGACTGGCCTATAGGTGGATGAAAGGTTACAAAGATCTTAATTTTCAAGTTATCCGTTCATAATTGAAATTTATAAAGTGTAAATATAACTCATAAAGTTCCTGCTTCAGAACTTCCTAACTAACTAATCAATCAATCACAGACAGATGTGATAGTTTCTAGTACTAAATATATAACATAAAATTACATATAACCTAAGCTAAAAACCGAAATTTTGTGGCAATTTTAATTGTTCACGTTCAAATGTTCCTGCGCTCAAACGTCCCTAAGTTTAAACAGTCGCGTTCAAAAGCTCCTGATCACATGTTAAGTTCTGTAAACTTCACCAACACCACCCTTTTTGTTCACTGGTTAATAATTAGCCGCTTATTGTTTGGTAATATTAGAGCAACGACATGCGGTGTTCTTAAATCGGTTGCCACATGGTTATCCATCCAATTGCGAATATTTGATTAGTTCTTTTAGTTAGAATAATTTGCACTAGTGAACATTACAGATTATTATTGTAATAAATAATGAATCCATATTAGAGTAGTTCTTACAAAACTGTTTTCATTATCTGGCCTTCTAAATGCACATTTCAATTTTTGACACTTTTCTTACACTTACATGTTTGTTTAAATTTGTACATTTGTTTTGCACCGCTTTGAATGCTCTGGTTTGAAAACAAAATTTGGTAGGTACTCCTGACAATAATGAAATTTTTGAACAGATATTTCTCTGTAATGTATCGTTAAAAGAAAGTTGCAATTTCTTGGCTTTTCTTTTGTGAAAAGCTACCAAAATAAGAATTGTTGAGCATAAGGTAAAATCTGACAAAAATTATTGATAACAAAATACAATGATTCAAAAACAATTAGCTACCTTCAAGTTTTCAAATGATGTTTTATAGTTTTCTTTTGACTAATCTTTTTAGATGTTCCAATAATTATTGTGATTGGATTAATTTTGAAATATTTGAATGGTAAATGTGGTTGTTATGAATTGAAGGATATTATTTTAGCTGGGATGGAATTAAGATGTTCTGACAAGTTTCGGCCTTTTCATTCTTGTCCCAGCTTCTATTACTTGTTCCAATGCCTTGATCCTTTTTTGTGGTTTTTCAGTGATAAATTACTCAATAATTGATTCTCCACAAAAGTAATTGTTTACTTCTTTGTGAGACTTTTTCGAAAGGTTTTTATGCCAATTAAGAAGTAAACTAGAGTAAACTGGTCAGAGATTATATTATTTGTGGCTATTGCACGTTCAGTGGAATAGCCATTGTGTATGAAATGTTTAGATTTGACTAAAATAAAGGCTAAAAATAAAGGAATTGTTTTTCAATATTACCCAATATACAAATATTGGGAATACAATATGAAAATTGGTATTGTAATTAACAGTGAATTAAAAAATGTAAGTTCAATAAAACTAATATAAAAAGTAAAAAGAGAGACGGTCGGAGCATAATAGTCACGCGAGTTGACTATGAACGCTATATGCCCGGTTCGAATCCGGGTGAAGTAAGAACTTTATTCTGGCCGTCTCTCTGGTCCTCCAGGTTGGGGGTCGGGTTGATGGGCCAGCTCCTCATCACCTGTAAAGAAAACAAAAAAGCTCATGGAACCATGACCAAGTCTCGCAAGAGACCTGGCAAATGGGAACGGATACGCAGTTAAACTGTAGCTTGATGTGTTGTGAGGTGTTTACTTACCTTGCAATGCAAAAAAAGCAGTCCTAATAGATATATATAAAAAGTCTATTACAAGAATGACATTGATCTTCATAGAGAAAAGGCGAGCATAATTTTCGTATTGTAGTTTGAGAAAATCTTGGGGATCACATGTATAAAATACAAGTTGAAAATTGTAAGTACTTTTAGTTCAATGATGTTACATGTCTGTATAGACGATTATAGTGTACAGTTGAGAATTGTTTTTGAATTCTGCTGCAATTTGGCAAAAAAGAGAAAATCTGCAAAACAATAAAACAAACACAAAATAGCATGAAATAATAAGATCGATTTTCGCATAATGAAGAAAAAATGGAAAAGAAAGAAAGGAAACCTCAAACGATCTTGGAACTAAAATTTAAGACAATTGACTGCGAAGACGAGCTACCACGACTTTATATTACATATAGTGAAATAAAACAGAAGCTCCACGAGAATTTAGCATAAGCAATTTCGTTGGTAAATTTTATTATTAAAATTAAACGCCATGAGCTTACTGTGTATTTACTACTACTTCTTATTATGATTTGAGATTTTCTCTTCCGCCTTAAACTGAAATTATTCGTTTTAAAATTATAATTAAACATGAACTATAGTGATAAGACTGATAAGCGATAACTATACATTTTAGTTCTAAAAGTGCATTTTTAGTTAGTCTCAAATTATGATATATTAAAGTAATACTAACTAAGGGCCAGTATTTTAGTAATTGGTAAAACAGTCAACAGTAAAACGGAAATTCTGGCCCTAAAATAATAATTGTTCATAAAAAATCCTATAATAAAATCCGTCAAATTTCCTTATCTACTCTTCTACTCAAAGGAAAACTCGGTCGACTTTAAACCGAAGATAGTTTATTAAAAAATCTATTAACTTCATTCACATTTTAAAGCAAGATTAACTTTTCGACCAGGTAAATCGATCACTGAAGCCTGAATGCAATCGGTTTGAGTTCACTGATAACCGCCTAAGGATGTTTATTGCATTCGAAATGTACAATTTCCAGTAAACAAGAATCGTTCTCAAATCTCATAATAAATTTTCAACGATAATAAGAATAGCCACCAATTGGATACGCCTGGTGGAAATCAAACCGATTATTTTATTCTTGGGTGGATTTCAAAATAGCGAAAGTTAATTTTCGAATAACAGAAATAGTAGAACTGACTACTAAGTGAATTTGGTTTCCATCACAAATCTTTGATTATTATTATTTAAGATCAACTAAAACCAACACACTGATCGAGTTGATGTAATTTAAAAAGGAAAAACTTAAAATCTGTTCCAGTTTCCAGTGATTTCATTTTCATAAACCAAATCCACAATATTTTAATTATTGGTGCAAGTTAGGAATAGTTTACGTTTAAACAATGACAAATTTACATTTTGCAGTATTTGAAAAGCAATTTATTACTTTTAAATAATTTTAACAGATTTATACAAATTATTTATGTTAATCAAGAGACAATTATGTAGTGTTTTTTTATTAGTTTAGTGGATTTTCCACAAAATTGAAAGTTGGTGAAAACAATGTGAAAATGATTTTTGAATATTGAATATTAAGTTCGAATAATTGAATTTTGATACCAGTATTAAAATTTATTAAAATATATGCATCATTTTCCATACATGCAAACATTAAAATATTTCATATTGCGTAATTTGCAATTTTACTACTCTAATGTTCGCTATTTGCATATTATGTTTGCTTAACAGGGCAAAAATAAATCATTTGTGGTCAAATCAATTCAAGTTCATCTTTATGTATTTAAAAGTTTATAAATCTTTCATTACACTCATCAAACAGGTTGACACGAGCGAGGGGGAGTATAACTTGTTATTATGAATAAAAGTTACAGATGTTGGTCTTTTGATTACCTATTTAATAAATTAATTTTAATCAAGAACGTAAAAAAATTTATTTTACCATCCAACTTCGTTCTCTGTTTGCAAATAGCAGCAAATAAGCTTAGTTCTTTTATAAGATTAATGACCACCAGGTATAAATTTATATTTTTGTTTTGAGAAAACCTTGACTTGATCACATATTCAAAATTCAAATGAAAGTGAATTCAGGTCGGGTAAATAATAAAAACTTTCTCCTAAGAAAATGAATCATAATAATATGTTATTTTCAGAAAATTTTTCTTACTTTTCACTTTATGTGCTAATGCAAAGTTCACTAAAAAGAAATGTTTTTAAATTTTAAATATTTCTTAGCAAATAGCCTCAGGCACCCTTTTAATTTTAATTTTTGTAAGCAAATAAACAATTCACTTATTTAAACATAAATTACGAACAAAAAATAGTTAATTAAATTTCTACTATTATGAGAACTTAAATGAGGTAAAGGTCAGTAAGTTAGTCATCTAATTTGCACAAAAGTATTATAAATAACAAAATTATCGTCATGAATCGGAGGGGTGAAAAATGGAAACTGCAAAATATTGCTAATATATGCCAAAAATATGATTATTGCTAGTATATAGACGGATTTAATCTGAAAAAAATTAAGAAATTTTAATAAAAACTAATGCAGGCGATAATTACTTTTTGATTTGATTAGCAGTTAATTTAATTTGCTTTTAAAAATATTTAAAAAATACTCTAACTATTTGTTATTAATTTATTTAATAATGGTCGACCGAATCAGCTGAAAAAGGAAAGTTTTATTACTTCTTCTTCTTCAACGTAGTTTACGGCGTTTCCTTGGCAGTGTTAGTTCTATGAGCATATACATATTTTACATCCATTAGGTAGCTTGCTAGACTTGCCTTCAGATGTGCCATGTATCCTGGATTTTATGGTTGCAATTCACTAACCCAGGGGACCACCGGCTTAACTTGCCTTCCGAAGCACGGAGACTAGTCATAAGAAAGTTTGGCTCTCCCCAGGTTTGAACCCGGTGCCCCGCATTCGCATCCAACTGCGTTAGCTGCAAGGCAATGACCGTCTCTGTTTTATTACAAAAATGAAAATCTATAAGTATATTAGATATAAAATTATGTAAAACATAAATAAACATATTATATTGAACCAAAAGAAAGAAGGTAAAAGCTTGTTGTGTTTTCACTCAAGAAAGGTTGGGCACCTCTGTTCAAAATAATTAGTATTCAATAAAATGGGAGTATTTATCCATTCAGATTGGGGCTGGAAACTGTTGTTCTAAATCTGACAGATGAAGGCGTGTAAGAGAAACTAGTTAATTGTTATACCTAAGTAGGATTGTTTTTATATTGCCTGTAAAATCAATATTAAGTGCTTAATACTATTCATCTGAATTGATTGAATTTAAATTTATGTAGGGGGTTCTGAATGACTAACAGAACATAATAATATTATGTAGCATGTGAAATCACACATTATATTTGTATATTATGTAATAGGTTTCTCAAATATGTTCATTTTGTTTTCAAATTCAATATTTGTTTTGTCAATTTATTACTTTCCATTTTTCATAAATTTTCATTTTTTGAGGTTTCCTAAATCTATTGCGACCATTTTTGCAAGGATGTACTTATGTAACCAGTATGTCGGTGAACAATAATTTAGCTTCTAAATAAAACAATGGAATCACTCCAAATTTTGAACTAAAGCATGAAAATGAATAAAATCGTTTTTAGGGAAAAATGTCTTTAATTTTCTAACTCTTCCCGGTACATAACTTTTTACTTTCCAAACCCTTCAAATATTTACCTTACCTTTTTTACGAGTCCGATGTTGGTCACATCCGATTTTTTGTTTCAGTTATTTGTATTTTTACTCTAAAATATTCAGGGAAGCAGAAAATTACCTATGTATAATTTTACATACTATTAAATTGTGGTACTGAGAGATTTTGCACCCGGTACATGCCTACATAAATTATTTACACCCGTAGTTTTTAATTACTATAAAAATTACATTAAAAAAAAATTATAAAAATATGATGAGGGAAATATTACATGAAAATGTATTATTTAAATCATTTTCGAATATACCCACATATTCCAACAACTTTTCCGAAATATGTTGACTTCTTGTTTTCTTATTTTAGTGGAAAAATCAGCAAGTTAACATTGATATCTATGATCTTTTATGTAATAATATTAAAATAGGTACACCTCGTACAGCGGAAAATCAATGATTTAGTTGTACCGTGCATGGAATTTCACATAGCAAATATTCTATTGAACACGCATGAGATTAAAAACAAGAACAATATTTCTTATTATTTAATATAATATATTGATTTGTCTGCAGGAATTGGCTCATAAACTATCGAGAAGTTTTGATATGAAAGATGGGCAGGGTCTCGTGGACGGTGAAGGTGGAATGAGAAGACATCAGTCGATGCAGAGATTATCTCGAGGCGATGGTACTTTAGGTATAGGACAAGACCGTGATAGTAATAATGTAGTGATAGATGAAGCTGGAAATCTCAGGGTAACAGTGAGAAAAACAAAAGCCATACTTGGTATAGCAATCGAAGGAGGTGCGAATACAAAGCATCCCCTACCAAGAATTATTAATATTAATGTAAGAATTCTAAATAATTAAATTTTACGATGTTTTAAATATTTTTTATTTTTATAGGAAAGTGGAGCTGCTTATAGTGCAGGTGGTTTAGAGGTAGGTCAATTGATACTTCAAGTAGATGGTACTCGTGTAGAAGGCCTTCAACATCAAGACGTAGCCAGGTTAATTGCCGACTCATTTGCAAGAAGGGATCGCGAAGAGATTGAATTTTTAGTGGTAGAGGCTAAAAAGAGTAACATGGAACCAAAACCTACGGCTCTTATATTTTTAGAAGCCTAACATTTGCTTAGCCTCCCCCCTAGCGATCCACCGGGACCTTCGTACGGTTCTGGTAATGTCACCGACTAAAAAATAATATCTACATTATTATCTACACATATCAAAGCAATGTTAGAGCTTTTTCTAATGGAAAGTTTAAAGTTTTCCAACGAACTTTAGGATTGAAATTTTAAAAAGCGTAGATAAGTAGGTAATATTAGAATTGCTTTTCTTTCCTATTTTTTGATTACATAACTGCCTTATACGTGTGTTAATGTTCATTTGCGACTTCATTTTGTAAAAAGAAACAACAACAAAATTTTCAATCAGTCAAAGAAAAGCAATTCGTTATAATAGAAATATCAATATGCATAGAATCCATTGCAAACTGAAAATCAATGTTTTAAGCTTAGCTTAAATGGTTCCCATGCATATTAAGTTACATATTAAACACAAGCTAAGTTTTTGTGTTGCAAAATTTTAGTTTTTGTTTAATTTCTGACTATCGGTGACACCAAGTAGTGCAAATACTGGAGGGAGAGGCACATTAGTAATAAAATAAACGAAAATGTAAATACACAAAATCTATTTTGAAGATAACAAAAGAAACGAAACAATCCTGTATTTTAAAGACCTTTTTATAAAACTACAGTATTAATAAATCGTTAAAATTACAAATATTAAATAGAATAAACTAATCACAAGATTATTGTTACAATTACTAAAGGCAAAGGTGAACTTTGCTACAAAGTTTACTTAACCAGCAACATCTCTTTACAGATTGAATCAATATGGTAAATGTGCCAAAAAATCTATAATAATTATAAACTAAAAGGAAACTGATAACTACAATTAAAATATAAAAAAATCATGCTTCTAAAAAAATTTAAATCGTTTACAAGTCTTGCTAAAACAATTTTTGTATGTAAGCAAATTTGTAAGCTTTAATTTATTTTTTCATAACTTACTTATGCCTTCACTGCAAATGCAATTTTGCTAGCACTGTTTGTAATTAAATATTTAATAAAGTGTAAATATTTGTTGATTTTTAATCATTAAATGTGTGATAAATAATTTACAAAATTTGTCTATAAACGCATAATAGTTAATTAACTAGAGCTTGCAAGATTCATTATAATAATAAATGTATATATTAGTATAAATTAGGGTGCTATAAATTTAATGAAGACGTGAAATGTTACCTTTTAGATAGTTAGCAAACTAATGTTTGTATGCTTGCGACGTGTATTTCATTGAGAATGCCCGCGAATGTGCAAAACGTTTTGTTGTATGAAAATTCAATAGAGAAGATAAGAAAAAATTAGTAGCAGAGTAGAAGCGGCGGAGTTGAATCGACCGATCGTTTAATCGAAAGTGATCATCACTATTGAATTTTATTTTTAAAAATTAATTGCAAAATCAATGATCACGATACATACTAATCATCAGAATTTTTAAGCTACTAATGAGTAATTTATAACATACAACTGCAGTCAATTTTAATTTTTGTAAGTCTATTCAGGGATGTAAAAAGAAAGAATAGTAAATAAAAAATGATATGATACCAATTATTATTATTATTATTAGATAATTATTAATATAATTTAGTTAAATAATTGAATTATTGTTACTGTTAAAATACATATTTGTGTATAAGGTACCGAGTGCCAAATGATGAATACGTTTTGTTAAATTTTAAAATATGACTAAAATTTTTTATTACCTACTACGTAAAATAAATAAAAGAAATATAAGCTTATTATTAAGATCGCCGCACGTTAAATAAATCATAAGCATGTTAAATTTGGTTGTTGATTATTTATAAGATGTAAAATATGTACGTAAATATTCAAATAATAATATTTGTCACATAAAGTCATCTTTCACCAAATTTGTGCATTGCTTTTTATTAAAATAATGTTGTTAGTACTATAACGGCTAGTTTTTGCATAATACAAATCATTATGAATTATAAAAAATAACAAATGTTGCAAAAATGTATTTATTAGTTCCATATTGTTTTACACAATTCGTATGCAATTTTAATAAAATAAAATTATATATTTTCTTGCATTTTTTCTATTATAAAACGTTGGCCCCACGTTGGGCGCCAAAGGTATCCCGACAACTCAGCTTTAAACTTCATAAACTCTTCGATCTAAAGAGCGATAAACCTATCTATTGTCTAGAACAGAGAATCGAAAGAAATTGTTGCATTTTAACTTTACGTGGTTCTACGAACCAGGGTGGAGATTTAGGGGCCCGGCGAACATATGTATTCCAGATAATTAATATATTTCAAATACTCTGAAACCGTTGTCAGCATTATTGTTGTAAGCTTACAGAAGAGTTCGATGTAAGTATAATTTATTCTCTTTAATCGGTTTACTTGCTGTATTTTAATGGCTCCTGATGTCAACTTTTGAGGCTCGTCTCAAAGCATTGGGACCACCTTTTTCCCACTCATTCCATTTGAAGTCAATTACAGTATGCATTATTCTGCACCTATTTTTTTTATTGTACTCATTTGAATTGTGATCTCCTGGCCTATTATTTCTCAACATCTGAGTCGTTTCCTTGGCAGTTTTAGTTCTATGAGCATATAAATATTTTACATCCATTAGGTAGCTTGCTGAGCTAGCCTTCAGATGTACCTGTATCCTGGTTTTTATATTAATGATGGCAATTCATTAACCCAAGAGGACCACCGATTTAACGTGCCTTCCAAAGCACGGAGACCAGTCATAATGAAAGTTTGACCTTTTGCGGATTTGAACCCGGTACCTCGCATTCGCAGTTGATATCGTTTAGCTGAAAGAAGTTTCTTACAAGAACATTTTCCTAAACAATGAAACATATAGGAAAAATGTACCATGACGTGATAAAAATTCGTTTTCCATCTCATCGTACCACCAGGTGAAGATTTCTACCGCTCAAGAGGTAGTTTGTATGGAATTTATTCACGACCTAATCACAAAAACGTTCAGATTATGAAACACTAGGCAAAATTTACATTTCCCCCAAGAAAGCTTGTTCACAAAATCGGCCAATTAACAAAAAGATGACTGAAATATAAAGAATACAATAAAATTTTTCTCACGCATTATTATGAGCAATATTGACAAGAAATTATTGCAGAACCAACTAAGGAGATGCCCTAGTACGACAAATAAATATTTCTTAATTATATTGTAATAAAATATCTCAAAAACTCATAACAGTACCTACTTGTATTGCTCAAAGTCTAAAAACCGATTGCACCAAAAGTCTTTTAAGAACCTTAACAGGCACTGACTACAGATTATAAAACGTAAATTTTGAAAGTTCATTTGGAGCAAATAATTGTTAAATCATTAAATAAATTCGGAAAAATCGACCATAAGATTGCTGGTAGGGCCTGTTATAATGGCGATGACAATGGAAAACAGGTTGCGATATTATGGTATACTTTCTTATATTTTTAAAATAATTTAGCATTTTCAATTTTACAACAATATGTACCTACCTATACAAATAATTATTGTGTGGGATGTGACTAAATAATATGTATGTAGTATAAGTTTTTTTAATCAATATAATCTATTTTTATCAAGTTTTTGGTGTTGTTTAGATTAGATACATTTTTATTTATTTTATAATATAAGAGTTATAATAATTATTTCTATCTATGTAAAAAGATAGCTTTTCACAGTTTGATCTTATTTTACTCATATTTTACTCACTTGCGTTAGAGGCAATATTTTAGAACAGACCTAATTCTTGTTGATTTTTCAGAATCTAGCAAGGCTTTTTTACTATACTTTAAAACTGAACTGATCTGCTTTAATTAAAAGCGCTGATACAACAACCACTGCCAAGAAATTATTGACAGAAGTTTGAATTTGCGACAACAACCAACAACATTGTAAATAATAACCTAGAATGCAACCAAATGTCACTATTATGATAAAAGTAGTTTTGGCTGTATTGTGCTTATTTATTTCTTGCGAATGGTTAATTTATTATGTAGTTCTACACAGCGTAAGTATTTTTTTAATTCTAAATCGTTACCTTTTTCTAACATTAATTTACTTTGTGTTAATTAGTGTGATTGGCCAATCATTGACCCTAAACATGAAGATGTTGAAATACCATCAAATAACGAAGATCCTCTGCGAGTTATGGTTATCGCTGATACACATTTAATAGGATCTCGTGATGGTCACTGGTTTGATAAGTTACGTAGAGAATGGCAAATGTACATAGCATTTCAAACAGCAATGTATTTGCACCAACCTGATGTTGTATTTATATTAGGGGATATAACAGATGAAGGTTTTTATTGTAGCGAAAAAGAATTTAATTATTATGTTGACCGTTTTCGAAGTTTATTTTATTTACCTAAAAATACTAGCATGTATGTAATTGTAGGAAATCACGATATTGGTTTTCATTATAGGTGAGCACTTTCTAAAATTCTAATTGTATCAAATTTTTATAACGACTTTTCAGGGTCTCTCCTTATTTAAATCAAAGATTTGTTAAGGGTTTTAATTCCACTTCTGTTCAGTTGATTACTTTACGTGGTAATCATTTTGTTTTGGTTAATAGCATGGCATTGGAAGGCGATGGTTGTGATTTATGCAGATCGGCCGAACAAGAGTTAGTCAAAATTGAAAGTTTGTGGCTATATAATGAAAATTGACCATTATTTTGATATTGTATTTTCAGAATTAATTAAATGTGCCAAGGATAATCTGACATCCTACTGTAACCAGGAACATAACTTAAAGACGTACAGTAGGCCCATTTTAATGCAGGTAAATTCTTGTTTTTGTGTTACTATAGTAGAGTGAAATTATTCCTTTCAGTGATCTGTGGTACCACTGAATAAAGCCATTTTTCTGTATAAGTAAGGGAATTTCTTACAATATTGTATAATATGTTTTCTAAAGCGATTTTACTCCACTAATAGCCGTAATCTTTTTTTTAGCACTACCCCTTGTACAGAATATCAGATGAAAACTGTAATGAACCAGACGAAGCCCCTTATCCCATTAAGATACAGAAAATGCGTGAAGGTTGGGATTGTTTATCAAAAGAGTCGACTGCTCAACTTTTACAACAGATTAATCCCAGACTTGTTATGTCTGGTCACACTCATCACGGTTGCACCAAAGAATTACCCACAAGAAAGGGGTTAGAAATATCAGTTTCAAGTTTCAATTGGAGGAATAAAAATAATCCAAGTTATGAATTAGTAAGTTGACATGGACAGGATGATGTAAACTTTTTAAAATTCTTTTTCTTAGGTTGTTTTTACTCCAAATAATTATGCTATTGCCAAGTGTTTGATGCCACAAGAAAATATTGTTATAAATATGTACATATTAGGTGTAGCAATTATATTATTTAGTACAATCTTTTCGCTTTATAAGGGTGCAAATAAGAGAAAATACAAATACCATTGAAATTACAATTCTTTTACAAAACGAACTCACATGCTTTTCATTTAATTACATGATATTATTTTATTACCCTTATTGAATTATGTAAATCAATAATTTTTAATAAAATTTTATTTGGTAATCTATAATAGTCAGTTATTTGTTATCAACCTTGTGAATGACTCATTTGTAAGGCTATAAGGCGTGAATATCTCGGTTTGGGTTCACTTCAGAGCTAAATGTCAGGTTAATAAAATCAGAATAAGGTTAAAATTATAGGCAATCCATTCTAGCAAAGGTTATCACTTAAGGGTTAATCAATTGCAGAGTTACACCTATCAGAATGTGTAGTATATATTTGTCAATCTTGATTTTGAAACAAATCGTTTAAAGAATATTATCTAACGTTTAAGCAAAGATTTATGTTCAAATCACTAAATTGTTTACATTCCTCGTTATCCTGTTTTGATCATCATAAAATACCTTTGTGATGAAATTAACTTTTTGTAGTAATATAGTTAAAGAGTATGTGTTTAGACATTTTTGCATGAAAGGAAGACGAAAATACATATAATATAATGAAAGTCAATGACCATAAAATCGAAAATGTTGTTAAATTGTATCCTCCAAATAGTGAATGATATCAAAAAAGTTTATTGCCTTTTTCTGCTAAAGGCTTTTGATGTTTACAACATTTTCAATATAATCTCACAAATTTTAAGTTATGGAAAAAAACTGGGTTGAGCCATACTCGAACTTACGTTGTTATAAACAATAACAGAGGTGCCACTATATTTTAAAAACATTTATTCTTAATATTATAAAAATATATTTTTTAATATTCAGGGGTCGTTCCATCAGAAATCATCCAATGCTGGATAAGAAGTGAAGAATAAATTGGTGACTTGGAATATTTGGGATAGGTAGTTTAAGGAACAAATAATTTAATTTTTTGAAGGAAAAGTTTATAGAATAACGGTCGCGCGATAACCACCGTCAGTTCACATGCAAGAAGAATATTATTAAACCATCAATTTTTATTTTTTGAAAACTTTATTTTGGAAAGTTTTTGTTTGAATTATTCCACTTCATCTGGTAAGACAAACAGGATAAATCCTAGTCATAAGAAGAAGAAGATCTGGCGCCAAACGAGGGGGTTTCTTGTGAACAATTTTTAAGGTGATTTTTGGAAACTTTAAATTGAAGTAAATTTATTTATCAAAAATAATTATCTATTAAGAGCGCTCCGGATCACGTGACTTTCTCTGTCTACGTAGGGAACGTTTAATTCGACTATTATATAAAAAAAAGTTAATTTTGCTTTTGCTATTTCATTTTTAAATGTATTTTGAATCGTGGATACTCCTTCAAATTTGAAAAAAAAAATTAATTTTTTTTTATTGAATTTAAATATTATTCGAAATAATATTGAGTATCCACTATTTGTCTTTATATATTATTAATAATAGATCAAATTGTTTACATAAAATAATTGCGTTATAGCCTACAGAAGTTCCTTTCGTAATCAAAAGGAAGGCGTTTGATTGGCTTTCGACTGAGAAAGTCACGTGATCCGGAGTGCTCTTAACTAAATTATTATTATAAGCCTTAATTTCATCATGAATATAACTATCCCTATTTTGGGATTTACAAATGCGTTTGAAGGGGAGAATTAAACCCCGCATATATATACATTATATTTGTTGCCCTCTTTGTTACTTTCCTTTTCTTTTATAATCTTGGATATTTTGACGCTTCAGAGGTTGTAAAACTTCTCTCCATCCCTGTCTATGGTAAACCTTCGCCCTCTAATCTCTCGCGACCATCTTTCCCAGGTCGCTGGTCACTAAGTCCCACCATCCATCTTTGACCATTTTCTTAAACTTAAACCATTTTTACTACGCAATCTTGCCATAATTAGTACGTCGTCCGCGTAGGCTACTATTTGTCCTTCTCTTGTGCCATCTTCACCTGTTTCTCTAATTATTTTTTCCAGCACTATAATATTAAACCTTCGAAACAATCCATTTCTAATTATTAATCTAAGTATATCTATCTAATTAATTTAGCTGGTATTTTCATTTCTTATCTTTTATAACTTATATCCGCTTTCCTTGACCATCTTCAATAATTTTCTAGGTCTTCCCTTTGTTCAGTTCTCAACCATTCCAACCTTCTCTCTGCTTTTTTCTTACTGTATTCCATGCACTCCTCGTCGAACCATTCCATGTTTTAAGGATGGGATAATCTTGGGCAGCTGGGGGATGTTTGTAAATAAAACACAAACGAGATACGTCGACCGGTTTCGGCTATAATTTAGCCATTCTCAGGATTAAAAGATTAAAACTTTTTATTCCGTCTTTTATGTTTTTGACTATGTGCACTGGAGTTGCCTAATGCTTTGTTCAATTCAAGCTTAAGTACGAGGTAATTTGTAAATTATTTTCTTTATATACCGGCAACGTTTGTTACCTCATTTTCTGTACCTTTTAGTCCTGAGGATGGCTAAATTATAGCCGAAACCGGTCGACGTATCTCGTTTGTGTTTTATTTACAACATCCCAAAGGTGCCCAAGATTATTCCATGCTTATCTGACTCTGGGGTGAGATTTTTTCCTTCATTCCATATTTTTATCGATTTTTCTTTATCCAACTATTTTTTTGAGATCAATAATACATGGTCTATCTGGTTTCCTTCATTTTTTCCCACGCCCATATTATTTTATGCAACTTCTTATGTTTATATTTAGGGTATACCGTCAATTCATCGCGGTCAATTCATCGCGGTCAATTCATTGCTGGCGTCATCATCGCGTGCGACGATAAACCATTTTAAAAAGCAACAGATTGTTTTAATAAAGTGGAGATTTGTCCTCTTGTAGATAATTGGACGAGTGGCCCTTCTGAGAAATTTGTAATTAGAAGTTTTCAGTTGTATGATGCCTAAAATAAAATTTAATTAGTGAAAGTGCGGAATTGTGTTGATTTGATTTGCCCGCGAAGCGCCAAGATAAGGGTGTAAAAATTTTCATATTTGAGGTATGGTACCAACAAAGGAGGTTCTTTCTGGTGACCATTTTGGAAAGATGGGTGGGCTTATTTTTCCTCTGTTGTTAATTTACGAATTTCTGAGTTTCTGGAGTCAAGGTTGATTCCGGAAGTATTTGATTGATTAATTATGCGTTATTCTTGGATACGGGAACTTTTTGACTTATTAGAAAGGGATAATTTGGAGATTTTGTTAAGTGTCCACATGGTCAAATTTGACCCACCATTTTGTGAAAATTTTGATATCTTTGGAGTAGTAGATGATCTGATCACCCAGTTATTATTTGAGTAGATGATCAAAAACTGTATTAGTTGATTTCTGGATTAATCTAATAGAGAAGTTAAATAAAGGAAGATTATAAATTTTTGGAGGTTAGAATCCCACATATGTCGCTATTGGTGTTATTTGCAAGCCTGAGGGCAGGATAACTATATTTTGGATTATATGAGGACGTTACCATCATTTTTTTGAGATAACAGGAGAGTACTGGTTGCACTGTTGCGGCACATCTGGATTGGCTTCCATTTATATAGATTAGGTTTTGTGTGTGGTCGATAAAAACGATTGCAGCGATAGCATTCGGAAGTGGGGTTACACAGAAAATTTACAAGGTATGTCATAAACTTTTTATTTTGTATTTGAATTTTTTACATTTGATTCCTTCGTGCGTGCAAGGAGTAGGATATGATATATGATTATGAAGAATTTACTTATTGAATAAGTAAAGTCCCCTTGCATAAGTTAGAGAAGGATTAATTGGGACTTGTAACGATCTCATATTTCAATTTTATCAAATAATCTGTTGAGTTCGGTCGTAAATGAAAATAGCACATGAACTCTATCTTTTCCGCAATTAAAAATTTGTTTATTTTGATCCTGAGTTTTATTTGAATTTAATAAGGCATCCTTCGGCGTATTTACAGAACCTGAAGAGAACATTAGAGTCATAGCTAGTCGGAGCAATATGATATAGGTATGAACTTCTCTGTTATGTTTATAATGGTGTTCATTTTTTCCAAAATTAATAAAAAATGGGCTAAATTTACAGGATATTTAAAAAATAAAAAATTTGTTTTATTAAAAGCTTTCTCGAATTTGGAATTGACGGGTATAATGTTTTCGTCTTGATTTATGGTTTTTGTGCCGTTTCAATTTAATATTCATACAAATTAGTTAATTTCCTTGTTGAATAACAAGACGTTTGAACGCAACTATATAAAAATGGGGATTTAAGTTATTTTCGACATCTAATAAATAAAAACAAATTAATTTATAATTAAATTAATATCTTCTTCTGCTTTTGGCTAGGGTCAACCCTGTTTGCCTGGCCTTCGGACTATTCAGTGGAAGAGGAAGAGGATGGAGAGAATTAAATTAATATAAAAATATCAAATACTTTTAATATAGCAATAGGTAATACAAATGAGATGTGTAGAATACGCTCAGGCTAAGTTGGAAGGGTTGTATGGCTAATGTGCAGTAACGAGAATTGGTTTGGTCCGTTTACACGACAGCACTGGCACGTTCTCCCTCCACCTCTACTGCGCAATAATAAGCCACAACTCTTCTAACTTACTCTGAGCTTACTCTAACAACTAAAGCTCTCATAATGAAGAGATATAATATAAATTGTAGATTAAAAGTACATAAATAGAAACTCAATAAATTATAAATTATCTAAAATTATTGCACTTATTATGTAAATAATACATGTTAATAATTATTATTACTGATAAAATGATAATACATGAAAATTAATAAATAGTTAAACTGAAAATACTGATAGCAAATTGAATCATATTTGCGTTACTTAACTAAATTAATTAAAACCATTATTTAAGTAGGTATATCGCTTAAAATATATCCTCCTAGTTTTCGGTAAATTCGTTCTTCCATTGGAAGTTCACCAATAAGATATTTGCTTAAACTGCGTGTTGCAGATACACTGTGACCTGTACCCCTGAATGCAAAACTTGCATCTCTTCCAGCGCATTCCAATAAAATTTCGCTACCACCAGGATGCTAGAAATTAAATGTAAAAATTGTTAATTTAGCAAAGAGAAAGTTTAATTTGAAATGCAAGTTATGAGGTGGATTTTCAGCTCCATCATAAATTAAAATTCAAAAAAATAAATAATTTAAATACCTTATTTAAAAAATCGGTTACGTCATATACACGATCGTATATAACAATCCAACAATCGGAATAATCATCATGAAATGAAACTTCTTGTAAACTGATAATCCGTTCCCCTGGAGTGGTAGTCGAAAGTGTAACCGGAGTGGTGTACTTTACAACATCGCCGGTCACCGCAGATATTATCGCTACTTGAGCCATATTTCAAAAAATTTTAAAAATTACAAACTATTTCAAAAGTTATTAAGTAGGTATTTAAAGTTATACAACGTTTTCAATCGGAGTAAAGTATAAAACTGGAATGAATTATCAAGCTCACGCTTAAATATACGAGCACCTTGTCTGATGTAAAGTTTATGAACGATTACATTAAATTCAATTAACAAATAGTCGATAACATTTCACACGAAGGCGATGTATTGCGATCCAAATAAATTTAATCGTGTAAAAATTCTACCTTATTATGGTTTTCAACTATTATGGATTATCTTTTATTAAATACGCTGACGTATACAAAACTAATGTTTTTATTACAAAATTAATATTATTGCCGTTTATTATTATTAGTCCGTTAGACGTACCACGTTTTATATTACAAAACAGAAAAATAATAAACAATAAAATAAAACATCATGTATTACTACAAAATACTTACTGCTTCATAAAGAGTACCCTCGCCGATCGTTCCTTTTGGATAATATTCGGACACCAACGAAATATATTTTTTAATTTGAATTTAAAAATCCGAATTTAAAAATAAATTTAGCCCACTGCTTTTGAATGATATATTAATGACAATGGCGGATTTCCTACTTGAGAGGCCCCAGGAGCAATTTAAATTTGAGGTCCTCCTCTAAATATTTTTACTACCCTTACACCCTCAAATGTGCATTCTACTCACATTTATTTTTATTCCAAAAACGCTGAATTTTGAGACCCTCTTGATATATGAGGCCCCAGGCGCGCACCTCATGCGCCTGTTCGGAAATCCGCCACTGATTAGTAATGATTATACCCTTTTCAAATATTATAAGAGAGACACCCAGGGATATAGTGGACAAGAATTTTTAACAAACTTAGTAAATCCTTTATAACTATGAATAATTAGGAACTATTTAGTGCCGGATTAACGCAGTAGCAAATGCTATGGACCCGCGCCTCTGGGGGCCCCGTGCGCTCATTTTACATTTTCAGTTAGGATAAGCTAAAAAAAGAGTTCATTAGAAAAATAGAAGGGCTCTGGTAGTATTTATTTAGAGATCGATAGTGTTCAAACTATCCCTGTAGCTGAGGTAAAATTGGACATTACAAAGGAGATGGTTTGAGCTAATGAAAAAATGGTAACAAATATTAAATTCAAATATTTGAAGTATTTAATAATATTATAAACATATAACAAGTCTATATTATTAATTTAACTGAAGCAAAAATACAAGTAAAAATACATCAAACTGATATGGAGATAACTAGAGTGTGGAATTTATGCACTAAAAAGTACCAAATATATGCACATGCATATGCAGCAATAAATGTCTGAAATATGCACGTATATGTTTTAAAAATAAAAGATTATGCAGTAAAAAAACAAAAACGTAACCCAAAAGTATAACTAACCAGCAGTAAAATTTGGCACGGAAATATTTTTTTTTAAATAATAAATAAAAATAATTTTTAAAAAAATTTTAATTTGAAATTATTTTATAAAAGTTTTTTTAAAAGTTTTCTTAAACTTTTTTTATGGGAAAGGCAAAGGGAACCACCCCATTAACATTTCCCTAGTAAAGTCTTCCTGGCTTAGCCAGGAAGATCGCCTACGTCTAAAGAAGATATGGCACTAAGAAGAAGAAGAAACTTTTTTTAAAAGTTTTCTTTAACTTTTTTTTTAATTCTTTCAATTGGGGTTGAAAAAGTAACTAAAAAAAGTAACCATTTATTAAAAAAGTAACCAGCTGAGCACCCTAGGACGCGATTTTCTTTGCAAAGCTGTTCTTTTTAAAGATATTTTTGCAAAGTTTATCTTTTTAAAGGGGGTTAAATTATGTTGTCAGAACATTTTTAAATAATATTTTCTTCAAGTTAAGAAAATTATGAAAAATATGCACTTATATGTATTAAAAATAAAAACATATGTAATATGCAGTAAAAATAAAAACATATCAAATATGCACTATCAAATTTTGGTTTTAAACTTTAAAGTTTTAGAAACGGATAGATACAATTTTTTACGACTCTAGGAACAAGCAACGAAAATATGTATTTACATATAATTCCACACTCTAGATCTAGAGATAACTAAACAGCTGCCCACACTATCCCCAGGTCTAAACAAAATAAAATATAGTTGTTTTTGCAACCTCTTTTTTTGCAGTATTCTAAATATCTTCAGCAAACTCCAAATAAGTTCAACAAAATACTTTCAAAATAAAATAACTAAATTACAACAATAAATTGATGCAAATATTATCAAGCTACCATCAAAAAATTAAAAATTTGATTTACTTTGTAATGTTCAAACTCAAACATAATACTGAATGATGGTTTGGCATGCATATAGCACTTAAAAAATTTACTGTGATTCCATCCACGCAACTGTGGTTGAAATTATAAAAATGTCCAATTATCTCTATGTCCAAACTGGTCCCTGCTTTCCCCTACTATATTTTTATTCTCTGAATTAGTAAAGAATTATACGTATTTACTTTTTAGAAAAGTAAACGTGGTAATTGCATGATCAATTTTTCAAAAAAATCAGCAAAAGCTAAGTATGAAAAATGTCCAATTATCTCTATGTCCAAACTGGTCCCTGCTTTCCCCTACTACATTTTTATTCTCTGAATTAGTAAAGAATTATACGTATTTCCTTTTTAGAAAAGTAAACGTGGTAAGTGCATGATCAATTTTTCAAAAAAATCAGCAAAAGCTAAGTATGAAAAATGTCCAATTATCTCTATGTCCAAACTGGTCCCTGCTTTCCCCTAATACATTTTTATTCTCTGAATTAGTAAAGAATTATACGTATTTCCTTTTTAGAAAAGTAAACGTGGTAAGTGCATGATCAATTTTTCAAAAAAAAATCAGCAAAAGCTAAGTATGAAAAGAAAACTGTGCGTAGATTTAAAAATTAATCAAAAACGAATTTTCAAACATAACTGCGAATTAGTATAATATCTTGTAAAATTATAAATTTTGACAAAAACTTAAAAAAATACAAAAATATTAGAATTTTAACTGTAAGTTAGTGTAAACTGTGATAGTTTTTGAAATTACTTTTTACATAGCCTCTTTGTAGTTAATTTTTGAAACTAATGCAATAAGTTTTCTTATTTTATTTCGTTTATAATATTTTTTCCTTTCTTTTAATATTTGTTATTATAATACTATTAATAAATATTAAAAATTTATACAAACGTAGAAACGTACTAATATTATTGTGCTTAATTTTATTTTTAATTTATGTAATAATAAATTAGTATTTTCAATAAAAAGATAAAATAATAAAGTGTAGCTATGCTGTATTAAGAAAATATAGATGATGTTATAATTTATTCAAGTGATACAATCTGTATTATTTTCAAAGTAAATTCAAAAGTTATTGCAATTTTTTTATATTTTTTGTGATAATGTAAGATATAACTTTTGTGCCAAATATTTTATATAATTTCATAATATTTATTAGCTTATCAATGAAAATAAATTCGAATGAAAACAACTATAGTAATAATTAAAATTTAATAGATTACTATAATTTTAGTAAACTAATGTTTAGATAATAATAAAAGTATATCTCCACTTTTTAATGTTGACTTTTCTTCGTGATAGGCATCATCTGTTATTAACATACTGATTTTCAAAATTTTTCAACAATTTGTTGCTACGTGATGAAACTAAATAAATTGAACATAACACGATAAAAAGCAAAAATACATTTCGTAAATTTTTTTTAATGAAACTGATGATTGCTACATCAGATACACAAAAAGGTTAATTTTTCACACACAAAATTACATCAGATAGGTATAATTATACAGGGTGGACCATAAGTCTCTTAACATTTGAGAAGCCCACTGCTTCCGCGCGGGTGGGGATATCGGGGTGGGGAAGGTATCAAACACTAGATCGGCTAATAGGAATTTACAATTTAGTACCATGGCATAATTCACCCGAGCTCAACGTGGGCTTTACGTTCGCGAGTACTATCGAAACAACGATTCTGCGACCAAAGCTAGACTGGAATGACACTAAATTGAAGCACCAAAAGCCCTTACACTCACCGAAAGTTATTGTATGGGCGGCATTATCAGCGAGAGAAATCATTGGTCCATATTTTTATGAAGATCAGAGAAGCCGTCCTCTTACTGTCAACACAGAGCGATACATTGCGATGTTATAGAAGTTTCTTGCACAAGCGTTACAGAACTTCTCAGGTTACAGTCAACCATAATAGCACATAATGTAACGATAGGACCTTTGCAAGTTTATATTTGACTTGGCAAGGCCAAATCACACCTCCAACGACTCTAATAGCGGCAGTTCGTGAAATTTTTTACCAAAAACTGATATCCAAAAGAGGTGACATTAATTGGCCACCCTGCAGTCCGAATTTGTCCCCAATAGACTTTTTCCTTTGAGGATACCTTAAAAGTAAAGTTTACAACAGCAGCCCAGAGACTTATAGAAGAATTAAAAGAAAAGATATGCAACGAAATGTAAAACATTTCAATTTTCAATCAAAAATCGAAACCCTCATTTGTGCACTTGAAAATACAATAAAGAGTTCTTGATTAATTCTGCTTGTTTATTTTTAATGGCCGGTGAATGACGTCATGGAAATTTTACAGGCTAAATTCCTATTAGCCGCTCTCGCGTTTGATACCCCCCCCCCGATACCCCCTCCCGTTCGGAAACAACGGGCTTCTCGAATGTTAAGAGACTTATGGTCCACCCTGTATTTTCTTATTTAGTGAAAAATAACTAGATTAGTAGTAGTACTATTATAATGATGGGTATTAAAATTTCGATAATCGACTTGGAAACAATTAAAGATCTTGCTTTTGAAATTTATTTAAAAAAAATAATATTTATTAAAATATATTGTGTAGTCATTTAAATAATTATTTTACAACGTAATAGAACGATTTGTTCTTTTTCTCTACGACCTTTTATATATATGTGTGATAACAAAATGCGTTTTAATCAAATTTATCAGAATAACTATTTTGATTACATTTTTACAAAACCAAGCATTATTTATTTTGATTTTAGTGCAATTTTTAATTTAAACTTTTTGATAAAAATTTGAGACGGTCGGAGCATAGTGGTCATGCGAGTTGACTATGAACGCTAAATGCCCGGTTCGAATCCGGGTGAAGTAAGAACTTTATTCTGACCGTCTCTCTGGTCCTCCAGGTTGAGGGTCGGGTTGATGGGACAGCTCCTCATCACCTGTAAAGAAAACAAAAAAGCTCATGGAACCATGACCAAGTCTCGCAAGAGTCTTGGCAAATGGGAACGGATAAGCAGTTAAACTGTAGCTTGATGTATTATGAGGTGTTTACTTACCTTGCAATGCAAAAAAGCAGTCCTAATAGATATATATGATAAAAATTTAAGTATGCTCGAATAATCTGAAATTTAATGAAAATATTAATTGTTTTGTAATAAACACCGGAAAAATAACGAAAAAATTCTAAGCTCTAAGATGCATTAGATTTGCAGTTAGTTTTGATTCAGTGCAATTTGTGATTTACATTTTTTGATAAAAATTTAAATTTGTTCAAATATTCTGAAATTTAATGAAAATATTAATTCTCTTGTAATAAACACAGAAAAAAGAACGAAAAAATTCTAAGCCCTAAGATGCATTAGATTTGCAGTTATTTTGATTACAGTGCAATTTTTGATTTAAACTTTTTGATAAAAATTTAATTTTGCTCAAATAATCTGAAATTTAATGAAAATATTAATTATTTTGTAATAAACACCGGAAAAATAACGAAAAAATTCTAAGCTCTAAGTTGCCTTAGATTTGTGCAGTTATTTTGATTTCAGTGCAATTCTTGATTTAAATTTTTTGATAAAAATTTAATTTTGTTCAAATACTCTGAAATTGTATGTAAATATTAATTCTCTTGTAATAAACACAGGAAAAATTACGACAAAAATCTAAGGCTTCTAAGATGCCTTATTTTTTATTTTGATTTCAGTGCAAAATTCTTATTTAAATTTTTTGATAAAAATTTAAATGTGTTCAAATATTCTGATATATTATGAAAATATTAATCCTGTTGTAATAAACACAGGAAAAATAACGAAAAAATTCTAAGCGTTAAGATGCATTAGATTTGCAGTTATTTTGATTACAGTGCAATTTTTGATTTAAACTTTTTGATAAAAATTTAATTTTGCTCAAATAATTTGAAATTTAATGAAAATATTAGTTATTTTGTAATAAACACCGGTAAAATAACGAAACAATTCTAAACTCTAAGATGCATTAGATTTGCAGTTAGTTTTGATTCAGTGCAATTTGTGATTTACATTTTTTGATAAAAATTTAAATTTGTTCAAATATTCTGAAATTTAATGAAAATATTAATTCTCTTGTAATAAACACAGAAAAAATAACGAAAAAATTCTAAGCCCTAAGTTTCATTAGATTTCCTGTTATTTTGATTACAGTGCAATTTTTTATTTAAACTCTTTGATAAAAATTTAATTATGCTCAAATAAACTGAAATTTAATGAAAATATTAATTATTTTGTAATAAACGCCGGAAAAATAACGAAAAAATTCTAAGCCCTAAGATGCACTAGATTTGCATTTATTTTGATTTCAGTGCAATTTTTTGATTTACATTTTTTGATAAAACTTTAAATTTGTTCAAATATTCTGATATAATATTATGAAAATATTAATCCTGTTGTAATAAACACAAGAAAAATAACGAAAAAATTCTAAGCCCTAAGATGCCTTAGATTTACAATAATTATTTTGATTTCAGTGCAATTTTTGATTTACTACATCTTTTGATAAAAATTTAATTTTGTTCAAATATTCTGAAATTTAGTGAAAATATTAATTCTGATGTTGTAATAAACACAGTAAAAAATAACGAAAAAATTCTAAGCCCTAAGTTGCCTTAGATTTGTGAAGTTATTTTGATTTCAGTGCAATTCTTGATTTACATTTTTTGATAAAAATTTAATTTTGTTCAAATACTCTGAAATTGTATGTAAATATTAATTCTCTTGTAATAAACACAGGAAAAATTACGACAAAAATCTAAGCCTTCTAAGTTGCCTTAGATTTGTGCAGTTATATTTTGATTTCAGTGCAATTTTTGATTTACATTTTTTGATAAAAATTTAAATTTGTTCAAATATTCTGATATATTATGAAAATATTAATCCTGTTGTAATAAACACAGGATAATTAACGAAAAAATTCTAAGCCTTAAGATGCATTAGATTTGCAGTTATTTTGAGTTTAGTGCTATTTTTGATTTAAATCTTTTGATAAAAATTTAATTTTGTTCAAATATTCTGAAATTTTGTGAAAATATTCATTCTATTGCAATAAACACCGGTAAAATAACGAAAAAATTCTAAGCCCTAACCTTGGATTTGCAGTTATTTGGATTTCAGTGCAATTTTTGATTTAAATTTTTTTATAATTTAAAATTTTTTTGACAAAAACCAGTCAGAGTGCGTTGCGAGTATAACGTGTTTTTTCTTAATTCCAACAATATCATATCATTGTCATAACAAGCTCGTAATAATATTAGGGGAAAATATATACGTAGGTATGCGCCGAAAAAAAACAAACATTTTATGTATTTTAAAATATCAAATGAATGTAAAAGAAGTAATACGTTTTGTCTTAAGATATACAAGTTTCGTGAGAATAAAATGAAAAGTGTAATTTCAATAGGTAACCAACAAGATACATTGCAAAATATTAATTACACTTTGGTAAATTAATTAATAGACTATGAATTTAAAAAATTGTTTAGCGTATTACCTACTACTTTAAAAGGCAATTTAAATATCTATAATTTCTTAATTGTTATTTCGCTTTAATTGCAAATATTTTTTAGTTATTATTATACCATTTTAGATTTACATATTATGACTGATCTACTATGATAACCTTTTTGGATCTTATTAAGACTTTGATCTGTATGCAAATCACTCTGATCAATCAAATAATATTAAAATATTATTCATTTATTTATAGTATCAAAAATATTATATAATAATTAGGAACGAATTTATATGCATAACAGACCGGTCTTGAGGTAACACCCCATAAATACGATAATTAATAAATAAATAAAATTATATTATAAATATTATCAAGTTAACAATTAAATCAATTTGTGCATGCAACGTTCGCCCTTTAATTTTTATTTTAGTAAAAACTTTTCTACCAATTATTGATTAAGCCAGCACGGGGTCCGCAGTAAATGTTGTTGAGGACCCTCTCCTATTGTTTTTAAGGGGTTACATCTATTTGAAAACATTTTTTTTACAGTTTTTTGTTTCTTGGCTTAAATGATGTATAAGCAAAATAGAACACAATAGAATGAAGAGCAGAATAAAGAATTGAGAAATAAAACAAAAACAATAATAAGCGAGGTGCACGATGAAAGCTGGAAAAGATATATTACCAATATTATGGAAGAAGATATTATACACGGAAGACAGCTAAATGCTTAAAAAACAATGAAACACATAAACAAAGATGAAAAGGACTTATAAAATCAACACCATCCCTTCCAATGTCTGGATTGACCATTATAAGAAATTGTGGTATGACCAAAACACAGAAGAAAACCATGATGATGCCAACTCAATTGGCAGATGTGATGGGGTGGATCATTAACGATACAAGAACTTCACAATGCAATGAAAGTACTGCGCAATCGTAAAGCTACAGACACCGACAATATAAACATTGAGTTACTTAAAGTATGGTGGACCATTACTAGAATTCCGACTTTTACATCTTATTAATATGTGCTGGAGCTACAAAACCATCCCACGGGAGTGAGGAATAGCCAAGGTAGTATCATTGTTCAAGAAATGAGAAAGCTGGATCAGACACTAACAACGACATGTTGCGTTCGTGGAATATACAAAAACTTTCGATAAGGTTAACAGAAAGAAACTGTGGAAAATATTGAGAAAAAGAGGTTTCCCAAGACACCTGGTAGATATCGTGAAGAGTTTATACAAACACACTGCTATACAAATTGTAAATAGTGACGAAGAAACAGAAGTTATACGTATCAATCATGGAATTCGACAAAGGTGTGGTTTGTTGCCGATATTGTTCAATCTATACATGGATGATATGATAAAAACTTGGAAATCAATGGTTCCACATGGTATACAGCTTGGGAAAAATAAATTTGTCAACATGCACAATATTATTTGCAGATGACCAAGCACTGATAACAGCTACAGATGACGATCTGCAAAGAGCAATGCACCTCTGGAATGTCTTATCTGGGGAATATAACTGCAAAATATCTATAACAAAGTTGAAGAATGTCTTTTTAAGGAAAAGATCCCATTGGGTCAAAAATATGTCTGCTTGAACAAATTTCGAATTTCAAGTACTTCGGATTCGATGTATAGTACGAGTATAACAACGATATCGCAAATAAAGTAACTTTATTTCCAAGGAATGTATGGAATAATTAGACTAACGCTAGGAAAGCGATGTAGATGAGAAACACAGATGAAATTCTACAAGGTAATAGCGCACGGTGGTTCCCACCTTGCTTTACGGAAGCGAGACTTGGATAGCAACAACCCGACAGAAAGCTAAAATGCAAGCAGCGGAAGTGAAGTTCCTGCGAGCAGTAAATGGCTGCACATTATTGGACATCAGAGTAGAATCGCAAATCTTCTCTATAGAAGAGAGAATGATAGATTGTAAACGCCAATGGAAGGGGCACGTGGAAAGGATGGAAGAGCAGCGGTTGCCAAAACATACCATGGAATACTGCCCGAGAGGAAAGAGAAAGAGAAAATAATGGGCTAACTGAGAATCGGATATTGTCATCAGTCATATTGATGTTCTATTTTATAAGGCTTTAATGTTGTTTATAAAATGTTGGGGTTGGTGTCCGTTGGGAGGTACCCTCTCTTTGCCATAACATCCCAAAGCTTTTCTCTAATCACTCTATCGAAGACTTTCTTAAAGTCAACAAAGGCCATTATGTGTCTCTCTGTTATTGTATTCGCGGTGCTTTTTAATAATTTATTGAAGTACGAAGATATTGGGTCCCGTTCTAAAGCCTGATTGTTCCTTTATGCCTCGGAAATTTTCGCAGTTTGTTCTGTCACCTTTCTTGAAGAGAGAAATTACCTTCGTCTTCAGCCATTTCCGCGGAATTTTCCCCCTTTTCTAGCACATATTCATGAAGTGCAGCAGTCGTAGTGCCATGAAGGGGCCTGCATTTTTGAAATTGCGTGCTTCGGAGGTCACGTTAAGTCGGCGCCGGCGCGGCGGTCCCCTTAAGTTGATGAATTGACACCGTTAACAAAAAACAGGGCTATAGTCACATCTGAAGGTTAGCCTAGCAAGCTGCTACTGGATGTAAAACAACTACTATAGTCCAAAAATCGATATGCGGACTACTCACCAACCCGTCTGGCCAGCGTGGTGAGTTATGTTATTACCAAAACCTCCATTACTGGAGAGGCCTATGGTCCAGGAATGGACTAGAGTAGGCTGAAGAAGAAGAAATTAACCAATTGGGTATAGCCATTTATTTTATATGATTTGATATTTTTCTAATACAAAAAAGTTTGGATAGTTGGTACAACCAATTAAAATAAAATACCAACCAAAAAAACAAAAAAGAATTCAAATTCTTGAATGAAATTGAAGAATTCTCGCATTCCCGGGATCCCGATCTTAAATCCCGGGATTGCGATTTTTGTCGCAAAACCCTCTCATTTTTTAATGATAATTTTTAGCTCTCTAATCTAAATCGGAAATAATTTTAATAAAATTTAATAAAAATCACGGTTTACACTATCACCGTGTAAACCTCGGGATGTAATTTTGATTATTTTCAATAAATTAGAAATACCATTTTCTCTGAATTCCCCTCGTATAGTAACCAGAAATACTGTAAAGAGGGCGCACTAATCTAATGCCAACTGTAATTTGGGTTTATGTCTTGGATAAATGTCAATACAAATTAACTTTTATGGCTTTTAAGGAAGTAAACATGTATTTTTAGAATGTCTAAAATTAAAAATGCTTGCAATGCACTGATTTCATAGAAAATAATGACTTCGTTAAACGTAAGTTTGTAATTCTTGCATAATTTTAATTCAGAACATAACTTTTCTTTAGGAAAAGTCGATGGATAATAATTCAGAAAGTCAAGTCATAGAAGAAAAGAGATTATGGATAGGAAATTTGGATCCAAGAATAACTGAGTAAGTAATTTATATCTAAAATATTACAATTAAATTTTAATATTAAGGAAACTAAGTAAACAATAAAAATAAAATTCTTTTCGTAAGCCTTCACTTTCTTGTTTACTTAGCTTACATTAATATTAATTTCATAAGTTTATATTTTAAATATAATATCGCAAATTTTAAACCTTTAACTAACATAAATTTGTCTTTGTCCAACTGGTACCAATTACTAAAACTTCTACAAAAATATGGTTCCATTGAAAAATTTGATCTCTTGTTTCATCGTACGGGTACTCTTGCTGGACAACCTCGTGGATATGCATTTGTGACTTACTTGAAGAAAGATGATGCAGAGCAGGCAAGAATGCAACTCAACAACAAACAAATTGGAGTCAAAAAAGTTGTGGTAACTTGGGCCCACAGTGTCAGTGGAGTAAGTAACTTTGTTGTGAAATTTCTAAATGCAAACTAACTTTGTTTTGTTAGGAAGAACCAGTTAAGCCCAAAAGTGATGTCGTGATTCCAGCATTGGCAATGTCCAAATCTGAAAGCAAAGTTAACAGAGAATCTCAAATAGAAGCTATCGAAGCAAAACTTAAGTTGATGGAAAAGAAGAAAGATATTCAAGAATTGGAAATAAATAAGACTGTGGCCGCAGAACCTTCTGCTGTGTCATTATACCAAAACAAAAAGCCAGAGGCCTCTACTACCTCAAATAACTTTAATATTAAATATAAGCACACCACAAGACGGAACGACAAACGGAAAGCACCTTACACCAAACAGTATTTTAAGAAATAATGCTATCCTTATTTTATTTATTAACTTGTTTAATTTATTTATTTACAGTTTTTTGTATAATAAATGCCATTAAAAAATAAAAAACTTTATTTCATTTTTAACAATTTAAAAATATTTCTGGTGCATGTACATTATAAGTGAAACAAGTAAAGCTATAACAGCAATCCCCATTGATAGATAAATGTATTTGCTGGTCGATTTTGGAAGTTTTTGTAAGACTTCCACACTTTCAGCTTCTAATCCTTCGTTATACAAATCTGTTAGGTCTGAAAAATTATATTTTTACAATCTCATTTATATGAAACGCCAAACAAATTTGTTTTAGTACCAGCTTGTCCTTCTATATCCTTAATGGAATTCGGTTGACTAATTTTTATGTCCAACAATTCTTGAAGGGAAATCTGAGCTTCTTGAGGGCCTTCCCCAGGGAAGAGATAATCTGATAATGTTATTTTATTGTTGGGTAAGTTTACCAAAACGCGACGTGGTGGTTCATGAATGCTGTTTGTGTCTGGAATAAAAATTTAGTTTTAAAAATGGTACAGTGATTCACCAACTTAATTTGGCTAAACTTTTTCTGACTTCATTGGTCACTGCACATAGAATTTTATAAATATTAAAAATGCCGATGAGATAAATATGACAAGAAAACTTTCCTAAAAATTTACCTTAGATAAAAAAATAATCATTAAATTTAAAATACTTTGAAACGCCATACATAATAATTGAGGGAGTTGGGGAAGTATTTTAATCATCCTGTATGCTCAATAGTTCAGCACATTAAAAATTAACATTATAAATACCTTCAGGCGAACCGTGCTCTTCTTCTATGAGTGAATCCCAATGCATCTCCAATCTTGCAGCTAAACTTCTAACTAAATCTTGGGTAACAGCCTCAGAAGCATCACTAACAGTAGCTTTTGGATGTAACCACAATTTACAAGCAACATGACCAGCCAAACGAATTTGTCCACCACAACTTTTCAATTCCATGCTGCTTTTCAAATTTCTACCATCCTAAACCAACAAATTAAAATACGAAAAACCTCAAAACACTGAGAAGCTTACATAAGGTAAAATAATAGTAACTTGCATGGGTTTAACATCTCCATTTTCGTGATGCCCTGACTTGTTACGAGGAACTTTCTTCTTCTTGCCAATTAGTTCTAAACAATCATCCCCATCCTTAATCTCTCCATCGAATATAAACACCCCCGATTTAAAATTGTCATTTATGGATGATAAAATATCGTGCATATGCTTCTTTAACGACCAATTGATCTGATCTTCCATAATTGGAAATAATTGATCCAACTCATACTTACATTCAACTTGTAACCATTTTACGGTTAACTTAGGCTGAAATTTAATTTCGGCATGTTTGATTGTTGATGTTTCAACATCGTAACTTTTACATGCGTAAGAATGTGTTTTTGTGCAATAATTTAGAATCAATCTTTCTGTAGAATTTGGATTCCCATACAAAAATTTATTTGTGTTCAGCCTCTTGTGTATTTGTGAAAGTATGGCTTTAATTTTCGATGAAAAGGGAGACAGAATGTCTTCTTGGGATACCACAAAAATTCCTAAAATGTACATGCCACCTGGCAACATTCTGGTAACATGTTTCGCATGATCTGCCACCCAACCTTCCAAAACATCAGAAAACTTTTTAGGAGTTTTGACCGGAATGGTCGGTTTGCTAACGTCGTTGTGACAAGAAGGAGTTTTTGCCAAATGTATAATATAATCTTTAAATGGTGTGGGCTACAAAACTGAGAGTAAGCATATGTTATTGAAGTCGACCTCAATACCTTTACACACCTGACCTAAAATTAATCCGACACTGCAAGTGTCGAGTTTACCTAAATTTGTTATATAGGATAAAAAATTTTCGTCTGCTATTGCATTTCGCACCATTTTTTATAAGTAATATAAAAACACTGATAATTTTAAAACTACCGCATAAATTACCAAAAATTTAAAATGACACATACATCATGTCATTCGTCAAAACAAGTCTACCAATATCAAATAACCAAAAAATAAAATAATGAACATTTTAAGTTTAGTTACGAGGGTGCATTGGAAATTATAATTTTAAATTAATGAACACACTCAATTTTACATTTTTGTTTTTAATGCATAAAGTACGAACAACAATAAATTGCACAATTAATTCAATTATTGATTTAAACTTATTATTAGTTATCATCAGTACCATATACACAGGTTTGTGGCTTTGAGAAATTTCTGACTTGAAAAAGAGGAAATGGAAGAAAAATGTAAGGAAAGGATTGAGGGTTGGGGAGGGCGGGGAAGATAAAAAGTAAACTCTGGTTAAATTTAAGAGTAACCCTGTATGATTTTAGAATAGGGGGTGGTTAAAAAAAGGTCATAAGGTAAATAATTCGTACATTTAAAATTTAATTACGAATTAGGTACACAAATAAAACGGTCATTCCCTTTGCAATAACAACTACCCGCTGAATCGCAACCCCCAATGAAAGGGTGAACCCAAACAGAGACCAGAGTCCGTCACAATCCGGAGAGGACCTCTCCAGTTTGTTTGGTCACGATGTTAATAGACTAGCTCCTTATTCATGCGATGGCGTAGGTCGTGGCTTTATGAGAAAAGATGGGCAGCTTGGGTAAACTAAAATAAAACGCAAATAGTAATCAAATCCTTTAATTGGCATACATAATTTGAGAGATGCTATCACAGTTTCATTAATTGCAATGTAAATTACTGTGGTAAATAGACACACAATTTACAATAGGTTAATTATTATCATTATTGGTAAGGCCTCAACCTTCAAGTTCTAAATTGAGAGAACTTGAAGAGGCGTATATCCAAAAATGGATGTAAATAAAAACGCTAATGAAGATGAAGAATTAACAGTGAATTAAATACAAAAGCCAAAATTTTAAAAAATTTTAAAAATTAATACATAGTGCCAAAAACATAATTTTATGAAAATTTGGTATTCGGTCATATCATCAAAATATAATCTCATCAGTCAAAACATAATGGTCAGCCTAATTAATATTGGTGCTTCAAATTTCAAAAATATTTAATTTAAAATTACTTATCGCCCCAGGCGTGTACTGGCCCATCGGGCTACCGGGAGTTTCCCGGTCGTCCCACCATAAAGTTAGTATTGAAATGATCCCTCTGGACTCCAGGACAAAAAAGTTATCGACCTAGAAAAAAGAATAGAAATTTTATAAAAAAAATAGCAAAATGTAGAAAAAAGGATCGAATTTTCCGGGCCCTAAAAGCTCCCCAGCTCGCGCCTGTAATGCCCATATTCTTTTATTAAATTATGAATATAAAATGTGATATAGTGGACTGTAGAATAAACGAGTAAATTGCTTTGGTCTTGGTTGAAAAATACAGAGATGGCATTAGAACTGCTTTTCATGATTTAATTCAAATTTAATTTTAAATGATAATAATAATTAATTATTATGTTAGCTAAACCAATATTTCAAGAATATCTACTCTCTAAAATTTCTATAAATAATATTAGATATAAAAAATGTTTCATGTAGTTTATTACATTTAGAAAATTTTCCACTTCAAATCAGCGCATTTCGCTTGTGGACGTATCCAGCAGGCCGCATGGTCAATTACATCTCTAGCTTGTATGTATAAATTTTGGCTCCTCATGGGCGTCCATAGAATTTTTTCAATGTAAGCCAAACTCAACGCATAAAAGAACTAAAACATAAGTCGTAAATCTTATGTAAAGTTATGATGGATTCTAATTTAGAAAAAGAATTTTAAAGTTAGAAGCCAAAGTGGGGAAACTACCACCTTTTCTTTATTTTGACGCCCATGATGCCCATACTAAACCTAACCTAAAAAGTCGTAAACTTATGCCGGGTATCTGAAACATAAGCTACAGTTTAGTACCGAGCGAATCTACAATAATTAATAATATCGCAGCAATGCATTGGAATTACATTATTTATGATCAAGTTGAATTCATTTGATATCAGGCCCGTAGCCAGGGGTGCCCCCCCCCCGAAATATTGAAAAGACAAAGAAAATGAAAGGGGGAACAACCGAAAATTTTACATTTTACAAAAGGTTTTTTACAAGTGCCCCCCCCCCCCGAAATGAAATCCTGGCTACGGACCTGTTTGATATTAACCTGGATTGAATATAGATGTCGCCTTCGAATGCCTAATCGATTATTAAATTTTGTTAAAACCAAGCAAAAACAACCATAAATAAATAAAAAATAAATGTTAGCCAAAAAACTTAATGCTGACAATTTTACTCAGTCGCTGAGTATAGCTGAGAACTTACTTAGCCTTGCCCATTCAGGGAAACCTCTTACTAAGCCATACTAAGCTTCCGCTGACCGTTCCTGACTGTACCACCTATTCATCTAAATACACGAAAGGTGCAATTTATTTTTTGGCAGTGCAATATCAGCAACTTTTCCCCATGTATTTAACTAAGGAAATTTCGAAATTCAATTCCTTAAATGCCTTTCCTTTTTCTATATAACGTATTAGAGGAAATAAAATGCGATAAACGCATCTGGGACTGGTGCAAACGTAAATAAGTCAATAAAAATAACAAATTTTGACTATAATCCAGATACTCCAGATGAAATTTCGAAGAGTTAGTTTTAAGTAATTATTTTTTGTAAACACTAAATTGTCTGAAGAATTTTCTATCGGGTAAAATTGATAGCAACAAAAGTAATGTATTATTAGACTAGACGCTAAGATGAGCAATGATTTAAAGCACTAAATTTTAAAATCGATTTTGTAAAATAATCATGCTTACTTTCTGTCATAGCTATTAATATCATTAAACCTACGACATAGTCGGAGCAAAGTGGTCGAGTAAATTTACTATAACTATGAACATTAAATGCCCGGTTCGAATCCTGATGAAGTAAGAACTTTATTCTGGCCGTCTCTCTGGTCCTCCAGGTTGGGGGTCGGGGCAATGAGCCAGCTTCCATCACCTGTAAAGAAAACAAAAAAGCTCATGAACCATGACCAAGCCTCGGAAGAGACTTTACGAATGGAAATGGATAAGCAGTTGTTAATCTGTAGCTTGGTGTGTGTGATGTATTTACTAACCTATACTCTGTTTACCCAACAGATGCACCTAGGCTCATCCCCTAAAATTTAAGCCAATGAGTGCATCAACCAGTTTTACACGCTAAAAATTTCTACATACAAATTCAAATGATTGTATGACATTAAAAATTAATTTATAAGTTAAAAATACTATGACGTTAGTGTTGTAAACGGGAGTTTCAAAATTCGAGCAATAGAAAAATTCTATTCGAATATCCCGCGCGTTTTTAGGAAGGAGCTTCGGTGTACCTGTTGGGTAAACAGAGTATAGCAATGAATTAAAAGCAGTCAGAAATAGGTATATTATACATTAAAAAGTTTGGTAATCTTGGCCATAAATGTTATAAGACTCAATAGATCGATCTTGGATTTCAGAAACCAACAGTTTAACCGACGCGACCGGGATGTGACAGTAACTTCTCTTCTTACCAGGAAAACCAGATCGCTCAATTATTTGAACCTAGATCTTGCAATTCTTTTTAAATCTTTGATTTGGACCGATTATAATAATATATGAATCACTAATAATAATAAGCAATTAAAACTAATTTTTAACTTCAACGCCTACTGCTTTAAAAAATTAATATTAATGTTAAATAGAACGTGAATCTGCTAAATAAAAATTTAATTGAGCCATAAATTATTTATAAAATGTCCTGTACATGTATTGTGTCGAAATTGTAATAATTAGCTACTGCCAGTTGAAAACAATTTTTGCATTTATAATTTGATATACCTTGACCTAATCGTGAGACGAACACTACATTAAATAATATTTTATTATTTATATGCACGCTACGTAGTAAATAAATTTAACATTAACTTTATTGTTTTATTCTAATTTATTTATTTATTTAGAAAAAGTGATACAATAAAATTTGCAGGTTCTTCCAGTTCACCGAATTTCTTATGTCTCCTCACCGGGCGAAAGGGTGAATCTGCATTGTTTCAGAGTCTGCAGATTCATATTTGAGAGTAGTGAGTTGATTTATATTTTTTGTACTAATATAAGCAGGATAAAATAATTTTCATCATCATAATTATCTGAATAACGCTTAAACTGATCAATCATTAAGGTAAATTTGAATGAATATGGTGTAGCTGTTATTTTAAATTTAATATCCAATCTGATGGCATCTCCTATGTATTTTTATAATTAATGTTGAATTGGAGATCGTATCTATCTTTAAGACAGATCGCTTAAAACTTTGGTTTTTCACAGTGAAATATTCATTGCAACCAAGTTTCATTTTGAAATGTTCTCAAAATCACCCATGGCGTTTTATCGTTAATAATAAGCACCTTTTTTTAAATCCTTCTTTACAGTAGTCTATATAAGCTACTGTTTGTATAATATATTAGTAATTAATTGCATCAAAAGCGCTATTTAGCTTGAAGCAAAAACTTGTCTGAATATAATTTTCCCATAAAGAATCTTTTAGCAATACAAAAATAAAGATAATTAGTTATTTCCTGTTAAGATAAATAATTCAAAAATTATTTAATAATAATAATAATAAACAAAATTATGATTGCAAGCCACCTAACATTTACCCATCTTGATTAGATGTAGTACCGTACAGCTATGTTATGGCATGTTGATAAAATTAGCTCTTTGAGATTTTCATTTCATTTCATTTTTGAATGGTTTTGTGATTTAATTTTAGATAGTCAAATATTTTAAGGTTAAGTATTTGATTAAGAAATATTAAATATTTTCAATATTATGTTTACATATTATTATACTTATAGGTACTTAGGTAGGTATATTTTAATAAACTACAAGAAACCAATCAAAATACTTCGATCCCTATACAAAAATTGTAGTTAAATCACAGGAACTAATAATTTTAACTTATGGGCTGCAATAAATTTCTAATGAATTTTATTCATCTCTTCGGTAAATTATGGTATTGCAAATCGAAGATGAAGAAATATTATTTTAATTTTAATTAAATTAATTAATGCTTTTTTGCAATACGACTGCATTGAATTATTTAAAAAATGTACTTCAATGACATAGCCATTTATTATTTGGCCATCTTTACAAAATCATTTTCAAACAAATAAATGTAATTTTCTAAACAAAACCCATTATTAAAATACTAAAAATAAATGCATAGTAGATATTGCATTAAACGAAAACGAAGGTCATAAAATCAATAATATCGATAGGTAAGTACCATAAGGAAGCAATGTAAAAAATATTATTATTCAGGAATTTATTAATTTCTAGTAGGTTTATCATAGAGACTAAATTGAAAAATTGAGGACGATGATTTGTTGCATTCAGCATTTCAAAAATTATAAATAACTATTAGGGTGTAGTATGTGGCAGTATCCTTGAAAAAAATTAACCTTTTGAAAAGAAATTCGTACTGATAATTTAAATGACGTAAGAATGATTTACAACTAATCAAATAATATCACAAAAAGTTAATTGAAATTTAAATATTTTTAAATTAAAATTATGTACCTAATAGGTACTACCGATTGCAGTTCATATAAACATGAAGTTGGTCTAAAATATCGTCAGTTAAAAATTTAAAACTCAAAATTTAAGTTCAGCGACCTAAAAGTCGATTAGTTACATGAAATAATTATTGTGTCATATAATTATAAAAATTAAATAACTGTTATCTTAGTTCCTTTTTTGTTGCAAGAAAGACTTCAAAGAGATGGAAAAAGGAGAGTACATAAAAAATTGCACAAACATGGGCAGGTAGTACTAATTAAATTTATAACCAGAAAACGCCGAAGAAAAAAATGGAAGCAATAAATAAAAAACTAGAAAAATTTTGCAATCCA
Organism: Rhagonycha lutea; assembly: GCA_958510855.1. Taxonomy (NCBI): domain Eukaryota; kingdom Metazoa; phylum Arthropoda; class Insecta; order Coleoptera; family Cantharidae; genus Rhagonycha; species Rhagonycha lutea. Next base: position 86,638,816 of record OY294036.1, read on the forward strand.
TTTAAACTTTTATGAAAACAAAAACCATCAAGTTCAAGTCGTCGTGTCAAGGATATTATGTCCTCCTTTTATAAAACGAATTAGCTTATAGTATATTAATCAAATTAACATAATATATTTTTATAAATCCAATGTTACATTGAGCAACGTCCTAATAATTAATGGAACGTAATTTTCCATTTGTGAAAATAAACAATAATGACAATTAATATATTTCTCCTGTTATGCATAAAATTGATAATGAAAAAGAACACATAAATTATCAAGAATAGTCAAGGTAAATTATTGCAAAATTCTTGCTTTAAAGTATAATTTAATTTTGTACCTATACAAAGAGTTAAAAATATTAATTATGTACTTGTAGACAACTACATATTTTTTATAATTAAAAATGCATGTTAAATTCGTAAGTAACATTAAACTCTGACGTAGATACGGTAATCGGTAAATTAATTTGTACGTATTAAAGGTTATATATCTGGTAAGTTACATATTAATCGGCTATAAAAACAATAAATAATTCTCAATGACTAATCAAACTATGACAATGTAAAACAAAAAAAGTCTCCTGGTTTCAAGTTATAGAAACACAAAAGACAACTAGGTACTTGAATAAAAATAATTAGTTTTCTTTTATAGGAATACATTCCTGCAATTAACTACAAAATTGTAATAGTTTTAGAACAGAGCAAAAATATTTTCAGCTGGAATAAATACGGTAAAAAAAATGTTGAACTCTTTTTCTTTCAATAAGACTTTCGCTGTAACTCACCTGATGGTATGTACTTTCCTCCGGTCAAGAAGAATGTGAAGGTTATTTTTTTAGCACTTTTTATGCTTTCCCACAGATAATGGTGTGGGTGTGTAAGATTAGGAGAAGGCGTTGGTCAAAATTACTTTGGAATTAATTCGTGCTCGAACGTAATAGAATATATGCTAGAAATTATCTAAACGATTCATTAGAATCTTTCGTTTTAAAGTTAAATAATTTTAACTATGTTTTTCGACCGGTATTTCTCTTTCCATTTTTGATGATGTTAACTATTTTTGGTTCGATCATCATTCTTCTATTCTAAAATGTTTAGAGCATCTTCATCGTCGCCTTCATCGGTGTCCAATATTCTCTTTTTCTGTTTCCAATGTTTAATTGTGATTTTTAGGGAGTGCAGCAATTTTTAAGAATATGTTGCAAAAATAATAGTTTGATTGATTAACGCATTATTATATCACCAACTTCATCGCATAATTTGTGTGTCATTAAGAAGTGGAGTGATAAGTTCGTCACATTGGTCATTTCTCTTGAAGGTTTTCTAATGCCTTTTTAGGAAGTTGTATCATCTCCATTCAAAAACGATGGATTTTCTGTCGTAGCTGCAGTTTGAGCCCACATCAATATTTTTTTATTTCTAATGATGAGGCCATTACTAATGATCTAGGATGGCCACAAAATCATGAATGAACTATTCTGGTGATATATTCAGAAGATTAGTTTATTTCAATCCCCATTGGCAGGTGAATTTTGCTTCATACTTAATAATTATATTCAGGTTCTATTATTTTTAGCTGTAGTATTCCAGGAACGCAATTTTTCTAACGATATGATAGAATTGATATGTTGAATCAAACAATTATGGAAAAGGGTAAAGGTATCAAACCCATCTATTTTATTCTTTACTTTGGCTTTTTTTCATAAAACCTACTCTTTTGGGATATATTTTCATGAGTTAGTTACGGAATAATCTCCTGAGTTAAATGTGAAAGAATCCACGAACGACTAGTGGTTCTTTGGCCAATTTATCCTTCATGACTTCAACTACACTTGTGGAATATTTACGTCGTTATATTATATTGTTAAGCTGTGTTGCCTTACTTAGCTAGAAGCTAGCAACGGGTTTGTGGAATTTTTTAAACATAGAACAAAATAGAAGAAAATACTTCAATCTAATTGGTTCTTGCTAGATTCTACCTAGGCAAGGCAAGACAAGAACCTCGATTTGAACACCGCTTTATAGTACTATAATATAACTTATACGCTTAGCCACTACAACGTCCTTCAGCCATGCTATCCTTCCCAACAATTCCAAGACTTCACTCATCGTTCAGGTTTTCCTTTTGATATTCTCATCTGATTTTAAGACATTTTTACGATATCGTGATTTCTGACTATTCCCCGAGACGTAATTTTCCCCATCAACTCATCCCGTATCCTAATTATTCTTTGTAAAAAATATGATGAAGCAATATCACATGTCATCACCAAGTGAAACATTAACAAATTAATATTGTACAATAAATTGTGTTTATTATGTTAAGCATTTACAACCATGAAATGAACAACTAGAATTAGCATTTACAATTAGCGTAACAAGTGAATAAAGCATTATAATTTGCAATTTATTGTTTTTTCCAAAGTAGTTTATATTTAAATCTAAAAATATTACCAACTCTTAAGCTGAAGATGCATCTAAATCTCATAATTAATATATGTAAATTATCAATAATTATTAATAATGGTGTCTTACTCGCTTTATTACTTTTTAAATAATGTAAACGATAATTTTAGTTGTTCAATATGGTAATTGCAACCGATTTTATGTAGTATTGTATTTCTACAGTAAATTATACACATTAAATTTTAATGCAAAATCTTTCATCCTTTATTGAAAATATTTCATAACTAAAATATAACATTTCTTTTTGGCTTTCGGTCACGTGACTTTAAGCGTGATTGTCATTAATCTGACGTTACTGGTCATTTGACACGAAGTAGATTTTACATCATTTCAGATCTTGAAATTACGACAAAATTAAAGCTAATCCAAGGAATCGAGGCAGTGACGTAGCTAATGCGCAGAAACGAAAACTGGTCCGAGCACATTCTCCTTCCACCTCTATTGCACAATTAATGGGCTACATCAGTGCCATGATTCCTTTACACAGTTTCAGCACGATTTCCCTCAAGCAAATCAGCTATGTTTATGATTCTTTGTCAGTTACATCCACTCTTCTTAATGGATTCTAAATGTTAAATATAGATGGCACGACAGTATTCAAAGAATATTTGCATAGAGTGAGGTAGAAGGCCAAACAACTACAGCCTCGATATATGGTTGTATTCCTCCTAAGGTCATTGGTTGGTTGTATACAATGTTCCATCGTCGACCAAGATCAGTTTTTCGCGCCGTGAAGTCCTCAACTCCGTTGGATGGAGTGACGCCTGCATGTAACTTCTTGCTGCAAATTCTGACGGTATTAGGATCGATTTAATCGTCCAAAACGCGAACCGTCCGTGTGATCACTAATCGATTTGTTAGCTTATGTATTAAATTACCAACTGCAAGTTTTTATGCATTAAGAGAAGTTAAAGAAGCTGCGCTCCTAACATACTCAATGATGTTATCCTATGCATTGCACATCCGTAAGGCCGTAGGCCAAAAAATCACATCGACCAAAGTATTTTAATAAATTAGTCCTTTCTTCAGGTGCCTTATCCGATCCGAATGTTGGCGATCCTCCTGGCTAAGCCATGAAGACTTTTATATATAAAATGCAACGTTTAGGCACCAAATTCATATGTATATGGACGAAGTGGCACCCATATTTACGTAGTGGCACCAATTGAAGGTGCCAGAACGTTTTACTTCATATTTAGGTGCTAGAGCGTTGGGTTATCATAACTACGAAATATCACGATGGTGCCATTTGGACGATATATCCATAAAAATTCAATTTTAATTGAACCGTATAATGTGCAGGGGGCGCTCTCAGCAAAAATGCTTAAGGCGACTAAGAGGCACCACTAGATTTCACACTTAACGAACTGGCACCCTTTTCAATATTAAAGTATAACGACGAATTGGCACCTCACCTGCATAATATTAAAGAATAATAATATGGTAGAAAAAATTCAAAGGCAACACTTGCAGTTGACGATTTCTGTCTTCTTTGTACGTATTTTAACTGTAACTTTGAGCTCCGAGAAAGTACCAATCATGTAGTCAATTATTAATTGATAATTTATTGCTGAAATTTCAAAATTATTGAAATGTTTATTTTATGTTTATTTTTAGTGCAACCAGATCGGACTCAATATTTAGACTTCAATAACCTTGTCAAGTTAGAGTTAGGGGTAACGGATTTTGCAATCAATTAAAAACCGGGCGTTTTAATGGCGTTGCAAGAAATCATCAAAGTAAACTACAATTATTTACTTATAATTTATTACTTTACTTGCACAATTATCAAATAAAGTCATACTACAAACAGGGGTTTTATAAAATGTCCAGATATGCACTAAATAGAAAGGCTAGTAGGTTTGGACCTTTGTCTTTTGTATAGATAAAAAGAAATTTGGAAATTCAAAAAGTTGTGCTTGAAAAAATTAATTTAGAGCAATTTAGAGAGAGAACATTAGAGATTTATTCTCAGTATAGCTTATTCTTAGTTTATACTTGCACTTTCTATGTTCTTTATTCGAATGATCTTCCATAAAAAAATTCTCAATACGAAAAAGAAAAATTTTGCAAAATGAAGACGTAAAAATTTTATTATCATAGAATTATCAAAAAATAATTTTACAAAATGTATACCTTTTTCTGATGTTGTAAAAGACATACCTTTTTGAAATATTATTATCAAATATTATAAATGACTTGCAATTTTAAATATGACTAATGGTCAGGTAATGGACAGGTATAACCGGTATAACTTTAACTCGACCCGAAAGTGAAATCCGATTTGCACCCCTTTTCGCAACGAAACATTGTTAAATAATTATAGACATTTCTGATTAAATATAATTTTTCATGTATTTCTTGCAACCGCTAAGTAATTAATGGGTCCAAGTAATTAATGAACGACCCCAAAAGGGTCTTCAATCGAACTGATAACTTGGTGCAGAATAAATATTTTTTTTTCATTTTCGTAAAAGTTACTTAAAATACAGTGTAAGAATTTTAACAGTTCAAAAAATTCTTTAAAATGTCTATTTTTTCACACCTCTGACGGAAAATTACTTTTAATCTCATCAAATAGATTTAAACTTGAAGATTATCGTTCAGAACTTGCTCGGAGAACTAGAAAATTTGAAATACCCGTAACTTTGTAGAAAATGAAATTACAATTATGGAAATAGAAGCTCATTCAAACTCTATACTAACGAAGCTCTAACGTTTGACACAAATATCACCCAAAAATTCAAATAACAGCGAAAATAGAAAAACAAGTCTATAGCCTCCCCCCCCCAAAAAAAAGACTTCGAGAATAACTTTGCGACGGTTGATGCTGAAACGAAAAAAATGGAAGCTCATTTAGGCTCTAACGTTTAACACCAATTTCATCACAAAATTCAAGTTGGAGGGGAGGGACGTGTCCACAGCAACTATAAAATTGAACGCCATTTCTTAAAGTAGAAAAGTCGAATTGCTCCCCTCTCAAAGTCGAATTTTGGGGTAGAATTAGTGTCAAACGTTAGAGCCTAAACGGGCTTCCATTTATTCGTTTGAGCCTCAACCTTGGCGCAGTTATTCGTGAAATCTTGGGGGGGGGTAGACATCTTTTCTATTTTATCTCTTAGTTTGAATTTTTGTGTGAAATTGGTGGCAGATATTAGAACCTCGTTAGAGCCTAAACAAGATTTAATCTTTTTCGTTTGAACATGTCTCCAGCTACCCCCCCCCCTCAGCTAAATTTTGAAATTTCTCTAAATCTATTTGATTTTCTATTGAAAATAATTTTTGCACAAACAAGTACAATGAAGTACAAATGATTGAGACTATTTTGAACTTCAACGTGTATGTGTTCCCCAGAATCTTGTTAACAATATCACGCCCGTTAACGTCTTTTATGTTTGTCTTGGAAATCTGAAAAACTATTTGAGTACAAACGAAAATAAGACTTGCACATCATGCACAAACGAATAGACCATTTTGGAATCCGAAATTCGAAATTTCATAAAATTGTATGTGTTACCACGTGTTAAGGAGAATCTCGCTAATTCAATCATACGCGTCGGTGTCGTTGATGTTTTTTTTTGAAAATCTCAAAAAGTATTATTTGGGTACAAACGAAAATAATACTTGCAGAAACAAGACCAAAAGAAGTATAGGGTGTTTTTTTTAGCTGCATGAGAACTTTCAATAGGGATAACAATTGAGGGCAGTGGTAAACTCAGCCGCTTAAGGGTATTTTAATCCTCTCGGATTAAGCTTTGGCTTAATCTGCATAGGTAAACTCAGCCTGGAAGTCTTAATCCGCTTAAGGTATTTTAATCCTCTCGGATTAAGCTTAGGCTTAATAAACTCAGCCTGGTAGTCTTAAGCGGCTAACATAGGCGCAACTAGGGTCAAAAGTTTGGGGGGCTAAAAAAATGTTTTCAAACATTTAAAATAACGAAAAATTGGGATATTTTGGCGGGCTAACTTTAATTTTGGGGGGGCCTAGCCCCCCCCAGCCCCCCCTAATTGCGCCTATGGCGGCTAAGATTAATCAATACTACCAATTTTATAATAAAATCTTAAAAACGTAGTGTTTTTAAAAATGTTTAAAAATATTGAAGAATTTAACAAGATACGCAACCTAACGAGCAAAAACGTGTCGAAAAAAATGGGTCGAGATGTGGACGTTAGCGTTGATTGGTAGAATAGAATAATTATAAATATTCATTCAATCAACGCTGAAGGATAATCAATGTTAACGTCACCTACATCTCGACCCATTTTTTTTCGACACGTTTTTATTCGTAAGGCTGCGTATCTTTTAAGTTCTTCAATCAACAATTTAACAAAGTAATATTATGATATGCTGTAATTTGAAAGTTATTGGCTATATTCAGTTTTGAGTCATCTTTTATAAAAAACAAAAATGAAAAAATTGATAAAAAATATATAGTTAGGTACATATTACAGTTATCAACTGATGGTTCGCATTTTGGGCTGACATGCGGGAGCGAGTTTGCTCCGAGCAACATACGTGAGCAAATTTGCAACCGACATAATATATATGTGCGTAATATATGAAATCGAAAGAATTTATATATTGCGCACATTTTGCCCACAAGATTTTTTTAGCTCCGAGCAACATGCACGAGCGCTTTGCTCCGAGCAATAAAAGTAATATATGATATGCTGTAATTTGAAGGTGATTGGCTGGGGACCCGATTGGCTATATTCAGTTTTAAGTCATCTTTTATAAAAAACAGCTTTCTACGATTATTCGTTTTTGAATTGAACTTGACACAAGCTCAGCGCCTATTGATTTGCCCCCTTAACAAAGTAATATGATATGCTGTCATTTGAAGGTTATATTGGCTATATTCAGTTAACAAAAAAATTAAAAAATATTGAAATATTAAAACTACACTACATTACACTGAATACACCCCATTTCGCCGTCCCTAAAAATTTGAACGCTAACCTAAGGTCCACCGTGGATTGTTAATGGTGCCTTCATTAAAAATAAATCGATTTCTACCACTAACCTAAACTCGCACTGTTCGAGCTCTCTTTTAACGGTCCCCTCATGAAAAAAAATCGTTTTCTAACACTAACCTCGACCGGTGTAATTCTCTTTTCAAGGTCCTTTCATAAAAAAAAATCGTTTCCTAACACTAACCAAAGCTCGACCGGTGAATCTCTCTTCACGGCCCCCCTATTAAAAAAAATCGTTTCTTACCACGACTAACCTAACCTCGACCGGTGAATCTCTCTTTTCACGGCCCCCCTATTAAAAAAAAATCGATTCCTACCACTAACCTAAGCTCGACCGTTGGAACTCTCTGTTCACGGTCCTCTTATTAAAAAAAATCGTTTCCTAGCACTAACCTAAGCTCGACCAGTGGAACTCTCTTTTCACGGTCGTTTCATTAAAAAAAATCGTTTTCTAACACTAACCTAAGCTCGACCGGTGAATCTAGTTTTTAACGGTCCCCTCATTAAAAAAAATCGTTTCCTTACACTAACATAAGCTCGACCGATGGATCTAGCTTTTCACGGTTCCCTCATTAAAATAAATCATTAGCTAACACTTACCTAAGTTCGGCCAGTGGATCTCTCTTTTCAATGTAATATGCCCTTTTCAATAGCATAACTTTTCCTCGTTGGCTAACTATCTCTTTGACAATCTCCATTGTATGTGATTAACTGTATTTCGGTTTAAACAAAACTTCTAACTAACTTTTAACTTTACTAACTTCTTAGTCCTTACACTACACTACATTATACTAGTACCGTTGCTAGTACTGCGTAAAAGTACCAACCATATGATATTTGGGCCACCCTGTATGGCAATTATTAATTAACTAACAGTCCTAACCTAAGGTAGGTACGGTCCTGGAATAGGCAGCCATCTGATATTTGGGGCCACCCTGTATGGCAAGGCTTAGGTATTTACCGGCTGAGTTTACCTGTGAAGATTAAGGCAGAAAATTTCTAGCAGGCTGAGTTTACCTAGTAGGATTAGTAGCCTTTCTGTTAAGCGGCTGAGTTTACCATCGCCCACAATTGAATCAAGATTGCTATGGAAACAGTTTTTTGACATTTGTGTTTAGCAAGGTTTGGCATTTGATAATGCATAGATTGACCATTGAACAACGCTACCAAATTCGCTTCCAACCAATTGGAAGTGGATCCATTTTTTTACCGTAAAATTTTGTTCAGTGACGAGGCACATTTCTGGTTAAATGGGTATGTGAACAAACAAAATTGCCGTATATGGAGTGAGACCAATCCGGGACATTATCTTGAGACTCCATTGCATCCATTAAAATTGACTGTTTGGTGTGGAATACACGCCAACGGCATCATTGGTGCATATGTCTTTCAAAATGAGGAAGGAGCTACCGTTACGGTGAATGGTGTGAGATATCGACACATGCTCAATACATTTTTGTTTCCAAAACTTCAAGAGATAAACATTGACAACTTATGGTTCCAACAGGATGGTGCTACGTGCCACACAGCCAACGAAACCATCAATTTATTAAAAGGACAATTTGGTGACAACATTATTTCAAAACGTGGTCCTATCAATTGGCCTCCAAGATCGTGTGATTTGACACCTCCAGATTATTTTCTGTGGGGGTATGTTAAATCCATGGTTTATGCTAACAAACCAACAACTCTAGAAGCATTGGAGGCTAATATTCAGCAAGCCATTTATGAAATAAAGCCAGAAATATTGGAAAAAGTTGTCAAAAATTGGACTGAACGGATGCGCTTCGTAACCATTAGTCGTGGTGGTCACATGCCGGAAGTCATGTTCAAATCATAAATGCCTTTAACTGTACTTTCATAAAAAAATTATTACCAAAACATTCCGTCAGGTTTTTAATGTTTTATTTCATTTTGAAGTTCTCATGCAGCTAAAAAAACACCCTATACAAACGATCTAGACTATTTTAAATCCAAAATTCAAAAAAGAATGTCCCCCCCCCCACCCAACCCAGCGAAATTTTGAAATTTCTCGAAAACTATTTGAGTACAAACTAAAATAATTTTGGTACAAACGATTTAGACTATTTTGGATTCAAAATTCGAAATGGCGGGGGGGGGGTCTGGCGACATGCACCTTAAGAAGCGATCGTTCCCACGCACATGATTTAAAATAGTATACTGTGAACAACTAAAAGATAAATTGATTTACAGATTTGAATAGCGGGTAAAAAATAAAAACTAAGATTCAGGGATTCCTAAAATCAATTTCACATAGGTGTTATTATAGTACATAAAGTAATAATAATAACAATTAATTTTTACATAATTTTAGTACGTGTTTGAATAAAGAGAAATATAGAAATTGTGTAAATTGTGGTGTAAATTTATTGTAAATTGTGATCAATTTCAAAATAATAGTATCCTCAAAATCAGAATAATTTACGAATCAGAAATGTAGCAGAAAGTAAAAAAATAAGGAGTAAACAGCAACATACTCGTAGGGTTATTGCTCGGAGTTTAGAGTAAAATCTATTGCAGTGCGCCATGTTTAACGATTTTGTATCTAGTTAACGCATTTATGCACCAAAACGCGATTTTCGAATTCGAGATTAATTGAAACACTGTATTGGGAATTTACATTACCGTTGGTGGCGCCACCGGCACTACCAACATGGCGTGGTTGATGAGTACAGTTGATGTTGTTTATATGGGTGTTTGTGTGTTTCGTTCATAAAATCTGTGTTAAATATGTAATGGTGCCTTAATAATTTTGTGTTTTGGACAACTCTGAATTAGTCATGTGTATACTAATCAGATTATATCATAATCATATTAAATCATTTTACGGTTGTCGCTCGAAAAATAGAAGAGAATGAAGCTTACATTTTCAACAATTTCCGCATGCAAAAAGTGGTTTTTCTATTAATAAAAAATGTGTTTGGCATTGAAGAGAAGGTGGATAGTAGGAAAACTTGGAAGAATGCTACTATACTCTTTATCGGAGAATGAACAAATGGCAGTAGATAGTTTACTATGCGAGTAATGTACCATATTAATAACTGTAATTTTTAATAAAATAAAATGTATTATGATATAATGTTAATATTTATCTATTTGTCCATATCACATGTAACATTTTATTAAAATAATTATTCTGTAATCGTTGAATTAATTTCATTTTCATAGTAAAATCTACTTCGAACTTCACTATTATATTAATAAATGATGAATCAAAAGAGGCAAAGGTAACGAAATAGCATTCATTTAAGTTTAATAGTGCCATTCCAAACTGGAAGTGCATAATGTTTTTTTGAACAAAATTTCCCCATCAACCGTAACAACATATTTACACGTTGCGATGCAATTTACCATCGTGGGTCAATCTCAACCAGGACTGATGTTTATTTATTTAGCCTGGTTTGTGTGTGAAAGATAGGTAATATTTATTACTCATAATTGATGACTTGCTGAAAAATACCTACATAAATTTAAACAGAAAAATATTAAGATCAACATTTGACTTTTAGGTTACGTATCTAAAATTAACGTTTTTAATATAAATTTTAAATAACACTATTTACCAACTTAAACAATACATGAATATATAATTAACAAATTGATTATTTGTTATTTTTAACACAAAATAATAGTACACTATTCATAAACATAATACAAACAATGTAAACAAACGATCTGACAGCTGCAGCTACTCATCAACTAAGTTCAAATTACCGACGAGTGGTGGCGTTTGGTTAATGTAAATTCCCAATAAAAAACTTTGCCAAAATTTCACTACCTCTTTGCTTTTCAATAAATTCTGTAAAGAGAGAGAGAGTAATTTTGCATTTATTTAAATTCTGTGTTAAAGAGGATAAAAGCTGAAAAATACAAATGAGTAATATTCAGTTTCTACCTGTAGTACTACTTTTTGAATAAGAATGTACCGTACCTTTCAATGTTCAGGTAAACCTGAATTGTAACAATTTAGATTTTGTATTTTAATGTGGTTTTTAATTTGTTTCGAAAAAAGATATTACAATTTTTAAAAATAAAAAATTTATCAAATTTATCCGTTAAAACGATTTCAAAAAGCAGGGTTACTATCTAAGTAATTTTTTTATATAAAGTAAATTTTGTTATTTGGTGATTTATTTTTGGATAAAGGTTTATATTTTATACTGTATTCGTAAAACTGCCAAAAATTACAATTTTTAACTATTTTTTGTAGCATTGAATGTCGTTATTGAGAAAACGCAACGCAATTATTTTGGTATTTGAAATAATAATAAAGAATTTTTTTGTGGTATTGCTTTCTTGTTTGAGATTAAAATAAACAATTTTTACAAAAAAACAATATTTTTATTTGCTATTTTTAGTAGTGGGAATAAATAGGTTAACTTAAAATTTAATAATGCCTTGATGTTTCATGCTCTGACAAACCTTTGGTCATATTATATAGTATACAATATATAAGGTGCCCAAACGAATATACATAAACGAACATATATAGGTGCCACTTGCTCATATTGTTTCTAAAAAGTTTTGGGTGCGTAAACGTCTTTTTAGTTATTGGTGCCACATAGTAGTTATTCACGTATACACTCTGAAAAAAAATTTGCCGCTGTGACAAAAATTTAACTATACCAACAAATAATATTAGTCACTATAGCCTCAACTACAAATTTGCTACTACAACAAAGTGATTTTTGTTGAACATTTGTTTGTTGCCCCAACTAAAACAATTAGTTTTTATAAAAAATAAAACTTTGTTGCTTCAACTAAGAAATTTTTTATTATAACAAATATGACTTGATTGCCTCAACTAAAAGGTTTGTTGTAATAAGAAATAAAACTTTGTTGTTTCAAGTAAAAAATTTGTTATAATAGCAAGTAAAGGTATGTTTCTTCAAATAAAATATTTGTTATTATAAAAAATTAAACTTTGTTGTTACAAGTAATACATTACTTGATGCAAACGAACCTCATTTAGTTGTACCGAGTAAAATTCTTGCTGTGCTAACTAATAAATATATGTTGTATGAAATAATATATTTGTAGTACCAGCCAAATAATGAATTTCAAAATAAAAATATTTCATTGTATTTCATAAAGTTTTATTTCGACGAAATATAATACTTAAATAAAACCTATAAGCTAAAAGTAAGAAAACCTAAAATTACTACAAAATAAATATAAATGTAACAAACTGAAATTTCTACTACATCTACTACTGATTAAAATAAAATTTTAGTAGTTATGAATAATTTTCCATCGGCCATTCATGTACCGATGAAAAATTATTCATACACACAAAGCAACGTGGCGTTATTAATTATATAAAAAAAAAACTAAAACTAAACCTTACAAGGGGTCACTACAGTGAGTATGTCGCCAATCGAGATCCCAATTTTTTTTGGTGATTCTAGTTGCTAAAAAAATTATCACTTTTTCGAATTTTAGTCGATTGGCTATTGGTTCTTGAGTTATGAATTTTTAAAAATACTATAGTGAGTTAACTGCTATTATTACTAGCTATTATTACAAAAAACCGTGGTGGTTTAGCGGTTAATAATTTGTAATGGTAATTCGTAGGTCATTAATTTTTTAATTCCGATAATAAATGACATAATTTAAAGAAAAAAAATTTTCCTGGACTGGGATTAGAACCCAGGACCTACGCGTTACAACGTCCATAATGCTAAGCTTATGGTAAAATCTGCCCTTTCAAAAATTCATAACTCAAGAACTAAGAGGCAATCGACTAAAATTCGAAAAAGTGATAATTTTTTTAGCTACTAGAATCACCAAAAAAATTGGGATCTCGATTGGCGACATACCCACTGTAGTGACCCCTTGTTAGATTCGATCTTAAAAGTATTTCAACAGCTAATTTATTCCTTTTTCGTTCTAAAGTTGGCTAACCTCACCAAAAATCTAAAAAAAAAAGAAAAAAAAATTAGCGAGAACTAATTAACGAAAATAATTGGGGTTGTATTCGATGAAAATCAGTTTGCAACTAAAAATAATAATATGTATAACACATTATCTTGGTGACTAGTTTTTAAAAATAATAAAACTTACGAAAACATAATATCCTAACTTTAATTTGAGAGCAGGAAATGTATCCATATAGTCATTTATTGATCTATTTCTCCACAAATTCCCTTTGTCAAAAGTTATATCTCATTTTTTAATCACTTCTGTCCACGGTTAAATTGAGTTTTTTAGCCATTGTACTTCATCATCTGTATCTAAATAAAATAAATACTTACTTATAACAAAACATTAATGATTTAAAAATCATTAAAACTTGCTTTTATTTCTGAAGGAAATAGTCCAACAATTGCATTTGACAATAATATAAACCTCTCAGTCGAAATTCTGAAAAAATAAATAAAAATTACTATACATATAAGAGAAAATGGGTGTTTCAAATACCTCTGATCAGTATTTTTATGAAGTTCTTCTTGTAATACTATTTCCACTATTTTGTCTCTCATATGATCAGTCAACGTGTTAAATTTTTTGTACTCGCTTAAAATACTTTTACCTACCAGTGTGGCAATGTAAAAAAGTTTCTTTCCGCTTCTTTTTGAATTTTCCTTCTGTATTTTTGTGCAGGACTATTTTCAATTTCTTCCTCCGTTAAACCAACAATGGCATCGGTCAAAAAGTCTAAATTACAATACATATTTGTAATATCGGTAATATAAAAAAAAATTGCTTATATACCATTTCGCCCACAGGAAGGATATAATTCGTCGGAAATCTCAATAGAAGATGCTGGAGATGGTACCTATTATCAGTTGTTGTAGTAGAACCACCACTAATACTCCAAGAATTACTACTATCAAAACCTGATTCGGCTAAATATTCCTTATATCGTTTAATGAGCAAACCTCTCGGTCCTATTTTGGGAATTATTTCCTTAATAACATCAATGGTGAGAGCCTCCATATTGATTACGTTTTCTAAAATTGGATCAACTTTATTGTTCTTGCATACGTTATGACATTAAAAATAAAATTAATTCAAAATAATAGATTAAACAAGATATTTAGAAGCATTTTAAGAAATGAAAATTTTTACTCAATTTAAAATTCCATACAAAAATATTTTGAAAAAAAAAAACGCTCTGGCGGTTAACGTTTTAAATATTCAAATCTTCACAAATTCAATTTTATATTCATTGAATGTCTCTAAATAATAATTATTACTGTATTTTTGCTACTAAAAGAGTAAAAATAAAATATTATTTTTTTTAATTTAACAAAATTAATAGGTAATATAGATACTTAGTACTATTTGCTGACAAAAATTTCTTTTGCATTAAAATGTATACTTGCATGGGTAATATTTTTTTTATATTCAAACCTACACGTACCTATTTTGTATTAAATAAACTTATGACGTATTTTTAAAGCAGTGAGATGATCATACAAGTATGTACATACCTGCATCAAGGTTAAGCCGCGCGCCGGCGCCGGGGTTATCAAATACTCAGAGTAAGCAATATCGGGGAAGCACAAATATTACAATAATTATTGACACTAAATTAATTTTGTTATTCCGAATTAAATATTATACTGCTAATAATTATAAAATAATTCATTTTAGAGACATCAACTTTGAATATTAAATAATACTATTAATGGGTAGTTATGAAATTAAAATGAAATTTTGTTCCTCCTGACCATGAACCATACGCATCAGTTAAATATAAATAAAATCTTTTGTTGTAATCTAATTTTTATTTTACTTACCTTCAAAAACTGCACAGAGTTCAGGTAACTGCCACTTTTCTAAAATTTCGGCTACACTCATTTTGTTTATTATTACAAGTATAATTATTATTTTCGTAGTTATTACACAGCATACAACTGATAGTAATTAACGACTTCTAATAATGAGAAATTACTATTCCACGCATACTCGTTAATGTTCGGTTTAACGAATTTCTAATGTAACAAATTTATATTTGTTGCATTGTTGATCAACAAATATTAGATTTCGGACAACAAAAATATATCTTAGTAGAACAAAATATTTTATTTCAGATAACAAAATTGTATTATTTACTTCAACATTTTCATTTTCTTTACGACAACAAATGCCAAAAAAATATTTGTTGAAACAACTAGTTTTATGTTATTCCAAATAATATTTAATCAACTAATCTGTATTTGTTAGCTGGGCAAAAACATTTTTCAGAGTGTAGATATAGAGAAATATTATTGGGGTGGTTTCTCTTTGCCTTCCCCATAGTCCACAGATCGAGTTTGGACTTTTTTTTAGATCACAACACATATCCGACGCAATCAGGATTAGAACCACGGTTTCCCGCTTTCTAGTCTATCCGTGTTTAGTTTACGCCATGCTGCTAGTCAATAAATTAGTAGTTTTAGGCAATTATATGTTATAGGAGTATTTCATTTAAGTTTATAATCATCATAAATCCATTAGGCGTGTTAGGAGAACCAGAAATGAAAAGTACCAATTGAGAAAAACAACGCACTCTGAAAAATGTTTTTGCCCAGCTAACAAATACAGATTAGTTGATTAAATATTATTTGGAATAACATAAAACTAGTTGTTTCAACAAATATTTTTTTGGCATTTGTTGTCGTAAAGAAAATGAAAATGTTGAAGTAAATAATACAATTTTGTTATCTGAAATAAAATATTTTGTTCTACTAAGATATATTTTTGTTGTCCGAAATCTAATATTTGTTGATCAACAATGCAACAAATATAAATTTGTTACATTAGAAATTCGTTAAACCGAACATTAACGAGTATGCGTGGAATAGTAATTTCTCATTATTAGAAGTCGTTAATTACTATCAGTTGTATGCTGTGTAATAACTACGAAAATAATAATTATACTTGTAATAATAAACAAAATGAGTGTAGCCGAAATTTTAGAAAAGTGGCAGTTACCTGAACTCTGTGCAGTTTTTGAAGGTAAGTAAAATAAAAATTAGATTACAACAAAAGATTTTATTTATATTTAACTGATGCGTATGGTTCATGGTCAGGAGGAACAAAATTTCATTTTAATTTCATAACTACCCATTAATAGTATTATTTAATATTCAAAGTTGATGTCTCTAAAATGAATTATTTTATAATTATTAGCAGTATAATATTTAATTCGGAATAACAAAATTAATTTAGTGTCAATAATTATTGTAATATTTGTGCTTCCCCGATATTGCTTACTCTGAGTATTTGATAACCCCGGCGCCGGCGCGCGGCTTAACCTTGATGCAGGTATGTACATACTTGTATGATCATCTCACTGCTTTAAAAATACGTCATAAGTTTATTTAATACAAAATAGGTACGTGTAGGTTTGAATATAAAAAAAATATTACCCATGCAAGTATACATTTTAATGCAAAAGAAATTTTTGTCAGCAAATAGTACTAAGTATCTATATTACCTATTAATTTTGTTAAATTAAAAAAAATAATATTTTATTTTTACTCTTTTAGTAGCAAAAATACAGTAATAATTATTATTTAGAGACATTCAATGAATATAAAATTGAATTTGTGAAGATTTGAATATTTAAAACGTTAACCGCCAGAGCGTTTTTTTTTTTCAAAATATTTTTGTATGGAATTTTAAATTGAGTAAAAATTTTCATTTCTTAAAATGCTTCTAAATATCTTGTTTAATCTATTATTTTGAATTAATTTTATTTTTAATGTCATAACGTATGCAAGAACAATAAAGTTGATCCAATTTTAGAAAACGTAATCAATATGGAGGCTCTCACCATTGATGTTATTAAGGAAATAATTCCCAAAATAGGACCGAGAGGTTTGCTCATTAAACGATATAAGGAATATTTAGCCGAATCAGGTTTTGATAGTAGTAATTCTTGGAGTATTAGTGGTGGTTCTACTACAACAACTGATAATAGGTACCATCTCCAGCATCTTCTATTGAGATTTCCGACGAATTATATCCTTCCTGTGGGCGAAATGGTATATAAGCAATTTTTTTTTATATTACCGATATTACAAATATGTATTGTAATTTAGACTTTTTGACCGATGCCATTGTTGGTTTAACGGAGGAAGAAATTGAAAATAGTCCTGCACAAAAATACAGAAGGAAAATTCAAAAAGAAGCGGAAAGAAACTTTTTTACATTGCCACACTGGTAGGTAAAAGTATTTTAAGCGAGTACAAAAAATTTAACACGTTGACTGATCATATGAGAGACAAAATAGTGGAAATAGTATTACAAGAAGAACTTCATAAAAATACTGATCAGAGGTATTTGAAACACCCATTTTCTCTTATATGTATAGTAATTTTTATTTATTTTTTCAGAATTTCGACTGAGAGGTTTATATTATTGTCAAATGCAATTGTTGGACTATTTCCTTCAGAAATAAAAGCAAGTTTTAATGATTTTTAAATCATTAATGTTTTGTTATAAGTAAGTATTTATTTTATTTAGATACAGATGATGAAGTACAATGGCTAAAAAACTCAATTTAACCGTGGACAGAAGTGATTAAAAAATGAGATATAACTTTTGACAAAGGGAATTTGTGGAGAAATAGATCAATAAATGACTATATGGATACATTTCCTGCTCTCAAATTAAAGTTAGGATATTATGTTTTCGTAAGTTTTATTATTTTTAAAAACTAGTCACCAAGATAATGTGTTATACATATTATTATTTTTAGTTGCAAACTGATTTTCATCGAATACAACCCCAATTATTTTCGTTAATTAGTTCTCGCTAATTTTTTTTTCTTTTTTTTTTAGATTTTTGGTGAGGTTAGCCAACTTTAGAACGAAAAAGGAATAAATTAGCTGTTGAAATACTTTTAAGATCGAATCTAACAAGGGGTCACTACAGTGGGTATGTCGCCAATCGAGATCCCAATTTTTTTGGTGATTCTAGTAGCTAAAAAAATTATCACTTTTTCGAATTTTAGTCGATTGCCTCTTAGTTCTTGAGTTATGAATTTTTGAAAGGGCAGATTTTACCATAAGCTTAGCATTATGGACGTTGTAACGCGTAGGTCCTGGGTTCTAATCCCAGTCCAGGAAAATTTTTTTTCTTTAAATTATGTCATTTATTATCGGAATTAAAAAATTAATGACCTACGAATTACCATTACAAATTATTAACCGCTAAACCACCACGGTTTTTTGTAATAATAGCTAGTAATAATAGCAGTTAACTCACTATAGTATTTTTAAAAATTCATAACTCAAGAACCAATAGCCAATCGACTAAAATTCGAAAAAGTGATAATTTTTTTAGCAACTAGAATCACCAAAAAAAATTGGGATCTCGATTGGCGACATACTCACTGTAGTGACCCCTTGTAAGGTTTAGTTTTAGTTTTTTTTTTATATAATTAATAACGCCACGTTGCTTTGTGTGTATGAATAATTTTTCATCGGTACATGAATGGCCGATGGAAAATTATTCATAACTACTAAAATTTTATTTTAATCAGTAGTAGATGTAGTAGAAATTTCAGTTTGTTACATTTATATTTATTTTGTAGTAATTTTAGGTTTTCTTACTTTTAGCTTATAGGTTTTATTTAAGTATTATATTTCGTCGAAATAAAACTTTATGAAATACAATGAAATATTTTTATTTTGAAATTCATTATTTGGCTGGTACTACAAATATATTATTTCATACAACATATATTTATTAGTTAGCACAGCAAGAATTTTACTCGGTACAACTAAATGAGGTTCGTTTGCATCAAGTAATGTATTACTTGTAACAACAAAGTTTAATTTTTTATAATAACAAATATTTTATTTGAAGAAACATACCTTTACTTGCTATTATAACAAATTTTTTACTTGAAACAACAAAGTTTTATTTCTTATTACAACAAACCTTTTAGTTGAGGCAATCAAGTCATATTTGTTATAATAAAAAATTTCTTAGTTGAAGCAACAAAGTTTTATTTTTTATAAAAACTAATTGTTTTAGTTGGGGCAACAAACAAATGTTCAACAAAAATCACTTTGTTGTAGTAGCAAATTTGTAGTTGAGGCTATAGTGACTAATATTATTTGTTGGTATAGTTAAATTTTTGTCACAGCGGCAAATTTTTTTTCAGAGTGCGGTAACAATCATCCTTACGGTCATTAAAGAAGCAGAGGTAATAAAAACCTTGCAAGAACAGTCAATGGATAAATTAGAGATATCGACGCTGTATCCACTGAATAGGACGACCTCACGAAAGTTATATTATGAGAGGGATACATAGACCTACGTGCTCTTCGAGCTACTTATGAAGACTTGGTAATGTTGAATATATTGTAGAGATATTTCCTACGACCCTTAATTTAAACTTTCCCTTTACCAGGACAATATCTAAACACTAAAGTGCCGTCGGTAGCTATGTAATCGTTGAGCATACGATTTCTGTACGAGAACAAATCTACAGGGTTGGATTCCTACTTCTCTCCTCTCTGGGTCGCCAAAAACGAAACAAATGTGCGGCCTAACTACCGCACTATCGTCGCTGAATTGAAATTCCTCTTTTAGGAACAAATTTGCATAAATTGCCTTAATCAAAATGATTGTCGTTGTAGACAACACTACAAAACTAAATTGGGGTACGGCCCATTGCATGAAATCAAAATCAAACGCAGCTTCGTACAAAATAACAAATTTAATTTTCATAAAATTAATTAAATTCAATAAGTAAAACAGGTCGAGCATGTGATGTTTACGAACAGATTCGTTTTGGTCGTCAGTGTGTTAAATTGTGTGATAGGAGCCCTTAGTATTTGCATTTAAATTCAAATCAACCTCAATATACTCCAGGTTCCTATTAAGGTGTAAATCGTGTGACATAAATAAATTTTTATAAATGTGTACAAATTAAATTCAAAATTGTTTATTTACCAGTTATACTGCACTTGTTGAAAACGTTTTAGAACCACTGTTTTCTTGCTTCCTAAATTCCTCACTTTGGCACCTGTCATTCGAAATGAACCTGTTGCATCTTCGAACAGCTCTGTTTTCCATAAAATAAGTAATTCGTCACCCCGTTATCTGAATTCTTCACAATTCTTCAAAATTATCCACAATTTATCGATCGCATAAAAAAGTACTTGTTGGCAAATCTCAAACAATTTGAACCAAACATAAAAATCGTGTGACTAACCTCAAAATTGGTACATAAATAATTTAATTCAAATTTAACGAACTTGAATTCATCCATCTAAATTTTCTAATTGTAGGCACGTAATCGTCGCAATTACAAATATCATTCGATCATTTGTCAATGGCGGAATGACAATTTTATCCACATGCGTGATACCAAATTTTCCAATGACGCCTTTACAAAAACGCCGTAATTTGAATATTCTACCTTCAAATCAAACTAAAAACGCTCGTCCACGTCGGACAACACTTTTCACTGATTATCAACTTGAAAAACACTTGGGTTTTTCAAGAAAACTCGAAAATTCGTCACTTATGGTGGACCTCACCAAAAACACCTCTGTTGGCTTTCCAGGTCGCATGCCAACTTCTTCTACCTTCTATGTTTAAAAACTTCAACCTACCAACCAAAAATCAAATTTCTTGCCAAATTTACACTTCAACAAAAGGTGAAATCTCGCGCTCAAATTTCAAATGCCAATAATTAAATTTGTTCCTTTTTAGGTTTAAAACGCTGCAAACAACTTTATAAATCACTGGAGTTTAATAACGTTCAACAATAATTGTGTACTTGTGTGTCAGTGGTAACATAAATCGACCTTAAAATAACAAAATCATGCTCGACTATGTTATTTTGGATAAAACATCCCTTAATCTACGACAAATCTATTAAGGGTAGGGTTTCACACATGCAAAACTAGGAAAGTAATGCATTTGAAAACGGCTTGACGGATTGACTTGAAATTTTGGGAACATATACAAAACACATTTAGGCACAAAATGACATATTTTATATCTTAGAATTTTTAAAGACAACATATTGTTTGTCGAGATATCTACTTTCTAATTTATTTTATTCAAATCAAAATAATGCATAGTTGATAATGATTGACGTGATAAACAAAAAAAAATTAAAAACTAAAAGTTTGTTCTTAATTACAAAGTAAAAAATTTGGAAAGTAACCCACGTAAAAATGGCTTACCCGATTGATCTCAAATTTGAGGGTAACATTTATGGAGCAAAGGTCTATAAAATGTCATATTTTTTAAAATGATATTGTTTTAAGTAATATAGTATTTTAATTTTTTTATATTAAAAAATTATAATTTCTTAATATTTTGCATATATACGTGAGTTGTATGCGTATGTAAATTTGTCTACCAAATATTAAATATTTTGAATCGATATAAGTAGGTATTTTTGAATTTTAAAATAATTACTTTATGTAATTCGTGATATTCATGTTACAAACCAATTCTGAATTACGTCAGCAATGCTTGTTCAGATTTTTTGTGTTGGAGGGCGCTCTCGTATTGCTCAATTATATAATAAACTGACTTAGCGACGATAATAAGATTAGCTTAGACAAAAGCTTACCTTACCTTTACCTTTCGTTAAGTTAATGCTTTTATCCAAGCTAATCTTATTATCGTCGCTAAGTCAGTTTAATATATAATTGAACAATACGAAAGCGCCCTCCAATACAAAAAATCTGAACAAGCATTGCTGACGTAATTCAGAATTGGTTTGTAACATGAATATCACGAATTACATAAAGTAATTATTTTAAAATTCAAAAATACCTACTTATATCGATTCAAAATATTTAATATTTGGTAGACAAATTTACATACGCATACAACTCACGTATATATGCAAAATATTAAAAAATTATAATTTTTTAATATAAAAAAATTAAAATACTATATTACTTAAAACAATATCATTTTAAAAAATATGACATTTTATAGACCTTTGCTCCATAAATGTTACCCTCAAATTTGAGATCAATCGGGTAAGCCATTTTTACGTGGGTTACTTTCCAAATTTTTTACTTTGTAATTAAGAACAAACTTTTAGTTTTTAATTTTTTTTTGTTTATCACGTCAATCATTATCAACTATGCATTATTTTGATTTGAATAAAATAAATTAGAAAGTAGATATCTCGACAAACAATATGTTGTCTTTAAAAATTCTAAGATATAAAATATGTCATTTTGTGCCTAAATGTGTTTTGTATATGTTCCCAAAATTTCAAGTCAATCCGTCAAGCCGTTTTCAAATGCATTACTTTCCTAGTTTTGCATGTGTGAAACCCTAGCCTTAAGTACAAAGCTGGGTTTTAGTTCGTTTCACCACAATATACAGAAGAAATGAGAAGGCTATATATTATATTAGTACTTGGACTACGAGAAAAAAAAAAGTATAAGGGCAAGTTGTGGATAAAACGAATAAATGGTGAGCAATACCTACATTGTGCAACCTACGGTATAAGTTGTAGAAAGAGAGGCAGGTCAGGAGAGAAACATCAGCAAGGAGAGAAAAGGATTAACTGGATGAACTAAATAATAAATCGGTATACTTTAGTACTTCTTCTTCAGGTGCCCTATCCGATCCGGATGATGGCGATCCCCCTGGCTAATAATCCAAGAAGATTTTACTAGGGAAATGTTAATGGGGTGGTTTCCCTTTGCCTTCCCCATACTTTAGTACTAATGAAATGAAATTTATATCGTTGATACATTCGTTGATATACAAAATTAGGTAACTCTCACATTATTTTTAAATATTTTGCTCACATTAGTAATTTTATAATGTTCAAACGGTGGGGCCCAAAAATTCCAAAACATTTTTAAATTTTTTCTTTCTGTGTGTTTTGTGTGTATTAGAGTGAATTTTATCCTTAGTGACTGAAAGTGCGCAATTAATGTGCAGGGAGAACACGTGACACCCAATTCCATCAATTAACACCAGCATAATCCGAATATAAGTAAGGAAAAACAAGCTCTACCTTCTACCCAATTTCTCCAACCTCAAATCATAATCCAACAAGTCCTTCTTGAGACAATCTTTAAAACACAGAAATATTTTGCTTTTTTTTCAAAGCTGAAAATAGGAGGAGAAACCTTTTCGGCCATAAAATACTAGTCGTAAAAGGAGGTTATTTTTTTGACCTCTGGCGTTGCCATTTTGCGAAAAATGGTTAAATAAGAAATTGTAAATACTCTTCAAAGCATGTACAATCAGATTTTGTATTACATTATATTAATTGGTGTATTTACGAGTTATAATTTTACGAGTTATATTAATTAAATTAAGAATATATTATTTTTATTGAGCTTTCAGGCACGTATATTTTCATCAGAATAGTACATAATCGGTAAACATTTATTTAAATCGTAAAATTGTTTAAAATATATCGATTAATTTATTATCACTAGTTAACAACAACTAAACAATTTAAATCCATTTACTATATTATCGTCATAAAAAATTGTCACAATAATTATGCTATTTGTCAGTCAAATTCAATTATGATTTTCCAAATGAAAAAATTTATCTAAACTTCCTGCTCCCATGCCGAATATGACCTAATGATAATAAGCTTCCATTTAGTTTTTATAATTTCCTCTGGTTATTTTGCACACCCACTTAAAATATCAGTATTTACGAGTACTTAATTAAAAACCTGATTACTTTGCAAAAAATTAATACCAATAATAATTCAAGTAAGGATGCTCAATAAAATAATTTATATTGTATACAATGTCAAGTTTAATCGGCCAATGTTAAATTCAACAGCGAAACTTATGTAATTTAGCAACATCTAGCATACAAATTATCGTCCTCAAGTACCTACAGAAATTAATATTTAATTGCAATCGCAGACATGATTCTAACATTTTAACATTGGTCTCCTCAAAATTGTCTTTCAAATTTTAATTGGTTAAAATAGTCTTGCAGTTTGTGCAGTACAGTGTAGCTTGGAAAAAGTGTTGAACAGTTTCTTTTGGAATTTTTAAGTATTTTACGTGTTAGTTGTGGAAATGTACTCTAATGGGGTAAGTACTTGATAACTGGAATTTTCCTTTAAATATTTTATTTTAAAGCATACAAAATATTATTTGTACCATTTTTAGTATTGACCTATTTTTATTATAAATTTTACGAGATTTGGGGGATCCACCCTTGTTACCAATAACTGAAAAAAGAAATTATTTCCAACATTTTTATTAGAAATTTAGGAATGCTAAGCAAAGGCGTTGACAATTATATTTTCAATATGAATTATTGAGCATTAAAATACTGTCTTCGTATATTTGCCAAGGTTTACAAGCCACCAGGAATTTTAACGTATACTTTAATTTACATTTACGACAGTGTGCAGAACATTTACACAAAGCTATTGGAAATTATAACAAAAACAAAGCAATAATTTTAATCAAAAATCTGTGACCAAGAAATTCTATAATAAGGCGAGGTACTATAGAAAAGCAACTTTCGTTCACCCAAACAAAGCTCGCTTATCCAATTTGGGAAAATTGTATCATTCTAATAAACTTTGTCACCGTTGATTCTTGTTC
This sequence comes from Rhagonycha lutea, assembly GCA_958510855.1. Lineage (NCBI taxonomy): Eukaryota > Metazoa > Arthropoda > Insecta > Coleoptera > Cantharidae > Rhagonycha > Rhagonycha lutea. The sequence continues at coordinate 86,663,792 of OY294036.1, forward strand.
TATGTATTTGTGCTTATAGAGATCTTGACCTCGTATAATTGCATAACAATCCTACTTGACTAGATTATGCAATTTATTGTAAGTGATAGTTAAAGTTTAAAATTAATATTATATTTTTTTGCTGCCACTGTTCTCTTTTTTTGATTAGTAAACAATGAACTTGCAGTAGGTATTATCGATTGGGATGCCTTCATTAAAGATTATTCAATTCCAGAATAAACATGATAAAAAATCTGTTCTAAAAAAAAAAGTTGCAACTCGCAGGGAAATCTTCAAGTTTACAACTCAAGAAGCGGTAGTACAACTGTCCAATTTCTTGAATGAACAATTAATGTTGTAATTGCAAAACGACGTGAGAGTTAAAATTGTAAGTAGGTACTATAATATTAATACGTATGTGATTAAGGTCATGAATTACTGTTTTCTAATTATGTTGGACTAACTTGTCTAAGGGAACATAGCACGTGTACATTTTTCCTTCTATAGATTTAAGCATTCACCGTGTAACAAGATCCGTTTCGAAAGGTGGTAGTTTTCAGAACAACCTTGGCTAAAAGTAACTAACCGGTGAAAATAATAAAACTACAAATTCATGATCAAAAAACCCACAATCATCTTCAATAGGTACAATTAACAATGTGAAATTATTATTTAAATAATTGGTAATTAATTTAAATAAATCAACCGGTAGGTACTTTTGTTGTTTTTTAAGTCGTTTACAATGGCGTTAGGTTATTATTAATAAAATTTATGTAATTTTAACATAAACTTTAATAATTGCAACCGCTATTATGCCATTTCAGTCAGTCCTTCACCTAATCTTGCAAGTAGTGTATAATTTAGATGCGGAAAATATTATCTTATTTATGAGTTATTCAATAATTATAACAATTTAGTGTGCATTAATGCAGTAACAATAAAATGATATTTATGTTTGGAAAACTTAAATAATAAATTGAATATATTACTATGTTTGCACATAATTCATCACTTTTTTTTGTTCAAGTGTGGGTTTCTAAAATTGACGTTTCCATTCTCTTACATATTAGTTGATTTTTAAAAGAGTTTTTCAAGATTCTACAATGTGAAGATGGAAATATAAAACCTTCGATAGAAATGTCACAACAGAAACTTGATTGCAGATGAATTTGATCATAATCCTTAAAATGTATCTGCTTCTTTGACTTGTTTCAAGTGAGTGATTCTGAGATGCTCCTGTTATTTTGAAAATAATTTTTGAAACTCTTTGAAAATAGATACCCCATGCCATGGGAAGTTCCGTCCTTGTAAATTTTTGAGAGTCGATTCTTGTCATTTATAATAGAACTCTTTTCTTCTTACTCTATTTAACCTCGGAATTTGGTCCTTAAGGTAAATGTAATTATACAACCTTCATACACGGTCGACGCTCCTGAAATTTAGGAAGAGTTGGATTTAGTTATAAATAAAACCATTGATACTCACAAATTAATTTAGGAATACCCTGTTGAGAGTAATTTCGTTTCACGATACGAAATTCTGGAATGTGAAGGTTGAAATTGGTAATTGAGGAAGTAAAAAGATGCTGTATACTAAATTTTTAATTAATTTATTTTACAAGTTTGCATTTGTAAAATTTTGGCCATTTTCAAGTCCATTGGTGGGATCTTGTGAGACACTCGGACATTAATTTCGTCGATATTACTTTCGGTAAATCCCATAGTTCATGGTTCAAATTCGTTCAAAATCAAATTCAAATTGAAAAACTGCGTATTATTACTAGGCAGCACAGTAGGCCTCGGGAAGGCCCGAGAAGTTTTAGGGCCTAAAAACTTGTTGAATAATAAACAGTAACTAGTAACAATGTGTGTGATATGATTAATGAGTAAGTGAGTGAGATCTCTCGATTGATAATTGAAATCAGACTCTATGTTACGTCATTTCTGCATTTCCGTCAATAATACAACCGAAAATCTAATGTGCATAACATCATATAATTTAAATACGTTTTGTAACTTAATGTAAATTTGTAATCTGAGTGTAACGCTTAAAATTATATTTATTAAAAGAATACTTTTAACCACCACCCTGCAAATTTTCTAATATGTCACCCGAAATCACAAAGTTGCAATGAAGAAGTTAAAAAAAAAGATGCGGCTTAAAAGCAGCTTTCCAGTGATACCAATACTCATTTTGGACTTTTTGGCGCTTTTATGCAGTCCTGGCTTAAACACGTCGATTATTCTGAAGTGTTCCCTGACATTTTCCGCCCCTGTGCATCGTTTACCTAGCTCTCCGCTTAGCATGGCCACTAGGAAGGTTCCAACTTCCAAAGAAAAACATGATAATAACGTAAAGGGAAAGTAAAGAAGTTGTTCAAATTCCAAAAAAGTAACAAAATTAGCTACGGAGGCAGTTAACAAATAAGAGATCAAATTATTTTCTAGTCACATTAAAAGACTAACATAAAATTGTGGAACGTTAAATTCATCCCTGGAGGAAACTAAATATTATTTACTCATCCAATCAAAATATAGATCTTAAATAAGGGGTCGTCCATAAACAACACCCCCAAATGTTTGCAGCACTTTAACCCCTCTCTGGGTTGTGCGGCCTTCGTCCTTATCTGAGGAAGGGAGACTATAACAAATAAAATTCGTGCGTACCTTTCGTAGGATTTTTTTTACCTTATTTCCTTTTATTGCTATATTATATTTTTCCAGCTGCACCTTTTATATTTTTGTTTCGCAATTTTCTGAGCGCTTCTTCAGCTTGTTATATCGCAAATATTCTTCCAACTAATTTTCTTCTGCATTTTCTCTCACTAAAACTTAATTTTTATTTATTATAGAAGTGAGTCTTGATTGCAGTATGCGAATCGAACCTTTCTCAAGACAAATTTTTAAAATTCGATACTTAAGAATGCCTGCTTCTGATGAAAGACTCTTCTAATGAAATATCTGTTAATATTTGTTCTGCATGATTTGCAATTTCAGAAACAAAGAAATATCATAAAGAAATCAAGTTATCCCCTAGGCCAGCGATGGCAAACCTAAGACCCGCATGATGATTTCAAGGCATCCCCATGAATATTTAGAAAGGATTAGGTTTTTATAAATAATGAATAAAATTTTAAAATATAGTCGAGTTAACTAGAACACAATTAGACCAATAGGAATATTATTTGAGCTTTCTAATTGACAATATTTAAAATTTTCACTTATTATAAATGTTTGATAGATTTTCAACTTTGCATAAGGCAAGACTTTTTGGAATATTATTAATTTATTCAATTGAAATATTTAACCATCGATTAAACAATCTAATAAAAATGTTACTATTATTTATCCAAAAAACCATGATTAACATAAATGAAACGTGTGAAGGTAAAGTGTAAAATCCTCAAGCGTGTTAAAAATATAGAATTAAATGAATGAAAGATAACAATTTAACATAAATTATAGTTCTCCATGAAAATTCTAATTATGTAAAAATACTTTTGTCCGTTTCCACTTGAAAACTGGCAATCAACAAAAGTTTATTATTAATTTATAAACATGCCAACTTAATTGATTTTGATATTTTTACAAGAAGCAAGATAAATCCTAGTAATTGACTTGACGTAGTCAGGATTGACAGAACGTGAATCACATTTTCTACATGCCGTACCTAAATATAATACAATGTAATTCAATGCCGTGCAATATTTTACAATTCCATTCTTAATTTATTATTACCAATCAATCTAATAAAACGAGTTGGTTCAATTATACAATAAATAAAATTATAAATTAAACCAGTTTATGAGAATTTAATTATTTTATAGAGAGATATGGCTAGAACCTACTAATTACAAATTATTTTACTACAATTTTCAATAACACGCCCAGGTTAATGACTTTATTATTAACGATTGTCACAGGTTCTTTTCAAAGAAGGACATTTTTTAAATATATTTTGTAATTTATTGACTTGTGTTTACGGTTGGAAATCACAATAAAGATGAACCACAACCATTAAAATAGTGAACAAACCGAAGGGTATATCCTAAAATCTACCAAATTTGCTGATATTTGTAACGCAGGACCAATTTTCCAGCCAGTTGTTCAAGAAAGGATGTGCGAGGGCCATGAGTTAATGTAAAATATAAATTAAACACACAAGAATCGATAAAAAAAATTTTATTATAAATTATTTTAAATAAATAGTAAGTTATTGTAATAAATAATAATTAATGCTTTATATTATAAATAATTCATAATATAATTTTCACAACTTAACAACACAAAATATTTTACATATTTCAATTCAATATAAGATATTTATACTAAAAAAATGGTATTATGTAATCCAGCTTTTCTCACGTTTTCCATATTCAGTTAATTTATCTCTCCTATTTTATGCAATTACTGATCAGGTTAATTTATCTAATTCATCTAAAAATTAATAGTTGTTTACAAGACAATAATTATACAAAGAAAAATCATAAAGAAATTAATCAAGTATCCCTTAGGCCAGCAATTGCAAACCTGTGACCCGCATGATGATTTCAAGGCATCCCCATGATTATTTAGATAGTTAAAAGCCAACAATTGTACTTTCTTTAAAATCTACCAAACTTTGTGATCTGCAATAACTTGCACCATCTCAGCCATCCATAATACCTTACATAGTTGCGCTAATATTAAATTGCTATAACTACCAGGATATGAATAATTGCAAACCATTTAAAATATCAATATTGTTTGAATAATATTAATACAAAATTTACAAAAACAACAAAATAATTACCTGTAGCCGGATTAAATAATCCGAAAATTTAAATTAATAATAAATCATTGTTCGTATAACCGTTCGGCAAAATTAAAAAGGAACAAACACACTAATGAAATTACAAAGATGCATAAATTGTATAATATGTAGTTATAGTATATTATTATTATTGTTACCTCTAAAGAATTATTGTATTGTGATAGGTAATCATTTTCATACCAAATGTGATACAATCAAATAATAATTTCAATAGATATGTATCACTACCATTCAATTGTTAACCGGTATTATTAATTTATTTGTGATATTTAATTATGGTAGCAAAAAACCTTTAGTTTAAATTTTAAAACAAATTATCTTTAATTGCGTAACAAAACGTTTGGAAGAGGCCGTGTGCTGAGCTCTTAAACATTTTTTTCGTTTATTGCTTCACCAAAAAGGAGAACAGAGGTGGAATTCCAATTCAATCAAATATAGATGAAATATATTGCAATGATATTTACCCTTAAATGAATGATCACCCCACAAAAGCCCCAAAAACTAACGTTACGCCGGAGATGGGTTTTTCTCTTCCTTAGGGCTGATAGGTTCGACGAACGAAATAAAAGGGTGTAAATTCGTAACAAGCATAATTTATTAATTGAAAGTAAAATTAATCATAAACAAATTTGCATCAAATTTCAATGGACAATAAACTTGTCTTAACCAAATGTGTATGGTGCAATAATTCAGAGATCCAAGCGACATTTAATTTGTCAAATTCAGAAGCTAAACTTGGATGTCTGGTTATTCATGTATCGTGTGGAAATAACTATCAATAAAACAAAGTTTTTTTAGGAAATTCATCAACGACACAAATCGCCGTTCCAATTTGAATTTACTAAAATTTAAATAATAATTTTCTACCTTACAAATGGTAAACTTTGTAGATTTTACGTGTGCCACTGTAAGTTGAGTCGACACCAATCATCAGCTGTTCTTTTGCCTTGAGAACGCCAGATGTCCCAAACTTCATCCAATGTTCCAACTTTGAAGTCAATCTCCAACAACTTAATTCGTCAGAAATACACAATCGCACACTTTTTATAAATCGTATAAAGCAATTACGCGAAGATTTGATTTCCGCTAATTATTCATCTTTTAGTGAATTCACGCAGTTACACTTCCCTGATCTTTAGATCAACAAGAAGTCTCGCAAGTTCTTCCTTCTTTCAGGATCACGAAAGAACTCCTCTCCGCTTGGAGGTCACTTAGGAACTCGCGTGTTCCCTCTTTGAGTTTCACCAAGAGACTGGTTTCATTCTGGCTCGCTCGCCTTTTGTGTGTTCAAAGTTTGAAATTTGGATTTTATGGTGGGAATCGATATTTCTGTTTACCAAAATCGCACTTATTTCCAGGTACCATAAAGCTGTTAATCGTGTGCGCACTAATTTTTTATTTTCATTTTACACTTTTATAGAAAACTGCGGTTGTTTTAAAAATTAAAAATCATACACAGGATGTTGCAATGTGGTGGTTTGTTGTTAATTTGATGCAAAAGTTTTTATATCAGCTTTTATAACTGATTATTGACTTAAAAATTAAATAAAATTGAATCACTCCCTTTATTTGCTTGCTTACACCCTCTAATGGTCAAAATACCACCACAATATTGTGGTGAAACGAACTAAACCCAGTTTTGCACAGAATAATCTTGTCGTAGAGTAAGGGATGTTTTATCAATTATAACATAGTCGAGCATGATTTTATTATTTTTAGGTCGATTTATGTTATCACTGACACAAGTACACAATTATTGTTGAATGTTATTGAAATCCAGTGATTTGTAAAGTTGTTTGCGGCGGTAAAAACCTAAAAAGGAACAAATTTAATTATTGGCATTTGAAATTTGAGCGCGAGATTTCACCTTTGTTGAATTGCAAATTTGGCTTTCTTTCAATTTTTGCTTTGCAGATGCTTTCAAATTTGATTTTCTGTTGATACATTGAAGTTTTTACACATAGAAGGTGGTGGAAGTTGGCACGCGACCTGGGAAGCCAACAGAGGTGTTTTTGGTGAGGTCCACCATAAGTGATGAATTTTCGAGTTTTCTTGAAAAACCCAAGTGTTTTTCAAGTTGATAATTAGTGAAAAGTGTTGTCCGACGTGGACGAGCGTTTTTAATTGATTTTAAGGTAGAATCTTCAAATTACGGCGTTTTTGTAAAGGCGTCATTGGAAAATGATCGAATGATATTTGTAATTGCAACGATTACGTGCCTACAATTAGAATATTTAGAAGGATGAATTTAAGTTCGTTAAAGAATTAAATTATTTACGTACCAATTTTGAGGTTAGTCACACGATTTTTATGTTTGGTTCAAATTGTTTGAGATTTGCCAACAAGTACCTTTTTATGCGATCGCTGATCGATTTGTTGTGGATAATTTGGAAGAATTATGAAAAATTCAGATCACAGGATGACGAATTTCTTATTTTATGGAAACACAGCTGTTCGAAGATGCAACAGGTTCATTTCGAATGACAGATGCCAAGTGAGGAATTTAGGAAGCAAGAAAATAGTGTTTCTAAAACGTTTTCCACAAGTGCAGCATTATAACTGGTAAATAAACAATTTTGAATCTGATTTGTACACATTTATAAAGATTTATTTGTCACACAATTTTACATTATAATAAAAACCTGGAGCAAGTTAAGATTTCCGATTTGCAATTAAATGTAAATGCGAAGGGTTTTTATTACACATATGAACACATTAACGACCAAAACGAGTTTGTTCGTAAACTTTACATGCTCGACCTGTGTTTACTTATTGAATTTAATTAATTTTATGAAAATAAAATTTGTTATTTTGTACGAAGCTGCGTTTGATTTTGATTTCATGCAACGGGCCGTACCCCAATTTAGTTTTGTAGTGTTGTCTGCAACGACAGTCATTTTGATTAAGGCAATTTATTCAAATTTGTTCCTAAAAGTGGAATTTCAACTTAACGACAATAGTGCGGTAGTTAGGCCGCACATTTATTTCGTTTTTGGTGACCTAGAGAGGAGAGAAGTAGGAATCCAACCCTGTAGATTTGTTCTCGTACAGAAATCGTATTATCAACGATTACATAGCTACCGACGGCACTTTAGTGTTTAGATATTGTCCTGGTAAAGAGAAAGTTTAAATTAAGGGTCGTAGGAAATATATCTACAATATAGACAGTATGGTAAGTTGACTGAACTTGAGCAAACATTTTCGATGGCAGCTCAATGACCACGGAATAATCAAAATTGCATACCAAAATTTTTCCTCGCCCAGTTCCTCAAAATCTAAACTTCAAATTCCTATTATTTTCTAAGGTTTAGATAAGAATATGATTTTCATAATAAATTAATATAAAAGTTTCAAAAAAGATAATTGTAATTAAATAGTAAATTTGGTCATTATTGTAGTAAAATCGGCTAGTAATCTAAGCAATAGAGGTAAAAAACATATTGATTAGAAAGCAGAAATCGTATAGTTTTCAAACTTGGTTGAGTTCGAGGGGGAGGGGAGTGTCCTGAGCAACATACTAAATTAAAAGTTCCCAAGCAAAAAACACTTTATGTACAAAATTAAACAACATAAATTTTGATACAAATACGATATGAACCATTTTTCTGTAGGATTAATTGTTTAGGAATTAAAAGAGACGGTCATTGCCTTGCAGCTAACGCAGTTGGATGCAAATGCGGGGCACCGGGTTCAAACCTGGGGAGAGTCAAACTTTCTTATGACTAGTCTCCGTGCTTAAGAAGGCACGTTAAGCCGGTGGTCCCCTGGGTTAATGAATTGCCAACATTAACATAAAAAACCAGGATACATGGCACATCTGACGGCAAGTCTAGCAAGCTACCTGATGGATGTAAAATATTTATATGCTCACAGAACCAATACTGCCAAGGAAACGACGCAGATGTTGGTAATAACAAGCCTTAAGGCTTAAACTAAGAAGAAGAAGAAGAAGAAGAAGAAGAAGAAGAAGAAGAAGAAGAAGAAGAAGGAATTAAAAGGGGGTGAAAAGTGACATTGTTCTGAAATTTTTTATTCTATTGGCTTTATTTGAAACAAAGAAGAGAGCAGATGGTAATTAAAATGGTATGATCCCATTTGCACCCAGCCTTCCAGATGTATTATGGATGTCAGATAAATGAATCTACTCATTACAGAACATACAGAGAGGAAGGATTTTATCCAATTGGTTTGTGAATAGGTAAATTTAGATAAATGCACTGTGAAACCTCTACCTGTAATAAATTCATCATCTAGCTACTTCCGTACGTGTTCACTGCCCGAAAATATGCTGTCACAGATAGTCATCCTCATCAGCAAGGTTCCAAAAGTACGAGACACTATGTTACTTTTGCAAGAGATATGATAATGACCCTAATACAAATTTAAAAAAGTGAAGCCTATACGGACACCACCATTTGTGGTGCAGTTCTATGAAATTTTGCATGATTATTTAACGATTTGCAGTCGCTGGATCCCACACAATTTAACAGAAGTTTAAAAACTCAAAAAACAAAGTCGTGTCACATGGTGCAAAGAAATGCTCAAGAAATTCAACCGAGGTCTTTCAAATTTGGTGCACAATATCTTTACTAGAATAAACAATATTCCATCATTTGGGTATTGTTGAAACATTTCAAACAATGGTTACTGAAATACCACCTTTAGAGTGGAAAAATGTTTTGTAAATTGGTTTCAACGTTTGAAAAAGTGTATTAATGTCGAAGGCTAATACTTCGAAAAGCAATAAAGTCATTTCCAAATTTTAAATGTGATCTATCATAGCGTTTCCAGAAACTTTCCCAGCAGCCTACGTAAGTATTAATTAAACAACATTTTTTTTCGTCAAGTTTTGATTTCAACTACAGCATGCAGAGTAGTGCATAATAAAAGTACGAATCATATTGCTCCACTTGCAGTTCAATTTCAAATATTTTAACCTTTAGAGAGAGTCAAGTTTTTATTAAAGTTTGTAATTTTATGATAAATACATAATTCATAATATTATAATTACCATACCTTTTTATTTTAAATTAATTTTTAATAATTCGATAATATTCTATTAGATAAGAGGTAAATGATTTTATTTTATTAACTCCATGAAAACTGTATAATCATTTCATCGGAACAAGAATTAAATGTGATTCATTAATCATCTCTATAAAAAGAACTAATATTATTTCTTTTTCAAAATGCATTAAATCTATAAGGTGATTCAGGAAATATTTAGGGTGAATCGTTTTTTAACGATTACACGGAACATAATGTAAATGCTATTATAAAACGTGTATAATTTTTTTTTGAAAATTAACCTTAGATGGGTAATTCAAAAATTCCAATGAGCTTAGATAAATTTTCAAGAAAGAGGAATTAACATTACTTATAATAGCCGTACAAAAAATAATAATTGGCAATTTACATTGAAGTTATCTGGTTTCAACTAATTTGAAACGAAAGGCTTTAAACAAATTAATTCGATAAGATGTACCTTCTAAAAACAAAAAAATATATAAAATCGTGAAAATTATTTGATGAAATTTAATTACCGGGAATCAATTAAGTATACCTATACAGTAATCAATATTAAGCTACAAATAATTGAGTATCATAAATTATAAAGAAAATGTTATAAGCAAATAATTTGTATTTATAAATTTACTTAAATCAACAAGCAGGTTTGTTTGGATCTTTTAACCTTCACGTCGCGACGCTGTGAATATTCGTTCTCCAGTTAACCAGCAAACACATACCGAACATTTTTAAATTTTTAAGTTGATGTTGCAAGGTTCAATTGCAAAATTGATAACTGTTTCTGATATGATAACCGTGGCATCCAATAGTGCCATAAATAACTGAAAGAAGTAAACCTTGAATGAAACAATTATTTTTTTTGTAAACTTAACGGAATTTTGACTCAATAATTATAGAAGTAAAACAGTTAATATTAAGATCGATAGCATTAATGTTTTGCAATGTTACAGATTAATGGGTCATGGATTAAATTTGAAGTTCTACTAATTTTCTCAGTGTAGAAAAATTTTGTTGAATTCAAGAAATCCGAAGCAATTTTCTATACTATAAATTACGCTTTTGATATAAACTTAATAGTATCGTTATAAAATTGGCAATTACATCATTTAGACGCATTCTTATGTAATTATTTAATAATAAAAAGATCACTTACACGCTTTGGCATATTAATATTATTTGATGAACACATAAAATGTTATAAAAACACCAGGTTTCCTTGACAATTGATCAATTTATTATTAAGACATGAAAAAATTAAGATAAAAAATTACAAAATTTAAACAAAAAATTGACAATAATAAACAAACACTCCATATAATATTATTGTATGTTTGACTGAAGTGTTTACAGTTTAAATATTATTTAGCGACAAAAGTAGAATCAAGAAACGTAATATATGTTTGATGTGATATAATATTGATTTATTATTAGAAATAATTATATGATCGTTCAACAATTAAAATGTTAAACGCCTACGGAATAATTGATTTAGATGTATAGCACTCCAATTATAATGTGCTCAAATAGGTAGATACTTCTATAAATATTAAAGTAAATATTGCTAGCCTTGTATTGATTTATAAATATTTACTTCGTTAATTTATTGAAAGTTTAATTAATTAAAAAAATTCTATGTTTTAATGATATCATCGGATGGCTTCTACAATTTTACAGCTCAGTAGCGCAAAAAGTAGAAATATTTTGATACAATGACATTCCACTCATTTAGTTATGCCAAAATCTTTAAACAAAAATAATTAGTTATTGAATATTTTTGAACTTGTGGGAAATATTTTTATAATTTTCCAAGTTTCTTTTCAAGGAAGAAATACACTAATATTCATTTTGTATCGAATTTTCGTATCTTACTGGAGATGACTAAAACGAATTCAATTCATGCGCATAAAATATGTCAAGATCTTCCAGTTCTTGTTGCTAGAACAATTAATATTTAACATAAAGTAGCAAAAAATAAGAAAAACGTATAAAAACAAAATAGTAATTTTCAACACGAAGACCTTCTTCGGGGTTCATTTTCAATGCCTCCTTGATTTTGCTATTATTAATACTTTTTTCAAATAAATTATGCAATGATGAAACACTTAAAAACTGCATGAAAGGTCGTATCTTTTACACCTCAATAGTAAAGAATCTCTTATTATTCAATCCGAAGGACGGTCTTTGACACTCAAAAACTGGATATTCCTGTACATATAATTTCAAAATCGTGAACTTATCACATATAAATAATAATTAGTACATAAATCGATAGATTATTCAAAAACAGTTCATAATTTACAAAAGATGTGAACTAAAACATAAATAATGAAGAAAATTGTAGGCATACACAAGGCTTTAGTTAGTCACCTGCAATTATTATTATAAAAATTTTGCATTGTTCACGTTTATGACGCTAATGTTCTATATTAAGAAAATATGGTAGCAGTCTTTGGAAACTTAATGCATTTTTCTGGTAAGGTCATAAAATATTATGCATATCAGACGTTCTCATCTGTTCAAAGAATCAAAGATTTCTTTAACCTACAGTTTGAAATAGCAATAAGGATATGTAATTCTAGCTGCTTCCAGCTAGTTAGCTTCTTCTCATCTATAACATGATTTTATTTTTCACTAAATGCCTACCTCCTGCCACAGATAACATTATAAATGGCCTTAATGCTTCCCGGGTTTGAAATTCAAGTTAAATTGTAGGTCTCCTGTATACATCATTAATTATCTAACAAGTGCGGTAATTAAAGTTAATATTTAGCCTAATACCATCGACACACTACCAAATTAAAGATCATCAAGAGTCCTTTGAGACGGAATTTCACAAACCGGATACTCGAAGTTATTCATTCGGATATTTACTCAATTATTATTTATGCTATTTATAAATTAAATTATTTGCAAATCTCCGATTAAAAAAACAATTAGCCATCAGTAAATTTTAGTCTATCATAGGAATTAGACTACAGTCTCAATTAGCCACCCACCGAACCGCGACAAAATATACGTAACGATTTTACAATCGTAAAATTCAATTAATGATTTGCTAGAAAGCTTCTCCTCCTCTTTGGTTTCATTTGTAAGCCTCGCCTTTGATTGATTTGTTTATTTATTATTTTTTTATTATTTTTATTAATAAAAAACACCACGTTGTTGTTTACCCCCCCCCCGTAGTTTTCAGTTCTCATTTTTTCAAATATTCTGTTTGTACCTTGTCACAAAAAAGGTTAGAATTGTTCTTTTATAGTGTTTTTAAATAAAATTTTCTTGTGTTGTTCTTTACTTACAGTTAAAATCTAATATTTTAACGTCTAGTTAAGTTTTTGTTTAATTTATATTAATTTATGTAACCAAAATAAGTTTACCAACGTAATCATTTTACGACTTACGAAATTGTATTTGTCACAATCCCGCCTGAGTGAGGCTGAATGCCAAACAATTATGGTCTCTATGGTCATTAGAAGATCAATGGTCGATTTATACTCACTTCACGTATTATTTAACATTTAAGAGGATTAACCAGTGATTAGATACATAACGGTTAAAATAAATGACTGGGCTATACATAATTTATTAGTTAATCAGTGGTGTGATGTACTTTTAAAATAATAACATAACGTAAATACGTTATGTTATTCTATAGTGTTTTTCGCGAAACGGTCTCACGTATCATTTTAACAAGCCGCTATTATTATAACGTGAACGTTATAATAAAGGTTTTCCTAACCGTTATAGTGCGAAATATAAATGCACCTAAATTTCACCCGTAAATGATACGTGAGACCGTTTCGCGAAAAACACTATAGAATAACATAACGTATTTACGTTATGTTATTATTTTAAAAGTACATCACACCACTGAATTTCTTAATTGTTAAGAGATAAGTGAAGTGAGTATAAATCGACCATAAGTCGACCATAAAGGAGATTGAAGGCCTATCAAACCATATGTGATTTTTCTGAATTTTTAGTTTCATCTAAATTAACTGAAAAATATCACCTGCACAATATCAAAGAAACAACAAAATTGAAGGTTTTTGGAGCCTCCAGATTCAAGATTTGACAACGCGTCAAATTGCTTTTTGACGGAGCTAATGTGCAGTAACGAAAACTCGTCCAGGCGTGTTTATGTTAGTGTTCAACTGGTAGAATTGGGTATCACTCATTCTCCCTCCACATCTACTGCGTAAGATTTTAGCTACGCCCATTTTTCTCTCCTTAATTTTACAATTATACAATTTATAATACAATTTATTAGAGAAAATGTTTAAAATTTTAATTAGAATCAGTTCATTTCATTCTTTCTCTCTACGTATAAAGAAAATATTTTTATATTTATTTAAAATTTAAGTTAAATTTAAGTATCATGTACATATTAAGAATGACGTACTAGTTGCGGTCAATTATTGGTAAATTAATTTGTATTGAAGGTTATAATATCTTATAAGTTACATATAATCGACAATAGAATCAATATAATATTATAGGTATATAATTCTCAATGACTAATCAAACTACAACAATGTCAAAAAAAAGCTGAACGCTTAATTCAATAGTGTATACCAATTTTGTTAGTACCAACGCACAAAGCAATATTACTCGAATGAAATAATTCTGCCTATTAATTAAAAATATACTATCTTGCATTATCACGGTTGGAATGACGAAGTTATTACGTACTGGCAGGACGCAAGTAATATTTCTGTGGTCGAGAATGCAGTTTGAGAAACCGAGGAGTAACCTAGCATTTTTCAAGTAAATAATCCAGGATAATCTGTTAATTCTTTTCATAAAAAACACTATATAGGGAAAATGGTATTTCAAATTATATATTATTTATTTAAATTAAATATTCTTCAAATATTGAAATAAATAACAATCATCTGTGGAAAAAACTATCAAAAATAATGTCGAGCATTGTAAAGATTGTAACATCAGATAGCAAAGTAATCGAAGTAGAAGAACAAATCATAAAATGTTCAACAGTAATTAAAAACATGATGGAACTGCTGGATGAAAGACATATATCATTATTGCATATCAATTATAACGTAATGCAAAAAATTGTAGAATGGGCAACCCATTTTAAAGATGATCCATCACTGTTCGAAGAAGAATGCGACGAAGACGAATATTTTAAAATTTCTGAATTCGATGAAGAGTTCTTTAAATTTGATAATCAAACTTTGCGTGAACTACTTGTGGCAGCAGATTACCTTAACATCAGTAAATTGTTCAATACACTTACAGTAGTTGTAGCCAACGTGGTACGTGGAAAAAGTTCAGCAGAACTTCTAGAAATGTTTGATTTACAAGAGGGTCTTACGAAATTCGACAACCAAGAAGCGAATGAAGAAGATGATGAAGATGATTATGAAGAAGAAGATGATGATGATGACGATGATAAAATAGAAGATGACGATAAAGAGGAAGACGAAGAATAATATGAGAAAAAAGTATATTCGGTATTAATTTGCATGTAATATCGGAATACCGGTATTAATACCAGAGAACTTCTATTTTGGTATATCCTTACAACCTTGCCTTTCTCAAGTCTGTAGAGGTGTAAAAAAAAATTGATGGCAAATAATCTATGGCTGTCATCCGCGAGAAAATTGCAGACAAAGAATTGTTGTCATTAAGGGCAAAATAATCAGAAATCTTAGAGTACTCAAGTGGTTCACAAGAACTGGAACTTATATTTGAATTTGAACCAAGTTTTTTTCTTTTTAATATCATGTGCTTTTAAATGTGTATGCAATCCACTGATATTTTCACCAGCAATTTTAATCCCCACAAGATCCCGCGAGTAACGATTGTTCGATGCTATCGTCTATAATATGTTCTTTACTTCAATGGAGAAACTTTCCTGCGATAAAGGGACACTAAAGAGTCTATGAATTAAGCTATGGAAAGCAGACATCTTTATTTTTCTTTCTTGATTCTACGAGTACGGAAAAATTGTATCCGTTGTGGTGGGCTTTCTAAAAATGTCTTCATTTTTAGATGAGCATAAATCCAAAAAACTTAAACGATTATCCTTTTCAACCTCCATTGTTAATTGGATTTTGGCATTCAACGAATTCAAGTGTGCCAATAAATAGGTGCAACGGATACAATTATTCCGTATTCGTCGAATCAAGCAAGAAAAATAAAGATGTCTGCCTTTCATAGCTTAATTCGTAGACTCTTTAGTGTCCCTTTTTGGAAGAAAAGTTTCTCCATTAAAGTAAAGAACATCAAGACGATAGCATCTAACAATGGTTACTCACGGGATATCGTGGATAATCTCATCTACAGGAAAGAGAGGCAGATTGAAAGAGATCTAGCAACTGCTTCGCTCAACTCAACTCAATCGACTTTCAAAGTCGATGAGCCACCTTATGCGTGGAGTGTTATCAACTACGTGCCCGGGGTTAGTAACAAAATAAGGGCACATTTGAACATGTTGGGGCCACTGACATGAATAAGGTCAACATCGGAACTTTGTTACAATCCAATAACAAGGGGATTGATCTACCGCTTTAGCCAATGTAGATTGCGTTGCACGAGTTACAATTGAGTTACTTTTTAATATTGCCTAATAAAAATTATTACTATTATTATTATTATTATTAAAGAGTAACTCAATTGTAACTCGTGCAACGCGATCTACATTGGCCAAAGTGGTAGATCAATCTATACACGTATGAAGGAACACATGGCGGATATAGCCCAGCTTGTACATCTACATGTTTCTCTATAAACATTGTCTGGACACAGGTCACTCCTTAGATTCTAATCGGATTGAATTACTGCATCTTGGATGCAAAGGCCGTATGCTGACTCTATTGGAGGGATTGGAGATTAAGAAAGCGTTTTGAACAAGAAGAATCTATCCCTCTATGAAGGTGGTGATCATCTGAGAATACAAACCCAATATTATAAATTAAATAAAATCATAGTAAAGTTAATTACTTTTTTTTTGCATGTAACATATTTGACATAATATATATATTTATCTCTTACAATAAGATTTGTGTACACGCGCGCAAACACACCATCACAAACTTTGTGGCATAATGTTGTTGATTAAAAAAAATTTATTGTTCTCCGGCATCGAATCCTTATTATTCCTTCGAATTCGAGGTCGTTGTAAAGTTAAGTACCCATCAAAGGATTCATTATTTTCTTCGTAAGTTTCTTTACGATATCCATAGTTTAGTATAACCAAATTTTGTATAGCAGTGATTTATTGTGTGTTGATTAAATATTTACTGATAAAAGCCGCCATTTACGCCATAATAGCTTGTTCCCAATTCGTACAAGTTGAAATTTCTCGTAAGTTCGAACTATCGTCGTCGCCAATTTGTCGTGTAATGTAAATATTCTAAGTTGTTGCTTAAATTATTGAATAAAAACAAATTGTTGAATTCAAATTCATCGTTATTATAGAAAAGTGCATTGATTGGCATATTTGTAAATTGATGACCAAAATAAAGAAGAAAAATCTTCAAATCAAAGACAGAATGAACAATAATAAAATTGTTGATCTCGCTAAAATTATAATTTTCTAAATAAAATTTTGATAGCGATAAAACAAATAATAATTACAATATTAAAAGTTTAGATAGTTCCTTGCTAGGAAAATCGACGCTCAGGTCAAAATATAGGCGATCGGTGCTCACGAATTTGAACGGAAGCAAAAGTTGCACTGATGTGTTTATCCTTTTAAAATTTGTATAACTAAAATATTAAAATCAAAAATAATCTTTTAACTTATTAGTAAAAATTTAATTAATTTGTAATTACAAAACATAGTGAGGTTCCAAACCATAAAATTTAAGCAGGTGAATCCATCAGGTTTTGTTTAAATAAATTATTCTTCTTGCCAAACTTAACAATAAACAAATGAATTTGATTTTCGTCCAAAAATAAATAATATTGAACATTTCATTCTAGAAGATTTAAAATAAATCGTAGGTATTCTTTTGTGTTTAACGGAATTTTCATTGTTTATTATGAATTTTACAAGACGAAGAATCTTTCACGTATTACTAACTGAGCTTATCCAAGTTTTATTAAAAGGAAGAACTACAATCTCCTAAGTACCAGTAGCAGAGTAATAATAGTAGTAATATCTTCACAATAATTTGACAACATCTGTAAAGTTAGAAAAATTGTCAAATTTTATTTTCCATAAATCTTTCAATTACGAGTACAATTAGGGAGTTTGTAAAGTACAATATTGAATTCACGCATAGTTGATATACAAAATTAAAATTTTGAAAACCCCTAAAACTTTCGTACCACCTTTCTAAACACCTTTAGTGTTTTGTTTAGTTTTAAGTAAATACCTGTCACTTTAATCTAAAAATATTATTTTTATTTGAATTCCTGATTATTATTGTAATAATTTCACAATGAGCTCATTTTTCAGTAAAATAGCTATATCTTTTTTTCTAAAGTATTATTATAGCAAATGTTATACCATATTGAAAACTACACTAAATGAGCAATTTTTTAAAATAACTTGCCAGGTAGTACAGTTTTTTTACAGTATGAAGAGTCGAAGTTAGCAAATAAAATAAAAAAACATTTTGAATCTTGCAAAAACATTTCTTTTTCAAAAAGTATTTTTTTTTTTTTTGATTAACTTCCTAGGTTATTACAAGCTGTCCGAGGACAATAAATAATAGTTTAAACAATGACAACAATGACATGGTGGAAATAAGCCCATTGGCTTATTCCATAAGCAATGCAACAAATAATTACTCTATGGCACTCAGGTTCTTAAAGGTAGGTCCAAAGGGTCAATCCTCTTCAGTCTCTTGACTCGGGGAACTACAAGTAAATCCGCAGCTAGGGTGTTGGGATGGTCGCCTAGACGTAGT
The DNA here is from genome assembly GCA_958510855.1 of Rhagonycha lutea. Taxonomy (NCBI): domain Eukaryota; kingdom Metazoa; phylum Arthropoda; class Insecta; order Coleoptera; family Cantharidae; genus Rhagonycha; species Rhagonycha lutea. The sequence goes on from OY294036.1 coordinate 86,682,493, forward strand.
TGATATCTGGCACTCATATAGGAAATCTCCTCCTTTACTGTTTTGATGTTCAAGTCTTGGTGGATGCTGTGGTTTGTTACATACCGTGGTGCGTCACAGATGCAGCGAAGTACTTTAGACTGAAACCGTTGGATCTTCATTATATTCGTGTCGCTGGCAGAGCCCCACAACTGTACCCCATAGGTCCAAATGGGCTTTATTATTGCCTTGTACAGTAAAAGTTTATTTTCCATTCCGAGCTGAGAATGACGCCCCATGAGCCAGAGCATTTTTCGATAGGTGAGCCCAAGTTGGAGTCTCTTGTACCAGATATGTTTAGCCCATGTGAGTTTTCTGTCTAGATGTATACCTAGGTATTTTACCTCTTCTTTTTGAGGGAGGGGACTGCCATGCAACGCCACGCTGGGGCATGTCTTTCTCTTGAGCGTGAAAGTAATGTGGACCGATTTGCTATTGTTGAGTTTAATCTTCCACAGTTTTAGCCATTCTTCAATTTTATTTAAATGTAATTGTAGCAGACGAGAAGCCATTTTTTTGAGAAGCCACTCAAAAAGTATGGCACTATTAGTTCTGTTTTAATCTGTGATCAATAGCAGGGCTATTCAGGGTTACTTAACCAAAATTAGACTCTTATAATATGAAATTTCGTACCTGTGGCACACGATAACTGATTTAATGTGTCGATTTTTACAAAATTCATAAAAGTGCCAATATCTCGAAAAGTAACGATATTTTAATAAAGGTATATTTCAATATTCTGATGGTCAGTCATGAGCTGGCCTATCATCCCTCCAAGGGATGACGTTCAGGTTTGGGACGCCCTGTATATTTTTGATAAATAATATAATTAGTCATAAGAAAACCATTGTAGCTTTCGGTTGATACCATGATTAAAAATAACTACTGGGGATGGGGATATCCTCCCCCCCCCCCATATTTTAGGAAGTTGGAAAAAAGTTGGCAAAATCACTCAAAATTTGGTCAAGTTGGTAAAGGCTGCTAAACCGACAATAGGCAAAATAGACAATTACAAAAAGTTGGCAATTTTTAATTAATAAAGTTGGCAAATTCCCTCCGCAGAAAAGTTAGTTGGGCACGTCCTTGTTTGACATATTATCTTGTATATTATGTACATACATAGTGTACACCAAGCAAAATAATAAAAAAGTGAACAGAACATTTTTACATAATTTCACCATTACTTTTTCCAAAATACCGCAATTTATTTTTTTAAAAGTAAATTAACTTTAAGTTCGATATGCATCTACGAATCAATGACCTAACGTTGCGACTTGCGATACAATAGCAGTTTATGTAGCCAAGCTGGTTCATATGCTACAAAAAAACTTATAAATTTACATGAGCCGTTGTGATTCACTCTTCGAGCAAATTGGTGTATCAAATGAAACGTATAAAATTTCTAAATTAGAATAACGGTAAGTTTTAAGCAGTAGGTGAGAGAAAAATATGTTGATACATTAAATAATGTAAAAGCTGCAATCAACTTTTTTTCTAATGTTGAATTTATTGTTTATTACATATTATTAAATTTTGGGCAAATACTATTCTTTGTGCAATGGAATGCTAAATGGTAGTTTAGTAAATAAAGCATTTAATATCCCACCTATAGCATCATGGAAAATATTAGGGGAGCGATTTCCTGTGAGCCTCCCTTCCCAATGTGTTGTCTTAATTTCCAAACAATTTCTTTTCTCTACTTGCACCCTTTAGAATTTTTACAGAGGTAACCCTGCTAGTTAAGGCTAAAAAGACCACTTTGGACGTCGGCGTCGCGCGTCGGTTGAAGCACCTTATTATTATATTTTTGTCTAACCTTGTAGTTGTATAATTTTTTTATTACATACAATATTATTTTCTAATTATATAAAAACTGTATTTATTATGTAAAATTATGTTTTAATCTTCGGAATTCTAAAATTCCCACTTGCTACTTTTATAGCGGTAATTAAAGAGTATTTAGGCGCCGGTATATTTTTAATGATATTAAATTTTATGGCCGTAAAATGGGTATGTTTACAATTCATTTTTTGGAAAAAAAAAGTTTGGGTTTTCAATGTACGTCATAGCGTAAACAGTTGTCTGACCTTTTGAATTATTAAAAATTTTGGCTTTTAAGATACTACACTTTACAAATTGCAAAATGTACAATTCTTTTCTTTTGTCTTTGAGAATTTGTTGTCAAAATGTTCCGTTTGATAATATTTATATAATATTATTTACTGATATTCTCATATCATCTATGTCCAAAAACGTCAACAAATTTAGTGCAAAAAGGTACAATGTACTTATAGTACATTGACTTATTATAATATATAATATTAATAGATTCGATGCATAGGTGGTGACTGATTGATTGGAAAATTGATAACCTTCGTTGTTAACAAATATCAGGTACCTGCTTATTTATTAATCGTACAATTAAACTAATAAAAAATTAAGTGCACTGTATTTAGGCAAATGTCTTCCGCATTTTTTAGAACTAAACAAGTTAATACATTAAACAAGGTAGTAATACAATTACGCCTACAAACTATTCGTTTTAAATATAGAATGGACAATAGTCATTATATAATGTGTTCCTTAAAATAGATTCCTTAATGAGCTGTCCTCGTAAAGGATATAAAACAGGATCCTACAATTCGCGATAAAATGTAATCTTAATTTGCAGTTGCAAGCTCAAGCATTTCATCAATTTTCTCGGCAGTGGACGACCTTATTTCTATAAAAAATTTACAAAACTTGTTTCGCTTTACATTTTTAAAGTAACTAACGACAAAGAAATGAATTGAGCTACGTCTGGCATGAAGAACGCACCTTTGTTTTTAAATTGACGAGGTCAGTGTCAACAAAGCACCAATGCAATGTATTTCATGACAATCTTACGTAATCTGGTATTTCTCAAAAATCAAAAAGGAAAAATAATTAAAAATCAGTATATCCTAGATCCTAGAATGACGTTTCAAAAATATGCGTTAAAAATACAAAAAACGATTTCTGGTGAAAATCGCTAATAAAGTTAAAAACAATTCTTCTTAGCGAAAATGACGCATTTTCAGTGGTAATGCTTTGTTTACAACTTTTAGCACCAGGACCAGGATGTTTGCTAATTAAAATTTGCTACCTAATAAATCTTTGGTAGGTAAACATAAAGTTGTGCCTTATGTCTTGCTTTATTCACGTGTACACATAAGTTTGAATAATCCACGTCGCAATAATTGAATTATGCCATGGGAAATACTTTCTGAAATATATTTACCCAATAAAAGAAAATAGACATCTTTTAAAAGCTGATAAGTGAACTGTCACGCAAACTTATAATTTCAAAAACCTCTTCATAAAAGTTCATCCATAAAAAGATATTAACTAATCTGATTATTATCATTCGATTTTCCTTTCAGCAGTTGGAGAGGAGCAATGACTTCAGATTATTTTTAAGGTGATTCAGATAAAATTTTGTTCAACTTTATTTAATTTAAAATAAATAAATAATTGAATTAGTTTGGTAGAGTAATTTAAAATTAATTATCTGGATAGCTAATTAACATAAAAATAACATAAAATGCACCTAATTTCATTTATGACGTAACCTTTATAGACGCCACACATTGGGAAATAAAAAATAAGCTAAATCGTAAAAAGCCAATATAACAGTACCTACAATTTAGTATTTTGTAGGTAAGCCTTGGTAGTAAAAATTAACTCGATAATTCAGATATCTAGCAATGTAAAACTTCTCATAAACATTAAGTTACAACACAAAACCTTTTGTAAAACTAATAAACCTTGATCTAGTGGCTTAAACAATTTAAGATAACTTACAGTTGTTGTAATAGCTAAGTGAAATATTTACAAGTTTAAAAACTGACCCCACATCAGGAAAAACTATAAAAATTAACAAATTGCAATAGTCAAAAAAATCAACAAGAAACACCAAGATATGTTATGTATATTTTTAATTTAATGTTAAGGTTAAGAACTAACATGGATATATTGTGGATATCTTACAATCGTCCTAGCATTAATTAACAACTTTAGCTGAGAACAGGTTAACATTTTATGCTTTTATGAACTCAATCAAGAATAAGTAATTGAAATAATTAATCAGTCTATTAGAAAGAAATTAGAATTTAACAAACATTCAAAAAACGTTATTTTGTCCTTTAACAATTTTAAGGAAGAACAAATTATAATTTAAACATTAAATGCAAATGTTTAGTTTTGTTATCTTAGTAACCTCAAAATAATTAATTATTTTGATCTGTTTATTAGCTCCATTTAAGCATGTGCGGATTCCAATCTTCTAACATTTTATGCTTCTTTTGATTCACGAATCACTAACCTTCTTACTCAATGTTTTATCTTTTCTTCGTTAGTTATTTTTTTAATACTTATAGAGAATTCTTTAGGTAGGTCTAATTCTTTATAATACCTATAATTCAGTAACCCATTGACGCAAGCAGCGTACCCTTGTAGTACAATCTAAAATTTTCTTTATAATGATTTTGTTTCAAAATTCAGGTGCCGCATTGTACAAAAGATGCAATGACACTGATAAAATATTGTCTTTCATATTATAATTTATTCCATCAAAAATGTGTCTCGAGGAAAATTCTGCTGTGAACTTGTGTAATATTTTTTATTCCAATAACTGAAACATCACTCCTGATCGTGATTGTGCGAAATTCATAAATGTTTGCGTAAATGCTACCAATGACCTTAGTTATCGATTACTTCTAAATTTATACGTACAATGTTCACATATTATAAGGTAATTTCAAATGGCAGCTAGCTATCAGTTACATAAACTAACAGCTATAATGTTCTTTAGGAAGTTAACTTAGCAAAATATTCACACTTACAAGCTGCACCCTATCAATTTTTTTAGGTCATATCAAGAAATGAGTCAAAATGAGTGTAAAAACTACTTGCATATTAACTATGATCCCCGTTACTACAATCAATCACTCATTATTTCAACCTTGCATGCTGTTTCGGGAATATCCATAGTTTATCTTTAGGTTCTTGCGTCAAATAAGACAAAATAATTCACCTGCGGCGCTGTCATCCCTTGCATTAATAGAAATAAATAACCAAGACAATAATTACCCAAATAAGCGATTACAAAAACTATGATATTTTGTTCCAGCTGATGGAGATAAAACATCAGCTGAAACTCATCAAGCTCTACTTTATTAAAAAAGTCTCGTATGCCGATTGATGTAAATTGAGATGTTCTAATTGCAAAACAAGATATGATTGCGTCGGATAACGTAGCAGTCGAATCTGATCAATTAATTCCAACTAAATCATTTTGATTCACGGTAATAATTTAAAATTGGACTTTGAAATCAATGCACCCATCTCTTCTTCTCATCTGATAAGAACGACTAGCTGGTACAAATTGACCATTTCATCTCATATAAATATAATTATTGTGTTAATCAAATGAATCTAAAATTAATTAGTTCCGAAAACAATATCCTAAATAAATTTAGCAGAAGTGGAAGCTTTCAGGCCGCACAGCTTGGGAAATCTAATGAAACTGCGCAAAAATTGATCATATTTCCTATCTACGCTGTGGTTTCACGTAGTGCAGATAAATTCAACACGAATGTAGCTGATGAGTCAGAATAAAGGAACAAATTAATATTGCATTATAATATAGGGTTATTCACTTAGAACATAACAATTTTGCATTTTAATATCAACGAGCTCTTAAACTTTTTTTATGATCTGTCAGCGTCAAAACGTCAGTCAAGGTTTACCATTTTATTATGGCGAGGTTCACAAACGAGCAACGTTTGGAAGTTATTAAAAATTACTACCGAAATTCTAAGTCTATAGTTGCAACTTTAAGAGCGTTTACTCCAATTTTCGGTCGTTATAACCGTCCAACCAGACAAGCTGTGCGTGCTATAGTGAACAAATTCGAGTCAACATATTCACTATCTAATATTCCGGTGCCATTGAGGCCACGTCCATGTCGAAGTATCGAAAATATCACAGCCGTAAGGTCTTCAGTTCAAAATGAGCCAATAAATCAGTCGATTCCACGCCGTTCACAGGAATTGGGAATGTCTCAGTCTACATTGTGGCGAATTTTGCATAAAGATTTTAGCCTAAACTCTTACAAGATCAAACTAAGCCAAGAACTGAAGCCTTCTGATCATTTGAAGCGCCAAAACTTCTGCGATTGGGCTTTGCAAAAGTTTCAAGAAAATCCAGAATTTCATCGAAAAATTATCTTTAGTGATGAAGCTCATTTTTGGCTTAATGGCTTTGTCAATAAGCAAAATATGCGTTATTGGACAGCAACAAATCCACTCGTGCTTCAAGAGACTCCATTGCATCCACAGAAAATGACCGTGTGGTGTGGATTTCATGCCGGAGGTGTGATTGGACCGTATTTTTTCGTCGATGAAAATGATCTCCATGTTACGGTTAATGGAGTTCGCTATCGTGCCATGTTGGAAAACTATTTTTGCCCAGAATTGGATGGACTTGACATCAGTGATATGTGGTTCCAACAAGATGGTGCGACATGCCACACAGCTGGTCTAACAATGGATCTGTTGAAAGAAAAATTTGGTAATAGTGTAATCTCGAAAAATGGTCCGGTCAATTGGCCACCTCGCTCTTGCGATTTAACGCCGTTGGATTTTTTTTATGGGGTCACGTGAAGTCGTTAGTTTATGCCAACAAGCCAACAACATTAGAGGAGCTTAGGAACAATATCAATCGTGAAATTGACGACATTCCGGCCGATATGTGTGAAAGGGTGGTGGAAAATTGGGTTCAAAGAATCGATCGCTGCAAACGTGCTCGTGGTGGTCATATGAACGAGATCGAATTCAATACATAAAATGTAACATGTGTACTACACCTGGAACAAATTTCAGCCCTATATCTAAATTATTATGTGTTTTATTCAAATACAAAATTGTTATGTCCTTACTGAATAACCCTATACAAGTAAATGTACAAGTTATATAATTCGATATAATAACTTGTTCTATGTTGGAATCAAACATAATATGTAATTCCCTAACCCAGTGTAGGCAGTCATGGGGTAGCGCTAAGGAGAATATATGGTAGAAAGAATACTCTTGTATCCAATAATTAGCAGTTTTAAAATATTCGAATGCCGTTCGCTTAAATAGTGAATATAAAACTAAGTCGACCTCTTTGAAAGTCTAGTAATATCCATTTATTTGTTGACACTGAAGAAGTATTATGCGTTACAGGTGGGTATCATTGACATATACCTACAATCATAAAATTGTTGCTTTTACAAAACCTAGATTGATGGGAAATTAAAGTTAAAAATTATATCAAGGTAGCTAGGAGAATAATTAACATGGTTAAACCTACTTTAACTACTAATTTTTCCTTAAAACTAATTAAATAGTAAGATTGATTAAGCCATGAAAATTTCGACACATTCTTCAAGTCTTTAAGTTATAATTTATGAGTACATAAAACCCAAGAGTAGTAATTAAATTAACAATGTAATACATTATCCAATTTGGATTAATATTCGTATGTGGGGTTTGCACAAATAACGGAATAATATTACAGTTTAAAAATTGACAAACTCCATTTGTAATGCACTATTGTAAAATACTAATCACATTTTGGTCATACCGTTGATTCAGATAAATTCAGTTTGCTAAAGGACATACCAAAAATCTTCCCTGTACCTCCCCTTTTGGCGCAGCTTTTACTGTATCCAGATGTAAACCGAAATTAAAGTCAACAGGTCATATTCCTTAAAGAAAGGTCAACAAGATATAAATGGCACCTCCAAAATCACGAAGTCCTGCCTTCTGGTTTATCAGAATTCTTTCATGCAAACAGGATATTCCCACGCGACGATTCGACATGACATAATAAAGTGAAATAGTTTTCAAGTTTGTCAAATATCTGTCATCACTGATAATTTCTAATGCAGCTGCACATATTCATCGAGCTCCATTGAAAATATAATTATAATACGGGATTCAATATACTGCCCTGAGGAACACCATCTCTAAATCTACATACCCCGCATCGTCCTCCAGATCCTGCCCATCATGATAAAATGTTACAATCTTGCTGGCCTTTTTTGATTATTAAATTTATTATTATTTTTATGCTGATTTATTTAATTTATTTATGGCTTCTAAACGTTCGCAAGACAGTTAAAATTTGAAAAAATGATAAAATTACTTTTCAAGTAACATTGCCTATTTAAAATTTACTCTGTAAAGTAATTAAAATAATTGCAATTAATAGAATCATCGCGATCCTAATAGGAACATTCATAAATAATGCATCACGTCGAATTGCATTCTATCAAGATCGTGTCAGTTATAAGCTTATAAGCATATCTGAAATGTAATTAAAAAAAACCATTACCCATGTACACGTTAATATTTGCAAATAAATTATCGGCAATGTAAAAGAATTACCAATTATTATCGATCGGAACTGGTAAGAAAAAAACGTGTAAAATCACCAAATATAAACACTAGAAACATAAAACTAGCAAGGTTCCTATCGCGTGTTGTACTTAATAAAGAATTGCAGCAATTAATTTATCCTATTACACTTCATAAATTGCAAATTAATCACCAATAGGATTTACATAAGCCTTGATTAAAATTTGTGTCCTTTTACGTATTGATTCGGAAATCGGAACAATTTTAATTGGCGTTTGCAAACGTCTCAATAATACAAACTTGTAGACAAATGACAAGTTCAAATTATTAATTACCTAACGTCAAAATATTTTAGTTAATCCTTAATTGTAGCACTAAATTTGTCATGTCTACACATTTTAATTTACCGATTTATTAATTTCTTAAAATTATCGGGCACCTTGGTACATAAAATTGACATAAAAACCATTGTAATTAAATTAACATGGTGCAATTAAAATTCTACTGGACTCAAAAACAATCAACCGCTGTGTCAAGAAAAAACCCAACGTTGCGTTGGGTAACTTTATTAGAATTTTAATTTCAATAACGGTCCCTTGATGACTAAATCGTACTGCAATATCCAAAGCCTTCGAATTGGTTTTAAATTATTTCAAGTTCGTGTTAATAATTTTTGAAATCTATTTATTTTCCGTCATCTATTAATTGCTACTAATTGTAAGAACATAAATTACGAAATTGTCAAATTATAATCGGAAATGAAGAAGGCCAAATCGATAAAACGAAAATATAACTCAGACCAATCGATATTAGCGAAAAATATGAAACCGGAAATTAATTTTATGTCCGAATTTTCAAGAAGGTACATTTAATTGAATGTCGTAAATGTCGATTGAATAAATGCCATTCGTATTAAAAATTTTTTATTTATTCAAGTTTTCAAATATGCAACCGTCCTTAATATTAATATTATTTTGGCATTTACAAGAATCAGCTTGGGGAATTGCAATAGGTAAAAATGTATTTAGGCAAATTTGTATTTTAAGAAAATGAGCGTTACGAAATTTTCCAGAATGTCTTCCAACTTATCAATGTCAAATTATTTCGTCATCGTAAGTGTAAGTTCATGATTACAATTTAAAATTGTCGATATCTTTATAATTTTTTTGATCAAGCGTAATTATCTGATTATTATCTCCTAACCTACCGCATTTAGTAACAATCACCGTCTGAGTGTTGATACTTTAATTAGTAACAATTTTATCCCTACCTTTACAACAATTTGCCGCTCACCTTACGAGTAAGAACTGATTCGAACTACTATTATTTAAGAAAATGTAAGACGGATGCTGTGACAGTACCTGTGCTGAGTTAAAGAGAGTGGTGTGGTATTTGGTGATATTTGGATGCGAATAGTTTGTTTACATTGGCAAACAAATGGAAGACAAAAGTATCGTACCAAATAACGTAAGTACCATTAAAAATTTTTTAATAATGCTGGGATAAGTGCCAGAAAAATTCAAAATTTTCCCGAACAATTTTTTTTTTAAATTTAATATGAAATTGCACTAAAAAAGTAAATACTATGCTTTTTAAATTGGCTGGTGTTGTAATAATAAAACAATTATTGTAAAGTTTTCTAAATTGTTGCAACTTCTCGTAACCTAAAAGCGTAATACAGTTAATCCAAAAAAAAAATTTCTGCAAAACAAAAGATTCAAAATAAAAATAAGCAAAGGTTCGAAATTTATTACACAACTAAAATTAGAATAAAAAAATGAACAACCTTGCCAAACTTGACAATTTTTAGTGAGACACATAATTAAGCGCCTCTGCTCCAGGATTTAGAAGCGGCAAAAAATTCAACCCATTAATGGAAATGTAACTTGATGTAAACAAATTAATTGTTGATAGAGATATAACTCAGAAACATCCGCAAAATTTACATCTGAGACATAAAAAGTTGCTATTGAACGAGTTGATATTAATTATTTATAATACAACGTGGAATCGATCAGGATATGTCTAACTTTTCAAAGTAATTAAAATGCAGTATTCATACAAAAAATATAAACAACAATTAAATCCGCTTTAAGAATGACATAATAACGAGTGATTATCAATGAACCTGAGAGTAGCCGGTGTATATTATGTAAATATGTTAAGTCAATGTATTGATATTGTCACATTTTGTTAATTTGTAACTTAATAATCCATAAAAACTTAACGAAATCAAATTAGTAACCTCCAGAGTGTCCAAAACACGTAAAAACTTGTGGAGACTTCAACGCTCGATCACGACACAAACCCAAAAAAACTTAAATTTTCTAATACAATAAACCCATCAATTTAAATGTTTTATTATGTTTTTATCAAACTTTACAACCATAATTTTAACAATGAATCCCATGTACGGATACAAAATTTAATTGATCTTTCACTTTGTTCCATATAGTTGACTAATTAGAATTTTAACAGCGTTTGCGTCTGAATACGCATTTGTATCACCGGAAAAATTAAAAATGACCTTCTAATGTCAACAACTATTTCAGTAATAATTAAATTTTCAAAAAAAAGTTTACTTACGTCTTACATTTTTATTGGGTATCTGAAATGTTGAGCACACTTCAAATGATATTAAAAAACTAGGTAATAAAATATTTAAGAAAAATTATTAATAATAATTAAATCTCAATTAAAGAAAAATAAACATTAAATCTTCTTAAAAATCAGGTCAATGAATAAAATAATAATAAATAAATTGAACTTTAACACTAACTAATGATAGTAAATCTTCATTGTTTACCTTGTAGTGTAAGTCAAAAACCTATCATTTATTGTTAATAGTTATATTCTGTGGGGACGAAAGTTTAATTATTGAATTATCATCAAACATTGCTTTGTAAGTAACAATTTAACACACGAAAATGAAAAGCTTGCATGAGAATTAAAAATAAAAGCGCATATAAAACGTATAAATTAAGATAATCGCCAAGATCTCGTATAATTAAATAACGAAGTCAAGGTATATTCATTAGAACGTCATTCTTCACATTACGTTAGTGGCTTGTAAATAATTACAATAACTTACGAATTTCTATAGAAGATTTACATTTTTATTGAAATTAATTAAATAATTTTGTATTTTTTTTTAATTCGATAATTGTTAAAATAACAATGGAGCAAATTGTTAACTTTTTCGAATCTCGAAAATTAAGAAAATTATATATAATGTAGAAATTGAATATTTCGCTTTAAAAATATACTAAATATTCTCACCCACAAAATTCCAACATACATTAATTTATTTATTTTTTTGTTATCTATTCAAATTAAAAAATGAAAGTTATTGTATTATTATCTCATTCTCTGTGTCAATTTTTAATATAAGTCTATGTAAATAAGAGAATATTTTCAAGTGATATAATATTTATTTGGAAATTAACCGATTAAAAATTTGGTTTCTTTTTGGATACATTTTCAAGGGTCTCTCCTTGAAATTCGTAGTTTTATTTATAATATATTATTTACGCAATTTAAAAAGATGAAAACTTTTATTTTCCCTAAACCATGCAATAAACCTAAAATCCTGTTTTTAAATTTTGTTGGAAAATTTTTTACCGAAAAGGCACGGTTATAATATTTCATAGGAAAGCATTTTTCTTCTGTGCCAACCAACCCCAGCTATATTATATCACCTTCAACTAAACATTTGTTTAATTTAATTGATATCTTTTATCGTATCTATTTGCGTCAATGACACACAAATCCATTTATTTCATCAGAAATAATTTAATAAACTGCATTTGATCAACAAATTTTGATACATAATGAATAGATTTTAAAATTTTCGATTTTCTGCATACCAACTGCATCATGTAATGTCAGTCAACTTTCAACTTAAACTTCGATTAGATTATGAGAAAACCGAATTTGAAATCTGTAAATTTAACACGAACGAATCATTTAATGACGAACATAGAGCGCACGCACTGATGCACCTAAGTAATTTCATTAAAGGAATATAATTAGGACCATTTCAGGTACATAAAAAGTATTTCCGGCTGTAAATTAAAATTGAATTAATAATTGATAATAATTATTGACCTGGAGTTGACTTGGTAACGTCGCCACGCAGGTGGTGAAAATTTAGATATCTACGATACATACATTTTCACATACACAGCCCAAACGCTAGACGTTTGTCATTTGCTGATCACTTCCTCAGCATTACATATGACATGCAGAAGCAGTTTTTAAAGACTAAAAAGCCTTATTGCATTATAGTTTATTTCAACTTTAACGGTAGAATCTCATCATATGCACTCTGACGTGCAGTACCATTGCTTCAATCTTTAATTGATTTAAAGCATACATACACTTTCCTATTCTCGTTCAGGGTACTACTGCATTCTGCATGTAAGTTTTTTCTGCAAGTACCGAACTCTTTACAGTATGGAAAATGGTTTTATGGGTTTGCTATATAAAGCTAAATTTGCTTTGGAGTACCAAATATTAGCATTGATAAAGTGACTAAAAGTGTGGCATAACGGATACACTGACTTCTTCCACTGAACAACCCCTAATAGTACTTTAGCATATAGAACACACTATTGGAATGCATTATTAGAGTACACGTAGCACCTACGAATGGTATCTGCACTTCACACAGTTGATAATAACAGGACAAAGTATTAAATGAAGAAGATGATAGAATAAAATAACAATCAAATGTGGTAAGTTAAAGTTCAATGCCATACTCCAATGAAAATATTGAGTAAGAAACTACATAGAGTACCAGCTCTGAACGGAAATAACAATTAAGTTGTACTGAGGATGCAAACTCAACCAAAAAGAATCAGCTGCTGCTGCTGCAAAGGATGCCAGGCAAAACGAAACTCTATGGTTATGATATAGCCGAAAACGCAATATCTTTAAAAAATAAGATGACAAATGATAACAAAGTCTTCCAAAATTTTACAACAGTCCTTCTAATCAAGCAGATAGTAAGTTGACTGGACTCAAGTCAACTGTGTAGACAATGTCTCAAGATCAGGTGGGCACTGCAATGTTAAGATGTTAAATGTTAAACTTTACAAATAAAATTGTGTGGCTCAATTTAATAAGCCCAGATAATAAATGTCGAAAATCTAAAAAACCAAAAATCTTCTTCATAAAAGCGTCCAATAAGCCATCATGGCTTCATAAAATTTGATGCACATATTAGAAAATTACTCAAAAACAAATCTAAAGATTTCAATGTTTCTTATGACTTTTGCTTGGAATATTGGTATGAGTAGGGGGATATTTTAGAATTTAAGTTGAGAGGTCTGATAGTTAATTATAAACAGAAAAATCTGTTAATTGTTTTATAAATATCTTCAACTTTCCATAAGAGAAGATAAAAATAAGAGTTAAAATACGAGAAAGTTACTCGCGAATTTGGAAAAATTTCAAGTAGGTAGTAGTTTATTTTATTTAAATTTTACAGTTTCATAAATGAAGTAATTTGATAGCATATCTTCCATAAATTGGAAGAGAAAAGATTTTCTCAATAGGCGGAAGTACAATTCAAACCCACGACTACTTGTTTATAATTTTCTGACGTTCTCCCCTTCTGATGGACTTTTGTTGCTTTTTCTTTCGTAGTTAAGAACAAAACAACAAAAATGATTACGTTATGTTAAAATTACTACGTTAAAGGAAATTTCCGATTGAGAAACTTTGCTGATTTCAAAAAATTTTGAGCTAATTGGAACTTATAGGAAAGGAAATTCTTTTTTTCTGATTATTCTCAAACTTTTCTTTGAAAACAATCCAAAGATTTTATCAATATTAACTTGAAAAGTTATCTCTTTAGTTGCAAAAAAAATTATGATAATATCAGAAATAATTGTACATTGCTTAACATTTCTGGCAAAGCCACTGATTTGTGTGCAACTCAGAAAAACCACAACCGTTTTAATAAATCATTTAATAATAACAGATCCGGTTAGATATAGTACCTTTAGTTTCTTAAATACTGAAATGAATATTAAAATTTTAGAAGAAATACGATATTATTCTAAAAATACTTTTTTGTAGTATTATAAATAGGAAGGTAAAGGTAACATAGTAGTCACGTTTAAAAACTCGACCGCAAATGCACACCTTAATTCGACAACTTTACATACAAGATAACAATAATTAAGTTAAATCGGCCAATATAATACCAAAAATTAATTCAAGGAGTTATTTCATCGACAAAATGATATTATCGTGATTAGTTATATTTATTTCTTAAGTGCTTGGGGCTACAATTATGTTAATTCAACAAAATAATTCGAACGACCATGAAGACCTATTCATTTTTACAAAGTATAGTAAAGAGAATAGCCTTTGTGACTCATGATGAGCGTACGGCGATGCTGCTGTTTGCGAAAAATTTATTCTATTTTTAGCCCAAGAAATATTTGCATAATGAAAGGAAATTCTGAGGGAGTCGCACGTTTTAATTAATTTGCGGCTTCTGATTTGCAAAGCGAATTGCACACGCATTGTTTCAAATAATCCAAATTAATTTCTCAATCAGACAACAATCCGTCATTTTCACGGTCTACCTTTCCCCAAGCTACCTACATACACCTGCTTTCGTGAGAAAACAACCGACGTCTTTAAATTTTTGTAATTCCATTCAAAAATTTGAGTCAGGATTATTAGAAAATAGTTATTTTTTTAAGATTAGGTAAAATTTATTCGAAACAAGACTTTATCAAAATGAATAAGAGTTCATCAGTGGGTGGAATGAGAAATAAATTTGCTAAATTAAAAGTTCTTGTTTCCACACGACAGTTTAACACTCGAGTTGGTTTTATAGGTTCACAATAATTATTATTGGTTAATTTATGAACTGAAGATAAATTGTTGATAAAATAGTCGACTCATGTCGGTGCAATTGCAGCATTAGGAAAGTTGTTAAAAATGTTCATTTGCGATCATTATAAAATTTACAATAAGTACGAGTAGTACATCAGGACAGTAGCAATAATCATGCAGATCTTTTAATAATATATATTAGAAATACTGAGAGTCAATTTTTGGTCACGGTCAAGCTGTTATGCAACAATTTTAAATAGGTAGATACGATCATTTATAAAAGCACGAATACGCCAACAGCAACCACCAGTTGATCTTTTATAATTTTCAATTATTTAAATATAAAATAATTTTCATAATGTAATTACTATAATTAATTTATATTCAAACCACAAATAAATCTTGAATAAATTAACAGAAAATTTAATCACGGTCAGGGTCGAAACGTTACGTTGGCGATTGTAATCAAAAATTAACCGGTATTCGTTGTAACCTTAAATTGCAAACGCTATTATCATTTTAATCATCGATACTTGTTCGATGACATTATAAAGCTACTATTCAGACGAGGCCAATGGACTTCATTTTTTGTCCCAATCAAAGATATCAAAATATTTGAAAATTAAGCTCACCTTCAAATAATTAAATCAAATTCTTAAAAGTTTTTTCAACTACCTATATCCTTGGTTTGGACGCAAATATAACAATTAACTCTAGGCAATTACATTGACTTGCTGTGAATTATGATTGTAACAAATGCAATGTATGTCTGTCTAAAAGTATAAATTTCATAATCTAATTTAAGTTAAAGCACTTCGTGAACTTTATTTTGTAACCGCAGATTTCTTAATCTTTTGTTAATATTAAGATAATTATATTAGCTATTGCATTTTAAAACAGTAATAATAAATATTACTGTTCCAAACCAGGGTAAATTAGAAGTTCTTTTTATTAATTTTTGTTCACCATTAATACTAAAAAAACGGAGTTAATTTGGAGCATGGAATCCCAAACCTTCAGCACCCTAACGCACACAGCTAATAAAAAGAAAAAGTTACATTAACTATACAATAGAAGAACTGTTGTATTGAAGAACAATTATGCAGAGAATTCAATATTTATTATATGTAGTACATGTTTCGACCTTATTGATGGAAGAAGAAAATCTCTGGAAGTAACTGAATTTTTCTTTGTTTATACTCATGTAAGAAAATTAACGATTTAAAGTAGAGTTTGGTGGTAAAATTGGTAATTCGCGCAGTATTCATAAAATGAAAATACGACCACTTTCCATTATCAGGTCGTACGAAGGGAAAATAATATGTACTACACTTATAAAATCATTATAAAATATAATTCAATTAAACAAAGAGTAGGCGTCTTAGTTTTATCACTTTCAATTACACAAATATTTTCATCATCATCATTATTTTGTAATCATGTCATTATTATGAATATAGCAAAAATCATTAGGTGTGTAGGCTGCGGTGCCAAACTCTTTAGTTCAATCACCGCTATATATAGAATAATTATGTATATTATATTTTGGTTTAGAGTTCCAAATAGCACAAAATTTATAAAGTTTAAATCAAAATTAAAACTTAATTAACTTGTTTTGGTTCAATCCTCATAATCTCATCTTCTTTACAAAAACACATTTTCATTTTTTTCCTTCGTATTTTCATGAAAATTCAATTAAATCTCTAACCTCCAGCTTCTAATGAACATCACTGATTTACCGCACAAATAATTAGTCCAAAATTTTACCATTCGATTTTATTTATCATTTCTACAAAAATTTAAAAATACATTGTTTTCAACAGCTTCCAATTTACAAAACAAATTCAGCAGGGATTACAAAAATAAAATTATATTTTTTCGTCTCCCAGATGAATACATCTGAAAAAATAGTTCAAAGGTTTAATTCAGATCACCGATATTATAATATGGTCAAGTATAAATAGAAAGAACCAACTTTAGGAAACATAAAATTAAAATTCGTGTCCACTCCCATATCCATACTTTGTCAATCTACAGTCACCGATATTTTCTATATAATACAATTGGGAAAACGATCTCGAAACTTTCGAATTACCTTCTGATAAAGTAACAGGAAAGTAAATTTTTATCAAAATCCAAATAAATTTAACCACGTTATACGTATAAAACTTGAATGATATATTGATAAATAATAAATTATAATAATTAATAATTGAAAACTTGATAGTGCTCCATGCTTTCTAAGAAACAAAATTATTATGTTATGATATTCACCGTAATTTAGATTTGCTTGGGTGTAATTAAAATACTTATAAATGCAGCTCAAGTTAAATTGGAAAGTAGGAATAATTAATTACAAATTTATTTTTTATTTTCTGAAAATGTAAGATATAATTTATGAAAAATAGTAATCGTATTAACACGATCTAACTACAATCTCTCGCCTACATACACGAATATCTATCAAATTCATTCATTATGTGGAAATTACCTTCATATTATAATCCTCTACGATCTCCAAACTCGAGCAGTTCATGTTGCTTGTAAAGAACCTGGGTATTTGGGATGATCGAATACCTGAATAATTTGTATCGGTGACTGCTCTGATTGTAAACATATTTAGTTTGTTTTTGGTTAATAACCTCCAAAAAGGAGATAGAACACTGTTACATAATAATATTGTTATTAGAAGCCAAAAATTGAAAGTTGCTCGAAATGATTATGCAAAATAGACAAATCTATTATTTACATAGTCAACTTTTAATTTAAAGCTAAAGGTTGAATAAAAATTTCATTTACATAGTACAATTTTGTTGACAATTTTTTCCTACTAGTACAGCATGATTTTCATTTTCTTTGTCCCGCCCAAACATATACGCACGCTTCGTCCTTTCTAATAATGTCTTTGAACCGAATCAAGTGCGCTGGTATGATAAGTGAATTAATAAATAATTTAATAAGTACAATTTCTTGCAATTAATAAAAAATACGAAACAAATCAATCTTAGTACGACGTATATTTCGACCTTACTTTGATACCTACTGCTGAGCAAAACGTTAGATCTTGCCGGCGATTATCACTATCTATCGGTTAATTAATAATATTATCTATTGATAGATAATTAGTAAATCAATTTTTTGTTACAAAACTGATAATATTTGAATATTGATAGAATATTAGGCGGTCTTAGTTCCTTGAATGAAAAATTCAATGTTCTTCCTTGTAAATACACACGTGAGTCAAGGATTAGTTTACAAATATTGCGAATTCGATCAAGGATCCTTTAGAGATCCAGTTTAAGATTTAATTACCATAATCGATTTGGTAAGATTGTCTGGCTGATTTAGATAACGATTAGCCCTATCCGTGATTTCATCATGGATATTTTACGTTTTTATAAGGTCCGGTTTGAAAAGCAAGATTTTTTGTTAATCTCCCCACGGGGAATTACAACTGTACCTCAGGAAAAAATAGGTAGTACCTACTACCAAATACTTTACTTTACAATACGGGAAACTCATGCACATTTGGACATAATACATAGCTTATTTTAAGCAACAATAAAAAATTAAATAAGTCTTTTTATGAAAGAGCTAAAAAGCAGCATTTAGATAAAATTGTCCCAAAATGGTTTTATAATTAATTAAATGCAATTAGCCTTGCATTCTTCAACTTCGATAGCGGTACCATATTTGCCCGTTTAATTGTCCTTATTAAAGCATCCATGCAGATATTGGCACCATAATAATTTCTCTTCGATTTTATTTGTTAAAACTAACCTAACTGCACTTTTTTCATAAAGTGCTTATTTGGCATGCAAATAAAATGAAGGATGAAACCATAAAAGAAGCTTTTAATTGAGGTTGTCTAAATTTAGTGAAAAGTGCAATGAAAAAGAACTGTTCAAGTTTATGGTCTGTTACGGATTAATAGGCGTACAAGTAAAATGCAAGGTGTGGTTGTTATACTACAATGCGACTTTATGATTCACATTTAACCATTGCCCGGTTCGTGTTCTGGTATTTTGATTTTTTTTAGAAAAATCTTTATAGCAGCTAATATTATCGACAGTGAAAAAATTTGCACAAAAGAACTTGAAATAGTAGTAGTTGAGTGTGATATTACATACCAGTAAGAATGGCTCAAATAAGCCTTGGAATAATCTGGTTTAAGTCTATCATTTCGAATGGAACTGATATTATTGTGCTACAGAATGCAGTAATTAATAGAAATTATATTTAATTGGCCAACTAAAATAGTTTAAATTTTCATATGAAAATTGTAACGTGCAGAGTTACTATAAATCAACAAAATGCAAAATTTTTGCAAATTGCTCAATCAGAAACTATTAGGGTTAGAATATTATTATTTTATTTTTTCACCACCTATTTTGGGCATAGGATGACTAGTAAATGGCCGACTGTAAATTTTGACAAATTCTTCGCTTTTCCTATCTAAAACTTATAATCTCTTAGAATTTAGTTCTTTTTCAATTTAAAGCTCGGATGCTCCGGCGGTAAAAAATGACAAAATATGCCATCACATCATAAACTAATGAAGTGTGCATTAAAAATAAAATATGCAATAAACATTTTAAACTTTTTTAAAAAATTTTGCTAGTTTTATTTTATTGGCACTAAATTACACATTTACAATCATTCAATAATTATACACCATCAAAATTACAAAAATCTCACCTATTCAATAAATATCTGGTAAAAACTACTAATAAAATTAATTGGAATTTTATTAAGCCTGTTCAATTTTTAAACACTTTTGATTGAAATTTAAAATGAATCTGAGAATATCCAAAATACCTCAAAAACTTACTTTTTCAATACTACTTCAAAAAATGTGTTACATTATAGTCGCTTCAAGATTTAAAAGAACGATTTACATAGAAGGAAGAGGAAAACTTAATTTCTTTTTACTCAGTATTCTTCTTCTTCGGAGTCCTCTTGGCAAAGGAATCGTGATCCTTGGTTTACGACTCAATCATTCCGTGCGTCTTCGACTTTTCACATCACATCGCACCATTTATCTCTGTTGTTGGTCTCTCAGGATGCTATTAATGATATCCTTCACCTGGTCCTACCATCGTTTCGGGGATCGTTCTTTCGGTCTACTTCCCTCCACTTTTATGTGTCTTAAGTATCTAACCACCACCAGCAGTCTGGCGTAAATCAAACACGGATAGAATACAGAGCGAGAAACCGCGGTTCTAATCCTGATTGAGTCGGATATGTGCTGTGATCTAAAAAGTCCAAAATCGATCTGTGGACTATGGGGAAGGCAAAGGGAAACCACCCCATTAACATTTCCCTAGTAAAGTCTTCCTGGGTTAGCCAGGAAGATCGCCTACGTCTAAAGAAGATATGGCACTAAGAAGAAGAAGAAAGTATCTAAGCAAGCATTGATATAACACTTGAAACAATCTCTGAGGTTCTCCAATTTTTTAACAATGGACACATTAATTCTTCTTGCAGTGTTGCAGTCCATTGTACATGAAGTATTCTTCTCTAGCACCACATCTCTATAGTGCGTTGAATTTCCTCCGATCTTGCATTTTTAGTGTCCAGTCTAGATCATCGCCTTACTATTAGTTTTCTTAGTACCGATGGTGATGTTTTTAACTCTCCATATTCTTTGTAAGCTGCTAACAGCATTTCTTGCCATTTCGCAACGTCTCGTGATTTCCTGTGTACTTCCACCCTCGTTGCTAATGAGTACCCACAAATATAAACTATTTTACCCCTGCCTGAAAAAGAAAGCATTTAAGTCATTGGTAGACTGATAATTCCACTAAAATCAATCACTAAAAGAAAATTTTGTACTTCACAAAAATGTTTTACTATCATTATTTCTTCGGCTTTAAAATGGCCCCTAATGAATTCACTTTAACCAAATTTCCCTTTTTCAATTTTATTATATTTTTCAAAAATATTTCTAATTCTAACTAGCCATATTCTGATGTAGTTACACAATTTTTTCAATAGAAAGGCCATTTGCGTTCATAATAAAAAAAATTATAGTTTTATAATATGTAATAAACAAACTGAAGGAACCATAAACTAAAGCAGAACAATAATATCCCACTGAGAAAATCAATTATTGGATAACTCCTGGAACAAAGTTAATTTTATTTAACAGTTATCGGAAATCAACAATAATACTGTTTATCAGCAGGAATTCTAGTAGGACATCAAATTATGCACATAGTCGATTTATAAAAACCCAGCGCATAAATTTTGTGTAGATAAAACAGTTACAGTGAATGCAAATTTCTAAATTGAAAAAATACAATGACATTGCAACAAACACAATAATTAAAGTAATTTGAGTAAAGCTTGCTAATTAAATCGTAAACACGGAACGAAATTGCAAAAACTGAACAAGGTTGTACAAATTAACCTCCCATTAAAAACTGACCATCTTAACAAACTGTTGATTTAGATGATGATTTTGTGTATGCTTTAAAAATCATCAATTAAGATCTAAATTAAGATAAAAGCTGTGGTAATTCGTATACGCCCAAATAATCGTTAACTCAATGTAATGACTGGCGATGGCAACGAACAAATTTTCTAATAATTTAACTTTGTTTGCATAATAATCTGTCATCTGATTCAATATTTTAATGTCATAATAAAAGGCAAACAACCGCCGAGGATTTTTGAATCGAGTTTATCTACCTCTCAGTGCACGAACACTGTTGCATTTAGGCGTGCCTCGACTAATATTATCACAATTGGTCGTTTATTATGAAGAACTGACACGATGTAAGAGGTTATTGATTATTCTTTTTAGTTGGTCTGCACGACGATAATTTAGTAACGCGGTTGCTGGTAAAAAATAATCCGCTAATCTTAACTTTGAATAAAGGCACATGCGAATACCTTTCCAATCGTGCATTAATTTTAAATTCCAGTCTCTGCCAAATCCTACGCAAATTTTAATTTAAAACTGCGAATCTTGGATGGATTATAACGTTCAAAGTTTTCAATTTAATTTTTTTTTCAGATCTCGGCAGATCTCAACTCGAGTTGGCATATTCCTAGACCCACACTAGCTCGCAGCTCCAAAAGTTCTCAAGGATCTACGTCTAGCAACAATAGCACCCATGTAAGTTATATT
Organism: Rhagonycha lutea; assembly: GCA_958510855.1. Taxonomy (NCBI): domain Eukaryota; kingdom Metazoa; phylum Arthropoda; class Insecta; order Coleoptera; family Cantharidae; genus Rhagonycha; species Rhagonycha lutea. Next base: position 86,704,924 of record OY294036.1, read on the forward strand.
TAAATCTGTCACTCAATTTAGGACACCTGAAGTGTTCTAAAGATAAAACTGTCACAACAGTAAGTGCGTACTGGTAATTAATCGATTGATTTTTCAGAGTGCGAAATCTGGATCACTACTATTAACGGCTGCCAACCTAGCAAAAATACATAAACAAGAGTCGAGCAAAAACTTAATAAGCAATAAAGATGGTAACCTACAGTATTATTTACAACAAGTTAACAATAATCAATTACTGGCACTGCCAACAAGCCATGATAAGAAAAATCGTGACTTAGAAAACGCTTCTGTAGCTAGTTCCACGCATTTTACGGTAGTTAACGTAAATACCAGGACGAAAACACAATCCAGAAGTTTTTGTCGGAAACATCAGCTCACAATTTTAGTAGTTACTATGTCGGTTTTGTTTACGATAGGTATTTTAGCAGCCATTTGGTGTTTGGAACGTAAGTCGTCAAATTTTTTTACATCATTATAAACCAGAATTTAATTATTCTTTTTATTCTAGTGAGAGCAAGGAGACAATCGCAATAAAAAACCAAGTAATGTTAAAGAAGTTACCCAAACTTTTAGTGATTACAACAATTTTGTCAATCAATGAAGGATATGGTAGCAAATTTCAGAAATTTGAATGCCTGTTTGTTGCAGGAGATGACTATGGGGCGAATCGCACATCGTAAAACTTTTCTTGATGTGCGAGTCGCCTAAAATAGCAATGTATTACAATAGAAAACAAATTTAAGTTTTTCAGATTGACAAAGTGTGGGTACACACTTTATTTTAATTTAGATAGCAAATTTATTTAAATTATTTAAAAATTATTTAATGTTTATTTATGAATTATTAGTAATTTAGGTTAGTAGATAAAAATGTAAGTTCTTAATGTGTATTTTACATTACTGTGATATTTTAAAAGTTATAACTGGTTCTATTTTTTATGTATTTCATTTTAATGAATAATGCCAACGCTATTTGCTTGTTTTGAAATAAACGTAAAATTAAAAATAAATATATAATTTTGGTATTATTCTATTAAAAATTTTTGTAAACCAGTTATGATAGGTGTTCGTTCATTCAATCCACCACTTAAAACCATATTTAGATGAATACGAATTTTCTTAACTAATAAATTATTATGAAAACATAGAATTTTTTTTCTATTCTATTAGAAACATCTTCTTCTATAAATTTATTATATTGAGATGCTGTAATTTCGAATATCGGATGAATCCTCTCGACCACCCAGAAAAACTGGAAATAAAATTACAAAATTCAGGATCAGCTTTTAAAATGTGTTTGCATTTTTCTATCCATAATAAACGAAAGGTGTGAAAGTTTGAAACGATTTCTTCACATATGTAAATGTGGAAGATGCCGCGAAGTAACCACAGATGCATTACTTTGTAATGTACATATAAACCGAAATGTCATTCATAGTTGCAGCAGCATTAACATAAGAAAGCCAAGCCCTTACATATTAACAACTTGCTATAATTTTGTTTATGCAGGTTTGTTTAACATTAGGAAAAATTTAGATGGGAAAAAGCCAGACAGTGAAAAAGTTGAAAATGAAATAAAACCCTAGAGCCCGATAGATAATAATAATAATCCATACATTTAAAAAAAAAAAGTCACATTAACAAGCATGAAAATCGTTACAAACATATTAATTATTATAAAAATTAATCAACGCACAGTAAAGTAGTCAGGCGCAGCTGAATAATAATAATGCCTCAAATCAGATCTCGTGTACGATCGTACAAATGTAAATGCAGTTAGGTTTTTCACTCTAATTCTAACAAGCATTAATAAAATCAAATTAGAAAGATCAATTTTACACACTCTCTTCTATCTAGGATTGCCTTCATTTTGAGTATGGCCAATAATGAGGAACTTATGAGTGATAGAACGCATCTCAAAATTTTTTAAGGTATGTAAATATCTGGCCTGCACAATTATCGGGAAAAAGTGTTACATTTTTACCAATGCAATTTATTCCAATTAAAAATTTATAAAAAATGCAAGTGGCAATTTCGTTGGCTCCCCTTCGAGTTTCTGCTTCATTCCCAGTAAATACAAAACCTTCCTTGTCTATGATATTAAACATCGTAAAATTTAAAACATTTAACTTGTTAGTTTTATAATAGAAAGTAGAAACATTTCCAGATGGTAGCGGAATAACTGCTTGAAGATCAAAGTAAAGTAAAACTGCAGTTTGCAACATGTTGGTTTTTGGAAGTTATTTTTTGATTATTAATTATTACTATCGTAATTGCTAACATGACCATACGCCTTCCCTTAGATATGCTCATAGTAACGCTTGCCTTTTAAGCTGCGGTGTTGTTTTTTAAGATGCGGTTTTTTGTGATTCTAGTAGTTACAAAAATTATCACTTTTTCGGCTTTTAGTCGATTGGCCCTTAGCTTTTGAGTTAAATGAATTTTTGAAAATACCATGGTGGGTTAACTGTTATTACTACTATTAGCCATTATTACAAGAAACCGCGTTGGTCTATCAATTTCAAAACTGAAACAGTGAGACATCGTTTTAAGCATAGCTTCTATTAGGAAATTAGGTTATCTGACTCTTTTACCAGCTAGAGGACCCTTCAGAGATACATAATTTCAATGTATCTCATAATCGGTAATTTTAAGTTATCTTACTATCTGAAACGCTTCATTTTAATGTTATCTATCAAATTCTGTTAAGTTTTCATTAATATAAATGAAAAATGAGGCGTGTAGAATCAAAATCGGACATGTCATGCAAAATCTTACGAACATGTCCGTTTTTGATTCTAGACGCTTCAAAAAATATAATAGCTTTGTTCGCGGTAATAACAATAACAATCCTGAACAAGTTTTAATATCCTGCGCGTGCGGATTAATAATAAAATTGTCATTAAATCTCAAATTAAATGATAAAAATTATAAATCCGCATGCGCAGGACTCCAAAATTTGTTCAGGATTGTTACCGCGAACAAAGCTAATATCTTTTGGGCCCGTTAGCGTGCTACTATCGCGAATAATATAAATATGATAAATATCACGAATTGGAAATTGTACGGATATCATGCATCACTGCCTCCTATACATAGGAAGTTATAGGAGGCAGTGCATGCATACATCATTTACTTTATGCAGTCCTATTTATAAAATATTTAAGTTATCCTTAGACAGTGGCTGCTTTCCGTTGATGTGGAAGGAGAGCTTTGTTACACCAATATTTAAAAAGGGAGATAGAAGTAATATTGGCAATTACCGTGGTATCTCTCTATTCAGTCGACCATTCCTAAAATGCTCGACAAATTGGTTTCGGTACAACTAATGTCTATTAGTAATAATCTTAGGGCCAGTTGTATAAAAGAGGGTTAACTCGGCGATCAGCTGATCCTGGTTCAAGAGCTGACCCAGGATCAACGCAAGGTAGATAGATTTACTTGATAGGTCACGATACACAAGTGTATCGTGTTGATACGTTTATTTGTAATTTATCTACCTTGCGGCGATCCTGGGTCAGCTCTTGAACCAGGATCAGCTGATCCCCGAGTTAACCCTCTTTTATACAACTGGCCCTTATTGTTGATCAACAACATGGATTCTTCACTGGTCGTTCTACTTCTTCTAACTTATTATCTTTTATCTCTTTTTGTTTTGACGCTTTTGAGAAACATTTACAGGTTGATGCCGCTTATACTGATTTCAGTAAAGCGTTTGATCTTGTTTCTATTCCGGCTCTAGTGGCGAAACTTGTCTCTCTAGGTTTTGGTCCGATCATCAAGTGGCTCTGCAGTTTCTTATCAGGTAGAACTCAACAAGTTAGAATCAATAACTTTCTATCATATATCTTTGTAGTGTCTTCAGGTGTTCCTCAGGGGTCTCACTGTGGGCCAATCTTGTTTTTGCTATTCATTAATGATATTGGCAAAATACTAGTTAAAATTCTTCTTATCTATTAAGTAGCAGATGATATGAAGATCTTTAAAGCTATTGAATCTTACGATGATTGTGCTTTGTTTCAAAAAGATCTCGATAACGTTCACAACTGGTGCATATCAAATAATCTTCATCTGAATTTTGATAAATGTTTCATTATTTCATTTGCAAAAAAGAACTCTTCGTCCTTCCCTTATGCTCTAAATAATAAAACTCTTCGGCGTGTCACCGAAATTAACGACCTTGGTGTTCATTTAGATTCCGGTTTAACGTTCAGAAGCCACATCTCTCACATATGTGGCTCTTCTCTTCGTACTTTGGGTTTTATCCGTCGAAATTCCACTCACTTCTCGGCATCAACTGCTAAATTATTGTACTTTGCCCTAGTTCGTTCCAAATTGGAATACGCATGTAGCGTTTGATTGCCTCAATATCAAGTCCAAATCAATCCAGTTGAACGTGTGCAACACAAGTTCTTCAAATTTCTACATTTTAAACTTGGTCGTGCCAAAGAAGACTTCGCCGACGAAATTTATTTTAAATTTTGTAATGCTAAATCTTTGGCAACTAGACGGAAGGTGTTCGATCTTTGTTTTCTTCACGAGTTATTCAGCGGCAAAATCAACTGCAATGCCTTGCGTGAATTGTTTATTTTCAGAGAACCTGCAAGATTTACAAGGTCTAAATGGATTTTCGAAACCAAACTGCATGCAACAAATTATGGTAGTCACAGTCCAGTGGCTAGGATGATTCGTCTGGTTAACAGTGCTAATGATAACCCAAACTTTGATCTATTCAATGTTTCGCTGGCCAAGTTCAAGAAGATCCTTTGGACAATGGATCTGAAATAATTTTGATTACCCTTATCGTGTCATTGTTATTATTTATTTTTATTTTATTTAATTTGTGTCTTGTGTAATGTACAGTATATGTAAAAGGTTATCGGTTAATAAACTAAACTTTATGTCGGAACATCAGAATTTGAATCCAAAGGAAGAGATGCAAAATTTTAAAGAATTTCGCACCATCTGTTGACAATTTTCTCTCTAGAAACGACCCTTTAATAAAAACATTTTCCAGCTCTGCCTTTTAATTATATTTTGTTCTATTCCATTACGGATATTATAGTAAGACATGTTCCATTTTTTCAGATTTTCTACCATTAAATTGAAGGCTGTGACTGTCTTTATAAACAAATTCTTATTTCCACATGTTGACAGGACAAATAGGGACCGATATACATTGAAAACCTGTCCATTGTCTAATTCGACACTGTATAGTGCGATATTTCTCAGAATAGTATAGGTAATAATATTAACTGGTGTTTGTACGACATAATTATTTTTGTAGAAACTTTCGTGGACGATAGAATATATTCCAGTGAACTTCAACTATCCAATTATAACATCTTTCGTTGCGATAGATCCATTAATTCCAGTTGAAAATCTAGAAGAGGTGTACTAATAGCAACTCGAAAAGGGTTGAAAAGCTGTATTCCTATTTCAACAGTTAATACCACCGAAGTACTCTTTGTTTGGATCGAGGATATTATCCTTGGTACAGTTTACCCTTTTACCTGCTTCCCGATTCTAATGTTCAGGCATATGACAATTTCTGCGATATTGTTGATAATGTTACTAATAATTTTCCCTCATAGAAACTGATTATCTGTGGGGATTTTAATCTTCCTTGTGCTATCTGGTCCAACAAAGGTACTGATACCTTCAGCTCCACGAATGCTCGCCCTAAAACTCGGTCAATCTCCAATTGTATGTCATTACATAATCTTATACCCAATGATCGAGCCGCTTTATTTGCGTATTTCAGTCAATCTTTCTGATGACCCATTGAATACATCAAATCCGACATACAATCATTGTTCCATCATCTGCTGCTTCATAAACGTCACTACATGCTGACAATATTATACCGGTGATTACAAATCGGCCAATTTCGACGCAATTAATTATTATCATCTACTTAAAGTTGACTGGCCAACGATTTTTAATTTGACCATTGATGTTATTGTTGATCAATTCTACAATAAGTTGTGGAGCTGCCATATAAAAAAAACCTCACAAACTCAGCTCTCTAGGAAGTACAGACACGATTTAAGAATTGTTAAAGTTTGCTCAAAAGAAAAAAAAGAAAATATTGTGTATGATTAAATTGACCAAGTTAAATTGCTTTATTGAGGATTGAACCTCATTGAATTGCAAGTTTCCCAATATAAAATACATAGCGTATCAGGAGCGTACGTTTATGACTTCAACATTGACAAAACAAACCAATTTCAACAAGTTGGTAAATAATTATTGTCTATTTCTGCAGCAGTGGCTAATTTTCGACTTCCACACAGCAATTTCTTGGGAAGAAAAAGAAAACCAATTCGGAATAAAGATTTTATTTAAAAAGAAAAGTGTAAACGACTTAACTTATCTCTAATTAAATTTACAATTAGAAAAATCCATTTCGGGATGCTGTTCCATAAACCTATAAAAAAATTTGTTTAAATATGCCTCAACTTACTAAACTATCAATAATTACTTATGGAGGACATCTTGTTTCTTCTTTTCATCACTGGTTGGTAGTCCCATCTCCTTTTGACGTTGATCATACATCATTTTTTCCACCAATCCACGTGTTTCTCCATCCAGGTCACTAAGTTTTGATGGTTCAGGATTAATTTTCTTTGTAGAAATTTCAGGATCGGAAACCACAAGTTTAGACCACCAATTAATTTTGTTCACCTGTAAAAGAAATATGTTAGGATACAAAATATTAAGATACAAAAAATAAGTAACAAACTTTTTCCAAATTCATTAAAATGCTAACTCCATCTTCGATAACCCAAGTTGATTCTTCAACTTTTATTTCGTGTGGAAAATCATCATCAACAATTGGTGTCTGATTCTTCATACCAATCGTTAAATGCTTTTTGGTAAATTTAACAACAACGTCCTTTTGACGAGCTTTAAAATTTATATTTAACGGCACTCGAATCTCAATATCTTGTAAGGTTTGAGTCCAATTGTACTTATCCAAGTTGCAGCCGTTTCCCCGATTAGGTGCAAGTTTTCCCTTCTCTGATTCGTCATTCTCATCGTCTTCGATCGCTTTCGACAATTCATCATTGCTTTTTTTAACAGGAGGTGCGCTGCTCGACTTAAGTTTCTTGTCGTTAATTTCTTGTTGTAGTTTTTCGGCTTCGGCATCTGTAAGTTCAGTTATTTTAGCACTTTGACTAGCAGCGACAGAATTCGATTGGGCTTTCTTAGCGGCAGCAGCTGCTTTACGAGCAGCTTCTTGTTCTCGCTTTTTTAACTCGGCCTTTTTCGATTCCAAAGTAATCTTCTCATATTTCCTAAAGGTGGACAAAACCAACTACAAAGAAAGTAAATTGATGGATCTATTTATAATACAATGGTAAAATACTACACCTTTTCCCATGCACCTTCTTCACCCCCAACAAAAAAATCGGTTTTGCGTGATAGGAAACCAACAAAAGTATCCAGCAACTAAAAAACACAATGTAAATTTTGAGGTTAACATTTAGTCAACAATTTCTTACTTGCGAAGCTCCTTGCGGATGATGTTGAGCTATTGACAAAAATAATGAATCAAATTGTTCGGTTTGCTCGTTATCACCACTCATTTTTATGTAAAGTTTAACTAACAAATATTCTCACAATACTACACCTTACGATACAAACAAAATATGATTAACGATGCATGTAGGGTTGCCAACCATACTATATCACGTATCACGATCTAGTAAACTAGGTCTGTGGTTCCGGCGGTTCCGACCAGGGGTATGCAACTCCATGGTAAATTTTTATTCGCTAATTATTATTTAGAAAGCACAGGCACTTTAGATGGCGGTAGTAACCACTGAAACAGAACGCGGGAAATTTGAATAGAATATTTATTTGATTGAAAAAATATATAAAATGTAGTAGATTGATCTAAAATCGATAGATTCGTTTTTTCCTTTCTTGATAACCAAAATATTATGAATATCAAGAAAGTCAAAAACAAAATCTAATCGATTTTAGATCAATCTACTACATGTAGTTAAAAAATCTAAAAAAAAATTTTTGAATGTGGTAGAAATGAAAAACAACAACTTTTTTCTGTTTTTTATTCAATCTTTGAAATTATACACTTACAAAATAAAATAACAAACATAATTATAACAAAATTACAGTAATGTCCAACGAAAAACCATACAGAATACCATATCCAATGTAGTTCGTTTGAAACTTCAAAAATCGTAACAAATCCAAACAAATATCTTATACAATAAGGAAAAAGTTACAGAATAGGGGTGCAAATGGTCTTTTCATAAAAAAGATGCATTTTTATCTACCTAAGATAACAGAAAAGTCCACTTACCGACTTATCGACAAACCACCAACAAAAGAAACAATTTACTACAATTCAAAAGTTCATGAAAACGTAACCTAGCAGTAATGCAACTTTTCTACTTCATTTTCTTCCACAAATTAAAAAAATGATATTTCTCGTTTTCTTTAAACGATGGAATCAGGTATGAGACACGATAAGTTAACCTTTAAAATATTAAAAGTTAAAATAAAAATTAAATAAAAAATAACTCGTAATACTTACTAATAATAATAAAATGTTAACTTAACAATAACCACCAGCAAAAGACACAATTTATTGGAATTCAAAGGTCCATAAAAAGATTGATAAAAAGTAAAAACATAACCAAAGAAAATATAGTTGAACCAACGATTGACATCTATTGACAGTTGCTGTAATGAAAACCGTGGAAACTTTAAATTGCTACTGTGGCGGCCTCTAAAGTGCCTGTGGTTGACGCATGGGGAGGATGTACTTATGCGCATAATATACGTTAGAGAGAGTTGGAGAGAGATACATAAAAGCGAACAAATTTGCTATAGGAGTTAACAGTGCCTGGTTCCGACTATGTTTTCACTCGTTTTCCGTGACCGTTCGATTCGGGTCGGTTTTCTCAGTTTTCTACAAACGGCAACCATCTTGTTTGTTTATTTTAAGCCCCCGTTCGACGAGAAGCTACTTTCGCTTCTAAACGCCACCAAACGCTTCTTTTCCGTTCGGGGAGAGCTTAGACCATATATACCTATAGACCCGCCGTTTGCTATCCAAGAGTGAGCCAAACATAACTCAGGAAACTCAGGCAACACACTGAGCATGTGACGTCAAGGAGCGGGGTAAATGTACGTAAAGCATAGGCTTAAATGAAGAAAACCGTTTATTTTAATTCACAGAAAACTTAAATCTGGATGTTTGAAGAGTATTTGATTAAGAAAATCACAACTTTCATACTTTAAGAATATTTGTTAAACAAAATCTGAATATAAATCCGTGTATTTCGTTTATAATCTTAATTTTTTAAAGACCGCTCAATTCCATTTACTATTTTCTAAATTCAAAAATAAAGCTCAAATCAATTTGTGGTACACATTTATTATTAAGAAAAATAAATTGATTTATTCAATACTTAAAAAAATTATTTTCTATTTTTAATTATTGACCAGAAAACAAAATTGTTTTATGTACCTACCTAATTTATTTCTTAATTTATTTGAATGTTTGTTCATGCATTCACCTAGATGATACAAGTACTTAATATAATTTTACAATACATAAAATTAATTTTCAATTAAATTTATTGTCGCTTAATATTTTGTCCAAGTGCAAAACACATTTGCTGAAATTGTGAAAGTGCGGCTTCATTGAAAGAATAAAGTAATAATTGTAAAACCTCAATAAAAGTAGGAAACTTACAATAATCCAGCCGCATTTGGTCACATTTTAGCGACTTTTTGCAGTTAGGTATATTTTTTCATAACAATTAATTAACAACAATTAATTAACCAACAAATTAAAACAAAAAAATTTAATGGTTAAATTGCAAATAAATGTTCTAAGCAGTGTTCGTGGTACAATTTTCAACGACTACAAAGAACACATGTATGACCAGGATATTGAAAATAACCATATTATAAATTTAATTAAAATTATTACTTTTAATTATTGTAGAATTAGATTAAATCATCTAGGTGAATGCATGAACAAACATTCAAACCAGTTAAGAAATAAATTAAATAAAACAATTTTGTTTTCTGGTCAATAATTAAAAATATAAAATAATTATTTTGCATTAGTAACAAAATTGTTTCATTTAATTTATTTCTTAACATCTTAACTTAATGTTTGTTTACTTAGAACCTAGATGATATATTAATACTTAATCTAATTTTCCAATAATTAAAATTAATAGTAATTTTTAATTAAATTTATAGGTAATTGTTTATTTTGGATGTGCCATTTATTTTTCTTAATAATAAATGTGTACCACAAATTGATTTTAGTTTTATTTTTGAATTTAGGAAATAGTAAATGGAATTGAGCGGTCTTTAAAAAATTAAGATTATAAACGAAATACACGGATTTATATTCAGATTTTGTTTAACAAATATTCTTAAAGTATGAAAGTTGTGATTTTCTTAATCAAATACTCTTCAAACATCCAGATTTAAGTTTTCTGTGAATTAAAATAAACGGTTTTCTTCATTTAAGCCTATGCTTTACGTACATTTACCCCGCTCCTTGACGTCACATGCTCAGTGTGTTGCCTAAGTGCGATTTGTCTCACAAGGGGACCTTGTCGACGACTTTTCCCCGATTGACACAATTTTTAACATACCTTTTAGGAAATAATTTTTTATACTTCAGGTTAAAATTTCAGGACCCGGATTTGAATAAATTTTGATTAAATCGATTTTAAAAATCCAATAAATTCGTATTATAAATTAGGTCTAATGCGAACTGCGTCCAAGATATTATCTAATTTAAAAAGGTTTGTTCAACTATTTAACCTCACTTTTTGTTACATAATTTTTAATAATAATTCTCGTAAAATCACGCAAATAACTAGTTAATATGTTACTTAGACATGTTACAATTACTGAGAATTAATTCATAGCATTTTCTGTACGTTTCATATGTACATTTACACAGTTTAATAGTTAACATAATGCTTTCGTGGGTATTCAAGATTGCGACAACTGCCAAAAGGAACATTGCAAGTTTTTTTTAATTTCTGAAAGATTTCAAACAACAAATTAGATTAAAGGAACTTCTCATATCAGAATTTACTGCAAACGTTGGATTTATAAAATATCAGATTAATGAAACTACTAAGAAAACAAATTCACAAGGGTGAAAAGCCTTGTGAAATAAGAATAAATGCCTTTAGGTATTATTGTTACTCTTATTAAAAAAGTAAAATATAATTATATAATAATATACATACTTCTATTTGTTTAAAGAATTGGCTAAAGTTAATAATTTACAATATTTAATTAAAAAAAAATTCATTTCCTTTCGATTAAATTCCTTCGGTTGATTCCGATTATCGCTTTTCTTCTTCTACCTCCTTTATTAATGGGTTTTACAAATTTCTAAGTGCCCCAGTTACCTGTAAAAGAAGTATCTAAATTATTTATAAAGGATTCTTAAATTCTTATTGATTTTCAAATTTAAACTTACACGGCTTTTCACCCTGGTGAATTTGTTTTCTTAGTAGTTTCATTACTCTGATAAATTAAATTAAATTGATAAATCCAACGTTTGCAGTGAATTCTGATATGAGAAGTTCCTTTAATCTAATTTGTTGTTTGAAATCTTTCAGAAATTATAAAAAACTTGCAATGTTCCTTTTGGCAGTTGTCGTAATCTTGAATACCCATGAAAGCATTATGTTAACTATTAAACTGTGTAAATGTACATATGAAACGTACAGAAAATGCTATGAATTAATTCTCAGTAATTGTAACATGTCTAAGTAACATATTAACTAGTTATTTGCGTGATTTTACGAGAATTATTATTAATAATTATGTAACAAAAAGTGAGGTTAAATAGTTGAACAAACCTTTTTAAATTAGATAAGAACTTGGAGGCAATTCGCATTAGACCTAATTTATAATACGAATTTATTGGATTTTTAAAATCGATTTAATAAAAATTTATTCAAATCCGGGTCCTGAAATTTTAACCTGAAGTATAAAAAATTATTTCCTAAAAGGTATGTTAAAAATTGTGTCAATCGGGGAAAAGTCGTCGACAAGGTCCCCTTGTCAGTTTCTTTTAAAGAAGAGATAGCAAACGGCGGGTCTATAAGGGGGAGAGACTTCTACGAGCTTCCAAACGCTTCGGCTCCGCCCCTTTCCGACGCTACAAACGCTTCTAAAATTTAGACCGCGTTCGACGAGAAGCTACTTTCGCTACTGAAGCTTCACGTTAGTAGCGTGCAGTATTTGCTTTCGATTAGCTTAAATGCACGCTTCCAGGCTTCCCTCCCCGAACGATGTTTCGGCGCTGCGGTGTTTAAAATTTAAATTTGTATGTGTGGGTACCTAACCTAACTTATTATTTTTAAATATTATAAGGTTTAAAGGTTATTAACAATCTTATGGTTCACTGAAACCAAAATATTTTATATTTTAAAAATATATAAATAATAAATTTTATTATTCTTGCTTTAGGAGTTGTCTTTGTTGTTATTCTTGTTTTATTTCAATTTCGTATTTAGCGCGTTTGATGTTAAAAGAAATTTTACAAATATATTTTTATTTTGCCAGAAGAAGTGAGTGAGACGACGAATACAAAAACGAAAAATATCTAGATATTATGTGATTTTGAAAAAAAATTGGTCATTTTAAAATTAAACTATACTTTATTTCACTTTACCACATAGAAATACTGACCATAATGATAAACTGAACTGATGTTTATTTATTTGTGTGACCACGTGGTTGAATTTGTAGAAAAAATAAAGCAAACAAAATTTGAATTCAAATTTGAATTCAAATTTAAATTCAAATTATTTTGCGATTTTGCCACCATGCGCCACGCTACCATCAACCCACCTAAATTTTAGAAGCGTTTGTAGCGTCTGAAAGGGGCGGAGCCGAAGCGTTTGGAAGCTCGTAGAAGTCTCTCCCCGAACGGAAAAGAAGCGTTTGGTGGCGTTTGGAAGCGAAAGTAGCTTCTCGTCGAACGGGGCCCTAGTTCAGTTTATCATTATGATCAGTATTTCTATGTGGTAAAGTGAAATAAGTATAGTTTAATTTTAAAATGACCAATTTTTTTTCAAAATCATATAATATAAATATTTCTCGTTTTTGTATTCGTCGTCTCACTCACTTCTTCTGGCAAAATAAAAATATATTTGTAAAATTTCTTTTAACATCAAACGCGCTAAATACGAAATTGAAATAAAACAAGAATAACAACAAAGACAACTCCTAAAGCAAGAATAATAAAATTTATTATTTATATAGTTTTAAAATATAAAATATTTTGGTTTCAGTGAACCATAAGATTGTTAATAACCTTTAAACCATCTTTAAACCTTATAATATTTAAAAATAATAAGTTAGGTTAGGTACCCACACATACAAATTTAAATTTTAAACACCGCAGCGCCGAAACATCGTTCGGGGAGGGAAGCATGGAAGCGTGCATTTTTTCTAATCGAACGCAAATACTGCACGCTACTAACGTGAAGCTTCAGTAGCGAAAGTAGCTTCTCGTCGAACGCGGTCTAGGTGGGTTGATGGTAGCGTGGCGCATGGTGGCAAAATCGCAAAATAATTTGAATTTAAATTTGAATTCAAATTTGAATTGAAATTTTGTTTACTTTATTTTTTCTACAAATTCAACCACGTGGTCACACAAATAAATAAACATCAGTTCAGTTTATCATTATGATCAGTATTTCTATGTGGTAAAGTGAAATAAAGTATAGTTTAATTTTAAAATGACCAATTTTTTTTCAAAATCACATAATATCTAGATATTTTTCGTTTTTGTATTCGTCGTCTCACTCACTTCTTCTGGCAAAATAAAAATATATTTGTAAAATTTCTTTTAACATCAAACGCGCTAAATACGAAATTGAAATAAAACAAGAATAACAACAAAGACAACTCCTAAAGCAAGAATAATAAAATTTATTATTTATACATTTTTAAAATATAAAATATTTTGGTTTCAGTGAACCATAACATTGTTAATAACCTTTAAACCATCTTTTAACCTTATAATATTTAAAAATAATAAGTTAGGTTAGGTACCCACACATACAAATTTAAATTTTAAACACCGCAGCGCCGAAACATCGTTCGGGGAGGGAAGCATGGAAGCGTGCCTTTAGGCTAATCGAACGCAAATACTGCACGCTACTAACGTGAAGCTTCAGTAGCGAAAGTAGCTTCTCGTCGAACGCGGTCTTAAACTATAATGTAAACAAAACAAGTTTTTTCGTTTTCCGTGACCGTTCGATTCGGGTCGGTTTTCTACTTATAAGCACGATCTAGCTCTTAGATCACGTATTGACTAGGTACAGGACTCCTATCTAAATAGCATTGGTTGTTGTGAAGCCACCCATAACATGTTTATGTTTACGTTTTATTTGTTTACCCTATTTTAAAGAATTGAAATTTTAATCCTTTTAGGTAGAAAATTTAAATTTGACATTCAGGGACCAGGTAAACATTGAGAGCACCAATCAGATCCAGGGACTTGGTAAACACAAAAAGTACGCCATGCTAAAATAGACCTTATGGTAGGCTTCAATTCAGGTACCTGAATCCTGTATCTGGTCAATACATAATCTAAGATCTAGCTTATAAACAAACAAGATGGTCGCCACTTGTAGAAAACTGAGAAAACCGACCCAAATCGAACGGTCACGGAAAACGAGTGAAAACATAGCCGGAACCACAGACCTAGTTTTCTAGATCGTGTACTATATAATAAAGTATACAGGGTGTCCCTGGACTCACTTTACATAACTTAAGTGGTGATAAAGGGCACTTTTCTAAGAACAATATTTAACAAAATTTTTTTTCTAAATTCAAACCCTCGTGAGTTAGGCCTCTTTAAAGCATTTTTTTTTTATTTCCACCTTCACATGGCCATAGCTCCGAAAATATTGATTTTTTCAGTAAAAATGGTTTAGTACTGGTTTAAAGAGCGTAATCTACAAACTAGATTCAAATCTTTTAAAGTCTAAAATCAATGGCTTTCGAGTTATGAATTGAAGTAAGTTAAAAAATGTTGAAAAATTCGAATTTTTTGTGTTTTTGGTTTTTTCAAAATCCTGTATCTTTTAAACGAAACATTTTACAAAAAATCTGACGCCCCATTCCGGATAGGAAATTTAGCGGACTACAACTTTTGTCTAATAAAAATTTTTGAGAAACCAATCCATTTCGCAGAAAATCAGAAAATAAACAAGGCAGCTACAAAATAAAAAATTAAATTCACAAAAAAATTTTTTTATTGAAAAATTATTTTATTAATTAATTTTAAACTATTATGACCACCCTCATTTTCAATACACAGTTGTGATCACTTTCAAAAGATGTTTTATAGTATTATTTATAAAATTTCCTTTTTTGTTAAGAGCCACTATAGCAAGGGTGGTCGTTTCTAAAATTGAACCAACACAATTGTTAGATGCATCTACTGTGTGAATAATTAAAGCATTATCATCTGGATGTGTTACTAATGTTGCTGATGATAATGCTGTATTTATTTGCTCAAATGCATTGTTACATTCAGTAGATCAAGTAAATATTTTATTATTTTTGTTGTTGTAATTTATTTGCACCGATTAATTTTCGCAAATTGTTACACTTACTTACTCGAAGTAGTTCGGAGTAGTCAAACGAACAAACCAACTGATTAATCTAATAGAAACATTTAAGCTATCCGATAAACACAATAATTCTTCAACTACTTAGTAAATACAGACAGGAAAGGAAGTCAAAATAGAATTGCTTTAAAGAAGTCAATCGGTAATAAATTTTACACAATTTCCCAATCAATTTTATTAATAACTCTATTGCTTAAGTGTACATAAAATCGAAGTAAGTCCCCAATGAAATTATTATTTCAAGTTATTCCATTGTTAAGGTTATTTGAATATTATTTTCTACATGCGTGATTTGGGAACCACATATCCGTCACAGCACAATCTACCGAGTAATATATCGTCTCCTTGAGAATAAAGTTCAGTTTTACTTTTCCAATACCAACCATCCGGATTAAAAAACATAAAAGGAGTTAGATTTGCAGTAAAATTATATGCAGAATAGCTGCCCTAGAAATATTTTCCAATGTACCTACAAACTAATTAGAAAATAATAATTATGAACTACCTTTTGGTTGGGGCATTTCAATTTTGGAGTAAAAGATGCTGCCAAAAGATTTTTACCAAGTAAACCATCTGGATTCATTATCTGACAAATATTAAAGTTTAAAATTAAGTTAAATAATAATAATAATAATAATTAATAATACTATTTAAGTTAAATAGTAAAGTAGCAAAATGCTCCTAGAAAAAGTTTCACATATTTGTCTTGAATAATTCCTCGAAAACTGGCTCGAAATGTTTAAGTGGCTGGTTAACCACCAAGACCCCCGAATTTTCTTGTACCTTTAATACATAATATTACTAACCATATAAGCTTCATATCCTGCAAATATCAAAGTATCAAAATGCTCCTAGAAAAAGTTTCACATATTTGTCTTGAATAATTCCTCGAAAAATGGCTCGAAATGTTTAATTGGCGGGCTAGCCACCAAGACCCCTGAATTTTCTTGTACCTTTAATACATAATATTACTAATCATTTAAGCTTCATATCCTGAAAATATCAAAGTAGCAAAATGCTCCTAGAAAAAGTTTCACATATTTGTCTTGAATAATTCCTCGAAAAATGGCTCGAAATGTTTAAGTGGCGCGCTAACCACCAAGACCCCCGAATTTTCTTGTACCTTTAATACATAATATTACTAACCATATAAGCTTCATATCCTGAAAATATCAAAGTAGCAAAATGCTCCTAGAAAAAGTTTCACATATTTGTCTTTAATAATTCCTCGAAAAATGGCTCGAAATGTTTAAGTGGCTGGTTAACCACCAAGACCCCCGAATTTTCTTGTACCTTTAATACATACAATTAATAATCATATAAGCTTCCTATCTTGAAAATATAAATGTAGCAAAATGCTCCTAGAAAAAGTTTCACATATTTGTCTTGAATAATTCCTCGAAAAATGGCTCGAAATGTTTAATTGGCGGGCTAACCACCAAGACCCCCGAATTTTCTTGTACCTTTAATACATAATATTAGTAACCATAAAAGCTTCATATCTTGAAAATATCAAAGTAGCAAAATGCTCCTAGAAAAAGTTTCACATATTTGTCTTGAATAATTTCTCGAAAAATGGCTCGAAATGTTTAAGTGGCGGGCTAATCACCAAGACCCCTGAATTTTCTTGTACCTTTAATACATAATATTAGTAACCATAAAAGCTTCATATCTTGAAAATATAAAGTAGCAAAATGCTCCTAGAAAAAGTTTCACATATTTGTCTTGAATAATTCCTCGAAAAATGGCTCGAAATGTTTAAGTGGCTGGTTAACCACCAAGACCCCGAATTTTCTTGTACCTTTAATACATAATATTACTAATCATTTAAGCTTCATATCCTGAATATATCAAAGTAGCAAAATGCTCCTAGAAAAAGTTTCACATATTTGTCTTGAATAATTCCTCGAAAAATGGCTCGAAATGTTTAAGTGGCTGGTTAACCACCAAGACCACCGAATTTTCTTGTACCTTTAATACATAATATTACTAATCATTTAAGCTTCATATCCTGAAAATATCAAAGTAGCAAAATGCTCCTAGAAAAAGTTTCACATATTTGTCTTGAATAATTCCTCGAAAAATGGCTCGAAATGTTTAAGTGGCGGGCTAACCACCAAGACCCCCGATTTTTCTTGTACCTTTAATACATAAAATTAACAATCATATAAGCTTCCTATCTTGAAAATATAAATGTAGCAAACTGCTCCTAGAAAAAGTTTCACATATTTGTCTTGAATAATTCCTCGAAAAATGGCCCGAAATGTTTAAGTGGCGGGCTAACCACCAAGACCCCTGAATTTTCTTGTACCTTTAATACATAATATTACTAATCATTTAAGCTTCATATCCTGAATATATCAAAGTAGCAAAATGCTCCTAGAAAAAGTTTCACATATTTGTCTTGAATAATTCCTCGAAAAATGGTTCGAAATGTTTAAGTGGCTGGTTAACCTCCAAGACCCCGGAATTTTCTTGTACCTTTAATACATAATATTACTAACCATATAAGCTTCATATCCTGAAAATATCAAAGTAGCAAAATGCTCCTAGAAAAAGTTTCACATATTTGTCTTGAATAATTCCTCGAAAAATGGCTCGAAATGTTTAAGTGGCTGGTTAACCACCAAGACCCCCGAATTTTCTTGTACCTTTAATACATAAAACTAATAATCATATAGGCTTCATATCCTGAAAATATCAAAGTAGCAAAATGCTCCTAGAAAAAGTTTCACATATTTGTCTTGAATAATTCCTCGAAAAATGGCTCGAAATGTTTAAGTGGCGGGCTAACCACCAAGACCCCCGAATTTTCTTGTACCTTTAATACATAATATTACTAATCATTTAAGCTTCATATCCTGAATATATCAAAGTAGCAAAATGCTCCTAGAAAAAGTTTCACATATTTGTCTTGAATAATTCCTCGAAAAATGGCTCGAAATGTTTAAGTGGCGGGCTAACCACCAAGACCCCCGAATTTTCTTGTACCTTTAATACATAAAATTAACAATCATATAAGCTTCCTATCTTGAAAATATAAATGTAGCAAACTGCTCCTAGAAAAAGTTTCACATATTTGTCTTGAATAATTCCTCGAAAAATGGCCCGAAATGTTTAAGTGGCGGGCTAACCACCAAGACCCCTGAATTTTCTTGTACCTTTAATACATAATATTACTAATCATTTAAGCTTCATATCCTGAATATATCAAAGTAGCAAAATGCTCCTAGAAAAAGTTTCACATATTTGTCTTGAATAATTCCTCGAAAAATGGCTCGAAATGTTTAAGTTACTGGTTAACCACCAAGACCCCCGAATTTTCTTGTACCTTTAATACATAATATTACTAACCATATAAGCTTCATATCCTGAAAATATCAAAGTAGCAAAATGCTCCTAGAAAAAGTTTCACATATTTGTCTTGAATAATTCCTCGAAAAATGGCTCGAAATGTTTAAGTGGCGGGCTAACCACCAAGACCCCCGAATTTTCTTGTACCTTTAATACATAATATTACTAATCATTTAAGCTTCATATCCTGAATATATCAAAGTAGCAAAATGCTCCTAGAAAAAGTTTCACATATTTGTCTTGTATAATTCCTCGAAAAATGGCTCGAAATGTTTAAGTGGCGGGCTAACCACCAAGACCCCCGAATTTTCTTGTACCTTTAATACATAATATTACTAATCATTTAAGCTTCATATCCTGAATATATCAAAGTAGCAAAATGCTCCTAGAAAAAGTTTCACATATTTGTCTTGAATAATTCCTCGAAAAATGGCTCGAAATGTTTAAGTGGCGGGCTAACCACCAAGACCCCCGAATTTTCTTGTACCTTTAATACATAATATTACTAATCATTTAAGCTTCATATCCTGAAAATAACAAAGTAGCAAAATGCTCCTAGAAAAAGTTTCACATATTTGTCTTGAATAATTCCTCGAAAAATGGCTCGAAATGTTTAAGTGGCGGGCTAACCACCAAGACCGCCGAATTTTCTTGTACCTTTAATACATAATATTACTAATCATTTAAGCTTCATATCCTGAAAATATCAAAGTAGCAAAATGCTCCTAGAAAATTTTCACATATTTGTCTTGAATAATTCCTCGAAAAATGGCTCGAAATGTTTAAGTGGCGGGCTAACCACCAAGACCCCCGAATTTTCTTGTACCTTTAATACATAATATTACTAATCATTTAAGCTTCTTATCCTGAAAATATCAAAGTAGCAAATTGCTCCTAGAAAAAGTTTCACATATTTGTCTTGAATAATTCCTCGAAAAACGGCTCGAAATGTTTAAGTGGCTGGTTAACCACCAAGACCCCGAATTTTCTTGTACCTTTAATACATAATATTACTAATCATTTAAGCTTCTTATCCTGAAAATATCAAAGTAGCAAATTGCTCCTAGAAAAAGTTTCACATATTTGTCTTGAATAATTCCTCGAAAAATGGCTCGAAATGTTTAAGTGGCTGGTTAACCACCAAGACCCCCGAATTTTCTTGTACCTTTAATACATAAAACTAATAATCATATAGGCTTCATATCCTGAAAATATCAAAGTAGCAAAATGCTCCTAGAAAAAGTTTCACATATTTGTCTTGAATAATTCCTCGAAAAATGGCTCGAAATGTTTAAGTGGCGGGCTAACCACCAAGACCCCCGAATTTTCTTGTACCTTTAATACATAATATTACTAATCATTTAAGCTTCATATCCTGAAAATATCAAAGTAGCAAAATGCTCCTAGAAAAAGTTTCACATATTTGTCTTGAATAATTCCTCGAAAAATGGCTCGAAATGTTTAAGTGGCGGGCTAACCACCGAGACCCCGAATTTTCTTGTACCTATAATACATAATATTACTAATCATTTAAGCTTCATATCCTGAAAATATCAAAGTAGCAAAATGCTCCTAGAAAAAGTTTCACATATTTGTCTTGAATAATTCCTCGAAAAATGGCTCGAAATGTTTAAGTGGCTGGTTAACCACCAAGACCCCCGAATTTTCTTGTACCTTTAATACATAATATTACTAATCATTTAAGCTTCATATGCTGAAAATATCAAAGTAGCAAAATGCTCCTAGAATAAGTTTCACATATTTGTCTTTAATAATTCCTCGAAAAATGGCTCGAAATGTTTAAGTGGCTGGTTAACCACCAAGACCCCCGAATTTTCTTGTACCTTTAATACATAAAATTAATAATCATATAAGCTTCCTATCTTGAAAATATAAATGTAGCAAAATGCTCCTAGAAAAAGTTTCACATATTTGTCTTGAATAATTCCTCGAAAAATGGCTCGAAATGTTTAATTGGCGGTCTAACCACCAAGACCCCCGGATTTTCTTGTACCTTTCATACATAATATTAGTAACCATAAAAGCTTCATATCTTGAAAATATCAAAGTAGCAAAATGCTCCTAGAAAAAGTTTCACATATTTGTCTTGAATAATTTCTCGAAAAATGGCTCGAAATGTTTAAGTGGCGGGCTAACCACCAAGACCCCTGAATTTTCTTGTACCTTTAATACATAATATTACTAATCATAAAAGCTTCATATCTTGAAAATATCAAAGTAGCAAAATGCTCCTAGAAAAAGTTTCACATATTTGTCTTGAATAATTCCTCGAAAAATGGCCCGAAATGTTTAAGTGGCGGGCTAACCACCAAGACCCCTGAATTTTCTTGTACCTTTAATACATAATATTACTAATCATTTAATCTTCATATCCTGAATATATCAAAGTAGCAAAATGCTCCTAGAAAAAGTTTCACATATTTGTCTTGAATAATTCCTCGAAAAATGGCTCGAAATGTTTAAGTGGCGGGCTAACCACCAAGACCCCCGAATTTTCTTGTACCTTTAATACATAATATTACTAATCATTTAAGCTTCATATCCTGAAAATATCAAAGTAGCAAAATGCTCCTAGAAAAAGTTTCCATATTTGTCTTGAATAATTCCTCGAAAAATGGCTCGAAATGTTTAAGTGGCGGGCTAACCACCAAGACCCCCGAATTTTCTTGTACCTTTAATACATAATATTACTAATCATTTAAGCTTCATATCCTGAAAATATCAAAGTAGCAAAATGCTCCTAGAAAAAGTTTCACATATTTGTCTTGAATAATTCCTCGAAAAATGGCTCGAAATATTTAAGTGGCGGGCTAACCACCAAGACCCCCGAATTTTCTTGTACCTTTAATACATAATATTACTAATCATTTAAGCTTCATATCCTGAAAATATCAAAGTAGCAAAATGCTCCTAGAAAAAGTTTCCATATTTGTCTTGAATAATTCCTCGAAAAATGGCTCGAAATGTTTAAGTGGCGGGCTAACCACCAAGACCCCCGAATTTTCTTGTACCTTTAATACATAATATTACTAATCATTTAAGCTTCATATCCTGAAAATATCAAAGTAGCAAAATGCTCCTAGAAAAAGTTTCACATATTTGTCTTTAATAATTCCTCGAAGAATGGCTCGAAATGTTTAAGTGGCGGGCTAACCACCAAGACCCCCGAATTTTCTTGTACCTTTAATACATAATATTACTAATCATTTAAGCTTCATAACCTGAAAATATCAAAGTAGCAAAATGCTCCTAGAAAAAGTTTCACATATTTGTCTTTAATAATTCCTCGAAAAATGGCTCGAAATGTTTAAGTGGCGGGCTAACCACCAAGACCCCCGAATTTTCTTGTACCTTTAATACATAATATTACTAATCATTTAAGCTTCATATCCTGAAAATATCAAAGTAGCAAAATGCTCCTAGAAAAAGTTTCACATATTTGTCTTGAATAATTCCTCGAAAAATGGCTCGAAATGTTTAAGTGGCTGGTTAACCACCAAGACCCCCGAATTTTCTTATACCTTTAATACATAATATTACTAATCATTTAAGCTTCATATGCTGAAAATATCAAAGTAGCAAAATGCTCCTAGAATAAGTTTCACATATTTGTCTTTAATAATTCCTCGAAAAATGGCTCGAAATGTTTAAGTGGCTGGTTAACCACCAAGACCCCCGAATTTTCTTGTACCTTTAATACATAAAATTAATAATCATATAAGCTTCCTATTTTGAAAATATAAATGTAGCAAAATGCTCCTAGAAAAAGTTTCACATATTTGTCTTGAATAATTCCTCGAAAAATGGCTCGAAATGTTTAATTGGCGGGCTAACCACCAAGACCCCCGAATTTTCTTGTACCTTTAATACATAATATTAGTAACCATAAAAGCTTCATATCTTGAAAATATCAAAGTAGCAAAATGCTCCTAGAAAAAGTTTCACATATTTGTCTTGAATAATTTCTCGAAAAATGGCTCGAAATGTTTAAGTGGCGGGCTAACCACCAAGACCCCTGAATTTTCTTGTACCTTTAATACATAATATTACTAATCATAAAATCTTCATATCTTGAAAATATCAAAGTAGCAAAATGCTCCTAGAAAAAGTTTCACATATTTGTCTTGAATAATTCCTCGAAAAATGGCCCGAAATGTTTAAGTGGCGGGCTAACCACCAAGACCCCTGAATTTTCTTGTACCTTTAATACATAATATTACTAATCATTTAAGCTTCATATCCTGAAAATATCAAAGTAGCAAAATGCTCCTAGAAAAAGTTTCACATATTTGTCTTGAATAATTCCTCGAAAAATGGCTCGAAATATTTAAGTGGCGGGCTAACCACCAAGACCCCCGAATTTTCTTGTACCTTTAATACATAATATTACTAATCATTTAAGCTTCATATCCTGAAAATATCAAAGTAGCAAAATGCTCCTAGAAAAAGTTTCCATATTTGTTTTGAATAATTCCTCGAAAAATGGCTCGAAATGTTTAAGTGGCGGGCTAACCACCAAGACCCCCGAATTTTCTTGTACCTTTAATACATAATATTACTAATCATTTAAGCTTCATATCCTGAATATATCAAAGTAGCAAAATGCTCCTAGAAAAAGTTTCACATATTTGTCTTGAATAATTCCTCGAAAAATGGTTCGAAATGTTTAAGTGGCTGGTTATCCTCCAAGACCCCGGAATTTTCTTGTACCTTTAATACATAATATTACTAATCATTTAAGCTTCATATCCTGAAAATATCAAAGTAGCAAAATGCTCCTAGAAAAAGTTTCACATATTTGTCTTTAATAATTCCTCGAAAAATGGCTCGAAATGTTTAAGTGGCGGGCTAACCACCAAGACCCCCGAATTTTCTTGTACCTTTAATACATAATATTACTAATCATTTAAGCTTCATATCCTGAAAATATCAAAGTAGCAAAATGCTCCTAGAAAAAGTTTCACATATTTGTCTTTAATAATTCCTCGAAAAATGGCTCGAAATGTTTAAGTGGCGGGCTAACCACCAAGACCCCCGAATTTTCTTGTACCTTTAATACATAATATTACTAATCATTTAAGCTTCATATCCTGAAAATATCAAAGTAGCAAAATGCTCCTAGAAAAAGTTTCACATATTTGTCTTGAATAATTCCTCGAAAAATGGCTCGAAATGTTTAAGTGGCTGGTTAACCACCAAGACCCCCGAATTTTCTTGTACCTTTAATACATAATATTACTAATCATTTAAGCTTCATATGCTGAAAATATCAAAGTAGCAAAATGCTCCTAGAATAAGTTTCACATATTTGTCTTTAATAATTCCTCGAAAAATGGCTCGAAATGTTTAAGTGGCTGGTTAACCACCAAGACCCCCGAATTTTCTTGTACCTTTAATACATAAAATTAATAATCATATAAGCTTCCTATCTTGAAAATATAAATGTAGCAAAATGCTCCTAGAAAAAGATTCACATATTTGTCTTGAATAATTCCTCGAAAAATGGCTCGAAATATTTAAGTGGCGGGCTAACCACCAAGACCCCCGAATTTTCTTGTACCTTTAATACATAATATTACTAATCATTTAAGCTTCATATCCTGAAAATATCAAAGTAGCAAAATGCTCCTAGAAAAAGTTTCCATATTTGTCTTGAATAATTCCTCGAAAAATGGCTCGAAATGTTTAAGTGGCGGGCTAACCACCAAGACCCCCGAATTTTCTTGTACCTTTAATACATAATATTACTAATCATTTAAGCTTCATATCCTGAAAATATCAAAGTAGCAAAATGCTCCTAGAAAAAGTTTCACATATTTGTCTTGAATAATTCCTCGAAAAATGGCTCGAAATATTTAAGTGGCGGGCTAACCACCAAGACCCCCGAATTTTCTTGTACCTTTAATACATAATATTACTAATCATTTAAGCTTCATATCTTGAAAATATCAAAGTAGCAAAATGCTCCTAGAAAAAGTTTCACATATTTGTCTTGAATAATTCCTCGAAAAATAGCCCGAAATGTTTAAGTGGCGGGCTAACCACCAAGACCCCTGAATTTTCTTGTACCTTTAATACATAATATTACTAATCATTTAATCTTCATATCCTGAATATATCAAAGTAGCAAAATGCTCCTAGAAAAAGTTTCACATATTTGTCTTGAATAATTCCTCGAAAAATGGCTCGAAATGTTTAAGTGGCGGGCTAACCACCAAGACCCCCGAATTTTCTTGTACCTTTAATACATAATATTACTAATCATTTAAGCTTCATATCCTGAAAATATCAAAGTAGCAAAATGCTCCTAGAAAAAGTTTCCATATTTGTCTTGAATAATTCCTCGAAAAATGGCTCGAAATGTTTAAGTGGCGGGCTAACCACCAAGACCCCCGAATTTTCTTGTACCTTTAATACATAATATTACTAATCATTTAAGCTTCATATCCTGAAAATATCAAAGTAGCAAAATGCTCCTAGAAAAAGTTTCACATATTTGTCTTGAATAATTCCTCGAAAAATGGCTCGAAATATTTAAGTGGCGGGCTAACCACCAAGACCCCCGAATTTTCTTGTACCTTTAATACATAATATTACTAATCATTTAAGCTTCATATCCTGAAAATATCAAAGTAGCAAAATGCTCCTAGAAAAAGTTTCCATATTTGTCTTGAATAATTCCTCGAAAAATGGCTCGAAATGTTTAAGTGGCGGGCTAACCACCAAGACCCCCGAATTTTCTTGTACCTTTAATACATAATATTACTAATCATTTAAGCTTCATATCCTGAAAATATCAAAGTAGCAAAATGCTCCTAGAAAAAGTTTCACATATTTGTCTTGAATAATTCCTCGAAAAATGGCTCGAAATATTTAAGTGGCGGGCTAACCACCAAGACCCCCGAATTTTCTTGTACCTTTAATACATAATATTACTAATCATTTAAGCTTCATATCTTGAAAATATCAAAGTAGCAAAATGCTCCTAGAAAAAGTTTCACATATTTGTCTTTAATAATTCCTCGAAAAATGGCTCGAAATGTTTAAGTGGCGGGCTAACCACCAAGCCCCCGAATTTTCTTGTACCTTTAATACATAATATTACTAATCATTTAAGCTTCATATCCTGAAAATATCAAAGTAGCAAAATGCTCCTAGAAAAAGTTTCACATATTTGTCTTGAATAATTCCTCGAAAAATGGCTCGAAATGTTTAAGTGGCTGGTTAACCACCAAGACCCCCGAATTTTCTTGTACCTTTAATACATAATATTACTAATCATTTAAGCTTCATATGCTGAAAATATCAAAGTAGCAAAATGCTCCTAGAATAAGTTTCACATATTTGTCTTTAATAATTCCTCGAAAAATGGCTCGAAATGTTTAAGTGGCGGGCTAACCACCAAGACCCCCGAATTTTCTTGTACCTTTAATACATAAAATTAATAATCATATAAGCTTCCTATCTTGAAAATATAAATGTAGCAAAATGCTCCTAGCAAAAGTTTCACATATTTGTCTTGAATAATTCCTCGAAAAATGGCTCGAAATGTTTAATTGGCGGGCTAACCACCAAGACCCCCGAATTTTCTTGTACCTTTAATACATAATATTAGTAACCATAAAAGCTTCATATCTTGAAAATATCAAAGTAGCAAAATGCTCCTAGAAAAAGTTTCACATATTTGTCTTGAATAATTTCTCGAAAAATGGCTCGAAATGTTTAAGTGGCGGGCTAACCACCAAGACCCCTGAATTTTCTTGTACCTTTAATACATAATATTACTAATCATAAAAGCTTCATATCTTGAAAATATCAAAGTAGCAAAATGCTCCTAGAAAAAGTTTCACATATTTGTCTTGAATAATTCCTCGAAAAATGGCCCGAAATGTTTAAGTGGCGGGCTAACCACCAAGACCCCTGAATTTTCTTGTACCTTTAATACATAATATTACTAATCATTTAATCTTCATATCCTGAATATATCAAAGTAGCAAAATGCTCCTAGAAAAAGTTTCACATATTTGTCTTGAATAATTCCTCGAAAAATGGCTCGAAATGTTTAAGTGGCGGGCTAACCACCAAGACCCCCGAATTTTCTTGTACCTTTAATACATAATATTACTAATCATTTAAGCTTCATATCCTGAAAATATCAAAGTAGCAAAATGCTCCTAGAAAAAGTTTCCATATTTGTCTTGAATAATTCCTCGAAAAATGGCTCGAAATGTTTAAGTGGCGGGCTAACCACCAAGACCCCCGAATTTTCTTGTACCTTTAATACATAATATTACTAATCATTTAAGCTTCATATCCTGAAAATATCAAAGTAGCAAAATGCTCCTAGAAAAAGTTTCACATATTTGTCTTGAATAATTCCTCGCAAAATGGCTCGAAATATTTAAGTGGCGGGCTAACCACCAAGACCCCCGAATTTTCTTGTACCTTTAATACATAATATTACTAATCATTTAAGCTTCATATCCTGAAAATATCAAAGTAGCAAAATGCTCCTAGAAAAAGTTTCACATATTTGTCTTGAATAATTCCTCGAAAAATGGCTCGAAATGTTTAAGTGGCGGGCTAACCACCAAGACCCCCGAATTTTCTTGTACCTTTAATACATAATATTACTAATCATTTAAGCTTCATATCCTGAAAATATCAAAGTAGCAAAATGCTCCTAGAAAAAGTTTCACATATTTGTCTTGAATAATTCCTCGAAAAATGGCTCGAAATGTTTAAGTGGCGGGCTAACCACCGAGACCCCCGAATTTTCTTGTACCTATAATACATAATATTACTAATCATTTAAGCTTCATATCCTGAAAATATCAAAGTAGCAAAATGCTCCTAGAAAAAGTTTCACATATTTGTCTTGAATAATTCCTCGAAAAATGGCTCGAAATGTTTAAGTGGCTGGTTAACCACCAAGACCCCCGAATTTTCTTGTACCTTTAATACATAATATTACTAATCATTTAAGCTTCATATGCTGAAAATATCAAAGTAGCAAAATGCTCCTAGAATAAGTTTCACATATTTGTCTTTAATAATTCCTCGAAAAATGGCTCGAAATGTTTAAGTGGCTGGTTAACCACCAAGACCCCCGAATTTTCTTGTACCTTTAATACATAAAATTAATAATCATATAAGCTTCCTATCTTGAAAATATAAATGTAGCAAAATGCTCCTAGAAAAAGTTTCACATATTTGTCTTGAATAATTCCTCGAAAAATGGCTCGAAATGTTTAATTGGCGGGCTAACCACCAAGACCCCCGAATTTTCTTGTACCTTTCATACATAATATTAGTAACCATAAAAGCTTCATATCTTGAAAATATCAAAGTAGCAAAATGCTCCTAAAAAAAGTTTCACATATTTGTCTTGAATAATTTCTCGAAAAATGGCTCGAAATGTTTAAGTGGCGGGCTAACCACCAAGACCCCTGAATTTTCTTGTACCTTTAATACATAATATTACTAATCATAAAAGCTTCATATCTTGAAAATATCAAAGTAGCAAAATGCTCCTAGAAAAAGTTTCACATATTTGTCTTGAATAATTCCTCGAAAAATGGCCCGAAATGTTTAAGTGGCGGGCTAACCACCAAGACCCCTGAATTTTCTTGTACCTTTAATACATAATATTACTAATCATTTAATCTTCATATCCTGAATATATCAAAGTAGCAAAATGCTCCTAGAAAAAGTTTCCATATTTGTCTTGAATAATTCCTCGAAAAATGGCCCGAAATGTTTAAGTGGCGGGCTAACCACCAAGACCCCTGAATTTTCTTGTACCTTTAATACATAATATTACTAATCATAAAAGCTTCATATCTTGAAAATATCAAAGTAGCAAAATGCTCCTAGAAAAAGTTTCACATATTTGTCTTGAATAATTCCTCGAAAAATGGCCCGAAATGTTTAAGTGGCGGGCTAACCACCAAGACCCCTGAATTTTCTTGTACCTTTAATACATAATATTACTAATCATTTAAGCTTCATATCCTGAAAATATCAAAGTAGCAAAATGCTCCTAGAAAAAGTTTCCATATTTGTCTTGAATAATTCCTCGAAAAATGGCTCGAAATGTTTAAGTGGCGGGCTAACCACCAAGACCCCCGAATTTTCTTGTACCTTTAATACATAAAATTAATAATCATATAAGCTTCCTATCTTGAAAATATAAATGTAGCAAAATGCTCCTAGAAAAAGTTTCACATATTTGTCTTGAATAATTCCTCGAAAAATGGCTCGAAATGTTTAATTGGCGGGCTAACCACCAAGACCCCCGAATTTTCTTGTACCTTTAATACATAATATTAGTAACCATAAAAGCTTCATATCTTGAAAATATCAAAGTAGCAAAATGCTCCTAGAAAAAGTTTCACATATTTGTCTTGAATAATTTCTCGAAAAATGGCTCGAAATGTTTAAGTGGCGGGCTAACCACCAAGACCCCCGAATTTTCTTGTACCTTTAATACATAATATTACTAATCATTTAAGCTTCATATCCTGAAATATCAAAGTAGCAAAATGCTCCTAGAAAAAGTTTCACATATTTGTCTTGAATAATTCCTCGAAAAATGGCTCGAAATATTTAAGTGGCGGGCTAACCACCAAGACCCCCGAATTTTCTTGTACCTTTAATACATAATATTACTAATCATTTAAGCTTCATATCTTGAAAATATCAAAGTAGCAAAATGCTCCTAGAAAAAGTTTCACATATTTGTCTTGAATAATTCCTCGAAAAATGGCCCGAAATGTTTAAGTGGCGGGCTAACCACCAAGACCCCCGAATTTTCTTGTACCTTTAATACATAATATTACTAATCATTTAAGCTTCATAACCTGAAAATATCAAAGTAGCAAAATGCTCCTAGAAAAAGTTTCACATATTTGTCTTTAATAATTCCTCGAAAAATGGCTCGAAATGTTTAAGTGGCGGGCTAACCACCAAGACCCCCGAATTTTCTTGTACCTTTAATACATAATATTACTAATCATTTAAGCTTCATATCCTGAAAATATCAAAGTAGCAAAATGCTCCTAGAAAAAGTTTCACATATTTGTCTTGAATAATTCCTCGAAAAATGGCTCGAAATGTTTAAGTGGCTGGTTAACCACCAAGACCCCCGAATTTTCTTGTACCTTTAATACATAATATTACTAATCATTTAAGCTTCATATGCTGAAAATATCAAAGTAGCAAAATGCTCCTAGAATAAGTTTCACATATTTGTCTTTAATAATTCCTCGAAAAATGGCTCGAAATGTTTAAGTGGCTGGTTAACCACCAAGACCCCCGAATTTTCTTGTACCTTTAATACATAAAATTAATAATCATATAAGCTTCCTATCTTGAAAATATAAATGTAGCAAAATGCTCCTAGAAAAAGTTTCACATATTTGTCTTGAATAATTCCTCGAAAAATGGCTCGAAATGTTTAATTGGCGGGCTAACCACCAAGACCCCCGAATTTTCTTGTACCTTTAATACATAATATTAGTAACCATAAAAGCTTCATATCTTGAAAATATCAAAGTAGCAAAATGCTCCTAGAAAAAGTTTCACATATTTGTCTTGAATAATTTCTCGAAAAATGGCTCGAAATGTTTAAGTGGCGGGCTAACCACCAAGACCCCTGAATTTTCTTGTACCTTTAATACATAATATTACTAATCATAAAAGCTTCATATCTTGAAAATATCAAAGTAGCAAAATGCTCCTAGAAAAAGTTTCACATATTTGTCTTGAATAATTCCTCGAAAAATGGCCCGAAATGTTTAAGTGGCGGGCTAACCACCAAGACCCCTGAATTTTCTTGTACCTTTAATACATAATATTACTAATCATTTAAGCTTCATATCCTGAAAATATCAAAGTAGCAAAATGCTCCTAGAAAAAGTTTCACATATTTGTCTTGAATAATTCCTCGAAAAATGGCTCGAAATATTTAAGTGGCGGGCTAACCACCAAGACCCCCGAATTTTCTTGTACCTTTAATACATAATATTACTAATCATTTAAGCTTCATATCCTGAAAATATCAAAGTAGCAAAATGCTCCTAGAAAAAGTTTCCATATTTGTTTTGAATAATTCCTCGAAAAATGGCTCGAAATGTTTAAGTGGCGGGCTAACCACCAAGACCCCCGAATTTTCTTGTACCTTTAATACATAATATTACTAATCATTTAAGCTTCATATCGTGAATATATCAAAGTAGCAAAATGCTCCTAGAAAAAGTTTCACATATTTGTCTGGAATAATTCCTCGAAAAATGGTTCGAAATGTTTAAGTGGCTGGTTATCCTCCAAGACCCCGGAATTTTCTTGTACCTTTAATACATAATATTACTAATCATTTAAGCTTCAGATCCTGAATATATCAAAGTAGCAAAATGCTCCTAGAAAAAGTTTCACATATTTGTCTTGAATAATTCCTCGAAAAATGGCTCGAAATGTTTAAGTGGCGGGCTAACCACCAAGACCCCCGAATTTTCTTGTACCTTTAATACATAATATTACTAATCATTTAAGCTTCATATCCTGAAAATATCAAAGTAGCAAAATGCTCCTAGAAAAAGTTTCACATATTTGTCTTGAATAATTCCTCGAAAAATGGCTCGAAATGTTTAAGTGGCGGGCTAACCACCAAGACCCCCGAATTTTCTTGTACCTTTAATACATAATATTACTAATCATTTAAGCTTCATATCCTGAAAATATCAAAGTAGCAAAATGCTCCTAGAAAAAGTTTCACATATTTGTCTTGAATAATTGCTAGATAAATATCTCGAAAATGTTTAAGTAGCTGGTTAACAACCAAGACCCCGGAATTTTCTTGTACCTTTAATACATAAAATTAATAATGATATAAGCTTCCTATCTTGAAAATATAAATGTAGCAAAATGCTCCTAGAAAAAGTTTCACATATTTGTCTTGAATAATTACTCGAAAAATGGCTCGAAATGTTTAAGTAGCTGGTTAACCACCAAGACCCCCGAATTTTCTTGTACCTTTAATACATAATATTACTAATCATTTAAGCTTCATATCCTGAAAATATCAAAGTAGCAAAATGCTCCTAGAATAACTTTCACATATTTGTCTTTAATAATTCCTCGAAAAATGGCTCGAAATGTTTAAGTGGCGGGCTAACCACCAAGACCCCCGAATTTTCTTGTACCTTTAATACATAATATTACTAATCATTTAAGCTTCATATCCTGAAAATATCAAAGTAGCAAAATGCTCCTAGAAAAAGTTTCACATATTTGTCTTTAATAATTCCTCGAAAAATGGCTCGAAATGTTTAAGTGGCGGGCTAACCACCAAGACCCCCGAATTTTCTTGTACCTTTAATACATAATATTACTAATCATTTAAGCTTCATATCCTGAAAATATCAAAGTAGCAAAATGCTCCTAGAAAAAGTTTCACATATTTGTCTTGAATAATTCCTCGAAAAATGGCTCGAAATGTTTAAGTGGCTGGTTAACCACCAAGACCCCCGAATTTTCTTGTACCTTTAATACATAATATTACTAATCATTTAAGCTTCATATGCTGAAAATATCAAAGTAGCAAAATGCTCCTAGAATAAGTTTCACATATTTGTCTTTAATAATTCCTCGAAAAATGGCTCGAAATGTTTAAGTGGCGGGCTAACCACCAAGACCCCTGAATTTTCTTGTACCTTTAATACATAATATTACTAATCATAAAAGCTTCATATCTTGAAAATATCAAAGTAGCAAAATGCTCCTAGAAAAAGTTTCACATATTTGTCTTGAATAATTCCTCGAAAAATGGCCCGAAATGTTTAAGTGGCGGGCTAACCACCAACACCCCTGAATTTTCTTGTACCTTTAATACATAATATTACTAATCATTTAAGCTTCATATCCTGAAAATATCAAAGTAGCAAAATGCTCCTAGAAAAAGTTTCCATATTTGTCTTGAATAATTCCTCGAAAAATGGCTCGAAATGTTTAAGTGGCGGGCTAACCACCAAGACCCCCGAATTTTCTTGTACCTTTAATACATAATATTACTAATCATTTAAGCTTCATATCCTGAAAGTATCAAAGTAGCAAAATGCTCCTAGAAAAAGTTTCCATATTTGTCTTGAATAATTCCTCGAAAAATGGCTCGAAATGTTTAAGTGGCGGGCTAACCACCAAGACCCCCGAATTTTCTTGTACCTTTAATACATAATATTACTAATCATTTAAGCTTCATATCCTGAAAATATCAAAGTAGCAAAATGCTCCTAGAAAAAGTTTCACATATTTGTCTTGAATAATTCCTCGAAAAATGGCTCGAAATATTTAAGTGGCGGGCTAACCACCAAGACCCCCGAATTTTCTTGTACCTTTAATACATAATATTACTAATCATTTAAGCTTCATATCTTGAAAATATCAAAGTAGCAAAATGCTCCTAGAAAAAGTTTCACATATTTGTCTTGAATAATTCCTCGAAAAATGGCCCGAAATGTTTAAGTGGCGGGCTAACCACCAAGACCCCCGAATTTTCTTGTACCTTTAATACATAATATTACTAATCATTTAAGCTTCATATCCTGAATATATCAAAGTAGCAAAATGCTCCTAGAAAAAGTTTCACATATTTGTCTTGAATAATTCCTCGAAAAATGGTTCGAAATGTTTAAGTGGCTGGTTAACCTCCAAGACCCCGGAATTTTCTTGTACCTTTAATACATAATATTACTAATCATTTAAGCTTCATATCCTG
Source organism: Rhagonycha lutea (assembly GCA_958510855.1). Lineage (NCBI taxonomy): Eukaryota > Metazoa > Arthropoda > Insecta > Coleoptera > Cantharidae > Rhagonycha > Rhagonycha lutea. The sequence goes on from OY294036.1 coordinate 86,738,748, forward strand.
AAAATATCAAAGTAGCAAAATGCTCCTAGAAAAAGTTTCACATATTTGTCTTTAATAATTCCTCGAAAAATGGCTCGAAATGTTTAAGTGGCGGGCTAACCACCAAGACCCCCGAATTTTCTTGTACCTTTAATACATAATATTAGTAACCATAAAAGCTTCATATCTTGAAAATATCAAAGTAGCAAAATGCTCCTAGAAAAAGTTTCACATATTTGTCTTGAATAATTTCTCGAAAAATGGCTCGAAATGTTTAAGTGGCGGGCTAACCACCAAGACCCCTGAATTTTCTTGTACCTTTAATACATAATATTACTAATCATAAAAGCTTCATATCTTGAAAATATCAAAGTAGCAAAATGCTCCTAGAAAAAGTTTCACATATTTGTCTTGAATAATTCCTCGAAAAATGGCCCGAAATGTTTAAGTGGCGGGCTAACCACCAAGACCCCTGAATTTTCTTGTACCTTTAATACATAATATTACTAATCATTTAATCTTCATATCCTGAATATATCAAAGTAGCAAAATGCTCCTAGAAAAAGTTTCACATATTTGTCTTGAATAATTCCTCGAAAAATGGCTCGAAATGTTTAAGTGGCGGGCTAACCACCAAGACCCCCGAATTTTCTTGTACCTTTAATACATAATATTACTAATCATTTAAGCTTCATATCCTGAAAATATCAAAGTAGCAAAATGCTCCTAGAAAAAGTTTCCATATTTGTCTTGAATAATTCCTCGAAAAATGGCTCGAAATGTTTAAGTGGCGGGCTAACCACCAAGACCCCCGAATTTTCTTGTACCTTTAATACATAATATTACTAATCATTTAAGCTTCATATCCTGAAAATATCAAAGTAGCAAAATGCTCCTAGAAAAAGTTTCACATATTTGTCTTGAATAATTCCTCGAAAAATGGCTCGAAATATTTAAGTGGCGGGCTAACCACCAAGACCCCCGAATTTTCTTGTACCTTTAATACATAATATTACTAATCATTTAAGCTTCATATCCTGAAAATATCAAAGTAGCAAAATGCTCCTAGAAAAAGTTTCCATATTTGTCTTGAATAATTCCTCGAAAAATGGCTCGAAATGTTTAAGTGGCGGGCTAACCACCAAGACCCCCGAATTTTCTTGTACCTTTAATACATAATATTACTAATCATTTAAGCTTCATATCCTGAAAATATCAAAGTAGCAAAATGCTCCTAGAAAAAGTTTCACATATTTGTCTTGAATAATTCCTCGAAAAATGGCTCGAAATATTTAAGTGTCGGGCTAACCACCAAGACCCCCGAATTTTCTTGTACCTTTAATACATAATATTACTAATCATTTAAGCTTCATATCTTGAAAATATCAAAGTAGCAAAATGCTCCTAGAAAAAGTTTCAAAGACCCCCGAATTTTCTTGTACCTTTAATACATAATATTACTAATCATTTAAGCTTCATATCCTGAATATATCAAAGTAGCAAAATGCTCCTAGAAAAAGTTTCACATATTTGTCTTGAATAATTCCTCGAAAAATGGTTCGAAATGTTTAAGTGGCTGGTTAACCTCCAAGACCCCGGAATTTTCTTGTACCTTTAATACATAATATTACTAATCATTTAAGCTTCATATCCTGAAAATATCAAAGTAGCAAAATGCTCCTAGAAAAAGTTTCACATATTTGTCTTTAATAATTCCTCGAAAAATGGCTCGAAATGTTTAAGTGGCGGGCTAACCACCAAGACCCCCGAATTTTCTTGTACCTTTAATACATAATATTACTAATCATTTAAGCTTCATATCCTGAAAATATCAAAGTAGCAAAATGCTCCTAGAAAAAGTTTCACATATTTGTCTTGAATAATTCCTCGAAAAATGGCTCGAAATGTTTAAGTGGCTGGTTAACCACCAAGACCCCCGAATTTTCTTGTACCTTTAATACATAATATTACTAATCATTTAAGCTTCATATGCTGAAAATATCAAAGTAGCAAAATGCTCCTAGAATAAGTTTCACATATTTGTCTTTAATAATTCCTCGAAAAATGGCTCGAAATGTTTAAGTGGCTGGTTAACCACCAAGACCCCCGAATTTTCTTGTACCTTTAATACATAATATTAGTAACCATAAAAGCTTCATATCTTGAAAATATCAAAGTAGCAAAATGCTCCTAGAAAAAGTTTCACATATTTGTCTTGAATAATTTCTCGAAAAATGGCTCGAAATGTTTAAGTGGCGGGCTAACCACCAAGGCCCCCGAATTTTCTTGTACCTTTAATACATAATATTACTAATCATTTAAGCTTCATATCCTGAAAATATCAAAGTAGCAAAATGCTCCTAGAAAAAGTTTCACATATTTGTCTTGAATAATTCCTCGAAAAATGGCTCGAAATATTTAAGTGGCGGGCTAACCACCAAGACCCCCGAATTTTCTTGTACCTTTAATACATAATATTACTAATCATTTAAGCTTCATATCTTGAAAATATCAAAGTAGCAAAATGCTCCTAGAAAAAGTTTCACATATTTGTCTTGAATAATTCCTCGAAAAATGGCCCGAAATGTTTAAGTGGCGGGCTAACCACCAAGACCCCCGAATTTTCTTGTACCTTTAATACATAATATTACTAATCATTTAAGCTTCATAACCTGAAAATATCAAAGTAGCAAAATGCTCCTAGAAAAAGTTTCACATATTTGTCTTTAATAATTCCTCGAAAAATGGCTCGAAATGTTTAAGTGGCGGGCTAACCACCAAGACCCCCGAATTTTCTTGTACCTTTAATACATAATATTACTAATCATTTAAGCTTCATATCCTGAAAATATCAAAGTAGCAAAATGCTCCTAGAAAAAGTTTCACATATTTGTCTTGAATAATTCCTCGAAAAATGGCTCGAAATGTTTAAGTGGCTGGTTAACCACCAAGACCCCCGAATTTTCTTGTACCTTTAATACATAATATTACTAATCATTTAAGCTTCATATGCTGAAAATATCAAAGTAGCAAAATGCTCCTAGAATAAGTTTCACATATTTGTCTTTAATAATTCCTCGAAAAATGGCTCGAAATGTTTAAGTGGCTGGTTAACCACCAAGACCCCCGAATTTTCTTGTACCTTTAATACATAAAATTAATAATCATATAAGCTTCCTATCTTGAAAATATAAATGTAGCAAAATGCTCCTAGAAAAAGTTTCACATATTTGTCTTGAATAATTCCTCGAAAAATGGCTCGAAATGTTTAATTGGCGGGCTAACCACCAAGACCCCCGAATTTTCTTGTACCTTTAATACATAATATTAGTAACCATAAAAGCTTCATATCTTGAAAATATCAAAGTAGCAAAATGCTCCTAGAAAAAGTTTCACATATTTGTCTTGAATAATTTCTCGAAAAATGGCTCGAAATGTTTAAGTGGCGGGCTAACCACCAAGACCCCTGAATTTTCTTGTACCTTTAATACATAATATTACTAATCATAAAAGCTTCATATCTTGAAAATATCAAAGTAGCAAAATGCTCCTAGAAAAAGTTTCACATATTTGTCTTGAATAATTCCTCGAAAAATGGCCCGAAATGTTTAAGTGGCGGGCTAACCACCAAGACCCCTGAATTTTCTTGTACCTTTAATACATAATATTACTAATCATTTAAGCTTCATATCCTGAAAATATCAAAGTAGCAAAATGCTCCTAGAAAAAGTTTCACATATTTGTCTTGAATAATTCCTCGAAAAATGGCTCGAAATATTTAAGTGGCGGGCTAACCACCAAGACCCCCGAATTTTCTTGTACCTTTAATACATAATATTACTAATCATTTAAGCTTCATATCCTGAAAATATCAAAGTAGCAAAATGCTCCTAGAAAAAGTTTCACATATTTGTTTTGAATAATTCCTCGAAAAATGGCTCGAAATGTTTAAGTGGCGGGCTAACCACCAAGACCCCCGAATTTTCTTGTACCTTTAATACATAATATTACTAATCATTTAAGCTTCATATCCTGAATATATCAAAGTAGCAAAATGCTCCTAGAAAAAGTTTCACATATTTGTCTGGAATAATTCCTCGAAAAATGGTTCGAAATGTTTAAGTGGCTGGTTATCCTCCAAGACCCCGGAATTTTCTTGTACCTTTAATACATAATATTACTAATCATTTAAGCTTCATATCCTGAAAATATCAAAGTAGCAAAATGCTCCTAGGAAAAGTTTCACATATTTGTCTTTAATAATTCCTCGAAAAATGGCTCGAAATGTTTAAGTGGCGGGCTAACCACCAAGACCCCCGAATTTTCTTGTACCTTTAATACATAATATTACTAATCATTTAAGCTTCATATCCTGAAAATATCAAAGTAGCAAAATGCTCCTAGAAAAAGTTTCACATATTTGTCTTGAATAATTCCTCGAAAAATGGCTCGAAATGTTTAAGTGGCGGGCTAGCCACCAAGACCCCCGAATTTTCTTGTACCTTTAATACATAATATTACTAACCATATAAGCTTCATATCCTGAAAATATCAAAGTAGCAAAATGCTCCTAGAAAAAGTTTCACATATTTGTCTTTAATAATTCCTCGAAAAATGGCTCGAAATGTTTAAGTGGCTGGTTAACCACCAAGACCCCCGAATTTTCTTGTACCTTTAATACATACAATTAATAATCATATAAGCTTCCTATCTTGAAAATATAAATGTAGCAAAATGCTCCTAGAAAAAGTTTCACATATTTGTCTTGAATAATTCCTCGAAAAATGGCTCGAAATGTTTAAGTGGCGGGCTAACCACCAAGACCCCCGAATTTTCTTGTACCTTTAATACATAATATTACTAATCATAAAAGCTTCATATCTTGAAAATATCAAAGTAGCAAAATGCTCCTAGAAAAAGTTTCACATATTTGTCTTGAATAATTCCTCGAAAAATGGCCCGAAATGTTTAAGTGGCGGGCTAACCACCAAGACCCCTGAATTTTCTTGTACCTTTAATACATAATATTACTAATCATTTAAGCTTCATATCCTGAAAATATCAAAGTAGCAAAATGCTCCTAGAAAAAGTTTCCATATTTGTCTTGAATAATTCCTCGAAAAATGGCTCGAAATGTTTAAGTGGCGGGCTAACCACCAAGACCCCCGAATTTTCTTGTACCTTTAATACATAATATTACTAATCATTTAAGCTTCATATCCTGAAAGTATCAAAGTAGCAAAATGCTCCTAGAAAAAGTTTCCATATTTGTCTTGAATAATTCCTCGAAAAATGGCTCGAAATGTTTAAGTGGCGGGCTAACCACCAAGACCCCCGAATTTTCTTGTACCTTTAATACATAATATTACTAATCATTTAAGCTTCATATCCTGAAAATATCAAAGTAGCAAAATGCTCCTAGAAAAAGTTTCACATATTTGTCTTGAATAATTCCTCGAAAAATGGCTCGAAATATTTAAGTGGCGGGCTAACCACCAAGACCCCCGAATTTTCTTGTACCTTTAATACATAATATTACTAATCATTTAAGCTTCATATCTTGAAAATATCAAAGTAGCAAAATGCTCCTAGAAAAAGTTTCACATATTTGTCTTGAATAATTCCTCGAAAAATGGCCCGAAATGTTTAAGTGGCGGGCTAACCACCAAGACCCCCGAATTTTCTTGTACCTTTAATACATAATATTACTAATCATTTAAGCTTCATATCCAGAATATATCAAAGTAGCAAAATGCTCCTAGAAAAAGTTTCACATATTTGTCTTGAATAATTCCTCGAAAAATGGCTCGAAATGTTTAAGTGGCGGGCTAACCACCAAGACCCCCGAATTTTCTTGTACCTTTAATACATAATATTACTAATCATTTAAGCTTCATATCCTGAAAATATCAAAGTAGCAAAATGCTCCTAGAAAAAGTTTCACATATTTGTCTTTAATAATTCCTCGAAAAATGGCTCGAAATGTTTAAGTGGCGGGCTAACCACCAAGACCCCCGAATTTTCTTGTACCTTTAATACATAATATTACTAATCATTTAAGCTTCATATCCTGAAAATATCAAAGTAGCAAAATGCTCCTAGAAAAAGTTTCACATATTTGTCTTTAATAATTCCTCGAAAAATGGCTCGAAATGTTTAAGTGGCGGGCTAACCACCAAGACCCCCGAATTTTCTTGTACCTTTAATACATAATATTACTAATCATTTAAGCTTCATATCCTGAAAATATCAAAGTAGCAAAATGCTCCTAGAAAAAGTTTCACATATTTGTCTTGAATAATTCCTCCAAAAATGGCTCGAAATGTTTAAGTGGCTGGTTAACCACCAAGACCCCCGAATTTTCTTGTACCTTTAATACATAAAATTAATAATCATATAAGCTTCCTATCTTGAAAATATAAATGTAGCAAAATGCTCCTAGAAAAAGTTTCACATATTTGTCTTGAATAATTCCTCGAAAAATGGCTCGAAATGTTTAATTGGCGGGCTAACCACCAAGACCCCCGAATTTTCTTGTACCTTTAATACATAATATTAGTAACCATAAAAGCTTCATATCTTGAAAATATCAAAGTAGCAAAATGCTCCTAGAAAAAGTTTCACATATTTGTCTTGAATAATTTCTCGAAAAATGGCTCGAAATGTTTAAGTGGCGGGCTAACCACCAAGACCCCTGAATTTTCTTGTACCTTTAATACATAATATTACTAATCATAAAAGCTTCATATCTTGAAAATATCAAAGTAGCAAAATGCTCCTAGAAAAAGTTTCACATATTTGTCTTGAATAATTCCTCGAAAAATGGCCCGAAATGTTTAAGTGGCGGGCTAACCACCAAGACCCCTGAATTTTCTTGTACCTTTAATACATAATATTACTAATCATTTAATCTTCATATCCTGAATATATCAAAGTAGCAAAATGCTCCTAGAAAAAGTTTCACATATTTGTCTTGAATAATTCCTCGAAAAATGGCTCGAAATGTTTAAGTGGCGGGCTAACCACCAAGACCCCCGAATTTTCTTGTACCTTTAATACATAATATTACTAATCATTTAAGCTTCATATCCTGAAAATATCAAAGTAGCAAAATGCTCCTAGAAAAAGTTTCCATATTTGTCTTGAATAATTCCTCGAAAAATGGCTCGAAATGTTTAAGTGGCGGGCTAACCACCAAGACCCCCGAATTTTCTTGTACCTTTAATACATAATATTACTAATCATTTAAGCTTCATATCCTGAAAATATCAAAGTAGCAAAATGCTCCTAGAAAAAGTTTCACATATTTGTCTTGAATAATTCCTCGAAAAATGGCTCGAAATATTTAAGTGGCGGGCTAACCACCAAGACCCCCGAATTTTCTTGTACCTTTAATACATAATATTACTAATCATTTAAGCTTCATATCCTGAAAATATCAAAGTAGCAAAATGCTCCTAGAAAAAGTTTCCATATTTGTCTTGAATAATTCCTCGAAAAATGGCTCGAAATGTTTAAGTGGCGGGCTAACCACCAAGACCCCCGAATTTTCTTGTACCTTTAATACATAATATTACTAATCATTTAAGCTTCATATCCTGAAAATATCAAAGTAGCAAAATGCTCCTAGAAAAAGTTTCACATATTTGTCTTGAATAATTCCTCGAAAAATGGCTCGAAATATTTAAGTGGCGGGCTAACCACCAAGACCCCGGAATTTTCTTGTACCTTTAATACATAATATTACTAATCATTTAAGCTTCATATCCTGAAAATATCAAAGTAGCAAAATGCTCCTAGAAAAAGTTTCACATATTTGTCTTTAATAATTCCTCGAAAAATGGCTCGAAATGTTTAAGTGGCGGGCTAACCACCAAGACCCCCGAATTTTCTTGGACCTTTAATACATAATATTACTAATCATTTAAGCTTCATATCCTGAAAATATCAAAGTAGCAAAATGCTCCTAGAAAAAGTTTCACATATTTGTCTTTAATAATTCCTCGAAAAATGGCTCGAAATGTTTAAGTGGCGGGCTAACCACCAAGACCCCCGAATTTTCTTGTACCTTTAATACATAATATTACTAATCATTTAAGCTTCATATCCTGAAAATATCAAAGTAGCAAAATGCTCCTAGAAAAAGTTTCACATATTTGTCTTGAATAATTCCTCGAAAAATGGCTCGAAATGTTTAAGTGGCTGGTTAACCACCAAGACCCCCGAATTTTCTTGTACCTTTAATACATAATATTACTAATCATTTAAGCTTCATATGCTGAAAATATCAAAGTAACAAAATGCTCCTAGAATAAGTTTCACATATTTGTCTTTAATAATTCCTCGAAAAATGGCTCGAAATGTTTAAGTGGCTGGTTAACCACCAAGACCCCCGAATTTTCTTGTACCTTTAATACATAAAATTAATAATCATATAAGCTTCCTATCTTGAAAATATAAATGTAGCAAAATGCTCCTAGAAAAAGTTTCACATATTTGTCTTGAATAATTCCTCGAAAAATGGCTCGAAATGTTTAATTGGCGGGCTAACCACCAAGACCCCCGAATTTTCTTGTACCTTTAATACATAATATTAGTAACCATAAAAGCTTCATATCTTGAAAATATCAAAGTAGCAAAATGCTCCTAGAAAAAGTTTCACATATTTGTCTTGAATAATTTCTCGAAAAATGGCTCGAAATGTTTAAGTGGCGGGCTAACCACCAAGACCCCTGAATTTTCTTGTACCTTTAATACATAATATTACTAATCATAAAAGCTTCATATCTTGAAAATATCAAAGTAGCAAAATGCTCCTAGAAAAAGTTTCACATATTTGTCTTGAATAATTCCTCGAAAAATGGCCCGAAATGTTTAAGTGGCGGGCTAACCACCAAGACCCCTGAATTTTCTTGTACCTTTAATACATAATATTACTAATCATTTAATCTTCATATCCTGAATATATCAAAGTAGCAAAATGCTCCTAGAAAAAGTTTCACATATTTGTCTTGAATAATTCCTCGAAAAATGGCTCGAAATGTTTAAGTGGCGGGCTAACCACCAAGACCCCCGAATTTTCTTGTACCTTTAATACATAATATTACTAATCATTTAAGCTTCATATCCTGAAAATATCAAAGTAGCAAAATGCTCCTAGAAAAAGTTTCCATATTTGTCTTGAATAATTCCTGGAAAAATGGCTCGAAATGTTTAAGTGGCGGGCTAACCACCAAGACCCCCGAATTTTCTTGTACCTTTAATACATAATATTACTAATCATTTAAGCTTCATATCCTGAAAATATCAACGTAGCAAAATGCTCCTAGAAAAAGTTTCACATATTTGTCTTGAATAATTCCTCGAAAAATGGCTCGAAATATTTAAGTGGCGGGCTAACCACCAAGACCCCCGAATTTTCTTGTACCTTTAATACATAATATTACTAATCATTTAAGCTTCATATCCTGAAAATATCAAAGTAGCAAAATGCTCCTAGAAAAAGTTTCCATATTTGTCTTGAATAATTCCTCGAAAAATGGCTCGAAATGTTTAAGTGGCGGGCTAACCACCAAGACCCCCGAATTTTCTTGTACCTTTAATACATAATATTACTAATCATTTAAGCTTCATATCCTGAAAATATCAAAGTAGCAAAATGCTCCTAGAAAAAGTTTCACATATTTGTCTTGAATAATTCCTCGAAAAATGGCTCGAAATATTTAAGTGTCGGGCTAACCACCAAGACCCCCGAATTTTCTTGTACCTTTAATACATAATATTACTAATCATTTAAGCTTCATATCTTGAAAATATCAAAGTAGCAAAATGCTCCTAGAAAAAGTTTCAAAGACCCCCGAATTTTCTTGTACCTTTAATACATAATATTACTAATCATTTAAGCTTCATATCCTGAATATATCAAAGTAGCAAAATGCTCCTAGAAAAAGTTTCACATATTTGTCTTGAATAATTCCTCGAAAAATGGTTCGAAATGTTTAAGTGGCTGGTTAACCTCCAAGACCCCGGAATTTTCTTGTACCTTTAATACATAATATTACTAATCATTTAAGCTTCATATCCTGAAAATATCAAAGTAGCAAAATGCTCCTAGAAAAAGTTTCACATATTTGTCTTTAATAATTCCTCGAAAAATGGCTCGAAATGTTTAAGTGGCGGGCTAACCACCAAGACCCCCGAATTTTCTTGTACCTTTAATACATAATATTACTAATCATTTAAGCTTCATATCCTGAAAATATCAAAGTAGCAAAATGCTCCTAGAAAAAGTTTCACATATTTGTCTTGAATAATTCCTCGAAAAATGGCTCGAAATGTTTAAGTGGCTGGTTAACCACCAAGACCCCCGAATTTTCTTGTACCTTTAATACATAATATTACTAATCATTTAAGCTTCATATGCTGAAAATATCAAAGTAGCAAAATGCTCCTAGAATAAGTTTCACATATTTGTCTTTAATAATTCCTCGAAAAATGGCTCGAAATGTTTAAGTGGCTGGTTAACCACCAAGACCCCCGAATTTTCTTGTACCTTTAATACATAATATTAGTAACCATAAAAGCTTCATATCTTGAAAATATCAAAGTAGCAAAATGCTCCTAGAAAATGTTTCACATATTTGTCTTGAATAATTTCTCGAAAAATGGCTCGAAATGTTTAAGTGGCGGGCTAACCACCAAGGCCCCCGAATTTTCTTGTACCTTTAATACATAATATTACTAATCATTTAAGCTTCATATCCTGAAAATATCAGAGTAGCAAAATGCTCCTAGAAAAAGTTTCACATATTTGTCTTGAATAATTCCTCGAAAAATGGCTCGAAATATTTAAGTGGCGGGCTAACCACCAAGACCCCCGAATTTTCTTGTACCTTTAATACATAATATTACTAATCATTTAAGCTTCATATCTTGAAAATATCAAAGTAGCAAAATGCTCCTAGAAAAAGTTTCACATATTTGTCTTGAATAATTCCTCGAAAAATGGCCCGAAATGTTTAAGTGGCGGGCTAACCACCAAGACCCCCGAATTTTCTTGTACCTTTAATACATAATATTACTAATCATTTAAGCTTCATAACCTGAAAATATCAAAGTAGCAAAATGCTCCTAGAAAAAGTTTCACATATTTGTCTTTAATAATTCCTCGAAAAATGGCTCGAAATGTTTAAGTGGCGGGCTAACCACCAAGACCCCCGAATTTTCTTGTACCTTTAATACATAATATTACTAATCATTTAAGCTTCATATCCTGAAAATATCAAAGTAGCAAAATGCTCCTAGAAAAAGTTTCACATATTTGTCTTGAATAATTCCTCGAAAAATGGCTCGAAATGTTTAAGTGGCTGGTTAACCACCAAGACCCCCGAATTTTCTTGTACCTTTAATACATAATATTACTAATCATTTAAGCTTCATATGCTGAAAATATCAAAGTAGCAAAATGCTCCTAGAATAAGTTTCACATATTTGTCTTTAATAATTCCTCGAAAAATGGCTCGAAATGTTTAAGTGGCTGGTTAACCACCAAGACCCCCGAATTTTCTTGTACCTTTAATACATAAAATTAATAATCATATAAGCTTCCTATCTTGAAAATATAAATGTAGCAAAATGCTCCTAGAAAAAGTTTCACATATTTGTCTTGAATAATTCCTCGAAAAATGGCTCGAAATGTTTAATTGGCGGGCTAACCACCAAGACCCCCGAATTTTCTTGTACCTTTAATACATAATATTAGTAACCATAAAAGCTTCATATCTTGAAAATATCAAAGTAGCAAAATGCTCCTAGAAAAAGTTTCACATATTTGTCTTGAATAATTTCTCGAAAAATGGCTCGAAATGTTTAAGTGGCGGGCTAACCACCAAGACCCCTGAATTTTCTTGTACCTTTAATACATAATATTACTAATCATAAAAGCTTCATATCTTGAAAATATCAAAGTAGCAAAATGCTCCTAGAAAAAGTTTCACATATTTGTCTTGAATAATTCCTCGAAAAATGGCCCGAAATGTTTAAGTGGCGGGCTAACCACCAAGACCCCTGAATTTTCTTGTACCTTTAATACATAATATTACTAATCATTTAAGCTTCATATCCTGAAAATATCAAAGTAGCAAAATGCTCCTAGAAAAAGTTTCACATATTTGTCTTGAATAATTCCTCGAAAAATGGCTCGAAATATTTAAGTGGCGGGCTAACCACCAAGACCCCCGAATTTTCTTGTACCTTTAATACATAATATTACTAATCATTTAAGCTTCATATCCTGAAAATATCAAAGTAGCAAAATGCTCCTAGAAAAAGTTTCACATATTTGTTTTGAATAATTCCTCGAAAAATGGCTCGAAATGTTTAAGTGGCGGGCTAACCACCAAGACCCCCGAATTTTCTTGTACCTTTAATACAAAATATTACTAATCATTTAAGCTTCATATCCTGAATATATCAAAGTAGCAAAATGCTCCTAGAAAAAGTTTCACATATTTGTCTGGAATAATTCCTCGAAAAATGGTTCGAAATGTTTAAGTGGCTGGTTATCCTCCAAGACCCCGGAATTTTCTTGTACCTTTAATACATAATATTACTAATCATTTAAGCTTCATATCCTGAAAATATCAAAGTAGCAAAATGCTCCTAGGAAAAGTTTCACATATTTGTCTTTAATAATTCCTCGAAAAATGGCTCGAAATGTTTAAGTGGCGGGCTAACCACCAAGACCCCCGAATTTTCTTGTACCTTTAATACATAATATTACTAATCATTTAAGCTTCATATCCTGAAAATATCAAAGTAGCAAAATGCTCCTAGAAAAAGTTTCACATATTTGTCTTGAATAATTCCTCGAAAAATGGCTCGAAATGTTTAAGTGGCGGGCTAACCACCAAGACCCCCGAATTTTCTTGTACCTTTAATACATAATATTACTAACCATATAAGCTTCATATCCTGAAAATATCAAAGTAGCAAAATGCTCCTAGAAAAAGTTTCACATATTTGTCTTTAATAATTCCTCGAAAAATGGCTCGAAATGTTTAAGTGGCTGGTTAACCACCAAGACCCCCGAATTTTCTTGTACCTTTAATACATACAATTAATAATCATATAAGCTTCCTATCTTGAAAATATAAATGTAGCAAAATGCTCCTAGAAAAAGTTTCACATATTTGTCTTGAATAATTCCTCGAAAAATGGCTCGAAATGTTTAAGTGGCGGGCTAACCACCAAGACCCCCGAATTTTCTTGTACCTTTAATACATAATATTACTAATCATAAAAGCTTCATATCTTGAAAATATCAAAGTAGCAAAATGCTCCTAGAAAAAGTTTCACATATTTGTCTTGAATAATTCCTCGAAAAATGGCCCGAAATGTTTAAGTGGCGGGCTAACCACCAAGACCCCTGAATTTTCTTGTACCTTTAATACATAATATTACTAATCATTTAAGCTTCATATCCTGAAAATATCAAAGTAGCAAAATGCTCCTAGAAAAAGTTTCCATATTTGTCTTGAATAATTCCTCGAAAAATGGCCCGAAATGTTTAAGTGGCGGGCTAACCACCAAGACCCCCGAATTTTCTTGTACCTTTAATACATAATATTACTAATCATTTAAGCTTCATATCCAGAATATATCAAAGTAGCAAAATGCTCCTAGAAAAAGTTTCACATATTTGTCTTGAATAATTCCTCGAAAAATGGCTCGAAATGTTTAAGTGGCGGGCTAACCACCAAGACCCCCGAATTTTCTTGTACCTTTAATACATAATATTACTAATCATTTAAGCTTCATATCCTGAAAATATCAAAGTAGCAAAATGCTCCTAGAAAAAGTTTCACATATTTGTCTTTAATAATTCCTCGAAAAATGGCTCGAAATGTTTAAGTGGCGGGCTAACCACCAAGACCCCCGAATTTTCTTGTACCTTTAATACATAATATTACTAATCATTTAAGCTTCATATCCTGAAAATATCAAAGTAGCAAAATGCTCCTAGAAAAAGTTTCACATATTTGTCTTTAATAATTCCTCGAAAAATGGCTCGAAATGTTTAAGTGGCGGGCTAACCACCAAGACCCCCGAATTTTCTTGTACCTTTAATACATAATATTACTAATCATTTAAGCTTCATATCCTGAAAATATCAAAGTAGCAAAATGCTCCTAGAAAAAGTTTCACATATTTGTCTTTAATAATTCCTCGAAAAATGGCTCGAAATGTTTAAGTGGCGGGCTAACCACCAAGACCCCCGAATTTTCTTGTACCTTTAATACATAATATTACTAATCATTTAAGCTTCATATCCTGAAAATATCAAAGTAGCAAAATGCTCCTAGAAAAAGTTTCACATATTTGTCTTGAATAATTCCTCCAAAAATGGCTCGAAATGTTTAAGTGGCTGGTTAACCACCAAGACCCCCGAATTTTCTTGTACCTTTAATACATAAAATTAATAATCATATAAGCTTCCTATCTTGAAAATATAAATGTAGCAAAATGCTCCTAGAAAAAGTTTCACATATTTGTCTTGAATAATTCCTCGAAAAATGGCTCGAAATGTTTAATTGGCGGGCTAACCACCAAGACCCCCGAATTTTCTTGTACCTTTAATACATAATATTAGTAACCATAAAAGCTTCATATCTTGAAAATATCAAAGTAGCAAAATGCTCCTAGAAAAAGTTTCACATATTTGTCTTGAATAATTTCTCGAAAAATGGCTCGAAATGTTTAAGTGGCGGGCTAACCACCAAGACCCCTGAATTTTCTTGTACCTTTAATACATAATATTACTAATCATAAAAGCTTCATATCTTGAAAATATCAAAGTAGCAAAATGCTCCTAGAAAAAGTTTCACATATTTGTCTTGAATAATTCCTCGAAAAATGGCCCGAAATGTTTAAGTGGCGGGCTAACCACCAAGACCCCTGAATTTTCTTGTACCTTTAATACATAATATTACTAATCATTTAATCTTCATATCCTGAATATATCAAAGTAGCAAAATGCTCCTAGAAAAAGTTTCACATATTTGTCTTGAATAATTCCTCGAAAAATGGCTCGAAATGTTTAAGTGGCGGGCTAACCACCAAGACCCCCGAATTTTCTTGTACCTTTAATACATAATATTACTAATCATTTAAGCTTCATATCCTGAAAATATCAAAGTAGCAAAATGCTCCTAGAAAAAGTTTCCATATTTGTCTTGAATAATTCCTCGAAAAATGGCTCGAAATGTTTAAGTGGCGGGCTAACCACCAAGACCCCCGAATTTTCTTGTACCTTTAATACATAATATTACTAATCATTTAAGCTTCATATCCTGAAAATATCAAAGTAGCAAAATGCTCCTAGAAAAAGTTTCACATATTTGTCTTGAATAATTCCTCGAAAAATGGCTCGAAATATTTAAGTGGCGGGCTAACCACCAAGACCCCCGAATTTTCTTGTACCTTTAATACATAATATTACTAATCATTTAAGCTTCATATCCTGAAAATATCAAAGTAGCAAAATGCTCCTAGAAAAAGTTTCCATATTTGTCTTGAATAATTCCTCGAAAAATGGCTCGAAATGTTTAAGTGGCGGGCTAACCACCAAGACCCCCGAATTTTCTTGTACCTTTAATACATAATATTACTAATCATTTAAGCTTCATATCCTGAAAATATCAAAGTAGCAAAATGCTCCTAGAAAAAGTTTCACATATTTGTCTTGAATAATTCCTCGAAAAATGGCTCGAAATATTTAAGTGGCGGGCTAACCACCAAGACCCCGGAATTTTCTTGTACCTTTAATACATAATATTACTAATCATTTAAGCTTCATATCCTGAAAATATCAAAGTAGCAAAATGCTCCTAGAAAAAGTTTCACATATTTGTCTTTAATAATTCCTCGAAAAATGGCTCGAAATGTTTAAGTGGCGGGCTAACCACCAAGACCCCCGAATTTTCTTGGACCTTTAATACATAATATTACTAATCATTTAAGCTTCATATCCTGAAAATATCAAAGTAGCAAAATGCTCCTAGAAAAAGTTTCACATATTTGTCTTTAATAATTCCTCGAAAAATGGCTCGAAATGTTTAAGTGGCGGGCTAACCACCAAGACCCCCGAATTTTCTTGTACCTTTAATACATAATATTACTAATCATTTAAGCTTCATATCCTGAAAATATCAAAGTAGCAAAATGCTCCTAGAAAAAGTTTCACATATTTGTCTTGAATAATTCCTCGAAAAATGGCTCGAAATGTTTAAGTGGCTGGTTAACCACCAAGACCCCCGAATTTTCTTGTACCTTTAATACATAATATTACTAATCATTTAAGCTTCATATGCTGAAAATATCAAAGTAGCAAAATGCTCCTAGAATAAGTTTCACATATTTGTCTTTAATAATTCCTCGAAAAATGGCTCGAAATGTTTAAGTGGCTGGTTAACCACCAAGACCCCCGAATTTTCTTGTACCTTTAATACATAAAATTAATAATCATATAAGCTTCCTATCTTGAAAATATAAATGTAGCAAAATGCTCCTAGAAAAAGTTTCACATATTTGTCTTGAATAATTCCTCGAAAAATGGCTCGAAATGTTTAATTGGCGGGCTAACCACCAAGACCCCCGAATTTTCTTGTACCTTTAATACATAATATTAGTAACCATAAAAGCTTCATATCTTGAAAATATCAAAGTAGCAAAATGCTCCTAGAAAAAGTTTCACATATTTGTCTTGAATAATTTCTCGAAAAATGGCTCGAAATGTTTAAGTGGCGGGCTAACCACCAAGACCCCTGAATTTTCTTGTACCTTTAATACATAATATTACTAATCATAAAAGCTTCATATCTTGAAAATATCAAAGTAGCAAAATGCTCCTAGAAAAAGTTTCACATATTTGTCTTGAATAATTCCTCGAAAAATGGCCCGAAATGTTTAAGTGGCGGGCTAACCACCAAGACCCCTGAATTTTCTTGTACCTTTAATACATAATATTACTAATCATTTAATCTTCATATCCTGAATATATCAAAGTAGCAAAATGCTCCTAGAAAAAGTTTCACATATTTGTCTTGAATAATTCCTCGAAAAATGGCTCGAAATGTTTAAGTGGCGGGCTAACCACCAAGACCCCCGAATTTTCTTGTACCTTTAATACATAATATTACTAATCATTTAAGCTTCATATCCTGAAAATATCAAAGTAGCAAAATGCTCCTAGAAAAAGTTTCCATATTTGTCTTGAATAATTCCTCGAAAAATGGCTCGAAATGTTTAAGTGGCGGGCTAACCACCAAGACCCCCGAATTTTCTTGTACCTTTAATACATAATATTACTAATCATTTAAGCTTCATATCCTGAAAATATCAAAGTAGCAAAATGCTCCTAGAAAAAGTTTCACATATTTGTCTTTAATAATTCCTCGAAAAATGGCTCGAAATGTTTAAGTGGCGGGCTAACCACCAAGACCCCCGAATTTTCTTGTACCTTTAATACATAATATTACTAATCATTTAAGCTTCATATCCTGAAAATATCAAAGTAGCAAAATGCTCCTAGAAAAAGTTTCACATATTTGTCTTGAATAATTCCTCGAAAAATGGCTCGAAATGTTTAAGTGGCTGGTTAACCACCAAGACCCCCGAATTTTCTTGTACCTTTAATACATAATATTACTAATCATTTAAGCTTCATATGCTGAAAATATCAAAGTAGCAAAATGCTCCTAGAATAAGTTTCACATATTTGTCTTTAATAATTCCTCGAAAAATGGCTCGAAATGTTTAAGTGGCTGGTTAACCACCAAGACCCCCGAATTTTCTTGTACCTTTAATACATAAAATTAATAATCATATAAGCTTCCTATCTTGAAAATATAAATGTAGCAAAATGCTCCTAGAAAAAGTTTCACATATTTGTCTTGAATAATTCCTCGAAAAATGGCTCGAAATGTTTAATTGGCGGGCTAACCACCAAGACCCCCGAATTTTCTTGTACCTTTAATACATAATATTAGTAACCATAAAAGCTTCATATCTTGAAAATATCAAAGTAGCAAAATGCTCCTAGAAAAAGTTTCACATATTTGTCTTGAATAATTTCTCGAAAAATGGCTCGAAATGTTTAAGTGGCGGGCTAACCACCAAGACCCCTGAATTTTCTTGTACCTTTAATACATAATATTACTAATCATAAAAGCTTCATATCTTGAAAATATCAAAGTAGCAAAATGCTCCTAGAAAAAGTTTCACATATTTGTCTTGAATAATTCCTCGAAAAATGGCCCGAAATGTTTAAGTGGCGGGCTAACCACCAAGACCCCTGAATTTTCTTGTACCTTTAATACATAATATTACTAATCATTTAATCTTCATATCCTGAATATATCAAAGTAGCAAAATGCTCCTAGAAAAAGTTTCACATATTTGTCTTGAATAATTCCTCGAAAAATGGCTCGAAATGTTTAAGTGGCGGGCTAACCACCAAGACCCCCGAATTTTCTTGTACCTTTAATACATAATATTACTAATCATTTAAGCTTCATATCCTGAAAATATCAAAGTAGCAAAATGCTCCTAGAAAAAGTTTCCATATTTGTCTTGAATAATTCCTCGAAAAATGGCTCGAAATGTTTAAGTGGCGGGCTAACCACCAAGACCCCCGAATTTTCTTGTACCTTTAATACATAATATTACTAATCATTTAAGCTTCATATCCTGAAAATATCAAAGTAGCAAAATTCTCCTAGAAAAAGTTTCACATATTTGTCTTGAATAATTCCTCGAAAAATGGCTCGAAATATTTAAGTGGCGGGCTAACCACCAAGACCCCCGAATTTTCTTGTACCTTTAATACATAATATTACTAATCATTTAAGCTTCATATCCTGAAAATATCAAAGTAGCAAAATGCTCCTAGAAAAAGTTTCACATATTTGTCTTGAATAATTCCTCGAAAAATGGCTCGAAATATTTAAGTGGCGGGCTAACCACCAAGACCCCCGAATTTTCTTGTACCTTTAATACATAATATTACTAATCATTTAAGCTTCATATCCTGAAAATATCAAAGTAGCAAAATGCTCCTAGAAAAAGTTTCCATATTTGTTTTGAATAATTCCTCGAAAAATGGCTCGAAATGTTTAAGTGGCGGGCTAACCACCAAGACCCCCGAATTTTCTTGTACCTTTAATACATAATATTACTAATCATTTAAGCTTCATATCCTGAATATATCAAAGTAGCAAAATGCTCCTAGAAAAAGTTTCACATATTTGTCTGGAATAATTCCTCGAAAAATGGTTCGAAATGTTTAAGTGGCTGGTTATCCTCCAAGACCCCGGAATTTTCTTGTACCTTTAATACATAATATTACTAATCATTTAAGCTTCATATCCTGAAAATATCAAAGTAGCAAAATGCTCCTAGGAAAAGTTTCACATATTTGTCTTTAATAATTCCTCGAAAAATGGCTCGAAATGTTTAAGTGGCGGGCTAACCACCAAGACCCCCGAATTTTCTTGTACCTTTAATACATAATATTACTAATCATTTAAGCTTCATATCCTGAAAATATCAAAGTAGCAAAATGCTCCTAGAAAAAGTTTCACATATTTGTCTTGAATAATTCCTCGAAAAATGGCTCGAAATGTTTAAGTGGCGGGCTAACCACCAAGACCCCCGAATTTTCTTGTACCTTTAATACATAATATTACTAACCATATAAGCTTCATATCCTGAAAATATCAAAGTAGCAAAATGCTCCTAGAAAAAGTTTCACATATTTGTCTTTAATAATTCCTCGAAAAATGGCTCGAAATGTTTAAGTGGCTGGTTAACCACCAAGACCCCCGAATTTTCTTGTACCTTTAATACATACAATTAATAATCATATAAGCTTCCTATCTTGAAAATATAAATGTAGCAAAATGCTCCTAGAAAAAGTTTCACATATTTGTCTTGAATAATTCCTCGAAAAATGGCTCGAAATGTTTAAGTGGCGGGCTAACCACCAAGACCCCCGAATTTTCTTGTACCTTTAATACATAATATTACTAATCATAAAAGCTTCATATCTTGAAAATATCAAAGTAGCAAAATGCTCCTAGAAAAAGTTTCACATATTTGTCTTGAATAATTCCTCGAAAAATGGCCCGAAATGTTTAAGTGGCGGGCTAACCACCAAGACCCCTGAATTTTCTTGTACCTTTAATACATAATATTACTAATCATTTAAGCTTCATATCCTGAAAATATCAAAGTAGCAAAATGCTCCTAGAAAAAGTTTCCATATTTGTCTTGAATAATTCCTCGAAAAATGGCTCGAAATGTTTAAGTGGCGGGCTAACCACCAAGACCCCCGAATTTTCTTGTACCTTTAATACATAATATTACTAATCATTTAAGCTTCATATCCTGAAAGTATCAAAGTAGCAAAATGCTCCTAGAAAAAGTTTCCATATTTGTCTTGAATAATTCCTCGAAAAATGGCTCGAAATGTTTAAGTGGCGGGCTAACCACCAAGACCCCCGAATTTTCTTGTACCTTTAATACATAATATTACTAATCATTTAAGCTTCATATCCTGAAAATATCAAAGTAGCAAAATGCTCCTAGAAAAAGTTTCACATATTTGTCTTGAATAATTCCTCGAAAAATGGCTCGAAATATTTAAGTGGCGGGCTAACCACCAAGACCCCCGAATTTTCTTGTACCTTTAATACATAATATTACTAATCATTTAAGCTTCATATCTTGAAAATATCAAAGTAGCAAAATGCTCCTAGAAAAAGTTTCACATATTTGTCTTGAATAATTCCTCGAAAAATGGCCCGAAATGTTTAAGTGGCGGGCTAACCACCAAGACCCCCGAATTTTCTTGTACCTTTAATACATAATATTACTAATCATTTAAGCTTCATATCCAGAATATATCAAAGTAGCAAAATGCTCCTAGAAAAAGTTTCACATATTTGTCTTGAATAATTCCTCGAAAAATGGCTCGAAATGTTTAAGTGGCGGGCTAACCACCAAGACCCCCGAATTTTCTTGTACCTTTAATACATAATATTACTAATCATTTAAGCTTCATATCCTGAAAATATCAAAGTAGCAAAATGCTCCTAGAAAAAGTTTCACATATTTGTCTTTAATAATTCCTCGAAAAATGGCTCGAAATGTTTAAGTGGCGGGCTAACCACCAAGACCCCCGAATTTTCTTGTACCTTTAATACATAATATTACTAATCATTTAAGCTTCATATCCTGAAAATATCAAAGTAGCAAAATGCTCCTAGAAAAAGTTTCACATATTTGTCTTTAATAATTCCTCGAAAAATGGCTCGAAATGTTTAAGTGGCGGGCTAACCACCAAGACCCCCGAATTTTCTTGTACCTTTAATACATAATATTACTAATCATTTAAGCTTCATATCCTGAAAATATCAAAGTAGCAAAATGCTCCTAGAAAAAGTTTCACATATTTGTCTTTAATAATTCCTCGAAAAATGGCTCGAAATGTTTAAGTGGCGGGCTAACCACCAAGACCCCCGAATTTTCTTGTACCTTTAATACATAATATTACTAATCATTTAAGCTTCATATCCTGAAAATATCAAAGTAGCAAAATGCTCCTAGAAAAAGTTTCACATATTTGTCTTGAATAATTCCTCCAAAAATGGCTCGAAATGTTTAAGTGGCTGGTTAACCACCAAGACCCCCGAATTTTCTTGTACCTTTAATACATAAAATTAATAATCATATAAGCTTCCTATCTTGAAAATATAAATGTAGCAAAATGCTCCTAGAAAAAGTTTCACATATTTGTCTTGAATAATTCCTCGAAAAATGGCTCGAAATGTTTAATTGGCGGGCTAACCACCAAGACCCCCGAATTTTCTTGTACCTTTAATACATAATATTAGTAACCATAAAAGCTTCATATCTTGAAAATATCAAAGTAGCAAAATGCTCCTAGAAAAAGTTTCACATATTTGTCTTGAATAATTTCTCGAAAAATGGCTCGAAATGTTTAAGTGGCGGGCTAACCACCAAGACCCCTGAATTTTCTTGTACCTTTAATACATAATATTACTAATCATAAAAGCTTCATATCTTGAAAATATCAAAGTAGCAAAATGCTCCTAGAAAAAGTTTCACATATTTGTCTTGAATAATTCCTCGAAAAATGGCCCGAAATGTTTAAGTGGCGGGCTAACCACCAAGACCCCTGAATTTTCTTGTACCTTTAATACATAATATTACTAATCATTTAATCTTCATATCCTGAATATATCAAAGTAGCAAAATGCTCCTAGAAAAAGTTTCACATATTTGTCTTGAATAATTCCTCGAAAAATGGCTCGAAATGTTTAAGTGGCGGGCTAACCACCAAGACCCCCGAATTTTCTTGTACCTTTAATACATAATATTACTAATCATTTAAGCTTCATATCCTGAAAATATCAAAGTAGCAAAATGCTCCTAGAAAAAGTTTCCATATTTGTCTTGAATAATTCCTCGAAAAATGGCTCGAAATGTTTAAGTGGCGGGCTAACCACCAAGACCCCCGAATTTTCTTGTACCTTTAATACATAATATTACTAATCATTTAAGCTTCATATCCTGAAAATATCAAAGTAGCAAAATGCTCCTAGAAAAAGTTTCACATATTTGTCTTGAATAATTCCTCGAAAAATGGCTCGAAATATTTAAGTGGCGGGCTAACCACCAAGACCCCCGAATTTTCTTGTACCTTTAATACATAATATTACTAATCATTTAAGCTTCATATCCTGAAAATATCAAAGTAGCAAAATGCTCCTAGAAAAAGTTTCCATATTTGTCTTGAATAATTCCTCGAAAAATGGCTCGAAATGTTTAAGTGGCGGGCTAACCACCAAGACCCCCGAATTTTCTTGTACCTTTAATACATAATATTACTAATCATTTAAGCTTCATATCCTGAAAATATCAAAGTAGCAAAATGCTCCTAGAAAAAGTTTCACATATTTGTCTTGAATAATTCCTCGAAAAATGGCTCGAAATATTTAAGTGGCGGGCTAACCACCAAGACCCCGGAATTTTCTTGTACCTTTAATACATAATATTACTAATCATTTAAGCTTCATATCCTGAAAATATCAAAGTAGCAAAATGCTCCTAGAAAAAGTTTCACATATTTGTCTTTAATAATTCCTCGAAAAATGGCTCGAAATGTTTAAGTGGCGGGCTAACCACCAAGACCCCCGAATTTTCTTGTACCTTTAATACATAATATTACTAATCATTTAAGCTTCATATCCTGAAAATATCAAAGTAGCAAAATGCTCCTAGAAAAAGTTTCACATATTTGTCTTTAATAATTCCTCGAAAAATGGCTCGAAATGTTTAAGTGGCGGGCTAACCACCAAGACCCCCGAATTTTCTTGTACCTTTAATACATAATATTACTAATCATTTAAGCTTCATATCCTGAAAATATCAAAGTAGCAAAATGCTCCTAGAAAAAGTTTCACATATTTGTCTTGAATAATTCCTCGAAAAATGGCTCGAAATGTTTAAGTGGCTGGTTAACCACCAAGACCCCCGAATTTTCTTGTACCTTTAATACATAATATTACTAATCATTTAAGCTTCATATGCTGAAAATATCAAAGTAGCAAAATGCTCCTAGAATAAGTTTCACATATTTGTCTTTAATAATTCCTCGAAAAATGGCTCGAAATGTTTAAGTGGCTGGTTAACCACCAAGACCCCCGAATTTTCTTGTACCTTTAATACATAAAATTAATAATCATATAAGCTTCCTATCTTGAAAATATAAATGTAGCAAAATGCTCCTAGAAAAAGTTTCACATATTTGTCTTGAATAATTCCTCGAAAAATGGCTCGAAATGTTTAATTGGCGGGCTAACCACCAAGACCCCCGAATTTTCTTGTACCTTTAATACATAATATTAGTAACCATAAAAGCTTCATATCTTGAAAATATCAAAGTAGCAAAATGCTCCTAGAAAAAGTTTCACATATTTGTCTTGAATAATTTCTCGAAAAATGGCTCGAAATGTTTAAGTGGCGGGCTAACCACCAAGACCCCTGAATTTTCTTGTACCTTTAATACATAATATTACTAATCATAAAAGCTTCATATCTTGAAAATATCAAAGTAGCAAAATGCTCCTAGAAAAAGTTTCACATATTTGTCTTGAATAATTCCTCGAAAAATGGCCCGAAATGTTTAAGTGGCGGGCTAACCACCAAGACCCCTGAATTTTCTTGTACCTTTAATACATAATATTACTAATCATTTAATCTTCATATCCTGAATATATCAAAGTAGCAAAATGCTCCTAGAAAAAGTTTCACATATTTGTCTTGAATAATTCCTCGAAAAATGGCTCGAAATGTTTAAGTGGCGGGCTAACCACCAAGACCCCCGAATTTTCTTGTACCTTTAATACATAATATTACTAATCATTTAAGCTTCATATCCTGAAAATATCAAAGTAGCAAAATGCTCCTAGAAAAAGTTTCCATATTTGTCTTGAATAATTCCTCGAAAAATGGCTCGAAATGTTTAAGTGGCGGGCTAACCACCAAGACCCCCGAATTTTCTTGTACCTTTAATACATAATATTACTAATCATTTAAGCTTCATATCCTGAAAATATCAAAGTAGCAAAATGCTCCTAGAAAATGTTTCACATATTTGTCTTGAATAATTCCTCGAAAAATGGCTCGAAATGTTTAAGTGGCGGGCTAACCACCAAGACCCCCGAATTTTCTTGTACCTTTAATACATAATATTACTAATCATTTAAGCTTCATATCCTGAAAATATCAAAGTAGCAAAATGCTCCTAGAAAAAGTTTCCATATTTGTCTTGAATAATTCCTCGAAAAATGGCTCGAAATGTTTAAGTGGCGGGCTAACCACCAAGACCCCCGAATTTTCTTGTACCTTTAATACATAATATTACTAATCATTTAAGCTTCATATCCTGAAAATATCAAAGTAGCAAAATGCTCCTAGAAAAAGTTTCACATATTTGTCTTGAATAATTCCTCGAAAAATGGCTCGAAATATTTAAGTGGCGGGCTAACCACCAAGACCCCCGAATTTTCTTGTACCTTTAATACATAATATTACTAATCATTTAAGCTTCATATCTTGAAAATATCAAAGTAGCAAAATGCTCCTAGAAAAAGTTTCACATATTTGTCTTGAATAATTCCTCGAAAAATGGTTCGAAATGTTTAAGTGGCTGGTTAACCTCCAAGACCCCGGAACTTTCTTGTACCTTTAATACATAATATTACTAATCATTTAAGCTTCATATCCTGAAAATATCAAAGTAGCAAAATGCTCCTAGAAAAAGTTTCACATATTTGTCTTTAATAATTCCTCGAAAAATGGCTCGAAATGTTTAAGTGGCGGGCTAACCACCAAGACCCCCGAATTTTCTTGTACCTTTAATACATAATATTACTAATCATTTAAGCTTCATATCCTGAAAATATCAAAGTAGCAAAATGCTCCTAGAAAAAGTTTCACATATTTGTCTTGAATAATTCCTCGAAAAATGGCTCGAAATGTTTAAGTGGCTGGTTAACCACCAAGACCCCCGAATTTTCTTGTACCTTTAATACATAATATTACTAATCATTTAAGCTTCATATGCTGAAAATATCAAAGTAGCAAAATGCTCCTAGAATAAGTTTCACATATTTGTCTTTAATAATTCCTCGAAAAATGGCTCGAAATGTTTAAGTGGCGGGCTAACCACCAAGACCCCTGAATTTTCTTGTACCTTTAATACATAATATTACTAATCATAAAAGCTTCATATCTTGAAAATATCAAAGTAGCAAAATGCTCCTAGAAAAAGTTTCACATATTTGTCTTGAATAATTCCTCGAAAAATGGCCCGAAATGTTTAAGTGGCGGGCTAACCACCAAGACCCCTGAATTTTCTTGTACCTTTAATACATAATATTACTAATCATTTAATCTTCATATCCTGAATATATCAAAGTA
The DNA here is from genome assembly GCA_958510855.1 of Rhagonycha lutea. Taxonomy (NCBI): domain Eukaryota; kingdom Metazoa; phylum Arthropoda; class Insecta; order Coleoptera; family Cantharidae; genus Rhagonycha; species Rhagonycha lutea. Next base: position 86,764,794 of record OY294036.1, read on the forward strand.
GCAAAATGCTCCTAGAAAAAGTTTCACATATTTGTCTTGAATAATTCCTCGAAAAATGGCTCGAAATGTTTAAGTGGCGGGCTAACCACCAAGACCCCCGAATTTTCTTGTACCTTTAATACATAATATTACTAATCATTTAAGCTTCATATCCTGAAAATATCAAAGTAGCAAAATGCTCCTAGAAAAAGTTTCCATATTTGTCTTGAATAATTCCTCGAAAAATGGCTCGAAATGTTTAAGTGGCGGGCTAACCACCAAGACCCCCGAATTTTCTTGTACCTTTAATACATAATATTACTAATCATTTAAGCTTCATATCCTGAAAATATCAAAGTAGCAAAATGCTCCTAGAAAAAGTTTCACATATTTGTCTTGAATAATTCCTCGAAAAATGGCTCGAAATATTTAAGTGGCGGGCTAACCACCAAGACCCCCGAATTTTCTTGTACCTTTAATACATAATATTACTAATCATTTAAGCTTCATATCTTGAAAATATCAAAGTAGCAAAATGCTCCTAGAAAAAGTTTCACATATTTGTCTTGAATAATTCCTCGAAAAATGGCCCGAAATGTTTAAGTGGCGGGCTAACCACCAAGACCCCTGAATTTTCTTGTACCTTTAATACATAATATTACTAATCATTTAATCTTCATATCCTGAATATATCAAAGTAGCAAAATGCTCCTAGAAAAAGTTTCACATATTTGTCTTGAATAATTCCTCGAAAAATGGCTCGAAATGTTTAAGTGGCGGGCTAACCACCAAGACCCCCGAATTTTCTTGTACCTTTAATACATAATATTACTAATCATTTAAGCTTCATATCCTGAAAATATCAAAGTAGCAAAATGCTCCTAGAAAAAGTTTCCATATTTGTCTTGAATAATTCCTCGAAAAATGGCTCGAAATGTTTAAGTGGCGGGCTAACCACCAAGACCCCCGAATTTTCTTGTACCTTTAATACATAATATTACTAATCATTTAAGCTTCATATCCTGAAAATATCAAAGTAGCAAAATGCTCCTAGAAAAAGTTTCACATATTTGTCTTGAATAATTCCTCGAAAAATGGCTCGAAATATTTAAGTGGCGGGCTAACCACCAAGACCCCCGAATTTTCTTGTACCTTTAATACATAATATTACTAATCATTTAAGCTTCATATCTTGAAAATATCAAAGTAGCAAAATGCTCCTAGAAAAAGTTTCACATATTTGTCTTGAATAATTCCTCGAAAAATGGTTCGAAATGTTTAAGTGGCTGGTTAACCTCCAAGACCCCGGAATTTTCTTGTACCTTTAATACATAATATTACTAATCATTTAAGCTTCATATCCTGAAAATATCAAAGTAGCAAAATGCTCCTAGAAAAAGTTTCACATATTTGTCTTTAATAATTCCTCGAAAAATGGCTCGAAATGTTTAAGTGGCGGGCTAACCACCAAGACCCCCGAATTTTCTTGTACCTTTAATACATAATATTACTAATCATTTAAGCTTCATATCCTGAAAATATCAAAGTAGCAAAATGCTCCTAGAAAAAGTTTCACATATTTGTCTTGAATAATTCCTCGAAAAATGGCTCGAAATGTTTAAGTGGCTGGTTAACCACCAAGACCCCCGAATTTTCTTGTACCTTTAATACATAATATTACTAATCATTTAAGCTTCATATGCTGAAAATATCAAAGTAGCAAAATGCTCCTAGAATAAGTTTCACATATTTGTCTTTAATAATTCCTCGAAAAATGGCTCGAAATGTTTAAGTGGCGGGCTAACCACCAAGACCCCTGAATTTTCTTGTACCTTTAATACATAATATTACTAATCATAAAAGCTTCATATCTTGAAAATATCAAAGTAGCAAAATGCTCCTAGAAAAAGTTTCACATATTTGTCTTGAATAATTCCTCGAAAAATGGCCCGAAATGTTTAAGTGGCGGGCTAACCACCAAGACCCCTGAATTTTCTTGTACCTTTAATACATAATATTACTAATCATTTAATCTTCATATCCTGAATATATCAAAGTAGCAAAATGCTCCTAGAAAAAGTTTCACATATTTGTCTTGAATAATTCCTCGAAAAATGGCTCGAAATGTTTAAGTGGCGGGCTAACCACCAAGACCCCCGAATTTTCTTGTACCTTTAATACATAATATTACTAATCATTTAAGCTTCATATCCTGAAAATATCAAAGTAGCAAAATGCTCCTAGAAAAAGTTTCCATATTTGTCTTGAATAATTCCTCGAAAAATGGCTCGAAATGTTTAAGTGGCGGGCTAACCACCAAGACCCCCGAATTTTCTTGTACCTTTAATACATAATATTACTAATCATTTAAGCTTCATATCCTGAAAATATCAAAGTAGCAAAATGCTCCTAGAAAAAGTTTCACATATTTGTCTTGAATAATTCCTCGAAAAATGGCTCGAAATATTTAAGTGGCGGGCTAACCACCAAGACCCCCGAATTTTCTTGTACCTTTAATACATAATATTACTAATCATTTAAGCTTCATATCTTGAAAATATCAAAGTAGCAAAATGCTCCTAGAAAAAGTTTCACATATTTGTCTTGAATAATTCCTCGAAAAATGGCCCGAAATGTTTAAGTGGCGGGCTAACCACCAAGACCCCTGAATTTTCTTGTACCTTTAATACATAATATTACTAATCATTTAATCTTCATATCCTGAATATATCAAAGTAGCAAAATGCTCCTAGAAAAAGTTTCACATATTTGTCTTGAATAATTCCTCGAAAAATGGCTCGAAATGTTTAAGTGGCGGGCTAACCACCAAGACCCCCGAATTTTCTTGTACCTTTAATACATAATATTACTAATCATTTAAGCTTCATATCCTGAAAATATCAAAGTAGCAAAATGCTCCTAGAAAAAGTTTCCATATTTGTCTTGAATAATTCCTCGAAAAATGGCTCGAAATGTTTAAGTGGCGGGCTAACCACCAAGACCCCCGAATTTTCTTGTACCTTTAATACATAATATTACTAATCATTTAAGCTTCATATCCTGAAAATATCAAAGTAGCAAAATGCTCCTAGAAAAAGTTTCACATATTTGTCTTGAATAATTCCTCGAAAAATGGCTCGAAATATTTAAGTGGCGGGCTAACCACCAAGACCCCCGAATTTTCTTGTACCTTTAATACATAATATTACTAATCATTTAAGCTTCATATCTTGAAAATATCAAAGTAGCAAAATGCTCCTAGAAAAAGTTTCACATATTTGTCTTGAATAATTCCTCGAAAAATGGCTCGAAATATTTAAGTGGCGGGCTAACCACCAAGACCCCCGAATTTTCTTGTACCTTTAATACATAATATTACTAATCATTTAAGCTTCATATCCTGAAAATATCAAAGTAGCAAAATGCTCCTAGAAAAAGTTTCCATATTTGTCTTGAATAATTCCTCGAAAAATGGCTCGAAATGTTTAAGTGGCGGGCTAACCACCAAGACCCCCGAATTTTCTTGTACATTTAATACATAATATTACTAATCATTTAAGCTTCATATCCTGAATATATCAAAGTAGCAAAATGCTCCTAGAAAAAGTTTCACATATTTGTCTGGAATAATTCCTCGAAAAATGGTTCGAAATGTTTAAGTGGCTGGTTATCCTCCAAGACCCCGGAATTTTCTTGTACCTTTAATACATAATATTACTAATCATTTAAGCTTCATATCCTGAAAATATCAAAGTAGCAAAATGCTCCTAGAAAAAGTTTCACATATTTGTCTTTAATAATTCCTCGAAAAATGGCTCGAAATGTTTAAGTGGCGGGCTAACCACCAAGACCCCCGAATTTTCTTGTACCTTTAATACATAATATTACTAATCATTTAAGCTTCATATCCTGAAAATATCAAAGTAGCAAAATGCTCCTAGAAAAAGTTTCACATATTTGTCTTTAATAATTCCTCGAAAAATGGCTCGAAATGTTTAAGTGGCGGGCTAACCACCAAGACCCCCGAATTTTCTTGTACCTTTAATACATAATATTACTAATCATTTAAGCTTCATATCCTGAAAATATCAAAGTAGCAAAATGCTCCTAGAAAAAGTTTCACATATTTGTCTTGAATAATTCCTCGAAAAATGGCTCGAAATGTTTAAGTGGCTGGTTAACCACCAAGACCCCCGAATTTTCTTGTACCTTTAATACATAATATTACTAATCATTTAAGCTTCATATGCTGAAAATATCAAAGTAGCAAAATGCTCCTAGAATAAGTTTCACATATTTGTCTTTAATAATTCCTCGAAAAATGGCTCGAAATGTTTAAGTGGCTGGTTAACCACCAAGACCCCCGAATTTTCTTGTACCTTTAATACATAAAATTAATAATCATATAAGCTTCCTATCTTGAAAATATAAATGTAGCAAAATGCTCCTAGAAAAAGTTTCACATATTTGTCTTGAATAATTCCTCGAAAAATGGCTCGAAATGTTTAATTGGCGGGCTAACCACCAAGACCCCCGAATTTTCTTGTACCTTTAATACATAATATTAGTAACCATAAAAGCTTCATATCTTGAAAATATCAAAGTAGCAAAATGCTCCTAGAAAAAGTTTCACATATTTGTCTTGAATAATTTCTCGAAAAATGGCTCGAAATGTTTAAGTGGCGGGCTAACCACCAAGACCCCTGAATTTTCTTGTACCTTTAATACATAATATTACTAATCATAAAAGCTTCATATCTTGAAAATATCAAAGTAGCAAAATGCTCCTAGAAAAAGTTTCACATATTTGTCTTGAATAATTCCTCGAAAAATGGCCCGAAATGTTTAAGTGGCGGGCTAACCACCAAGACCCCTGAATTTTCTTGTACCTTTAATACATAATATTACTAATCATTTAAGCTTCATATCCTGAAAATATCAAAGTAGCAAAATGCTCCTAGAAAAAGTTTCCATATTTGTCTTGAATAATTCCTCGAAAAATGGCTCGAAATGTTTAAGTGGCGGGCTAACCACCAAGACCCCCGAATTTTCTTGTACCTTTAATACATAATATTACTAATCATTTAAGCTTCATATCCTGAAAATATCAAAGTAGCAAAATGCTCCTAGAAAAAGTTTCCATATTTGTCTTGAATAATTCCTCGAAAAATGGCTCGAAATGTTTAAGTGGCGGGCTAACCACCAAGACCCCCGAATTTTCTTGTACCTTTAATACATAATATTACTAATCATTTAAGCTTCATATCCTGAAAATATCAAAGTAGCAAAATGCTCCTAGAAAAAGTTTCACATATTTGTCTTGAATAATTCCTCGAAAAATGGCTCGAAATATTTAAGTGGCGGGCTAACCACAAAGACCCCCGAATTTTCTTGTACCTTTAATACATAATATTACTAATCATTTAAGCTTCATATCTTGAAAATATCAAAGTAGCAAAATGCTCCTAGAAAAAGTTTCAAAGACCCCCGAATTTTCTTGTACCTTTAATACATAATATTACTAATCATTTAAGCTTCATATCCTGAATATATCAAAGTAGCAAAATGCTCCTAGAAAAAGTTTCACATATTTGTTTTGAATAATTCCTCGAAAAATGGTTCGAAATGTTTAAGTGGCTGGTTAACCTCCAAGACCCCGGAATTTTCTTGTACCTTTAATACATAATATTACTAATCATTTAAGCTTCATATCCTGAAAATATCAAAGTAGCAAAATGCTCCTAGAAAAAGTTTCACATATTTGTCTTTAATAATTCCTCGAAAAATGGCTCGAAATGTTTAAGTGGCGGGCTAACCACCAAGCCCCCGAATTTTCTTGTACCTTTAATACATAATATTACTAATCATTTAAGCTTCATATCCTGAAAATATCAAAGTAGCAAAATGCTCCTAGAAAAAGTTTCACATATTTGTCTTGAATAATTCCTCGAAAAATGGCTCGAAATGTTTAAGTGGCTGGTTAACCACCAAGACCCCCGAATTTTCTTGTACCTTTAATACATAATATTACTAATCATTTAAGCTTCATATGCTGAAAATATCAAAGTAGCAAAATGCTCCTAGAATAAGTTTCACATATTTGTCTTTAATAATTCCTCGAAAAATGGCTCGAAATGTTTAAGTGGCTGGTTAACCACCAAGACCCCCGAATTTTCTTGTACCTTTAATACATAATATTACTAATCATTTAAGCTTCATATGCTGAAAATATCAAAGTAGCAAAATGCTCCTAGAATAAGTTTCACATATTTGTCTTTAATAATTCCTCGAAAAATGGCTCGAAATGTTTAAGTGGCTGGTTAACCACCAAGACCCCCGAATTTTCTTGTACCTTTAATACATAAAATTAATAATCATATAAGCTTCCTATCTTGAAAATATAAATGTAGCAAAATGCTCCTAGAAAAAGTTTCACATATTTGTCTTGAATAATTCCTCGAAAAATGGCTCGAAATGTTTAATTGGCGGGCTAACCACCAAGACCCCCGAATTTTCTTGTACCTTTAATACATAATATTAGTAACCATAAAAGCTTCATATCTTGAAAACATCAAAGTAGCAAAATGCTCCTAGAAAAAGTTTCACATATTTGTCTTGAATAATTTCTCGAAAAATGGCTCGAAATGTTTAAGTGGCGGGCTAACCACCAAGACCCCTGAATTTTCTTGTACCTTTAATACATAATATTACTAATCATAAAAGCTTCATATCTTGAAAATATCAAAGTAGCAAAATGCTCCTAGAAAAAGTTTCACATATTTGTCTTGAATAATTCCTCGAAAAATGGCCCGAAATGTTTAAGTGGCGGGCTAACCACCAAGACCCCTGAATTTTCTTGTACCTTTAATACATAATATTACTAATCATTTAAGCTTCATATCCTGAAAATATCAAAGTAGCAAAATGCTCCTAGAAAAAGTTTCCATATTTGTCTTGAATAATTCCTCGAAAAATGGCTCGAAATGTTTAAGTGGCGGGCTAACCACCAAGACCCCCGAATTTTCTTGTACCTTTAATACATAATATTACTAATCATTTAAGCTTCATATCCTGAAAATATGAAAGTAGCAAAATGCTCCTAGAAAAAGTTTCCATATTTGTCTTGAATAATTCCTCGAAAAATGGCTCGAAATGTTTAAGTGGCGGGCTAACCACCAAGACCCCCGAATTTTCTTGTACCTTTAATACATAATATTACTAATCATTTAAGCTTCATATCCTGAATATATCAAAGTAGCAAAATGCTCCTAGAAAAAGTTTCACATATTTGTCTTGAATAATTCCTCGAAAAATGGTTCGAAATGTTTAAGTGGCTGGTTAACCTCCAAGACCCCGGAATTTTCTTGTACCTTTAATACATAATATTACTAATCATTTAAGCTTCATATCCTGAAAATATCAAAGTAGCAAAATGCTCCTAGAAAAAGTTTCACATATTTGTCTTTAATAATTCCTCGAAAAATGGCCCGAAATGTTTAAGTGGCGGGCTAACCACCAAGACCCCCGAATTTTCTTGTACCTTTAATACATAATATTACTAATCATTTAAGCTTCATATCCTGAAAATATCAAAGTAGCAAAATGCTCCTAGAAAAAGTTTCACATATTTGTCTTTAATAATTCCTCGAAAAATGGCTCGAAATGTTTAAGTGGCGGGCTAACCACCAAGACCCCCGAATTTTCTTGTACCTTTAATACATAATATTACTAATCATTTAAGCTTCATATCCTGAAAATATCAAAGTAGCAAAATGCTCCTAGAAAAAGTTTCACATATTTGTCTTGAATAATTCCTCGAAAAATGGCTCGAAATGTTTAAGTGGCTGGTTAACCACCAAGACCCCCGAATTTTCTTGTACCTTTAATACATAATATTACTAATCATTTAAGCTTCATATGCTGAAAATATCAAAGTAGCAAAATGCTCCTAGAATAAGTTTCACATATTTGTCTTTAATAATTCCTCGAAAAATGGCTCGAAATGTTTAAGTGGCTGGTTAACCACCAAGACCCCCGAATTTTCTTGTACCTTTAATACATAAAATTAATAATCATATAAGCTTCCTATCTTGAAAATATAAATGTAGCAAAATGCTCCTAGAAAAAGTTTCACATATTTGTCTTGAATAATTCCTCGAAAAATGGCTCGAAATGTTTAATTGGCGGGCTAACCACCAAGACCCCCGAATTTTCTTGTACCTTTAATACATAATATTAGTAACCATAAAAGCTTCATATCTTGAAAATATCAAAGTAGCAAAATGCTCCTAGAAAAAGTTTCACATATTTGTCTTGAATAATTTCTCGAAAAATGGCTCGAAATGTTTAAGTGGCGGGCTAACCACCAAGACCCCTGAATTTTTTTGTACCTTTAATACATAATATTACTAATCATAAAAGCTTCATATCTTGAAAATATCAAAGTAGCAAAATGCTCCTAGAAAAAGTTTCACATATTTGTCTTGAATAATTCCTCGAAAAATGGCCCGAAATGTTTAAGTGGCGGGCTAACCACCAAGACCCCGGAATTTTCTTGTACCTTTCATACATAATATTACTAATCATTTAATCTTCATATCCTGAATATATCAAAGTAGCAAAATGCTCCTAGAAAAAGTTTCACATATTTGTCTTGAATAATTCCTCGAAAAATGGCTCGAAATGTTTAAGTGGCGGGCTAACCACCAAGACCCCCGAATTTTCTTGTACCTTTAATACATAATATTACTAATCATTTAAGCTTCATATCCTGAAAATATCAAAGTAGCAAAATGCTCCTAGAAAAAGTTTCCATATTTGTCTTGAATAATTCCTCGAAAAATGGCTCGAAATGTTTAAGTGGCGGGCTAACCACCAAGACCCCCGAATTTTCTTGTACCTTTAATACATAATATTACTAATCATTTAAGCTTCATATCCTGAAAATATCAAAGTAGCAAAATGCTCCTAGAAAAAGTTTCACATATTTGTCTTGAATAATTCCTCGAAAAATGGCTCGAAATATTTAAGTGGCGGGCTAACCACCAAGACCCCCGAATTTTCTTGTACCTTTAATACATAATATTACTAATCATTTAAGCTTCATATCCTGAAAATATCAAAGTAGCAAAATGCTCCTAGAAAAAGTTTCCATATTTGTCTTGAATAATTCCTCGAAAAATGGCTCGAAATGTTTAAGTGGCGGGCTAACCACCAAGACCCCCGAATTTTCTTGTACCTTTAATACATAATATTACTAATCATTTAAGCTTCATATCCTGAAAATATCAAAGTAGCCAAATGCTCCTAGAAAAAGTTTCACATATTTGTCTTGAATAATTCCTCGAAAAATGGCTCGAAATATTTAAGTGGCGGGCTAACCACCAAGACCCCCGAATTTTCTTGTACCTTTAATACATAATATTACTAATCATTTAAGCTTCATATCTTGAAAATATCAAAGTAGCAAAATGCTCCTAGAAAAAGTTTCACATATTTGTCTTGAATAATTCCTCGAAAAATGGCCCGAAATGTTTAAGTGGCGGGCTAACCACCAAGACCCCCGAATTTTCTTGTGCCTTTAAAACATAATATTAATAATCATTTAAGCTTCATATCCTGAATATATCAAAGTAGCAAAATGCTCCTAGAAAAAGTTTCACATATTTGTCTTGAATAATTCCTCGAAAAATGGTTCGAAATGTTTAAGTGGCTGGTTAACCTCCAAGACCCCGGAATTTTCTTGTACCTTTAATACATAATATTACTAATCATTTAAGCTTCATATCCTGAAAATATCAAAGTAGCAAAATGCTCCTAGAAAAAGTTTCACATATTTGTCTTTAATAATTCCTCGAAAAATGGCTCGAAATGTTTAAGTGGCGGGCTAACCACCAAGACCCCCGAATTTTCTTGTACCTTTAATACATAATATTACTAATCATTTAAGCTTCATATCCTGAAAATATCAAAGTAGCAAAATGCTCCTAGAAAAAGTTTCACATATTTGTCTTTAATAATTCCTCGAAAAATGGCTCGAAATGTTTAAGTGGCGGGCTAACCACCAAGACCCCCGAATTTTCTTGTACCTTTAATACATAATATTGCTAATCATTTAAGCTTCATATCCTGAAAATATCAAAGTAGCAAAATGCTCCTAGAAAAAGTTTCACATATTTGTCTTGAATAATTCCTCGAAAAATGGCTCGAAATGTTTAAGTGGCTGGTTAACCACCAAGACCCCCGAATTTTCTTGTACCTTTAATACATAATATTACTAATCATTTAAGCTTCATATGCTGAAAATATCAAAGTAGCAAAATGCTCCTAGAATAAGTTTCACATATTTGTCTTTAATAATTCCTCGAAAAATGGCTCGAAATGTTTAAGTGGCTGGTTAACCACCAAGACCCCCGAATTTTCTTGTACCTTTAATACATAAAATTAATAATCATATAAGCTTCCTATCTTGAAAATATAAATGTAGCAAAATGCTCCTAGAAAAAGTTTCACATATTTGTCTTGAATAATTCCTCGAAAAATGGCTCGAAATGTTTAATTGGCGGGCTAACCACCAAGACCCCCGAATTTTCTTGTACCTTTAATACATAATATTAGTAACCATAAAAGCTTCATATCTTGAAAATATCAAAGTAGCAAAATGCTCCTAGAAAAAGTTTCACATATTTGTCTTGAATAATTTCTCGAAAAATGGCTCGAAATGTTTAAGTGGCGGGCTAACCACCAAGACCCCTGAATTTTCTTGTACCTTTAATACATAATATTACTAATCATAAAAGCTTCATATCTTGAAAATATCAAAGTAGCAAAATGCTCCTAGAAAAAGTTTCACATATTTGTCTTGCATAATTCCTCGAAAAATGGTTCGAAATGTTTAAGTGGCTGGTTAACCTCCAAGACCCCGGAATTTTCTTGTACCTTTAATACATAATATTACTAATCATTTAAGCTTCATATCCTGAAAATATCAAAGTAGCAAAATGCTCCTAGAAAAAGTTTCACATATTTGTCTTTAATAATTCCTCGAAAAATGGCTCGAAATGTTTAAGTGGCGGGCTAACCACCAAGACCCCCGAATTTTCTTGTACCTTTAATACATAATATTACTAATCATTTAAGCTTCATATCCTGAAAATATCAAAGTAGCAAAATGCTCCTAGAAAAAGTTTCACATATTTGTCTTTAATAATTCCTCGAAAAATGGCTCGAAATGTTTAAGTGGCGGGCTAACCACCAAGACCCCCGAATTTTCTTGTACCTTTAATACATAATATTGCTAATCATTTAAGCTTCATATCCTGAAAATATCAAAGTAGCAAAATGCTCCTAGAAAAAGTTTCACATATTTGTCTTGAATAATTCCTCGAAAAATGGCTCGAAATGTTTAAGTGGCTGGTTAACCACCAAGACCCCCGAATTTTCTTGTACCTTTAATACATAATATTACTAATCATTTAAGCTTCATATGCTGAAAATATCAAAGTAGCAAAATGCTCCTAGAATAAGTTTCACATATTTGTCTTTAATAATTCCTCGAAAAATGGCTCGAAATGTTTAAGTGGCTGGTTAACCACCAAGACCCCCGAATTTTCTTGTACCTTTAATACATAAAATTAATAATCATATAAGCTTCCTATCTTGAAAATATAAATGTAGCAAAATGCTCCTAGAAAAAGTTTCACATATTTGTCTTGAATAATTCCTCGAAAAATGGCTCGAAATGTTTAATTGGCGGGCTAACCACCAAGACCCCCGAATTTTCTTGTACCTTTAATACATAATATTAGTAACCATAAAAGCTTCATATCTTGAAAATATCAAAGTAGCAAAATGCTCCTAGAAAAAGTTTCACATATTTGTCTTGAATAATTTCTCGAAAAATGGCTCGAAATGTTTAAGTGGCGGGCTAACCACCAAGACCCCTGAATTTTCTTGTACCTTTAATACATAATATTACTAATCATAAAAGCTTCATATCTTGAAAATATCAAAGTAGCAAAATGCTCCTAGAAAAAGTTTCACATATTTGTCTTGAATAATTCCTCGAAAAATGGCTCGAAATATTTAAGTGGCGGGCTAACCACCAAGACCCCCGAATTTTCTTGTACCTTTAATACATAATATTACTAATCATTTAAGCTTCATATCCTGAAAATATCAAAGTAGCAAAATGCTCCTAGAAAAAGTTTCCATATTTGTCTTGAAAAATTCCTCGAAAAATGGCTCGAAATGTTTAAGTGGCGGGCTAACCACCAAGACCCCCGAATTTTCTTGTACCTTTAATACATAATATTACTAATCATTTAAGCTTCATATCCTGAAAATATCAAAGTAGCAAAATGCTCCTAGAAAAAGTTTCCATATTTGTCTTGAATAATTCCTCGAAAAGTGGCCCGAAATGTTTAAGTGGCGGGCTAACCACCAAGACCCCTGAATTTTCTTGTACCTTTAATACATAATATTACTAATCATTTAATCTTCATATCCTGAATATATCAAAGTAGCAAAATGCTCCTAGAAAAAGTTTCACATATTTGTCTTGAATAATTCCTCGAAAAATGGCTCGAAATGTTTAAGTGGCGGGCTAACCACCAAGACCCCCGAATTTTCTTGTACCTTTAATACATAATATTACTAATCATTTAAGCTTCATATCCTGAAAATATCAAAGTAGCAAAATGCTCCTAGAAAAAGTTTCCATATTTGTCTTGAATAATTCCTCGAAAAATGGCTCGAAATGTTTAAGTGGCGGGCTAACCACCAAGACCCCCGAATTTTCTTGTACCTTTAATACATAATATTACTAATCATTTAAGCTTCATATCCTGAAAATATCAAAGTAGCAAAATGCTCCTAGAAAAAGTTTCACATATTTGTCTTGAATAATTCCTCGAAAAATGGCTCGAAATATTTAAGTGGCGGGCTAACCACCAAGACCCCCGAATTTTCTTGTACCTTTAATACATAATATTACTAATCATTTAAGCTTCATATCCTGAAAATATCAAAGTAGCAAAATGCTCCTAGAAAAAGTTTCCATATTTGTCTTGAATAATTCCTCGAAAAATGGCTCGAAATGTTTAAGTGGCGGGCTAACCACCAAGACCCCCGAATTTTCTTGTACCTTTAATACATAATATTACTAATCATTTAAGCTTCATATCCTGAAAATATCAAAGTAGCAAAATGCTCCTAGAAAAAGTTTCACATATTTGTCTTGAATAATTCCTCGAAAAATGGCTCGAAATATTTAAGTGGCGGGCTAACCACCAAGACCCCCGAATTTTCTTGTACCTTTAATACATAATATTACTAATCATTTAAGCTTCATATCTTGAAAATATCAAAGTAGCAAAATGCTCCTAGAAAAAGTTTCACATATTTGTCTTGAATAATTCCTCGAAAAATGGCCCGAAATGTTTAAGTGGCGGGCTAACCACCAAGACCCCCGAATTTTCTTGTGCCTTTAAAACATAATATTAATAATCATTTAAGCTTCATATCCTGAATATATCAAAGTAGCAAAATGCTCCTAGAAAAAGTTTCACATATTTGTCTTGAATAATTCCTCGAAAAATGGTTCGAAATGTTTAAGTGGCTGGTTAACCTCCAAGACCCCGGAATTTTCTTGTACCTTTAATACATAATATTACTAATCATTTAAGCTTCATATCCTGAAAATATCAAAGTAGCAAAATGCTCCTAGAAAAAGTTTCACATATTTGTCTTTAATAATTCCTCGAAAAATGGCTCGAAATGTTTAAGTGGCGGGCTAACCACCAAGACCCCCGAATTTTCTTGTACCTTTAATACATAATATTGCTAATCATTTAAGCTTCATATCCTGAAAATATCAAAGTAGCAAAATGCTCCTAGAAAAAGTTTCACATATTTGTCTTGAATAATTCCTCGAAAAATGGCTCGAAATGTTTAAGTGGCTGGTTAACCACCAAGACCCCCGAATTTTCTTGTACCTTTAATACATAATATTACTAATCATTTAAGCTTCATATGCTGAAAATATCAAAGTAGCAAAATGCTCCTAGAATAAGTTTCACATATTTGTCTTTAATAATTCCTCGAAAAATGGCTCGAAATGTTTAAGTGGCTGGTTAACCACCAAGACCCCCGAATTTTCTTGTACCTTTAATACATAAAATTAATAATCATATAAGCTTCCTATCTTGAAAATATAAATGTAGCAAAATGCTCCTAGAAAAAGTTTCACATATTTGTCTTGAATAATTCCTCGAAAAATGGCTCGAAATGTTTAATTGGCGGGCTAACCACCAAGACCCCCGAATTTTCTTGTACCTTTAATACATAATATTAGTAACCATAAAAGCTTCATATCTTGAAAATATCAAAGTAGCAAAATGCTCCTAGAAAAAGTTTCACATATTTGTCTTGAATAATTTCTCGAAAAATGGCTCGAAATGTTTAAGTGGCGGGCTAACCACCAAGACCCCTGAATTTTCTTGTACCTTTAATACATAATATTACTAATCATAAAAGCTTCATATCTTGAAAATATCAAAGTAGCAAAATGCTCCTAGAAAAAGTTTCACATATTTGTCTTGCATAATTCCTCGAAAAATGGTTCGAAATGTTTAAGTGGCTGGTTAACCTCCAAGACCCCGGAATTTTCTTGTACATTTAATACATAATATTACTAATCCTTTAAGCTTCATATCCTGAAAATATCAAAGTAGCAAAATGCTCCTAGAAAAAGTTTCACATATTTGTCTTTAATAATTCCTCGAAAAATGGCTCGAAATGTTTAAGTGGCGGGCTAACCACCAAGACCCCCGAATTTTCTTGTACCTTTAATACATAATATTACTAATCATTTAAGCTTCATATCCTGAAAATATCAAAGTAGCAAAATGCTCCTAGAAAAAGTTTCACATATTTGTCTTTAATAATTCCTCGAAAAATGGCTCGAAATGTTTAAGTGGCGGGCTAACCACCAAGACCCCCGAATTTTCTTGTACCTTTAATACATAATATTGCTAATCATTTAAGCTTCATATCCTGAAAATATCAAAGTAGCAAAATGCTCCTAGAAAAAGTTTCACATATTTGTCTTGAATAATTCCTCGAAAAATGGCTCGAAATGTTTAAGTGGCTGGTTAACCACCAAGACCCCCGAATTTTCTTGTACCTTTAATACATAATATTACTAATCATTTAAGCTTCATATGCTGAAAATATCAAAGTAGCAAAATGCTCCTAGAATAAGTTTCACATATTTGTCTTTAATAATTCCTCGAAAAATGGCTCGAAATGTTTAAGTGGCTGGTTAACCACCAAGACCCCCGAATTTTCTTGTACCTTTAATACATAAAATTAATAATCATATAAGCTTCCTATCTTGAAAATATAAATGTAGCAAAATGCTCCTAGAAAAAGTTTCACATATTTGTCTTGAATAATTCCTCGAAAAATGGCTCGAAATGTTTAATTGGCGGGCTAACCACCAAGACCCCCGAATTTTCTTGTACCTTTAATACATAATATTAGTAACCATAAAAGCTTCATATCTTGAAAATATCAAAGTAGCAAAATGCTCCTAGAAAAAGTTTCACATATTTGTCTTGAATAATTTCTCGAAAAATGGCTCGAAATGTTTAAGTGGCGGGCTAACCACCAAGACCCCTGAATTTTCTTGTACCTTTAATACATAATATTACTAATCATAAAAGCTTCATATCTTGAAAATATCAAAGTAGCAAAATGCTCCTAGAAAAAGTTTCACATATTTGTCTTGAATAATTCCTCGAAAAATGGCTCGAAATATTTAAGTGGCGGGCTAACCACCAAGACCCCCGAATTTTCTTGTACCTTTAATACATAATATTACTAATCATTTAAGCTTCATATCCTGAAAATATCAAAGTAGCAAAATGCTCCTAGAAAAAGTTTCCATATTTGTCTTGAAAAATTCCTCGAAAAATGGCTCGAAATGTTTAAGTGGCGGGCTAACCACCAAGACCCCCGAATTTTCTTGTACCTTTAATACATAATATTACTAATCATTTAAGCTTCATATCCTGAAAATATCAAAGTAGCAAAATGCTCCTAGAAAAAGTTTCCATATTTGTCTTGAATAATTCCTCGAAAAATGGCCCGAAATGTTTAAGTGGCGGGCTAACCACCAAGACCCCTGAATTTTCTTGTACCTTTAATACATAATATTACTAATCATTTAAGCTTCATATCCTGAAAATATCAAAGTAGCAAAATGCTCCTAGAAAAAGTTTCACATATTTGTCTTGAATAATTCCTCGAAAAATGGCCCGAAATGTTTAAGTGGCGGGCTAACCACCAAGACCCCCGAATTTTCTTGTACCTTTAATACATAAAATTAACAATCATATAAGCTTCCTATCTTGAAAATATAAATGTAGCAAACTGCTCCTAGAAAAAGTTTCACATATTTGTCTTGAATAATTCCTCGAAAAATGGCCCGAAATGTTTAAGTGGCGGGCTAACCACCAAGACCCCTGAATTTTCTTGTACCTTTAATACATAATATTACTAATCATTTAAGCTTCATATCCTGAATATATCAAAGTAGCAAAATGCTCCTAGAAAAAGTTTCACATATTTGTCTTGAATAATTCCTCGAAAAATGGCTCGAAATGTTTAAGTGGCGGGCTATCCACCAAGACCCCCGAATTTTCTTATACGTTTAATACATAATATTACTAATCATTTAAGCTTCATATCCTGAAAATATCAAAGTAGCAAAATGCTCCTAGAAAAAGTTTCACATATTTGTCTTGAATAATTCCTCGAAAAATGGCTCGAAATGTTTAAGTGGCTGGTTAACCACCAAGACCCCCGAATTTTCTTGTACCTTTAATACATAATATTACTAATCATTTAAGCTTCATATCCTGAAAATATCAAAGTAGCAAAATGCTCCTAGAAAATTTTCACATATTTGTCTTGAATAATTCCTCGAAAAATGGCTCGAAATGTTTAAGTGGCGGGCTAACCACCAAGACCCCTGAATTTTCTTGTACCTTTAATACATAATATTACTAATCATAAAAGCTTCATATCTTGAAAATATCAAAGTAGCAAAATGCTCCTAGAAAAAGTTTCACATATTTGTCTTGAATAATTCCTCGAAAAATGGCTCGAAATATTTAAGTGGCGGGCTAACCACCAAGACCCCCGAATTTTCTTGTACCTTTAATACATAATATTACTAATCATTTAAGCTTCATATCCTGAAAATATCAAAGTAGCAAAATGCTCCTAGAAAAAGTTTCCATATTTGTCTTGAAAAATTCCTCGAAAAATGGCTCGAAATGTTTAAGTGGCGGGCTAACCACCAAGACCCCCGAATTTTCTTGTACCTTTAATACATAATATTACTAATCATTTAAGCTTCATATCCTGAAAATATCAAAGTAGCAAAATGCTCCTAGAAAAAGTTTCCATATTTGTCTTGAATAATTCCTCGAAAAATGGCCCGAAATGTTTAAGTGGCGGGCTAACCACCAAGACCCCTGAATTTTCTTGTACCTTTAATACATAATATTACTAATCATTTAAGCTTCATATCCTGAAAATATCAAAGTAGCAAAATGCTCCTAGAAAAAGTTTCACATATTTGTCTTGAATAATTCCTCGAAAAATGGCCCGAAATGTTTAAGTGGCGGGCTAACCACCAAGACCCCCTAATTTTCTTGTACCTTTAATACATAAAATTAACAATCATATAAGCTTCCTATCTTGAAAATATAAATGTAGCAAACTGCTCCTAGAAAAAGTTTCACATATTTGTCTTGAATAATTCCTCGAAAAATGGCCCGAAATGTTTAAGTGGCGGGCTAACCACCAAGACCCCTGAATTTTCTTGTACCTTTAATACATAATATTACTAATCATTTAAGCTTCATATCCTGAATATATCAAAGTAGCAAAATGCTCCTAGAAAAAGTTTCACATATTTGTCTTGAATAATTCCTCGAAAAATGGCTCGAAATGTTTAAGTGGCGGGCTATCCACCAAGACCCCCGAATTTTCTTATACGTTTAATACATAATATTACTAATCATTTAAGCTTCATATCCTGAAAATATCAAAGTAGCAAAATGCTCCTAGAAAAAGTTTCACATATTTGTCTTGAATAATTCCTCGAAAAATGGCTCGAAATGTTTAAGTGGCTGGTTAACCACCAAGACCCCCGAATTTTCTTGTACCTTTAATACATAATATTACTAATCATTTAAGCTTCATATCCTGAAAATATCAAAGTAGCAAAATGCTCCTAGAAAATTTTCACATATTTGTCTTGAATAATTCCTCGAAAAATGGCTCGAAATGTTTAAGTGGCGGGCTAACCACCAAGACCCCCGAATTTTCTTGTACCTTTAATACAAAATATTACTAATCATTTAAGCTTCTTATCCTGAAAATATCAAAGTAGCAAATTGCTCCTAGAAAAAGTTTCACATATTTGTCTTGAATAATTCCTCGAAAAATGGCTCGAAATGTTTAAGTGGCTGGTTAACCACCAAGACCCCGAATTTTCTTGTACCTTTAATACATAATATTACTAATCATTTAAGCTTCATATCCTGAAAATATCAAAGTAGCAAAATGCTCCTAGAAAAAGTTTCACATATTTGTCTTGAATAATTCCTCGAAAAATGGCTCGAAATGTTTAAGTGGCTGGTTAACTACCAAGACCCCGAATTTTCTTGTACCTTTAATACATAATATTACTAATCATTTAAGCTTCATATCCTGAAAATATCAAAGTAGCAAAATACTCCTAGAAAAAGTTTCACATATTTGTCTTGAATAATTCCTCGAAAAATGGCTCGAAATGTTTAAGTGGCGGGCTAACCACCAAGACCCCCGAATTTTCTTGTACCTTTAATACATAATATTACTAATCATTTAAGCTTCATATCCTGAAAATATCAAAGTAGCAAAATGCTCCTAGAAAAAGTTTCCATATTTGTCTTGAATAATTCCTCGAAAAATGGCTCGAAATGTTTAAGTGGCGGGCTAACCACTAAGACCCCCGAATTTTCTTGTACCTTTAATACATAATATTACTAATCATTTAAGCTTCATATCCTGAATATATCAAAGTAGCAAAATGCTCCTAGAAAAAGTTTCACATATTTGTCTTGAATAATTCCTCGAAAAATGGCTCGAAATGTTTAAGTGGCGGGCTATCCACCAAGACCCCCGAATTTTCTTATACGTTTAATACATAATATTACTAATCATTTAAGCTTCATATCCTGAAAATATCAAAGTAGCAAAATGCTCCTAGAAAAAGTTTCACATATTTGTCTTGAATAATTCCTCGAAAAATGGCTCGAAATGTTTAAGTGGCTGGTTAACCACCAAGACCCCCGAATTTTCTTGTACCTTTAATACATAATATTACTAATCATTTAAGCTTCATATCCTGAAAATATCAAAGTAGCAAAATGCTCCTAGAAAATTTTCACATATTTGTCTTGAATAATTCCTCGAAAAATGGCTCGAAATGTTTAAGTGGCGGGCTAACCACCAAGACCCCCGAATTTTCTTGTACCTTTAATACAAAATATTACTAATCATTTAAGCTTCTTATCCTGAAAATATCAAAGTAGCAAATTGCTCCTAGAAAAAGTTTCACATATTTGTCTTGAATAATTCCTCGAAAAATGGCTCGAAATGTTTAAGTGGCTGGTTAACCACCAAGACCCCGAATTTTCTTGTACCTTTAATACATAATATTACTAATCATTTAAGCTTCATATCCTGAAAATATCAAAGTAGCAAAATGCTCCTAGAAAAAGTTTCACATATTTGTCTTGAATAATTCCTCGAAAAATGGCTCGAAATGTTTAAGTGGCTGGTTAACTACCAAGACCCCGAATTTTCTTGTACCTTTAATACATAATATTACTAATCATTTAAGCTTCATATCCTGAAAATATCAAAGTAGCAAAATACTCCTAGAAAAAGTTTCACATATTTGTCTTGAATAATTCCTCGAAAAATGGCTCGAAATGTTTAAGTGGCGGGCTAACCACCAAGACCCCCGAATTTTCTTGTACCTTTAATACATAATATTACTAATCATTTAAGCTTCATATCCTGAAAATATCAAAGTAGCAAAATGCTCCTAGAAAAAGTTTCCATATTTGTCTTGAATAATTCCTCGAAAAATGGCTCGAAATGTTTAAGTGGCGGGCTAACCACTAAGACCCCCGAATTTTCTTGTACCTTTAATACATAATATTACTAATCATTTAAGCTTCATATGCTGAAAATATCAAAGTAGCAAAATGCTCCTAGAATAAGTTTCACATATTTGTCTTTAATAATTCCTCGAAAAATGGCTCGAAATGTTTAAGTGGCTGGTTAACCACCAAGACCCCCGAATTTTCTTGTACCTTTAATACATAAAATTAATAATCATATAAGCTTCCTATCTTGAAAATATAAATGTAGCAAAATGCTCCTAGAAAAAGTTTCACATATTTGTCTTGAATAATTCCTCGAAAAATGGCTCGAAATGTTTAATTGGCGGGCTAACCACCAAGACCCCCGAATTTTCTTGTACCTTTAATACATAATATTAGTAACCATAAAAGCTTCATATCTTGAAAATATCAAAGTAGCAAAATGCTCCTAGAAAAAGTTTCACATATTTGTCTTGAATAATTCCTCGAAAAATGGCCCGAAATGTTTAAGTGGCGGGCTAACCACCAAGACCCCTGAATTTTCTTGTACCTTTAATACATAATATTACTAATCATTTAATCTTCATATCCTGAATATATCAAAGTAGCAAAATGCTCCTAGAAAAAGTTTCACATATTTGTCTTGAATAATTCCTCGAAAAATGGCTCGAAATGTTTAAGTGGCGGGCTAACCACCAAGACCCCCGAATTTTCTTGTACCTTTAATACATAATATTACTAATCATTTAAGCTTCATATCCTGAAAATATCAAAGTAGCAAAATGCTCCTAGAAAAAGTTTCACATATTTGTCTTGAATAATTCCTCGAAAAATGGCTCGAAATGTTTAACTGGCGGGCTAACCACCAAGACCCCCGAATTGTCTTGTACCTTTAATACATAATATTACTAATCATTTAAGCTTCATATCCTGAAAATATCAAAGTAGCAAAATGCTCCTAGAAAAAGTTTCACATATTTGTCTTGAATAATTCCTCGAAAAATGGCTCGAAATATTTAAGTGGCGGGCTAACCACCAAGACCCCCGAATTTTCTTGTACCTTTAATACATAATATTACTAATCATTTAAGCTTCATATCCTGAAAATATCAAAGTAGCAAAATGCTCCTAGAAAAAGTTTCCATATTTGTCTTGAATAATTCCTCGAAAAATGGCTCGAAATGTTTAAGTGGCGGGCTAACCACCAAGACCCCCGAATTTTCTTGTACCTTTAATACATAATATTACTAATCATTTAAGCTTCATATCCTGAAAATATCAAAGTAGCAAAATGCTCCTAGAAAAAGTTTCACATATTTGTCTTGAATAATTCCTCGAAAAATGGCTCGAAATATTTAAGTGGCGGGCTAACCACCAAGACCCCCGAATTTTCTTGTACCTTTAATACATAATATTACTAATCATTTAAGCTTCATATCTTGAAAATATCAAAGTAGCAAAATGCTCCTAGAAAAAGTTTCACATATTTGTCTTGAATAATTCATCGAAAAATGGCCCGAAATGTTTAAGTGGCGGGCTAACCACCAAGACCCCCGAATTTTCTTGTGCCTTTAAAACATAATATTAATAATCATTTAAGCTTCATATCCTGAATATATCAAAGTAGCAAAATGCTCCTAGAAAAAGTTTCACATATTTGTCTTGAATAATTCCTCGAAAAATGGTTCGAAATGTTTAAGTGGCTGGTTAACCTCCAAGACCCCGGAATTTTCTTGTACCTTTAATACATAATATTACTAATCATTTAAGCTTCATATCCTGAAAATATCAAAGTAGCAAAATGCTCCTAGAAAAAGTTTCACATATTTGTCTTTAATAATTCTTCGAAAAATGGCTCGAAATGTTTAAGTGGCGGGCTAACCACCAAGACCCCCGAATTTTCTTGTACCTTTAATACATAATAGTACTAATCATTTAAGCTTCATATCCTGAAAATATCAAAGTAGCAAAATGCTCCTAGAAAAAGTTTCACATATTTGTCTTTAATAATTCCTCGAAAAATGGCTCGAAATCTTTAAGTGGCGGGCTAACCACCAAGACCCCCGAATTTTCTTGTACCTTTAATACATAATATTGCTAATCATTTAAGCTTCATATCCTGAAAATATCAAAGTAGCAAAATGCTCCTAGAAAAAGTTTCACATATTTGTCTTGAATAATTCCTCGAAAAATGGCTCGAAATGTTTAAGTGGCTGGTTAACCACCAAGACCCCCGAATTTTCTTGTACTTTTAATACATAATATTACTAATCATTTAAGCTTCATATGCTGAAAATATCAAAGTAGCAAAATGCTCCTAGAATAAGTTTCACATATTTGTCTTTAATAATTCCTCGAAAAATGGCTCGAAATGTTTAAGTGGCTGGTTAAACACCAAGACCCCCGAATTTTCTTGTACCTTTAATACATAAAATTAATAATCATATAAGCTTCCTATCTTGAAAATATAAATGTAGCAAAATGCTCCTAGAAAAAGTTTCACATATTTGTCTTGAATAATTCCTCGAAAAATGGCTCGAAATGTTTAATTGGCGGGCTAACCACCAAGACCCCCGAATTTTCTTGTACCTTTAATACATAATATTAGTAACCATAAAAGCTTCATATCTTGAAAATATCAAAGTAGCAAAATGCTCCTAGAAAAAGTTTCACATATTTGTCTTGAATAATTTCTCGAAAAATGGCTCGAAATGTTTAAGTGGCGGGCTAACCACCAAGACCCCTGAATTTTCTTGTACCTTTAATACATAATATTACTAATCATAAAAGCTTCATATCTTGAAAATATCAAAGTAGCAAAATGCTCCTAGAAAAAGTTTCACATATTTGTCTTGAATAATTCCTCGAAAAATGGCCCGAAATGTTTAAGTGGCGGGCTAACCACCAAGACCCCTGAATTTTCTTGTACCTTTAATACATAATATTACTAATCATTTAAGCTTCATATCCTGAAAATATCAAAGTAGCAAAATGCTCCTAGAAAAAGTTTCACATATTTGTCTTGAATAATTCCTCGAAAAATGGCTCGAAATATTTAAGTGGCGGGCTAACCACCAAGACCCCCGAATTTTCTTGTACCTTTAATACATAATATTACTAATCATTTAAGCTTCATATCCTGAAAATATCAAAGTAGCAAAATGCTCCTAGAAAAAGTTTCCATATTTGTCTTGAATAATTCCTCGAAAAATGGCCCGAAATGTTTAAGTGGCGGGCTAACCACCAAGACCCCCGAATTTTCTTGTACCTTTAATACATAAAATTAACAATCATATAAGCTTCCTATCTTGAAAATATAAATGTAGCAAACTGCTCCTAGAAAAAGTTTCACATATTTGTCTTGAATAATTCCTCGAAAAATGGCCCGAAATGTTTAAGTGGCGGGCTAACCACCAAGACCCCTGAATTTTCTTGTACCTTTAATACATAATATTACTAATCATTTAAGCTTCATATCCTGAAAATATCAAAGTAGCAAAATGCTCCTAGAAAAAGTTTCACATATTTGTCTTGAATAATTCCTCGAAAAATGGCTCGAAATATTTAAGTGGCGGGCTAACCACCAAGACCCCCGAATTTTCTTGTACCTTTAATACATAATATTACTAATCATTTAAGCTTCATATCCTGAAAATATCAAAGTAGCAAAATGCTCCTAGAAAAAGTTTCCATATTTGTCTTGAATAATTCCTCGAAAAATGGCTCGAAATGTTTAAGTGGCGGGCTAACCACCAAGACCCCCGAATTTTCTTGTACATTTAATACATAATATTACTAATCATTTAAGCTTCATATCCTGAATATATCAAAGTAGCAAAATGCTCCTAGAAAAAGTTTCACATATTTGTCTGGAATAATTCCTCGAAAAATGGTTCGAAATGTTTAAGTGGCTGGTTATCCTCCAAGACCCCGGAATTTTCTTGTACCTTTAATACATAATATTACTAATCATTTAAGCTTCATATCCTGAAAATATCAAAGTAGCAAAATGCTCCTAGAAAAAGTTTCACATATTTGTCTTTAATAATTCCTCGAAAAATGGCTCGAAATGTTTAAGTGGCGGGCTAACCACCAAGACCCCCGAATTTTCTTGTACCTTTAATACATAATATTACTAATCATTTAAGCTTCATATCCTGAAAATATCAAAGTAGCAAAATGCTCCTAGAAAAAGTTTCACATATTTGTCTTTAATAATTCCTCGAAAAATGGCTCGAAATGTTTAAGTGGCGGGCTAACCACCAAGACCTCCGAATTTTCTTGTACCTTTAATACATAATATTACTAATCATTTAAGCTTCATATCCTGAAAATATCAAAGTAGCAAAATGCTCCTAGAAAAAGTTTCACATATTTGTCTTGAATAATTCCTCGAAAAATGGCTCGAAATGTTTAAGTGGCTGGTTAACCACCAAGACCCCCGAATTTTCTTGTACCTTTAATACATAATATTACTAATCATTTAAGCTTCATATGCTGAAAATATCAAAGTAGCAAAATGCTCCTAGAATAAGTTTCACATATTTGTCTTTAATAATTCCTCGAAAAATGGCTCGAAATGTTTAAGTGGCTGGTTAACCACCAAGACCCCCGAATTTTCTTGTACCTTTAATACATAAAATTAATAATCATATAAGCTTCCTATCTTGAAAATATAAATGTAGCAAAATGCTCCTAGAAAAAGTTTCACATATTTGTCTTGAATAATTCCTCGAAAAATGGCTCGAAATGTTTAATTGGCGGGCTAACCACCAAGACCCCCGAATTTTCTTGTACCTTTAATACATAATATTAGTAACCATAAAAGCTTCATATCTTGAAAATATCAAAGTAGCAAAATGCTCCTAGAAAAAGTTTCACATATTTGTCTTGAATAATTTCTCGAAAAATGGCTCGAAATGTTTAAGTGGCGGGCTAACCACCAAGACCCCTGAATTTTCTTGTACCTTTAATACATAATATTACTAATCATAAAAGCTTCATATCTTGAAAATATCAAAGTAGCAAAATGCTCCTAGAAAAAGTTTCACATATTTGTCTTGAATAATTCCTCGAAAAATGGCCCGAAATGTTTAAGTGGCGGGCTAACCACCAAGACCCCTGAATTTTCTTGTACCTTTAATACATAATATTACTAATCATTTAAGCTTCATATCCTGAAAATATCAAAGTAGCAAAATGCTCCTAGAAAAAGTTTCCATATTTGTCTTGAATAATTCCTCGAAAAATGGCTCGAAATGTTTAAGTGGCGGGCTAACCACCAAGACCCCCGAATTTTCTTGTACCTTTAATACATAATATTACTAATCATTTAAGCTTCATATCCTGAAAATATCAAAGTAGCAAAATGCTCCTAGAAAAAGTTTCCATATTTGTCTTGAATAATTCCTCGAAAAATGGCTCGAAATGTTTAAGTGGCTGGTTAACCACCAAGACCCCCGAATTTTCTTGTACCTTTAATACATAATATTACTAATCATTTAAGCTTCATATGCTGAAAATATCAAAGTAGCAAAATGCTCCTAGAATAAGTTTCACATATTTGTCTTTAATAATTCCTCGAAAAATGGCTCGAAATGTTTAAGTGGCTGGTTAACCACCAAGACCCCCGAATTTTCTTGTACCTTTAATACATAAAATTAATAATCATATAAGCTTCCTATCTTGAAAATATAAATGTAGCAAAATGCTCCTAGAAAAAGTTTCACATATTTGTCTTGAATAATTTCTCGAAAAATGGCTCGAAATGTTTAATTGGCGGGCTAACCACCAAGACCCCCGAATTTTCTTGTACCTTTAATACATAATATTAGTAACCATAAAAGCTTCATATCTTGAAAATATCAAAGTAGCAAAATGCTCCTAGAAAAAGTTTCACATATTTGTCTTGAATAATTTCTCGAAAAATGGCTCGAAATGTTTAAGTGGCGGGCTAACCACCAAGACCCCTGAATTTTCTTGTACCTTTAATACATAATATTACTAATCATAAAAGCTTCATATCTTGAAAATATCAAAGTAGCAAAATGCTCCTAGAAAAAGTTTCACATATTTGTCTTGAATAATTCCTCGAAAAATGGCCCGAAATGTTTAAGTGGCGGGCTAACCACCAAGACCCCAGAATTTTCTTGTACCTTTAATACATAATATTACTAATCATTTAAGCTTCATATCCTGAAAATATCAAAGTAGCAAAATGCTCCTAGAAAAAGTTTCCATATTTGTCTTGAATAATTCCTCGAAAAATGGCTCGAAATGTTTAAGTGGCGGGCTAACCACCAAGACCCCTGAATTTTCTTGTACCTTTAATACATAATATTACTAATCATAAAAGCTTCATATCTTGAAAATATCAAAGTAGCAAAATGCTCCTAGAAAAAGTTTCACATATTTGTCTTGAATAATTCCTCGAAAAATGGCTCGAAATGTTTAAGTGGCTGGTTAACCTCCAAGACCCCGGAATTTTCTTGTACCTTTAATACATAATATTACTAATCATTTAAGCTTCATATCCTGAAAATATCAAAGTAGCAAAATGCTCCTAGAAAAAGTTTCACATATTTGTCTTTAATAATTCCTCGAAAAATGGCTCGAAATGTTTAAGTGGCGGGCTAACCACCAAGACCCCCGAATTTTCTTGTACCTTTAATACATAATATTACTAATCATTTAAGCTTCATATCCTGAAAATATCAAAGTAGCAAAATGCTCCTAGAAAAAGTTTCACATATTTGTCTTTAATAATTCCTCGAAAAATGGCTCGAAATGTTTAAGTGGCGGGCTAACCACCAAGACCCCCGAATTTTCTTGTACCTTTAATACATAATATTGCTAATCATTTAAGCTTCATATCCTGAAAATATCAAAGTAGCAAAATGCTCCTAGAAAAAGTTTCACATATTTGTCTTGAATAATTCCTCGAAAAATGGCTCGAAATGTTTAAGTGGCTGGTTAACCACCAAGACCCCCGAATTTTCTTGTACCTTTAATACATAATATTACTAATCATTTAAGCTTCATATGCTGAAAATATCAAAGTAGCAAAATGCTCCTAGAATAAGTTTCACATATTTGTCTTTAATAATTCCTCGAAAAATGGCTCGAAATGTTTAAGTGGCTGGTTAACCACCAAGACCCCCGAATTTTCTTGTACCTTTAATACATAAAATTAATAATCATATAAGCTTCCTATCTTGAAAATATAAATGTAGCAAAATGCTCCTAGAAAAAGTTTCACATATTTGTCTTGAATAATTCCTCGAAAAATGGCTCGAAATGTTTAATTGGCGGGCTAATCACCAAGACCCCCGAATTTTCTTGTACCTTTAATACATAATATTAGTAACCATAAAAGCTTCATATCTTGAAAATATCAAAGTAGCAAAATGCTCCTAGAAAAAGTTTCACATATTTGTCTTGAATAATTTCTCGAAAAATGGCTCGAAATGTTTAAGTGGCGGGCTAACCACCAAGACCCCTGAATTTTCTTGTACCTTTAATACATAATATTACTAATCATAAAAGCTTCATATCTTGAAAATATCAAAGTAGCAAAATGCTCCTAGAAAAAGTTTCACATATTTGTCTTGAATAATTCCTCGAAAAATGGCTCGAAATATTTAAGTGGCGGGCTAACCACCAAGACCCCCGAATTTTCTTGTACCTTTAATACATAATATTACTAATCATTTAAGCTTCATATCCTGAAAATATCAAAGTAGCAAAATGCTCCTAGAAAAAGTTTCCATATTTGTCTTGAATAATTCCTCGAAAAATGGCTCGAAATGTTTAAGTGGCGGGCTAACCACCAAGACCCCCGAATTTTCTTGTACCTTTAATACATAATATTACTAATCATTTAAGCTTCATATCCTGAAAATATCAAAGTAGCAAAATGCTCCTAGAAAAAGTTTCACATATTTGTCTTGAATAATTCCTCGAAAAATGGCTCGAAATATTTAAGTGGCGGGCTAACCACCAAGACCCCCGAATTTTCTTGTACCTTTAATACATAATATTACTAATCATTTAAGCTTCATATCCTGAAAATATCAAAGTAGCAAAATGCTCCTAGAAAAAGTTTCCATATTTGTCTTGAATAATTCCTCGAAAAATGGCTCGAAATGTTTAAGTGGCGGGCTAACCACCAAGACCCCCGAATTTTCTTGTACCTTTAATACATAATATTACTAATCATTTAAGCTTCATATCCTGAAAATATCAAAGTAGCAAAATGCTCCTAGAAAAAGTTTCACATATTTGTCTTGAATAATTCCTCGAAAAATGGCTCGAAATATTTAAGCGGCGGGCTAACCACCAAGACCCCCGAATTTTCTTGTACCTTTAATACATAATATTACTAATCATTTAAGCTTCATATCTTGAAAATATCAAAGTAGCAAAATGCTCCTAGAAAAAGTTTCACATATTTGTCTTGAATAATTCCTCGAAAAATGGCCCGAAATGTTTAAGTGGCGGGCTAACCACCAAGACCCCCGAATTTTCTTGTGCCTTTAAAACATAATATTAATAATCATTTAAGCTTCATATCCTGAATATATCAAAGTAGCAAAATGCTCCTAGAAAAAGTTTCACATATTTGTCTTGAATAATTCCTCGAAAAATGGTTCGAAATGTTTAAGTGGCTGGTTAACCTCCAAGACCCCGGAATTTTCTTGTACCTTTAATACATAATATTACTAATCATTTAAGCTTCATATCCTGAAAATATCAAAGTAGCAAAATGCTCCTAGAAAAAGTTTCACATATTTGTCTTTAATAATTCCTCGAAAAATGGCTCGAAATGTTTAAGTGGCGGGCTAACCACCAAGACCCCCGAATTTTCTTGTACCTTTAATACATAATATTACTAATCATTTAAGCTTCATATCCTGAAAATATCAAAGTAGCAAAATGCTCCTAGAAAAAGTTTCACATATTTGTCTTTAATAATTCCTCGAAAAATGGCTCGAAATGTTTAAGTGGCGGGCTAACCACCAAGACCCCCGAATTTTCTTGTACCTTTAATACATAATATTGCTAATCATTTAAGCTTCATATCCTGAAAATATCAAAGTAGCAAAATGCTCCTAGAAAAAGTTTCACATATTTGTCTTGAATAATTCCTCGAAAAATGGCTCGAAATGTTTAAGTGGCTGGTTAACCACCAAGACCCCCGAATTTTCTTGTACCTTTAATACATAATATTACTAATCATTTAAGCTTCATATGCTGAAAATATCAAAGTAGCAAAATGCTCCTAGAATAAGTTTCACATATTTGTCTTTAATAATTCCTCGAAAAATGGCTCGAAATGTTTAAGTGGCTGGTTAACCACCAAGACCCCCGAATTTTCTTGTACCTTTAATACATAAAATTAATAATCATATAAGCTTCCTATCTTGAAAATATAAATGTAGCAAAATGCTCCTAGAAAAAGTTTCACATATTTGTCTTGAATAATTCCTCGAAAAATGGCTCGAAATGTTTAATTGGCGGGCTAACCACCAAGACCCCCGAATTTTCTTGTACCTTTAATACATAATATTAGTAACCATAAAAGCTTCATATCTTGAAAATATCAAAGTAGCAAAATGCTCCTAGAAAAAGTTTCACATATTTGTCTTGAATAATTTCTCGAAAAATGGCTCGAAATGTTTAAGTGGCGGGCTAACCACCAAGACCCCTGAATTTTCTTGTACCTTTAATACATAATATTACTAATCATAAAAGCTTCATATCTTGAAAATATCAAAGTAGCAAAATGCTCCTAGAAAAAGTTTCACATATTTGTCTTGAATAATTCCTCGAAAAATGGCTCGAAATGTTTAAGTGGCTGGTTAACCTCCAAGACCCCGGAATTTTCTTGTACCTTTAATACATAATATTACTAATCATTTAAGCTTCATATCCTGAAAATATCAAAGTAGCAAAATGCTCCTAGAAAAAGTTTCACATATTTGTCTTTAATAATTCCTCGAAAAATGGCTCGAAATGTTTAAGTGGCGGGCTAACCACCAAGACCCCCGAATTTTCTTGTACCTTTAATACATAATATTACTAATCATTTAAGCTTCATATCCTGAAAATATCAAAGTAGCAAAATGCTCCTAGAAAAAGTTTCACATATTTGTCTTTAATAATTCCTCGAAAAATGGCTCGAAATGTTTAAGTGGCGGGCTAACCACCAAGACCCCGAATTTTCTTGTACCTTTAATACATAATATTGCTAATCATTTAAGCTTCATATCCTGAAAATATCAAAGTAGCAAAATGCTCCTAGAAAAAGTTTCACATATTTGTCTTGAATAATTCCTCGAAAAATGGCTCGAAATGTTTAAGTGGCTGGTTAACCACCAAGACCCCCGAATTTTCTTGTACCTTTAATACATAATATTACTAATCATTTAAGCTTCATATGCTGAAAATATCAAAGTAGCAAAATGCTCCTAGAATAAGTTTCACATATTTGTCTTTAATAATTCCTCGAAAAATGGCTCGAAATGTTTAAGTGGCTGGTTAACCACCAAGACCCCCGAATTTTCTTGTACCTTTAATACATAAAATTAATAATCATATAAGCTTCCTATCTTGAAAATATAAATGTAGCAAAATGCTCCTAGAAAAAGTTTCACATATTTGTCTTGAATAATTCCTCGAAAAATGGCTCGAAATGTTTAATTGGCGGGCTAACCACCAAGACCCCCGAATTTTCTTGTACCTTTAATACATAATATTAGTAACCATAAAAGCTTCATATCTTGAAAATATCAAAGTAGCAAAATGCTCCTAGAAAAAGTTTCACATATTTGTCTTGAATAATTTCTCGAAAAATGGCTCGAAATGTTTAAGTGGCGGGCTAACCACCAAGACCCCTGAATTTTCTTGTACCTTTAATACATAATATTACTAATCATAAAAGCTTCATATCTTGAAAATATCAAAGTAGCAAAATGCTCCTAGAAAAAGTTTCACATATTTGTCTTGAATAATTCCTCGAAAAATGGCTCGAAATATTTAAGTGGCGGGCTAACCACCAAGACCCCCGAATTTTCTTGTACCTTTAATACATAATATTACTAATCATTTAAGCTTCATATCCTGAAAATATCAAAGTAGCAAAATGCTCCTAGAAAAAGTTTCCATATTTGTCTTGAATAATTCCTCGAAAAATGGCTCGAAATGTTTAAGTGGCGGGCTAACCACCAAGACCCCCGAATTTTCTTGTACCTTTAATACATAATATTACTAATCATTTAAGCTTCATATCCTGAAAATATCAAAGTAGCAAAATGCTCCTAGAAAAAGTTTCCATATTTGTCTTGAATAATTCCTCGAAAAATGGCCCGAAATGTTTAAGTGGCGGGCTAACCACCAAGACCCCTGAATTTTCTTGTACCTTTAATACATAATATTACTAATCATTTAAGCTTCATATCCTGAAAATATCAAAGTAGCAAAATGCTCCTAGAAAAAGTTTCACATATTTGTCTTGAATAATTCCTCGAAAAATGGCCCGAAATGTTTAAGTGGCGGGCTAACCACCAAGACCCCCGAATTTTCTTGTACCTTTAATACATAAAATTAACAATCATATAAGCTTCCTATCTTGAAAATATAAATGTAGCAAACTGCTCCTAGAAAAAGTTTCACATATTTGTCTTGAATAATTCCTCGAAAAATGGCCCGAAATGTTTAAGTGGCGGGCTAACCACCAAGACCCCTGAATTTTCTTGTACCTTTAATACATAATATTACTAATCATTTAAGCTTCATATCCTGAATATATCAAAGTAGCAAAATGCTCCTAGAAAAAGTTTCACATATTTGTCTTGAATAATTCCTCGAAAAATGGCTCGAAATGTTTAAGTGGCGGGCTATCCACCAAGACCCCCGAATTTTCTTATACGTTTAATACATAATATTACTAATCATTTAAGCTTCATATCCTGAAAATATCAAAGTAGCAGAATGCTCCTAGAAAAAGTTTCACATATTTGTCTTGAATAATTCCTCGAAAAATGGCTCGAAATGTTTAAGTGGCTGGTTAACCACCAAGACCCCCGAATTTTCTTGTACCTTTAATACATAATATTACTAATCATTTAAGCTTCATATCCTGAAAATATCAAAGTAGCAAAATGCTCCTAGAAAATTTTCACATATTTGTCTTGAATAATTCCTCGAAAAATGGCTCGAAATGTTTAAGTGGCGGGCTAACCACCAAGACCCCCGAATTTTCTTGTACCTTTAATACAAAATATTACTAATCATTTAAGCTTCTTATCCTGAAAATATCAAAGTAGCAAATTGCTCCTAGAAAAAGTTTCACATATTTGTCTTGAATAATTCCTCGAAAAATGGCTCGAAATGTTTAAGTGGCTGGTTAACCACCAAGACCCCGAATTTTCTTGTACCTTTAATACATAATATTACTAATCATTTAAGCTTCATATCCTGAAAATATCAAAGTAGCAAAATGCTCCTAGAAAAAGTTTCACATATTTGTCTTGAATAATTCCTCGAAAAATGGCTCGAAATGTTTAAGTGGCTGGTTAACTACCAAGACCCCGAATTTTCTTGTACCTTTAATACATAATATTACTAATCATTTAAGCTTCATATCCTGAAAATATCAAAGTAGCAAAATACTCCTAGAAAAAGTTTCACATATTTGTCTTGAATAATTCCTCGAAAAATGGCTCGAAATGTTTAAGTGGCGGGCTAACCACCAAGACCCCCGAATTTTCTTGTACCTTTAATACATAATATTGCTAATCATTTAAGCTTCATATCCTGAAAATATCAAAGTAGCAAAATGCTCCTAGAAAAAGTTTCACATATTTGTCTTGAATAATTCCTCGAAAAATGGCTCGAAATGTTTAAGTGGCTGGTTAACCACCAAGACCCCCGAATTTTCTTGTACCTTTAATACATAATATTACTAATCATTTAAGCTTCATATGCTGAAAATATCAAAGTAGCAAAATGCTCCTAGAATAAGTTTCACATATTTGTCTTTAATAATTCCTCGAAAAATGGCTCGAAATGTTTAAGTGGCTGGTTAACCACCAAGACCCCCGAATTTTCTTGTACCTTTAATACATAAAATTAATAATCATATAAGCTTCCTATCTTGAAAATATAAATGTAGCAAAATGCTCCTAGAAAAAGTTTCACATATTTGTCTTGAATAATTCCTCGAAAAATGGCTCGAAATGTTTAATTGGCGGGCTAACCACCAAGACCCCCGAATTTTCTTGTACCTTTAATACATAATATTAGTAACCATAAAAGCTTCATATCTTGAAAATATCAAAGTAGCAAAATGCTCCTAGAAAAAGTTTCACATATTTGTCTTGAATAATTTCTCGAAAAATGGCTCGAAATGTTTAAGTGGCGGGCTAACCACCAAGACCCCTGAATTTTCATGTACCTTTAATACATAATATTACTAATCATAAAAGCTTCATATCTTGAAAATATCAAAGTAGCAAAATGCTCCTAGAAAAAGTTTCACATATTTGTCTTGCATAATTCCTCGAAAAATGGTTCGAAATGTTTAAGTGGCTGGTTAACCTCCAAGACCCCGGAATTTTCTTGTACCTTTAATACATAATATTACTAATCATTTAAGCTTCATATCCTGAAAATATCAAAGTAGCAAAATGCTCCTAGAAAAAGTTTCACATATTTGTCTTTAATAATTCCTCGAAAAATGGCTCGAAATGTTTAAGTGGCGGGCTAACCACCAAGACCCCCGAATTTTCTTGTACCTTTAATACATAATATTACTAATCATTTAAGCTTCATATCCTGAAAATATCAAAGTAGCAAAATGCTCCTAGAAAAAGTTTCACATATTTGTCTTTAATAATTCCTCGAAAAATGGCTCGAAATGTTTAAGTGGCGGGCTAACCACCAAGACCACCGAAGTTTCTTGTACCTTTAATACATAATATTGCTAATCATTTAAGCTTCATATCCTGAAAATATCAAAGTAGCAAAATGCTCCTAGAAAAAGTTTCACATATTTGTCTTGAATAATTCCTCGAAAAATGGCTCGAAATGTTTAAGTGGCTGGTTAACCACCAAGACCCCCGAATTTTCTTGTACCTTTAATACATAATATTACTAATCATTTAAGCTTCATATGCTGAAAATATCAAAGTAGCAAAATGCTCCTAGAATAAGTTTCACATATTTGTCTTTAATAATTCCTCGAAAAATGGCTCGAAATGTTTAAGTGGCTGGTTAACCACCAAGACCCCCGAATTTTCTTGTACCTTTAATACATAAAATTAATAATCATATAAGCTTCCTATCTTGAAAATATAAATGTAGCAAAATGCTCCTAGAAAAAGTTTCACATATTTGTCTTGAATAATTCCTCGAAAAATGGCTCGAAATGTTTAATTGGCGGGCTAACCACCAAGACCCCCGAATTTTCTTGTACCTTTAATACATAATATTAGTAACCATAAAAGCTTCATATCTTGAAAATATCAAAGTAGCAAAATGCTCCTAGAAAAAGTTTCACATATTTGTCTTGAATAATTTCTCGAAAAATGGCTCGAAATGTTTAAGTGGCGGGCTAACCACCAAGACCCCTGAATTTTCTTGTACCTTTAATACATAATATTACTAATCATAAAAGCTTCATATCTTGAAAATATCAAAGTAGCAAAATGCTCCTAGAAAAAGTTTCACATATTTGTCTTGAATAATTCCTCGAAAAATGGCTCGAAATATTTAAGTGGCGGGCTAACCACCAAGACCCCCGAATTTTCTTGTACCTTTAATACATAATATTACTAATCATTTAAGCTTCATATCCTGAAAATATCAAAGTAGCAAAATGCTCCTAGAAAAAGTTTCCATATTTGTCTTGAATAATTCCTCGAAAAATGGCTCGAAATGTTTAAGTGGCGGGCTAACCACCAAGACCCCCGAATTTTCTTGTACCTTTAATACATAATATTACTAATCATTTAAGCTTCATATCCTGAAAATATCAAAGTAGCAAAATGCTCCTAGAAAAAGTTTCCATATTTGTCTTGAATAATTCCTCGAAAAATGGCCCGAAATGTTTAAGTGGCGGGCTAACCACCAAGACCCCTGAATTTTCTTGTACCTTTAATACATAATATTACTAATCATTTAAGCTTCATATCCTGAAAATATCAAAGTAGCAAAATGCTCCTAGAAAAAGTTTCACATATTTGTCTTGAATAATTCCTCGAAAAATGGCCCGAAATGTTTAAGTGGCGGGCTAACCACCAAGACCCCCGAATTTTCTTGTACCTTTAATACATAAAATTAACAATCATATAAGCTTCCTATCTTGAAAATATAAATGTAGCAAACTGCTCCTAGAAAAAGTTTCACATATTTGTCTTGAATAATTCCTCGAAAAATGGCCCGAAATGTTTAAGTGGCGGGCTAACCACCAAGACCCCTGAATTTTCTTGTACCTTTAATACATAATATTACTAATCATTTAAGCTTCATATCCTGAATATATCAAAGTAGCAAAATGCTCCTAGAAAAAGTTTCACATATTTGTCTTGAATAATTCCTCGAAAAATGGCTCGAAATGTTTAAGTGGCGGGCTATCCACCAAGACCCCCGAATTTTCTTATACGTTTAATACATAATATTACTAATCATTTAAGCTTCATATCCTGAAAATATCAAAGTAGCAGAATGCTCCTAGAAAAAGTTTCACATATTTGTCTTGAATAATTCCTCGAAAAATGGCTCGAAATGTTTAAGTGGCTGGTTAACCACCAAGACCCCCGAATTTTCTTGTACCTTTAATACATAATATTACTAATCATTTAAGCTTCATATCCTGAAAATATCAAAGTAGCAAAATGCTCCTAGAAAATTTTCACATATTTGTCTTGAATAATTCCTCGAAAAATGGCTCGAAATGTTTAAGTGGCGGGCTAACCACCAAGACCCCCGAATTTTCTTGTACCTTTAATACAAAATATTACTAATCATTTAAGCTTCTTATCCTGAAAATATCAAAGTAGCAAATTGCTCCTAGAAAAAGTTTCACATATTTGTCTTGAATAATTCCTCGAAAAATGGCTCGAAATGTTTAAGTGGCTGGTTAACCACCAAGACCCCGAATTTTCTTGTACCTTTAATACATAATATTACTAATCATTTAAGCTTCATATCCTGAAAATATCAAAGTAGCAAAATGCTCCTAGAAAAAGTTTCACATATTTGTCTTGAATAATTCCTCGAAAAATGGCTCGAAATGTTTAAGTGGCTGGTTAACTACCAAGACCCCGAATTTTCTTGTACCTTTAATACATAATATTACTAATCATTTAAGCTTCATATCCTGAAAATATCAAAGTAGCAAAATACTCCTAGAAAAAGTTTCACATATTTGTCTTGAATAATTCCTCGAAAAATGGCTCGAAATGTTTAAGTGGCGGGCTAACCACCAAGACCCCCGAATTTTCTTGTACCTTTAATACATAATATTACTAATCATTTAAGCTTCATATCCTGAAAATATCAAAGTAGCAAAATGCTCCTAGAAAAAGTTTCCATATTTGTCTTGAATAATTCCTCGAAAAATGGCTCGAAATGTTTAAGTGGCGGGCTAACCACTAAGACCCCCGAATTTTCTTGTACCTTTAATACATAATATTACTAATCATTTAAGCTTCATATCCTGAATATATCAAAGTAGCAAAATGCTCCTAGAAAAAGTTTCACATATTTGTCTTGAATAATTCCTCGAAAAATGGCTCGAAATGTTTAAGTGGCGGGCTATCCACCAAGACCCCCGAATTTTCTTATACGTTTAATACATAATATTACTAATCATTTAAGCTTCATATCCTGAAAATATCAAAGTAGCAAAATGCTCCTAGAAAAAGTTTCACATATTTGTCTTGAATAATTCCTCGAAAAATGGCTCGAAATGTTTAAGTGGCTGGTTAACCACCAAGACCCCCGAATTTTCTTGTACCTTTAATACATAATATTACTAATCATTTAAGCTTCATATCCTGAAAATATCAAAGTAGCAAAATGCTCCTAGAAAATTTTCACATATTTGTCTTGAATAATTCCTCGAAAAATGGCTCGAAATGTTTAAGTGGCGGGCTAACCACCAAGACCCCCGAATTTTCTTGTACCTTTAATACAAAATATTACTAATCATTTAAGCTTCTTATCCTGAAAATATCAAAGTAGCAAATTGCTCCTAGAAAAAGTTTCACATATTTGTCTTGAATAATTCCTCGAAAAATGGCTCGAAATGTTTAAGTGGCTGGTTAACCACCAAGACCCCGAATTTTCTTGTACCTTTAATACATAATATTACTAATCATTTAAGCTTCATATCCTGAAAATATCAAAGTAGCAAAATGCTCCTAGAAAAAGTTTCACATATTTGTCTTGAATAATTCCTCGAAAAATGGCTCGAAATGTTTAAGTGGCTGGTTAACTACCAAGACCCCGAATTTTCTTGTACCTTTAATACATAATATTACTAATCATTTAAGCTTCATATCCTGAAAATATCAAAGTAGCAAAATACTCCTAGAAAAAGTTTCACATATTTGTCTTGAATAATTCCTCGAAAAATGGCTCGAAATGTTTAAGTGGCGGGCTAACCACCAAGACCCCCGAATTTTCTTGTACCTTTAATACATAATATTACTAATCATTTAAGCTTCATATCCTGAAAATATCAAAGTAGCAAAATGCTCCTAGAAAAAGTTTCCATATTTGTCTTGAATAATTCCTCGAAAAATGGCTCGAAATGTTTAAGTGGCGGGCTAACCACTAAGACCCCCGAATTTTCTTGTACCTTTAATACATAATATTACTAATCATTTAAGCTTCATATGCTGAAAATATCAAAGTAGCAAAATGCTCCTAGAATAAGTTTCACATATTTGTCTTTAATAATTCCTCGAAAAATGGCTCGAAATGTTTAAGTGGCTGGTTAACCACCAAGACCCCCGAATTTTCTTGTACCTTTAATACATAAAATTAATAATCATATAAGCTTCCTATCTTGAAAATATAAATGTAGCAAAATGCTCCTAGAAAAAGTTTCACATATTTGTCTTGAATAATTCCTCGAAAAATGGCTCGAAATGTTTAATTGGCGGGCTAACCACCAAGACCCCCGAATTTTCTTGTACCTTTAATACATAATATTAGTAACCATAAAAGCTTCATATCTTGAAAATATCAAAGTAGCAAAATGCTCCTAGAAAAAGTTTCACATATTTGTCTTGAATAATTCCTCGAAAAATGGCCCGAAATGTTTAAGTGGCGGGCTAACCACCAAGACCCCTGAATTTTCTTGTACCTTTAATACATAATATTACTAATCATTTAATCTTCATATCCTGAATATATCAAAGTAGCAAAATGCTCCTAGAAAAAGTTTCACATATTTGTCTTGAATAATTCCTCGAAAAATGGCTCGAAATGTTTAAGTGGCGGGCTAACCACCAAGACCCCCGAATTTTCTTGTACCTTTAATACATAATATTACTAATCATTTAAGCTTCATATCCTGAAAATATCAAAGTAGCAAAATGCTCCTAGAAAAAGTTTCACATATTTGTCTTGAATAATTCCTCGAAAAATGGCTCGAAATGTTTAACTGGCGGGCTAACCACCAAGACCCCCGAATTTTCTTGTACCTTTAATACATAATATTACTAATCATTTAAGCTTCATATCCTGAAAATATCAAAGTAGCAAAATGCTCCTAGAAAAAGTTTCACATATTTGTCTTGAATAATTCCTCGAAAAATGGCTCGAAATATTTAAGTGGCGGGCTAACCACCAAGACCCCCGAATTTTCTTGTACCTTTAATACATAATATTACTAATCATTTAAGCTTCATATCCTGAAAATATCAAAGTAGCAAAATGCTCCTAGAAAAAGTTTCCATATTTGTCTTGAATAATTCCTCGAAAAATGGCTCGAAATGTTTAAGTGGTGGGCTAACCACCAAGACCCCCGAATTTTCTTGTACCTTTAATACATAATATTACTAATCATTTAAGCTTCATATCCTGAAAATATCAAAGTAGCAAAATGCTCCTAGAAAAAGTTTCACATATTTGTCTTGAATAATTCCTCGAAAAATGGCTCGAAATATTTAAGTGGCGGGCTAACCACCAAGACCCCCGAATTTTCTTGTACCTTTAATACATAATATTACTAATCATTTAAGCTTCATATCTTGAAAATATCAAAGTAGCAAAATGCTCCTAGAAAAAGTTTCACATATTTGTCTTGAATAATTCATCGAAAAATGGCCCGAAATGTTTAAGTGGCGGGCTAACCACCAAGACCCCCGAATTTTCTTGTGCCTTTAAAACATAATATTAATAATCATTTAAGCTTCATATCCTGAATATATCAAAGTAGCAAAATGCTCCTAGAAAAAGTTTCACATATTTGTCTTGAATAATTCCTCGAAAAATGGCTCGAAATGTTTAAGTGGCGGGCTATCCACCAAGACCCCCGAATTTTCTTATACGTTTAATACATAATATTACTAATCATTTAAGCTTCATATCCTGAAAATATCAAAGTAGCAAAATGCTCCTAGAAAAAGTTTCACATATTTGTCTTGAATAATTCCTCGAAAAATGGCTCGAAATGTTTAAGTGGCTGGTTAACCACCAAGACCCCCGAATTTTCTTGTACCTTTAATACATAATATTACTAATCATTTAAGCTTCATATCCTGAAAATATCAAAGTAGCAAAATGCTCCTAGAAAATTTTCACATATTTGTCTTGAATAATTCCTCGAAAAATGGCTCGAAATGTTTAAGTGGCGGGCTAACCACCAAGACCCCCGAATTTTCTTGTACCTTTAATACATAATATTGCTAATCATTTAAGCTTCATATCCTGAAAATATCAAAGTAGCAAAATGCTCCTAGAAAAAGTTTCACATATTTGTCTTGAATAATTCCTCGAAAAATGGCTCGAAATGTTTAAGTGGCTGGTTAACCACCAAGACCCCCGAATTTTCTTGTACCTTTAATACATAATATTACTAATCATTTAAGCTTCATATGCTGAAAATATCAAAGTAGCAAAATGCTCCTAGAATAAGTTTCACATATTTGTCTTTAATAATTCCTCGAAAAATGGCTCGAAATGTTTAAGTGGCTGGTTAACCACCAAGACCCCCGAATTTTCTTGTACCTTTAATACATAAAATTAATAATCATATAAGCTTCCTATCTTGAAAATATAAATGTAGCAAAATGCTCCTAGAAAAAGTTTCACATATTTGTCTTGAATAATTCCTCGAAAAATGGCTCGAAATGTTTAATTGGCGGGCTAACCACCAAGACCCCCGAATTTTCTTGTACCTTTAATACATAATATTAGTAACCATAAAAGCTTCATATCTTGAAAATATCAAAGTAGCAAAATGCTCCTAGAAAAAGTTTCACATATTTGTCTTGTATAATTTCTCGAAAAATGGCTCGAAATGTTTAAGTGGCGGGCTAACCACCAAGACCCCTGAATTTTCTTGTACCTTTAATACATAATATTACTAATCATAAAAGCTTCATATCTTGAAAATATCAAAGTAGCAAAATGCTCCTAGAAAAAGTTTCACATATTTGTCTTGCATAATTCCTCGAAAAATGGTTCGAAATGTTTAAGTGGCTGGTTAACCTCCAAGACCCCGGAATTTTCTTGTACCTTTAATACATAATATTACTAATCATTTAAGCTTCATATCCTGAAAATATCAAAGTAGCAAAATGCTCCTAGAAAAAGTTTCACATATTTGTCTTTAATAATTCCTCGAAAAATGGCTCGAAATGTTTAAGTGGCGGGCTAACCACCAAGACCCCCGAATTTTCTTGTACCTTTAATACATAATATTACTAATCATTTAAGCTTCATATCCTGAAAATATCAAAGTAGCAAAATGCTCCTAGAAAAAGTTTCACATATTTGTCTTTAATAATTCCTCGAAAAATGGCTCGAAATGTTTAAGTGGCGGGCTAACCACCAAGACCCCCGAATTTTCTTGTACCTTTAATACATAATATTGCTAATCATTTAAGCTTCATATCCTGAAAATATCAAAGTAGCAAAATGCTCCTAGAAAAAGTTTCACATATTTGTCTTGAATAATTCCTCGAAAAATGGCTCGAAATGTTTAAGTGGCTGGTTAACCACCAAGACCCCCGAATTTTCTTGTACCTTTAATACATAATATTACTAATCATTTAAGCTTCATATGCTGAAAATATCAAAGTAGCAAAATGCTCCTAGAATAAGTTTCACATATTTGTCTTTAATAATTCCTCGAAAAATGGCTCGAAATGTTTAAGTGGCTGGTTAACCACCAAGACCCCCGAATTTTCTTGTACCTTTAATACATAAAATTAATAATCATATAAGCTTCCTATCTTGAAAATATAAATGTAGCAAAATGCTCCTAGAAAAAGTTTCACATATTTGTCTTGAATAATTCCTCGAAAAATGGCTCGAAATGTTTAATTGGCGGGCTAACCACCAAGACCCCCGAATTTTCTTGTACCTTTAATACATAATATTAGTAACCATAAAAGCTTCATATCTTGAAAATATCAAAGTAGCAAAATGCTCCTAGAAAAAGTTTCACATATTTGTCTTGAATAATTTCTCGAAAAATGGCTCGAAATGTTTAAGTGGCGGGCTAACCACCAAGACCCCTGAATTTTCTTGTACCTTTAATACATAATATTACTAATCATAAAAGCTTCATATCTTGAAAATATCAAAGTAGCAAAATGCTCCTAGAAAAAGTTTCACATATTTGTCTTGAATAATTCCTCGAAAAATGGCTCGAAATATTTAAGTGGCGGGCTAACCACCAAGACCCCCGAATTTTCTTGTACCTTTAATACATAATATTACTAATCATTTAAGCTTCATATCCTGAAAATATCAAAGTAGCAAAATGCTCCTAGAAAAAGTTTCCATATTTGTCTTGAATAATTCCTCGAAAAATGGCTCGAAATGTTTAAGTGGCGGGCTAACCACCAAGACCCCCGAATTTTCTTGTACCTTTAATACATAATATTACTAATCATTTAAGCTTCATATCCTGAAAATATCAAAGTAGCAAAATGCTCCTAGAAAAAGTTTCCATATTTGTCTTGAATAATTCCTCGAAAAATGGCCCGAAATGTTTAAGTGGCGGGCTAACCACCAAGACCCCTGAATTTTCTTGTACCTTTAATACATAATATTACTAATCATTTAAGCTTCATATCCTGAAAATATCAAAGTAGCAAAATGCTCCTAGAAAAAGTTTCACATATTTGTCTTGAATAATTCCTCGAAAAATGGCCCGAAATGTTTAAGTGGCGGGCTAACCACCAAGACCCCCGAATTTTCTTGTACCTTTAATACATAAAATTAACAATCATATAAGCTTCCTATCTTGAAAATATAAATGTAGCAAACTGCTCCTAGAAAAAGTTTCACATATTTGTCTTGAATAATTCCTCGAAAAATGGCCCGAAATGTTTAAGTGGCGGGCTAACCACCAAGACCCCTGAATTTTCTTGTACCTTTAATACATAATATTACTAATCATTTAAGCTTCATATCCTGAATATATCAAAGTAGCAAAATGCTCCTAGAAAAAGTTTCACATATTTGTCTTGAATAATTCCTCGAAAAATGGCTCGAAATGTTTAAGTGGCGGGCTATCCACCAAGACCCCCGAATTTTCTTATACGTTTAATACATAATATTACTAATCATTTAAGCTTCATATCCTGAAAATATCAAAGTAGCAGAATGCTCCTAGAAAAAGTTTCACATATTTGTCTTGAATAATTCCTCGAAAAATGGCTCGAAATGTTTAAGTGGCTGGTTAACCACCAAGACCCCCGAATTTTCTTGTACCTTTAATACATAATATTACTAATCATTTAAGCTTCATATCCTGAAAATATCAAAGTAGCAAAATGCTCCTAGAAAATTTTCACATATTTGTCTTGAATAATTCCTCGAAAAATGGCTCGAAATGTTTAAGTGGCGGGCTAACCACCAAGACCCCCGAATTTTCTTGTACCTTTAATACAAAATATTACTAATCATTTAAGCTTCTTATCCTGAAAATATCAAAGTAGCAAATTGCTCCTAGAAAAAGTTTCACATATTTGTCTTGAATAATTCCTCGAAAAATGGCTCGAAATGTTTAAGTGGCTGGTTAACCACCAAGACCCCGAATTTTCTTGTACCTTTAATACATAATATTACTAATCATTTAAGCTTCATATCCTGAAAATATCAAAGTAGCAAAATACTCCTAGAAAAAGTTTCACATATTTGTCTTGAATAATTCCTCGAAAAATGGCTCGAAATGTTTAAGTGGCGGGCTAACCACCAAGACCCCCGAATTTTCTTGTACCTTTAATACATAATATTACTAATCATTTAAGCTTCATATCCTGAAAATATCAAAGTAGCAAAATGCTCCTAGAAAAAGTTTCCATATTTGTCTTGAATAATTCCTCGAAAAATGGCTCGAAATGTTTAAGTGGCGGGCTAACCACTAAGACCCCCGAATTTTCTTGTACCTTTAATACATAATATTACTAATCATTTAAGCTTCATATCCTGAATATATCAAAGTAGCAAAATGCTCCTAGAAAAAGTTTCACATATTTGTCTTGAATAATTCCTCGAAAAATGGCTCGAAATGTTTAAGTGGCGGGCTATCCACCAAGACCCCCGAATTTTCTTATACGTTTAATACATAATATTACTAATCATTTAAGCTTCATATCCTGAAAATATCAAAGTAGCAAAATGCTCCTAGAAAAAGTTTCACATATTTGTCTTGAATAATTCCTCGAAAAATGGCTCGAAATGTTT
This sequence comes from Rhagonycha lutea, assembly GCA_958510855.1. Classification (NCBI taxonomy): domain Eukaryota; kingdom Metazoa; phylum Arthropoda; class Insecta; order Coleoptera; family Cantharidae; genus Rhagonycha; species Rhagonycha lutea. The sequence goes on from OY294036.1 coordinate 86,808,941, forward strand.
AAGTGGCTGGTTAACCACCAAGACCCCCGAATTTTCTTGTACCTTTAATACATAATATTACTAATCATTTAAGCTTCATATCCTGAAAATATCAAAGTAGCAAAATGCTCCTAGAAAATTTTCACATATTTGTCTTGAATAATTCCTCGAAAAATGGCTCGAAATGTTTAAGTGGCGGGCTAACCACCAAGACCCCCGAATTTTCTTGTACCTTTAATACAAAATATTACTAATCATTTAAGCTTCTTATCCTGAAAATATCAAAGTAGCAAATTGCTCCTAGAAAAAGTTTCACATATTTGTCTTGAATAATTCCTCGAAAAATGGCTCGAAATGTTTAAGTGGCTGGTTAACCACCAAGACCCCGAATTTTCTTGTACCTTTAATACATAATATTACTAATCATTTAAGCTTCATATCCTGAAAATATCAAAGTAGCAAAATGCTCCTAGAAAAAGTTTCACATATTTGTCTTGAATAATTCCTCGAAAAATGGCTCGAAATGTTTAAGTGGCTGGTTAACTACCAAGACCCCGAATTTTCTTGTACCTTTAATACATAATATTACTAATCATTTAAGCTTCATATCCTGAAAATATCAAAGTAGCAAAATACTCCTAGAAAAAGTTTCACATATTTGTCTTGAATAATTCCTCGAAAAATGGCTCGAAATGTTTAAGTGGCGGGCTAACCACCAAGACCCCCGAATTTTCTTGTACCTTTAATACATAATATTACTAATCATTTAAGCTTCATATCCTGAAAATATCAAAGTAGCAAAATGCTCCTAGAAAAAGTTTCCATATTTGTCTTGAATAATTCCTCGAAAAATGGCTCGAAATGTTTAAGTGGCGGGCTAACCACTAAGACCCCCGAATTTTCTTGTACCTTTAATACATAATATTACTAATCATTTAAGCTTCATATGCTGAAAATATCAAAGTAGCAAAATGCTCCTAGAATAAGTTTCACATATTTGTCTTTAATAATTCCTCGAAAAATGGCTCGAAATGTTTAAGTGGCTGGTTAACCACCAAGACCCCCGAATTTTCTTGTACCTTTAATACATAAAATTAATAATCATATAAGCTTCCTATCTTGAAAATATAAATGTAGCAAAATGCTCCTAGAAAAAGTTTCACATATTTGTCTTGAATAATTCCTCGAAAAATGGCTCGAAATGTTTAATTGGCGGGCTAACCACCAAGACCCCCGAATTTTCTTGTACCTTTAATACATAATATTAGTAACCATAAAAGCTTCATATCTTGAAAATATCAAAGTAGCAAAATGCTCCTAGAAAAAGTTTCACATATTTGTCTTGAATAATTCCTCGAAAAATGGCCCGAAATGTTTAAGTGGCGGGCTAACCACCAAGACCCCTGAATTTTCTTGTACCTTTAATACATAATATTACTAATCATTTAATCTTCATATCCTGAATATATCAAAGTAGCAAAATGCTCCTAGAAAAAGTTTCACATATTTGTCTTGAATAATTCCTCGAAAAATGGCTCGAAATGTTTAAGTGGCGGGCTAACCACCAAGACCCCCGAATTTTCTTGTACCTTTAATACATAATATTACTAATCATTTAAGCTTCATATCCTGAAAATATCAAAGTAGCAAAATGCTCCTAGAAAAAGTTTCACATATTTGTCTTGAATAATTCCTCGAAAAATGGCTCGAAATGTTTAACTGGCGGGCTAACCACCAAGACCCCCGAATTTTCTTGTACCTTTAATACATAATATTACTAATCATTTAAGCTTCATATCCTGAAAATATCAAAGTAGCAAAATGCTCCTAGAAAAAGTTTCACATATTTGTCTTGAATAATTCCTCGAAAAATGGCTCGAAATATTTAAGTGGCGGGCTAACCACCAAGACCCCCGAATTTTCTTGTACCTTTAATACATAATATTACTAATCATTTAAGCTTCATATCCTGAAAATATCAAAGTAGCAAAATGCTCCTAGAAAAAGTTTCCATATTTGTCTTGAATAATTCCTCGAAAAATGGCTCGAAATGTTTAAGTGGCGGGCTAACCACCAAGACCCCCGAATTTTCTTGTACCTTTAATACATAATATTACTAATCATTTAAGCTTCATATCCTGAAAATATCAAAGTAGCAAAATGCTCCTAGAAAAAGTTTCACATATTTGTCTTGAATAATTCCTCGAAAAATGTCTCGAAATATTTAAGTGGCGGGCTAACCACCAAGACCCCCGAATTTTCTTGTACCTTTAATACATAATATTACTAATCATTTAAGCTTCATATCTTGAAAATATCAAAGTAGCAAAATGCTCCTAGAAAAAGTTTCACATATTTGTCTTGAATAATTCATCGAAAAATGGCCCGAAATGTTTAAGTGGCGGGCTAACCACCAAGACCCCCGAATTTTCTTGTGCCTTTAAAACATAATATTAATAATCATTTAAGCTTCATATCCTGAATATATCAAAGTAGCAAAATGCTCCTAGAAAAAGTTTCACATATTTGTCTTGAATAATTCCTCGAAAAATGGTTCGAAATGTTTAAGTGGCTGGTTAACCTCCAAGACCCCGGAATTTTCTTGTACCTTTAATACATAATATTACTAATCATTTAAGCTTCATATCCTGAAAATATCAAAGTAGCAAAATGCTCCTAGAAAAAGTTTCACATATTTGTCTTTAATAATTCCTCGAAAAATGGCTCGAAATGTTTAAGTGGCGGGCTAACCACCAAGACCCCCGAATTTTCTTGTACCTTTAATACATAATAGTACTAATCATTTAAGCTTCATATCCTGAAAATATCAAAGTAGCAAAATGCTCCTAGAAAAAGTTTCACATATTTGTCTTTAATAATTCCTCGAAAAATGGCTCGAAATCTTTAAGTGGCGGGCTAACCACCAAGACCCCCGAATTTTCTTGTACCTTTAATACATAATATTGCTAATCATTTAAGCTTCATATCCTGAAAATATCAAAGTAGCAAAATGCTCCTAGAAAAAGTTTCACATATTTGTCTTGAATAATTCCTCGAAAAATGGCTCGAAATGTTTAAGTGGCTGGTTAACCACCAAGACCCCCGAATTTTCTTGTACTTTTAATACATAATATTACTAATCATTTAAGCTTCATATGCTGAAAATATCAAAGTAGCAAAATGCTCCTAGAATAAGTTTCACATATTTGTCTTTAATAATTCCTCGAAAAATGGCTCGAAATGTTTAAGTGGCTGGTTAAACACCAAGACCCCCGAATTTTCTTGTACCTTTAATACATAAAATTAATAATCATATAAGCTTCCTATCTTGAAAATATAAATGTAGCAAAATGCTCCTAGAAAAAGTTTCACATATTTGTCTTGAATAATTCCTCGAAAAATGGCTCGAAATGTTTAATTGGCGGGCTAACCACCAAGACCCCCGAATTTTCTTGTACCTTTAATACATAATATTAGTAACCATAAAAGCTTCATATCTTGAAAATATCAAAGTAGCAAAATGCTCCTAGAAAAAGTTTCACATATTTGTCTTGAATAATTTCTCGAAAAATGGCTCGAAATGTTTAAGTGGCGGGCTAACCACCAAGACCCCTGAATTTTCTTGTACCTTTAATACATAATATTACTAATCATAAAAGCTTCATATCTTGTAAATATCAAAGTAGCAAAATGCTCCTAGAAAAAGTTTCACATATTTGTCTTGAATAATTCCTCGAAAAATGGCCCGAAATGTTTAAGTGGCGGGCTAACCACCAAGACCCCTGAATTTTCTTGTACCTTTAATACATAATATTACTAATCATTTAAGCTTCATATCCTGAAAATATCAAAGTAGCAAAATGCTCCTAGAAAAAGTTTCACATATTTGTCTTGAATAATTCCTCGAAAAATGGCTCGAAATATTTAAGTGGCGGGCTAACCACCAAGACCCCCGAATTTTCTTGTACCTTTAATACATAATATTACTAATCATTTAAGCTTCATATCCTGAAAATATCAAAGTAGCAAAATGCTCCTAGAAAAAGTTTCCATATTTGTCTTGAATAATTCCTCGAAAAATGGCTCGAAATGTTTAAGTGGCGGGCTAACCACCAAGACCCCCGAATTTTCTTGTACCTTTAATACATAATATTACTAATCATTTAAGCTTCATATCCTGAAAATATCAAAGTAGCAAAATGCTCCTAGAAAAAGTTTCCATATTTGTCTTGAATAATTCCTCGAAAAATGGCCCGAAATGTTTAAGTGGCGGGCTAACCACCAAGACCCCTGAATTTTCTTGTACCTTTAATACATAATATTACTAATCATTTAAGCTTCATATCCTGAAAATATCAAAGTAGCAAAATGCTCCTAGAAAAAGTTTCACATATTTGTCTTGAATAATTCCTCGAAAAATGGCCCGAAATGTTTAAGTGGCGGGCTAACCACCAAGACCCCCGAATTTTCTTGTACCTTTAATACATAAAATTAACAATCATATAAGCTTCCTATCTTGAAAATATAAATGTAGCAAACTGCTCCTAGAAAAAGTTTCACATATTTGTCTTGAATAATTCCTCGAAAAATGGCCCGAAATGTTTAAGTGGCGGGCTAACCACCAAGACCCCTGAATTTTCTTGTACCTTTAATACATAATATTACTAATCATTTAAGCTTCATATCCTGAATATATCAAAGTAGCAAAATGCTCCTAGAAAAAGTTTCACATATTTGTCTTGAATAATTCCTCGAAAAATGGCTCGAAATGTTTAAGTGGCGGGCTATCCACCAAGACCCCCGAATTTTCTTATACGTTTAATACATAATATTACTAATCATTTAAGCTTCATATCCTGAAAATATCAAAGTAGCAAAATGCTCCTAGAAAAAGTTTCACATATTTGTCTTGAATAATTCCTCGAAAAATGGCTCGAAATGTTTAAGTGGCTGGTTAACCACCAAGACCCCCGAATTTTCTTGTACCTTTAATACATAATATTACTAATCATTTAAGCTTCATATCCTGAAAATATCAAAGTAGCAAAATGCTCCTAGAAAATTTTCACATATTTGTCTTGAATAATTCCTCGAAAAATGGCTCGAAATGTTTAAGTGGCGGGCTAACCACCAAGACCCCCGAATTTTCTTGTACCTTTAATACAAAATATTACTAATCATTTAAGCTTCTTATCCTGAAAATATCAAAGTAGCAACTTGCTCCTAGAAAAAGTTTCACATATTTGTCTTGAATAATTCCTCGAAAAATGGCTCGAAATGTTTAAGTGGCTGGTTAACCACCAAGACCCCGAATTTTCTTGTACCTTTAATACATAATATTACTAATCATTTAAGCTTCATATCCTGAAAATATCAAAGTAGCAAAATGCTCCTAGAAAAAGTTTCACATATTTGTCTTGAATAATTCCTCGAAAAATGGCTCGAAATGTTTAAGTGGCTGGTTAACCACCAAGACCCCGAATTTTCTTGTACCTTTAATACATAATATTACTAATCATTTAAGCTTCATATCCTGAAAATATCAAAGTAGCAAAATGCTCCTAGAAAAAGTTTCCATATTTGTCTTGAATAATTCCTCGAAAAATGGCTCGAAATGTTTAAGTGGCGGGCTAACCACTAAGACCCCCGAATTTTCTTGTACCTTTAATACATAATATTACTAATCATTTAAGCTTCATATGCTGAAAATATCAAAGTAGCAAAATGCTCCTAGAATAAGTTTCACATATTTGTCTTTAATAATTCCTCGAAAAATGGCTCGAAATGTTTAAGTGGCTGGTTAACCACCAAGACCCCCGAATTTTCTTGTACCTTTAATACATAAAATTAACAATCATATAAGCTTCCTATCTTGAAAATATAAATGTAGCAAAATGCTCCTAGAAAAAGTTTCCATATTTGTCTTGAATAATTCCTCGAAAAATGGCTCGAAATGTTTAAGTGGCGGGCTAACCACCAAGACCCCCGAATTTTCTTGTACCTTTAATACATAATATTACTAATCATTTAAGCTTCATATCCTGAAAATATCAAAGTAGCAAAATGCTCCTAGAAAAAGTTTCCATATTTGTCTTGAATAATTCCTCGAAAAATGGCCCGAAATGTTTAAGTGGCGGGCTAACCACCAAGACCCCTGAATTTTCTTGTACCTTTAATACATAATATTACTAATCATTTAAGCTTCATATCCTGAAAATATCAAAGTAGCAAAATGCTCCTAGAAAAAGTTTCACATATTTGTCTTGAATAATTCCTCGAAAAATGGCCCGAAATGTTTAAGTGGCGGGCTTACCACCAAGACCCCCGAATTTTCTTGTACCTTTAATACATAAAATTAACAATCATATAAGCTTCCTATCTTGAAAATATAAATGTAGCAAACTGCTCCTAGAAAAAGTTTCACATATTTGTCTTGAATAATTCCTCGAAAAATGGCCCGAAATGTTTAAGTGGCGGGCTAACCACCAAGACCCCTGAATTTTCTTGTACCTTTAATACATAATATTACTAATCATTTAAGCTTCATATCCTGAATATATCAAAGTAGCAAAATGCTCCTAGAAAAAGTTTCACATATTTGTCTTGAATAATTCCTCGAAAAATGGCTCGAAATGTTTAAGTGGCGGGCTATCCACCAAGACCCCCGAATTTTCTTATACGTTTAATACATAATATTACTAATCATTTAAGCTTCATATCCTGAAAATATCAAAGTAGCAAAATGCTCCTAGAAAAAGTTTCACATATTTGTCTTGAATAATTCCTCGAAAAATGGCTCGAAATGTTTAAGTGGCTGGTTAACCACCAAGACCCCCGAATTTTCTTGTACCTTTAATACATAATATTACTAATCATTTAAGCTTCATATCCTGAAAATATCAAAGTAGCAAAATGCTCCTAGAAAATTTTCACATATTTGTCTTGAATAATTCCTCGAAAAATGGCTCGAAATGTTTAAGTGGCGGGCTATCCACCAAGACCCCCGAATTTTCTTATACGTTTAATACATAATATTACTAATCATTTAAGCTTCATATCCTGAATATATCAAAGTAGCAAAATGCTCCTAGAAAAAGTTTCACATATTTGTCTTGAATAATTCCTCGAAAAATGGTTCGAAATGTTTAAGTGGCTGGTTAACCTCCAAGACCCCGGAATTTTCTTGTACCTTTAATACATAATATTACTAATCATTTAAGCTTCATATCCTGAAAATATCAAAGTAGCAAAATGCTCCTAGAAAAAGTTTCACATATTTGTCTTTAATAATTCCTCGAAAAATGGCTCGAAATGTTTAAGTGGCGGGCTAACCACCAAGACCCCCGAATTTTCTTGTACCTTTAATACATAATAGTACTAATCATTTAAGCTTCATATCCTGAAAATATCAAAGTAGCAAAATGCTCCTAGAAAAAGTTTCACATATTTGTCTTTAATAATTCCTCGAAAAATGGCTCGAAATCTTTAAGTGGCGGGCTAACCACCAAGACCCCCGAATTTTCTTGTACCTTTAATACATAATATTGCTAATCATTTAAGCTTCATATCCTGAAAATATCAAAGTAGCAAAATGCTCCTAGAAAACGTTTCACATATTTGTCTTGAATAATTCCTCGAAAAATGGCTCGAAATGTTTAAGTGGCTGGTTAACCACCAAGACCCCCGAATTTTCTTGTACTTTTAATACATAATATTACTAATCATTTAAGCTTCATATGCTGAAAATATCAAAGTAGCAAAATGCTCCTAGAATAAGTTTCACATATTTGTCTTTAATAATTCCTCGAAAAATGGCTCGAAATGTTTAAGTGGCTGGTTAAACACCAAGACCCCCGAATTTTCTTGTACCTTTAATACATAAAATTAATAATCATATAAGCTTCCTATCTTGAAAATATAAATGTAGCAAAATGCTCCTAGAAAAAGTTTCACATATTTGTCTTGAATAATTCCTCGAAAAATGGCTCGAAATGTTTAATTGGCGGGCTAACCACCAAGACCCCCGAATTTTCTTGTACCTTTAATACATAATATTAGTAACCATAAAAGCTTCATATCTTGAAAATATCAAAGTAGCAAAATGCTCCTAGAAAAAGTTTCACATATTTGTCTTGAATAATTTCTCGAAAAATGGCTCGAAATGTTTAAGTGGCGGGCTAACCACCAAGACCCCTGAATTTTCTTGTACCTTTAATACATAATATTACTAATCATAAAAGCTTCATATCTTGAAAATATCAAAGTAGCAAAATGCTCCTAGAAAAAGTTTCACATATTTGTCTTGAATAATTCCTCGAAAAATGGCCCGAAATGTTTAAGTGGCGGGCTAACCACCAAGACCCCTGAATTTTCTTGTACCTTTAATACATAATATTACTAATCATTTAAGCTTCATATCCTGAAAATATCAAAGTAGCAAAATGCTCCTAGATAAAGTTTCACATATTTGTCTTGAATAATTCCTCGAAAAATGGCTCGAAATATTTAAGTGGCGGGCTAACCACCAAGACCCCCGAATTTTCTTGTACCTTTAATACATAATATTACTAATCATTTAAGCTTCATATCCTGAAAATATCAAAGTAGCAAAATGCTCCTAGAAAAAGTTTCCATATTTGTCTTGAATAATTCCTCGAAAAATGGCTCGAAATGTTTAAGTGGCGGGCTAACCACCAAGACCCCCGAATTTTCTTGTACCTTTAATACATAATATTACTAATCATTTAAGCTTCATATCCTGAAAATATCAAAGTAGCAAAATGCTCCTAGAAAAAGTTTCCATATTTGTCTTGAATAATTCCTCGAAAAATGGCCCGAAATGTTTAAGTGGCGGGCTAACCACCAAGACCCCTGAATTTTCTTGTACCTTTAATACATAATATTACTAATCATTTAAGCTTCATATCCTGAAAATATCAAAGTAGCAAAATGCTCCTAGAAAAAGTTTCACATATTTGTCTTGAATAATTCCTCGAAAAATGGCCCGAAATGTTTAAGTGGCGGGCTAACCACCAAGACCCCCGAATTTTCTTGTACCTTTAATACATAAAATTAACAATCATATAAGCTTCCTATCTTGAAAATATAAATGTAGCAAACTGCTCCTAGAAAAAGTTTCACATATTTGTCTTGAATAATTCCTCGAAAAATGGCCCGAAATGTTTAAGTGGCGGGCTAACCACCAAGACCCCTGAATTTTCTTGTACCTTTAATACATAATATTACTAATCATTTAAGCTTCATATCCTGAATATATCAAAGTAGCAAAATGCTCCTAGAAAAAGTTTCACATATTTGTCTTGAATAATTCCTCGAAAAATGGCTCGAAATGTTTAAGTGGCGGGCTATCCACCAAGACCCCCGAATTTTCTTATACGTTTAATACATAATATTACTAATCATTTAAGCTTCATATCCTGAAAATATCAAAGTAGCAAAATGCTCCTAGAAAAAGTTTCACATATTTGTCTTGAATAATTCCTCGAAAAATGGCTCGAAATGTTTAAGTGGCTGGTTAACCACCAAGACCCCCGAATTTTCTTGTACCTTTAATACATAATATTACTAATCATTTAAGCTTCATATCCTGAAAATATCAAAGTAGCAAAATGCTCCTAGAAAATTTTCACATATTTGTCTTGAATAATTCCTCGAAAAATGGCTCGAAATGTTTAAGTGGCGGGCTAACCACCAAGACCCCCGAATTTTCTTGTACCTTTAATACAAAATATTACTAATCATTTAAGCTTCTTATCCTGAAAATATCAAAGTAGCAACTTGCTCCTAGAAAAAGTTTCACATATTTGTCTTGAATAATTCCTCGAAAAATGGCTCGAAATGTTTAAGTGGCTGGTTAACCACCAAGACCCCGAATTTTCTTGTACCTTTAATACATAATATTACTAATCATTTAAGCTTCATATCCTGAAAATATCAAAGTAGCAAAATGCTCCTAGAAAAAGTTTCACATATTTGTCTTGAATAATTCCTCGAAAAATGGCTCGAAATGTTTAAGTGGCTGGTTAACCACCAAGACCCCGAATTTTCTTGTACCTTTAATACATAATATTACTAATCATTTAAGCTTCATATCCTGAAAATATCAAAGTAGCAAAATGCTCCTAGAAAAAGTTTCCATATTTGTCTTGAATAATTCCTCGAAAAATGGCTCGAAATGTTTAAGTGGCGGGCTAACCACTAAGACCCCCGAATTTTCTTGTACCTTTAATACATAATATTACTAATCATTTAAGCTTCATATGCTGAAAATATCAAAGTAGCAAAATGCTCCTAGAATAAGTTTCACATATTTGTCTTTAATAATTCCTCGAAAAATGGCTCGAAATGTTTAAGTGGCTGGTTAACCACCAAGACCCCCGAATTTTCTTGTACCTTTAATACATAAAATTAACAATCATATAAGCTTCCTATCTTGAAAATATAAATGTAGCAAAATGCTCCTAGAAAAAGTTTCCATATTTGTCTTGAATAATTCCTCGAAAAATGGCTCGAAATGTTTAAGTGGCGGGCTAACCACCAAGACCCCCGAATTTTCTTGTACCTTTAATACATAATATTACTAATCATTTAAGCTTCATATCCTGAAAATATCAAAGTAGCAAAATGCTCCTAGAAAAAGTTTCCATATTTGTCTTGAATAATTCCTCGAAAAATGGCCCGAAATGTTTAAGTGGCGGGCTAACCACCAAGACCCCTGAATTTTCTTGTACCTTTAATACATAATATTACTAATCATTTAAGCTTCATATCCTGAAAATATCAAAGTAGCAAAATGCTCCTAGAAAAAGTTTCACATATTTGTCTTGAATAATTCCTCGAAAAATGGCCCGAAATGTTTAAGTGGCGGGCTAACCACCAAGACCCCCGAATTTTCTTGTACCTTTAATACATAAAATTAACAATCATATAAGCTTCCTATCTTGAAAATATAAATGTAGCAAACTGCTCCTAGAAAAAGTTTCACATATTTGTCTTGAATAATTCCTCGAAAAATGGCCCGAAATGTTTAAGTGGCGGGCTAACCACCAAGACCCCTGAATTTTCTTGTACCTTTAATACATAATATTACTAATCATTTAAGCTTCATATCCTGAATATATCAAAGTAGCAAAATGCTCCTAGAAAAAGTTTCACATATTTGTCTTGAATAATTCTTCGAAAAATGGCTCGAAATGTTTAAGTGGCGGGCTATCCACCAAGACCCCCGAATTTTCTTATACGTTTAATACATAATATTACTAATCATTTAAGCTTCATATCCTGAAAATATCAAAGTAGCAAAATGCTCCTAGAAAAAGTTTCACATATTTGTCTTGAATAATTCCTCGAAAAATGGCTCGAAATGTTTAAGTGGCTGGTTAACCACCAAGACCCCCGAATTTTCTTGTACCTTTAATACATAATATTACTAATCATTTAAGCTTCATATCCTGAAAATATCAAAGTAGCAAAATGCTCCTAGAAAATTTTCACATATTTGTCTTGAATAATTCCTCGAAAAATGGCTCGAAATGTTTAAGTGGCGGGCTAACCACCAAGACCCCCGAATTTTCTTGTACCTTTAATACAAAATATTACTAATCATTTAAGCTTCTTATCCTGAAAATATCAAAGTAGCAACTTGCTCCTAGAAAAAGTTTCACATATTTGTCTTGAATAATTCCTCGAAAAATGGCTCGAAATGTTTAAGTGGCTGGTTAACCACCAAGACCCCGAATTTTCTTGTACCTTTAATACATAATATTACTAATCATTTAAGCTTCATATCCTGAAAATATCAAAGTAGCAAAATGCTCCTAGAAAAAGTTTCACATATTTGTCTTGAATAATTCCTCGAAAAATGGCTCGAAATGTTTAAGTGGCTGGTTAACCACCAAGACCCCGAATTTTCTTGTACCTTTAATACATAATATTACTAATCATTTAAGCTTCATATCCTGAAAATATCAAAGTAGCAAAATGCTCCTAGAAAAAGTTTCCATATTTGTCTTGAATAATTCCTCGAAAAATGGCTCGAAATGTTTAAGTGGCGGGCTAACCACTAAGACCCCCGAATTTTCTTGTACCTTTAATACATAATATTACTAATCATTTAAGCTTCATATGCTGAAAATATCAAAGTAGCAAAATGCTCCTAGAATAAGTTTCACATATTTGTCTTTAATAATTCCTCGAAAAATGGCTCGAAATGTTTAAGTGGCTGGTTAACCACCAAGACCCCCGAATTTTCTTGTACCTTTAATACATAAAATTAATAATCATATAAGCTTCCTATCTTGAAAATATAAATGTAGCAAAATGCTCCTAGAAAAAGTTTCACATATTTGTCTTGAATAATTCCTCGAAAAATGGCTCGAAATGTTTAATTGGCGGGCTAACCACCAAGACCCCCGAATTTTCTTGTACCTTTAATACATAATATTAGTAACCATAAAAGCTTCATATCTTGAAAATATCAAAGTAGCAAAATGCTCCTAGAAAAAGTTTCACATATTTGTCTTGAATAATTCCTCGAAAAATGGCCCGAAATGTTTAAGTGGCGGGCTAACCACCAAGACCCCTGAATTTTCTTGTACCTTTAATACATAATATTACTAATCATTTAATCTTCATATCCTGAATATATCAAAGTAGCAAAATGCTCCTAGAAAAAGTTTCACATATTTGTCTTGAATAATTCCTCGAAAAATGGCTCGAAATGTTTAAGTGGCGGGCTAACCACCAAGACCCCCGAATTTTCTTGTACCTTTAATACATAATATTACTAATCATTTAAGCTTCATATCCTGAAAATATCAAAGTAGCAAAATGCTCCTAGAAAAAGTTTCACATATTTGTCTTGAATAATTCCTCGAAAAATGGCTCGAAATGTTTAAGTGGCGGGCTAACCACCAAGACCCCCGAATTTTCTTGTACCTTTAATACATAATATTACTAATCATTTAAGCTTCATATCCTGAAAATATCAAAGTAGCAAAATGCTCCTAGAAAAAGTTTCACATATTTGTCTTGAATAATTCCTCGAAAAATGGCTCGAAATATTTAAGTGGCGGGCTAACCACCAAGACCCCCGAATTTTCTTGTACCTTTAATACATAATATTACTAATCATTTAAGCTTCATATCCTGAAAATATCAAAGTAGCAAAATGCTCCTAGAAAAAGTTTCCATATTTGTCTTGAATAATTCCTCGAAAAATGGCTCGAAATGTTTAAGTGGCGGGCTAACCACCAAGACCCCCGAATTTTCTTGTACCTTTAATACATAATATTACTAATCATTTAAGCTTCATATCCTGAAAATATCAAAGTAGCAAAATGCTCCTAGAAAAAGTTTCACATATTTGTCTTGAATAATTCCTCGAAAAATGGCTCGAAATATTTAAGTGGCAGGCTAACCACCAAGACCCCCGAATTTTCTTGTACCTTTAATACATAATATTACTAATCATTTAAGCTTCATATCTTGAAAATATCAAAGTAGCAAAATGCTCCTAGAAAAAGTTTCACATATTTGTCTTGAATAATTCATCGAAAAATGGCCCGAAATGTTTAAGTGGCGGGCTAACCACCAAGACCCCCGAATTTTCTTGTGCCTTTAAAACATAATATTAATAATCATTTAAGCTTCATATCCTGAATATATCAAAGTAGCAAAATGCTCCTAGAAAAAGTTTCACATATTTGTCTTGAATAATTCCTCGAAAAATGGTTCGAAATGTTTAAGTGGCTGGTTAACCTCCAAGACCCCGGAATTTTCTTGTACCTTTAATACATAATATTACTAATCATTTAAGCTTCATATCCTGAAAATATCAAAGTAGCAAAATGCTCCTAGAAAAAGTTTCACATATTTGTCTTTAATAATTCCTCGAAAAATGGCTCGAAATGTTTAAGTGGCGGGCTAACCACCAAGACCCCCGAATTTTCTTGTACCTTTAATACATAATAGTACTAATCATTTAAGCTTCATATCCTGAAAATATCAAAGTAGCAAAATGCTCCTAGAAAAAGTTTCACATATTTGTCTTTAATAATTCCTCGAAAAATGGCTCGAAATCTTTAAGTGGCGGGCTAACCACCAAGACCCCCGAATTTTCTTGTACCTTTAATACATAATATTGCTAATCATTTAAGCTTCATATCCTGAAAATATCAAAGTAGCAAAATGCTCCTAGAAAAAGTTTCACATATTTGTCTTGAATAATTCCTCGAAAAATGGCTCGAAATGTTTAAGTGGCTGGTTAACCACCAAGACCCCCGAATTTTCTTGTACTTTTAATACATAATATTACTAATCATTTAAGCTTCATATGCTGAAAATATCAAAGTAGCAAAATGCTCCTAGAATAAGTTTCACATATTTGTCTTTAATAATTCCTCGAAAAATGGCTCGAAATGTTTAAGTGGCTGGTTAACCACCAAGACCCCCGAATTTTCTTGTACCTTTAATACATAAAATTAATAATCATATAAGCTTCCTATCTTGAAAATATAAATGTAGCAAAATGCTCCTAGAAAAAGTTTCACATATTTGTCTTGAATAATTCCTCGAAAAATGGCTCGAAATGTTTAATTGGCGGGCTAACCACCAAGACCCCCGAATTTTCTTGTACCTTTAATACATAATATTAGTAACCATAAAAGCTTCATATCTTGAAAATATCAAAGTAGCAAAATGCTCCTAGAAAAAGTTTCACATATTTGTCTTGAATAATTTCTCGAAAAATGGCTCGAAATGTTTAAGTGGCGGGCTAACCACCAAGACCCCTGAATTTTCTTGTACCTTTAATACATAATATTACTAATCATAAAAGCTTCATATCTTGAAAATATCAAAGTAGCAAAATGCTCCTAGAAAAAGTTTCACATATTTGTCTTGAATAATTCCTCGAAAAATGGCCCGAAATGTTTAAGTGGCGGGCTAACCACCAAGACCCCTGAATTTTCTTGTACCTTTAATACATAATATTACTAATCATTTAAGCTTCATATCCTGAAAATATCAAAGTAGCAAAATGCTCCTAGAAAAAGTTTCACATATTTGTCTTGAATAATTCCTCGAAAAATGGCTCGAAATATTTAAGTGGCGGGCTAACCACCAAGACCCCCGAATTTTCTTGTACCTTTAATACATAAAATTAACAATCATATAAGCTTCCTATCTTGAAAATATAAATGTAGCAAAATGCTCCTAGAAAAAGTTTCCATATTTGTCTTGAATAATTCCTCGAAAAATGGCTCGAAATGTTTAAGTGGCGGGCTAACCACCAAGACCCCCGAATTTTCTTGTACCTTTAATACATAATATTACTAATCATTTAAGCTTCATATCCTGAAAATATCAAAGTAGCAAAATGCTCCTAGAAAAAGTTTCCATATTTGTCTTGAATAATTCCTCGAAAAATGGCCCGAAATGTTTAAGTGGCGGGCTAACCACCAAGACCCCTGAATTTTCTTGTACCTTTAATACATAATATTACTAATCATTTAAGCTTCATATCCTGAAAATATCAAAGTAGCAAAATGCTCCTAGAAAAAGTTTCACATATTTGTCTTGAATAATTCCTCGAAAAATGGCCCGAAATGTTTAAGTGGCGGGCTAACCACCAAGACCCCCGAATTTTCTTGTACCTTTAATACATAAAATTAACAATCATATAAGCTTCCTATCTTGAAAATATAAATGTAGCAAACTGCTCCTAGAAAAAGTTTCACATATTTGTCTTGAATAATTCCTCGAAAAATGGCCCGAAATGTTTAAGTGGCGGGCTAACCACCAAGACCCCTGAATTTTCTTGTACCTTTAATACATAATATTACTAATCATTTAAGCTTCATATCCTGAATATATCAAAGTAGCAAAATGCTCCTAGAAAAAGTTTCACATATTTGTCTTGAATAATTCTTCGAAAAATGGCTCGAAATGTTTAAGTGGCGGGCTATCCACCAAGACCCCCGAATTTTCTTATACGTTTAATACATAATATTACTAATCATTTAAGCTTCATATCCTGAAAATATCAAAGTAGCAAAATGCTCCTAGAAAAAGTTTCACATATTTGTCTTGAATAATTCCTCGAAAAATGGCTCGAAATGTTTAAGTGGCTGGTTAACCACCAAGACCCCCGAATTTTCTTGTACCTTTAATACATAATATTACTAATCATTTAAGCTTCATATCCTGAAAATATCAAAGTAGCAAAATGCTCCTAGAAAATTTTCACATATTTGTCTTGAATAATTCCTCGAAAAATGGCTCGAAATGTTTAAGTGGCGGGCTAACCACCAAGACCCCCGAATTTTCTTGTACCTTTAATACATAATATTACTAATCATTTAAGCTTCATATCCTGAAAATATCAAAGTAGCAACTTGCTCCTAGAAAAAGTTTCACATATTTGTCTTGAATAATTCCTCGAAAAATGGCTCGAAATGTTTAAGTGGCTGGTTAACCACCAAGACCCCGAATTTTCTTGTACCTTTAATACATAATATTACTAATCATTTAAGCTTCATATCCTGAAAATATCAAAGTAGCAAAATACTCCTAGAAAAAGTTTCACATATTTGTCTTGAATAATTCCTCGAAAAATGGCTCGAAATGTTTAAGTGGCGGGCTAACCACCAAGACACCGAATTTTCTTGTACCTTTAATACATAATATTACTAACCATATAAGCTTCATATCCTGAAAATATCAAAGTAGGAAAATGATCCTAGAAAAAGTTTCACAAATTTGTCTTGAATAATTCCTCGAAAAATGGCTCGAAATGTTTAAGTGGCTGGTTAACCACCAAGACCCCCGAATTTTCTTGTACCTTTAATACATAAAACTAATAATCATATAGGCTTCATATCCTGAAAATATCAAAGTAGCAAAATGCTCCTAGAAAAAGTTTCACATATTTGTCTTGAATAATTCCTCGAAAAATGGCTCGAAATGTTTAAGTGGCGGGCTAACCACCAAGACCCCCGAATTTTCTTGTACCTTTAATACATAATATTACTAATCATTTAAGCTTCATATCCTGAATATATCAAAGTAGCAAAATGCTCCTAGAAAAAGTTTCACATATTTGTCTTGAATAATTCCTCGAAAAATGGCTCGAAATGTTTAAGTGGCGGGCTAACCACCAAGACCCCCGAATTTTCTTGTACCTTTAATACATAATATTACTAACATTTAAGCTTCATATCCTGAAAATATCAAAGTAGCAAAATGCTCCTAGAAAAAGTTTCACATATTTGTCTTGAATAATTCCTCGAAAAATGGCTCGAAATGTTTAAGTGGCGGGCTAACCACCAAGACCCCCGAATTTTCTTGTACCTATAATACATAATATTACTAATCCTTTAAGCTTCATATCCTGAAAATATCAAAGTAGCAAAATGCTCCTAGAAAAAGTTTCACATATTTGTCTTGAATAATTCCTCGAAAAATGGCTCGAAATGTTTAAGTGGCGGGCTAACCACCAAGACCCCCGAATTTTCTTGTACCTTTAATACATAATATTACTAATCATTTAAGCTTCATATCCTGAATATATCAAAGTAGCAAAATGCTCCTAGAATAAGTTTCACATATTTGTCTTTAATAATTCCTCGAAAAATGGCTCGAAATGTTTAAGTGGCTGGTTAACCACCAAGACCCCCGAATTTTCTTGTACCTTTAATACATAATATTACTAATCATTTAAGCTTCATATCCTGAAAATATCAAAGTAGCAAAATGCTCCTAGAATAAGTTTCACATATTTGTCTTTAATAATTCCTCGAAAAATGGCTCGAAATGTTTAAGTGGCTGGTTAACCACCAAGACCCCCGAATTTTCTTGTACCTTTAATACATAATATTACTAATCATTTAAGCTTCATATCCTGAATATATCAAAGTAGCAAAATGCTCCTAGAAAAAGTTTCACATATTTGTCTTGAATAATTCCTCGAAAAATGGCTCGAAATGCTTAAGTGGCTGGTTAACCACCAAGACCCCCGAATTTTCTTGTACCTTTAATACATAATATTACTAATCATTTAAGCTTCATATCCTGAAAATATCAAAGTAGCAAAATGCTCCTAGAATAAGTTTCACATATTTGTCTTTAATAATTCCTCGAAAAATGGCTCGAAATGTTTAAGTGGCTGGTTAACCACCAAGACCCCCGAATTTTCTTGTACCTTTAATACATAATATTACTAATCATTTAAGCTTCATATCCTGAATATATCAAAGTAGCAAAATGCTCCTAGAAAAAGTTTCACATATTTGTCTTGAATAATTCCTCGAAAAATGGCTCGAAATGCTTAAGTGGCTGGTTAACCACCAAGACCCCCGAATTTTCTTGTACCTTTAATACACAATATTACTAATCATTTAAGCTTCATATCCTGAAAATATCAAAGTAGCAAAATGCTCCTAGAAAAAGTTTCACATATTTGTCTTGAATAATTCCTCG
Organism: Rhagonycha lutea; assembly: GCA_958510855.1. Classification (NCBI taxonomy): domain Eukaryota; kingdom Metazoa; phylum Arthropoda; class Insecta; order Coleoptera; family Cantharidae; genus Rhagonycha; species Rhagonycha lutea. The sequence continues at coordinate 86,827,418 of OY294036.1, forward strand.
AAAAATGGCTCGAAATGCTTAAGTGGCTGGTTAACCACCAAGACCCCCGAATTTTCTTGTACCTTTAATACATAATATTACTAATCATTTAAGCTTCATATCCTGAAAATATCAAAGTAGCAAAATGCTCCTAGAAAAAGTTTCACATATTTGTCTTGAATAATTCCTCGAAAAATGGCTCGAAATGCTTAAGTGGCTGGTTAACCACCAAGACCCCCGAATTTTCTTGTACCTTTAATACATAATATTACTAATCATTTAAGCTTCATATCCTGAAAATATCAAAGTAGCAAAATGCTCCTAGAATAAGTTTCACATATTTGTCTTTAATAATTCCTCGAAAAATGGCTCGAAATGTTTAAGTGGCTGGTTAACCACCAAGACCCCCGAATTTTCTTGTACCTTTAATACATAATATTACTAATCATTTAAGCTTCATATCCTGAATATATCAAAGTAGCAAAATGCTCCTAGAAAAAGTTTCACATATTTGTCTTGAATAATTCCTCGAAAAATGGCTCGAAATGCTTAAGTGGCTGGTTAACCACCAAGACCCCCGAATTTTCTTGTACCTTTAATACATAATATTACTAATCATTTAAGCTTCATATCCTGAAAATATCAAAGTAGCAAAATGCTCCTAGAATAAGTTTCACATATTTGTCTTTAATAATTCCTCGAAAAATGGCTCGAAATGTTTAAGTGGCTGGTTAACCACCAAGACCCCCGAATTTTCTTGTACCTTTAATACATAATATTACTAATCATTTAAGCTTCATATCCTGAATATATCAAAGTAGCAAAATGCTCCTAGAAAAAGTTTCACATATTTGTCTTGAATAATTCCTCGAAAAATGGCTCGAAATGCTTAAGTGGCTGGTTAACCACCAAGACCCCCGAATTTTCTTGTACCTTTAATACATAATATTACTAATCATTTAAGCTTCATATCCTGAAAATATCAAAGTAGCAAAATGCTCCTAGAAAAAGTTTCACATATTTGTCTTGAATAATTCCTCGAAAAATGGCTCGAAATGCTTAAGTGGCTGGTTAACCACCAAGACCCCCGAATTTTCTTGTACCTTTAATACATAATATTACTAATCATTTAAGCTTCATATCCTGAAAATATCAAAGTAGCAAAATGCTCCTAGAAAAAGTTTCACATATTTGTCTTGAATAATTCCTCGAAAAATGGCTCGAAATGCTTAAGTGGCTGGTTAACCACCAAGACCCCCGAATTTTCTTGTACCTTTAATACATAATATTACTAATCATTTAAGCTTCATATCCTGAAAATATCAAAGTAGCAAAATGCTCCTAGAATAAGTTTCACATATTTGCCTTTAATAATTCCTCGAAAAATGGCTCGAAATGTTTAAGTGGCTGGTTAACCACCAAGACCCCCGAATTTTCTTGTACCTTTAATACATAATATTACTAATCATTTAAGCTTCATATCCTGAATATATCAAAGTAGCAAAATGCTCCTAGAAAAAGTTTCACATATTTGTCTTGAATAATTCCTCGAAAATTGGCTCGAAATGCTTAAGTGGCTGGTTAACCACCAAGACCCCCGAATTTTCTTGTACCTTTAATACATAATATTACTAATCATTTAAGCTTCATATCCTGAAAATATCAAAGTAGCAAAATGCTCCTAGAAAAAGTTTCACATATTTGTCTTGAATAATTCCTCGAAAAATGGCTCGAAATGCTTAAGTGGCTGGTTAACCACCAAGACCCCCGAATTTTCTTGTACCTTTAATACATAATATTACTAATCATTTAAGCTTCATATCCTGAAAATATCAAAGTAGCAAAATGCTCCTAGAAAAAGTTTCACATATTTGTCTTGAATAATTCCTCGAAAAATGGCTCGAAATGCTTAAGTGGCTGGTTAACCACCAAGACCCCCGAATTTTCTTGTACCTTTAATACATAATATTACTAATCATTTAAGCTTCATATCCTGAAAATATCAAAGTAGCAAAATGCTCCTAGAAAAAGTTTCACATATTTGTCTTGAATAATTCCTCGAAAAATGGCTCGAAATGCTTAAGTGGCTGGTTAACCACCAAGACCCCCGAATTTTCTTGTACCTTTAATACATAATATTACTAATCATTTAAGCTTCATATCCTGAAAATATCAAAGTAGCAAAATGCTCCTAGAATAAGTTTCACATATTTGTCTTGAATAATTCCTCGAAAAATGGCTCGAAATGTTTAAGTGGCGGGCTAACCACCAAGACCCCCGAATTTTCTTGTACCTTTAATACATAATATTACTAATCATTTAAGCTTCATATCCTGAATATATCAAAGTAGCAAAATGCTCCTAGAAAAAGTTTCACATATTTGTCTTGAATAATTCCTCGAAAAATGGCTCGAAATGCTTAAGTGGCTGGTTAACCACCAAGACCCCCGAATTTTCTTGTACCTTTAATACATAATATTACTAATCATTTAAGCTTCATATCCTGAAAATATCAAAGTAGCAAAATGCTCCTAGAATAAGTTTCACATATTTGTCTTTAATAATTCCTCGAAAAATGGCTCGAAATGTTTAAGTGGCTGGTTAACCACCAAGACCCCCGAATTTTCTTGTACCTTTAATACATAATATTACTAATCATTTAAGCTTCATATCCTGAATATATCAAAGTAGCAAAATGCTCCTAGAAAAAGTTTCACATATTTGTCTTGAATAATTCCTCGAAAAATGGCTCGAAATGCTTAAGTGGCTGGTTAACCACCAAGACCCCCGAATTTTCTTGTACCTTTAACACATAATATTACTAATCATTTAAGCTTCATATCCTGAAAATATCAAAGTAGCAAAATGCTCCTAGAATAAGTTTCAAATATTTGTCTTTAATAATTCCTCGAAAAATGGCTCGAAATGTTTAAGTGGCTGGTTAACCACCAAGACCCCCGAATTTTCTTGTACCTTTAATACATAATATTACTAATCATTTAAGCTTCATATCCTGAATATATCAAAGTAGCAAAATGCTCCTAGAAAAAGTTTCACATATTTGTCTTGAATAATTCCTCGAAAAATGGCTCGAAATGCTTAAGTGGCTGGTTAACCACCAAGACCCCCGAATTTTCTTGTACCTTTAATACATAATATTACTAATCATTTAAGCTTCATATCCTGAAAATATCAAAGTAGCAAAATGCTCCTAGAAAAAGTTTCACATATTTGTCTTGAATAATTCCTCGAAAAATGGCTCGAAATGTTTAAGTGGCGGGCTAACCACCAAGACCCCCGAATTTTCTTGTACCTTTAATACATAATATTACTAATCATTTAAGCTTCATATCCTGAAAATATCAAAGTAGCAAAATGCTCCTAGAAAAAGTTTCCATATTTGTCTTGAATAATTCCTCGAAAAATGGCCCGAAATGTTTAAGTGGCGGGCTAACCACCAAGACCCCTGAATTTTCTTGTACCTTTAATACATAATATTACTAATCATTTAAGCTTCATATCCTGAAAATATCAAAGTAGCAAAATGCTCCTAGAAAAAGTTTCACATATTTGTCTTGAATAATTCCTCGAAAAATGGCCCGAAATGTTTAAGTGGCGGGCTAACCACCAAGACCCCCGAATTTACTTGTACCTTTAATACATAAAATTAACAATCATATAAGCTTCCTATCTTGAAAATATAAATGTAGCAAACTGCTCCTAGAAAAAGTTTCACATATTTGTCTTGAATAATTCCTCGAAAAATGGCCCGAAATGTTTAAGTGGCGGGCTAACCACCAAGACCCCTGAATTTTCTTGTACCTTTAATACATAATATTACTAATCATTTAAGCTTCATATCCTGAATATATCAAAGTAGCAAAATGCTCCTAGAAAAAGTTTCACATATTTGTCTTGAATAATTCCTCGAAAAATGGCTCGAAATGTTTAAGTGGCGGGCTATCCACCAAGACCCCCGAATTTTCTTATACGTTTAATACATAATATTACTAATCATTTAAGCTTCATATCCTGAAAATATCAAAGTAGCAAAATGCTCCTAGAAAAAGTTTCACATATTTGTCTTGAATAATTCCTCGAAAAATGGCTCGAAATGTTTAAGTGGCTGGTTAACCACCAAGACCCCCGAATTTTCTTGTACCTTTAATACATAATATTACTAATCATTTAAGCTTCATATCCTGAAAATATCAAAGTAGCAAAATGCTCCTAGAAAATTTTCACATATTTGTCTTGAATAATTCCTCGAAAAATGGCTCGAAATGTTTAAGTGGCGGGCTAACCACCAAGACCCCCGAATTTTCTTGTACCTTTAATACAAAATATTACTAATCATTTAAGCTTCTTATCCTGAAAATATCAAAGTAGCAAATTGCTCCTAGAAAAAGTTTCACATATTTGTCTTGAATAATTCCTCGAAAAATGGCTCGAAATGTTTAAGTGGCTGGTTAACCACCAAGACCCCGAATTTTCTTGTACCTTTAATACATAATATTACTAATCATTTAAGCTTCATATCCTGAAAATATCAAAGTAGCAAAATGCTCCTAGAAAAAGTTTCACATATTTGTCTTGAATAATTCCTCGAAAAATGGCTCGAAATGTTTAAGTGGCTGGTTAACCACCAAGACCCCGAATTTTCTTGTACCTTTAATACATAATATTACTAATCATTTAAGCTTCATATCCTGAAAATATCAAAGTAGCAAAATACTCCTAGAAAAAGTTTCACATATTTGTCTTGAATAATTCCTCGAAAAATGGCTCGAAATGTTTAAGTGGCGGGCTAACCACCAAGACCCCGAATTTTCTTGTACCTTTAATACATAATATTACTAACCATATAAGCTTCATATCCTGAAAATATCAAAGTAGGAAAATGATCCTAGAAAAAGTTTCACAAATTTGTCTTGAATAATTCCTCGAAAAATGGCTCGAAATGTTTAAGTGGCTGGTTAACCACCAAGACCCCCGAATTTTCTTGTACCTTTAATACATAAAACTAATAATCATATAGGCTTCATATCCTGAAAATATCAAAGTAGCAAAATGCTCCTAGAAAAAGTTTCACATATTTGTCTTGAATAATTCCTCGAAAAATGGCTCGAAATGTTTAAGTGGCGGGCTAACCACCAAGACCCCCGAATTTTCTTGTACCTATAATACATAATATTACTAATCCTTTAAGCTTCATATCCTGAAAATATCAAAGTAGCAAAATGCTCCTAGAAAAAGTTTCACATATTTGTCTTGAATAATTCCTCGAAAAATGGCTCGAAATGTTTAAGTGGCGGGCTAACCACCAAGACCCCCGAATTTTCTTGTACCTATAATACATAATATTACTAATCCTTTAAGCTTCATATCCTGAAAATATCAAAGTAGCAAAATGCTCCTAGAAACAGTTTCACATATTTGTCTTGAATAATTCCTCGAAAAATGGCTCGAAATGTTTAAGTGGCGGGCTAACCACCAAGACCCCCGAATTTTCTTGTACCTTTAATACATAATATTACTAATCATTTAAGCTTCATATCCTGAATATATCAAAGTAGCAAAATGCTCCTAGAAAAAGTTTCACATATTTGTCTTGAATAATTCCTCGAAAAATGGCTCGAAATGCTTAAGTGGCTGGTTAACCACCAAGACCCCCGAATTTTCTTGTACCTTTAATACATAATATTACTAATCATTTAAGCTTCATATCCTGAAAATATCAAAGTAGCAAAATGCTCCTAGAATAAGTTTCACATATTTGTCTTTAATAATTCCTCGAAAAATGGCTCGAAATGTTTAAGTGGCTGGTTAACCACCAAGACCCCCGAATTTTCTTGTACCTTTAATACATAATATTACTAATCATTTAAGCTTCATATCCTGAATATATCAAAGTAGCAAAATGCTCCTAGAAAAAGTTTCACATATTTGTCTTGAATAATTCCTCGAAAAATGGCTCGAAATGCTTAAGTGGCTGGTTAACCACCAAGACCCCCGAATTTTCTTGTACCTTTAATACATAATATTACTAATCATTTAAGCTTCATATCCTGAAAATATCAAAGTAGCAAAATGCTCCTAGAATAAGTTTCACATATTTGTCTTTAATAATTCCTCGAAAAATGGCTCGAAATGTTTAAGTGGCTGGTTAACCACCAAGACCCCCGAATTTTCTTGTACCTTTAATACATAATATTACTAATCATTTAAGCTTCATATCCTGAATATATCAAAGTAGCAAAATGCTCCTAGAAAAAGTTTCACATATTTGTCTTGAATAATTCCTCGAAAAATGGCTCGAAATGCTTAAGTGGCTGGTTAACCACCAAGACCCCCGAATTTTCTTGTACCTTTAATACACAATATTACTAATCATTTAAGCTTCATATCCTGAAAATATCAAAGTAGCAAAATGCTCCTAGAAAAAGTTTCACATATTTGTCTTGAATAATTCCTCGAAAAATGGCTCGAAATGCTTAAGTGGCTGGTTAACCACCAAGACCCCCGAATTTTCTTGTACCTTTAATACATAATATTACTAATCATTTAAGCTTCATATCCTGAAAATATCAAAGTAGCAAAATGCTCCTAGAAAAAGTTTCACATATTTGTCTTGAATAATTCCTCGAAAAATGGCTCGAAATGCTTAAGTGGCTGGTTAACCACCAAGACCCCCGAATTTTCTTGTACCTTTAATACATAATATTACTAATCATTTAAGCTTCATATCCTGAAAATATCAAAGTAGCAAAATGCTCCTAGAATAAGTTTCACATATTTGTCTTTAATAATTCCTCGAAAAATGGCTCGAAATGTTTAAGTGGCTGGTTAACCACCAAGACCCCCGAATTTTCTTGTACCTTTAATACATAATATTACTAATCATTTAAGCTTCATATCCTGAATATATCAAAGTAGCAAAATGCTCCTAGAAAAAGTTTCACATATTTGTCTTGAATAATTCCTCGAAAAATGGCTCGAAATGCTTAAGTGGCTGGTTAACCACCAAGACCCCCGAATTTTCTTGTACCTTTAATACATAATATTACTAATCATTTAAGCTTCATATCCTGAAAATATCAAAGTAGCAAAATGCTCCTAGAATAAGTTTCACATATTTGTCTTTAATAATTCCTCGAAAAATGGCTCGAAATGTTTAAGTGGCTGGTTAACCACCAAGACCCCCGAATTTTCTTGTACCTTTAATACATAATATTACTAATCATTTAAGCTTCATATCCTGAATATATCAAAGTAGCAAAATGCTCCTAGAAAAAGTTTCACATATTTGTCTTGAATAATTCCTCGAAAAATGGCTCGAAATGCTTAAGTGGCTGGTTAACCACCAAGACCCCCGAATTTTCTTGTACCTTTAATACATAATATTACTAATCATTTAAGCTTCATATCCTGAAAATATCAAAGTAGCAAAATGCTCCTAGAAAAAGTTTCACATATTTGTCTTGAATAATTCCTCGAAAAATGGCTCGAAATGCTTAAGTGGCTGGTTAACCACCAAGACCCCCGAATTTTCTTGTACCTTTAATACATAATATTACTAATCATTTAAGCTTCATATCCTGAAAATATCAAAGTAGCAAAATGCTCCTAGAAAAAGTTTCACATATTTGTCTTGAATAATTCCTCGAAAAATGGCTCGAAATGCTTAAGTGGCTGGTTAACCACCAAGACCCCCGAATTTTCTTGTACCTTTAATACATAATATTACTAATCATTTAAGCTTCATATCCTGAAAATATCAAAGTAGCAAAATGCTCCTAGAATAAGTTTCACATATTTGTCTTTAATAATTCCTCGAAAAATGGCTCGAAATGTTTAAGTGGCTGGTTAACCACCAAGACCCCCGAATTTTCTTGTACCTTTAATACATAATATTACTAATCATTTAAGCTTCATATCCTGAATATATCAAAGTAGCAAAATGCTCCTAGAAAAAGTTTCACATATTTGTCTTGAATAATTCCTCGAAAAATGGCTCGAAATGCTTAAGTGGCTGGTTAACCACCAAGACCCCCGAATTTTCTTGTACCTTTAATACATAATATTACTAATCATTTAAGCTTCATATCCTGAAAATATCAAAGTAGCAAAATGCTCCTAGAAAAAGTTTCACATATTTGTCTTGAATAATTCCTCGAAAAATGGCTCGAAATGCTTAAGTGGCTGGTTAACCACCAAGACCCCCGAATTTTCTTGTACCTTTAATACATAATATTACTAATCATTTAAGCTTCATATCCTGAAAATATCAAAGTAGCAAAATGCTCCTAGAAAAAGTTTCACATATTTGTCTTGAATAATTCCTCGAAAAATGGCTCGAAATGCTTAAGTGGCTGGTTAACCACCAAGACCCCCGAATTTTCTTGTACCTTTAATACATAATATTACTAATCATTTAAGCTTCATATCCTGAAAATATCAAAGTAGCAAAATGCTCCTAGAAAAAGTTTCACATATTTGTCTTGAATAATTCCTCGAAAAATGGCTCGAAATGCTTAAGTGGCTGGTTAACCACCAAGACCCCCGAATTTTCTTGTACCTTTAATACATAATATTACTAATCATTTAAGCTTCATATCCTGAAAATATCAAAGTAGCAAAATGCTCCTAGAATAAGTTTCACATATTTGTCTTGAATAATTCCTCGAAAAATGGCTCGAAATGTTTAAGTGGCGGGCTAACCACCAAGACCCCCGAATTTTCTTGTACCTTTAATACATAATATTACTAATCATTTAAGCTTCATATCCTGAATATATCAAAGTAGCAAAATGCTCCTAGAAAAAGTTTCACATATTTGTCTTGAATAATTCCTCGAAAAATGGCTCGAAATGCTTAAGTGGCTGGTTAACCACCAAGACCCCCGAATTTTCTTGTACCTTTAATACATAATATTACTAATCATTTAAGCTTCATATCCTGAAAATATCAAAGTAGCAAAATGCTCCTAGAATAAGTTTCACATATTTGTCTTTAATAATTCCTCGAAAAATGGCTCGAAATGTTTAAGTGGCTGGTTAACCACCAAGACCCCCGAATTTTCTTGTACCTTTAATACATAATATTACTAATCATTTAAGCTTCATATCCTGAATATATCAAAGTAGCAAAATGCTCCTAGAAAAAGTTTCACATATTTGTCTTGAATAATTCCTCGAAAAATGGCTCGAAATGCTTAAGTGGCTGGTTAACCACCAAGACCCCCGAATTTTCTTGTACCTTTAACACATAATATTACTAATCATTTAAGCTTCATATCCTGAAAATATCAAAGTAGCAAAATGCTCCTAGAATAAGTTTCACATATTTGTCTTTAATAATTCCTCGAAAAATGGCTCGAAATGTTTAAGTGGCTGGTTAACCACCAAGACCCCCGAATTTTCTTGTACCTTTAATACATAATATTACTAATCATTTAAGCTTCATATCCTGAATATATCAAAGTAGCAAAATGCTCCTAGAAAAAGTTTCACATATTTGTCTTGAATAATTCCTCGAAAAATGGCTCGAAATGCTTAAGTGGCTGGTTAACCACCAAGACCCCCGAATTTTCTTGTACCTTTAATACATAATATTACTAATCATTTAAGCTTCATATCCTGAAAATATCAAAGTAGCAAAATGCTCCTAGAAAAAGTTTCACATATTTGTCTTGAATAATTCCTCGAAAAATGGCTCGAAATGCTTAAGTGGCTGGTTAACCACCAAGACCCCCGAATTTTCTTGTACCTTTAATACATAATATTACTAATCATTTAAGCTTCATATCCTGAAAATATCAAAGTAGCAAAATGCTCCTAGAAAAAGTTTCACATATTTGTCTTGAATAATTCCTCGAAAAATGGCTCGAAATGCTTAAGTGGCTGGTTAACCACCAAGACCCCCGAATTTTCTTGTACCTTTAATACATAATATTACTAATCATTTAAGCTTCATATCCTGAAAATATCAAAGTAGCAAAATGCTCCTAGAATAAGTTTCACATATTTGTCTTTAATAATTCCTCGAAAAATGGCTCGAAATGTTTAAGTGGCTGGTTAACCACCAAGACCCCCGAATTTTCTTGTACCTTTAATACATAATATTACTAATCATTTAAGCTTCATATCCTGAATATATCAAAGTAGCAAAATGCTCCTAGAAAAAGTTTCACATATTTGTCTTGAATAATTCCTCGAAAAATGGCTCGAAATGCTTAAGTGGCTGGTTAACCACCAAGACCCCCGAATTTTCTTGTACCTTTAATACATAATATTACTAATCATTTGAGCTTCATATCCTGAAAATATCAAAGTAGCAAAATGCTCCTAGAAAAAGTTTCACATATTTGTCTTGAATAATTCCTCGAAAAATGGCTCGAAATGCTTAAGTGGCTGGTTAACCACCAAGACCCCCGAATTTTCTTGTACCTTTAATACATAATATTACTAATCATTTAAGCTTCATATCCTGAAAATATCAAAGTAGCAAAATGCTCCTAGAATAAGTTTCACATATTTGTCTTTAATAATTCCTCGAAAAATGGCTCGAAATGTTTAAGTGGCTGGTTAACCACCAAGACCCCCGAATTTTCTTGTACCTTTAATACATAATATTACTAATCATTTAAGCTTCATATCCTGAATATATCAAAGTAGCAAAATGCTCCTAGAAAAAGTTTCACATATTTGTCTTGAATAATTCCTCGAAAAATGGCTCGAAATGCTTAAGTGGCTGGTTAACCACCAAGACCCCCGAATTTTCTTGTACCTTTAATACATAATATTACTAATCATTTAAGCTTCATATCCTGAAAATATCAAAGTAGCAAAATGCTCCTAGAATAAGTTTCACATATTTGTCTTTAATAATTCCTCGAAAAATGGCTCGAAATGTTTAAGTGACTGGTTAACCACCAAGACCCCCGAATTTTCTTGTACCTTTAATACATAATATTACTAATCATTTAAGCTTCATATCCTGAATATATCAAAGTAGCAAAATGCTCCTAGAAAAAGTTTCACATATTTGTCTTGAATAATTCCTCGAAAAATGGCTCGAAATGCTTAAGTGGCTGGTTAACCACCAAGACCCCCGAATTTTCTTGTACCTTTAATACATAATATTACTAATCATTTAAGCTTCATATCCTGAAAATATCAAAGTAGCAAAATGCTCCTAGAAAAAGTTTCACATATTTGTCTTGAATAATTCCTCGAAAAATGGCTCGAAATGCTTAAGTGGCTGGTTAACCACCAAGACCCCCGAATTTTCTTGTACCTTTAATACATAATATTACTAATCATTTAAGCTTCATATCCTGAAAATATCAAAGTAGCAAAATGCTCCTAGAAAAAGTTTCACATATTTGTCTTGAATAATTCCTCGAAAAATGGCTCGAAATGCTTAAGTGGCTGGTTAACCACCAAGACCCCCGAATTTTCTTGTACCTTTAATACATAATATTACTAATCATTTAAGCTTCATATCCTGAAAATATCAAAGTAGCAAAATGCTCCTAGAATAAGTTTCACATATTTGTCTTTAATAATTCCTCGAAAAATGGCTCGAAATGTTTAAGTGGCTGGTTAACCACCAAGACCCCCGAATTTTCTTGTACCTTTAATACATAATATTACTAATCATTTAAGCTTCATATCCTGAATATATCAAAGTAGCAAAATGCTCCTAGAAAAAGTTTCACATTTTGTCTTGAATAATTCCTCGAAAAATGGCTCGAAATGCTTAAGTGGCTGGTTAACCACCAAGACCCCCGAATTTTCTTGTACCTTTAATACATAATATTACTAATCATTTAAGCTTCATATCCTGAAAATATCAAAGTAGCAAAATGCTCCTAGAAAAAGTTTCACATATTTGTCTTGAATAATTCCTCGAAAAATGGCTCGAAATGCTTAAGTGGCTGGTTAACCACCAAGACCCCCGAATTTTCTTGTACCTTTAATACATAATATTACTAATCATTTAAGCTTCATATCCTGAAAATATCAAAGTAGCAAAATGCTCCTAGAAAAAGTTTCACATATTTGTCTTGAATAATTCCTCGAAAAATGGCTCGAAATGCTTAAGTGGCTGGTTAACCACCAAGACCCCCGAATTTTCTTGTACCTTTAATACATAATATTACTAATCATTTAAGCTTCATATCCTGAAAATATCAAAGTAGCAAAATGCTCCTAGAAAAAGTTTCACATATTTGTCTTGAATAATTCCTCGAAAAATGGCTCGAAATGCTTAAGTGGCTGGTTAACCACCAAGACCCCCGAATTTTCTTGTACCTTTAATACATAATATTACTAATCATTTAAGCTTCATATCCTGAAAATATCAAAGTAGCAAAATGCTCCTAGAATAAGTTTCACATATTTGTCTTGAATAATTCCTCGAAAAATGGCTCGAAATGTTTAAGTGGCGGGCTAACCACCAAGACCCCCGAATTTTCTTGTACCTTTAATACATAATATTACTAATCATTTAAGCTTCATATCCTGAATATATCAAAGTAGCAAAATGCTCCTAGAAAAAGTTTCACATATTTGTCTTGAATAATTCCTCGAAAAATGGCTCGAAATGCTTAAGTGGCTGGTTAACCACCAAGACCCCCGAATTTTCTTGTACCTTTAATACATAATATTACTAATCATTTAAGCTTCATATCCTGAAAATATCAAAGTAGCAAAATGCTCCTAGAATAAGTTTCACATATTTGTCTTGAATAATTCCTCGAAAAATGGCTCGAAATGTTTAAGTGGCGGGCTAACCACCAAGACCCCCGAATTTTCTTGTACCTTTAATACATAATATTACTAATCATTTAAGCTTCATATCCTGAATATATCAAAGTAGCAAAATGCTCCTAGAAAAAGTTTCACATATTTGTCTTGAATAATTCCTCGAAAAATGGCTCGAAATGCTTAAGTGGCTGGTTAACCACCAAGACCCCCGAATTTTCTTGTACCTTTAATACATAATATTACTAATCATTTAAGCTTCATATCCTGAAAATATCAAAGTAGCAAAATGCTCCTAGAAAAAGTTTCACATATTTGTCTTGAATAATTCCTCGAAAAATGGCTCGAAATGCTTAAGTGGCTGGTTAACCACCAAGACCCCCGAATTTTCTTGTACCTTTAATACATAATATTACTAATCATTTAAGCTTCATATCCTGAAAATATCAAAGTAGCAAAATGCTCCTAGAATAAGTTTCACATATTTGTCTTGAATAATTCCTCGAAAAATGGCTCGAAATGTTTAAGTGGCGGGCTAACCACCAAGACCCCCGAATTTTCTTGTACCTTTAATACATAATATTACTAATCATTTAAGCTTCATATCCTGAATATATCAAAGTAGCAAAATGCTCCTAGAAAAAGTTTCACATATTTGTCTTGAATAATTCCTCGAAAAATGGCTCGAAATGCTTAAGTGGCTGGTTAACCACCAAGACCCCCGAATTTTCTTGTACCTTTAATACATAATATTACTAATCATTTAAGCTTCATATCCTGAAAATATCAAAGTAGCAAAATGCTCCTAGAATAAGTTTCACATATTTGTCTTGAATAATTCCTCGAAAAATGGCTCGAAATGTTTAAGTGGCGGGCTAACCACCAAGACCCCCGAATTTTCTTGTACCTTTAATACATAATATTACTAATCATTTAAGCTTCATATCCTGAATATATCAAAGTAGCAAAATGCTCCTAGAAAAAGTTTCACATATTTGTCTTGAATAATTCCTCGAAAAATGGCTCGAAATGCTTAAGTGGCTGGTTAACCACCAAGACCCCCGAATTTTCTTGTACCTTTAATACATAATATTACTAATCATTTAAGCTTCATATCCTGAAAATATCAAAGTAGCAAAATGCTCCTAGAAAAAGTTTCACATATTTGTCTTGAATAATTCCTCGAAAAATGGCTCGAAATGCTTAAGTGGCTGGTTAACCACCAAGACCCCCGAATTTTCTTGTACCTTTAATACATAATATTACTAATCATTTAAGCTTCATATCCTGAAAATATCAAAGTAGCAAAATGCTCCTAGAAAAAGTTTCACATATTTGTCTTGAATAATTCCTCGAAAAATGGCTCGAAATGCTTAAGTGGCTGGTTAACCACCAAGACCCCCGAATTTTCTTGTACCTTTAATACATAATATTACTAATCATTTAAGCTTCATATCCTGAAAATATCAAAGTAGCAAAATGCTCCTAGAAAAAGTTTCACATATTTGTCTTGAATAATTCCTCGAAAAATGGCTCGAAATGTTTAAGTGGCGGGCTAACCACCAAGACCCCCGAATTTTCTTGTACCTTTAATACATAATATTACTAATCATTTAAGCTTCATATCCTGAAAATATCAAAGTAGCAAAATGCTCCTAGAAAAAGTTTCACATATTTGTCTTGAATAATTCCTCGAAAAATGGCTCGAAATGTTTAAGTGGCTGGTTAACCACCAAGACCCTCGAATTTTCTTGTACCTTTAATACGTAATATTACTAACCATATAAGCTTCATATCCTGAAAAGATCAAAGTAGCAAAATGCTCCTAGAAAAAGTTTCACATATTTGTCTTGAATAATTGCTCGATAAATATCTCGAAAATGTTCAAGTAGCTGGTTAACAACCAAGACCCCGGAATTTTCTTGTACCTTTAATACATAAAATTAATAATCATATTAGCTTCATATCCGTTATAAATAATGTTAATATTAAATAAAATAAATGCTTTATTTTTTATCTTATAGTTCAAAAGTTAGTGAAGAAGAAGAAGAAGAAGTCAAATCAACAATGTAATTTATTTTTCCAAAAATCGTCATAGAAACAACACACAAGGTGTGGCATGAAGGGTTGCTATACAAACTAAAGATGAATCTGCCATATCATTACTATCAAGTCTTGAAGTCATACCTGGAAAGTAGATATTTTTTAGTGAAGCATGGAGAAGAACACATCATAATCTTTTTCCAATCCACTCAGGCGTGCCTCAAGGCAGTGTTCTCGGGCCAATACTTTATTTGCTGTATACTGCTGACCTACCAACTACTGGGTTAACTACGGTGGCAACTTTTGCAGATCACACAGCTGTACTTGCAGCTCACATTGATCCAGCAATTGCTTCTGAAAACCTCCAAACGCACCTGCAAAAGATTGAATTTTGGCTTGGAATGTGGAAAATAAAGGTAAATGAGAATAGAAATAAATCTTAAAAAGAAATTTCAAGAATATAGGTGTGATATTAGTATGTGTTTGTAAAACATAAATTTAACTTCAAGACTTGATAGTAATGATATGGCAGATTCATCTTTAGTTTGTATAGCAACCCTTCGTGCCACACCTTGTGTGTTGTTTCTATGACATTTGGAATAAAAGACGTTTTTAAAGTGTTTAATAAATAAAATTTGAATTCTTTGTCAGATTTTCAAACTATTTTCTGGTTCTACCTTGTCATTTGGAATAAAAGACGTTTTTAAAGTGTTTAATAAATAAAATTTCTCGTATTGTGTTCTTTGCTTAAAGTTAAAATCCTAATATTTTAACATTTAGTTAAGTTTTTGTTAAATTTATGTTAAATGAGGATAAATAACGTGGTAAATAAATTTACAACGAGGAGAGACACCTGTCCGCCTGTAACCCTTAATAACTGCATCTTGCCTCAAATGGATGAAGCAAAATATCTAGGTATGCACCTGGACAGAAAGCTGAATTGGCGAAAGCACATATTCACAAAACGCAAACAGCTGGGAATGAAGCTGAGACAACTGGGGAGAAATTCACAAATGTCATTAGCAGGGCTCGGAACTTTAGGTAATTGCATATTCGTTGAGAAAGGGCATATTGTAATTCTGGTTTGACAAAAATTCGTTTCGTATTACGTACATTTGTAATATAAAAGTTGTTGTCGCATAATTTTGCATATTTTTATTTTGTAAATTTTTGGACAAACTCGCATATTTTAAGTTTAAGAACATTATAATTGCATATTTTGGCGATTTAAAGAGAAAAAAAAAATTCGTATCTAAATTAATTGTATTGTACTTGATCACATAATTAAAAACGACCTAGAAAATGTTAGTTGAAGGTGTAAAATAGTATGCCCCGGGCGGCACATTTTTAGGGGCGGCATTAATAGGAAATTGGGTTAAAAAAAGTCATTCAAAAATTTGTTGGGGCGGCATTAAGGGCGGCAAAAGAAATTTTTTTTTGAAATTTCATCAATTAGGAAATAGGATTAAAAAAAGCTCATTTAAAAACATTTTCTGCCCCGGGCGGCAAAATTACTAGCTGCGCCACTGTCGCAACCTATGCAAATTAAATATTTTTTCATGTTCTAGTTTCAAATATTTATTCTTATTTTTAATATTTTTTATTTTTTTTGTTTTAATAAATAATGTTAGCAGCTACAACTGTCTTCATTTTTTATTAAGATCAAACAAAAAATTGCATATTTTTTTTTTTTTTGTATTATCCTAATTTTTACTGCATATTTTTCTGTTTTTTAACGCATACGTATGCACATATTTCATTGTTTTTTAGCGCATAAAGTTCCGAGCCCTGGTCATTAGCAAACAAACTGCTTATATTATATAAAGTTGTAATAAAACCCATTTGGACCTACGGCATTCAGCTTTGGGGAACAGCAGCTACATCAAACATCGAAATCTTGCAAAGATTTCAGAATAAAGTGCTTCGAATTATTGTGGGTGCCTCGTGGTATGTGCCCAACGATGTCATTCGACAAGATTTGGAAGTGTCATCCGTGAATGAGGGAATTAAAAATTTCTTTCATAAATATGAACAAAAAATTGAAGTGCATCCCAACGAGCTGGCAAACAAACTGCTGGACCAAACTCAAGAGATCAGAATACTGAAACGTTACAAAACAGTCGATCTAGCGACGCGTTTTAAATGAATAGATGTTTATTTGCTATTTTATGTCAATTGTGTATTTTTCACCATTAGAACAATTTATTTTGAGTTGTTTAAATTGAAAGCATTCAGTGGAATGCTTTCTTATGTCATCTACTAGTCATATGATTTACTGAATGTTTGTTGATAACAGATTGTAAATTTATTTAATAATAATAAAAAAAAAAAAAAATTTTTCCAAAAATCGTCAGCTATAATGAACCGAGGGCGATGATAATCACGCAATAATTTTTGTTAATAATTTACGAAAGTGCGTTGCTTAGTAACTGCCCGACGCCATAGGCGGAGGGCAGTTACTTCAAGCAACACACTTGAGGGAATTATTAATCAAAATTATAAGGATTTATCATTGACCGAGGTACATTCGGTGAGATAACTTCCTAAATAAGCAATGTAATGTACAATAATTTAGAAAAAGAATAGTACATGAATTATATTTCTACATCACAGGCAGTTGCTATCAAATATAATTCAATAGTTACCTATGAAATAAAATTTTTATTTGTCAAATCTACGTCAATTTTAGGTATGTTTGACAGAACTAAATTTTATTTCATAGGAAATTGAATTTTAATTTTGCGGGTAGTTATCAGCTCAATTTTAACAAATCGCCCGCATTTTGCGGGTACTTATCGCTTCGAACTTGTCGGAGAGAACTCAACGTGTGAAATGGAACAACCACTACTCTGAGGAACTTACGTGTAACAAAGGTGTACCGCAAGGAAGCCTGCTCGGTCCGTTGCTGTTTTCAATTTTCACAGCTGATCTCTCAGCGGTTCTTTCTCAGGACTGTAATTTCCACATGTATGCTGACGATACTCAAATATATGTATCTGACTATCCAAATCACATTAATAGTATTATCGAAACTCTCAACCTCAATTTGGAGTCTGTTCTTAAATGGTCGATACGGAACGGACTAGTTCTGAACCCCAACAAAACTCAATGCATCTGCTTTGGTAGTCCTAACAGACTAAAAGTAGCAATGGACACTAAATGTACCGAAGTTAAACTCAATGGGAGCGATGTGAACTTCTTCTCGAAAGTGAAGAATCTGGGCATGATATGGGACAGTCATCTCTCATTCTCCGATCATTTAAGTAAAATCTCGAGTATATGCTTCTTTAAACTGAAATCTCTTTATCGGTTTAAGAACCTGTTGCCGTCGGATGTTAAGTGGAACCTTGCAGTTACGCTAGTTCTGTGCCACATAGATTACTGTAGCACGGTTTACTATGGTCTCCTCACGGAACAACTGAAGAATCGGTTACAAGTAATCCAAAATGCATGCCTTCGATTTGCCTTCGACATTGACTACAGGGAGCACGTTACACCCTTCTACAAGAGACTGGGAATATTAAAGATGGAAGCACGGGCTGAATTGCAGTTTGCCATGCAACTGTTCTCAATCCACAAGACCACTCTGCCTAACTATCTGAATATCCTCACTACAAGAAGAGGAGCTTGCCACAACCGGGACTTAAGAAGTAACTGGAATTTGTCTGTCCCACTCCACAGCACAACTAAATTTGAAGGGTCGTTCCAATACATGGCATACGTCATCTTTAACAAGCATTTGGACTTGTTCTTAAAATGCAAAACAAAAGCCGCTTTCAAAGCGAAGGTAGTGGAATGTCTTTTGAACAGTTGATTCCGCTCCAATACCCTGGGTACTTGTTGAAAACCAGCTCTGCTGAACCTTTGTACCTTTTTTATTATGTTTTATTATGTATTGCATGTATAACTTAATTTAATAAACCATATATTATTATTATTATTATTATCTGGTTACCATGTAAAGTTTGTTTGGAGTAGTCAATGTAACTCACGTGATCAAAAATGCATTATTCTGATTGGTATAATATTAATGTAGGAAGTTATCATTGTAATAATAGTCAGCTGTCACATTAATTGTTTACAATTAATAAATTCAATTCTGACAGGTTTAAAATGAAATCAAAAACTGAGTAAGCAGGCAGAAACTTTACGTTTTCTGTCCTAGGGCAGACAAAAATTTAGTTTCTGACCAACAGTCGCGTTGATCTGCAATTGTCGTGTTTCGACTGTCTCAACATGCAATGAAACTCGCAGTTTCATGACAGGTTGTCGCATTCCAAATGCATATTTTGAATATGCTCGATTTTCTTATTACGACGCACTCTGTACGTTGGTGGATATTGGTTTATCAATTTTTAACCGCCACGATTGGTTATTAATATTCAGGGCTTTTCGATCGATTATCGATCAATGGTGGTTGACAGTTTTTGGTGCGCTAAGTAATTTAGTGAATTTTGCAACCAATACGCATATTTTTGCGTTTTTACCAGTCTTTTAGACCGCATCCCATATTCACCATCGTCAGGGTGATAATTTACGAGCGACCCGGTAGTAGCTGCGAATACGGAAGGCCACATCTGCTTTTCGGTGATAAGAGAGATTTGAAATTGTTCCAAACCAGCGCACTTTGCCATCTAGCGGAAATCAACTAAACCTGGATCGTAAACATCCCAATCAAGTTGATACAGCTGATTGTCAATCCGGTGGTGTTAACTTCCCTCTAGACACGAACAACGCCTTTATACATGGTTTGTGTATCCATTTGAATATTTATACTCCACCTCAAAGCGTTGAAATCATTACCACCGTCATCGAAATCATTTGTTGCTTCCTGAAGCCCATTTACGTAGCCGGTGTTGTGCAACACTCAATAAGGACCGTCTTCATAACTATTTTGTTTTCAATTAGTTATTGTTAGTCACCTTTTTTTACTAACCAGCCCATCAGTGGGTGATATTGGATTTACTTTTGCTTGATCAATATTTGCTTCAATATAGACACGCTTAAGGTGGCAAGCTAATATAATAATTATTTTCTAGGTGTGTTTGCTTTATTTTTAGCTTTTGTATTCATAATCAACACTGGCGAAGAACCTTCTGGACGAGATCTCCCAAGGAAGTTATTCTGCCGAAAGATAGTGTTTTGTTTTCAAATACCCATTGATTACCATCAGGGCAAGCAAACTTAAGGTAGGCCACTTGGATTTTAGTATTTGTATTCAGTTTGTGAACCAAGTTCTGTAGCGTGAGTGATTAAATTCATTCATACCGATTAGGTATTGATTTATTGGTCAAGTGGAGTGATCTTTTATCGCCACCACTGTTGTTGCTGTTACCATTTTTTATCATTGAAGTAAGCCTGTTGCTGGGGCAACCGACCAGTCATCTGGAGGTTTTTTCTTTAGTAGCCCTCAGCTACAAACATTATTGTTTGGGACTACAAGTCCAGCTTACTTGTGTTGTTTGTAATAGCAGTGCACATTCCATCTGCGTGTACTTGGTTGATCTGATCAACCACTTTTTTGTTCTACATTAAAGATTGTTAGCATTTCTTTTGTGTTTAACTGGCGCCCGATCTTTATCCTAGTTAGCAGGAATTTTAAGCTTATCTCGTTGAGTGAGGTAAGTACCATAAGAACTCACGAACCGCGACCCAGCTCTGGTACTGGACGGAGGTGCAATCCTTCAGCTAGCCATCCGTCAACATCAACGGGGCATCGAGGCATTGGCGGCGTTTGTTTTTGCAAACGACGTTACAAGGTAATATGAAAAAACTTTGGTAGAAGCGATCGTTCGAGTGAGTAAGGCTTCATTCAGGAGTGGGCAAGCGGAAACGTGTCTGCTCTGTTTGTTTGCTTGCGGATTATGAGGTTCTGAGAATCGTGATGGGTTAGGACGATTTCTAGAAAGTCTTTGATGAGGTCTACGGTGACTTTATCGTGGCGTTGAAATTGGGATTCCACGTCTGATAAAATGGTCGCCGCCGCACCGGACCGGTTTTGGTGGCTGTGGTTGTAGTCGAACGTTGAATTTTTTGACGTCGTGGCTCCTGTTGGTGAGTTTTGAAACGGAACTTGAATGGTGTCATTCATGGCCTCTTGTGCGTAACAATAAAGTCGACGTTAATCTTCTTTTCTTCGAAGATGGCCTTGGCTTCAAAAGTCGGAAGGATTTTTCCAAAAAAGGGATACGAGTTGGATGGACTGACTGGATAGAGACTACTTCTATATAATTCTAGCAGCTAGCAATTATTTCGTCTTCTTGCATTTGGATTTCCAGAGATTTCCCATCAGGTATTTGAATCATCTGGTTTGCAGGCTTTAACAGGCGCATGTAGTTTTCTTTGGGTGTCGCAGGCCAAAATAATGAATTTGTTAGGCTTTAGGACTTCGACGAAGATGGGCGAGAGTTTTCTCTTCCGAATGCGGTGTCCTTGTAGCTTCTGAAATTTGAATACGGTCTTCTTCATCATTATCTGTGGATTCAGTGGAGTTGGTCGAGTAATCGAATTCACGACAAATCTTTAAAAAAATAACATTGTAAACACGCCAACAAGAAGTTTTATGTAATGGTCGTAATATCTAACTCCGTCGTTAATATTGTAATTTTCAGTAGATAAATTATTTCTGAATTTTGTTTTTTTCGGTAGTATTAAAGTTTTACACATGTGTGGGAAAAATTAAGCGGTATTTGGATAGTCGATATTTTTATGTAACGAATAGCAAAAATGGTGTAAATTTTTTTTTTCTAATGCTTATTTATCAAATTAAAATTTCCTCAAAACACAAATATTTTTTAGTTGTTACTTTATATTATTAAACTTACAGTAATTAAATTCCTTAAATTATACAGTTTTATACAGAATCTGATGCATCAGACCAACTTGCAAATTCTCGAGCAAGTGGGGGCATTTTTAAAGTGATAAATCCGTCAAGAAATTTTTCATCGTGCGCCACATATTCGCCACTTCTAGGCAAGCCCATTAATCTAATATTTTTTTTAATATGTTTTATGTTTGATTTTCTAGTCCTACATTTGGTTCGCAATAAGTTGGTAAATTTTTTGGTCCTGTGTAGTTCATATGATGAAAACTTTACATCCATCCGATTTAAACCTGAAAAACACTTTGTTTCGATCACTTTGGTTTCTTCGCCTAATAATAGGGTATCTCCTATATTAGCTTCAAATTCGATAGGATTATTTATTAAAGTATTCTGTAAGGTGTAGACATATCTTGATTTTCTGTTTTCGTTCGTCTTACGTAAAGGTGATTTGCTTACAACTTCGACCTTGTCCACCAATTCATCGGATTGAAAATTTATGATTTTCTTCAATTGTTGCCGTTGTTGTTCCGACAATTTGGTTTCAGATTTTACAGCGTACTTTGGTTTTACGGTCGTGTATGTTTCTTGGACAGTTTTTCCAACATTTCCTGGCTCTAAGTAGGAAGTGTTTGGTTGTAATGTAAATAATCTTTGCAAAAAGCATCTGCGAGGTCCTTTTCTCGCAGCAATAACACCACGCCTATGATTAGCTTCTTCGTTCTTATTACGTAAAAAGCCAGTTAGTAACAAAAATAAGAAGAAAATGACAAAAAATGCAATAATAACCCCAGTAATCGCTAACAAACATACAAATTGCCAACCCAGATGAATTATGCGCACATGGGAAGGAACGTTACTTCCCAAATTTTCACTTGAACCTAAAAAAGCGGGTAACAAACTTCCAACAAATCCGCACATTAGGTGAATGGCTATTATATTGCAATAATCTTCGATTGATGAATTATTAACGCATATAGCCGTCAAATAAAATATAAGAGCTCCCAATGAAGCGATACCGTAGGCAACTAATGGAATGTAAACATCAACTCCTGCAGCAATAGTTACAATTCCAGCAGTTGCGCCTTGAACACAACGCAAAATAATCCAATAATTAAACGTTTCCCGGTAACATAAAAATTGTAAAATAACCACAAGAATAATTCCAGCAGCCATGGCCATTATATTATTAATTAAAATAAGCGCGATGTTATTGGCCGGAATGTGAAGCTGTTCGTAAGATGGAGTTGGAAGCGTAAATCCAATTAATCCTAATATTATAAAAATATAGCCCGTGATAGTACTTCCAGGTGATTCTGTTCCAACCGAAGATTCGTCGATTTCACTTAATTTCATAAGACGCCTTCCAAGAAATATAGAACCAATAAAGCCAACCAATCCGCCAGTATAATGCACAACTAGACTTCCACCATGATCTTTAATCGAAACAGTATGTTTTTCAAACTGATTATTATACATCCATCCAACGTTATCCCAAGTCCAATGCATAATGAGTGGTAAGCACACCATCGAGAACAGTACACTTACTAATAAATAACCAACAAAGTGAAGGCGTCCCGATAACATGGTAGTTATTATTCCACTTGCTATTATGCAAGCACAAAAACCTAAAAAGATTAAAAAACATATATTACAAATTTTTAGACAGATTTGTCATTTCTTCAGTTTTGACAGTCACTGAAAGTAGACATCCTGTCTTGTTTTTACAAGTATGGAGAAGAGTGAATTTCGTGTTTTGATCAAACATTACTTTGTACGTGGAAAAACTATTACGGAATCCAAAACAAAGCTAGACAAATATTATGGGAACTCTTTACCATAGATTAAATTAGGTTTGTTCGTTTGTATGAACTAACTTGAACTGGGTTATCTTTTGAGACAAAATACTCCCACCACAAAAGTTAGATAGTGTTCTAACTAACGAGCAAGAAGTTCATGTTCGGTTATGAACTGAGCAGCCAAACGAACACAGTGCATTGCACTAACTTGAACCGAGCAAGTTAGTTCATACAAACGAACAAACCTATTGATTCACAGGTGGTTCACTGATTTTCGTTGTGGTCATACAAGCACAAGTAATGCCAAACGTTCAAGACACCCAAATGAGGTCACCACAGAAAAAATGGTTGACAATATCTATGATCTCGTATTGAAAAATCGCAGAATGGAAGTGCGTAAGATAGTAGGCTTCTCAGATGAACGTGTGGGTAACAGTGTGTAACAAATTCAGACGCAGGTTTGGGCGTGTTTAAGCGCAATAGAAACGAATTATTGCGTCGGTTCATAACTACAGATGAAACATGGATCCACCACTATATACTGAGACCAAGAAACATTCGAAACAATGGATTTCTCCTGGCAAACCTGTACCAAAGAAAGTCAAGGGGGTCTTTTCCGCCAACAAAGTCATGGCCACTGTTTTTTTGGATGCATGCGGAATAATCCACATTGATTACCTTGAAAAGAGAAAATCAATCAATGGCGAATACTATTCCAGCTTATTGGATCGTTCTAATCCGGTTTTGAAGGAAATACGACCGCATTTGACGAAAAGGAAAGTTCTCTTTCAACAAGACATTGCAATAGTGCACATGTGCGCACTTTTTATGGCCAAAATCCATGATTTAGGATTCGAATTTCTCGGACTTCCACCATATTCTCCAGATATGAAGAAATGGTTCGACGGAAAAAGGTCTGGTCTAACGAAAACATCATTTATGAAACAAATGTCTATTCAGAATCGTATTATTTGGAAGCGATCGAAAAATTGGAAAAACGTTGGACGAAGCATAGAGACCTGAAAGGATGAGACATGTTGAAAAATAAAATGTTTTTTTAGCAAAGATTTATTCCTTGTACTTTTATCAGCCTTATCAATCCGCCCTCGTATTGCGATATATTTTATGAATCACTTTTCCAATTGCAGTAGGTGAGGGAAATCCAGAAAAAATGGTAGACAAATATTGAACTTACCTACAATGATTTCATCATAAGTTTCAGGATCGGTTTCCAATTTCATTCCATGTCCAACAAAACCATCTAACGTATCGTCACCGAAAGCCAAAACAAAACCAACTAAACCAAAGGATGCTATTGAAACTGCAATATCCACTATATTCTGAAGAACAATAATATAAATATTTTCAACTGGAACACTTCCTAATTGCACCAGAAGATAACCAGCGCGCAACAATAAGACTAAAAGAATTGAAAAATATGAAAATTTGGATTTTTATGATCAAAAAAGCTCCTTTATATTACTGTCGCACCTAAACAAATTCGAATTACTGTGTTGGAAGATCCATACGATACATTTTCTCGATTAGTTGAAATATATTTCCTCATTGAATTGTTCAAATCAAAACCATTATCTAGTGAAGTTATCACTGTAAAATTGGTGTCTTCCATAGAGATGTTGCTTTCTATTACGGTTTCTGTCAGTTTTACTATCAGGAAAAATAAAGCAAACTTGATCGTAAAATGTTTATTCTTTTCATAAATATTTCAGAAAGTTTAAATAACAATATCTAATTTTTTGTATAATAATGTAATGCAACGATTTAAGTATTTACAAATAATGAACAATTTATACAACATAATGAACGATTCGTACGTATGGCTTTTTACTTAAGGCTAAAAAATATAATACAAATTTTTGGAGAAATTATTTTTAAACCAAAAGTACTCATGCAAATTTAACATGTGTTTGATAAAATTGGCTTGATTTCAAAATGATCAATTGCTGCAGATACGCGAATATTGAAATATTTGGTTTTGGTTGGCTTAAAAATTGAAATTTTGATTAAATTCATGCAAGAACTGGATAATTTAAAACAAGTAAGTGAATCTGGAATACGGCCAAATAACAAATTTCGTCCCAATCAGTCATCTAAAAGCATACATTCGACAGATTAAGCAATTAGAGCACTTAAAGTTTAAAAATACATTTGTTTATTGTCCAAATAATAATTTTAAGTAAATCTGAATATTATGTTAAACATTTAAATAAAATCTAAAAATGTAGGCTAAAAATGAAATAAGTACAGCTTCTCGATGACTATTTCAATGATTTCATGATTAAGCAATTATTCTTAAAAATGGTAAATTTACAAAATTGGAAGATGCAAGAAGGTAAGATTATATTTTATATACTAAACAGAATGATCACCATTTTTTCATAAACAATCAAGTTTAACATTCGATTAAACTATTTAAATTTTATAGGAAAAGGGTTATGCTGATCATTCCTTAAAAATGTAACAATGGCAACATTTACGCCCTATCGATTACGATAATGATAATTCAATACTCACCTATTCAGTTTTGGCACCATTTAATATTATGTGCTAATTTTAAGAATCAGTAACAATTTGTTGTAAAAAATTCAAGTGACTTGCATTTAAAAGGAATTAAAAATGTTGAAAAGTCCTTAAAAAATTGTTTTAAGTGCAAGTCACAAATTCGTATAATGCAATCCTTTCAAAATATTTTACTATAAATAATTTTACACTCGAGTGAATATTATTTAATGTATAAATTTTATTTATCTTCAATTTTGACTTAATACTAAAATACAACACCGATGATTGTTACGTTTAATTTGAATGTGCAAAAATGTAATTTTCTTAAAGCATTCGAAATATAATCACAGCAAATTGTGCAAAAGTGCAGAGGACAATATTCGCAAGAGTAATTTAGATTTTTGGTAAAATTTTAACAGTTAGCTCAAAGAAATGTGCATATAATTAATTATATTTTAAAAGCACCTATTCAATGAATATATCTACATGTTATAGCAAAAATAGAATATATTTATACACAAAAACAGAGATTCGTATTAGCAAAAATATTTAAGTAACTATCCAAAAAAAACAACCACATAAATTTAACAAATTTACAATCTAACAAAACAATTTTAAAAATAATTTAAAAGAAACAACGCAAGTTTGTGCTATAAAATAATCTGAACAAATTTTTGTGAAAAGCTACAGAGGACGGACAGTAATTTCTAACAACCAGAAGAAAATAAAATAAAATTTTGTCCTACAATATTTTAGTATTGCTTATCTTACCAAATTACGTTTTTAAAACATTAATCAGTAAAATAAATGATCGAATCAAGATTTTTTTTTAAATTTAGAGTCATCGATTTTATTGGTCTCTATAAAGTTATAAATAATTTTGCACCAGATTTTATAGCACCAACACCCGCTATATTACTAAATCATTGTTAATGTCAAACAATGCACACAAAAATATTATTACGTAAGTATAATAATATGAAGATAGTGAAAATGACTTAATTTTTTTATCTAAGCAAGAAATGTATTATTCCGCTATTTTTTCCAGCTTATTAACTAATTCAGTCGGCGGCACTTTTGGAGGTAGTACATCCTTAAATTTTTTTAATGGAGCTTTCGCTTTGAGTAATTCTAATTCTAATGAATTAATTTGGTCTACGAGTTGATTATATCTATTTACATCCAAGCCGACTTTTTTCGATTTTTTGTGCAGTGTTAATAAATGTTGCCTATTTTTCACATCTTGAAGTATGTATTCCTGAAAGAAAACACAAACCTTTAAAACTCGCTTAAAAAGTAATTTCTATATTATACGTTAACATTTTAACTTATTATCAAAAAAATTCCCATTGGATAAATAATATAAATCATACATGAAAGTTGTGTTTCAAAAGTAAAGTGCATTGTGTGTACCTAGTATAGATTTTCATTTAATGCAATCACCAACCAATAAATTACAAAACGCAGCAAGCTTGCGTGCTAATAATTCATACTCATTTTAAAACTCATATAAAAAAGATCTATCAAAATTGCTAAACGCCCCCGTTAATCAATAACTTAATATCATGTCACGTAATATAGTGGTTAACTTATTTTTAGAATGCAAATGATAATCTGATTTGCATTTTGACCAAATTTTAGTATAAATCCTAGGGGTATTTTGCAGGGGAATTTTGGTGTACAATCTTTAGGAATTAGTAAAGAATTAGTGGGGAATTAGAGGAATTACTCGGAAAATTTAGGGAATTAAAAAGACAGAAGAAACTGAAAGCGAATTAGTAGATAAAGCAACGTCGCGTCGCATAAATCTGCTAACTTATGATCGCCGTCTTTGATTTTGGTTCTTCAAAAATAGAAGAAGGTCGGAAGAAGGCATCAATTCAAGGCAGTGTACAATGTTGCCACAGGGTTAACACGAAGATGTTGAGGGAATGGTGAATAAATGCAGAACCTGTCAACTCAATCAAAATAACTCAAAAAAAGTGCATTTGATGTCATGAGGTCTACGGAATTTACCAAAATCTGTCAATTTCACCACCTTATCATCTACAATCAAACGGATTGACGGAGCGACACGTACAGAATGCAAAATCAGCATTGGTGAAGTACGCAGTAGCTAAGTGCCACTTAGCCACCGTCTCAAGAAGCACATGTGGATAGGAAGCAGCCTCGAGATGTGGAAGATCGGGATTCGAGCCGAGATTTGAGAATGGATGGAAGGTGGAGCAACAGGCAACGAATGGAACGGATGAAACAAAGAGTTCAATAGCAAACTCAAGAAGCAACCGCAAATCATCAAATGGTCTTGGAAATCAGTCCTGCGCCGTTAAGAATTAAGTTAATACACTTTATTTTAGATTTCACATTCGTTGAGGTGGATAAAAATTATCAAACAATAAAACATCACAGGATCCCTACCTTGAATCACCTGTTCTTTGATAACAAATTGAAATGAAAGAGAAGAGAAATTTTACTTGCTCCTTTCATACACGGACACATGTAATACAAATGAATTGCAATATTCTATAATTCTGCAAGAGAGTAGAATCGGCTGCTAGATAGAGTGAAAATACTCACAAGAAGAAAAATCATAGATTGGAATAATGCAATGTTGGTATCAAAGCTTGAAAAGGAAGACAAACTGAAAGTGGGAAATTACAGACCCAATAGCCTCATCAACACAATACAAATGATTTACAAAGATTTTACAAAAGGTTCATAGGTTTATCATAAAACTCAACAAAAATTGATCTCGAGGCACATCCATGAAAAGATTCTTTTAGTGTCTCAAAAATATAAATCTTTGACAATGTTGTTTAACGATTTTGTGGAGAAAATTGTTTTTTCATTGAAATTCTATTTATTTAAACCATTTCACATTTAAAAATTAAAAACAATATTCCTGCGGCGTAGCAAAAACATTCCTCAAAAAAACTCTGCGTACGACCCTACATATCAATTGCGCGAAGATGATAAAACAACCTGTGGGTGGACGTACCCTAAAATTTTAAAATTAGATGATTTTCTTTTTAATGATACATTTTATAATTTTGTGACTGGATTGCAGGACTGTAAGGATGAGAAACGTCCCTTGCGTTTTTCCTGACGTTTGACGTTTTGACTGCATTTTTTCCCAAGCGTGTATCAGGAGTGGGAAGTGTTTTATTCCTGGAAAACGGGAACGATTTGTATTTTCTGGATAATAGAAGCGTGGTCGATGTTTAGTGGAAACAGAACAGATGTTCCCATATCGGTAAAAATATTCAGCTTCCTGTGTTATAGAGTGAAGAATATCCTTTTGAAGTATTACATCTCCGTTTTGTCAGTTTTACCCGAAAATTAAACTGAATTAATTAAAAAATTTTGAAGTCACATGTGCGTGAAAACGTTGGATCAAGATATATGAGAAAGAATTGGAAAGGCGTATTTAGTTCAAGATTGGAAGAAGATAAAAGGTACCCAACGTTTAATATTTATTATAGTCAATCTTTCCTGATAGTGTGTTTGCAAGCTGCAGGTTAATTTGATATTTAAAGATCTGCTTAGTGGCACATGAAAAGGATTATTGGTTATAAACTACGTTTTAATCAAATTCTTTGTTTTTTCTTTGAAAAAATTCTTTGAGTTCAAATCTCATAATTGAGGTGTTAATTTTTATTAAGTATTATTTCTATTATTATATTTAAGATTTCTTGAAACATTAAAAATAAGGTTTGCATGTTTGTAATGTTGTCTATTGTTAATATTTACCTAATTTAATATATTATTATCATTGAATAATATTGAATTACATTCAATCGAAGGTATAACAAATGTAATTTGTATTTTAAATAAATTGACTAGGAAAATCGACAATTACTATTGGTAAACTTCAACCAACAATAACAATGAGAGTTCATATTTATTTAAGAGGTCCTTGAGTCCTATATTATTTCTACATCATAATACTGGGCTAAAAAATCATTAAAAAATTATAGAAATGACCGAAATGTTCAATAAAAATGTTGAATTTGAACTTTTCAATATTCATATTAATATTCAAATTATACGATATAATTATTCACATTTAAGGGTGAATATCGTAATTTTGCTTAGTTCTTCACTGTCAGTTGCAATCAATTTATTATTTTATTAAATCAAATTATTAATGTGGTGCTATTGAACAGAGAATTTTTAAGAGGATTTTCAACAAAACATTTTTTAATTTTTGAAATCCTTTGAAAAAGTTGAATTTAAGAAAAAAATACATTATGGCGAAGATCAAATATTGTTAAAACCTGAGACATCGAGAATTAAAATTAATTAAAACTGGGGTTATTTGACAAGGAATTATCCTTAAATGTTATCTAAATATCTCTACATCCGCTGTATTCCCATATTTCCACTACCGTTTCCTTGCATATGTTTGCTCAGATGTAAACTGGAGTTTAAATACCAATTTTACACATATTTATAGATGCTTTTGTATATTTAAGTTTCATCTATTTTTTTCTGTCCTCTTTTATAATGTGCTTTGTGAAATTAAAACCTTTTGTTGTTTCTTAATGGGTTTGCAGAATGTGTTCGTTAATATTGGAATCGTAAAACTTTTTTTTGTGATTTTCTTTCGAGTCAGTTTTAAGTAATTTTCAATCTCGAGTTCCGGTCTATCAACGTGTTATTGTTGCCGATTTCCTTCCTTGTATTTTATTTATGTAAATTTAATAATCCTCCTTGTAATCCAGTGAAGTACAATACTTAAAGCTCTGTACTATTACGTCAACTGATAAACTGGCGTCCTGATTTCAAGGGACTCTGGAGCCATACTGTAAGATCACCCTTAATCCCTTTTTTAATGTTCAAAAAATAGTAAAATCATTAATTATCCTTAATAAAACAAAGTCTAATAAATAACCCTTAAGAATTTCATCCTTTAATCGATTAGTAAACAACATTTTATGAATCCAAAATTTAAAAAAATCTAGACCTAAATAACTTACCTCTTTAGTAAGTACAAAATATGAGTACGCGGCCATAGCTGTACCATAAGTAACAAAATAAGTAACTGGTTCCATAATGTCCCAAGAATATTCCCACCATGTTAATCGGGCTAAAATTCCAAATTGTATCGACATTAAACCTAATCCAGCCCATGCCAAAAAATTACTTTTTCTTTCTGCTACCATTTCAAGATTCTGTCGTTGCTGTAACAAACACAAAAAATTACTAAATTTATAACATTTATCTCTAAATAATTCATTCATATACGAGGGTTTCGGTTACGAGCTCTCACAACTCATATGCATTGCATTTTGGAAGCTTAAATATTCAAAACATAGTTACATTTATGTCAAGTATAATTTTATTTAAATCCTCTGAATATAGTGTACTAGTTGAAAGTTTGGGAGTAAGTTTGTAATGTATATGTTAAAGCGTTACTTTATCAAACAAACTGTCCGTTTACCTGTCTGTCCCTCAAATTAATTCAGCATGTAATATGAATAAGCCACGTTTATTATTTTAATAAATTCTATAAAATTTGTTCAAACGTATCGGATATACTAAGATTAAGAATAACCATTATTGAAGGAACGATTCTTAACAGGAGTAATAACGTTTTCAATAATCTCAAAGACGACTACGAAGATTTATATCACCATTTCTGATAAATCCATTTAATAAATGTAATAACTTCAGGATATCGTGGTTCGTGGTTAGGCTAATCTATTATTACAAAAGATTAGCAATATTTCATTTCATTGTTGATAAAAATTATTATAAATAATAATCCATCCATAAAATTAAAACAAACAATATTTAACAAGACCCTGTGAAATTTTTAAAAAAGTTAATTCAACGTTCGTTTAATTTATTAATTTTCATAAACATTTTATTTAATTTTAAAAATTGAACCAAATAATAAACTGATGGTTTCTAAATCCACTTACAATGACTATAAATGCAATAAAGGCACTAATAATAATTTGATACATTACTGGATTAGGTCGATCAGATAAAGCTAAAACCAATATACTTCTACTAGCATTTTGACTGATGTGTTTAACTTTTTAATATTTTAAGTTACTAAAATGTAACAATTATTTTTATCAAATTATAATGAAAATATCGCACCGCCAGTTCAATAGGGTTGCAAGTGCAAAATTGGTATGTTTTTAGTTATTGCTGTATTGCAGTTGTTTGCAATCATAGCTATTGTAGAATACTGCCATATCAGCAAAATTTTGTTTAGAAACGAACTGAGGTAAAAGATAAGTTCCTATGAACTCATTAAGTGTTAAGTAACTATAAAACTGTTTTCTTGATTTCTCAACAATTACTCCTTTTGCACTTGCAACCCTATTGAACTGGCGGTGCGATATATTAACCATAATAAATTTCATTTATATATTTTTAATTTCCAACTTTTTAATATAATAAAAATGTAAAATAGACTTTATAATAACGGAGTGCTGCTATATCAATTAAATTACCACACAAAAGCAATTTAATCCTAACTTAATAAGATCAACAGTAACAAGCAATCTGTTAATTACTAGATAAATGACTAATTAGTAAGTAGAAGTATTTAATAATGAAGTAAACATAAACAGTTTACTAAATTGAAGTTGATTGATTTCATCAAGCCATCTGATAGTTCTTTAATAGTTTCGTTGTTTTTGCAGCTCATCTGCGAGGAAGAATCCAACAATACAAGAAAATCAAATCTTTTAATAGAATTACCGTTTAAAAAAAGCACTGTGGTTTACTCAGGTTTACTGATAAATTACACCATTTGACTGTTTTATGTCAGGAGAATAAACCTATTTAATTCTAAGAATTATTCAAAAGCTGTCGAGAAGACGAATTGTTCAAGTAAGTGAAAATTAAATCACTACTTGAAAGTCACTCCAAGTGAATAACATTGCTTAGTATGTAAGTACCGATGTGACATAATGTAACAAAACAGCGGAGGATGGGGATGGTTGGCAACCTTTTCACTCTTTCCATTTTTCTTTAAGGTTTTTCCAAGATCTAATTTTATATGTAGAAAGTTTTCACTATACAAGTGATTATTAGATTTACAAAATATTCTCATTAGATAAAATTTTGTAGAATTTTAAAGAAAGAAATTTTAAGAACCTTTACAGGCTTAAATTTTGAAACTAAAATTAATTTAGAAGCAATACTATGTCTTCAAATATGTCCAATCACAGAGCTTGGTTGCTTTTCTTTTTCTTTGAGTCATTTAAAAATATTTATTATTCACTAAGGTGCATGTCGCTGGCCCCCCCAAAATCGAATTTTGGGGTGAATTTGGTGTCAATCGTTAGAGCTTCGTTAGAGCCTAAATGAGCTTCCATTTTTTTCGTTTGAGCCTCAACCGTCGCGAAGATATTCGCGAAAAAGTTTGGGGGGGGCTGTAGACACGTTGGCCCCCCCCAAGTCGAATTTGGGGGTGAAAATGGTGTCAAACGTTAGAGCTTCGTTAGAGCCTAAATGAGCTTCCATTTTTTTCGTTTGAGCCTCAACCGTCGCGGAGTTATTCGCGAAATAGTTGGGGGGGGCCACAGACACGTTGGCCCCCCCAAGTCGAATTTGGGGGTGAAAATGGTGTCAAACGTTAGAGCTTTGTTAGAGCCTAAATGAGCTTCCATTTTTTTCGTTTGAGCCTCAACCGTCGCGGAGTTATTCGCGAAACAGTTGGGGGGGGCCACAGACATGATTTGCTATTTTCGTTATTTTTACGAATTTTTGGATGAAATTGGTGTCAAACGTTAGAGCTTCGTTAGAGCCTAAATGAGCTTCCATTTCCAACATCCTAATTTCATTTTCTAAAAAGTTACGGGCATTTCAAATTTTCGATTGCTCCGAGCAAGTTGCGTCCGATAATCCTCAAATTTTATTTTATTTTACCAGATTAAATCTTTTGTTTAGATTAAAAAAATTAATCCTCCTTGCCATTATAATCTTCATAATAAATAAAAATGGAAAAATTAATTTTACAAAATTTTTCATACTTTTATGTTTCAATTCTGTTTCCCACTAATGTAAAGTGTGCACGCCCTTTTTTCATATAATAATGTAAGTTAAATTGCAAGAATTTGTAAAAACTGCACACGTTTCTGAAAAACTAAAAGGGCCGAATACGGTATAATTACATTTTTATATCTTTTTCATTACTTACAGGACGTAGACACGTTTTAAGTCGAATTTTGGGGTGAAATCAGTATCAAACGTTACAACCTAAATGAGCTTTCATTGTTGGTTTAGGATTACTTTTTGTAATCGAAACAAAAATTTTACGCTCTAACGTCTGACACCAATTTCACCAAAAACTTCAAAAATATAACGAAAATAGAAAAACACGTCTACTCCCCCCCCCAAAAAAAAAGATTTAGCGAATAACTGCGTGATGGTTAAGGCTCAAACAAAAAAATGGAAGCTCAGTTAGATTATAACGATGCTTTAACGTTTGACACCAATTTCACCCCAAAATTCAAATAAAGAGGAAAAATAGGAAAACAAGACTACGACCCCTCCCTCCACAAAAAGAAAAGATTACCAGCAAGGAATTAATCGTTTGTGGAAGGAGGCAAAGCTGAAGGTCACCGATAAGATTGCTCTATATGAAGCAAAATACACCAATATATCAAATTATTGATTAGTAATTAATTAATTTAAATTATAAGGTAAATCTCATGTGAGGGGGAGGGTGGCTCCACCACATTTTATCAAATCTCACCAAGGGGGGAGGATGTCCAAATCAAAAAGAAATACCACAAGTAATTAATTAACGACCCCAGTTAGGGGGGTAACGTTAGGCTCTAACGAAGCTCTAACGTCTGACACCAATTTCACCAAGAACTTCAAAAATATAACGAAAATAGAAAAACATGTCTACCCTCCCCTCCAGGATTTCGCGAATAACACCGCGACGGTTGAGGCACAAACGAAAAATGGAAGCTCAGTTAGACTCTAACGACTCTCTCACGTTTGACACTAATTTCACCCCAAAAGTTGACTTGGAGGGGGGCAATATGTCTACTTTCCGGTATGGGGTTAATTTTATTAGTTGCGTAGACTCATAATTGCTCCTCCTCCAACTCGAATTTTGAAGTGAAATTGGTGTCAAAGTTTAGAGCCTCATGAGAGCATAAATGAGCTTCTATTTGTTCGTTTGAGCCTGAACCATCGCAAAGTTATTCGCGAAATCTTTTTTTTTTGGGGGGGGGAATAGTAGACTTGTTTTTCTTTTTCGCTCTTTAATGAATTTTTTGGTAAAATTTGTGTCAAACGTTAGAGCTTTTTTAAAACCTGAATGAGCTTCTATTTTCATAATTTTAATTATATTTTCTACAAAGTTACGGGAATTTTAAATTTTCAAGTCATCCGAGCAAGTTCCGTACGATAATCTTCAAGTTTAAATCTGTTTGATTAGATTATTATTTTGTTTCAATTATGAAAAAATAGACATTTTCAAGAATTTTTTTGAACTATTGCATAGTGTTTTTATTTAATGCATAACATAAAATTGTTACAGTATATTTTAGGTAACTTTTACCAAAATTTGATATTATGTTGTGTATTTTGCTTCATATAGATTATAAAGTATTCTGAGCATTCTTATCGGTGAACTTCAGCTTTGTCTCCTTCCACAAACGATTAACTTCTTGCTGGTAATCTTTTTGTTTTTGTGGGGGGAGGGGTCGTAGTCTTGTTTTCTTATTTTCCCTCTTTATTTGAATTTTGGGGTGAAATTGGTGTCAAACGTTAAAGCATCGTTATAGTCTAACTACTGAGCTTCCATTTTTTCGTTTGAGCCTTAACCGTCACGAAGTTATTCGCTAAATCTTTTTTTTTTTGGGGGTGGGGGAGTAGACGTGTTTTTCTATTTTCGTTATATTTTTGAAGTTTTTGGTGAAATTGGTGTCAGACGTTAAAGCATCGTTAGAGCCTAACGTTAGCCCCCTAACTGGGGTCGTTAATTAATTACTTGTGGTATTTCTTTTTGATTTGGACATCCTCCCCCCCTTGGTGAGATTTGATAAAATGTGGTGGAGCCACCCTCCCCCTCGCATGAGATTTACCTTATAATTTAAATTAATTAATTACTAATCAATAATTTGATATGTTGGTGTATTTTGCTTCACATAGAGCAATCTTATCGGTGACCTTCAGCTTTGCCTCCTTCCACAAACGATTAATTCCTTGCTGGTAATCTTTTCTTTTTGTGGAGGGAGGGGTCGTAGTCTTGTTTTCCTATTTTCCCTCTTTTGAATTTTGGGGTGAAATTGGTGTCAAACGTTAAAGCATCGTTATAATCTAACTGAGCTTCCATTTTTTCGTTTGAGCCTTAACCGTCACGCAGTTATTCGCTAAATCTGTTTTTTTTTGGGGGGGGAGTAGAAGTGTTTTTCTATTTTCGTTATATTTTTGAAGTTTTTGGTGAAATTGGTGTCAGACGTTAAAGCATCGTTATAATCTAACTGAGCTTCCATTTTTTCGTTTGAGCCTTAACCGTCACGCAGTTATTCGCTAAATCTTTTTTTTTGGGGGGGGGAGTAGACGTGTTTTTCTATTTTCGTTATATTTTTGAAGTTTTTGGTGAAATTGGTGTCAGACGTTAGAGCGTAAAATTTTTGTTTCGATTACAAAAAGTAATCCTAAACCAACAATGAAAGCTCATTTAGGTTGTAACGTTTGATACTGATTTCACCCCAAAATTCGACTTAAAACGTGTCTACGTCCTGTAAGTAATGAAAAAGATATAAAAATGTAATTATACCGTATTCGGCCCTTTTAGTTTTTCAGAAACGTGTGCAGTTTTTACAAATTCTTGCAATTTAACTTACATTATTATATGAAAAAAGGGCGTGCACACTTTACATTAGTGGGAAACAGAATTGAAACATAAAAGTATGAAAAATTTTGTAAAATTAATTTTTCCATTTTTATTTATTATGAAGATTATAATGGCAAGGAGGATTAATTTTTTTAATCTAAACAAAAGATTTAATCTGGTAAAATAAAATAAAATTTGAGGATTATCGGACGCAACTTGCTCGGAGCAATCGAAAATTTGAAATGCCCGTAAATTTTTAGAAAATGAAATTAGGATGTTGGAAATGGAAGCTCATTTAGGCTCTAACGAAGCTCTAACGTTTGACACCAATTTCATCCAAAAATTCGTAAAAATAACGAAAATAGCAAATCATGTCTGTGGCCCCCCCCCAACTGTTTCGCGAATAACTCCGCGACGGTTGAGGCTCAAACGAAAAAAATGGAAGCTCATTTAGGCTCTAACGAAGCTCTAACGTTTGACACCATTTTCACCCCCAAATTCGACTTGGGGGGGGGCAACGTGTCTGTGGCCCCCCCCCAACTATTTCGCGAATAACTCCGCGACGGTTGAGGCTCAAACGAAAAAAATGGAAGCTCATTTAGGCTCTAACGAAGCTCTAACGATTGACACCAAATTCACCCCAAAATTCGATTTTGGGGGGGCCAGCGACATGCACCTGTACAATTAAATTTAACGTAACTTGTTCAAATCCTGCAGTTTAAGCTACTGGAGAGCCATGCATGGAAGTAATTATTATATTTTAAAGTTAATTCAAGTTCATTAAAGTTAGTTCAAACAGACGTCCATTTAGTAAATTTGATTTTAAGTGTAATGGAGGTCTGATCTGAATACACAATTTGACATCCACGGCTGTTAGGACCAACTGTAGTCCGAATTACAAGATCAAATTTTACAGTTTGCTTTAAATCATTAAATCGTATATAAATCGCCCGAGTCTTCTTTAATTGAATTTAGAACCTAGCCTTCTGTGAGTATAAGTGGTCTTAAATTGCTTTCCGATTAAAACAGTTGCAGTGGGCCTTTGGGATGATTGTTCGGAACATAACGGCTACCTCAGTTTTCCGATTGAGGGACTGAGAAGTTGAGTTTTAGAACACTACAATATTAAGAACTATTAAAATGTTGATTACCAAAATGTAACTAAAAAATAAAGTAGGTAATACACATTATTATATGCATTGCGTGCGTTGGTCGTAGAAAATCTGTTTTAAATAAATAAATTCCTTCATATTGTATAACTTGAATTTCAGCGAGCGCACCCAGCTAACGGCATAAACTGCAGTTACTGTCAAGAAGGTGGATCACAAAGCCTCATTGCCGTGTTTGTTGTTGAAACTCGAATTTTAACTACAAAACTACTACATTGTTAAGGAATTCATACATTTAAAAATATATTTCCTAGGACATTAAAATTTATAATGCGTACTACCTTATCTTTGTCGTATCAGGTCGTATTACCATGTCAATTTAAACTTTTCAAATTTAACATTATTATAATAAGATTTAAATGCTTATAAACATATAATGATTTTACGTCATACTAAAAGTAATGAACATTAACTTTTTTTAAAATCAAAGATTCTCAAACAATGCCATAAACAAGTTGCGGCGTAAATAAATTTCAAAACGATTAAATTTTTCACAGTACAGCCAGGCCTGGACTGGCTAGGTCGGTTAGTCGGTGATCGCCGAGGACCCCGGACCCCAGGGGGCCCCGAAGGTGCCTCAAGAAAGTGGTTTATACTTGGGGTAAAAGTGGACTTTTTTCCAAGTATTCAAAATAGCGAAAAATATGATTTTCAAAAATCTACCCTCTTGGTAAGGGCGTCCCTCCTCAGTGTATAGCCGAGGGCCCCCAAAGGAGACAGTCCGGGCCTGAGTGCAATACACTTCATGTATTGAGCCCCTAGAGGACGGTGTCCGGTATGCGACCAGCTGCTCTACCAACAAAGGGCGAAAATCCACTCTGGGGAAGTGAGCACCTCCGATGACACAATGGAACAATGGCAGGGTAAATAGAGGGACTCCGAAGTTGAATGAACATTGAAGAGTACCAAAGGTCACGATAAAG
The DNA here is from genome assembly GCA_958510855.1 of Rhagonycha lutea. NCBI lineage: Eukaryota > Metazoa > Arthropoda > Insecta > Coleoptera > Cantharidae > Rhagonycha > Rhagonycha lutea. The sequence goes on from OY294036.1 coordinate 86,866,266, forward strand.
TGAACTTCCAAATTACGCAAGCCTCTAGACTAGAGCAGCGGTCGGCAACTGGTGGTCCGCGGACCACTGGTGGTCCGTGGCGTAATTTTAGTGGTCCGCGAAAAAATTCTGATATTATTTCAATTTGCTAAGCTCATTTAATACAATTTTTAATTAAAAAAATCTTAAACGTGTAGATGATGATGATTAAAAAATAAATTGTTGTTACCCAGTAAACACATACACGTTGAATTACGGTTGAAACAACGTAACTTTGGTTGAAAGTACGTTATACGTTACTTTTTGGTTGAATATATCAACGTTGGTAGTCCGTTGATAGCAAACGGTTAATTTCCAACGTTATAACGACGTAGATAAATACTAATAACTCAACCATTGGTACGATTTTGACGTTAATTATACGTTACTTTCTATGGTTATTGTAACGTGTTTTTCAAACGTATATGCAACGTTACAAATAGATCTCATTGTCAACGTTGCCATATAACGTTATTTATATCGTAATTGTAACGTTAAATTAGTATGAAAAGACAACGACTCGGTGATATTTCCGTAAAAAACTACGTATTATTTAGCTATGGATAAAACTTCGAGAAAACCGTACATAAAACCACGTCTATCCATACGTTGAAGATACCCAGTATTTAAACGTATTTTTCTATCGTAATTTTAACGTTGAATTAGTATGAAAAGACAACGCCTTGGTGATATTTCCGTCAAAAACCACGTATTATTTAGCTATGGATAAAACGTCGAGAAAACCGTACATAAAACCACGTCTATCCATACGTTAAATATACCCAGTATTTAAACGTATTTTTCTATCGTAATTTTAACGTTGAATTAGTATGAAAAGACAACGCCTTGGTGATATTTCCGCCAAAAAAACACGTATTATTTAGCTATGGATAAAACGTCGAGAAAATCGTACATAAAACCACGTTTATCCATACGTTGAAGATACCCAGTATTTAAACATATTTTTCTAACGTAATTTTAACGCCATTTTTCAATTTTATTATCTATTTTAAAATCATTTCAAAAAGTGAATTACATAATATTATGATGTATTGAATATGATTTACAATTTATCATTTATTTTATTTACATTTTGCCTGAGATGGTTCAATAAAGGTTACAATCAACGTTATAAACAATGTTGGTTGTTTAAGTTAAAAAATACTTTAAAGCTCGCGACATTTCTACGCAAATAATACGTTACTCCATAACCGTTATTATAACGTGTTGTTATCGTTTATTTCTAACGTTTATTCCACGTACGTGTGTTTACTGGATATACGTTAAAATAACGTTACATTTTGCCTGAGATGGTTCAATAAAGGTTAAAATCAACGTTAAAACAACGTTGGTTGCTAAGTTGAAAAATACTTTAAAGCTCGCGACATTTCTACGCAAATAATACGTTACTCCATAACGTATATTAACGTATGGTTATCGTTCATTTCTACGTTTATTCCGCGTACGTGTGTTTACTGGGTAAGCTGTCTCCAGTGACAGATTTTCGAAGAGGCCTCAAAATTCAGCTCTCAAAATAAAAAAGAATAAATATTTTAATTAATTTTAAAAAAGTGAGACATAGGGAAATAACAAATAACATTTGAAAATTAACCAATATAAAATTACAACTGCTTGGCTATATTTAAAGATTTGCTGATCTTCAGGTTGTATTAATTATGAAAATTGAAATTCATTGGTGCAAGATCGTCAAGGTTCATTAGGTTAAAAACCAAAAAGAACTGAGCTTCAAAAAGTAGGAATTTCTAGTTAAATTACCTAATTTTATGAAATGTTATATTAATATTATAATATAGTATAAATTGGGTATTAAAACTAGGTTTTAATGTACAATATTCCTACATAAAATAGATAGTATTTTCCAAAAAAAAGTCGCCTGCGGCGCTAATAAACGGGGCCTCTCTCCCCGTATACCGGAGGTTGAAAATCATTGCTGTAGGTTTCAAAGGTAGTGAAAATGTTTAGGAAAGGGGCTCAAAAGTTCTAAAACAGCCACTGGCTATTTGTAAAAATAGGCTCCTCGCATGCTGCTCGGAGCAAATGTTTAACGCGGGATTCAATAAGTTTGGTTAATTATGACATAGGGTTTAAAAAAAAAAGGTTATTAAAAAAAAATTAGCGATCAAAGTGAATAATTAAAAAGTTAGTGGTCCGCGAAATTTAAATTGTCAATTTAGTGGTCCGCAATACCTAAAAGGTTGCCGACCGCTGCTCTAGAGCATCCATGTCCTGTAGCTACACGGTACAAAGTCATAATTAACCATAAACATATTTGCCTTCAACTATCACAGTATTGGCAAATGGACGGCTCCCAAATGATATCCATACAAATTTGAGATTACAACATGAGCGCACGTTCCTTAAATTTTTCTTCTCCAATTTTTAATTTTTCTTTTTGTTTATTTTCACAATTATTTGCCTGCGATGTACTTTGTTGTAGCGACCACTTTTGGAACTAACGTATGAAAATGTAAGTGCGGAAAACTATTTTCCATCTTGACAAATTTTGTAGAAACATTCCTTGCCTTTATTATGTAGAACAAATTTCTTTTGATTTTGTTAGAAAATCAAATTTAGAAAATTAAGTTACATTTTTTATTAAATATTATATTTCCAATGAAAATTTTCATTATAAAATGGTGTAAGTTGGAGCATTCAAATTCTATAGAAGCTTATATTAACTGTGATGTGGCTTGGATTCCACATTAAGGTGCAAGTCTCACTTCTCATATCTAATGAAACTATACATTTAAAGGCGTAGATTACCTAATTGTTTTCCAAAATTCTCCATCAAAAAAATTTAAAAAAATATTTTTATAGCCGTTCAAAATATATAGTTGACTATCGCCTGACATTACATACGACTTCTTTGTTGCAGAATTTGTACAATTTATCATTTCTTTAAAACTGGACAATAAATAACGAGGTTATGATTTGTGGCCTTTTTTCGGAAGCAACCTGTATTATTCACAAAGACATAGCGTGGGTTTTTAATAAAAACAACTACATGTTGCTGTAAGGGCACTTGTTAAAATTTGCTTTACTTTTCGAGGATCAAGTAGCACTTAACACTTGATGATCTTGATGGCAAGTGACACTTTAGCCCTTGAAAATGAAGAGTAAAGTAGTAAATGCTTTAGTTTATAGCGAACTAAAACTGTAATTAAATAATTGTGCACATATTATAAGAAAAGTTATTTCAAGTGGACGGGTGACCAAAATAAAACATACTCTTGTAACCAGCTAGCCCCGATTGCTCTCAAGAAAATTAACCATTTTTTTGTTGAATAATAAAAATATCAAAAGTAAATGGTGTACATGGAGAAAGCATCAAACATCGATTATTATTCCATGTTTGTTACTTTGCATTCATACTAGCAGTATGATAATTGATATTCCCTTTTCACACAAGTTGACATAAAGTCAATAAAAGATTTGTGTTTACCCCAAACCATAAAAAAATCAATTTACTTCATTGTTTGATTCTTTAATATTTAAGTTATTCAAATATCCTGGTAGGTAAATATTGATTATTAAGCTCTACCGTATGAAATATTATACACCAGGTAATTTTATGAAAATTTAATGAAATCTTTTATCAAATGGGACTATGAAAAATAAGACTGGAAAATAAATAACTGAGGTGTCACTCGTACCATCAGGGAATATGCGATACCCCATAATAATTTAAAGTGATGAATATGACAGATGTTACATGTTTCAAAAACAAACAAGAAAATTCAAATTTTTTTACATAATCCATCAATGGCTTATGATTTGAAACGAAAAACATCAACGAGATGAAATGGAAGCTGCTGTCCCTTCGCGTGCTATCAACAAATGTCACTGTAATATCCCGAGCAGTTTTCCTTTTTTTAAATTTCATCAAGTCACTAGCAGGACATTGCTTTCCGTCGTTGAACGACGTGTAAATTGTGTTAAGCAAATAAATTAAAAAATATTACTTTCATGTTATTTCGGAGCATCATAATATTATTTAGTACAACATAATAATGTCAAGTTGCCAGAACAATTTTTGTTAGATTATTATTAATAAGTCCCAGTTTCACAGCATAAACTCTCTAAACATTTTATAAAATAAAGCTTTAATAACGTCGAGTCGGTTAGAAAATTTATTACAGTTCCTAAATACTATGGCTATTTATTCAAGTCAGAAAGTAAATGAAGTCTTGTTTTTCCCATCGAATGAAAATTTAAATGAACGGTAGAAAGGATGCGATCGTTTCCGTTAACTTTCAGTACCGGATAATGATTGCTCCAGAATTATTTGCGTTCCACATTAAACTGCACTGAAGATTTTATTTCAATTTACTGTCAAATAAAACTAATTTTCTATTCCAACTCTCAGAATAATTTAATCTTCCAGAAAAGACCAGCTTACAAATACCCATAGTTTCCAGAAAATTGCCGTTTTTGTACGAAATCCAGTCATCATAATAGTAGGATGCGGAATACTTCTGTAAAAGGAATCTGGATCATTCAGGTTATCAAATTGCGTCTAATTTCATTAGTAAAATTTTCAGTTTTACATAAATTTATTAAGAATTTTCTGCTCGAAACAATTCCACAACTGACGAAACCGAACCAGTGATTTGTGCAATAGTCGATAGTTACCCAAGAATTCTCTAGTTAAACCTTTGCCGACAATAATTCTTTGCGTGTTAACAAAATCTATGGCGTGATATTTGTAGAACATAATAAATTAGACCAGTTTCCAACATTGAAGTAATTACGTGACAAACCCCGTTTAAGATAAAATGAAGATCTTTAACCCTAAACAAATATAAATTTGTGTTTATGTTAATAGCTACGAGAAGTTCTTTTGCCTCAAAAAACATAAAGATAGAGGTTCTAATAAAATTGAGTTACAGACTATCCATTAAATATACGATGTGTCATTTACTACGTTTATTCGACGTGTTAGGGTTGCAATCACTTGAAACTTTTTCTAGTGTAAAGCAGTGCATAATTTTGCAAACTTTTTCAAGCTTTTGAACTCCGTTGGTTAAAATTTGTAACAATTTTGACGTTATTTCCAGATTAAATTATTGTAACGTGTTTTTAACTACAGTAAACCGATAAAATCAAAAACATAAGTTTACGTGAAAGTTCTACTGAATAGAAAGCACTTCAATATTAAAATACATACCAATTCTAGCGGTTGCATTTCTTGTTGTAATAATTCTAATTGAGCTTGTAAATCTTTTTCTTGCAGAACGTGAAAATCTTCAAGATGAAGAGTTTCGTAAAGTCTGCTGATTAAGGTTTTAATATCATCTAATCTGTAAAAAAAAATTGATTTAATTAAATTTTAATTGAAAGTGAAAATTAATTTCTGCTCAACCCTTTGTAGTAATTACAATAATTTGAAAAAAAATGAACTTGGGAATTACTAATAAACATGTCACCAACATTTAATGATCTTAATTTAGCATCCATTTTCTTAGTATTTGTTGAAAACAAAAATAATTTCCACCTCCGTTTAATGTCTTTCCAAAGCAATTTGTTTTCATGCTGTCACAGTTATTTCTAATTGCTTTTAAATCCAAGTAATTAGAAATTAATTATAAATAACATACTAAATTTCGATCAAGTGGAAAAATATAATTTGGTGACAATACAATATTACAAAAAAAAATTAACTAAGGATTTCTCAGTTTGCTTTCATGTAAATTTAGTAACTTTAGATGTAAATGTAATTAAGGACACTACATGAATTGCATTACAAAATTTTATCATTTAATAAAAGTCGAACGTGAAATTACGAAAAAAAAACTAAGAGTTCCTGGGGTGAAAACGCTAAGAGAAAAATATAGATTTAAGCTATTATTAAACGATTGTATGCTACATCCAGCAACATAAAGTCCCACCAAGTTTTCCTAAATAAAAATACTACAACAGTCGGGAAACAATTTGAAAAGCTACATAAGAAAAATAGATTTTATAAGTTTTGTTGAAAGAAAAACATTTAAAAACTTTTAATAATAAAAAAAATCGTGTTCGTGTTTAAAATTGCTATACTTACTGTTTAACTTCTTCGTTAGTTATTTTCTGGTGTTCTGGTATTCTAACAAAATAGGAATTATCATTAATATATAAAGTAAAATTTTCTCGTAGTAAAAATTCTATTGAATTGGAAGACGCTATTCTAGTACCATCTAAAGAATGTATTACAGCTCTATCAATTCCTTTATCTTCTTTCTTAACCATCTCCAGCAAATCTCCAACTGTGTTTGATATTGGTCGTAAAGTAAATCTACATTTTTCTTTTCTACTAGGTAAAGGTAATGTCACTTGAGGTAGGCCATGTAAGTATTCAACTATTACATCTGAAATACAAAATTCAATTTTAAAATAATATTATTTTACCATAAATCATGAAATATGCATAAAAATTTCTGTAGTTTTTGTTATTTATATTCTACTAGCATATTGGTTCAATGGAACCAATCAATAATAAATGAGAAGCAATTAATATGTATTACCAATTTCCTAATTAATGTAATAATAAATTACTATAATAAAGAATAAATACACTTTTTACTAAATTAACAATTTATTATCCTTCAATAAAATTTGTAATATCATTAATGCGCAACAGAATTATTTAAAACGTTGTATTATAATAATTGTAATGAACAATGTATTCGCTCTTTTTGGAAATGAAAATTTTGGAATAAAAACAACATAAATCTAATTATAATTTTAGGTATTATTCTGACAGTAAAATATCATCATCGCGAAGGACAAAATTTTAATGAAATTAAATCTATTATAAGAAAATTCAGTAATGATCGCTGAAAGGTGGATTACATTAGTTGGTTAAAAACAATTGCAAATTTAGTAGGTAACTTTCAATATTTACCATCAACCAAATTAATATTTCATTTTTCGTGTAGAATATCGATTTTACTTGAACTATGGATAAATGTTAGGCAGGATTAGAAATTAATTCATTTTAAATTTTTTAATTAAAACACTTGGATTAGGGCGTCATTGCCATTAATTCGAAACGGTGGTAGTTGCGACACTTTCATCGGATAACAGCATCAAAATCCATTTCTGAGCAAGCCAAGTTTTTAACACGAATGAACGTTTTAGTTTGCTCTTATAATTTTCAATTAATGATACCGTGTGAAAGTTGGTTTTATTATTTCATGCAGGACCGGATTATCTATAGCACAGTTACATACCATAAATTATAGTTACTATAAATGTTACAAAACTTCCTCGTTTTAGCTCTCGGTATTTACCGTTGACTTTATAGGGGTGGAGTATAGGGAGCTCTGAGGTTTAAACCCCTTAGAACATTTTCAGGGGGGGGGGGCTCAGCCCTCCCGATCTTGTTTCAAAACAGTTTTTAAAAAGTATTGTTGAGAGGGCACATTTTTAATGACACAGAATAACCATACAAGTAAAATATAACCTTTCCTAAGAGGCGGTTCATGCCCAAGAGTCCTTCCGGAAAGACCTTAGTCCAGCATCAACTCTAGATGGACGTTGTATAATTGAAGTTGAACCGCGTTATTTTGTCCCACCCTGTAGGTACTTTATAGTATTTTAAACAGCACAGTTTCATCTCGTTTTCTGACGAATAAATTCAATTAATAGAATCTATTGAACTATTAATTCTATAGAAATAGAATGGAAGGCGATAGGCATTCAATTTTGATCAAGATAGGGAACAAGGCTAACCTTGTCTCTAACAGACTAAAGTTTTTTTATTTTAAAGGATTTTTTACAGTGAGCTGAGCAATCATGTGTAACAAGTAGCTTGTCATTTGTTTGGAAGTTTTAGTGGAAATTAGAAACCTTTTTTTGTAGTTTGTAATAACTAATTTCATCTGCCAACTGTGTCATGACATAACCTAATTTCCGTTAACTTTAACTTTAATAAAACAGTACACGCGACTTTTCAGCATGGCAGAGCCTGGAATTTATTGTGCTACATGTAAAATGCTTAATCTTACGAAAACAACAACCTTTTTTAAGAAATCCGTCGGTCCTGTTTCTAATATGCAATTTTTTTCAATATTAAACTTTAAAAGACTTCAATGACTAATGTATAAAAATATTTTAAATGCAATTTTTTTAATTTGAATAACTTGAGTAACTATTCAAGAATACAACATCACGACTGCTCATTAGAAGCTGCTTAGTAAGAATTGGTTAAAATTTATTAAAATATTAATAATTGTAATAAACATTTCTCTACCTATAGCATTTCAAAAATAAATTCTAGGATTATTGTATTCACCTAAGTGGTTTAAATCGCATAAGTGCAAATAATATTAACCTAATAATATAATTGACCCAGCTTAAATATCATTTCGATAAAAAGCACACTGTATAATTTACAATCGATCGATAACATATAAATAATATTATAGGATAGTCGAGGATAGTCTAGCCTTTCCCAAAATGTGGTCTGCGGCCTGATTGCGGTCCGTGAACTAACAACAATAATAATAATCAGACTCGAGAATTACGTAATAATAAAAAAAAGATTCTTTTATAATAAATTAAATTAATTTATATCAATGATACTTTCAGACTATAATTTCCTTACTCTTAATAAAAAAAACTTTCATGCACATAATTACTACAAATAATAGGTATAATTATTATTTAAAAAAAAAGTAAAAAAAAAAGTTTAGTAAAAGAGCACCGGTCAGCAGTTTGAGAACGGCTGGACATTCCTATCAGGATATCGGGATAGTCACGTTTCTATTCGCTATTATCCACGAAATACTGTAATATTTATAAGCTATATGTTAATAATAAATATGTTACTGCACGTCATTACTCTTTTTGCAGATACTACAAACCCATCAATACTTTTGAACGTCTGTACTGTGGAGCCGTACACAACACAGACATTCACAATAAAACAATTGAAATTCTAGGCCTTACTAAGTTTCATATTATAGATTTCACCCAAAATATTGTGAAACCATTTCAAGTTGAACTTTTAGTTGGGTTTGAGAAGAATCTGATTACTTGTCTAAAAATGCGATAATAAAATGCGAGTCAGGGTCAAAACTTTTATTGTCACTATTCATCCTGCTTGTCTTCGTTGGAGAAGGAAGTTATGGGCTTTTGTTTTGCGAGTGTCACTTCGGCAAATGGAACACTGAGTTTACAACACAAAAAAGATTGGTTTGTTTATTTTCTACATCCTATTTAGATTTATTTAAATTCGGATTGTCTTAATTCGGGTTAACAATTAAAATACTTAAACAAATGTGAATATCGGCCCCGTTTATTCGATCGGAATTAGGTTAATATCTGACAAGTGTCGCTAGTGAAACTTTTAGTTTCGTTTGATTGCATTTACAAACTGTTTGATATGCCAGTAGCCGGGTTTAATTAATAATTTGATAATTAACCCATATAAACCGGCTGTCCTTTATAAAGGACAGCAAAGCAACGGCAAAAGTAAACTCTCGTCAAATACACACGATGAATATAAAACCAATTATTATGGTTTCATTTGACACTTGGAAGTATTGAGATACTATTTGTAATATTATTTAGTTAAAATTTTTTAATTTTATAATATTTTTTTACGTTTTCGTCGTGAGCTGTTCGTCGACTCTAGAGGTCAGCGAAAGTGCTTATTAAAATTATTGTTATTATCAATTTTGATTGAATTATATTAGATTTGGATACATAAAGGACCAATAAACGTGTTTTATGAATAAATTTGAAATTATTTGTCCAAATTAGTAAATTATTAGAAAAGGAAAAGTGGTGTCCTTTTAAAAGGACGGTAGGGTTATCCACTACTATCTCGATTTAACAGTTTTTCTTTTGTAAATCCTGCTTTTAGTTTATTTTACGGTTTTTATAGTATAATCCACATTATAAATAAGTAGAAACAAAGTTTATGTAAAGGCAAATGCAAAAATTTTAATTAGTGTTATCTATTTTTGTTTTGAATGGCTAGAAACTTGTAAATTAGGGTTCTTACATTTGTAAAATAACACATGTGACGAAACGGAAGGTCGTAAGGCATTCAAATATGGTCATTTCTGTTATCGAGGGGTTGCAGGTGGATTCTGTGAAGATATGTGCTCGAGTTAAGACGTTTGTTTTTAAAATAAATCGAAGAAGCTGGAGTGAATTTTATAATTCAAAGTTTTGTTTAACATTGGTTGAAATTAACTATTTACTTCTTTTGGGTTTTGGACAATAAATTAGTGTAACACTTTATTTCTGTGTTTACTTTATTTTATTCATAATATAATAACATTTTAATTCAATTGCATTTTTGTGTGTACTATTATGCCATCGTAGTGGATAACCCTACCGTCCTTTTAAAAGGACACCATGTTTCGGTCATTTACAAAACTTTCAGAATTTTTTTAGTATTTTTCTGAGAATCAGCATAATAAAGTGACCAAGATACAGAAGAAAAAATTTTAAATTTCAAAAAAAAATATTTTCAGGTTTATATGGGTTAAGTGAATTCAAAATATCCTTTTCGACAACACTTTTTGGAAACAGCGTTGACGATACGTTAAGGATAAGAAAAGCGTTTCCAATTTTAATCAACCTTTCTGGGTTAATTTATTAAACTAATGACGAAATGCTCAGCAACTGATGAGAATTAATATATTTTCATGATAAAAGGATATTTGCTAAATATCAGAAGTTGCTAATATGTTATACTTATTTCTTTATTTTTATGTTTCTTCTAATTTATAGTAATTTAATTCAAAACAACATTGAAAATTTTAGTAGTATCTACATTTCATTTATAGACGAAATATACTAAATTTGTATTCGCAACGTCAAGTTCACTTTACAAGCTTTTAAATCCCACACCTGATTTATAGTAAATGATAGCTAACGTAAACGATATTGAGAGCTTTATGATTCAGCATGGAGATGTTCTTCAATTGAGCGATATTTGAACTAAAATAGGTCATTTGTGATGCGACACTTGGTATTTCTCTTCTTATTATGACGAACATTTACGCAAAATGATCCTTTAGCTTAAAAGCTCTTTTAGATTGTCAACATTTTCCTGATGATATATCACGAACCAAACAACTTTGGTAGCGAGAGCGAATACTTGATGTTGGAAAATTAAGATATTTTGTATTATAATTTGGGTCGTAGCGTCGCGTTGTGTCGATATTTTAAGCGTAAATTACTTTTCGCTATTTAAATATTTTATCTCCGCTATTTTATTTTTATCAATATTTACTACACGACATCGAAACGTTTAACTCCAAGCATGCTGCTGTGTTGATATTCAAATTTTCTAATTGGCAATCCAGACCTCGTTCAGGTAAAAAAATGACAGAAACTATGCATTACGTTCCGATATCATCAATCTCAGGATACTTATTATTGTTATTATAATATTATATTTCTGCTGCATAGTGACTAAAATGGTAGTACGTGGCGCCACTAGTTTTAACGCACGCACATCTTTTTCCCCAATATTCGCAATAAAATATTAATTTTTACACGGAAAATACGACTACCTATTCAGATTATTATTTTTGTATTATATTTTCCTTCGAATATCCTGAAGCTTTCGAAGCTTCTAATAATAACTTCTGATAAAATAATAACACAATATCGTTTAATGCGCTTTATTGTCAGACTTGATGCCAAAAAATATACAGTTTAAGAAGCTGTGGTATTATTTAACAAGTTAGCAATTTATATGGGAGATTTAAAATATTGTAATTCCAATTTAACTCATGTCACATATGACACTGTTTGCACAGCATTGTTTTGGTTTGTTGCTATGATTCATTCTATTTTTATGTCAAAAGCAGTTTGTGTTTTTGTTAACACGTGAAAATCGTTGTCTTATATTTGTCAAACCACATATAGTTGCGATAATAAACATGTTCAAAACCAAATATCCAGTCTATCTATCCCGCAGTCTCTATGGTTACATCAAACAAGGCGGAACGTAATTTAACAGTATCACTTGGGCTAAACTAAAACTCTCGTGCTTGGCTAAGCAACTACATACATTATAAATACGAACATAAAATATTAAAAATGCAGAGAAACGTTACATCTAATTATTATGTAATGGAATCTAACGTTAGGACCTCCACATACCTTTCAATCGATATCAGAGGTTAGTCTCGTTTTTATTGTCTGTTAACGATATTGGAGCAAAATTGATTTTGTACTGCTGAATTGTACTGATGATACATCCGCTGTACCGACAAACATTTTACAGACATACGTATATATTCAAGAAAAGTAATTCATTTGCTACAAAAATTAAATATTTGGTTTAGGGATAATAAATTATTCTTGAAGCTCTAGAAAACAATCACCTCGCATTCCTTTTAGTAGGTACAAATGCGTTAAACTATAGAATGGCATAATTAAATATTGATAATGTTAACTTAAAACAACGATGTATTTTATTTACACTTGCTCAAAACATTAAGAGCACCAATTAAAGAGTAGTGTAAATTGAATACATGAAATTTGTAACTTTATTATATCTAAATAATGTTTCAAAATTTGAATTTAAAAAAAAAAAAAATATTAAGAAACGAAATAGTTGATCTTATATTAATATAAAACAAGTTATAGTTGAGAAAAGATCTAAAAAAAATCTATCAAGTAGATTTTAAATTTTCACTTCTTACAAACCGTTAGCATAAAAACAATGAAAATCAGGACCGTCGTTAGAAATCGACGTACAATTAAAAAAAAATTAGCCTGTTCCTAAATAATAAAAGTAGTCCACATTTGTATATGTATCACTGTGTGTAAATAAATTGTACAGAATAAAGCACTACTTTTATTGCTCATCATTTTTTGGTCCTTCGAAGCTTATTCAATCAACCTACCAATTAGCAGCAGTAACCGTTAACAATTAACTATTAATTATATAATATAACAAACTATATTGTTTTTCTATTGTGGCGCCACCTGTTGCGAAACACCACAGCGGTGCTTCTCTTAACCAGAGTCTTTTTATCTCATTATTAGTTTAAAGTCCTAAATACCTTTGAGTGCACTTAACTCTCTTGATTATAGTGGGGTGCATTTTAGAGTTCGTAATATTATATTTTTGTTAATTGGAGTCACGGTGATGTTTCGTATTTGATTTGAACAATTGGAATTCGTACAGACTTTATTTTAATGGTGCCCGATATCTATAATTTAGAATGACACATCTTTACTTTTACAAATAAAAATAACTACGCTGCAAATTTAATTATCACTTCCATCTTACGCGTATAAAGATTACTATCGTATTTTCTCTTGTAGGCTGAACGTCACAAAAGATCTACTTGAACCACATGGGATTAATTTAATTCAGTTCTTAATAATCTTAAGAAACACAATTATTTGTTGAAGAATAAATAAAGCAATATATTTGATTACTACAGTGTTTATCCATCCGGTTGAGAAATATTTGAAGTACTACCTATTAAAAATTTTATGAATGTACCTATATTCAGATTAAGAGTCCTCTGAAATAACGTGAGTTAATAAACCCATAAAGATTTTACGGATTTACATTCCTCGAGATCTGAAAGATACCAAATATAAACAAATGATTGTGTGTCCGTGTGTCACTCAATCTTGTGTGCGTTCTACCTCCCAAACCAATGGGAAAACGCACCTAAATTTTACATTTGATACTTTATTTATATTGGGACTTAGATCTGATTATATTTTAGTGGAAATTGGTTCATGGACACTTGAGAGTGAATAGATGGATTAACGAGATTCAACTGAAACACTGGTAGCAGGCAGTGGTAGAACTGGTAGATCTATAGTGTACTATCGTTAGTTTTTAATTAATCTCAGGAATGCCACTTTTAGGTTGGAAAATAGCCTGAAATAGAAATATTACAATAATACTTTTACCAATGAAATTGAAAAACGTCCTAACCTCCGACTATAACGTTTTAAATATTAGATATGCAAATTGTGTTACAATTTATTCTTAAAGCTTCTCAAGTTATAAACGTCAAGTAACGTTCGAAAAAAAAAATATATTTGCCTAAAAAATTGTTGGTAAAAAATTTACATTTTTTACACTTGAACGTGATTCCGATTTTGTGAGGTACGTTAAATATTTTGAAGGGGAATTTAAAAATTAATATTATATTGTAAAGTGAAAATGATGTCGATAATCTTTTGATAATAGCAAATCCTAACACGAAACACGTCAAATATTAATCGAGGGTTGAATTTTGCAAAAACAAAGTTTATTTGCTGTGCTATTTTTATCCTGGTGAAACAACATTGAAAACGTTAATTTTTAATATTACTATTCTAGTGTACCTATAAGCAGACCTAATTCTTAGAAAAGCAATGATGTCAAATGAAAAGACATTTTATGAAAAAGTTTTTCAATAAAAACAGGACTTCAGTATGAAATTAAATACTATTAAGTTTTCGTAATTATTTCGTCATAAAAAGTATGAAAGAACGAAGCTGCTCTTATATCTCACGAATTATTACTATTATTATTGTCAATATATTCTTATAAGGCTAATATAAATCGTTTTATGAACTAATTTCATTCACAAAATTTTTTCCTATCGATTCTTGTTGCTTATGATTTTCTTCAAATCAGAAAGCGATGGAGAGATAAACGAAATGAGAACAATAAATGTAAAACATTATCGCGTTACCTCGCGCGTTACTGGATTTTATTTAACGAGTACGTGTAAAATGTGATAGACGTGATAAATAATCAAATATAAAATGTCAACTAAAATTTTATTATAATCAATTTATTCATGGTTAATGTACTGAAACTTGGTAGCAACCAGTAATTTAGAATCACCGTAAAATGCACTAAACACTTTTTAATACAAAATTCACGATAAAATTAAGTTAAAATTTTGTATTGCGCTGATATTACACGTTCAAATCAATATTCATGAATTTTGCGACCATGAGTTAACCGACGCAACTTTCTGTGTAAAGCTACCACCATATTTCATCCCAGATCTACGCTGAAGCTGATATTATAGCAGTGACGTCTCAACACAGGAAATTGTTATAAAATTTGGTGGTACAGTGAGGTTAAAATGGTCGCATTAAATTATAAAAGTTGCAAAAATGTTCAAAATATCATAATTTCCCGATTTCCGAAGAAATCCAAAGCTTTGAAGATTATAAATGATCATCTGAATATTTAAAGATGTCTTTAAAGATGTATGACAATGATCCAATCAATATTAGCAACCAAATTTTCGCTGGAGATGAAACTTATGAAAGTTTGTCAAGAATTGCCAAGAATTTTTATTAGTATTTCATCCTTAAGAAACTTTGAAATCATTTTAAAATGTTGTCGGGTTTAAATTTCGTATCTGTTAGTCGAGGCATTGCAGCTTTGAATAAGTTATCCCCGTTGCAAATATCAAAGTGCAATCTGGCGTAAGTCTGTCTTCGATGTAAAGGTTATAGGCCCGCGGTGAAGTTATAATCTAGCGAAATATTCTCTTTCTTCTTATTTAATTCTATCGGTATTTCACCCTTACCCTGGCATTTTGAGAGTAGGGAATTAGAATTTTGATGCAGTTTTCGTCAGTCAACGTTGGAGATTCGGTTGCGACCGTTGAGTATGTAATTGCTATGGAATACAATGGGTTAGTTTTAATGGGTTATGTGGTTACCTACTGTTTCGATCTTCCATGGTAATACATCATAATTATGGTCAATCCACGCAGCCTTACCAACCTGTGTTGCAATTATGCTCGATTCTCTTCACTCTTGCTCTGGAGGTAAGAAATAACATTGATGGAACTATTATAAGGACAACCAATTTAGCTAACGGACCCGATCCGTATATTTTGTGGAATGTCGTCATGCATTTTAAGTCATTGTGCAAAGTTACCAACATAACTTTCGGAATGTGCATAACATTCAATTACACTACCGTACATTTAACTTTGGTTAAATATTTTATGTCTACAGATCAGCTTAATGATCGCAGAATTTAACGTCCAGACAATGTCATTGTCCATGTAAATATCTGATTAGATTAATGTAATTTTAAGTATCGTTGCGGTTGATCAACCATTCAATTTATGAATTTATGATTTTACTACGTTTAAGGGTCCACATCATTCTGGTGTGAATAATTTTGCTATTGCAAGACAGTTGGTCCTTTAGTTGTGCACTGTTTATGGTTTATTCTAGATGTACTACTACGATTGCAAGGAGCTGAAACACCAAATGGATAATGGTAGGCTTGTGTGTTATTTGAGCACGAGAGAATCACGTGACGTTCCTGTGAAATCGAATCTGGCGCCCTTTTCTTAATTTCCTAACATGTTCAGTGAAGTCTGCAAAATATTATGCCGCATTTACTTGTTGATTTCGAACCATCTATGACCCCCCCCCCGCACCCTAACGTTTTGTTACAGGTGGATAATTGTCGTTTTGCGGAAAAAACTCCTAACGTAATATTTCAATATTAGGGACTGAGTAATGATTATTTCAAATTATAAGTCGCGTGCAAGTTTTCACAAAATTTTGCAATTTTCAAAATGTTACAAATCAAAAATGGATTATAGAAAAATTCTAAAAACATTTCTATCTTTGTTATTCTAACATTTTTAACCAAAAGTTGTTAATTTTTTTATATCTCCGCTTAAAATGGAAAAACTGTGTTAAAAACAAAAAATATTCAGTTTCGCTCGCTGAAACACGATAAAATTCGTTCGTTTTTCAAATATTATGCTTATATTTGGAAAGGTAATTCAATCGTCTATTGAATAAAAGAAAAAAATTTTGAAATCAGCACCACGATTTCGAAAATAACAGTTTTGAAGTAAAATCCGCGATGGATGAACTTATAATGGTAATTTTCCCATATCACAATTTCCAATGAACGGATTTTGGGGGACTTCCTTTTGTAGAATTCCATCATTCCTACTAACGTATGGATAAACTATGCTCTAGAAATTCTTCCAACTTAGATGATTTTGATTACTGTACTATAAGTAAATTTGGATTTAGTATGAAAATTAAATCGCATTCTGCAAAAATGGTGACGTCAAATCACTTTTACGTTATATTAAATGCCACAAACAATTTTAAAGAAGTAATTTGTTCCATTTAAAGTACGATAGTTAAGTTTGTAAGTCGTAAACATTTTATCCCATATGAGACAAATTATTTTATAGTTTTAATAAATGCAGCTTTTACCGACAAAGTGATTTTTATGTGAATGAAATAAAAAGACATAATAATTCTATGGAAAGTTCGAGTGAATAATAGTAATCGATTTTATTCGATTAATCGCTGATTTATACCCTTTCTACCATGGTCAATTTTTATGAACATTATGCACATAATCCACGTTATCAGTTCCGGTTGCGCCAGTTGATACCATCTGTGATGCATTTTTGTTCGATGTTCAAGAATTTAATTCGAGGAGGAAGTTTCTACATGGATAAACGGAGACAAAAAAGTTCCAGGATCTCATATTCGTCAGCCACTTCCTTAGCTTAATTTGCTCTATTTTTGGAATTATATAATAGGAAACCATTGGTATTGTTATTACAACGTGCAGTTGTGATATTTTTAGCTTCATTCTGAACAGAATTCGGAATCGACCGCTTCAAACTAATCCACCCGCATCCAGCTCTAGTACTTGAGAGAGTAAAGCCTCATCGGGTAGGCCATCGAGGCGGTTGAACACTTTGTTGTACAATATTTTATTCTAGTATTAGATTGTCATTTATACATTGATTCATATTATATTTATGTCATTCTTTTCTATTATATTCTATGCGATTCTATGTTAAATTATCAGTTAAGTTGCTTTTTGATGTTCTTAAATATTGAACGAAAACTGGAGAAAGTTCGAAATTAATATAAATGAAAGAATTTTGTTAAATTAACGTTATTTCTGTAGATCGTGTGACAAGTGATTTATAAATGCAAAGAAAATATGGAAATTCACGAATTTCAATATAACAGGAAACTTTAAATAAATACCGGTACTCTAATAATAATTCAATAAAAAAAAGCATATAAAAATATTTTTCACGTAGCAAATCTAAAATTAAAATCCTACTTCAGCCAGAACCACATAAATAATACAATAAGAATATTTCGTTCTTAATAAAGTACATACAGTAAAACTGTCACACCGTAATAAAAAATACCTTTAAAATTCAAATGATTGCAGGATCGAGTAGCTTGTTACGAGTACATAAATTTGCCCAAATAGGCTGAAAAGGATTGCTTCTAAATTTTAAATGCTTTATCCCTTAAGGTGAATTTTTTAGAAATCGTACGGTCATTGCGTGTAGAAAATTATTCCATATTTTACACGCTTTACTTACGTAAAATATTCACGAACACTGCGAATATACATGAGAAAATGTTATCACACGAGTGACTAACTATGTAGGTAAAATTCGTAATCGAATTTTTCTAGTGGAAACAAAATATTTATCTCCGTAATAAAAATGTTTAACTTTGAAACAATTTTAAAATATCAACACAAAAGAAACAATTGGATACCCATCACAATTTTAAAATTGTGTTAATAAGTATTTTGTTCTAAAAACAATGATTAGAGTTCAACGTTGTTGAAACAAGATCAACAAAAGCCTTCTACATTACAGGCACTTCTCTCCAACCACCACAAAAGACGTAATTTCCCAGCACAAAGCCGTACAAAACACCCGACCAAAATAAATAGCCCAGTATCATCTGTTCCAATTGCTGTGGAAATCTTTCTTGAAGCTCATTAAGAAAAACAACTTGTTTCATCTTATTATGACATCTGATATTATCAAAAGGAATAAATGTTACTTTCTTCATTTAGATAATTTGAGATAAATTTTATTTCGTCAGGTACTCCACTTTTTTTAAAGAAAAACCGCTGAAGAATATTACAGTTTTAATGGGGTATCGCTGCAACTTTGAACTTCGATAATTATGATGCAAAACGGTTTTTAAAGACTATTCAAAGTTTCTAACTTGAACTCGCTTACAATTGCAGAACCACATTTGCAGAATATGTACTACTTGGAACTTTCCCGACTGAAAATATTCAATAACTTTTAAAATCTTAGCGAGGGAATAGAAGAAGCCGGGTGATAAAAATAAACGGAATTTGAAAGGGGCAAAATTAAACTTTTGACCAAACAGGTGGAAAATGTCGCAGAATTAAATCAATATCTTAGGAAGGTACAATTTTCTTTGATAATCCGGATAATGGATAACGAGTAAAACGACTTTTAAAGAGTTAGAATACTACAATGAGGGTGAATTGCCTTACACACAACACTGAAATAGTAATAAAATGTTAAATTGTCATCATTAAAGACAATACTAAATTTAAATAAACGTAAGCATGCAATCGCGTGCTTATCAATTAAGTACAATAAAATATTTGATTGTACATAATGGCTAAGTACAATAAATTATCGGTTCCTTCAATTTCATTTTCTATAAAAGTGTTTCCATTGTAGGAACGACTTATTAAACATAATATTCCGGTTTTATTAAACTATCGATTGTTATTGAAATTTACTGTAGCTTTAAAAAAATAACAAGCAAGATAATATTATAAATGATATACTCTAAATACTATGAAGAACGATATTAACATGTCACTTTCAAAATAAAATTATCTTAATTTGAAATCATATAACATTATTAATGTCATACATTAAGAAGTAGATATTATGTATGCTCTATGTACGATTATAATTGTTGTTACTACACCTAATTAACTAAAATGTACATTAGAATTATTAAAGTACGTGCAAACCCAAGTAACTTTCACGCTTTTCAAATTAAAATAAGCTCAAATTATTGTATTATAAACCTCATTTAAATATAAATTGTTATGATAACTTTTTCTTTATACTTCATCAACAGAAAAATTAATACACTCGAACATTATTTTGAATTAAAATTGCTAAAGATGTAAATTTAACTGCTCACTTTTAAAGAAAAGGGGGAGCTTATAATTATAAAAAAGAATGGCGGCGTAAACTATAACCACATAATTTTTACCTGGAGTGCACTGACTGTGTACCTAATGTGATTTTGAATCATAAATTTCGAATAGCCTCTATGAAAAATTAATAGAAAACTCTTAAGTTATTGCCGAGGGGATATTTAGTACAAACATTTGATTTCAAACATCCTCGGGTGAACCATCACAAGCCCTCAAAGGACGCACTCCATGTGGCAGATAGGGGAATGCTCGATAGATACCTTATACAGGAGAGCAAGGAAATGAATTATCCCTCGTGGACCAACTGGACAACTAAACTCAGAATGAACGGCTGCAAACAACAATACAAAGCTTAGCGGTTGAAGTTTAGGCCTATACTTTTAATGGGCCACTGAATCGAGTCCTTATGAAGCCTAAACATTTGGAATTTTGTGCTCGCGAAGTGCTGGTGGGTAACTGGATTAGTTAATTTAATTAAAAAAATAAATATTTTTGGCCAAGGTGGGGTCAGCTTGACGCAGCCCCAACATTTTGGAATTTGATATTTTTTAAATTTCTTTCCAAAGTGGTTGCGAGTCCTGAAATTTTTTTGTAATTGCTAGGTGGATTACATTTTTTTTTTTTAATTAGAAGTTTATTTATATTATTTTAGGGTGCAAATTAAGCGATGGCCAATGCTGTAAATTATTTAAAAATTCTTTATGAAATTGTCTTTATTTTAGAAACCTTATTTAAGAATTTCAAAATAGTTCCGAACAAGATACTATAATATTGAATTTGGGTTTGCATTATTTATTAAGTTAATCGTAAGTAGGTACATAATTTCTATAAAGCATTGTTAACTTTTATTTAATGCTTTTTAATTAAAAAAAAATGTTATTGATTATTTGATAATTTGAATATTAAATTATCTGATGAAGCTAAAGTGGAATCCTAGCTTCACGTATGAGTTTGATATTAATGAAGAAGTTCCAGCAATTTCTTGCCACCATAAGAGGTAGTAACATAAAAAATCAATTTTTGGATTTTAGATTCACTTAGGATTTAAATGGCAAGAAAGTCTGGTAAAAATTTTAAGTTAAAATTCCGAAAAAGGACCAAAAATATAATTTTCATCGCTGCAAAATTAATTTCATATGTGGGTCATTCCATAATATGAAATCAACCGGTCTAACAACACGACTCTCGCCGATATTAATGAAATTTGCAGCATTGATAGTGTCAATATAGAGCATGCAAAATTAATTATTTCAGATGTTTTCTATAAAAATTTCAATTCTAAAATGGCAAAAGTTGCTGAAAACTTTCATGTGGCTTATATTTGAAATTTCCTTACTCAATTATTTATGTACAGATCTCAGGGTGGACCCCTTTAAAGCTTATAAAATGAGCTTTCATATGAGGTGTTCCTTCAAAAGGCAAAACATATTTTAACATTCAAAGTTGCGGAAGTAATTTTTGACTTTGACTTTCTGTAAGGATTTTTTTATTTAAAAAACATAAATACTTTAGATACCTACACTTTTCTACATGTGCTTAAAATTTTAAAGTGGGATTACCTTGGGATCATAAGTGTTTAACTCGTGACATTTATAATAACATACATTTTTGATGAAAATTGTAAAGGCAACTGAAAGCTCAAATAATATTCAAATTGATCTTATTGTATTTCTTATTGTATTATATAAATAAGAAAGTAATTCTTTTTCTAAAAATCGCTTTTCTGCCCAAAAATCCCTCAACTCTTTACTCCTTTTAATTTTTTGTGTGAAAACGATCTCGATCAAGATTCGTTAGAACTTCAATAAGCTTGCCAATTCCCATAGTTTTATTTTAATTTTTTATAAAATTTTGAGTTTTGATGTTTTAGAGACCTTTTGATATGCGTGGTAATGCTCAACTTTCATTCGGTTTTATTCCATTAACTCCTATACATTAACTCTTTTCCGGATAAGGTAAAAACTTTATTCTGGCTGTCTCTTATATAGAAAAGGAGGGGGACCCCTACTGTATACGTACTATGTCCCAAGAAAGCAATATTCGCAAAAATGATAAGCAATTGCTCATCATGAATGCTGTCATGACGTCCGAATTCGGGCAAAAATGACCAAGAAGAAGAACTCTAATAGTATTGGAAGTACTACTCAAAGCTGAAAAGTATTTTTAGTAATACGGAATAAGTTGACGAATTCTTCTTCTTTTTCTTTCTAGAAGTAATTCTCTAGAGAATTCTCTTCTAGTAGGCCAAGGCCTGTTATTTTCCAACACACGCGTGGTTTCCTTGGCAGTGTTAGAAACTTTGAGCATATAAATATTTTACATCCATCAGGTAGCTTGCTAGACTTGCCTACAGATGTGCCTGGATCCTGGTTTATTATGTTAATGGTAGCAATTCACTAACCCAGGGGATTACCGGCTTAACGTGCCTTCCGAAGCACGGAGACTAGTCATAAGAAAGTTTGACTCTCCCCAGGTTTGAACCCGGTGCCCCATATTCGCATCCAACTGCGTTAGCTGCAAGGCAATGACCGTCTCGAATTGATTATTTTATTTATAAATGAACGATTTAGTGCAACAAAAAGCGATCAAAGTTAATGAGTAGGGGTGTGAATTCAATTCAAATAATTCGATTTTAAAAGAGCAATAAACTAGAATAAAATTTGTCTTTCTAAATTTAGAAAATATCATTGTGATTACAATGTCATCATAATTCACCTTTAGGTGAATTATTTCGATAACCTCTTATAGACAAGACATTTTAACGGATATGAGCAAAATGATTAACGTTGTTTACGTTCCCGCTTCCGAAGATAATGGGAATGATCAGAAATCCATAAAATGCAAAAATGCTGGCTAAGGATCATAAAGCTGCAAAAAAGGTTCCTGTCGACTTATTAGCAATAGATTTCTGAACTGTGTGACATAAAATACTTTATTTATTACATTTAAGTGCACCAACAGTCGAAGGACAAATTATCAAGGGTTAAGAAGCCAAAGTGACCAAGAAAATCCAAATAACGAAGACGGGGAGAATTAGTGCGATAACACAGCATAGAAATAAACTTTTCTGGACAGACTCCAACATTCCAATAGAAAACCCAACATCATGCGCGAATTTCTAACAATCGCATCAATGTGATCATTAAATAGCAACTTGCTATCAAACAATATAGGTACCCAAATCTCTGGCAGAAGGCAACTTAGCAATTACCGTTCCCCCAATAACATACTGAAAAACGATAATGATCTTATTTTTAGTGAAATTAACGACACTGCATTTTTTAGCATTTATAGTCAACAAATTCAAACTGCAATATTCACATAGGCTCTCTAAATCTTGCTGCAAAAGAAAGCAGTCATGCAAAGATTTAATAGGTCTAAAGATTTTAGGTCATCTGCAAACAGCCTGAAGGATGAATATCTAAAACAATTTGCAATGTCATTGCTGTACTATTGAGGAGCCAGGGACCCAAATACGAACCCTGAGGATCACCAGAAGGCACATAAATGGTAAGCGAGGTATAACCCCTACATACTACAATCTGGGATCTATTCCTAATATAAGACTTTATCCACCTCAACAGGTTACCATGAATTATCTAGCAATTTACGAACGAACAAACTAAAAATTACTCGATTAAAGGCCTTAAAAGTCGGTATAAACCATCCACTTGAACACGCTTTTTCATATTTGAGCTCAGGAACTCAACTAACGAGATTAAGTTGATCTCCACCGATCTTCCAGGACAAAATCCACACAGCTCAGGAAAAATTTCATCTTATCAACAATGATGATTTCAAAGACCTTAGAAAAAGACCTTGCACTTGACTTGTGGACAAGTTTCACATAAGATTTCTTCCAGATATCCGGAAAGATGCCCAAACGAAAAGATTAAATAGAATACACAAAGATTCCGCCAAGTAATGACGGCAGGTTACAACAAATCTCGGGCGAATTCTATCAGGTCCACAACCACCAGATAACTTCAACCCAATCAATTTCTCAAGAACATCCTCCGAAGTGATTTCGACAGAGTGTAAATCAAGAACACCACCAAAGGGTGAACAACTCGGTACAGAGGCACAACTGCCATCAGAACTATCATTAACATAAACAAATTCAAAATGGTTAACAAGCATATTACAAATAATGTCCAATGTAGACTATTTAGATTGGACCCCCAATTTCCAGAAGGGTTTTGAAGTGGGGGATGTGATTGTTAAACAGAGTGTCATGGATGTGAGTTTTAAAATCGATTTTCATTTCAAACTTCTTCCCTTTGAGAGCAGTTCCAAGGGGAATCAAACTGGATTCTCGCTAGATTGATTTAAATCTAAAGTCTTGAATCTTGAGCGCTGTGCTATTGAAGATGTCAGGTGGGTGAGTTCTATATCCGGGGAGTTGCTTTTTATACTGATGTTCCTTCCTTCTGAGTCAACAGATTAGTTATTGTAATTGGTTTAGTTGTTAATGCCTTTGTTTGCACTAGGCTGCTGATAAGCGTGCTAGAACATTTTCTGCAGCTTAAGAGTCGACATTTCCGCATTTCATGGATATTTGGCTATTCTCGCTCATCTTCGGAGGCTGAGAGGTCAGTATAACGTTAGTAATTTTGCTTATGTCTGTTAAAATGTCTTGTCTAGAAGAGATTAAACGTAATATCCCACTAGAAGGGTAGCTCTTATCTTATCAATAAAATCGTTTTCTAAATTTTTATATTTTCGGTTTATTATAACAAAAAATGATGATTATTACAAACATCAGTATGTTCTTTTAAATTAAATCTAATTTCTAATTCAAATTGAATATTAACTTGCTTGGAATTTTCGAAAAGAAAAACAAAGCCGATTAAAACTTTATAACATATGAAATTAAAATCATGGAAATGGAAGCTCATTGATGCTCAAAAGAATCAAATTGGGAAAAAAATTAAAATCTGTCCCAAATCCCTCCTAAAAGTTGCTTCGAATAACTTCGCGGTGATTGAAGCTCAAAGGATGAGAAAAGAAGCAAATGAAGTTGTAAAAACTGCTAGGCAGAAAACATTCGATACAAAAAAAAATCATATTATTATAAAAATGTTCATTTTCTATTCAAATATTTTTTTTTTGTTGATTTGAGACCAATTTTGAAGAAAAAACATGTTCGTGGGTATGTTGCCCCCTTTGTAGTATGCCTTTTTTTGTACAAGTTAAAAAAAAATGTGTTACAACATTTGATTTCAGCAAAACAAGTTATTAACCCTTTTTGTGGGTAATTTGAGTACTTAAATAATGTTATCATTGTACGTCCATTTTTGGTAATTTTATTTATTTGAATTTTCTTAATCGCTCCTAAAATTTCTATTATTTATTTTTTATTTGTTCGAAAGTGTATTTAATTAAGTAAATAAAATATTTTTAGTGAAGACAAATAAAACAAAAAGCTTAAAACCAAAGGGAGGTTTGAGCTTAATGTCGGGTTATAATCGATTTCGATCTATTTGTCGAAAACTATTTGTAAGAAAAAATGATTATTTTTTTCTGTTAAACAAAAGCTTTTCGCCTACTTAAAACGTAATTTTATTTAAATTTCAGAATCATGCAAAATTGTACATACTAATTTACCAAATCGGTTAACTTTGGAGTAATACAAAGAACATATTTATGATAATTTTCTTAATGAGAATGAAATGTAATAAGTTAATTGAATTTAAACTAAAAAATCAGCAATCCAAGTAAACACAATAAATTCAAATTAAGTTCATATAGTACTAATAAATAATAATAATACTAGTATTATAATTTATATATTTTTAATTCGTTTATTTTTTACAGTTGGTTAGACCGGATTTGTATTTTATATTGATATTGTAATTAATGCAAGAAAGGATCTGGAAGTTATTGCTCAGAATAAAATTTGCAGTAAAAGTGCAGTAAAATTTTTTGAACCCAGCAGTGTGGCATGGAGTGAAACGTAAGCGACTACGTATAAATAACAGTGGTGGGTTCCAATTCTCCAGTCCCCTGTTGAATCAATAAAAAAAAGAACTAAATTTCCAATCGAAAATGTGGATAAAAAAATGTTTGTTTTGGAAGTAAACAATCTAACTAAATTTAAAAAAAGGTTATAAAATAATTCCTAAAAAATCACAAATACATAGAGGAAATAATGAACTGTTATATCAAATATTATTTTATCAAAGATCTTTAAACATAATTTAAATAAAAAGCTCTTCCATTAACGTTATACTACAATAAAGCTTGTTTATTTTATACAGTTATGTAAATAAATCAACCATTATGTCACTCCAGTTTGCTCACATTTGTTTGATCATTTGCTATATTTTACAGTTGCAAATTATAACCTGCACACATTACATTTTTTCATCGAACATAATTTATTGAACTTCTAATCAAAATTAATTATTAGGTTTACATGTAATATAAGATGTAATCAAATCTTGCTAATAGGATACAAAAGAACCGCTTTTATTTATGTACATGTATGTAAGTCATGTAGTAGGTTAAAAGTAAATTATACCTACGCATTTTACTCCAATACAAATAAAATTTTATCAAAAATTTTAAGATATTTCATAATTTATTGCTGTAGATAAAAGTGCTATGTCCCACTACTTACTTGAAATTGTCAGGTGGTAAACTGGATAAAGTTCAGCTGGAGAAAATAATATATTATGTAAGTGACAAGTGCATAACAAATTATAATAAAGTATTTTTGGCCTTTGGATCACGTCAATATTTATGATAACAGTAACCCCAATCTCTACCATAATCCTTTTCAAATTTAGCGCTTTTGCACTGTAACTTATCTATTAGCTTTAGTTCAGCCCTTGAGTTGGTGTATCCTTTTGCTTTAGTAAAAGTTTTTCTTCAAATTTAAGTTCTTAATTAAACAAAATTAGCTGATAATTTTGGGAATTAGATCTCTTGAATCTGTACGAAATTACTTACGTATGGCAAATAATTACTTCCTGTGAAATGGGATATATCTAGGCTCCATAATTATCAGATAATTATGTTCTTACTTTACAAAACGCTCCGCATGACACGTGTCACTATTGATTCTAAATATTTTGTATTGCACTAAGTCAATATCGAGAATCATATTTAATTAAGGTAGATAGGTTCTTCTTCGAATATATTCATTTTTTACAATATAAAATTATTATTTTACTAATGCAGGTTAATATTATATAAGTGATTAATAATTAAATAAATATTAAGTATAGATACTAATTGTAATTATAGAGTATTTATACCTTTCTCTAACTTTCACACACACAAATATTTTGAAAATTTTTTAAAATGTAAATTCATTTTCTAAAATCTAAATAATAAAAATGTGCAAACAATAATTTTCGAGTACTAAGTTATATGATGACAATAAAGTAGGGCAGAACATAAATTTTGAGTTGGAATCACACCAAATTTTAACCCTGTAATGTAATATAGCCCACTGCTATAACGATCACAAATTACTACACCGACAGTAATAAACCGCAAGTTCCAAACTTAATACAAGGAGATAACATTTTAATTTTATGCTCACTTGCTTCTTTAATTAAATGCAATTTACGAGAACTCGTTGCTTTTTAACTAGCGCGTCAAATATTACTAAACCTGATGATAATTATTACTTTTTTTATGGAGAACGTGTTAGGTACAAATTTGCAACGTCTTGACTAGACTTAAAGCGAATTCTATATTGACGCATTAATGGGGTGAGATTAACAAGCCGGAGCAAGTTTCGTCCACTGCCAGGAAAATTATTTTAACAAATTTTATAGTAAACTTTTTCTAAAAGTAAAATAAAAAATCTCACCACAAAAGATGTAACACCTAACAGTATAAATTTAAAATTTTTCCTAAATAATCACGTCGTGCTTATCAGTTCTTCGTGTAACATTCACATGTAGGTATATTTATGTAAATTAAATGCATTTTAATTATAAAATTAAATTTAATAAAATAACACAAACCTACCATAACAGTAAAATTTCTTTCAGCTAACATTATTAAGTTTCTAAATTTAAAAAGTTACCTCAAAATCCGGCTATAGAAAGAAACGGGCTGAATTGAAAACGAATATGAGCTCTTTCTTAAAACACGAAAATTTCACCAGATTAGCCTCAGAATTTTCCGTTTTTATTTTTATTAGAAGATTTTCAATAAAGATTTCAAAACGTTGACAATATTTCATTCACGACCCACCAAATCGTTGAAAAGAGGTTATAATTTACAACAAATGAGATGAAATTTTCATCAGCTAGCACTTGGCCTCGGTACTTCAGTAAGCTTACTCTTCGCTGTTTCTGGAGCGGTCGGTGGGTGCGTAATATATTTCAAACTTTCTGACTGTCAAGTTAGTTTAGAATTTTGCTCGAAAATCTAATCTCAAGATTATTCAACTCAGTCATCATTAAAACAAGTTTTCCTCAGAATTTACTCTCTCTGTATTCAACAGTGTAATCGACAAAGGATGTTTCTTTCTTTTTCATTATTATTCCAAGTTACACTTCCTTTAATTATGGAAATTGTGAAACTGATTCACATTCGCATTCCATATATGAGAAATTCAATTTTTTTGTTTAATTGAGATGATATTAAAAAAGTAATAATACTTTGTTATTCCTTGAGTTTGACTGCGAATTTGTAAGTTATTCTGTATCAATTTCGAGCAGCAACTTAGAAATAACAGAAGAAAACTAACTATACAATTTATCTTATTATTACTTCATTCGTGCTTTTATGTTATTTATTGTTGTTGTGTTACGTTATTTTGGCAAACAATTTATTTGGAATAATTGTTCCATAAAACAAACACCTGTTTAGATTTTCAATGCATATTTTACAGAGTAACTTCTATCATCAGAGATGTAACCGCCATAACCTCGCTCTTCCGTGATATAATTCATTTAAATTCCTAATGACTTATATAACTTGATTAAATATAAATTATATTATGTCAATACACATTCAGAATACACTTTCACGTTATGAACGATATTCTGATTTCAGCTCGGGACAAACAACTAAACTAATATTTGGAAGGATACCAGTCCTTAATATAACACAAAATTCATTAAAATTATAATCTGCAACACATTATAGTGGGATATACTCCAAAAACCGAATTACAAATCAACATCACACGTTATAATCGTATAAATCGGTGCCTTTTCGCTGTTTGTACCACAAGAATATTTACTCTAGGAATAAGAAGCGACACTCGACAGCGTTTTTCAGTATAATAATAGAATCTCGATAAATTAATATATGGGTTGTCCCGTAATGGCTTTTTCAAGTGAAAATATAAAATCAAATTTTAATACTTCTTACTATTTTCAAGTTATGGTTTAATACTTTATTTTG
Organism: Rhagonycha lutea; assembly: GCA_958510855.1. Classification (NCBI taxonomy): domain Eukaryota; kingdom Metazoa; phylum Arthropoda; class Insecta; order Coleoptera; family Cantharidae; genus Rhagonycha; species Rhagonycha lutea. Next base: position 86,895,646 of record OY294036.1, read on the forward strand.
CAAATAAATGTAAAACAACTTTAGCCTGATAAGAAACCTTTATCAATATTAAAGACATTAATTGGAAATTAAAGTATGTAAACATAGTATAAGTACAGGATTATTCTGTATACAATAAGAAAGTTGTATGTAAATACATACCAGACAGGAGAGGCAAAAAGCAATAAATAAGCACCGGGAACTAGACCGAAGATTAACCGTAACCCAAAATTCTTCTCGGATACCGGATGATATTAGTACCAAATCGTTTAATTCGCAGTAGGTTACATCCGAAAAATATTCAAATAATATTATTGTACTTTCTTCACTAAGTAGACAATAATATAATAATAAACAATCTATTAAAAAGCAAAGAAAAATTTATTGAAAATGGTAAACCTGGTACCTGATGGTTCAAATCCGGAGAGAGATAGGTAAAGCCGGCCATTCCCCTTGATTATACATACTAAATAATAATAATAATGAAACAACGAATTAAATGCACGATGACAAATTTTGGACTACAGTTTAAACCAACCGCATAGTGTCTTGATCCAGCTCAGCCTACGGCCTCCGACCTCGCCACAGTAATAATTAACCCAATTACAATAGAAGACCTAAAATTTAATCATTAATTACTTAGTTTTAGTGCACATTTAGATAGGTTGTTTATAAGTTGCTAACTCATGATTCATGAGTCATGAAATAAATAATAAAAATCAATTAACTGGATAATTTTTAAATTTTAATTACTTATTATTAATTTTACGAGTTAACGACTTACATATTATTTTATATAGATAATTGGTTTTATTATTACGATCAAGTACTTACTTGATAATAAATTATTATATTATTATGAAGTAACAATATTTTATAAAATTATATATTTAGAAAATATATAGGACCCGCACAGTATAAATATGCTATTCTGTGTAAAGGCGAAAACTAATATCTGGAGAGGTAACTCAATTACCAAAGCTACGAAACTTAGATTGGTTGAAGAGAAAACTCTTGTTTTCCCGGTGGCTATGTACGCTGCTGAGATCTGGACATTGAAGAAGGTGGATCACAAGAGAATTATTGAAGCATTCGAAATTTGGATCTACCAAAGGGTCCTTAGAATATCTTGAACAGAACACCGCACTAATGACTCCGTTTTAGGATATCATCAGCGTGAAACGACACCTGATTTGGGATGTTAACCGAATATATCTTCGGTATCTTGGACATATAATAACCAAGAGGGATGGAACGATGGAAAAACTGATAGTGCAGGCAAATTGAAGGCAAAAGACCTAGAGGAAGATCGCCAAAGAGATGAATAGACCAGACAAAGGAATTGCTAAACTGTGGACTACGGGAGGCAAATGGCCTAGCTTCGGACGGAGATGCGTGGAGAGACACCTTGAATGGCATCAGCACATGACTGAATCATACGTCACCAAACCCTCATTAGGGTAAAAAGGATCGAGGAGGAGGATTTATATGTACATACCTGTGTACTATGGACATATTTTATATTCAATTTTGTTTGCTTTTACAATAAATTTTAGATGTAACAAGAAAACTAATAAAAAAGCTATTTTTGAGCCCCCCACTTCTTCAAAGTTAAAAATTATGAAGTGTGAAAATAAGATGAGAAATGAGGCCCCTTCAGAGAGTACAGGATGCCTCAAGTATTTGGGAGTGCTACAGCCGCTTATTGTAGGACACCATTTTTAAATGCTTTTCCTTTTCTAGGGTGAGATAATCCCCCTTACTACGTTCCTGATGCTCTTCAAAATTGTGAGAGACCGTAGTTGCCTCTCTTCTGATAGAGTCTATCTAGAATCTAGATTATACAAATATTGTACAGCAAAAGGTAGGTTTCTGTCCAACAGTAGTAGAAGAGGGTAGATATATTGTCGTGTTAATTTTGGATAAGGAACAACCAAAATTGTAAAGTGGGAAAAATTGTGGGGAAATTTAAATTTGAATTTTGCGGCGGTTCGATGTCGCTGTGGAGCGCAGGTTCCGAAGCGCAAGAAGAGAGGAAGTAAACTTGCGTACGCCGTCCAAGTCGAGGACGGTCGTTCTTTTTGATTTTGATTATGAATAATTGTAAAAGTTAATTAATTTTTGAAAATAAAAGACAAGTGAAATTTGAAAGAGTGTTATTTCTTTTAGAGTCACAATTTTGAAGAGAAAATTTGTGAATTATACAATTTGCAAGTGGACTTATTTCGGAAAAGGTATTGAAGGTCGGTTGATAAGGGACGTCGCCGGCGTTTGGAAGATAACCGATTGAGCCAGCCGGGTAAGAAGTTGATTTCTCCGCCCGAGTAAAAATTTTACCAAGACGAGTTGGAAAATTCAATAAATTAATATTTTAAGGGTGGAAAATAACACTTCAATATATTGGTAAGGCCCATTGTGTGTAACTAAGGCTCATATTATGGGAAAGTAAAAATTGGTTTTCCTCCTTCCATTCATTCGCTCTTGATGTCTTCGGACAGATCGGGATATCCACTTTGCTTTTCCACAGAATTCTTGTGTCTTTGTTGTGATTCTTCTTAGTCGTATGCTTCTTGACAGAAGCGTCGTGACTTTCATGGCAGACTACACCCCGTGGTTTGCCATTACTTTCCGAAGGGAGACGGACAGAATAAGATTCTTACTTCCGTAAGTCCCTAACTTCCGTCTCGACTACGTATTTACAAGAATTCAAACTTTTACTTTTTTCAATGTCTTCAAATTTTCACTATAAATCCTGATTACTTTTTTCCTTTACCCCCCCCCTGAACCTGTGGTTTTCTATCAAAATTCTATCTCACTTTCCCGTTTATTTTGACATATTTTGTCAGATAAATTAGATGTTCTATCGCGATTCCATTAGATTTTCCAAACTACCTAATATTTTTTCTTCTTCTTCTTAGTTTAAGCCTTAAGGCTTGTTATTACCAACATCTGCGTCGTTTCCTTGGCAGTGTTGGTTCTGTGAGCATATAAATATTTGACATCCACCAGGTAGCTTGCTAGACTTGCCGTCAGATGTGCCATGTATCCTGGTTTTTTATGTTAATGGTGGCAATTCACTAACCCAGGTTTTCTAAATTTCAAAATTGCACCTTTTTGCTTTTTTCGTGGTGGCTTGGTTGTTCGTTCCTATAGTAAATTACTTTGATAAAATTAATGTGTAGTGGTAAATATTAAAGAATAAACTGTAAAAAGTTCATAAGTATTGATTCGCGACTGTTATTTATTTTGGAGGACCTGAAGTTCTTTATTCATCAGCTATTTATATATTTATATCTGTGATCTTCAGAACCTCATTGTATCACAACCATTAGCTCTGCGATAGCTATGCCACTGAATATTATGCAGATAATCTATATGTTGTAATTTAGACCACTATGATGATAAGACTTTGAATTATGCGACCAGACAGGCAAAAACCAAATCATAACACTTCTTGCTAAAAAACAGTAGATGCTAATCAAATAAAGGTGCATGACAATTAATTACCTACTCAATTTAATGAAATTTCATTCGCTGATCGCTGCATGAACATTTCTTATGATAACAACTAATTAATGGAATTAAATTAAAATAATAATTGTTTCAAAATATAATGTATATCACCCTCTGTATACAAATTCACTTGTCTGTTACTCAAAATCAATAGTAACGAGCTTTTAGTGTATTATAACGAGTAACATTACATCCAATTAAATTAGAAATACAAAACTTGTTCCATATTACATGCAGTTGAATATAAATTAACAGCGGGCTCCTGCCTACAATTAACTTGAAAAAGTCAAAGCGATGATTTAATAAATAGCGAGTGCAAATTAAAACAGGTTTTTTGTATTAACAATATTCATGGATCGATTGCAAATTATTCAATTAAATAAATTTAATTATATTTCCCTAGTAACCTGGTAGTGCAAAATGATTTCCTACCGAAGAAGACACAGTTACATTGGAGATTGGAAAAGAAGCTTTTAACTAGATGGTAGAAAATTTTCTGTGCAACCTTTCGTTTTCATCAAGTAATAATATACTGCTATGGATTTTTAGAATTTTTATAGATCCACTACAAATTGTAACAAAATGAAAGCTTAAATAAATATTTTTATCATGGAATTGATAATTTAAAAATTTAATTGGTTACAAAATAACTGTTAAATATCAAAAACTGTGCTCTCCCACATGCCCACATGATTAATAAATTACGATTTTATCTCAAAATGCAAAAGTCAAATTGATTTTCGCATAATAAAAATTAAGAGATATTTAAACGAGATTAATTTAAAAGTGGTAAATGACACCTTCAACTTGAAACGTTTAATTTAAGCATTAGAAAAAATCGAATATCTTATCGAACAGGTTTTTAAAACTTGGACCACCTTTTTGTCTACTAACCCACTAATGAAATCTTGACTACAGTTATAATTATTGCAAAGTTTCACTTGAGTGCTAGCATAAGTTAAATTAATTTAGAATTTGACCAACTGAAGGAAAATATGAACACCTAACTGTTTTATTAAACACGTTAACCAAATGGCAGTGAAACAAAAAGTTGCAAGATGTTTATCACTGCTAATATTCGGATCAATCAGAATCAAAGTGTAAACGGTATAAGTGTAGTCCATCTTGGAGCTCACTACATCAGCTACTGCACACCGTTAGTCCATATATTCTTCAGTGCAGAAAGCATAGAAGAAAACGTTATGGTATTAATTAGTAAAGCCATTCAGGACTAAACACGGAGTTGGTAGTATACAATGAGTTTGTCAGTACGTTATTAAAACTAGTCGCATAAACTACCAAGGTTTTTCCTCAACTTATCCATCGATTAAGACATCGACCTTCGTTTTTCGGGGTTAATAAACAAATACAAACGCCGCTGCTATTATTAAATCCTAAATACATCGTGTCGATATAAAAAAATAAAGGTTATAAATTAAAAGTGATTGTATCAAGTGTTTTAAAAGTGAATAAGTGCTCCAAAATATTAGCATTTTAAATTAAGTTTAGACAATAGGTGCCGGTCACAGTAATATAACTAATGGATGTACAGATTTTGTACACGAAGGGCAAGATGCACTCTGGCTTGTTGAAGAAAATTATTCCAAAGCATCGAGTCAGAAAAAGAAAAAGTGAGTAGTATACCTAATTTAAGACAGAAAATTAAATTTACAGAAATGTTTTACCTAAATGGTGTTATTCGAATTCATAAAGCGTGATAATTGCGAGCACCTTACGAGCAATTAAAAATAAAACTAGAACAGCTTCCATCAAGCATTTTGTTTAAATTAAAATAATAGCTTAATTTATTTCTTCATTAAGTCAATCAGAATTAGTGCTTATAAAACAACAATTAAATTAAACATAATATTATAATTAAAAATATTCCTTAATTGTTGCGTTCGAAAAGTAAGGGCAGTGTTAAGGATACACAGAAGGTGACAGCTGGGTTATGGTTATTGTCATCAGGTATTCGAAAGTTTTTTTAAAAGTATCTCAAAACTTGATATGACTTCTTAATTATTAAGAGTCGCCCAATTCGGAGCATTAAGTACTCTTCTAGGTCATGCTTTATCAACCACAACCTTTTTTATTGCGATTACCATAATATGAAATTTGTAAAAAAAAATATAGCACAACCGAAAGTGAAAACATTGAAGTTGATAAAAAGCATAATCAATGATTATAATAAAATTACAAACCAAATCGACAGATTTTATATCAAGAACGCCGATATAATTAATGTATTCCCGGGATCGGATTATACAAATATTCAGTGCTCCCTCTGGAAATATGGATCGAATTATCGGGTTGTCAATAAAGCCGATGGGTTTGAACAAAGTCGTTGAATTAAAAGTGTACGTGCAGCTTAAAACGATAACCAAGTTTTTGATGAACAAAAATGTACACTTTTAACGTGCAGCGCATTTCCAATTATCAAAAAAGCATGCTGGCCATACTCTCGAACAGTAAAAGCTTCAACTCACGACAAAATAGCACACAAAAATTGAAATCGAAACAGCCCTCGTATAACAAAAATCTCATTGCAAATAATAAATTTGATATCATCCATTTTTTTCATCTCTCCGAGAATCTTTTGAGACGATTTTTAAAGCCGTCAACCAAAAAGCTGTCAGTAAGCTGACTAATTAATTATTTAACAAAAAATGACAGAATAACTATAAAAAAATTGTAACTTAATTGCTAATTAATTTCAACTTGAGTTCACAATAATTGATGCAAGTGCTTCTTAATTTAACGGAACTTTAATTTCTCCAAAAGATTAGCTCAATTTGGTTATCGGTACCGAGATCGACCACGTAATTCATAATCTGATCGTGTAAAGCAAAAGTGTCTTATCTAATTATTTCATTAATCATTCATTTTGATAATGGGGCTATCACTTCCAGAATTAGGCGATTTCGGATAGAGCAGCAATCCTTATCTGCATAATTCAATATAGCACTTTCTCTATTGATCGAAGTGAAAATTTTGTTAAACCTGTTTTCTCGAGTTTTATAACCAAGCAAAAGTGACATCCATTATGATATTTGTCAGATGGTAGAATTTCGAAGGACCCACGTTATTAAACTGTTCTGTATAATTTTGAGCAAACAAAATGTTTTTCGTTTTTGTTGGTGGTAACAAAATTTTCCTTTCGCTCTTTGTCGTTTAATGACAATCCTCACATTTACCCTGCAATTTAAGCATCCTATTTCTGTATAGGTGAATACATTGACATTTTAAATAATATTTAATTTGTTTTCTTTCAAATTTTCTTTTAAAAATACATTTTTTCGAAATGTACTAGTTTGATGTTTATGAACTAAAACTGATGATAAAATCGATACTAACAGACCATTCGACCACGAAATTGAGGATCAGTTCCTTACCGCTACGGTTCTTTGCATTGCATCTTTTAAGATAAAAGAGGGTTGAAATAATTATAATTTGATTACCATCAAGAACATTTTTAATTATTGCAAATTGTGCTCTCTTTATATTCTTAATTGCAGGTTAATTTTCATTTTAGAAACTTAATAAATGGGTAGATACAAAAATAAAATTTTATTACCATCCATTTATATCTTCATCATAAACTTTAGTTAAATAATAAAAAAAGGGGATCCAATCGATAAGATACAAAAAATTGTGGTCCAATGTAGAGCAATAGCAGTAAGATCGATTGATAAAAAAATTTATGCACCAATTTACAATGTTTATTTAACTGATAATGATCCACGATGTCTCGTATTTATTTTATCAGTCCCAGTTGTTTGAATGTTTAATTAAACTATCGAATGCGAAATCCTAAATAACTGCACAAATTTATTAGTTTTAAAGAATTTAACAGGAAGTTTGGAAACTTTAGAAGTATTATTGTATTTCATTCAATTAAAATTCAAAATTAAAACTGTAATTCATTCTGTTACTACAACTCTTGATCGAAGTTTTGCCTTTTATTACGTACTAAGCTTATAAAAAAAGTGGATTTTTTAGACGAGATATTGAATGAGCCTGAAAGATAAATTCCGTAATGTGACCAGTCTAAAAAAAACTTCTTTGCTTAAATATTTAGGTCTTGATACAATAAATTTGATTATTGAGTAAGTCATAAAGAAGAAAATGTTTTCGGCTTCTCTAATAACAAATATTAAATTAATTATACTATAATTACATGAATTAAACCTTTTCCTTGTAGTTTATAGATATCAGGGAAAAAGAAACGATAGGTTTAATAGAAAAACTAAACATGAAATTTTATATAGTATACGTAAGTACCCTAATATGACGATTAATAAACTTTTGTAACTTTGCAACTAAAACCGAGAGTATTCGCAACATTTTGTAAAATTTATTGAATAAGTTAAAACCGTTAAATGTGCCATAAACATATTTCTATTAACGAATATAAAATATTTATAGAATTGAACCAATAAAATCCTAACGGTTGTCGCTTATTATCCCACAATCAAACCATGTCAAATTTTCAATTATGCTACAAAATGAAGTAATTACTATTACGTAAATTTGCTCTTCGTAGTTCAAATAACAAATTAAATTCCAACCGTATTCCTTTTTATTCATTTTTAAACTTTACTAACGGAATTGAACCTTTTGAATTCAAAGTACGTTTATATAAACTTAATTAAATTATTAAAAGTTATAAGGAAGTGTTCTATCGTAACAACATAAAAGCATGAAACGTCAAAAAGGAAAAATTTAATATTAAAATTATTTAACCATCGTGAACATTTTTCTGCAAAAATTCACTAATAAAATGTAAAAAACTTAAGTTGCTCAAAAAATATCACTTACCAACTAATTGGTGGATAACGTGCAATTAGGTTAAAACTAGACTTACCTAAAAAAGAAAAAAAGGTTTTAATATTAGAACAATTAATTATTATCACAAAAATCATTAAGTAATAATTATTGGAGCTGCAGGAAAACTCAGTTTTTATCGAGCTTACTGTATCAATCAATAATTTAATTACCTAATCAATAAATTTTAAATTATAATGCATATAATTCCGGATTAATTGTGGATTCACTGGTGACCATAAAACATAAGAATTATATACATTTTATTTCTTTCAATAAATTATTTATAATGATAATCATAAATAAAATTGCGCTCAATTTTATTCACTCAGATTTTGGTTGCAATTCAAACTATCTACTCAAAAATCTGTGGGACTTGATAATTGTCGTCAAAATCAATTGGAAAAGCTAAATTACCATTCATTAACGACTATTTTGTGCAAGTTACTACACAAATATTACCCTACAAAAAGAAAATGTTGAACGGTAAAAATTAATCAATAATGGATATAAAATTTTAATACGTTAAAACGAAAGTGCCGACGATATTAAGACACCATCTAAAAACTAATTACCAGTTTATGCACGTCTCTGGCGCTTAAACACCAATCGATTTACAATTTTAATTATCTCGAAATGGATGTAATGTTATGTGTTTTCATCGACATGAATATAATGATGGGTTCTGAAATAACTTGGCAGAAAAATGTCAAAAATGGCTCCTTCGTTCTTCCAAACTTAAATCGGTCTAAATTTCACGTAAAATATTCATTTTCTCCACAAAAAAACAACAAGGCGGATATGGACAGCGGTTAGTTTGGAAACTCGCTAGTGAATTTTTAATTGTGAATTTCTAAAATTTGAAATATTGCCCTACCTCTTGGTGGTATAAATAGGCCAATACTTCATCTAGCTGTGTGCCTATGCCATAAATGTAACTACTATAGTCAGAGGATTGAAAACGAATGAAATAAGTCATAAAAAATGACAATATAGCATCATAAATTTTTTCTTGCAATTTCTCTCTAAAATTTCTTGATATAGAATAATGGAACAGTTTTTTTTAGCCCATTTTTATCTGCCACATAAAAAATTGCTACGTTCTTAATCAATTATTCAATAGTAATTTACACACTTCTATCGATAGATGAGCAGCACATTCAATTTTCTATATTTCCAATATCAAAAAAAATAGCTTGATTCGTTAAAAAAATATTTGCTTTCCATGTAAATAAATCTGTAAACAAATATTTTCTACTAACTTCTTGCAGATATAACGTGAAAAGAAAACTGAAGAGCTTCAAGCTCGACTCGAAATACTTTGATCATTTCATTAGTTTAAATGTTTAAAGCCTCATTAAACCAATTACAAGTTCGGAAAATGAAAAGCTTTTTTGCTAAAATAATTACAACATTGTTATTTGTTGAATAAATAATTGGAAGAATTTTCAAAACCAACAAAAATAATGAGCACTTATACTAACACAAATAAATGGGTTAATTTATGTAATTTCTAAATATAAATTAAGCAAATACGAAACTAACAATAGCTAATCGTAATCAAACCAACCATTAATCAAAATCTGTAATCAATCGAGGAAATTCAGCACATGCATGATAACGAAATTCCTTTAGTAGTATAAAATTTTATTCGTATAATTTTAAAACTAATGAAACTGATAAGAGATAAAATACTTCCTTGCAATTCATAGAAAAAATACTGCCAGAACGCATTTTATAATTTACAATTTGTTTCCCTGAGTAAAGCATTCCGAAAATATTGTGGCTGGGGGTAAATTAACTTGTGAGGGTGAGTCTAGTGATATACCCTGCTGAAATTTTAATATTACATTAGTAGTGGTAGCTAATAACATTCATAATAAATAAGGTTAATAAAAATTAAAACATAGATTAAAAAAAAGCTTTTTGCAACAGCTCTTGAAAACATTAAATCGAGTAAAAAGTGTGGGCCGCTGACTCTGTCTGAAAGTAATATCTTCACGGTTTAGACTTTACACAATTTGATGCTTCCCAAGATTTGTCAAATAAAAGCTTTTCTTAAAAAATGTTATTCTTTTATTTAGTACTTTAATTTTAAAAAAATTTTAACTTTAATTTTAAAAAGTTCATGGTAGAATCTTGGCAGGTTGAGTCAAAATATGAAAAAATTGTTTATATAAATTGAAGTATGAAATCTTAAACACTTGAATGTTTTCTCGAATTTATCATAATATTATTTATGCAACATTCAGTCAAAATTGGGTACCTACATACAAGGTTTTGAAAAATAAATTTCCTGCAAAAAAGTCCATGGCAGCATTCCTTTATCTTGAAAACCTGACTATATAATATTAAACAGTGGGTATAAATCAACTCCTAAGTTATTCCGAGTGGTTGTTTGCAGCAAATGCATCATCCTGTAGAAGATCTAACTAGAAGAATTTCCTCACTAAATCTTGTCTTAAGGGCCATTTCTCAGAATATTACAAATCAGTCAGTGTTAGACAAATTGAAAACGCGATACGATGTTGTTTAGTGGTAGCAGAAAGCTCATAATCATCTAAAATAATCATTTGTCTAACGAAATTTCTAACGTTAACTCCAAAGAAATTCATTCATCCGAATTTACACATTTGACGTATAAGTGTAGCTGCCAACATTTCGCTTTAAATGAAAAATGTGTAAATTTAGCTGGATGGATTACTTTTAAATTTAAGATATAGTTTGACAAATTACTCTTTTAGATGATATATATTTGAAAGATTTTGGCTACTACTAGACCGGCATCGTATTCATATTTAAACTTTCCCCGTCTTTCCAAAACTGAATTGCAATATTCTGAGAGATGGTATTTAATTAGAACCTTGTTACGGGCGAAATGTAATTTATTGTCATTAGCTCCTAAATATTTTACTATCGTTAAGTTAGGTTTTGGTAATTCACTCGTCGTAATTTTGCCATGTTCATTTCATGTGTTTTATACCTATCATCTTTTTAGGAATATGCATCTGTTGTTCTGCAGATAGGTACATTGTTTAACTTCTTTCGAGATCCTACTATAATTTGTATGGAAAATTATATCGGGCTTATATCTCAGTTTCCAGCCATCTGTACTTCTCCTTCATGTTTCCTTCAATTTATCATTGATGTAAGCTTCATTTCATCCTACTCGCGTTTTCTAATGAATTTGTTAACGCACTTACATCAATAAATTAGATTGAAGCTTTTACCTTTTCTTTGGCAACTGCTGGTGAAATGATCCCACACATTTGACACAATGTGGTCTACAATAACAGAATCCTTTTGTGTGAATATATCGTTGGCACTTGGTGCATTGCGGAACAGTCACAGTTGATAAATATGTAACCTATCCGATATTTATTTTTAGATTCTATTAAAGTTGTTCGAAATTTATGAATTTTTACAGTTTTGTGGTTATTCAAAACAAGATTAATAGGGAGGCAGCAACGTCTGCAATTAGAAATTCGGTAAATAAGAAAGCTTTCAAGGTAGAATACAAAATAAAATATAAAACATTAATTCTTTCCAACTACCTAAGAATTGCAATTTTTTCCTTCTTCCATTCCATATAAAAGCCCCTTTTAAAAGCTCATCATTTAGACTTTTAAAAGGGTTCTGCAGTATAAAAACGGTTAATAATATTTACATTAGATTGAGTTGATAATTCAAACAAGAAAACGTAGAAAATGGAAAGTTGTTGTGGTGTGTGCATTTAAATAGCATGACTAATTATACTGGACACGTGTTTCGATACTTTTAGCAATCAACAACTGAATGTAGCGAAAAATGAATGGAAGTAGTTTGACGTAGTATAGAAGCAATGTATGGATTACTAAAGAGCATGAAGTACGTGCCCTGGATGTAATGAAGTTTTACACGTATCTCGATATTTAGTGCTCCATAAATATAAAATTTAAATATTTAATTTTATTCTATTAAGCTTTAACAAGCTCAGTTTTAATAGAGTAAGTGGTCAATAATTATGAAAGCACTACTGATGACCGCCAGAACAACCCTTACAAGAGAAAATCCATTATTCAACTGCAGCGCACCATAATTTTCATAAAATTTGTACTTCACAATCAGACGAAAAGCAAAATAATATATTAAATACAAACTTGAGCTATGAAATCCGTATAAAAAATTTATTCGATGCCAACAACCATCAATCAAAAACCATTTTTTACTTCATAAAGGTTGCCAAGCTATCACAACTTTCTAACCTAATAAAAATAAGCCAAAAGCCAACCGACACAATGTATGATTAGATCCACGTCAATAATAATATTTCGTAAGTAAATTTAAAGTAAACAAAATTAAAAAAAAGAAGAATTAAGAAAACAAAAAATTTGCATTTTAATACTACTATAAACCAAAAAAACATTGCCTTCCATATAAAATAAACAGAAAATGTTAAATCTTAAAACTCCACAATTTTTGGTGAACTTTTAATAAAGTTCATTTTATTTCGGTGACATCTTAAATGTCCCAAACTGAAGGGTGAAAGTGTTTTTTCTACTTTTCTACTTCTTGTAGATTTCCAATAAACACAACTGTGATTTACGAACAACTTTATTTCAAATATTATGCCCCAAGTTGGAGCAAAAGAACTACAAATATTTATTGAGACATAAAAAATTGAAACAAACCAAGTAGATAAAAGAAAAGTGAACATCCAAGAGTACGAAGATTTTATTTTCGCATCTATAACGACATTTTTTTGTAGGAAATAATAAAAAAGCGCATGAAGAATAATTTTCATGGGTTAATTAAAGTTTCTCAGATAATTAATGAACATTTGAGGTAAAAACGATTTACAAACATTGAATTGAGTTCCTGTTGTTATTAGTATCACAATCGAAGAAAATAAATCAATAAGCGGTTTTCAATAGGTATAGATATCGTTGTTATAATTTGAAAAATTAAAAATTGACTTTTCATGTTGCATTTTGTATTGTGCTTGTGTAACGGAAAATTTATTCGCGGGCTGTACAAAAAAGGAGCTCCATAATTAATAACGCTAAGATAATTTAGTGCAAAATATTATGAATACACCGTTAGAATATTTAAAAGTGTTGAGCTGAAGTTTCCTACAATTTATCTAATGAAAATTAGGAAACATGACGGCAAGAATTTTAACGTGACCCGTATATACAATTTCCGTTAAATGCCTTCTGGATGACTATAAGTAGCTATTTTCCTTGTATTATCAATTTCACCTTAATTTATTAAAAGATCGATAATTTCACCCCAGGTCAGTAGTAAACGGCAAAATAAAGTGACAAGTAGAAGAGCAAGCTGCTCGTTGTGGCAAATAAATAATGCATTTTGAATTTTTTATGATAACGAAACTGCTACTCTTATCTTCAGGCAGTAATTTTAAATTTGATTACATTTTCATGTATTTTACCAGTCAGTTTTTGATTTTCTAAAAATAATTATTAGTACTTTTATTGTTTTAAAACTATTATTATACAAGTAAATATACTGATTTATGGTTATAGCCGCAAATTAACCACAAGATTAATTGTAAATGCATATGCATACGTCAAAATACAGTTAGCACATCGCAAATCTTTACGTAACTATTGTACAACATAAAATGTTATAGTAAATACGGTAAAGTTTGTTATTTCGATTTTGTAATTAATAAAACTGCTTACATTAGATTATCGGAACATATGTTAATATTTAAATACACATTCGTGCCGAGAAAAAATTATATAGTCTGTTGGATCAACTTCCTATTTACTCGTGATCAATTAAACTATGAACACGTACTTTGTATTTACTCAAACAGTAACACATACACAGGGTGTCCCTGTGAGTAATCATACTTAAATAATTTATATTCAGATTTAATTGGAAAAGTTTACTATGTTACTACGTACATTATATTTAAAAATGTGTACTATATAATTTTACAACTCCTTACCATGGGAGTATGGAACAACCCCCAGACCCCCCGTCCTAATATCACCCCATGTTGACCATAAATTAATCTATCCGATTCAGGATGTTAGCGATCGTTCTGTTATGTTAATCGGGTGGTTTCCCTTTGCCTTCCCCATAATAGTCTACAGATCAATTTTGGACTATTTATATCACAGCATAGATCAGACGCAATCAGGATTTAGAACCGAGATTTTCCGCTCTCTGGTATATCCGTGTTTGATTTACGCCAGACCTCTGGTCCTTAATTTCATAATAAATGAATTCCCTATAATCAATAACATATCCCCATAAATCAATGACAGAACATAAAATATGTTGGTGTTTGTGTGGCGTTACTTGAACTCTGAGCTCACAAAACTCCAATCTATTAAAACTCTCGACCTTACCTGCACTCCTGGGTCTCTCAGGCGGCGCTACGGCTCAGCTCAGTGTAGAACACTTTGTGGGGGGGGGGGGGTTGCAAGCCGAGGAGATCCTCGACTCTATCAAAAAACCTACACAAAGAAAATTTAAAGGCGCCACGTGCTTATCGCCGCTTATCAATTGTTGGTGAGGCCTGAAAGCACGAAAGTAAAGAAATAAAACTCCAGGGCACAAGTAGATGGTTTTAATAAATTGAAACGACGGTATGGTCAAACCAATACAATTATACTCCACAGTAATCTTTGTCAGGCACAGCTGATAATAATTAAATACCGCGTCAGATCTGATTCGGCGTACAAAAATCATACGATCGGAACTTTCGCTCCGATTTTATCAAACAAGATGGTAATTTAGGAAGATAGCAAATCTTCTATCTTCTACGCCGTAAAATCGCCCGCGTACTTAAGTGCACTATATGTAGTACCGAAACTCTCGAAGCAATTCGCTTCGTACAAACAGGAATAAATGTTAAAATTTGAACGCTCACCCTTTTCAAGTCGCTGCGCCTCTATAATTCCCCTGCTCCACTAAATACAGCCAACTGTAATTGAAATAAACGGTCGCTCCTTACGGAAGGTGACAAGGTGGAGTACAGTTGTTGATCGAGCTCGTATCCAGGGTCGCACTCGGACGAAGTACAGGTGTTCGTACTTAGGAGGTCGATAGGAGAATAATCTGACAAAAGATTGCAGCACACTAATTTTTGAACCAAAATAGCAGCCTCGAATTTACTGAATTGAACCCACACCAGGTGGAAAAATACGTGGACGTCCTGTTGAACTTTTGACGGCCCCTCGTAAACAATGACCGATACGATTATATAATCCGAAAACCGGAGTTAAATTGGTTACGTTAATTTAACTAATAAATCGATATCGATTGTAAAATTCGCACTTTCTATATTGGATCGTCGTTAATAACCAATATGCAAAATCGCTTGCTTATTCTTAATCAGCGCTTATCAACCAACTTGACAAAATTCATGCAGCCCTATATCCTTTTGTTTAGTTCCAAATCAAAATTACCAAAATGTTGTTATAAACAATAAACGTAAACAAAGGTATATAGGGTGCTTCGAAATCTTGTAACCAATAAATTAGTAAATTTAGCTTATGGTGTTAGCGCTAAATTTTGATGTTACATTTGTTACCGGGGGGTTTGGGGGGTATGGAATACCCTCCAATCATAAATACTAATTAGTATGTACCTAGTATGTACCTTATACCTTGTAGGTACTACAAAAAATAGAACATCTAAAAGGTTGGATGATCAGAGGAATTTTCAACTGTTCCTGATGATCAAGAAGTACTCCACTTCGAGTAATAGGTTCGAATCCGAGTGAAGTAAGAACTTTATTCTAACCGTTCTTCCCTCGGAAGGCAATGGCAACCCACTGAAAATAATATGCCAAAAGAATCCTTAAATGTTATGATCTAAAAAGTCCAAAATTGATCTGTTAGCTATGGGAAGGGTAACCACCCCACCAACATTTGAGGGTCACGACGCTTCTGTCAAGAAGCAAACCGACCGTATGATGATGAGGTAATACGTGCAATTTATCAAGTTTAACATTTCATCAACTAAATATTTATTTTAGCACATAACTAAACAAACATAACAGCTATTATTTTAGAATATTTGTGAAAATATCAAATTTAGGGTTAATCAACAAAAGATTTATTTTAAGACGTAAACGAATATAAAAATTTTAACTATAATTATTTGTATTTCAATTATGTACTTGTCCGCCCGCAGTGTTTTATTATTTTAGAACTTCATTTTGTTATCCTCTAATTTTCATTTTTTCTACAAAATGAGTAGGGCTTTTTATAAGAGTTTACTAAAGTTGTAGCCCGTATCCGAAATGGGGTTAATCTTTTTGTACAGCGCTTTTCATTGAAAAGATATTAGGTTAGCAAGAAAAATAAAAATTTCAAAATTTTAATTTTAACATTTTCTTGCTTAATTTAATCTATAATTCCAAAAAGTTAAAGTTAAAATTCTTCTTACAAAAATTTCTACAATCATTGGTGGGGGTACATCCTGTATATGAAAAAGCAATACAAATGTAATACATTTCATATTAATTATTAAAAACCGATCGACCCAAAAGTTCTCACGTTGTCGTTGTTTATTTTGTAATATGAAGCACTGCTTTTCCTGCAGGACAAATTTTCGCTGCTACTGCTACTCATTTGCAAAACTATGTATCTACTATTCATAAAATCTCAAATATAAAAAATAAGATACAAAATTGAAATCCTTGATAAAAAATTCTTCGATAAGAAAAAATCAACGAAGTATAAAGTCTGAACCTATAAAGCTGCGATGTGCAATAAAAGCGTCATAACGAAAAGACATAAATTCTTTTTTTCAACAATATGTAAGAACAAAAGTTTACACGCACTATAAATCAGTCTCCAAAGTAACTCATCATATACCCAGTTAGAACAAATTACTCCAAGTTTCATTAAAAGGAAGTAAAGTTGTAATGAAAAACGGAATAAAACATAAAATATACTTAAAAAGAAGGAAGTATAAAATTTAACAAGGTTCGTCCAAGTAGAAGAACGGGGATTGATGATAAACTGAAAATGGATTAAAGTAATGGAATAATATTCACCAAAGAAACGGCACTGTAAGGGTGTGAACTGCAAGTAAAGGAAATATCTGAACAATTTTAAACGAATATAGTGGAATTTAAAAAAAAAATGTTACAAGGTTATACTATAATTTTGGATACGACGTCAAATTTTCAAAGTTTAGTCCTCTTGATTTGTTAATTATATATTTCTCAATGTTGAAATGTTCGTCGACCCGACAAAACATTTTGTAAATCACTAACTGCGGATGACGAACTTCGTAAGAATTGTGTATGTAGAAATCAAAACAATAAAGGTAAAGAACTCGTGCATGTAGTATTTAACTTGTCAATGTCAGTTGGTACATATAGGTCAAACAAACTTAATTTATTTTAGAAAAAACAGCATCGTACATAACAAGCACTTGGGGATTTGTTAAAAATATTTAATTATGAAAATAAAATTTTTTGAAGTAAGTTTAATGATGCAAAAATTTCCATTTCCATAAATGTATTTCGTAGCACTACTGGAAATCTCAATTGGGTGTCAATAATTCTGTTTACGTATTGGGTACATAATTTATGTACTTGGTACATAATTAAGTTTGTCTGTCGTTTCTCGTACAAAGACAATTTCTAGAGCAAAACAACGTATAAAACATTAGAAAATGCAATCAAATTATTTTTAATATTAGAACAAAATTAGAATTTTAGTTTAAAAACCTTTAATCTCTAAAATTAATTTTTGAAACTGTTCACTGACAATTTACAACATTTTGAAATTTTCAAACCATCCATCACATTAATATTCCGTTTACGTTACTGTGGCTACACCGAAAGGTTAAAACATTATTCAAACTTTATGTCAATGACATCAATCTACAGGATGTTTCACCTTGCAGGTTGTTAATTATATTTTTGGCAAAAATTATTCTCCAAAATTAAAATTGGTTAGCTGGCCCAATTAAATATTTAAATAATCACTAAAGAGAAAATTTTAGATTTCCTTACAGGTTAAACGTAAAACTCCTTTCGTTTCGTTCGACAATAAAAAGGCAATTAAAAAAATTCTGATACTTTCAACCCAAATAAATTTTGGTATAAGTAAGCAAATAATAAAGGGGTTAGTAGAGCAAACTTACGAGAAAAATCAGCGAATTGGAGCAGCACTATCGATGATTAAAACAATCAAGCTGTAAACAGAACAAGAGTCGTGTCAGGGTAAAAGCATTTCCAGATCGTTGAAGTTATCAATTTACTGTTAAACCGTTTTGGAATAAATTTCCTGCCAATAGAAAAAAAAAATTTTATAATTGTTTTTATCTAAAATTTATAGGAAGCAAGAAACAAATTCAATAATTTAAATTTAATGATAAATTTCAAGTCGTCGCCGCCACAAAATTTACATTATTTCTCGTGTAACAGAATAAGTTATGAAAGTTGGAACCACGGATTCATGGCTCGAACCTTCAGTTTAATCAGTGATTATAAAATTAAGAAAGATAAGTAACTGATGAATCGTACGCAATTTTTTGTGCTGAAGCTGCGTTTATATTTCAATTTCATTGGTTCTTGTAGGCTTCTACCTTACAATGCAATACAATTAATTTCTATGTAAATGCTATTTTACAATATCAGTATAAAATTTACAACAAGGTTATTTACCTTTCAAAAAAAGTTTAATTAAAGATTTAATATTAAATAAAAATCTGATAGAACAGATTTGAACGAAGTTCATTGGCCAACAACACAGCAGACCACCGGTCTACGTTACGATTGTTTAATAAAAAAATTAAAACTAGGTATACTAAATTCAGTTTATTCTAAAATTAAACATCCAGAAATTTTAGCATAATTTCATATAATTATCGTTAATCTTGCGATTAAATCGCGTACTTGAAATAAAAACTATAATAATTCGAATTATACTTATCTACACTTGACAAAATTACTATAATGTTGTCCTTACCCATTCGAAGGTTGATATTTCAATTTCCTTAAGAAAACTTTAAATTAGAAAAGTGTTATAAATGAAGAACCGTTGTAATGAATTGCAACTTTAGCTCTAATTGATCATTTCGTGTTAAAAATAAATTATGATAAACATAACATTTCATTCCTCGATAATTTGCTATGGTAGAAATAATATATGGCACTAGTGGCAGTTACAATACACCAATTATAGATTAATTTAAAATTCTTAATTGCTCGCGTCACACGCAAATGTTTTAACCAAATTAGCATTAGGAACTTGAAACAAAGCCCCAGCTGTTTAACTTGGTTGCATAATTTTCTCTAAATGCTCAAGACTCAAGAGTATAATGTACACGTAAAATAAATTCACAATATTTTTGTTACACATTTGCAAAAGTGATGGTACTTTATAATAGGGTACATTACAAGCATTTGAATACCGTTCGAATAATTTTAGGTGTCATGAATTTATCGTGTGAGTCACAGGATGTAACTTTCCGGATTTTGTTCTACACATCGCTAAACGCATTCAACTTTTAGAGTAATATTCTCCCTTTACAAATTTGTAGGGCAAATTTGGTACAACAATGTAACATGTAACTTACTTTAAATCTTCTATGAAACCCGAGGAAACCCGTTTCCACTGACACACCAGATTAGATTAAGAGCTTTGGCTAGTTTTAATTTTCTTTCAGATTAGTACAACGACAAAAAAACCTTAGTTCAGCATGAACAAATAAATTGATTGCCTCACTTAAAATATCGCGTAAAATGAAAACTAGATGAAATCCCCGAATCTTAATTTTCAGTTTACTTCTTGATGTGATGAATTGATTACATAAAATACTAATTACGCAAGAGCGCCCTAAGAAGGATAAACCTAGTCGATATAAAATAAGTACAAAATTGAAATGCGAAGATAAAATCCGAACAAGATTTAGTTCTGCCACAAAATATTTCTATCGTCGAGGATATAAACGAAATTCAAACAGCACAAGTAATTTAATTTTCAAGTTGAATCGACGTTTTCACAAATTCAAGCTCGCGTGATTGATAAATGCAGATGTTATTATTACATTGTTGTAACTTGCATTCGGTTGGATCAACAAAAATGTTATCCTTATTGTAAAAATTGAACTGGCTTCAAATATTAAACGACGAAAATACTTCAGAGATAAATAAATACTCAAATTACGATTATTGTAAGAGACTGAAATTGAAAATCAAATATTTAGGAGATGTCTTGTTCTTCAAGTTGAAACTTAAATAATTTATTAAGAAAGTTGGATTTTGAGATCTCGAGTGCATGAAAAACTCCATGCAGGGTAATTAAAATTTTAAACAAAATTTTTGTTTTTTTCGTTGAAAGCCAAATACAATATTTTGAAAGTAGTAGTACCTACGATTTTCTTATTCATTTTCGAAAGTGTTTTTATCTGTTTGACTGTACAATGTATTAAAATTTCATTTGTGGTTGCTTTATAACATTTTAGAATAATTATTGGAGCTATTGATTCAGGGGAGGGGTAATATATTATATTCACTGAACGAAAAACCCTTACGATTGCTGCATATCGCCATATCACCAGGCAACCTCCTTTTTTAAGTAACATTTCGGGTAACACAATCTAATAAAGACTGTCGCTCTTTCAGCAGACAAGTAAACACCACCCCAAATTTCAGCAAGATAGTAGGTTACCGGGATCAAAAACTATAACTTATAGTAATATTTATTTATTATGAAACATAAATGGCCTGAATAATATAATCGTGTTAAATGTATATTAAGTAAACTTAATATGCAATAATGATGTAAGTGTAATATTAAACAGTGTTACTAAAAAGCAAACAGAATGGTCTAATTGGGTATGTAGTAGATAATTGTAAGAAAAACATGTTAAGCTCGGTAATTGCAAAATCATAGCGTTATTACACTTAAATTTTCTAAATTATTGCAATTAACTGTGATATTTTATTAAATAATTATATATTTCAAAAAATTGCCACTTATTCGATATTAAATAAATTTAATGCATAAACCGTTACAATTTATAAAAATAGATTTTGTATTTTTATGTTTAATCGATTTAACTGTGATTATAGCTACAGCAGTGGCTTGATGTGATCGTTGGTTGAGTTACAGTGCGGAAATTCTGGATGCGAATCGGGGATTTCCCAGAACTTCTTGGCTCGGCTCACCCCTGAACACACTCTGGATTTAAGAATTAGTTCTATATTTACGTAAGTGTGGCTAATTAGACAAAACGTCTAAGCAAAAAAAAACAGTGATGAATACTAACAGCCGTATTCATAAACAACTTATAACAGTCTTGTAAGCCTGTTTTAGTTAAAGAGCTTTTAACCCGTTTTAACCTAACTTTTTACTTTTTTTTTTGCTGTCATTTCGAATTTTTTTAGGTTAAAATACCAATTATCACAGTAAACGCGCTAAACTCCCTATAAAACAGTTTACTAAATAGTAAGTCCCTATAAAATTTATAGGGAGTTTAGCGCGTTTACTGTAATAAGTTGGTATTTTAACCTAAAAAAATTCGAAATGCAAGCAAAAAAAAGTAAAAAGTTAGGTTAAAATCTCTTTAACTAAAGCAGGCTTACAAGACTGTTATAAGTTGTTTATGAATACGGCTGTAACACTATACGCAATGGTAGCGTTCGGTTTGGCGCTCAAATTTCTTTAAAGCGCTGACGATGTCGTTTTGACTGTTCAGTTTAGAGCTGGCAACAACTTTTGCCTTTTGAAATTTGATTCTGTTTCATAATTCATACTAGAAGACTTCATTTTATTAAAAATATATTAAATAATAATATTATATTCTTCTTCAAGTGCCGCATCCGCTCAGGGAGTGTTAGCTAACAACTTAGCCGAAACCGATATTAAGGTATAAGGTGTTTTCCGGGTAAATTACCAACACCAAAGAGGATATAATATGTACATCCGAAATCATATTATCCCATCTTTGATATACGAGTATTTTGAAGTCCAAAATTCATAAAAGTTAAACTAAACCCATTTTTACTATACAAATGTGGTTTATAATTAATTATTCAAAAATTATTTAACCATTGTATGACAGTTAGTGCACATTATAGAATTTAATATATTATTTTTGCTAGTATTAATATGCCGAACAACTATACCGTTCGAATCCCATCCCAGTCTAAATTTATTTGTATCGTGGTTTGGATCCACGTGAAACTTTAAGGCAATCTAGAACATTGATCATTGTGCTTATAGAGTTTATAGGACATCCTCGACTCTCTTAGGGAATAATTGAATTAAAAATACAATTATTGATATGATAACAAATTTCTTTAGCGCCATATTGATAGGATAAATAGGGACTAACATTATGCAGTTCCTATAAGTTCATGGTCAAAACCAATGCAGGTCGGATTTTAAAAAAATGCTTATTTAATTAAAGAGAAATTATTAAGTGTTGGGGTTCTTCAGATACGGATAAAGAATTTCTTCCGATTAATACAATTTTCATTCTTGTCAATTACAATGCGAAGTAGGAATCTTAAAACAACCAATTCAATTATGTTATTTCTCTATGTTCGAGTTTGAGCTCCATATATTTCAAAAATAACAAAAATTACAAAATTAAATATAGACAATCTAATAATAATTTAATAAGTTTAACAATTTGTTTACTAATGATGTATTTTAATATTTTATATGCAATTGAAATCCTTCTATTTTCATTTAATTTATGCGGTTGGCCGTTGATATGCAACTCAAGTCAACAGATGGCGCTCTTAAAGATGTCGTCGAAATTATGCATGTAATTTGCATAAGATTTCCTTGTTGTCAATGTTAAAATATTTACACTAACCACTGAGCTGCTGCGGGTTCTTGCTTTCAAGATCAAAATTAATTTGTAATATTTATAAATTGTTTTAAAACTTGAAACGCGATTTTCTTACCAATGCATAAATTGTGCAATTTATTACTTTAGGATTTAGTTGTGTGTTGAATCTCATGCTACTATGCTAACTTTAAAGAAAATAGGAGACCTATTAGTCTGATGTTCCCTTGTAAGTTCAATGATAACCAAGAAAATTAGAAACCCTTGGTAGATTCAACAATCATGTCGGAAACAAGAAAGGAAACACAAATTCAGTAAATATGAAATATGAAGAGAAATATCTTGAAGTAAATTTATTCCAAAAATTTTATTTACTTACCACTTAAGTAGGATAAACTAGAAGTTTGTTTAGCTACCTGTTCGCGAAAGCTTTACGTTGATATTGTGAATTTGAATTAAACATTTAAACTAAAATGCCTAAGTATTTAATCCGATTTTGTTATAATATATTAATAATATAAGAAAGGAGGAAGAAGTTGATTAACTTGACTTTAACTCAAATTAATCTTTTATCTTACAAGAGCGTTGGGCCAAATCGTTTATTCTAAAAAAAAAAAAATACTTAAAGCTTTATTATTCGAATATAACAATAAAATAATTTAAATAAGATAATAATAATTCAAGACAGCACTCAACCACCTTACAATGTCCTTCAAACATTTTCACTGCATCTTTTTAACCAAATTACGCTAGTATAGATAATTAATTTGTAACTTTGTATGCTGCATAAATTTCAATTACGTTACTTAAATTTCCATTATTTTCATTGTATATTTTGCATTTCATTTAAATAATGTGTCAGTTTCACATGTAAACGTTTTAATATTTGCAGATTAATTACAACGCAAACCGTCTGGCAGCACAATTAATTAATTATGTAATCAGAAATAGGTCAAGTGAACTGCAAGGAGAATTTTCCTTTGGAGGAAATCTGTTAACTCGGTGCTCTATAAATTACCGACATTAAGACAGATATGAACACAACAATGCATTATAGCCCTAATAAAACTTTTAATTTGTTTAGAACTTTTTCAGCACGATTTCGACATTTTCACCAACATTTTTCTGATAGTGAAAATTTATAAATTGTCGACTGAAAGATAAATCCAATTAAAAAAAACAAGATTATGGATCGTTTACGGAACAAGTAACCGAAAGTACTTCGAAATCCTTTTGAGTGCTATCATTCGAGTTTTCAAATACTCGGGGTCTTTATTTGAAATTATTCTCTAAATCTCCGATAATTTAACCATCATTCCGGTTCATATAAACTTCGAGTCGATATTGCATTTTTCGCATAACACAAAAACCGACGAACATCGATATTTTATTTTTATACTAATAGTAATTCTCCACGTTCAACATAAAATTCTTTCGGAAAAGTTTTAAAACTATAATACAGTCGTCGAAATTGCATTATCATGGTACATCATGTTCGATTTCCCTACCAAATAAAACCGGGCATTTCTCGGTGACCAACCGCCTTTAAAATTTTTACGCAAAAAAATTCAATTTCTTTTATAACCTTAGAAAATTGAATTTATTGTTGAATCCTTAGATGACCAGGATTGTACCACAGTATTTGAGCAAAATACCTTGAGGTTGTCGAATTGCTTGTAAATTATGTAAACGGCAAAAAGTAACCACCCAGTGTGACAACAAGTAACCCCTATTCATGCACCGTTGCCTGCAAAAGCAGTGGTCGAAATAAATATTTGTTGAAATAATTAAAATTTAATTTGAGTCACAAGCGCAACTTACCAGCTGTAATGTAATTAGGTACAGGTAACCAATAGAAAGTGATATTGAGTAGTTTTTTTACTCTTTTTATTACATAAAACGTATTTTGAATTGAGATTTCTAAACAATACTTGCTTCCATGATGCAAGGACAAAAATTATATGTTTGACGTTAAAATTATTTAGTATGATAGTACGTGCGGTATCATAAAGATTCAATTTGTGTGAAATATTAGTGATGAGTGAAGCGAAAGTGTCCCTTTTAATTGAAAATTACGAATAATTGAACTGAATAAGTGCTAACTTATTAAAATTCTAAACTACAGGTAATCACATTTTACTGACATTTATTATTGGATTATTTACATAAAAGTGGAACGTTCGCTCGTATATAATAAAAAAATGTCCTTGTTAAAATATAAAACTGGTGTTTTTGTAAAATTTATAATTTTTCTTATGTAACCTGAACAAAAGTAATACAATTATCTTATTTGCATTATTAATAGCAGTCACGCACAATAAAAATTACTAAAGTTTATCAGCATCTAATGGAGGTTAAGCAGATTGGCCCCAATGCTCACGAGAAAAGGAAATAAATGGAACTTTTTCCGATAAATATTTCCCTATGGCATTTACAAACGCAATCATAAAATTAAGTTTTCGATCAAGTCAAAAATAGTAATAATCAAATAGAGCAATTTAACATCACCCCATAGTAATTTTCAGATTTTCAAAAACAAGCAATGAAAAATTAACTACGTAACACCAGAGAGAATGATAAATATGCGTGTTTATAAAATTTAGTAGATTCGCTTCCTCTAAAACCGGAAGATAAATTCATTGACTTATTAAACCTATATTACAACCAACTATTCCCTATTATTAAAAAAATCATAAAAGTAGGTCGCCTGAAAAATACAAATGCGAATATTATAAAAAATTTCCATAGGGACTTCTTAATTTTCAATAACCGTCTAATATTTTTTCCAAACAATTTTCATCACAATAAAGCGAAGTTACTTGTTCGGCGTCAAATTCAACTTCTAACTCACTTAATTTCCAAAATATTTTAAAAGTTGTATTCCTGCAGAAAAAAATCCAATCCATAATCCTGTGCTTAAAACGAAATGCCCGTGAGCGTCTTGGGACGTCTTCTTTTCATCCGCTATTTGCTTTTTAGTTACGAAAAGTAAATCTTTTTCAAAATGGTTTCGTAGCTTTAATAAACAAATTTTAGTTTTTTGTACTTAATAGAATTTTGAAAGTTGAACAATACGAAAGGTTAAGGTTTTCTAGAAATCAATTGTTTCTTCCTACATTTAAATTATTCAATTACGAAAGTACTTCCTCATGTTTAATAATTTTTTGCTGCTAGTGAATTAACCATGTAGTGTTACATCAAAGTAAATACTCAAGTTGATCGTATAGTATCATTAAATAAATAGAAATTATACCGAATCACGGTAAAGAGGAAAGTTTTGTCATTCTCCCCTTTATTGTGCTGCACTTTACGTTACGAGTACTTGCATTCCAAAGCGAATTTTGCATATATTTTTCAGTCTACTAATCTTTGCGAGGTTACTTTGTCACCAACGCCAGTTTTAAAAAATTATTTTTTAAGTGTAAAGCAGCAATAAAATTTTCAGTTTTCAATTTCCTAATGGAGGGCTCACCTAAATATTTACAAGGCAAGCTAGTGAATTAGAATCACATGACTACGTATAGCACTCGTACTTGTCATCTAGCCGACTAGGGTTCAAATCTGAATAGAAGAATATATTTTTGAGCAAGACTGGTGACCCCGATTTAACATCAAACTTAAAAATTGAAAATAAAAACATGAAATTGCCAACAGAAGTATGTACGTCCTGGTTGATCGGCAGAAGTAGTTACCGCTAAAAATAAAAATTGATTAAGCAAGATTGCATCATTTCACTTATTAGTAAAAGGGTAAAGGAAAACATTTATCTTGGAATAATAAACCTTGGTATTACAAAAAAGTGTTGTTTCCATTCAATTTCGGAACAAGAACGTGACAAGTTTTATTATTAGAAAACTCAATCAAGGATTGTTTAAACAAATCTAAATTATTTGCACCCTGGTCGGGTTTACGTTTTCTGCTTAATTACCATTCCCAATTGTCTTTTATATACGAACGACACAAAAAAATTAATATTCAAGTGAAGCAATCTCCTTGAATGCAGAACTTCGAACAGGGGAATAATAATGTCCATAAAATTACGATTTTAATTATCGATACAAAATCATTATGAGCTCAGTTTAGTGTTTCTAGAGGTAATTAAGCACTACATAAATCGTCGTCATAAGATAATACAAATTAACAATACTTAGAAAGTTTACGTTACAGAATGTCATGTAACGTTGAGTGTTGTTTACAATGTAACTTGGTTATACAAATTAACACTATGAATGCAAACTTGACGTGACATAAATATTCCTAGTGATATGGACAAAGTCAAGAGCGAGCACTTTGCTATTAAAGTGTACTTTATGATCTTACCATGACAAGAGGTGCCCTTCTATAGCGCGTGTAACTTGGCCATTAATAGCAAAATCAGTTAGTGAAATCAATTACGTACTACACGTCCACTGTGCAGACACGTGAAATAATGCAAAAGTAACGAGTATTTAATTATAAAATGTCGTTAACCAACATTTTAAATAATGAAATAATTTGTTACCTATGTATGTACATAAATAAAATTGTTACGATAATGTTATCGTTAGTTATACAACATAGACCTGGATGTGCTTTTTACCCTGATAAACCCATACAAAGTGGTGGTAGTTTAGAAGATGGGTGGCACCGATAACGATTATCGCTTTATGACCACAAAATGCACTTGAAATTTTAATGACCTACTTCTAACATAAACATAAAACTCGAATTATGTATGATGTTGCCAAATTTGTAAACCTAATTAATATCACCTAGGCGTGAAAAACTAAAAAAATTAATTACTTGTAAAAACTGGAAATAAAAATTTTAATGTGAATAAAAAGTCTATTAGTAGATACTGATTTAATTTCAAGTCCAGCATCATTAAAATTTGTGAACTTTCTATAAATTATTACTACTACTCGGATCTTTTATTTAGAATTATTACTTAAAATTTCAGATAAAAGCTACCGGAAAATGCCATAAACAGGAGATTAGATTCTACATTATTCTAAACTACATAATAATTTCGAGGATAGTTACTATAATAAACTTACAACGAGTCATAATCCCTATTAATAGTAAATTTAAAATTTAATAGTTTCCACATGGAAGTCCTTACACATTGTAACAATAAAGCACTAGGGAATACCGCATTTTCCTTTTTAACTATAA
Organism: Rhagonycha lutea; assembly: GCA_958510855.1. Lineage (NCBI taxonomy): Eukaryota > Metazoa > Arthropoda > Insecta > Coleoptera > Cantharidae > Rhagonycha > Rhagonycha lutea. Next base: position 86,923,900 of record OY294036.1, read on the forward strand.
ATTTTTTGAAATGTAATTTCCTTTGTGTGTCAGTCATTCATAATTTCATCTTTTATTTTTATTAGCCTTTTAGAAACTTTGATCATCGGATTTATTAAATGGAATCATTGCTATTCAATTGGGGGTAGTATTTACAAAAATTGTATATACCACATTTTCCCAGTGTGAAAATTTCCTAAAAAAATGGTGGTAAATATTTTGTCATGCTTTTTGACAAATTAATTTTTAAGAAACAATACAGGAAAATTTACTAAAAATTTGTAACAATTTCAAAAGGAAATAAATAAATATTAAATAATATTTTTTAAATATTGTAGAGTAGTTAACTTGAACACAACAAATCCAATTGGAATTTTATGTAAGCTTTAGCTTTTAAGATTTTAAAATTTTTATTTAATATTAATTTCACGAGTAAAAACTTATATTTTAAAAGCAAAAAGGTCTAAAATATTTAAAGCAAAATTAATAAAAACTTGAGATTTAAACATCATTTTGTAAATTTTGTGTGACCCCTTTTATTATTATTTTATTAATTTTGTTCATTCTGAAATATTTATGAAAAATGTATACAAGAATCAGTCTGCCTGGGAAATATGGCGAAATATCATAATTCTCTCATTTGCAAGGAACTGTAGTTAACTTTAACCCGATTATTATCAATAAACCATTTCGTTTTAATTTTCTGCACGAATTATGGTAGTTACCTGGTTCACAACCAAACTAAGGAAGGCACAATAGATAAGAATCCTTAAAAATGTCGATATAGTCCATTGCTATCATAATTCCATTTATTACTTTTAATATTCCTGGTGTATCTTCCTGAAAGCAACCCCAAATTATGATAGAGCTTCCACCCAATTTCAAAGTATATTGATAGTTTCTACCTGTATGTTCTACCCTTTTGTCATACTACGACCAAACGGAACCATCTCATTCCATGCGATTTATTTTTGTTTCATCTGACAATATAACCAACCGCCCTTCACAGTCCAATAAGCTTTTTTTTGCAAATTTTTGTAGTTTTATTTTATTTAATTTTAGAGGCAATTTTAACTTCATACCAACTTCCATCAAGCAGTTTCATGAACAGTAACAGTATTATTGGCCTCCACGTCATTTTCTGCAATTCCAGGCACGATTAATCAGAGAATAATTCTTTTTATTGCGCTAGTTTCAAATTGTTTTTATTTCGCTAACAAAAAGCATATTTTTTACTACTCGCAATTTCTCTGACATGTATATGCCCTTTTTAAAGAGCGTAGCTATGCTCCTCTTTAAATCGTCCTGAATAATTTTAAGCATTTTTATTTTCCACTAAAAGAAAAATTGTTGAGAGAATAATTTAGATACAAAAGCTAGCGCTTACTCAGTAAAACAACATATAAAATTAACGTGGAGCATTGTTTTTCACAAAAAAAATGTTAGGCTTTAGGAAAATTTAGTAAGAAGCACTGGTTTAGGGGACGGACATACCGAAGTTGCCTGGCAGTCGATGATGAGTGGACATACTAAATGATCGAACGATCATTTTTGTGAAATTAATGAAAAATACATCGACATCGTGCTAAACCTCGATGTAAGCAACAAACTGCAAGAACATTATTGCATCGAAAATCTTTGTTTTGAGGGGTCACATTTACTGGCATGCTAACCCAACCAATCCAGAAGCTGTTTTCGTTCCATATCATCATACAATCAAACGTAAGATGACGTAACATCAAAGTTAACTGTCAAGGATCATTATATCGTAAGGGTAACATCAATAGAGAGAAGCAAGACATCTTCGACATACCCCTAGAAAAAAAAATTAATCCGACTGAATTTATTAATTTGTAGAATTTAAATTTTTCTTCAACCGTTAAATACGGTAATCAGATTTTGGCTAAATTAAAATAATTAACAAGCGTGTGGTAATTAAATTTAACCCTAATATGTACTAAAAATATTTGAAACGTGTTAATTATTATTCAAAATAATTTACGCGAAAAAAAAAAAAAGGATTGTGCTTTCATTCGAAAAGTTGTCTGGATGTAAAACAATCAACCAATGATGAATGATTAAACAGAATTGTTTGAGATATTCAAAAGAAGCTAATTGAATAGGAGGTAAATAATGCAATGAAATAACGGGTGGAAACTCATATTCCAATAAAAAATATACCCTCAGCGAACTTTTATGTACATTCTTCCTACCGATATAAAAAGCTTCCGTTGGTTGATATCCAAGATACGTAACGTACGTTTGATGTCCCATTAAAAATTTGTATACAATTTGAATGCTAATAAGCTAACCGTAGATACCAAATAATCAAAAAATATACTCCGTTTTTCAAATACTAGGAATATTTCGAATGATTTATTTTTGCAAAAATTAAATATTAGATAAATATCTTCCTCATTTTGGGCAGTTTACAAATTAATAAAAAAACAAATTAGTTTCATTAGTTAGTATGTTATCGATACTGCATAAATATCTTAGCACAGATACAACTCATTTCATTTTTTTTTTCTTTTTAAAACTCGTCATTTTAACACATACGATAGATTTTCAATTTAATTATGCACTTTTGATCACAATACATTATAAAAACTCTGGAAGTGAAACTAATATTTAAATTTTTCGGTGTGCTCGTAAAATTGAATGTAGCCTGTAGAAAGTTTTTTAGTACAACCCAAATTTTCAACTTTGTTTTTGAAGAAGTTGGTCTGTGAACTAAAATATAAATAAAATGCTATAATGGCTGCTTTTGTAAATATAAAAGTAAACTTTTTATTAAAGAGAGATAGGTGCTATCTCCAACACAATAATACTCATCAAAGAAACATGTACATTGGGGTGACTTTGCGACAGTACCAGTGGAGGCCATGGAAATAGAGTAACCACTCTATGTAATTTAGTAATTTAGTAGGAGTAATGGCTGTATTACCATGGCCAACACTGTAGCACAGAATTTACCTCCTCGGGATCATCTCGATGTAAGAAAATATAAATCGACTCACATCGTCAGTTCAGATTATTTGGACAGATGTGAGAATAGCTAACCACGTGTTAGACGCGCGTGATAACACTTCGTGCGAGAAAAGAAAATTGCGTAAGACTGAAATTAAGAGAAAAATAAAAGAAACGCATTAATAACGTCAAGTTATTGTTAAAACTTGCCAGACATGCATACAAACCTAGACGAAGGAAAACTGCCATTATATTCAAGTAATTTGTTTTAATTGATAATACAAACATTTACATGAAAATGTTCCACCCTCTTTGCTACCATATCAACGTGTAAATGGCAAATTTAAATATAAATATTAGCTCGATATTAGCAGCAATGCAATGCAAATGCGATGTGTTATTCCACATGGTAGTTTAGCATAAATTTATTTTGCCTAATAGAAAGCCAATTAAATTCGTCCATTTCTAGTCATGTGTGGAAAATTAACCAACTTACAATAAATTACCCTGGTAGCATTTCTAGGATAGTTTTCGCGTACATATCTCATAAAGGAACAAATCCATGGACAGTTTCATAATTTTATAATTATTCTTTTACAATGTTACTTTCACGGTTTGGTAATGCTTTAATCGATAGAATAGTAAAAATAGGTATTGGGTCACCTGTCCGTGGGGGAATTATAATTCCAGATCCGGACTCAAAAAAATTTTATTAACGTCAAAAGATGCCCATTTTTCAATATCTATATCTTACGACTATGTTCGATAGTGGGGGAACTGTTACAATGGAAATGAATACTAATACATACGAGAAGAGAACAGTAAACTAAAAATGTAGCTTGAATTTTAAGACCATTTCGATCATACTCTTAGCTTCATTTTAGGTAGCATAGTCAAATCAAGATAAAATTTTCAAAATTTGCTTGGCAGACACTGAAGGTCGTCATCAATTTAATCAAATTTACACAGTAAATTCGATGATAAAATACAAAACTTTTAAGACTACTTCGATTACGCTCATAATTCTATTTGATCTTCACTTTCCAAAAAAGTTTCTCTGGACTACAAGCTCCACATTTTGTTATAACTGCCACTAACGCGTAACATCCACTCTCTGTTTAGAATAATTGTGTTAAGATGTGACTCGTGTGATTTTACTCGCTACGCTCATTCCGCAAATATCCTACTCGTTACACAAAATGAGCCATTTCCTCTGCTTGGATATATAAATAGCTATTTTAATAATGTTATTGATGGTAAATTACACTATAGAGCCCTGGGTTCCATTGGAATACATAATTTATTCCTGTTTACATCCTAATTTGACAAATTTAAATAATATGTTTTTGAATCAACATTAAATTATTTAAATATCATTTAAACTGCGTTCAACCATTGTTTATCATATCAATTTGATCTGAACTTCAAGACCAAAACAAAATAACTTGCAAGAATGCCCAATATTTGAACAGCATTTTAGCGTTAATTTTGCATGTTAAAATTATCGTAGTTACAAAGAGTATGGATATTTATTTAAAAGAATAAATCCCAGCTTGAAAATACATTGTAAAAAAATATTTATAAAACTTACGTTTTGAATTTTCAGTTAAATAACAGAATCGTTACGGATAATTTAATTTAACGTCATCATATTAATTCCAGTGCAAATAAAAAATTATTTATTTAAGGTTCTAAAAACAAATTATTTCTTTTCGGTATAAAATATTCCCAGGCAGTTTAGTGTGAGGTACATTAAGATTTATGTTGAGAGCAATAAATTTATAAAGAAAACCTTTTTAAATTTAAATTTGAAAGTTTGCCAAGTTGAAAATATTTGGATAATCCCGATCTCTCAATGTCGGTAATTCGAAATTACTAAAACTTTTGTATTTCTGAAATAAATTTAAACATCAATGCGAAACGTAGTAGGTAGATAATATAATGGAAATTTTACAAATCGTTCCTTTTTATTTGCAGACAGGATCGTGACACTTGTTTGAACAACATCAACTTGAACGTCAATTTATCATCATCCGGTTTTACCAAAGAAAAACTTCGGCATTCTCAACCACAACGTCGTTATGGTTTAGATTGCACCTACACTAAAAAATCGCGAGATAAGTTACTCCAGGGAAGTTTAGAAAACATTTCCAGTAACCCCTTTGGAGAATTTGACACACAGCAATCTACTCTGCGAAGAAGTCGAAGCCTTGCAATATCCAGAGAGTCGCTCTTTACAAGTTTAGATATTCCCCCGACTAATCATCGACAAAGACGTCATCAGCTCATCCCAAGGGCTAAACTGATAGACCGAAACGGTATTAAGGACAGGTAATTATTTAAATTTAAATTAAGTCGAGTGAAACTAAATGCATAATGAATAGCTTCCTTAGTAAATGAAAGGTTTATATGAAGCAATTGAATGCACTTTTGAAACCTAAAAAGAACTAAAATTATTATTTTTTAAATTTTCCAGACGAAGTGTAAAGGAACGTGCTCAACAAGATACTTACAGTGGACACGATCGACCAATAATTCGAAAAAAATCTAACATTTCGTCGGAACTCGCCTTCCCACAACTGAGCTATCAAAATAATTCATCAATATACCACTCATCGGCAAATAGCACGCGACGGACTTCTTTAGAAAATCCACCTTATCACTTAAGTGCTCTTTTATCCACGGGCAATCCACATTCGGAGAATTTAACACCGCATTACTACAATAAGCCATCCTTACATGATCGCTTTAGGGATACTCGCGATAACCTAGATCACCGAGATTGCGGACTGAGTCTTCCTAACTATTATCCCGACAGTAGATGCGAAACCGACATTTCCCTAACCGATATTTCACTAATCGATACCACATCGATAAAGGAAGAATCCTCACTAAACGAAAAACTATTGCAAGCAGATAACCAATCCACAAATAACTTATTTTATAGAGAAAATTCGTCTCCCGAATGCATAACCAATAATCTCTTTTATCACGATAATATATCATTCGGAAAAAATTTATTAGATGAATTCGATGAAACTATAACAAAACCACGCACAATAAGACAATACACGCCACAGATACACGAAAACGATCACTTTTATGGTGGAAAACCACGAAGTTTACCAAACTATAGTATTCTATTCGACGAACAAGTAAATCACACCGGGTTACACCGCGAAGAAAATATTTACGATACAATTGGTAAAAGTAACGAAAATTTACTTAAAAGTTATGAGGAACTCGAAGCAAAGTTAAGTTTAAATCGATCACAATCGGATTTAGATTTTGATGAAATTAATTTGCAAGACCTTCCAGTCGAAATCAACGCGATAGAAAACGTCGACATAAATCTGAACGAATGTTACATCGTAGACAATCTAATATATGATGAAGTAGAAAATTGGGCTGAGAAACTTCGAATTGAAACGGATTTGCAAAATAAAATTATTGAAGATTTAGCTAACAATAACTTGAAAGAAGAAAAGCTTGCACCTGAAGAACATAATTCTAAAATTGTAAACGATAATATCAAAACTCTAGTTCAAGTACCAGGAGAAAATCGTCTCTACTCGGTCGTTAAGAAAGCGGATAAAGAGAAATTCGAAGACTATAAAACTGTGGTTAGTGTTGATGAAAATCAAGAAGAAGAAAATACCAAAGAAAAATCTCCTAAAGAAAGTAAACGACATAGTCACAACTATTTAAAAGAATTTTTGGAAAGTCAGAAAGGTTCCAAAAAACCATTACAAAACTTTTTATCCAAAAAGATTTCGAGAGCGTTCGGGGAGTCCAAAAAACTTCCAACAGAATCCAACCTAGAAAATAATCAATATCATTCCCTTCCTGACTTATCAATAGGAAACAATTTACGTCAATGCGAAAAAATTGATAGAAAATTGCGAAAGTACGAAAAAGCTATTAAAACTCCAAGTAACAATCGCTTCATTGTTAACATAGGAAGACATTTTGATGTTACCGCGGAAAGCAACATTCCAGTAGATTTTGAAGTAAAAATTTCAAAACTTCCGAAATCAAAAAAATCAAAAAATAGTAAAAGTGGTAATTCAAAACACAGCGAACATAAACAGCAACTGTTTATTAACGCGGTTAAAAATTTAAACCAAACAATACATGGTGTTAGGTTAGACGACAACCAGAACGAAATCCATCCAGAAATAACTGAAGGAACAACTAAAACAGAGCCAAAACTAAAAAATTCGACCATCAAGCGATTAAACCAACCGAAATATAGGAAAAACAGAGATTCGAGTAACGATAAATTGGATAAAAATAAAATCAAAACGTTACCAAAAATCAGCGAAGCCAAAGAAGGTGAAGAATTAACCAGTATGGATCCGCAATCGCACAAGGAGTATCAAGAGAAAGTGGGGACCATGAGAAATTATTGGGGAAAACTTGCTCAACCACCCGAAGAAAACGAAACCTCCGACAAATGTAAAATTGTAGACGTTCAAACAAAAGTTGAAGACGTAATCAAAAAATTTGAACCTAAAGAAGAAGAAAAGATTGAAAGCATGGTGAATGCGACGAAACAATTTTTTGAACCGAAATTATCGTTATCCAAAGCTGAAAAACTGTCGCCCTTTGTTAAAGAAAGTTGCGGATTATTTGAAAATCCAGCCTTCGAGAAAAGTCGTTTCAGTTCTTCTAACCAATTCGAAAGCCTCAATCCAAATGCAGTCGAGATTATTGAACAAAATTCCGACCACATCTACAACACAACCGACGACGAAAAATATCAAACAAATCTAAGTATTTTTAAGGATAAAGAGAACGTGAAAATGCCCGAAAGACATCAACATCAAAGCGTTGTAAAATCTAAAAGTGTTAGTATTGAACCGGAGTTTGATCACGTGCGTTATCGAGTTATGAAATCCAACATGTTTCAAAAAAATATTTTTGCAAAGTGTCAACAAGAATCGCAGTTTAATGGGTTAATGCAATACCTTCAAGATTATAGTTTTCAAGAGTTATTAATAGATAACAATATTGTCATAATTGAACCAATTAGGAGTAATGTCCCGCACGAAGTCTCGCAAAACGCAAAATCAGCTCAAAATATTACAAATTTCCTGCACAAGCAATATAATAGTTCGTTAGAACGTAGCGATAGCACTCGCAGGCGATTCTTTTATCATCCTATTCGAGTAAATAAAGAGATGAACGAAGACGAATTGCCTAATCCCGATACTGTGAAACAAGTGCGTCTCATGTTTGAAAGTGGCTTGAAAAAATGCAGAAGTTCGCAAGATTTGGATAGTATTACCCGAAAGACGATTCAGTATCAAACAATAGAATCTGAAAAGGATGTTTGTTCCGTGAATGACTCAAATTTGCATCCTTCCAGCGACTCTCAGAAAGGAAATCATGACAATTTTGACGCTAACGAACTATGTTGCGAACAACAGTACATAAGCGAAGACGTCATGCAGAAAATACGCCAATGCGGAACTTCCGTAACTTACTATGGAGGCAAAGTACTGAACAAGGATAACGAACATTTAAATCCCATGACAAGGACGATCATGGATGAAATAAAAAAACAATCGCGTGAATGTAACTGTAAAAAGACGGGAAATTTAAATTCAATATTACATTTGAACCAAAACGAAAATAATAAGGAATCCTACCATGGCATTAAATTTAAACTTTTAAAATCGAACAGTTGTAGCAGTCGACTCGAACTTGTCGGTACAAAAAATTTATCTACGTATAAACAAAAATTTTTGGAAAAACAAAAGTTACTAATTGATCAAAAAAATAGTGAAAATCGAAAAAAGGATGACGGTTTTAATGAGAACGAAGAAGCAGAAAACGAAAACAGCAAAAAAATTGAGAAGAACGAAATTAACAAAAGTTTGACATCAGAGCCAGAAGAGAGCGACGTTCCAAAAATTATAGGCACCACTGGCAAAAAAATGATTCAGTGGGGAGTACCGATTGAAGAGAAGACGTTTAATATTAATTTCAGTAAAAACAACCAAAAAGCTTTGCACGACTTTCACAACTATCAACAAGTCAAGTCGCGTGTTAAAAAAATTGACGACATGGAATTTGAGCCTTACGAAATTGCTGGTAATTAAATTATTAAGGATAAAATTGTTAATAGTAACAACGAAGATTTTAGTAAATGTGAATATAGTGTATTTTTTTAAATAAGTTTTAAATTATAAATTAAAATTAATATGATGTACACAAGTAATTTGTATTTTAAAAATAAAGGTATGAGGATTTCCAATGAAAATTATTACATAAAATGTAGGTAATAGTAATACCTACACACAAATAAAGCTTAATAGTTTGGCAGTGGGTCGCAGACAAGAAAAACATAAATTTGGAATTTAAAAAAAGATTAGAAAGCAAATATTTAAAATAGAACAAATTTTGGCAAACTGTATCTGGCAGAAAACTGAAAGTATTAAAAATAAATGAAGAAATTATTTCGAGTTGCAATTACTCGTACAAATAACGACTCCCTTTTACTAACTTGAACGAAACTTAACGGAATAAAATTAGATTTATAATTTCATGCACTTTAAAAAATTCTGCTTTCGTGAAATTTTTAAAACTTGAGAAAAAGTTTTCATAACTTTCCAAGATTAAGAAATCAACTACTTCGTGTAGTATTAATTTATGTAGTTCTAAAAATTATAATCCGTTAAAATGAAAAAATAAATCAGCTTTATTTTTGTTTTTAAAAAAATTTATGTTGCACTTTTTATTGTATTTTATAGTTTAAAAGTTGCGGAATCCAGAAACTATAAAAAGAAAATCACTCACGCTTCCGTATCTTTTAATCTTTCCTGTTTTATATGCAACAAGAATATCCAGCCCAAAGCAAACAGTAAACTAACTCTTTTCAACTTTGACACTTCATTAGATCTCTAAAAATAAATTTAAAATTTAATGGAATGTGAGGTGAATAGCTATAAATTTTAGTTCTTTCAAACAGGAAATTTCGTTTTTTATTTCCTTATTCGTATACTTCCTAGGTGACTCAAATATTCCAGGTTTTAAAATTTTAGTACTCCGAAGGATTAGAAGTAAGTCGGCCAGGTAATGTGGAAAAGGTGAAAAATTTCGATACATTTCTCTTACTCCGAGTTTCGCCCTAAAGGTAGGTTTATGCATAACGTTGTCAAGGGGACGCCATGACTGAGCAAAGATAATTTCGGTTTATGCACGGTATACTTACAAATTTTATTAACACATTTAGAGAACAGATGGCGCTCTATTATTATTTGAAGCTTTATTATAACAATAATATCACAGAAAAATTAAAAAAAAAAAGCTTATTAAAATGTTTTTATTAAAGACAATAAATGCATTTAACAGTAAATAAAGTTCAACTTCAAATTGATAACGCCTGGGAGAATTACTTATGCGCTTATCTTATTATTGTAAGTGAACTTATATAAAGAAGTTCATTCATGCAGAATCAACACACTCCACGTCTTTTGTCAATTTAATTATGACATTTTTTGACTGGATGCTAAAACTCTATGAAAAATCAGTTTTTACTTTTCAATATCTCATTATTATTTTTAGAGTTACGCGCATGCAGGGTCTCTCAACTTCTCGCTCATCGTTAAATTTTAAATTTTATTGTTATAAGTTTTAAAATAATAATTATTGTAATGTTAATAGTAAATAAATTTTGTTCTCTTTCTCGGATTTAAAAAAAAAATTAAAAATTGGGTTGTTTATGTTCGACTAGATTCTCAAATTTTTTTGATTTATTATTGGTGGAACATAGTGAAAAAAATACAAATCAAATTTTTGCTTTAATTGTGCAATAATATTGAATATTATTTATTTTTCTGTTTTGTTAAAAATAATACAGTGTACAATACACCCCTGTATAGTCCATTATAAACGGATCAGTTCTCAATTTTCCTTAAATCCGTGTATTGTAATGTCAGCTACCACAAACGTGTTATAGTTATGTATTGTCCAGTATATTTTTACCGCTTCTTTTTATTACTTTATATCATTAAATTTAAAAATAAACGTATGTGCCTTTTGTGCCAACTTTTTTGAAAATCATCTATGGTACTTTTAAATTTACGATACAAAAGTAAAATTAGATATTTTTATATGCAAAATTATAAATTTTAATGCTAAGGAGTTGATCAATTGCCAAAATTTTTTTAATTACGAACAATAGAGCTTTGTACTTCATCATTGATTGTACACAATCATTTCTTGCAGAAAAAGTTTTTCTATCATTTTGTAAATGTGGTGGTGTTATTTTAAGCATCAATTTTTCGTTTTTACCTCTGTTTTTCTAAGACTCCGAATAGTGATATTTACTCAGCCATTATATAATACATCAATCTTCGATAAAATCCAATGTATCTTTCTTACACGACCATAGTTTAGCGTTTACAACTTTGAGCAATAAAAACTTGAGAATAGCACAAAAAATAAAACAGAGTAAGATTGTTTCGTAGTTTAATTTCAGTTGCTGTCAAATGCAGTGCCGGATTATCACCGTATTAGGAACTACTTCAAAGGAAACTTTAAACTTCATTTTTTAAACTTACCCAATAGACAGTTTTACTAATATTAGCAGAAAAGAGTTCCTTTTAAAATCATCTAGTCATTTACATAGTCTAAATCAGTATGTAAAGATACAGTCGAGGAGGTGGCTAATGGACTTAGGCCCTCCCTTCCCCAAACTTTTGAAATTTTGGAAAATGGTTGGAAGTATAAGATTTTTAGATTAACCATCTATTTGAAAAAATCCTGACTGCGCCTTTATCAGTAATATTTGAATATGTGAGAATACGTAATAATTACTCCAGATTTCCAATTCAGAAAGGTGGACGGTTTATGAAAAATTAACTTAAATTGTTTAAAAACAAATATTATTATCACAAAAATTATGTGTATCGAGTTTCTAATTTTTGTGGTTACTTCCTTTCGCAAAAAGTCGTCCGATTAATAATTTTTGAAATTAATTGGTACACTGACCAGGGGAGAGCAAACACTGGCACTCACCAATTTGCACCATTCTTAATGTACCTTTTTTAGAGAAATTTGATTTTGAAGAACGAATTCGTATGATTACTGTAGTAATCATACATTGCATTTGGATTATGCCAAGGTTAACCATGTATTTCTTATGGAAACATCATGGGTTGCCTAATCGTAATGCTTATTTTACGTTATAAAATATTATTCATGCGTATGGAATGTAAAATTACCTGCAATTCTCGTTCTTCAAAATCGATTTTCTCCAAATTGACTAAATTAAGGAATTTTAAATTTTCATCTCCTGTATATAACTAATTATGACCAACAGGTATATTAAAAATGGTGTAAATTGATGAGTGCCAGTGTTGGCTCTCCCCTTGTGAGTGATATGGCTAAAATTAATATTAGAATCAAGTTTATCAAAAATAAAACAAAGTAATATTTACCTAGGTACTTACAACTTAAATCTAAAAGTAATTAATATTTTCATAAATAATTTTAACGAATAATTCTGTGACTTTTAAATACTTTTACAATACTCTTTTCCTCGTTTTGAACTATGTATATGTTACAGTTAAAACCCGAAATCAGTTAAAACCCGAATTAACTAGTAAATTCTAGTTTTAACTGGTTTAATTTTAGTTAAAACTAGAATTAACTGATTTCTAATAAATCTTTTTAGTAAATTCTAGTTTTAACTGATATAAGTTTAGTTAAAACTAGAATTAACTGATTGGTGTATGTAAATTCGCTATCACCGTTACAACTAGATTTAAACAACGTTTAAAGTAAAAGTGGACGTAATTAAATAAAAATGCTAATTCTTTATACTTTTACAGGGGAGGCCAAATACATTTGTGTTTTGGATTGAAAAAAATAGAAGGAAACACGATAATTTTGAATTTCTTGTATCTCATATTTTGAATTTAAAATAAAAATTTTAAAATCTTTTGCATTTTGTATTTCAAATACCCGAAATACATGTTACATTTCAAATACGAAATTTGAATATTCCAGTTACGATTTCACTTAATTGTTATAATTTTTTAATTTTTTTAAACAATTATTTTTAATAATAATAATTAATTTTAATAATTCGTACAAGTATAACACGGCCTTTACCATATAAAAAGAAATGAAAAAATTTATTAAACAATAGTGTTATCAACAAAAATTTTTTAAAAAATTTAAAAATTAAGGGCCGATTTCATAATATACTTTTAACGAGCCGTTAAAAATAAAAGTGGATTTCTATTGGCTTGTTAGAGTGAACGGACGTTTTCTATTGGTTAACAAGGATCTTTTAGTTAAGTGTCCATTAACGTTTTGATTATGAAATCGGCCCTATTACAAGTTAAATCGTAACTGGAAAATTCAAATTTTGTATTTGAAATGTATTTTGAAAGATGTATTTCAGGTACTTTGAAGTACAAATTGCAAACGATTTTGAAATTTTTATTTTAAATTCAACATGTGAGATACAAGAAAATTCTAAATTATCGTGTGTTTCCTTCCATTTTTTTTAAAGCTATAACAAATTAGCATTTTTATTTAATTACGTCTACTTTTACTTTAAATCTAGTTGTAACGGCGATAGATCGCGAATTTACTAATACCAAATAGTTAATTCTAGTTTTAACTAAATTTATAATTTATATCAGTTAAAACTAGAATTTACTAAAAAGATTTATTTGAAATCAGTTAATTCTAGTTTTAACTAAAATTAAACCAGTTAAAACTAGAATTTACTAAAGAGGTTAGTTAAAACTAGAATTTACTAGTTAATTTGGGTTTTAACTGATTTCGGGTTTTAACTGTAACATATACAATTAAAATTCTAGAACTGAATGTTCCTCGTTTATTGATAAAATTTTGTAATTTAAAAAAAATTCAATTACACGAAACGATGAATCCACATCTGTAACCTCGAAAACCGCCAATTTATGGAATTCAAATTGTATCATATATATATCTTGATTCAAAGCTTTTCTCATAAATATCTGTCACGCTTCCATGATATCCAAACATACTTTTGTCATAACATTGAATTACATGTCTGAATACTGAATCAAAAGTATGATAATGCTACATCGATTTTTTTAAAATCAGTGGGTAACGCTTTCGGTGTGATTGAAAATAGCACACGACAGACGTAAATCGTACAAAATATTTAATATACGAGAAGACAGGCAAGGTTCCCATTTTTGGAATTATTCCAATAATGCTACTAAATATTTCAAGTAATGGACAAGCTGGACTGAATTTAATATTATAGGTGAATGAGCTTTTGGCAAGGACTATTACATTTTTTGATTATATGAATCGTATTAAATTACATATTTACGAGTTATTATGCGTCGAGGTTCCCGTGATGTGATTCTGGTGGTTCAGGTCTCAAAAATTGAGATACGGCTCTGAGGAATCGGAAAACAGTTCAAATTGTTGATTGTTATAGCTATTCTGCCTTCGGCCTCACTCTATGTAAAAATAAATTGAATTTCGCGTTATCTACCTTTAATATCTTGTAAAATTTTCTGTTATTGTCCCATATATACATTTAGGATTTAGTAGAAAAAACGTTATTCACTCCTTAGGCAAAATTAAATATCATATGAAAATAATTAAACTGGACGTTCTGTAAGAATTTCATATCGATAAAAAGTGTTCTATTATTGTGGGTTTCATAAAAATCACTTAAAATTTAATATACACATAGCTATGTATTTAACTCGTTAATAAAAACGTCAATTTGCGCTAATAAAAGTTGACTATTGGTCAGTTAAATTTAAGCCTCTATTGAATTTTGAGTGAAAGTATATGAAACTCACCATTATCAGACTTTTGCACCACCATCCGTCGGCGTCGTTTCAAAATTAAAAATGGGAGGTACGTGCCATAATTTTGTGCTAATTATGAAGATCTATATTTTATATTATAGAGTGGTGCATTTGAGACATCGTTTATTTTAATTCAAATTTTAACAATAATTAAAGAACAAAACATAAAGTTAGACGCAGAAAATAAAACTCTTTAAATTGATACCATTTTCATTCTTATCCGTTATAATGGGAAGCAGGAATTTAAAAAAAAATCAATTTCCCATGTTATTCTCCTATGTTCAGATCAGTGGTAGGTTACCCGGTATATTAGCGGGTCGAATGAACTTTGATCATTCACCTGCCATATTGTCCTCTAATTCTTCCGCCACAAAAATATTGTCACATGGATGTCTTTATAAAATGAATGATCCTTGTAGCACCAATTTTCTCTCGATTTTCACAAGATTGCACAATTTGTTTACGTGTAAGTACGTGCAAATTTCTACTCATCTACTACAATGAAAATTATTAATTAAATTACGAAAGTACGTCTCGCCGTAGATAATAAACACTACAGCTAATCAATACGTAGCCGTTAATTATACGCTTGACCAGAAATCACTAAAAAATTGCCAAATTCAACGGAGCACAAAATTATGGCTGACGCGCCTTTGGATGTAGACGAACACGAGCCTCGTTCGTTCCTCAAAATTCCTTTAGGTTGGCAAGTTGAATTTTTACTGCTTTCTTGTTCATATTTGAATACAAATTTGGCGAATTTACGCCACTCATTTTTCACTAATTACTTGTTAGATTTATACTTACGAACCGCACTTTTATCAAATTTATACAATAAGCAGCTTCCTTGTAGTGACGAAAATCATTCCTTAGAGGATGATTTTTTTAGACTGTTGCACAAATCGTAATTTTTATTTTAACGACCGACGTGTAAAGTAACATGCGATATACTTAAAATGTCACCTTGTATTCAAAGGCAAAATTACAGTGTCACCCTGCATGAATGCATGATAGAAAAATGTAAGATAGGGATAGTAATTAAAAAATGAACAAGGGGGTTAAAAAAAAGGTCATTCGTCGGGCTCGCAGATATTTTGCTTACCAGAAAATGGCCCGGGTTGGAATGAGTTTGACACCCCTATACCACCAAACCGCTAGAGCACAAAATTTGCGAATAGTGCACAAAATTATGGTTTAACTATTTCACCTATTGAGTTTTCAGAGGCAGAAGTACACAGTTTCAAAAATATAGTACTACCTACCTATAACTAATCAGTAGAGTAACTAATGAACTTGCAAGGTCTGTGGTGCGAGCTGGCCCCCAAAAACAGGAATCTAGATGATTGCAGAATCATTAAATTTTAATTTTTTCCCATATTATTCCAATTACTTTAAGAATTTATACTGTAGACAGATCCCCAGTTTCCTAATTACGCTACTATAGATAATAATATTAATAACCTATGCGTTCTGTGACCTTTATCTTTATTTCTACGAATTTTTACTAAAATCGCTTTTCAAATGGCAAGGCAATATACAAATTTAACTGTAACTAAACGCAATGACAAAAGTGAATCATTTGTATGTTTGAAAACAGGTAGCCTATATTGTTCACAAGTCTACAATTTAACAAAGCTGCAATAGTCTGAATTATTTGAATTAGGTTTAGCTTTGACAATTTCCATTAACATGAAAGCTTTAAGGTCTCAGAATTGACTTTTAACCCTTTCATTTGAAGTGGTTTATTACCTTTTGTATTATAACTCCTTGACGCTTCAAATTTACCGCGGAGATCTATTTTTATATAGATATTGGAAAGTGAATAAATATTTAGTACACCACCACACCAGACCACCCACAAAAACATGAAAAATAAATACTGATGCGTGTTTTGGTTTAGATCGCAGATACTGTAGAGGTAAATGTGAAAGTTTACTATTTGATCGATGTAATATTTCAACCCCTAAAAGTTTCTTAATAATGTGGAAAACTAAAAGCTAACCTCTTCTTCGGTAAATTCGCACGAAGATGATTTTTTTAAATTTACTGTGTAAAAAATATATAATATGTAGTACTATATAAAATTTTATGTAACAGAAAATTTAAAACTTGACTTGAGGTATTTCACAAAGCGCTACGAACATAAAATGGTATTTTCGGATTCGAAATTCAAACTTTGTGAGATTTTCACGGAATTTCTATTTTGGTTTATATCCCTATTATAAATTGAATGTAAGTCTTGCTTAATTCTATTATAGAAAGGGTAATGGAAACAATTTCTGTAATTTCAAGAAATTAATATTGTAGGTTTACCAATTAAGTTGGCTATATAATTTTAATGCCACAATGCTGTTCGTCAATTTAAACCCATACATACTACATCATATGATACATATAGGTACCTAAATCATATTAGACAAGGAGAAGAATCGGTTTTCATAAAATAAAATTGTGAGCATTTTCTTGCAATTTTAAATTTCTCCGGAAAATTCTCACACAATTCGTAATATTCGCGAGTAGGTGAGATAAATCTGACTGGAAATATAGCGATGAACAAACAACAGAAGCAATACTTCACAGATAATTGAGTTACAACAAATAATCTTACGGTTACAACTTGACACAAGCACTAAAATGCAATGAAGCATCCACAAGAATTTTTCAATAAAATGAAGTTATAAAATATTGAAAAAAAAAGGTTCATAAATCAATTTTCAACAAAAATAATGTCGAATTCTGACAAATTTTACACATTCAACACAACATAATGCGTAAAATAAACAAAAAAAAGTTTTAACAAGAGCCTTATGTGTCGAAAAACGTAGGTAAATAATAAAAATTTTGAAAAGTTGTTAAAACTACATTCTTGGTTTTCCACACACGTCTGGTACTGAATTTTATTATACACATACTGTATTATGGTCTGCTATAGCAATGTTATACATAATATGCAATGATAAATCCACTTATCAAACCCTACAAATGTAGGTATTTTACAACCAACGTTTCAAATTATGCGGGTATGCCCATCCAGAAAGCAATCAAAATATAATGGATCTTTAGCAGGAAAAACTCCAACTGGTTTGCAAAATGAAAAACAAAATTTAGCGGGTTCTATAATTAAATGAATTGGAGTTATTTATCCGTCAAACAAGGAAATAAATGAATGCAATGCCCAAATAATGGTTATTTACCTCAAACACATTTAAATTAACACACACATTTGCATATTTATATGACATTACCAAGCATCGGTTAATTCGTGAAAAAAATTTTAAAGTTGACAGTTAAATTTATAGAAATAATTCTTGAATGGCGCAATTAAAATTAATTATTACTTTAATAATAGATATTACCAACTCAATTCTAATAATTATAATTAGACCTGATCACGGTAAATTACTTTATCAGCATCTGTAATCGCTTTGAATAGTCCTCAATGGGGGAAAATCGTATCGATTCGACAGTTTCGGTATATCCTGAACAAAACTGTTTTCAGTAAATCAGTGAAATTTAGAACTGCAGGTCAGGGCCTTTTGCACAAATTAAGCTCGGTTTATCACGAAAACTTTTGTCGTAGTACTGCAGTTTTACTGAAGTTGCTTTTCAAGATGGATCGCAGTTTTCTAGACAAATTATTGTAATGTTCAAATGCTTCAGGTTAACCTGAAGTTTTTTAGTAGAACATGAAAAATGCAAATGTGCATAACATAAAATTCATTAATTCCCAAAGAAGCTTTTTTTGAAATTCCAATTTCAAGTATAAAATATAAGTGTTTGTCTCCCCTTCGGGAAAGCTCTCACAAATGTGTAGTTTCATTTTAACCGGTTCCTTAAAACAGACATGAAATCGATTCCAAAATCAAATTTAATTAAACCTCACATTTGTAAACTGCAATATTAAATGGCTTGTGGAGTTCATGGTATTCTAAAATACCTAGCAAGTAGGTCATAAAAATTAAATTTATTGTATTAATTATTCTGGTGCAAAACTTCAATTAGGTAAATATTTGCTCAAAATTAGTAAAATAAATTTTAAAATTATCTTTTTTAATTTAAATGGTAAATATACCCAACTCTCTGGACTAATAAGTAAAACTTTGTTTGATAAATAATAATTAGTAATTCCATCAGTCGATAACTCAAGATGATCTCTCAATATTTAACCAATATTATTTTTCAATTGCTAAATTCCTTCATGAGAGACTTCAAGAACCCAATAAATTTCAATTTAGAAGAGTCAATCGGCTTCTAAACCTCAATTAGTCAAATAAATCTGTAAAGAAGTAAAAATCGATTAGTTAAAAGCTTAAGTAAGCAGTAACTGAGGTTGTCACTTAAACTTAATTTGAAACATAGCTTGAAGTTTCAAGAATCTGAACAACTTAATTTCTGTCTAAATTTTTAGGTAAAGAGGAAGCAATAACATTTTTCGAAAATACCACATATGCCCCATGTTTTTTTTATTTTTGAAAAATAGGTCGCATATATTTTCGTTATAAATATATAAATTAACCATGATTTGTATCTTTTAATGACGATGTGGATATTATTTGATGAATCTTTAGCGGAGTGCAATTAGTTAGTGCAAGTTGGGTTGTATAACTCAAGATCATACAAAAACATTGAACTTGATTGCGGATTTCTACTACTAAAGTGCCGATTTTAGACAAAATTAGTTTAGAATGAAAACGTACAAACTATTAGTTAATTAAAAGCAAAAAAATTAAAAATATGAACACGCAAAGTAAATTAATACTATGAATGCTACTAAATTTACCCAACCCTTAAAATCGTTATAATAAAGTACAATAGGAACGAAAAATAAATTTATTATAGTTAAACACAACCTCCATCGTTCAGATAAATAATAATGAAATTACCTCGAATTTAGAATTGAAATTTGCTCCAAAAAAATACCAAAATATTTTCAACGATTCATTAAATCTGAACTTTGTGAGCTATACATTAATTTAGTGAAATAATATGAAAATGTAACGAAAAGAAAATGATAATTTTTAGACCGTTATTTGTACCTACCGTTTTCAACTTTCACAAAGTTGGAAAACCTCAAACAGTTTCTAGCTAAAAAGATAATCTTTTGAATTTACAATTTTCATTTTAAATGTTTTAAGTGCAAATGGATTTTAAACAACGTAATTTGCAACTTTGCTTTTACTATACAAATACGCCGACGCAGCAACATTGCCTAAGGTTAAAAATATTGGTGAGTTACCAAAATTTAGTAAACGTTATTCAATACTCCAAATTTACCTAATTAACCTAATATTTAATTTTGTTAAAAATATTTTTCTTTTAAAAAAGCTCTGTACTCAACCAGCGCCAACGTAGATATTATTCAATTATACCTACTACTCCTATTATAATATATCAGAATCGCACTGAGAAAACAAGAAATTATAAATAAAATTGGACTGTAATATAATAAAACTATTTCGGTAAACCCCCCACAGAGAAGTGTTACCATAAACAGGCCGGACAATCGCGAAGACAATCACCATGTGAAAATTAAATTTTAAAAATTAAATAAAACTTAAGAGGATTTTGCTTATTATTTAATTAATTAATTTTTTTTAAATTCAAATTTTTTGAAAAAAGAATGTTGGAAAAAATTAAAACGAGACAGTCTGTGTCCAAGTGTCTTCTTTTAAAAATATATTCTTTTGTGCAATGTTTTTGAGTAATAGGCAAAATAAGAGCAAATTACAAGTGTGTTTTCCAACGTGAAGAATTCTTCTCAATTAAATGAAATATCCAAAAAGGAATTAATTAAATAGTTCTCGTAGCTAAAATAAAAGAAATCTGGATAAAATGGAACTCGTAACAAGCAAATAAAACTAATAAGGTTGGTAAAAGTAAGTTACCTCGAGAGACCTTGACTCACAATTCTTTTGCGATTTTCACTGAAAATTAATTTTCAATTTAATCATGAAAGAGAATTTTCACTTAAAATTTATTAAAAATGTAGTGTTAACTTTTGGCAAGTATAAAGTAAATCCGTAATAATATCACACAGTAAACTAAGGTATTTGTATCAAAATCTTCGAAAACTTTCGATATTGGCCGAGGTAGTAATTAACAAACTTATGTGCTTCTACAAATTGGATGTAATACAGTGGCGGACGCTAGGAGTGGGCAGGAGCCCATCTTAAGAATTTTACGCTACCCTGAAAAAAATCATAACAATTAAAAAAATAATTGTTTCTCGGTTTGTTCTACTAACTATTTTCTTTGACGATGTCTAACCTTCCTCTAAAATAATCAAGCATTACCACCGCTTCAGTATTGCCTTAATTAGAAATTAAAAGTTTATTCTCCACGGCATATACGGATCTAATTTTGTACGAATAATGTTATCCAATGGAATGGACTACATACGTATTTGGCGAAACTTGATTCCAAGTTACTTTATTTCGTTATAATATTTTATATTTCTGTAAAGTTTTTAATTCTTGTTAATTAGGATGACTGCAATTGCTGTCAACCGCTAGAATATCGTATTTAAGTTTTTATTCTTGTCGATTGATTATTATGAATCTTAAAATTCGTAAAAACACTTTTAGGGAATTTATTGGTGAATTTGATTCGAATTAGATTCAGCACATAAGCACTAAATCGAATTCGTGTACTGTGGTTGGCCTATATCTAGGCGTTTTGACGTCAAACTCATGGAGTCAATGATGGTAAACCCAAAGTTATTTGGAAAAATTTTGGGAATTGCTGACGATATTCTGACAGTCTCCATGCCAGGTATGCAAGATTTGAACTGTCCTTCAAACTATTTGAGTTTCAACTGGCATTATTATTCCACATAATGGCCAATAAAAATTAGGAAATGTGCAACAAAACCAGTAAAATGTATTAGTAAAAACCAAAATTTATGTACTATGTAGTACATTATAAAATTAATAGGCAATAATAGCTAATTATAGAATCCAAGGTTTTACGCACTTTCGAAAAACGAAAACATACCAGGTGTGTGCACAAAGGCATTTCATAACATATCTAACCATTAAAATTAATAAACTGATGATGATAGGAACAGTAACCGCGGTGAACTTGTAGGAGAGAAAAAAAGCTTAAGAAAATCTCCTTCACATTAGAATTTAATTATTAACTCTTATCTACTTTTGTGTTATAAGGTATACCTTCCCAAAATTTGACTCTTGAAATGTATTTATCTTCTTATCACTTCCTTATGGTGCAATTTAGTTTTCTTTACGAATCTCAATTAATATTACTGAATTTCACAAACATCAGTCCCTTAGTCAGATGAGTTGCACAGCTCCCCCACGAAATTAAATTTAAGGTTTTTCAAATAAAAATTCTTTTAGAAGAAACATTTTTATTTCGAAATTCTACTTATTTTACACCATTTCAGCTTAAAAAATTGAAACAATAGTATATTACGTGCCAAGGTGGAAAATGCTTCATTACAGCGAAGCGCTAAGCGCGACGCTGGAATGAAGCTTGCCACCGAGGTATGTATACAATTTTATTCACAATCAGTTTGTAAATAATTAAATGATTAAATCTCATCAAATTTAATTTAATTTTTAAAAATAAAATTTTTTGTTAGTTCCTTTTCTTGCCACACTGCGACATTGCAGGTCGGGAAGTGATCACTTCCCAACCTAAGGTTTGAAAGTAAAACAAAATAGCTTTCTGATTGGTTGGCAAGTGAAAGTAAATAATAATCTGCTTCCCAACTTTTTAAAAGTCATGAATGTGTCGATTACTAACTGGTTGTGAATAAAGGCAGTTACGCTTCTTCTATTATTACTTTTTATATTGTGTAGCCTAGTTAGTAAAAACAGACACAGTAGTGAAAAATCCTGCGTACGATCCGCATATAGTAGCAATCATTTTAACTCGAGCATCAGTCATCGAAAAAATTATATGCATCAAAATGTGCAAAACGTACGTCTTAGAGTTCATTCAATTAAGATATAACCTCACAAATGTTTGTTTATAAAATGTAACTGTCAAGTTCAATCATAGATGTTTATATAGAAGGCTAGATACGCGACTCCTAATACATGCAATGTTATAGAAGTGAAGCCTCAAGGTCGCTGGCGGCCATTTGTTGGGTTGGCAAAGTCATAATACATTTCAACGTCACTTGTTGTAACATGAGTAAATTTATAGTATTCAAGCAGGAATGTAATATTAAATTTATTTATTAATTGAATAATACAGAATAACAGCAAAAAAACAATTCAAAATATTTTTTAGGTTTTATTGATTTTCAAATATAATACTAATTTATTTAATTTATGCCTTCTGGCATTAATAATTTATCTATAATCATATAATCTCTCACAAAAAAAAACACTGTAACAAGCATTTTCTTATATTCCTTGCCAACCCGACAAAAGGCCGCCAGCGACCTTGAGGCTTCACTTTTGTGCACGAGTTAGTTATCTAGCCTTCTATATAAACATCTATGAGTTCAATAGATTATTTACTAAGTAAGTAAGGTTAGGATCAAACGAAGTGACAGAATGCAATCTTATAATAATTAACGTACGTTTATAGTCCAGTCAAAATAGACATTTCACTTTGCAAAAATTCGCATCCAGCTGAAAATTGGCATAAACCTTAAATGCACTATTACAAACAAAATATCAAAAGTCCCCACCGATCCCACGTCTGCTAAAAAAGTTATTCAAGATCAAAGGTCAACAATATTGGTTTCTTACATTTTTCTCGTAAATGATAAGTGTTATCGTAAAAATAGGTTAGACAAAAATTATAGATCATGAAATTCTCTACAAAAATTATTCTTATACTTTTTTTCGTACGAATCGTTATTCATCAGATATCACGATTCAAAAGTTGGGAAGTTTTATTAGACAGTGTCCTATTGATTGAAAAAATGGTAATATTGGTAATGATTAAGTGATTTTCGAAATCGCGATATATCCGGAATAGCGATTCGTACGAAAATATGTATAAGAATAATTTTTGTAGAGAATTTCATGATCTACAATTTTTGTCTAACCTATTTTTACGATAACACTTATCATTTACGAGCAAAATGCAAAAATTCGATATTGTTGACTTTTGACCTTGAATAACTTTTTTAGCAGATGTGGGATCGGTGGGGACTTTTGATATTTTGTTTGTAATAGTGCATTTAAGGTTTATGCCAATTTTCAGCTGGATGCGAATTATTGCAAACTTTGCACTTTTTTTTGTCTATTTTGACTGGACTATTATTTCATTTACATAACAAAGTTACCCCGACGTACTCCTTTTCTTTCTGTCTCTTTTCTACTGCTTATTTTTTGTAAATATGACAAAGATAATCAAATGCTGTGCGTTAAATCTTACTGCATTCACGTATTAGTCGTGGTCGAGTTAAAATGATTATGACTATATCACCATCTTACCCTATTTGAGAGAAAAACCTGGTTAAGGGTCTGACAAAAATTAATACCTCTTATGTTTGGTTTCATAAAACTTTTAGAAAAATTGGAAAACGTCCGTTAGTACTAATAGACCAATAGAATTCATCCGTTAACTTTAACAGCTTATTAAAAGTTTTATAAAATTGGGAATTAAATTATAATATAATATCGTGCTTTAACCCTTGTATACTTAGTAATTATTGCATTTATTGCTTATTAACCCTTTCATGCCCACAATTGAATCGATGATTGCAGAAAGGGAAGTACTGACAAATTTGTCAAAATTGAGTTATACATCATGTCATATATTTTCGACATAGCCCGATCGTTTGGTGCAGGAATAAAAGTTCTACCATCAAGCGTTACTTAGTTAATCGTCATTAAAATATGCATTAGGTGCAGAAAGGGAAGATCTGAGCAGCACTTTCTATTCTGCACTAAACGTCGCATCGCCTACTTAGTTAATAGTGGTCATTTAGTAATTTCCGTCGAAAATATCGCATTATTCGGGCAAAGAATTTGAATACCTTGACGCACGATTGTCTATTACAAAAATGTACCAGCTCTTCAAAAATCTCAAAAATCCTAATTTGAAAGTGACGTACTGGTTTTACACAATGTTTATTTGGGCTTTGAATGAGTATATTTTATGTTTTATAGAATAAAGTTTTCTTTTGCTTAAGTTCTTTATGTTGTTTAAATTAAATAGCATTATTTACTGCAGAAAGGAAAGTACTTCAATGTTATAAATATTTTTTTTTTGTACAATATTGATACAATTAAGTTATTTTTTCACTTTCCCTATAGCTAAGAGCCTTTTCTAAACATGTGTGAAAAAATTGTGCAGCTGAAAGTTATGGTTTAAATTTTAAACAGTTTAAATCGATTATCTCAAAATGTAAATTTTGTAGTACTTTCCTTTCTGCAATCAGCGATTCAATTATTTTTAACACCTATAAACGAATTTTATTCACTTTATTCCATCAAAATAGAGCAATAACAATAAATTTTAAAAAGGGGGAACTCAAGAGTTACATTAAAAAATATTTATTCAGTTAAATTTTAAATTAACGCAAAGTTTTTGTTTCCTGTGGGCTATATGCTAATAAGGGGACTGGAGCAATGCAAAATTGCCATTCCGTATTCTGCTCCTGTAGGGAAGTACCATAATTCCATGATTAACTAAAATAAAATTTTATCGACAATAACTTTCATACGTACATTTTTTTACAAGGAAAATCCTCATTACCCGATTTCAATAAATTTTTAGTGTATAATTATTAATACAGACCTATATTGTCAAAATAATTCCTATTTAGACAGTGACAAAGTTCTACTTATTTCAAAATGCCCTCTTTGATTGTTCCCCTTTTAAAAAAACCTTTATTAGAAACGAAATAAAATCAAGAGCGGTCGGTAACAGCAATATAGAATATTTTCGTATTTCATAGGGTGTTTGCAGCGTTTCGAGTAAAAGCTTGCGGAAGTTTTTATTGCGTCAATAATTGTTTGATTTAAATCAACAAATCAGAAAATTTCGTTGTTGAGTAGAAGAATTGTGACAATTTTTACAATTCGGAACATATATCGGGGAATTTTCTTAAAAAGAACGATTGGCAAATACACTCTGTAAATGCACCGGCTAGCTATGACTCACTTATAAGGTTCTTTAGATTTTCCAGCAAATACGCCGAACGATATCTTTTCAGTAGAAATAAAACTCTAAATAATAATAAACAACAATTTAATCTGGGAAAAGACAATTTGGTGCTTTTTATCTTAACACAAACCAACAGATTATTTATCACTTTGTTTGAAATCTGGGACAAATGCAAGTCCCAATTGACCACTTGTCTCGCTTATGCAATGAGACATTTAATCTCAAAAATCGAGATCTACTCCTTGCATTCACGACGAAATTAACTTTAATAAAATTCGATAAAAATTTCTCCTAGTGTAACTTCAACTACCAAAATTTAATCAGAACATAGTCTTCTTTATCGGCCGAGTAGCTATCTAACTTCTTAAGATACAGAAGCCGATCCACAATAATTGATACAATGCGCTCCAGTGCGACTAATTTACCATAAAAGTAACTTCGAAACGCCGAAAAGCAATCGTATTATCCTCCAAATAATTAATGAAGAAACTTCTTCTACCCTCAGGGTTAAACAAAATTAATAATCAGGTAAGTGCGATTCTAACCTCAAAGAATTTGACTCCGAAATTTTCCTTTTCCAAATTTATTAAGGACCATCTAACATTTATACAACTCAAACTATGATCATTCACTAAAATAACAACTGATGATCATTTATTGCTCCAAAATATCACAAATTCTCCAATGGTCAACCAAAACTTACCATGAGGTCGCAATTTCTATAGGAATAACGCATGCAGAATAACTCGCTTAATTCCAGAATCAAGTTTGATTCCAGAAAATCTCAAAAATCGCAAACTAAAGCCGGGCGAAATATTCGCACGTCCTTCTTCCAAGATGGTTTCCACCGGAAGACTACGCTTTCCCTGCTACCACACGTCGAAAATGAAATATTCTACCCCTTATTACACGTCGAGGGTAAATTCAAATTTCACAACGTTACACTTTCACCATTTGTAATTTAGTTTAGATACCAAACAGGAGACAAATCTAACACAATAATTCTAGTGTTTCAAACAATTCAACTTCCTAGAAGTTTCAACCATTCAATACTTTTCCACAGAGGATAAATTTCCTCCTTAATGTAAAATAATCTGTTGTAGGAGTTTTGACTTATTGGAAACTCAATTTAAAACAAAAATTTCAGCATTACAAAAGTAAAATTATCTTTTTCTTCAAAATCAAACATAGAATAAAAAAACTCAAAATTTTAGTAGGTACCATCGCCCAATGTATTTGCTACTGCTTGTTATAGAGAAAAGAATACGACAATATTTTCCATTCGACCCGACTATTTGAAAACGAGATATGTTTATGCATTTTTAATTCAACATCTGAAAATCGGAAATTGTTTGTAACATTTGTAATGAATAATTACATAATAGTAGTTTCATAGTCGAAAAATAAATAAAACGACTCTTTGGCCTATTTTTGTAAATTTAATAATTAATTTTCTAAAATATAAATTATCTTAACATAAATACTCACTGCTGTACGTAGCTTAAAAATTACAACTGTGGTTAACCTTTTAATGTTATCCGCATGTATGAAATGTCAATGCAATGGTATTTTAACCCCTACAACAACGTAGCGTTCCGTTGGTTTCACAGTATGGACAAAAACTTTACGGATGACCCATAACAAAGATTCGTATGTGTGATTTCTTAAATAATAAGTTAAATTAATAATAAAAGTTTAAAGTACAATAATTAACAGTGCAAAAAGTAACGAATTTGTAACAATGGTTTGGGAGTTATCGAAAAATCATCAGTATTATTGCTTCCCCCTGTATATGAATTCATTCATATGTAATTTATTATAATTCCTAAAGAAAGTTACAATTCTCGGTAGATCCCGATCAAGTCCGGCTTGAATTCCTTGCTGAATCCGTAAATTTATTGATCAATACCAGCTATTTCACAATATTTTTCCTGCTGCAAAAAAAGTAATCTATGCAATTTTGCAAGGCTTAGTAACATATTTTGCAGAAAAATCTAATTTTTTATCATATAGCACTAAAATGTTATGTACCTATTTGAGGTTATAAATGAATGTGTGAAAGCTGCGAGGAAATTGAAAGCTATATGATGGTGATGATGGTACTGCAATGCAGCTTGGAATAACCGCAACAATGTTTTTAATTGGTTTTAAAAAGATGTCAAATAGAAAACTTGATTAAATAATGTAACATGTTATTGAAAGGAAAATCTCGTTAAGATTCGGCGTATTGCATGTTTTTCCTATTTGAACAGAATCCTGGAGCCTTTGATGAGGTTGGTAGATCAAATAAATTTTATTTAATAAGAATAAAGGAGTAAAACCTAATAAAACATTATAAATATACAACATTTTTCAAATTAAAATAAATTCTAAAAGAAAAATAATAACAAATAAATTTTAATTTTATTACAAACATGAAATAAAACCTTACGCTGCAAGGATAGGTAAACTGGAAAGAAAATTTAACAATACACAGCATCCTAAATTTAGAAAATAATTCAACTGTAAATTTCTCGTTTTCAAACCATAAAATCAATAATGATTTTAATATAAATCAGCATATATATTGAAAAGTAACATAACTACGATAAGCAATGCAAGAAATTTGTTTATAATTTTCATAAACTTTTCGTAAACTACATGTTTCGCATACATACACACCCCAACACCGAGTTGAAATTTTGGCGTTCTGCAGATATATCGATTCTACTCTGGCACAATAAAACTAAAGCCAAGTCAGTAAAACCCAGCAAAATACCTGTCTTGAAGAAAAATGTCATTAAGTGTTGGAAACGATTTAATTTCCTACTTAGCTAAAGGTTCTTGGTAGGTAGGTCCTAAAATGAAAGAACATTAATTTAAACGAACATCGGAAACCAACTAGAAAATACTGCAGGTCTAGCGACAATAACGACTCTTTATATTACAAGGTATTAAAAAAGATGTTCCAAATATATTTCTCAACCAAAAATGACAATTTAGAGAGCTAAATAAAGAAAAATGTACGAAATATTTCAAAAATTCGAATGCCGACTTTTAAACTTCTCGAGAAATTCTGTTAATAAATAAAACACTCTAAAACTTGGAAAGAAAAACTTTTACATTAAATTTATCTTTATTTTTAAAATTATTTCAACTGTAAATTTGTATTTTCCCAATTTTCTAGTTATTTATAGAATTGTGTATCATTCCCTTCTTACATAACCACTTTTCGATTTTTCATTTAAAACACCAATCTGTATAAATTTGAACAAAGTTTCTTATTCGGATATAGCACATAAATGGAAAAGAATTGTGGTTTTTGAATAATCATAATTAAAATTTTCGTATTATCTATTTTATTTCTTTTTGTCTGCAATGTCCGAACGACTACTATTTTACACTCACCTGTTGTGTCTCAAAGTGTGTCTCAAAGTTACATTATAAATGTTAATGTTCAACCCTTAACGGATTCGGAATAAATTTGATCCTATTTTCGAAAGTTAATCAACCCAGTATTGCATCATCATAAAGTTTTCACGGTAATTCCTTCAAAATTCAATAAACTTTAATCGTATTGCGGCGCCTTTACAGCCCTAAACAGTAACTATTTTTGGTATCTATTTATATAGTTCGATTTATACATTGCTCCATTCAGATGTGAAATTATTACACATTTTGTAGCGCTAAATTTAATTGCTAAATTTAAGAACCACTAATATCTCTCAAAACTCACATTTTAAAGTATAACAGGAAATCGTAATCAGTAATCACCATTCTGATGGTCTTTAATTTTTACCTTATTCGAAAAATTGTAATTTTATCATAAACTAGCTGGAAGCCCCGTCCACGGACCGGCAGTTCGCTAAGATTGAAAACTCGATTGGTGTGCTACTCGATCCCAGGGGGAGGTGATTTTAACTTTTAAGATGGTACTACCAACTACCAATCAGAATACGTTGCGTGTCCTATAAAATGACACGCTGGAGGAGGCGGTGGCTAAGGCGGAGCGTGCTGGTATTTTATACGTTTGATTTTCTTTTAGAAATTAGTTCAATGCTGTGTCAACTTTTGAAAACAAAAAAACAAGCGATTAACTAAAGAATTCCTTTTAGAAATTCTATTTGACAAATTGAAACATGATTTTATGAGTATCTCAATTACTTCCAGGCGCACATTTCTCCAAGTGTTATCAAAACTCTTCGAGACAATAAATTGATATAGTAGGTCAACACTATGATACTTTTTTTCGACAGTGTAATTTAAAAAGAAACAAATTCAGCCGTAAAATTCTGAAAACAGGTTTGTAAACGTTTTAATGTCGTTTCAGAGAGAATAATGAGGATCTCGTTAAATTCTTTTAACAATAAAGAACTTTTAAATTATAATTGTGACTATGCACAGAGTAAGTGTTTCAAAAGATGTAAAATGCACTGAAAATGCTTTCTCTTTTAAAAATACGCTAGTAATAATTTTCTTACTTAACAAAAAATGTCTTTAAAACAGAAATGTTAAACATTCAAGCATTTTTGATCCTCAACTAAATACGGAAATAATAAAATACAAAGAAATTTCTTTTGTTAGAAGTGAAAATAAAGTCTACTAAATGTTGAATTATTTTATAATGAATCAAGATGTCATTTTATCTTAACAATGAAAGCAATTTATGCAATCTTCAATGACATCTTACAAAGCTTTTAGGTGTCATTTTTAAAAGTCTACTTCTAAAGAGTTCTCTTTTCGCTGTGTTTTCAAGTATTTCTACGCTTTCTTGGGTAGCGCAGAAGAAGCAAATTTAAACAATTATAGTTTTTCCTTCTATAAAATTAGCCTCCTGAAAACTATACATATAACAATAATGTAATTCTTTCATTTTCAGAAGTTTTATTTGTGCAACCCTTATTTGTTCATTCGTGTCAAATTCAATTTATGCTTGAAGAGGTAAAAGGTAAATAAGCAGATCCGAAGATACAGGTATTCCTGGTACTTCTCAAACCGCAGGTCTCAATTATTTCGATGCAGGACTGATGGTAAAATTAACAATACGTATGATAATCCTTTCTTAATTAAGCTCAACTATGCTACACTATAAATATTTGATTCAAAACCCGCACAAAATTAATTATCAATAAATTTGATATTTCCGACGCGAAGCGACCACCGCCTATTTACTTTCAATAATAAAGCTCTTAAATTGATTTCAGAAAAGAGAATAGCATTATAAAAACTAATAGGTAGGACATTTTAATCAAGAAAGTAACAAATTTCAAATGAACAAAGACAATTTAATTAATATAATAATCGAATGTCACACAAAAATAAATGTATAATAAAAAAGCAGCATGCAAACTTACCATCTTCATCTTGATCACTGTCCGATGAAGACGAAGTTGAACTTGAACTCGATTTCGTTTCATGGTGAAGATTTTTATCCTTTTCTTTTAATTTTTCACTTAAAGGAACCGAGACAGTAAACTTTCGACACTGCCGAAATTGTTCTAAATGTGGACACTGTAACTGAAATGAAAAATATATTTATTTTCGCCCAACTGATAAAGGAATTTTATTATATAATTATTTTAGAAATTTTTAAGTTATAATGAGAGGTTCTGGTCTTCTGATTACGAAAATGGTGGCCCTCTTGTTATAAACTTCTAAAATAACTTCATCAAACGATGTGTTTCAAGGGATAAAAAATATACTTTGTGTTGTATACTTTAAAAGAAGTTTCCAGTTTGCTTTGTTCAATAAAGTTTCACTACATTATATTATTTTAAAGAAATTTCTAGGGTATTATAAAATTGTTGGGTTTAACGTGTCTGAATCAGATGTTCGCGTTTACTTTTTTAAGGATCACAATCAAGTGTAAAGTAAAATGTAATATTTAGTTAAGTAATCAAAATGTTTGTTTCAAAGTACTGAAATTTTCGTATTTATTATAATTAACATTTAATTAGTGACGTGGGCGCCTCCGAGGCAATGTTCCCATTTGAAATGTATGTAGGAAAGATTCACGTCACTAATTAAAGGTTAAAGCTATCTCAAAACTTTGTTTCATGAAAAAAGTTACTAAAGAACTTAATTAAAGTTTCTTATAATTTTAAACGTGCTTTCGTCTTCAAAATCCAATATCAAAAGTTTTCTGTAGATGCGACGAAACAAACTTGCTTTCTTTTATTAAAAAATTAATAAAATAGAAAAATACAGTAGCTAATCTAAATAAAAAACCTAACGCTTTTGGTCTTAATAAATGTCAATAGATGGGTCCAGGATACGAACGACAAGGTCACATTTTGGATACCCTATCTTCCTCAGAAGGAAAACGCGGTCCACGTTAAACCGAATGCAGTAGATCTGAAAATCAACCAACTTCGTTTATATTAATTTGTAATGCGGGATTAATTGCTGGGTCAACTATTCAAGTTAACGGTTTGCGAGCCATAGAAATAAGCACACAAGAATCACTCAGGGTTAAACTGCATTACATAAAATATATATCAAACAAAAGGCGAAAAGTTTGAGAATTTAACGCTTTCAATTTTACCGAGGTTGCATTTCATAAAATTTATTGCTAAATGTGATAAATAAGTAAGAAAAATGTTATCTTCCTCAAGCTTGTCAAGTTGTAAGAAATGGGTTCCTGAACTCCTGTCATTTGATAAGATTACTGATTGGCCACTAAAATACTCTCCAATAAGCTGTTGTACTTATTTAATCGTGGTAAAGCACAAAACAAAAATTCGCACTTGGGCACCCTATACTTTATCTTCGTCCTGTATGAAAAAATGATCAACAAATTGAAAACGCAAGAAAAAATATCATAATGTATAGGTACTACTAAGGTAAAACACCCACTAGTTGAACAGTTTTGAAAGTAAAACCTATTTCACTCTAATTTAAGCAAATAAAATTCGATTAATTTGATTAAAATATGTTATTTATGAAAATATAGATAGTTTTGCATATAATAGCAAAGAAAAAAGGAATAATTAATAAAATTATCATATTTTTACAAGGTTTTTAAAATATACTTCAAATGCAGCAGTAATTGAACAATCTCTTTGAATCGCAGTCGTAATTGAACACTCCGGTGGTGGTTGTACTTGAACACGTGTGAAAATAGTCAAAATCAGTCAAAATCAAACAAAAATCCAATCGATATTCTAAAGATACATTTGGCAACATTGATTTATTTATGTATGACAAACGTAATGGACAAACGTGATCATTTTATGTTAGTTTTTTCGAGTTCAAGTTCATAACCTAAAAACTGTGTTTGCGCGGTTTAAGGTGTAGTAACTTTCAATGGCAAAAGTAGCATGGTTATCGGCTATTCCACATTGCAACTTTCAAGTTAACAAAAATATAATTATTTCGATTTATAATTTAAAAAAACTTATAGAAATCAATTGCTAAATCATCTAGTAATTATAAAATACGGATATTACTTATTATGAATATTCCGTTTTTGCATTAATACAATTTCAAAAATCTGTTCAAGTGCTAGTTCCATTTCTTGCGGTGTTCAAGTGCTGGGTGTTTTACCTTACTTTATTAATTTATTTATTTTCCAATGGAAATTTTATAATCAACTTATAAGTTAATTTATAAATTTCCTGCAATAACTTTTAATCAATTAAATTGAAAAGTTTTCGTATTACGTCATTCAATTAATCAATTACGACAAAATCAAAACTTTATTGCATAAAATATTTTGTATAGATTTGCTAACTTTGAAGGTATATTCGGAATCACGAAAGAAGAGCCCTGAAATATTACTGTACGAGTTTGGAAATAACAAGATAAATTATTTAAATTGCTTATGGAAAAAGTAATTTATAGTTTCCCTTATACAGAGAAGCAATTTAAATTATTTATGTTGTTAATTCTAAGCTCATACAATCACACACGGTAATATCTCAGGGTTCTCATTTCGTGATTCCGATTATAGCTAACTTCATTAGCTAACTTCAAACAACTTTGAAGTGCTAAACGCATCCTAATGAGGAGCTTGGAACAATTTTTGTAGGAGTTTTTGACTTTCAGGTCAAATTAAATTTTGAACGTTTTCTTTGACCCAAGAAAATGTGCAAATTTACATAATATTTTAATTCAAATCTAATATAAAAACGAGTGTGCGCTCAGCATCTGGTTTTTGATGACTTTTAGAAACCCTTAAGATGTAAGATAAATCCCTTTATGGTAAAACTTACTTTATGGACACTACCAACTTTAAAATGCATCTATAAATTTCCTACAGTATCTTGTAGTAACAAATAGGATGCAACAGGACTGGTGAATATATTTCATGCAAGCTGATACTCGGAGGTTGATGAAGTCAGTTTCTTTCAAGAAAATAAACTTTTTGACGTCTAAAATGCTATTTGAAAAACGGAATTCGAGCAAAATGGGTTACATTCCAAATTCCAATTCATAATATTACGGAAGGTTTAACATTAAGATTGGACAATATTATTACTGTAAGTCAATTTCAAGCAAAACGAAGAAGAACTCAAGCAAAAACGTTTAAATTAAACTCAAATTCTAAATAGAAACTACAAAATTTACAGAATTGATTTTCTCACATTACCCAATCTGCTAGAAGGCAAAGTTTTTGTGCAGACTGCTTAATTTTAGCAAATGACTTATGAGTTCGTGAATATATGAGATTAAACAAAACCGGATGGAGTGGGACCAAACCTCTCCTGATTAAAATTTGAATTTCTTTATTTTAAATTGAATTAATGAGTGTAGAGGTGGAAGCTCACAAGAAAATTCAATAAAACTATTGAAACTCCAGATGTACATCAAACTATTACTCTTCAACCTAGCCTGATGTTCAAAATTCTTCATAATTTTTGGTTTATTATTTTCATACTTTTTTTTGATATTTTCGTCCTATTTCAATAAAATTCGTATAAATCGGTTTTTCTAATTACTACATCAAACGGTGATTGAAAACGACAGAAACATTTAATAGGTCATCAAAATTCAATTCAATGAGCATTTTCATATTATAAAAAAAATTGAAAATTATTTTCGGTTTAATTTAAATATTAACCGAATAAAACATTAATTAAACATAAATTAAGGTAACAAACAAATTATCGAGTTCAATAAATTTTCATTTAAAATGCTGTCAGAACCTTTTAAAGTACTTGATGTTGAAATTTATAGTATCTCTAAAACTAATAATTTGTTATTTTATAGTAGATACCTACTTCCTTTCAAAATTCAAATAATATCCAATAATGTATGAAATATAACTAACATTGTGTAAAATGTATGGGACCTATGGATAGTAAATCGATGTATTATGGAAATCTATATATTATATCCATAGAACAGCAACACAGAACAATTCGTTTATTACAATAGATATATCGCACCCACTTAACCCTTTCAGTCCCGCACCACAATTCTTAATTAGATTTGACAAACCAACGCAACCTAATTAAGGATGAGAGGTAGAAAGTCCACATGAAACAAAATGAATTGTTTACAATCTTACGCAAAAGTGTACAAAGGCACTGCTAACAATATTCATAAAGTGGAAAAATACATCATTATATAATCGTGAACTGGACAGAAAGTGTCCAAATTGTGAAAAAACAAAAAAAAAGTAAAACTACTAGATCTCGTTTCAGTTCACGATCTGTTATAAATTCATGAAATGAATAATTATGATAAGTGGGTAGACTGAATTTTTTCCTTAGTGACTAGGAGGAGCCAAAATCTTGCAAAGTAGATGTAGAATGCATGACATTCAATTCCACCAATTGACACCGACATAGAACCGAACGGACGAATATTCGTTTCTGCACATTAGCTCCTCCTAGTCACTATGGAAAAAACAAACTCTACAACAGATAAACTGAATCAAAACATTTAAAAATTTCAAAGTAATTTAGAAGCTATAAAGAAAACACTGAAATAAAATTGCTATTTATAGATAACACATAATAATAGGTATCGTTCATTATTAAAGCACTTATTATCGTACGGAAGGCAATAGTTGTCATTAATGCTCTAGTACCGCTTACAGTTTTTTAGTTATACGTAGGGTAAACTCATGAGACTAAACTGCACTGCAGTGGAATTAGTTACATTGGTTTGGCAATTTACTAGCCTCAGGTTAGCACACTATTTCAACGTCAACGTGAACATAGTGATATTCAATTAGTTTACATCGTGGTGTTCAATATTACGATATCAATCACAATAAAATAATTAATTTTCAATTTCATCACATTTGCGCAGCTTACTCATACCCTTCTAATGAATTTTATTCATTTTGTGATAAGGAATCAGATTAAAAATTTAGGTGTACATATTCTCATATCAAATATTAACATAACGTGATGTACAACAATTGGATCAATTGTACTGATAGCGCGTAAAGTGTAAAAAAAATTGAATACAAACATGATCAGTGGCGTAAGCAGTAGGCCTGGGGTGCATGGTGCAGGCAAGCCCCAATGAAAAAGGGTCCCTAAAGAAAAAAATCTAAATGATTATAGAATCACTTTGTTTGACTGCACAACAAATTTTTATAGATTTATTCATATTATTACCATAATTACCTACAATTTATTGTTTTTATTTCAAAATAGAATAAAAAGGATCATCGTTTCCTAATAGTTACGTCACTGAACATAATAATGAATTTACCCAATTCCCAGTGGCGTAAGTGGATGGGTAAACGCGACCCGTAAGCAACGATGCCACCGCGCCGCGCCGTATTGAATCTTGATCACCAAAGTTTAATGAAGCATAAGAGAAAGTTATGCCACTGTTATCTTCGCATAATCAGGATAACAGTCATTAATAATATTATTGCTATCATACCCAGTAGCATTTTATGCTGAAAATCAGCTAAGTCCCTTCCGCAATCATCTCTTTCTTCTATATGTCCCAAAATACCGTTGGTTGATTGTCTAGCTCTAGAGCGGCGTTCACAATGAAGTGGGGTCTTGCCTTGCTTTGTAGAAAGCTGGCAAGCGCCAATTAGATTAAAGTATTTTCTTCTATCCTTTTCTATGATTACAAAATTGTTCGTTTTGATTGGCTCTTACTAGCTTTCTACCGAAGCAAGGCAAGACCCCGCTTCATTGTGAACGCCGCTTAAAAGAATCATTCTCATATTCTTTTAAGTTTTGCCAGTGATGTTCTGGTAACTGATAATCGATTTCGTATCTCTAGTTCGCATTCAACTTTGTTATCTATCGTCGATCCTAAATACTATTGTTAACTACCGCGAACCTGGCCACTCTTTATATTTGGAGATGGTAATTGTTTACCCTGTCTATAAGCATGATTTTTACTTTACAATTGTTTATTTCCAATTCATAAATTATACTTTCATCCGCAAGCCATGCCATGATAGTCTGTACATTTTCATCAATATTTAATATTGACAGTAGGTATAATATCCACAAATGAAAATTTGCGAGTAAAATGTATTTTAATTTAATATAAAAATATAAAATAGTATTTCATAATAATTGTCAGTACAAATCTGACAGCACCATCAGCGTCATGAGTAAAATCGTGAATAATAAAGGTAAAGAATAAGGTCGAAACATGCAAATATATTAAAGTGTTTTAATTTTATTTATTTTTTTGCTAATTTTTTTAAAATACTAAATTCTTGATACACTTTTGCCTATTTATTGATTTTGATATGATGCTTTGTTAAAACTCGTGTCAACAGTATACATAAGATAAAATTGATCGCATTCTCAACAATATTTCAAATATTATGATTGTATGTGTAATATATGTACATACACTACAATAACTATTTATATTATTTATCACATTTTCCCATAAAGTATGTTTTTATTATTAATGATGCCGGTACTTTTGAATTATCTTTAGTGGTAAGGTGTGGTATGATACCAGTATAGCATTTTCATATTCGAAGGAATCATTTTTCATTTTCTTTGGATACAGATTTGATTAAATGCAGTAATTCGGCGATTGAAGTGACAAAAATAAAATGAAAAAATTCTTTATGGTTCATAAAGTACGAAATATATAAAAGCTAAATCTAAAATTTTAAAATGTTTGATTAGTTTGTTTTATGTTTTAAATTTTTTTGTTTTTGTTCAACTTATTGTTTATGTTCACTGATTTCCAAATAAAACTATATTTCTTAAGGCGCCTATCTTCGCAATCCGTAAAATATTGTTGGCGACACTCACAAAGTTCAGAAAATGACAAACTTATGCAAATGCAATTCATGCCGTGTAGTTAAATATATTATGACGTGTACTGCAGAAAATTTATTGTGGGTAGACACTTGTGTCATATCTCGACAAAGTTTATAAACAATATCAGATTTTATCACGTAGCGGCTATACAAGGTCTCATCAGAAATGTTGAAGACCTATAAAATAATTAATTTACTTATTACATTACATTTAAAATTTTGATAAAAAATATAATTTTCAAATGTGTGTCAAATTGTATTTTTGTATTATATTTCACAAAATATTTAACCCATATAACCTGAAACTATTTTTTTTTTTAAATCTTAAATTTATTGTTTTGTTTGTTGGTCAGTTTATTAATCTGAATCGCATAAAAATATTAAAAGAATTCTGAAAATGTTGTAAATGGCCCAAACATGGTATCCTTTTAAAAGAAAATCATATATCTTATTTTTAAATAATTTCATATTTATGCATAAAACACGTTTATTGGACTTTTGTGTATCTAAATTTGATATAATCTAATCAAAACTACTAATAACAATTTCAATATATTGCTACATGTAGGGGAAAGTGTTATACCTTGGGACATTTTTCGGTTTTTAATTTTTTTCTTCGACATTTTTTAAAATACTTAGTTTCATTTAATCATAACCAGCATACTTAGTGATATTTTTACAATTTACAGCAAAATTCGCAAGAAGGCAATGTAATATTATCATATTTATTATAGAAACTAAAAGGAAGATGTTAGCTGGAAATTGTCGTAAGGTCTTATACACCTTTTGGGACAGTACTAATTGTACCTTACTACACATGATACTATAGCTTGAATAAGGTAAGCTCACTTGGTGAATGCATTTAAGATTCTACCGCACATGACGTCACTCAGTGACTTTCGTAGTTCCTCAGCTAAATTGTCGTCAATGCAATCACAATTTTTTCACTCATCATAAATAACGCAGTTTGCCAGTTTACTGGATGTACCCCAGATTCATGTTTCAAAACTTTTTCGCTCATCGTCAGATGTCCCCAGTCTAATATTTATCCCTTCGACTTGGGGCCGAAATCGATCTTGATTTTATTATTTTCAAAAATTCAATATTTAAATAATTTTATTCTCACTAAGGGAGCAGGCTTTTTAACTATATGGAGCCGGTGTTATAAAAAATATGAATAAAAACTTAATACTGACTATAGGATCCATTCCAACCCCCATTAGGCCAGCGTGGAATGGTAAGGCCTAAACCTTCAAGTTCTAATGATTGAGAGAACTTGAAGGGACGTATATCCAAAAATGGATGTAAATAAAAACGCTAATAAAGTACATCTGCGAGAAGACATGTCAAAATTGTAGCCTGAAATACTATGCAAATTCTTAAAATTTCAAGCAAGAATTCGAGTTGACTGAACCAGTCAATTTTAATTTTTTATTCTCTTAGGATATGTGCAATTTGATAACTGAGAATGATTAGACTTTTACATTCAACAACACAGACACTGGAGTCAATTGAAAATCACAAAAAAATTATGTATATTTTTATTTATTTTTTAGAAACTGCTATCTTTCAGCTTCAAATTGCCACCTTGGTCGAGTAGATGATATCTCCAATAGAACAATTTTTACACCTAAAACCGCAAAACACAACAATAAGACTTTTTAATTACTTTATTTTGTGTGGACCGGAGTGGGTCCGTACCAAAATAGATTTTTATATTTATAATTTAGGGTGTATTTTTAGCTGCATGAGAACTTTCAATAGGGATAACAATTGAATCAAGATTGCTATGGAAACAGTTTTTTGACATTTGTGTTTAGCAAGGTTTGGCATTTGATAATGCATAGATTGACCATTGAACAACGCTACCAAATTGGGCTCACAACCAATTGGAAGTGGATCCATTTTTTTACCGTAAAATTTTGTTCAGTGACGAGGCACATTTCTGGTTAAATGGGTATGTGAACAAACAAAATTGCCGTATATGGAGTGAGACCAATCCGGGACATTATCTTGAGACTCCATTGCATCCATTAAAATTGACTGTTTGGTGTGGAATACACGCCAACGGCATCATTGGTCCATATGTCTTTCGAAATGAGGAAGGAGCTACCGTTACGGTGAATGGTGTGAGATATCGACACATGCTCAATACAATTTTGTTTCCAAAACTTCAAGAGCTAAACATTGACAACTTATAGTTCCAACAGGATGGTGCTACGTGCCACACAGCCAACGAAACCATCAATTTATTGAAAGGACAATTTGGTGACAACATTATTTCAAAACGTGGTCCTATCAATTGGCCTCCAAGATCATGTGATTTGACACGTCCAGATTATTTTCTGTGGGGGTATGTTAAATCCATGGTTTATGCTAACAAACCAACAACTCTAG
The DNA here is from genome assembly GCA_958510855.1 of Rhagonycha lutea. Lineage (NCBI taxonomy): Eukaryota > Metazoa > Arthropoda > Insecta > Coleoptera > Cantharidae > Rhagonycha > Rhagonycha lutea. The sequence continues at coordinate 86,964,373 of OY294036.1, forward strand.
AAGCATTGGAGGCTAATATTCAGCAAGCCATTTATGAAATAAAGCCAGAAATATTGGAAAAAGTGGTCAAAAATTGGACTGAACGGATGCGCTTCGTAACCATTAGTCGTGGTGGTCACATGCCGGAAGTCATGTTCAAATCATAAATGCCTCTAACTGTACTTTCATAAAAAAATTATAACCTAAACATCAAACATTCCGTCAGGTTTTTAATGTTTTATTTCATTTTGAAGTTCTCATGCAGCTAAAAAAACACCCTATATATCAAAGAACAAGCATTTTGGAATCGAAAGATCAGTCCAATAAAAAACTTTTATTTTAAGTGCGCGTTACCCGAATTAATCGATCCACACAGGACCGCCGCTAGAGGTACTTCCGCCCGTGTGCAAAGTTTAATTTGACCGCCCTTGTAGCCGTTTTTTTTTTGTTTTTTTTGTTTTTTAATACAATTTCCTAAATTTCTACTACTTATTCCCTGCCGTAAAGTAAATGACCTTTTCTTAACCCCTATTTTTGGGATTTTGGCCGCCTCTAATTTTGGCCGCCCGTGTGTTTGTACACTGTGAAAAATAGGGCGCGGCGGCCTTGGATCCACAATACCCAAAGAAATTAAAAGTTAAAGATGTTAGAATTGAATCTAATAATGAATCTGACTAAATGTAATAAATTTGATAAAATATGATACTTTATGCGTAAATAAATTGACAGAAACCTGTTTGAAACTTTAAGTTTATTCAATTTAGCCCCCTGCAGCCCTCCCACTGTAGATGCGCCACTGTCTTCTAATATAATAATAAATTATTAGAATATAATTTAATGATAAATCTTAAAACTAATAAAAGTAAAAGTTTTTTCTATTTGAAACTATTTCTTCAAAATTAAATTTATTTTCAAAATTTTAAATTTTACCAAATTGTAAAAATAGCGAAATTCAATAAAAAGTTTAATAGGAATTAAAATAAATCGCCTTATTTAACTTTTTGTAAAACACCCGTACGTTATAAAAATGTAATAATTGCGGTAAGTAATACTAGAACATATTTACGTTTAAAGCACGTACCTAGATGAGATTTATGTATCACGCGAATTCTTTGAAATTAAAATAAGAATTTTATCCTACGTTATAGGCAATTGTATTGAAAAAATTAATAAAACGGCCTTTTTTCAAGTTTAAGTCACACCTCGCTCAATGAATAAAAAATGTTCATTTTTTGAGAGTCAAAAAATAAAGGTTCATTCTATTTTGGTACGCGATTAAAATTTTGATAGCGTGTGCTGATTATGATATATAAGCGCTGAAAGTTTATCATATTTGAAGACATTATTACTACGAAATTGATTTAATTTTCAAAATTTCAAGCGCGTACCAAAATAGATCAATGTTTTACCTAATTAATTTTTTTTAAACCATTTAAAAATATTGATTATTAACTTCACCAAATGAACTTATTCAAGACACTACATTTCAAGCAGGTAGAGAGGCGCCTTAACATAAAAATTCAATATAACAACTGCAAGGAAAAATAAACTGGATAAACTGCTAAAACTAGTCGAGCGGCAGACTTTCCAAGCGGTTTGCAATAATGTAATATTTGTTTTTAATGATGATTACAATAATAATAAGAAGTTTGATGTTTAAAATAAAGTGATTAAATTCCGTTGAATTTTAAAGTTAATTTTATATTCCGCAAATCTAATAAATATTATACTGCTTGAATGACGATAAGTACAGAAGGTTATTTTTAATATTTTTGTTAATGAAAGGGGGAAACCCCCCTTTACACGCTGCTTTGTTTATCTTAAAATAGGCATTTCTTAAAATGAATTAAAGCCGGCCATATTAAATCATCGGGACAATGCTCCTGCAACACGCATACAAAAACTTTTAGTGACTAACGCTACTACGTACGAAGGCGTCCTGAGAACATCAAGTAAAAATTTTTTTTTTTATTGTCAATTGCGACTTTTAACTCGTAAGTGGCACTTCGATCTCGCAATTGCAACTTTTAACTCACAATTGACACTTCGATCTCGCAATTGCGACTTTTAACTCACAATTATTGACACTTCGAGCTCACAATTATTGACACTTCGAGCTCACAATTGCGACTTGCAATTGGCAACTGCGACTTTTAACTCGCAAGTGACACTTCAAACTCGCAATTGCCACTTGCAGTTATCAATTGCGACTTTTAATTCGCAATTCTAAATTACAATGTTCGAAACCACTCGCTATGACGAAATTCGTAGTATTTTTTAGCAAAAGAGTAATTCTGCAATCAATTATTGAAAAAATACCAATTTTCATTCTTAACGGTAACAATGGAAAACATCAGGTACTATTAATTACCTTCTGGGAGGTCGCGACCAATAGTTTGAGAAGCCCTGATGTACGGTATAATGTTAGTTATACCCGTCAGTGGTGCACCCAGAAATTCGCGATAGAGGATACAAAGTATTATTTTTATCAGCGCCATAACTAGGGCATGGCGGGGGCCACTGGGCCACAGATTTGAGGCGCAAAATAAGCTAGGGAGTTAGCTACCCTAAAAAATAGAAAATCACTTAAAAATTAGATCAAATTAAGTACCTATCATAATATAGTTTATGTTAGACCTACAGGACAGTGCTGATCCGTCAGGGGAATCTATAATATATAGTTATAGTATCATGGATACAACCCACCCTTAGGGTATCAACCCCTTTGCAGAGTCAAGCAGTCGGTCCTGGCTGTATTTTTCAAAGGAAATGCAGTATCACAGACTCCCCCTAACGAACTGCCACTGCTAGGGGGTACATTTAAAAGTAAACAATTGAAAAAAAAGTAAGCCACCCAATGAATTTTCAAGGATCAAATTTACGTCGTTTTAATTATGAAAAGTTGTCTTGATGCTTCCTTATAGCTGAATATATGAGAAGCAAAATAAATCATATTTTCCTATCCTATTAAAAAAAATTATTTTATACAAGTAGGTAAACCAGTAGTTTTCAAAAGGGTGTAGAAAAATGTACATAATTTGTACCTGGTCAAGAGGTTAAAAAAAATTATTTTTCGCAGAGTGGAAAAAAGGTGTTATAAAGCCACCATTATTTAGTTTAAAAAAATAATATTTAATTTTCCAAAAACAAAAGGTCGGAAGATCACTTCTTACAAGAGAATATTTTTGCTTCATTATAATAATGTTGATTGTTAAATAAAGAATTTGAAATTTGTTTTGGTTTACAGATGTTTTTAATAAATTGTATAAATAAATATTTAACATTTAAAAAATCTGTGGTTCGAGCGGGGGGGGAATAAACTGCTTGCCATAGGCGGTTTTTGAACCTCATTTACGGCTCTGGTCTTTATATTCGATGTACTCGATTTGTTTCTCTGTGCGTATCAAAAAATGTTTGGAAAATATTCAGATATCATTCCTTAGGCTACGTTGCTAAAATTCCTTGTTAATATAAACTAAAATATTTATTATTATTAAACGGATTAATACATTTTTGTTCAAATAAGCTTGTATCGCAAATACTCAAAATTTCATAAATTCTTAAGAGATCAGAAAATAACAAATGATAGCTAAATATTACGAGCATTATTCGGAAAATGTTATAATATTTTAAACTTGCAAATGGTCCAAATCCAAATGATATGCCTAATAAAGAACAAATAAATGTACACCAATTTCTGTTTCTTGACATCGAATTCATAAAGGTACTAACAAAAATGTAGACCGATGTAGACAGACACCCGCAAATGAATAAAACCAAAAAAGGACCAAAATAGAATGACAGATCCACAAATATGTCGTAACATAAGATATTCATACATTTTTTTGCAAAAATTTACAGTATTCGAAAGTTGGGTAGAACAAACACACCAAAGAGGTTTCAAATTTATACGTTGCTGTTCGGTTTTATCGGTTTTAACATAAAGATTTTTTGGCAAAAGCTCATATTATATTCGCATAATATAAAAAATATTATTTTATAGCAAAGTGTCAAAGCGTTTTACATAAAAGAACTAATCCATGTTCAGAAATGAAAAAAAATCAATGTATTTTTCAAAAAAAAATATTAAAATGTAAAGTAATTATGCCGCTTGGATTGGTTAAGTATTTTCGTTGTGTTATGGGGGTGCTAGACAGGCGAAAGTATAGGTAGACATTAATTAAGCACAGCACTGGCGCCTTTTACATGTGTATTTATATATTATAGCAAAATTCATTAGCAACGAAAAATTTGAACTTATCAAATTTATAACAGAATTCAATATTTCAAATATTTCTTTTTTTAGCAATCGAAAATTTATCATTTCATGTTTAAATGAACCGGTCAAGTGACCTCGTTCGTTATTAAAATAAAATATCTGTATACTAGAAATGTTTTGAGTAAGTTAATAATAATGCATTATTAACCTTTATTCTAGTTTTTGTAGGTAAGTTCTAAATAAAATTCAAATTCTAAATAAAAAGGTAGCGCTGAACAGGAATAACAAATGAAGTTTGCATAATTTCATCAATTGTTTCTAGTATTTTTTGCACCTATCCAGTACCATTAAATTGACAGATTGAAACAATTGCAAATGACAGGGCGCTAAATTCACATTTTATTATAGATAGCCGGAGGGAAATACTTCAAACGTCGTTTAAAAATAATAATTTATTTAAACATTCACATTAGCTGAAATAACCTAACCTCACTTAATTATTATATTTAGTTAATTTTTGTAATTAACCGAAAAATAAAAGTCTCCTAAGCGAAAATTTTAATTCAAAATTAGGGGTTTAACTTTTTCTGGAACACCGGCGTACATTATGAAATGTAATTTTATCAAAATAAGCTTATCTTTGTAATAACAACGCATTTTAGCAAATAGATGAATTAAACGAGGACTTACTTTATTAATTAGACATGCATTCACTAATGTTGAGTAATTAAAAACCTTCTGGATTTCGAATCGAAACAGGAGACGAGACCTGTACGCTATACCCGTTACAGCCATTTTGCTTGACTGATTATATTTTCGATATAAGAGACCGGCGCAATAATCGTCTATATAACCATTGATAAAAAATTTAATTTTTATAAACAAACAATATAATATATTTTCAATAAAAAATGTAATTGCCTATTATACTTCTGATAAAAAATATAAAAAATTTATTTAGCACTTGTAAGAAAAATTAGTACAAATTTTATTTCAAATTAGATATTAGAAACCTCTTATCATTCATTCTTGGTCTAAATATAGCAAAATAATATTATTAGTAATAATTTATTATTATCGGATTTTCATAATAATAAATTATTATTTATTACATCAACAATCGCAGTTCCCGTTATTATCGACAGATGTCAACTGTCAAAACATTAAAAAGTTAAAAAAACTGATTGATAATTTTTAATAATTTCACTATCAAATTCAAATTTTGTATAAATAGTAGATACAAATTTTAAATTTAAAAAAGTACCGCCAACTTAAGTTTTATTTTTTAAACCTGCCGGTAAGGTAGGACGTAGGTGTGTCAAAAGGCAGTAGTTATCCACCGTTTTTAACCGACATTGTGTAACCTCAAAGTTATAATTTTAAAAGAATTTGTACGTTAATTTTCGTTGTAGTGCTAACAAGATGGAACCGATGACTTTAGGAAGCCCACCAACAACTCCAACACCAACGAATCCCAACTTTTTGCCGGCATTTTTGATGGGAACAAGTCGACGCACACCAAGCACAGCAATCCAATCGCCAGATCGTTCGGGTTATATAAGTTCGTTATCACAGACAAATACACAACAATATTTGAATTCTCCTCCTGCTGAAATGCACTTAAGCTCGATTCAATCTCCGAATATGATTCAATCACCAAGTGCTCTTCACTCCACAAGTTCGCTGCATGCTTCAACATCATACCATCCTTCGAGTACGCTGCCGACGTCTAACCCAAATTCTACTATACAATTACAATCACCTCCCGCCGATATCAGCTTTAACAGAACCAATGGCCCACCAAAGGTAGGACTATTTGATACGTTAGAAGTGAAATCATCGATTCATACTCCAACATATAATTCGAACAAGAAACAAACTTTGCAATCCATGAACGAAGATCCATCGTCGATATCGTTTGCTCCGTACGCTATTAATAAGTCATTACATGCTAGTGATTCGTTTAGTAACGTAAATGTGGTAAATGGTGAAATGAACTCAAATTTATGGGTAACTGTCTTTGGCTTTCCGACCAGTGCTTTGAGTTTAGTTATGGCAAGACTTTCAAATTGTGGCACAATAACTGAAAGAATTACTCCAACTCAAGGTAATTGGTTATACATCAAATTTTCAACACCATACGAAGCAGCAAAAGCTTTGTCTCTTAACGGTAAACTGGTGACAAATTCGGTTATGATAGGTGTTGCTCCGTATCAAAACAAGCAAGAAAATAAAGAGAATACTTCAAATTCCACAACGCCGTACATGACCCCTGTTCGTGCACGACCGTTGAGACAATCGCTGGCATCTCCTCAATGTAATAGCTCGTTTCTTAATCAACAAAATACTCCACAGAAATCTACAGGATTTGTATCGAAAGCTTTAGATTATGTTCTTGGTTGGTAATAGGTGATAGACTGTTTTAATTTTTTATTATGGAATGTAATTGTATTTTAATAAATGTTTACACTTTTAGTTTGTTATATTTAATAAGAAGCGTAATTACGTATTAATAAACAATAATTTAATATTAGAATCTCCTCTCATTAATTTTTTTCTATCTTTAAGTTTGTTCAGGGCTGCTCTGTACTAACTGTGGTGATTCTTTCTCTAGAATGAATGGTAAGCAATTAGTTGGAACTTGATTGGTGTGTTACCAATTAGCTTTCTTTAGAGATGATAGAAACAAACAAGCAATCAAACATGATTTGGATATTTGATACTAGCTAAAATGTGATTCATTTTAAGCCAATTTATCATTTGGACGACAACTTTTTCAATAGGTGGGCGGCAGTTATCGAAATTTAGAATTGACGTCTTTCATTCTTCTTCAACCTACCCTAGTCCACTCCTGGACCATAGGCCTCTCCAGTAATGGAGGTTTTGGCCATAACTCACCACACTGGCCAGACGGGTTGGTGAGTAGTCCGCATATTAATTTTTGGACTATAGTTGTTTTACATCCAGTAGCGGCTTGGGGACACGGACAACTCGGCACCGGAAAAAAAAGCAAGATTCACCCACTTCCCAGTAGCACACTTTGCTGAGTTGGACGGCCCTAGGGGGATGTTTTTAATGAGTATAGTGTTGTCAAAATGGCTCTGGCGCGGAAGAGTCAATTTTGACAAGACATCCACCCTCGACTAGGATCCATAAATAAAAAGACAGATCCAACCCCTTCCCAGTAGCACACTTTGCCGAGTTGGACGGCCCTAGGGGGATGTTTTTAATGAGTATAGTGTTCAAGAATTACATTGAAAGTGCATTTTAACATGGAACGTTCACCATGCAAAACTGACATAGTTTTGTCAACACATCCACCTACGACAGAGTTGTCCTGTACCGGCAGCTTGCTAGGCTAACCTTCAGATGTGCCTATAGCCCTGTTTTTTGTTAACGGTGGCAATTCGTCAACTTAGGGCAGAGTTTCTTAACCTGGGGTCCATGGACCCCTAAGGGGTCCGTGCAATGATTGACGGGGGTCCATGGCGAGCCTGCCCTAACATAATGCAATAATATAATAATTGGGTCCATCTCCTGATCTAAACCTTTTTTTGTCGAAAAAAATTCAAAAATATATGTCAAAGCATTTGGAAACACTTCAGAGCGCTTTCGAAGGATACTTTTGTCCAGAACAGTTAAATCAGGAAACATGGGTACGAAATCCATTTTTGATTGACCTCGACAAAATTGACGATGAAGACCTCGTGAAAGTTGATCTCATTGATTTGAGATCAAAAGAAGTGTTGCGAGCGGAATTTGACACAAAAAACATTGTTGACCTTTGGTGTCATTTAGCTCTAGCTTCTAAGAAGCGGAATCGGTTAGAAGTGAAAGATGACATGCGCCTTGCGTTATCCAAAACAGCTCCTCAATTTGACAATCTAATCCGACATAAGCAGCAGCAACTGTCACACTTATGTGACTATATTATGTAAAGTTCCCAAACAATAAAACCTGGTAAAAGTTAAATCTTGTTTTTTTTTCTTTTCGGAAGGGGTCCATGGGCTTTTTGAAATTTTGAAAGGGGTCCATGACTACAAAAAGGTTAAGAAACCCTGACTTAGGGGGACCGCCGCGCCGTCTTAACGTGCCCTCCGAAGTACGGAGACTTGGTCATAAGAAAGTTTGGCTCTCCCCAGGTTTGAACCCGGTACCCCACATTCGCATCCAACTGCGTTAGCTGCAAGGCAATGACCGTCTCTTTCATTGGTTGGAAAGAATGAAAAAAAATTTCATTAATTTCAAGAGTCTTTTGAAATCATTCAAATTATGGTAGATACAATATACTTGAAATTTAAACAATTTTAATGCAGCATATTAAAAATTACTATTTTAACTGTGTCATGACATATTTTAATTAATTGTGTGTTTTTGATACAAAATTGCTAATTAATATAATTAAAACTTTAATGCGTTATCAAATCCAATTAAAAATTATTTCATGATCTTCGGAAAATTCTCCTCTTTTCTTCTTTAATTTAATTCTCTTACAGATAGCTAACCTGATGCAGGATTCGAATAATCAGTTATAGTACATTGGCACTACATTGTATCTATGATTATTTGTTCAAGTGGGCCTCAGGTTATATCCTTTTTCACAACAGGACCCTTTACTCCCCACAGTAATTTTTTTTTATTAAGTATTTTACAATCACAATGTAATAGCTTGTTCACTTGAGTACATCGCTCCGATGTATTTGAAAAGGGTCGTGGTGTATCCTCTCGAATATTATTTGTAATTTAACAGTGATATATGAAAGATATGATATCCCTAGAGAAGCGTTTTCTGCTGATTCCTCTCCTGCTATGCAACAGTTGCGAAATCAAAGGAAAACGGTTCTGAAGAGAAATTTTTCAAACTGTCACCATTCAAATCACTCTCAGTATTAGCTCTATTCACGGTAACAATCCTGGATACGTTTTATCCTACTGCGGATTTACACTTTTTATCATCTAATTTGAACTTTAATGACAATTTTATTATAAATTCGCAGACTCAGTAGGATAAAACGTATCCAGGATTGTTACCGCGAATAGAGCTATTATAAACTGGATAAAGAATTTCTATAAATAAAATCATTTCTTGTAATATATTTGTACTGGTAATCAAATACATTGGAACAAATATCCTTTACATTTTACAAATACTTCAATTAAAATTGTTTTCATCTAATAAAAATACTAATAAATGTAACATCACAAACAAAATTTTTACAATTTAAAACTTCCTTATGACATTTCAATTGGAAAACTTTTCAGGTAGATGCTAAGAAGTAATTAATTTTTATCTGTGTAGAAAACTACAATTTCACAACAAACCTTAGAGTACTACATTAGAAAAAAATTAAAACAAGTTTAGAATTTATAAGTATTACAGGTACAAGCAATGCTATCCTACATTCTACGCTAATGGGAAGTTTAAATGTTTAATCAGTTTAATACGAAAATTCGACCCCTAGAAAATTGAATTCAAATTAAAACAGTATGAGAAAAGTACAAAATCAGCTGAAAATTAGCTTTAAATAATCAACACATTAAAATCATAAAATGCAATATGTACAAATATTTTAAAAAAGTTATAATAAAACTGCCTCTAATAATTCAATAAAATATATTCACAACGTTGCAATTTATCACTAGCCAAAATTCTTTTATAGAATTCAACACTTTTCGTTAATCCAACACCTGTTAAATAACATCAAATACAAAATAATGTTACAATAAGCATTAGATAACAGCAAGATGTAATTACAATGATAGAAGAGTAAAAAAAATTTCTAAAAAATTAAATTATTTAAGAAGCCTTAGATAGCTTCGGTTCTTCTATTTGAGCAGTCGATAAATTTATCATTTTTGGATATTTCACCTCCTTTTTATCCAGTTGATCTTGTGACCACAAAATTAACTTTAATAATGTGGACAATTTTGGTAGTGTTGTTTCTTGATGTTCGATTTTTAAGATGGCTGCATTCACTTCGCTAGCAATCTAGAAATTCAAAATGGATTATATTATTACAGTTTAGTAAAGAACACCAAAATGTGAGGGAGGAATATGAAAGAATGGTGGAGAATAATTAACTTCATAAAAACATAAATGGAATGTTGAAATACAAACTAATAATATTAAAAGTGCTGGGAATAGAATGAAAGAGACCATAGTTAATTGTGTGCAAGATAATTGAAAAAGCAAGGAGCAAGAGAGGTTAAAAGAAGGAAAACGAATGCAAAAGGATTTTGAAGGAAATAAGAACCCTTTTTGAAAGTTGTCAAAGAGAGCCAAACACGGAGTTGAAGGAAAGACATATTACATTGAGAATCAACGTGGTGATATATGATTTTGAATGACCATGTAAAAAAAACAGCAGTGATGTAGCCAGTGAGATGCGATCCTCTCCAGCAAGCTTGTAAGTTGAGAATGATTCGTTACATAAATTAACCTTAGACTATTTTTAACCTTATAGATTGCCTTGCCTTCATATTCAAGCAGTGAAGCAAATATGACTGACGTCATGTGTGGGCTACATGCAACTATATTGGGATATGCAGCTAAGGAAGACGCCGTCTAGCGGTGAATTTAGAACTTGAACTGGAGGCATAACTATTAATTTAGCCTTGAATTATAGTCTCATTTTTTGTAATTCTTAATTATATGTAATATTTAGCTTAATAATAACAAAATATTAAAATTTAGTATATACTGGAACTCGCTTTATACATATACAAATTCTATTTGAAAATCAAATAGATCTCATAGATAGATAGATTCCTATTCCTTGTACTATAAAAATGAAGAAAATCGCTTATTTTAGTTCACCAAATATTTAAATCTTGATACCAGCCCACAAGTGACGTCACACATGTTCGCCTCAGTTCGTATTCAAAGAAGGATAGATAGGTGCGTATAAGGTTAAATAGTCTTAAAAAATTAACCGATTCTAAAACGATTTTCACCTGAGGAGCTGTTTTACGGGTTATAGATTCCCTTTCGCCCTAGCATGGTATTCTAGCCGAGGCACTGTCTAACATGGTAGAATGTAGGAGGAGGGATTAGTCAAAGAGTGCCTTGAGCTACAGTATTGGCCAATATTATAACAATTTCATCTACTTCCTTGAGTATCATTAAAGGCAACCCCATACTATAATCAGTGACGTAGCAAGTCAAGACCGGGCCCTGGTGCAAGATCCACAGCGGGCCCCCTTCATTATTTTATTATAAAAAAAAAAAATTTAAATAACAATGTTATTGCACAAAAAACATATAAGTGACAAAAAGGCATCGTAGATTTCCCTAGAAAGATTTTCTGGTGGTGCGAGATCCCAATTCCCCCCCCCCCCGGGACTAATGAAAATTTAGCATTTATGAAGCTTCAGGCGCAATTAAATTTTAAAGCCACCCTCTAAATAATTCAACCCCCGGCACATAGGGGTGGGGAAAGCAGCGTCTTTTAGCGCCGCAGGCGATTTTTTTGGAAAATACTACCTATTTTCACCAAACGTGATTGATTTTAACCAGAAATTCCTCATGAAATTTTGATGTTGCAACTTCGTCATTCGTTGCCTCGTAAATATAGCTGTAATATTTACTGAATTAATTAGATTTTACATTATTCAATTTTTCCAAATATTTCTTTATTTTGGCGTTCCTTCAGGGAGCCGGCCCCACGGTGCAGACGCTCCGCCCTGGGGCCCTCACTGTGTTCAATGTGCAAACTTTCATAGATAAGTTTTACAAAAATGTCTGTAAATAATAGAAATCAATTTTGTCCGTGTACCGGGCCCCCACGGGGCCCGGGCCCTGGTGCCCGGCACCACTCGCACCACCTGTTGCTACGTCACTGACTATAATCGATTCTCCTCCAAATGGCGTAGTAACATAAAGTTTGGAAACCACTGTCCTGGTGTTTAAAATTTTTTCACCATCTTACTGGTGGTCTAACAAATATTGGAGAGTAGATTTTTCGATTTTAAACTATCTATTAAAGTAAAAAAATTTTTCGATTTTTAAAGTTGCTATAATTATGGCCAATACTGTATTATATGCACCGCTTTTTAAGCTTTAAGTATTTATGTTCTATTATTAAAACCACAACAAATGTTGCTAAAATTAAGCATCCTATTTTCCATCTAAAAATGGAACACAATGACTTTTGTATTAAAGTGAGGTTTTTGTAAAAGTAATAAATAAATACCTTTTGCCTATGAGCTGGTTGTAACAAATCACTAAAGGGGCATTTATTCGGATCTTCAAACGCCAACAATGCTATTGTCCGTTCCAATTCACTCAAAACTCCCGTATTAGTTTCTCCAGCTTCGCTTAAATGAGACTGAGCAAACTCTAAAGCTTCTTCGATATTATTATTACGTATCAGTTCAATAAGATGTAATTGCTAAAAAAAGGTTTGAAATTAAACATCCGTAATATCACAACACATCGACTTACTTGAACATGAAAATACAAATATCGATCATTATCCAAAAGTTCTGGATGTAACTGATTAATTAGAGCAGCTGCTTCTTGCATTCGACCATTCATAATAGCATCTCGAATGTGTATTCTGCTGTTCAATAAATTTAAATCTATGTCAGGATTTACGCCCGATTCCAAGTGGAACTTCTCGGCAGCTTCTTTAAAACCCTCTGAAAGACAACTTTAACTTTAGAGACAAAAAATACCTTAAACGTCAAAGTAACCTGTAACGAGATAATTCATAATTAGCTTATTCATACTGGCACGGGTTATTTCTCTCGCTTCCAATCTTTTCAACCATTCTTCTTTGTTAGTAATAGAATCGGTTGATGGTATAGTGCCCGCTTGAGTGTAGCTCATCATTGATATAGGTAACAAAAACAATGTTTAACTTGCAAAACTTTTGTAAATCAATCTGAAAGGTCACGTTTGACAACTGACAGCCAATACCTAAATATTTCAAGGACATACATCAAAAATAGGACTATATTCAATTTAGTTGTGAACTTAACATTATAATAATTTTATTCTTTTTCAAGTAAACTATGAGTAACGCTATGTTGTGTGTTTAGAGGTTCAATTTCCTGATTTTTAATTAAAGTTTTTTTTAACCAGTAGGTTACTTACAGAATGAGCCGAAGGCAGTGGCGTAGCAAGAATTTTTGCCTCTGTTCACACTATATGATTTCTTTTATGACTACTATCGGAGTAAAAAGTTCTGACCCCTGAGTTTGAAGTCTTATATTTCAAAAAGTAATTAATGGAATTTTATGCACTAAGAAGATACAGATAAAGAATTTAATTTTGTATAACGAATTAAAATTTCAAAGTTATAGGTTTTATAGTGCCTTTCTGTTATGCAGATACTTAACAAAAGAGGCACAATTTAAGCAACAATTATTATGTACAAAGATAATATCGATTTATAGAAATCCACTTTTAACAGAAATTTGACAAAATTCAAATACAATTTTAATATTGCTAAAAGAGTATACTTTTGTCTATATACTACATAAATTTTATGTAATTTCAGAAGAAAATACGATAGTTGTAGGTATTTGAAGTTGCAACTTTTCGAAATGAATGCTAACACTACACTTTTTGAACATTTTTTTAAATAATTTTAAAACGGCGTTAGTTAGAAGTATAAAATTTTAATATGACATTTAGCACTAATCAATTGATATCATATATTTTTTCCAAAAATCGTCATAGAAACAACACTTCCCTGCGTATCTACTCGCAGGGAAATTGAATTATACTGACTAGTCAGGTAATGTCAGTAATTGATTTTTTCAATGTGTTTTGACACATTGACAAACTTGATTTTTGTTAATTTTAAAAATGTGGTTCAAGGTTTGACACATTGACAAACTTGATTTTTGCTCATTTTAAAAATGTTGTTCAATTAGTGTTTTAAAATTTCGATTTTTTACGATTTTCGGAAAAATTTAATACAAAATACGTCAGGAAAATATCTCACTTTACTCGGAGCTCTAAAATACTCGGCACGAAGTGCCTCGTATTTCAACATTGCTCCTCGTCAGTAATATATCATTTTCCTGACTTTCATGTAAATAACTATTTTCAAATTTTTTCACTGCAAAATTTTGATTTTATTTGACTTCAAACAAGGATGCTTCAAACTCAGGGGTCAGAACTTTTTACTCCGATAGTAGTCTCATGACTTCTCATATGAGTAATTTTTTTACGTTCAGACTATATGATTTTTTTGATATTATGGATGTCATGTCATGGAAGTTATTCAGACACCGACTCCGAAGGTCCCACCTAGGGCCTCAACCACATGTTTACATAACGCCTGAACTGGGATAGCTCCAGATAAAGAATAGTCAAATTTATTACACAATAATTGATTTCTCCATCACAACATCCAAATCATTCACTGCCATATTAATTAACTTTTGTCCATAAAACATAGCTTGAGCAATTTATGCCGATCATATGCCGATATAGAATATCACAATTCTTGATTTTAATAAATTATTTAATTCTTATTACCAGAAAACACAAGAGCTGTGATGTATCCAGGGGGTAAGCCTCTGACTCTCCTATCAATAATTGCCCCTCCTAGGGCCCCAAGCAAAACACATCGTAAAGAAACGTATTTTATTTAGGTACGATATACTTTTGAATCTCAAGAATGCTTGAATTCCAAAATAGAGTCCTCAGCGGTACTGAAACAGAGACACATAACCTCTCAAAATCTATACTTTCAGATGGAGGTATTTCAGGAATCTACGCTGAACTGCCTCTATTTGAGTTAGATGCTTATTGTAGTGTGGCTACCGAAAATATGAAGAAATGTAAATACGGGGCGGGGGTTCAAAAAACGTGGAACTTTTTACAAATGTTAAAAATAATATTATAGTAAAATATGATACAACGTTGTTTCACGATTCTGTCGGTCATCAGTCGTATCTGACCAGAATAAAATGAAAAAATTGATTGAAAAATTAGTTTCAAACGGCAAAAATTGAAAAAATTAAAAAGCTTACAAACGGAATAATAAATATAACTGGATTCACCATAGATCTTATATTAGATTAGATATAGATAAGACAAACCCCTTTGTTGTGAAGCAAACAATAAAACAACAACGTTTGTTTTCCTTTTATGGTGCCCAATAGGATACTACGCTCACGGATTAACAAGACCTTTCAACCATAGAGATTGGGTTTAGCAAAAGGAAAACAAACTTTTTTGTGCTTCACAACAAACTGCTCATGTATATGGCTATGTCCTATCTAATGTAATATAAGATCTATATGGGATTCACATACGCCAGGGGTCGGCAACCTTTTGAGACGGAAGAGCCAAAAGTAACAATTTACAAAATTTTCCAGTTCCCAATCGGCTGTCAGCTGTCCGTCTATTCTGTACTCCACCTATTCTCACTGTTCTCTGTCGAGTGTTTCTATCCTGTTTGCAGTATACATTTTTTTTGCAGTAAAATATTTTTTTATGAGTTGAAAATAAAATAATATGTTAATTATTAATATTTGCACATGGAATTGGACATCTTGACATTGAAAGAGCCGCATGCTCTTAAAATCTAATATTTTACGACTGGGGGTATCTCATACTCCCAGACCCCCCGGTTTTCCGATTGTTTACTTTTAAGGAGAGAAAACCATTTAGAATGATCAAAATAAAATTTTTTTGTTAATATAATAAATTTATAGTACAGTATCTGAGGAATATCTTCCCAAAATTTCAAAACGAAATTCGAAATATTACAGGCCTGAAACCGTATACCAGCCACTCGGGCAAGGAAATTTTTATTAAAAGCAAGTAAAATATTTCTATATTTCTTTTAACCCTTAATTACTATGGCGCGGTCACCATGACCGCGGCGACTTTTAATATGTGTGTATTTTAGGCCTAGTTCAAAATTACGAATTTAGCGTCTCAGTACCTTTAAGTTACATCATTCCCACTATGTTCACAAAATAAGGGCCTTGAAGATCACCTAGTTTTATAGTTAAAACGAATTAAAATAATCACGCGGTCTGTATGACCGCGCCATAGTATTAGTGTAACTTTTAATCTCCCATGTTTAACACAAATATATGTGTAGAACTAGTTTGATTTCGTATAATTTAGGTAAATTGTGTTAAAAATTGAATTAGTATGAATAGCATTTGTTTGTTTTGTTAGGAAATGTAAAGAAAAACAACAAAAATAATCAATACATTGTGGCATTATTCATCAATTGCATGGATAAATTGGAACATTTTAGGTGTTGTGATTTTTGCGAATTCAGTTTTTTTTCTTCAATTTTGTACTTTAGTTATAATTTCTCATCTATTAACTTTTGAAAATTATTATTAAATTGTTTAGAAATCCTTCAGATTAATTTAAAAAAATTCTTTTTCGTGTAATAGTATAAATGCATGCTCATACGGTACCTATATCTCTTTATATTTTTAAGTGTTAATAAAAGTTTAAAATTTATTACATTATAATTTTTTTTGACTTGCTAGAATAGCAACCAAGACATCTGTGATAAAACAATCCAAAAAATTAAAGTGTAGGTACATAAAAAAACAACAAATAAAGCGCGGTCTCTGTGACCCCACAATAGTAACAGTGTCACAATTATTTCACCATAGTTATTAAGGGTTAAATATATTTCTTTGCAAGAATAGCTGCCTTTACACACACGGGATTCCTGACGCGATTCATGACGTTCCAAGAACGACGCGAAAACCGACGTGCCGGGAACGCCCCGTTCCAAGAACGTCGTCCTATTTAAACACACACACCAGGCGTGTCGGCAGCCCTTTGTGAATTGGAGCGTTTCAAAACTTTGCCTTTAGACACACGCTCCAAACCCGCACGACTAGTCGCGTCCGCTCCGATCGCGTCAGGAATCGCGTGTGTCTAAAGGCAGCTATTAGCTGGTGTGTGTGTTTAAATAGGACGACGTTCTTGGAACGGGGCGTTCCCGGCACGTCGGTTTTCGCGTCGTTCTTGGAACGTCAAGAATCGCGTCAGGAATCGCGTGTGTGTAAAGGCAGCTATTGTGTTAAGTTTTAAACACATAAACCGGCTGTATAATGATCAAGCGTATCGTAATTGCTTCGACTTCAGTGTGACTAATTTATGACCAAATATATAAAAGCAGTCGAAATATTGTTATATTTATCCAAATTTATGATCAATAAAAAGCTAAAGTTGTAATAAATAATAAAATAATACATTTTCAAAATTTACAATACTTTTATAAAAATAACACTTTAAAAATAAAAAAAAATTAAAAATTAAGATTTTTCAAAATTGTAATTGTAGTTTGCAAATAATTACCGCAATAGGAATAAAAATCGATGAGAAATCAAAGGTGTACAATGTTACACGTGACAAGAATTGAATTAACCGATGCACGAATAGAGCGTCAGAATCTTCAAAACAGACTAAAATGGCTCTGCTCTCAGAAACGATAAATCTGAGCAACAACATTTGTTCGAAGTAGAAAAAGGACCTATTTATGGCTCTGGATTACCAGAGTAAGAAATTTTTATATAAATTTGACGTGAACCTGATTGAAATGGTACGATTAACTTTAAACCCATTTTACGCAAAACTACATTTTCAAAGTTGGTGTGCAGTGTAGCTCAAAAACTATTGGACCGATCATTACCAAATTTTGTATAAATATTTCTAGTATAATTATCTACTAAGTGAACCTAAGTGTTGGAAAAAAAATGCAATGGTAAGTACCTTTTTTGGTACAATTTTGTACACATTTTTTGTTAAATTTTGACTTTCTGTTAGCGTTCTTGTTAATTTGTTTTTTTTTTCACTAGTTTTAGGTTCAATTAATAACTACATATGTACTGATTGAATTTCTTCTTTGATTTGTTACAGATTCGAAATCTACATCCAGCTAGACTGCACACCAGAATCTAAGTCGCCCGACAACCAGCCTACATATCTCCGCCATTTTAAAAATTCTAGATGAAAAAAAATTATGTTATCATTCTTGAATGTTACAATAAAGTCATGATAAATTTTGAAAATCCTGCGATAATTCTTTCTCATTCTAAAAAATTCCTAAAAACCATCAATTATTTTTGTTCTAAATGAATTTCTCCCCTTAAGAGTACCCTCCAGACAGTGGCGGATCTACAAATTTACGTTACATGTTATTTCCTTGTCTTTTTTGGGATTAAGGTGTATAGTGATTATCAGAGTAAAAAGCGTGCATGTGGAATGCACACTGTAGGGTGTAGGGACAGTGAAAATATTTAGGGGGGGGGGCATCAAATTTAAATTGTGTCTAGGGCCTCTCAAGTGCTAATTCCGCCACTGCCTCCAGGTCAGGGAATTATTTTTTCAGAAAAAAATATAAGGTTTGTTCCAACCACGTACAAAATCGTTTGCAAACGGTAACCGTCATGCGCAATAAGTAAAAATCATGCGCAATAGATAAAAAGAGCGCCTTTTTATTTATTGTGCAGGAGCGTTACCGTTTGCAAACGATTTTGTACGCGGTTGGAACAAACCTATAGACTCCATTAGTGTGTCGTCAAAGGCCTAGAATATAGGATACACCAACCATACTACGCACATTACACTTTTAATTAATTCTCGTAGTACGGTTAGCCTATATTTAGGCGTTTCGATGTCACTATTCCTAATATCACCAATTTTTGTACTTATAAATAATCTTAGGTAAATTCTAAGGTATCTAATGATACTAGAATTATAGGAAAATATAGAATTTTAACAAAACTATTTGCCTCGGTAGTGCAGTTGGTCAAAGAGCAATTTCTGTTACATTTTATTTAGGAAATAAAATAATCAGACCTTTTTAACGGTTCCTAAATTTAATAAAAGGGCAAAAACAATTTTAAAGACAACACTTTATTATTATAATTAATTATACAGAATATTTCGATAAATCACTTTCGAGGAAAATGCAAATAGATAATAAATCTTATAAACAGCAGTTACGTATTAGTGAAGGTAATATTGTTTGTAACAATTCTTTTAAGTACAATGCATAGCCATATTTAAAACTACTCACTTATTAAAAGTCTAATTAAGCTTATTATTGCATGAATAGTATTTGTGTGCTTATAGTTTGCGTTTATGCCAAACACTTTCAACTAAATTGGTAGTGGGAAGATCTTTTAAATTTCAAAAATAATATAAATTCTATGAACAAGACAAAAGGGCAAACGTAAGTTCAAAGTTAATTTTTATAAAAAATAATTTACATAACAAATACAAAAAAATAAATAATATTTACACAGTTAAGTACACATAACAAAATATTTTTTAGTTATTTTTCAAAATCTAACGAACTTTCTCGTAATTTTGCAATTTATAAAAAACTCATTTGCAAGGTTCAAAATAAAATATAGACCCTGCAAACAATCTTGTGTTAGAAATAATTGCACAAATACAATATTTTGTTAAAATTACCATAGAAATTTTAAGAAAATGTTGAACATCTTTACAAATAATAAATTTTTTCGCTCTAAATGCTTTCGTTCCAATTTAAATCTGATGATGTTCCTAACCACTGTCACAAAGTTTGGTAATCATGCAATAAGCCAGGACCTGGATATAAACTTTGGCCCATATTTGACCCGCCTAGATGTGCATATCCCAATTGTGGCGGTACTACTGAGACGGAAGGAATATAGGATGACACTTTTGATTCACTTTCACTTTCAGATCCAGTGGAATCGGCATGTTGTTTATCGGAACCTCCTTGTCCACTGAAAATAAAAAATACGTGATGAAAATTCTTCAACAATAGGAAAATTACAGTGTGGCAAAAAAATTGCTTATTGTGTGTTAGGTGGATGTTTTTTTTTAATTTATGTAATTTGATTAGTTGGTGAATGTGTACGTGTGTTGGGTGGTTGCGGATGAACTCGGTTTGCTGATATCAAATTACCCGACGCAGCCCGCAGGTGTAACATGATATTTCAGTTTCTAGGCACTTTTCATGGAGAACCCAAGTGTAGGTGGTCTTCCTTCAACCAAGGGCATTTTGCTGTAGCGGTATTCTCGATTTTTATGTAAAACAATTCGTTATGAAGAGTTGAATGAATATTTCAAAAGCATTGTGACGTGAGATTGATGAATTTTCACGAAACAACTTGGACGAAAAGCTATTTTCAAATTCCTATCAACAAATAACTCGCAAATATGCGTGCCAACACAAATTAAAAGGTTTTGTTGAGCTTCTCCTTTAATTCCAATTAATTTTACAATCGCTGGATAATTTATGCAGTCACAATAAATCGGAACATTTATTTTCTAAAAAAAATATCAGGAAGACAAAACCTGCTATGTAACAAAGTGTTCAATATTTTTATAATAAAATTAGAGCTACTATTTCTATTTCCATACAACAGTTTCAAATTTTTTCAATGGAAAAATATCTGCTTACATTTTACTTGTTGCCAAGAAATTAAAGTGACATTTATGTTACAAATTAGCAACATTTTACAACTGTACGACACTTAAATCTTTCGTTAGTATTAAATACTGGATGTGTATTATTGCACAATTTTTGACGACCCCTAGCACCATTTTTGTTCCTTTGAAAAATCTAAGAATTGTGCCCCTTTTGACTGAAAAGTCAATATCAATTTATTGCTACGCCATTGAGTGCTCCTAGCAACATTCAAAAATATTTTAGAGAAATTCAGTTTCCGCTTTTTTACAAAGCTATCAAAAAATGTTCCAAAAAAATAACATTTAAAAATTATTGCATTTGAAAGTTTACCCGCCTCCAGAGACGATGTAACCGTCTTCAATGTGTAGAAGTTATCCACCCCAAATTTTCAAAAAAATATTCTTACAGTGGTCGACAAAAAAAGAACAAAAATGTGACACATTAGCAGTAGCTGGGCGGGTGTTCTGTAAACATATGGGTGCCACTTGTCACGTTATTTGCCGGTTTTACCCTGAGAAAGGTTCTTCTTTTAAATGAGTGTTTGTTTAACAATTATTTTATCTTGTCAAAAATTTTGCTTTCACAAGGTAGGTAGGTATACCCAACCGGATTCTGAAGCCCTAAGAAAACTCGGTAATTGCAAAAACATTTTTGAAGTATATTTTAAATTTCTAGAAGAAACTTTAGAAGGGCGAAACTCAATTCTGATCTCAAAAGTTTATCCAAAGTGAAATAATAACGGAAATACTACTAACATTTCAATTTTTTAAATGACAAATTTAACTTTCACGTTTATTAAATTTTTATTTTAATTAATTCGATCTTGACCTTATTTAATTGGTTACTTAAGAAAAATTCGCTTTTACTTAATCGATGATTTATGTTTTGTGTATACTTATTAATGTTTTTGAAGTCTGTTTCTGTCCGATAGGCTACCTAAAAAGGGCAACGGAAGTTTTAAAGTGTAAAAAATTTACAAATTACTGGTTAATATTTCACCATTCATATCGAATTTTTGGTGTCGAGTGGCGGAAGTCAAAAATAGCAACACGCGCTGGGCTATTCTCAGTTTCCAGGCATCACTCGACACCACTAGAAATAGAAATATAGCAAACTTAACACCCATAGCATGTATTTGATATTTTTAAG
Source organism: Rhagonycha lutea (assembly GCA_958510855.1). Classification (NCBI taxonomy): domain Eukaryota; kingdom Metazoa; phylum Arthropoda; class Insecta; order Coleoptera; family Cantharidae; genus Rhagonycha; species Rhagonycha lutea. The sequence continues at coordinate 86,986,132 of OY294036.1, forward strand.
AGGCTCACATATGTTCGAAAAATAACGCATACGATAAGAGCCAAAAAAAATTCGTTGTACTTAACATTGCAAAAATTGCTCGAGCCGAAAAATTAGCATTTAATTCGAGCAATGAAGTTCGAAGTTGTTATATTGAGGAAAAAAAAACGCGACTTTTATTCTTTATTAATTTCACTAACGATTGATTACGGGCAAGTCATTAAAATGAAAATACAAAAGGCGCGTTTCATCAGAAACCAATGGTGGTTTCCCTGAAAACAACCCTTACCCCTGACACAAACAAGGGCGCTGGCGGTGTCGGGTTTCTCCAAAACAACAGTCTGTTCAAACATTACTTCAAATCCATTTATTTTCTTCTCGTTTCATCGACATTGCGCGTATCCCATTTTAGCAATAATTAAGAAACCAAAACCCAAATGAACAATTTCTGAAAAAGGGTAACAAAACAGCAGACCAGGAATCAGTGTTGACTAAACAAAGAGCGGCGTAATTTCCCATGAATTTTTAATTGGTTACACTTTTTGTCTTGCATTAGCTTCAAGTATGTTTGTAAAAAAAAGCACGATTGCGGTCAAAATTGTGGTGGTTCAAAAGCTGTTTAATGGTGTCAAATGTCAGGTCATATGATTCAGATGCTATTTCTAGCGTCGCCGTCGACTTCAACTAACCTGGCGTCGTTTCTAGTCCACTTCTCTAATTTCAAAACGAAACCTATATATCTTTGTTACGTCTTAAATACGAGCCAGAAATAAAATTGTGTTGACTACACATTAAAACAGTCTTCAATTTGACCATGTACCAAAAACTAAAATTAATTGAAGTTTTGTTTATAAGTAGGATTTTTTTACTAAAATTCCAATTTTCGTTTTGGAAAATATTCTCTTTGTTTCGTCACGAATGACGAGTTCTTAGACAAAATGAAAGTAAAAGTTTAGTTTCTATTTAGGTTTTCCTTTAAGAGGGATCAAACTTATAAGGTTTCAATTTGTAATTTAAAACTTGGAGAATAATCAAGGTGTGTCTAGTTTATCTTTCACTTTTTGAAGGGTGGTTAAATAAATTAATATTGATTAACGGACCCCCAATATTTTACATGAAAAAATTGCTATTAGCTTCGGTGTTAATGCTTTACCTATCTTTATGTTCGGCTGCCCGATCTCTTTGTCTTCTATTTTTAAACCAATTTGAAACTTGTGTTGTCGTTAAACCTGTGGCTTCTGCAAGTTCTCGCTTTTCTCTCGGACTAGGATAAGGATTATGTGAATACCATTCTCTTAATACGCTTCTCGATTTTTCTTTAAAACAGTAACTCGTTTCTTCTCCATCCCAAATCGTTCGTGGGAGTGGAAATTTTCTTCTAACTCGGTATTTGCCTACTGCTCCTAAGGGTCTTCCTGAAAACAACAATCCAATAATTTCAAAACTTTTAATTAAAAAAAGGCAAACCATTACCTCTTAATCGTTCGGCTTCCATATAATGAGCTTTCAACCAAAGTGCTTGCAATTTGGAATGGTTGTGCAGACTAAAATTGTGACTTTCTAATATTCGATACAGGTCTTTGAAATTTCCTTTGTGAAATGCTACGATTGCCTTAGCTTTTAAAACGGATTCGTTATTGTGAAGTTTGTCGCACGATGGTAATGACCATAGAAATCTACCTAATCGTTCCACATTTCCGGCCTGTTGCAGTACCTAAAAAAAAGTTACTTATTTACAAACAGAAATTCAAAATTAAATTAGCATGAAAAAATTCGTGTGGCAGTGTTTTAAATCAATTTTATATTCTTCGTTAAATTGACCATGTCATATCTGAAGCCATTAGATTAGAAATTAAATTAATACTTAAAATTCCTCAAATATTGTAAGCTTCTTGGACAACTTTGTAGCTACAGAGAGATGGTCTTCGAAGATAAGTGACTAATTCAACTTGGTTATTTTGTAAATACAAGATTATAACAATGTTGACATCTTTTCAGTTCAAGATATTTTATGTACAAGTTTTTCAAAAACATTGATTAACACTGAAGAAATTTAATTTTTAGATTAGGTATGTAGGTACATATGTCCAATTAGGATAATTTTTACATAATCAATTTATAACTATGTTGTCCTACTCACATTACTGTGATTCTGTAGTCGGGAATTCAAATGCAGATAAAATTGTTAGTTTGCTATAAATTATTATCGGCTATAAATTTTTAATAAGTGATGTAATATTAGAAAATTAGAAATAAATACCAGTCGATAAACCTTATCAAAACCTTGTACTACACGAGCAAGTGGTAATTAAAAATTGTAACATATTTTATTTCAAAAAAAGTAACATGGCAAATAGAATTTTTTAGAAATAATAACGAAAAGTTTGTTAGCCTATTATTAATTTATTCAAGTTTCTCATTTAATTTAAAAATATATAGGTGCATTCGTAGAACACCTGTTGTTTTTATAAAATTTTTATTAAAATTAATAATTTTGCATAACTGAAAACACAATGATTTATAAAGAAAAACTTAAAATTATTACACAGTCCAAGTCGCTAATATTCACTACACCAGATAAGCAACGAGAAAATTAAATTATATTTTAAATTAAACATTTCATTTTGATTTATTACTATGTTTTAGACCAGGAATGGTAAACAGCATCTGATTAATGTGCCAAAATAAGACAAAAAGTACACCAAGGTATCGATTTGCGTCCGGGAAATAGTAATGCTGGGAAAATGCGACGTACACCAACGCAAATCGAATCAATACCGTCATAAGGAATTTTAATCAGTTTATGTAGAAATAAATAATATTACCAGTAGGTACAATACATTGACACCAACAATTTTATTTAATCTTGACTTGGGAAGTTTTAAAAATATAATAGCTTACTTTTTAATTACAAAAAAATATCGCAAATTTTAATTTATTCACGTATTGTTTGTCTTTTCTATTGCCAAAATAAAAACATTGAAGGTGGTGTGACATTAAAATGCAACGCAATATGAAATGTTCTAGGTGTTATTAATGTTATTTTTCGATACAAATAATAAATTACAGTTGCTAAAATCTACCAATATGAAAAACCATCAAATGAGCTGATCAGACTGTATTGTTGAATTTTTTTATATTATGCTTGCGAAAATCTCTAAAGAAAAGCGTCAAATTTGAACATTTTGAAATATCAAAACACCTCAATTCAGTAATTCTTGTTGGTGCTTTCTGGAAATCACCATCAGTCACTAGTACCAAGTAATTTCTGGAAATGACTATACTATGATGTTTTCTAGATTTTATTGATGCTATGCAGTTACTTACTGTCCTAAATTAATTAAAACTATAGTCACAGTTCTGTCTTCCTGCTTTATGTCAATTTCACATACATATTTTATTATCTGATACTATAATGATACGGTTGATTTGAAGCTCGTTGATTGGTTCATCATGTCATCTGCAGTGAATATAAAATGCGATGTTCTTGGATTTCCTATTATAAATTCATTTTGCGTTGGTTTAGATTTCCTACGGAAATACATAATAATATCTTTTAAAGTTTGAAATTTATCCGTTTCAACTGGACGCCTTTAATCTAATTTATTTTATTCAACTGTTTTACGCAATTTACTGATAATGGAATGAATGTATTATCAAACTCCGTAGAATATTAGCTTGAAAATGCTTATTTTCTTTTTTTTTCTCTCTCTGCCCTTTTACCCTAATTAACAAAGGCTTTTGATCGCAGATTACACCCCTGTAGTTTGCCATTGCCTGCCGAGGGGAGACAGTCATAATATGATTTTTACTTCTCCCAGAGTCGAACCGAATTTTAATACCTACAAAATTGTCTAAATACAGGCAATAACTCTAGATTTGAAAACATTTTCTCATAACGAGCATACATTAATTTATTAAAACCAGATTTGTTTATAAACGCCTTATTCTATATTATTATGTAATTAATCCATTTGAGAGCAAGGATGCGTGGCGTGAACGCAACATTATTATTATACTTAAACAATTTTTTCTAGATTGTTAGGTAAAATAATTTATTAGAAAAAGTCCTTGGTCGTTAATGGGTTAATAGTTATGCTATATTAAATATTACTATTATTATCTATATTATTGGAAAAGGAAATATACTGCGCGCGTAGGCAAGTTTGAAAATGGTAAAATTAGGTATAGGAATGATAAATTATTACTTTTTACAATATGGTGTAAATAATATACGCATATCCAAAATTTCAAAGTGTTTTTAATTGTTTTACTCCTTTTTAAACCTGTACTTCAAAAATTCTCCTTTGCATTCTTTTAGACTCCATTGTACTCATTTTTCGTGAACCGTTACCTCCTATTTTTTAAAAACGAAAGACCTTTTTCTAGCTTTTTAAATATTGAGAGTAACCCTGCGAGATTTTTAGGATAGGGGGTTTAAAAAGGTCATTCGTTGTGACCAGGACTCGGAAGTTATAGCACTAAAAAAGTGTACTTTTAGCGCTTTAATATGCACTTAAAAACACCAAAATTAGCGCTATAAATAGAACTAAAAAAATAAAAAATATGCAAAATAAATTTTGCATGAAATGAAACCAACAAAATTTCAAAAAATTTTAATAAAACTTAATAAAAATTTTGATTATTTTTAACCCTACAGAGCTCACGTGAAAAAATCCCACCAGTGAATACTTGAGGGTTGTCAGGCCCATACTTTAACAGGCCTTCTTTTCATAGTTTGAGAATTTTTCAAAATATTTTTATATAGAAATCGATAATTGACATTTATAAACATAAAATATTTATTAATATTTGTGATAAAGTAACTACAAATTAATACAAATGGCATTATTACGTAACATGCGCATGTAAGTGCACAAAATGAAACAGCGTATGCCTGTCAAGCCTCACGTATGTTCTGTAGGGTTAAATGAATTTTAGATTTTTCTCAATTTAATAAATTTTATAGAATACATTGCATTATATAAAATAATATGATAGTAAGGATTTTACATAGATGTTTATATAGAAGGCTAGATACGCGACTCCTAATACATGCAATGTTATAGAAGTGAAGCCTCAAGGTCGCTGGCGGCCATTTGTTGGGTTGGCAAAGTCATAATACATTTCAATCTCACTTGTTGTAACATGAGTAAATTTATAGTATTCAAGCAGGAATGTAATATTAAATTTATTTATTAATTGAATAATACAGAATAACAGCAAAAAAACAATTCAAAATATTTTTTAGGTTTTATTGATTTTCAAATATAATACTAATTTATTTAATTTATGCCTTTTGGCATTAATAATTTATCTATAATCATATAATCTCTCACAAAAAAAACACTGTAACAAGCATTTTCTTACATTCCTTGCCAACCCGACAAATGGCCGCCAGCGACCTTGAGGCTTCACTTTTGTGCACGAGTTAGTTATCTAGCCTTCTATATAAACATCTATGGGATTTTATGAACTACTACACGTAGGTACTTGGTCCGGCTTTGGAACATTTCCGATTCTACCGATTCGAATCCGATTATACGATACGTCTGATATAATTTTAAAAATAAGCAAATTCTTGGAATATGTACATACCTATTATTTGAAAATCATAATACGTGTTAAAATAGTATTACATGTTTGTTTTCGTTGGCCTATTCGTATGCGGTCAAAAAAATTTTTTTCATTAACATTCTGCTTCAATTAATATGTAAAAATATGCATGTAAATAGCACGTAAAACGCAAAAATAGCAAAATAGCATTAAAAACCATAAATATGCAAAAATTAGCATTATAAAATTTCGTATACGCGGCATCAGGGAAGTGTGAAACAAATTTGTGTCTTACTTCGAATATTCTAGGACTCTCCAGAAAAAATATGCATTTGCTAGAACTTTCGAGTAGGGCTGGGCGATTGTTAAATTTAACAATCGAAAATCGATTGTGTAAAAACAATCGATTATATCGATCAATCGATTAATCGATTAATCGGAAAATCGATTAATCGATTAATCAAACAATCGATTAATCGAAAACAATCGAACAATCGATTAATCGATTAATCGAAAACAATCGAATAATCGAACAATCGATTAATCGATTAATCGAAAACAATCGAATAATCGAACAATCGATTAATCAATTAATCGAAAACAATCGAATAATCGAACAATCGATTAATCGATTAATCGAAAACAATCGAATAATCGAACAATCGATTAATCAATTAATCGAAAACAATCGAATAATCGAACAATCGATTAATCGATTAATCGAAAACAATCGAATAATCGAACAATCGATTAATCGAAAACAATCGATTAATCGAACAATCGATTAATCGAACAATCGAACAATCGATTAATCGATTTTTCGATTAATCGATTATTTCAAAAATATTAATCGATCATCGATTAATCGATTAATCGATTAAATAATCGATTAATCGAAATAAATTCCCAGCCCTACTTTCGAGCCCTGGTTGTGACTAATATTAGAAAAAAAAGTTAAAAATTTAGGAAATAGTAAGAAAGAGGTCGATAAATTAGAAAAGGGTGTCGCGAAATTTGAATTGTTTTCGTTAATATTGAAAATAACTCTGAATGATTTTAGGATAGGGGGTAAAAGAAAGTTTTCTGTACATTAAAAGAAAAAGGGAAAAATATACTGATATGATTTTTAGGGCAATTGCGGACTGCACCGATGGTCAAAGGGTCACATAATCTGACATGTGGATTGCACCGGGTTCGGTTAGGGTCAGTATGCGGACTGCACCGATGGTCAGTAAGTAATCTTTTTTAATTCCATTAAAGGATTGAGGTATTTAATTTACTACAGAGGTATGTAAATATTTAATACAGATTGTATTTACATTTTCTGGTTTTCATTGCTTGATAATGTAAAACTTATAGCAATAATTTATGGGAAACCCTCATTTCATCCATGATTTAGGTTTAGGGGACCGCTAAAAGAGAGATTCACCGGTAGAACTTAGGTTAGTTAGTTAAAATTTTACGATTTGCTACCATTCTATTGGTCCATAATTTTTTAAATAAATTTTGATTGGCTTTATTGGAATTGGAATTACACATTTGCGAAAATTTTTTTAGAAGACTGCGCTTATGGATTAGGGGTCGTTCATAAATTACGTCACGCAATTTTAAGCATTATATTCAACCCTCCCCAACTGCACAAAAACGTAGACTTACCTCCAAATATTACGTTATGCACCCTTCAACCTTCCATCTTTCAATATTTTTTTTTTATTAAGCAAAACCCAAAGAACCGTACCTATTTTTACCCGACTGCCAAAAAAAAGAGGGTTATGTTTTTCGAGTGTATGTATGTATTTTATTAGGCAAAACAAACATCGTTAGTTAGTTATGTTCTCAAAATGATTTACTTTTTAAACCAATAACAGCCACCGTTGATTTTGAACTTGATATTCATGTAAGCATTAAGAGCAATGTCCAGTGCTACCCCCTATACAGTGTGAATATTTGTGTTTTATGTCATTTATTTCCAGGACGTTACAAAAATTTAAATAATTGCTAGCATTGCAAAATCTTTCAACCTTTTTTTATGTAAAAAAGGTAAAAGAAATTGATTTACTTATTTGAACATCGCGTAATTCGAAAACTACGGTTGGAAGGGGGGGAGATTCCCATGTTCTAATTTTCGAATAACATGGTTTTCTAATAAATAAATCAACTTCCTTTAGCGTGTTTATATAAAAAAGTGTTGAAAGATTTTGTAATGCTAACAATTATTTAAATTTTTGTAACGTCCTGGAAATAACTGACAGGAAACACAAATATTCACACTTTATAGGGGGGGTAGCACTGGACATTGCTCTTAACATGTTTGGGAAAATATTGAACTTATTGGATTCCGATTTCATTTAAGCCAAACGTGGTATAGAAAAATTCAAAAAGTAGGTTTGGTCGCAGAATATTAAAACGATCTTTCCGAAATTGGTCAATGGTTGCTCTTCTCGTTTGGTTTGTAATATTTACATCCAAACCAAGTTGATGCCGCTTATAGTGAAGATTTAATATCGATAATGCCAGACGATGCACGACTGAACACCTATTCCGATTATATATTTCGAACCTATATTGATGCAGATTCACTTTTTCCATCAAAGCTCTGAGCAGCACGCACATCAAGTATATACCGGAATACGAATACCTGTGAGTCGTTTTATAACGTATTTAGTTCACATTTTTATAACTCCACCCGCCGATTTACACCTTCTGAGATATTAAAAATGATGCAAATTAAAACATACCTAAGAATAAGGTGAGTATTGGCACAGTTAATGCCGTCAGCCCGAGATCTATGATTTTTCCGAACCCGGGCAAGAACTTGACATTGGCGCCCCTTTCCTCCAGTATTTGAGTTTAAAGATTTCAAAAATCTCACGAAATATAATTTGGTGCTCCCTTGAATTGCCTCGCGCGACAGGTGCTCTGGTTAGCCCCCCCCCCTAGATCCAGAGCTAAATGCCATTACAGTTAGTAAACAAGCCAAATTACAACATTTGATCGACTTGTATTCTGACAAAACAATTACCAGGATCCAATTTATAAAAATTCGAATTTTTTTCAATAAATAATAAATTAAAATAAAATTAAATATTTTGGCCATCTATTAGTGTTATTTTAAGTTTTTCAATAGTGTTTGGGACGACTCCTTGTATACGTCCTTGTTTCATTTTCAGTAAAAAACATTACGGGCAAGCCTTACAAGATTACTGGTAAGTCTTTGACTTACAGGGATTAAGTATTTATATCGGTGCAATCCACATCTGACCATCGGTGCAATCTACATATGACCCTCGGTCAAAACCCCCCAAAAAAGGATTAATTTCTTTCCATCGGTGCAGCCCACATAGGGCGATGGTAAACTCAGCCGCTTAACAGAAAGGCTACTAATCCTACTAGGTAAACTCAGCCTGCTAGAAATTTTCTGCCTTAATCTTCACAGATAAACTCAGCCGGTAAATACCTAAGCCTTGCCATACAGGGTGGCCCCAAATATCAGATGGCTGCCTATTCCAGGACCGTACCTACCTTAGGTTAGGACGGTTAGTTAATTAATAATTGCCATACAGGGTGGCCCAAATATCATATGGTTGGTACTTTTACGCAGTACTAGCAACGGTACTAGTATAATGTAGTGTAGTGTAAGGACTAAGAAGTTAGTAAAGTTAAAAGTTAGTTAGAAGTTTTGTTTAAACCGAAATACAGTTCATCACATACAATGGAAATTGTCAAAAAGATAGTTAGCCAACGAGGAAAATATAATGCTATTGAAAAGCGCATATTACATTGAAAAGAGAGATCCACTGGCCGAACTTAGGTAAGTGTTAGCTAATGATTTATTTTAATGAGGGAACCGTGAAAAGCTAGATCCATCGGTCGAGCTTATGTTAGTGTAAGGAAACGATTTTTTTTAATGAGGGGACCGTTAAAAACTAGATTCACCGATCGAGCTTAGGTTAGTGTTAGAAAACGATTTTTTTTAATAAGAGGACCGTGAACAGAGAGTTCCAACGGTCGAGCTTAGGTTAGTGGTAGGAATCGATTTTTTTTAATAGGGGGTTCGTGAAAAGAGAGATTCACCGGTCGAGGTTAGGTTAGTCGTGGTAAGAATCGATTTTTTTTAATAGGGGGGCCGTGAAGAGAGATTCACCGGTCGAGCTTAGGTTAGTGCTAGGAAACGATTTTTTTTTTATGAAAGGACCTTGAAAAGAGAATTACACCGGTCGAGCTTAGGTTAGTGTTAGAAAACGATTTTTTTTCATGAGGGGACCGTTAAAAGAGAGCTCGAACAGTGCGAGCTTAGGTTAGTGGTAGAAATCGATTTATTTTTAATGAGGGCACCATTAACAATCCACGGTGGAGCTTAGGTTAGCGTTCAAATTTTTAGGGACGGCGAAATGGGGTGTATTCAGTGTAATGTAGTGTAGTTTTAATATTTCAATATTTTTTAATTTTTTTGTTAACTGAATATAGCCAATATAACCTTCAAATGACAGCATATCATATTACTTTGTTAAGGGGGCAAATCAATAGGCGCTGAGCTTGTGTCAAGTTCAATTCAAAAACGAATAATCGTAGAAAGCTGTTTTTTATAAAAGATGACTTAAAACTGAATATAGCCAATAACCTTCAAATTACAGCATATCATATATTGTGGCAAGCCAATAACCTTCAAATTACAGCATATCATATATTGTGGCAAATCAATTGTGACAATCTTGTGGGCAAAATGTGCGCAATATATAAATTCTTTTTTTCTTTATTATGTCGGTTGCAAATTTGCTCACGTATGTTGCTCGGAGCAAACTCGCTCCCGCATGTCAGCCCAAAATGCGAACCATCAGTTGATAACTGTAATATGTACCTAACTATATATTTTTTATCAATTTTTTCATTTTTGTTTTTTATGAAAGATGACTCAAAACTGAATATAGCCAATAACCTTCAAATTACAGCATATCATATATTACTTTGTTAAATTGTTGATTGAAGAACTTAAAAGATACGCAGCCTTACGAATAAAAACGTGTCGAAAAAAAATGAGTCGAGATGTAGGTGACGTTAACATTGATTATCCTTCAGCGTTGATTGAATGAATATTTATAATTATTCTATTCTACCAATCAACGCTAACGTCCACATCTCGACCCATTTTTTTCGACACGTTTTTGCTCGTTAGGTTGCGTATCTTGTTAAATTCTTCAATATTTTTAAACATTTTTAAAAACACTACGTTTTTAAGATTTTATTATAAAATTGGTAGTATTGATTAATCTTAGCCGCCATAGGTGCAATTAGGGGGGGCTAGGCCCCCCCAAAATATCCCAATTTTTCGTTATTTTAAATGTTTGAAAACATTTTTTTAGCCCCCCAAACTTTTGACCCTAGTTGCGCCTATATTAGCCGCTTAAGACTACCAGGCTGAGTTTATCTAAGCAGATTAAGCCTAAGCTTAATCCGAGAGGATTAAAATACCTTAAGCGGATTAAGACTTCCAGGCTGAGTTTACCTATGCAGATTAAGCCAAAGCTTAATCCGAGAGGATTAAAATACCCTTAAGCGGCTGAGTTTACCACTGCCCTCTACATACGTCCGATTTTTACCCTCAAAAATTCACTTCAAAGGCCGCTGTACCAGTTTCATGCCGGTACCAGAGTTTTTCTCTTCCTCAAGGGTCAGTGGATACAAACAGACGAAATAACAAAGCAGCAATTCAAAGTTAACACCTTTTATTAAATAAAAATGTTCAATTGCGGAAATTTGCATCAGTTTATATATGTGGCAATAAATCTGCCTCGAACCAAATGTGTAAATGGTGTAACAATTAAGAATCCAAGCGACATTTAATTTCTTCATAAACAGAAGCTAAACTTGGATATTTAATTATTAGTGTAAAATAATGTGTCAATTTAAATCAATTATACAAAATTTCTCTAATAAATTCATTTAAGACACAATTTGTCATTTAGTTTTGAATTTATTAAAATAAAAAATAATTTCTACCTTACAATTTTCAAATTTGTAAATTTTCGCTCGATTGACTACGCCACTGGAGTTCGCATCTGTTGTAACTGCCACCGATGTTCTGCTACTAATAATCGCGTAGAAGTGCCGATCCAGTTTGTTTTCTTCTCCAAATCAATTCTTTAATTGCTAATTAAACAATCGTTGTCTGAGACAACACCCAGGTAAGCAATTCTTTTGATTATCGATTTATCTTCGATCATCAAATGTGTACGTAACCTCAAATGTTCAAAGCACACGTGTAAATTTTAATAACCAACTTTTTGCAGATATTTGATCTACAGATACCTCGCTTCATTCGCGATACACAATTCTCACTAATTACACGCCGTACGTAATTACAAGACTCTGGCTAAATTTGTTCACTTGTGTGAACTCGCAAATTTTATTCTTTGAGTTTTTTGGATCAAGAGGCCTCGCACGAGCTCCCAATTTGAGATCCACCAAAGAACTCCACGTGTTCCCAGTTTGGTCTCCACTCAAGAACTGCCTGCTCTCCTCCTTTTTCTTTTGCTTGTTGTTCCCCCGTATTCAAATTTGGTTTTTTTGAAGTGGGAATTTTTATTCTTATGAGCGAAGTCGTTTCTTCTTTGCAGGTAACATAAAGCTTCCATTCGCGTACGCACCGAAATATTATTAAAACTTTGTTTTTAGGAATCTGTTATCAACTATTCAGCACAAATTTTGTATTTTACAAATAAACTTAAATGTGTTAGTTTTATGTGTAAATCGGTTACAAATTGATGGTTTTTGTTAAACTGATGTAAATATCGCTTTTTATACCAGTCAAATTAACTGGCTACTGACTTTAATGCAAATGAAGTCAAATTACCACCTTATCAGTCTGCTTGGACCCCTAAATTAAGAAATATCACAACAATACATATAAATTTTATAAAATTTTAGTAAAAAAAGGTCGATTTTTTACTTATAAATGAAATTCCATTCCTACTATTTTTGTACAAAAAATAGTTGGTCACCTTACTTAAATTTAAGCATTTCTGAAAAGAACCATTACAAGAACCTTTAGTTTTGGCATCGAAAGTATACTTTGGTGCATACATTTTGGACAGCATTGTATATTATGCAATAAGGGAGTCTAGTGCAACTTTTCAGAGCAAAGGGAGTTCATTTTCCCGAAATAAAGTCTAGCAAATAAACCTGCCCACATGATGAAACGAGACTGTCATTGCCTTGTAGTTAACGCAGTTGGATGCGAATGCAGGGTACCGGGTTCAAACCTGGGGAGAGTCAAACTTTCTTATGACGAAGTCTCCGTGCTTCAGAGGGCACGTTAATCCGGCGGTCCCCATAAGTTGACGAATTGCCACAACAAAAAACAGGGCTATAGGCACATCTGAAGGTTAGCCTAACAAGCTGCTACTGGATGTAAAACAACTATAGTCCAAAACTCGATATGCCGACTACTTATCAACCCGTCTAGCCAGAGTGGTGAGTTATGGCCAAAACCTCCATTACTGGAGAGGCCTATGGCCCATGAGTGGACTAGGGTAGGCTGAAGAAGAAATGATGAAAAACCATTTTCACCATTTTTGTAAAAAAGTTTACTTTGATGCTTCCGCTTCTTCAGTATATTGTTCTAAATGATAAGTTAAAATCTAATATAATTAATCTTTATTATTTTTATATTACTTGATAATTTTTAAATATAAAGAAGATGCCAATAAAGGAGAAAAGATAAGAACATTCCTGATAATGATTGAAAAGTAAACTTATTTATGTGTAAAAATTGCAGGGAAAAGTGCCATAAATCGAGTTATATGGCATTTCATATTTTTCACCGCCCTTCTTGTTATTATATTTATATTCAACTACAAAATCACAATATATTTCAAATTAAAAATTAATAAAAACACGTCTATTTTTCACAAACCATTAAAATTCTTTATATTTCACTCACATCAGCAGCTGCTGTTCTATCAATTTTATAGTAGAAGTGTAATAGGCAGTAGGTACTAGCTGCTAGAACTAAACAATTTCGTATGCACATAAAATGGGAAAATCTTTTAATTTTTTTCTCTGAATTGCACCATTTAACCAACCACACGTTTTGGTTTAAAAATATTGCTTTTAAAATTTTTTTATGTGGCCCGCGGTCAAATTTTCATCTGCAATCTGGCAGATAACCAAAAAATTTGTCCACCCTTATTGCTGTATTATATTATAATATGGGGCAAAAATCCTAGCACATGACATATTTCTATAAAATAGACAAAAATTTCATATAATTATAGGAAACACAACATGAACTGAAAATATAAAAATCCACTTTCAATGAGATTTCTGAGAAACTCGAGCAGTGGTCGTCAACCTAGTCCGCTAATAGACATTTCAAACTTTCATTGCTGATGGTAGTTGTTCTAATAATTATTCAGCGAGTACCTACTTCTCGAAATGTATCTACTCGTGAACGAGGGGGCAACAAGTGAGCAAACCTTAATTTGCAGGTCTCGTCAGTTGCAAATATAGTGTTGAAAATTATCATCTATGTCAGCTTACTCAGTCTAAATAGTTTCTAGAGTCTCAACAATGCCAAACTGCTGCAGCAACAGGACTATTATGTCATTATTTATCGAAAAACTTAATCTTCTTCTCTATTTTCTTCTACAAATTTTGCGTTAAATTCTGCTATTGCATACCGGTGAGTTGTAAGCAGGCCCGTAGCCAGGATTTCATTTCGGGGGGGGCACTTGTAAAAAACCTTTTGTAAAATGTAAAATTTTCGGATTTTCCCCTTCCATTTTCTTTGTCTTTTCAACATTTCGGGGGGGGGGGGGGCACGTGCCCCCAAGTGCCCCCCCCCTGTCTACGGGCCTGGTTGTAAGAAAGTTTACCATCAAGAAAGATATAGAAAGGGGTGGTAGGTATTCAAAGATTGACGACTACTGGACTAAACGATTTGAAACTGAAGCGTTCAATTATTGTGGATGGAGATAAAAACAATTGTTTGAAAAGAAATTAGAATGAAAGTGTCAAGACAATATTGGTTAATAAAGCCACACCACCGTGATTCAATAGAATATCAAACAGAAGGAATTGTTTTATAGACAATAAATGGCCATCCTGTCATTTGGCAGACAATAATAATTTCAGTGCCGTAGCGAGGTTTTGTTTGCAGTTACACTGACAATAATTATTTTTAAGATCTTTTTTAATGGATTATTAAGCTTAATAATAATAGTCCAATCCATACTATGGATTTGGCACATCAGGGCCGAGATTACTTGCTGAACTTTGGTCTTTTTGAAAAATAAATTTGTGGTCTATATGCAATCCATATGGGTACGTTTGGCACATCAGCGCCTGAGTTATTTGCTGAACTATTCTCTCTTTTTTTGAATTATTATGCTTATGGTTAAAGTGGTTTGGATTCAGAAATATAGAAAAAAAAAAAAGAAACATAAATGTCGCCCAATTGATTGTTGGACAAAGGAGTTCGGCTAAAATGACAGTGAATCCAATAAATTAAGTGTAATACATATTAATTATTATATGTCATCATTCTTATTGGTTATCGACACCTGAGATTATTAATCATGACGTGAAGAATTTTATTTAATGTGTAATATTCTTGTTAGTCATTGACACCCATCAAGAAACATTAGGAATCCACAAACTTAGGAATGTGACATTTTGTAACGAATAGAACGTATAATAAACTGTGTTTTGAATTTTCTTTTACAATGAATTATTTTAATGTAGTTTTTTACACTGTAATTCAAACGTCAATTGAACCACTGTCCTTTCGCTTATGTTGAACATCTTTCCAATATCGACTGAATCTGGCTTTGTCGATTGTTATTTTGATTTGTACCTATGCAAATTTTATGAAAAAACTTAGTATTTTGGTCAATAAGGACAATCACTTTGTTAAATAAAATTACATTATTTCAATAATCTATTAAGATACAGGAAGTGGTAATGACTAGCATGAATGGATTATCGAGATTCATATTGCCCATTATAAATAACAATAATAAAATTTGCTGTTGTGAAAATTATTTTAGAGTACTTCAGGCAAAGTTTTTGGGAATGAAAAGATGTGTGAAAAAACTGCTGATAAGATTTTTGACAAGAAGTGGATAAATCGAGCAAATATTATGTTACAAGTGATTGTAAAATGTATGGCAGTAAAAATGAAAGTGTACCGTGTATTTGTTGATTTCATTGTTGAATGAATAGAAGGAAATATGTATGTCATGGAATATGTAAACATTGTATTAATCGTTAATAAAGTAATGCATATACTAGAACATGTTCTAAAAAAAATTTTTCCTATCAGTATTTCAACATGGGTGTTTTTATTGCTAGCCTAGTATGTGATTAACACTTACTTAGCCAATGAGAGGAATTAATTTTGAATGTAGGTAGCAATTGTCCAGATTATCTGTTACATTGCAACTACAGGGACACTACAAATTTTGGGAAAATCGATTAATTTGACAAAAAAGAGATCATAATATAGTGCGTTCTAATTTCTTTTAATGAACAATCCTTTGGGCTAAAATCATACTTGACAGTTTTTATTACGTCTACTTATCATTTTCGACATTTGTTTTGACTGCATCATCATTAAAATTTGTGTAAATGACCAGGAAAGTTAACTGGGTTTAAACCGTAATATTTTGATGTGTAGACTGTCTATTATGGTTTCAATACTCTTTGTTCGGATTTGTATGTCCGACTTCAGTCATTTAATTTAACACTTTTCAAAAGTGAAGAAAAAATTGATATGCAGCCGTTTGGATTCAGACATACATTTACAACATTTTCTGTGTATTTTGGTAAGTTTGACGTTGACGTTGCGACGGATGTAACAATTGTAAAATCCGTTTACATTACAAATATGTATGAAATTAATTGATTGATTTGCGTAGTAGTTTTTTTTTAATTCCGACATTTTTTATGGATGTTGGCTCTGGCTGATCAACCACCTGCGAGTTGTATTCTTGCCAATTAATTGATGTCGAGTGTCAACTGACCTTTCTACGATCGGTTGTTGAATGCGTTATTTATAATTTCCGTTGTCGCCTGTATCGTGGTAGATGGTCCTTGGTTAACTCGAATGTAAAGGGTCAAGTACATCCCATTTGTGTAATTGAAGATTTCCTCCCAAAAGGCAATTTCTAAATCTCGTTTGTTATATTTTTAATTTTTAGGCTGAGCGAAAGTGTCGCTAGAATTGTTGTAGAGGTAACCAGTGGCGAATATAGCTATATTTTTAGGGCCCAAAGTTAAATACTTTTACTTTACTTCATTAATTACTTCACAATTTTAGGAGCAGGACACTTGACGTTAGAAAATTTAATTGGGAATTTCTGGTCAGTAATTAGCATTGAATCTGACTTGAGAAGTGAAAATAAATTTGGGACGGGGAGGGTGGAGAAAAGAAAGCATCGCAGGTGCTTCGGCCTGTGAAAATTCTACAGTTTTCAGTATGTTTTGGGGCCCCTTAAGTATTAATTGTTTTACGTATATTAACACATAACACACATAGAAAGGGTGATGGATGACTGATGAATGATAATGTAACATAAAAGTTATGTAAGGCAGATCAATGTAAATTGCCCAATCCTCCGCACAAAGATGCAAGTACGGAACCTAAGTAATTGATATACGGAAAAGAATGACAATACTCAAGCGGCAAAGGATGCAAGTGGGATACATAGCCATTAATCTGCCTCAAATGGACACACAAACTAACTTCATCCAAGACGTACAATATTTAAGAAAAAAGTGGGAAGATCGCAAGAGATGGGTGGAAGAGATGTACAAGAAATATTAGTTTCAAACGACTCAGATAAGGTGGAAAGGAAGAAAACTGGAGAAGATTACGTTTTTTAAATTTAAGAATATATTATTACAACTTACATGTTTTTGGAGGTGCGAATCGGATAGGATAGTGAATCAATGTCCATTTAATTACTTTTGTCAAGGCGAGCATCGATGCTGATTGCTTCCCCGAGACGAATTATTGCAATCTTGATGTTAAGTTTTTATGAAGATTGGAAGATTATTTTTATTGGATAATTTTTGTAACACCGAAGCGAGGAAAACTTTTTTACACTTTGGCAAGGTATAAATAATCAATCATATATTTATTATTTACTTCGGTCTGGTGAAAAAAATTGTAATCGTTTAATCTTGTGGATTTGATTTATATTTCATATCGACTCACGGCCCTCGCTTTTGCAGTTTCGTTACTTCAGCTGGCCGGTAAATTGGTCCTGCATTATGTTTTCTTTAAAATTGATTGATAAACCAAAAACAATAATCTGATGTGGATCTGTGATTTTGGGTACGAGATCTCCGACAAATGGAGCTAAAAAGAATTATTTTCTGCCATTTATTACAGCAATTATTATAGAAAGCAGAACTCAATGTCCTGTTAAAAACTCAAATTTTCTGATGATACATCATGATGAGATAAATGCAGGTTATATTTTAAAATACTACCAGACTACCACAATGTATATCAAAAATTTGAAATGAAAAAGTTTTCAGAAGAGTAGTAGTAATACTGATGAATTTTTGCTACTGGTAAAGAGATGCATATTGCCGGTGTTATAAAGTAATGTAATTATTTCAAGTCTGTCAGGATCTAACTGTAGATGAATTTTGCATGCCAGGTGCTGGTTTATCTATTGTATTTTTTCTGTATTATTTTCCATGTGGAATATACTAAATTCAATGGAGCTTAGCGATTAATTTTCAACAGAAAATTTAAAAGTTATCTAATTAGTATCTTGGAAATATTTGAAATGCTTCTTACAGACATGAAATAATTTTGTCGTGTTACCCAAGTCAAAAATATGATCCTGCATTGCTAGTGGAATTTACTCGATATAATACCAAATAATAATTTACTGCAGCAAGTAGTAGGCGCATAGTGTAAAATTAATAGTTATACATGTGAACCAGTGTTGATTGATGGTAAGAGATTTTAAAACATCATGAATGTGCTGGGAAATTAAAAATAACCACCTGCACCCACACATAAGTCTGCCAAGATAAATAAATAGCATTCTCACACGATCCACGTACTTGGCATAATCTTTGTCATTGTTTTTACAGAGAATTTTATCGTAATTCAATCTCGTATTTTGTAATCCAGCTCCACACTAGGTTGAACGATGAAGTCAGTCGAGATATTTATTTACCCTGAAATCATTTCTACGGAATTCTGATTAATGTAACGCCAATTTGCCAATGCTGTAATTGTTACTAAAACATTAATACAATTCCAATGAAGTGCAGGTGTATGTACAATAATAACTGGTGGAAACATTTTGTTATCATATTACGCCAACATTCAATTTATTTCACAATCCACGTTCGCCCTGGTTAGTTATAGGTATTATTATTATAATAGGTAATAATGAAGGTTCAGAGAAAATTATTATTTATAATATGAAAATTGGAAAATGTAAAAAAATTCGGCCAAACATAAAATAAGAACAACAAATTTACTGCGCAATATAAATTGTTATCAACATTTTATTTTGAATAGTTTCTGTTTCTAAGCTATTCTGCAAAAAAATGTTTATTACAAATTGAAAATTGTTAGCAATAATTTATTTCGTTGCTATTGCAATTTGTTGATTTGGCATGCTTCATTTTCAATGCTGTTTTCCTCATTTTGTTGTACATAAATCTCTCAATACAATTTTGCATCACTACAAAATATTGAAAATTCTATTGTGTAAAGTTATGCTTATTAACAACGACCCATAATATGATTATTTATTGTGGGTTTGTTACAAAATTGCTAGAACTTGACTTCAAATATCAAAAAAGTTGTTTTGAAACGTGAAATATTTAATCAATCTTGTACTACACTACAAAATCTTTATTATGTTGCAATATTATGTTTATGTTATGGTATGAACCCTTATTTTAATATGTTTTAACTTCAAGAAAATTGCAATTAAAACAATAAGTGGTTGTAATTCATTTTTTTGAATTGTTTTAATTTTAATTTTTAATTATTATCCGTTCAAATTTATTTCAATAATTTACGCAGTCATAGTTTACATTTGGGAAATTCGTCGGTCAAACACGAGGTTTTCGTGGTCTTTTGTTAGTTATCATCTTTTCCAATTAAATAGTCACTTTAAGGTAATTTATAATTTGATTTTTGTGTATTTTATTATATTTATTATCCCATATATTCCAACTTGACTGAATTTGAAGTGATTCGAATCCAGCCCTACATAAAAACTATTCAAGTCTTTAAATTGCATTTACAGTGGCTCACAAAAGTCCTCGGAGAACTAATAAAAATTGCAATAATTTCAGTGCAATTTTACTTTTTGAAGTTATTTAACCTTTAGTTAGTGAGGTGGGCGCCTCCGAGGCAAAGTTCCCATTTGAAATGTATGTAGGAAAAATTCACAAAGAAAATAGCTATATCAACTTACGATTTTATAAAATATCCCTGAGGGTCACCGGTAACAACAAAGTTTGAAAAAATTAAATCACAAACAGAATTAGCAAGGGTTTAATCATTTAACACAATCAATTCTAATGAAATTAAAACTGCAAAAGTAGTGACAAATTTCAATCGTGAAATTTAATATATTTAGCACAATAGTTTAAAAACATCAAATGCGCAAGTTTTGATTTAACCCTGGAACGTCACTGTCTGAGATGTTTAAGGGTTAAGACAATTAGTAATTTTTCATTATCGCAAGGTACATCGTAACAGAAAATTTGGAAGATGTTCAATATGGACAATAATACTACAGCACATATTATTATTATGCGTTTTAAGGAAGAAGATCGGATCGATTTCAAAGAGAAAAGTAATCCACCCCGTAAATTAACTTATGGAGTTGAGAACTACATATGTTTTAAGAAAAGTTAAGAAAGACCTTAGATTATTTACGCCAAAGAGTAGCTACAAAAAGACTTAACATGGCGGAATGAGGAATAGCTGAACATTAAAAAATTACGTGGTACGGTCAAGCACTGACTAAGAAAGGTCCTTGTTAGAGGTTGTTTCTCGACTAAGGGGGTGGGAAATTTAGTTGTGTTCGATAACATAATGGACCGTTTTAAATATTTACAGCTACTCCAAAAAAAATTATTACAAATTTGCAGCTCAAATGGGAATTCAAAACCCTTTTAAATATTATGAGAATAATACCCAATAATGTCACCCGACATTAATCCCATAGAAAATCTATGATCTATAGATCGTAAGGTACGAACCACTCCTATAAAAAATAAACAAGAATTGATTCGACGTTTACAAGAGGAATGGGCTTTTTGAAAAACAAATTGAGTTGTTATTTGCCTTTTTGAATTTTCTCTCCCATTTCCTTCCAGAGAGTCATGGGAGAGGTTGGAAGGGCTTGCATTCTTTAATTACTATCTCCTCCAATAGACCATGCCAGTGTTCTGATTAAAAAAGCTCCACAACCCGGCTCAGTACAGCCACAAACTACCCTAAATGTCTTACTGCGGCCAATTTGCCCCATACGCGAGCAGATGAAGGTTAAATTAAACCAAAGTGGCTTACTTCCGCATAAACATCAGTCTGAAAATATATTATCTTAGCTTAGCAACCGCTATCTTCTCAGCTGAACGAATAGCTTTCATCTTAAATGTCCACACATTTTTGCAACATTGGGTCTAGTATGAAGAGATGCTATTTATGGAAGTAAAAAGCAATAACATTCATTTCAGAACGAGCCAATTTTGTGTTGGAATAAAAATAAACATTTTTAATAAATAATTAAATGTATCAGCTGCCAAGATATTTCATCAAGATAATAATGAGAAA
The DNA here is from genome assembly GCA_958510855.1 of Rhagonycha lutea. NCBI lineage: Eukaryota > Metazoa > Arthropoda > Insecta > Coleoptera > Cantharidae > Rhagonycha > Rhagonycha lutea. The sequence goes on from OY294036.1 coordinate 87,007,493, forward strand.
CTTAATGTGGAAAACTGAATCACTATAATCAATCTATAATGCGAGAAGAGCTTCATAATAACACATTTTTCAATCCACCAATGCGATATTTTCTATTATATTATTCTATATTCGATGTCATCGCTATAACCCAAATGTTATTGGAAATAGTTAAACCGGGATCCCGATGAGAAATTATCAATTCCAATTTAAATTATAAGTTTTTGATCTTGATTTCAACTGGGATTACTGTATTTTTCGAAACTAAATTTGAACTTGCAAGATTATCACTTTAGTGCTAGTTTCTGTTCCTATTCCTAAAAGTGACTAAATTTTTTGTACGGTGAGTGATGGGTGGTTATTACAACAATTAAATTATAATTTTTACAGTACAGTTGGATAATTTTTGAAGTTTCGATAACGAAACCACTTTGTTGATAATTTACCACATTCCGAAGTTTACTTTAACGATTTTTATCAAGATATGGCGTACCACCCAATAATGCGATTAAAACTACTGATGAGGTTTTAACTTAATTGTCATTCAAGTTAAAAATCAAGTCCTACATTATAAACAATTTTAATTACACCTCATTTTACATATTTTGCGTTTTAATTGTTTTGATGATAATCTGAATAATTAAGAAATAAACGTTTTCATGAATTATTTAAAATATTATCGGGCGCCACTTGGTAGTCCTGTTTAATTATGCGTAAACAAGAAAGTTATCTTAAATATCAAACACAGCCAATTAGAAAAAATAATATAATTTATGAAAATGTAGAAAACATTAATGTTTCGTGAAAAATAATTTAGTGTACGTTAGATTACGATAAGATATTATGCAAATTTGCCTCTATATTGTCAAGGACCGTTCAAACTTCAATAAATGTAGATGAATGACGTAAAAAAAGGGCTACCATTGAATGATTTGACCGAACATTACAAATAATCGGAACAGATGCCTCATCCAAGACGCTTATACAATCTTCCAATTTTCATAGCGGAAGCACACAATGTTGAGGTTGAAGATTCGAGTTATTTGGATGGGGCGAGCTCGATTATATTTTTTGAGTATAGTAAACTTAAATAGAGAACGATGGACATAGCCAAATATCTGCACAATAGAAATGGAGGGAGAATGTGCCTGGACGGATTTTCGTTACTGCACATTAGCTCCGTCCATCGTTCTCTATTTAATTTTACTATAAATCCCCATTATAATGGGTCTGAGGTTAATTTCATGATAAAACATTAATAAAATCAAAACTAGTCATTCGTTAAGGTTAATTTATAATAGAATAAACGAGAACTCGAATTTTGATATTATATTTTTTATTTTATACAAAATTTGTATGCTTTGGTGAATAGGTTGGTTTTACAATTGGAATTTGTGAAGTCCTAATTATCGGTGGGGTCGTTGTGTCCTTCCCCTTGTTAGCGTTCCTTCGAATAAAAATGATCTAATCTCACAAGTATGTAGTTTATAAAATTCAATGATCAATCTACGAGTAATTCCGTTACATAACTGAAATATCTACATCTAATGTAATATAAAAATCTGGATAACTCAATCGAGTTACCGAATGAATTCGGCAAGAAACAAAATTGAAAATAGTCACAGAAATAGCAGAGAAAAATAGAACTGGGCAAAAAGAAAATGGAAATGAGTAGGAAATGTTGCGGAAATGGAAAATAAAATTTGATAAATGAAGCAGCAAGAAAATGATCCAATTTAACCACTTGATGTTCATAATCGTGTCCGACATGTCCGTCCACTCCTTGTTTAATAGACTTTTAGGTGTAATTAATGTCGCATCCTTGTTAAACGGTGACCACCCACAATTTGTGTATGCATGAAGTGGTTAAGTACAAAGGTCGCATGAAGAAGGGTGATGGAAAATATTATCATCAGATGGATAAATCGACTCAAGAAAAACTCATTTTCCAGAATGTCCAGTCACTTGAGATAATAGCTTCGTCTAGTGCCGTTCTTAGGGGGTATTGCGCCTGCATGCAAGAAATTTTTTCCGCCCTTTATGCTAGATGGGCTATGAAAAATCAACCGAGAAATTGTCTGATGAGCAAAAAAAAAAAAAGGTCGAAGATTTAAATAAAATTAAAATTTTAGCAATTCTAAATTTAACAAATTTTCTCTGTATCTAAAAAAAACATTATCTCTCCCCAAAATGCCGCCCCTTACTTTTGGTAGGAACGGCCCTGGCTTCGTCCTTCCAGCAATATTTACTGTTCGAGTCCATTATCAATTTTTGTAATATTAATTTTGTGAAATTGAATTATTACTTGTTATTATTTTTAATTTTTGTTATGTTTTGTTATGAAATACTTTTTTGTTTTAAGTCATATTTGAATAAAATTACTTCCAAAAAAATATTAATTTGAAAATAGCAGCTCATTTTATCGTAAAATTCATTTTATTATGCCAATAATTTTGTGAACCACTTTCTTGCGCGACTCGGCGTACGTATTAAAAACTTGTAACAACATAAAATTACAAATTAACGTTCAAAGCCATAAATATTTATCTTTTCGCAGTTTGTTGGTGTTAACTTTGCACTCAAGACGTGCAGAATTGGATATGGGACATCATTAATTCGATGCCGAAGTATTTGCACTCCTCCAAAGTCCGTGTGACTTCAACTGCCACGTAATATCCTTTCAGCTGCATATATGACTATTATTATAGCATTTATTTACAGATTGAATAAACATGAATAATGGGGTAGATGTCTTGCAGTAGTTTAACACCCACAGAACGAGTTTTCTTTTTGGTGAATTGCTGGCACCTATTTTGGTATAGGTACCGCAAAGATTTTGGAACGCAAAAATGATTTCTTGAACAGTTTTATATTATCGCTCAAAATTTTTGGGACTCATAATCTTTTCTTTCCAATAAGGAGTGAATATTCACGAAAAAATAAATTATCGATATCAATTCGATAGCCAAGCATTTCAAGAAGTTTCCATTTTGGAGTTCCGCCAAAACTATACTGACATACTGGCATTTCATCCGCTGACTGAACAATTGGGAATTTAGCTATTGACCTGCACATGTAGGTCCACAGATGTTTGTCTGCCAGGTTTGCACCTTTATCTTCATATAAAAAACTTGTGCAATAAGAAGACCCTAGCAAGTCTCACGTGAATAGATTTGGATAATTTCGCTTCCAAATCAGCTTTCATGCACGTAAGCTCCTTCCCCGTGCAATTTATAACATGGTCCTGTAAGTCATCCTCCCTCAAATTTGATGTCATCACTTTATCTTGCACAACTAGGGAATGATAACGGAAGTCCTGAACTACGTGACGGTTTTTCACGGCAGATTACTCATTTGCCATCCTGAGGGGAGGATTGAAAATTGTGTTTATCGCAACCGAATATCAAACGGTACCGCGATCTTTGGCGGTCCTTGCTTTGTAGTATTTGTTTTGAGACTGGCGCCACTTAATCGTACCGTAAGAAAATCGCCAAGAAAAATTTAAAACAAACAAAATTTTGAACCATAATTCCGAGTTACGAGTTTGTTGAATTAGGTTACATTCTTGTTATCGAAATTGCTTATTTTTTTATCAACATCACGTTCTCACGTGTATCGAAAGAAAACATTTTTTTACTTTATTTTGATTGGTAACGAATACTCGTCAAATAGAGCATGGAATTCTGTTAAGAAATCCAATAAAATCAGGGATAAAACTGAAGTCTATTATTGCAAATCTTGCTTCGGAGGACCTAATAATTTCCTAATTTTTTGTGCCAAGTTGGAAACTATAAAATTTTACAACGACTTCAGCAAATAATTACATTACATCGTTGATTAACGGATAATAATCTTTGAAATCTTACCTCACAAACACACGCAACCTGTTCTTGCGTGAATCCAAAACTCGGAAGGGGACTATTCCGGGGCGTAGGACTATATGGGGGTGTGGCTCCGGAACCCGGAATTCCATATCCAACCCCCGCCGACAACATTGCAGAGTACGTCTTTAGAATTACACCTAATTAACCATTGTTTATTAAACACTGCAAAATATTTTTTTGCAGGTAATTTCAAATTATCAAAATATTTTCCATCGAGCCGAATCCTTTTTAGTTTTCATTCCACGCACATAAAACGTAGAAGTTACATTAATTTTCAATATTAAAATTGATCAGTAATTAATAAAAACACGACACGTACAGAACACTAAAATTTTAATCCGTTAGATGAAGCTGCAAGTTTAGATAAACACGACAAGATTTAAACTAATTTCGTGAGATATAAATAAAACTATGACGTAAAAAATAATTAGATGGTCCGTCCGCACAAATTAAAAACTGGGTAACGTCGAGGAAGTTAGAAATAGAGCGCGTTCACTTGCGATATGTTACCTTTGTAGAGGCTCATCGCAAACTGTTCAAACTTGAACGGATCTATATTGAATAGGTTTGGGGCGGTTCGAGAACTGGTTGGAACAGTTAGGCGGAGCTTTCCAATTTTCATGTTCCAATTGGTTACTCTTGTCGGGTTTCCATACATTAATACAGGTAAGCTGTGTAAGCTAATTTGTTGTTGACAATTAAATAGGTGATCTACCAACTGTTCCAAGTTCCTGTTTGTGTAGATTTTTGATTATCTTAGATATTTATCGTTTTATTGCCATACCTACTACAAACAGTAAGTAAACTTGATTTGTAATTTTTCCGGAAGGATAAAATTTCCCGTTATCCAAGGGTTGAATTTTCTATTATTTTTTTTCGAAAATCATTGAAAATCTTCCATGTTGGAAATGTAAGTATAGTACAACTAATTTTGAAATAAGAAAAGTGGTAAATAATAATAAAATACTTACGGAGGTAGGTACGTAATTACGTACCTAATATTAATATTAATATTAATATTTTTTTTCAAGAAAAGCAATTTTAAAGTTAATGGTGCCCCTAGCTTATTCCAGACTAAGCACGTGCTTAGTGAGCTTATCGCTTAATACCGCCCTGATTGTAGCACTAAGGAAAATTGACTACAATAATAACAGAAAGAAATTAGACAAAAATGTATAGGTCCTTTTTTTTCGTTTGCATAATATGTACATAGTAGATACCTATCCGTTACGTTGGATAAGAGGAATCAATTAAAAAATTACCATAATCTGCTTATAATGAACTCTTTTGTAATTGTACTCGCATATATAATGAACAAATTCCAACGAATTATTTAGACATAACTTTCAATGTATTAAAATACAATTAAAATAAACTACCTTTTATAATGAACTATAGTTCTTTCATACCTTAAAGTCTATTATAAACGGATTAAATTGTAACAATTATAAAAGATATAATAAAAGCTAACTATTAATTAAAATATTAATAATTATCTTACTTGAATGTTTTCAAATACGGTGTAACTTTGATATAACAACAAAATTTTTAATCACTACAGTGCAACCTGTCTTATCCGACACTTTTCAAAATTTCACTGTGGTTTCCAACAGAAGTGGGCGGAAATTTACCTCATCTCATGAGCAATGCATATGCTGATTTGCTGATATGATTTCTTATCACGTTGTAATTACGTAAATTAATAATTTACTTTCCTCATCAGTCGGTGTTTATAATAATTTGTTGCGTTTCTACGCTGTTGGTTTTGGTGTTTTCAATTTTACATATTTTTGACTTTTTTTTAAATCATCGAAAAGACAAAACGTAAAAAATTATTATTGCAATCGAAAAACGAACATTTAAATTTCTTTAAAAAATTACCTAATTAGGTCTTATTATTAATAGTCAATATTAGTGGTAATAAAAATCATTTCTTTCTAAAAATTGCATTTGGAATTGCACAGTAGTTTTCTTGCAATGCAGTTTCCTTTTTTTAGCGTAGATGTTTTATTTGAACTTCAATTTCTTTAAATAATTTTAGTTTGTAATGATACAAAAACATTAACAAAGACAATAATGTAGTTTGTTACTATAATCAAAAACAACATGAGTAATATAAGACTTTCCGACTATGAATAAATTACATGTTCGATATTTATTACAATCTCGGTTTTCCTGTCTTAACCGACACTTGATTGCATCCGACAGGAAATGTCTTTCAATTGTCCCTTTTGTGTCGGATAAGACAGGTTCTACTGTATTTAAATTGTTGCAATATCCACCTAATGGACTTAATATTATGACCTTGTGCGACTTTCATCTATGAGTGAATTACCTATGAGGTAATTGAGGTTACAGTTGCCTATTTTGAGGAGTTAAACAAATCAGACTATAAAATGTTAGCACAAAACTGCATTAGAAAAACGCCAAATGAAGTGCATTGTACTCAGGCGCGGATACAGGATTTCGTTCAGGGGGGGGGGCTGATTTTCACTTTTGCTGTGATTTTACCTACTATCTACTATAGGTATACTAAATTTATCAAAATAAAGTGCTTCGTTCGTGAGTAATCGTAATCATGGGGTAATTGCACCCATTGACCCCCCCCCCTCTGTATCATCGCTATATAATTAATAATTAATAATTAATAATTAATAATTAATTAATAATTATAGCTTTATAAATTGTAAGACTATAGAACAGAAATTAAATTCAATACAATAGATTTGATTTTTATTATTTAATTTCTATCTGACCACAATTTTCAAAGAACAAAGCTGAACGAAATTTTCTTACGAAAGTTGTAAATTAAGCTGAAAACTCATAAAGAAGTACTGCAATAATTTTATTGTCTTCAAATTTTAATTACTAATACTTATAATTAACTAATTAATTTACACATTGAAAAATATCGAACTTCTCAGAAACGTTTCTGGACATATGCTTTGTTTATGGTAACTTTATCATTACGATGTGGTGAACCTAATTCAAAATTTTGAGCAATTATTTCAGAACCATTACTTATTGTGGATATCCAGTAGTTCTCAATCGGGGGTACCTACTGTTACCATTAGGAGTGAAGTGATGATTATATTGGCTATTCATCATGCTATGCAGTTGGTTATCAATCACGAATGTTTATACACACTTTTTGAAATACAATTTAACACAAATTCCTAATTTGAGAAGGTATTTGATTGATTTTCAAAAAAAAATATCGCAAACATATTTTCTTTTTTAGAATTTTTACCTATATTTTTTTCATCCTAAATTTTTAAAGCCCAAATTTGGATTCTAGTTGTGGCGTCAACTTTGAAGAACATTATTTCACGAAGTCGGTATGCTAAAGTTTTCAATTTTTTGAGTTTTGTGTCGAATGGAAAATGTCTTTTGAAATCCTTATAGTAACACTTGTATGTATGTTTTTTTTTAAATAACCTGCTGGATCCCTAAAGAAAGGGATTGTTTCAAACTATGGGTAATTTCAAACACTCAACTGCTATGGGGAATTCGCGCTACAGTCGCGGCACCTAGCGGATTTAGTGTTTTTAAGTGAATTTCTCGGCCACCTTAACAGTTTTTCTTTTGTAAATCTTGCTTTCAGTTTATTTTACGGTTTTTATAGTATAATCCACATTATAAATAAATAGAAACAAAGTTTATGTAAAGGCAAATGCAAAAATTTTAATTAGTGTTAGCTATTTTTGTTTTGAATGGCTAGAAACTTGTAAATTAGGGTTCTTAAATTTGTAAAATAACACATTATGGCGAAATGGAAGGTCGTAAGGCATTCAAATATGGTCATTTCTGTTATCGAGGGGTTGCAGGTGGATTCTGTGATGATATGTGCTCAAGTTAAGACGTTTGTTTTTAAAATAAATCGAAGAAGCTGAAGTGAATTTTATAATTCAAAGTTTTGTTTAACATTAGTTGAAATTAACTATTTACTTTTTTTGGATTTTGAACAATAAATTAGTGTAACACTTTATTTCTGTGTTCACTTTATTTTATTCATAATATAGGGTGTTTTTTTAGCTGCATGAGAACTTTCAATAGGGATAACAATTGAACCAAGATTGCTATGGAAACAGTTTTTTGACATTTGTGTTTAGCAAGGTTTGGCATTTGATAATGCATAGATTGACCATTGAACAACGCTACCAAATTGGGCTCACAACCAATTGGAAGTGGATCCATTTTTTTACCGTAAAATTTTGTTCAGTGACGAGGCACATTTCTGGTTAAATGGGTATGTGAACAAACAAAATTGCCGTATATGGAGTGAGACCAATCCGGGACATTATCTTGAGACTCCATTGCATCCATTAAAATTGACTGTTTGGTGTGGAATACACGCCAACGGCATCATTGGTCCATATGCTACCGTTACGGTGAATGGTGTGAGATATCGACACATGCTCAATACATTTTTGTTTCCAAAACTTCAAGAGCTAAACATTGACAACTTATGGTTCCAACAGGATGGTGCTACGTGCCACACAGCCAACGAAACCATCAATTTATTGAAAGGACAATTTGGTGACAACATTATTTCAAAACGTGGTCCTATCAATTGGCCTCCAAGATCGTGTGATTTGACACCTCCAGATTATTTTCTGTGGGGGTATGTTAAATCCATGGTTTATGCTAACAAACCAACAACTCTAGAAGCATTGGAAGCTAATATTCAGCAAGCCATTTATGAAATAAAGCCAGAAATATTGGAAAAAGTGGTCAAAAATTGGACTGAACGGATGCGCTTCGTAACCATTAGTCGTGGTGGTCACATGCCGGAAGTCATGTTCAAATCATAAATGCCTTTAACTGTACTTTCATAAAAAAATTATAACCAAAACATTCCGTCAGGTTTTTAATGTTTTATTTCATTTTGAAGTTCTCATGCAGCTAAAAAAACACCCTATATAATAAAATTTTAATTCAATTGCATTTTTTGTGTACTATATGCCATAGTAGTGGATAACCCTACACACACAAAAATATTGCAGTAAAAATGAAAGCATTGCACTAAAATCAACATTATTTGCTTTTAAAAAGGGCGTAGACATCGAAACTTTTAATTTGAAAGTAGAGCTACTTTCATTTTGAATTCATACTACTGTCAATTCGAGAGTAACTACTTTTATAAATAATATCAAGTTTCAAAAGCAGTTGCTCTCAAATCACACAGTAAAAAGTTTTTAGTTAAATTAACTAAAAATTTTAGTTCCAGGAGGTCTACTACGAATTTGAAGTAAAATTAGTCAAGTTTTTATCAAATTAACGAATCGTATAAAACTACAAATCAACTAACTTTATTTTGTAAATATTTCGAAGAGTAGATGTAGAATTTGCAAATCAATGTTGCTGGAATCGAGATTTTGTGAATTTAATTATTACAATTTTTGTATGTAGATGTTACAGTAGTAAGAGTTATATTAATACAAAATATTTGTATAGTTTAGAAAGTTCCTCGGTTAATTTAATACTAAAACAGTGTCGATTTAATAAATAATTTTTGTAACTTGCACCAAATATTTTTATTATAGTGAATAATCTTCTTGGCGAATGCAACACTATACTAGGGTTGGTTTAACACACATTTTTTTGTAACTTTAAAAAAATATTTTTGCTTATGCAAGATTCATTTAGTGCTCATTATAACATATGAAGTGATTGCAGTTTTAATAAAATTTATTAGTTGAAATATAAACTTCACAAAACTATATTAAATTTGATAAATCTAGAGTTCGAATTAACAATATTAAATTGTTTCTGAAAAAAATTTTAGTACAACGATGCGATCGACACGAACAAATTTTTTAAATCCCATTTTATAAATATAATATATGTCTATAAGATAGGATAAATAAAATTTATATAAATAGTATGTTGATGTGTTAAATGCACAATATTGTTATAATATTCCCTGCACCTGGAAAGTAAAAGATGAGGTGATACAATAAAGATATAGTTAAAAGGTTAAAACTTTATTAAATTTGAATTTAAAAAATTAATCATAATAAAAAATAATCATATAATAATAAAAAATAATCAAAATAATAAAAAAACTACATTTAAAAAACTTAATGGCAAAAAGTTGACAACAACAAAAATTATACATGTAATTTTTTTCCATCAATTTCATTCTCTATTTTTGTTCTAATCTCTCGCATTCTACTAGTAGTGTAGTTGATATCAATTTTGTAAAAGTAAGCCTGGACAAATTGAAAAAAAAATTTCAACTGCTCATCGTATTTTAAATCAAAAACATAATGGCACTTGAATAAACAATCAAAAGCTATTATGATGTTACCTCGCGGCGATGGAACTATTTTATCATCAAAGACGATGAAATAGGAAGTGATAACGCTTTTTCTTGTTCCAACGGCCAAAATGAAAGGCTGCTTTGATTTTCTATTTTCTAAAATTGTTTGCAATGTTGTCTGATGATGTTGAAACAATATTAATTTTTCCACTGCGGCTCGACTGCTAATTTTCTTTTCTTTCTTCGACGACGTAGGAGGAAGAAGGTGTAATAAAATTATCAATAATTTTGTATCCGAGTCCCACTCTGTAAAAACAATGAAAACTATATTACCATGATGTGTTTACTGGGTACTTCCAAGCAAAAAGTTTTAGCGATGATTCCTTTTTTTATAGTATAAATTTAACTAGTTACCTATGTAACACCCTGTATACACATATTATTATATTTCCATCATAACATAACTTTTTCAATACTTTGTTAATTTGTAACAGATTGTTTTTCTTTACGATTTATGACCATAAATTATAATTATGATTATACAAAATTTGGATTATTAAATAAGTTGATAGATTGAGGTAAATGAAAATATTATTGATGATAAAAGAATTCTTACCATCACTAATATCTTCTTCTGTTCTTTCGTCACATTGAATCAATGTAGAATCGGGGTTTTTAACCGAAATCCGATACATCTTCCGAAGAATTTCTCCATAAATGTTGGAAAAGTTATTTTTGAAAGTATCCACCGCAGCAGGAAACATTAATTTAAATTCTAAGTCAATCTGAAAAAAAGATTTAAATACGTATAAATAAATAATTATGATCAACTATACCAATCCATCGGTATCCAAAAATCGTGGAAAATCCTTCAATACATTTTTCCTGTTGTTGTTTCGGACATGAAATGTAGTTTCGGTTTTTTCAAAAATGATCTCTCGCTGCTCACTTGTAGCAAACTTTAACAATATTATGTCGGCGTCGTAGTTTTTATCATTTACTTCCAAGTTAGTAGAGGTTGAGGGTCCAGGGGAACTACTATTGTTTACAGTTGTTCTTGCCAAATTACGAATTCTTGTCGAAATCCATCCTTTTTTGTGTGAGGATCATAAAATGCTTCCTGAAATAAAAATAGTACAGCCTAATATTGCGTATTTTAACTATAATAATATCAACGTACAAATCCTCCCTCTGATAGGGGATCTTTCAGTTTTGGAAATAAGTAGACTATACATTTAGCATAGGCTAGTTTAGTTTCGTGTGATGGTAGAAGATCCGTGGGCATATATTGGAACATATTATGTTCTACCACAATATTCACCAATCGTTTTCTATTCGTATCGTCTAATGTTTTATGTTCCTTGTAAAACGATATAATTTCTTTTCCCCCTGAATGGGATAGTAAATAATTTTTTAAAACCTGTAATTAATACAATAAATCATGATTATTAAAAAATGTTAACTACTAGCTATATAATACCTCATTAGTAATTTCGAAAAAATTTGTATAAGAAGTTTTTAATTTCTTCTTTTTGGGGCACATTTCGAAGTCTTCGGAATCAAAATTTAACCATGAGTTATTAGAATCAACTGATAGGCAATGCATGGTTTCCGTACTGCAACTATTGATACCACCAGTATATGCTTTGGAAAATACCGAAAACGGAGTATCACATGTTTTGTTACTACTAGATGTTACCGGTAAAATTTCTGTAATTAATTATACTTTAATAAATGATACTACATGCACATGAAAGTTAAAGCAACAAACCTAAGATTTCTTTTTCAGATATTTTCCAGACTTGGATAATAACTCCAACTTGTGAAATATTTAAAAACAAAGGCAAGAAGTCCGATTTAATCAGTGCTCCCACCTCATCGGTAAACTTGATATCTTCACCAATTAAATGAGGAAATGTCTTACATGCTAAAAAATTTAAAATGAAGTAGTAGGCACATATTTAAATATTTTAATCAAGAACAAACCCTGTAACTTTAAAATTTCGTAGTAATCGTGACCAGATTCTAATGTAATCCATTCCATTTCTTCATTACATCGTAATCTGATATAATATTCTCTCGAAACAGGAGGATCCTTAATACAAATTCATTACATGTGTTTAGTAATTTTATAAAAATGAAAATTTTGCTTTCGTGAAAATAATTTATTATTAATAATAAATTATTAATTTATTGCAAAAACTTAAAAAAATGGGAAGTACTACCTAGTTATTCTTGGCTAGAGAATTTGCATGCATTTTATAATCTAGACGCCTGCAACATACCCACCATCTACACATCGAGATAACAAAAATGTCGTTTTATAGATTACGTAATATAATGGTAATACACTCTTCGGTGACAGGAATGCGACCGTAAGTGCAACCCGGATGTGAACATTTTTCTTATACAAATTCGGAAAGCTGAGGGTTATACATATATTACATTTAAAAAAACAATCGGAGGAATATTCATAACTTTGGCCACAAATCGAATTTGAAGTTAGAAACTTTACCCGTTGCAAGTGATCAGGGGAAAGCCCCTACATTCTATTGACGGTATAATAGAATCAGTTACATGTATTCTTATGGGTAAATTTTCTAACTTCAAATTCGATTTGTGACCAAACTTATGAACGATCCTTTAAATTTGTTTTTAGTGCACTATATAAACCTTCAGTTTTCCGAATTTGTATAGGAAAAATTAAAATCCGGGCCGCACTTAATGGACGCTAACCGTATACTTAAGGTACTAAAAAATAATATGTTGCTAAACGGAAATGAAATAATTTTATTAGGGCAGATTGGGGTAAATTAAAAGTACCTATTTATATTATGTGATATATATACTTACCATAATGATGATTAAGGGTTGAAAACCAATAATTGCACAACACTTTAAAAAATTCACTCCAAAGATGTACGACGGAGTACGACGGATGTACTAATTAACGTAAGTATTAGAATCAACTGCTGAACGAATAATAAGAAAATGTGCGTTTGTCTGCAAGCTTTCAATGGTTGCAAGAAACTTGTCGCAAGTTGCAAATTTTGTCTATTTAGCACATTTTATCATCTTGCATAGAAGGTGTATTAAACTGACAAATTAGTTTGTTTATAATGTGATATTGAACGTAAATTTAAAAAAAAATAAAGTTGAAAATTTACACTTGATGTTTGTTAAATTTTACAAACTTTAATTTATTAATCTAGATTTTTATATTGGTTAAATATACATCGGAATACTTTTAATATCAACTATTAAAACAACTTCAACTAATACTTCAATAATGTTAATTCCTATGTATTTAATTTTACAAGTAATTATGTTAAATTTACTTCTGGCGTTTTTAACACTTTGAACATTTTTTGTAAGTGCTAAGTTTACTAATAATATTACTTAAATTTGGTTCTAATTAATTTACAACTTCAGTTTTAGTAATATTAACAATATATTTCTTACTGTGCAAATATTAGGTATTTAAATTGAGAGTGGATTAATTTGTTTTTTAATTGATGTTACTGTTAATTCAAAAGTAGTTACTGTCAAATTAATATTAGTTTATATTCGTTTTAACAATCATCCGACATCAAATTAACAAATAAAACTATTATAGTTTTTTTTTAATTATTATATTTTTAAGAAACTAAAACTAAACAAACCAAAACTAAAACTGTTTTTTTTAATTTTGCGACAGTTTAATAATTAAAATCACTAACACTTTTTACTATTACAGCACGAACTTTGAGCTCCTTCCAAAATTGTAAATTTTTGTTACTTCCTTTTTCCTTCCTTATTTGCACTTTGTCGTTTTGATTTTGAGCTTCAATTATAGTTTTTGAAGTTAAAGGTAAGAAGTAAGTATCCTGTAAATTTCAAATTTTTATCTCTTACCAGACACGTCCAAATTGTAACCTAAAAACAAGCAAATATTTTAAATTTCAAGCAAAGCTTTCTCTTTAAACGCCTGTACATCCGCGAGAGGACAAATAACCAACCAGGACCTTTAAGGTTTTTGAAGTTAAAGGTAAGAACTAAGTATCCTGCAAATTTCAAATTTTTGTCTCTTACCAAACACGTCCAAATTCTAGCCTGAAATATGCAAATTTTTAAAATTTCAAGCAAAGCTTTCTCTTTAAACGCCTGTATATCCGCGAGAGGACAAATAACCAACCTGGACTTTGAAGGTTTTTGAAGTTAAAGGTAAGAAGTAAGTATCCTGTAAATTTCAAATTTTTATCTCTTACCAGACACGTCCAAATTGTAACCTAAAAACAAGCAAATATTTTAAATTTCAAGCAAAGCTTTCTCTTTAAACGCCTGTACATCCGCGAGAGGACAAATAACCAACCAGGACCTTTAAGGTTTTTGAAGTTAAAGGTAAGAACTAAGTATCCTGCAAATTTCAAATTTTTTTCTCTTACCAAACACGTCCAAATTGTAACCTGAAATATGCAAATTTTTAAAATTTCAAGCAAAGCTTTATCTTTAAACGCCTGTATATCCGCGAGAGGGCAAATAACCAACCTGGACTTTGAAGGTTTTTGAAGTTAAAGGTAAGAGCTAAGTATCCTGTAAATTTCAAATTTTTGTCTATTCCTAAACACGTCCAAATTTTAGCCTGAAATATGCAAATTCTCAAAATTTCAAAATTTGAAGCAAAGATTTTTTCAAAACGGGATGATGGAACGAGTCGATTTTAAATTTTTGTTCTCTTACGATATATGCACTTTAATATCTGAGAATGATAAACTTTTATATTCAACAGCGCAGACACTGGAGTCCATTGAAAATCACAAAAAATCAATAAAATACATGTATTTTCAGTACCATGTTATTTTTCAGGTATATATAAATTATGTAAATTTTTATTTTTTTTAGAAACTACCATGTTTCTACTTCAAAATGCCACCTTGATCGAGTAGACATCTCTAATAGAAAAAATTTTACAGCTAAAACCGCAAAGCAAAAAAATAAGACTTTTCATGCAATTTCAATTGCTTTATTTTGTATGGACCGGAAGTGGCGCGTGCGAAAATTAAATCCTTGCGGATTCTGGTCGTTAAAATCCTAAAGAACATTTCCACAAAGTTTAAGCAAAATCTGAAACAGTGCAGCAAGAATTTTTTCTGTTTTTCGGTGTTTTCACATGGAATGACTCAATATTTAAATTGAAAGTAGATTTTGAAAGTAGAGTTTCACACGATTCTTTCAAATTAAATGCAATGCTTTTATAATAAGGGCAAAACTTTTATTTTCACGTTGAAAGCATAATTATTCATTCTGAAAGTAGATTTTTCTTTCTGTGTACCGTCCTTTTAAAAGGACACCATGTTTCGGTCATTTACAACACTTTCAGAATTTTTTTAGTATTTTTATGAGATTTGGCATAATAAAGTGACCAAGATATATCTTAATCTATCTTAAAAAATTTTAAATTTCAAAAAAAAATAGCTTCAGGTTTATATGGGTTAAGCTTAACCCTTATATAAAAGAACGCGCAAAGATAGTTTAAGAAATATGCCTAAATTTTTAATTTATACTATAATAAATACGATCCTGATATCGAAGCAAGTCGCAGGAAAATTTACGACAGTTATTGGTACCTTTGGCAATGCATAATTTACGGAAGCAGTCAAAGCATGGACCACAAGACCTTATTGTAAGTATTAGTTAATGTTTCAAAGTTTGAATTTAGATTATGAAAGACCTTTTCTCAAACTATAACTTGTTTTATACCTTATTGTATTATCGTGATTTCAGCTGTAACCAAAAGAAAACACTTCATCAGCTGTTCTGATATCTGTTGATCACATAAAATTATAGCGCTAAGACTTTGCATCATTTATTATTTTGCTATAAATATATTACCCGCCGTATTTACATTTTTTCATATTTTTTAATATGTAGTTTCTGTTTGTATCTCGTCACAAGAGGTTAAAAATGTTTTTTAAAGTGTTCTAAATAAAATTTTAGAATAGAATTGCAACTATAGAATGATTAAACCCTTGCTAATTCTGTTTGTGATTGATTTTGGTGACCCTAACGTATATTTTATAAAATCGTAAGTTGATATGGCTATTTTTTTTAAATAACTTGAAAAAGTAGAAAAACATTGAAATTATTGTAATTTTTATTAGTTGTCCGAGGACTTTTGCCAATCACTGTAAGTATTTGTTAAATTCATAGAGTATATGGCTAAGGACTACGAGATTCCTGATAATTTTGGCACGTCCGTCACCGTCGACTTAGATTATAATTCTCGAGTATAGAAGGTACAAAATAAATTTCCAAAAATATTCTGTAGTACCCAGTATTGCTGATGTTCTTTTATTAACTTGAATTCTTGAGTATTTTCAAGAAAATGTTGCAAAACCATGCACAACATAAATTACTGACAACAAAATAGATTATTTTAGTTGCTTATCATTTTCCACGCGCGAATGTGACAAATTTCCACCTGCACGTGTTGAGCACGCGTTTGATATAACGAGATACGTAGATCACGTGCTACAATAATAGATGAACATCATCTTGATTATTAGTATTCTTTTGTTTGTTTTGTTAAATTTATGAAAGCTAAAATATGAGGGATACTAACTACGCATCCAACATAAAACACTAATAAACCTGTAGAATACCTTTTAGGGTAATGGGGTATCACATTTAATTCTATCGCGTAATAATTTAAAAAAACATCCTTATTGTCATGTTATACCAGCGTCTATTTCCTTAAAATTTACAATTCGTCATGTGAGGTTTTCTCTCTTCAAAGGTCCTCGAATGCTAACATAGAACTTGTGAATAAAAAAATACATTAAAAATCACGTTACATCAAGATTGGAATCGACCATGGCTTTACCGTTTTTATCTATAGACCACAAATTTGTCAAACATTCCTTTTGTTAGTTTAAATAAAACAGCGGGAAGTTATTGTCAGTAATATTTACACCTTCTTTTTCATAATAAATTACCCAACGATATTATCTTTAATTTATTGAAGTTTTCTTTCAGGCACTCAAGAACTATGTACTTATTATCTTATCAGTTATTTTACAATTTTAGATATTATGTATGGTAGTAAACGAAATTTTTATTATTTTAAACATTTTTGGTTTTTTATTATTATATAAAATGTATTTTTTATTGGAGAGATATGTCAGGAGTAGTGATTTATTCTTCAACCAGTTTTGTTGGTTTATCAAACCCGAGTAATGAAAGCAACATTAAAAGGACATGATAGCGTTACAGACAGACAGAAAGACATGGTTTTCTGCGATACTCTTATGTTTGTTTATCCTATTTCGTGGTATTGATTAAAAATATTGTAACATTTATTAATGTAATTTATCCCGTAGGAGTTACTAATCAACAGAACCAGTACATTAATATATCATAATGTTAACACCATAAAAATATTACATCCTGCTTCATAAACTGCAGTTAATAGATTTTATTGATATACCTTTTATAATTTTATGTTTTTTTTTTTATTATTTTGATATTGTAGATACAGTTTTAAATGTTTAATGAGTTACATGTACAACACATTTACGACACTATAACAATATTCACTAACCAAATATAAAAAGCGTTATACAAAATGAATGCAAATGAAAAGCAATAAACAAAAGGTTAAGGTGTGTAGTGACAAGCAATTATAACAAGTTCTTGATTTAGATAATCTATAACCAATCGTCGAAAGTTTATTAACTCTTTTTAGCTTGTTTAATTCTTATTAAAACGCAAATGTAAAATTGTTAAGAATTTTTCATAATATTTGTCTGAATATATTAAACCATCTACCCACCTACTTACAATGTTATCCAAAAAAATAATTTAGTTTCATCGAAATGGTTCTATTAACGTTTTTATATTTTATATATTACCTAAAATCCTAAAAATAAAAATTGTTGAAATTAAAATGAAGTTTTTATTATTCTTGAGTTATGAGTTCTATCGTTATCTGATACACCTATCTCACCTCATGGAAGACGTTTAGTGATGTTTAGCCAAGATGTTATTAACAACTCCATGTCCAATTTGATTCCTGTTGATTTATGACGATATTCTAATCTATTAGCATCTCGAATCAAAAATTAAAAACTTGTTTGCATTGTGTGAGGATGTTGTACTTTTATATCTACTCCAATGCATAGGTGAGATACTTTTAATTTTGGGGAATGCTCCCTCAAATCTCACTATCAACTCCGCCAATTGTAAGTTTAATTTTCAGTTGTTATACAATAATAATAGAGATCATACGGTTAGTTTTACTAATTAAACAAAAATGTATTCCATTTTTCATAAATTAAATCATCGGTCATAAAATGTATACCTACCCACTTATTATTGGTAAAGTTTTAATTTGCTTTCCAAAAAAAAATTTAACGATCACGATTACACAAAAAATGCTGTATTAATTATCTGAAATGATATAAATCTTAATGACTCTAAAAACATTGTCTAAATTTAGGAAACATAGGCAATGTTTCTAATTCGTTGTAGCATATTGACAAGATATCTGAAGGTATATTTTTCAATCAAGAAAAATTACAACATTAACTTAAATGGTCCTTAAAATCACTAAATGGGTATCTTATTTAAAATTTCCAATTATTTTAAACAAATCCAATAGCATAATTAATTTACTATATATTCAAATATCACTTTGCATTTAATCATTTAAGAAAAAATAACTTAAATCGACTTGTCAAGTGTTGAACGCGTGGAATCACATAACTTAAGAGCCCATTAAGTAAAACAGTTTCCAATCACCATAGATATCTTCGAATATCAATAAATATATCATAGTTGTACATTTTTCAATCGAAATTCCAGTCTGCGTGTGGCTTCATAAATAAGAAGGAGAGGTGGGAAAACGCAGGTATTATAGAATAAATAAATAATTAAATAAATAACTGCTTGTTAGCAAAGTGTGTGGTATCGGTGAGACAAAAATGGTTATATGGTAAATGTAACGCGTAAGACAAGAACGTTGAAGTGATAAATAAGGCGCTTAACAAGATGCTGTTACTCAGACTACCCCCTGAGGTAAGAAACACAAGAATAGAGACCAGTACTACGGGTAATTTCTTTTAAATTTTACAACTACTAAGTTCTATATTACCTTAAATCTTTAAAAGTTAATTTTAATATTTTGACCTTACTCATTCATATTTATTTATCAACCAAATGTTCCATTTTGATGCTTTCCATCCAACAATTTATTTTTCCTTATCTGATTGTGATGATTACCCAACATCGGAAAGCCGATTTCATCGGTTTTACTTTTTTTTCAATTTCATTCTGGATGTGACAAAGGGCAATAAAAAAGTTTGTAAAAATGAAAGCTTTACTTATCTAAAAGTAAATCCTAACTTCTCGTGATATGAAACACTTAGTCTGCAATTTTTCTTGGTATCTATTAATAAAAGCTTGTTTTCTTATTAAAGTTGAAGTTATAAAATTCAAAAGATAGCCATCTTTAATCTTGTCTTTAGATTACGTTAACTTTTTCTGTCTACAATTTAAGTTTTCATTTAGAAAATCATTTTGCTATTTATGTAACGATTTGTTTGCACGAAATAACTTTTTGAAACGACCATAAATCTCCAAAATGTCTCATTACCCAACATCATGGAGATATATCAATGCAGGTAATTGAATGTAGATATGTAAATGGAAAAATTTTCATGCATATTTATATTTATTTTGTTATTTATGTTTATTTTCTGAAGGCATTTAATTTATATGTGTTTTTTAATACAAACTTATTGTTTCACACTTTAACCTACCTCCCTAACAGCGGGTAGTCGTGGTATTAATTTATGGTCACTACTATCCGCCGTATATCAACAATCTGCTTTTACAAAATTGCCAATAGACACGACCACCTTTCTGGTAGGTATAAGAAATTAATCTCTAATTAAATTTAATGCCAGTTCTAATAATTTTCTCACTGTGATAATTCTTCTTCGGCGACTTCCATTTCACAAAATCGGTTTTTTTGTTTGGCTTCAAAATTAAACCTTTAATTATCGTTACAACATTTACATATTATTTTCTTGGGACTAAAAGAGAAGCATAAAAAAGAAATATTCCTCTGGAACGTTGATTATACCAGTTTTGCTACGTAAAATTAAGATTAGAATCGTTTTAAGGCTTAAAATATTGTTGCAGATGGTAAAAGTGAAATGTTAATAAATAAAATAGTCGTGTGGTACAACGAAGAGACTGTACGTTTTCAAAACAAAATTTGAAATATTTAATTAGGTATTGGAATTAAAAGGGGCATAACATTTTAATCTCAAAAAGAAACTGAAAGTGTTACTACCATCTCTATTTATAGAAATATGGTAAGTGTAACAGCATATAAATCTGAAGCATAAAATTACAAATTATAATTGCGCTTATTAATTTTCGATAAAAATTGAATGCGATAGCCATTATTTATGTTGGTTAACTAACGAGTTTAATTTTATACCATAATTTCATTAGCAATAATTGCTTACATTTATAGCAAACGAGGGATACGTCGATAAATCAAAAAAGAGCGGTGTGAATGTGATCGGATTTATAATGGAATGCTTGTATGGCCAAGGTGTTGCAACGAGCTTGAGCTATCGACAATCTATAACAGCCTATAATGAGTAGCCGCAACGTCCAATTGATTATGATTAATAGCAGGCACGGTGTTAAAAACACTGGCTATTTAAATCTTCGGCTATATTCCTACTACTGTTATTAATTCTATTCTAAACTTTTATTTAAACTTAGAAGATAATAAATGTCTAGCAACGCGGTTATTATATTCTTACATCAAATTTATCGATCAATATTTAAAGAAACGTGAACAAAGAAGAATTATAATGTGTTTGATGGCCGATCTTCGCCTTAAAAATTAATTATAACTTCTCAGCTTCACGCCAGAGGACCTAACAAATAAACTTTGATTTATATAATAAATATGCTAATGTTAAATGTGTAGATATTATACCACAATACATCATTTTTTTCTTGTATAGTTAAATTATGTGATAATGTGAGAAAACAAAATTAATTAAATTATTTGAAACATTTAAATTTCGAAAATATTTTTAGAAAATTTTTTACAAAAACCGGGAAATTTCCTAGAGTATTTTGGTCATACATTCCTCTTGTCAATGCTAAACATTCATATGTAATAAAATAATAATTAACGAAATACAAAGGAAACTATTAAAAAAACTCTCATAGGACCTAAAAATATTCAATAATAGCGGTAACCAACACTTTCGTTTTTTTCCAAACTTAACAATGTAATAATAGGGTAATTTTGCAATCAAAATTTAAATTATAAAAAAAAATTTAAATATAATATCCATTCTTCGATTAACTACCTGATGTAATAAAATATCAGTAAAACACGTAGTGTGGCACAGAATGGAAAAAAAATAATTACAAGAAAAAACATAAATACATCTCCTGTAACACAAAATATCCACTTATTTAAACAGATGTTCACATTCGAGAACTTGAATTAATAGTTATCTCACATTACTATTTGCAACCTTTACAAATGTAGTGACGTTTTTCGATACGTAACAACAATTTTACGCTAAAAATTGTCGACAACGAGATGCACGATCAGGCCATAAGCAAGACAGTAAAGATACGTAATAAAGAGTACGTGATTTTATATTGATGGTTTTAAATTGATACCGTGACCACCAAATTATAGCTCATTCCGTATGAAGTATTATATTCTACATAAACTGTTCGTATTTTCTCTCAACTACGATTCATACCTAAACAAGGCACTTATATCACTTTTTCTTTATTCTTTTACACTTTTGTGTTACAAAAATTGGCACGTAGTGCGATATATTAAACAAAAACACGCTTAAATTTCTTTTTAACAGCTATAAATAATCCAAACTTGAAGCAATGTCTGGATGGACAAGATGATATAATAAGTATAGAATTAACATTAAGTAGATACGAACTCGTTTTTCAAAATTAATTTTTTCTGATAAAGTCCTAATTATGATGAACCCAAGTAAGTGGCAGGAAAGTTTTATGTTTTAACTATCCGCTTACAAGTACATCAAGGGTATTTGTTGGTTCAAAATTGTTTTATTATTCAAAACTTTACGTTACCTTCCAATTAAAAAGTCTTTGTTTGTGTGAGCAATTCACACTCCTGGTGCTTCTTATTTTATAGGATAAAGTTAAATTAAAAAAAAACGTCACTTTGCTACTTGCTATAGATTTTCCCCATCATTTTATTATTTTTTAACATTAAAAGTAGCCATAGTATAGGTTAAATATTTTATTTTAGTATCAAATAGTACAATAACAATTCTTTCAATTAATGAAGGATCCACTATAATATTTGTTGTAGTTCATTTTAAACGTAAAAAATTAATATTTACAAATGTTAAAATGTCCAAACGTTCATATGCAGCAATTCTTATCAAGAAAACGAATAAAAATAGTTAATAATATCTACTAAATTCAGAAAGGTGAAATAAAATCTTACTCTACTTTGTTTTCTCCAAGGCCGTTTAATTAAACCATGCCCTTTAAACTAATAAAAAACCGCTTGAGCTCTTTTACCTTGTCCTGACCAGGATTCCATGTGCCCACCAAAAGAAATTTTAATAATAATAACAGTATTTTTTAATGATGAGTTTGAACAATCATGAACAGCTGATATTATATCGAAATAGCTATTTATGTTACTAGTAACGGAAAGTTGAATATTTCAGTACTAGGCGATATATTTTTGTACGAGGCGCAGCCGAGTACAAAAAAGAGCCGCGTACTGAAATAGTAACTTTCCGTTACAAGTAGCATACAAGATTTTTCCTCATTGCGTTCTAAATAAAACACAAAAATTTAAGTGTAATTTAAATATACTCATGCACTAGAAGGCGTGTGTGACTGTAATTATGAATTAAAAGCGTTGCTAAGTTGTAGAGTGTGCAGTTGTTTAAAACAATTTATGTGTTACATATTTGTGAAACACGAATACATTTTTAATTGTAAAATTAAAATAGGTAATTATTTTATTAAAATAAGTAGGTACCACAATTACAGTTTTATTTTATTTAGGTAAGCAGCATTGTTTTAGATCTCGGTGACAAAATGAGTGATCTATCTGAAGATTCCGATATCGAAGAATTAGCTTCGTTAGCTGCGCAATCTTTGCTACCGGCAAAATCAAAAGACAAGTATGAAGGTGCGTATAACAAATTCGAGAAATGGTGTACAGAAAAAAGAGTTAAAACCATAAACGAAGCAGTTTTGATGGCGTATTTTGAACTCCAATCAAAGACATATAAGAGCTCTACGCTATGGACTCTTTATTCGATGTTGAGGGCTACAATCCAACTTAAAAAAAAATTGACATCAAAAAGTTTACGTCTTTGGTTGCCCTGCTTAAAAGGAAATCGACTGGACAAACAACAAAAAAGTCCAGTGTTCTCACAAAGGGAGAAATAACAAAATTTTTAAAGGAAGCAGATGATACGACGTATCTCTTCATGAAGGTAATGAATTAAAAACTTACATTAATCAAGAAATTATTTTAATTGAAATTTAATTGTTTTAGGTAGCACTGATTGTGGGTATCAGCGGCGCATGTCGAAGAGAAGAGTTGACTTCTCTTCTGCTCGAAAATGTTCGAGACCAGGGCTCGTACATTTTAATCAACATACCATACACAAAAACAAATATAAGAAGAGAATTTACTATAAGCAAAGGAAACTTTGAATGTTCTGACCTTTTAGCAATTTTCAAGAAATATTCTTCCCTGCGTCCATCTGCAGTACCACATGGTAGATTTTTTGTTTCGTATCGTAACGGTAAATGTACCAAACAACCGGTTGGTATACATACCATCGGAAACGTTCCCCAAAAAATTGCAAATTATCTTCAACTACCAAATTCAAATAGATACACAGGGCATTGTTTCCGACGAACATCGGCTACTTTGCTGGCTGACGCCGGAGCAGATATAACGACTCTCAAGCGACATGGTGGATGGAAATCTACCAATGTTGCAGAAGGTTATATTGAAAACTCCGTCGAGAACAAACTGCAAGTGGCTTCCAAAATATTAGGTTCAACGGTTGAAATAGCTGCACAGGTAGTTACGGCATTTACTACTGGTGAATCTGTTGCAATATTTGCTCCTGCAGGACAGTTGGAGCAACAAACAAAGAAAAAAGAAGTTTTAGAAGACCAACCTGATCCTCCATCGACTTCTCGAAGTATAACTTTCAAAAATTGTAAGGCGATAACAATTAATATTTATAATAATTAAACGTATTATTTTGATTATTGTGTATGATTGAATCTCAGTCGCCTGAGAAAGTGAATTTCCTAATCCGGAACTGCTACTTTCCCGGCCGCAAAATGAGTCCGAGAAAAACTTTCCCGGACTCATTTTACGGAGTCCGACAAAAAGGGACTTTTCGTCACTCAAATGAAGATCGAAAGGTACGACCTTACCTATCGCAATGAGGAAAATAGCTATTTCCTCGCAATGAGGAAAATACTACAATAAATACATAATAAACTACTATAATAAATACAATCGAAAAACTCCGTCGAGAACAAACTGCAAGTGGCTTCCAAAATATTAGGTTCAACGGTTGAAATAGCTGCACAGGTAGTTACGGCATTTACTACTGGTGAATCTGTTGCAATATTTGCTCCTGCAGGACAGTTGGAGCAACAAACAAAGAAAAAAGAAGTTTTAGAAGACCAACCTGATCCTCCATCGACTTCTCGAAGTATAACTTTCAAAAATTGTAAGGCGATAACAATTAATATTTATAATAATTAAACGTATTATTTTGATTATTGTGTATGATTGTATTTATTATAGTAGTTTATTATGTATTTATTGTAGTATTTTCCTCATTGCGAGGAAATAGCTATTTTCCTCATTGCGATAGGTAAGGTCGTACCTTTCGATCTTCATTTGAGTGACGAAAAGTCCCTTTTTGTCGGACTCCGTAAAATGAGTCCGGGAAAGTTTTTCTCGGACTCATTTTGCGGCCGGGAAAGTAGCAGTTCCGGATTAGGAAATTCACTTTCTCAGGCGACTGAGATTCAATCATACACAATAATCAAAATAATACGTTTAATTATTATAAATATTAATTGTTATCGCCTTACAATTTTTGAAAGTTATACTTCGAGAAGTCGATGGAGGATCAGGTTGGTCTTCTAAAACTTCTTTTTTCTTTGTTTGTTGCTCCAACTGTCCTGCAGGAGCAAATATTGCAACAGATTCACCAGTAGTAAATGCCGTAACTACCTGTGCAGCTATTTCAACCGTTGAACCTAATATTTTGGAAGCCACTTGCAGTTTGTTCTCGACGGAGTTTTCAATATAACCTTCTGCAACATTGGTAGATTTCCATCCACCATGTCGCTTGAGAGTCGTTATATCTGCTCCGGCGTCAGCCAGCAAAGTAGCCGATGTTCGTCGGAAACAATGCCCTGTGTATCTATTTGAATTTGGTAGTTGAAGATAATTTGCAATTTTTTGGGGAACGTTTCCGATGGTATGTATACCAACCGGTTGTTTGGTACATTTACCGTTACGATACGAAACAAAAAATCTACCATGTGGTACTGCAGATGGACGCAGGGAAGAATATTTCTTGAAAATTGCTAAAAGGTCAGAACATTCAAAGTTTCCTTTGCTTATAGTAAATTCTCTTCTTATATTTGTTTTTGTGTATGGTATGTTGATTAAAATGTACGAGCCCTGGTCTCGAACATTTTCGAGCAGAAGAGAAGTCAACTCTTCTCTTCGACATGCGCCGCTGATACCCACAATCAGTGCTACCTAAAACAATTAAATTTCAATTAAAATAATTTCTTGATTAATGTAAGTTTTTAATTCATTACCTTCATGAAGAGATACGTCGTATCATCTGCTTCCTTTAAAAATTTTGTTATTTCTCCCTTTGTGAGAACACTGGACTTTTTTGTTGTTTGTCCAGTCGATTTCCTTTTAAGCAGGGCAACCAAAGACGTAAACTTTTTGATGTCAATTTTTTTTTTAAGTTGGATTGTAGCCCTCAACATCGAATAAAGAGTCCATAGCGTAGAGCTCTTATATGTCTTTGATTGGAGTTCAAAATACGCCATCAAAACTGCTTCGTTTATGGTTTTAACTCTTTTTTCTGTACACCATTTCTCGAATTTGTTATACGCACCTTCATACTTGTCTTTTGATTTTGCCGGTAGCAAAGATTGCGCAGCTAACGAAGCTAATTCTTCGATATCGGAATCTTCAGATAGATCACTCATTTTGTCACCGAGATCTAAAACAATGCTGCTTACCTAAATAAAATAAAACTGTAATTGTGGTACCTACTTATTTTAATAAAATAATTACCTATTTTAATTTTACAATTAAAAATGTATTCGTGTTTCACAAATATGTAACACATAAATTGTTTTAAACAACTGCACACTCTACAACTTAGCAACGCTTTTAATTCATAATTACAGTCACACACGCCTTCTAGTGCATGAGTATATTTAAATTACACTTAAATTTTTGTGTTTTATTTAGAACGCAATGAGGAAAAATCTTGTATGCTACTTGTAACGGAAAGTTACTATTTCAGTACGCGGCTCTTTTTTGTACTCGGCTGCGCCTCGTACAAAAATATATCGCCTAGTACTGAAATATTCAACTTTCCGTTACTAGTAACATAAATATAAATTGAATACTCCAATTTTTTGTAAAATAGGGTCTTCCCAACATTTGAAAACGCAATTCACCCCTCTTATTGTTTAATACAGAGCCGTAATCAGGGTAGAAAGAGTCTGTGGCAGCAGTTTAATTTGCGCTACCCTCCCATGCCCTCGTTGAGCCTAAGATTTTTTAAATGTTAAATTTTTATTTATACA
Source organism: Rhagonycha lutea (assembly GCA_958510855.1). Taxonomy (NCBI): domain Eukaryota; kingdom Metazoa; phylum Arthropoda; class Insecta; order Coleoptera; family Cantharidae; genus Rhagonycha; species Rhagonycha lutea. Next base: position 87,034,547 of record OY294036.1, read on the forward strand.
ATTAAGAACACATCCTTAAATTACAACTCCCAATTTTTATTCTTGTGAGAGACGGGCAAGAGACGGGCATTGCCTTGCAGTTAACGCAGTTAGATGCGCATGCGGGGCATCGGGTTCAAACCTGGGGAGAGTCAAACTTTCTTATGCCTAGTCTCCGTGCTTCGGAAGACACGTTAAGCCGGTGGCCCCCTGGGTTAGTGAATTGCCACTATTAACATACAAACCAGGATTCATGGCACATCTGAAGGCAAGTCTAGCAAGCTACCTAATGGATGTAAAATATGTATATGCTCACAGAACTAAACACTGCCAAGGAAACGACGCAGATGTTGGTAATTAATAACAAACCTTACGTCTTAAACTACGTTGAAGAAGAAGAAGAATTTTTATTCTAAAATGAACAAAATAACAGAGCAGAAACATTCTATTGTAAGAAAGTGACCTAACCTGAGAATCTGGGTTTGGAATACCCCTCAGCATAAAGAAGGAGTCAGCTGGGGTAACTTTAACCCTTTGCGTGCAACTTTGTCCCAAATAATATTAACTTTATGGCCTCTAGCATCTAATTTTTATCTAATGGTTTATTATTAGATTATTACCTACCCCAAGTATTGTAATACTTTGCAAATACTATAGGTTTTCCATTAATAGGATAAAGTTACTTCAATTAAGGGTAACTTTGTCCCAAATTTTTAAATTAACAAAATAGGCCCAACTAGAGAGGGGGGGCACTCGGGTATTTGTCTCCGGGGCCCGGGCATCCTCAAGGGCCCGGAAGGTCCGGAAAAATAACTGTATTTCATGTTTTTTTCTTTCTTAAAAAATAACAAATGTACCAACTAAATAATAATTTATTAAGGCAATATCAAAAAGATGTAGATTTATATTTTTTTTTATTTCATTTTACCTATTTCCGATATTCTATATTACTTATTTTTCCTAAATAAAAATACAAAGTTTTTGATGTTTTCTTTTTATAGGTACATGAAATTTTTAAGAGCAAGGGGCCCGCGAAAAATCTTGCCACGGGGCCCGACGTGGCTCTCGACGGCGCTGAAAATAGAAGAAACATTTTGGAGATGTCAAGACAATGCAAATTTTTCTAATTTTCAACAGCTTATTTTTAGTAGCAGAGAATCAAGAATGCATGGACAAGTGGGACAAAGTTACCCCAGCTGACCGTAACCGCATTGACTTTTCAAAAGTGATAAAAATGCAAATTTAATTCTTGAGAAAACATCTTTTGGTTACTTACTGCTGAGGGGTACCCGTACGAACAAACTTAATAACTATTTAATTTTACTAGTGAATAATTAAAATAATACAAAATTTTTGTATTACTCCTGACGGAATGTAAATAATATAATGTTTTCTAAATCCAAGTTTTCAGGTGGATTACTCTCCTTCTCCTTATATCTTTCAAATATGCTACAATGTCCTGCATGATTTTGATGTAGTATTATAATTAGAGACAGGAAAGTTAGGCAAAATAAAACCTCAAGAAAGGCAGGCAAAAAGGCATTAGAAACATTAGAACAAGAAACAAGTAAGGCGTTCTTAGCTTTTATAGTTTTTCTTGTTTGTTTTTCAATAATGACTAATTATTAATGGGGTTGTACAACCTACTAAGTTATAAGAGGATTAAAATATTAAAATTTATTTTTATGAATTTCAAGTTTATCTGTCTTAGAAATTTCCCAGAAAATTTTAAATAGAATATTTAAATTTTTTTTGGTAATGAAAACAATGAAGGTTTGGAGATTGGAAGCCTGGTCACTCCATATTTTATTTTATGTTCAAATAATATCATATCAAGCTTTAATTATTTAATACCAGCTAAAAGGTTAAGGTACATCATTTTTGTTTTTGTCAGTGTAGCTAAACTTTTGGGGTAAAAAATGATGTTCTAGGAGCCCCGGTTACCAATATAGCTGATTTCACAATAGAAAATAACCCTGATTATTTAAATATGCGCGTTAAATACATCGCTAGATCGTAGAGTTAATATTGACCACGCTTATCTTTATTAATTTATTGTTACATTTGGTGTAATATTTTACAGCTAACTTCCACTAACTATAAATTTCCGTTCTAACTAATCTAATAATAATTCCTAAGCGCATTATCTATGCTCATTTAATTCATCGGAGTACGATAAAAATAATTTGTAAAAAGTGCAATTAATGCGAAATTCTATAGTGGAGAAATTATTAACAAACAGGGAAAACATTTGATACGAGATGACTTCATGATGAAAAATGCTGATTGGAAATTTTGAATAATCTTAAGACCAGAATTTTGCATAGGATCACGAAAAGCTATAAATAAATAGCTTGATATGCGGAAGTACAAAGCAGTCTGAAATTACAGCTCAGTCAATCCATTTTTATCTTTATAGCGATGTTTTACAAAATTAATTCAATAAAAATTAAAATACGCATAAGAAAGTGGGGTGAGCATACGCTAAGCCATGCCCACGATTTTAAAAATTTTCTATTGAAAATTATAACCGGGATCCCTAAGTCCTCGCATCTATGTACATGGTATATTTTATTTATATTGTTTATTATAATATGGTTTATTTTGTTCTAATTTGAGATCTTCTGTATTTGAGAATACCAAATCATCATCATGCAGTCGTTATGCTTCTTAACAGAAGCGTCGTGATCCTTAAATGTTGGTGGGGTGGTTATTACGCTTCCCCATAGTCCACAGATCAACTTTTGGACCCTTTAGATCATTAACATTTAAGGATGCTCTTGGCATATTACTCTCGGTAGGTTGCCATTGCTTTCTGAGGGGAGAACGGTCAGAATAAAGTTCTTACTTTACTCGGATTCGAACCGGGTATTTAGCGTCCATAGTCAACTTGCGTGACCACTATGCTCCGACCGTCTCCTTGACGAATCCAATTGAATCCAATCAAATTGAATACCAAATACATAATATAAAATTATATTGAGAAAACTAACTGATAAAATTCAAATATAGGTAATTTTCACAAGTTAAAAACTTAAAATAATTTTTCATAATATAATATTATAATAATATTTCAATTTATTATAAAACATAATTATTAATTACATATTATGTAATTTACTATAACATTTTATTTGTTTCGTTTTTAATAAATAATAATAAACAATTAAAAAACCAAATAAGTAGGTGAAAAGCAAAGTCCGACCTTATGACCTCTTATTATACATGGGATTATGAGCGTTTTATTCCAAGTAATTCGGGAGCAGTTTATCGCATTTATATTTCAACTTCTACATCAGTGATTCTCAACCTTTTTTTTGTTGCGGCACACTTTTAACGATTTCAAAATTTGGCGGCACACAAAGAAAAAGAAAAGTTTAAAAATTATTTACTTACCTATAACACACTGCGTAAAATAGTTTATGATAGTAATTTTAAATGTACGAAATAAAATAATTTTAAATCATATTATTTAATAATATTAACATAATTATATATCTAAAATTTCGCGGCACACTTTTTAGAATTTTGCGGCACACAAAAGTGCCGCGGCACAGTGGTTGAGAATCACTGTTCTACATTTTCAAGAAGCAAATATTTGGTTCAGTTTATTTTTAATTCAGAAGCCAATTGGATTTCTTTAAAATTAAAGTAGGCTGTATTGCATAAACCTAATTGTAACAAAATAATGTATTAGGTATGCATGTAAAGATATAGAAAGAGAGAAGAATAAAAAATACATAGAGACCCAAAAAAATGTAGAGATTATTTTCATTTCATTCAACAAAATTACGTAATATAAAAAAAATGAAAGCTTTATTAATATTAATGGATGTCTTATGTCTTCAATCTTTTATCCAAAAAGAATGATTTGGAAAAATAAATGTTCAAAAATTGCAATTATAAATTTTACAAAATTTATTACCTTAAAAAGTTACTAAAAGGTATTTATTACATCTATTAATATTTATTTATGTACACATCTAGAAAGTGGAAAATTGATTACTGACTTAGGGGTGTCTTCATCGGCATATATCTCCTATTATTATAGCAATTTAGATAATGTAATAAACACCAACGTAATGTAAAAAAATTGTTCCAAAGGAAACAACAGATAAAACAAATAAATTAAAAATAAAAAAAATGTATTAAATTAATTGTCAACGTATCTGCGGATCGTATAAATTTATTCCGCGGGCCTTAGTTTAGAGAACATGATTGAATTATTTTTGTTTCAATGGCGTTGCTGGACAAGTTTTTACTTTTCAATTTCTATTTCCCCATTTTTTCGATTTTAGATATAAAATTTCAGATGAAAAATAATAACACGAATGTGTGATGTCAAATTGCTGGTTTCGTATTAAATGTTAAGCAATTGTATCATTTTGTGTTAATCATAATAATTTAACTTATTAAAAATTTGATATCACACATTGTGTTATAATCGAAGTCATAATCCGGTTTAACAAAAGCTCAAAAATGTTTTCCATCTCCTAAAAACAGCTGTCTGCTATAGGAAACCCGATACTTTTAAGAGGCTGCGTTTATCTTTATCAAACCACAGAATATTCTCGTTTCATTTCGCTCCCTCTTATGTCAGAAAAACAAACACATTAAAATGAACAACGCTGCACATTGACAATGCCTATAAATAGACCATATACTTTTCTATATGGGTTTCAGAAGAGTGTTATCGTTCTCTACCATCAGCGCTGGACCCCTAGAGACGGTTTACAAAAATGTTTTTCAACAGTTTTCATCATTGTACTAACATTTCCGTCTCTTTCGCACGTTTGTTTAAAATAAGGAAAGCTTGTATTGGACGTACGTTGAAATTTAAAAATCATCCCTTAAAAATTTGGCCATAATTATAATGTCAGAACAATTGCTCTCCTTTTGACGAATTCTGCTGCCCTTTTCAACGTCTTTATCTATGGGAGGGTATTCTTGCTTTATATATCTTTGTATTAGTACTTCGTGTAAAGGTTTGATTTTTTATGGCGCTCTTTCACTTTTTTTAACACAATAAAATCCTCATTTTGAATAAATCAAGCGTAATGCTTTTAAAATAGGATTTAGATAATGGCACTGCCTCCTAAGTTTAATTATATTTTAGTCGATATAATCTACTGAAAGCACTTTATCTTCATATATTTTAATGTAAAAAATTAAGTTTTTTTCATGTTGACCCAAAATCAGTTCAGTCTATTTGTATTCTAGTTAATTTTATTCAACATTTTATAATGACTACTGGTGAGTATTGTATTACATAACTGTAAACAGATACACTTTTGTGGTGGTAATATAATATTATAATATTGGCGCCTGCTATACGCCACCACTTTCTTAAAATTTAATATTATCGTAGTTCCTCTCAAATTTAATTATAAAATTTTAAAGAGTAAAGAAAGGGTTGGAAACTTTACGACCAACGTATGTGTACAAGATGGAACACATAAAACGTCGACTATACGGATGTTATTTCTTGAGATACTAATTTAGGAATAAAGTTGTGCCATTACTGTATCAAAAAACGTAAGGATTTGTGATGCTTTAAAACTAATTTAAAGTTTCAAATAACCATAAAGTACAATCTCAGAATTTAGTCGGGAATTTTCGAAATTTAGTTCTATTACCGCGTGGTTTATACTTTATAAATCGAATTTTCTTGATTCCCCAAATTCAATTTTGATAGTAGTAACATTTTGATTATAAAACTATCCGTAAATTCCAAGTGAAAAAAAGATGTTTAGGAGTAAAATAACTTTACACTTAATTAAGCAGAACGAAAAATATAATTTTGTTCATCACTAACAAATTAATTCCATTTTAGCAAAATGCAATGAAGTAAACTTGTGGCAAAGGTACCGAAACATAATAGAGATTGACAGCTAAATTCAATATTCCCTTTACTAGTAAAGTAAATTTGGCCCCTAGCATTTAAAACAGGTCTACCTTAAAACACAAAAACTATTCTCTATTATAATTTTCTAACATATTGACATACGGTATGCGACAGTCTGTCGAAAGTAAAATTTAACATCTTCTGATTTTTTAGCAACTTTATTTTATTACAAAGTCATAAAAAAATAATGATTCTGGTGATCATCTGCAGCTTCTACACTTGAGAGATTTATTATGTGTCGCTGCTTTTCAATGTTAATTGATAATCAGTAAAATGGAAGTGATTAGCTGAAGTATTTTATATTTTGGAAAATAACAATAGGAAGGAGGAGTCCTGAAATTTGATAAACGCAGAAATCTGATACCGGAAACACGCAAGGCATGCGCATCAATACAGAAGCACCAAGCATTGAATTACATAGGTACATTCTTTTGCAAGACCAAAAGAGTAGTCTTTTATAACAAGTTAATGTTTGATTGATTTTGCAACTAAAGGAAAAATAAAATAATGGAACAAAGAAATAACAGCCCTGTAAAATCATTTTCAATGATTGCATAGTTGAATTTTTAAAAATATGTAATGATTTTTGTGTGTGCTATAATTTGAAATCTAAACAGGTTTTCAATTATTAAGAAGGTGGTTTAAAAATTAACATCTCTAATGAAGGTTTTAAAGAAACATGCAACTACGCCATTTAAAAAATTTTGGTACACATCATCCACTTTTTACATTAAAATGAACTTTTTTTAATAAAATTGTTTAATTGGATTGGATTTTAATGTGGAAGACAAGATAAGCTTGCATGCATTTAGGCTTCCAATCCGACCCATTGTACTACCTCCGATTTCCCAGCAGTGTATGTGGCGTGACCAGGAATAGAACCGTGGTTTTCCGCTTCCTGACTAAAATAGTTATAATAATACTAGAGTTATTCTTTTGTTGGCTAATTTAAAAATAGGTTAAGTTATAAAATTCACAACGAAATAGGAAGCAAAACACCAAATTAAACATAGTCTTCAATCATCATCTGAGCTCATCCGGACTCTAAAGTGTAAATGCAGAACCTTTGATTTTAGTTTTTACAATTTGACAAATCAGCAGCAAGCACATTAAGCATTTGGCATAAAGAAAAACAAATTTAATCGCGAAGTTATTTCAGAATAATCAAAATATGATCGCGGGGAATGTCCAGAATGGGTTATAATATTGTTGGAATAGTATTAAAATTCTAAAGTGCGCAGTGTCATCAGTTTTTATGCGCATATATTTTGTTTAGTAGCTACACATTAGTTTCTTCGATTAGTTTATGTTTTGAACACAGCTCAAAATTTAATGTACATATCTACCATAAAAAAAAGTTGGATATTATCAAGACCTCAAGTAATTGAATGAATATTCAATGTAGAAAATACGTCATTGCTAATTTATTTTGATCAACTTATCAAAAATTCGAATTATCGAGGTTTGACTGTACAGTAGAATTTCTATAAACCTGATTAAATGATCCGAAATTTACAAATGTTACAATATAACAATTATAATTTAACAAGTAGGTATGATAAGACGGAACATTTTCCAATAGTTAGGTACCTTTAAAACTACGAGGTTCTTTTGTATTATCAAAAAATCCACTCCGCGTTGATCTGGAAACAGACGTATGCGGACTGCACCGATGGTTAGAAATATATCCTTTTTTTGGGGTTTCGACCGAGAGTCACCAATGGTCAGAAGATGTGGATTGCACCGATATAAACAGTTAATAGTTAGAAAGGGTTGTAATTGATTTAACGATGATGGATCCGAATAGGATTTAGTTGTCTTGTCAATACTTATTTTCCGCGCCCCCGCTTCGCGCCGCTCCGCTCTGGACGCTCCAGAGTCGTTTTGACAACACATTACCAATTAAAAATATCCCCTAGGCCCTAGGGCCGTCCAACTCGGCAAAGTGTGGTATTGGGAAGGGGATGGATCTCTGGATCAATCTGAATTATTTACGTACATCTGTAGTAAATTAAATACCTTCGTGCTTTAATGGAATTAAAAGGCTTACTTATTTGTTTACTAACCATCGGTGCAGTCCACAATTGCCCCTATTTTCGAATAGCTCGTGTAATCAAAACTGTATCGGTGTGTCTAACAAATGAGACCAGCGCCGTAACTGTGGAGGTGAAGGTGACGCAGGCTACAAACGCACATATTCGAGGGACAAAATAAGCTAGGGGGCTTACCTACCCTACAAAATTAAAAAAAACTGAAAAAATGAGATACAATTTTGTTTAAATAGCTTATGTTCCCGAAAAAGCTTTTCCTTGACCTGGAAGGTACTTTTAAAAGTAAACAATCGGAAAACCGGGGGGTCTGGAGGGTATGGAAGTGCTCGGTTCGGTCGCTAGTACCTACCTACTAGGCAAAAAGATGTTTCCTCAAGAATTAAATTTGCGTCTTTATCTATTTTGAGAAGTCATCTTGTTACTTCCTTATGCTGGAGACTTTCCGGTCCACATCCGTTCCTTTACATTTTAGAGAGTCTATCAGGTTTAGCCACCCTAGAAGATAGAAAAAACACTTAAAAATTAGTTGAAATTAAGTATTATGTAGTTTACGTACTGAAAAAAATCTTCCCCTGATCTGAAGGGTGCTTTCAAGAGTAAACATTTGGAAAACGAGGGGTCTGCCCCCCCCCGCTGTAAGTAAAGAACCAGACCATTTCTAAAGATTTTTGATTGTGAAAAGTCGTTTTGATGCTTTATTACAGCTGAAAGCTGTATTTGATGCTTTTAATAATATTGTAGTTTTGTAATATAAATAAATATTATCATTTAAAAAAATCTTTGAAGGAAGCGGGGGGGGGGAGGGGCGCGTAAATGAAATCGCTTGCCACAGGCGCTTTCTACCCTCATGACTCACGAGGGCTCTGAATGAGACGTTTATTCATCTTCTGTAAAATTTTGTGGGTTACGAGGTATTACAATTTCGACTTCATCATCGGTTTATAAGTTAACCACTTCATACTCACATTAATTGTGAGTGGTGGCGTGCGTGGGAGGGAACGTGTCAGACACGACGTTGACATGAAGTGGTTAACTTTATTTGTAGGGAACTGCAATGTAATATTTGTTTCTCAATTAAAAATTATCTTTGGCTATTTTATAAAAAATTTTGACAAAAATAGAAAGAAATAAAAAGTTGTTTTGCTAGTTTTATGTGATCAGGGGCGTAACTATAGTGGGAGCTGGGGAGACGTAGACCTAAGGAAATGGAAAAAAGTCTTTAAAACTTTTAATAAAATTAAATATTATAATTATGTAGGTTATTTTCTTCATTAATTTTCCCATGACCTAGGGCAGGGATGGCGAACCTATGGCACGCGTGCCATTGATGGCACGCGACACAATATTTTGGGCACGCCACCGATCAAAAAATACACTATTAAATATTATATTTAATTATTTGATGGCACGTCTATGGCCTCATTAAACATTTCTTTAGAAAAAATGGCACGCTGATACATAAAGGTTCGCCACCCCTGACCTAGGGAGTACCCCGCACCCCCAGACTTCACGGTTTTACAACCACATCTTTCCATTTTATATGCATAATTTAATATAAAGTTCATGATGGTTGCAGAACGCATTTCCTAAATTTATTGCAGTGGGTAGTACTAAATAATAAAATGGGAAATAGTATTGTGATTCGATTTGCGTTGTTTCAATGAAGTATGTCCGACTTTCCTAAAACGAAACTCTTTAATTGGGTGTTAAAAGTGTATATTATACTAATTTGTGTAACGAAGTAAATATTAACGAATAAACGAGGGCTCCAAATAAAGTTGACGAGGGGACTGAAAATTAAAGCTACGCCACTGGATAGGCATCTAATATCTCAAAATTATTCAGTCTCCGTTGTCACATTGCCTGACATGTATAACTTTTTAAACAGGAGAACAAGTTATGAATTGTTTAAATTTTCTTAATCCATAAAAGTTGATGGAATGGAAAATCGATTCAGTTTTAGTTAAAAGGTTGATTGTTTCAGCCTGAGATCGTGATTCGTGACATCTTATATTGAGACTACGCAATAATATATTTTACGCTTCAGGATTTTTATTTTTTTTCAGCTTGTTCAAAGATAGAACTCGTTTATACGAATTTCCTCACGAACACTGCTAACTCTTTTTAAATTTTATTACCAATTTTGTTGAATAATGGCAGCGCCTCGCATTCCTTCAATTTGTGATTTAATACAAATAAATTTGCATGTGCTAGCTGAACTCGAATTGATTAGATTAATTTATGGTTAAAATATTTCGATGGTACGCCACTGTCTAGAACAGGTTGAAAATTTCGTTTTTTTTTTTTTTTTTCAGTTTTACCATCAGTTGATCTAGCCTCTCTAAACTTCATCTGGTCAGATTTTATTATATTAGAAATGTGTGATAAGCGGGAAATCGCCACCGATTGTCTTGAGTTGCATATCAGCGGTCAACCACAGTTGTAGAGTAAATTTTATCCTTAGTGACTTCGGCAGTGTGCAATTAAAGTGGAGGGAGAACGCGTGACACCCAATTCCACCAATTGACATCAACATAAACCGAATATAAATCGAAATGACGGATATTAGTTTCTGCGTCGCAGTCACTACGGAAAAAACAAGCTTCATTAACTGGCGTGATCGTCAACCTTCATCCGCTCGCGTATTTGAGTCCTGGAATGTCCATTTTTGCATTTTCTCTCCATTTTCCTTCCAGAGCGTCATGGGAGGGGTGGGAAGGGCTTGTATTCGCTAATTAGGATCTCCTTCACTAGACCATGCCCGTGTTCTGATAAAAAAGCTCCACCAGCCGGCTCAGTACAGCCACAAAATTCCCTAGGTATCTTACTGCGGCCAATTTGCAGCATGCGCGAGCGGATGAAGGTTAAAGTTTAAGGTTTAAACACAGATTCAGATTAGATATGTATAAATATCAGAGATAAACTCAGGTTTAAACCGTGATTGGTTAAAATTAGAATTAATTAGAAAAACCAACATAATCTTTGCTTTCAAATTTATTGCAAAATTAGGCAAGTCTGCTCTTATACATCAAGAGCGACTCCATTTCTCCATTGTAAAGATAATACTCTAAACACTACGAGAACCATTCTGGATTCTGGCTTTACATTCTTATATTAATGAGATAAGTTACAATTATTAACATTACTATTAGACAAATATGAGAGAAAACATTTGGCTACCAATCCCACGCATCTTGTACCACTGACTGCAGCTTACCATCAACAAGGAATGGTTTCGTAACGTTTTAAAATATTTTCAAATTGAACTGTTAAAAAATATTGTATGAAAACCTGATTTTACATCAATCGTGTTACTACATCAAGTTCTAATTACATGTTTATTTATTTGACAGTTAGCGTGACATTTTCCGGAAATAATGAACCCATAACAGTTATGGGCCTTGTGTAAAGGGTTAAAAAAATATCACAAGTATTTTCGAAGTGTATTTGAAATTTGTATTGTTATCACATGTTCTTAGGTAAATTTGGAGTGGACAAACAGGAAGGATTGTAAAGCTTCCTAAAATAACAAAAGTTTAGGGTTATTCATTCGACCTTTTATGAAAACCAAATGTACTTTATCAAAATGCTGATCAAATCAGTTAAGAACTGAGGTTCACACCTTTTACGCACCTCAAAAGTTCAGTTAACTTAAAGGGTGCCTTATCTGATTTGAAATAAAACTTAAAATTTTTCTGAAAGTTACTGATGGTGGTGATGGTATGCTAATATATTATAGTAATTTTTTTGAATAAGTATGAGAATAAAATTGTTGGTTCTTGTAAAGCAGGAGTATCAATGTAAATAACATGGTGCAAAAGAATAAAGATGTCAATAAAAGAGCTGTATTGTACTATTATAGGTGGGCAAATCTGATGTTTTGTAACCGGATTAAATATATTCATTCAGTCCACATGTCAAGTGCTGAACAAGGGTTTACAAGATTAAGCAAAGCATGGACCACATTTTTGTGTTCTCACGCACTTTTGATCAGTTTTTGTTACCAATCTTAATTCATGTCAAATTTAACCAGGTTTTTCGGACTAACAGAATCAGGATTCACATTGAGCAATAACAAAATTATGCTTCCCCCAAAATACGTTACAAGTCTTGTATGACAATTAATAATTTCCAATTTTCTCACAAAAAATGCGATGAGAATGCACGAAACATCCCATTTTTATCAATATCTATATTATATTATAACAATAAAGACATAATTTGGAGGATTTGTCATTATTTACTGCTAGTTTCCTCCCGAATCCCTAAATTTATAAACGACTAACTAGAGCATTGTGGCAAAGTCAGCTATAATAAGCTCACAACAAAACGATTTACAAACGGTTATTGACTTCCGTGTGTGAATAACGCCCTTCTCGTTGTCGTAGCCCGTGTAATTCATGTATCATCACCCCTAACAGAACCGTATTATTTAAACTATGCTCTCACTTTAAAAATTCAAATATTCACTTGAGTCTTTTAAAGTTCACGACCACAAAATATAAAAATTTCTTTGAAAAGGAAATAGCAACTTTATCGGAAAAAACCGTAAGTAAAATTTAAAAGAGTGACCGAAAAAACTAAAAATTATTATCAAATACAACCCTGTTTAAACACCCCTTAGGTTAGGAGACCATGATAATGGTTTCGAGAGGCTATAATAGCTACTTGTGGCAATGGGGCTTGACACTAACTTGTACGAGCTACTACTTTATGATGACTTTACCATCCGGAACGTCTGTCTATTCATATTTTCTTTTCAACATTAAATGTTATTATTCTGAAACGGATTTGTCAAATTTGTTAATAATTTTGAATATATTAGTACACCGTTTATCGTTTACGTAACACTTCTAATTTTGTATAAAACCATATAGTAAAAGGTTTGAAACATCACCAATACGATTCATAAACATCTCTTCCGTTCTACGATATTTTGGGATTCCTGCAGTTTTATGAGACAGGAATTTATGGCTAGAGAAGTAAAATAAAACAATAACAATTATTTATAAGTTAACAATAGTATAACTTTTATTCTTTCGACTTTTTAGATAATCAATTATTAGAGAAATAAAAACTAGTACATGTGATATATTGTGTGCACTTCCGAGCAGATATTAGATAAAATAATTCGGTTTCTAAAACTGATAATTACAAAAAGCAATAAAATTAAGTCAAATCAATTGCAGATTTTAAAAAAAGGAAATTTTTCTTATTTTTTCCATAGGCTTCTTCAGAATGTATGATTTTATGGTTAGAATGTAAAAGTCTGTGTCTAAAATGGTCCAAATTTACATGCTGTGAAATTTAAAAAGAGAAAAATTGCAATTTATAAACCCAACGTATATAAAATTATTTTCTATGAAACCCGTATTAAAAATTTGTTAGGGTTGTAATATAAAATATAGTTCTCTTATGAAAATTTGATTAAATAAACAATTTTTGCAAAACCCCCTAGAGTAGACATTTCGCGGAACACAGTTTGAAGACTACTAGTCTAGATGAATGAAAAATCAAATCGATCTGATTACTTGAAAATCTTGAGCGCAGGTGATTATAGGCTTTGCTAATGTGTATCCAGTTTATGAACCCACTTTTAACACTTTTTGTTTTTTCAAAACTTAATAAAATACTTCAGTTTTATCTAAACTAAATGTTCCCCTGAAAGACTTATATTTTTTATTAGTTGTTGAATTTTGAAAAAACAGTCCTTAATTTAAAGAGTTAAACAGTCAGTGGCATAACTTCAAATTTTTTTAAGGTCCGGGAGCAAGAGATTTGAGGGGCCCCTCGATCGAGAGGTGTGCGATTTAAAAAAAAATTTGGTCGCAATAATATAATGCAGTTTCATTCATTCATATATGGTTCGACAACCCAAGTGGGTTTTGACCGTTCATTGGAACTTTCTAAATCCTTCTCTCGGGGTGGATTAATTCCCTGGTTTGCGGTTATCGTTTTCCTCACAGCGATCTATGTGCTTTTTCCCTTTTCCACTATCTCCTTTCACTTTTATCTGTTGCACGCTGTCTTCCTCCATTATTCTGCGCCCATAATTCACAGGTCTCTGTACACATCCTCTGCCCATGTTATTCTAGGTCTTCCTCTTCCATTCCGTCCCATTGGCCTCCATTCCATCATCATTTTAATCGCTCTTGTCTCTGGGCTTCTCAATACATCTCCCATCCAAACAATTTTCTGCGCCTTAACCAACTTCACAATATCCTTGCCCTTCATCTTGTCCAAGATTTCAAAATTCATCAAGCGCCTGTACTTATTCGCTTCCGTCTCCACTGTACCCCATATTCCTCTCAATATTCGACGTTCAAAAATAATGCAGTTTAAGAGGGTTTAAAAGCTGTATTGGGCCCGGTACCATTCCTCCCTCTGCCCCCTCGTACTTACGCCACTGTCTATACCTCCCCAGACCCTCGATTGTACGTTCATTTCTTCACATTTTATGGTGTTTATCCACCCTAGAAAATAGAAAAAATACTTCAAAATGAGATGAAATTAACTATTTATCAATGATATACCTATGAGCTCATATATCATTGCATTGGTTGTCACCACGGTGTAGAAACTTCATAGGAAAATATTAGACCCTGATTTTAATGGTATTTTAGTTGTCGGATTTTTTTAAGATGGCGCTGTTTCAATAGTTATTTAGAAAAGTAAACAATAACATAACTTAATATCATAGAATATCCTATAAGTTGGAATTGTAAGACGATTAATAAATTATAATAGTGAAAAATAGTTAAATTGAATGGAAATATAGTGGAATAATTTAATTTAGTCTGATTTAGTTGACCCATGACACCCAGGGGGCGCAACGAAAAGACAGTATAAGACTGTCTACAATTTTAACATGGAAGTTTCCCTTCTATTGTAATCTTTTATTCTATGGTTGTCACTAACGCCACCCTCTGAAAGGTAACCCTTAATGGGAGAGTTAACTCAATCGGAGCGCCGCGTTCGAAACAATCCCGAGAGACTCTCAGGTTTGTTGGCCTCTCTCTCAGACTCTCAGGCCACGATGGAAATTTAGACTAGCTCGCAATTCCTTGGGAAAGCGGGGTCGTCGGTTCTGAAATAAACTCTGTAGCCAGGGGTTGAAAAAAACACAGTAATCTTAACAAGTGTATAATGATTAGAGACAGGATAGTTAGGCAAAATGCCTTTTTTTAAAAATTGAAATATTTCAGGCAGACCCAATTTAAAATCCGTTTCAGAGCATGTACTATTCAAAAATTCATTTTTTGTTTTGCCTTTTTTGCCTTTTTGGGGGGTTTCCAGTCTTTTTTGCCTTTTTCACCTATTTTGCGGTTGTTTTTGCCTTTTTTGTGCCTTTTGAACAAAAATATTTCTTTTTTGCTTTTTTAAAATTTATTTCTTAATTTTATTTAAAAATTTCTAAATGTTATATTTAATTATAAAAATTTTAAATTTTTAAATTCAAATTCTACTAATCGGTAGAATCCGATTCTTGAAATAATCTGGTTATGCTAGACGTAATTAGTAAAACAAAACCTCTTCTCCATTCGATCATGAAGCGCGCGTTATCACATTACTACGATTCGGCGACGTTATGCTTATTTGACGAATTCCAAACTGACTGAGATGTTTTTGTTATATTAGCTTTGCAGTGAAGCAGAGAATCGACACTAGAGAAAAAATTTAATGAAAAATTAATATAATGTTTTAGAAAAAAATCCATCGTATAAAATTATACAGGAAATTTCTAAAATACATCAAGGAATTTCGAATGACGATATTGATTTAGAGCTAACTCCAGATCAGATAAGTTCATTGAAATTTGCCCCTAGCACGTCTTGCGATGTGGAGAGATCGTTCTCCACATTCAAACAAATTTTGAGTGACAGGAGAACAAATTTAAGCTGCTGTAGATAATATCGAAAAATTTCTGGTAACCAGTTGGTACAAAAATAAAGAGAATTAATTTGAATTTGTATGATTTTTGTTGAAAAAACGTTTTTGCCTTTTATTTTGCCTTTTTTGCTTGTTTTGAATGCCTTTTTGCCTGCCTTTTTTGAGGTTTTATTTTGCCTAACTATCCTGTCTCTAATAATGATGGTAAATACAAAATTAGAGACGTGCTCTCTGCTTACAAACAATGGCAACCGATCCTGCTGGTTATTAAAAAAACACAGCCCACTGACTTTACTATAAAACAACAGGTGTTCGTAACAACAAATACAAATGCACAGTACTATTATAATGGTGTTGACACAATACACGTCAGACACAAAATGGATACAGAAAAATAACTCACCCCAAAAGCTCTTGGATGCAGTGCTGTCTTTAGGCATGGGCCCGAGGGGCCCGGGCACAGGGCCCCGGATTCTTAGGGGCCCCCGCCGAAGTAAACTAATCAACTATTTTGTTAAAAAAATAGACCTAAAATAAATTTTGAATAGGACCTACCTATCTACTGAGTTACATACTTAGTTTCTTAACGGGCCCCTCATTACCTTGGGCCCGGGGCCCCGATCATATAAAAGACGGCGCTGCTTGGATGATCTTAATATGGTGACAAGTATGCCACTTGCGACCGACGTGTCCTCTAGTTGAATGAGGACTGGCATTCGCATTGATCAAAACACAGAAGCACCTTGATAGCTTCGCGACTCCAGACGCACTTGTCAAACTGGCTTTGATTATAAAAAAGTGCAGATACAGTTGCTGGAACGGTTGGAATGATGTTGAAATGATGTTAAAGTAAAGTTGGATCTCGTCGTTAGATGTAAATGGTGAAACAGTTGACCATAACCCAAAAAGGTTAATTTTTGGTCCTTGTTTGTCAACAAAGAATCGAGCCTTCTCGAGTGAGCTCGAGCTGATACGAGTAAGAAAATGCCTGCGTCGACAGAATGCGCGTGAGCTCGATCGCTTATCCAGATGTGGATACAGAAAAATGCTACTGTGTACCGGTGGTATCCCAAATACACGTACAGGACCGCCAAAAATCACTGGTCACAATGATATTAAATTCAATGACGTCACTCAAAGATTTCCGCCAAAAATGATGTTTTTACGCACTTAATTATTCTGTCGACTCGTTTTCGATCATGGCCAGGCACTCAATCCCCTGTTACCTCGTGTTCCCTTCTACCTCCAAGCGCGTATCACATGACAGCCCTAACCAAATGTATATTTCAAGGTCAGTAACACGTAGCAGATATTAAAATATCGCTAGAAAATTAAGTCTGGGCCGTACTCAGAATATTTGAGTAATTATTTGTGGAGAAGTTTATGCAACAGAACTAAAATTCGTTACATGGTATTGGTATTACGTAGTTTATGTTCCTAAAAAAGATATTTCCGTGACTTGGACGGTACCTTTTAAAATTTATTATAAGTAAACAATTGAAAAACCGGGTGCCTTGGAATACCCTCCAGCTGTACTAATAAGCAAAATATGAATTCACAAGAATTAAATGTGAGTCTTTATCCATTTTGAAAAGTCATATCGTTACTTCCTTGTTCTGTTCCTCCAGGGAATACCCCCCAGACCCCCCGGTTTAACGCATATTTCAAGGGAATACATTTGTTTTGGCTTATCAATGTTTTTAATTGCATAAATAAATATTTTATTAAAACGTTCCCATGGAAAGCGGTTTAATTTGCACTACACCCCCTCGGCCCGTTCAAACAAAAGATTTTTTTGATAAAAAATCAATTAAAGCATTTTTAAACTAAAAGAAATGTAATCCCCTGAAATGGGCGTGAAACCGGGGGGGTCTGGAATACCTCTCACCACAAGGAAGGGTATGTATAACAACTCAACACCGGCGGATCTCTCTTTTAACGGTCCCCCATTTAAAATATTGTTTCCTGACACTAACCTAAGCTCGATCGGTGGATTCCCGTTGCCGAATCATCCAGTTCCTAGTTGTCCGTTTCCCGCTTGCACAGGCGCTTTTTACTCATGTCTAAGAGGACTGGGGCGGTTGTAACGTAAAATCGTCATTTGACGTTTGTTTCGCGCGCTTCTGGATTTTCACTCCTTTTTAATTTTCCCGTGGGCTACGCCTATGGAAAAGATGGGAGTGTTGTTAGCAGGTTTCTGTCAGATTTGAATAAAGAGCGACCGTGAGGAGACTGTTTGATCGTTTGTTCGGTTACGTTTAAGGAATACCGTTTTATTTTGTGATAAATTTATCCTTGCTCCTGGGTCATATTGACGACGCGACGCTCTATTGCGGATTTTTCCATTTTATTGTTTTTCTTCGGTGCAGTAGCTATTGAAATCTTATGATTGCTGCGTGGACCTCGAAGGGAATACAGTGGTTTTTTTTTCTTTCCAATTCCGTACCTTGATTTTGGATTTTTATACCTGGAGAATGCCTTTGGTGTCAATCTGTTAACCGTTGACAATTTCCTGATAAGCGACCATTATACCAGAAGATTATTTTCGTTTGGGGACTGGCAGACAAGGACAGTGGAGTACTTTTGGGTTTCATTCTACACTTCTACACCATCAATCGCGTACAGAGAAATCTGTATTAGGTGGAATTTTGTGAGCACCGAAAGATCTTTAGGTGAGTTATTTTATCCTCTGTATAGCGATTGTGTTTTGGTTCATTTTAGACCGTTAAAGTCAGTTTGGGTACTTCCACGTACCTTCTATGCCATTTGACCTTGTTAGTCAAGTTATTAGACGGATGCTCGTTTGTGTCAGATATTAATAAACGTAACGATTGTTTACAACTTAGTTTTATTTACCTCGAAAAGTGGCGAAATCGTATCCTCACCTTGCCTCGTAACTTCCAGAGAGCTAGTTATTTCCATCAGGGTCTACCACACGCAAATTTACCAGTATATCTGGGTGTGGGGGAATTCCATTGCTTAGGCGATCTGGAATTTCGTTGCACGGTGTCATTATTTTTTGCTTTACATTGCCGCGGGCCCCTAATATTTTACGGGCCGTGTTCATTCGCACACCGCGCACACTGGTAGTTATGCCACTGGAGTTAAACTTTGAATTGTAAAATTCAAAAAAAACTACAGAAGTGATTTGGTGTGATCATTGGTTAGAGCAGTTAGAGCAGAGTTTCTTAACCTGGGGTCCATGGACCCCTAAGGGGTCCGTGCAATGATTGACGGGGGTCCATGGCGAGCCTGCCCTAACATAATGCAATAATATAATAATTGGGTCCATCTCCTGATCTAAGCCTTTTTTTGTCGAAAAAAATTCAAAAATATATGTCAAAGCATTTGGAAACACTTCAGGGCGCTTTCGAAGGATACTTTTGTCCAGAACAGTTAAATCAGGAAACATGGGTACGAAATCCATTTTTGTTGACCTCGACAAAATTGACGATGAAGACCTCGTGAAAGATGATCTCATTGATTTGAGATCAAAAGAAGTGTTGCGAGCGGAATTTGACACAAAAAACATTGTTGACCTTTGGTGTCATTTAGCTCTAGCTTCTAAGAAGCGGAATCGGTTAGAAGTGAAAGATGACATGCGCCTTGCGTTATCCAAAACAGCTCCTCAATTTGACAATCTAATCCGACATAAGCAGCAGCAACTGTCACACTTATGTGACTATATTATGTAAAGTTCGCAAACAATAAAACCTGGTAAAAGTTAAATCTTGTTTTTTTTTTCTTTTCGGAAGGGGTCCATGGGCTTTTTGAAATTTTGAAAGGGGTCCATGACTACAAAAAGGTTAAGAAACCCTGAGTTAGAGCAAACCGTAGGCGGTGATAAAATTTTTGCGGGTAGCCAAATCCCAGAAAGAATTTCACTTTAACTACGTCGACGACTAAAAGAACGTGTACTGTCTATCCAGGGGTAGCAAGAAAATTTTACACAAAATAGGGGTCGGGAATGGAAATAGTTTGCGGACCACTGGGTTAGGTAGCGGTTTCAGCCAGCATGACATCTAAACATATCTTCCTTATAATGTAGTTTTGAGTGTTTTGAGGGATTATGAAAGTATTTTTTAAGGTATTGAGTCGGATCCTGACCCTTTCTTCAAAAGTATCTAATAGTTTTTTTATTTGTCTACAATTTTTACAAAAGCTCAAGAAACATGGAAGCGCTTTTGCATTGATGAAGATTGTGACCATTGACCCATGTATTGTATTTTTGTTTAATTGTAATCTTATTTATTAGTTAAATATATGAAAGTGAATGTACAATGCTCACATATCTAGAAATCTTCCGAGTCGAATGTATTTTTTATAGTATTTCTTCCTTATGTATTTCATTTTATTAATTTTTTTCATAATAGTTAATTAAGTCTTGTATATAGGTCTTCAGCCCAGTTCAAAAACTATTGTTGAGTGCGCGTGAATTTTTATGGTATCGTACATATTATAATATTGAAAGATTTTAAATTTTGATAAAGAAAATTATGGCCGTTTGCCGATATTTAACGAAAGAAATGTAATTAGCTTTGTTATAAGTATAATGAAGCGTGGGTATATAAACATATAATGTAATCAATAGGCACACCAATTTTACTTATGTTAAATTAAAATAACAGTTTGATAGAATGCCGGGCGGATATTGGAAAATCATCTATAATTATTATTATTGCTACTTTTACTCAAAATTAATTTAATGGTAGACTAAGCCATTAATTATGCGGAAATACAAATTACATTCTAAAATATACTAATACACAAAATTATCGGTTTCAATGCTGCCTTCCCTTAAAATGCATGAACTACAAAACAAAGAAGTTTTCCAGTTTATAATATATTATTAAAATTCAAATTGTAAACAAGAATAGCTTTTGCTATTAATACTTTTGCATTTTTCCATTATAGTATAATAGTAAAAAGTATGTAGTATATTATGCAGACAGAACATAATATCTCTTTGACCAGGAGGAATAAGAATGCAAGTCAAAAACCTAGTTTTGCAGTGGAAGGGTTTTTGTTACCGTCTCCGTTGCTTTTTGACGAGTATGGTCAAATATGTTAAATATATTGAAAGAATGAAACTTAATTATTTAAATTTTAAAATTTAAACCTTATACTAGGTTTTCTAAAAGATATTCTCAAATATTTATAATATAATAAGAAACTAGGGGCCCGCCTGCAGTGTAAACTTTTCCTCCAGGGGTCCATCTTTCATCTGGATCCGCCAGCACTGCAGGCTTATTATAATAGGCCTGCTATTTACACCACTGTATAATAAATGAAAAGGATAATTATTATTTTCTTACTTTATCCTATAAGGGTAAATTATATTTTATTGCTCTTAATTGTAATGATGATAGAGTTCTTTTGTAATTATAGGGCATTAGTAAAATACAGCCAAGGTATTATAACCTATTTTTAACTTCAACAGAAAGAGATTGTTTGTAATCTGTGTAAATATACTTATAAGAACTGTGACACTGTAAAATATGCAGGCTACATTATAAAAGTTAGATTAAAAGGATAAAGGATACACATTTGTATGAGGGCAAATTAACTTTTATTATATTTCAATCATAATGACGATAGAAATATTTAATAATTTTAGTGCAATAATGCAGTAGGTACAGAATATTATTTTTTAATTTACAGAATTTCTACAGCATTTGTGATTTTTCGCCACTCCCTGAAGTGTGCTGTCTTTTAGTATTATTAAATTTGATGAATCTCTGAGAGTTCCCAAGCAGATGCAGGTGTCAGCGAGTAGAACTATAACAATATGCAAATACTCCATATTTGGTCCGAAAAGTAATGAAAACTGCCACGTAATTAAAGTAAATAACAATACTAATTAGGTACTGATATATTAACTTCCAACTTATAAATACAATTACAACAAAGTAATCTTAATTACAATTCATATCTTTAATCAAGTGGAATAGGCCATGTTAAGAACTTCCTCGAATGACCGTCTTCGATAAGTATATAATTTACGGCCCCACACCCTTCCGATTCTATTACGATAATTTTAACACCTGTACTTAAATTCAAATCGTTTTAAGCAAAAATAGTCTCTAATTATAGACTTTCTAGAATAGTTAATTGATAGAAGCAGTAAACATACTTCAAGTTACTATATTCATTACGCGCTTTACACGGTTTAATTTTAGTAGTGCGTTATTACGATGTGTTTTCGTGTGTTAAATGAAAAGCAGCTGATGACTGATGGATCCTTTTATTTATGCCAAGACCCCACCGATTTACAGTAGCAGTATAAATTATACATTTAATTAACCGATCGTAAAACAAAAATTAATTACAAAAGTTTAATTGGACATAAATAATTTAACACCCAATTAAATCAAGCTGATAATTTGGATTCAGAAGAAAAAAATTAGTTCCATATAAAATTGGCACTCGTGTTTAAGTATTATTATATAATATTGGCGTTATAATAATAAAAGTTTCCATTTCTTCTCCAATATCCTTCTATCAAAAAAATTCTTCTATATCAATTTATTCTTCTGTTTTCTGCTGCTAAGATAATGCACCTTTATATATGGCTTCTTGATTTAGCCTGGGTCTGGGGGTAGCTGGAGATTTTGAGAAAAATAAATTGCGCCGCTCATTGTTACGTGCAATAAAGATAAGAGAGTAACTTTTATTGAACTGTATTGTTTTTACCATTTTTTTGCTTTGAAAGCAAAGGGGACAGGGTTCATGTTATGTGTGTTTATAAATTATTTTACTCTAAAATCACTCTATTTTCAAGGGATGGTTTAATAATTTATTTTAGTATAAAAGTAAATTTCACTCTACATTTTTTCCTGTTTATCTATTTAAATAAATTTGTATTAAATAATAATTTAATTCACTGATGTTTTAGGAAGAATTTATAAAATACATTCAATTTTTAAACAATGATAAGTACTTATTATAGAAAATCATATTAAAATAGTGAACTTTTCAAGTGCTCAAGTGGGTGGAATTCTCAAAGGATTTATAAATTTAAATGCAGCAATTGATTTAATATGGTGATAATATGCTCGACCCTAATATTTTCAACACTGTTTTCTCTACGCTTTTTCCCTTGAGGATTTCCGCATATCCAAACTGACTGCTAATGACACTTATCTTTATAGGTGAAATTTGATACTAATGCTTATTTACTTGTAAAAGAGGCTATGCTGATGGGTTTACTAATCGCGA
Source organism: Rhagonycha lutea (assembly GCA_958510855.1). Taxonomy (NCBI): domain Eukaryota; kingdom Metazoa; phylum Arthropoda; class Insecta; order Coleoptera; family Cantharidae; genus Rhagonycha; species Rhagonycha lutea. The sequence goes on from OY294036.1 coordinate 87,057,590, forward strand.
TAGTGAGGATACACCAATTAACAAATTTCGTTATCAAATCAATATTTTTAATATTAACAAACAAAATTTACTTTCCATTAAATTGTAAAAGTAAATTTAAGAGGAAAACGCAAACTTTTATTTATGTTACTTCGAACTATCAAGCACAACAAACTATCATGGTTAAATTGAATTCGTTGGAATTAGCGGTTTTCAATTAAATTAAAAAAACCACTTAATTTTATTACCTGTGAGTGTGAAATATAAATCATAAAAATATTACTTCGAAATCGATATCGAATATTAGCTATATTAATAAACCGGTTAAACATTTGGTTAGTTTGTGATGTAGGTAGTATAAGAAATTAACCCATAGAAAAAAATAATATCTTACTATTAATTTTTTAAAAATAGGTGTAATATTTAGGCTGTAGGTTTTGACCACATTGCAGACGTTTTCACCAAAGAAACCTCAAACTTCGGGTTTAGATTTTTATCATTGTCTCTTAAATTGGACGAGAAAAACGGAGGACTGGCTCTTCATTCTGTGAATCGCTGGCCAAGTAGCTTGAATGGGGATGAGGTGGGTAAAATACAGGGTCACCAAAACACAAGAGTCTGAAATGGGAGTCAAAAATTGAGATAGGTCACTGAATTGTTGGGTGCCACCGAATCCAGTCAAATAATAGCTGAAATACCACGATCGGGGTCCAGGCGAATGTCAGTACGGTACATATCGGCAACCTCCTAAAAACAGTAGATAATTAAAATAATACACAAATTAGTAAAATCTAAAATAGTTTAATAATAATAAATTTAAATTTGATGAATCTGAATCTGATGAACCGATTTTGGTAAAGAAAATGATAAAGTATGAAATTTAACCTTTAATTAGTGACGTGAATCTTTCCTACATGCATTTCAATGGGGATTATTGCTTCAGAAGCGCCGATGTCACTAATTAAAGGTTAAATACAAGTAAGCTAGAGTGAATTTTTTCCACGTGACTGGGGCTTGCGCGGCAAATGTGGAGGGAGAACCCGTGACACCCAATTCCACCAATTGATACAAACATAGAACTGAAATAACGAATATTCATTTCTGCGCATTAGCCACTCCCAACCACCAAGGAAAAAATTCACTCTTCCTACCTATTAGGCCACGTAAGTAAATATCAAAACAACAATATCAAACCGTGGAGTCTAATTGCCCGTTTTCACCAACATTTATTTAAGAATTTCCTAGTAAAGAATACCTATAGCGCAAAGAATTCTTTATTAGGGAATTCTTAAATAAATGTTGGTAAAAACGGGCACAAAGTCTTAACGCATTTACGCTATTTGCTTAGCGGTTCCCCGACGAGACGCTTGGATCAAAATCAAAATATTACTACTACAGTGCAGTCTCGGTAATCCGAACACTCGGTAGTCCGCACCAATCCGAATATTATTCTATAATCCGAACACAAATAATAAAATGTTCGGATTATAGAATAATATTCGGATTACCGAGACTGCACTGTAATACTTATATTAAATTTAAGCGGCCAATACATATTACGTTTTTACTATTTAGAGGTTTTTCTTGTTTCGGAGGTTTTTCAAACTTTCAATTTAAGTTTCTAGCTTTTTAATTGGAACGTAAGAAAATTTGGTGACATTAATTAATTGATTTTACAATATTAAAATTTCATTGGAAAATTACAAAGTCGCAGGAAGATAAGAGTACGAGATAGACTGAGTTAGCGGGCATCATAGGCGTCGATAAACCCGTACAATCTGGAAGATTTTTGAATATGATAATTTCGGAAAAAGTTTATTTTTGCTGTAATTAAATTAAAAAAATAATCATTTTCGGTAATTAAAATTTGTTCATGTTTAAGTAGTACTTATTTTGAAAATTACCATACAATTAATTCAAAAATCAATTTTAAGCACAAAACAATACGGGACAGTTATAGAGTTTCGTATAAAACTTGTCGGGACTCAGTCTGAAAATACGGGACGTCTGGTCACTATTGATTAGGCAATAATTTATAACGTATTTTTTATTTTTTGTTATTAACTTGTTAATAATATATCAAAAAATTTATAACCATGTAGGTTGTAGTATATTTCAAAAATACAAACATAAGTTCATATAAAAATGGGAGTATGGACGGCAGTATCTTAGTATAATAGGCAACCAACAGTACATATTCGGGGTTGCTTGGAAAAATCACCACTTCTACCATAGATAAGATTACAGTAGATAAGTAGATATTTTTTTATATGCCTTCTACGTCTTTGATCTACTTACTATATTTTCTTTGCTCTCTCCAGACCTCAGTTCTAAGGAGGATAATAATTGATCTATAGGAGAAAATTTTAAATATTCGAAAGTCAAACCGCCCTTACATTACTGGTACAAAGACTTTCAATTCAAGAAAATTTCTTACAAGTCGAGATGGATGTTTAGGATTGTTATCCTATTGGAAGACATGCTCTTCTGTTGTTTCTTATAATGTCAATGTACCTACACGGCTTCGGTAATTTTCCCATCAAATAGCGCCAATTTACCAACACCCATCGCCAAGAGATAACCCATCAGAATATTTTTGAAGCAGTGTTTTACTGTCATGTAACTCCAAAACGTCATCGATTTATTATAGAGCTCTCTTGCAAAAGCGAACCTCTCTATGTTATTTTACTAATTATGAAATTATGGGTGTTTTACGTTGCAGGTAGCTACCTAAACCTGCCTCTTTCTATAGCGGCGATTGATCATCTCTGAACTAACATTAATCTTAAGCTAACGCGCTCAACTGCGAATGCAAGGTACCGGGTTCAAATACGGGTAAGGGTCAACTTTCTTATGGCTAGTTTCCATGCTTCCGAAGGCACGTTAAGCCGGTGGTACCCCGAGTTAGTGAATTGCCACCATTAACATAAAATAACAGGATACAGGCACATCTGAAGGCCAGTCTAGCAAACTACCTGATGGATATGAAATATTTATATGCTCAGAGATTCTAACACTGCCAAGGAAACGAACGCAGATGGTGGGAAACATCTACACACGAAATGATAAAATAACATAATTTCAAAATTATGTTTTAAATTGAAAACTTCTGCAGTAAAAATTGAGGATGCTATTAATAATCATATGTACTAAAAGTATTTTCAGATCCCTTAAAATTCGCTTGTCTTTCTTTTCGTCCTCCTTCAAATCCATGTTCTTCAAAATTTTGAACAATCTTTCTTAAATTCGATTTTTATACCAAATATTTATCTGCAAGTTTTTGATATGACTGTCCTTATTCTGCATTAAAATTGTTTAAATTTCAAGTGCCATAAATGAAGTTTTGTTTTGACCATAATTTGAATGATTTCAAAAGTTTTGAAACCCATCAAAATTTACTTTCATCCTTCCACCTCTAAGCTTCCACCCAGTGAAAGACGTCATTTATAATGAAACTGTAAATTTAGGTAACTGCGCCACCTGTTGAAAAAGTTCTCGTCCTAATGATAGATCAGGCCCATGGTATGATCAGGCCCTTAACAATGATGTGAGTTCTAACTTTATTCTATGGTTCTAACTAGTGATGTAACGACTGGAGTAAGGTTTGTATTCGAATAACTCGAGTAGTTTTTTTGTGCAACTCGAGTTTTAAATGCGCACGCAAAGTGCACAAGCACAAATAATTTTATAAACGAGACGAATGCAAAGCATAGCAAAATTTTTATTAGTTTTTTACTAACTGATTTGCCTTTTCAAATACTCAAAGTCGCAACTCATAAAAAAGATTAAATGATAAAATTACTCGAGTATTAACTCGAGTTGAAAATGTTTCGAATTCGAGTTTAAAAGGTATTTGACTCATCACATCACTAGTTCTAACCAGTTCTAACATCAACAGAAATTTTTAACAGATTTACAAATTAAATTGCTGCAAAATTAAAAATATTACACAAAAACGTATTTTGATGTAAGTTAACAATTTGAAATTGAACAGAAGTGAGTAAAATAAGTTGTGCACTTCATTTTGTAAAGGATGCAACTTGGAAGACGTATTTATAATATTCTTGGTTTTAAATAAAAATTTATTTTAAATATTCATCATCATACAGTTGTTATGCTTCTTAACAGAAGCGTCGTGATCCTTAAATGTTGGTGGGGTGGTTATTACGCTTCCCCATAGTCCACAGATCAACTTTTGGACACTTTAGATCATTAACATTTAAGGATGCTCTTGGCATATTACTCTCGGTAGGTTGCCATTGCTTTCCGAGGGGAGAACGGTCAGAATAAAGTTCTTACTTTACTCGGATTCGAACCGGGTATTTAGCGTTCATAATCAACTTACGTGACCACTATGCTCCGACCGTCTTTAAATATTGACCATACAACACAAATAACAGTATCAACAAACACAAAAGAAGTTGATAAAAGAATTTAAAATAACTCTTTTCCCGATTTTTCGGAAAACAAAATTAAAATATGTAAATTTACTGCAAGTGAAAGCTATGTACCAAATTTCAGCTCACTAGGACGATAGTTAAAAACTGTCTCAAAGAAGTGCCCCCATACGAACTACGGATAACGCTCACACCAAGTTAAATAAAAGCTTTTAAAAATAGTAGATTTCAAGCAGATTTTCGTGATTTGCATTAACAGAACGCCACCACACGGAATAATTTCAAACTAAAAATTGGACGTATTTTATTAGTTAGGGTGGCACTACCAATGCCAGGGCAGGGACGTGTCCAAGATGGGGGTTGGGGGGAGCCCCCTCCCAATATTTTAGACAGTTGGCAAAATTTAGTCAAATAACTTAAAATTTGGTCAATTTGGCTAAAGCTGCTAAACCGACAATAGGCAAAATAGACAATAAATTACAGAAAGTTGGAAATTTTGAATTAATTAAGTTGGCAAATTCTTCCCCGAAAAAAGTTGGCTGAGCATGTCACTGGCCAAAGATAATGTAAATCACAAATAACAGCTGTAAATACAAATTGGCGTTATCGATTTAGGTAACTAATTTTAAAAAATAACAAATAAAATGACAATATTGTTTAAAAATTAGTAACCCCAAATATTTGCATGGGAGAAAAGCATACAATAAATTTATGGAAGATTTCCCATCATTTGAATTCTTTCTTATATCTTTGTTTCAAGGTAACTTTTCTTTTCAGATGCAACAGTGCTTTACTTTTAAACTCTGGAGAATAAATTCTTAAAAAATTCTTTAATAAAAAAATTTCACAACAACAATGACTTAATAATTTCTCTGGCTTCCTCTAGCAAATGACCCAAGTTATTACTATTTTTTCTACCTTTCTTGATCATCTTGTTTAGTTTATTTTGTAAAATCCTGCACTTTACTTGATCAACGTTTTTAAAACTTTTTAAATTATTATGTTTCACATCATTATGAAATTTAATCAAATCATTTAAACTTTTAATTTTGTTGATCAAATTAATTGGGTTTATAGTTATTACTTGTTTTAACTTTTTATTTCTAGGTTTTGTTTCGATTGCTTCACCAATATCTTCATCACTTACAGAGATTGCATTTACCGTATTTGACATTAAATCTTTTATGTGCTTATTTTCTATAACCCGTGAATGATCTTGCCCAGCCCTCGTTGAAGTACTTTCTTCTGTAATAATGCCATCATTTTCATTAAATTCCATGTCTATTTCTGCATTAGATAAATCAAAAATACGAGGAACCGTAACCTTTAGTTTGGGCTCTTCAATTTCTTTTAGAAATTCATCTGCATTCAGCCACTGTTGTAAGTTAGATGGTAAATCATAATCAATCGGTAACCAATTAAATTTAATATTCTTTAAAACTTTTGTAAAAGGTACCAACTGATCATACAATTGACACAATATTTTAGTATATTCTTTACTGACTTTAAATATTCTGGCAACGGCGGCTAAACATATCAGAGATATATTCCAAAAATGCCCACGTTCGATTCGATCATGAAAAAATTCTGCAGCACTTCTACATAACTCAATAACTCGTACCATCAACTTCGCCACTCCTTGAATTCTAACTAATACAAAATGTAGATTATTAAGGGTTGGCAGATAATTAACATGCTTGTAACGATTTGGAATCAAATCTTGAAAAGTTTTTAGTGTTTGATTAAAATTAATTCGCAACAATTGTAGCAAAGCCCTATTAATTTTCTCCACACATTTTAGTCCTTTATCGCTCCTAAATTTCGTTTTCATGCGGTAAATCCATCGAGAAATATAGGCTGCTTCAGGGTCTAAAATAAGACCCTGGCTCTTTAAGCCATTTAATGCTTCTTTGAATATTGCTTTTAGTTTAAGTATATCTGGAATTAAATTTGTATAATTATAACAGTTTACATTAAAATACAAGCTACATGCCTACATCTTGACTATTAGTTTTATAAGTTGTGATGGGTGGTGATTCCAAGTTCTTGACATTCCACAAACTCATCTTGTTATAGTTTTAACCAAATTGTCACTTCATAATAACAAATAATTGATTTAGAAAAGTTTTAAACGATTTTATAAATTTCTCATGCTGTAAATAACAACATAACCTAATTTTTAAATAATTATTCAGTTGGTAATGATTTGGATTGGCATTTGCCAGCAGTGCTAGGAAGCAGTGGCTGTTCGTTGTAAAGGGCAAAGTACAGTTGGTCAATTTCTAGGCCAGTGATTCTCAACCACTGTGCCGCGGCACTTTTGTGTGCCGCGAAATTCTAAAAATGTGCCGCGAAATTTTAGATAATATAATTATGTTAATATTATTAAATAATATGATTTAAAAGAAAAAAATCATTTTAACAGGAATAGATATTTAATACCATAAAAAATTATTATCATAAACTATTTTACGCAGTGTATTATAGGTAAGTAAATAATTTTTAAACTTATCATTTTCTTTGTGTGCCGCCAAATTTTGAAATCGTTAAAATTGTACCGCAACAAAAAAAAGGTTGAGAATCACTGTTCTAGGCCTTTTAACGTCACCACTAATGGAGGTAATTAAAATTGTCATTAGGCTATTAGGAAACAATTTTTTTTTAATGACGGTCATAAAATACATAATAGTATATTATACTACAAGGGAGTAAAGTTACTCTTTTCAGTCCCGAGACAATTTTGTACCGAGGCCGTAGGCCGAGGTGCAACAAGCAGTCGAGGGACGAAAAGCCACTTTACTCCCACGTTGTATATACTACTTTTCACAATTGCGATGAAAAAATTCTATTTCTAATGTAAATATATATTATAATAGAATAACGGATTTTCATTTTTACACCCTCTAGCGGGGTGTAAAATCCATTTTTACGACCTGCACCGGGGTGTAAAAAAATAAAATCATTTTTACGACCTACTGCAGGTCGTAAAATGCATGTTGAATGTAGGTATAAAAAACGCCCCTTTACACCCGCAAATGCGGGGCTAAATTGCACTTTAGAGTATCGCAATTGTGAAAAATACATTTTCTCTCAAATAAGTATTCTTAAACTAAATTTTTTATTGGTACAGATAAACAAGACTTTTTACGTTACTATATTTACTAGGTTTTGTTTTTGTCTTGATTTTGGATCAACTTGAGGTTTATTAGCAGAACCGTTGGAACCATCCGGACTGTTACTTTTTTGCTTAGGAGTTACGTTGTCCAGTCCCAATTTCGAAAGTAAATTTAACGCTTCTAGTGCTGCTTTCTCGTATGACGTGTCTGTAGTAGGACCTTCGCCAAGACAAACCTGAGGTGGACTTGTACTTAGCGACACCAATGTAAGAAATACCTCGTGGTTTGCTTTCGGAAAATCGGAAAATTGGATTTCTACGCCCAACAATTGAGCTAGGGTCAGTAACTGGTCTTTCGCTCGAACACTTTTCTTTATTTGTGGTGATTTTTTTGGGAGCTGTGCTTGACCCATCTTTTTTAATTCAGTCGGAGCGCTACCAGATCCAGAATTTAACATGTTTGTTCCGCTTGTTTGGCTTTTACTCTGAAAGTATTAGTAACAATTAATTCTCGTCATAAAATTTCACTGAAAAATCAAAGATTATTTTCTTTGAGATCTGTAAGTGTTACATATTTTATTTATCCGCTCTATAATAATTATTAATTACGTATATTATAGCTTTTTATAAAAATTATTTTATCACCTGTTGAAAATCTCCAGACGCTACAGTGGGAGTGCTACTATAACCAAGTAATGCTAATACAGCTTCCACAGGATTTCCTTTGCCAATTTTTTGATTAGTAAAATCGGAACTTCTTTCAGCATTTACTTTAATTAAGTTGCGTTGCTTTTTCTTATTAACTTTACGTTTAGGTTTACTTTTCAAACCAACAATTTTTGATGTGCTAGGTAGTGGTCCAAGTTTGCTGAGCTCATCCAGCATTTTCTCGGCTGCACGCTTTTTAGAAATTTTTTTACTATTACCTTCCCCATCCGCAATTAAATCACCCACACGACACTGTGTCACGAAGACCTTCATGTGAGATGGACCCGTTTCGCTTAATATTTCAAAAACGATATTGAGGTCACGTTTCAATGCTATTTCATGGACCAAAGATATGGGAGACTTCAATTCCGTATTCAGATCATTACAAGCGTCAACTTCTGGTACCACTACAAAAAATAATTAAGATCTGAGCAGTAAATTAAATAAAAAAATACCTTTATTTCCATTACTTGCCGGACACTGTTGAGTACTATCCACTTCCTTTTGTTTTATATCTTCGATAGCTTTAGCGGCTGCATCGTGACGAGCAGCTTGAACTGTGTAACCCACACCAGGATATTCTCGTTCTCCAACGCGTAAGCGAATTGAAAATAGTTTTCCATGGGTGTGTTGATGTCTGTCTTGTTCATAGTGACGATTTTCATACTGAGGATGATAATTTCTAGTAAAATTCTTTCCATGAGGATCGTAATTGTATCGCTTGCCATGAATAGTCTGCCTCTGATAATAATTTGGCTGCTCCACGTAATTCTAAAACAAAAATTAAATTAGTGGAAAATTTTACTTATTTAAATTCAAACAACCTGGATTGGTGGATCAGAAGTACCATTTTCTAATGTATAAATAGCACTTTCTCCACGTTTCATAGCGAGAGCATTTAATTCTACAGTCGGGGCTACCATTTCTGATCTTCTACTGCTTTTTAAAGGTGGATGTTTAAATGAAGTTTGTTGTAATGCCATAGCAGCAGCAGAATGTTGAGCTTCTTTTATACTTGCACCTTCTGCTTCATAATCCTCTTCATACTCTTCGTTTCCCAATTTAAGCGTAACAGTAAACAGTTTGCTATGTGCCGGGCCCTTAAAATAACAATTTTGTATTTCATGCACTAACCTAAAGGAACTAAAGCTACAATGTGTGCTTTACAATTTAGACAAAACCCAAACGTTATTATTTCGTAGGGATTACTTACAAGGGGACATCACAGTCAGTATATCAGCAATCGAAATCCCAATTTTTTTGGTGATTCTAGGAGCCAAAAAAATTATCACTTTCTCAGCGTTTAGTCTGATGTCTCTTAACTTTTGAGCCATGAAGTTTTGAAAATGGATATGGTGGTTTAACTGTTATTAGAGTACGTATACTTAGGCGAAGCTAACTTTCTGCGCAGTACATATGAAGGGAAAACGATTGATACCATGAAACGAAAACTTTCCTCTGAGCTGCAACCCCTAATGAGAGGGTTGCCCTTAATAGAGACCAGAGTCCGTCACAATCTGGAGATGACCTCTCCAGTTCGTTTAGCCATGATGTTAATAGACCACCTCTTAATTTATGCAAAGGCGAAGGTCATGGATTCTGAAAGAAACGCCGAGAAAGTGATAATTTTCTTGGTTTCTAGAATCACCAAAAAAATTGGGATCTCCGTTGCCGGTATACTGACTGTGATGCCCCTTGTTAGTTTCAATAAAAGATGCACTTTAGTAACTGAATAAATTTTCAGGTCCATTATGGTTTGTTAAGCAGAGATCTAACGAATATTTTCAGACTAACAAGGGCAAGGCCAACTTTGGTCGTCACAGATCTGCACCACTTACCCTTATACCTTTTCAACCCAATTAGAAAGTCACTTGATGAAAATTTAACGACCCAGAATTCAGAAAATAATTTTGAAAAAGTAATGTAAAATTATAATTTTTAGTAGTTCAAACGTATCAAAGTATTATTCCCTTCCTAAACTTGACAGTTGCTTGACATAACCTCCTCGAAGGGAATAATACTTAAATACGATTGAACTACTAAAAATTTTAATTTTACATTACTTTTTCAAAATTATTTTCTCAAAATTTTCTGAATTCTGGGTCGTTAAATTTTCATCAAGTGACGTTCTAATTGGGTTGAAAAGGTATAAAGGTAAATGGTGCAGATCTGTGACGACCAAAGTTGGCTCTCCCCTTGTAAGCTTTAAAATATAATTAAAAAAAATGTTGTCATAATTTTACAGGTTTTGATTATTTGGTAGAGACTTATTATTTGACAAACCCCCACCCTGGAAAGCGCCCTTTATTAACAGTAGGACTTAGTTCTTCTAAAAGGGCAACACTTCCACCGAGCCTACAAAAAACATCATTCTAGGGAAACATTTTAACTTTTACGTTATATTGGTCTATCTAGATTCTAGAAAGTTAAACTCCGCTATTTATGTAATATTTCATACTCGGTTGCCTATTACCTCTTCGTTGATCAGAAGGTATTGATGTTGAATTTTATTATGACGAGCAAGCTCGTTAATTAAAGACATGGAAGTTTTTTCTTTGTTGTGTTGTAAGTTATGGATGGGCATAGATGAAGTAGTAGTGTTCCTAGAAGAAAGTTGTTCGACAGATTCTGCTGATGATGTATCAGAATGGGACACTATAAACAAAATTAATACCACAATGCAATTTTACATCATCCAATTTAATTAATTACCTTGTGAGAGGTGTGATTTTAGGGATTGCTGAGGTATTGATGTCATTGTAATCAAGGTGGGTCCTTGTGGTGTCGATACCAATATACCTAAACATTAAATACTTAAAGCTGGTAGACTTATCGGTGTTTAGTGTTAGTAAATATTATCAGTAATTTTATTCATGGTGGTTGGGTTTGTGTTAATTGGTGGAATTAAGTGTCAAGCGTTCTCCCTCCACAATTGCCGCGCAAGCCAAAGTTACGTGTCAACCATGCACTAAAGCAAAATAATGTAAAAACATTTTTAGAATAGCTTTTGTATTTAAAACTTTTACTCATGATTGGTAGTCTGTACGAAAAAGCTTCGAGAAAAATATTAGTGTAAAGATTATGTAAGAAGAAAATAGTTGAAATAAGATAAAAACGAGAAGTAGAAATATTAATAATAATTAACGTAAAACAGGAATCCCAAAATTAAGAGAATATGGTGTTACATTTTTCAGTTTTATAACTTCATTTCAAAAGTAGGTACTATGCATTCTTAAGTGATGATGTCATGCAATTTTAGGTATTGCGGACCACTAAATTAACAATTTAAATTTCGCGGACCACTAACATTTTAATTGTTCACTTTGATTGCCAAATTTTTTTGAATGAACTTTTATTTAGCCCTATTTCATAATTAAACCAATTTATTGAATCCCTTGTTTACATTTGCTCCGAGCAACATGCGAGGAACATATTTGTTTTATTAAATGAGCTTAATACATTTAAATAATATTAGAATTATTTCGCGGACCACTAAAATTACAAGAAAATTACGCTGCGGTCCACTGGTTGCCGACCGCTGGTCTAAACATGGATTTAACGTGGATTCCCAACCACGGAAATAGACTATCTTTACAACGTCAGTTCTAGACCAGGGGAAAATTACGGCAATTTATGTTCCTTGGGATCAGAGAAAGTAGATATTCTTCTATAAATGCAGTGGCGGATTTAGCATTTGAGAGGCCCCAGCAGCAAATCAATTTTGAGGCCCTTCTCTAAATATTTTCATTACTTTTACACTCCATAGCGTGAATTCTACGCACGCGTCTTTTAATCTGGTATGCACTATACCGGTGGTTTGGGTTATATTATGAAACAAAAGTTAAATTGTTAATTTCACATTTTGAATTAACTTTTCAACTATAAGGGTATAAATGGACTGTTGATGAAAACCATGGCGCTTCCTGCTTGACATCATACCTTTATCAAAAATTATCCAATCCGCAAAAATTAAAAAGAATATTGTAAAATTTTTGTTTTTCCAAAAATAAAAAATTACAAATTTTAAACTTTAGTATGCAATTTAAAAAGAAAAAAATTAGTATTTAATAATTTATAAAAAATTGTCCAACCATAAAATTAAAAAAATCTCTCGGCAGACAATAGAGAAAACAATTATCAAGATTTATAAAAAAATTTTTATTTTAAATATTGAAAATTGACTGATGAGTTATCGTGCTGACCTTGTCTAAAAACGTAGTTTCGAGAATAACGCGTTTAGAGTTTCTACAGTTCCCAACCAGATGTCCAGTCAACAGAATGGAATTTTTAAAATATTTTTTTTTAAATATTCTTAAAAAAATAATCTGTAAGAAACAAAAATCGATTTTCAAGGATACGTAAACCCTTAAAGTAATAAAAGATGAAGATGCAGTAGGATAAATAATTATCACCAAAAGAATAATTTAAATAAAAGTTGATAAAAGATACCACGGATAACGATAGTTTAAAAACAAAATGATTGAAAAAAATTTCAAATAATTATATTACAAATTTTATATCATATCAAAACAAACAAAAATAATTGAAAATTGATTTGAGTAGATTGAGTAGATTCTACATAATATAATATTATCAACAATTTTTGTTTGTTTTTTATGCTTTAAAATCCATTTCTGAAATATCGATAATTTCAAGTTACCTAGTAGGTATATAATGGTTACGCCGCCACTGGAAAAGGATGACTAATACCACACTAATACAAAAATTAATCATTTTGTCAGAAAAACAGTTTGAATCGTTATTTTGTAGTAAATTTGTTATATTATAACAATAATAATGTTATATTAATCTAATTTATACCTTCAATGCATCTCTTTTCATCAAATAAAGACTTCATCTCGGTGTGCTCCAGTGCGTCAGACAATGGGAAAATTATGTAAACAAATAACAAAAGTACAGTCTTCATTGCTAAAACTAATATTTAAAATTGATTCACAAAATACAATAAAATTTAATAATAACTTGTTACAAAATAAAATAATGAACCGTACGATATATTAGCATGTGCTATCTAAAAGCGCAGTCACACAACTGCTACGATAACACGCAATTTTTGTAAAATTTTTATATGTAATTTTCACAATTCACAATAAAAATAAAATAACTAAAATTCACAATTTAATAACCCAAAAATATATTTATGTTAGCGTGAGCCACTATAATTGCGATAAAAATAAAATAAAACTTTTCGACTTACTACTATTTATTCAGGTTCTTACCCTATTTCTATTCTGCTTGCTAGTACAGCGGTCGGCAACCGGTGGTCCGTTGGTTAATTTTAGTGGTCCGCGAAAAAATTCTGACATTTAAATTTGATGAGTTCATTTAATAAAATTTTTAATTAAGAAATAAATTGTGCTTAAGCTGCCTCCAGTGGCGGATTTTCGACGTTTTCGAATAGTTATTCAAACAAAAGCGATCAAAATGAACAATTAAAAAGTTAGTGGTCCGCGAAATTTAAATTGCCAATTTAGTGGTCCGCAATACCCAAAACGGAAAGAGCAAAAATGGTTGCAAAGTCAGGAAATGCGAGGTGGAATGCACCTGAAAGTCATGAAGCAGGCCCGTATGGTCCTATGAGGCGAAGAGGCGGCCGCCTCAGGCGGCACAAAGAAAGGGCGGCATTTTTGACTTTTTGTAAAACGTTTAGGCAAAAACACAATAAAACTTCTTATTTTGGTTAATAAATTTCACTGTTAAAAGGCGGCACTTCAAAGATTTGCCTCACTTTTAAAAATTTCAGCACACGGACCTGTCATGAAGTATATGAAAAAGAAATTGAAGGTTCCCTAAAAGAATGTGGAAGTGTTGAGAGTTGCAGTGTAGAAGATATAAACGACAAAATAATAAAAGTGATAAAGAAAGCCGAACAAAAATGGTGTCGTAAAATAAACAATAAGGATGAAAAGCTCAGTTTAAACACTAAAAAGCTGATGAAACAGAGAAGAATCCTAATAGAGACAGCAGATGTAAATGTGCAACAGTTGAGAGTCTTGAATAGAAAAATATCACAAGAAATAAGAAAGGATATAAGAAAATTTAATACGGCTATCATTGAGGAAACAATAGAGGCAAATAAAAGTATGAAGGTTTTAGGATCAGACTTTCACAAGGAAAAGGTGAAATAAGTAAGTTGCAAGACCAAAACGGAGTAATAAAAAGAAAGAGATGTGATATTCTTAGGATTGCGGAGGAGTTCTATCAAAACTTATATAAAAGTAAAAAACAGCCTGAAGAAAAAGAAATTAAAAGAAAAAGAGTCATGAATCAAGGTTCGGAAGAAATACCAAGTATAACAATGGATGAAATAAAACAGGCCCTAACAGATATGAAAAATAACCGAACACCTGGAGAAGACGAAGTTACTGTCGAAGCAATAAAGGCAGGAGGCGAAACACTCATGAAACCGCTTCATACTTTGTTTAACAGATGTCTAACAGATGGAAAAATACCGGAAAAATGGAAGAACGCATTGGTTATCCTATTATATAAAAATAAAGACCTCACAAAATTAGAAAATTACAGACCCATTAGTCTTCTTACACACATGTATAAGCTCTTCATGAAAATCATTACAAAGCGATTGACACCGAAAATAGACTTCTACCAATCCAGAGAGCAGGCTGGTTTTAGATCAGGGTATGGTACAAAACGATCACTTACAAACTATAAAGATCTTGATTGAAAGATGCATTGAATATAACAGACCTTTAATATTGACTTTTATAGATTATGAAAAAGCATTCGACAAAGTAGAATTTGAAGCAATATTGGAAGCCTTGAACCAAGGTAGAATAGATTATGGGTATTCAAAACTAATAAAGAATATCTACAAGGATGCAACATCATGCATAAAGCTTTGCGGAACAACTACAAAAAAGTTTAAAATAGAGCGTGGAGTAAGGCAGGGTGATACCATCTCTCCAAAATTGTTTACAGCTGCTCTGGAATATGTATTTAAACAAACAGAATGGGAAGGGTTTGGAATAAATATAAACGGAGAAATGCTCAACCATTTGAAGTTTGCTGACGATATAGTATTAATATCCGATGATATAAGAGAAACACAAACTATGTTGGAGACTCTTAAAAAAGCTTCCCATGACGTAGGTCTGAAGATAAATGTAGAAAAAACAAAATTTATGACCAATCTTGTGGTAAGTAGAAATTTGAAGATCGCAGACCAAGAAATACAACAAGTGGAAGCTTATAAATATCTAGGTGACGAAATAAGGATAGGAAGAGACAACCAAACTTGTGAAATACAAAGAAGAATAGGTCTTTCGTGGGCAGCGTTCGGAAAATTGCGGTACATATTGAAGAGCCAAATACCAATCTGCCTTAAACGAAAAGTATATAATCAGTGTGTTCTGCCGGTAAAGACTTATGGCGCAGAAACTTTGACGTTGACTCAGAAATCGGCGGAAAAACTAAGAGTGACTCAACGAGCCATGGAGCGGGCAATGCTTGGAATATCTCTCAGAGATAGAATCACCAACGAGAAGATTAGACAAACTACAAAAGTGCAAGATGTCATCGAGAGAGTGGCGTGGTTGAAGTGGAACTGGGCTGGACACGTTGCAAGAGTAAAAAATGAGCGTTGGACTAGACGCATACTTCAGTGGAGGCCTAGAGAATCGAAAAGAAGCCGTGGAAGACCGCCTACTAGATGGACGGATGATATCAGGAGATGTGCCGGAAATTGGATGCAAGTGGCCCAGGATAGAGAAAATTGGAAAACCAAAGGGGAGGCCTATGTCCAGCAGTGGACGCAATTGGCTGGTTGATGATGATGAATACCCAAAACCGACGGGTAAATCACTACAAAAATCTGTTGTACACCAAGGCAAAATCCAGATTATAATCTATAAAATCTTAACTAAAAATCGCATAGATTTTATGGTGGGTTTATAGAACGAGATAAGCGATAAGAGATAGTGGATAAGAAAGTTGAACCAAGTTGAACCATAGGAATACTGCACTACCGTTTATACAACGCGATAAGAGTTAAGCACTAACGGATAAAAGTTGAACTTTCTTCAACTTCCGTAACTTCTTGTCGCTTATCGCGTTCGTTTGAGAATTAGTTCATTTGAATTAATTTTAACCCGCCTATTTGCTTCATTTCAAATTTATATTTTATGAACTCGAAATATTTTATATTTATTTCAAATAAATCACATTTTAAAATGGCAAAAGTCATCGTTAATCAAATGACCAGGTTTTAAGGGACTTCTATTTACGGATTTTTGTAATTTCGTCTCTAATAAACTGCATTATTATTTTTTATACAAAAAATTGTGCATTATCATTTTCACGAATATTTTACTAGGTAAAATAACATATAGAACGACACAACCAAATCTGGACTATGCATAATTTTAATTATGCAATTTGAAAAATAGATAGGAAATGTCAAAACAAACTATAAACTTAAGATGTCAAGTACATTGTTCTCTTCCAAAGCATTCATATTTTTATTAAATTCTTGTTTTCCATCTTCCCATAATTTTTTCGTGTTTCGAGAACATCTTTCAATTCCTGAATCTCCTGTATTAATTCGGTGGTGTTCTTTTTAATGTCTTTCATTTCTTGTTTTATGTCCAATGTGTTCTCCTTGAATTGCTTCATCAGGTTTTAAAATATTTGTTTCATTTCGGATACCTCCATTTTCCTTCCTAACATAATAGTCGTTCTTTTCGACTATGCTTATTTCTATCCCGACGATCGAATTATTTTTTAGCTTCTACTGACTTACTTCTTGATCTTCTCTTTTGCGCTTTCTATCTCCCTGGTTCATGTAATATGTTTATTTTTCTTTTAGACCCTTAATTTCTTTATATGATACGTAACTTTAGCTTTACTTGTGACTCAACGTCTCAGAGGCACTCGCATTGGCAAATTGTACTTTTCGATGTTAGTGTTATTTGGGTTGCCTAAATGCTATACTTTAGCTTTTTCATCTTTATCGCGTTTGCAATTCTGATCTTCACGTTGCCCTCGTATCAGTAATTAATTTCAATAATATATTTTTTTCCGGTTTCTGAATGAGCTTCAGTTGTTATCAACGTCACTCTTATCACCTCGTTACCTTCAAGTCTCCTGCTATTACACTATCTTCTATCAAATCGCGGTAAAATACTTCATTTAACTATGATAATAGTTTAGTCTCCACGGGGGGGGGGGGGGTAAAATGAGATCTCGCAACACCTGAAACTCTTGCTAGGGCTGCCTCTGAGTAAATGTCCAAAACCATAAAAAATAGTACTACTTCCTTAGATTTTAAAGATGTAAATCGAATTTATACTTTTATAAATACTTGTACATTTGACACCATCACACAAATTTTATTTTCAAGTTATGCTGACAGTTCAAAATAAATTTAAATTGACAATGAGAGATAACGTTATTTTTTTTCCACCAAGAATTTGAAGTTTCAGCGATAGGTCACCACGTAGCTATTTTATGTTATTTTTGGGAATTAGATTCGGTAAATCTTCAACGTTTCGAAATTTTATTTAAAGCTTGGTCAGGAAATACTGAGCGTAGATTGTATTGCCAATTAGAATGAAAATCGAGAAAATTAATGTTTGTGTTTCGCATTAAAAATTGCTGTATTAATATAACAAGAAAGCCTCCTGATTTTTTATTATAAACAAGTTATTATTATCTGAAGCTATATTATTTCTTATAATCGGCACCAATTTCACAGTTGATTTTTGGTTTTTCTATTGCCCATTCTTGAATTTCTGCAGTTGCAAATATAAAGTATATAATTGCACCGCACAAATAAATTCCACTACTGATAAAAAATACTATTTGCCATTCTGAAGAGGTCTGAAAGTATATAATGATAGAGTCAAAAATTTTGAGGATTCAGATTCGGTTTACCGGTGTAACAACAATATAACCGGCCAGTATGGGACTTAGTATTCCTGGTAATGTGGCAACAGTATTACTTATACCAACTAAAACGCCAACATGTTGAGGAGCTATATCTAAATAATTCATTCTAGAATAAAAAAAAGTTAAATTTAGCGATAAACACGAAGAAAGTATTTACAAAACTCCAGCCCATGCAAAACTTCCCAATCCGACAGCTAAAGCTATACATGCGGTAGTACCAACGGGCGATGATAAATAAATCGCTGTTAACATAAAAGTTGTTTGGGATATGAAAGCACAACAAGTAAATATTTTTCGTACATGTGTGGTACTACAAATTTTCTTTTCTTGAATTTTATCGGCAAGATATCCAGCTATTGGCATAGCTATTCCCATAACTACGTACGGTATTGCTGAACCCATACCAACTTTTTCTAGTTCAAAATGTAAAACATCTGAAAGCAGATATAATCCGTATATACGCATGGTATTGGTAATTATTGGTAATTATTATACCATGGTATATACGTATATATAGATATACAAACATTTTTAAATACCTTTCATAAATTTTGGTAGTTGCGTAAGCAGTGTGTAATATCCCCAATTTTCAGTGAAATGAGAAAATGTAATGGCTAAAACCGCAGGTGAAGTAAATATCGACATCCAAGGATGTTTAATGTTTTTATTATGATTATGTTTTCCCAAGCTTAGTCTAAGATATTGTAGCTCTTCGTTCTTAATCTGTGGATCTTCGAAAGGTGATTCTGATATAATGAATATTAAACCGATGTACCAAAATATTCCAATTGTTCCAAAAACATAAAATATGCTTTCCCAACCAACTCCATTAGAAAGGTATGCACTTACAGGCATTGATATTACTATTCCTGCAAATGTTCCTGATATTGAAATCATTACCAGCTTACCTCTTTCTAAAGGAGGTGCCCATCGTGACCAAATTTCAAGAAGGCAAGGATATGTTATCCCCTGTACCAAACAAAATTTAATTACATACCCAGACAAAGAATATCAATTAATTTACTTCAAATAAACCTTCGGTTAGTCTGAGAAATATTAACAAATAAATGCTCTGTTTGGTTGCACACGGAGTCAGTATAGTTAAAACAGATGTAGCTGCTATTCCAATTCCAAACAACCTTATTCCACCATATTTAGTTGCTAGCCAACCACCAGGTAATTGAGTAAATATATATCCATAAAAAAATGAACTTAGAATAAAACCTTGCTGTTTCGAATTCCAGTCAAATTCTTTGGTCTAAAAAAATTAATTGCTAATATTTTTAAATAAGTTGAAAATAAAACTTACGTAAGTAACTGTACCATTTTCTAAAGTAATAGATTTGCTTTCTGTCATAGAAACAATGGCTACATGGAGATTCACTCTTAAGGCATAAGCTACAAGAAGGCCTAGAAATGCAAATAGTGCTAGAAGATATCTTCTCTTTTGCCATAGTTTTAACGAATTGTCGGCTTCACTGTAATGAATAATATGCAGGTTAACTGAACAATCTATTAGAATTTCCGCGTTAGTAGATGTGATCTCCAAATTTAGTGTTAGATTGTTGAATTCGGTATATTTTAACAATTAACACATCTTTTATATATATCGTTTGGCCACCCCTGTCGTATAGTATTAATAAGTTTGCATTGTTATTTGAATTTACCTTATCTTAGAAAGCAGTGTGGAATCACTTTCTTCACCATATTCTTTACCCTCCACATCCGGTGTAAGAAGTTTGGGATAGTGATGATGCTCTGTCGATACAAATCTAAAGTAGAAATGAATTAGCAGTAGAAGAAAATTGCATAAAAAATTTAAAATCGGGTTGCAGTAATTTTTTGACTGAAATTTAGGTAATTATCCGTAGTTTAACATACTAAAATCCACCGTGTCTAGACCGTCCGGGTCATACCAATTTAATTGGTATTATTATTGTGGTATTAATTGGTAAATTAATAATTTAAGTTGCTTAATCATTTCAAAATTATTTTATTACAGCAATTATTATTAAATTTGTTATTTTGGTTTTGAGAACTTTTGTAGGCCGTCGCTGCGACGAGATGTTCAATATTTTTACTAATTAAAGTTGTACATTTAAACATTTCACTGTGATACATATGTAAAAGTAGCGGATCTAGCACTTATATGTCTTCGGTGCAAAAACATTCATTTGCAAAGGAACTTAAAAGGACTTAAAGGAATTTAGTGGCCCGAGTTGGGTCCCTCAAACTTATGGGCCCCCGGGATCCGCACCGAACTGCTCGGTGATACATCCGCACCTGGTAGGTACTATATTAGTACAAAAATTACTTAAATATTTTATGAGATAAAGAGATTTTTAAATTTGCATTAAATTTACCTTTCATTTTCTTCAATATGATCATCAATTAGGCTACGATTATTTATTGTTTTAGCCATTATAATAATTATTCAATCATTACCATTATATCCAAATATTAAGATAATCCTTTCAAAGTACCAGTATTGGTTTCTTCAAAATTGTCACGCAGATGAAGATTTTACTTCGAAACCTCTAAAACGAATATTTTCAACAAAATAAAACAGTGAGAGCAATAAGCACGCATGTAGGTAATTTATATGCTTTTTAATATATAAACTTAAAAGAATAATATTATTTATAATTAGGTACCCACATAAATAACATAAAATTGTTATGTTATATAATATAATACAAATTCTAGTTGAAAATAGGTCTTTAATAATCCACAGGTAGATTTTAATTTTTTACTTATTACAAATTATTTTAGCACAATCAGCAACAATCAGGACCATCAGTAGGATTCGACGTTTATTGAAAAAATTTGCAAGAAAAATTATAAACCCAAAGACCACCTTATCGGATACATGTTTCAATCTCATTCACGATTCAACTTGTGAATCTGATATTATCAGACCCGTACTGGTTTAATGAAAATACAATTATTTTACTCGCCAACTTTTCAAAAAAACTTGGATCCTTTTTGGTCTTGATTGTACATCTCCAAATTTTGATGGACACCCTCCGCTATCTGTATTAGTTTTTGAAATATTAGCGTTGTTTCAACTGACCCCGGTCTATCCTATACATCATAAAAAAGTTTAATTCCGTAAATAAATATTTACATAAAACATAAGATGTGACATGAAGGCAATACATTCTGAACGATTATAACAATTGAATTAATTTATCCCCTACCACAAAACATCAAAAATTTATTTATAACAGTTTTCTTAGGTTATGAGTTATGATACAACAATTTAGCAATTATTCTTGCTTGAAGAATTTTACAAGTCTGTCCTTGTCAGGCCATTATTTATCGTCTACTAAGTTCCAGGAAACTTAAAATTATATCAAAAATTAGTTAGTCGATTTAGATAAGGAAAAATGAGAATGTCCTATTGAAAAATTTATATTTCTCTCACCTCGCAATTTTGAAGCTTGTTAAAAATTTACAAAAACCAATTGCCCGCCTTTAATTACATTTACATAAAGAAATGGCATTTTTGTAGCTGTCGTTTGTCTTATGAAGCAATGGGGGTAAATCAAATTCTAGAATTTAAGGGAGTTTAGGTTAAGTGGTTGAAATTAAACAATTACAAAATCATGTATTCTTCCCCCCCCCCCCTGTAAATCGGTAACCATAATTTTTTTGTAGGTACTAATATTTCTTTGGTTCACGAATTATTTGAGATTGAAAAATTTGAATTAATAACGTTTATTTTTAAAAATTGTCGACATGCAACACAAACGCGTTATTTTTGAGAAGTAAAATTGAGGTTTTACGTACAACTAAAATGACTATCTCTTTTTGAATATTTTTAAAGGAAACCGTCTAAAGAGTGATGGAAATTTAAATGTGCTCAATAATAATAATAATCAGTCTCAGATCTTAGGTTACGAAAATTTCAAAAAGTGCTAGTAAGGAAGTATATTGTATAAACAGGCCTTAAGCGCTTAAAGGTAACAACAAATATCGTGGGCTTACTACGAAAACACACATTAGGACCTATGAGGACTCCACTGCATGGTCAGTATTAATTTAATTCTAATTTTGTGTGTACAATTTAGTTAAAAATTTAAAAAATGGAATGTAGTTATTCGGCTTTTGGCCCCACTGGTGAGAGATTACTTTTTAATTTTTAACCATAAATTTAGCCTAAAAAAGAGAATTAAAATCTTTAAATACAATCTTCATATGGTCCTAATATGGACTTAATGCGTTTTCGCAGTAAGCCCACGATAAAGGAATGTATACAGGTAGTGGTGGCAATTCAACCCTATATTGTGATTCTGTGGTTAGTTCTACGAAATATTAACAATAAACTTTCTTTTGGAAAGTTTCTTTAAGGAATAATTTTTATTTGAACTATTTCTTTATAGGATTCATGTGAAGATACTCGTATTGAACTAAAGCAATTTTTCACGATGGAGGAGTTTTCCGAAGGAACTCAGCTGTAGACTTCTTCCCCATAAAAATTACACTTTTTTTTTCTTCTTCTTCTTCTTCTTCAACTTTCTAGAAGCAATTCTAACAATGCTCTTCTAGTAGGTCTGTTATTTTCCCAATAAATAGCGTCATTTCCTCGGCAGTGTTAGGAACTTTGAGTATATAAATATGTTTTACATCATCAGGTGGCTTGCTAGACTTGCATTCAGATGTGCCTTGTATCATTGTTTTTATGTTAATGGTGGCAATTCACTAACCCAGGGAACCACCGGCTTTACGTGCCTTCCGAAGCACTGACCGAAGTCTGACTCTCCCCGGGTTTGAACCCGGTACCCCGCATTCCCAGTTAGCTGTAAGGCAATGACCGCCTCACTTTTTTTTCTTTGTTAAATTGTATAGTTCATCTACTACTTGTATTATACTTCTCGATAGACTTAGCATTTGCAGTTCAAATTGGCCTCATCAGTTCTTTACCTAGCATTACGTAACTTTCATACTTTCATTTTACTAAGAAAATATGACTCAGAAGAACGTAACTTTCATACGGCAGCTTAAAAACAATTCGCGACCAACCTTTTTGAATGTGAGCCAAGCAACCTTAGACCATCTAATAGAACTGTGTTACGAAAGGAAAATTTTAAGAAAATCATCACTGATTTTGCAAAACCGTTATCGAAAAATGTACAGTTTGCTTATAATTTTTCGATTCAGCCATAGAGAAGTTTTTGGGATAGAGGCAGAGTGGCACTTTTTTAAGGACTTCGTGATTGCGTAGGTCTAAGGTTGTAGGTCAGGGCTGTCCAACTGGCATATCGTCCCTCATTTCGCATCCGGTCCTCAATATAATATTAAAGTTTACTTATGTAAGATCATAATTATTCATAATAAAATAATATATGAAATACGTGAAATACCGGTTGAATGTTGGCAATAATAGGTTATACTGTGCTCAGATTTCAAATTGGCACCACAAAATCGATACTATTATTTATTTATCATTTTTAATGCTACAAAATAAAAATTTTTATGAAAATATAAATTAAAAAATTTTCGCTCGTAAGTTAGATACTAGCATGGAAAATTTTAAGAAAATACTTGGTCAACTCGATGCACTTCAAGACGGCATAATTTTATTCAACATTCCATTAAATGTTAATATTGAAAATATCACCAATAAATATCAAATTAATTATGCCAGCTTCAAGCAGATAAATTTATTAAAGGTTGTATAAAATACAATAAAATTGTCTAAACCTATAGCAAAATTTTTTGGATTTTGGACTATGGTAATATGTAAATAATACATTTGCGATATAATATTTTTTTATGAAGCATAATATGGTAGCCACAAATTATTGACTACCTTACTCAATTATTGTAAACGAACTGAATCTTTCAATACCTTGTTATATAAAAATCAGCAGATTTCTGAATTTTCTTAACAATTAATCTCTCTCTTCAGTCTCATCGCCCTTCGACAGGGTATAGTGAACCCTTTTAACAAAGGTTTTTCATGGTAGATTACACCCCGGTGGTTTGCTATTGCCTGCCGAGGGGAGACTTATTCTTATATCTTACTTCGCTTGAGTCGAACCGGGTTCTCTGTATTAGCAGTTTATTTGCTTAATCGCTATGCTAACGCCCGCCTTATATAATTATTAGATAACATTAAAAATGAATAAGTAAAATTATAATTAAAAGAAAATGATCTCGAAAAAGAGACGGTCGGAGCATGGTGGTCGAATAAGTTGACTATGAACGCTAAATGCCCGGTTCGAATCCGGGTGAAGTAAGAACATTATTCTGGCCGTCTCTCTGGTCCTCCAGGTTGGGGGTTTTACGTCGGGCTTGCTCCTCGTCTACGTAAAAAATGTAAAATGCTAACAAACCAAACACCAATTCGTAAGGTTTGTACTTAGTTGGGCTCGGATAACGTTGTAATGCGTTTCAAAAACCGATTATATCATCATAATTAAAAGCAAGAAGCAAATAAATCAATTTATTAAAAAGAAAGTCTTCAAGAAATTCCAACAACCCTTATAACTAAACCAAGAAAATGATTACACAGAATTTTATATTATTGTGATGGAGGTCCTATTGCTTCTGGCGAAATTGTAATACACTACATTGTCATATCAAAAGAAAGTTCTTATTACCTCGACACTTCAAAACAAAAACCATAAAAATTCATAACGAAAGTATAGTACTACATTGGAACACTTACTATCTGCAATATTTAACCCTATCCAAATAAACAATATTCTTCTTCTTTTGGTATGTAAGCAAAATTTCTTAAAATCAAAAATCGCTAAGGCTTTAATCAGGATTTGGTGAGGTCCTCCACGTAAGTCGATAACTTCCTGAAAATAAACCATCGACATTATTTACATCCCACGCTTTCCTTGAATGACAAATTTTGAATATTCTTACCGCACTTTGCATTAAATATTTAACCTTTCTGTAACTTTTCAATACAATAACCTTTAACAATATTTTTACCTAATTTTATATGTATAAAGAAATTAAGTAGTGTGACATTGAACGGTGAAAGAAGGATCATCCTAGTAACATCAAGTATTTTTAGAATTTATGATAATAATGTACTCTAAAATAGATTCTCTTATATTATGTAACTTATTTCAATTAATTACCATAATAGGTAAGTATAATATAAAAAATTTACGAATTTCTTTAGGATAAGCTTAAATTAATTCTAATATTTTTAATTAGTACTACAACAGGTACATAATATTACATGAACACAACAATGGCAATATTAAAATTTTTTTAATATGAGAAACAGACATTTTCTTAATTAGTATATAATTTTTTTAACTTGTTTAAAGTTAAAGTAATGATTTATCAGTTTTATATCGTTGGTAATAATTATAATTTAAATGTGTTCAATAATTTGTGGACATGCCGTATATTTATTGAATATGAACATATAATCAAATCTTAGTACTTTTAATTTATGTTATTTAAAAGTTCACATTTTAATAATTAAATAATTAATTAATATAATTATAGCACTTTTCTATTACTTATTAATATACAACCAGTATTTTAAAGGTGGATAGGTACCTAACATTATTAAACTTCATGTAGTTTGTACTACCTAATGTTAAAATATGAACCATTTCCAAATTAATATTAGAAAATATAATATACTAGCAGCTGAATCAATTGACATATTATTCTGAACCTTGTTTGACATTATTAGATTATTACTAAAATAATTTTGCATTTAAAAGACATTTATTATAATACGAGTAGGGATGAGTTAATCAGTAGTATAAATAGTACAGAAATCGTCTTCAGAATCAATTAGTACACAGCTAACCTTACAAACATGAAAGCCGTAAGTATTCAATTAAACTAAATTTTATTAATTAGTAGTTTCTGCAACAAGTTAAAAAAGTAGGTTATTTTTTATTTTACTTAAAAAACAGTGCTCTAATGAATTCATTACCCGAAGATAGCGGTAATGAACGAATTACCTAACTGAAATGAGTTTGATAAAAGCCTACTTTTCCTGACAGTAGCCGAAAAATATTTTTTTTGCATTATATCTCATTACTTATCTCTTTATCTATTTTAGGCAATCTTCGCACTCTTGGCTCTTGCCGCCGTCGCTTACGCCGAAAAGGACCAATACCTTATTGTTAAATTGGTAAATGAAGGAGTAAATCCCGATGGTTCCTCCGAATTCGTGTAAGAACTCTTATTTTTTTAAATGTGACATTACTAATGAAATAATTTTATTACATAGCTATGAAACATCCAATGGTATCTCTCATCATGAAACCGGACACATGAAGACCCCAGAACTCCGTGAAGTACAAGGACACTATTCATACAAAAGCCCCGAAGGACAACAAATTGAAACTGGATACGTTGCCAATGAAAATGGATTCCAACCTACCGGAAACGCTATCCCAACTGCTTTTCCTTTCCCAGCTTGGTTAGTCAAGGCTTTGGCTTACAACGCCGAACACTACAAAGGTGAAGAAAGTCAAGGAAAGAAATTCTAAGTTAATGCCCAAATGTTGTACTTAAACCGTTGTTGATTCAAGTGTTAATTTTTAAATTCTAAAAATAAATGTTTGAAATTTTTATATTTATATTACTTTTTTATTTCTTATTTTCCAAAACGATTCGAAAGTAAAACTTTCCAAAAAATTGGTACCTTTTAGTATCATTCAATTGCCGAGAAAACGTTCAATTATTGTGAATAAAACATCATACAGTTGAATTAAAAAGAAATTAACTTTCAAAATTATAGTTGTTTCTGCAATTAGACAGCCAAAGTTGTTGTCATAAAGTAAGATTGTGTATCTTGCAAATTACACTTGATCGTAAAAGTGTCTTTAACCATGACATATAAGAAGATAATTTATTTATTTATGTCATCTTACCTTTCAAGCCTGTTATTAGTCCAATCTTCATCTTCTAAGTTTCTAGCCTTGATTGCTTCCCCAATCTTCTGTTCCAAAGTGTTTGCTGGTATTCCCCCATGGTCATGACAACGCCTTATTATTCCAACGGTACAAAAACGTCACCCAATAAATTGTTGACTTTATACTTTGAAATATTAGGACAAATTCAGTGATCTTGGAGGGCACTGTGCTATTTAGATTCCCAATATGGATTCTGCTTGTGACGCTAGGGATGAGCAGTTACTAAGCACATAATTTGTTCTGTCGTCTGATTCGTCATACTTCTTCAAGCAGGATTAACTGCAAATTCCATTCAGTGTAAGTGATTATTTAAAACACAAGCAATTGCTCGCAGCTTTCTCAGATACAACTGGAAATGATA
Organism: Rhagonycha lutea; assembly: GCA_958510855.1. Lineage (NCBI taxonomy): Eukaryota > Metazoa > Arthropoda > Insecta > Coleoptera > Cantharidae > Rhagonycha > Rhagonycha lutea. The sequence goes on from OY294036.1 coordinate 87,084,989, forward strand.
ACTTGGGTACCTGAACGAAGTTTATAGTATGCCATCTTCCAGTATGTCGTTGTTAGGTTTCTTCTTCTAGGAAGTTATCTAGGTTTACCTTAGGATTTACATTAGGATCATTTTATATCTTAATGCATTTTGATGGATCTGAGTGATAGGACATTATTTGTCGGTACTTCAATCTGACTACAAATCTGATAGCGGTCAAGTGTCATAAGAATCACTCTGCTGTTCCACTTCAAAATCAATTTTGATCATATTTTTTGAGCAGCCCTCCTGGATCCCATCGATCTTTTTGCATATACTAGATCTATAGACACCATGCTTGAATTCTAAGAGCAGCTTTCACTGTCTGCTATTTTATTCTAGAAGGAGATCCAGAGGAGGAATGCAGAGCGCCTTTAAAATCGCAGTAGAACCTTATCCTATTATACTCGGCATTACCAGATAAATTAATCTTTATAGCTTGTGGAAAGGTGGAGAGTAAATGTTTCTTTTACCAGTTTACCTCTGAGTTAACAAAAAGAATGCAGTAGCATATCATGGGCTTAAATATGAATGTGTAAAGCTAGGAGTCAATATGAGAGCAGAAACTTTCCATTTGTTTATGACGCTGCCAAAAGGCAATATTCTAATTTTTTTTTTGGCATTTCCAGTTTTGAAACTGATATGTTTGCCCCTTCTTGTCAAGTATTATTTCCATATAAATTTGACTTCTAAAAGCAATTTAGGTGGGGTGACTGATCGACCAGACATCTTCATACCTTGCAGATTATTTTCTCTTTTGATGAATAGAACTATCTTGCTAAAAAATCATGGGGCCAAATCACTCACTTTGCTGCAATATTGCTGCAATATTTAACAATTTATTTTCCTGCGGCAGCTCCTATAGCAATTTTTAATTGCAAATTGCTGCAATTCAGCTTTAAGATGCTACTTGGGTACCTTTCAACATAGAGTCGATCTAATTCACAATATGGAAGAAGGAATATCAGGAGCCTAAGTGAGGTGTATGTCGCTGGCCCCCCCAAATCGAATTTTGGGGTGAATTTGGTGTCAATCGTTAGAGCTTCGTTAGAGCCTAAATGAGCTTCCATTTTTTTCGTTTGAGCCTCAACCGTCGCGAAGATATTCGCGAAAAAGTTTGGGGGGGCTGTAGACACGTTGGCCCCCCCAAGTCGAATTTGGGGGTGAAAATGGTGTCAAACGTTAGAGCTTCGTTAGAGCCTAAATGAGCTTCCATTTTTTTCGTTTGAGCCTCAACCGTCGCGGAGTTATTCGCGAAATAGTTGGGGGGGGGGGCCACATACACGTTGGCCCCCCCCAAGTCGAATTTGGGGGTGAAAATGGTGTTAAACGTTAGAGCTTCGTTAGAGCCTAAATGAGCTTCCATTTTTTTCGTTTGAGCCTCAACCGTCGCGGAGTTATTCGCGAAACAGTTGGGGGGGCCACAGACATGATTTGCTATATTCGTTATTTTTACGAATTTTTGGATGAAATTGGTGTCAAACGTTAGAGCTTCGTTAGAGCCTAAATGAGCTTCCATTTCCAACATCCTAATTTCATTTTCTAAAAAGTTACGGGCATTTCAAATTTTCGATTGCTCCGAGCAAGTTGCGTCTGATAATCTTCAAATTTTATTTTATTTTACCAGATTAAATCTTTTGTTTAGATTAAAAAAATTAATCCTCCTTGCCATTATAATCTTCATAATAAATAAAAATGGAAAAATTAATTTTACAAAATTTTTCATACTTTTATGTTTCAATTCTGTTTCCCACTAATGTAAAGTGTGCACGCCCTTTTCTCATATAATAATGTAAGTTAAATTGCAAGAATTTGTAAAACTGCAAACGTTTCTGAAAAACTAAAAGGGCCGAATACGGTATAATTACATTTTTATATATTTTTCATTACTTACAGGACGTAGACGCGTTTTAAGTCGAATTTTGGGGTGAAATCAGTATATCAAACGTTACAACCTAAATGAGCTTTCATTGTTGGTTTAGGATTACTTTTTGTAATCAAAACAAAAATTTTACGCTCTAACGTCTGACACCAATTTCACAAAAAACTTCAAAAATATAACGAAAATAGAAAAACACGTCTACTCCTAAAGAACTAATTTAGTTTTATTTTATTGACCTCATCCTAGAATATTAATCTTTCAATGTCAAATAGAAGGTCGACAACTTCTTGATTTCAATATTGGGCAGTTTTAGTTTTAAGTAATTTTTAAGTACATAGTAAGTTAGTAATAAATGTGAAATTATAATATTTAACTCATTGTTAAGCTCTGAATCGTATAAAATGAAGATTGAGAATGGTCGCAGGCTGCAATTAAATATTATTGGTGCATTCTGTTATCAATAGTTCTAAATTATTGCTCCAAGTAAAATTTGAACTTTAATCTTTATTCGTGTACGCACTTGATTTCTAATTTTTTTTGGATGTTTGATTTATAACATTAATCGTCCATTAATTTCATCAAAAGAAAGCAATTTACGATGATCCCGAATGGATATAAAAATTTTAATGAATGAATTTGATTTTTTGTACATCATTAACATAGAGACCACGATACACGCACATCTGCAGGCAATCCCAGCAAGCTACCTACCAAATGTAAAGCGATTATATGCTCAATAGTACTCACATATTAAGGAAACGACGCAGATGTTGGGAAATAACAGGCTTTAAGGCCTTAACTAGAAGAGAATTACATATTATATAGAGAATTGCTTCTGGGAAAGGTAGAAGAAGAAGGAGGAAAAGAAGGAGAAGAAGTACATAGGCAAAATCACGATAAAAACATATAAAATAAAAGAACAAATTACTCCTACCTCTGTAGAACACAGATTCGCCTGGACGATTTTACTTATCGCAGGAATTCACAATAATTTTCACTACGTTCGGTTTAAGTCATTTTGGAAGCAGCGTTCCAAAACACGTCTGGCCCGTTTAAATGGTCGCACAGAAAAGCATAGTATGTCGTTGGACATAAATAACATAATTCAAATTTTAGCTTCACTGAATTGATGGTTTCCGTTGTTTTACAATTAATTTTCAATTTTTAGATAATTTAGAAGGGCTGGAGCGGATTTTTTTTATAATAGATTCTTTATTGTATAAACATTCTCTTTACATAAATGTTTGGTATTAGCTGGGTTACTTAGTTGGTTGGCTATTATCTTGTTTTTCTATGGCCCATTTTTGAACTTCTCCACTCGCAAAAATTCCGTATATTAGTGAACCACCCAAATAAATTCCACTAGCAATAAAGAATACTATGCGCCATTCATATTCATTCTGGAAAAAGTATATGTACAATCAAATAACGTAAGATTTCGGATATGAATTTGTATTTACCGGTGTTACGACAATATAACCTCCCACTATAGGACTTAAAATTCCTGGCAAAGTGCCAAAGGTATTTCCAATACCTATCAAAACGCTGGCATGTTGAGGAGCTACATCTAGATAATTAACCCTAAAAAGTTATAAATTCAATTTTAGGCAACACAAATTCTTTCAAAGCTTCTTTAAATAAAAATTTTGACAAACAAGTTGTTGTTATTTAAAAGGAAGCGTAGCCCAGCGAGCGCTAAACTATTCGGCATCAAATTTACTGATGACATCATTTTGCGTCTAAGGAATCTAAGGAATAATAACTTAGAAATAAAATACATACATAAACCCAGCCCATGCAAATCCACCCAAGCCAACGGCAGTGGTTATACATATAGTAGATCCAATTGGCGATAGTAAGTACGCCGCAGTTAACATAAAAACTGTTTGTGATACGAAGGCACAACAAGTAAACATTTTGCGTATTTGCGTCGTAGTAAAAGTTTTTCTTATTTGAAACAAATCAGCGAGATATCCAGCCAGTTGTAAAATTAATCCCATAGCCAAATACGGAATCGCCGAAGTAATGCCCGAATTTTCCAAATCAAAATGTAAAATATCTATAAAATAAAAAATATTGTTGTTGTTTAATTAAATTTTTGTTTTTGCACACCTTTCATAAACTTTGGTAACTGTGTAAGAAGAGTGTAATATCCCCAGTTCTCGCTAAAGTGGGCAACTGTAATGGCCCAAAATGCACGTGATTTTAAAATAGACATCCACGGGTGTTTAATGTTTTCATGGCGATCATTTTCTCCCAATGTTACTTTAAGATGATGTAACTCTTCATCTGTAATGTGTGGGTCTTTAAATGGTGATTCAGGCACAATAAATAACCATCCAATATACCAAATTACACCAAGTCCCCCAAAAACATAAAATATGCTTTCCCATCCAAATGCGTTAGAAAGATATGCGCTTGCAGGCATCGCTACAATAATACCTGCAAAACATCCAGATAATGAAATTGATACAAGTCGACTTCTTTCTAAAGGAGGTGCCCACCGTGACCAAATAGCAATATTGCAAGGATATGTTACTCCCTGTGAAACAAGAATCAAATACATTTATGCAAAACTACAATATTTTGGATGTTACTTCGAATAATCCCTCGAGAACCCGAATAAATATTAACAGATAAAAGCTTGTTTTGGCGGCAAATGGAGTCAGTATAGTTAAAACGGCTGTCACCACAAGCCCAACACCATAAATCCTTCTTCCACCATATTTAGCTGCTAACCATCCACCAGCCAATTGAGTTAAAATGTACCCATAAAAGAAGGAACTTAAGATAAAACCTTGTTGCTTGGAATTCCAGTCAAAATCTCTGATCTAAAAAGAAAAGGTTTACTTATTGCTAAAAGGATCGAAAATTAAGCTTACATGGATAATGGTACCATTTTCTAGAGTACTAATTTTGTCTTCTGTCATTGCAACAATCGCTATACTAAGATTTACTCTCAAAGCATAGATGTTGAAAAATCCCCAAAATGTAAATAAGGCTACCAAGTATCTTCTTTTTTGCCATATTCTTAAAGAACTGTCGTCCCTGCAATAAATTTTATGCAATAATAATAGTAAAGTTTTTATTGTAATCCGAAGTTCAAACCGCGTGAAGTGTCTCCGAATATGAGGTATAAAACCAAGTTATGGTGCTTATCATTAAATTCGTAACGGATAAAGTCGTTGATATTTATTTAACAGCATCAAATATTTTGCAACTATATTGGAATGTTCTTTGAATGTGTTTGATTTATTCTCTTCATTGTGGACGAAGTCCAAAACATACCCATTAAGAAATGTATGCAGTAAGTTTATGGTCCAGCTTGATCCAATAATTCCGCGATAAAGTTAACTTTAACCATAGCCATATCGTGAAGCTCGTCTTTTGTTTTCATCATATCTATATTTAGACATTTTTCCATTTTTCTCTAGTTTGTAGCTAAATTTTACGTATCTCAAATAACGAGAGCGACAGTAGGTTTCCTCACAAGTAGAATATTTTTAGATAATACGAAAATTTGCTGTTTTAATAAATTTAAAGAAATAAGAAAAATTGTGATACCTTTTATCTATTATGGCAGAACTGTTATCCATTGTTTAAAAATTTATTTTCAATGTGTTTTTATTCTAACAAAATTCTTTACTGAAAAAGGATACTTGGTTTTATGCCTGACATGATAATAACTAGTGACTGTTAAAGCTGTAAGGTACATACTCGTGATTACATGGATTAATTAATTACACATTTCGTATGTTTGTTAGTTATATATTATATTACCATAATTTTTATACATATACCTACCATTATAAGATTAACAAAGGAGAATATTTTATAAATAACAAATTAGGTTTATTGCTAATTAAAGAGAAATATGTAACACAGCTTCAGCACAGTGATAATTTATCTTTCGAATTTTAGAAAATTCCGTGGTAACTTGTTTTTTTGTTTTCAACTGATCCAAGTTATCTCATGTATCTCATGTAGTTTCCCTGAACCTACAGTTTAACGTGGACTTGGAACCACGGAAAGTGCAGTACAATTAATCAAACTTCAGGGGTTTGCCATTGTCCTTTGATATGAGATGGCTAGAAAAAAGTTTTTATTTCGTTTGCAATCGAACCACCAGCACTGGGTCGAGCATTACCAACCAAGCGGAAGCGGACTAACTGCTCAGTAAAAGTAATGATAGCGTCAGTAAATAGTTATACGTATTTTGAAGAAAAACATTTTGTTTGTAGGTCTTAAACTAATGAGATAATAGCATTAAATATTATGTACTTATATTAATAAACACAATTTGTAATGTTTGTATAGGACCATCAAATTTGTAAACTTGTAGTATTACTTTTAATTTGAATTAAAAACAAAACAGTATAATATATCATTGAGGTTTCTTTTTTATTTTGAAGATTCATTGCATTTTTATTTAATAATGATTTCATGTAAATGATCACCTTTAGATTTCTTTAAAACATTCATTCTGGAACACTAATTTTAGGTCACATTTCGACATAAATCGGCACTTATTTCACCAAGAGCATTAATGATGTTGGTTTAAGGTAATTGAGTGTTTGTAGTTTCTTGGAGTAAACCAATGATTTTACATAAATAACCCCAGAGAAAAAAAGTCCAATGGAGTTTGTATCGCACGATCACAAAATTTTTTACTCAATTAATCGATTGTGTCACTAGCTCTATGGCATTTTGCACCATCTTATTGAAACCACATATTTTTGTGATTAAGATCTCCTAATTCATGCAAGAGAAAATCAGTAATTTTGTTTCTGTAGTGTTCTCCATTAGCAGTAACTGCATTGCCATTTCCAAACTTTTCGAACCATCGAGCATTTTATACGATATTATCTGGTGCTAATTATTTATAGGCCATGCTGCGGTCCGCTTCTGTTCTGTGTTCTTTCCATTGGAAGCATTTAAAAAGTGTGCACTCCGCGAGGTTCTTTTCTTTGTAGTAAAGGTAGTGTTTGGTCAATGCTATTTTGAATTTGTGAAGTTAATTTCCAAAGCACCCTACTGACCCTTGTCCTGTTTGTGCCTGGGTTAACTCGTATGTGATTCTGCCGTTTCTTAATTCTGAGTATAGCTCCCATTGCGACTATGTTATCTTGAATGCTTAATAGCCTTGACCGCATCCTCCTAAGAAAGACTTAGGCTCATCTTCCACAGCGACCTCCGAGAGCTTCGTCCTTATCCTTACACCATTTCCCTTTTTACTACCTCCACCAAGAGTTAGACTTTGTAATTTTCTCCCTTAGCAATTGTAAAAGGTACTTCACCCTCTATCAGATCCGACTTTAAATTAGAAATTAGAAAAATTATTAAATTAGAAATTAGAAGCCTGAGTAGTCAACTATCTACCTCTATGTTTTCTGCGTTGAATAATTTAATAAGGGACCTCTGTTTTGATAATTGATGATATTTTGCTAAGGTCTAGATTACCAGAAGTATGGGTATCTATCTTAGCTGTTGAGATTACAATGCGCTCCTTTAACTCACCTAGGCCCCCAATGGAGGGCCGAAGCTAAGAACTTGTTTTTTTAATGATGACTGATGAGTTGTTATTTTCTAATATCTTAAGATTTGCCTATTGATCCATGCATTAGATTCACATACATAGGCTTCTTACTGAAGGTTGTTGTCTGGTTTTTCTCTATGTTTTCTACGAGTGTGGTAAGGTTGGTGAGACTTTTGATAATATGCTCATGGACTCTGGCTCTGTATTTGTACTAATGAACTCGTATTTATCCATTCTTCTTCTTAGAGTGCCTATCCGCTCCGGATGTTGGCGATCATGATTGCTATTTTAACCTTATCGACTGCTGATCTGAATAAGCCGATTGTAGTTGTATTAAACCAAGTACGCAGATTCTTAAGCCAGGATATTCGACGTCTACCCACGCTTCGTTTTCCCTGGATCTTCCCTTGAATAAGTAACTGAAGCAACCTGTATCTGTTTGGATTTCTCATCACGTGTCCTAGATATTCCAGTTTACGTTTCTTAATTGTGAACAGTATTTCCTTTTCCTTCTCCATTCTCCTCAAGACCTCCTCGTTGGTAACGTGATCGACCCAAGAAATTCTAAGTATCCGGCGGTATAGCCACACTTCAAACGCCTCCAACTTCTTACACGAAGCCTCTGTCAGAGTCCACGATTCCACCCCGTACAGCAGAACAGGGAAAATGTAGCATCTCAGCATTCGTACTTTCGTAGTTATCGCTAGGTCTCTAGGCTTGAATACTTTCACCATCTTCAGAAACGCGGATCGTGCTCTTGCAATGCGGCATTTAATCTCTACAGAGTGATCCCAGTCTTCAGTAACGGTGGTGCCCAGGTATGTGCAGCACTTAACTCTCTGTATTGGTTGGTTATTAACAGTCAGAACTCCATTTAGTTGTTTGTTTTTAGATATAATCATAAATTTTGTTTTCTTTATATTCATTTTCAGCCCATACCTCTCACTCACTTCCACTATTTTGTTCATTATATGTTGAAGGCCGTTTAGATCTTTTGCGAAAACAATTGTATCGTCTGCGTATCGTATATTATTTATGATCTCTCCATTAACTGTTATTCCTTCATTTATCTCCTCTAGTGCTTCTCGAAAGACAAACTCAGAGTAAATGTTAAAGAGCAAGGGTGAAAGCACACACCCCTGCCTTACTCCACGCCTGATCTGCACACCCTCAGACTCCTCTCCATTTACACGTATCGACGATGTTTGATACCAGTACAGGCTACTAATTATTCTTATGTCTTGTTTGCTAAGGCCAATTTCTTCCAAGATTTCTACCATTTTCGGGTGTTGTACATTGTCGAATGCCTTTTGATAATCTATAAGACTCACAAAGATGTCGTTGTTCACATCCCGAGCTCTTTGAAAGAGGACCTGAACACTAAATATCCATACCATACTATATCCATACTCGACTATATCTCATCTTCTAGAATTTCTTTGAAAGAAATCAAGTTTTCCATCATCAAGTTAGTATTATTATCCTTGACTTTCATCGTACGTATGTCTATCATTTACCAGGTGACACTCACCGCCTTTGTGTGCCTTGTGGACCCCTCATTAAGAAGATTAATTTCACATTCTACTTCGTTCATCCTATTAATTAGAGAAATGTAAGTACTTCCTAAATCTGGCCCTGAAGATCTTCTTTTGAGAAGGAAGGCTTCCATTTTCTCCCCATTGTCTTTTAGACGACGTCAGATACACGCGAAGTCATTAGTTGATTCATTAATGTACGCCATATTTTTGCTGTCAATACCCTTTGGAAATAAATCGTAGGGTTCCCGTTTGACCGGACTAGTCAAACTGAGATACAAACGTAAACTGAGATACGCAATCCCCAAATAAATCCAAGGGCGTAAATAAAGATCCCATAACAATTATTATTAATGTTACAATATAAACAACATAAAGGACTTTTTTATTTTAATTTCTTTTCCTATAGTTATATCATAAATTATTTGTAGTTGCTGCATCTTTTTTTTATAAACCTTCGATGCTTGTTTCATCAGTTTTATAAGCTGGGTTATCTCTGAATGTAATGTTAGGGTTTTCTACGGCCCATTTTTGAACTTCTCCACGAGCTAATATTCCATATAATATCGAACCACACAAATAAATTCCACTGGTAATGAAAAATACTATTCGCCATTCAGTAGCAGTCTGTAAAATGTACAATAATTACTATCTTAAAAGTTTAGGCTTTTGGTGTGTATTTTACAGGTGTCACAACGATATAACCGCTTAGTATGGGACTGAGAACTCCTGGGAGGGTAGCAATAGTATTACCTATACCAATCAAAATGCTAGCATGTTGAGGAGCCACATCTAAATAATTTACTCTAAAATAATTAAAAATACAATTAGTTTACTAATAATCTTGAAATAAGTACCTATTTACACAAATCCGGCATATGCAAATCCACCCAAACCAACAGCTGCAGTTATGCATGCAATAGAGCCAATGGGGGATACTAAGTAAGCTGCAATTAACATAAAAGTTGTTTGTGATAAGAAAGCAGCGCAAGTAAATACTTTTCTCACTTGTACTGTAGTAAAAGTATTTTTTACTTGTAGCCAATCGGCAAGATATCCAGCTATCGGCAAAATGATTCCCATAGCTAAATACGGTAGTGCTGAACTTATACCGGCGCCTTCCAATTCAAAATGTAAAATATCTAATGAAAAAGAAAAAATTATCAACCTATAGAACAAAAATGTTCAAATACCTTTCATAAATTTTGGTAGTTGAGTAAGCAGTGTGTAATATCCCCAATTTTCAGTGAAATGAGCAAATGTAATGGCTAAAACCGCAGGTGAAGTTAATATCGACATCCAAGGATGTTTAATGTTTTTTTGATTATTATGATCTCCTATAGTCACTTTAAGATAGTGCAATTCTTCCTTTTTGATGTGTGGATCTTCAAATGGCGATTGGGGTATAATAAATAACCACCCGATGTACCAAATTACACCAATCGTTCCAAAAACGTAAAATATGCTTTCCCAACCAAATGCATTAGAAATATATGCACTTATTGGCATCGATATAACAACTCCTATAAAGCTTCCAGAGCAGGAAATTGAAAGCAGCCGACTTCTTTCTAAAGGAGGTGCCCATCGTGACCAAACATCAATAATGCACGGATATGTAACGCCCTGTATAAAAATATAATAAATTATAATGTAAGAAATAATCATCGATCTTACTTCAAATAATCCTTCTATAAATCTAACAAAAATAAGTAGATATAGGCTTTGTTTGGCTGCAAAAGGAGTGAGTATAGTTAAAACAGAGGTAACTGCTACTCCAATTCCAAATATTTTTTTCCCATTATATTTAGCTGCCAACCAACCACCAACTAATTGAGTTAATATATATCCATAAAAGAAAGAGCTTAGAATAAAGCCTTGTTGCTTGGAATTCCAATCGAAGTGTTGAGTCTGAAAAGACAATTTAATTATTTATAAAAGGAAATGAAAAGCATAATCTTACATAGGAAATAGTACCATTTTCTAATGCGATAGATTTGTTTTCAGTCATATCAACAATTGCTATGCTGAGATTTACCCTTAATGCGTATACATTAATAAATCCAAGAAATGTCATAAGGGCTATCAGGTATCTTCTCTTTTGCCATATTTTTATAGAGCTGTCGTAACTGTAATATATTTAGATATTTTAAAATACAACTACATACAAAATCAATAAATGGAAGGTAAGCTATTACATAAAAATCAAGATGAAATTAACTAATTTTTGTTAATTGGTAATGCACCAATGGAATACAGCAGTGGTGCAGAAAAGGAGAGCAATGTCAAAAAGAGACACACTGATCAATGATCATTTTAGGATACTTCAATGCTCAAATGGGGAAAGAAAGATAATACTGATCGGTCACAGACTAACAAACTATTCACGAAAACAAATGATAATGGTAATAAGCTATAAATCTGGAGATATTGGGACATGGGTACGGCCAGGAAGAAGTGGGGAAGACGGAAACCAAATGGATGATTGGTTCATTGAAAATTGGTAGATGAGATGTGAGCTTCTACAGAGGTGCAACTAGTGATGAAAACATAGGTGCTAAAGAAGATAGAATGAATGGTTTAAGTGGAAGGTAACGTTAATTCGTGCAAAAAGAGGCATATTTTTGTGAATTTTTTTTGACGACACAGTTAAAATCTATTTATTAAAACCAATGGTATATTAAAGTATAACATTCGAAGAATATTGTGTATTATTTTCATAACGAAATATTAAAAAATACGGCAATGGCAGCAATTATTCGGAAACGTCTCGTGAAAAAGAAGAATTGCGGTGCCCCTCATAACTCGGTGCTGGATCATCAGAAATCAAAAAATCAAAGTTCTTTCGTTAGATAGTCGCTTTCCCCAGGTAACGCTAGGAGGGTTTTTCGAAATTTCAATTTTTCACTTTTTGGGAACACTTTGAAGAGAAAAACGCGATTTTTGTAACAAAAATCGGCTTATTTGTTATTGTAAAATAAAAAATATCAACAAATTTGAAAAAAACTCTCCAGCGTTACCTCGTAAATTAAGTACAGAAATAGGGTTCAAAATTTCAAAAGGATCGGTGTAGCAGTTTTGAAGTTATGAGGGGCACCGCAATTATTCTACTTTTTTCCGAAACGCTTCCGAATAATTGCTGCCATTGCCGTATTTTTTAATATTTCTTCATGAAAATATTACACAAAATTCTTCGAATGTTATACTTTAATGTACCATTGGTTTTAATAAATAGATTTTAAATGTGTCGTCAAAAAAAAATTCACAAAAATGTATCTTTTCTTTGCACGAATTAACGTTACCTTCCCCTTAAAGATGAGTGCATAGAAGTCAATAGGCTAAAGAAAGGGGCTAGATTAAAATGGGTGAGAACAAGAAGGGAAGATGACTCGGACATTAAAAAGACTACGTATAAATGGGAGCAAGACGAAGCATGTAATAATTGTATTTTGCCTTAGTGGTTGGGAGTGGTTAATGTGCAGAAACGAATATTCGTCATTTCGGTTCTATGTTTGTGTCAATTGGTGGAATTGGCTGTCACAGGTTCTCCCTCCACATTTGCCGCGCAAGACCAAGTCACGTGCTAACTACTAAGGAAAAAATTACCTCTAGGTATATGGAATGTCAAAGAAAGTGCACGGAAAGTGGTCATGGACTGAGAACTGCTAAGGCACAAGGTCGTAACTGTAATTTTGATGGAATTGAGATAATTTACTTTTTATATATCCAAATATGTGTTTTATCACATTTTACCAATATTGTGTAGCACTTCCCTATGGAAATAAAGTAAATGTACTTTTATACCGTCTTGGCATTAACATGTAATTTGTTGAATTGACTTATAAAACTCAAAGTTAGAAGGATAAATACCAATTACATGGTTGTTTGATAATATTAGGCTTAAGGACAATTTTTCTGTTTAGTCAGAAGACAGTTTATAATATTCGGGGTTCCGTTTCCGACACGGTTTTTCTTGCGCCCCATGGATTGGTTCTGGCCTACTTGCTTGGATCTAGAAACGGTTAATTACTTTTAAATTGACGAGTCCTAATTCGGATTTAACTCGAACTCTTATCCACTGCCCGAATTTAGTAATTGGCAGAAATCAGTAAGTTTAACACAATTAAATTTCTAGATTTCTTTATTAAATCGGGTTCGAATTTTTGAAATGTCAAGGAAAGCATGTTTTTAAAACGCTGATTGTGGAATTGAGAAGCATATGCGGTCAACATGGGTTTTTCTACCTATGAAAGAGTCCAAGAAAAAATCATAATGAATGAGGAATTTGGGTAAATTTATTGTCGTATGAGAATTTGTTATAGGTATTTATTTTATTAATACATGCAAAATAATATTTCAATGTTTGTTAGATAATAAGCAGTAATAAAACCTTATTATGAACAAGCAAATAAAGCATATAATTTCACATATTTTCATACTAAACTTATTATTATATTATTTGCTAACATTAAAAAAGCTACGTTATAAAATCTTTATTAATTCATTGTACCAAAATTTTAAAAAGAGATAGTTGGGAATATTTGTTTTAATAATTAATTAGTGATAATAATATTATATTAGTAATAATTAACAACAAAAATTTGAGATAACCGGAAAAAATTAACAATAATTAATTTTTTTAAACAATACAAATTATAGAGAATATTAAAATATGCCATTTGTTTACCTTTTATCTACAGCATCAGTATTGTTATCCATTAAAAATAAATTTTTCGATGCTTTTGTCAATACTTCAAATTTATTAAAGTTGTTACAAACAATGTTGTTTGAAGTTGTGTTCACTCACTACTTATACTTTAGTGGTTTAGTGTATAAAAGAAGTACACAAAATGAATAATACTGTTTATGCAAAGTGTAGCACTAATACACGAGAAGAATTTTTATCTGGTGTGATACAAACAACAACAAAGCCGATATTTAAGTAGAGGAAAGTGGGGTAGATTCGAAAATGGGACACAAGTTACTATTTTAACTTTGGACAAATTTTGAAAATATTGACTAAATAATTCTCATGAGTTATAAGTACACCACTGGAAGAAATCCTAGATACGATAATCCAATCTAAAGCAGCCCCTACACCAGACTTTCTTTAGCGCCCTCTTTTCACCTTAACTCCCCGTGATGCTAGAATGCATTATACTGTAGGACATAAGAATTCATTCTCTTTCTTATATTGGTCGGGCTAATCTGTAGAATAACATCCCGGTGGAGTAAATTATGAACAATCAGCACAAAAAAGAAGATCGAGAACGATGCAATAAATGAAGCCTTCACAAAAAAGAGATTTTACAATGTTTTAATGTAAAACTAGATTAAAAGATTTTAATTTGTTTTTGCATTATTTTATCACTGATAAGTTAGATTTGGATCATGACAAGGTCATGACATGAAAAGGTCTGTAATTATTGACCTTTTGTCCGTTTTTATTTATATATACGGGCAATAAACTTATTATACCTATAGTGTACACTTACCTACACTTACGAGTAGGTACATACATTAGTATAATATTTTATTTTAAATTTTTTTTATTCATTTTACATTTATGGTTCGGAAGGTGGGTAACCATGAATGATTGCGTTGAAATTGCAGTTTCTACTCTAGTCCTTACACATTTCGTACTTGCTTTATTCTTTAGCCGTATTCATTAATAACATAATGAATCAGTCTAAATTTTGAATTTTAGCTTGTTTGCTGTGGCAGGAGGTTTATTGAAAATGAACAAAATTGCCTACAATAAAACAAATTATAATTTGTCATAACTTTAAAACGAAATGAACTAGGTAAAAATAGATGAAGATTTAAAATCATCTCCATAAAATTTTCTACAATGTTTGTTTCACGCGTTTTGATCTAAAATTTGCGGTTATAAAATTTACCAGACAATTATCATGAACAAATTATTGTTAAATTGATTTCTTTTGTTGATTGATTTCTATTTCTTATTTCAAAACCACAATAACACAAATTTACTTGCTTAAAGTATAGCAGATTTAAATCAAGTCCAATTCAATGAAAAGCGAAGAAAAATTTAAGTTAAATAAGGGTAAAATTTATTATATTTTTGGTGGAGAAAAAGGTGAAATTCAAAATCATAATAGATACATACAGGACCGCCGTTAGAGGTACTTCCGCCCGTGTACAAAGTTTAATTTAGCCGCCCTCATAGACGATTTTTTCGGTTTTTTAATACAATTTCCTAAATTTCTACTATTTAATCCCTGCCGTAAAGTAAATAACCTTTTCTCAACCCCTATTTTTGGGATTTTGGCCGCCTCTAATTTTGGCCGCCCGTGTGTTTTTCACACTGTGCACAATAGAGCGCGGCGGTCCTGGATACATAATATAACAACATGAAATGAAATATGTAGCTAACGAGTATGGAAAGTCCCGTGCATATATCAAATTTTTTGCTGTATTTTATCAGCCGAATCAATTATTGTTGTACTTTCATTAAGTTTTTTTTTAAAGTGGTTTTTTACAAGGACGTTTAATGTAAATGCTTAACATCTTAACAAGATACGCAACCTTATTGAAAATTTTGTGTCATAATTTTTTGATAATTAGGTGAAATTGGTGGTATTGTATAATACAGATACCGAAATTTTATCAAAATCTTTACTTAATAGTAACCAGTTCTGCATACCTAACTTAATTTAACTATAAACGTTGAATTTTTTCTAAGAATTACAATTTTTATAGCCTCGTTTTTTTAAAAATTAGATCATTATTTAAATAATAAACACATTAAAATCCACGAGATGGATTCAACTTTTCTCTCGCACGTTACTATTACTTGTGTGTGTTTTCCCTGGTTCCAATTTTAATCCTTTGGATTCCATCCTTTCGCAGATTCTTGCGATGGTGGAATTTATATTGTCTATTAGTTCTCATGAACATAAGCAATTGCTCATCATGAATGCTGCCACGACGTCAGAATTCGGGCAAAAACGACTAAGAAGAGATCAGTTCTCATCACTATGGCGATGTCATTTGTAAACCTGATGATATGGATACCGGGTAGTATGGAAAGCTTGAGGACTCTATCATATTATATAATCTTCCACAGTATTAGACTTAATCCTTGTGGATCTCCATTTTTTTGTTATCCTCAAGCAATTTTTCCATAGATTTTCGTCTACTTTTAGGGATATCTTGCTAAAGTAGCTTGCCAATGTGCTCAAGATCAGTATAGTATAATCCCCATTTCTTAAGTTTCTCTAGAATGAAACTCCATTTTGCTGAATTGAATACATATTGCATATCCATGGTAACTATTGCGTACATTTTTCTGGTTTTCCAGGTACCCTTCTTTGCCTTTTTAAAAATAGGACAATTTTCTCCACTACTTTTATTGTGGATGTGCCTTTCCTAAACATGAAGTGGTTTTTGGCTAGACCACCGTTTTTATCTATTTCCTGTTGTATTCTCGAAAGAATCATATGTATGTTTGAATACTATTCCTATAATGCTCCATGAAGCAATTAGGTCTGCAGCAACTCGGAATTTCTAGTGGCTTGTTAGTTTTTTTGATCAACACTAGTTTGGCTTACTTCCAATGTTTAGGATACTCGCCCGAACTTACGCATTATGTTGAAAATGCTCAAGAGAAGGTTAGGACAGTACGTTTATTTTCTTCTTCAATTATTGAAGAGTTAGCATACTCATCAGGGTTCACCACGTGAAGGTGGGAGTAGGATTTGCTATAGTTGAGCTGTCTTAATCGTTATTCAGTAGGAATTTTAGAGGTTTCGTTGCCTTTTACTTCTAGGTAATCATTAAATAAGTTAGTCAGGTGCGATATTAAGATTCTTACCAACATAGTAAAAAGTACTTTATTTATAAATTATCGAGACGACTTGATCATAAATAACAAGTTCATATTAGATGAAAGTTTCTTGTTTTTGAGAAGTTGTACCAACTTTATAATCGTCATTTGGTTTTCCTACGGCCCATTTTTGAACGTTTCCACTTGCAAAAATTAAGTAAATAATTGCACCACATAAGTAAATTCCACTAGTGATAAAAAATACGGTTTTCCATTCCGTTGCTGTCTGCAAGAACAACATTGAATAATTAAAAATTTTGCAGGTTCAGTTTCATTTTACCGGTGTGACGACAATATAACCACTTATTATGGGACTTAGAATTCCTGGTAAGGTGCCAACAGTATTACCTATACCAATCAAAATGCTAGCATGTTGAGGAGCTATATCTAAATAATTCACTCTAGAATCATTATGAATGTTAATTCCTGTGATAAATAAGGAATAAATATTTACATAAATCCAGCCCACGCAAAGGCGCCCAATCCTACAGCTATAGCTATACATGCAGTAGTACCAACAGGCGATAATAAATAAGTCGCTGTTAATATAAAAATTGTCTGCGATAGAAAAGCACCGCAAGTAAATATTTTTCGTACTTGCGTCGTAGTACAAATTTTTTTTATTTGGAGCTTATCGGCAAGGTATCCAGCTATTGGTAAAAATAGTCCCATAACTAAATATGGTATTGCTGAACCTATTCCAGCTTTTTCCAGTTCAAAATGTAAAACATCTAAAAAGCTAAATTTAGTACAATATTAACCATATAAAAAAATTTCAAATACCTTTCATAAATGTTGGTAATTGCGTAAGCAGTGTGTAATATCCCCAATTTTCAGTAAAATGAGCAAATGCAATGGCTAAAAACGCAGGCGAAGTTAATATCGATATCCAAGGATATTTAATGTTTCTGTGACTATTATGTCCACCTAATGTTAGTTTAAGATACTGTAACTCTTCATTTTTAATGTGCGGATCTGCAAATGGTGATTCGGGTATAATAAATAGATAACCAATGTACCAAATTACACCAATGGTTCCAAAAATATAGAATATGGCTTCCCAACCACATTTATTAGAAATATATGCACTTAAAGGCATTGATATAATAATTCCTGCTAATGTTCCAGAAAATGAACTTGTTACCAGTTGGCTTCTTTCTAATGGAGGTGCCCATTGCGACCAAATTTCAAGAATGCAAGGATATGTTACCCCCTGCACCAAACAATAATATTTAAAAAAGTTTATAGTTTTTATGTTGATATAGTGGAGTAAAACATAATATAATAGCAAAATAGGCTCTGAATTTTACATTTGATTTTAATAATGTGCACATGGAAGCAGGAAGCTATCGAAGTTGTTTGGCACTTATATACCTTTGACCGGGAGGAATAAGAACGTAACTTTTATAATATAAAAGTTATTTTTATTTAAAGATTACTTTGACTTACTCCAAATAATCCTTCAACCACTCTGACAAGTATTAATAAATACAAGCTTTGTTTAGCTGCGCAAGGAGTTAATATAGTTAAAACAGATGTAATTGCTATTCCAAGGCCATACAACCGTTTTCCACCATATTTTGATGCAAGCCAGCCACCAGCTAGCTGAGTAAATATGTATCCATAAAAAAATGAACTTAAAATAAAACCTTGTTGTTTTGAATTCCAGTCAAACTCTTTAGTCTAAAACATCTATTTATATTTTTTACGAAAGACCTTCAAAATAAAACTTACGTAAGTAACTGTTCCATTTTCTAAAGTAACAGATTTGTTTTCGGTCATTGAAACAATCGCTATGCTGAGATTTACTCTTAAAGCATATACATTAAGAAAACCAAGATATCCAAACAGTGCTATCAAATATCTTCTCTTCTGCCATATTTTTAATGAGCTGTCGTCTTTACTGCAATGAATGTTGTGAAAAGTTGCATTTTTATATTATTGAAAGACTTGAAATTCTGCACACATTGTACGTAGGTATATGCAGTATATTTTTATTACAGTTTTTGTGAAATAAGTAGATATGTATTATTTTTTGCACTTACCGTATTTTAGAAATCGGAGTACCATCATTTTGTACACTACCTTGTTGCACTTCCACATTCGGTGCTACAAGTTTGGGATTTTGCAATATCGGATCATAACTAAAACAGAAATTAACATTAGTAGTATCTACCTACTGATTATTTTTTATTCTCATTAACGAAAAGTCATTTTAACTAATTTTTCCACTATTTTTGGTGAACCATAGGTTTAATATTAATATAATTAGTTTGTATTTTTTAATACCAATTAATTTATCATCATCTTCTTCTTCAAGTGCCTATACGATTTCGGATGTTAGCGATCCTCCTGGCTAAGCTATGAAGACTTTACAAGGGAAATGTTAATGGGGTGGTTCCTCGTTGCCTTCCCCATAGTCCACAGATCGATTTTGGACTTTTTAGATCATAGCATATATCCGCATATATCCGACGCAATCAGGATTAGAATTTCGGTTTCCCGTTCTGTAGTCATCCGTGTTTGATTTACGCCAGGCTGCTGGTAATTTTTTGTTTTATAATATGTTATCATAAAATTTATCATAAATTTATCATCACGAGTTAACCACTAACCAATTTAAAATAATTAATTAGAAATAGGTTTTTATATTTTTACGATTTTAGATATCTTCCACCCAAAACTTGAATATGGAGCAATATGGTTCACTCCAAGTGTTTTATGTAGCTCTAAAGATACTTACTATTTTTTTAAAACCAGGTATTGAAAAGGTTACAGTAGTCCCATCCCCAATCTCGTAATTAAACTTTTTCAACTTTCCATTTTAATCTTCCTTATAACAACACTTTGTTGTTTTTCAATCACTTCAGTCCAATCTTCAATTTAAACACAGTGACATACACCTAACTATTCAGGTATCCCCCCTGAGTTGATGAATTGCCACCATTAACAAAAAACAGGGCTACCAGGCACATCTGCAGGGTAGCCTAGCAAGCTGCTACTGGATGTAAAACAACTATAATCCAAAATCGATCTTCGGACTACTCACCAAGCCGCCTCGCCTGGCCAGCATGGTGAGTTATGGCCAAAAACCTCCAATAGGAGATCCTTATATCCAGCAGTGGGCTGAAAAAGGCTGAGAAGAAGAAAACAGAAGTATTGTGGGATATACTAATGGCCTCTGGGGATGTACCGATTGTCGCCTTTTAATAATCAGCAATACAATGATGCCCATTTTGGATCTCTTTAAATGTGAAAAATGTTTGTGGTTTAGAATAATATTCTTTGTCTTCCACTAACTGCTGGCTTTCATTAAATTGTTTATGCCTTTCTAAGATGCTTGCACTAACCAAACAATCATTACCATGAACTTGTTTTTGTGACGACTTCTGACGTGAAATTAAATCGCAATTCCTGATATACTCGTATGTGAATTTTCACACCTGAAATTTCTATTTAATGAATTTCTTTTAAAATTTAATCAATCATTGCTTCAGTCAAAAGGTTTTCCACTTGTAAAAATCATTACTTGCAAATCCATTAACTTTTAATACATTTTTCAAGGACAATGACGCACTTTCAAAATGTTTCCTTGAAATAACTTTCATTAAGATTTTTAAGCTTCTTTAAAGTAATTCCTCGTCAAAATAAGAGAACTAGAAATATTGGAAGAAATAGTTTTAAAACTTAAAATCCATTTACTAGGTAATGGATAAATTGTGCTAAAGAGAAGAAAATACATAAAAATCGTGTGTGATTTGGCGGATATAAAGCCAATCGTTTTTATTTTTTTTGGTACAAATATTTTTGCCTATTGTTTACTTACCCCATAATTAACACAAGCCAATATAAGAACTTTAAAGTGCAGTATGATAAAAGATACTCTATTGCACGCGAGATCGCACATGTTATCATTTATGTACACTTTAATTTATTGTTATAATTAAATTTATAATAATTTATTGGTACAAGACTTTGCACTATTGTTACAAAAATCTTGATGCTATTAAAACAATAACGAGAGATATAAAAAGGTGCAAAAATAAGTATAAATAAAATGCATAACGGTTTAAACCGTGCCTTATGATTTCCATCTTGTAATTATTTTGTTAACATAAAGAACTTTTGCACTGCGAACGTTACATGAATTTTAGAATTACTATACTATCGAAATTTTTACTCAGTTAAGTTTTCTGTTACTGTTGTGATCTTCTTTCAATAAACATTTTATTTTATTTATTACTATTTATCGCTATTCACGTTTTACACTATTTTACACTATCACTTTGTAATTTATATTAATTTATGATGAAGGTTGCAATCGCAACTGAAAGCTTAAACATTATGTAACAAAAATTGCTCTTATTTGGGCCACTTGCTCCGCTGGTCTACGATGGAATGGTAGACTGGCCAGCTAAGGGATTACACTCCGTTCCATTGCCAGATCTTGTTCGTGAGTTCTTCCGTTGTGACTCAGGCGATCGATTGACAATTAACTAAGGCAAAAATGTCCTGGTGCCAGTCCTCTAAATAAAACGCAGAAGTAAAGAAGAGGTGGTATTATTCACAGAACAAAGTTCACATAAAAGATGAGGTTGACAATGTTTGATTCCAAAACTCCATATGAGACACAAAACATACAACAAAGTAAGTAAAATCTAAGATAGGGATACCCTGGGACAATCAAATAAAAATAAAAATTAAAAATACAGATGAGTTGCCATCTGAAGATAACTCACCAAAAACTAATTCACGCATCTAAGAGATTGCCAAACGCAGAGATAAAAAACGTTGGTAAAATTGATCGCAAATAGCACATTCGAAAGAGATATCATCAGGTAAAATTAAATACAGTAATTGCGTTCTAACTTACCCTTCCACCTCAATCCGTCCGATTCAACATCTCAATTCTTTTGGAACCTCTGGAATATTAATGGTTCATCGTTTAAACTGAGTTTCAGTTTTAAGGCTAAAAATTACAAAAACTGCAGACAATTAGACAAGAATCAATTCACATGCGAACGGTATAGCATCTCAATGTCGATGTAAAATAGTGAGAATGGCTTATCTCTCAAATGCGCTTCTAAGTACAATTTATTACAAAATAGCTTTTCACAGCTCTTCATCGGTATTAAATTTGATCTCTCGTAATTGTTTCTTTAAATTTGAAATATATCAATTATTTAAAAAATTTTGATTTACAGTTCCAATTTAAGGGTTCTTCCGCGAGCTGATTATTACAGAGGACGCTAAATTACAATTTTCGTAAATAGAATTATGGTACATAGACATAGTACTATCTGTAGGTTGACAAGAATATGGTTGAAACTATGGAATTCGGATTGGGGAATTTCAGTAATCTAACTAATTTTATTATCTCATGATGACAATTTGTTTTACTATTAATTTATAGTATCGGAGGATAACAAAATATGGAAATTGGTATTTCATTCCTATTTAAAAGTAAATATTTTTATCTTTAAGTAATTTCACACGTGGATACTCTAAATTTTGAGTGCACTGTCAGTGGCGTAGCTACATATTCAGTGTCCTTGAGCAAGTAAAAAGTGGGTGCGCCCACTTCTTTAAATTTCTTTTTATTTTTCACATAATATGTCTTTCTCATTTGCAAATTTCTATACTTTTTCTTTAATTACCCACAGCAAATGACCTTTTTTAACCCCCCTATCCTAAAAACAATCAGGGCTATCCTTAATATTAATCACAAAAAATTCTAATGTTGGATACCCGATTCGTGCGCTTGGAACAATTCGATACAACTATTCCACGGTAGTTACGCCCCTGCACACTATATTATATGAAATTAATAAGACATTACGTAATTGGAAAAATAATTGTAGCTGATCCTTGCGTAAATAAAAACGTAACTTATGAGATAACAAGTATCGCCTATTGTCTATAAATATAAGTTAAAAATTGATTAGATTGATTACATTACTGTTTATTAACAAAATGTCTACTTTAAATGTTTTTAACGTTGTAATAGTGGTAATAAGTTATCTCTTAATGATCCTTGAACCGAATAGTGCTGCACGTATATTAGCAATGGTACCTACTCCTTCATACAGTCATCAGAATGCTCTTTATCCATTATGGATAGAACTCTCATTGCGTGGTCATGAAGTCACACTAATAACAACGGATGCTATAAACAATTCTTCTCTAACTAATTTAACGGAAATTGATTTGCACGATATTGCTTACGAAGTTTGGAATAGGAAAATTCAAGGAGTTTTCGAAACTGGTTCGCCAAACGTATTCACTTTGTTGGAATTAATTTATGGTGCGCAATTGCAATGTATTGATAAAGAATTGAGCGATCCAAAAGTTAAAGCTCTAATAAATAATGAAACAGAACATTTTGATCTTTTTATGGTTGAATCTAGTTGTCACTCTTTGTACGCATTTGCTATCCATTTTAAATGCCCTTTCATCATAGTTTCTTCTTATGACGGAATATCATATTTCTACAGAGATATTGGAAGTCCCTCTCACCCAATTACAAATCCTGATATGCTAGTAGCTTTCAACGACGTATTAAATTTTAACGATCGTCTTACAGTTATTACTATGGAGCTGCTGTATGAAGCTTTTAGATTATGGATTAACTATGACGTAGTAACGGAATCCATGGTTAAGAAGCATTTTGAATTAAAATATACGGATATGATTGAATTTGGAAGGAATGCAAGTATGATGTTTATCAATTCCAATCAGATATTTTTTCGAGTAAGACCATTATCACCTAATGTAATTCAGTTTGGAGGTGCGACTCATATAAAACCTCTTCAACCATTACCAGAAGTAAATGCGCCATACATATTTTTTAATTAGTAGCCCTTAAAATTTGATTACAGGAAATGAAAAGTTATTTGGATAGCGCTAAAGACGGGTTTATATACTTCAGTCTCGGATCTAACGTTAAGAGTAAAGATTTGCCACCTGAAATGATCAAAACTTTAACAGAAACGTTTTCTCAGCTTCCTTATAAAGTTTTATGGAAATTTGAAGAAAACCGATTAGAAAATTTACCCAATAATGTCAGGATATTTAAGTGGTTACCTCAACAAGATGTATTGAGTAAGCTAATCGTACAGTAGTTGTAAATTTTATAACAGGATAACATTTTTTTGATAGGGCATCCTAATATCAAATTATTCATTACGCAAGGAGGTTTGCAATCTCTAGAAGAAACTTTACATCTTCATGTTCCTATAGTTGGTTTACCCTTTTTTGCCGATCAAGATGCAAATATAAAACGAGCTGTAGATAAAGGAATGGGATTATTTGCAGATCGGTTAACTTTAAATTCCGAAAACTTCAAAAATATCATATTGGAAGTAATAATTAACCCGAAGTAATAAAGGAAAATAATAACTCTTATATCTTTGTTATTTACGTTATATTTTAGGTATCGAAACAAGGTTAAGGAGCTTTCAGACTTAATTCAAGATCAACCAATGACAGGTTTGGAACGTGCAGTTTGGTGGACCGAATATGTCATTCGACATAAAGGAGCTGCACATTTTAGAAGTCCTGTATTAGATATACCTTTTTATCAATATTATCTCTTAGATGTGATAGGATTCTATGTGACAGTTTTATTAATTTTATTTTATGTTGCATTCAAAGCTTTGAAATTATTGTATCAATTATGTAGAATCATATTTAAGCCAAGCTTAAAACTAAAATCTCAATGATTTTCAATAATATAATTGAATATTTGAGTTTTCAGATAAATCCTTTAAACAAAATTTTAAGTTTTGATTGTTCGAATGTATCATTTTGTATTGTATTTATTTTTAAATATAATTCATTCACTATTCTTTTTCAAAATTAGTGTACATTACATTGCTTATTTATGAAATTATCTCACCGAATGTACCTCGGTCAATGATAAATCCTTATAATTTTGGTTAATAATTCCCTCAAATCTGTTGCTAGGCGGAGGGCAGTTACTAAACAACATACTTTAAATTATTAACCAAACTTATTGCATGATTATAATCGCCCTTGGTGCATTATAGCTGATAACAACTTCAATTAACAGATATTGGCAAGTGTCTGAAATGTATATATCGATAAATATAAAAAAATGTGCTATTATAAAATTTATCAGTATGCTCATATAACTCACTAATAATAAAATGTTAACGAAAAATTTTTTAAATGTAGTAATAGTGGTAATAAGTTTTGTTTTAATAATCTTGGAACCGAATAGTGCTGCACGTATATTAGCAATGGTACCTAATCCTTTATACAGCCATCAGAATGCTTTTTATCCATTATGGACAGAGTTGTCATTACGTGGTCATGAAGTAACGTTAATAACAGCAGATCCTATAAACAATTCTTCTCTAACTAATTTAACGGAAATTGATTTGCACGATATTGCTTACGAAGTTTGGAATAGGAGAACTCAAGGAGTTTATGAAACTGGTTCGCCAAATTTATTCTCTTCGTTGGAATTATATTTTCGTGCGCAATTGGAATATGTTGATAAAGAATTGAGCGATCCAAAAGTTAAAGCAATAATAAATAATGAAACAGAACATTTTGATCTTTTTATGGTTGAATCTAGTTTTCACTCTTTGTACGCATTTGCTATTCATTTTAAATGCCCTTTGATCACAATTTGTTCTTATGAAGGTTTATCATATATCCACAGAGCTATAGGAAATCCTGCTCACCCTATTACAAATCCTGATGTGAAAGTAACTTTCAACGACGTATTAAATTTTAAGGATCGTCTTACAGCTGTTACTATAGAGCTGGTGTATATTGCTTTAAGATTATGGTTTAACTATGACGTAGAAATGGAATCCATGGTTAAGAAACATTTTGAATTGAAACATACGAATATAATGGAATTTAGATGGAATGCAAGTATGATGTTTATCAATTCCAATCAGATATTTTTTCGAGTAAGACCATTATCACCTAATGTAATTCAGTTTGGAGGTGCGACTCATATAAAACCTCTTCAACCGTTACCAGAAGTAAATGTGCCATACATTCTTTTTCAATTTGTAGCGCTTAAAATTTGATTACAGGAATTGAAAAGTTATCTGGATGACGCGAAAAAGGGGTTTATATACTTCAGTATCGGATCAACCCTGAAGAGTAAAGATTTGACACCTGAAATGATCAAAACTTTAACAGAAACGTTTTCTCAGCTTCCCTATAAAGTTTTATGGAAATTTGAAGAAAACCGATTAGAAAATTTA
This sequence comes from Rhagonycha lutea, assembly GCA_958510855.1. Taxonomy (NCBI): domain Eukaryota; kingdom Metazoa; phylum Arthropoda; class Insecta; order Coleoptera; family Cantharidae; genus Rhagonycha; species Rhagonycha lutea. The sequence goes on from OY294036.1 coordinate 87,111,054, forward strand.
CCCAATAATGTCAGGATATTTAAGTGGTTACCTCAACAAGATGTATTGAGTAAGCTAATCGTACAGTAGTTGTAAATTTTATAACAGGATACAATTTTTTAATAGGGCATCCTAATATCAAATTATTCATTACGCAAGGAGGTTTGCAATCTCTAGAAGAAACTTTACATCTTCATGTTCCTATAGTTGGTTTACCCTTTTGTGCCGATCAAGATGCAAATATAAAACGAGCTGTAGATAAAGGAATGGGATTATTTGCAGATCGGTTAACTTTAAATTCCGAAAACTTCAAAAATATCATATTAGAAGTAATATCTAACCCGAAGTAATAAATTAAAATAATAACTCTTATATCTTGGCTGTTTACGTTATATTTTAGGTACCGCAACAAGGTTAAGGAGCTTTCAGACTTAATTCAAGATCAACCAATGACAGGTTTGGAAAGTGCAGTTTGGTGGACCGAATATGTCATCAGACATAAAGGAGCTGCACATTTTAGAAGTCCTGTATTAGATATACCTTTTTATCAATATTATCTCTTAGATGTGATAGGATTCTATATGACAGTGGTATTAATTTTATTTTATGTTGCATACAAAGCTTTGAAATTATTGTATCAATTATGTAGAATCATATTTAAGCCAAGCTTAAAACTAAAATCTCAATGATTTTCAATATAATATAATTGAATATATTGCTTATTTATGAAATTATCTGACCGAATGTACCTACCTCGGTCAATGATAAATCCTTATAATTTTGGCTAATAATTCCCTCAAGTCTGTTGCTAGGCGGAGGGGAGTTACTAAACAACATACTTTAAATTATTTACCAAAATTATTGCGTGATTATCATCGCCTTTGGTGCATTAATAACTTCCTACATTAATATTATACCAATCAGAATAATGCATTTTTGATCACGTGAGTTACATTGACTACTCCAAACAAACTTTACATGGTAACCAGATTCGAAGCGATAAGTACCCGCAAAATGCGGGCGATTTGTTAAAATTGAGCTGACTATCTCCTTCTGACGTCATAACTAACTTGTCCACCAATCACCAGATCTCATTTCAAAAATGTAGTCCAATCAGATTTCAATTTAGTGAACATTTCAGTTTCTTAATGAAATCTACCAATCATGAATAATATGTACAAATTATCGATCATTTTCGATAATTTTTTATAATGTTGCTATAAACAATAACAAAATAACGAATGGTAACTATGCATTTGTAAAATTTAATAAACTAACCGACACTCTTTGCATATTATTTAATATAAAAATAATGTCATCAGGAGATAGTCCACGGAATTTCCCTTTTGCACAAAATATTATCCTATCATTTGTTCTCTTACATATTTTCGATTGCAATCGGCCCTCCTCTTCGAGTCGGGCCGATTGTTGTCGAAAAATATGTAATCGAACAAAATGATCGATAATATTTTATGCACATGGGAAATTATATATGACTATCTCCTTCTGACGTCATAACTAACCTGTCCACCAATCACCATATCTCATTTAAAAAATGTAGTCCAATCAGATTTCAATTTACCGAACATTTCGGTTGCCTAATGAAATCTACCAATCACGAGTAATATGCACAAATTACCGATCATTTTCGATAATTTTTTATATATGTTGCTATAAACAATAACAAATAATAACTAATGGTAACTACGCATTTGTAAAATTTAATAAACTAACCGACACTCTTTGTATATTAATATAAAAATAATGTCATCAGGAGATAGTCCACGGAATTTCCCTTTTGCACAAAATATTATCCTATCATTTGTTCTCTTACATATTTTCGATTGCAATCGGCCCTCCTCTGCGAGTCGGGTCGATTGTTGTCGAAAAATATGTAATCGAACAAAATGATCGATAATATTTTATGCACATGGGAAATTATAATAATATATGATAACTTCCTACATTAATATTATACCAATCAGAATAATGCATTTTTGATCACGTGAGTTACATTGGCTACTCCAAACAAACTTTACATGGTAACCAGATTCGAAGCGATAAGTACCCGCAAAATGCGGGCGATTTGTTAAAATTGAGCAGATAACTTCCTACATTAATATTATACCAATCAGAATAATGCATTTTTGATCACGTGAGTTACATTGACTACTCCAAACAAACTTTACATGGTAACCAGATTCGAAGCGATAAGTACCCGCAAAATGCGGGCGATTTGTTAAAATTGAGCTGATAATTACCCGCAAAATTAAAATTCAATAGTTACCTATGAAATAAAATTTAGTTCTGTCAAACATACCTAAAATTGACTTGGTTTGACAAATAAAAATTTTATTTCATAGGTAACTATTGAATTATATTTGATAGCAACTGCCTGTGATGTAGAAATATAATTCATTTACTATTCTTTTTCTAAATTATTGTACATTACATTGCTTATTTAGGAAGTTATCTCACCGAATGTACCTCGGTCAATGATAAATCCTTATAATTTTGGTTAATAATTCCCTCAAGTGTGTTGCTTGAAGTAACTGCCCTCCGCCTATGGCGTTGGGCAGTTACTAAGCAACACACTTTCGTAAATTATTAACCAAAATTATTGCGTAATTATCATCGCTCTCGGTTCATTATAGCTGATAACAACTTCAATTAACAGATATTGGCAAGTGTCCCAAATACATAAGTATATCGATAAATATAAAAGATTATACTATTATAAAATTTATCAGTATGCTCATATAACTCATTAATAACAAAATGATAACGAAAAATTTTTTAAATGTAGTAATAGTGGTAATAAGTTTTGTTTTAATAATCTTGGAACCGAATAGTGCTGCACGTATATTAGCAATGGTACCTACTCCTTTATACAGCCACCAGAATGCTTTTTATCCATTATGGACAGAGTTGTCATTACGTGGTCATGAAGTAACGTTAATAACAGCAGATCCTATAAACAATTCTTCTCTAACTAATTTAACGGAAATTGATTTGCACGATATTGCTTACGAAGTTTGGAATAGGAGAACTAAAGGAGTTTTTGAAACTGGTTCCCTAAATATATTATCTTGGTTGGAATTAATTGTTCGTGCGCAATTGGAATATGTTGATAAAGAATTGAGCGATCCAAAAGTTAAAGCAATAATAAATAATGAAACAGAATATTTTGATCTTTTCATGGTTGAATCTAGTTTTCACTCTTTGTATGCATTTGCTATCCATTTTAAATGCCCTTTCATCACAATTTGTTCTTATGAAGGTTTATCACATATTCACAGAGCTATTGGAAATCCTTCTCACCCTATTACAAATCCTGATATGAAAGTAACTTACAACGACGTATTAAATTTTAAGGATCGTCTTACAGCTATTACTATAGAGCTGGCGTATGAGGCTTTTAGATTATGGTTTAACTATGACGTAGAAATGGAATCCATGGTTAAGAAACATTTTGCATTGAAACATACGAATATAATGGAATTTAGATGGAATGCAAGTATGATGTTTTTCAATTCCAATCAGATATTTTTTCGAGTAAGACCATTATCACCTAATGTAATTCAGTTTGGAGGTGCGACTCATATAAAACCTCTTCAACCGTTACCAGAAGTAAATGTGCCATACATTCTATTTTAATTTGTAGCGCTTAAAATTTGATTACAGGAATTGAAAAGTTATCTGGATGACGCGAAAAAAGGGTTTATATACTTCAGTATCGGATCTAGCATTAAGAGTAAAGATTTGCCACCTGAAATGATCAAAACTTTAACAGAAACGTTTTCTCAGCTTCCCTATAAAGTTTTATGGAAATTTGAAGAAAACCGATTAGAAAATTTACCCAATAATGTCAGGATATTTAAGTGGTTACCTCAACAAGATGTATTGAGTAAGCTAATCGTACAGTAGTTGTAAATTTTATAACAGCATAACATTTTTTAATAGGGCATCCTAATATCAAATTATTCATTACGCAAGGAGGTTTGCAATCTCTAGAAGAAACTTTACATCTTCATGTTCCTATAGTTGGTTTACCCTTTGTTTCCGATCAAGAGGCAAATATAAAACGAGCTGTAGATAAAGGAATGGGATTATTTGCAGATCGGTACACTTTAAATTCCGAAAACTTCAAAAATATCATATTAGAAGTAATAACTAACCCGAAGTAATAAATTAAAATAATAACTCTTATATCTTGGCTGTTTACGTTATATTTTAGGTATCGCAACAAGGTTAAGGAGCTTTCAGACTTAATTCAAGATCAACCAATGACAGGTTTGGAAAGTGCAGTTTGGTGGACCGAATATGTCATTCGACATAGAGGAGCTGCACATTTTAGAAGTCCTGTATTAGATATACCTTTTTATCAATATTATCTCTTAGATGTGATAGGATTCTATGTGACAGTTTTATTAATTTTATTTTATGTTGCATACAAAGCTTTGAGATTATTGTATCAATTATGTAGAATCATATTTAAGCCAAGCTCAAAACTAAAATCTCAATGATATTCGGTAATTGAATATTTTAGTTTTCAGATTAAATCTTTCAAACAAAATTTTTTAAATCAAAAAAGTTTTGATTGTGTCAATGTATCATTTTTTATAGAATGAATATATTTTTAAGTGTAGATATTTATACTGATAATAACTTAAATCAACAGATAACGGCAATAAGCGTCTCAGATTATATAGATAAATACAGAAGAATATACAATTATAAAATTTATCAGTATGCTCATATCACTAATTAATAACAGAATGTTAACGATAAAATTTTTAAATGTTGTAATAGTGGTAATAAATTCTGTTTTAATGATCTTGGAACCAAGTAGTGCTGCACGTATATTAGCTATGGTACCCACTCCTTCATACAGCCACTAGAATGCTTTTTATCCATTATGGACAGAGCTGTCATTACGTGGTCATGAAGTAACGTTGATAACAACCGATGCAATAAACAATTCTTCTCTATCTAATTTAACGGAAATTGATTTACACGATATTGCTTATGCAGTTTGAAATAAGATAATGGAAGGTGTGTTTGAAACAACTACGCCAAGCTTGTACTCTATGTTCGAAATAGTTTTTAAAGCAGAATACGAATATATTGATAAAGAATTGGATCATCCAAAAGTAAAAGCTATAATAAATAATAAAACAGAACATTAATAGCTGAAGCTATTTCTCCAGCAGTGTTTGCATTTTCTGTACGTTTTAAATGTCCTTTCATACATGTTATTTCTTTCGATGGAGTCTCGTATTTACTTAGAGATATTGGAAGTCCATCCCATCCTGTTACCAATCTCGATATGTTAACAGCATATAACGAAGTATTAAATTTTAAAGAACGTCTCACTAGCGTCACGTTAGAGTTTGTACTTCCACTTTTACATTCCTCTACAAGGAATTAATTAATTCCCTTGTTACAAAACATTTTGGATTGGGATATCCAGATATGATAGAATTTGCAAGGAATGCAAGTATGTTATTTATAAATTCAAATCCAATTTTTTTTCGAGTAAGACCGTTGTCGCCTAATGTAATACAGTTTGAAGTTGCGACTCATATAAGACCTCTACAACCATTACCAGAACTAAGTGTGCCATAAGAAACGAGTTTCCTCTATAGCCTTTAAAATTTGTTTACAGGAATTGAAAAGTTATCTGGATGACGCTAAAGAAGGGTTTATAATACTTCAGTCTCGGATCTAACGTTAAGAGTAAAGATTTGCCACCTGAAATGATCAAAACTTTAACCGAAACGTTTTCTCAGCTTCCCTATATCAAATCTAATATCAAATTATTCATTACACAAGGAGGTTTTCAATCTCTAGAAGAAAGTTTACATCTTCATGTTCCTATAGTTGGTTTACCTTTTTTTGCCGATCAAGAAGCAAATATAAAACGAGTTGTAGATAATGGAATGGGATTATTTGCAGATCGGCTATCTTTATATCCAGATAACTTCAAAAGTACCATATTGGAAGTAATAACTAACCCGAATTAAGAAAGCAAAATAATGACTCTTATATTTTTGTAATTATTTAAAATCTACGTTGTATTGTAGGTACCGAAAGAAGGTTAAAGAGGTCTCAGACCTAATTCTAGATCAGCCAATGACAGGTTTGGAACGTGCAGTTTGGTGGACCGAATATGTCATTCGACATAAAGGAGCTGCACATTTAAGAAGTCCAGTATTAGATATAGGGTAGAGTGGGGCACGGTCGGACACTTTTGGCTAACTTCATCATATAACAACATTTAAAGATTTGAGGATTTTAAATATACCTTACCAGATTCCTTCACATGTTTAGTAACTCATGTCTTAGATAAAATTTTTGAAAAGTTAATAGTTTTTATGTAATATAATGTTGTGGTATTTTGACCAATTAAGAGTGACAGTAAGCAAATAGGAGAGTGATTTGATTTCATTTAATTTTTAATTCAGTAGTCAGTTGATGTGACTGACAAGAAAGTAAGATTTGCATCAAAGACAAAAACCATCACATGTAACGAGTTATTACACATAAAACACAATTTTGAGTTTATTTGTGAGGTACAGAATTTTTGTAACATCCTGTAAGTGATTTTAATCTAAAAACAACAACAGATTCCTGCAAATAAAGTGTTAATATCAGTTTGGTGCGCGAGCAATTAACAACGTTGTGTTACCTGCTAGAAAGACCATTTTAGTTACCAGCAACAAGATTCCCACCACAAAATCAAATTTTGGAAAAGGAACGAGAAACACAGCAGTTCCCGGGTGAAGCTCAAGTAGAAAGGAGTTCTTGGGGAGACGTCGATTGAGAAAGTATAAATTTCTCGATAAAATCCCAATTAAGGAACTCAATTGCGATTCTTTGGTATAAAAAGACCAAAGCATTAATTTACTTAATTAAACGGAAGTAAATAAATTTACGAAATTCGAATATTTGATGAAAGTTGTGTATTGCGTACGTAATTGGATATTCGTGAGTTGAATATCTGAAATAAAAACGGATTACAGAAATTTGTACAATCTGTAAAAACTACAGGTTATGTTCACACGTGGTGGACAGGTTAAGATTGAAGAATTATTTGATTACTTACCGAAGTATAACTAAAACACGAAGATTATTTAACCAACAGTTTTTAAAAAAGTTGGTTAACGAAAATTAAAGGATTGAAGCAGCACTTTTAATCACCGAATTTGGAACACTTTCGCTGGTAGCTGTGAAGACATCGATGGCTTCCGACAGAATGGGCAACCTGATGTTTACCAACTGTTTTATGGGAACACACCAGATCAAGTAAAAAGTAACAAGGTACAAGATTTGTTTTATTTTTAATTAATCTAAATTATGAATCAATGAATTGTGTTGATTTCAGATTAATTAAAGGACTTTATTGATTTTAATGATTATAATTTGTTCACATGATTACACCAAATAATGAAATATCCAAATTTAGCTCCTAAATACAAGGATTTAAATGTAATTTGGATGCTTTAATTATTGCACAAAAATAACACATTGGTTTTAGACAAAATTGTTGTCCAAGTTAATTTGATGCAAATTTTTATTGATTCTTTATGCCACTTAATAAATTATGTCTACAACAAATTGCCCTCTTATTTCGTCTACTGAATCCACTGACTCTGAGGAAGAGAAAAACTCTACTCCGATAAAACGTTAGCTTTGAGGGTCTTTCTTTTTTTGGGGTGGTTATTCTTAAAGTAAGAATAATCATAACAATAAGTTCCAAAAAAAGTTGCATTTGTCCGAAAGTGCCCCATGGCGGGGCACTTTTGGACAGGCATGGGGTAGGTTTGGACAGACAAGTAAAACATTAAAATCAAACGTGAACACATTTTATTTCATGTTCAGGGAGTCAAAATTAACATTGAATATTTTAAAACTAGAAAAACGTGAATTCCCTGTGTCGCATTCCAAATGCATATTTTGAATATGCTCTGTTTTATTTTATTACGACGCACTCTGTACGTTGGTGGATATGGTTTATCAATTTTTAACGGCCACGATTGGTTATTAATATTCAAGGCTTTTCGATCGATTATCGATCAATGGTGGTTGACAGATTTTGGTGCGCTAATAAAATTAGTGAATTTTCTACCCAATACGCCAATTTTAGCGTTTTTACCAGTCTGTTAGACTTCATCCCATATTCACCATCGTCAGGGTGATAATTTACGAGCGACCCGGTAGTAGCTGTGAATACGGAAGGCCACATTTGTTTTTTGGTGATAAGCGAGATTCAAAACCGCTCCAAACCTACGCACTTTGCCATCTAGCGGAAATCAACTGAACCTAGAGTGTAAACATCCCAGTCAAGTTGGAATAATAATTGAAACAGCTGATCGTCAATTCGGTGGTGTCAACCTCCTCTGGACAAGAACTACGCCTGTGTGTACGGTTTGCGTATCAATTCAATTATTTATACTCCACCTCAAAGCGTTGCAATCATTCACTGTCATCGAAATCATTTGTTGCTTCCTGAAGCCCATTTACATAGCCGGCGTTGTGCTATACTCAATAAGGACCGTCTACATAATTATTATTGTTGCAATTAGTTATTGTTAGCCACCTTTATTACTAATCAGCCCATCTGTGGGTGATATTGGATTCATTTTTGCCTGATCGATATTTGCTTTAAGAGGACGACTTTAGCCAAGTTTTTAACGAGGTTAGCTAGGATCACCACCAACCTTAAGCTATCTATCACAAGGGGGAAACTATATACACTTTAAAACTGTAATATTTTTGAAATAATTTGAGCTATTAATTATAGCAAGCATTATCTGTCTCTCTTGTTCTGTCTGGTGATATTTCAGATATTATTGCAGTACAAAATATAATAAAATTTCTATAAGATACTATAGTTTTTTGAAAAAAAAAAATTATAATTTGATCATTTAAAGTGTTACGAACAGTATAATTACCACATCATTCATTATACAGTAAGTAAAATTTGGTATTATAATTTACTAATCAAATTATTTTAGATAACATCGCAAAGTATTTTATTGTAAATTTCTAAACTTGACTAAAATGGGTAGAAGTTTATGCCGAATTGCTAAAAGGACGAAGCGAGCTAAAATTTCGAAACTTCTTTGGGAAGGAAAAAGAAATGGGAATTCTTCACAACTTTTTGATGATTGTGATGAGGTGATTGATGATAATAGAACATCTAATACGAATGCTGATAATTTGAATACTGAAAGTGCGAGGTAAATGAAATTTAACAAAATTTTTAATTATTCTATATCAGTTTTCAGGCTACGGACTTTTATGCATGCATATGCGCATGCCTAGCCTGTTGGTTTTTATTTTAAACGAACTTGTTTACATTGCGAGATTATAATAATATGTTATTATGTTATTTGGATTTGGAAATCATTTGCAGTGCACTGAAGGGACATGTAATAATATTGGTGATACAGAACATAATTTAGTTCCTGACCTAGAAGCTACGGGCATATTTAATCATTTATACGGTACGTCATCAGTTTCTTCGTTTACATCAATATTTTTTTAATTTTCTATTTTTTTGTAGGTGTACTCAACTTACTAGTTAGGAAGGCACACTTATTAATACAAAATGAAAACAATAATCGTGCTGAAAGGTTAATGAATATTGTGGCTCGTTTTAATATGGGAAAAAGGTTAAATTTAATTCAACGCGGTTCATATGAACGAAGAGTGAATTTATCAGGATTGAGATACAATAAAAGTTTTGCGTGGCATGTGAGTCCGTGGAAGAAATGCGTTGGAAGTAGTCCAGGCCGTCACTTTAAAAACTTTATTAAAAAGCACCAACGAAAAAAGGTTACTTGCCGAAAAAATTTATTTCCTGCAATTAAAAAAAGGAAACGGAGCTGTAAAACACCAAGTGTGAGTAAAAACACAGATTACGGACAGTTCGCAAATGAACCGGAGGATATTGAGGATTCAGAATTTATTCTGAAGGAAGCTAAACAGCAAACACTACGGTTACAAGTAAAAATATTAACATAATAAAATTTATAAGCTAGTTCTGATTTTGTTGATTTTCTAGGTTAGTACGGAAGAAAAAAATCGTATCCAAAGTGAGACTGTGGGGCAATTTGGAAACAAATTGTATGAGTACGAAAGACATCCCAGACTAACGGCATCAATATTTGGAAATGTTGTAAAACGTCGGCAACATACATCGTGCCATAACTTACAAGGGGTCACTACAGTGAGTATGTCGCCAATCGAGATCCCAATTTTTTTGGTGATTCTAGTTGCTAAAAAAATTATCACTTTTTCGAATTTTAGTCGATTGGCCCTTAGTTCTTGAGTTATGAATTTTTAAAAATACTATGGTGGGTTAACTGCTATTATTATTAGCTATTATTACAAAAAACCATGGTGGTCTAGCGGTTAATAATTTGTAATGGTAATTCGTAGGTCATTAATTTTTTAATTCCGATAATAAATTACATAATTTAAAGAAAAAAAATTTGCCGGGACTGGGATTAGAACCCAGTATCTACGCGTTACAACGTCCATAATGCTAAACTTATGGTAAAATCTGCCTTTTCAAAAATTCATAACTCAAGAACTAAGAGGCAATCGACTAAAATTCGAAAAAGTGATAATTTTTTTAACTACTAGAATCACTAAAAAAATTGGGATCTCGATTGGCGACATACTCACTGTAGTGACCCCTTGTTAGTCAAATCGTGCTTAAATCACAATTCATTTTATTCTCTGGCAACCGAATATGGTATATTATCAAAAGAGACTGTGGCTGCATCACTATTTGAGAAAGCAACTGGAAAGAAAGTTCATAAATCGGGTCTCTGATTGATGAAGATCATGGTTTCTTAGCTGCTTCACGGGATGGTAAAAATAGATAATAGTATTAGCTATTCAAAGAAATAACATAACTTTAATTTATTATAACAGGTTTGATAGGAGAAAATGCAATTTAAGAAATCAAATGCATTTACTCACCTGATACACAAGCTACTTCTTTGTTAGAGCTAATCGAGATAAAGAAATCAAAGATTTATTTAAAAAAAAACGAAAACAATGAGATACAATTAAATCGCAATCACAATTATTATTATCAGGTACAACATTACTTTTAAACTTTATAGATGTCACAATACTAATAAAATATTTCTAGGTTCAAGGGCAACTAAATATCACCAAAAAGGAAAAATGTTATTTCGTTGTTTATATCAACGACAAAATACCAATCTTCATAGAAGAAATTTACAGAAATGAACAGTTGTGGAATAATTCTATGTTGCCCAAATTACAACAATTTTACACTGAATGTATAGCTCCTGAATTAATTCGCAATAATTTAAAGAAAAACAAAAAATGTGTAGATCCACCATACATTCAAGATGCTATTGCTGAAAATAATAAAAGGAAATTACCAAAAAGTGTTAAAACAATTACAGAAAATAATGCAAGGTAGTACAACTATAAAAAATCGCCTTGTTTCATTTTGTGTGGCCTCCGAAGGGTTGACTTGGGCTGCTTCTCATCCGCGAACATACGATTATTAATAAAGAATTTAATTTTAAATTGTGTGTATTTATTTTATACTTTGAAAAAGTGGCCCTTTGTTTTTTTTTTATATTCAATATTGTAAAAAAATACCTGCCTATATCTTTTAGGCTACGTTAAGCCAAACTGCGGCATATGACTTTTATGCATGCATGCGCATCCCTAGCCTGTTGGTATTTATTTTAAACGAACTTGTTTACATGGCGAGATTTTGAATTTTTACACAAAATGTGTATTTTGTAAGGTATTTTTGATATCACGTATTAGCCATTTCTCCTTTCAACCGTCGATATTATTATAATATTTGTTATTAACAAATAAAATATTTGAAACGTACCGTTAAATTATAATATGAAAATTTCGAACTGTCAAAATCGCCATGTAAACAAGTTCGTTTAAAATAAAAACCAACAGCCGAAAGTACAGAATTCTGTATTATTACCCTATGAAGTAATGGACGAACTAGAAAAATTGGATGTGCTACTCGAGATTATGATCTAAATTTGAAATATTTTAATTTTCGCAAAAACATATGGAAAAACTTTATTACCGAACTTTTAACGTTTATTTTTTTAAATTAGCACATTTATAATGATAGCTTGGGTGCGAGATAAAAAAAGTTTACTTTATTAACAAAAAAATTCGTAAATTTTCAAATTTCAATTAACAATAAACAATACACCACGACGGAATTTTGTAATGAAATTTCTTCATGACTTAAATAGATCTGTTGTTTTTATATATTTTCAATCAGAAGCAAAAAATTTTAAAGTGTTGAACATTTGGACATCCACAAAAATTTGTCTAATTTTGTACATGTGGCGCTCGTAGCGGTAAAATTCGCAGCGGTCGTGCTCTTAATACAGACACGCTTAAGGTGGCAAACTAATATAATAATTATTTTCTAGGTGTGTTTACTTTATTTTTAGCTTTTGCATTCATAGTCGACACTGGCGAAGAACCTTCTGGAAGAGATCTCCCAAGGAAGTTATTCAGCCAAAAGATAGTGTTTTGTTCTAATATACCCATTAATTACCAGGGCAAGCAAACTTAAGGTAGGCCACTTGGATTTTATTATTAGTATTCAGTTTGTGAACCAATTTCTGTAGCGTGAGTGATTCACTTCATTCATACCAAAATTAGGTATTGATTTATTGGTCAGGTGGAGTGATCTTTTGTCGTCACCACTGTTGGTGTTGTTATTTTTTTAATCATTCGAGTCAGCCTGTTGCTGGGGCAACCGACCAGCCATCTGGCGGTTTTTTCTTTGGCAGCCCTCAGCTGCAAACATTACTGTTTGGGACTACGAGTCCAACATACTTGTATTGTTTGTGATAGCAGTGCACATTCCATCTGTGTGTACTTGGTTGATCTGATCAACCATCCTTTTTTGTGTTGCATTAAAGATTGTTTACCCATTCTTTTGTGTTTCGCTGGCGCCCAATTCTTTCATCCTGATTAGCAGTGACTATAAGCTTGTTTCGCAGTGTGAGGTAAGTTCCAGAAGTACCCACGAACCGCGCAAGCGCGACCCAGCTCTGGTACTGGACGGAGGTGCAATCCTTCAGCTAGCCACCCGTCAACATCAACGGGGCATCGAGGCATTGGCGGCGTTTGTTTGCGCAAACGACGTTACGAACAGAAGTCGGTTTAGGCAATTTGGACACTATGTCTTTCTAAGAAATCGTTAAGATGTCGTCAACTGGAGTGAAATTGAAATAGTTCGTTGAGTTCCTCAAAAATTTGACTACAAATTCCCCGTGTTCGACAATTTCTATCACTTGACCCAAATAGTGGTAAACTTCTTCTTGTGGGAAACTTTACCAGTCCGAAAGTGCCCCACGTTTATTTTCCGGATCTGCCCCACCTGTTCAAAACGTACTCTAAATAACATAATTATCTATTTTTCAATATTTGCGCCAATGTAAGCTAGATTATATAGTGCCCAAATATGTTTCTTTCACATGCAACAATTAAAACTTGAACTATTAGTTCATGGAAAAGTATGTAATCTTAGACATGATTAGTGCAATACTTACGTTGAAGAATATTTTTTAATTTATGTTAATAACTTTCTAAATATTAAAGCATTTAGTACGAAATTTTCACATGTGACTTTAAATGATCACTATTATTAACCATTACAATTGTGAATTTCTACTTCTTTGGGAAGGTAGTGAATTTTGAATGTCCGGGGGTGCCCCATGTCCGAATGTCCCCCACTCTACCCTACCTTTGAAAGTAAGTTGATTGCACTGGTTGCAAATGCTGAAAATATTCACAAGTTTATAAGAGCAATACCACAAAGGAAACAATTAATAGAAAAGATATTCAATTGGCAGCCGGAAGCTAGATATCTGCTTTCTTTGAATTTGTAGCTCCAGGAAGAAACGTTCGCTTTTAATAGTTTACAATGTAAGAATTTTGTATTAGTATTATGCAATAAATTTAGTTTGAGTTTGTTCAAGGTTTGTTTTGAAGTTGATTTTCATCCAGTTCTCAAGAAGGGAATTGTTAGCTTTCTGTGCGGAACGACATCGAGCGCACACCTACGCCAAAAACGTCTGGACAATTTGCCAATTATTGACATATCACAAATCAGACTAAATTGAAAATCAATTTTAATTACATTTGTTAATCAGTTAGGATCATCAGATCCACTGAAAATTAAATTTGTTGAGCATGCAAAATGAAAGTTTTTTTTTCCTTTCTAGTGACTTAGTTAATGCAGTGGCGCACAGTTTATGAACATTTTTGTATTATTTTTGACTTACGAGATATCATATCATAAGTCAGAGCTTAGATTGTCATAGCGGTAAATGTGCTTTGTAAGGTTGTTCAGTCTAAATTCGAAAGATCTGCATATTAAGTTTTTCAATCATATGAATTTGAATGCGTCAGCTTTGTTTCAATTTTGTAAAATACAGCGATTATTATCTGCTTCCAAAACTTTTGGTAATAAAAATCTATTCTTGTTTGTAAATGATAATTTATTGTTTATTCTGATTTTGATAAAAAGCATAATCTTTAAAACATTAAAATAATAATACAAAACGGTTTTCTTAGATAATTATCTGTTTTTTCGTCTTACTCTCAAAATGTAACAAAATGCTCTTGAAAAAAGGTCATAAACATATTTCCTTACACTAATACTTTTCAAGTAGTAGCTGCAGGAAATTGAATAATCCTCAGTATAATTTCCCGTATTTTATTGTTCTTTACATGTTTAAAATTTGCCAACTTGGCGCGGTTGCTACTCCCAAAGTATAAAGTGAGGAAGAACTTATATAAGAACTTATTTATAAAGAATTTAAATTGCTTCAATATTTTATACCATCATTTTGAAAGTAGGGTAGAAACAAACCAACATATCAAATATGATATGGTAAGCTTTAAGCTAATTTAAGTAAGAGGGATAAAAATTTATATTTTTGGGTTGAAAATCGGAAGTGGTACAATGGGCAGTGACGGATTTAGCAGTTGAGAGGCCCCAGGCGCAATTCAATTTTGAGGCTCTTCTCTAAATAATTTCACTACATCTACACCCTACAGTGTGCATTCTACCCACACATTTTTTATTTTGATATGCACTATACCGGTGGTCCAAAAAGTTTGAATTTTGAGCCCCCCATGCGCGCGCCTCATGCGCCTGTTTGGAAATCCGCCTCTGACAATGGGCCCGATTTAGATGCCTAAGTGCGTGTGAGTTTATCTTATACATCATTATACAATATATCCAGAATCCAAAAGGATTTTGCATTTTTAAAATCAAATTTTAAAACACAATTTAATTTAATTTTGCTTTTCTTTCTCTAGCTTATTATAATTATTAATAGTTTCTGTTTTTTTAAATAATATCTTAACCAAAAAAAAAATGTAATAAATTTAGAGCTATATCGGAATTGTAATGATCTCGTAGATGGCTGAAATGGAATAGATTACAATAAATTATTGTAATAGTATTTGCAACTAGGGTTGCCAACTATTTTAGAGGAAAATAAAGTAACTTTTCTTTTAAACACAAAAAAATAAAGTATTTGTAAGAAAAAAAAAGTATTTTTTAAATTTCAGTTTTTATTGTCTTAAATACATATTTATTTGAACTTTTAGCACTAGCTAACAATTTTTGGCTATTCTTGAAAGTGTCATAATCAGAATTACTTGCCATTTTAGTAAATGAGGCGTGTAGAATAGTGATGGGCATTCGGAATACGTAATCGGAATGATTCCGATTATGTCAAAATGGTAATGAAAAATAATCGGATGATTTTCGAATGCGCGCGCAATACGATTCTTGTTTCGGCGTGACTCGTTCAAGAATCGGAATATTCAATCGAATGCGTAGATTGCGGAATAAATAAAATTTATTGAATATACCTATTATATAATTAATAAATTTCATTTATTCCGATCGTATTTATCGGTCAACCCCCCCCCCCCCATAGCATAACGAGGGATAAAAAAAAGGTCTATTCCCCCCCTCAGGCATTCTTTCGGAATGTCCCCCCCCCAATGACCAATGGTTAGCTACGGCCCTGCTAATATTAAAATTTTAATAGACGGTTTCCATACGGAACGGAATATAAAATAATCGGATGATATTCCGATTATTTAAATATTCCGGATACCAACATTCCGATTATTGAAATTATCCGATTATGCCCATCACTAGTGTAGAATCAAAAACATGTCCGTTTTTGATTCTATACGCTTCAAATGTAAAAGAAGTTATTATAAAGAATATAATATTATGAGTAGAGCACGGATTTTAGGCACTAACAGTTCGGACTTAAGAGAAAATATAACATAACTCATCATTCATCAATAGAAAAAGTTTATTACCAATATAAAACGTTAATTAGCGTTAATAAACGTCTCTATTGGTGAGTTATGTTATGTCCGATCTGCGAGTGCTTAAAATCCGTTCTAATTATGAGGACGAAGAAGTTATAAACTTTAACCTTTATTCAAACAAACACAACTTACAAGCACAATAATGAAGATAAAGAAGATTTAAAATAAATTTAAATAGATTCCTATACACTTGACACACCTGAAGATCACTGTTTGAATGAATTAATGAATGAAGAGGTTGGCCACCTAGGTATAGCGTGGGTATAGCTATATAAAGCAGTGTGTACTTAGGTTGGTACCTAATTATACACAGTGCCAACATAAATTTTAAAAATTAAATTTGAAAAAAGTTTTGGAATAAGATTTTATTACAGTTTGCAGTCAAAGCTCAAAATAAAGTATTTTCGCATACTTTATTTCAATTATATTTTATAAAGTATATTTGCCTAAAATAAAGTATATACTTTATTATAAAGTATGGTTGGCAACCCTATTTGCAACCGTGCTTATAACTACCTGTCTTTAAAAAATTTGGGTATATTCTTTGTCTCCCTTTTATACCTGGAAGGGTAGTACCGTAAATGTTTAAAACTAGATCAGCACTGTTGGTTGCCTACATATATGTGTTAGTAGAATGATTTCAAGATATTTTCTATTCGACACAAAACTCAAAAAATAGAAAATTTTAACATACCCACTTTGTGAAATAATGTTCTTCAAGGTTTACGCTACAACTAGAATCTAAATTTGTGCTTTCAAAATTTACGATGAAAAAAATATTTGTAAAAAACTCTCATTAAAATAAATTTTTTGCGATATTTTTTTTTGAAAAACACCCAATTTGTAATATCAAGCTTAGGCTTTCTGATACTGTTTTTAGAATTTCTTCAACTTTATTCGTTTTTGAGATTTGTGTCGAACAAAAAAATCGAATTTCCTGGTCCACCTTAATATGTCTATTTTAGCAGCTGTAAATCACATAAAATTGTATGTTATTGAATTACTCATCATTTTTCTGCAAAAACCTATATTTCCTTAGTGTAGAGACGTTTTTTATTTCTGCATAAATTATTAAAGTTACCTCAAATTACTGTGAAGTGTCTAAATCAAAGCCGGTCGAAAACGGACATATTCACTTTCTGCATATCGTATCCAATTTTGATAGTCTTCATATAAGAAGCAATCTAAAATCCAGTTTAATTCTTCTATTACGACCACTACTATTAAATAATGGCCCAATTGGGGAAACTCTGAGTAGTCCGATTGAAAAAACTGAGACTTTTGTATGCAAAAAATTTTCGTATTGAAATTATTAATTGAAACTTCATTTTGTATCTTCCTGTGTTATAATGTTATGATTTGTCCATACGATATTTCAAAGTTTAGGTATGTAATTATTATATCGTTCTTAAAAATGTTTGACATCAGTTTCTTCGCTTTTATAACCTGGATTATCTTGGCAATTATTACTGTTACGATTTTCTAAGGACCATTTTTGAACTTCACCGTTTGCAAAAATTCCATAAAAGATTGAACCAACTAAATAAATTCCAGAAGCAATAAAAAATACAATTCGCCATTCGGTAGCACTCTGAAATATACGTTATAATAACTACCAATGTAAATATTTAGGATTCAGGGTTATTTTACCGGTGTTGTAACGATATAATGGATTCCTGGTAGAGTAGCAAAGATATTACCTATTCCAAGTAGAACGCTAGCAATAACCATAATTACCCTATTTTACACTGTTGTATGTAAACACAATTTTAATTCAAATAAATAATAATTTGAATATAGTTAATAGATTCGGTCGTCACTTGGTGAAAATTCATTATGAAGGAATAAAATAATAACGAGTCTAATTTTCACAAATATTTATTAACAAATAGTTACTAACTTGAAAATGCTCGAGAGAGCGAAACTAGTAGTTATATTTAATAAATATTTGTGAAAATTAGACTCGTTATTATTTTATTCCTTCAATAATTTGAATTCTTACGTCGAAACGTGCGGCGTCAAAACGTGCTCGCGTCGAAACTAATTAAATTTTAACCGCCGTATTCATAAAAATAAATCAATATTTAAGAGAGGCTTGTAAACCCTTCTTAACCGTAACCTAGTGTTTTTTGTTATGAAAAGCAGGAATTACACAATTAACTTAAGGTGGCCGTTTAGCGAGTGGACGTATCAATGTTAATTATATGAGACAGCTCGCTCATTTGTATTTTCTAGAAGTGCTTCAATTTTCACTTTTAGGGAATTATTTTGTTATCATTTTAAAGATAAAACTTGGCTCTTGGACGTGATCTAATTTTTATTAAAATCGGATAATTAGAAATATTGAAAATTTTGCTGCAAAATTACTCGATTTTTCAAGTAACTTTGCAGTGTGGTCCCCTGGGTTAGTGGATTGCTACCATTAACATAATAAACCAGGATACAGGCACATCTGAAGGCAAGTCTAGCAAGCTACCTGATGGATGTAAAGTATTTTTATGCTCAAAGTTTCTAACACTGCCAAGCAAACGACGCATGTGTTGGGAAATAACAAGCCTTGGCCTACTAGAAGAGAATTCTCTATAGAATTAATAGAAGAGAATTCTGTAGAGAATTACTTCTAGAAAGAAGAAGTTTTTAATGCCTGCATGTCTCGATGTGTATTACTTGACAATGCATTGAATTCATTGCGTAAAATTAGTCGTTCTTTTTTTGTTTACTTTTGGATTTACCATTTTCAATTTTTCAAACATAAAACACAACAGAATACAAAGAACACTTCACTTTTCATTTTTAAGTTATACTGCAAAAATGTCAAAAGTGTAAGTATTATTTATTTTGCCGAATCATTTTATTTTAAATTGAATTCATTATGCTTCACATCAAATTAATGTGTCACGAAAAACTTCGTTGATTATATTGCAAAATTGTCATTTACTATTATAGTACGGGAGGCAGCGTAGTATTTTGGTAACTCATTTGATCCCTCAAAATTTTTGTATTAAATGATAATTTGAATATATCTAATAAGCAAATCCTACGTCAGCCATTTGCATCTTGCTGGAATTGGCTACGCCGAAATTGCAAACATGTCGAAAAACGAAAAAAAAAAAATTCATTTGACTCCTCCTGAAAATTTGTAAATCTTTAGTTTAAATAATATTAAACATAAAAATAATCGTCAGCTGCCCCAAACATGATGGATTATACGTCAGCCACCCCTATTTATAGGGTTGTTCCCGGATAAATTTTTCATAAATTAAGTGCCGATAGAGGACACTTTTCTAAGAAAAAAAGTTAACAAACATTTTTTTCTAAATTCAAACCCTTGAGAGTTAGGCCTCTTTAAAGCATTTTTTTTAATTTCCACCTTGACGTGGCCATAGCTCCGAAAATAATGATTTTTAAGTAAAAATGGTTTAGTGCCTTTTTAAAGAGCGTGAAATAATCTACAAACTAGATTTAAACCTTTTATTGTCCAAAATCAACGGATTTCGAGTTATTAATTAAAATAAGTTAAAAAGTGTTGAAAAATTCGAGTATTTTGTTTTTTGATTCTTTTCAAAACCCCGTATCTTTTAAACGAAACAATTTACAAAAAATCTGATGCTCCATTTTGGATGGGAAATTTAACGGACTACAACTTTTGTCTAATAAAAATTTTTGAAAAACCAGTCCATTTCACAGAAAATCAGAAAATAATAAACAAGGGAGCTACAACATTTGCAATACACAGTCGTAATGGTTTTAAAAGATATTGTATAGTATTAGTATCTACTTATAACATTTCCTTTTTCGTTAAGAGATATTTTGATTATTTTTTATGGGGTGCTGTTAAAGTGTTGGGGTACTGCAATAGAAGAAAGCCCGACACCAGAGAGGAAGAAATGGAGAGAGTAACGAATGCTATAGTGCAGGGGCGGTCAACTTTTGTGTGCATAAAGATCTACTTTTTATCTTACAAATGTGTCGCGATCAACTTTATCGAAAATAAATCGAATAAAATCGATTTTTCGACAAGTTTCATAAAACATATTCGATTTTTTGACACACCTTTTCACACAGAAATCGACCAAAATTGGCCTCGGGATCGACTTGTTGACCACCCCTGCTATAGTGGTAAGAGGAATTCACGAAGTTGGAAAACACACTTTCGTAATTCGCTGTTATTTGGCTTATTAATCAAAGAAATTGTACAAAAGTATTTATTTTTTAAAAGAGGACCCTTTGACGCAGACCGTGTTGTTTTTACCCTATAGCCAAAAACAGGATGAGGGTTAATAATTTTTTTAAACTCGAATTTATTTAAACATTTTTTTTTGCAAAAAATTTGAATTTAAAAAAATTAATAAACAACACAGTCTGCGTTCAAGTGTCATTTAAAAAATAATAATTTTTCAAGAAATTTTGTGAATTTAATTCTTTGTTTTGTAGGGCCTTGTTTATTATTTTCTGATTTTATGTGAAATGGATTGGTTTTTCAAAAATTTTTATTAAGCAAAAGTTGTAGTCCGTTAAATTTCCCATCCGAAATGGAGCATCAGCTTTTTTGTAAATTGTTTCGTTTAAAAGAAACGGGGTTTTGAAAAGAATCAAAAAAATAAAATACTCGAATTTTTTAACATTTTTTAACTTATTTTAATTCATAACTCGAAATCCGTTGATTTTGGACAATAAAAGGTTTAAATCTAGTTTGTAGATTATTTCACGCTCTTTAAAAAGCACTAAACCATTTTTACTTAAAAATCATTATTTTCGGAGCTATGGCCACGTCAAGGTGGAAATTAAAAAAAATGCTTTAAAGAGGCCTAACTCTCGAGGGTTTGAATTTAGAAAAAAATGTTTGTTAACTTTTTTTCTTAGAAAAGTGTCCTCTATCGCCACCTAATTTATGAAAAATTTATCCGGGAACAACCCTATAAATAGGGGTGGCTGACGTATAATCCATCATGTTTGGCGTAGCTGACGATTATTTTTATGTTTAATATTATTTAAACTAAAGATTTACAAATTTTCAGGAGGAGTAAAATTAATTTTTTTTTTTTCGTTTTTCGACATGTTTGCAATTTCGGCGTAGCCAATTCCAGCAAGATGCAAACGGCTGACGCAGGGTTTACTTATTAGATATATTCAAACTAGCATTTAATATAAAAATTTTGAGGGATCAAATGAGTTACAAAAATACTACGCTGCCTCCCGTACTATTACCAACATACATTAGTACAAGTTTAACTTTCTAGTGTAAAAGTTTAGCTAAACCAATTAGAAAAAGTAACTGAATTTATAAAATTCCAAAAATATATAAACATTTCTTGAAAAACATGTTTAACGAATCTTTTTAAAGAAGGTTTTACACCAACGTGGTGATGCTTCGCCTTAAGTTAAGCGAACGCTTTCGTAATCGAAAGCTTAACTGCCCACTGAAATACCGGGCCTTATAGTTTTATAGATTTCCTATAACATTTTATTTTATCAAGTAGGTAAACTTCAAAATCTTTATTAGTAGAATATTTAAAGAAGTATTAACTTTGTCCTAATATTTTACCCATCGGCGGTTCTAGGGCGGTGCTACCAGTGCGACCGCACCACCGGGCGCCATCTTAAGGGGGGCGCCAAAATGACAAAATATTTTGAAAAAATTAATAATTCGTTTATATGAATAAAAAATAATTATATTTCTTGGTTTGTACTCAATGTATCTGTATCGTCATCATTAGAACTAGTTCAAAACGCGACCGAGAAAGACCTACTCGTGGACCTACTTAATGGAAGTTCTTCAAAGGGAGACGAAGTCCATGAAGATGAAGAGCAGCATCTTCTTCTTCTTCTTCTTAGTGCCATATCTTCTTTAGACGTAGGCGATCTTCCTGGCTAAACCAGGAAAACTTTACTATAGGGAAATGTTAATGGGGTGGTTTCCCTTTGCCTTCCCCATTGGCCTTTTACACTTGCTGAAGCGCCACGTAGTGTCTTCAATGGTAACTATCGTGTGTAGTATCCCTTGTTGTTATCCATATGGTTTTGTATGAAGTTGTAGGTGTTTTTTTAAGTGCAATGGCTAAAATCGTGAAAATATAACAGTGGTAATGTAAATTGTAGTGTATACGGGTGTCATAGCAAGTATGGCAGAGAAAAGAATGTAGGTTTTCATTGCTTTTCACGCAAAAATGCTAGGTTAGTGACCATATCCAAGAAGGTCGGTGTGATCGAAAAAATTAATCGTGAACTTGTTTTTGAACGAGTTTTGTTGCGAGCTACTCCAGCTATACGTGTATGTTTGCTACATTTTAAGATAAGAAAGAAGCAGTAGACGATATTAATCCAGAATGTAGCTAAAATGAGCCAAAGTTGCTCACAGAAGACAACAAACTTCAGTGAAAAGATTACTTTCTTTGCTCGGTTCTGGCAACACTATTTGGGGCAGTATGTAACAAGACTTGTTCAATAATTTGCCACGATATAATTAAAAAGTTAGCTTGTGTTTTGAAAATTTCAATTTTATGGCCATCAGCACAAAATACTACTAAATTGTACAAAAATTTTAGTGCAACAATCAAACTGTTTGTGTTGTCAGGTGAGAACATACTCCCAATACAAAGGCAACCCTACAATTAACTTTATGACTGCTGCCCATCCGGTGTAATAATAATTTATGTAAGTTGGACTTTTCGAGGAAGATGTTCCGATACAGCAATTTTTGAACAGAGTCAAGTTATGTCGAGTAAAACACATTAACATAATTGGGCTACCATTTTTAAGAGGCAAAAAGCAGTTTTCAAAAGAAGAGGCGCTAAAAATTGCAAAAGCCAGGATCCATATTGAATGCTCCAATCAGCGAATAAAAGTATTGCAGCGTTTTATTCGAGAGTGAAATTCTTGATAAAAAGTAAAGTCAACTGTCTGCCGAAATGCTGGCACGATAGAGAAAAGTTGTTTTTTGTTGTTTCGAAAGCCAAATTTTGTCACAGTTTACACTTACACAAATACAAAAATTTATGCTTGTTGTTCTGTTTTGATAGAGTGTTGCGTTTGAATCCTATCTAAAAGTGAAATTTGTAAGTGACAGTGAATTTCAAAGTTTGCCACTAAAAGTTAGGAACTTACGTTTTTGGAAGTAGAGTGCCGTTTTGCAAAAGGTACGAGAAAGTGGAAGGAGAATTTTTGTCTTTCCCAGCGACCATTGAAGACCAGGTGTGTTTTTCGAGACACCTACAAAAAAGGTGAATTTCGGTAGTTTTTCTTGGAACCAGATGTCCTGTGATAATAAAGTAAACCCACCTTAGTATTTGATTATATTATATTTTTCTTAGTTACAAAAAATGTCAATTAATAAATACGTTTTGTTATTAATGTATTTACGTTCAATATATTTTTAATAAATAGATTCGAGTTAGCATTAAATAGATTCACTGCGTTAATATCTACAACAGGTTATGAAGCCCAGTTTACCAGAATAAAAAGAAGCAAAGAATAAAACGTGGTTGTGTGGACTAACAATTTGATTTTAGCTATAATTTTCGTTTACAAGTTTTGTTTATCGCAACGATGTCGACTAACAATGGAAAAGAAAATTCGCTAGAAAAATTGAGGGGTTCTGAAAATTTCAACACGTGGAAATATTCGATGCAAGCGCTACTTGAACTAAACGATTTAGAAAAATGTATTGAGGAAAATGATACCGAGAAGGATGCTACGAAATTAAAGAAGGCAAAAGCCAAATTAGTTTTAGCAATCGAACCAGCTTTGTATGTGCATATACAATCGTGTATAACTGCATTGGACATATGGAAAGTTTTAAAAACTATGTTCGAGGACAAAGGTTTGAATCGGCGTATCGGTTTATTAAGGACATTAATATCAACAAACTTGGAATCTTGTTCGTCAATGGATGACTACATTAACAGAATTATTGGAACGGCAAATAAGTTAACTGAAATAGGCTTCCAGATTTCAGAGGAATATATAGGGTCATTTTTATTAGCAGGACTTACAGACGACTATAAACCATTTATAATGGGTATAGAAAGTTCCGGGATAAAAATTACGGGGGATGGAATAAAAACCCGTTTGTATGAAATCAGTCCATCGGTAAATGGAAAAGAGCAGCAGGCGTTTTTCGGGAAGAAATTTACAAGAAAACAAAAATCGCAAACGAAAGTGACGTGTTTTAAGTGTAAAAGGCAGGGCCATTTTGCAAATAAATGCCCAGAAAAACAAGCTGTAGTTAAAAATGAAAACGCATTTAATGGAATGTTCATGTTTAGGGATTTAAAGGACAACGAATGGCTTTTAGATTCGGGTGCATCACAGCACATGACTTTTAATGAACATTGGCTAACGAATACTAGGTCGACACCAACGAAAAGTATTAGCACTGCAAATAATGGTAAATTAGTGGTAAAAAGTATTGGTGACACTAAAATAATTTGTGACGATGAAATTATTAAGGTAAACAATGTACTTTTTGTTCCGGGTCTCGCTGCAAATTTGTTATCTGTTTCAAAAATAACAGAATCGGGTAACAAAGTTAAATTTGATAAAACCGGTTGTTCCGTATTGAACCGCAACAACAACAAAATCGCAAGGGCAATTTTAATTGACGGTATATATATATTGAAAACAAAAACAGTATACGGGATGAGTGCAAGTAGACAATTAGATAATTTAGTGACTTGGCACAGAAAATTAGGCCATTTGAATTGTAGTGACATTCAGAATATGAAAAAAGACAAAGTTGGTGGTATTACCTTCAGTTCAAATGAAACGCAAATAAATTGTGAAGTGTGCGCCAAATCCAAACAGGCGAAATTGCCCTTCAAACGATCAGAGAAACGAGCAAGCAATTTATTGGATTTGGTGCATAGCGATTTGAACGGCCCAATGGAAAATGAATCGATTGGTGGAGCAAAGTATTTCATGTCTTTTATAGACGATTTTTCAAGAAAAGTATTTGTGTACTTCTTAAAAAATAAAAGCGAAGCTTTTGAAACTTTTCAAGAATTCAAGTCGATGGTTGAAAATCAAACCGAACGAAAGGTGAAAATTTTACGATCAGACAACGGGGGTGAGTACGTTAATCACAATTTTCAAAGTTTCTTAAAAAGGTGCGGAATAATCAGCCAAACGACTATTCCACACACTCCAGAACAGAATGGCAGAGCAGAACGAATGAATCGTACCATTGTGGAAAGAGCAAAATGTCTTTTGTTTGATTCAGGGTTTGAGAAGAAATTTTGGGCGGAAGCTGTCAACACAGCAGTTTACCTAATAAATCGATCGCCAGCAAAATCGACAGGGAAGATGCCAGAAGAAATTTGGACAAAATCCGAAGTGGATTTGAAAAACTTAAGAATATTTGGAACGAAAACGATTGCTCATATTCCAAAAGTTCAACGAAGAAAATGGGATGCTAAAGGTAAAGAATTATTTTTTGTAGGATATTGCGAAGGAACAAAAGCCTATCGCCTAATCGATAAAAAATCAGGAAAAATAACGAAGGCTAAGGATGTCGTATTTTTTGAAAGTCCAAAAATAAACTGTATTCCAACGAAGGCTGAACATTCCAATATTGAAGAAGTAGAGAACGAATCTACTAGCATTACATCAAAAGAAAACGGAAATGAAATCAAGGATGTGGAAAAGGATCGAATTACAGAGGATCTGAATTCAGTGGGGGTTTCGATTCAAGAAACGATGCAAGACGATGAAGAACTATTTCAACGACCAGTAAGGGAAAAAAAATTGCCCGTTCGCTTTCAAAATGATTTTGTCATGTTGGCAACAGAATCAATCCAAGAACCATTAACTGTTCATGAAGCAACTAATAGTAAAAATAAAGCGGAGTGGTTAAATGCAATGAAAAATGAATTTGATTCGCTAATGGAAAACGGAACGTGGACTCTAGTCGATTTGCCGTCCAACAAAAATGTTTTAAAGACAAAGTGGGTGTTTAAAAAAAAGTGTGACGAAGACGGCAACATAGTCAGATACAAGGCTCGGTTGGTTGCAAAAGGATATGCACAAATACCAGGTCTGGACTATGAGGAGACTTATTCACCAGTAATAAGATATGGATCAATTCGATATTTAATAGCTATAGCTGCAAAACTTGGTTTAAAAATAGATCAAATGGATGCAGTAACCGCATTTCTGCAAGGGGATTTAAATGAGGAAATCTATATAGATCAACCCGAAGGATTCAGTAACGAAACATCGCAGGTATGCAAACTAAAAAAAGCAATGTATGGATTAAAACAGAGCGGAAGGCAATGGAATTTAAAACTTAATCAAGCTTTAAAAAGGTTTGGTTTTAAAAGGTCAAGAGCCGATCCATGTGTGTACGTCCAACTAGAAGAAAAAGTAATAGTGATGATCATCGCCGTTTATGTAGACGATTTTTTAATATTTTGGTTAGATGAAACTAAAAGAAAAATGATTAAAAGCTCGTTATCAAAGGAATTTAAGATGAAGGACCTTGGAGAAGCAAAATATTGTGTTGGAATAAGAATTTCTCGAGATGATGAAGGTAATCTTTATCTCGATCAAGAAAATTACATAAATCAAATCTTGAAGAAATTTAATATGGAAGATTGTAATGCTTTATCGACGCCATCTGATCCTAATCAAAAATTATCGAAGCAGATGTCGCAAGAATCTGAAAAGGACGATGAACTAAGAAGAATACCGTATCAACAGGCAATTGGAGCGTTGCTGTATCTAGTTCAAGGAACTCGCCCTGATATAGCGTTTGCCGTAGGAGATGTAAGTCGTTACAATAATTGTTTTAAGCAAGTTCACTGGGTAGCTGTAAAACGTATAATGAGATATTTAAAGGGGACATTAAAATTTAAGTTAAAATACAGCAAAATTGGTTCTTCTTTGAATATCGAGGGATATTCGGATTCAGATTGGGCTTCCGATTTGGATAAAAGAAGATCATGTACGGGGTACGTATTCAAATTACAAGATGGAGCTATCTCATGGGGCAGCCGTCGACAACCAACAGTGGCCCTTTCATCCACCGAGGCTGAATATATGGCTTTATCGTCAACCATTCAAGAAGCTATTTGGTTAATACAATTTGGACAAGAACTTGAACTAAGATTGTCAAATGAAGCAGTTAAAGTTTTCTGCGATAACAAAGGGGCAATACATTTAGCCAAGAACGATGCTTTCAAGCCTAGATCGAAACACATCGATATACGATTTCACTTTATTCGTGACGTTCTTGAAAAAGGACTCGTAAATGTGGTATACACGCCAACCGAAGAAATGGTGGCAGACGCATTGACGAAGGCAGTTCCTAGTCCAAAACTAATATTTTGTGCTATGAATATGGGTTTAAGTGGGGGTGTGATAATAAAGTAAACCCACCTTAGTATTTGATTATATTATATTTTTCTTAGTTACAAAAAATGTCAATTAATAAATACGTTTTGTTATTAATGTATTTACGTTCAATATATTTTTAATAAATAGATTCGAGTTAGCATTAAATAGATTCACTGCGTTAATATCTACAACATGTCCGAGATATGATTTTTGTGTAAAACACAAACTTTACAATCGCTGGAAGTGAAAACGTGAGTCTTTTACGTTGATTTTGGAATTTTTTTACTTAAACATGTGGCCGTTTGACCTCGTTATAAATTTCGCATAAAATGCGATCCAGTTTTATGAATTTATGATCGTAAGAATTATTGATTGCGTGAAAGAGTTATTTATTCGATTTATTTCATCGAATAAACCCTATAAATAGAAATTTTATTAAATTTGGATATTGTAAAGATTTGAGGTTAAATTTTACCTTGCAATGCGGCGTAGTAATTTGGATGCCCGTAAACGTTATCCAGGATTTATTTAACAAGTATTCTTTGCTGGAAAACACTGGCAATATTGGTAAACACCTAATAAGTTAATTTGGATGAAATTAGAAATTTACGAATGCTGCACCTGTCAACTTTGGACAGTGGCGTGCCATATAGCAGTTTCCAGTGGCGGCGTGTATTTGTTCGATGTTTGGAGGTTCCTAATTTTATCAAGCTGTGACAACTTTATTTCACGGAGTTATAAGGGTTAGTGAAATTATAAACTTTTATTGTGTCAAAATTGATTTATTTTGTAAACATTTTTCTCTAACACATTTACAACTAATCCAGTCGTAAATTCGTTCAGAATTTTTTATGAACAGTAAATGTAACTGAATTTGCGACTGCGATTCACTTATACACTTCACGGCAGAACAGGCATTTATGAGCCTAATATTTCACAAAAACAACTTTTCTCCTATTCCATTTTATTTGAATAAATTATCCTTTGATTCATTGTGCCTATTAATTTGCTTTAATCTCACCGATACCCATAACCTGAGATACTGTGGCCTCGTATATGCAAACCGACGTAAAGCTAGCTGGTCCTATATTGTTGAAGTGGACCACATTGGGCGAGGTTTCACCGCTGACCATAAGTAGGGGTGTCATTGAGCCGTGGATCACGACAGTATATTTGAAATTTTTAGCAAATTTTAGAAATATGTCACAAATGAAATTTTTATTGTAATATGTGGAATCCTCAACTTGTCTGCTCCTATTATTATTGGTACCTATAATGATAAGTTTATGTACATATTTTAACAAATAAAATTATTTTATAAATATATCGAGTTAATAATTCTAATCACTTGCAAAACAACTTATATTTTACCTTTCGGATGCGTTATCTTTCGTCAGAAATCTATTAATAATAATTAGTCAGGATAAAAATAGAAAAAAAAGGTGTTTAAAAAAGTATAATAATTAAACTTTGGCAAGCGATGCAAAAAAACCAATAAAACTATTTAACAATAATTAGATATAAAGTATAATTATTTATTATATTATATTATATTATACAAGCGTCTACGAGATCCTACGGATAATTGTTGGAAAATTAGAATTTCAATAATGAAGGAGACTTTTTCGAAAAAATTCTGTTGGCCGTTTTCGATTCATATTTGCAGGGTCGAGGGATTGCGCGAATAAAAACAAAATATTAAAAAAAAGAATACGGGACCATTGGAAGTTTATTTTTTAAATTTAAATTTCGTTTTATGCCCTTCCCAATGGAGATATTATGAAAGTCGATCAAAAGAGAGTTTCTATAGAGCGCGGAGAGAGGTATCCGTTCCAATTGGAAGATTAAACATCGACCGATAAATAAGGGTGCTACGTGCGGCCAAAGCTTTTTCGCAAATTTCCGCTAAACTTATAAAACAGATATTCGCGAAAATTTTCAATCAAAATCTTACTTCTGTTTTTTTTAAGAATGGAGTAGAAGAGTTTTATTCCACGTGGATAACGTGAATGTTAACCAATTAAATTGTTTGAAATTTAATTTCAACCTTGAATAGGGTTCAACCTTGCTAGAAATTTTATTTCAACCAATTTCATTGGTTAACATTCACGTTATCCAAGTGGAATAGAAATTTTCTACTCGATTCTTAAAAAAACAGACTATAGTTTTTGAGCAAAATGATAAGGACTAAAAATGTCATTTTTATATACAGGGTGTCCCACACTCGCTTTACATAACTTAGGTGGTGATAAAGGACACTTTTCTAAGAACAATTATTTAACAAAAATTTACAGCGAAGGAGGGTTTTTTTGAAAAAATTTTATTAGACGCTTTCTATTTGTATTTGCAAGGCCGAGGGATTCCGCCAATAAAACAAAATATTTTTTTCCAAAATTTTAGTTTTTCAAGATTTTTTTTTCGTTCCTGTTCCTATTCCTAGTTTATTTCTTAAACTTAAATCGCATTTTACGCCTTTCCCGATGGAGATACGGAAGTCCACAACAGAAGAGTTTCTTTGGAGCTCTGCGAGACGCATTCGATCCAACTGGAAGATTAAACATTGGCCGGTAAATAAGGGCGCTAAGGGCGGTCAAATCTTATTGACAATTTTCCGCTAAACGATCGCCCCACGATAAAGCGGAGAAAAAATTTGAAAAACCAAAAACAGATTCGTATAGAGCTTTTAACGCTTTTCGATATCGGATATATACAAATTTTTCCTAAATTGCCAAATAAGATCACAACTCATAAAAACAGATATGCGTGGAAATTTCCAATCAAAATCTTATTTGTTTTGGGCAAAATGATGAGAACTGAAAAATGTCAATTTTATACATAAAGGAAGAATTTTTCGAAAAAGTGTTTGTTTAACATTTTCGATTTATATACGCGAGGTGGAAGTATTTGACAGGAAAAAAATTTAATTTACCGTAATCTAACACTTTTGAAAAATGTCTTTTGCATATTTACCACATCTAATAATATACGGACGTCGAAATCGTCGTCTGATCGGTTTTAATTTATAATTATGAGATATGAGATTATGATTATGAGATCCAGGATAATATCTATACTAGTAGAGACACTCTCTAAAATCCCATTCATAAATGTGTTCCAACAATTTTTACTCTAAGATTAGTTCATCTGAATTACCCTAGAGGGCACACTACTTGTTTGTGTATTTTAATCCAGTGGCTTTCAACCTGTTTCAAGTATTTCGCGGAATATATTGTCGTGAAACACTGCTCAATCAAACCCCCAAGTAATACTACCGGGAATAAAATCTCGCCCAATGTGTACACTCGAACAAATGAGCCCCAGCTAGCTTTACGTCGGTTTGCGAAATTAAGGCCACAGTATCTGCAAGTTGTAGGTATCGGCGAGATAAGATCAATTAAAAAGTGCAAAGAGTCAAGCGGTAATTTATTTGAATTAATTTGATGCGAAACTGGAGCAAATTGAGACAGAATTGACACAATTGTCAAAGAGAAAGTAAATTTGTGTACTTGTGTGCACAGTGTAAACTGGATGGTATTATTTAAATGCAAACAATATTCTATACCTCCACTTAACACAGTGTAAATGTAAAATGTGTAATAAAATAGCATAAAATCAAAAATGTTCACAAATATAAAATTTTGTACCTTTTTCATAAAATTCTTGATTAACACAAATCTTTGAATCACCCTGTACCTCGTAGTCGAAATTATTGTGGTAGAATGGTAGGCAAACAGTACGGCAATGTGGCTTCCGGCTGGAACGCACATGTAGTATTCAGCTCCCGTATTTTGCTCAAATCTTCTTTATTCGCAAGAAAACAGTGAAAGTGGTATGTGATATCTTCTCGAGTGGTATTCAAATCTCGAAAATCGATTTAAATGGAATTGCACGGCTTCTGTGTCGTACAACAAAAATGTGGACATGTGTTGAGAAACTTAACCTCCAAATTTTTTTCGTGGTTAAAATCATCCAATTTCTTAAGCATCAAAATCGGTAAATAGGATAAATCTTGATTTATCTAACGCAGCATTCATGAAATAATCAATTTTCAGGATATTTTAGACGCGATGGCATCCAAAACGTGAGTTTTATAACCAAATCGAAAAACGTGTTCGATTCACAAAATAGTGTAAAAACCTCAGTTTTACACAGTAAAATATTCAACAAACTCACTTGTTCTATTAATCGCCAATATAATAGCTTTTGTGGCAACAAAAGCTTGCAGGAAGGTTTTCTTTGTAAAATCGCGAAGATGTTCGCAATTTACAAACGTCTCTCTTCACTCTCGGCACAAGACAAAACAGCTCGCCGCAATTCTTGCTCAAAAGTCGCTATTACCATCCAAATAACAATAAAATATAGCAACAATAAATGTGAGTATGCACGATCATTTTGCCGCCTTAATTCAAAAAATCACTCTCCACTTTTCAGAACAGATCACAAAATTCGCACCAAGTCACAAATGGAAAAATCAAATTTGTTTGTTTTATGTGTCATGGGTTACAAAATATCTCTTTTATGTCGTCTACTTGCATCCAGCTCTGATGTCTTCAACTCGACACAATTAACTTTAAGCAAATTCAATTGGCTAAATTTCACCGACTTTTTGCACACTTCAATATTTAAATAATCGTAAAATTATTGAATAAAATTGATTATTTTAATGTAAAACTGTTTTTTTGTTGTGT
Organism: Rhagonycha lutea; assembly: GCA_958510855.1. NCBI lineage: Eukaryota > Metazoa > Arthropoda > Insecta > Coleoptera > Cantharidae > Rhagonycha > Rhagonycha lutea. Next base: position 87,143,471 of record OY294036.1, read on the forward strand.
AAATAATATGTTAATAATAAATATTTTGACTAATAACATAATTGACAAAACGTCAAATACAAAATACCATGGTAACCAAATACAACTGACGTGAAATCGACTGCGACATCTGTGAACTCATATGTGAACTAATCTTAAACTTCAGAAATCTGGAACACTAAAAATGCTCGAGTTTCCCTACTAGTAGATTATATATACTCTGATAATATTATAGATTTCCATAAATTATGTTTTATTATTCAATTTCGAGAAAAAAGCGAATTTATAGCGTAGGAGGGTATTTTTGAAAAAATTCTATTAGACGTTTTCGATTTGTATTTGCAAGGCCGAGGGATTCCGCCAATAAAAACAAAATATTTTTTTCCAAAATTTTTTGTTTTTGAAGATTTTTTTTAAAGAAGCTTTTTGAAAATTATTGTAAAACTTTAAACTACATTTTGCGCCTTTCCCGATGGAGATGGGAAAGTCGATCATACAAGAGTTTCTGTAGATCGCGGCGAGACGCATCCGATCCAACTGGAAGATCAAACATCGGCCGGTAAATAAGGGCGCTACGGGCGGTCAAAGCTTTTGACAATTTTCCGCTAAACGATCGCGCCACAACAAAGCGGAGTAAGAATTTGAAAAACCAAAAGCAGATTCGTATAGAGTGTTTATCGGTTTTCGATATTGCATATATACAAATTTTTCCTAACCGGCCTAATAAGCTCACAATTTATAAAAACACATATTCATGGAAATTGCAAATGAAAATTCCATTTGTTTATGGGCAAAATGATGAGGATCGAAATACATATGTCAAATTTATACATAAGGATGGGTTTTTCGAAAAAATGTTATTCCACATTTTCGATTTATATACGCGAGTGGAAGCATTTGACAGGAAAAAAATTTAATTTGCCGGGATTTAACACTTTTGGAAAAAGTGTTTTGCATATTACCACAACTAATAATGTGGACGTCGAAATCGTCGTCTGATCGGTTTTAATTTATAATTATGAGATTTAGCCGAATCACAGATAATATTTAATAATTTCCAAAAATTATAATTTTTTTAATTAAAAGTTTGACAAATAGGCGAGTTTATAGCGAAAGGAGGGTTTTTTGAAAAAATTCTATTCGACCTTTTCGATTTTTATTTGCAAGGCCGAGGGATTCCGCCAATAAAAACAAAATATTTTTTCCAAAATTTTTAGTTTATGAAGATTTTTTAAAGAAGGGGGGACTCTTTGAAAATTATTGTAAAACTTTAAACTGCATTTTACGCCTTTTCCGATTGAGATAGGAAAGTCGATCATCAAAGAGTTTCTATAGAACGCGGCGAGGCGCATCCGATCCAACTGGAAAATTAAACATCGGCCGGTAAATAAAGGTGCTAGGGGCGGTCAAAACTTTTGACAATTTTCCGCTAAACGATCGCGCAACGACAAAGCGGAAAGAAAATTTGGAAAACCAAAAGTAGATTCGTATAGAGTTTTTAACGCTTTTCAATATCGTATATATACAAATTTTTCTTACATTGCCAAATAAGGTCACAACTCATAAGAACAGATATTCGTGGAAATTTCCAATCAAAATCTTATTAGTTTTGGGCAAAATGATGAGAACTGAAAATTGTCAATTTTATACATAAAGGAAGGAAAAATAATGAAAAAATTCTAAACCAAAAGTTGTCTTTAATTTCCGATGATTTGGTGTCGGAGCGATTTTTGATTTAAATTTTTGGATAAAAAATAAAGTTTGTTCAAATATTCTGCAACTGCATAAAACTTATTTGTATCGCATATAGATACAAAGCTCGGTCTGCGGCCTCGCACAAACAAACCATGTTTATATGTTTATATGCGAATTTGTAATTATCGGTAAATTAGATTTTAAATAGCAAAGGAGACCTTTTTCGAAAAAATTTCATTTAAAGTTTTCGACTTACATAGGTAAAGCGGATGCAGTGAGCGAAAAAAAAACGGAATTTTTTTTTTCAAAATTATCAAATTATAAAAAAGGTCTTATAGGAATTTTTTTAAAATTTAAATCGCATTTACCGCCTCTCCCGATGGAGATACGAAAGTCGATCACGAGAGAGTTTCGATAGAGCTTGGGCAGACGCATCCGCTCCAACTTGAAGATTAAAAATCGGCCCGTAAATAAGGGCGCTACGGGCGCTCAAAGTTTTTTCGCAATTTTCCGCTAAACGATCGCGCCACGGCAAGGCGGAGAAAAAATTTGAATAACCAAAAGCAGATTCGTATAGAGAATTTAACGCTTCTCGATATCGTATATATACAAAATTTTGCTAAACCGCCAAATAAGGTCACAATTTACGAGAGCAGCTGATCGGGGAAATTACCGATTAAAATCGTCGCCGTTTTGGTCGAAATATTAACCGATATAAAATGTCAATTTTAAACGTCAAGGAAGCGTTTTTCGAAAAAATGTCGATAAACATTTTCGATTTATCTACGCGAGGCGGAGATATATTGCGAAAAAAAAATTGAAGTTTCCACAATTTAACATTTTTGGAAAAAGTCTTTCTTCCCTTACCAGGTCCAACGCGAGGCGGTTTCGTCGGTGCTCTTAACCATGTCTGCTAATAATTAGGCCATTTAACCGATTCCGCGCTAAAATTTATGGATTTCGAAAAATTAACACGTCTTGGATCTAAATTTCGGCAAAAAAGGAGGCGTTTTTATTGTTGATGGAATTTCGGCTCTCGGTGCGCCGCCGCCCCACGGTATTTGTAGGTTCCGCCACGTCGCGTAAGCGGTAGTTCGGTCCTCTGGGCGTCGATCGGCACCGGTCCGGCAGATAACGTTTCCGCGGTTTGGCCGCTACGCTATTGCCGCGCCGGGAAGGTTTTTCCGACTCCGACGCCGCCACCGACGTCGCACCAGGAATTTTGCTCCGGTTTCGGATAACACTCATGGCGACCGACATTTTAAGACCCCGCCCGTAATCTTCCGACCTCGGATGGCCGCTCCCCGGACGTCTTTGCATAATTTTTCACGAAAAAGTTCTTCATTTTTGAGGGCTCGCCGGGGAGGCCTCCTTCTTCTCCGGGCATCGCCGTTCCGTTTGTGCACGATGGGAATACCTCGGGCGTCGATCGCGACGTCCGGCATCGAAATCGGTACGGTGGGATCTTCCCACGTGATGTCAAAAGAATGGTCTCGAGGCCAAATTTAGACTTTTTGAGCTCGTTTAAGCGAGAGACGTTTCGTGGCGCCGCCGCCGCACCCGCGGAGCGATTTCAAATTTTTCGGTTTCGTCGGAGAGGCGCACTCGTGGCGGACATTTTCCGGCGTTGTGGGTAAAAATTCGACGTTATGTTATTTAATATACTTCATTTTTTGGCGCTAGTGTCATTGAAGCACACCGTCAATTTTTTTAAATTTTGATTTTGGAAACGCAAATCTACCCCCGTGTCCCCTGAATTTGGGCGTGAAATTTTGTACACTTATGTTATTTAATATACTTAATTTTTTGGCGATAGTGTCATTGAAGCACATCGTCAACTTTTTTAAATTTTGATTTTGGAAACGCAAATCTACCCTCGTGTCCCCTGAATTTGGGCGTGAAATTTTGTACACTTATGTTATTTAATATACTTCATTTTTTGGCGCTAGTGTCATTGAAGCACACCGTCAACTTTTTTAAATTTTGATTTTGGCAACGCAAATCTACCCCCGTGTCCCCTGAATTTGGGCGTGAAATTTTCTACACTTATGTTATTTAATATACTTCATTTTTTGGCGCTAGTGTCATTGAAGCACACCGTCAACTTTTTTCAACTTTGATTTTGGAAACGCGAATCTACCCCCGTGTCGCCTGAATTGGGGAGTGAAATTTCGTACACTTATGTAATTTATTATTTTCAATTTTTCGGCGGAGGTTCTATAGAAGCACGCTGCCATTTTTTTCTGAATTTTAGCTTGGAGTCGCAAATTCAACCCCAAGACCCCTGAGTTGGGGTTTGAAAATTTTTATATATGTGTAGCTAATATTGTCAATTTTTTTAGGTGGATGAGATTTAGACATAATGCGATTGTTATTTTAATTTCAACGTAAAGTCGTAATTCTACCCCCCTTAACCCCTCAGTTAGTAATTGAAATTTTGTACCTTTATTATACTCAACAAAATCCAATTTTCACCAGTGTTTAGTTTAAATTACATGTATTACTTTTTTAATTTTTGATATTAGTTTTAATACCATTTAGGGCTTCCCGGTGGATGAAAGAAATTTTGATCCGACATTAGAACACATTTATTGTTGTTTTATACCTTTTGACTTTCAAAAATTGCATTAAAAATGCACATTTTACAAAATTTTATTTCATGTTTATGATTTAGTTGGTCCACTGTAAAATTGTAAATCTGAATATAAATCTGAATCCGAATCCGTTGCTAAGTTCAGCCACATTCAGAATAGCACCATAAGTCTCTCTTAACTTTAAGGTGGACCAATGAAAATCAGTGGTGCAATGAAAAAGGGTGGTACTTAGCGATTTAGGGTGAAGCTTAAGGTTAAGGAACGTTGATGCAAACGGGCATAAGAGATCAATAAGTTCGGTAAGAACGGTATAAGGAAAGGAGTTAAAAAGGAGAAATAACTCGAAAGTGTGGTGGATAGATAAGGGAAAACCGCTGCCTAAGAAATTAAAAACTCAACCGTTCGCTGGTAAGATTCTGGACATAATGCTTTGTGCCGAGTAAATTTAAATTTTAAAAATTTCTAGCTCTCAGCTATACCTCACAATTTGTTGACATTTGTATCTACTATAGATGTATATGTCAGCGTCAACTAGTGTAAAACGTCGTTTCATGAAATATGTTGTGGTTTTATGAAACGTCGGCAAGTAGCGTAATGCTTAAAAAATTTCAGTCTCTTCTCAGTCGTATTTTCTTTTTTTTTTTTCGTTTCATGAAATATGTTGTGGTTTCATGAAACGTCGGCAAGTAGTGTCATGCTTAAAAAATTTCAGTACATGACAGCATTTTACGTAACGAGACAGTCGAAATTCGACAAGATGTGTAACTTCTTTATCATTCTACATTACTTCATTTGCCGGCAAATAATGAAACAAATTTAAATATTATGTTAGGTAATGTTTGAACAAATTTAGGATTAGGTTAAATTAGATAAGTATAATTGAATACCAATTTGATAAGTAATGATTAATAAGATAGTTAAATCCAAAAGTGGAAGTAAAAGGAACTAATAAATTTATAAATTAGGCAGGTCATTTAGCAATACCAAGTAAATACAAATAACTAATAACAAATAACTAGAAAGAGAAGCCACGGGGATGCTGTGCTTAACCCCCCATTTGTTTATGATCTTCACATGTACATTTTGTAGAATTCAATTTTTTTAAAATCAGTTAGTAGATACCTATTGCGTTAAAGGTCAACGAACAAACTGCATAAATAAACATCAAAACTTTTGATCTGACCAATTTTATTTCGTCGATTTGTTTAGTAATTCGTAGTACTGTCGGTCATAGAATTACCGTTCAGAATTTAACGAAATTTGGCATATTCGTAGATTATGATAAGATAATAATCCAGTTAAATTTACAGAGAACCAGTTAAAAAATACATTTCAAATTTCATGCATTTAGCATTGAACCTTATGGGAAATCACATATTTTATCAAATTTTACAAAAAGTACCATTCAGATTTCAATAAAAAATCAGAAGAAGAGAGAAAGTAGTATGTAATACATTTTAGACCCTTAAAAATACAGGTTCAGAGCATGGTATAATAGTAATTAGCAAATAAATATCAAAAAATGTACTTTTTGTATCGTAGTTTTTAGATGTGGCAACGTCGTAAAATATTACAACGCGCGCGAAATTTAAAAATTCATAAAATATGAGAATGTAGGTTTCATATAAGTCTTTATTAAAATAAACACGATCGAGATTTTAAAATATTTTATCTTCTTCTATATTATTATAAAATATCTATATTTTATTTAAAAATGCAGAAACTACAACGACTAGCGTTTTTGGGTATAACAGGGGCTATGCGTACAATCTCAACTGCGGTTATGGAGTCACTTTTAGATCTGCCACTTCACCTACGAGTGAAAATGGAGGGCTTACACATCCCCATAAAATAACCCAAATTAAGAAATTAAAACCGGGAAACAAAACAGGTCACATAAAAATACTGGGCTTCTTAGAGTAAAATCTGCTTGAAAAACCTTTGGAATTCATTCCGAGAACTTTTGACTTTTAGACACTGTTTGAGGTTGTCATTCAGGACCCCAACATGGGTAGAAGTCAAACAATAACAATGCAAGTGGATACAAAATCTTCCAACTGAAATACAGATGGATCAAAAACTGAACAGGGAACAACGTATGAGGCATCTATAGCTTTAGAATGCCAATATAATGTCTGACAGCCAAGCTGCGATAAAAGCACTCAAAGCCAATAGCTTTGAATCTTTATCCATATAGGAACATATACAATCTCTCAGAAAAACTGGCCAAAGGCAACAGAATTGCACTTCACTGGATGCCAAGTCATGAGGGAAATGAGATAGATGACAAACTAGCTTGAACAGGTTCAAAAGCGCACACGACTGGACTTGAATCGTTCTGTGAGTTATCTAAAACACGGGTGGAAATCCAGAAGTGGCAAACGCAGAGCAGGAAACCCTCTGGTACAATTCACCAGGACAAAGACTTATTATTTATAAAGTACTCGACTGCAGATCATAAGAAACTTCTTTTTTCAAAGAACGAAATTATTATACTTGAATGTTTGCGTCAGTGTTAAGGGTAGTTAACATGAGCTTTCCAGGATTGTTTTTTAATTTATTAGCTAATAGTCCAATCAATAGAGAAATGAACTTTGCAAAAATTCTGCACATCACTGTTATTTTCAGGATCGTTAAGTAGGCTTATAAAAAGCTTAAATTCAAAAATGAGAATTATGAACCATCGAGCGCTAGCCGCCATCTTGGAAAACGCGTTTCGTATCATATCTCGAAAACGGCTTACTTTAGGATGAAAAATATAGAGACCTTTTTTGTAGATAATTGAATTTCCCACTTTTTATGTTCGAAACATTTTTTGATTCAACTTACCATTTTTCAATTATTGTCATTTTGTTCAATGTTCCATTGTTCAATGTCGCAAATCTCCTGTTATCCGCTGTTATCAGCTGTAACTCCATGGAAAGTCGATTTAACGATGAAACGTCCTGTATTTGCGACATTGAACGAGCTGTAATTGAAAAACGGTAAGTTGAATCAAAAAAAGTTTCGAAGAAAAAAGGTGGAAAATTAAATTATCTACAAGAAAGGTCTCCATGTTTTTCATCCTAAAGTAAGCCGTTTCCGAGATATGATACGAGACGCGTTTTCCAAGATGGCGGCTAGCGCTCGATGTTTCATAATTCTCATTTTTGAATTTAAGCTTTTTATAAGCCTACTTAACGATCCTGAAAATAACAATGCTGTGCAGAATTTTTGCAAAGTCACACCTATAACGAATGTCTCTATTGACTGGACTATAATGCAACCTGTTGCAGTCTTTTCTCGTAAATTTTTTGTGGTACTCTTTTACCTTTCCAATGAAATATTTTTTTATTGCGATTTAATGGTTTTGACCACGTTTTGACGGTGAAATAATTTTTATACACACGTATGATTGCTTATGATGCTGGCAACACGTGATGAAGCCAAATCGTTATGATTTAATAATTTGTAGCTATCTTTGTTAAACACTATAGTTCGCTATCTTGTTATCTCTCTCAGAATTCAGAACCGACGGCGTATGTGCAATTTTAAAAATTTAAATTGACATAACCAAAAAATTAATTTGATATGTCAGATACCTCTACAACTGTCACACCATCGCGACGTTGCCTAGTCTAAATACTGCTTAAGTCAAGTAAGGCCGTAAATACATTTGACTCTTGCAGTATCGACAGTACTGTAACAACCACCCCCTCCGTGAAAAGTTAAGATCTTGTAAGACCGATAAGGGTTCCGGAAACGGAACCAGGTAAAGAAGTCACCAGAAAGAGATCAGATTCCAAACCAAGTGCAAGCAGAGCCGGGTTGGAAATCGATCTCAATAATTCACTAATTGTATGTTTGTTAAGTGTTAATAAAATAGTTCCGTTCATTAAATCTTTCATTCGTTTTATTATTGTTTTTTACTAAAGTGACAACACGAGCCGCCCGAGTAACCAGGTAAGATTTTCCTCCTGTTATTCTTTTTGATTCAACTTTTTATTCTTTCTTTTGTTTTTCATTCGTTCAATAATTTATCATTCTGTTTTATTTGGCGTTTTGGTGGAGATTTACCCTCCCACACCTCCGTGTCGCGTTACCTGGTGGGATTGATTCACCTGCCGGCCGCACACTGGGCTGAAAAATGATGTAAAAATTTATTTTCCAATTAATGTTTATATAAAAAATTTTTTTAGTTGGTAATATTAAAAAAATCGCACATTACAATCGCAAAATTCGTTATGTTCTGGTGGATTGTTTTGCGTTTAAATGCTTATGAATATTAAATATGATTATATTAAACAGATGATACTCATAGCAATGCGTTTATTTTAAAATTTATAGGTAAAATAACGATTTTAGGGTTTATCTTAACTTGAACTTTTCGAGCGTTCTATAAAATTGTGAACTTTAAAATTTAGACCTGCGTTACTGTTACCTAAACATCTATATCGTGTATCAATTTCTCGCTGGAATGTTTGCCTATAAGGAAGATATTGTCATTTCAAGTTTTAATCTCTTAATTTTATGTACCAAATCCGCTCATTTTCATCATAAAAATATGAAAAAAATGAAAATATAAATGTATATCAAATATATTTGTAACACGTAAAAGGAATTAGATTAGTAAATTATTAAAATATATCAATTAATTTACTATCACGTATTAAAAACTAACCAATTATAGTTAGAAAATACTATAATAATTTATTATTGTTGCATTGATTATACATAGCGTAAAAGAGTTACCTATCAGCGAAAATTTAAAATTAGTTTTGTTACCAGAACCCACCTAAACAAATTTATATTTGATTTAAACTAATTTAAATTAATTTTTATTAATATATGAAAATAAATTATTAGTAGCTACATAATTATTAATTTGTATCGCTTTCAGTAGCGTCTGTTAATTCAATTTCTGGAGTTAATTCCAGTAATTCCAAAGTTTCGGGTAAAAGATTTTTTGTTTGTCTTTTCTGAAATGGCCGAATACTTGATATAAAAGGATCTGAAGATATTAGCATATTATGTAAAATATCTTCGTTGGATGCTTCCCTGCAAAACTTTCTAGATCGGGTTTCTCTACTCTTTCGAGTACTCTTTCGAGTACACGACAGGTTTAAATTTATCATCAAGAATTTTTCTTATTTTTATAACAAATTCAGGATTTTCTTGTAAATGTTCTAAAATCCTTGCAACATCGTTAAGTCCATTGTTGTACATACTCCTGATTGTAGAACACATGAGCTCCTGCGTATCCTTATATTGAATAAATTCGGTCTTTTCTACCATATCTTTAATTTTCAGTCTTATACAATGAGGCCAATTAAACTCAGAATGCAACCATGAATTATTGTTCTCCAAAAAAATTTTTTCAGTACGGTTGGACTGTTTCCACTTCCTACGCAGCTTCAAACAAAGCATTCTAATACTATTTTTTAAAGTATTCAGTTCTGATTCACAAAAATTGATATCAAGTCTGGAAGTAACCATTTCAAAAAGTTTCTTGTAATCATCAAGATGTGTGTCAGGGGAGCTTTTAAGTAATAAATAAAGATCATAATTTGTTCTTAAATTATAATTCATCTTGATTTGATTTGCTTTTTTTCTAATTCTCTATTCTATTTCCTTTTTTATTTATATTTTCTCGATTTTCAAAACCTTTATAGGCATATTATCTCATCGTATATACGGATCAATGGATTCTGAAGCATGAAAGCTTTCATATTTTAGCGAAAATGAGCGGATTTGGTACATAAAATTAAGAGATTAAAACTTGAAATGACAATATCTTCCTTATAGGCAAACATTCCAGCGAGAAATTGATACACGATATAGATGTTTAGGTAACAGTAACGCAGGTCTAAATTTTAAAGTTCACAATTTTATAGAACGCTCGAAAAGTTCAAGTTAAGATAAACCCTAAAATCGTTATTTTACCTATAAATTTTAAAATAAACGCATTGCTATGAGTATCATCTGTTTAATATAATCATATTTAATATTCATAAGCATTTAAACGCAAAACAATCCACCAGAACATAACGAATTTTGCGATTGTAATGTGCGATTTTTTTAATATTACCAACTAAAAAATTTTTTTATATAAACATTAATTGGAAAATAAATTTTTACATCATTTTTCAGCCCAGTGTGGGCCGGTCGGAAAGGTTAATCACTTCCGATCTAAAGAATCTGGTGGCAGCAGCGTGATTGTTTAATTCGTTAAACAATCACCAAAATTAGTATTAAGGTAAGATTATTTACCAGCGGAGGTCTTACAGTACTACCTTAAATCAGTGTTTTATGTTTTGTTATGTTATAATCTTATAAACAATAATGGATCACAAAACCTTATTTTATGAAAGATTGGCACAATTAAACATTAGAAAGCCATGGAGTTTTGAAGAAATGAATAAGCTAAGAAAATCAAAAATGTCCAAAAGTTCTTTAATCTATAACCGATTTTAATGAAAAATATATTACTTACTTAATAGATAATCTTATTATACAAAAATATTTACTTCTTTGACATTTTCACCTAAAGTCGATAATTTTTGACTAAAATTTATATACTTTAGGTAAGATATACAAAATTAATATTTTAAGAATTAAATTATTTATTAATTTGATAGACATTTTATTACTAAATGGCTGGTAAATATAGTAAAGTAGAATGATAACAAAGTTACACATCTTGCAGAATTTTGATTGTCTCATTACGTGAAAAGCCGTCATTATTGCCGTCAATTATAAGCCGTCAATATTGGATGATTTTGATGAAATTGAGTATAGGACAGAAATCGTATCTGGTGGGTAATATTTATCGTTCACCTAGTGGATCTATAACCAGCTTTTTGGAATTTTTCGAGGAGTTTTGCGATAGGTATCTAATACTATCTAGTGGACAAGAACAATAAGTGTTGGATTATGGGGGATTTTAATATCAATTGGAATGGAGATAACGTATATAGTAAAAGATTGAAGAAGAGCATCTCCGATAGAAGTTTATACCAACTAACTGGGGAGCCAACTTGTTTTGCTAGTAAGAATAATGAATCGATTATTGATTTAGTGGTGTCAAATGTGGAGAGCGAAGCGAAGTGTACAAGTGGACATTAACGATGAGAAGAAAGAAGAAAGAAAAAAGGAAAATGGCGATTACAAGAAGGGCGAAGATCAGTGATATGGGTGAATTAAGTAGGGATGTATGTAATATTAGTTATAATTATAGAGGGAATTTTGAAGCAAGATTGAGCAATTACTATGAAAAATTGCAGGCAGTTATTGATGTACATATGCCATTACAAGAAGTGATAGTTTATAATAAAGAACATAACTGGTTTGATGAAAATGTGTTAACGGCCATAAAAATTCGAGATAACAGTTTCAAGAAATATAGATTGAGTAACGAAAATAAGGACTGGGAGGAATTTAAAAGGAACAGAAATCAGGTGGTTGGAATTGTTAGGCAAGCAAAAAGGAATTATTATGCTGAAATCATTGATGAATCTATGCACGATGCTAAGAAAATGTGGAAGGCTATCAAAAAATTAATTAAGAATGAACATAATGAAGAAGCTAGTGAAATATTGTTTCAGAACAAAGCAATAAAGAATGATTTAAACATTGCCGAAGAATTTAACAATTATTTTTTGAATAGTATTGAAGAGGTTGTGAATTCGATACCGCAAGTTGATTTCGAGTTATGTGATTTTAGGGCATCGACAACTATAAGTGATTTTAGACTACTCAGTAAGGGGGAGTTGTATGATGTAATTTATGGAATGAAGAGGAAAAGTAGTCCAGAGGGTTTAGATAAGGACTTAATGATCTTGCTGTGGAATGAAATAAGTAATCCCTTGTTAAATATGGTTAATAGTTCGATGGAGGAAGGAATTTTTCCAGATATACTCAAAGTTGCTACTATTGTCCCCATAAGAAAAGTATCCAACACAATTAAATGCGAAGAATTTAGACCGGTGAATATGTTAAGTTCTGTTAGTAAAATAATGGAACTAGTGGTGAGCGCGCAAATAAAGAAATATATCGAATCTAACAAGTTACTGACAGTGTACCAGTCCGGTTTCAGGGAGAATCATAGTTGCGAAACAGCTATACAGGGACTAGTGCAGGAATGGAAAGAAGCTATGGATGAAGGACGGATGATCATTGTGGTATTTCTTGACCTAAAGAGGGCATTTGAAACGATAGACAAGGAAGTACTAATTGAAAAATTGATGGAATATTATGGTTTGAAAGGAAATGTGATCAAGTGGATTAGAAGCTACTTAACAGAGAGAGAACAGAAAGTAAAATATGGAACAGCAACTTCAAATAAAAGAAAGGTAAAATATGGAATTCCGCAAGGAAGTGTGTTAGGGCCACTGTTATTTATACTATTCATAAATGATATAAGTAGAATATTTAATTGTGTAAAATGTCACCTGTTTGCTGATGATACCATTGTTGGGATTATTTGATAGGTTGAAAAGTTGTATTTATTTATAAAACAATGCATTGCTTATATAAGAAAATTTTGCAGTTGGTAATAGGTGATTATTGGATTATATTATCGGATTGCATTACGTCACTACATTACCCCCTTCCTAGTGAGATAGCCGAAGGACATCAAACGATATGTATCTATTAAAATATTAATTGTACTCGGTCACAATATCTTGTTGGAAAATGTATTTTTCTCCCGGATCTTGTTGTTCGTACTAAATTTTTGGGAGAATGTGCTGTTGCTTTTTCGTCAGTCTTACTAGATTGAGGTAATGATGGTGCTATGATCTTAGGTATGGGTGCTTGGTCTTCGTCAGATGCTGTTAAATATGCTGGTTTCAAGCGGTCGATAGAGACTACATGTTCTTTGTGATTGATTCTAATTCAAAGATTCTGTTTTGAAGTCGATTCATTTCGTCTGATTCGTTCGATGCGTTCGTTGCTGCTATACATGTATTTTGATTGCTTTCTTTAATTCTATCGGCAATTTTTGCTATAGAGTCCAAGTCTTTATCGTTGAAAGCTATGACTATATGTTTAATATTTTCGGGAAGGCGGCCAATCCATAGTGTTCGTATGAATGTTTCTGTTACACTGTTGCCAGCAAGACTTCTAATGTGCCTTAAAAATTGTGATGGGGAACGCTCACCAATTTCTTCCAGCTCCATGAGTTGTTTTAATTTTGTTTCAACAGAACTTGAAAGGCGATTGATTAATTCGGTTTTTAGTTTTTCATATTTTCCGGTTGCTGGTGGATTTGTAATAATGTCAGATACTTCGATTGCAAATTCTGATGATAGATTGCTTGCCACATAGAAATATTTGGTTTCATCGTTTGTAATCCCAGTCAAGTTGAATTGCATTTCCAATTGTCGAAACCATAAAGCGGGTTCCTGTTTCCAGAATGGTGGTATTTTCAAGGCAACGCGATCAACCGTGAGTGTTGATTTTGTGTCGTTTTCGAAATTGTCGATTGTATTCGGCATTTTAATGTTCAGTTGTAGGGGTCACCAATGTTGGGATTATTTGATAGGTTGAAAAGTTGTATTTATTTATAAAACAATGCATTGCTTATATAAGAAAATTTTGCAGTTGGTAATAGGTGATTATTGGATTATATTATCGGATTGCATTACGTCACTACACCATCATTTACTTGTCTGGCAAGAATTGCAGGAGTACAATCGAAATCTTGAATCAAGAATGAGAGAAATTGATGAATTGGCTAAATGGTAATAAGTTAAAAATAAATGTGGAAAAGACAAAGGCTATGATGTTGGGAAAAAAGAAATTCAGAGAAGAGCTAAAAACTTTGAAAGACGGAATATCAATTGGAGGTAGTGAAATTGAAATGGTGGAAGAAATGAAATATTTAGGGTTGATAGTGGATTGTCAGTTAAATTTTAAAAGTCATTTAAATTATATGTGCAGAAAGATCTCGAGTAAATTGGGAGTACTGGGTAGATGTAGTGACTTTATTTCGAAAAGAACATGGCTAACGATTTTTAATACAATAGTGTTGCCTCACTTTACGTTTGTGGGAACAGTATTATACATCGCGAGTAAAAGTGATATCGATAGGTTGCAGATTTTACAAAACAGGGCCATGCGAATAATTTTGAAAAGGGATAGATACTGTAGGATTAGTGTTATGCTTAAGGAGCTGCAATGGTTGGATGTAACAGCGTTAGCAGAATACCAGGTTCTAGTATCCATACACAAGACGGTGTTAGGAATAATGCCAGAATACTTGCGCAGGAACGTGTTGACATTTGCCAATGTTCACGAACATGGAATGAGAGGTAGAGAAAATTTACGATTGCAGGGAGTAAGCACAGCTTGTGCTCACAATTCGGTATTTGTAAAAGGTGCTATATTATATAATGGATTGCCTAGGATGTTGAGGAATTGTGGTGTCCGTCGGTTTGGGAGAGATCTAAGGGTGTATTTGGGAAGAAGGAATGTTTGATGTGTTGTATAGGATTTTTATTTTTATTTTTATTTTGTTTTTATGTTGTGTTAATTGTTGTAATTATTGTATAGTCTTCAGACTAAATAAACGATATTATTATTATTATTTACTGAAACTTTCTAAGCATTACGCTACTTGCCGGCGTTTCATGAAACCTCAACATATTTCATGAAACGACGCGTTCCAGTAGTTGACGCTGACATTATACATTATAATATTTCCTAGATGAATAATTTGGTAGTAGGTATACACTGGGGCCACCACACGGACTATATTGTCTTGGTACACTAACTTGGTACTTTGACTTTTTTTGATTGCCTTGCAAAATAGCTTTCCACAGCTCTTGTAATTTTTTCTATAAATTTTAGATCTTCAGTTCCAATTTAAGGGTTCTTCCGCGAGGTGATTATTACAGAGGATGCTAAATTACAATTTTCGTAAAAAGCATTATGGTATATAGAAGAGTGGTTCCAAAAAAAAAAAGAAAAATTGGAGCTAATGCGCAGAAACCAAAACTCGCACAATCGTGTTTATGTTGGTGTCAATCTGTCAATTGGTGGAATTGGGTGTCACGCGATCTCTCCTGCGCCGGATTTTGGCTACGCCTTTTCTTCTTTCTTTGGAACTACTCTACTATCTATGAATAGGATAACAAGAATGGTTCAAACTATGGAATTCGGATTGGGGGTAATTTTAGTATTCTAAAACTAATTTTATTATCTCACGATGATAATTTCTTTTACTATTAATTTATATTATCGCAGGATATGAAAATTTGTAGTATTTGTATTTCATTCCTATTTAAAAGTAAATATTTTTATCTTTAAGTAACTTCAGAAGTGGTTACTATTAATTTTGAGTACACTGCCAGTGGCGTAGCTACATATTCAGTGTTCTTGAGCATGTAAATGGTGTGTGCGCCCATTTTTTAAAATTTTTTATTATTTTTCACATAATTATCTCAATCTCATTCGCAAATTTCTATACTTTTTCTTTAGTTAGCCACAGAAAATGACCTTTTTTTAACCCCCCTATCCTAAAATCAATTAGGGCTATACTTAATAGCCTTAATTAACCACAAAAATTCTAATGCTGACTATAGCCCTTCAAATTTATGCACCCCCCATGATTCGTGCGCTTGGAATAGTTCGATCCAACTACTCCACGGTAGTTACGACCCTGCACACTATATTATATGAATTCATAAGAAATTACGTAACAAAGAAATTGCTTAATAAAGCACTCAGTCAATTATTAGAAAAAAATTGAAGCTGATCTTTGTGTAAATAACAAAGTAAATTACGAGATAACAAGTATCGCCTATTTCTATAAATATAAGTTAGACATTTATTAGGATTATTACGTTAATGTTT
Source organism: Rhagonycha lutea (assembly GCA_958510855.1). Taxonomy (NCBI): domain Eukaryota; kingdom Metazoa; phylum Arthropoda; class Insecta; order Coleoptera; family Cantharidae; genus Rhagonycha; species Rhagonycha lutea. The sequence continues at coordinate 87,159,574 of OY294036.1, forward strand.
ATTAATAAGATGTCAACTTTAAATGCGTTTAACGTTGTAATAGTGGTGATAAGTTATCTCTTAATGATCTTGGAACCGAATAGTGCTGCACGTATATTAGCAATGGTACCTAGTCCTTTATACAGCCATCAGAATGCTTTTTATCCATTATGGACAGAGTTGTCATTACGTGGTCATGAAGTAACGTTAATAACAGCAGATCCTATAAACAATTCTTCTTTAACTAATTTAACGGAAATTGATTTGCACGATATTGCTTACGAAGTTTGGAATAGGAGAACTCAAGGTGTTATTGAAACTGGTTCGTCAAATTTATTCTCTTGGATGAAATTATATTATCGTGCGCAATTGGAATATGTTGATAAAGAATTGAGCGATCCAAAAGTTAAAGCAATAATAAATAATGAAACAGAACATTTTGATCTTTTTATGGTTGAATCTAGTTTTCACTCCTTGTACGCATTTGCTATCCATTTTAAATGCCCTTTCATCACAATTTGTTCTTATGAAGGTTTATCATATATCCACAGAGCTATTGGAAATCCTTCTCACCCCATTACAAATCCTGAGATGAAAGTAGCTTTCAACGACGTATTAAATTTCAAGGATCGTCTTACAGCTATTACTATAGAGCTGGTGTATGAGGCTTTTAGATTATGGTTTAACTATGACGTAGAAATGGAATCCATGGTTAAGAAACATTTTGAATTGAAACATACGAATATAATGGAATTTAGATGGAATGCAAGTATGATGTTTATCAATTCCAATCAGATATTTTTTCGAGTAAGACCATTATCACCTAATGTAATTCAGTTTGGAGGTGCGACTCATATAAAACCTCTTCAACCGTTACCAGAAGTAAATGTGACATACATTCTTTTTCAATTTGTAGCTCTTAAAATTTGATTACAGGAATTGAAAAGTTATCTGGATGACGCGAAAAAGGGGTTTATATACTTCAGTATCGGATCAACCCTGAAGAGTAAAGATTTGCCACCTGAAATGATCAAAACTTTAACAGAAACGTTTTCTCAGCTTCCCTATAAAGTTTTATGGAAATTTGAAGAAAACCGATTAGAAAATTTACCCAATAATGTCAGGATATTTAAGTGGTTACCTCAACAAGATGTATTGAGTAAGCTAATCGTACAGTAGTTGTAAATTTTATAACAGGATAACATTTTTTAATAGGGCATCCTAATATCAAATTATTCATTACGCAAGGAGGTTTGCAATCTCTAGAAGAAACTTTACATTTTCATGTTCCTATAGTTGGTTTACCCTTTTTTGCCGATCAAGAGGCAAATATAAAACGAGCTGTAGATAAAGGAATGGGATTATTTGCAGATCGGTTTACTTTAAATTCCGAAAACTTCAAAAATATCATATTGGAAGTAATAACTAACCCGAAGTAATAAATTAAAATAATTACTCATATATTATCTTTGCTATTTACGTTATATTTTAGGTACCGCAACAAGGTTAAGGAGCTTTCAGACTTAATTGAAGATCAACCAATGACAGGTTTGGAAAGTGCAGTTTGGTGGACGGAATATGTCATCAGACATAAAGGAGCTGCACATTTTAGAAGTCCTGTATTAGATATACCTTTTTATCAATATTATCTCTTAGATGTGATAGGATTCTATGTGACAGTTTTATTAATTTTATTTTATTTCGCATACAAAGCTTTGAGATTATTGTATCAATTATGTAGAATCATATTTAAGCCAAGCTCAAAACCAAAATCTCAATGATATTCAGTAATTGAATGTTTTAGTTTTCAGATTAAATCTTTTAAACAAAATTTTTTAAATCAAAAAAGTTTTGATTGTGTCAATGTATCATTTTTTATAGATAATAACTTAAATCAACAGATAACGGCAATAAGCGTCTCAGATTATATCGATAAATACAGAAGAATATACGATTATAAAATTTATCAGTATGCTCATATCATTAATTAATAACAGAATGTTAACGATAAAATTTTTAAATGTTGTAATAGTGGTAATAAGTTCTGTTTTAATGATCTTGGAACCAAGTAGTGCTGCACGTATATTAGCTATGGTACCCACTCCTTCATACAGCCACCAGAATGCTTTTTATCCATTATGGACAGAGCTGTCATTACGTGGTCATGAAGTAACGTTGATAACAACCGATGCAATAAATAATTCTTCTCTATCTAATTTAACGGAAATTGATTTACACGATATTGCTTATGCAGTTTGGAATAACATAATGGAAGGTGTGTTTGAAACAAGTACGCCAAGCTTGTACTCTATGTTCGAATTAGTTTTTAAAGCAGAATACGAATATATTGATAAAGAATTGGATCATCCAAAAGTAAAAGCTATAATAAATAATAAAACAGAACATTTTGACCTTTTAATAGCTGAAGCTATTTCTCCAGCAGTGTTTGCATTTTCTGTACGTTTTAAATGTCCTTTCATACAGGTTATTTCTTTCGATGGAGTCTCGTATTTACTTAGAGATATTGGAAGTCCTTCCCATCCTGTTACCAATCCTGATATGTTAACAGCATATAACGAAGTATTAGATTTTAAAGAACGTCTCACTAGCGTCACGTTAGAGTTTGTACTTCCCACTTTTACATTCCTCTATAAGGAATTAATTAATTCCCTTGTTAGAAAACATTTTGGATTGGGATATCCAGATATGATAGAATTTGCAAGGAATGCAAGTATGTTATTTATAAATTCAAATCCAATTTTTTTTCGAGTAAGACCGTTATCGCCTAATGTAATACAGTTTGGAGGTGCGACTCATATAAGACCTCTACAACCATTACCAGAAGTAAGTGTGCCATAAGAAACGAGTTTCTTAATTTGTAGCCTTTAAAATTTGTTTACAGGAATTGAAAAGTTATCTGGATGACGCTAAAGAAGGGTTTATATACTTCAGTCTAGGATCTAACGTTAAGAGTAAAGATTTGCCACCTGAAATGATCAAAACTTTGACAGAAACGTTTTCTCAGCTTCCCTATAAAGTTTTATGGAAATTTGAAGAAAGCCGATTAAAAAATTTACCAAATAATGTCAGGATATTTAAGTGGTTACCTCAACAAGATGTATTGAGTAAGTTAATCGTACAGTAGTGGTAAATTTTATAGGATAACATTTAATAGGGCATCCTAATATCAAATTATTCATTACACAAGGAGGTTTTCAATCTCTAGAAGAAACTTTACATCTTCATGTTCCTATAGTTGGTTTACCCTTTTTTGCCGATCAAGAGGCAAATATAAAACGAGCTGTAGATAAAGGAATGGGATTATTTGCAGATCGGCTTTCTTTAAATTCAGATAATTTCAAAAGTACCATATTGGAAGTATTAACTAACCCGAAGTAAGAAAGCAAAATAATGACTCTTATATTTTTGTAATTATGTAATATCTACGTGATATTTTAGGTACCGAAACAAGGTTAAGGAGCTATCAGACTTAATTCAAGATCAGCCAATGACAGGTTTGGAACGTGCAGTTTGGTGGACCGAATATGTCATCAGACATAAAGGAGCTGCACACTTTAGAAGTCCTGTATTAGATATACCTTTTTATCAATATTATCTCTTAGATGTGATAGGATTCTATGTGACAGTTTTATTAATTTTATTTTATGTCGCATACAAAGCTTTGAGATTATTATATCAATTATGTAGAATCATATTTAAGAAAACCTCGAAACTTAAATCTCAATAGTTTTCAAAAGTCATACATTTCATTTTTGTGCTTTTAATTCAAAAATAATCTTTATTATTTAAATTAATAAGAATGTAAATTATTGATGGCTCTGGTTGCAAATGCTGAAAATCTTCACAAGTTTATAAGAGCAATACCACAAATGAAACAATTAATTGAAAAGATATTCAATTGGCAGCCAGAAGCTGGAAATCTGCTTTCTTTGAATTTGTAGCTTCAGGAAGAAACGTTCGCTTTTAATACTTTACATTGTAGGAATTTTTTTACTAGTATTATGCAATAAAAGTTTTAGTTTGCTTGAGGTTTGTTTTGAAGTTGATTTTCGTCCAGTTTTCAAGAACGGAATTGTTACCTTTCTGTGTAGAACGTCATCGAGCGCACACCTACGCCATAAACGTCTTTAAAATTGACCAATTTCCAACTTGGGAAATTTTAAGCATCATAAAATTGTAATGGCCACAGGTGAACTGGATATCACAAACCAGCCTAAATTGAAAGTCAATTTAATTACATTTGTTAATTAGTTAAGATCATCAGATCCACTGAAAATTAAATTTGTTGAGAATGCAAACTGAAAGTTGGCCATATAAAATTATTAAGTTTAATGTTATAAAATCACTTACTGGTTTTAAAATTTAATTGTTTCTACGATGGTTTTTCCTCCTATAAACAACACTTATAAGATAACATACAATTTCATTTTTGTATTCATTAAGTTAAAATTTTACAATTGATTAAAAACCGATAGTTAATCCAGTGGCGTACTTTTTATGATAGTTTTTGTATTATATTTGGCTTACACGATTTCATTAAGGGCTTGGATTGTCATAGCGGTAAATGTGCTTTGTGAGATTGTCCAGTGCAACATTCGCAAGATCTGTATATTAAGTTCTTCAAGAATATGAATTTGAAAGGGTCAGCTTTGTTTCAATTTTGTAAAGTACAGCGATTTAGTATCTGCTTCCAAAACTTTTGGTAATAATAATCTTTTGTTGTTTGTAAATGATAATTTATTGTTTATTCTGATTTTGATAAAAAGTAAAATCTTTAAAACATTAAAACAACAATAAAAACAAATTGTCTTTGTCAGATAATTACCTGATTGTTTGTCTTACTCTCAAAATGATGTTTACAAAAGGACCTAAACATATTTCTTTACACCAATACTTTCCAAGTAGTAGCTGCGGGAAATTGAATAATCGTTAACTTTGCGCGGTTGCTACTCCGAAAGTAGTAAAGTGAGGAAGAACTTCTATAAAAACTTATTTATAAATAATTCAATTTGCCTCAATATTTTGTACCATTATTTTGAAAGTAGGGTAGAAATAAACTGAAATAAATGTTTCCTTAGTGTAGAGATATTTTCTATTTCTGTATAAATTATTAGAGTTACCTCATATTACTGTGGTAACTGTCTAAATCAAAGCCGGTCAAAAATGGACATATTCACTTTCTGCATTTGTTGATATAAGTAGCTTGAACCCACATTTTTATAGTTAAGGTACTGAATCGTATCCAATTTTGATCGTCTTCATATAAGAAGCAATCTAAAATCCCGTTTAATTCTTTTATTAGGACCACTAACATTAAATAATAGCCCAATTGGGGAAACTCTGAGTGGTCCGATTGAAAAAAACTGAGACTTTTATATGCAAAAAATATTTCGTATTGAAGATACACAAAAGATTATTAATTGAAACTTCAGTTTGTATCTCCTATGTTATAATGTTATGATATGTCCATACGATATTTCAAAGTTTAGGTAGTTATTAGTATATCTTTCTCAAAAATGTTTGACATCAGTTTCTTCGCTTTTATAACCTGGATTATCTTGGAAATTATTACTGTTACGATTTTCTAAGGACCATTTTTGAACTTCACCGTTTGCAAAAATTCCATAAAAGATTGAACCAACTAAATAAATTCCAGCAGCAATAAAAAATACAATTCGCCATTCGGTAGCACTCTGTAATATACGTTACAATAACTACTCATGTAAATATTTAGGATTCAGCGTTATTTTACCGGTGTTGTAACGATATAACCACTGACAATTGGACTTAAGATTCCTGGTAGAGTAGCAAAGGTATTACCTATTCCAAGTAGAACGCTAGCATGTGGAGGAGCCACATCTAAATAATTTACTCTAAAAGATTTAAAATGTAATTAGTTTATCAATAAACTAAAAATAAGTATTTACATAAATCCAGCCCACGAAAATCCACCCAATCCAACAGCTATGGTTATGCATGCAGTGGAACCTATAGGAGATACTAAGTAAGCTGCTATGAGCATAAAACTTGTTTGTCATAAGAAAGCCCCACAAGTAAATAGTTTTCGTATTTTTGTATTAGACAAAGTATTTGTCTCTAGTAACCAATCGGCAAGACATCCAGCTAATGGTAAGATTATTCCCATAGCTAAATACGGTAATGCTGAACTTACACCAGCGCTTTCCAGTTCAAAATGTAAAATATCTAATAAAATAATTTTGATATTATTGTAAAAGTGGCATCTACTTCATAACAAATATTTTGAAATACCTTTCATAAATTTTGGCAACTGTGTAAGTAGTGTATAATATCCCCAGTTTTCACTAAAGTGGGCAACAATAATGGCCCAAATTGCAGGCGATTTCAATATAGCTGTCCAAGGATGTTTAATATTTCTCTGAATATTACTATGTCTCCCCAAAGTCATTTTAAGGTACTGCAACTCTTCATTTTTTATATGTGGGTCTTCATATGGTGATTCTGGCACAACAAAAAACCACCAAATGTACCAAATTACACCAACCGCCCCAAAAACGTAGAAGATGCTTTCCCAACCCAATAAATTAGAAATATATGCGCTTAGTGGCATCGCTGTAACAATTCCTGCAAATGCCCCTGAAAATGAAATTGAAACTAGTCGACTTCTTTCTAATGGAGGTGCCCATTGTGCCCAAACATCAAGAAGGCATGGATATGTTACCCCCTGCGTTATAAAATATATGATTGGATTTAATGTTAAAATAAATAATTTTTTTTACTTCAAATAATCCTTCCACAAATCTAACGAAAATAAATAAGTATAGGCTTTGTTTAACTGCTAAAGGAGTGAGTATAGTTAAAACAGATGTAACCGCTATTCCAATTCCATATAACCGTCTTCCACCGTATTTAGATGCAAGCCAACCTCCGACAAATTGAGTTAGTATATATCCGTAAAAAAACGAACTTAGGATGAAGCCTTGTTGTTTAGAATTCCAATCGAAATGTTGAGTCTGAAATATGATTTTGGTTATACATAAAATGCGATTAAATCTTAGCTTACGTATGTAAGAGTACCATTTTCTATTGTGGTAGATTTGTTTTCTGTCATAGCAACAATCGCTATACTGAGATTGACTCTTAAAGCGTATACATTAAAAACTCCAAAAAAAGACAGTAAAGCGATCAAGTATCTTCTCTTTTGCCATATTTTTAAAGAGTTGTCGTAACTGCAATACAGTTTGTTATAAAAATAATATCCTGTTGAATTATTCCATTATTATTGCCAGCCTTGGCTAGGATGGATGTTGTAATAAATATTTTTTTTTACAAAATTAAGTTATTATATTATTAGATAATTTCAAGTGAACCAAGCGTTTACTGTTTAAAACAACAATTGCGTTAACAATTTGAAAATAAAATTGATAATTTAAGGGTCCCTAAACCAGAGTCTTAAATGTACCATGGAATTAAAACTAATATATTAATATTTATTAATACTAAATACACAATTTTCAAACTTAGCTGTAAATAAATATTCGGGCTTTTACCATACGTTTTGAAGTTGTTCAAATGATTTTCTTTAAAGATTCAAAACTTCCTTTAAAACTTAATTATATTTTTAAAAAAATTGATTTTAAAGTATTTATTTAAATAAATCTGATTATGTGGTGTTATTGGTAATTTAAACAAAAAATTAAAATGGAAATTTTTTAAATATTAAATTACTTAATAGTCAGTTATTAAAGTTAGTTAAGTTATTAAAATAATTAGTTATAGTTTACCTTATTTCTATAGCAGCATTGTCATCCATATCAAATTTATTTTTCATTGTTCTTATTTCAAGTTCTAGTGCAATGTAATGAGCTCGACGATATGTTCACTACTACATTATTCTACATGTACAAAATTTGCATGGAAAATAATTATTGTACCAACTTTAGTAGGTACCCATCATAAGAAACAATTTTTTTATGATACTAACCTATTGATATTAGGTACAATATGAAATAAATATCAGGGAGCCGATTTTTAAATAAATATATTAGTATAATGTTTTAAATTGAATCCTTGAATCCATTGTGCCCATTTCCTGAAGGTTGTCTGTATGTCCTTCCGATTTCGAAGCCCTTCCAGACACACTACTTTTGCTTTCCATACTCTTCCGAGTACATTACATTTTTACAAGTATGGAAAATTTGGTTATGGCCACATTTGATTTCTTTTTGTTAGTTTTTTTATATTTAGTTAATTTTTTTAGGCTAAAACGTATCGATATTCACTGGAAGGCTAAGCTAAGAAACTTCGCAGTCAGTAGTTGTTCCTTGAATTCTTGCTCTGGAATTCAACACCAAATCATTGCTGTATAGTGTATACTGATTTATTAATTGGAATGTTGTTAATAACATTTTCCTATATTGTGAATCGTTACATCAAATTGTTATCTATTTAAGTCGTTACTCATATAGAAATGTAAACAAATTATACCTTTAATCATGCATTGTTGTTGATTTAATTCTCATTTATTATACAAGATTATTTATGTACGCAAAATGATTGTCCCCGTACTTTATAGTTTAGTGCAAAGTTTTATAGGTTTTTGACTTTATTTTTTTCAGCTTCCTAGCATAATGGGAAATTTATTCAACTACACTCGTCATTGAAGTCATCTACCTATATCTTAAATTCCATTTAGAGATTTAATTGCCAATAACCCCTCTCGCGTGACCTACATATTGGTAAATAGTGTCCCAAATAATATGAACCCATAACCTTAATGTCGTTCCACCGCTGTTCGGTCACCTATTATATTTAATATGAAGTTCATTGAAGTCAAGGAACATAGAAGGAACATAGTCAGGGAATATAGAAAATATGACAAGTTTTGTACATTATCGTAATTTTTGTACATGTGAGTACATGTAAAAAAACTATATTTTAACTTTTGTCAGGTGACGAGTAGTAATAAAACCTCATTAATAAATGTATAATTAAAGCATAACGCTTAATTGTGTAGTAATTCCCTGAAGTCGTAAAAATAAGAAACACGCAAAGTTTTAGTATTATAATTATTATCTAATATTTACAAAGAACCTCGTAATTATGGAGATCCTTCCAAAATTTAAATTTAATAATTTGAAATTGCAAGACAAGAAATTTGAATATATTTATATCTATTGATTGACCAAATTGTCGATTAAAGTTACTCATTAATAATATTTTAGCCAAACATACTGAAAATTCAGAAGATTAAAATTTATAAGTAGATTAGGTACAAATAAAAGTTGTTTTTTTTTTCAAAAGGAGGATTTTTCAAAGTTGAGAACTAATATAAAAAATACTATTATCTGTTTTACTTTTTTTTATCTGGTTTCATTATTATTGCAATGTACGGAAGCTTATATTTTAAAATTTTTAAATAAATGTATAAAGTACAACATACAAGACTTTTTTTTTCTATTGGTATTGGTAAATTTTCTATTGGTAAGCATTCACTAATTTTTTTAAATAAATTATAGTTTCTCCATTTTCCAGTTACAATTTTACATTTTATGATTTTGTTAAATTTATGTTAAATAAAAATAAAACTGATAAGAGTTCGTTACACCTTTCCTTTGAAGATCAGTTATAAACAAAAATATTGATATAAAATACATTATTTAGGTTTTAAATTCATGCTTTAATTTTGATTATCGATTTTAACTTTATTTATTATTAATGCGTTCTTAAATTTATTATAATGTGTAACCTTGCTTGCAAATTTGTTTGAAAATATAAATAAATCATACTTTTAAGTATGCATTGTTTATATTCTAATCCAACCTAATAAATTATTTAGTAAGTATTAATTATTTTGTACTAATTTGTATCTACGAAATTTAAGAAAAATTTTGAAAAAGAACATTATGGCACCCCCCAGTGTAAAACTATCACATCTTTAGTTACCTCATGATTGAAAACTGATTTCAAAGAAGAATTTCAAGACATTAATATTCATTACAAACATCGTAGCCGGGAAAGAAAAATTGATCAAGAAAATAATATTATTGTCAAAGAACCGGCCTCTAATAGTTAATTAAAAATATCAAATATAAAAAAAAAAAGATTTAATAAGTTTGTGATAAGTTGATTCCAAATCAGTACCGTTATTTTTATGATAACCTCAAAGTAGAAAAAAATTATGAAAATGAAGATGAGAGTGATGATAATATCGAAGAAAATGATAATATTTTTTTATAATACTTTTTTATTTTAATATAGCGTTTAATTTGTTTAAATTTATTGTTTTGTACTAAGTACTCAATATTATATTATATTTTAAATATTTTTAATTATAAAAATTAAAGTGACCATATTTGAAAGACTGCAATGACGGACAAAAGCCCACGTCAAAATATTTTTGGGGAAAAAGTGGTTAGAATTGGAGTTTTAAGTCATGTGACACCTTAAGGGTCCTGTTCATAATGTGACTAAATATTGGTGTAAAAGTTCTTTAAAAAGATTCGTTAAACATGTTTTTCAAGAAATGTTTAAATATTTTTGGAATTTTAAAAATTCAGCTCTTTAGCGCAATAGAATGATCGTTTCTGGAAACTATAAAGTATTTCAATAATTGTCTTTATTACCACATTTGAAAAGAAATTTGACATTCCTTTTTTTGAAAATTCTGAATATTGGAATTAAAGATTTCTTTAATATAATACCTATTATTAAATAAAAATTAAATTTGAATTAAATATTTAATTTTTCCGCCGTATACGAGTATCATCCATAATATATTTAGCATGTACGTGGTATACCTATGGGGCACTTATCCCATTTAAGTATTGTTAGTTAGAGTATATAAGATTTATAAATTAATTAATTATAAATTTTGACCGTAAAAGGGGTTACCTTTCAAACTGACATAAGCAACCCCCAAATAAATCCAAGGGCGTATATAAAGATCTCGTAACAATTATTACTAATGTTACAATATAAATAACATAAAGGACTTTTTTATTTTAATTTCTTTTACTATAGTTATATTATAAATTATTTGTAGTTACTGCATTTTTTTTAAAACCTTCGGTGCTTGTTTCATCAGTTTTATAAGCTGGGTTATCTCCGAGTGTAATGTTAGGGCTTTCTACTGCCCATTTTTGAACTTCTCCACGAGCAAATATTCCATATAATATCGAACCACACAAATAAATTCCACTGGTAATGAAAAATACTATTCGCCATTCAGTAGCAGTCTGTAAAATGTACAATAATTACTCTCTTAAAAGTTTAGGCTTTTGGTGTGTATTTTACCGGTGTCACCACGATATAACCGCTTAGTATGGGACTGAGAACTCCTGGGAGGGTAGCAATAGTATTACCTATACCAATCAAAATGCTAGCATGTTGAGGAGCCACATCTAAATAATTTACTCTAAAACAATTAAAAATACAATTAGTTTAGTAATAATCTTGAAATAAGTACCTATTTACACAAATCCGGCATATGCAAATCCACCCAAACCAACAGCTGCAGTTATGCATGAAATAGAGCCAATGGAAGATATTAAGTAAGCTGCAATTAACATAAAAGTTGTTTGTGATAAAAAAGCAGCGCAAGTAAATACTTTTCGTACTTGGACTGTAGTGAAAGTATTTGTTACTTGTAGCCAATCGGCAAGATATCCAGCTATCGGCAGAATTATTCCCATAGCTAAATATGGTAGTGCTGAACTTATTCCGGTGCCTTCCATTCGAAATGCAAAATATCTAATGAAAAAGAAAAAATTATCCACCTCCAGAACAAAAATTTTCAAATACCTTTAATAAATTTTGGTAGTTGAGTAAGCAGTGTGTAATATCCCCAATTTTCAGTGAAATGAGCAAATGTAATGGCTAAAACCGCAGGTGAAGTTAATATCAATATCCAAGGATGTTTAATGTTTCTTTGGCTATTATATTCCCCTAAAGTCACTTTAAGATAGTGCAATTCTTCATTTTTGATGTGTGGATCCTCAAATGGCGATTGGGGTACAATAAATAACCACCCGATATACCAAATTACACCAATCATTCCAAAAACGTAAAATATGCATTCCCAACCAAATGCATTAGAAATATATGCACTTATTGGCATCGATATTACAACTCCTACAAAGTTTCCAGAGAAGGAAATTGAAAGCAGCCGACTTCTTTCTAAAGGAGGTGCCCATCGTGACCAAACATCAACAATGCACGGATATGTTACGCCCTGTATAAAAATATTTTATATAATTATAACGTAAGAAATAATCATCGATCTTACTTCAAATAATCCTTCTATAAATCTAACAAAAATAAGTAGATATAGGCTTTGTTTGACTGCAAGAGGAGTGAGTATAGTTAAAACAGCTGTAACTGCTACTCCAATTCCAAATATCTTTTTTCCATTATATTTAGCTGCCAAGCAACCACCAATTAATTGAGTTAATATATATCCATAAAAGAAAGAGCTTAGAATAAAGCCTTGTTGCTTGGAATTCCAATCAAAGTGTTGAGTCTGAAAAGACAATAAATTTGATTATTTAAATATAAAAGGAAATGAAAAGCATAATCTTACATAGGAAATAGTGCCATTTTCTAATGCGATAGATTTGTTTTCAGTCATATCAACAATGGCTATACTGAGATTTACCCTTAATGCGTATACATTAATAAATCCAAAAAATGTCATAAGGGCTATCAGGTATCTTCTCTTTTGCCATATTTTTAGAGAGCTGTCGTAACTGTAATACAGTATATTATTATGAAAAATAACTACATACTAAATCAATGAATGGAAGGTTAGCTATTACATAAGAATCAAGATGAAATTAACTCTAATTTGTTATTTGGTAACGCACCAATTAGTCCACGACCAAGTAGTCCAAGAAAAAATTATAGATTCTTAATGAATGAGGAATTTTGGTAAATTTATTGTGGTATGAGAATTTGTTATATTTATTTTATTAATACATGCAAAATAATGTTTCAACGTTTGTTAGCTAGGTATATATAGATTACATCAAGGTATAATCCATGGTATGATCTATACGTGAACGAAAACTCGTCTTATACTGCGCATCGTCACAAAACGTCCGCCATATTGAATATTTTGACGTTTAAAGATGCGCAGTATCATACCTTGTAAATCTATCTACCTAGTACCTACACATAAATTTTAATACTAAACTTATTATTATATTACTTGATTACATTAAAAAAGCTACGCTATTAAATCTTTATTAAGGGGGTAGGATACTGTGGACAAGCGTAAAACAGTATGAATTTTGAAAATTAATTCCAGAAAAACTACAAATGCGTTTACCTTAATTTTTGGGCATATAATAATATCAATCTTATTGAGTATACATGTAAAATTTTATTGCAAAATATTAAAAATTGTAGAAATTACGTGAGTTGGCATACGTTCGCACGTACGGTGACGGTGTACATCTGTTTTCAATTTGTAGTGAATGAATTTTGTTGAAATTTGGAATATAAGTTCACAGATGTAGTAGTTCTCGTGTATCGAGCCATTTTTTTGAATTTCTTTTCCGTTAATTTTTTATTTAAGAAATACCGTATAAAATATGCACTATTTTTACAAAAATAAATTCAAAATTTTTTTTTTCAGTAATTAAAACGAAAATTGGAAAAATGGCTCGATACACGATAACTACTACATCTGTGAACTTATATTCCAAATTTCAACAAAATTCATTCACTACAAATTGAAAATCGATGTACACCGTCACCGTACGTGCGAACGTACACCGTTGTATGCCAACTCACGTAATTTCTACAATTATAAATATTTTGCAATAAAATTTTACATGCATACTCAATAAGATTGATGTTATTATATGCCCAAAACTTAAGGTAATCGCATTTGTAGTTTTTCTGGAATTAATTTTCAAAATTCATACTGTCTTACGCTTGTCCACAGTATCCTTCCCCCTTAAGGCGAGAAATACATTTAGAACAAAAATAATAATCGGTACTTCTTTAGGAATTTTTTAGAATGTGAAAGAATTATCACAGGATTTTGAAAATATCATAATTTCATTGTAACATTCAAGAATGAAAGTGGCGGACTTCGAAACCGGCGTGCAGTCTAGCTGCATGTATATTTCGAATCTGTAACAAATCAAAGAAGAAATTCAATCAATACATAATGTAGTTATTAATTGAACCTAAAAATAGTGAAAAAAAAAGAAATTTAACAGCAATAGCAGAAAATCTAAATTTAACAAAAAATTTGCACAAAATTGTACCAAAAAAAGTACTTACCTTTGATTATTTTTCCTAACAATTACGTTCACTTAATAGATGATATACTAGAAATATTTATACAAAATTTGATAATGATCGGTCGAATAGTTTTTGAGCTATACTTTATTTATTTATTTAGTATCAACGGATAAACCAGTTTAAATAAAAATTACAATTATAATAAAATACAAAATAAAAGTCGCTAATGGACATTCAACAAATCCATCTTCCACATAATGTTGTGTTTGAAAACAATAAACGATTGTTGAGTTAAATCGAAATATTCAACACCGTTAGCTTTGTTTATGAACTGGATCATCCTATTAATAGGACTGTAGAGGCCATAATTGGTCGCATGCTGGCAAGTTCTAAACGCATTAATATGTCTTGTGTTATGCGTTGGTGTATACGGTTGGAAGCAATTCAACTGCTGCAATTATACTGCTCGCCAACTTAGAAAATGTAGGTTTTAAAAAAATGCGTTTGAAGTTAATCGTACCATTTTAATAAGGTTAACGGCAAATTTATAAAAAAAAGTTCTTACTCTGATAATCCGGGGCTATCAAGAGGACCTTCTTCTACCTCGAGCAAATGTTGTTGCTCAGATTTATCGTTTTTGAGAGGCATTTTAGTCTGTTTTGAAGATTCTGACGCTCTGTTCTCGAGAGTGGTCGGTATACTGTTTCTAGACTGTAACTTTTTAAATATTTGGAATTTCGTTATGAAACTTTGGGAAGATATTCCTCAGATACTGTACTACAAATTTAATATATTAAGAAAAAATTTTTTTTTATCATTTTAAATGGTTCTCTCGCCTTAAACCAACATAATTCCTCTTTTTAGTGTAGCATTAAAAAAAATTATTAACGCTAATTAATGCAAGGTCACTTTATAGAGATTTTTAAACTTGCAAGGGGCGAGCCAACATTTTTACTCACCAATTTGCATCAGTTTTAATAATATACTCTTTGGTTATAATAAGTTATACATTAGGTGAAAATAATTCCTTAATTCAGCCAATTTAGAGAGAATCGATTTTAAAGAACGATTTTGTATGATTATTGAATAAATTGTATTTGCATTATGCCAAAGTTAACAATGTAAATCTTACGGGAAAACATGAGTTGCCTATAATCGTAATGCATTATTATGCTATGGTATTAAATTATTATTCAAGCGTATGCAAGGTATAATTACCTGCAATTTTCATTCTTCAAAATCGATTTTCTCCAAATTGGCTAAATTAAGGAATTTAAAATTTTCAACTTTAATGTAACTATTACGACCAAAAGGTATATTAAAAATGATGCAAATTGGTAAATGTAAGTGATAATTTTGGCTCGCCCCTTGTTAGAGTAGTATTTTAATAGAAATCTAAGTATATAGGTTTAAATCTACACAATGTTCTACAGAAAAATGGTAGGGTAAACGATACAGTTACCGGACACTTACAGTTATCGGACAGTGCTCACATAAACCTTAAAAATAAGACTATTACTAATGCTGCATAAACAAATAGTAGGTAGATGACAAATATGTAGTGTATAGATGTTTTGGAAAAACGCGCAAAAATTTGTTGTCACCCTCAGCATTGTTATGATTTATTAAAAGTTGTGTGGGAGCAGCGCGGCATGTTTTCTTAATATTTTCTTAAGAAATGCATTATGCAAAAACATTTTTTACACCTTCTATTATCTATTCTATAAATAGAATTTATGTGCTAATATAGAGGTACGGGTGTCTAGCAAATGCTAATTCGAACGTTTTTAAAAAAATTTTAAATGCAAACCTAAAATCAAGTGTCCAGTCACTGCATTATAAATATTATTGAAATTCCATTATCGGACGCATATTCAGTAACCTTAAAGAGGTTCAAAAAATGTTTATACAGTAGACAAATGTCCTTCCAAAGAATATTATGTTTACTTTTTCGGCTAATGGTAACATTTGTGTACCTATGGTAATCTACCCCTATCAAAGAATCCCCGAAAAAATTGTAAAATGTATAAACCCTCAATGGGGTGTTAGCCGGAACAATAATGGGTGAATCACCTCTGAAACATTTTACGAATACATGGCCAATGTATTTATCCTCATCTTGTGCAAAATAACATCAAATTTCCAATCATTCATTTTTAGGGTTGAAATACAATGCGATGAATGCAAAAAGTATTTTCATAAACTATAGGGTGTTTTTTTAGCTGCATGAGAACTTCAAAATGAAATAAAACATTAAAAACCTGACGGAATGTTTTGGTTATAATTTTTTTATGAAAGTACAGTTAATGGCATTTATGATTTGAACATGACTTCCGGCATGTGACCACCACGACTAATGGTTACGAAGCGCATCCGTTCAGTCCAATTTTTGACCACTTTTTCCAATATTTCTGGCTTTATTTCATAAATGGCTTGCTGAATATTAGCCTCCAATGCTTCTAGAGTTGTTGGTTTGTTAGCATAAACCATGGATTTAACATACCCCCCACAGAAAATAATCTGGAGGTGTCAAATTGTAACACCCCGGAAATTAAGGGTTAATTTCGGGTTGTTTGTTTATTTTTCTAGTTATGATTTTTAAATGATTTAAAAATTAAAATGCAATTTTAGATGTAAAAGAAAATAATTTGTGTACGCCTATGGAAATATAGTAATTCAAATTGAGCTGACATTTTATAAAATTTTTCGATTCTTATATCTTTGGAATCAGCGTAAAATTTCGTTCAAAGTAAAAATATCGACAGGGTCGAGTCAAAATTACTTTGAGTAAAAAAAATTCAAATTTAACTTTGCAACAAAGTATAATTACTACATTGTAATGTAGAAAATATATCTACGTATTGCAGGTGTGCGACGGGCGGAGATACGAAGCGAATTTGATGACCATTTTCCGTTTAGATAAGGATTACGCTTCCCGTCTCAATGACAAGATTTTAGGTCATTTCTTAATTTTGGTCCTACAGAGAAATGAATTGTATATTTGTAACGTTTAAGAGATAACGATTCCAAATATCTAAAAATAAGTTGGAAAAGTCAAGAAATGTAGAAATTGGAATTAAATTTTCAATTACCAGTAGACGCGTGTGGGAATTGCTAAGTCGGCTATTTCTACGCGCAGAAAAAAAATGTATCTTCCTCTAATTGCGGAAGGACGTCTTTTACTCACATGGATTTTAATATAAAAAATAAAAAGATTCACTTTGGAAGAGAAGTGGGTCAGAAGTTATAAATATGGGTAACTGTACTGATAAATAGAGAGTCCGGCCGTTACCTGCATCAAACTGCGTTGCTCCAGGGGGAGTGATCATAGACGCTTTTTGATAAGGGTACATATTTGTAGACTCGAGTGCGCGGGTTAATTTTGTGAATTAAATAGAGAGTCCTCCTTCACCTGTTGCTAAGAAACTTGCTGGCCATTTTGGAAGCAAATTTCGAAAAACAAAGCTGAAGTCGAAGACTCCAAGTGCGATTTGGGTTTTGAGTTTTGATAATTGAGTTTTTACAGTACAAAAGCTCAATTAGTAATTTTGTTTGCAACTATTTATCAAACCATTGTTTGAATAAATAAGTTAGTGGTAATCAATTAAATTAAATAATTTAATTAATTTTCTCGACTTAAATAAATAAGTTAAGTTTTTGTGGTTTGCTGAAACAACTAAAGGTAAAATTTATTGTTTACTGATAAATGATTTTATTTTGTGTGCGCGATTGTCAAATCATAATTTGAGAACGCAAATTTTTGTATTCTAACGAGTTATTAAGGAAATGTATTTGGGTTCCTTATATTATAATAATTGATTGGAGTGAGATTCGCTCATCAGGTTATTGATACTTAATGTAAAAGGATAATCGCGAGACGATTGTTTCCTCGTTTGTTGATAGTTTTGGCTGCATATAAGTTTAGCCAATATTATTTAATCGTTGAAGTAAGGTTTGATAAGTTAATCTGTTTTATGTTTATTTTGGAAATCTGAATATTTGATATTCAGCGACGGAAACAATTTGTAGTTGGTTGAATGTTTCGTCAATTATTACTTTCAAAAGTTATTTTGTTGATTATACTGTGGCAAAAGTGTTGTCATATTATAATTTCGAGTTAATTATTTTGTAAATCTTTGTAAATAATTCAGTTTAATTTAATAAATTGTTATATTTGGGAAATATTAATTCTTTTATTTTGAATTTAAAAGAACCCCATAAAATAAAGGTGGAAGTATTTTCAAAAGTTAACGATTCCTACGTTTCCCAAAATCACTGCACAGGGCACCTTTCACCCTATATTAGCCAGCGATATTTACGTCATTTCGTGAAGATTGGGAAACCAAACCAGAGCTACCAAAAAGTATCGAAGAGGTCCAGGACAACTAACAAAGAGAATTTTGTCGGGTGGCAGCGTAAAAACTAAAAATAGACTGTCCTTTGTTACCGTGGAACCTTCGTCGATATTCCCAAAAATTCAGGAGTATCTCAAAACTCGAGAGATTTTTGGGAAACCAAATAAATTAAGAGAACATTCTGGGGTGACTTTTTATTTAGGCCAAATAAAAAGGTTCTTGTGTTTTCTGAAATTATTATCAAAGTTTTAAGAGAAAATTTTATAATTAATTTTAATAACGCACCCCCGGTTGTTACAAAATCACACGATCTTGGAGGCCAATTGATAGGACCACGTTTTGAAATAATGTTGTCACCAAATTGTCCTTTCAATAAATTGATGGTTTCGTTGGCTGTGTGGCACGTAGCACCATCCTGTTGGAACCATAAGTTGTCAATGTTTAGCTCTTGAAGTTTTGGAAACAAAAATGTATTGAGCATGTGTCGATATCTCACACCATTCACCGTAACGGTAGCTCCTTCCTCATTTCGAAAGACATATGGACCAATGATGCCGTTGGCGTGTATTCCACACCAAACAGTCAATTTTAATGGATGCAATGGAGTCTCAAGATAATGTCCCGGATTGGTCTCACTCCATATATGGCAATTTTGTTTGTTCACATACCCAATTAACCAGAAATGTGCCTCGTCAATGAACAAAATTTTACGGTAAAAAAATGGATCCACTTCCAATTGGTTGGAAGCGAATTTGGTAGCGTTGTTCAATGGTCAATCTATGCATTATCAAATGCCAAACCTTGCTAAACACAAATTTCAAAAAACTGTTTCCATAGCAATCTTGATTCAATTGTTATCCCTATTGAAAGTTCTCATGCAGCTAAAAAAACACCCTATATATGTGTACCAAAAAACCATTTTTTATTTTAAATTATACCTTTATAAGCCAAGATTGTGTTTTAAATAAATACATTTTCATTGAACAAAATTTTTCTGGTCATATTTAACCCTGTCCAACCATTGAGCCATAACCTGTCCGATAACTGAAAAACTGTCCGGTAACTGTACTTATTTGCATACTTTTATTATAATTTCTTTTTTTAAAAATCGGGTAGTCAGAATCAAAAATTTAAATACGCAACGTTAACATGCAAGATCGAACTTGTGTAAAACTAAATTTGGTGAAGAAATAATAAGAAATACATAGGAGAGATATGAATTTTATAAAAAATAATTTGCTTAACTGTCCGATAACTATATGCTTTACCCTATGTCGTTATTTATATAATAATCAATTATTATTATTGTTTTATGTTATTTTGTTTATCTATGATTTCGCCAGTTCTGGAACCCACTTTATATACCTAATACAACTTTACATAATCATAATATTTATTTCCCATGTATGAAAATTGAAAATATGAAAATTCAGAAAATTAAAACTTATAAGTACATATAAAGAAGGAATACCTTTCCTTTATAGCCGTGTTGTCATCCATTACTAGTTTGTTTTTTAACTTTCTTTTTCAAAGATTTTCCCAAATTAATGGTGTAATGTGCTTGATGTGTGAGGAACTTGAACAACTTGAACAACTGAGGATTTTTCAGAGTTGAGCACTAATATAAAAATACTTTATCTGCTTTACTTTTTTTGATCTGGTTTTGTTTTTATTATTTGTTTTAATTTTGTTATTATTGCAATGTAAGGAAGCTTACATTTTAATATTTCTAAATAAATGTATAAAGCACATACAAGACATTTTTTTCTATTACCAGTAGCAACATGGCCAAATTTAAATATTTAACGTTAGAAGAACATACATTAATACTGATATTGTATGGATATGGCATGGATATGGATATGGATATGGTATGGGATAAGAAGGAAAACACTCTGAAACCGCATAACGATCGAAACAACTTTGCAAAAAACTGAAGAGAGGGGAGGGTGGAGTATTCGAACCTCAAGCGGATGCTCCAAAAAGGATGACTGAGGAATGTATACGGACGAGGCATAGAACACAAACTACAGAGATGGAGCAAGTGGATAAACAAGAACACGGACCGGAAAAGAAAAGACAAAGTATGGGAAGCATTAGAGTAGCAACGTGGAATGTGAGGACATTGTTGAGACCCGGAAAAATTAGAGAAGTTAAAATGAATTATTGAGGTATAAGGTTGAGTTGGCTGCGATCCAAGAAACAAGATGGATGAATGAAGGAGAAATAATAGGAGAAGACTTTGTATTTCTGTATTCTGGGGAGAAAAAACAAGGAAGTAATGGCACGGGTTTTATGGTAATGAAAAGATATGTGAAAGAAATACTACACTTCAAACCGATGGGGGGAAGACTATCGTATTTAAGACTTAGAATGAAACCAAACAACCTGTCAGTAATAAATGCCTACGCCCCTACCGAAGACAGCTCAGACGAGGAAAAGGAACAATTCTATAATGATTTGGAACTGCTATATGATGAGATGCCGAAACATGACACAATAGTTATAATGGGTGACTTTAACGCGCAAATAGGCAAAGAAACATACGTAGAAGATGTAGCAGGAAAGTACACAATCCATGAAGAAACAAACGACAATGGAAACAGGTTATGTGGTTTAGCGGCATCACTTGAAATGATTATTAGCAGCACAAAATTCCAACACAAAAGAATACACAAAGTCACATGGATGTGGCCTGGATGCAACAACAATGAAGGAAACCAAATCGATCACGTACTAGTGACAAAAAGAAGAGCCACTTCCATAAGAGACGTGAGATCATACAGAGGGGCAAACGCGGACTCCGACCACTTCCTAGTGGTAACAGAAATTAAAATGAAAACAATGATAAAAAACACAAAACGCGAAGCAAGAAAATGGTTGGCAACAGAAAAATTTAAAAGTGAGGAAAACAAAAAGCAGTATGAGGAAATGGTTAAAACGGAAATTGAAGCAAAAGAGAAAAGTAACGACATTGACACTACATGGAGCATCATAGCGCAGAGTCTAAAAACGAGTGCAATTCAAACAATAGGATATAAGAAAGAAAGAAGATGGAAGACATGGTTTGACAAAGAATGTGAGCAGGCAAACAAAGAAAAAAGAGAAACAAGAATTAAATGGTTAACAACTAATGAACAACATGACTTGGAACACTATAGGAAGAAACGAAGTGAAATGAATAAACTGTGCAGAAGGAAGAAAAACGAATGGATGGAATCAAGGATGAGAGAAATAGAGACGAACAGTAACAACAACAATGTAAGAAAATTCTATAAACTAATCAAGAATAGTAAGAGAAAGCACGAGATAAAAAATAGAGGAATGAGAAATGAAGAAGGAAAGATGGAAGATAGTCCAGAAGAAATAAAATTAATATGGGAGAATTACTTCCGCAAACTGTTGTATACAGAACAAGATGAGGAAATAGAACAAGAAACAGAAAACATACTGAACGAGGAAGAATTGAATGAGCCAACAGATGAAGAAATCATGAAATCAATAAACCAGCTGAAAAACGGAAAAGCCCCAGGTACCGATGAGATAATGGCTGAAATGATAAAGAACGGAGGAGAAAAAGTACACACAGAAATTTGCGAACTGATAAAAGAAATATGGCGACGAGAAGACATGCCACAAGGATGGAAAGAAGATTTAATCGTGACAATTAAAAAGAAGGGAAACACTGAGGAATGCCACAACTACCGAGGAATAACACTCCTGAATGCGGCATATAAAATACTATCCATGGTTATACACAACCGACTTAAAGCTTACACTGAAGAAATAATCGGAAAATATCAGTTTGGCTTCAGACGAGGCAAGTCGACGGTAGATGCGTTACATATATTGAAGCAAATAATGGAAAAGAGCTATGAACATGATATAGAGATGCATATACTATTCGTCGATTTTAAGCAAGCATTCGACCAAATAATAAGACATCAGCTGATAAAAATAATGAAAGAATTTGCAATACCAACGAAGCTGAGAAAGTTAATTAAGATGACCTTAAAAAATACGAAAACTTCAATAAAAATTCCACAAGGAGAAACCAATAGATTTGAGACTAATAATGGAGTGAGACAGGGCGATGCCTTGTCAGCTACATTGTTTAACATCGTATTGGAAAAGATCATTCGTGCTACCAACTGTAAAGGAACAATAGTGACCAGAGAAACCCAGATACTGGCATACGCGGATGATGTTGTCATAATTTCAAGAACAAAAAGAGGTATGACAGAGACACTGAAAACCATAAAAAGAGAAGCAAACAAGATAGGTCTTAAGATTAATGAAGACAAAAGAAATACATGAGATGCTCGAGAAGAGACGATAATAATAATGAAATAACCATCGATGATTGCGTATTTGAACAAGTACAAAACTTCAACTACCTCGGAGTCATGATTAACAGAAGAAACGAAAGAAGATCAGAAATAAGAAAAAAGATACAGGCAGGCAACAGAGCATACTACGCAAATAGAAATATATTAAAAGATAAACAAATAAAGAAAGAAACCAAGATAAAACTATATAAGTCGCTAATTAGACCAGTTCTTACATATGCTTCTGAGGTGATCTGCATCACTAAAAGAGAAGAAGAGGAACTAAAGGTTTTCGAAAGAAAGGTACTGAGAATGATAGTAGGCCCCACACGACTAGACAACGGCGAATATAGAGTAAAGACAAACACGGAACTACAACAGGTAATGGATGGAGAAGACGTAGTCAAGTTCATTAAGGCCCAGAGACTAAGATGGTTGGGACATGTGATGAGAGCTGATAGAGAAGAAACGATAAATGCGATAGTGATGTGGAAACCGAATGAAGATCGTGCTAGAGGAAGACCAAGAGCAAGATGGTGGGACGGAGTGATGGACGATTTAGAGAGGATGGGAGTGCGAGGATGGAGACAGTTGGTAAAGGACCGCACAGCCTGGAGAGCAGTGACTAACAGCGCAAGAACACATAAAGAACTCTAATGAAATGTACGTAGTTGAACATGTAACCTACGAGGATTAATCCACCTCAGTAAATGGATTTTGTAAGTCTACGGACAGCCAAATTCTTATGAATGTAGAGCTAATTAATATATATGGCAAAAAAAAAAAACGCGAGATAGCAAAATTATTTGATAAATCACCAATTTCGGTTATTAAAGTTATAAAAGCATTTAAAACCGAAGGTGGAGTAACGGCAATTAAGAGACAAGGATGGCCAAGAATCACAACTAAATGGGAAGATATTAAAATACAAACACTTTCGTCTTCATATCCTCTTATATGTCTCCATGCATTCGTGCAAAGCTTGAAAGTTACACCAAAAATCAAATATCGACAGAAACTGTAAGACGTCGCCATCGTGAAGTAAAAAAAATGGTCGAATTGCTCGAAGAGTCATTTGCTAGCAATTTTAATATTAAAAAATGGATGAAGTTCTATTCAGATCACGTTTTGAAACCCTCAAATTATTGGGATAAAATCTTATGAACTGACGAATCTATGTTTCGTCTGAAATACAGCCATGGTAGGTTATACGTTTCGAGGAAAGATGCAGAAGTACTTTTAAAATACCCTAATAGTACAACATCTTATTATTACTTTTTATTTTCTTCTTGTTTTCTTCTTCAAGTGCTATTTGATTAATAGAAACCGTGACCAAAATCGGTCGTGCAACAAAATCGATCTGTTCCCAACAACTTTGTTATAAATTAATGCTCTAATTAATTCCGGTAAACGGATGTGAAAAATATCGGTACCCATTACAACAAAATACAAAAGATGATAACCGTCAATTATAATGCTTAAAAATTCATAGGTCAACTTTTATAACTTGCAAATGCCGATCTTATCTTATCTCTCCTACTGTAAAAATTGTCAACAACTTAACAAAAATTTAAAATTTAAAATTCGTACATTTACATAAAATTATAAATACCGGATACTTCTAATAATTACATGTGTAATTCGTATGTATATTATTCTAAAGCTAGGCGCATAGGTTAAACTCCTGGCTGCTCTTAGATTATTTAAATTTGTGCCGTGGTTTGATTTCCACGTTAGACTGTACATCCAATAAAATTTACACTAGTGAGTGGAACCCCACTACATCAATACCTTTGTTCCACGAAATCAGTATGATGTGTTGACACCATGCCCCCATATGGGACTACTGAACAAGAAGAAGAATTCACAATATTATAAGATTATAACTAATTACTAAATTTCAGCAGTCTCCCAGTACTTCTGATTTCTATCGTTGTACTAGACTTCCTCTTTTTTTTGACTCCGCCAATCTCGAATTTCTATAATCTTACGAGGTGTTCCGGTGATGTTCCGAGGTGCATGTCGCTGGCCCCCCCCCAAATCGAATTTTGGGGTGAATTTGGTGTCAATCGTGAGAGTTTCGTTAGAGCCTAAATGAGCTTCCATTTTTTTCGTTTGAGCCTCAACCGTCGCGGAGTTATTCGCGAAACAGTTGGGGGGGGCCACAGACATGATTTGCTATTTTCGTTATTTTTACGAATTTTTGGATGAAATTGGTGTCAAACGTTAGAGCTTCGTTGGAGCCTAAATGAGCTTCCATTTTTTACAAGAAAATGAAATTAGGATAATTTCATTTTCTAAAAAGTTACGGGAATTTCAAATTTTCGATTGCTTCGAGCAAGTTGCGTCCGATAATCTTCAAATTTTATTTTATTTTACCAGATTAAATCTTTTCTTTAGATTAAAAAAATTAATCCTCCTTGCCATTATAATCTTCATAATAAATAAAAATGGAAAAATTAATTTTACAAAATTTTTCATACTTTTATGTTTCAATTCTGTTTCCCACTAATGTAAAGTGTGCACGCCCTTTTTTCATATAATAATGTAAGTTAAATTGCAAGAATTTGTAAAAACTGCACACGTTTCTGAAAAACTAAAAGGGCCGAATACGGTATAATTACATTTTTATATCTTTTTCATTACTTACAGGACGTAGACACGTTTTAAGTCGAATTTTGGGGTGAAATCAGTATCAAACGTTACAACCTAAATGAGCTTTCATTGTTGGTTTAGGATTACTTTTTGTAATCGAAACAAAAACTTTACGCTCTAACGTCTGACACCAATTTCACCAAAAACTTCAAAAATATAACGAAAATAAAAAAACACGTATACTCCCCCCCCCCAAAAAAAAAAGATTTAGCGAATAACTTCGTGACGGTTAAGGCTCAAACGAAAAAATGGAAGCTCAGTTAGACTATAACGATGCTTTAACGTCTGACACCAATTTCACCAAAAACTTCAAAAATATAACGAAAATAGAAAAACACGTCTACGCACCCCCCCCCCAAAATTTAGCGAATAACTGCGTGACGGTTAAGGCTCAAACAAAAAAATGGAAGCTCAGTTAGATTATAACGATGCTTTAACGTTTGACACCAATTTCACCCCAAAATTCAAATAAAGAGGGAAAATAGGAAAACAAGACTACGACCCCTCCCTCCACAAAAAGAAAAGATTACCAGCAAGGAATTAATCGTTTGTGGAAGGAGGCAAAGCTGAAGGTCACCGATAAGATTGCTCTATGTGAAGCAAAATACACCAACATATCAAATTACTTAGAGACAGGATGGTTAGGCAAAATGCCTTTTTTTAAAAATTGAAATATTTCAGGCAGACCTAATTTAAAATCCGTTTCAGAGCATGTACTATTCAAAAATTCATTTTTTGTTTTGCCTTTTTTGCCTTTTTGGGGGGGGGGTTCCAGTCTTTTTTGCCTTTTTCACCTATTTTGCGGTTGTTTTTGCCTTTTTTGTGCTTTTTGAACCAAAATATTTCTTTTTTGCTTTTTTAAAATTTATTTCTTAATTTTATTTAAAATTTTTTAAATGTTATATTTAATTATAAAAATTTTAAATTTATAAATTCAAATTCTACTAATCGGTAGAATCCGATTCTTGAAATAATCCGGTTATGCTAGACGTAATTAGTAAAACAAAACCTCTGTTCTATTCGATTAGCGCATGCACGTTATCAAATTACTACGATTCGGCGACGTTGTGCTTATTTGACGAATTCCAAACCGACTTGGATGTTATTGTTAGCTTTCCGGTGAAGCAAATCGACACTAGGGAAAAAATTTAAAGAAAAATTAATATGTTTTAGAAAAAAATCCATCGTATAAAATTATACAGGAAATTTCTAAAATACATCAAACAATTTCGAATGACGATATTGATTTAGAGCTAATACGCTCGACACACTGAAACGTTAATCTTCGTTAACGATTCTTTTAGTCAGAATTCCACGAATCTGATACACATAATAAAAATACTCAAATTACCACTTGTTGTATTATTTACTTAAGTATCATTTACGCTATTTAATAAATTAAATTAATTGCGGATTTACAATTTATGAAAAAGTTAATGAAGAATTGATGATCGTTAGTGGCAGTCTGTCTACGGTATAACTCCAGATCAGATAAGTTCATTAAAATTTGCCCCTATCACGTCTTGCGATGTGGAGAGATCGTTCTCCACATTCAAACAAATTTTGAGTGACAGGAGAACAAAAATTTAACTGTAGATAATATCGAAAAACTTCTGGTAACAAGTTGGTACAAAAATAAAGAGAATTAATTTGCATTTGTATGATTTTTGTTGAAAAAACGTTTTTGCCTTTTTTGTACCTTTTTGCCTTTTATTTTGCCTTTTTTGCTTGTTTGTAATGCCTTTTTGCCTGCCTTTTTTGAGGTTTTATTTTGCCTAACTATCCTGTCTCTATTGATTAGTAATTAATTAATTTAAATTATAAGGTAAATCTCATGCGAGGGGGAGGGTGGCTCCACCACATTTTATCAAATCTCACCAAGGGGGGGAGGATGTCCAAATCAAAAAGAAATACCACAAGTAATTAATTAACGACCCCAGTTAGGGGGCTAACGTTAGGCTCTAACGATGCTTTAACGTCTGACACCAATTTCACCAAAAACTTCAAAAATATAACGAAAATAGAAAAACACGTCTACCCCCCCCCCAAAAAAAAAGATTTAGCAAATAACTTCGTGACGGTTAAGGCTCAAACGAAAAAATGGAAGCTCAGTAGTTAGACTATAACGATGCTTTAACGTTTGACACCAATTTCACCCCAAAATTCAAATAAAGAGGGAAAATAAGAAAACAAGACTACGACCTCTCCCCCCACAAAAACAAAAAGATTACCAGCAAGAAGTTAATCGTTTGTGGAAGGAGACAAAGCTGAAGTTCACCGATAAGAATGCTCAGAATGCTTTATAATCTATATGAAGCAAAATACACAACATAACATCAAATTTTGGTAAAAGTTACCTAAAATATACTGTAACAATTTTATGTTATGCATTAAATAAAAACACTATGCAATAGTTCAAAAAAATTCTTGAAAATGTCTATTTTTTCATAATTGAAACAAAATAATAATCTAATCAAACAGATTTAAACTTGAAGATTATCGTACGGAACTTGCTCGGATGACTTGAAAATTTAAAATTCCCGTAACTTTGTAGAAAATATAATTAAAATTATGAAAATAGAAGCTCATTCAGGTTTTAAAAAAGCTCTGACGTTTGACACAAATTTTACCAAAAAATTTATTAAAGAGCGAAAAATAAAAACAAGTCTACTATTCCCCCCCCCAAAAAAAAGATTTCGCGAATAACTTTGCGATGGTTCAGGCTCAAACGAACAAATAGAAGCTCATTTATGCTCTCATGAGGCTCTAAACTTTGACACCAATTTCACCTCAAAATTCGAGTTGGAGGAGGAGCAATGAGTCTACGCAACTAATAAAATTAACCCCATACCGGAAAGTAGACATGTTGCCCCCCTCCAAGTCAAATTTTGGGGTGAAATTAGTGTCAAACGTGAGAGAGTCGATAGAATCTAACTGTGCTTCCATTTTTCGTTTGTGCCTCAACCGTCGCGGAGTTATTCGCGAAATCCTGGAGGGGAGGGTAGACATGTTTTTCTATTTTCGTTATATTTTTGAAGTTCTTGGTGAAATTGGTGTCAGACGTTAGAGCTTCGTTAGAACCTAACGTTAGCCCCCTAACTGGGGTCGTTAATTATTTACTTGTGGTATTTCTTTTTGATTTGGACATCCTCCCCCCCTTGGTGAGATTTGATAAAATGTGGTGGAGCCACCCTCCCCCTCGCATGAGATTTACCTTATAATTTAAACTAATTAATTACTAATCAATAATTTGATATGTTGGTGTATTTTGCTTCATATAGAGCAATCTTATCGGTGACCTTCAGCTTTGCCTCCTTCCACAAACGATTAATTCCTTGCTGGTAATCTTTTCTTTTTGTGGAGGGAGGGGTCGTAGTCTTGTTTTCCTATTTTCCCTCTTTAGTTCCCTCTTTAGTAGCAGTTATTCGCTAAATCTTTTTTTGGGGGGGGGGGGAGTAGACGTGTTTTTCTATTTTCGTTATATTTTTTAAGTGTTTTGTGAAATTGGTGTCAGACGTTAGAGCGTAAAATTTTTGTTTCGATTACAAAAAGTAATCCTAAACCAACAATGAAAGCTCATTTAGGTTGTAACGTTTGATACTGATTTCACCCCAAAAATTCGACTTAAAACGTGTCTACGTCCTGTAAGTAATGAAAAAGATATAAAAATGTAATTATACCGTATTCGGCCCTTTTAGTTTTTCAGAAACGTGTGCAGTTTTTACAAATTCTTGCAATTTAACTTACATTATTATATGAAAAAAGGGCGTGCACACTTTACATTAGTGGGAAACAGAATTGAAACATAAAAGTATGAAAAATTTTGTAAAATTAATTTTTCCACTTTTATTTATTATGAAGATTATAATGGCAAGGAGGATTAATTTTTTTAATCTAAACAAAAGATTTAATCTGGTAAAATAAAATAAAATTTGAGGATTATCGGACGCAACTTGCTCGGAGCAATCGAAAATTTGAAATGCCCGTAACTTTCTAGAAAATGTAATTAGGATGTTGGAAATGGAAGCTCATTTAGGCTCTAACGAAGCTCTAACGTTTGACACCAATTTCATCCAAAAATTCGTAAAAATAACGAAAATAGCAAATCATGTCTGTGGCCCCCCCCCAACTGTTTCGCGAATAACTCCGCGACGGTTGAGGCTCAAACGAAAAAAATGGAAGCTCATTTAGGCTCTAACGAAGCTCTAACGTTTGACACCATTTTCACCCCAAAATTCGACTTGGGGGGGCCAACGTGTCTGTGCCCCCCCCCCAACTATTTCGCGAATAACTCCGCGACGGTTGAGGCTCAAACGAAAAAAATGGAAGCTCATTTAGGCTCTAACGAAGCTCTAACGTTTGACACCATTTTCACCCCCAAATTCGACTTGGGGGGGGGGGCCAACGTGTCTGTGGCCCCCCCCAACTATTTTGCGAATAACTCCGCGACGGTTGAGGCTCAAACGAAAAAAATGGAAGCTCATTTAGGCTCTAACGAAGCTCTAACGTTTGACACCATTTTCACCCCCAAATTCGACTTGGGGGGGGCCAACGTGTCTACAGCCCCCCCAAACTTTTTCGCGAATATCTTCGCGACGGTTGATGCTCAAACGAAAAAAATGGAAGCTCATTTAGGCTCTAACGAAGCTCTTACGATTGACACCAAATTCACCCCAAAATTCGATTTGGGGGGGGGCAGCGATATGCACCTGATGTTCCGGTGATGTTCCTTCTAATCCTTCCCAATTTTGATGCTCTTAAACTAATATTGTAATAAAATTAAGTTTATTAAATATCTTTTTAAGAAATTTGTGTAATTATTGCAGTTCAAAAGGGAACTAAATATATCACAATTACAATACTCTACAGAATTAATAAAATAACACAAAATTTTAATTTACTGCTTTTCCTAATTGATTTTTTCTGTGAACAGAAAATAGCTGCAAAATTAAAAGCGCATCCGCCATCTAGCTAATTTTCGACTGTACTAAAATTACACAGTCAAACAAATAAAAGATATCCATTTTCTATAAAACTATTTATTTACATAAATTTAAATTTTTAAATTTAGTACTATCTTCTAAAACCTACTATTTACATATTCGATTGATATATTTTATCACAGACAACATAATTTGGAATGCAATTTCGTTAGTTAATCTGCAGTGTAAGTAGGATTATCATGAAAATTGCTTTTGCCATTCTCTGAAGAATTAAGGGTTTTTGTTTCTGTAGCCCATTTTTGTAATTCTCCGGAAGCAAAAATTCCATAAATTATAGCACCCACTAAATAAATTCCACTGGCTATACCAAACACAGCTTGCCATTCTTTTGCACTCTGAAAATAAATAAATTGGTTATTTATGTACATAACTGAATTTCTGTTTTTTTGTTGTATTTTGCGTCATTAAGTGATCACATGCTACTACTTATACCAAACCACATGTGTGTAAATTTTCTAATTTATTTTATAAAAGTAGGTTGGTAAACTATAAAAATTTTAATTCTTAGTAATATAAAATTAATGTCAAATGTGACCTGGCATTGAAGGAATAAAATGTTAGCAAAGCTCACCGGTGTCACAACAATGTAACCTCCGATGATTGGACTCAAAATTCCTGGCAAAGTACCCAATGTATTACCAATACCCATTAATACACTAGCATGTTGTGGAGCCATATCTAAATAATTCACTCTAAAAATTAAACAATTAAAAAATTTAAATAAATTTTCAAAATAATATGTGTTAATTACGCAAATCCTGCCCACGCAAAACCACCCAATCCAACGGCTAATGTTAAACAAATGGTGGTACCAATTGGAGATAACATGTACGCTGCTGTCATCATAAAAACTGTTTGAGCTAAGAAGGCAGTACAGTTGAAAGTTTTCCGTACTTGGGTTGTTGTCATTATACCATTTAATTGAAGCCAATCGGCAAGATAACCAGCAATTTGCAATATAATGGCCATAGCTAAATACGGTATAGCTGACATTATACCAGTTTTTCCCAAATCAAAGTGTAAAACATCTAATCAAACAAATATAAATTGAAATAAAATTTCCCGTACAAAGATAACATATTTACCTTTCATAAATTTTGGTAATTGTGTGAGAAGAGTATAAAACCCCCAGTTTTCACTAAAATGGGCTGCAAACGCAGCCCATACTACAGACGATGTTAACATAGCAACCCAAGGCTGCTTAACATTTCCTCCAAGTACTTGGTCACCTAACGACTTTTTGATGTAGTTTAGCTCTTCTTTTGTGATATATTTATCTACACTAGGTGACTCAGAAACAAAGAAAAACCAACAGGTATACCATATTAAACCAAACACCCCTAAATCATTATAACTAATAAATTATATGGATGGAGGCAAGGTTATTTTAACTTACCAAAAACGTAAAATACGCTTTCCCAACCATAAGCACTGCAAAGATATGCTCCAAGAGGCATGGAAACAACAGTTCCTATATAACTTCCCGAAAATGCAGCCGATGCTAGTCTGCTTCTCTCCAACGGAGGTGCCCAACGGGCCCAAATTGCATGAATGCAAGGATAAGTGACTCCCTGTTAAAATAGTTACGATTACAACAACAAAATTTCGAAAAGAAAAAATTTACCTCGAAAACTCCTTCGACTACCCTAACAAACAATAGTAAATAAAAATTTTCTTTAGCAGCCAAAGGAGTCAGTAATGTTAGAAGTGCGGTTACTGCAATTCCGCTACCATAAATCATTTTTCCTCCATATTTTGAAGCCAAGAAACCACCAGGTAATTGTGTAAATATGTAACCATAAAAAAATGAACTTAAAACAAATCCTTGTTGTTTAGAATCCCAATCAAAATCTTGTTCCTAAAAGGCAATTTGGAGTAATCCTTATCAAGTAAGGAAACTTACTTACGTAAGTAACAGTTCCATTTTCATGTGTAATTGTCCTGTTTTCTGTCATAGCAATAATTGCTATGCTTAGGTTAACACGAAGGGCGTAAATGTTAAAGAATCCAAAAAATGCTAGTAGGGCAACATGGTATCTTCTTTTTTGCCATATTTTTAATGAGGGTTCCTCGCTGCAACAGTGCAAATTGTAATTTCACCATTTATATTAGCCTTGATAAGGTTAAAACAAATTTCATATTTCCGGTGAATATTAAAGCATAAAATATAAATTGTTTAATAACTCCAATTTTAAACCTCGTTTAAAAAAATATAAAACAATTTTTAATTAGCATAATTCTCATATTTATCTTCGACAATTTGAAAAAATTGCGTGTTTTGTGTAATAAAAAATTAAATTAATTTTATTTATTAGAGAAACAATTTAAGAATTTTAATTTAGGTACCAAACAACTTTACCTTGTTATTAAAAATTACAATTTGATATTAGTAGTTTAATATTGTCCTTTTGTAAAATTTTTATTTTATAATAGTTTTAATATTTCAAATTTTATCTGATTGTTATCGTCTATGATATAAATTAATTAATTTTGGTTTTTTGGGAATTTGGACAATTCAATAAATTCAACTCTACTATTTTTTAAAGTCGACGTTTCGTCTTATATTTGACTTATTGACGTCGACTTTAAACAAATAGTAGAGTTTTGAATTGTCCAAATTCCCAAAAAACCATATTAATTAATTCTAAATTTTATTAGATAATTTGAAAAAAGGTAATACGATTTAAATATTCTTAGAATTGGTTTTGTAATTGACCTTTCATTTTATATTAATTGGGGAAATTTTTTCTTAAAACTGCTTTTTACAAGTTTTTTTTTAGCTTCCTTGTTAAAACAATATCGAGTAGGAATGATAAACATATGGTAATTAAGAAAATAACTTTAGGTAATTTTGGTATGTACTTACATACGTATACATAATTTCCATTATTAAGGATAGTGTTATTAAACATATAATTTAAAATATATTGAGTATATTTTTCAGTATTTGTTCAATAAATTGCTCCATAATACTAAATTGAGATATTACTGTACACTTAATCAATAATACAATAAAAAATGTAATCAATACCTTTTATCTTCTTCAATATTGGTATCACTTATAGAGAAACCATTCGATGTAGCGTTAACCATTGTGACGTAATGATAAATTTATTATAAGTAAGTAAACGGTACTTTTGTGTATTTGTTTAAATATTTCATTGTTTATTAATGTACACAGGTAACTCCAGGCCGTGACGACAAAGTATAACTGGCCAACTCTTGCGGTCTTTTCAATACCTGAAGTTGATTTGAAAGTACATTCCTACCATAAATCCAAAGGGGGGATTTAATGTACGACTGGCATTGAAATTTTAATTTTGATTATGTTTAAAAAATAATTTATTTTTTATTGTTTTACATATTATATTTAAACTAGGTAATACATTTTACCACTTTACCAATTACTATAAAAAATATTAATTTCAAGGTGATAACAAAAATTTAGAAAACAATGCCTCATAAAAGTTTTATATTTTAATAACTATAACGTTTTTAAAAATAGGATAATATTCAAAACAGGCACAAAAAATGCACCACTGGAAATTTCTTTTCTATTATTATTTATTTATATTTATACGATTATAATATCAAACTGTTCCTAATTTCGCATTATCGTGCTTTATTGTGCCCCATTGATAGAATATGGGGTAGAAATAGAAAATTAACTTATTCAAAGTTTCTTTTTATATGTAGGTTACGATATCATAACACAATGTAACGTTTAATTTCGATTTCTGTCGATATTATTTCACAAAATTGAAATCCGAAGTGGTAGATAGTTAAAAAATGTATAGAAAATGTGTTTTAGCGAAATTTATCGTATTACACATTAAAAGCTACGTTTAGTCACATGAAAGACTTCGTATAATACTGCAAAATAAGGCAAGTTTCCAATTGCCTTGTGGTTATCACGTTTAACGGTTATTGCCAGCTATACGGAGTTTAAATTAAAGAAAGTTAAACATTTCTACGATCGTCTCCATGCTTCGGAGGACACTTAAAAGCTGGTTCCACTATACGTTTTGGCATGCAAAATATTTCATAAAGGAATTGCGTTAACGTCACTTTTGGTTGTCCAAGAGACAGTCTACAGCGGTGGTTTTAGTT
The DNA here is from genome assembly GCA_958510855.1 of Rhagonycha lutea. Lineage (NCBI taxonomy): Eukaryota > Metazoa > Arthropoda > Insecta > Coleoptera > Cantharidae > Rhagonycha > Rhagonycha lutea. Next base: position 87,194,257 of record OY294036.1, read on the forward strand.
AGTACTACCATTCTCCCCTATTTCCATGGAGTTTCTAATAATAATTTGTCGCATTTGGTAAATTTGGATAAAGTACTAAATCTATGTAATGTACAATAGCATTTGAATTGTACCATGGCTTCCTCTATTAAATTTTTTTCATGTTTGCATTACCCGAAAGGTGTCAATGATTTGTGTCTATTTTAATTCGCACAACTCATTGAATACACTCAACTGTTGATAAGCCTTGAGTAGCAAAGATGGCCTAGCTTCTAGGCACTTTGAGGCCATCATCTAAATCAACTGAATTTAATCAATGTTGAATTTGTTAGATATTGTATTTAGAGTGAAATTCTGTGGTACCACATTGTGTATTATACGTCAAAATCTTTAGAAAAGTGTTTATATATCACGAATATCGATGGGCTATCTCTCATATGGGTGATAGAAGAGCAATTCATCCATATAGCACTAGTCCCTGTTAGAACTGTATTCAAAGATTGATTTTTAATTTTCCCATGAAAATTAGACAGATTTCCCTTTTTTTAAATTGTAAAGTATGCAAAATATAATGAAATAATTTATAGATTGTAGATTTATGTAGTGATCTTTTTGTAACTGGAATATTAAATTAATTTTGGGTAAAAGAACAATAATTTTGTTTCTAGAATTCAACCATGCACTTTCTGGTATTTTTTTTTTATACTTAATAAGCTTTTCTTATTGCTAATGCTAACAACTGCTACTTTCTAAATCAATATTTTACATGGAGGAGTATTTTATATAATTATCTACATAAATAATGCCTGAAAAACTTAAAACTGTTATTTTCTAGTTTACAGTTGATTGCACTTAAACTTCCTTTTCTGAGTAAGTGCTATGCATACTTCTATTATTTTGTTTACAACTTACATTCATAGCAACGTGATTGTGAATTTAGTTTAGTTTCTCAATCCAATATTTTTAAATAACTGAAAAAGAAACTGCTAACAGGTTGAACCAAATTAGTATAAATTACTTAGTTTTGAAATCCAAATTCTAAATTTAAAAAACTTTAATTGATATAAAAATAGTAGCTATTAATTTACTTGTTGTTTTTCTGTCGATTCTATTTAGAACAAGTTCAAACGAATCAGTGATAAAAATATGTAGGTTGAATTAAATTATTAATAAGTATAAAACGTTTATTTAAGATTAATAAATAGACAAATAATTTATAAAAATATAATCAAAGCCTGCCTGTATACGTTCGCAAAGTATCTCAACGCTGCAGGTTAAGGTACACTTCTAACTGATCATTATAGAACGTAAGAAAAATTATAAACGTAAGAATCAGCTCTGTTGTACTCGCGAATGAATCATATATAGTTATTACAATAACAATTATTAAGATCCCAAAATATTTACGATATACAAAATAGAAGCATCTCGCAATTGTCACAATTCTTCCAAGTGTGGCACAAGTACAACAAAAAGCTCTGCAAATCAGATGTGTGAAATAAATCGTTCAATAAACGCAAGAACGACAAAAAACTGATATCGAAGCCCACCGATTACGAGCCGTATTTATTTAAATAGTGAAATTCAATTCATCAGCCCTTTCATTGCCCTCGTCACCTTGATGTCCTTTGAATCAGCAGTGAGAAAAGAACATTTTGAATAACTATCTTATTCACTGTCTGGATGCAGTCAAGTATCAGGCTCGCAGTATCAGAAGGGTCACCCTACTGAGTCTGGATATTTTTGTCCTAGATGCATCTATTTTTGCGCAATGTAATGTGCCTATAAGTTCCGCTTAAAATGCTAATGCATAGGCACGTAGGTACCCAGCGGTATACTTATGTATGCTTACAAGGAGAAGGCATATTCAACCATTTTCGAGAAATCAGCGTTTCAAGTTCACAGGTGTGGCTATAAGAACAGTACAAAACGACTCATTATGCAATAACTGCAGTGGGTGAGTGTGTATTTATGTACTGTTTATTACCACAACCCGTGAACTTGAAACGCTTCTTTCTCGAAAATGGCTGAATATTGCTATTTACTACTTTCACAAAATAAAGTCGGGGTACTTATGTTTAAGTACGATTAATATAAAAAAAATCTGTTTCCCGAATATCACGCCTTCTCCTTGTTAGATCAAGTTCTGCAGAATATATTCCTGCGTCTGCTTCAGTATTACTTTTGTATTATTGTACTTCCTGTCAAATGTATTGATATGATATTTTGCTCTCGAAAATTCACTTCAAAGGCCGCTGTACTAGTTTCACGCCAGTAGCTGAGTTCTTCTCTTTGTCAAGGGTCAGTGGATTCAGGCAGACGAAATAACAAGGTAGCAATTCGAAGTCAACATCATTTATTAAATAAAATACCCAATTGCGAAAATTTGCATCCGTATGTAGTCTGGAGCTCCACGCATATTATTCCATATCTTCCAACTGATCAGCCTAAGGGCACATGAAGATCAAGTGGTGAGAGACAGAGGAAAGCCTCAAGCGTTGGAGTTTGGGGCTGTTCGAATTACTACAGTTACAGCCAGATAGATTAATCTTTGGCAAGAAGTTGGTGCAACGAGGAAGCTGTTGTTACCTGTTTGGTTTTGAGCCACCATACAAGGGCACCGTAGTATAGGATAGGTCTGACAACCGTGGTTTAGAGCCAGATGGTGATCTTAGGAGACAGACTCCATAATCGTCCTATTGCTCTTCGACAGTACGAGAAGGCCATCCTTGCTATTTATGATTTCATTTGTAAATGTTTTCTCCAATTCAACATTTTGTCAAGTATTACTTATTCCCAGATACTTAACTTCATGGGTTATATTTAGTAGAGTGCCTGCTAAGCTGGACATAACTATTGGCGGCAGCTTTCTTTCTCTGTTAAATAGAACAAGAACAAGTGAGAAAGAGTGTTTTTTGCATGAATCCAAGAAGCCTATCATATCAATATTCCTAAATACAGCCCATGTTATGCCATTATATTTAATGCAATTTAGTCTTGCAGACATTTGGCAATTTGAACGCACGTTTTCTGTTAGCGTTGGAATTTGAAATACCGAGAGTGATCCTGGAACGACGATTGAAAGCAGTTGAGTTTTGAGTTGGAAACATTTTTGTTTAGAAGTGCCGTCAATTTAGCGTGGGACGATTTATGTTTCGGTTCCATCATAACTGTGCTACGTGCCGAGTAATTGACAAATAATACTGCTGTAGTTTGGTTTGATTTTTGGCTTCTTTAAGCATCTGTTAAGCAGAAAAGATAAGGGTTACTCGATTACGCAAACTGCTACGAGTTTTCTTTTGGATATGCATGGTGTACGACCATTTCCGTTTTCCTACGATTGGCAGCATCTTTGGTGTTGTGTTTTGACAAGCAGACCCTAGCCTACAAACTTCGATGGATCCAGTTGTGGATTTATTTTGTTATCTGGATGGTCCAGTATCGCTTGACATTGCCAACATCATCTCTCTCATCTCATCATGGTCCAGGCACAGATCTGCAACAATGTTTGTTCGCGAAACATTTCTATCGAGTGTTTTCCAAGAGGAATTTGCAAGTGATCCAGTTCACCTTTTTTGAAGCCAATCGTCATAATACGAGTAGAAGGACGTCTGTCACTTTTATAGTTGTAAACTTACTAGAGCGCTGTACGTAACTGATTTTTAAATTCTTTCTCTTTGTTTTGACCAACTATAAACTGGGAAAAAGTTGTTTTTGTAATCGAGGAAGTTCTATCTGAAAGGATATAATTACTATTTTCATGATTTATACGTAAAGAAAAGCAAATTTTTTTTCGAAAAATCAAGTGGTTGGTGGAGGTGTAATGGATTGAGGGTGTATCAAATGAAACAATAAGTATGTTCTCCGGTTTGTTAATGATAGAATGGATTCATGAGAAGCAATGAAAGTCCACTAAAACAAATAACTAATGATAACTGTACATTTCAACATAACAATACACCCAAACATTCATTAAGGTCTACTTTGATATAACTTTGTAATTTGATACATTATATTATGTGATATGTGAAAAATAAAATTATTATACTGTGGTTATTACCTACTAATCAAAATATTGTGGCGTTACAGGAAGGCATCAGTAATATTTCGTCCGATTTTTTATATTCAATAAATTCCCTTTTTGGTACCAATATTTTAAATTAAAATCAATAATAATAAAAGTCGCAAAATTAAAATATATTAAGGCTAAGCTCTAACAATACAAATTGTTTATCAACAATTTAATTCAATCTGTCGTCTGAAAACAAATTTATTGTTCTAAGCTGTGCAGCTTTGGCATCTACCTGCAGGCAATAAATTTTCACTGCATATTTTGATGCATTCCTGCAGTTAATATATTTTATAAATTATTATGATGTGCATTTAGATGCAAGAATTTCTAAACAATCACCCCTGTTGAACATTCTAAAATATCAACTGAACATGGACTAATTATGAAAAATTAAAACCATTTTGATAGTTTAACTTATGAATGAAACTACTAATCCTCCAAATACTATTATTGTAAATCGTTTAATGTGTTTATTTTTAGATGCCTTAGTATTCAAGTAAGTGATGATGAAAATAGAAAAATTGCCTGGAATGCATGTTATTAAACAAATCTTTGGCGACTCCCAAAGAATTTATTCGCGCATGCTTGGGTCTTTACATTCCATCTGAAAAATTTACAGGTGAACTCAAATTGGATGATTCAAACTTTCTGGCACATTTTCTACATTTGTTTCTACGAGTTCAAAACTTTTACATGCTTAGCTTGTATTAGACCATAGATACACTTTACAGCAAATTTTTTATTAAATAGTCATTCCAAAATGGAATTTATTAAAAATTATATTATTGATTGTGATAATCCTAAAGAAAATCAAGTGCAAATTATTTTAAATGATTGTGTTAACCATACTTCCGAGAGAGACAGGTAAAGACAACAATTTTTTGGCTGTACATTTTAAACATAATTTTAATAATGCAAATTTTTATGTTTTCATGTTTTTAATTGCTTTTAATGCACAAATTCGTGTTTTCTTAATGATTTAAAAATAATCATAATTTCTATGATCTAGTTTTGTTTAAAAATTCAGGAATTTCAGTTTTTTTGTTATAGAAATACAAAGAATGGATAACCAATTTTTTTCTCACTATTCTGCTAATTTTAAAACCTTAGAATATTAGTGAGTTTGTGGTTACGATTTTTTTGTATCATGAAATAATAATGTAGTAGGTAAATAATTATGTGCTTGGGAAAATCATTTAAGAAACAATTTGAAAATTGCAAGAGTAATTTATTAATGTCCCAACGAACGCTGTTTTTGAAATTCCGATAAGGTGAATAACCAAATCGTAAACGATATAAAGAAATTATAAATATATTCCGAAAGAATTTTAACTAAATAACCGACTGTATTCCGACCAGCACTAGTAAAAATTAAAAATTGTAAATTTTCCGATCGCTATCGAATGAATATTAGGAATTATTTCTATCTAACGAATCATTATACTATTTATTGCAAATGTAGACGGATGGATATGCTAAATTTTAATAGAAATTTTAATCAAGGGTTGGAAGATTCACGGATATAAAATAAATAAATATGTTGTTGTTGATCGAAAACTTATGGATTATTGATACTATCATCTTAGTACTAATAGACGTATTCTATTGGTTAGCTATATTTTTTAATCCAAGATTAAATTTTAATTTATGTTTGTGAAACCCACCATAAGACATTTTTTAATGTTGATTCATTTGTCATTTATCAAACAATCGCTAAAATCATTTTTCATTTTCAATTTCCAAGTGTAAAATTCAAATTAGAAAAGTTGAAAAGAATTTTTGAAAATAACTTCTGAAATTTAATATCTAGAAAACAAGAATTTTTGTTTATTATTTAATAAATTGAATTTTTATTAAAACTCATAAGATGTGATAAAATTTTTATACATCACATAAATTAAAAAAATATTCAGTAGCTACACAAAAATTCCAAGAGCATGGTTTCTTCTATAGCACTGGTAGCATTTCTATCATTAAATGTACCAATAAAAAAACAATAAAAGTTTTAAAACTTATATCAAAGATACATTTCCACCAACGTAAAAATATCTTATAAATTTAAATTTAAAGACTCGATGTTTAGTGTTATTTAAAAGGTTTATCACCTTTCGGGAATAATATTAGTTACAGTTGTTTATTATCTCGACTCATTAATTATTATTATTTAATATTAATGAAAATATATTAAAATTAAATTTAGATATTTTTCTTAAGTTGGAATTTGGGTTGCTATTACAAACAAATGAAATTTATGTTATACGCATATAAAAGCAAATTTGATAGTAGGATATTAAAATAAAATGTTTAATTATGTTGACAAATCCTTTGACATCATACAAAAGATATAACATTAAATTGCAAAACAAAACGAGCTTTTAAAGTTCTTAGAAAATGTATTAGCTTTCTTGTTTAGCTGAACGTTTACATTATATTACAGTTTTTTTTAGTTTTAAAAAATAGGTCAAATTTAGCAATCCAAACTATTGCCGCTTACTTCTATTTTCTTTTTTATGATATCATAGTTATTATTATTAGGAACTTTATCACTATATTTTTCGAACGATTAAGGTGCTAGCTTTTCGGTGCCAAAATTTACCGGTTTGACTCTCGTGATATAATACATATCATCTATAGTAGGATAGATTTACTTACTGAATATCTACCTGCAAGCCCAATCAGGCTATATTAAATTACTAATAAACTATTGGCGTTTTACATTATCAAAACGCCATCAGACGGAATAATTTCAAACTCCAGTTTGGACGTAATGTTGTTAGTGATGGTGGCGCCACCAACGGCAATGTAAAACGCGAATATTGTACTTTGTATTGTATTTTTAAAAATATCCTATTCGATTACAGTTGTAATATTCAGGAGGTTATCACCAAGAAAATTATTCCAAAATTTTGATCAATTAGCGTATCTAATAATTGTTCCTTAGGTCATTTAATATTCCTGGTTTGTTAGTTTAAATTAGTTTGGAAAGAAAAAAGGCTAAAAGTGTTAAATCACAAGATCTTGGTGGTCAGTTCACAAGATCATTACCCGTCAATTGTTGCATTATAGCAGTGTGTGACATGTGGCACCAAACTGTTGAAACCGCATCATTTCTAAGTCAATATCATCCAATTGATCCCAAACATTATTTTAAAAATGATAATTGATAACGCTATTTATTGACAGTAAGGGCCTAACCGCATCATTTCTAAGTCAATATCATCCAATTAATCCCAAACATTATTTTAAAAATGATAATTGATAACGCTATTTATTGACAGTAAGGGCCTTCATCATACAGTTAATTTTTGAGGATGCATTGGTTATTCATCCAAGTGAAAATGAGCTTTGTCTGAAAAGATTTTCTTTTTTGTGAAAATTGTCATCAATTTGGAGTTGTTCTAAAGATTCATCAGTGAATATGCAGCGCTTAGTTCTTGAGTTAACTGAATTTTACAATCCAAATCCTTTTCCAAATCCAAATCCTTTTGCAAAATTCGCCATAATGAGGTTTGCGAAATGCCTAATTCTTAACATTATATGAAGTGAATGAAGTTTTTCGAATTCTTCAACTATAAAAGCATATTTTTGAATATTTTTGATCGAAGAGCACGTAATATTGGCATATAAAAGCGAACTTTGATAAAAAATTTGAAAAATTTGTAAGCGTTGTTGATTTGTATTATGATGAAATGCCAAATTTTAATAAATATAACAGTAGCAAAATGTTAAAAACAAGCGTGCAGCCAAAATTTAAAATGGGTGCCTATTAAACTATCTTTTATTATGAATAAAGCAATAACGATTTACATCCAAAAGAATATTTGAGATACATGAATTTCAGTGCCTTCGGTTAGTTCAAAAAGAAATATATGCAGTTAAGTTAATTGTTGAGTTTAGTTGACGCTTTAGAATTGTCATTGATTAATGAATTATGTCAATGACAGCTTGTCAGTGAAATAAAATCTCTTGATATAATTTAAAATATCTATTTGCGCAATTTATGCTGAGAAATGTGTTGATATAAATTTTAAAATTTGTGAAATGGAAAAAAAGCAAACTTACCCTTTCATAATAAAAAATATTAGGGTACGATAACTTATTCATTCCAAATTATAATAAAGAAGTTGAGAATATTCCTTTGAAAAGATTGATTTAATCACATTAACAGAGGATGGTATATATGGCTAAACTTAATAGTAAATTTCATAAAAATACATGACATAATTATTTAAAATAGAAATAATTGAAAATATGGAAAACAAACTCAAAAAATTAAAATTTAATATTAAAAAGTTCTTGAAAAGGAAAGGAAGCAAATAGAGAATGTTTCTTCCTGGAGAATTGAACATAATATTAGCTGGTTGACCATAATAATTCCAATACAAATATAATTTATAGTAGTAGAGAGTGAATTTTTTCCTTAGTGACTGCGGCAGTGCTCAGTTAATGTGGAGTGAGAACGCGTGACACCCAATTCCACCAATTGACACTAACATAAACCGAATATTTTTCGGCCATTGACTTGCAGCTAACGCGTTCAACTGCGAATTTGAGGTACCGAGTTCAAACCCGGAGAAGGATAATTTTTCTTATGGCTAGTCTTAGCACTTCGGAAGGCACGTTAAGCCGGTGGTCCCCTGGGCTAGTGAATTGTCACCGTTAACATAAAAAAGCAGGATACAGGCACATCTGAAGGCTAGTCTAGCAAGCCACCTGATGGATGTAAAATATTTATATGCTCAGAGTTGCTAACACTGCAAAGGAAACGAAGCAGATGTTGGGAAATAACAGGTCTTAAGGTCTACTAGAAGAGAATTCTCTAGAGAATTGCTTCTAGAAAAGGAATAAGAAAAAGATAAATCGAATATAAACCGAAATGATGAATATTCGTTTCTGCGTCGCAGTCACTGCGGAAAAAACATGCTCTACTTACCTTATGAGAAGCCTCCCATTTGACAGTGTAAACAATATGTTATTTTTAATTTAATTATGGACAAACTCAAATTAACATTCTCCAGTTACCCCTGTTCCTGTTGTTATAATAAATGAAATATTACAAAAATATAATCAGTAGAATTGTACCTAATTTAAAAACAACTCCAAATATTTAATTCTTGCATCATTTCTATTCCATCCATTATTCCCAAATTATCTATTTGGAACTGTAACGATGTAATAAAATCAATATAAAACGTATAATAATCTAAGTTAGTCTTTGTAACCGGGGGGTTTGGGGGTATGGAATACTCTCCAAGCAAAATATAGTTAATGGGTTTGCTAAATACAAGTAAAATCTGAATTAACACTCCCATTTACGATGTGGGAAATATAGGTCTTTCTGGTCGAATTAGCATCAACCAATTTTGAGTCATCTATATTCTATAATAAATAATACAGACTGCAAAATTCAAATCTAATATAATAAATATGCTAAAAAGCTCCTCCTCTATGTCAGTTATAGGTTATAAGGCGTCTCTAATTTGGTTCATTTATTTATTACCAACCAAAAAAGGTATATCACCCTAAAAATAAGTACGCGATCTACGAAATATACATAGACAGTGGCGTAACATCAAATTTTAGACCTGGGAGCAAAAGCTTTGACGGGCCCCTCGATTGAGAGGTGTGCGATTTTAAAACAAAATTTTGTCCCAAAATAATACAGTTTAAGGGGATCATTTCTCCCTCTGCCCCCCCCCCCAACGTTATTTACGCCATTGTCTAGTAGTCCATATCTCCCCAGACCCTAGATTGCATACTAATTTCTTCATATTTTAGGGTGTTTATATCCACCCTAGAAAAATAATTTAAAATGAGGTAAAATTAAATTTATCAATTTATTAAAAAATCAATTAAAACATTGCTAAACCAAAACAAATTTATTCCCCTGAAATGGGCGTCAAACCGGGGGGTCTGGGGGGTATGGAATACCCCCCAGGTACACGTAAGCAACAAGCCGACTTATTATATATTAATTATTATATAATTATAATTATAATTGATAACCAAGCAAGTTTGATTCTTGAATTGTCTTCTTGTTGCTTTACATATCAAACGGAATATTTTATACCCCCAGCCCAGCTGGAGTGGCTTGGCGAGTGACAGGATCGGGGTGAAGCTGAAAACCGGATGTAGTACAATGGGTCCGAATTAGAAGCTTATGCGTGTGAGTTTACCTTACTCTTTACAATAAATCCAGACCCCCAAACCCACTTGGCCCTACAATGGTTCCATGTATCAAGTTTGAAGAGAATCATTGGTAACCATGGCAACGACATTTGGTTTTAATAAATAACAAAATAAAATAAAAGCAAATTAACTATTTATTTGGCTTTTCTATCTTCCGCAAAATGCATACCAGAAGGTCTAGGAGAAAATTTGTTGGGAATACCCCCCAGCACAGGGAAGGGTACACAACAATTCGGCACCGGCGGATCTCTATTTTAACAGTCCCCTCATTTAAAAAAATCGTTTCCTAACACTAACCTAAGCTCGACCAGTGGATTCCTGTTGCCGAATTGTCCGTTTCCGACTTACACAGGCGCTTTTTACCCTTGTTTAAGAATTTTTTACTTTACATTGTCTCGGGCCCCTAAGATTTTACGGGCCGTGTTCATTCGCACACCGCGCACACTGGTAGTTACGCCACTGTACATAGATGTATATAAATAGAATATAATGCACTTGATTTGTCACAATCCTCTTTGAGTGATGCCGAATGTCGTGAAACTACAGCTTAAACGTTTGAACGCATTCCTCTGAGTGAGACCGCAAAACCAGGACAACCACATCAATCAAAGTTCTGCCTATGTCAGTTAGTTTCACATAATGAAAGAAAATCTAAATTATTTATTTAAATTATTGAAGTATTATTATAGAATTTAATGTGATTTTTTAAAATTTTCTACTATTCTTATGTTTATTTATGAAAAATAAATAAATATTAAAATTAAACATAATAAAATTTAACTATTTTATGACTTTCTACTAATGTAATAATTATAGTTTTTATTAGAAACTTTTATTTTCAATTACTTAACTCGAAAATTTTATTGGACGAAATAATATTCAAATATAATTTTACGGGCTTTCTGCTAACGTATTTGTAGTCCCAGTCACATTTTTTTACAATTTAAATTGTAATTAAAATTTTGTTTCTGTTTTTGACGAAGGATTTTGCGCAGCGTAATTTTTTTAAATTTGTATTTTTACAATTTTAAAGTTTAATATTACAAGATTTAACCATTTATTCACATTTATTCCGTAAAAACTGAGAATCTCTTTAATCCAGTCAAGCGCGTTGATATTATTAAATTTTCAGAGGAAAATAATGGAGGTGTAATCATGTACAAACAAGGTATAGTGCTACAAAAGATAAATCGATTTTTATGCTTTTAACTTTCGTTCGTAATACTACCAATACCAATAATTGAGCGAAAGGTTAACCATTAAATTAAACATCGTACACGAAAGCTCAATATTATTGGAACGAAAGTTAAAACCATAAAAATCCATTTAGCTTTTCTAGCACTATACAAAAATTGATTTACACTGCGGGGGTGGGGGATGCTGGCAAACTGTCGTACTTATAAAAGTTCTTTTGTGCTTATGATAGGAAACATGGTTAGAAACGATTTAAACGATCCTGCGGGATCGCTGCGACTGAATTTCACTGTAAGTACTACTAACAGATTTGATTAACTGATGAGATAAACCAGACTTTCAGTGATGATCCAACTTTGAATACATTTGAAAGTTTTCAATTAACGTTCATAAATATAAGTCTGAATGTATGGAAGGTTTGAATGAAACAGTTCATTTATACCTACGTGTATTGCTGAGTCCAGGGCCGTTCCTACCGGGTATGCAGTGCATGCCCCGCATGCAGGCGGCAAAAGTAAGGGGCGGCATTTTGGAGAGAGATAAGAATTGTTTTTAGATAGATAGATTTTTTTTTTGCTCATCAGACAATTTCCCGGTTGATTTTTCATAACCCATCTAGCATAAATTGCGGAAAAAATTTCTTGCATGCAGGCGCAATACCCCCTAGGAACAGCCCTGGCTGAGTCAAAGATTAAGTGGCTATTTTGTAAATTTTGGCATGACTGGTTAGACTGCGTCTGCTTCAAAGTTGCCAAAAGCGCATTTACCTGAAAAATGTTTACCACTTACATAATTACTGTTTATGTTTTGTAAAAAACATCGATTTAAGTTACCAAGTTTACAATTTCAACTTAATCAACTTCCATTGTAACTAGAATTTCTGGTTTTGCCTATCGGTTGGCAAATTTACTGCATCGTATTGCTCTTATTTATTTTACTTTTTAACTGAGTTAATACTATCGATTGTTTTCTTTCTCATTCATTGATTACAACAGTTTCGATTACCTGAGATAATATGAACAATTTGGATGTCCATTTTTAATCTATTATTTTTGAAATTAAAATTAAACAAGTACATAATTACTTCCAGCACATAGAACCGGTCATATGAAACTTATAGAACTGAAATCCAATCAAATGGTGCTTAATTATGGCGTAAGCTGAAATAGGTTATAGAAGTTATTTATATTTTTAATAATAATTTTGTTGTAACTTTAAATTCTTGACATATTTTTATATATTTAACCATGGGGTCAAGTATCCATCATTAATTTTGACATGTAACAGGAAAATTTAAAAAAGTTTCATGTATCATTTTAAAATAAATTCAATTTTTGTGCCTGTCCAATTTACTATTTTAAATTATTTGGACCAGGGCTATTATTTAATGACTTATACAAATTAAGATTTTAGTGTCAGTTTTAATATAAAATTATTATTTTTTTTCCAGTTCGGAATTATCAAAGGCGACAGCTTCAAATTTAAATGTTTCAAAAATTACAGACAATTTGTATTTGTGTTCTGCTTTGTCAGCTCACATATCAACACTTCAACTTCTTGGCATTACATGTGTAGTTAATTCTGCAATTGAACTACCGGATACACCGTTACCAGAAAAAACAACTCTATACCATAAAATTAATATACACGATTCCACATATGAAAACATCAAAGAATATTTTGACTCCACATCAGATTTCATTTACAAGGTATGTATCAAAGATTAATCTTCTCTAAAGTCTAAAACATAAAGTTTTTGTTATCCAAAACCTTTTGGTCCCAATAAGTTGTTCCGGAATATACCGGTTTCAATCTTACCAAATTTTAGTTTGAATTAAATTGAACATTTCGAACCATCATACTATTTTCGACCAGCTTAAGAAAAATCCAATTTTTTGTTCGTTTTTCAAAATAGAAATTGCGATATTTTTAGTCCAAATTTTGTGGTTCTTTAATTTATGTAGACGAATAAGTGATTTATTTATAGCAAAATTAAACTATTATAAAAGCATGATAACTAGCAAATACTTGAGTAAGAAAAGCATGTGATTCATTTCACGTTCTTGTCAAACTTTTGCATCACAAATAGGTAAAAATAAAGGTAGGTAAAATATTATTATTAACCTATTTATTTATATTTTCACCTTCAGAATTAGTGAAAAGGTTAAAATAAAATACACAAAGGATATTTTGTATAGATCAATGTCCTATGAAGAAATTGGCAAATAACCTGAAGTTATTTTAATGTAACTTTTTTGAAAAATCAATCAAATAAAATTAAATTCATATTATAGCAGAAATGAATCATCGGAATAAATAATTGTTACACCGCTGTAACATTTTTGAAAGCATTCCAAAGAGTATCATTTTTTGTTAACATATCAGTTCAAGAAAATAAAATATATGAAAATATGTGATATGACTTTAAATTGCTTTGTTTACACACCCATACTCAATAAACTCTATTATCAAAAAAAAAACGATATCCGTGCCAAAAATTTATAATTCTCATGGTGTGGTATTCCAAATATTTAAACTTGCCTTCATCAGCTATAAAAATGAAATTTAAATTTAAATTTAGAACATATCAGCGCAAACACCTGATGTCTTTGCTTGATCTCTGTAAGCGAATAACTGAAGTAGGTAACTTAACTTTTTTAAAAATGAAAAGTAAACTATTTTCAAAAATTTGCAAACAACTTTGTTTTATAACCAATGAGATCGACAAACAAAATTTACTAATCTGCAGACGGGATAATTTAAGCTCTAGGAAATGATTAAATAAAATATATTCAAAATTTATTGGTCTATCTATGAAACTAACATTAATTACGCGATGTTTTGACATATTAAAACATTAAAAAGTAAATTGGTCAGATTGAACATTATTTTATAATTTTATTATTGTAACGAAATGCGTTGAAGCTAATTGTTTATGATGTTTATTTCAATAAATTCAAACCAAAATTTCACAAGCGGACGAGTAGTCCAACTAGGTAATAATTATAAATATTTAAATTGGTTAGTTGTTAACTCGTGATAATATAATAATTTTACGGAGTTAATTAATTTAAATTATATTATATTTTTATCAAGCTTTCAAGCATTTGTGTGCTCTTCGTCAGAATAATACATAATATATTAAATTATTTAAAATATATCAATTAATATAATAAAAATATTACACATCATCCAATAAATAAAGTACAATTTTGTGTCGTTATTAAGAGAATGACGCGACAATACGGCAACCATCCCAAACAAACAGAATTTCCAAAACTGCTCTGATAGTAAATTGTTATTTGTTACTTTTTGAATTCACTTCATTTTAAAAAATGAAATTTTTTAAAACTTTGATAATGCCCCCAATAGCTATATTTTGAGTCGCATAACCTCAGTTGGTGAGTTGGTCAGGATATATAATATAATACATGATAATGTATAATAATTAAAAATTCTAAAAAATATTTGCTTGCTTATTATGCACCACCGTAATGTGTAAACAATAATTGAATAATTCATTTTAATATGTAAATTTGTTATAAAAATAACAATTTTAAATAAAATTAAATAATTTATTTTGTTTATGTCGCTCAAGTTGCAAAAAAAATTAAATTTGAATTCCTGTTTCAGATAGACGCTTCAGGTGGAAAAATACTGATCCATTGCACCGCTGGAGTCAGTAGGTCAGCGACGTTGTGCATCGCCTATTTAATGAAACATCATGGCCTCTCTCTGCTTGACGCTTACAACTATGTGAAATTACAAAGACCTATTATTAGACCGAATTGTGGATTTTTTAGACAGTTAGTAGAATATGAAAGAGTATTGTTTGGCTATAACACGGTTACCATGGTTCATAATAAAATGTTAAATTTAGAAATTCCAGATGTTTATGATTCTGATTATAGAGGAGTAAATTGCTTTAGAAAAAAAGGTAATGTTCGTCATATTTAAATGAAATTTATTACCTGTAACAAAGGAAACTTTTTTAACTTGGGTGGTTATTTTGCTGATGGTAAGCTGAAGCTCATCAGCAAAACGCCAACTTTTTTTTTACAAAGAAAAAATAATGTTTCTTGAAAGAATTAACAGAAATTTACAGACTAAAGTGGTAAATTAAAAATGTTTGAATGTAAAGTATTATTTTATTCTTAACCGATTAATTAACCAAGGCAACAAGAATAACTAATATTGTAAAACCATTTTGTTACTTTCTGAATTTGAGGGGTATTCCGTAACCCCCAAGACCCAAGGGTTTCACAGCCGCTTCTTCACATTTTAAGGGTTCTTTTAGAAACCTTTAAAAGAACACATTTTTGATTTACCTACACTTAAAAAATTTAGATTAAGTATATCGAATTAAAATTATTCCAAATTTGTAATAATTACGATTAATACTAATTTATTATTATTTGTATGTCTAAATAATTACCATTAAGATAATTAAGCAAAATAAGGACCAAAATGTTTTTATACTCAGTAATGTTTATTTATAAAATGTATGTGAAATTAACAAATAAATTATTGAATAAATTGACTACTTTCTAGGAACGGGTAGATATTTCCTTTTTGATGAAAATAATATAAATTATTAATTCTAATCATTCCCCTAAGTTTTCCAAGTTCTCGAAGTAATGTAAATTTGTGCTTAAATTTATTAACTAAGACTAAAGGAATTATAATCAGATATTAAACTATTAAATAATGATGATTTATCAAATTCACAGTAAAAAAGTGGAAGAAAGTTCATAATTATCCAATAAATTAGTGTTACGCGAGCCTTAATTTGTCACATAGTTGGCACCCACCTTTAGAAAATATTTTAGATCATAACCTCAAAAGTTCTTTACGATTAATTTTCTTGTGTATTCGCAATCTCGTAATTTTAATTAACACAAATACAATGGGTATCAAAGATTTTTTTAGCGATGATATTAAAAAAGTCCACAGCTCGATAGGCAAGTTCATCAAAGTTAATCTAATGGAAGAAAGACAAGAAAGTGGTCACATTTTTGTGATAGATCCATTAAGTGAAACGTTGGTTCTTGTTGTAAAAGAAGCAGACAAATCAAAATTTGTAATTATACCCAGACATGTAATTCTCGATGTGGAGGACTCATCCGAACCAGTATGTCATGATTTGTTGGTTGTTGACGAACCAAAAGAATTCGATTTGGATGAATTGCAGCAAAAAAGGGATTTGCTGAAGGCTTGGTTTGCAAAAAGAATGATTTTTCTCATAGAAGACGGTTTGAATCTCATTCTAGGACCAAATGTAACTATCGAACCTCCTTATGCTACCGAGAATATTTTGGTTCATAGCACCGTTGCCTTAGAAAATATGAAGAAAATCATTGAGGAAATGCCCTCAGACTTTCAAGCATGATATTATAAAATATTGTAACTTTTTAGACTGATAATGCAAGATTGTGATAATTTATTAGTAAGTTCATTTTTTTTTATTGAGTGCATTGCAGTATTGAATTCTTAAGGTCAGCGGATGTGTATTTTGAAATCATGTACAAATTTTTCAATTAATATAAAAGAATAAATGTTTAATTTATATTAAAATAAAATTAAATTGTCGAGTTTTATAGATCATATCCAAATCTCTAAAAATTCAAAGCGTATAAAAACTATGGTAGAACTGTAGTTCATTCTTGAATTATAAGGGCAAGTAATAACATAGATTATTATCTGTGGTAATAATAAGATTATCAACGAGGAATTGGCTCACTCAATATTTTGAATGGAGCATTCCATATCAAATCAACACACTAATTTTAATGACCATCCCAGATTTTGATAAAATTTGCTATATGTAAATAGGCTTTTTACATATTGTGAAACTCCACATAGTATCCTTAATGGTAACTAATTTAAGTAGTATTAGCGGTGTAATTATTGTTAAATTTGAACAAATCGGAGGCTGTATAAGTAATTAACTAATATGAACCAAATTGATTTAAAAACACAATTTCCAATATAAACAACGTAAAATGCCAATGTATAACTTAGCAGATGTACTACCTATGTTGTTCAATTATAGCGCCATCTATAAGTGGTGTAAAACAAAATAAAAATTTTTATTTAAATATCTCAAACGGTTTCCAAAATATCGCCATGTAAAGTTTTCAAAAAATGGCTGCATGCATTTTTTTAATCATTTTAATCATATATAATTATAATATAATCTGCTCTCCTAATTAAGCTAAAGGGTGAAGGCACGAGAAACTAATCCAGAGTAATATATTAAATAAGTATATTAATGAAAAGTCGACGGGATTTGATAAATAACATCACGATTAAAATGATGCGTTTAAGGGGGGGATTAATCCCAAATCTCGATTAGCTTGACCAAAAATCGATTTTAAAGTTTACAATTTTATGCAGAAGTCGACCAAAATCACTGTATTCTGTTACCGGTACTACGTGTGCATTCACTTGGGCTTCAAGGTGGGCGTGGCCAACGACCGTGTGAGAAGTAGTCGTACTTAAAATAACACAGTTTCTGTTTTTTTGGCTTAAATTTGCCAATTTTTAGTGAAGTGACATCTCAAAGATCTACATTTTCTAATATCCCGGTTGGGGTGGTTCTCGGGTTTCAGGGATGTTTTTAATGGGTGGACTGTAAGCATAGTTCTTGGTTCTTCTAATTTCCACATTTAGGTTATTTGTTGGCCCTGGGGTATATTTTTAATGAGTTTAACTGTCTTATGTTGATTTAAATTTGTAAAATCAAGCTAATATTTATAAAGTTCTGCGTGGGTGTCGTAAACTGCGGGGGGGGGTAACCTTATAGTTGTTGCTAATTCAACGTCGTTAAATGCCAGTTCATGTAATTTTTAATTTTTTTGCCAAATGTAGGCCTTATTTTCAATGAAGCTCAAAATTTTTGTTTTATTATTGCTTTTTTGACCATTTACCATCATCCTGCCTAGGGCTGGGCGATTGTTAAATTTAACAATCGAAAATCGATTGTGTAAAAACAATCGATTATATCGATCAATCGATTAATCGGAAAATCGATTAATCGATTAATCAAACAATCGAATAATCGAACAATCGATTAATCGAAAACAATCGATTAATCGAAAACAATCGAATAATCGAACAATCGATTAATCGAAAACAATCGAATAATCGAACAATCGATTAATCGATTAATCGAAAACAATCGAATAATCGAACAATCGATTAATCGAAAACAATCGATTAATCGAACAATCGATTAATCGAACAAATGAACAATCGATTAATCGATTTTTCGATTAATCGATTATTTCAAAAATTTTAATCGATCATCGATTAATCGATTAATCGATTAAATAATCGATTAATCGAAATAAATTCCCAGCCCTAATCCTGCCACCTGAAAATGTTTAAATTCGTAGATCTTTTTTTCATGCTCTCCCCAGCTAAAGGTCTATGTGATGGGGTTGGCAGCTCACAAGGAAACCGCCAACACTGATCATCACCGATTTGCACTATTATTAACATACCTTTTGGTCATAATTAGTTATACATAAGATGACAATTTAAGCTCCCTTAAGAGGAATCCTTAAAGTTGGAAAATACACTTTCGTAATTCAACGATATCTTGCTTATTACTCAAGAAAATTGCACAAAAGTATATATTTTTTAAAAGAGGACACTTGGACGCATACTACTGTGTTTTCAAAACTTTTTTTTTCAAAAAATTTGAATTTAAAAAAAATAAAAACACAGTAGTATGCGTCCAAGTGCCCTCTTTTAAAAAATATATACTTTTGAGTAATAAGCAAGATATCATTGAATTACGAAAGTGTATTTTCCAACTTTAAGGATTCCTCTTAATTCAGCCAATTTGGAGAAAATCGATTTTAAAGAACGAATTCGTATGATTACTGTATAATTTGCATTATTTCAAGGTTAACAAGGTATTTCTTATGGAAAAATGATGAAAAACGATGGGTAGCATACTCGTAGTGCAAGTCTACAACGTCCATATGATAACCAAATACTGATCCCCATCCGGAAACGTATCCTATCGAAAGACAAGGCATAGCTTGGTACCCACCCAAGATGATGATTTGAGTTGCATTGCTACTCACGAATACTGATCAGTGATCACAAATCAGGCTGCTATGGCACCCTTTTATCTACCTAAGTCCTGTTCCAAGTAAGCTATATGCACACTTTCGCGTGGTGTCTCTGAAAATTCAGTGATACACACTGGAGCAAATTGTACATATCGACAAGGCTTGCCCACGATGCATGTATGTCCAGCATTGGATGTGGGTACCCTTAAAATGCTACTAAGGTACGGAAAGGTAAGAACGGCTAACCCGTGAAAGCAGTGTAAACGCTTGTCAGGGAGGATGAAGGGCGTGGGGTACAAAATCTGTCTTCCCCTCTTCTTCTTTATGAGCTTTTTTTTTATTTACATTCATTTTTGAATATAAACACTCTTCAAGGTCTTAGAACTTGAAGGTTTACGCCTTACCATTTTACACTCGTCTATTGCGGTTTGGAATGGATCCTATAGTCCACCTTCCCCATTACCGATCGTAAAGCACCTAACAGCGCAAGCTTAATAGGAGGAATTCGAAGAGTAAAACGGGAGGCAGAAAGTTCAGGCGCTGCGACCCTCTCAAGCCACCAATGCCAAAAGGTCAGGGAACCTAAAGGGCAATGACCTTAACACATGACCTGACATGGAGAGGAAGTTTATGCCCAAATGGAAACCGTAGCATGCAAAAGGACCTAGATCTTAACCCACGACCCGTTTCGTGGCGCAGGAGGTTAATCCTGAAGTGGCTAGCTGAAGTCAGGAAAATTCCTGTTAAATAATAGCTTCAAGCAAGGACTGACTGCGCGATAGGGTAAGCAAGAGCAAGGAGAAATGGTCGCTAACTGAACTCATCAAAGAGATGAACTCTGGGATCATTAGTATTATTGCATCTATTATGCTGGCCTAAGCTGACCAAAAATGTGTTAATAAGGCTACTAAAAGGGCAACGGCCTTATGACCAAAAATGTGTTAATAAGGCTACTAAAAGGGCAACGGCCTTAACCAATGACCATCTCATGGCGTTGAAGGTTCTACCCTAATGGAACCAACTCCTGTAATCCACAACCCAAAGGTTGGATTAACTCATGATCAAATCATGGCGTGGAAGGCTATATCTTGAGGAACTAGGATGGGATAAAGACTTTAACCCATGATTTTCGTGGTGTAGGAGGTCAGTCCTGGAAGGGTGACTCTCGTACTTATTGTAATACTTAGAACCCTAAAAGACCTGCCCGTATGGGAACTAGGACGGGTTAAAGACCTTAACCTATGGCTTCTATGGTGCAGGAAGTCAGTCCTTGAAGGAAAGTACTTTTGTACTTATTGATGTATCATAGCGCTCCAATCAGAATCTAATCAATTCTTTATGGTTATGTGACGTTTCGCCCCCACCGTTTCGCCCCTGCCGTTTGGACCCCACCGTTTGGCCCCTGCCGTTTCGATCCGGGACGTTTCGCCCCCTAAAATAATAAATAAATTAAAAGTCGATAAAAAAGGTAATTTTAAAATGCCCAACAAATAATCCATATTATCTATCCTTCCATAACTTTCTGCGATGTTTTTTTATTCTTTTTGAAATTACACTATTGTATGTTTTGTTGGGGTCGTTCAGTGTTGCCTCAGTGGAATTGCGCCTTAACATCTAATAATAACTGTGAAATTTCATATCTCTTTAGAGCCTGTTCTTTTTTTAAACTTTTAATAAATTGAAAAATGTTTGGAAATAAATTTCTGCAAGTGCTTTGAAAACCGCGATGCCAGCCTTCGATGTGATTATTCGTCCTGAGACTATCATTGTTCGGTTATACAGGGTGTTCCGTTATGAGTGGTCCAAACGGTAATTGGTGAAGGGTTGGACTACCCTCTATCAGAAAATCAAAAAATAAGTTTAGTAAAAGTGTCATGGTTTTCGAGATATTTGAGATCAAAGATTTTTCTACTTCTCATATTACTTTTTCCTGTATAAATCTACAAATGAAGGATTTTTTTATTTATTTTTTTTGTGAATGTCTCTGACTTTACGTGCTACAAGACGTAAATCAAAGTTTTTCAAAATTCTCATGGGATTAGAAAAAAATAAAATAATCTTATTAGAAATTTTCAACCTTACAAAAAATCATTGAGTTTTGAGCATCATGGTTGAAAAAAAAGATATTACAACCTGACTGCCCATGATCTTAAAAAGTTTTAAATGTTGTGCAGAATAAGCAAAAAAATTAAAAAAATAAATTAGTCCATAAACCAAAGAGTTATTGCTATTTTATCAACGTCATCATCAATCTTTGATCTCAAATATATCGAAAACCATG
Organism: Rhagonycha lutea; assembly: GCA_958510855.1. Classification (NCBI taxonomy): domain Eukaryota; kingdom Metazoa; phylum Arthropoda; class Insecta; order Coleoptera; family Cantharidae; genus Rhagonycha; species Rhagonycha lutea. Next base: position 87,216,056 of record OY294036.1, read on the forward strand.
ACATTTTTACTAAACCTATTTTTGTTTTTCTGATAGAGAGTAGACCAACCCTTCACCAATTACCGTTTGGACCACTCATAACGGGACACCCTGTATACATTCCACATTTCAATAGAAAATTGAGGAGCTCGTCTATGTGTTCTGTTTCTTCGTCCTATGTAACAGTCTTCAAAATAATCCACAATGGGCAGTGCATCTTGAGGAAAATTTTCGTCTTCTACGAGCGCGTCGAATTGGTCCGCTACTGATTCCACTGGGATGAAAGCGAGCGCAGCTATTTTTCGAATCCATAGAGCGAATTGATGTGATTGATTAACCCCTAACCCTAACATAACTCACCAATAGAGGAAGTTTATTAACGGTAATAAACGTTTCAATTTGTAATTGCTATAATAAGGGCCGTGCCCAAGGGGGGGGGGGCAATATTTTAGGAAGTTGGAAAAAAGTTGGATTTGAATTTAATAAAGTTGGAAAAACCAACAATAGGCGACGCGACATAGACAATTACAGAAAGTTACAGCATACTAATTGAGTATTTTAATTTTTACCAATTGAATTTTTGCTGAATCTGTATCCTTTTTTTAAATAAAAACAAACTAAGTAATTATGTTTTACTTTTGTATGTATTGTTGTTTTTTTTTGTAAATAAATAATAAAGTAAATAAATAAATTAATTTACCAGCTTAAAAACAATAAATTAATCTTTGACAAAATATAATACAAAAAATTGTTTACTTGTTATTAAAAGTAAGCTTAAAATGGTCTTAAACGTGACCAATAGTAGAAATTAAGGCTAGGATATTACAGTGTACTCGTGGTAATACGTAGTTAACTTGAAAACGATTTGATGGATTGCGATCAAATTTTTAGATTAGGTGTATGATACCTTAAGGAACATCCGCTCCTATTTCTTTTTTTTTAATTAAATTTTTTTTAATTAATTTTTTCAAAATAGCCCGTTTGTAAATTTTTTTGAGAAAATCAAGTTGGTGGAATTAATTACTTATAAACAATTAAAATTGAAAATGGAAATAAAAATTTGCCAGACTTAAATCGGACACTAATACGTAGTCATCTCGAAAACGAATAAATGGATCACTTTGAAATTTTGAGGTAATATTTATAATACCAATACGAAGAGCGCCTCCTATTTTTAAACATAATAATTTTATTTATAACAATAATAATAATTTTAATATAGTAAATAATTTATCAATTAATTAAATTTCTTTAATTGAAATAATATATAAGCGAAAATGAATTCATATGTAAATTTTTGAAAGTTTATTTTACCTAAAACGTACTAAAAATGTAATTATAATAATAATGTACTGGATACTCCCACCAAGATCAAATTCAAATATTTAGTTCAGCTAGTAATATGCAGGCGAAACTAATTTTAAAAAATTTTGCCTAAGAGTTATCTGTTTTACCAGCACATTTTACTTGGCGCGTGCGCTTGAAGGTTAAATGCAAGTTGATAAGATTGTTCTTATGTGTAATACAAGTAGTCATCAACCTACGGCAGTTCGCACTTACGATCTTGTGTTTGTCTCTTTCCTACTAAGCATATTAGAGAACTAAAACCAACAGTTGCGGGTATTTCTCGACGGATGACTAGGAATTTATTTCGGTCGAGGAATGCTATACATTCGAATGTAATCATTTTGATAAACCGTATTTTTTTTCTAATATTTTATTTAATTAGGGTTACGCTAAATAAGCTTTTGTAATTTTTGCTACCTTGGCAGTAGGTAAGTGTATATTTTCATAATTTAAAATAAAATGAGTCTGCAAAGTAATTGCTTACACTAAAATAAAATAAAACAATTTATTTACGAAAATTGTTTCGAAGGGATTAACCACTTTTTTTTCAAGTATCAAAGCCACATAAGTAAAAGTTAAACAGATTGTAATCAAAACTATATCGTAAACGATACGGCTTATCATTTCTAAGATATGTATGCACAGCTAGTCAAAGCCTTGTGCTATGCGCTAAATAATTTCGAAAATATTTAACCTTCATCCGCTCGCGCCTATAAAAGTTACACTTCCGATCGCGTATGCGGCAATTTGATGGCCGCATATGATTTTTATCGTTTTCATGAGTTTTTCTTCATTCAAAGTGCATGATTTAAATTGTTTAGGACTTATGAACTCTGACATAACATTACAAGTACATGTTTGGACAAAAAAATCTATATTAAAATTTAAAATCAAAGTTATATTTAAAATTTAAAAAAATTACAGGAAACTTAACTTAAAAATTCAAAATGTACTGTAATCGTTTACTACACTCAATTTGTAATAATATTTTATTTCTCAAAATATGTCTCTAATTTATTATTTTATATTTACTAATATTTTCTCAGTAAAACCAACATTCGAGTATTGATAAAAAGTTACGTTATCGATTGCGCTATACGGCAAATTGGTCGCATTAAGACACCTAGGGTAGTTTGTGGCTGTACTGAACCGGCTGATGGAGCTTTCTTATCAGAACACGAGCATGGTCTATTGGAGGAGATAGTAATTAGAGAATACAAGCCCTTCCCACCCCTCCCATGACGCTCTGGAAGAAAATGGGAGAGAAAATTTAAAAATGCGGCCAATTTGCCGCGTACGCGAGCGGATGAAGGTTAAGAAAACATTTTGCATGTATCTGTCAGATATACCGTGACCTCGGGAGAGGGCTAAAGAGTCTATGAATGAATGGAAACAGACGTCTTTATTTTTCTCGATTGATTAGATGAACATTGAACAAGTGATAACTGATAACAATGTCCGTCGTTGTCGGCTTTCTATAGATATTGAATTCTAATGAGAAATCCACGTTCCTAGATAAGCTAACGTCCAAGAAATGTCCCTTTCTTCCTCCATTTGTCGTAAATAAATAAATTGTTTTATTTTAATTAGTGTAACAGTGTAAGCCAGGCCCGTTGAGCAGGCCAGCTGAGCAGAGTGCGGCTGAGAAAGATAGTAGGACTGTTTACCGGACACTGCTGTCTTAACAAACACCTTAACGCAATAGGTGTTGTGGAAGATCCTACATGTAGATTATGCGGGATGGAGGAGGAAACTCCGCACCACATACTATGTGTATGCATAATTCTAGCCCCTAAACATCTTGATTGTCTATATCCGACTCTCGGTGAGATAAATCAGGTTCCCATAGGTCGAATCCTCAATTTTATAGAGGATACAGAACTATTGGAGTAAAACACGGAACGCGGGTGTTATGTTCCCACCATAACGGAAATGCAACAATCTTACGAGGATGGCTTTCCCATAAAGGTTATGAGCCTGGGACTGCACAAACAAACTGATCTAATTTCAAATTATTGTAAACTAGTTAGTAAGCATTTGTTAGAAATAAAACTTTATGTAACGTAAAAGTTAAAGCAGTTCACATGCAGTTCACATGTAGTTCACAATGAGTTCACATTGTATTGTCAAGCAGCTAAAATCGTTGTATTTTCAATACAATAAACGTTTGAAAAAACTCGAGTTTGAGTTTTTTTTGAGTTCTTCTTGGGCACTAAACGTAATTCGGGGTACAATAAGCCAGGAGCTTCAGTGCAAGTGGTTCGAAAGAAACACACCCGTTCAGCAATAATAATAATAAGCCAGGCCCGTAGCCAGATCGAAAATAAAGGTAGGGCAAACGGTTTGTATGGCTGGGCAAATTTTAGTGTTGCGGATGCGAGATGGATTCGTGGGAATTTTTTAAAGCGCCGCAGGCGAAAATATTTTAAATTTCAAGGTCAACGCGATTTAAGAAAAGTTATATTATCGTATTATAATGGTATTATCGCACAGCCACACGCCAGGGGCAAATGGGCTATCAAAATTTATGGTCGGTGCTCGGTCGGTGGGCCAAAAATGCAATGTCACAGGGGGAAAATGCCTTTATTTGGGGACCCCTCTCCCCCTTTGAAAAAAATTTATTACATGTACCCTGCGTTCGAGGAGAAGCTACTTTCGCTACCAAACATTTCTTTTCTTCCTTCTTTCAAGCTTCGAGACGCTTCCAAACGCTTTGGCTCCGCCTTTTTCAGTCGCTACAAACATTTTGATGGGGAGCCAAAGCGTTTGGAAACGACTGGAAGCTTGAAAGAAGGAAAAAAAGAAATTTTTGGGAGCGAAAGTAGCTTCTCCCCGAACGCAGGGGTACTGTGATGAATATTCAATTCTGCGAATTGTATTTGAAAGCATATAAATAAAAAAATTCTTGTACAAAAAGGACCAATGTAGAATGGGAAAATTTTCTGTTAATCTATAGTTACATATTTTTATTTTAAAAGGTCGGGCAAACATCCTTAAAAGGTCGGCCGTTGCCCGACCTTGCCACCCCATGGCTACGGGCCTGTGTAAGCAATTACTTTGCCGTATCATTTTATTTTAAATTATATTCATAATGCTTCACATCAAAAAATGAATCACGAAAAACTTCGTTGATTGTATATTTTCAAATCAATAATTAATATACAATAATATAAATAGCAATAATTATTTATTGTATGTTATCAATAAACATGAATAAATAAAAATATAAAAGAAGAATTAAAATTAAAAGCCAAAAAATTATTGGAGTCTTGTTTGAATTGTAAATTCAAAGGCGTCTTTATTAATTGCTTGTGTGTGTACATTTCACGAATACCTACATTATCTCTTATGTACGTTTAGTAATTTTATCGCTTCTTAGAAATTTATTTCAATGTCCTGAAAAATCTGATACAAAAAGAGAGGGAGAGACTTTTGTGAAATAGATATATTATTAGTAAAAAGTAAAAACAACATAAATTCTGTATAAAAATAGATTTCTTTATTTGAGCGGCGACATACTTTAATGAAAAGTTGAACTAAAAAATGCATGTTTATTGTGTTGCCTATCTATTTAATTATAAATTCACAATCCTATGCGCCACCACACGAGCCAAAACGAACTCCTGCTTGGCGAATTCCAGCCTTAACACAAAGTGTGAATGTAGTATAAAACGAAACTTGGAGGCGAAACGGTGGGGGCGAACCGGCGGGGGCGAAACGGTGGGGGCAAAACGTCCCCATCCCATTCTTTATACCATTTCTCAAAATTAGTGTGCAAGATTTCAAGTCAATTGGTGTACCTACGTGTTTTTTCGTAATCGTACCCGAAAAAACTGTCGACGCTCACATCTAGACATTGTTCCAAAAATCGTCCACGATCAAAATTATGCCTTGGAATCGAAATTCTGATGTGCCTTCGCGAAGTTGGTTTTTGACTCGATTACACTAATTTCCTTTACTGCGTGAATGGGAAAGTAAAATTGAATTGGTAAAAAAATAAAACCATGAAAAATCAATATAAATACTTACACGCAATACTGATATTTTGTATCGTCATTACAATATTTTCATGTTTATGTTACATGAGTTAATGCCATTTATAATTGAGTATTGAAATTAGGTAAACAATTTCAAAATTTGAAAATCAGAAATCAATATCATACACGGGCAAATATAATCTATACGACATAGGTACATAATATATAATATAGAATCGAATATTAAGATCATTGGGTGTCGACCCAAAGTACTAAAAATTATGTGTGTCCCTCAAGTGAAAAGCAGAGCAGCGGTATGATTACCGATGCTTCTGGTGTGCTTGTTTCAAAATCATTTGCTTTGTATGGTAATCGACTTATCTATTTATCCAATCCTTGCGGTATAACAAACATCTGCTCAAATCCATGAAATGTTTCGAAAATAATTCACCAAATAGTTGATTTCATAACGGATTCCTGAGTTACTCAAATTCAAGTTTTCTCATCAATGTTAGTCATGTTTTTCAATTAGATGCTCCTATTCATTTTGGATATCATAAAATTTCAAATTGGAAACTTATGTAACCTAGAGGCGAGAATGTAGGTTTTGTTACCCAGGTATGCTTAATCTATTCGCGTTCGATCACTTCCTTGCCTAAAGCCTAAAACGAACAGTCTAAAATTATCCATCACGGAAGAAAGAGAGAAGTTGTTATCTCATCTCCCAGGACTCATTAAATGTATTATCAATATACTATATTAAAATGTAGTACTAATCCATAATTTCAATAATCCCACAGAAATTGTAATATATCAACGTCACTTAATTTAAAAATAGAAAATTACTCAATATTTATAGCAAACAATAAAGTCTTGTTGATTGCTGAATAATGTTCGAAATTATTTCCAATTTTCCAAGGTATTTAAGTGTTTGATCGATTAATATTAGGGACTATTGCTTGAGTAAAGTCTCGAAGGGTTTTCAGTCGTTCAAACAACCTAGCCTTCAAAGAACGGATCAAGTTGTCTATAAAAGGCGTGAAGCACATAAATATACAAGTCGACGTGTAGTTAAGCCGCAGACGTTGCGTATATTTAATTCTATTTCAACTTTTGTAAGAGAAATTTGAAATATTTATATTCCCAATGAAATAATAACATCAAAATTTTAGTGTACATTTTATTTTATAACATAATTAGGAGTTTTATTTAATTCTATGTGACATTATATAAATATAGCATAGATAACTCTAAATACGTTTAATATGAAAATAAAAAAAATTGTATAGTACTTAACTTCTAAAATTTACCAAGCAGAAAAACTAAGATTTGTACTTGAATCTTTCGTTTTTGGTTTATTTAAATCGTTAATATTAGAACATGATTCTAGCTGTTCCAATGCGTCTAAGAAATGCTCAATTTTTTCTAATAAATTTGTAGCAACGTTTGCAAATTCATCCCACACTATGTACTCTTGAGTTTCGTATATTTCCAATTCTTGACTGGAATCTGTTATTCCAAACAATCTCTCTTCATCTAAGTAAATAAAATTGCACTTTCAAAATAATTGAGTATCCTCACTTGTCGAACTTACCCAAATAATCAGACAAAATTCCAAGCAACTGCTGGATTTCCGAATCAGACATCAGTTCGTACAGATTATTACTATCAATGCAAAAATTCCATATAACCTGACAAATTAGCATACTAAGTGGCCAATCATACTGACCATGAATATTTAGAATTTTAATCAACTTTGATAGTCCATTACCATTTTTAAACAATAAACGATTTTTATTATCCGCCATTAAATTGACAAAAACGCCAACCGTTGTTTTTAATAGCATCACTTCGTCTAAAAAAATATCCGTTTTAAAAGAGACGTTAAAACTCGACTTTTCTTACCTTTATCTAAAACGTTAATCAAGTTTCCAAAAATATTACTCTCTACGACGTAACTTCTGGTAATTTTGGATCGGGATAGATTTCCTAATATTCTTATTGCTTCAGTTACGCAATCCCCATTTTTGCAGCTTATATATTCGGTAATTGCTGAAGTAATAAAGAATGTAAAAAGAATAATAAAGGTTCCTGATTTTCAAACTAAACTAACCTTCCATAATATCGATTTGTTTGATATGAAAAATGTCTTTGTCTAAATTAAACGAGTAATAGTAAGATAAATTATTTAAAGTGCTTAGAACTGATAACATCAGTTCGTCGTTCTTTTTGAATGGATTGCTTATCAAAACTTTGAGAAATTCGTCTATCAAATGAATTCCATGTTTTTCGTTCATCAATTTTCCTATGTCAGTGTTTATTGCCAAATTTGCAATAATTCGAATGATCTGTCAAAAGATTTCGGATAAACGGATGTGGTTTAATGAAAACAATATTCACCTTTATCATAACATCTCCACAGTTATTGTCAACATCATTTCCGTTGTCAACTTTTAAGGAACACGTTTTCAGCGTCCGTTCTAAATAAATTCTCCATAAACTCATAACACTTTTAATAGAATTTCTTTCTTGATAAAACTGCAAAATAAGAAAGTTATAAAATTAGCAAAAAAAATAGAAACTTTTTTGTTACCTTAATCCGGGAAGTATCCAATTTGGCAAGAATATTGCCTAAAGTATAAGCCAACCTAACAATAATATCCTCATTTCCGGGATATTTTTCAAATAGAGTTACAAAAACTTTAAAAATGTTTTGGTATTCAACAATTTTATAACAACAATTATCATTTGATGATACAGCACTGCAAGAATTAAAGCAAAATTAAATTTGAATCTGTTGAAACTTTCAAATTACCTCAAAATTCTTGAAATGTTACTAACAATATCCAAATTGGAAGAAAACAAATCTAAAGTTTGACACAACTGAAAAATGGATTCAGTAGCATCAAATTCTTCGTAGATATTTGAATCCGATGCCAAATTACGTAAAGCTCCCGTTAATTGAAAAAGTGCGTGTTCCGTTTGTTCGGGGATCTTAATTTTTTCCAATTTCTGTTCAAGGAAAAATAGTATTATTTTTGTAATTGGAAAGCACTTAATTAAAGCATACCGCAGTGTTTATAATTTTAATGTGCAAAACCATTAACGCTAAAATACCCAAATCCATAATTTTCTTTAATAGCTTCGAGTTCATGGTTAAAAATTTTACTGAACCATAACCGTAGACGCAAGCTTCCCCATCGTCTAATGGACTGCATCGTCCAAGTGCAGCCACAAATAAATCTGAAAAGTTATTTATTAGACATCGTTCCATCAGTTTTAGCAGAGGTTTGTATGGGAGATTTGTCTACTGAAATGTAGGGGAAGTATGCCTGTGATGGCACTTCAGGTATTTCTCAAAATAATTATTTTAAGCTGTTTTTGATTGATCGATTGTTTAATATAAGAATGATTTGATTAACAAAATATATAGTTTACTTTGTGCGTATACCTGAATTATTCCTATGATGGTATATTATGATACTATACTAAACATAGTAAAGAAATTACAAAATTTACAAGAATCTGTCTACTTTAAGAAGTTTTATCATGGATTAAATTTTACATCAAACGTGAAAATGTAAAAGTCTTCAAATAAGTTTTCTTTTATTACAATTCCAAGGAAAGGTTAATGAAACTTGAACTTATAATAATTAATATATTCTAGACAGCTTTTTCATTTGAAAATTTCGTGACTTGTCAAGCACACCTTGTATGTTTCGAAATTTGATTAGAGCTACTATAGCATTTAAAAGGAACTCAAATATTTACATCAGTCAATTAAATTTGAATTTAAGAGTCACGGAAGAACCCAGCAGGATTTCTTTTGAATTTAACCCCAAGTTCATTCAAAACTGTATCGACTTTTTGCAAGTTCATGGATTAACCGCAAGATTCCACCAGGGGAAAACATTTGAATGACTTTTAATATAAAAATTACATCGTTGTTTGAATTTGCAATTCAATTCGGTAATTTTGCTCTGATTGCTTTTTATTATTTTCCATTTTTGCTGCATAATAATTTTCAAAGAAGTATGTTTAGAATCACGCAAATGGGAGGAATCATGAATAATATTTTAAATATAGTACTACACCTAATTTTTGAAAAAGAAATTTATCTACTCTGATCCTCTTACATTAAATGTCCAAAGTTTTCTTTAATGTTAGAAAAACTTTAGCTGAGTTAAGCAGAAAAATTGAAGGTGCTATTAATTTTAATATTAAATGGTGTAACATCGTAAAGTTTCTTATACATTTACAGATCTAGAGAAGACAAAGAAACTTCGATAAAGATTAATATGTTTTGATTGTATGCATAGGCGGAGTGCTTTGGCACTTTCCTTATTCCCAAATAAATTTTTATCGATCGTACTTTGATGGAAAAACTAAAGAAAAACTAATGAAAGAATTTCAGAATCAGAATATTAAAAATATTCTGACTGGTTCGTTTAATCTCACTTCCAATTTGGGGATTATATTTTTTGATAGTTTCATAAACAGAATGTACAGCAAACAAACTTTATATAGTCCAAAATTTTAATTAGTAATATGGGCGTAAAGGTAAACTGTGATGTGATGGAATACAAATATTTTGACTTTCATTTTCATGTTCTATTATTAGTTTGTCTTGCATGATAGATACGAAAGGTTATGGAAATTCCCGTTGAATGTTTTCGTTACATGATATAAACTCTGACACTTTGATAAAGGTAATTATTTTTGTTATTACGGTGACATTATTAATATTTCACAATGTCAATTTAATCACTTAAGGAAAAAAAATTAATTTGTATACGAGGAACGTAATCTGATTAAAAATTAAGATATGAATTTAACGACTTTCATCAACTGTGGTATTTATTGATTTTTTAAGTAAATTATAAATTTCAGCAAATAAATTAGCTAAAACAGCAGAATACTGGTTTCCTCTATATTTAATTATTGATTCAATTAGCTTTTGTCTAATGTGTTAGATTTGACAGTTATTGGACTTATAAGAGAAATCCAAGAGTTGTTTCACAGCTTGCAAACAGATCTAAGTAACAACAGCTTGAAGTAAATTTAAGAGAACCCTGAATTGATTGAGATATATCTAAAATTTTGAACATTTCCGCCAGTTAAAATATTTATCAAGCTAAAATTTGCAATCGTATTCGACTGCCGAGGTGAAGTTACCAGATTCCATTTCTGGTTTATCTGGTATCATAACCGAATGCTACAATTAACCGCATACAATCTCCCTAACCTTTTTAGGCATCTCTCTAAAATTTAGTCATTTGGAAGTTTCCTTTACTCGATATTGCCGTTAAGGGAAGGGGTAATTACCCAAGACTACAGTAGTGACTGTTAACTAAAATTATAGTATAGAATAGAAGCAAATAATCACTTACCCAAAATATTTTTTTCATTGAACAAGAAATCATTTCTGTCCGACTTGGCCACCTTGAAGATGAGCTTACACACACCACTCAAATTATTTCCAGTTACTTTCAACTAAAACAAAAAAGAAGTTTAACGAAGAATTAGCCAAAACCTCAAGTAACCAACTCACCACCAAAATAATTCTTGCAATACTCAACAGAAGATTTTCGTTGTGTGATTCGACATATTTATAAAGACATTTAAGTATGCGAATTTTTAATTTTGATTTACAATTTGAATTTAAGGCGCTTTCATCCTCCAAGCAAGAGTACAATTCGTCCAACAAATTCACTATAATATTTTCGTTACTTGTCTTCCTACTTTCTTCGTTCAAAATTGACAAAATATTTTCTATACTGTTTTCTCTAAGGGAAGATACATCATCTGTTGATAATTTATCCAACTTTATTCCGTTTACATTATTAAAATAACCTGTCTTTACAAATAGAGTTTCTGAATTTTCAACGATATGTTTGTTTTCAAAAATTTTGTTTAAATTTTGAGGACCTAACAGCAAACACTGTGATAAACTGCTTTGCTGTTTCGACGGACGGCCAAAAGGAGAATTTAAATCTATTTTATCGTTAAAATCGGTTCGTTCTTGTGGCGAACTGAAAGCATTTCGAGTGTTACCGTCTCCGTGATCGTAAACATCTTCCAACTCTTCTGGCACTATAAAAGAAGTGTTAAAGTAGTTCCAAAAATGAAGTTAGTTATTTACATTTATCCAACGAATACGAACTTTTGTTTAAAGCTTTCTTGGGAAGAGGTTTTAGTGCTTCCAGAGATGGTAACTTAATTTTGTTCAAAGCTAATGAATGAACACCCAAATCGAAAATTTTTTCTTCTCCGATGCTCGAAATAGAATTACGACGTTGAGTGTTTAGAAGTTTTTTTGGTGGGCATGCACTTTTGTTTCCAAAATTTAAGTGTGAAATTACGTTGGGCGTCGATTCGCCATTTGCGGTTGACGGTGGAGAGCTTAAATCGGCTTGATTTTGGAGATACCTCAAACTAAAAGGATTTTGTAGAAGTAAAATTAATATTAGGCGAAAATTGCACATACCTAAATGAACTGGGGGGTCTTTCGGATTTTACTTTTTTTCCAAATAATATCCGTTCTCTTTCTTTGGGTGTGAAGGGCCGTTGGGTTTGAAGTGGTTTAATGGAAGTTGAAGTATAACTGTTGTCGAGAACACGCGAATCTTAAAGAAAATTTGGATAATAACTAGAAAATTTAGCAAAATTATGAATTTACCACGTATAGCAGCTCTGGCTTCGTTAATAATATCCGCACTGGTTTTTCTTGCTGGAGGTTCGTAAAATGGCAACGACATTTTGTTTACTGCACCTGAATTGGATCTTAAACTTTTACCTTCCATTTAACTACACTTAACTACATTTTAATTATAGCACAGTAAAAAACAAGTACTACGATTTTCTTTACTTGTCCAAAATTTTAAACTTACACTTGCGAGTGCTCATTACACAATAACACGTCTCGAACGTTTGCTGCTAGTAATGTACGAGAAGAAATAAAAATATTGATTAGTACTGGAAATAAGGTAAACGTAGCATGCAATGTACCTAAAAATCAATTCCTAGGGGTCATTATAATTTAAATAGGTATACAGGCAGTCTTGAAAGGCGTAGTAATCAATAAAATTTATTTGTCAAATGGACAACTCCAAAAATAGTGCCTACTTATACAAATGAGATAACGATTCACATATTACCATAAATACTTAATTTGATGTTTTCGTTTTAACCTTGTGCCCATTCAAAAATTAGTACTATATAATAAAAAATTGTTGACATACATAACATAGCTTACCCTAAAAAATGCAGAACAAAAACTAAAGAAAAATTATAAATTATAGAATCTTTCGATTCGGAAGTTTTATAAAGTCTTTCAATTTTCAATGTATCACGATTTAAAATGGATTGATTCAAAAATATTTGCAGCAAAATCGTGATTTCTTCACTTTTTACTGTTTCAAATTTGCGAAATAAACTTTTATCAAATTTGCAGAAAACTAAATTTGATTTGCACATTTCATTTGTTTTTAAAATTGAGACGACATGAAAGAATTTAAATAATCAAAAATCTTGTAAAAAATGTTAAGGTCAGTGTATTACGAAAAACTATTCTTTTTGCAACATAATTAGGGATATTATTATGGTTGCTTAAATACTATCAAAATGATTTACTTTTTCTTTAATGGAGCCGGTTTTGGAATAGTTGACTTAATATGTGCGTATTTTGACGATCTGGTAGGCGTATCTTTTGAAAGTTTTGCTTTAGTATTTTCTGGTTTCTGGTTCGGTGCTGATTTCACTTGCGATTTTGCCAATTTTGAAGAACTGCCAATCATGCTAGGGTAGGAGCTGGCTCGCGGAGTTAAATGAGTAGGTTTTGAGCTACTAACTGCAATTTTAGATTTTGAAGGTAACTTAGGTAGAATTGCAGGAACTGGATTCTGCGAAGGCGACTCCAAAATTGCTTTTGTTGAAACCGAATCCGCCGTCTAAAAAAATTATGATTTGTAAACTTTGTAAAAAAAAGTAAACAGTTCTAAATAGCCTAAGACTGCCAAGAAAGATTATACAAAATTGTGTAAAGAGTAAAGCTGAATAAATTCAAAAAGGTTGACGAGGAAAGAGGACGATAACGAAAATTTAAATAATTACGTACTTCATTCACCGTACTTTCACAAATACATGAAGTACAAGTATCTTCCAAATTAGATCTCTTCATCAGATCAATGACTCTCGATAAGTCAGAATGAGCACGTCGTATTAAAGGATAAAATAATTCACTATCGGCCTGAAAATCCTTAAAAATAAATTTTCAATTTATTAAATCCTATTATCAACATTAAATACTAACTTTATTTGAGCAGGTATCAATCTGAAACGATTCTGTAACTAATTCGGTTTTTGAAATATTCAGTTGTCTAGAAATCTCTTTGGATGTTGAGTAAATACCAGGAATTGCATCTAAGGAACCATACCTAAAAAGTTAATTTACAAATAATTAGACGAATTTCATTGTTTGGCTCATCCGTTAAAGAACGGATATTTCCATCTTTTGTTGTCAATAAATAAATGTATTGTGTATACCTTTTGCTATTTGTTTTTATTTTAACTAAGGTGATAAATATTAAAAACTTGTAAATATGCAACAACCCAATTCTTTGCAATAGAACACCCTGTATTTGTAAGCCATTATATTCCACAGTTTTACATTTCCTTTATGTTTTATTTAAGATTCTATATCGTACATAAAACTAAGTTTTTGAGTTATTTTACTTTATAAACTTTTTTTTACTTCATGCATAAAAGCAGATAACAGGCTATGAAACTTATAAATACAGAAAAAATATAATAACAAAAAAAAATTAATAATAAAGTTAGTTTAAAGAGATAAGACAGGTAAAATTATTTTTAGTAAAAAATTTACTAACGAGATTGTTTTTGCGTTATAGTTATTAACATTTTAACACTAGTAAAATTTTTATTATGAAGAACTAATTATTTTAGGAGAAAATCCACATTAAATTAGACAAAGAAAAATTTTGGATGCTTCACTTCTCTTACGATTACGCCCTTCGAATGTATCCGAAATCAAGAACAAATAATAAAAGCTTTTAAAAATATTTATAATCCAGATTGTTGTGATTATGGTGTGAAGAGACCGGGTAGAACAAAATCGTGATTTGTTAAAAATAAAATTAGAATTTTTAATGCATTTTTATTACTTTAAAGGACTAAAATATAGAAATTCTCAATGGATCAATAGATTGGATATGGATTCAGATAATGCATCCAATAGAAATTGTAATTACTAATCGAAAGAATATAACTAGGTTGAATAAAATAGGTTAATTATTTTTTAAGTTATCTTGGAAAACTTTTTGAAAATTGGAGCTTTTCAGAAATCGAGTTTTCTCGAGAATCGAAAAAGACCAAGAAGAATAAAATTAGTTGATTAGTTTTTGAGTTATCGTGGGGAATTTGGTGGAAATTGTAGGTTTTTAGGAAATTTCTGTTCAGATAATAGAGAATTTAGTTGGGAATCGAGTGGTTCCAAAATGAATAAAATTCTTTGGTTATTTTTTGAAGTTATAAAGAGGAATTGTTTGAAAAATGTAGTTTTACAGAAGCGATTATGAACGAGAATATAACCATAATGTCCATAATTATGATATACATATTTGATTATAGTAAACCCTCACAATTTAATTCATTTTAAATTACATAAAGGGATAGTAGAAATATGTAAACAAACAAAATCAATATTTTTACTCAGCAAATACTGTTTAACACTTAATTTTTAATTATAAACCGTTTTGCAGGGAATTAAATTTCATAGTAAAATTACGTATCAATATTATAATAATTATTAATACACAGGCTACTATATTTTATCTTAAAAACTTTATGTAGGTACGTGTGAAAAGCATTCCAAGTCGTAGATTACAGGAAGGCCGAGCTAAGAAATTCTGTGCAGTCCGCGATTTGAACCCAGAATTTCCGCTCTGTAACTCAAACAGCGATCACATCACTCCACGACTGTGTCCAAAATATTATATCAGCTTAGGGTTATCGATTCAAATTAAGTGTTACATTTTCCAACAGATATCAGTGCGAAATGGTTCAATATTTCTACGTGATTTTCGTACAGACTTCAGAAAATATAGACAAAAATCATGATGAGAGTAAGTTGTAGAAATTGTTATAATAAGGGAAACATTTAATAGACGTCTCATTTCATGAAGAGGATGAGACATCAACTGCCCAACAAAATGGTGGGATTTGATACCGTTATGATTTTAGGCTTTTTTAAAGAGTAAGGTCTACGCTGTAAGATTTTCTTGTGTCAAATTATATACGAGGGTTGTCCGTAAAATAAGGTCTCTAACTATTTTTTACGCAGAAAAACACGTTTATTTGCAATGAATTATACATCGATGGAAAGCCTGGACTTTCTACTATTTTTCTATACATAATCCCCGTTGCAATGGATGCATTTTTGCATGAGGTCTAGTAATTTTCGTATACCCGTGTTACAGAACTCTCCCGCTGCGGCGCGCAGGGAGCGTACGACCTCTTCTTTCAACTCCTCATTGGTCCTGAAATTCGTCCTGTATTTATCATGGACGTCTGTACATCTGTTTTTAAACTCTCTGCATAAATTTTGCACGTTTTTGATGTCCATACACTTCACATAACTGGCGATAAATTTTTATAGCCGTTATATCCTTAGCACACAAAAAGGAATCTCAAAACGCATCTCACACCTGGCGGTAGCGGCGAGTGGAAGCTCCAATGCGAACGGGTACCAAACCAAAACTAAACGTCGCAGACAGCTCGGAGTGGTGGGGATTTGTAGCCGGGGAATCAAGGTACACGCTAGTGTAGCCGGATCTTGCGTTAAAGCGTTTATATTACGGACAATCCTCGTAGATAAAATAATCATAGGCAACCTTGTTACCAATGATTTCCCAATGTAACTTTGCGGTAATTTATAAAGGACGTCCATGCCTTGGAGGGTCACAAAATATTGCTTGGTGTGACCCCGTGGGGGGGGGGGGGTATCCAAATGTATCATCCACATAAAAAATTCTAAGGTTTAGGATTTGTAAGCAAATTGTGCCATGAATATTTTGTAAAAACTTTGTATTTGTAGCCATAAATATTTTAAATTAATGAATAGTTCCTTTCACGTTTTCACGTTCGGTTTTAGATAAATAATGAAGTTTTTCATTTGTGACCATCGAACGTTTCTGGAAGGGGGTCCGAATATTGTGACCAACTGTGACAAAAGGGGGAAAGGGTCAAAATGTCGGAAAAAATTGCGAACGTCTATAGTTTATTATGATTCTTTGTGCAATTTTTTTCCTAGAATTTTACATAAAATTTAACATGTAAAAAAGAACGGCTTGATGAATCAGAATTATCTTAGTTTACAAAGTGTCTACATGAGTACTGAATAAGTAAATTAAATTTCAAAGGAATTCGTTCGATAGAATTCGAGATATCGTGGTCACCAGTTTTTTGAAGATGAGTTGCTAAGTTTTGCCGTGTACTTCAGCAATGAGCAATATTTTCGGGCTGAAAAATTGTAAAGTGTGCTCAAAATATGGTTAAATATGTGGTGAAAAGTTTGCAGTTGTATGTTTAATTAGTTACAAAAAAAATTCCCCAAAAAAAGAGCCGTCACTTGGGATGACTTCTGGATGACTGCCTGTGCCTATTATAACGTTTCGAGTGAAAACAAAGGCGAAACGACATATTACTTTATAAAATAAAATAAGATTAATTGTGTTATTACCCCCCCCCCCCCCCACTGCAGTCCCGGAGTTACATAAATAATAGAAGATGGAAGAACAAGCGGCCCCCTATGGGGGTCATTCTGAACTTAGCCCTCTTCTTATGGAGTTATTTTAATTTTGAATTATATAATTTTACTTTTAGTTTCTTATATTATTCTTGTGTCTCTCTACAAAATATTAAAATAACTCCATAAGAAGAGGGTGAAATTCGAAATGACCCTATAGACGTCTATTATAGACGCTTATTTTCTTTGATGCTTCCTTATGGCTCCTATTATTTATTTTCAAAAATTCTGCTGACGAATTATTTGTCTGATGGTTCAAATTTCACGGTAACGTAAAGCGGCATTCGCTAGAGATTAAGGTCTTGCCTTGCTTAGTTAGAAGCTGGCAAGAACCCATCAGATGTAAGCATTTTTTAATCATAGAAATACCGAAGGAAGCCAAGACTCTATAATCTCTAATCTATGTGACCGATGCTTAAAGGTTTCATTGTTTTTATAGAGTCAATAAAAAAATGCTGCTGGATTATGCAATGTTAGCATGCGGATGCTGTTATCCTTAAATGTTAATAACTTATCAATAAACAATACAATGTAACTATACAATAATATAATATTTAAACTTGATGAATTAATCTGGAAATTATGTCTTTGCTACACTAGAAGCAGTACCATAATGTATGTACTACGTACAGCATCGCGCTTGATTTCAAGCCTCGCATAATAATTATTATACATAATTAATAAAAAGTTTCGTAACCCTAAAAATCACCATTTTGCACCAAATTTTCAAAAGAAAATTACCACCCAAACACTCGGTTGGCCTCTGTCTAACCGCTTGTCCAACCATTCAACTCTACATAATTTAGAGGAGGGGGCCTCGCCAATTTATTTTGCGTATTTAACAAAATTAGGTTACGCCGCCACTGACTAGAAAATAAGAGCTGATATGTTATTACAGTGAAAAGCCCGTGTTTTGGTTTGTTGCTATAACCAATTATTTTTAAACGTGGCTTATTCGCCTATAAATTGTATAAACAAAAACATAAAAGAGCATCGAATTTATCCTAAATTTACCTGTTTTCAAACGACTTGGCATTACAGCTGTTTTTTTTTGGAAAATTACGAAAATTAATAGCTCAAACGTAACGTAATTTTTCAATACATATTAAATTTTGTAAAATAGAAATAAGTGCCAATCGTTAGGGAGACATCGATGAATGTAAAATCGATGATATTTTTTCTAAACTGTAAAACCAAGTTTCAATAATTTCACTAAAACTAGTTAAAAAATATCAGTTATTATAAAACTTATTACTATAGTATGGTAGTATTTGACAAAATTAAAAAATTAACAAAAAATATTAATTAAGTACAGTCGAAATTTTAAACAAACAGTTAATAAAAAATTTATTAAGAAGTATGAAAGGATTACTAACACATTTCTGTATTTGCTAACAAGTTTTAAAAAACAAAAGTTATATTAATTTTGAAAATCCATCTGGAAGCTGGATAATATTTATACATTATAAATAATTGAATAGTATCTAGTGGTAATAAATTAGATAATTCGCGGTTTTGTTATTATTATAAGGGCAAAATATTCTCTTGTTTTTCGTTAAAACTTTACGTATATTTTACATAACTATTAGTCAAGTCATTTGCCCAACCATGGTAATATGGCCTAAATTTTCCCTAAGGGAAGGAGAAATATGTGGTTCTTACCTAATCGGTTTGGAAGACGTTGATCCAGGCGATGTTACCATACAATTTGGAAAATCAAACGATTTACTGAGTGACTTTCCAGGACTTCCAAGAAAGGAATTATTTAACGATTGTGTTGAACCAAATTTGTCGTTCATCATGAAACTGAATGTTTGATTTGTAACTCCACTGACAAAGAGTATCATCTCTTTAGATAACCGTGGTATCAAGTCGCTCCCAGTTTCCAAAATTGTGCCACTCTACAAAATCGAAAGTATTTTACCTAATTTTCATAAAGATATAATTTTACTTGGTTTTTTGAAGGTTTAGTCGCGGAAACTTCCCAAAATGCATCTCTAGTGTTGTCATCAGCTATCGGCAAACATTTACACCACTTATCTTCGGTTGGTTTTTCTAAATGGCATACTTGACCAGAATGCATGCAAGTCACTACGACTTTAATTCCCTTTTCACCATTTTTTAGCGATATATCTTTATCGTCTAAATTGTCGATTACGCGGAGTTGAAATCCAAGCGATTGTAAAACGTTGACCACCTCTGGTAAATCAAATGGAATCTCCTAGAAAAACAAACATTTTTTTCGTTTGAATTTCATAAACGTGAAAAATTTAAATCACTTTTACTTACTTCGATATTGTCATCCATATTCGCCCACTTTATTGCCCATGCCAGAAACTTATTTTTTAAATGTCTTAATTTAGTATTCATTATGAACTAAGTTAACCTGCTTATTAATTTGTTTTTAAAACGGAAAATTTCTACACATTTCAACGTATGCCAGTTTAAGATTAATTTTCAACTTCGCTGATATGATAACAATTTTAATATTGGACGAATAAATTGATATAGTTTCTTGAAAATCCAATAGGTTGCTTATTCTATTTTGTATTACAACGAAACGTAATCGTGGTTTTCTTTTTTCTTTCATTCCTGTTTTTTAACAATATCATTTATCATGAAAACACAAAAAATAAAAATTATTTATGGAGAGGCCCGTACAAAAGATTTACTATTTTTAGTACAAAAACACAATAATTATTACTTGTTTGTTTAATTAAAAATGCGTTTGGTGGACTTGGAAGAGGATTGGGGCAAAATGTTCGCAGAGGATTTGTCTGACCTACACTAATTGAAAAAACGTAGGACTTTCAGAATTGGAAACGAAACATTTAGCAGTTTTTAACTGTTCGGTTAATACACCAGAAGGTTTTAAACAAAATTGCTTTTCCCTGGAAATAAAGTAAAGGCAAAAAGTGACTTGCAAGTAAAACTACGAAAGAGGATAAATCACTATAAATAATAATTAAATTGAAAGCTTTAAAATAAAAACCTCTTGCTGTTTCAAGTTGTACTGTAATATTAAAACTTTCATTATGAAACGTTTAGGGAAAACAGAATTCTCAACTGTTAAGGACAAGAAAAATAAGGGTGCTTAAAATAGGATCAAAATAAGTAGTTAATAAATCTTAGATGTAGTAATTTCTTTAAATAATTCACGCGCAACATTGAACACAACAGTTGTAGTAATTTAAAAAGCGATGTAAATTATCCACCTTCTTAAAATGTTCAAATAAATAATGGTAAAGATTAATAATTATGTCAAGGCGGAGGAAAACTACAACGCTTTTATTGTTACAAATGATTGAAAAGCATAGAAAATAAATGTAATATAACACGACGATTTTCCTCACAACACCCAGTAAAAACTCTATTATTGATTGTAATCATTTGAATTGCGCCTATACAATAAATTATAATTATTGTTTTGAATACCAAATTTGGAGCAGAGTGCTTCCTATATCTGTTCTTTTATTTGTTAAAGCCAATTTGGAAATGCGAATCTTTTCGGCTAGAGTTACTTTGAAGTAAACACTCTTGGGATTTAAATGCCAATTTCATTTAGGGTTACATTTTTTGAGAATGAAATATGCAAATTCGAACATACGTATTTGTAATTTAAATTTAATTATAGTATTTTCGGAAAACAATAAAGAATTTTCTGAAATTTGTGGATTTAATAAGAAAAATTTCTTTGTTCCGATTAAATGCGCATTTTCTATGTTGTCTTTAATTTTTCTTATGAATTTTGATCGTATTTAAAAAGGTTTTTTTGTAAATTTTTAGATGCGTTAATTAAAACCGCAAGGTTAAAAACAAATTGTATTTATTAAACCACAAAAGTTTACTAATGGTTAAATTTATTGTTTCGAGTAAATTCAATTATCTACTATAATCAGGAATTCTACCGAGTATTCTACCTAAATTATTGTTTACCTACTGTATAGGTACTACTAAGACAATCACAGCAAATTGTCTGATTGATCTATTCTAGTAGTAACATGTATAGGTAATTCAATTAATATTTAAACCATAAATTTTGAGGAATTCTAAATAATTATGGAAGTCCAAACGAATAAACCATTTTTAGATGCCTTTATACTTATAGGATGTTTCTAAAATGGCTTCTCTAACTTCGAGGATAAGTTTATGTGTGTTTATTTTCTCCTGGATTCTATAAGTTGAAGAGGATGTCAAAATGTTAAATACAAAGGTTTAACCTCTGCACAACCTGTGATGTAATTTCATGATTCCTATATTGCAAAAAAAATCTTGCATTCATAAATTTTTTTTAAATCTCACCTTGCATTATTTAAAACTTTTTTTAAAATATATTTTATGACAGTTTATTAATTAAAATTACAGGGTAGTTATTTGCATAGTTTTAATCCGGTAATAACTAAATTTCGTTACTACACAATTCTCCAATTTAATTAACAACAATTCTGTCATTAACTTCGCCAAATCCCCAAACTCGTTTATTATAAATTTAAATGTTAAATTATTCTCTCTCAGTTTTCTTCAGTCTGCGATGGGACATAGTGGTATTTTTGAAATGCTCTCTAAGGTAGATCGCACATCGGTGGTTTACCGTTGCCTTCAGAGTGAACCCCAGAAAGGAATTCTTTCTTCTATATCAAGTGAACCCAACACTCGGCATTGGCAATTAATGTATTTAACCACCACCCAATTATGTTAAAATAATTTACTTACCTCGGTGAATCCCCCGAATGTTAGGCAATTCCTGGATGTTGCTATGTAATGTCTCATCAAATTAATAATTTGACCAACCCAACTTGGACCAACTCCATTATGACGCACCCGGGTAAGTAAAAGTAAAGTAGTTTGCGCTCAATATATTTTGGTGGTTTCAAAAGTGATTTAGTCTTCGAAGAAATGAAATGACGTGACGTTATTAGTTGGTTTATATTTCATTAAGTAAAGCTATGTACATATCCCGAATTTTGGAACCTTTAAAACTCAAGTAGATCTTCTTGGTGGAGGATTTGCATTCCTAACGTGATTAAGCCTCTAAATCAACCGAGATTTATGGTTTCAAGCCAACTTCAGTCATCCAATTTTGTTCCAGAACCAAAAGTTTGACTTAGTTTTTGTGTCGAATTCTTCCATAACAATTCGCCCGTTGGAAAGAAAGCCTTGAAAGAAATTAATCGACCCTCCCAGTTTACAACGAAGAGAAGGAAACAGTTAAATATGTACTTTGTTACTGTGTTTATATCTGTGCTGAGAGATTTTTGGCCCGACATGCCTAGAATCAGTGACACTTCGTTTGCCAAGATCGTGGAGTTCATCCTACAGTTGAGATGGCTTGAGAAGTGACAGGATCAGGGTGGAGCAGAAAACCGGAGGTAGTACAATGGATGCCATTTAGAAGGCCTAAGTGCGTGTTACTTTACCTTACCATCCACAATAATTTCAGAATTCTCCGAATGCAGAGGTTAATACACAAGTCTTGTAAGATTCGTGAATCTAGCAGTTCACACAATAGCAAGCGAATGTAGATTTTAGAATAAGAGATAATAGCAATTATATCTAAATAAGTTATATTTTGGTCTGTTTTACAGTAGTTCTATGAATGACCACCTAGGTGTCGTCTGCTTATTTGGAGTAGCCAAAAGAATAAGCGATATTGCTAGAAATGGAAACCCCGGAGAATTAATTTTCCATTCCGATATTCATTAGCATATTATGAACAAATATAATAACACAGATGTTATGATTAAGTTAAATTTTGGAAATTTAAATGCAAGGGTAGGTAATAATTCCATAAGTAAAGTTGTAGGAATATGCGGCGAAATAGTAGATATTATGGGTAGTTTTTTGGATATTATGAGGTCAAGGTGCAAAGTTCTCGGCCTAGTAATAAAAGACTGTGATTTTTGTTTAAAAAAGGCATATTTTTTTGGACTGCATCACTGAAGTGAGTTTCTGGATGATCTGTTATCCAAGTAGCACAACTTAATCCCATAGACGTCCAGGGCCTCTTCTTACAAATTTTGTCATCCAGTTGGTCCAGTTGTTCCATTTTTTGAAATTGGAAAATGAAGGGGTAGATTCCTTATAAACTTTTACAAATTTTAGATGAATTTCTGTTGGCGATAAACGTTTGGAAAATTTTAAGACGTTAGAATATTTCAGTTTATCCATTTAGCTGAAAGCTAATGCCAGATCAAGTTGAAATTTGACATATACGTCAAAAACGTTTCTTGTTGTTAGAAGTCACCCAACATTACAAAATAACAATTTTATTGATAATAATGTTATCTGTGTTAAGCCGACCACTATTCACATTACCCTCGTATGCTTAATTTAAAATTTTCATTTAAAAATAAATTCTCTAGAAAAAAAGATATTTGTAAATATACGTCGTTAAAATGATGACAGTCGTCATCATAGTTTGAGACTTTGGACAACATAGATAGAAAAGCTACAAAACAAATATAACTATAGTTTGGAAGAGAAGATCTACTGGAAATTTTTGGAATATAAGAGCATATCGTGGGTTCAGTACTAGAACTGGTTAACTCGATTTTTGGCACTTTTGAGTTATCTACGTCAGGTAAGTGCCTATGGTATGATCTATCAACTGCTAAAGTTAGGTAACTGTACGATGCCCCCTTCCCCATATAACAGGGTGTTCTATTAAAAAACTCACATTTGGTTAGTGCTCAAACTAGACTTACAATTTAATTAATTAATCATTATCATTATTTCTAATTTCCATTAAACTAATTGAATCAGTTATTGCAGAAACAACCTAAGTCACTTTTTGGCCAAATTGAGTTAACACATGGAAAACATATTTTCGACAGTTCCGCATCGTTTGGTGCTTAAAGAACTTAAAAAGGTAATCCTTTATCGCCTTTATGACAGAAAACGATACTGGAAATTTTCGGTTTAGTGCTTAAACAACCTAACTCGCTGACTTTTTTTCTTCTTAATTGGGGGCCAGTCTACTACAAAAAAGAAACGCTTTCCGTGGAAACAGAGAAGTCGTCTAGAGCTGCACGGGTATCATTTTCCATCTCAAAATTCCACCATTTCGTACATGTATCTACAAAATCGGGTTATGTTAAGGTTTCTGAATTTGTACACACATTAAAACCATACTACAGTGGGTTGATAAAGAAAATAAACCATTTTATGAAGATATTATCAACTACAACAAAACAAAAAAACGAAAAAAGAAGTCTACCACCGCAAAATAAAGACGTATTCTCCTCAATAATGTACTATTTGCATTGAAGTTTTACGTTTGTTGCAGAAACACCTTAAGTCAAAATTTTCAAAACGGTTTTTTGATATGATAATTAAGTTCTAATAAAATATGATTTATTAGATTCTGTATACAAATAAACAATTAAAAATTTGAATTAATAAAAATTTGAGTTATTCTTTGTTTCTGAGAGTGAAACGTTTTTTTCGTTTCCTGAACATCTATAAAAAGTGACTTAGGTTGTTTAAGCAATAACTGATTCAATTATTTTTACTCCATCATATCCGTTTTCATAAGGTATAGTAAAAAAAATTCGAATTAAAACGCATTATTTTAAAGGAAACAACGAAAATATCCTGCAAAAATTTATGCCTATATTTATCTATTTATGCCAATATCTCAAAACTACCAATTTCGAGTTATCTAGTTCTAGGACTGAACCCACGATATAATACAAAAAACTCTGAAATCGATAAATAAATCATAGAATTTTCGTTATCGCCAAGAGGTGAATTTATATAATTTCATAAAAGTCGTATAATAAATAGATGATAATTAATTTACGAAACGAGGTTATTTGAGTTGCCAATGTTGAATATTTTCGAAAGCATAAATATGCAAAATTTATACCAAAAGACAAAAAAATAACAGATTTCTTAATTGCAGAATTCGGCAGTTAACAATGAACATTGACTTACATTTCATTTTAATACCTATGATACAATTGAAAATTAATGATCATTAAAGATCCTTTCAGACGAAATTTTACAAATCGGATACACATTTAAAAAAAAAATACCCAAATTACCATTCATTCTGTTATTTACTCAATTATGTTAGTTACTCAATTAAAAATCAGAAACACAAAAATTTTCGAACGCTAAATATTAATTAATTACGATCTCTAAAACATTGCTCTCATTTACTCCTTAGAAGCACATTTTCCAAATTTTCTTTCAGAATTTTTAAAATTAGTTCTTTATTCAACGTTTGTTAGTTTAATAGGTAATCACTCTAATAAGAACTTTTAGTGGATATTCAGTCATCCAAGGTGGTGAAAGTAATTTTGAAAATATTTGAATGAAAGAAAATTCGAGTGACATCTCAATCAAATCTTTAATTTCTTGTCGTCAAGATTCATTTATTGCAGTTGCTTTTTTCTCTCTCAAGTTGATCACTTCATCAATATTATTTCTTACAATAATTTGAACATTAAGCCGTACGTTGACGCATTAAGCTTCATATATAAATGAAAAATATTAGAAAATTTAATATAAATTAATGGCAAGTTTTCTATCGAAATAAGGCTTTCTGCTGAAAACCTGTCTGATTTAATGATCTAATAACCAAAACCAAATTAGAAATACTTTATAATTTTTGAATCAAGGGTTTGGGATTCCACTTAAATATATTAATTTATGAATACCACGAAACCAGTACATCAATCTAACAGAAGTAAACATGCAGTATTAAAATTCAATAAAAAATGCATTAGATATTGTACATATCCGATATAAATGACACTATTTGCATGACTACCCGTATTAATCCTAATCATAACGCACAACATAAAAATGTTAGTATCTACCTATCGTACATACGTAGCAATTTTGCACGAATGGATATCGATTGTAGTGTATTTGACATTAAGATTTCTTCGAAACTCACGATTGCATTTAATCGATCAAAAACGTCATCCGACCTATTGGAATTTGTTAATTGCCTACTTTACTCAATCCTTGGAAGCACATGCCACTGTTGTGAGTATTTAAGCTACTCGTATTTTCCCAGATTTTTTGTGAAGTAGGAGCATTAAATATCTAATTACCTTCTCATTCCAAACTAGGAAATATAAATTAATATCCGGGTATTAGAAAATGGTTGTTAAACTGGCTAAATAAATTAAATTTGAATGAAATTGTGTAGGTATTTCCAAAGTTCTTTTCGGAATAAAGCTAGTTTATGGAACTCATCCGCTGTATCCTTTCATTCAAAAGCAATGGGTTGTTGCATAAGCAGTTGTAAAAATTTTAACTTTATAATATTTTGTTACAAAATATTAATAAATAAATATTAATGAGACGGTCATTGCCTTGCAGCTAACGCAGTTGGATGCAAATGCGGGGTACCGGGTTCAAACCCGGAGAGAGTCAAACTTTCTTATGACCAAGCCTCCGTGCTTCGGAGGGCACGTTAAGCCGGTGGTCCCCCTGAGTTAACGAATTGCCACCGTTAATAAAAAACAGGGCATACAGGCACATCTGAATGCTAGCCTAGCAAGCTGCTACCAGATGTAAAATAACTGTACTCTAAAATCTCACTACTCACCAACCCGTCTGGCCAATGCGGTGGATTATGGCCAAAAAACGAAAAGAAACCGAAGGCCGCACTGAATCTAGACGTTTCTTAGTATAATTTGTATAAAAATTTTTAGATGCTAGGTAAAAGTGTGGTTAAAGTATCCTCAGCCCCCCCCCCCGCTCCTCCGTTTTAAATTTTATCGCAAAACTTAATTCACTTCAAGATCACCTAATTCGAAAATAGAGTACATAATTAGCATAAAATTAAAAAATAAGGGTGCCAGATGTACCCAGGTCAACCTAAGTGGATGCAAATAATTAATGCTCCAAAATTATTTTAGTAGTTCAGTATATTATTTGCAACGAATGTTCATTAAAATTATATTTAGAATTTATGAAGCCTAGATTTTAGAAATGGGTATTGTATGTGATTCTTGTAGAATCAAAATTTTGATATAAAAATCTCATTTGTTATTGAGTATTCTTTACAGGAGTGCTTTATATCTGTTGTACCTATACGTGCGTCAGGAAGTATTCGTCATTTCCTTATAGTACTTCATAAAGTAACCCTTGTGATTGAATATCAAAAACATCAAATCTGAGGGACGACCGTTCTAAAACTCAATGGATTATCCTGGCCTATAGATATTAAATGAGGTATATTTGATAACCAGAAAGGCTAACGAAGTTTTTATATTTATTACTAACTTTTATTAATATCTTCTTCCTGGACAGGTCATTTGCGGACCCGTCAAAATTTAATGTAATATTAAAATGCAGCACAAGGGAAAGCTCTCGACCAAATTTCAGCTCTCTCGGATATGGAAAGTTGGTTAAAGAAGGCTCAAAAATGTCCACACAAGCAACGGTCATGTCAAGTTAAATTAGAAGCTTGTAAAAACTCAACAAATAAATGAAATTTGAAAAATATTTAAATATGTTGTTTAAAATTTAAAAGTTTATCTACTGCGATTTTTGTGGGTAAAATTCGAGAATTTTAGAATCGCCATAAAAAATTTATGATGTAGTAAATAGGTAGGTATTTGTATAAGTAAAATAGAAGGAAGCTGAACAAATACATATCATACAAAGTCATGTAGGTAATTTGATACTACCATTATATTTTTACAATAATACTTGACAATGATGGATTGCTGAAATTGTGATAACGATTATGAAACGTACGAGGATAAACATCATACGAAAAATATGCGTAGGTAGCCTAATTCTTATCAAAATATTTAATTTTTTGTCCTATCTCATAATTCCAGGAAACATCCATCTTCCTCAATGCAATAATAGGACGAAAACATGAAATTTTAATAATCCTTCTCCATTCGAAACGATCTCACTTCGACTCATTAAAATTTAATTGCACCTTAAGAGGTAATCGTTTTCTTAATCGATTGCACAAATCAAATTTAAATTAGCTTTAATAATTTAGAATGTTGTAGGACAGTGCACAAAACGCGATTTAAACAATTAATGGTCCAGTAAAGTGGTTAAATAAGCAAAGTACTAACTGCAAAATGATAATAAAACTGCTAATAAAACTGCTACATTTTTTAGTGTAAATTTTTGTTTTTTTTTTGTAACTTTTGCTGCAAAAAAAAATTTCAACGATGCTCAACGTTTCTCCAGTTGATTTTCACAAAGGGAAAATCCTTACTAACAAAAATGTCTTGAATAAAACTTTTCGTAATTAGAACATAGTTTTAATTAACTAACTAATTATTGAAAACTACAATTCAAACATAAATTTTGAGTACAAAGAGCACTGTTTCTATATAATTAAAAATTTATGGATGTGTTATGATTATGAGCTTTATAAACGGCTCTGATAACATACGGCAGAGAATAAATTAACTAAAGGGGTTATTTAATAATAGATAAAGCTGACAAGAACATAAAAGAAACGTTTTGTGTAATAACAATGCACTAAGGAACTACTAAACTCATAATTATTTCAAAATTCAATTCTAAAAATGTTATCTCATTAAAATTGCGTTGTCTTATACAATAATATTAAAAATGAATATGATAATAAATGATTAGTATTCTTCCTCAAGTTCTCGCTTTAAAATTCATTCCAATTTTATTTTATCATATTGTAAGAAGTTTTGTTGGAACTAGAGCTGCATAAAATAAGTTAGTAATTTCAGTTCCATCCTCGAGTTACATCCTACATACCAGAGCATCTCATTGATAGACAATGTCAAGTGTTAAATTTAATTTAATAATAGAATGATTTAATATTATGTAATTGCATAAAAAGTAAGACAACTGCCTGGATTCGTGATTCATTCGTCAAGCGTCAATGTTTCCAGGTCCTAGATTTAATATTCTTATTTAAACCAGGAAAGCCCAAAGATTCTCACAATGATTATTATCCTGATAAGTTTACTTTGTTTTTATAGCTTCCAGTTTCCCCTACTTGCGTCCATATGATGTGTTGATTATGTATTATGGGAAGTGAAGATTTATTTTAAAAAAAATTCCAAAATTTATTGTTATTTCATCCTTGTCCATCTATCAATTGTCTGGATTAAGTTTAGAAATATTTCTATTTTTTGTCCTTTGGTTATCTTTTGTTAATTTTATTTTATTAAACAAATGTCAATGATCTGCTGTTACACTTCTGCACTTAAAAATTGAAATTAAAATTTGAAGTGTTTGAAATTGATATATTAAGTCAATATTATTCACATCTATCTCAATATTTCATTTTAGGTTACAACCAAAGTTACTTTCAAAATTGTTATAACTGCAGAAATAATATTATTAGCTTCCTATAATTTGTGTACAAAATGAAATAAACTCTACTGACCTACAAGAAATTCAATTGAAAATATTTAAATTGCTAATATTCCAAAACATATTTTATGGCGCCAACTATCAAATACCATAAATTGAGAATTCAGTTTACAGTATGTTGATGTGGACCATTAGTGCTATCTTTTATTTTAAACATTAATCATGAAAATTTGAACGGTCGATATACATTTACCCCTCTCTCCCTAATACCTATACGATTAAGCAAATTTATATTAACTGGAAAGTTAGTAATCAAAGTAGTATTTAACGTCTTACAAACTTATGTTACCATTTT
This sequence comes from Rhagonycha lutea, assembly GCA_958510855.1. NCBI lineage: Eukaryota > Metazoa > Arthropoda > Insecta > Coleoptera > Cantharidae > Rhagonycha > Rhagonycha lutea. Next base: position 87,245,829 of record OY294036.1, read on the forward strand.
CACCCACTTAGAACGATAGTGAAAATTCGATAACTTAAACCAATTAAAATCCAGTAGGAAGCTAATCGACAAATTTAATCCATTTGCTTGGCTTTTAAAATATCAATAGTTTGAAATATTACATACAAGTTAAGGTAATCGCCACTTTTTTCCACATTTTACATCAAATTAATGAATTGATTTGTTGGTTTTACTAACAAAAAATGAAAATCAGTCTCCTCCAGTAATAATAGCTTATTTGATAGCATTAGGTTGGATTTAGTGTTTTTTTTTTTGAAACACCACACGAGCAAAGATTTTTTTAAATGATATGCAACGGTTTGCTTATTCCTTTGTTGAAGTACAAAATAATGGATTTACCAATTTTTCTAATAAATTGAAAATTATAACAAGAGCGCTAATATTTAATACAAAGAATAGATTGAAAAAGCTAATGGTTTACTTCAGTTGTTGATTAAATTTGAAACATGTTTGAACATTATTACTCAATTTTTTACATTCTAGGTGAAACTTACTACTTATTGTTGATAGAAAATAAAAAATAACAATTACTTTATGAAAGATTATAAAATTCTACATTTGTATAATCATTTAAATTTCTAGATAATCTTTCCGAATGATGAATATTAATTAATGTTCAAGCTCTTAAAATTTACGAACAAAGCACACTTTTAATCCTTTTCATGTCGAGAACACTTCGTATCCATTATCCGGTAAACACTAGTTGTTACTACTATAATCCTGGTAAATAGCTCTCTTAATAATCATTATATTGCACAACACTTACACTGCTTAACAAAATTACAAATTTTCTTAAGTGGGCAGTTTATTTTTAGAGTAACATTTTGTGGTCTGTTTCTTGAAGGATCAACTTTAATTATAGTTGAACAAAAATCTAGAGAAATTGTTAGTAACAAATTGGTAAGACGGTAATTTGTTGTCCTAGTTCCATTTAAGATCCTAAACAATAGACTTGAATAATAATGATTACCTGATCTAGCAGAGCGTAAACTTGGCACTTGGCACTTATTTGCCTATAGACGAAGTAATCCTTTCCTATTTTGAATTTGATGGAAGTTTCACTATCTGAAAAAATAAAAAAGTAATATTATTCTCTTATACATAAATTACTGTGTTCTTCATGATTCTATCATAATTAAAAGGAAGACAACAAATAAATAAAAAATGGATGGAAAAAGACACATTTTATTATCGTTGCAGTGGTGCTTGTTATTCCTTTACGAAAATGTTTAATAATAATCTGATTATTCTAACATACAAGTGCTCTCAGTAGGAGGGAAATAGACGTATGGTTAAAATAACTACCATTAACACTGCAATTTAGCTAAACGGGAGAAAATAATTTAGAAGTTATTCAATTGTGGGATAAAATTTTTATATTCAGCTATAGCTTGTGAATTATTGATTATATTGTAACAAATGCTGATGTAGTTTCTTAAATAATTTTTATTATCATTCTTAGCCTTATTACAAAAGTGATCACTCACACAGTTTAATATTTAATTTACTAAGTTTATACAAACATGAAAAAGATAGTGTATGTGACACGTGAAAAATGACTGTTTTGTATTCTCGTTGAAGTGGTCCAACTAGACAACTTTCACGACTCGTGAAAAGTAACTAACATTTTGCAACTTATGTACTACTTTATATTAAAATTAATTTTTGTTTTTGCATTATTTGTCTATTTTGGCACAGCTTCCTTCAGAAAATAACTAATCCTGATTTGATAAAATCGACAAAACAGTTGTTGAAGTGCGACGTTGTTTATCATTGGAAGTGAACTAATTAAATTTATTATAATTAATTTGTTTTTCTAATAAGAACTTATTTCTAAAACAAAATATTCATCAAAAGTTTATATCTCAAAAAAGTAGTAAAAGTTAACTTGTCGCAATTCTTCTTCATGGAGAACATTTTAATAAAGTTCGCCTTCGTTGTCCAGTTTATTTATAATCTAGAAATTAATATCTTAAATCAAATTTGTTCCAGTCCTGCTAAGCAAAAGTGATATTTAATTAAAATTTAAAACAACATGGTTTTTCTTCTTTAGTTTATTTATTTTTAAAAATTGCATTCCTGTGATTTTATTGGTTTTTAAAGAAATTTAAATTTTCAATAGAGAAATGAATTTTGTCCAGGGTATCCGCCTTGATAGGATTACTAAAAATTCCTAGATCATTTAACGATGTAACAGATTTTTTCAAATAAATGGAGAATTAAATTTGCATTAATATAATGCAAAGATTATCACATAGGAAATTAAGTTAAGTAACACTTAAATATTTATTTGAAACGCTCTGTACTTAATTTGCAAAATTATAGGTTAGAAATATTGGTACGACTAGTAAAGACGATTCTAGGAAACTCAAAATGTTTGTGATATTACTTGAGTGGGAATTAAAAAGGCTGCATGAATGACTTTTCGCTTTCTATCATATTTTTAGAGATTTTCATCTGTTGCTTTGCAGATTTACCGCCGTATTCATAAAAATAAAACAATATTGAAGAGAGGCTTGTTAACCATAACCTAGCTTGTTTTGCTAGTAAAAGCATAGGGAAAAAAGCTAGGTTATGGTTAAGAAGGGTTTACAAGCCTCTCTTAAATATTGATTTATTTTTATGAATACGGCGGTTATTGTTTATTAATGATTGCAATGGGATTTCTAGCCTTTTGTACCGTTTCATTATAATAATTGAATGGTTTGTTGCAAAAACGTAAGTATTACAAAATCTACATTTCGAGATAATCGATTTAAAGTGTCTGCTTTGTGTAATTGATCTCCAAATTGTATTTTTTTTTCAGAATCCTGTAGAAATAGATGTTCTTTACTTGAAACGTTAATAAAATGCCCCTACATAATAATAGTTTTTTAGCAATCTCCTTTTTTATATTATGAAGTACTTACCTTTTTGCAACAAATCATAATTTCTTTTTAAAAAAGACACAATATTTACACAAAATAATATGTTATGCTTAAAATTAAAGCATAATTATAATTTTAATCATCTTTATTGAGGTCCAAAATCAAAAATTTTCAACAAAAAAAAATGCAACTGAAGTTAAAATCTTAATTACAATGAAACTTAGTAAATTTATGTGGCTGGTCAATCAGTAAGCATTGCATTTGCTGCTTTTGGTGCAGAAAGGTAAGTACTACAGTAGATCTTACCTTTTTGCACTGAACGGATATTTGATAAAAAATGTGATAAAACTTGAAAGCACAATTTTTATTTTTGCACTAATCGATCGTGCTACCTCAAAACTATAAGAAAACATGTATATCTCAATTTTGGCAAAAATGTCAGTACTTACGTTTTTGCAACAAACCATTCAATTATTTTCGTCATTTGGGTTTACTTCTAAGTGAAAATTTGTCGAATGCGAATAAAAGTTTAATATCTCTATGTGCCAGTATTTCAGGGTGAGTTGAAACCAAAAAGTTTTGGTTAACCAAGGTTTATTACTTAGCTGTATTTTATGCAATATTATTGGATAATCAAAACGTTTTAGTTTGAACTCACACTGAAATACTGATGGCCAAAATACAAACATTAGTTGATATGCGATTATAATTCTTGGTTTGTCGTGAAAACCAATGATTTTTATAAACTTCACTGTAGTCAAGTTATTAGGTACTTTTGAGTAGATTTAAACTGGAAATAAATTTTGTTTCTTTTAAAACTAAGATTGGCAGTGGAAAAGAGCCCTTAAGATTTCAACTTCAGGCTCGAACCAGAGGAAGGTGATAATTGTCGAAAAAAGTCACCTAAAAGTTTTAAAAATACTTAATTTATTTTTTTATTTTCAATAAGTAGATATCGTCGTTTTAAAAATTAAGAGTCTCATGCAATTAAATTCTATTACTGAACTGGTAACTTTAGTAAGTTATTTGTGTCTATCGGCTAAAATTTGATAGGGGAAAATAATATTTTAACTTTACCACACAAACGTCGGTATTATATTAAAAATTCCACTATTAAAAAATAATATTTTATTTTAGCTAGTCGAAATGGGGCTTATACAATAAAATTGCGTTCATAAAAAAATAATATTTTAATATAATAAAATCAACATTTATTTACTAGGTAGTTTGATTGTATGGAGCAAAGTCAGTTTGAGATCACTCAAATATCGTAAAAGTTAATAGATAATCAGTGGTTTATAAGAAATTCTGTCAGAATGTCACTTTTTTAGCTGATACTTAAGGTAGAAGAAAAGAGATTAAGGTAGAATGTAAAGTAAAAAATTAGTAAACAAGGGTAACAAGCGCCTGTGGAAGCCGGAAACGGACAATTCGGCAACGGGAATCCACCGGTCGAGCTTAGGTTAGTGTTAGGAAACGATTTTTTTAAATGAGGGGATTGTTAAAAGAGAGATCCGCCGATGCCGAGTTGTTGTGTACCCTTCTCTGTGCTAGGGGTATTCCCAACAAATTTTCTTCTGGACCTTCTGGTCTGCGTTTTGCGGAAGATAGAAAGTGCGCTTAAGAACTGGAGGGTCTATGAGTATTTCCGTAAAGAAGCAACAAACAGTCTTTTCAAAACCAAATAAATAGTTAGTTGGCTTTGAGCAATTCTCGTACCTAATTATTAAAAGCAAATATCGTTGCCATGGTTACCGCTGATTTTCTTCAAACTTGACACATGGAACCATTGTAGGGCCAAGTGGGTTTGGGGGTCGGGATATACTGTAGATAGTGATATAAATTCACACGCACTTAGGCATCTAATTCGGACCCATTGTACTACCTTCGGTATTTAGCTTCACCCCGATCCTGTCACTCCCTAAGCCACTCCAGCTGGGCTTGGGGGTATACCAACAAGATGTAGGCAACAAAAAGACAATTCAAGAATCAAACTTGCTTGGTTATCAATTTTAAAAGTCGGCTTCTTGCTTACGTATACCTGGGGGTATTCCATACCCCCCAGACCCGCCGGTTTCACTCCAATTTCAGGGGGAATACATTTGTTTTGGTTTAACAATGTATTAATTGATTTTTTATTAAATGATATTACTTAATTTTATCTCATTTTGAAGTGTTTTTTCAATTTTCTAGGGTGGTTAAGTCCACTAAACACCCTAAAATGTGAAGAAATGAGTGTACCATCTAGGGTTTGGAGAAGTATCGACAATGGCGTAAATAAAGGGGGGGTCATAGGAAGGAATGGTCCCCTTAAACTCTATTATTTTGGGACCAAATTTTGTTTTTAAATCGCACACCTCTCAATCGAAGGAGCAGTCAAAACGTTTGCTCCCTGGTCTAAAATTTAAAGTTACGCCATTGGTCAAACAAAGTCACATTTTACTTTTTGAGCAATATTACTACGTGAAATTTTATATATTAAAACAAAAAAATCCATTAGCATTGTTTTGACTTTCAGAAATCCTAATTGCTTCTTATGCATTTGGGACTACGCAGAGTAAAAGTTTAATTCAAAATATCGTAATGCGAGCTAAAATAATTGTAAATGCCTTTTTCAACGGACACTAACAATAAAGTACTACTCCTGAAGTTCATTTGCAAGCAATGTCTTATAAATACACGGTTTCCAATAAATAGTAGCAATATATCTATCTAGGACTTGAATAATTTAGAAAAATGACGTCACAAGTTTGCATAAAAAGTTTTCTCCGAGGTAATCCCGTAAGATTTTTCACGGTAATTTTTTATTTTTTAATGAATTTTTAAAATTTTTTGATCGATATCTTTATTATTTCAAACTATTTAGGACGGTAGATTCAATTCTTTGATAACATTCATAAAGGTTTGGAAACATATAGCACCATCAGGTTCAGTAATCTAAAAAAAAATTGAGTTGACTTTGGAGCACTGACCATCTACTAATATCTCATTACCATAGTTCTTTATTATTTTGAGATCATTTGGACCAGGTGGCCGTTTTTGTTTGGTTAGTATTTGGAGGAACGAAAGATTCTATTGTATTTAGATATGGATGATTACCACATACATACATAATCGAAATGTTTGTGAATAAATGTATTTATGAATTATTGTACATGTTGTATATTGTCCTCTATAAATTCCACTATAGTAATTTTATGATTTTTATGCAAATATTGGGGATGTTGTATTCGAATGTTTTACTAGACAATTTCACAAAGCACATTTACTGATGTGGTTACCAAGCTAACTAACTTTGTGAAAGCGTACAAGTCATAAATAATGTTATTATCCAAAGATAAATCATATCAATCGTACGCTACTGAATTTATTTAAGTCGCTTGATGGGTCGCGCCTGTGGTAAAGTTTTCAACAGCCGAGTCACACGTGATCAGCTATTCCTTTCAATTTTAAAGAAAGTGTTTTTAATTTATTGATAATAAAATTTTTACCGTTAAGACGAATTCACTTGTCATAACTTTATAGATGTAATTCTTCTTCTTCTTCTTCAGGTGCCTATCCGATTTCGGATGTTAGCGATCCTCCTGGCTAAGCCAAGAAGACTTTACTAGGGAAATGTTAATGGGGTGGTTTCCCGTTGCCTTCCCCATAGTCCACAGATCAATTTTGGACTTTTTAGATCACAGCACATATCCGACGCAATCAGGATTAGAACCGCGGTTTCTCGCTCTTTAGTCTATCCGTGTTTGATTTACGCCAGACTGCTGGTCATAGATGTAATAACCACCGTTGAAACAAGTAAATCTTAATTCCAGATACGTAACTTTAAAAAAACATAATCTGAATGTGCCCAACAAACTTTAAAAATGTTCAATAGTTTTAGGTTTTATTGAACTTGACGATTTTAATTTCGACATCAAATTCACGTACAGCTATACAAATTTTTATGGTGTTTAACATTTTTCAATTCTGAAACTTCAATCGCAGAAATATCTTGGTCTCTCGTCTAACAAATAAATTATAGGCACATTACAACTTTTTTAGTCTTATTCTTCATTTTTGTTAAGAAAATCTCAGAAAGGCTCTGACATAGGTGTGCTTTGCTTGTCAGCTTGCACAAAAATCCCACAATTCTCTGATCAAGAACTAGACGTAAATGAACTTCCTAAGTTTCCTTATTTTGATTGGTAAGTTGAAAGTTGTTGTAAAAGATTGAGCTATTTTGCCCAGAACACTGCAAATTTTGGTTGGTTTCTTGAAAAAATTTTTGATAAAACACAAATTTTACACTTTTAGGTTTAAATTACTACCCTAGATTTTAATATCATGGTTTTACAAATCTAACGATAATAAACACATCGCATTTTCTCTTAAGAAACTATTTAAATTTTAAAATTGTTATCTAAATTATAATTTTAGCCTGATCAAAGATTTTATCAGTTATTCTGTCGCCGAGCTGAAATTATTCCTGTTATTTTTGGTCGTCAATTTTGGAACATGACAATTTAAAGATCGGAATAATAGAAGATTAGTTTAAAATAATATGATACCTGCTAATCTTATTTGCTCAAATTATTGTTGACTTTAATTTATGTTATGTCCTTTTTAGTTTTTATGGTTTATTTATTAGAAGTTGTATCAGTTATCCAGTCCTAAATCAACTACTTATATACTTTCCCTAAATTGGTCCATCTGAACTAAACCCTAGGTCACTTGATGGATTGAGAACTAAGTATTTTTTGAATTTTAAGTAATTTTTGAAAATATTTTTAAGGTAGTAATAATAAAAATTGCTTTAACCCTGCTGAGAGTTTGGATTTAAAACAAGAATTTTAGTTCAAGAGACATATTGGGACACATTGTGTAGCATCAGCCCTGATAATAACCCACTAAATGATGTAACCTTACTTATGAAAGCTTTGATAATATTTGAATACAACCCCCTTTTTATTAACAATCTATAGAATTTATTCAGATCTTGCTTGTTGATGATATTAAATTTTGCGGCTTTAGGTAATTAGTAATTATCCTACACTCAACTAATTAAAATAGAATTATCAACTATGAAAATATTTGTTGCATATTCGTGTAACATTGTATGATTATATTATGATGATAATGTTTGTTTCCATTATTCGTAATAGAAAATAATAGACAATTCCAACTGCGATGAGCATGCTAATTTAATTATTTCAACAGCACATAAATCAGTTGAGTATTCAGTTTCCAATTTTTCTTTTATTTTAATTTGTTTGTAAAGTTTACTAAATATGTAATATGATATTGTATAAAATGTTAAATCATAATAACATTAATTTTAAAGTTTCCATATTACAAAAAAGGCTTCAATGCAACTTTTCAACATTGAATATGGCACTTAATTTACTTTAATGATTAATGACGGAGGTTTTGTAAAGAAATTGCAAGGCACAAAAAAGCATGAAAATAAGTATCTAAACGAAAACGTTTTCCACAAGACTAAGTCAACAACAAATTGTCTAATTTAAAGTTTTTAAAAAGTTTGGATTATCAATAAATGAGAAATTTTCAGCACTCATAAGCTACAAAATATTGATTTAAAATTTTTACTACCACGCGAATATCTTGATCCTTTCTTTTGGAAAACGATGATACAAATCTCATTAGAAACGAGGAAAGATTTCATGTTTCTTTTTATTAAAAATTTTCAATACACTACCGAACTAAGCTCTTATTGCTTACTATCTTCACGTACTAAAACTTTGTCTCTATGATCAAAACGTGTCGGAAAATTAAGTCCATAACAAAAATGATGATATTCTATCCCACGCATCTGTTCCGCTACATTTATCAGTGTCTTGTACCACAAAACAAATAATACCATGCTGCTTTATAATGCTTGCATGAATTTTCTTCAAAGTTTTGATTATTAATAATTGCAGAGAATGTCGCCCCAGCTACTATATTTTTTAGAAATAAATGGGTAAATTAGAAGAGAATGTTAAAAGGGTAGGACAGAGATTTGTGAATTGTGAAATTAGAGTGCAGAAGATTGCCGTCCTAATGATACTCAAATTCAGACCGACCCTGCGGATTGCGACATGAGAGTCCATTTGACTTGGAGTGTAAGGTTTATTCCTTGCAACCTATAATTGATCAGATGCAGTAAACCTTTCTGATGGACCACTTCATTTCAATTTTAATCATTTTTGTTGTAATTGTAACTAAAGTTGTTTAAATATGTAAATCCTGAAGACTTAAAAATCTTAATTTAACTTTTTCAAGTTTTTATTAAAAAAAATAGCATTAATTAAGAAAGTTATGCCAAAACTTTTGGTCACGTGAACACATTTTTTGAGAATATAAATTTTGTTAAGCACTTTTAAAAATTTCTCGTGGGAAGGTGTCGTAATTGTCGAGGGTACACAAATGTTACTACATAACAGCATGGATCTTTAAATGAGTGAAATAATTGCTTGGGTAGGCGAGCTCAGCAATTCCTTGTTTGTTTTTAACACTTTGAAAATTATAAAACAGATTTTATAAAATGAACAAATTATAATAATTGATAATCCCCAAAATGTCATAAAATTAGTTGGAAATGATTAATTTACTTAAAATTTAATTTCTAAAAATTAATTACTTCCGCTTTATAACAAAATATTGTCTCCAAGCAAAAATACACCTCACATCCAGAGAATTATCCTGCAGGTGTATCATGCAAGCGTAAATTGCAATTACATTCCGCAGTCCTATATTTACGCTAAATGTGTGTTTTAGTTAGGGTAACAAATAAGCCTGGCGTAATTAATTTTACCCTAAAAATATGAGCAAAAAACTGTCATGAGTAATTACGTAAAATTAAAAAATAAATTTCAGAAGAACCACGTTCCCGTTAAAATAATTGATACTAGTGAAAGCTGGAAAAACTGTTGGAAAATGTGCAACTAATCTAAAAAACCAACTATCATTAGTTTATAAGTTTACCGTTGATTTTTCTAGTTGGGAATTTAACGGCTGGAAGCAAATAGAAACGCGAAAAGAAAATAAATAGGACAGTGTTGGAAAAAGAAGACGCCCTGGCGACTAGAAAAAGGAAAGCTAACCCTATAAAGATCGCTATAGCGCCAATGTTATTTGTCCATACACAGCCGGGTTGTTGTGATAAATTTGTTTTGTTTTTCTTATTTGGAGATATAATTTTTTAAAACCGAAAATGAAATTTAAACTTCTAAAATGCGAAAAAATTATTTATCTAACAAAACATCAAGTAGATTAGACTGTTTACACTTTACACCAATGAAATTTTCGTCAGTTTTCTAGCAGCCGGAACGACAACATTTTTTGTGGCTCTTAACTTTTGTTAATCGATTAATTGAATTTTATTTTGTTGAAAACAAAACTATTTCTGTTACGTTACTAAATTTATCCTTAATTTATTCTAGACAGTTAATTGAATCTTAAAAATTTATTTTGTATGGGCACACCTTCTCGTTCATCCCTGGAGAACGAAAACTGAGATAGGAATTGCACATTACAGCATCCCTGCAGTCTCGTCGCGAAATTCAAAGCTTCTACATGATCAACCCGTTAAAACTATTACGTATTCGCAACTCGAAAATATCCGATATGTGAAATTTATAAATATGGAAAACATTAAAAATGAAATTTTAATACAAAAATCTAAAAATTGTGGTTCGTACACAAAAAAAAATTAATTATTAAAATTTGAAATTAAATATCATGTTTAATTATTATAAAATCTTAATTATTTAAATTGCAGATAATTAAGAGTGTAAGAAATTTGAAGCTTTTCTTAAACGGTACTTTTGACAACTTTAATTAAAATTTAAAAATTTGATGTTACGTGAGAAAAACCTTTCTTTTCTAAAAAATTTTAATTTGTGGTTTTTTTTACACAAATTATGAAACAACATGCAACTGAAAATCTTGTTGTCTTATTAAATTTGTGCTGATTTCTATATGACATCAATAAATTTTAACAACTCCAGCAAGTTTGGCAATTTCAAAGTTACAGTAAACTTCAACACTTAACACAATTCCAAAGTTAATGGTTACAAAAGTGTACCGACTTAATTAACAAAATTAACAATTCTGCATAATTCATTCAATAATTTATAATATTTTCAAGCTTTTAGCTCGCACAGTAGAATTTTAACTAGAAATTTTCTGTATTTGTTCGTTTCGACAAATCTAATTCTTCGAATTACGACTACTTTGCATCATTTTCATTTTGAAAATTTTAGTTCCATCATAATTTAAATCACAAAATTTTCCACTAGTCGCACTTGTGACAACTTATTTCGTTCCACTTGTGACAGGCACTTAAACTACTCACTTTACAACGAATTTTCTAAACCGTATCCTCCTACATAGCAACCTTGAAAGTTTTCTAAACACACAAAATTTGTTTTCATAGCAGAAAAGGTCCATTTTAGGTGCAGTAAGATTAAAAAAATAAAAGTCATTTAGTATAACATCCGTATGTTAATCCAACCAAATCATCCCCAAAGCAATATAAAAACATAACCAAATTTCAAAACAGCAAAAAACTCAAAATTTTTTGATGTAAGAAATAAGAAGAAAACCTATTTTGTTCTTGTCATGAGTTTCGAATTGTGCATCCAAGCTGAAACAACAAAATTTTGTTACAATTTATAATGAATATGAAATTTAAATGATTTATATAGGATTTCTATTTATTTACTACATTTCTAATTTTGGATTTAATTCCCAATACTCTCACGCACATAAAAAATAAATTAAATTTATTCCATTTTCGCTTATTTAATCCTAAATCCTGAATATTAATTACGAACTGCATACTTGTTTTGTAAAAATTAATCAAACAATAATTAAAAATGGTTCACCGAATTCTAATTAAAAATCAAATTACTTCAGTTGTTAATGTTCAATGTATGAGAAATGAATTTCATAGAAGTGTTCGTTATTTTTCAGTAACTAATTAAAACTTTCCAAGTTCACATTATTTAAAAAAAAAAAGTGAAATATAGCCACTTAGTGGGTTTCTCATCCATTATTATTACAGCAAATTAAAATAGTAATGATAGCGGTTAGTATTTTTTAAAATAAAAGTTTAATCGAAAATCATAGGAAATGACTTATGATGAACAATTTAATAAAAAAAATGTTAGTTTAGATCAGAAAACAAGTTTTAATAGTAATAATTAATTGTCACTTGTGCTGTTATTATTATTTTGATATTAAATTTGTTGTTAGGAAAGTACTTTGTTTATATCTACTTTAGTCCCTTGGGAGTAAAAGTGACTTTTTTGTTTCTGAAAATGGGGAGTAAATTAATACTTTTACTTCCGAGAGTTCAAGAATCATAATTATAATTGTTTAATGTTTTGGATCGTTTATTTTGGATCATTCAATCCGCCTATGGCGTCGGGCAGTTACTAAGCAACACACTTTCGTAAATTATTAACCAAAATTATTGCGTGATTATCATCGCCCTCGGTTCATTATAGCTGATAATTGCCTCATAGCTATAGATAAAGGAGCAGTTAGTTTTTTTCAGTGTGAGTTTTTTAACGATGGTCTCCTGACCACTAACTGCGGAAAAATACCTGGCATCAGGTAATTCAATAAAACTAACAAACTTAGTAAGAAACAAATTTCTTTTTAGATATTTTAAAATTTGATTTCAAATTCACTGAAGATACAAAATGTTTTTCTGCAGCAATTTAACGTCAGTATTACTCAGCTAAACTGCTATGGCACGCTCTCACTAGAAAGTATTATTTTCCGGCCCTAAAAAGTTTCCACAAAAAAATTTTTACCAACAACTGGCTTTGTCAAATCAATCAAAATAACTGTCAAATCTTTGACTTTCAATTTCTTTCGCTGCTTAAATATTTGGAACTAAATATGAACTATCATATTGCCAAAAGGAATTTACATAAAAAATAATACTAACTTTTAGTTTCCAATCAAAGCAGTCACTTTAATTTCAAACTTAAGTATATAAAATGGTATAAAGTAAAAGTAAGTACAACTTTGAAGAATAAGTTGGAGTGCAAAGTATATGAATAGATGGTAAAATTAAAAACTAAGCAATTATGTCAATTAGTTTATAAACAGTTATTAAAATAAAACATGTAAAGCGAAGTTTCTTGGAAAATACCAACTTTTTAATTAAACAAATGTAAGTTAGAGAACTTTTATTTTTAAAAGTTTTGGAGTGACGTTATAAATAAAATAACGAAAATTGTAAATTAACGCATAAAATTGAAAAACTGAAAAAACTTACCTATATTTTCTTCTTTTAAATGAAATGTCAGAAATAGAGCAATTATGAAGACTCTGGAATCTTGAGAAAACATAATTTAGTATTTGGACTGCCAAGGTTAAATTTTTCTAAAATGGCGACAAAATCAGCTTTTTTCACAATATCTCCTTTCCAGTATCTCCTAGGAACTTAGGTAAACAATGGTTAGTGTAAAAATTATAGAGAATACAATTCTCTATAACTTCTGATTGAATTTGCTTCTTTATAGGTAAATTGGTTAAAAAAAATTTTAATATAAAACCATTACTACTAAGATTGTTTATTTTTCAATTATGTGTAGGTACCAACATTGGAACAAAATTTCATAAATTTTTTAAAAGATAATTCGCAATGAAATTAACCCCCACGATAAGCCAAAACCTGACAACCGACCTTATTCATATTTGATTGCTTCGATTCCTCTTTAAATTTTCTATCGAGACCCATTGAAAATTTATATTATTTTAGCTCTTTAAAGTAAAAATGTGACATTAACTGTAGGATGTTCTTCCGAAATTCCATCAAAATTTTGTTTACAAGCCGGCCAAAAATCCAAAAACCACAATTCCGTTCATAATTTTATTGTGTTTTTTTTTTACCCTCAGAAGGTGAATACCCCATTAATCTTATGTGAATTACATTTTATTCTTTAAAGTGATTTCTTGTTAACAGAAATTTTATACATAATTAAGGGCAAATGGGGAGAAAGCTGGTTAGTTACAGAGCACAACCGTTAAACGATAATAATATAATAATAAGGGCAAATGTAAAAGGGAGGAGGGGGTATTTTCTCTTCTCTCGAATGAACGAAAGAGGGGGAGTTATGTTAAGAAAAGTTAATATAATGTGAATAATGAAAGAACAGAACAAAATTTGGTTAAATATTAAACATCAAAATTATTTTGAAATTTATAAAACATGATAAATAATTTTTCTAATGTTGTCAATGGCAACGTACTTTATAGAATTATAATGTAACGTTGTCAATGACAACGTACTTTATAGGATATAAAATAAGTTAAAATTCTAATTTTTCTGTTAGTGTTAGAAAAAATATTGAAGACAACGCGTGTTTTATAGATTAAAAATCTTTGCCTATTAAATCCTCACTCCCTACGGTCGTTCGGATTTAAACTACGACATCTATTTTTAAACAGTCTATAAAACACTAGTTGCCTTAATAGCTATAAAATTAGTAAATAAATGCACTTTTCTCGTATAATTGATACAAAAAGAGTGGAAATTATAACCAATGCAGTTATGTATTGATTTATTTATTTATTAATGTCCAATTTCATAATCTATCTCTACTATATTTAAAACTAAGAGTGTGTTTTAAATATTTTCCCTAAGGTTTAATCCACATACTCGTATAGATTTTTATGTTTTCCTTCATTTTGCTGCCCGGTATAGAACAGGTTCGTTAACGTCTACTTTTGCAGTATTTGGTTGGATATCTTCCAACTTTTCTGTATTATGTCTTTTAGAACCCCTCTCCTTGTCATCTTCTTATGCTAACAGTCAGTGTAGTTATTTTATTTTCTTCTTCTTTAGAGTCGCTTTAAATGCCAGTGAAGTTTTTGCAGGAGTGTCAGTTGCAGTACGTGCAAATTGCAGAACACTTTAAAATTTTCGTCCTGCCACATCTTGAGTATCATTCTTTTCTGCATTTTCAGGAGAGAAACTTAAGAAACACCCCAAGTACAAGATGTCATAGAAGGTAATAGAGAAGGAAATTCTGAAGGCAAAATTACAGATGAAAAACGACTCCCATCCAAAAGTATCAGAAGTAGATGTTATTAAACCTAGTTCATCCAAACCATCAAAATTAAAGTATAAAAGCTCGTATGTTAGATTATGACGCAATAGGAATATTTTAGAAAATACACAATAATTTTCTTTTTACAAAAAAGTTAATAGTCACTAATTTTCAGCCGAATATATTACCACAGATTTGTCGTTACGACCACATCGTGGTCGTCTCCTGTATCCCGTCTCCTTTTATGATTAGATTGGCGTTGTATAACACAAATTGTAGTTCACATGAGATTAATGGGGTATTCTTTTTTAGAGGGCCATGAAATAGGTAACATTTAAAAGAAACTAATTATTTTAGAAAATAATCCACGTTGAATTAAACTAATTAAAATATTTGGTGCATCACATCTGATACGATTACGTCCTTTGTAACTATTCGAAATTTAAAATCTGAAAAGATTTATTATTAGGAATGCTGATGTGATTATCAGAAGTGATATTATTGAAAGAAAACCATATGAAATAAAATACCAACATCTAATAAAATTTTTTAAAAATAAATACCAACATCTAATAAAATTTTTTAAAAATACAAATTTTCAATGGATCCTTAATAATCCTAGATCTTTCGATGGAGAATTAAACGGGGAATCGAATGAGCATAATAGTTATATAAATATCGGAGGGTAACGTAGTATTTGTCTTTGTAAATTCTCTTTTAACAAAATCTATTAGTTTATGTTCCAATGTTAGTTAAACATAAACACATGCAAAAATAAAAATATTGTAAGTAATATTTTTCTACAAAAGCAATTTGTCTCATGTAGAGGCGAACATCCTTTTAACATTAAAAATGTAATATACATGCTTTACAAAAAAAGTTTCAAACTGAAGTTACATAGAATTTTATCCTCTATAATTTATCTACCTGCACTAAATTGCCAGTTTTAATACTGCGCTATTTTTTAATATAAGCAATTTTAATATAATTACATGTCCTAAAGTTGGCTTTTTTTGTCAAAACTTATGTCGTAATGATCTGATTTAGGGTATATTTGTAACCACAGTGAAAGTTTTGATATCCTATTCGTCATTGATCGATTTTCCATTAAAAACAATTTCACCATTCAAAATTACGACGCTCTCATGGATGAAGCATTCTTCGTGAAGATACAAACGCATTTCCATCTTCGATGTTCTTTTATGGGAACTTTAGCTTTCTGGAACTTTCATCCACATGTAAAGAGTCAAGTTGATAAGGAATTTGAAAATGCTAAGTTATGACTGTGAAAACGAATATTAAATCGTAGATCAACCCACTCTAGGCGTCCATGGCGGAAAGATTTTTGGTGTTGAAATTTGATCTAAACCCCCAACAATAATTTCTTTGTAATTATTAAAAAATCAATTGTAGTATACAAAAATATTTTTTTCCAACCAAATATGAAAGTTAGCTTTTCTCTCAAAACTATATCTGGGAAAGTGTCACTTTACGTCTGAAATAAAAACATAAATTATATGGATCAACTACTTTTTTTTTGCATTTCGAGAGGAAGTCGCAACGTAAAGAGTAATGTGATTTTATTTTTGATTGATGAAAACGGCCATAGGAAACTTATTTTACTAGATTTGCTGTCTAACTTACTTAGCTGCCTGTCTCGATTAGTTAGATGAACCTTTTCAAACTTCGTACATAACGTACTAATGAAAATAATTAGTGTAGGTAAACGCCAAATTCTGGTAAACCATTTTTGATTAAAATTTAATGAGTTCTATTCCGGACCACGTATTTGATGTATTACGAAGTAAGAAATATAATGAAATACTACAATAACGGCGCGCGTTTACTCATACCCACACCTGCAGACATTCATTGTGTTCCGTCATTTCCTACTCGGAAAGAAAAAAGTATGCAGGTACTTTGTGTCCAAATCGGAAGGAAATTTTTGTTTGTAAACAATACTCAACCATACTACGTACGACAAAGTACACAATAACAAATATCTTATAATGATCATTGAAAAGAAAACAAATGAAAGCTTCTCTCTTATAAAAATATAAATCACTTTTTGTTTTCATGTTGCAAGAGAAAAGCAATTCGTTTTAATTCACATTTTAAAAAATTTGACCCGAAAAATAATCTTTCAGCAACAATAAAGGCGCCATTCATAAAAATGTTAATTGCGAAATAATATTTTTCGATAAGGCAATAAAAGAAAATTTTTAAGATTTAAAAAGCTTTAGCGGCTTTTCCTTCGTTTTATTACAATATAAATGGTCACTGGATAAGAAAATTTTAAATAATCGACCCTCGTGCTAAACTCAATTAATCAGTTTTCAATTGAACGCCACTTGAAAACGGATTTAACTCGTGAATTTATATTTATTAAAGTAGAATTTTTGAAACAGTGGTTGGTTCTGGTGTGTTGCACGTTTTCAAACAGGACTATTAAACTAGTTCGAAAGTTTAGTAAAAGTTGTGGGTTTGGGAATGAAACTTTGATTGTTCTTAGTTTGAACGGTATTTAGCAAGTACATGGAATTCTTACATGAAATTGTTAAATATAAAATACCAAGATCGTGTACCTAAGACTTTAAAGCTATAATAAATCTTTTATTTGCAAAGCAACCCTGGTGACTGAGTTGGCGAACAAGTATTTTCTCATCTAACCTGAAGCCAAATATTGACGTCTGCCACAAGGATTAATTTAAGTTTCATCAAAGAACAAATAAAATGTAACCAAGCAAGACTTCAGGAAAAATAAAATTAAAGTTGTTGTTTAATTTTCTATGTAACTTGATATTAATTTACATTAATTTGGTTTTATTGTATAATTTTATACAGCTTTGGATGAAACCTGATCCTATTCAAACTAAACTAAATAATACACATTACCATAATAATTTTCATTTGCGTTTTTGAAGCAAAATTCGCACCACGTAAACATTGTAAACAATAAATATTGTCAAAATAAAAAAAAAAAAACGATTTGCTGAATAATTTTATACGGTTCAAAAAATAAAATATTTGATTATTAACCGTATACAATTTTTGTATAAAAAAGTTATATATTCATAGATTTTTATACACATACAAAATTCACGTCGTTCTGAACGCGTTCAAATTTTAACTTTAATTTAGTTAGTCGTAAATAGTTCAAGTGTCATATAAATTTGTATTTTTTTTGATAAGAAAATCCGAAAAAATTTGAAATCCGTATTACATATTCATCGCATAAGTAGGTTTTCATCTCACGTAACATTACATTTTACCAAAGTTTCTTGGTAAAACAAGATCCATTAAATCTTAAATATATTAATAAATAGATAAAAGAGTTTAACTATAAAAATACACAAAGAAAATTTTATATTAAAGTTGTGTAAAACTTGAACAAAATTCCTCTACGTAATTAAATTTTCAGTTTCATAATTACGCTATTATTATCTGCAGTATAATAAATAGCGATTGTAATGGCTAATTAATTTTAACAAACAACCATAATTAATAAACTTTAATTATTGTTTTTTCTTCAAGATTTATAGTGCAAATTTTCCTAAAATGAAATATCAAAAGTAAAATAAAATTTTGGTTATAAAACATGTTTTGACAAGAAAAAATTATTGAATTGGGTGAATTCGACTGTCACAAACAATGGCTGCTGGTAAGTATGAATATATAGAAATTCCACATAAATTCTCAATAAATATATGATACCGATATACTTACAAGCTGTGAAAAATATTTGTTCGGTGTCTTTGGTTTTTGAACTTGCGCCCCACTTAAGTAATTGATTTTTATAAAAACTAATGTAGGTTAGTGTCATTAGGACTAAAATCTAGGACTAATCCGTTATATACAAATGATATTTATGAGAAATATTAATGCTGAGTGAGTGGGTGCCACGAGAGTGCATCACTCACCCTAAATCAAACCGTTGGGGTTGCCATGCCTTTTTCTTCGTACATAACACCTTTATTAAAAAATAATATAATAAAAAGAATTTTTTAGATATTAAAATTCTAAATAAAATGTATATTACTTTTTAAAAATACATTGAGAAGTGAAAAAGTTACAACGTTTTCAATAATGCGACTGGAATGCTTAAATTTTCTTCAATTTATTATACAACGAGAAATTCATATGTAGGTACACTTAATATCTCTTGGATCTTGGTAAATAAAAAAAAATTAAACTGTTTTTATGTATGGGTAGAAACTTAGCTACCATATGTTACCAATTTTATTGAGCATAAAATTTATGGAAGCTATTTTGCTAAAATTTTGCGATAACATAACACAAAAGTTTTTTTGCAAGGGCAATAATATGAAATCTTACTGAAAACTTTTAGGTAACCGTGATAATAGTACCTTTTCCCCAGTTCCTTAAACTGTTACGTTCCCTTGGGAATAATATTAAACCAATTTGAAATTTGTATAAAAAATGGTAACTAAATCTCATCGTTTTAATATAAAATTTATAAACTAAATTCGTTGTTGCACTATCAGGATGGATTATTAAATTTAAAAAGCCAATTCGTTCACTACGCTCGCTCGTTGGATTATTAAATTTAATATTAAAATTCTAAACTTTACTAACTTATTTCCGATAATGTCCGTCTCGTTGTATTACATTACATTAACATTATGAAAAATCTGCTGCAGTTATAGAGGAAGACATTTGGTGCAGGTATAATTGTTTCAGTTTTAAATAAATCTGAAACAAGTAAAAAGCGTTTTCATTAAAGTTATTTCAAAAACTTAAGTTGGCGACTTAATGAAGAGGCGGGTTATGTATTCACTAAGTACGGATATCTCATGCTCGAGGTGTTGGTAAAAGTTTTCTCTGCACTATTAAAAGCTATCGGTTTATTCTTTCACAAAGTCCTTCGTTCATGTTGCCTGAAGGTTTTAAGCCATAGTTTAACTCTATTTTGAAGTTACAATTATGAATTCCCTCGGTTTATCCAAAAATACTTAATTGAAAGTATTGTTGCTCTACGAAAATTTCTATTATTTTTGTGAAGCAACTTAATTATGAAATATGCAAATTTTGTATAAATGAACCTCACGATCGGTACGAAAAAATTGTATAAAGAGATTATTGAAGCTTTATTAAACGTTAAATAAGGCAAAAAAGGAATAAAATAACAAAAACATAACAAATCGCAAAAGAATTATAAAGTCTAACTAATTACACTTTTGTGTGGAGATAAAAACCACCTTAAGCGTATAAAATAAAAATATTACCCAACAACGGTGGCGGGCTCCATGACTATGGATTGAGCGCTATATAAATATATATATCAGAAACATCAAATTAAATTAACCGTATCAGAATATAATACACTTTCAAGAGTTTTAACAATATTCCTTCGTTAGTCCTTTACCCTAGTGAGTATTTGGCGACGACTTCATTTAGAGAGGGTTCTCTTGGCAGGTTGCCTCAGTTGCTTGCCATTACCTGTCGAGGAGAAGTGGTAAGAACAAACTTATTACTTCGGTCGGATTCGAACCCAGTATCTCAGCATTAGTCAATTTACCTTACCGTTATGCTGTAACTGCCTTTATATACATGAATGATGTACTATATAGGTACAATTTATTTACCATATAAATTTTTTATACCTCAGCGAGCAATAATATAAATTAAAAATGTCCCTCCACAAAGGATATAACCTGCAATCGCAGCCAAAAATTAGATTCCACAACTTTGTTGGATGATCATGATTTCGACTTTAATATTAAGGTACCGTAAACCGGGGTAACTTTGGTACAATTTTTACAGTTTTTTGGTTATAAAATCGTAATTAGTTATCAAATTTAGTTGGCAGTAGGATTGTATAAAAGTTCTACTGGGACTACATAAAATCTACATAGAATTTATTTCTTTATCGTTTTCACAACTGAGAAAATGGGCCTTAAAAGTGTCCCAAAGTTACCCCGGATAGCGGGGGAACTTTGGGACAGGAACTTTTTTTATGGATATCTTTGTTTAAAATATATTTTTATCAATTATAAACCTAACTATGATAAAGTAGATTAAAAATTTGATTTCGGTAGGGAAAAGTTGCATTTTTTTAATCGGTCAAGGGACAAGGAAACGGGAAATTAGAAAAATAGTGATTGAACAAATAATTTGTTTTATTAAAAACAAAAAACAACATTTTCTTTATTAAAAAGGAACAAATTATGTAAACTTAAATAATATAGGTAGATAAAACACCTAGGTAACTTAAATAATCTCCATTCATTCTGGAACATCGGCCGATGAGTCGTTTCTTTACTTTAAGACATGTACCAAAGTTACCCCTGAAGGTTACGACTTTTTATAAAATTAGTTATATTTCACATGTGTTTCGACTTTTAAGATTTTTCTTTATGGTAAAACTGTGACAGAATATTGAATTTTTCGATCCTCTTACTCGAATTTAATTAATGTTGTTAGTTTCACTCCACCGATAGAAAATATATACACTATGCACTAAACACCTGTTTCTGTGAAGGTCAGTTTTACACCTCTAGGGGATTCCTGCTAAAAATAAACTGCTGCTAAATCACATAAATTAAGAGTTAATACTCTACTTTTGGTGATAAAATGATAAAAGGGCCGATTGGTACTAGAATTATTGGTATATAGAGGGAGAAGTAAAAAATAATACCGGTGTCCCAAAGTAATACTGCAGTCCCAAAGTTACCCCGTTTTACGGTATATTAAGGTTAAGATATTACAGTGTGCTCGTGGTTATACATGGGTCATGATTGACAGTCATCAATTTTGTAAATTAAATATTATGATAACTTTTTTTTAATTAATTTTTTCTAAGTATCCCGTTTGTAAATTTCTTAGGGAAAATCAGATTGGTGAAATTAATTACTTATAAACAATTCTTCTTCTTCAGGTGCCTATCCGATTTCGGATGTACGGCGATCCCCCCCGACTTAGCCAAGAAGGCTGTACCAGGGAAATGTTAATGTTAATGGGGTGGTGGTTTACCTTCCCCTTAGTCCACAGATCAATTTTGGACTTATTTAGGATCATTAACATTTTAAGGATTTTTCTTGGCATATTACTCTCGGTGGTTTGCCATTGCCTTCCGAGGGGAGACGGTCAGAATAAAGTTCTTACTTTACTCGGATTCGAACCGGGTATTTAGCGTTCATAGTCAACTCGCGTGACCGCTAAGCTCCGACCGCCTCTATAAACTTTAAAAAAAAAAAATAAACAATTAACATTGAAAATATAAATAAAAGTTAGCCAGATTTAAATCAGAGTAGTTCTACGTGGCCCAATCAAAAACGAATGAACGGATCAATTCGAAATTTTGAGATAATATTTATACTTAATACCAATATGACGTTCACTTCATATTTTTAAACATAACAGTTTTATTTATAACAATAGTAATGTTTTGCAGAGTGTAGGGACATAGTCCCACCTCTATTTTGTGGTAATAGATCAACGTTATAATAGTCGGATAGGAGGTAGAGGCACCCCCTCTTTGTGTTCACAATATCTGTTCTACCGTTATTTCCTTGGAGCTTTGAAAAGAGCAACAGTAGCGTTCCTTGGATTAGCTGGCAATGCAAGCTATAACTACACTGGGTACGAAGAAGGCAAATTCGTTATAAGCTTGGGTTATTCTTTATACGGTAGTAATCATTTACTATCGTCCTTCTAGTGGTATAACATCACTACATGATGATGGGGCTTGTTATTTTCGTGAAGAACAAGGAATGCAGTTTTAGGTTATGTTATGTCCAGGACCAATGCCAATATAAAAGTAAAAAAGTAAAGTAAAAAGTACTACTAAGAAAAATGAATGCAAAAATCCAGTGCTCTGGTTGTACAAAAAAAAAAGGTTTGTAAGATTGAGTTTGCTTCTTAAAGGTGCATTTCTGGTGTGAGATTGAAGTGGTTGGTTTGGTGGGTGGGTGTGTTTGGACGAGACGAGTTTAGCTTGACTATGACACTTGGAGAATTCAAATGGAAGCTGTGCTGATCATAAATAATTTTTGAGAATACGCGAATGGCGGAATCGCCAGCTAAAGAATTAGAGAAGCGGAAAAGAATGTACGCTAAAGTAAAATCTGAAATAATTATGTCGATAAATCTTTGGAAGTTAAAGCAAATTAAAAGATTCATTACATCGTACGAAATTTGGCTAAAGCTGAAACGCGCTTATCTTTTGAAAGAACTGGGAACAGGAACGTTCGATAGAAGGTGCAAAGATGGTGTTTCCATTGGTTACTTCTCTGAAAATAACCGAAAATGGTTACCACAGGCAAAGAGAATTGAAAGGGAACTCCAGAGGAAGTGCAATATGATGAAAAGGAACTTGACGAGGAAATTTAACATGATTAAAAAAAACTCAAAGAAGTTCAGGATCAAGAGGAGCTAAGGTAGAAATTAAAGCTATATGTTGTCCTGGAAAACCCATAATTGAGAGAACCTGTTCAAGAGGAAGACCATAGAAAATGTATAGTGCGTTTCAAAGGCGTTTCAAAGGCAAAAAAAAATCAAATAGGATCTTGAGGAGAGTTACTTGTATTACCTACATCTTACCCTGTACAATAAATCCAGAATCCAAAATCAAGAAGTTAACAGCTAATAACGGAAATAATTCAAAGCAATAGTTATAGCAGTCAAGTTGTAACCTCGATCTTTGCCTGACCGGTTACGATTGCCTCTTGTTTTTTTGATTGTCGTGAAAGGAGCCAGCTGAGGATATCTAGTCCACAGTTCCGAGAGCGCGGGTCGCACTAATACAGTTCGCGGGTTCTTAAAAGTTGGTGGTGCTACTGATGGTTGAGAGTCACTACAATCGGCTCTTATATGCCACAGACAGTCTCTCAAAAAAGGTGAAAGAGTAGGCGCCAGATAGCTGCTAAATGAAAATACTAAGTTTCGTTTTGAACTAACAAAATATGAATTTATTATTGCACAGCCTATGATATACCGAAAAGGTCGAGCTAATGCTCGAAATACTCGTTTAATTTGACTGAATGTCCTAATAGCAATTGGATCACTGATCCAAAGATTCTGATTGAATCTGGTATCGTTAGGTATACTGGTTTGATCAAAATAATCTGGATACGAGGTAAAACCCTTCATGTAAAAAAACTAAAATTGGCTCTCGTAAAGCAAAAAATATAGCATGTAATCAGTGAGATTTGAACTCACCCAATCTCGTGTTCCTTCAAAAGCGTCCTGCGAGTGGAACTTTCTACGATCGATCAAGAATACTGCTCGCAGTCTGACTTAAACCAATGGGTAGGTCGTTGATTTAGTTCTAAAATTCAAAACACACATGACACAAATCATACAGTAGCAAAGCTTAGCCAGCGAATCTACAAGCATAAAAACAAAAAACAAAAAAAGCCATTTTGTCGCAAGTTCTCGTGACCTCACAAACCTGTGTAAACCTAAAAACTCTGGTTTCAGAACCAAATATAACCATAACATGACAGATAATGTCGGTATCAGGAGATGAACAAAATTAAAAATGTATACAGGGTGGAATAATAGTAAAATTGGTTGCATAGCAACAGGCGTTATTTGACCAGAAAGTAGAGAAAATAAGTTGCAAACTTTGTAACAGCGCAAAACGCATGTTACAAAGTCAATCATGAAAAATGAAACTTGACCATAACCACGATGTTATGGGTAATCGAGTGGTTTTAAGAAACAATTTCAATGCCGATGGTACACTGGAAAGGAGAAATTCACGATTAATTGCACAAGGATTTCTCCAGCAATCAGAGATACACTTTAACTACACTTTCACTTATGTTGCTCGCCTCAGTTCGATTAGATTAGTTCACAGCATTGGTAGCTCGGTATGGAATGAAAATACATCAAATAGATGTGGCATCTTCATACTTGAATAGTGAATGGGATAATAAAATTTACATGCAGCCACTAAAAGAATTGGCAAAGGTTCTGGTAATTACATCTGAAAAGAAAGATCTGAAGTTAGTATGAAGGGCAACAATATGTTGCGAGAATTGGAAAATTGTGAAAAGGAGTGTTTACTAAAAAATCACTGTACGGTTTACGACAAGCTGGTAGAAGCTGGTTTAAGAAGTTCAACGGAATCATGTGTGAAATTAACGCTAAACCATCAAAGGTATATTTCTGCTTACACTGCTTAGATTGAGCGAAAAATATCGTACCGATTCTTGTATACGTAGATTATAATAGTAGTCGCTTCAAGATATCTAAATGCAATTACCAATCTCAAGATTACCAACATAAATAGAAATACTTTATGTGTATAATAAATGAACAACAGGTTAATTTTTAAGTGTAAATTTGTGATTTAAATTACTGTTACATAAAGGTCTGCGTTCCAATATCTAATAGTAGGTTACATATTTTCAACATGCAACCGAAAATAATATGTATTGATATAAAAAATAAGAAAAACCTCTACTACGAAAGTACCTGGTTCGATCCCGATAAAGTGAGGAATTAATTTTGGAAGCATCCTGATTTACTTTGACTTATGCAGACAGATTGACAGACACGGGGCCATTCTAAGGATTCTTGCTATATTACTTATATTGGAAGTTTAAAACCAAAAAAATAAAAAATGAAATACTGACACAGCACCTGTACTACATGTAGTACTTCGTGTTGCGTTGTTTTGAACAAATATTATTTGTGCTTACATTACATATTCAGCAACAATCGCTGCAGGGCTAAGTAAATGCTATCTATTTAATAGCAGAACGATGGGGCTGACACATGATTTAAGCATACTGGCGTATTGTTGAATAAGAAAGAATAAAACGAATGCAGCCATTTTAAGTACAGAAAGATGTATAAAGGAACACCCAGGCAGAATAATGTTGTGGAACAAGTATTGAACATTGTTGAAATTAAAGGGTTTTGAGAAGCTTTTATTGACAGGTTATCGAAATGACAGTAACATGTTGATTTTGTTAAATTAAGAAAGATGATATAATATTACGTAATTAACCTAGCGGGCATTGTTGAAATGTTTAATTACATTTCACTTATTAGCAATTTGTGCAGTGTAACTAATAATTTTCAAATAATTTATTATAGTGTGGTCGATATAGTGTAACTTGATAGCGAAAAAAAGTTAGTCTAAAAAATTATATGTATCTACCTAATAATTTTCGAGTCGAGCATGAAATACAGAATAAGTACACATTTTTAGAGTATTTATATTTGAAACTTTGATTTTCTTTGGTACAATGGTCATGGTTTATTACCAATCTTCAGTTGCATATAATCAAAAAATAAAACAAAAAATTTTATAATTAATATCATTCAAAATAAAATTGAAAATGATAATTTGTCAAAAAAATTGATAAAAGTATTTTAGAATTCATCTTGACTTTCTTCATATTTTTTTTAGTATAAGATTAATTTACTTTATTATTTATTTATCATTTCTCCTTTAACGAGGTTCTTTTGTATTTAAATTTAAACTTTTCAAAGCTTTTAATTATGCACCCCTCAATATTCCTTAATATCTTTTGACAGTAATTACTTTTGCAAAGGTTTCTATTTGAATCATTTTTAACCTTAATAGTTTTGCTTAATTTTTAAATTCGGTAGGAAAAGATAATACGGTTCAATTTACAACAACATTTTTTAAAGGTAAAACACTGCAACATTTTAAACAATCTACTGCTACAGTTACTAAGGGTTGTCCTAAAAGTTAACAGTGTGATGTATCATAGTCATTAATTCTCAGAATTTAACAACCGTGTAATATGAATGCTGTATAAGTTTCTGCAAAGAAAAAGTATACGGAAATGATGTCCCAAAATTTTAAGTCCATTAGCATATATTATTTACAGTAAAATATATTTGCATTTCATTGAAAATTTCCAGAATATCCATAAAATGAATCCAACAATACTTTTAATGGAAGCATTTGCCATTTAAATTGAAATAAGACGTACCTAATGAATTTTCACAATTTTGTTAAATATTTCATAATGACTCTTTTCTTCCCGACCGTTCTTGCGAAAAATATACTTTCAGGAATTTAACAAAGAGAGAGATGAAAAGCCATAGACGAAATTTGAAAACCCTTCAACCGTGGGAATCCTAAATTTTATTGACGTCAAGCTGCGAAAAATTATATCACAAATAGCGAATTTTGTTATCCAATTTAATGACATAATTAACTTTATTGATTGCTACCAAAACGTTGAAGAATTAAGTGTTTAAGTTATAAAGTATTGTAGAATGATATACGGGGTGCTTTGAAAAAGTTTAAAAAATTTATAAACAATAATGTGATTAATTTTTATGAAATTTCTAATCAAAGATTTCATAGTAGAAATAGTGAACTTTCATATTTATTATCTAAAATATTTACATGAAATTGATTAAACTGACATCATTCTGATGACACAGTTCCATATTTATTGAATATTATTATAAGTTATGAAGAATTGTAGGTTGCGTAAGTTACGTAACAAATATTTAAATGGAATAAATGAGCCGCATCGAAATGATAAAATTATCGAAAAAAACATCCCTTGTATATTTGTTTTGAAAGGAAACTTATGGAATTCTGGAGGATTGAAATTTTATGTCTTATTGTATAGTTATTATAACAATAATTTATTTCTACTATGAAATTGGAACACTATCAAGAGCTTTTAGTGTCCAACCATAATAAATAATAGTGAACGTACCTTAACTGTTTCACGTCCTGAACCAATATTTATAATTTATACATTAGGCACGCAACATTGAACACATGCACACTCTACAATAAATAATAATATAAAATTGAAAATATACTAAGCATTTGATTCCTTTTGAATGGGAAAAAGGTAGATATTTAAAATCGCAATTTACTCATTTAATCGCTCTGGAAGATTTACTTAAATTATGACATAATGCTTATCTCTTATTTGAGCTCTTCGGATGATTATAATAGCTCTATTCGCGGTAACAATCCCGGATACGTTTTATCCTAGTGCGTCTGCGGATTTATAATAAAATTGTCATTAAAGCTCAAATTAGATGATAAAAAGTATAAATCCGCAGACGCAGTAGGATAAAACGCATCCAGAGGTGTTACCACGAATAGAGCTATTATAAAAATAAGAACGAAACATATGTCATAGTTTACATAATAAATTAATTTATTTCATGTCAGTTAATAATTCTAATTCGATCGAGAAACCATAGACTTCTTAACGATGCTCTTTAGTTTTTAATCTTGATAGGGTTCTAAAAGTCAAATGTAATCTGGAAAATAAAAGTATTCAGTTTTTGTTGTAGGTTTTATTTTATTCCCAAAAGTCGAACTTCATGATTTCAGTTCTCAAGTAGGTACATTGCTAAAAGACAAGTCAGACGAATGAGGTGGATGTGAAAGCAATTTATACGACAAACACCAAACCTTACTAATGTCCAATTTTTTGTGCAGTCGATATCTTACTTGACTTCTTATGAACTGGGAAGAAATAGATTTCGTGAATCAAAACATAATTAATTTGAAATGTCGTTCGCAATATTAATACGTTAATATTATTATCGAATACAATAACCATCAATATAATATTATATTGAATTAATAATAATTTGGGAGGCTTCTCCAAAGTTACTTTTAAAAAACTGAAAATAAGCTTACACGATAACAAAATTTCTACTAAAATGAATTCTATATTATTCAAAAATTTAATAACCTGGAAAAGCACAAGTGGAAAAAGTGAATTCTAATGTGAGCAATATTGAAAAAGTTTATTCTCATTTCGTCTTCCAAAATCGACAGTTTCATAAGTTGACCAAAAAGTATCCAAACAAAAACAAAACGACATTTATCTTAAAATTGCTGTCACGATGCAAACGGACGCATATCTAAAACATAAAACACAAAAGCTGAAAGTTTTACTACTAAATGCCAATCGTAAAATATGTCGTAAATTTTTACTTTTTTTAATATATTACAAGTGATAGCAACTGTACGTGATTAAGGAGAAGTTAACGTAAATTGAGAAACAATTTTCCTGAAATGGTATCAGATTTGCTTGATAATATCAATTAGCTCGATAATGGCAGCTTAGAGTTAGCAAATTTTCTTGCTTAAGCAAACGCTCCCCTGATTCTTTTCAAGGGGTAGAGAAAAGCCCTAAAGAAATCGAACGTAGAACGTTGTAAGCGGAAGTGACAAGTTAGTTCGGGGTTTTGCAAAATTCACCAACGAAATCGTCAGAAAAACTATTTTTAATTTATCTTGTTTGGCAATTTTTGGGTGTGATATTGGAATTTTTATGTATTAACTTGTTTGGGGCCAGTAAGAAACTTAATAAATTTTCTTTTGGTATATTAAAGCACCCTTGTTTGTGAATTATAGACGCGGCACCGACAGCAGATGTGGAAACCGCATTGTCGACCTAAAACGTTTAACAAACCAGTTGAAATGTATAAATCCATTCAATTTAAGTAATGTTTCAACTGTCAACTCAACATCATGTTTAGACGGGAAAATCGATCTATCAACTTGAAAATTTTTGATGATTACATCATAAGCTACTCCCCCACTTTTCTTGCAAACCTAAATTTCATTTTGGTTCTCATTTATTCCATGTTTTATCCATTAATAAATCTAAGAACGCATAATATTTCTTAATTTTCTTTACGGTCCTTTTGTAACTCAAAGCAGACTAAAAT
Organism: Rhagonycha lutea; assembly: GCA_958510855.1. Classification (NCBI taxonomy): domain Eukaryota; kingdom Metazoa; phylum Arthropoda; class Insecta; order Coleoptera; family Cantharidae; genus Rhagonycha; species Rhagonycha lutea. Next base: position 87,275,440 of record OY294036.1, read on the forward strand.
TATAAAAATCACATTTAATCAACATAAATTACAAAATTTAAGTTAAATGAAGATTATATTTTATCTACGCGATGATAAATACATTTAATCACATTGGCGCAAGAAATAATAAATTTTATCCTCAGTTAAACGAAAGAAATCATAAGTAAAGCGCTTGGATATTAAGAAAAATTCTAAAAATCTGCATTAATTTAAATAATCTTAAGTTACTATACTTGGGTTTAATTACCATCCAAGTCATAATTTAATTTAAACTTCAGCGAAATCCTTTTCCATTGAGCGACAGATAAATGATGATAATTAATTTGTATCTATAAGGGAAATAATATAGTGTTTTGAGTTGATTAATTGACGACTTTAATTTATAATAGGAAAACTCAAATCTTATTATCATAAAAGTCAAATCTAGTAAATAACAACAAGTTTTTTCCATTTTCATGATCACCTGAACGAAAAGGAAAGTTATAAAAACGATAATAAAAATTACAATTACCGAAAGGAAAATAAAATATTCTTTATGGTGCAATAAAAATTAAACCAAATCAGAATAAAAGCACAATAGTAAACATAGTTTTTGAAAATTTTGCTACTTATTTATTTAGACCAATATAAAATTTGTTTGACGATAGGTAAAACAAACTTAAAAGTTTATACGAGTACTTAGGGAATACTTTAGCTTTGATCCAACCTACCCGAGATACTAAAAAATCTTGATGGATTTTGAAACTACGTGAATAAAGTACAAATACCACAGACCTAGTACTATTTCCGCGTAGGTGTAATTTAATGAAAATTTTCACGTGTTGAGATCATTTATAAATGATCCGAATTAAATTTAATAACTTACAAATTATTATTAAGTTTTCTGGCGGTAGTATTTTAACTTACGGAAAATATTTAAAATACTAGAAATATTATTTTCCCGAAGGTATGCTAAGAATTCCATACGGCATTTTTATGTCTGAAGTCATAATGTAAATAGCCCATTATAATATTTAGGTTTATCGCTGAACATATAAAAAAATATATAGGTTTAATTATAAGTTTTCTACAAATAGGTTGCAGTTAGTCTTATGGTAAGTACCCGATTATCGAGGTGAAAGTACCAAGTTCGATTTCTGTACTAATAAGTATACTCAACATTAGCATTAAAAAATCTAACCAAAAAGTGAAAAATTCGTGACGGTCATAGTTGTTCGGTCCCACTCAGAAAGGATTTGTATCAAATCTGAAATCCATGGTTATTCGGTTCTAAACTTTGCTCACGAGGAGTGCAAAATCATTCATATGACCTGATAATTTTTTTTTCATCCTGTTCCGATCTATCTTTGGATGTGGGCCTCATTCGACTCTCTTTCACCCACTCCACTTTCTGCTCCTCTCTCGTTTCTAGAACAAACTCGTTTACCTCTGCAGGTAATCGATCTTTCCCATATGGTATCTTCATTTAGTTCTTCCATCTAGCCAGGGTCTCCAAAGAATTGCATTCCATCTATTGCAAAATTGTCTTGCATTATATGTCTTCCAAACCTCCATTTTAGAATGGTTAACTGCTGTTTAAGTGTTTTACTTTTGTCTGTAACCTAATTGAGTACAAAAAGACATTTTTTTCAATTAAAAAATTTAATTTTTCAAAAAAGAATTGATGTGATAATTGAAATAAAATATTTTTAATGCAATAAATTACACAAATATACATTTAAAAGTAGGAAAATAAAAATTTATTTTAATATTCATCGTTGAATCTGTAACATCTCATATGTGCATAGTTGAAAATGATGAAATGATGCATTAATGGAAGCTTTATAAACTGATGGTAGAAGCTTACATGTATGTATGTACCTACAAAAAAACTGCACTATTGAAATTGAAAATATTGTAAACGAAATCTATGTCGATATTTCTTTTACTGGCGACAATATTTCAATCCAAAAATCGCTTTCCTAGGTATGCACATAGGAGACTAGAAAATATAATATTTATTGTATTTTAAAATACAAACATTTTGCTTTAGTTTATACTTTTGCCAGATTTGTCGATTCGTGACTAATACATAATAATTATTATCAATAATGCACAGTTATGGTAATTGTAATTCAAAAAATTACAGAAATTCTACATTGCATTGTAAACTAATTATATATTTTTTATAAATCGACTGTAGCATTTTAAATGCTATTACTTTGGCTTGGCAGTTTTACTTAATAAATTTTATATTATTTATTATATTAAGAACGTTTGTAAATTACATTTACATTTTTTAACATCCTACACCAAGTAAAAATATATTGGCTTGAAGTCTAAACATCACCCTGTACATATCTAAGCGTAAATGTTATAATTTAAAATTTATCGAATGTTTTTCTTTCTTTATCGCTTGGAAGATGGAAGTTTCACTTATTCGTTCTGTGTAATGTTTAGTTTTAAAAGCCACAAATTGTTTCTTTTAGTGCAGTGATTGTTTATTTTACCTACCTTCAGTTTAACATTATTTGTGGGTAACCATTACATATTTTCCATCATGAACGGAAGTTTGATTTTGATAAGTTTTAGCTTTTTTATACCACCACGTAAATTTTCTGTGTTCATCCATTTTTGGTTTTTAACGGATGATCATGGCTTTCTGTGCGGAGCACAGGTATATGGTAGGTAGCCAACTGTCCACCTGATTATTTTATCCACCAAACCATATGGTTATTTTTTATGGAGTCCACCAGCAGTTTGGTGGTCTTCGTTCCACCCGTGGTGACCTTAATACCTGCGTCGAAACAGCTGTGACGGCCATATTTACCAAAGTTGGGAAGTTCATTTTTGGATTCACTATTACCGTATGAAATTAATAGATAGGACAGTACTGATTAACGCATATTTATCACCATCTTTATCGCAGTTTTGGCGCTTTTTATTAAGGAGTGGTGTGATAAGTTCTTCACTTTGGTCGTCTCCCTTGACGATTCTCCATATCTGTTTTTAGGAAGACGTAGTTTTCCATATCAACATCTAGGGATTTTTCTGTTACAGCGGTTGCGTGAGCCTATACCACCATTTATTCCATCTCTAGTGGTTAGGACACAGCAGCAACGACGTGGGATGGCCTGAAAACCTTTAAGTTATTTTTGTAGAAGCGCATTTAGGAGATAGCTTTCCTCAATAATTTACATCGAAATTGAGATGCTGCCGTTCTCAGACGAATTGATTCCTGATTAATTGTGTACAGTTGTTATTATTTTTAGTTTTACACCTGAAACTCAGTTTGAACGAAGAACCATTAATATTCCAGAGATTCCAAAAAAATTGAGATGAAGATTCGAACGGATTGTGGTAGAAGGGTAAGTTGAAAGGTAATTACTGTATTTAATTTTACTTGATGGTATCTTGCAAATGTGTTATTTGCAGTAATTTGACCGACCTTTTTATGTCTGCGTTGTTGCGAATTAGTTCTTTTGGTGAGTTGTCTTCAGATGGCAACTCATTTAGTTTTTTATTTTGATTTGATTGTCCCATCATGGTATGTATACCTTCAGGGTATCCTGGAATTTACTTGCTTTGTTGTATATTATGTATTTCCTTTTGGAGTTTTGGAATCAAACATTGTCAACCCCATCTTTTACTACACTTTTGCTTTTTTTTGAATAAAATAACTCTTCTTATACTTCTGAGTTTTATTTAGAATATTGGCGCCAGAATTCTTATTTTTCCTTAGTTAGTTGCCAAACGCTCGCCTGAGTCATAACAGAAGAATCCACGAACTGCGTACGTGCGACCAAAGCTCTGGTATTGAATGGAGGTGTAATATTCCATAGCTGGCCTGTCTACCATTACATCGTAGATCAGCGGGGCAAGTGGCTCAATTAGAACAATTTGTGTTACACGACTAGACTGTGATGCTCTCAATTCTTTGCTTTTTCCCTTCAAAATGGTTAATCTGATGATAAAAAAATAGCATTTTTGAGGATATTTGGATTATTATGCGCCTAGCTAGTTTTGGTTTACATAACCAAATACAATTTGTTTTCTTGTGAATTGTTTCTAAAATTATGACAATATCTGATTTAAAATTGAATTATTAAATTTCTAGCTTGCGCCGTAATAACTCGTCCAGGGATATGAGTGAGGTTCAATCCCCAACACCTAAAATTGTTTTTATGATAGTTCTTCTTTTTATTAATATATTTGTATAGCAATTGTGAAATTAGAATTTTTCATTTTTATTTTCCAGCCAATTTTAAAAATAATGTGAAAATTATATCCTGATTTAATAATAAAATAAATCTCAAAAATTGTGCTTTTCTCAAAGGATTTCGTGGGTACATTTGAAGAAAAAATCGATAACGGTCTCCAGTATCAAATTGACAGTTTACTAATGGAGTAAATTTTAAAAAGAGTCTGAAAATTTGGTCCTAGTTTGGTTGCCAAACGTAAAATATAGCTATGGGCATAATGGCATAATATAAAAAAAATTGTATCAAAAAATTAAAGCCTATATTTGAAAAAATAGTCAATATTTCGGTGGAATTATTCCTATCTATGCTAAAGCTGGAATTTTTCATAACTAAATTTTTCCACTTTTGATTCAAATAATTTAGTACTGCTACCATTTCCTACCGAACGCGAACTAACATTAATTCTCGTTCTAATCAACCCAATAATTTCTATGAGCACTAAAAGGTGGCTACCAATGTCTAAAATAGCGTTAGTAGTTATACTTAATATTGTCAGATTATTCGATCGTTTAGTTAACTTTTCTACATTATGCCCTTCGTACCTTTCTGAATACCGGGTGACACGCCTTACACCCGAATAATAGGAGAATATAACATGAACATAGTAAATTAATTGTTTTGAGATTTTTAGTTCTCATTATAATGGATAAGTCGTATGGAATTGCCATCAATTGAAAGATTGCTTTAAAAATTGAATTAATACTTTTTTAAAATCAAACTTACTTTGGAAACCTACAAATTACATGGACAGTCCAAATAGCCTTAGATATCTTCAGAAGCGGAGAAACACTACTATTTTCATTCTTATCCATTACAATGGCGAACAGGAATCTTAAATACTAATTTAGTATGTTATTTTCCCATGCAAAGAGTACATAATTAGCCCAATATTGGGTCAATATTGTACATCTGTGCAATGTTTTACTATTAAATTCCAATCATTATCATCAACATCTATACTATCCACCGTCGGATACAGGCCTCCCCCATATTTACGGGGAGTGATTAGCCATAACTCGCCACACTGGCACTGGTCAGGCGAGTTGACGAGTGTAATCCATAGATCGATTTGGACTCTTTATATCACATCAAATTTAATATACGACGCAATCAGGATTAGACCCTAGATCAGTGGTGCGTAGTTTTTTTGGGTTGGTAATAATAAAACCACCAATTAGATTAAGTTCTAAATAGCATTACGGACAGAGATATAGATATATATTTTTCTATGCCTATCTTGTACAATATTATTTTCTCACTATTGACGTAAAATCAATGTAGAGAAACTATGCATAAAAATATTTATGAATAAACTTAAGCTCTTTTCATAATTTATCCAGTAATTATTGGAACAACATTGATATTCTATATTGGGATAATATTTAAATATTTGTGCAACATTAATAATTTACATTGGGGCAATATTGAAATTCAATATTAGGAAGAATATTAGGATATAGGACGACAGACGGTCATTGCCTTGCGGCTAACGCAGTTGGATGCGAATGTAGGGTACCGGGTTCAAACCTGGGGAGAGTAAAACTTTATTATGTCTATTTTCCGTGCTTCGGAAGGCACGTTAAGCTGGTGGTCCCCTGGGTGAGTGAATTGCCACCATTAACATAAAAAACAGGATACAGGCACATCTGAAGGCAAGTCTAGCAAGCTACCTGATGGATGTAAAATATTTAGATACTCAAATAACAGGCCTTGGCCTACTCTATTTAGAAGAGAATGCTCTAGAGAATTGCTTCTAGAAAGGAAGAAGAATATTAGGACAATTAATTGATATCTAGGTAGTTCGGGTATAAAATATATCACCCTGCATAACCACTAATCTGATTTTTACAAAATCATACCCAGAATTTGTGGAAAGTCTCGTGCAAAGAACAAACATAAAATTGTAATAATTGATTGAATCACAAATTAGGAACAAACTAATTTATTATGTAATTTCAGAAAGGTTAAAATTCGTAATAAAGTTCATAAAATATAAAAATATTATAAAATTTTCTAAAATATTTTTCACTGCAACAAATAAAATTAGCCAATTTCGCTGCTTCAAGTTCGTTAAGTTAAGTTGAAATCAAGCTTCCTCTAGATTCCAACCGATCGAGAAATTGATTAAGTTTCTTGACTATAAGCAAATACTTTCCAACATTTCATTATATTATGTAGTTTAAAATGTAGACTTATTATAAATATTGTAAATCATAATGAATGGATCGGGCTTTTCTCTTCGGAAGCCATAGAAGAATTCTGTCGCAAAACGTTTTCGAAATTAAGTATAAATAAATCAGTTCACATTCCAAGTACATTCTCAATATGTGTATATTTCAATGTTTTTTTCTAACGAACAAATAGGCTAAATTTAAGTAGCTTATAAGCTTAATAAAACAGAGCGTGTATAACTCATTGGGTGGATAATATCGAAGCGAAAGAAGTATGTAAGGGTAGCAAAATAAGGAGCAAGGAGGTGAAGATATAATCTTAGTAATTTAAGTGTTAGGACATTTATGTATCTCATTAAGGGAAGAGAATAATTACAAATTAGGTATGTAGGTATATCTAAGCTACAATTACTTTTACAAAAAAAATTCTAAGCTACATGGCTTACTTTATAGCTAAGCAACTGTTCAACTCGAACTTTGGATTATAATTTGCAATCCAACTCATGGCGTTGGTTCACTAAATAGTCACGAATAAGCAATACGAGCTATTTGTAGAGTTTCTACACGTTCTTTTTTAAATAAACCATTTTTATCTGCATTATTTATTAAGAGGAAACCATACCTAGGTAACTTACAGAAAAGATTACTACTTCTGGCAAGCAAATTATACGGAAGGAATTGTTTTCCTGATTTCAACGATGCATTCGACATTTATAAATAAAAAGTAAAATTGTAGATTTTTATAAATTTTCAAAGCAAAAAGTTTTGTGTAAAATGTAAGTTAACTTTAAGCACTGACAAACAAAAAGTTCACCACTCAAGTCTCAACATTCAGTCAAATTCAAAGAGGAAAACAAAAATTTTCACTATAAATGCACGTTATGCTTTTCCAATAAGCCTAGTGGATGACCTTCAACTTATCAAAATACGATTAAAGACGTATTTTTAAAGTAATGAATTATTTATGTATTTTTTAGAAGATTTTTAGATGAAACTCCTTAGCGACCTTAAAAAAGTGTCATTTGTATCCTGTAACAGCATTCCAATCTTTCATGTTAAAAGGAATTTTGTAAGATATTCTTTTTGATATAAAATAATTCGGGTGGCTCAATAAAATGCTTTCGGATGTTGCATCACTGTAGTTAAAACTCGATAGATTAATTTATTTAATAAATAGTTTGCCAGAAATTTTCTAAAAGTTTCACATTGGTACCAAATAAAGATTTTTTTCTCTTAAAATTATTACGGTTATCGAATTCGTTTTAAAATTGTTATTGTGGCACTTGACACCTCTGTAACAAAAATGATTAATATCCCATTTTCTAGTCCCAGACGACCTAAACTATTATTGATTTACACCAAATTTTATGGAAAGTACAAATGCCCAGATAACTTCACTATTCATGTCAGAGTCCAGCAAATTTAAATGTTTCAAATTGTTTTGTGAGGTGCAGGTAAAGAATGTCTGAAGTGTAGTGTATTAATTTTGTACAAAAGTTTAAAATAAACCAATATGAGAGTAAAATAGCACCACGACCACTGAAGTTAGGAAATGATGAGGAATTACGTGGCTATAAAAGCAAAAACAGGAAGAAAATTGAGCTGTAATAAATAATAATTATTACTTTCAGGTCCATCTATATTAAATTAACCACTTGGTGCATCATTCTGAATCTAACCTTTTTAAATTTTGTAGTTTTATTTTTGAAAATTGTCGATTTAAATTTCCAATAAGAAATTTATTTGATGCTTAAAACCAATTAAATTCCACACAATTTTATTGTTACATTATTAATTTTACAAGGCATCCTAGATTAGCACTTCGAACAATGTAGGTAGTGAGCTTACACTTTGAGTTTGTATTTTATTTGAAGCTGCTCGTGATTACGCATACATAGTACATTATAGGCTATTCAGATTAGCATTTTAAATGAAACAATTTTCAGAGTCGATCAAATAACGTACGCTACTCGATAAAAAAATATTTTCAAATTAAGTTCGCAACAGTTAGATGAATATTGAGCCCAGGACAAGCTCTATGTTACGCAGCGAAGCAAAAGCGATTTGCATATCTAAGGGCTACTTGATTAACGAGGTTAGCTATAGCCCAAGCTATATTGAAGCGCTTTCCATTTTGCTACGTAATACATTATAGTATTGCTTGTTGTTTGGGCTCAATAGTCAGGTAGCTGTTGTGAACTTAATTTGTTATTGTATTGTGAAATTTTCTCCATTTGTCGTAGTTCAGTATATCAGTAGTAATTGCGCTAGCCCATTCTTCTGCGTCACAGTAGCGTATTTTATATATAGCATATATGTTAGTTACGGATGAAAAAGCTATCAATCAGTGAAAACTCCATCAAAATCTGTTCAAGATTTCAGGCTCTAAAGAGCAGTAGTTAATCATAATAAAAACAATGCTCTTTTTGGTAGTCGAATAAAAATTAAAAATCTATTTAAAAATCAAGTCCAAGTGATTTGATACAATTTTATCAAATTTCTTCTGTAACTTTTAAGTGCGCACTGTTTATTATTAATCGTAATATATAAAAAAATTCTCTAAATTACTTATATAAAATAAAACGAACAAATTGACTCTCGAATATAAACATAATTTGATAACGGTGCGAACCAGTGCGAACTTTTCAATAAGTATCATGAAGTCAATTTTGGAGGAAATAAAATTTATGAGAAAATGGTTTTCAGTCTTTTGTTCTAGGATAAATAGTTTTCAAGAAATTCACATTTTTGAATCACATTTTGTTTAAATACACGTAAATAATATTTGTAGATACACAAAAAATAACGAAAACATTCTAATTGTCTAGGAGGGTGGTATTTCAGGGGGTTAAAAGGAAATTTTGTGTAAATTGTCAAACAAATCAGCAAATGATTATCTATTTTTCTTAAAAAACTTATGCAAACGACTTATTATTTAAAAGATTAAGATATTTAATTGAATCAAATTACAATTAAATTAGATTTTTTAACACAAACCGTCCCTATGAAACGCAACCCCTAATGAGAAGAATACCTAGAAACAAAGATTTAGATTTAGTTAAAATCCGGAGAGGGTAGATATCACTCCAATTTATATTGTCACGATGTTGTAGACCAGCTCTCAATGATAATTGCGGAGAACAAGGTCGTAGGTCTGATATAAAATCTGGTCGGGGGCAACTTCTTCAATAAAAGCTGAATATGTGATAAACTATAAATACGTTGATAGATATACACGAATTAGAAAAATAAAATCTACTTTCATAGAGTTCTCATAGGCTTACAAAATATAAGACGATATCAACTTCTTCCAATCGTAGTTGACGTGCGGTTTTGAAAGATGACCAATCTTACACTTCTTCCAGATAAATAGAAGCACCTGACTGTAGGTACGCGATAAAAACTGCACTAGTTGTATTGGAACCGTCGAGTAAGCAGCTGTTAATGAAGAAACAGGTCCAAGATGACGAAGTCAGCTCTACCAAAAAAAGTGGAAGTTGGAGATAATAACCTGGTTCTTGGATGACAACAAACGAACTAATAAAATGTAACCGAGTGTGGTCGGATAAAGTAGTTAAAACTTGGACACCAAAACCACGAAATGTGCGACAAACAGAAAAGTTCTTGCCAGATAGTGAAAGAACATAATGCAACTGATGTAAAGGTTGGGTAGCGACAATGGAATACCGACGTCTAAAATAGTAGTGGAAAAACATAACTCATAATTCATAATTCATACTAAAATATCGAATTTAAAAACGGATGAAAAATTTGTAAATTCATCAATAGACCGTTCCTATCGCTGCCCCGTGCAAGTCTGACTAAATCATCCCCGTTCGCGCAGCCTGATGACCTAGACAAGTAATCCTTGAAATGCTGGTGAAATGCATAATGCAGGACCGGCATAAGGATTGTAAATAAGAATGATTTAAGTAAGGAACCAATAAACAAGTGCAAAACTGTATTACAATTTAATATAATGATGTTTTTTATATAAACTATAGGAAAAATTGTAGTAAAAAGAGTAGCAACAGAGGATTAATCCACCTCGTGAAATGGATTGTAAAGACTTCAATAGAAGTAGCAATATTCCGACAGGAATAGAAAAGCCCTTGATTGTTGAAGTATGTGGAGGAATAAGCCAGTTCTGCAGTGAGTGCTATATTATTGATCATTGTTCTTCATCAATAGTTAAATGATGATTTGATTACTAGCTAAGAAAATTGTCTAAATCTTTCCAATACTAAGCAAAGCTAAATTAGTGCTTATCATGTCCAAGAACAATCAGTCTGCTGATGGCCAGCAAAAAGTATTTCTAAATACTTCCTATATTGACAGCAAACTAAAAAAAACCAAAAACTCTAAATTATGTACAGCTCCACCAACGTTAGAACCGACTTTAGGTGCATGTCAGGCGCTGCTAAAATTAAAAATGTACACTCAAATGAAGAAGTTTCTCGGCCCGAATATTTAAAATCCATAAATTATTTTGTCAAATTGCAGTCACGAAATTTATTTTAGATTAATTTTTATTTTATTTATTGTAGACAATAAAGCTCAAATAGAAATAACACGAAACCGAATAACACAAAAAACCACGAGAAATGTAAACATACGCAATGATTTGTAACTTTTACAACAGAATGTACTTGAGAAATAACTCAACGTTCATTGGTTCATTCAAATTTTTATCAAATTGGTTGGCATATTTGCCGCGTCCTTTCTAAGCTTGGTGGAGCTGTATATTCATTTAATTAGTTACAGCCGTATTCATAAACAACTTATAACAGTCTTGTAAGCTTGTTTTAGTTAAAGAGCTTTTAACCTAACTTTTTACTATTTTTTTTGCTTGCATTTCGAATTTTTTTAGGTTAAAATACCAACTTATTACAGTAAACGCGCTAAACTCCCTATAAATTTTATAGGGACTTACTATTTAGTAAACTGTTTTATAGGAAGTTTAGCGCGTTTACTCTGATAAGTTGGTATTTTAACCTAAAAAAATTCGAAATGCACGCAAAAAAAAGTACAAAGTTAGGTTAAAAGCTCTTTAACTAAAAAAAGCTTACAAAACTGTTATAAGTTGTTTATGAATACGGCTGTTAGTATTTAATGTTTTGAATTGCGCTATTTATACCGTCATTTTTCTATTCATCCCTACAATGATGACATTAGTAAAACTTGCATCCCAGCACATCTTGGGTTATTTGAATTTTATATTATGACTCTCGAGTTCTGTCATTTATATCGATGAAGTTATAGCCGTTTATAACAAATTTAACGATTACTTAAAACATTCACGTCAAGTTTCAACTCGTTTATATGAATAGGATATTACTTTGAACGTAAATAGATCTGTGTTTGTTTAACTTGCAGTTGAATTGTTGGTAAATAATTACCGAAAATGAAAACTATTCAACCTTTATGTAAAGTGTAAAACAACAAATTTAAAATTTTTCACAATCATCGTTCCACTGTAACGTGTTTTAGAAATTTGCAAATTTTTATCGTTGTTTTCTTCCGAATATGGCTTTAATGCAAGCCATTGTATGTTCTTTATTATCAGGGTAATAACAAAAACCACAAACCTAAAATTATTTAAACGAAATCATTATTAAATGCGCTTTAATTTTGTAAACACGTTTTATTTCAAGCATTAATTTTGGCTCATCCGTCTAATGAATTTTTTCTGTCATTGATGATGGATGATTCTAATCTTAATGGTGCTACTCTTCAGTAAATTAGTAGATATTAGGAATCTCAGGAACTTGAACATCTTTTCCAAAAATATTATCCATATACTTAATCACTATAAGACTATAACCAGCCAGCGCCAGGATTTTGATCTCAAAACATTTCCTTTTTTCAAAAATTAATTCTTTTAGATTTTAATTTAAAATAGAGTAATTAAAATAATTAAATTTTCTTATTAATAATAATTCCAGTTGATTAACTACAGTAAAAATGTTCAGGGTATATTTTAAAAAATGTTTAAACACCATTTTTGGAATATCTGATGGATCCTGTTTATAACAGTAGAAAATGATTAACTGTCGATTTATCTGTTCAAAATTTTCAATATTACTTCCACAGATGATAAACTTCTAACTTTCGCTTTCAACTTAAATTAATTTTTCCAATTAACTTCTTTAAATTAACTTTGGCAACAAATTCAATCACCTCATACCAAGAACTCACAACAAACTATATTCCCTAGCCACTAAAAACTGTGTATGCGATAGTTTGTAGTTAAGTTAAAAATTTTTAAAAGTGTCTAATTGAAATATTAAATAGAACATTTTTTTTTCACAGAAGAAATCTCATAATTTACTTAACATCGTAATTTTACTGGCAATCATTAGAAACAACCTTCTGGCAGCTATCGGTTACAATGTAGAAGATCAATCCACCTCTAAAGTTCAGAACGCGCTTCTATCCCAATTCCAAGTTTTCTTTTTGTTGATTAATATCCAAAATATCTTCCTTGAATTTGTATTTTTTTCTCGAGATTTCTGATACAAACAAAACAGACGCAGGTTGTGGAACGGAAACCCATGGTCGCGTCTGATACACAACTTCTAACACCATCGGAGTTTATTTGAAGATCATTAGAAATCAATTGTTTGGATAAGAAAGTACCATTTTTTGTTGAAATATGAGAGCACATGTCGTTATTGAGCTCTTTTGTACTTTCTTTTAATTATCCCTGCTTCTTTGTATCAATCTCATTGTTTCTAAAAGCATGGACAGTTGCTTCTTTTTTCTTTAACCTCAAGTCTTTTTTAGATATTTGCTTCTCTTTTAGCACTTATCCTGCTTCCCTTGACTGACTCTCCGTTACTAAAAACTGCGCAAACCTTTGTAGTCCAATTTAGCCAGTGTAAAAGCAAAACTATAAATGCTCTTCTACCCTCCGCAGCTAACGCAGTTGGATGCGAATGCGGGGTACCGGGTTCAAACCCGGGGAGAGTTAAACTTTCTTATGACCAAGTCTCCGTGCTTCGGAGGGCACGTTAAGCCGGCGGTCCCCCTGAGTTGACGAATTGTCACCGTTAACAAAAAACAGGGCTACAGGCACATCTGAATGCTAGCCTAGCAAGCTGCTACCGGATGTAAAACAACTATAGTCCAAAATCGATCTGCGGACTACTCACCAACCCGTCTGGCCAGTGTGGTGAGTTATGGCCAGATCCTCCATAATATGGAGAGGCTTATGTCAGCAGTGGGCGGAAAAAAGGCTGATAAAGAAGAACTTAAAAGCCAGGGTTACAGGCACATTTGAAGGCCAGCCAAGCAAGCTACTCATTGAATTTAAAACAACTATGTGCACATAGAATCAATAGTGAGCTAAGGAAACTTTGCAAAATTTTTGGTAGAGCAGATCACATTTCAAGGAAGAAGATATATTTTTATCAAACAATTTCAAATAAAAGAAGTAGCTGCAGAAGATAAACCATAACAGTTCGCTAAACTAGTGATAGTTCGCATATAAATTATTATTATAATTACGATCACTTCAAAGTCTAAAGTTAAGGTGCAGCTAATATATTAGTAACATTGTAAATATTTTAATTTGTAATATTTAATGTGCACCTCGATACTAAAGTTCTTTTTATCACTCCTGCGGATGTTTGGTTACTTTTATAGTATTGGCAAATAATAATAATATCAATATCCTAATAAAAAGTTGAACTTTAGTGCCTTGATACACAATAAATATTAAATTATTCATATTCAAAGTTAGTACAATTTCAGTTATAAATTTCAAATAAGTAGCTCCAACGGTATCAACAAAATTATGAAATTTGAAAATGTATTTAAATTAAATTGAACAAGGGTGGATTTCGCATGCATTTGTATATATCAAATATTTACAAAAAATTTGTATTACAATATGTACAAATTTTCCACATGTAGAAATAGCTAATTTGAGATGAATTCATTTTGCGAAAGTTGTTTCCAAAATGAATTTCCTGCTTTCGTTTGTAAATATCTCACGGCTTCCCGTTAATCTTAGCTTAAACATAGTCATAATTTATATTATGGAGAATAAAATTCTCTAGAAGAATAATTTCATCAAGTTAAACATTTGCTGGCTATCCTATCATGTTTATAGCCTAATCTCTTGAGGTCTATTATTTTGTTACAACATTTTTAATACTCTTCAGTTCTACAGGGAATGTGTATGTTAATATATAATGTTATATGGGGTGAATTTATAAATTCTTCAGAATTTTCCAATCAATTTTTGCAAAAATTAACCGATTTTCCATTTTCTAAACAATTGTAATTACCTGGGAAATTAAATTAACAAAACTGTTGGGTGTAGTGGTAAGAGCGGCTATAAATCTAATAGTCGTAAGTTTCTTGGAACTTCATAAATTATTTGTGCCGTGGTTAAAATTTCACGTTAAGTTATAGATCCTACTATCGAAAGAAAGTAAATGAAAAGTGCTGATTGATTATTTAGTCGTTCGTTGTCATCCTGAATATAAAAGCGGTTTATCTAAAAACGTAATGGTTTCTTGTAGGTAATAATAACTAATTACATAATTATTATGAATTAATAATTTCAAAGTGTTTCAAACGTATGCTTACTTTTACAATAGAATTCACAAACCAATTTAAGAAGGATAACATCGAAGATACGTGGTATAAAATTCAATAGGACTTTCTAACGTGAAGATCCATTTCAGCTTACTTCGTTAACTTTTAGGGCAACGTTAAAATATTTATTTCAATTATGTGCAATAAATTTGTTCCAGCCCAATTATTTACATATAAATATTCAGCTAAATGTTGGACAAGCGGTAGGCTGCAATATTTGTTAACGTCGCAGTCGGAGGTAGATATGCACCTGAAGTTCTCCAGCTCTCGTCGCAAATTTATGCCCTCATGTTTCCTTTAATTTATGTAGTCTACGTTAAACTGCCTCAATTGGTATTCTACTTCTGCCTGTTTAAAAAAAAATTAGCAGTTATAATTCTACAGACCATAAAAAATGTTTTCAGCATACGCATAGCAATCAACTTGAAAGTTTGAAGCTTGAAAATAGTATTTCCATATTGAACTTTGAAAAAAACTTCTGGTATATTTTCTTTAGAAACCTCTTTATGCTTCGATCGCAGTGAGTAACATTCTGATAGTATTGCAATTTAATCTAAAAATGAAAAACTAAGTTCAAGTTGGCTTTGTAAACAAAATTTTATAAAACTAATAAGGGCTAATAAGGGTGGAATACAGCAATTAAACTGTATCTGTGTTGTATAGAATTTACATTGAACAAACAAGCAAACTTTAAAGCTTGGGAGAAAAGAACATAAAAATATGGAACTTTTCTAAACTGATAATAATTTATTAATATGTTCCTTCCAAAACATCTTCCACAGCTACTAAACTGTTAGACCATGGCTTGATATATTCATAAGGAACGCCCTTTAAGTATTATAGCAGAGACAAAAGCAAAATTCCCATAAATTTTAAACTACACGATTTTTTAAATGATAAGTTTAAAAACCACAAAGCCATCAAAAACAAATTAAATTTTGTGGGTTGTAATTTAGCAAGCGACGGCGACGTAATATAAAATAACTACCATTTAAATTGCAATATATAATTTTATTACCAAATACGTCACCGCTACAGCATCTCGGTTGGGCAAATACAAAACAAACTTTCTCATATGATTTTGCGACGCTTTATTCATGCATGTTTGCTAAGTTGGTGGTAGTACTGCAAATGAATAATACAAGCAAGGGGTAGTTGAGTTCTAATCGCTGATGTGCATATCAAAGGTAAAAGTGGTACAAAACTGTTAATTAAGACCATTTACAAAGAGAGAATTTTAAAAGCCAACTAAATTGGATTTCAGTTTTACAAAAACAAGGATTATTCACCCTTAGAATATAATAGCAATAAAAAAACATAATTGACATTCGCATAAAAGAATTATCGTCTAAAAAATAACAGGAAATTTCGACATTTAGCAGAAAGTCAATCTAAAATTTACGTCCATGGATACTAGCACAATACAGCAATTTTCTTTAGATCCTTTTAATTATTGTAAGTTGTAAAAATAAAATGATGAAATAAATTTGCAGTTACTCCAAATTCCTAACTACTGTTTTTAACCTTGTACAAAATTTGTACACTCAATTTAATTAAATCAAAAACTTCCTCTAATTTTAACTTTTCAACTCGACTGTTTTACAGCTTCAGTAATGAAGTTATCACGTGATAGTTTTGTATGGTTCCTAATCGGAAAAGTTATGAGTGTAGAATGTTTTAGATTGAAATTTATGTTGTATAGGGTGTTTTTTTACCTGCATGAGAACTTCAAAATGAAATAAAACATTAAAAACCTGACGGAATGTTTTGGTTATAATTTTTTTATGAAAGTACAGTTAATGGCATTTATGATTTGAACATGACTTCCGGCATGTGACCACCACGACTAATGGTTACGAAGCGCATCCGTTCAGTTCAATTTTTGACCACTTTTTCCAATATTTCTGGCTTTATTTCATAAATGGCTTGCTGAATATTAGCCTCCAATGCTTCTAGAGTTGTTGGTTTGTTAGCATAAACCATGGATTTAACATACCCCCACAGAAAATAATCGGGAGGTGTCAAATCACACGATCTTGGAGGCCAATTGATAGGACCACGTTTTGAAATAATGTTGTCACCAAATTGTCCTTTCAATAAATTGATGGTTTCGTTGGCTGTGTGGCACGTAGCACCATCCTGTTGGAACCATAAGTTGTCAATGTTTAGCTCTTGAAGTTTTGGAAACAAAATGTATTGAGCATGTGTCGATATCTCACACCATTCACCGTAACGGTAGCTCCTTCCTCATTTCGAAAGACATATGGACCAATGATGCCGTTGGCGTGTATTCCACACCAAACAGTCAATTTTAATGGATGCAACGGAGTCTCAAGGTAATGTCCCGGATTGGTCTCACTCCATATACGGCAATTTTGTTTGTTCA
This sequence comes from Rhagonycha lutea, assembly GCA_958510855.1. NCBI lineage: Eukaryota > Metazoa > Arthropoda > Insecta > Coleoptera > Cantharidae > Rhagonycha > Rhagonycha lutea. The sequence goes on from OY294036.1 coordinate 87,292,827, forward strand.
CATACCCATTTAACCAGAAATGTGCCTCGTCACTGAACAAAATTTTACGGTAAAAAAATGGATCCACTTCCAATTGGTAGTGAGCCCAATTTGGTAGCGTTGTTCAATGGTCAATCTATGCATTATCAAATGCCAAACCTTGCTAAACACAAATGTCAAAAAACTGTTTCCATAGCAATCTTGATTCAATTGTTATCCCTATTCAAAGTTCTCATGCAGCTAAAAAAACACCCTATAGTTAGTTGGTCGCTTCCAACTTCTTTTTTTTAGTGAAGCAATCACTTTGTTAATTAATACTAAAAGATGTTTATTTTAGTGCATTAATAAACAGCAGAAGTTCTTGACGATTTCCTAAAGGTGATAGTCTTGCATTTTCAAACTTTCCACTTATTTTCATTTAATTTTTATTCAGATTTTCGCTGCTACTGAGATCTTGCGCCCGGGTATTGGGCACTTATGCTTAACACGGCTCTGTATATTCCATTCCAAATACGTATTTGATAATTCTGCATGTTGATGTTAAAATTAATGTAAATGTTGATTAAAATTTGAATTTTGCTTTCAAAAACAATTTTCCACTGAAAAATGATTCCAATCAACTTGAAAAATATGGAAACTTAGCACATACAACAAAGAAAAATGTTTAAACAAAAGTAATAAATCTGTACACAAATTTAGTGGAATGTGAATATCGATTTCAGCTTTCTGCCTTTCTATTGTGTTTACGATTGGCAAAGCATATTATGTTCAGAACCTAACAAATTTCCTACCTTAATAAACTCAGTTATTAACAAGGTTCTGGAAAATCTGATTTAGATTATAGTTTTATAGTATCAGTTCTCAGAGTTTTCATTAGTTTTAATGCTGATGTTTTAAGTAAATACCTACTTTAAAGGCATTACAGTGTGAATGTAATAATTATTTTAGACAACGCTGCCACTCTGCAGAATCCGCAGATAAAACTTTTTGCAAGTTAATTCTTTCCGTCATGTTGAAACACACCGCCGAATCTTAAAAATTGTCACACCTAAGTATAAGTGTTAAAAGCAAAAATATTTCCTTTTCATTGAAAACTAACAAAATCTCTCAAGACAAACTTGAAAGTTATTGTATAAAAAGAAATTCTTCAAGATGAACAGTTTTCGACAAGGTTTCGAATTTATTTTAAACTCACTCATCGATGCATTTCATATTAAGTGAACATTTTTGAAGTGTATTAAATTTTGTAGCATAAGTTTTGCTTCTTTTTCCTGCAAGTGCGGGTGAGTTTCCTATCACTTGCTACATTTACCTTGCTTAATGCATTCGATCTATCATGTGGGTATCATATTACAAGAGCAATTGAAGTTTACCGCACAAGAGGAACTTGACTAACCGTATGGCTTGCAGGGTTTTGAAATTAAATCTAGAAACAAAATTTGGCAAGCTTCACAAATCTTTACGAAACATTGTATGAGAAATTAATAGTACAGAAAGCAGATTGCGAATTATTTATTACCCCAATTAGCTGCCCCTGGACGTTATCTTATCAATTTTAATAACAATAAAAAGGAAATGTTAGTACATTCTCTTAAGTGGTGTAACGAGCTTTATACGCAATTTTAAGCTTTCCAAAACTGTCGTATAAAGAATAAATGATAATTATTATTGAATAAGTAGTAGGATTATTAAATTATGTTTCATTAAAAACCTCTTTGTAAAAATTAAATATATTATGAGGATTGGTTCAAAATTTCTCGACATAACACAAGAAACTGGATTGAATTGTGAAGGGGAGGGGGGGGCAAATTCTCGTTATCCTACAGTTTCAAATAGTCTAGTCTAGTCGATGAAAAACAATCTTCGCATAAATTCTACACAAGACCATGTATTTTCTTATGCTTATGTCGTATATAGGCGTTTGTTGCTGCTAGGGCCTTAATACTTGGTACCAATAATTACCAAAATGTTCCATATGGGGTAGCGTTGGTTCCATAGGGGGTAGCGTTCTCATTCAGTAAAATAATGCCAGGTTTATTCATTTAATACATTTATTAACTAACTGTCCCAAATACTTTTAACTTTAACAAATATTTTTTAAAAACAACTTACATAAGAATATTTAATCTTTATCTTTAGATTTTGACTATTGGCGGCAACTTCAATGAAGGGTAGTGACCACTGGATTAGCTGGCTGGCAAACCGACCCCCGATGCCTCGATACCGGCAACTCGCTAGCACACTAACCACCGAAGACTCACTGACAACTAACAACTACCCCTCATTGATTGATTTGCCATATTTATGTAATTGACTCCCACCTGATTTTTCCAATCGCCTGATCGGTGAACCCGGGTACAGTTTGTTGGTGTGTATCCTGTCACGCCATAAGTTATTTGCCTTAATTGCATTATTGCATTTTTATAAACTGCACTTTGGTTAGTTGAACTTCCTAACGGAAACCGTTGAAAGTTCAACCAACCTGGAGTTCAATGTCTCGTGTGAATAATTACAACCCATTAATACAACATAATCTTATTTTAATTTGGAAATAATTATAATAAATTTGGATGTTAAAATTATTCACATATTTATGGGTAGAAATTATTCACGACACTATTCCTGTTCTATAGCTGTATGAAGTACAGATGCATTTGATAACAGGTTCTCTAAACCAGGGGTGGCCAACAAGTCGATCGTGAAGTTATTTTTCGAATAAAACTGTCGAAAACTCAAATTTTTTTGGATTTCTTTTCGACAAAGTCTATCGCGACACATTTTTAAGATAAAGAGTAGATTTTGTGTACACAAAAGTTGGCCACCCCTGCTCTAGACCATATAATTTTAAAATCATAATATTATCATCAATCAAGTATTGGAAAACTTTTTGTTTTTAATGAAACCCGTTAAAGGGGAGATCAACTAGTCGCGTTTAGGTTAGCGTTGGGAAACGATATTTTTTTTAATTAATACCGCTAAATAAAAAAAGAGATCGACCGGCTAGCTACCCGTCCGTGGATGGGTTTTGCAGCTAGTAATATCAATACCAAACAAAATTCCACAATGGAACAAGATTTAAAAGTTAAATTATTGGGCACAGCATATAGTAGAAATAATATTAAAAAAACAAAAATTAGAAAATATATTGTCCTATACTAACGCTATTTTTCCTAATGGAACAAAATCAGAAAATAAAACTATCAGCCCTTAGTATAGAAGATCCCTAACCTCGGCTTAGCTCAGGAGACTCGAAGATATGAAATTTATTTTTTTTTATGCTCACAGGTAATGGATGTTTACACCAATTGATAAGTTGTATCTCAATCAATAAAAACCAAAATTAGATTTTTAACAATAGAAAACATTTAATGTCAAACGGATCTTGATACAGTTTAAATAAAATTAGTCAACAATTCTATTAAATTTTGTTGAGAATATAGGATACAATCCAAAATCGAAACAGGTCGTTTTGAAATCACACCATCGATATTTACTTTTAAAATTGTATCTGCAATGGTGTAAATCCAAAAGAGGAAAAAATTAAACAAGATGATATAAAACCCATTAATGCGCAAAATTTTAATTATCAGTTCAAAATTAAATTAACTTTTCGATATTCACTTGCGTTATCATGCAATACGCGCCCGGCCGATAAGAAACCAAAATTGTACGTTCAATTTTTAAAACAAATTCTGACCTTGCTACTGTGGTGATTGAAAGATACAGCTTTTCCCATATAGGCACCATTCCTTGTTAAATTCGTAAACATCTTCACTTCTTCCATACTAATAAAATTTCATGTTTATTACTACTTGATATCCAATCTCCATCAGGTGCATGCACATTTCACCATATTCCAATAAATTGTGCAATCTCTCGAATATTACAACTTATCCAAATCTTCACAATTTTATAATTTGGCACCTCCTAACTCGAAATAACACTCTAAATTTTCCCTAATTGGGACTCTTGGATAATTATCTCACAAATTACTCATTAAAAAAATCACTAATCGGTACTCAATTCCAAAAACGACCTCCCTCTCATACATACTGCGAGGAAGTCCCTTATCTTCATATAGCCAACCTTTTTTATATAGCCAAATTTTTCAATTTCCTCCATGTTTCCGGTTTTTCACTTATCAAAACACCGCGCGAGCGCGTTTCAAATCCGCACAGAATCACCGTTAAAATGGGCCAAACCTATTACAATTTTATTGTTTATGATTTCCTTCTCCTTTCGAAGACCATTCAATTTATCTCAACATATTCAGGCACAATGCACTTCTCTAACAAAATTGTTAACCCGCTCCTTTTGAGTGTACAATGAATTCAAGTATCAAAACATTAAATCCGTTCGACAAAAAGAATAAAACTTTCATTGAAGAAAACTCGACAACTTATCAATTGATTTTTTTTTATCCTCCAACCTTAACACAATATCTCCATAATTAATTTACCCTTACAAACGGAAGACGACAATATATTATGGACCAAGATCTCACGATGAGATTAAAGGAAAATTTTGCAAATTGGCTACAGATTTTGCAGATTGTTTTCAAAAATATTGAATCGGACCTACTTATAGGACGAAGAACATTATTTGCACTTAAAAATTTAAATGCGCCATTAATTAATTACTTTTAAAATTAAATATTTTAAGTCATAAAGTTTTTATTTTGGAGTTAATTTAAAACGGTCGGGTCTAGAGGTCCATGCTGTTTCCATGTTTTGATTTCCTTGTTAAACGATTGATATTGTCAAATTTTAATTAGTAATAGAATTTATTACTTTTAATTAGAGTTTTCTAATTCAGTTACCGTAAGGGGGCCTGCATATTTGGAAGTATTGGAAACCCGCCAATTATGCGTGAATTGTAATATCCATGCATTTAACATAAAAACTAGAAAACTAGAAAACTGCACTGAACTGAAACTAGAAAACTGATATAACCCGATATTTGATTCTAAAAAGTTATCTTCCTTTTGAATTGAATTGATCAAGCAATAATTTGAACAAGAAGATATTAAACACTTTAGTTTGATTTCCATATCCCCTAAGCTAGATTTCAGTTGGTTTTGGGCCATTCCCATCGAGGATCTCGAATAAAATTGGGCCCTTGCCACTACAGTTAATATTTAGAATATTTGCTACTAGCTGGAAGGCCCATCCACGAATGGGCAGTTTGCCAAGGTTGAAAACTCGATTAGTGTGCTACTCGATCTCAGGGGGAGGTGATTTTAACTTTTAAGTTGGTACTACCAACGGCCAATCAGAATGCGTTGTGTGTCCTAAAAAATGACACACTGGAGGCGGCGACGGAGGTGGAGGAGGCGGTAGCGGAGCGTGCTGGTCTTTTATATGTTTGATTGTGACACCTCGAGAAATCATATCAGCAGGATTGTACTGGGATCTGATATGATGCCAATTACTTTGGTCTGAAATTTCCTGAATATGGAAGCTATAATTCGATTTGCTTGTATTTGTTTGGTGCGGAGTTAATCCAATTTAAAACTATAGTGGAATCTGTCCATTGAAATACTTCAGTAAATGAATCAGTAAGAGAAGTCTGGACCTTTTGGATTAATTGAGCCTGGCGTAATGAGGCAAATAATTCCAATCGCGATATGGTACCTCCTTTGAGGGGCACTATTCCCGATTTTAAGCTTAGTAATCGTATAGAAACTTTAATTTCTTGAACTAACGTAGACATAAGCTCCATATACAATTGAGCTACTGTCTGCAAATCCGTATAATTGCGCAGAATGCGAATTGGATGCTATCACACACCTTGGAAGGTCAGAGAAGAATTAAAGTCAGAGAAGCAAATTCAGATTTGAAGGTTTCCCATTCTGAATGCAAACCTTGAGGTAGGCTTTCATCCCAATCTAAATTAGCCACCCATAGCTTTTGAATTAAAATTTTTGCCCGAATTGTGATTGCAGTCAGCAATCTTAATGGATCGAATAATTTTGAAAGAATTGACATTTTAGAACTAATTTTGAATATGGGATTTAGCTTAATTTCGAAATGCAGAATTAGCATTCTAAGATATACTGAGAGTTTTTCTTTACTGATATTGTATGGATAGTGCATCTGAGTGTTTGTCATCTTTTAAGATTTCACGACAATTGGATACAAATTTTCTAATTGATGAGGTCCAGGATATCCGTTAGTTTATTCTTTACTTTGAGTATTTTATCACAACTTGGGAGGGAGATTAAAAAATCATCAACATAAAAAAGACTTTAAAAGTTTGGAAATCATTGGATGTTGCTTAGCTTTCAAGTTTTCTATTATAGCAAACTATAGGAATATCTATTCGCTGTGTGCATTCCTCCTGCTGCCCTCTGGTGGCTCAATAAAGAAAATTAATTGGGACTGATTTAGCAATATAAACTGTTTTAATTTAGGATTTTTGAAGGAAATTTGAATTTAAACTTTGTTTAAGAGATCCGTGGTGTATTAGTGTGTATGCTAATCATATAAGAAAATTACCTTAAACTTAGGTTGATAAGATCAGTACATGATCAATATTAATTCACCTGCTTTCTGTGCTCAATTAAACATATGATACCATTCAATCTCTAAATCTTCTTGGGCGTCAATTGATCAGAAAATTTCTTAACTAATTCTTCATATTTAATATCTGTAATCTTTGCGATAAAGGTTCTGAAGATATCCATTACTTTTGAACCAAGTTTATTGAGTAAAATTATATTCTCTCTGAGATCCGATACCCATTCGTTGTTTGTTAGATACATCTCGAATTTCTCGATCCAGTTATTTCAAGCGTCAGCCATATTATTTTGTTTTATACTTTAAGAGGTAATAACAAACCATTTTCCTTCTTGTTCTTGTTGTTTTCCATTTTGAACTTCTTTATCTTATTTTATATTTCTTTATTTGATCGCAGTCTGAAATTGAATTTGATGGGTTTTAAAGATTTGATCGAAATTACAGTTATTACGACATAAAATTCAACCTACATCACATCACTAAGAAAATACTTGTGGTACGATTTAGACGACGGCGATGCGATGGTACGAATTCGACAACCTTACCCTATAAAATATTGAATCATATGGATGGGAAATGTTTAAAAACATATTTTAAATAAGAAAAAATAAGCACAGGTTTATTACACAAAAATCAAATTATAAAAAAAATATCAACTGCTATTTGCACCTACTAATAATTTATGTTTTATTTATTCCCTTGGTATTCGGTTATTTCCAGATTTGTACAAAAATAACATTCACTAGTTTTACCTGTTACACGCAAACACAAAGAAAATTGATTTACTGGTTGGAATATTGTGTAAATTCTTTTTAATTGTTTTTCTTAAAAATTAAAATTTCAATTGTTCCAAAATTTTTTAAGTTAAAATTTAATTTATTACGATTTACTTTAAGCAACAAGATTCGGAGGTGTTTAATGGTTAAGAATTTATTTAGTACTACATAATTTATTATTATATGAAATTGTATAATATAAAATTATATTTATGAACGGAAATAACCCTTGGGGATGATTTCCAAAATGGTTTTTACCTGCCGGATTGGACGGAAGTGAGGTTAATCGAAAGTTTCAACCAGGAAATTTCAACAATATTAGTTCAACAATTAATTTTATGACATTTATTCCAATGGAATTTACGTACACCTCACCATTAATCTCTTTTTAAATTATTATTATATTTTATCTCATTTTATTGTATTTTATTACATAATTATTTACCTCACTATCAAAGACATAAGGCACACAAAAATTTTAAAACATTTCATAGAAAATAAATAAAATTAATTCATCAAGGATGTCAAAAGAGCTTGCTATTTGACACTAATATAGTAGGTACCCATTATGGTTCTCCAAAAAAATTAAAGGATTATGTTCCAGTTCTGTAAATGTTTATCGTCGAACATTAAAAAAATCGTGGAACTTGATCAAATATGTTGAAGAATTCTATTCGTATAGGGATAGACAATATTTAGTAATTACCTTACGCAAAGGCCATAGTTGTTCAACCTTCGGCTTCACAGGGGAGGTTCGTTACCCTATGTAAAGCCAATTCTTTTAGTTTAGCCGCACTGTAATAGAATGAAATAAAATATAAGTTTTCGAACTTAAATGAGTGGTCATATTAAGAATGCTCCTCTATTAACCCTGACTCTGCCAGCAGGCTTAATGAAACTGCATGCAAGTAATTTACAATATTTCATTACCTTCTCTTTGGAATTAAAATTACTTTAAGCCCCAATTGTTAGTGACTTATGTCTTTTTTTAAGCAACTAATTATTTCTCATTTGTTAAGGCACACACAAACTAACGCATTTTAATTATCTTTAAGAGCTAACATGTAGTATATGGTACCCATGAGAATATAATATAATAAATTTAAAACGTGATGTGTCTACTATGCATTAAAAGTGTTTTAACACAAATGGTTTTAAATTTATTTTTAAAAATTTGCAATCCTCTTACTTTATACTCACAACAAAGTCTTGTTTATTATTTATTTAGATTTCACTTCATCAAAAAATTTAGCTTTCCAAGTTTTGAAAGTTTGTTTTCATTTGGATCGGTTTCAACAAAAAAATTATCATTTTTATGATGAATGTTCGTTCCGCAATAATTTTCATTGTAGTAAGATTATCTTTAAATAACGTAAATATTTCAACAGAGTTACTAAACATAGCAGTGTTAATTATTTTCTCGTGTCGGAAGTTTTAACTTTTATTGTTAATAACAAAAATATTTTGAAATATTGAAAAAGTTTATGTGTAATAACAGAGATTATATTAAATTTGTATTACATTTTCGTTTCGTTTCGCATTTATGTATCCGTCATTGTTAAGATCGATAAACTACAGGACAATATAAAGTCCAAAATGAAAAAGAAAAGAGAAGAATGATAAAGAATTAGTTCCTTTTATGATTGTTACCTATGTAAATGCATAGAAAAATTCCATACTTCCAACTTTTCTTCCTTCGTCATTTATTGTTCCGATTTTTGTTGCCAACTTTTGCAAATAAATTATCGGTTAAGCCGTTAATAATACTTTATAACTCAAATTTAGATCCAATAGTTTCCAATATTGGATTCGTGGTAAATAAAAAGTTTTTATAAAGCTCTTTAAGAGTAACGACTGTAAGAAACTCCAGAGTAAAGTAAAACACTAAAATAAATGTTTAAAAAAGAAAACCTTTAAAACTAATGTACCAAGTATTTGAAAATGTTGGCAATATTGTTATTTTTATGATAGAAGAGGGTGCGATATACGTTTAGTTCTACGCACGAATTTTTTGAAGCTTCCAACTTTAAATAAAATCCACTTCAAAGTGATGTTTACAAATCGGATAGATACAAAACCAATAAATTATGGCTTCCGCTAAAAATTCAATCAAAAATATGCTTATAAAATTGTATGTCAATCATATATTATAAAGCTGATTTAATTGATTTTATATTTACATTACGAAGTATGTACATAATAATTTCAATATAAATATGGAAATATGCTAATTTTCAATCAAATAAAAATGTTGGAGCTACACTAGTAATAAAAAAATTTTGAATTTGCAAAATATTTTATTCTCGAATGTTTTTCTAAAAGAAATGCATTACTTGGTAATGAGTCTCTTGCAGCATCGTGCGAGAGAAATTTTGTCTTCTTGTATTGACTATTGACTTTATCTCGAGCAAAACAAATATTGAAGGAAAGGTATAATCATGATCCTAATGTAAATGCAAATGACCAATTTTCGAAGATAATTCAATATTCCTTGATGTCGAAGTCAAATAAACTACAAAGCACTTAAATATACTCGCTTTAAGAATTAATTTAATTTTGTTTCAGATTTATAGTAAAAGTATAATTTTTCATTTTCTAATAAATTGAAAATGAATTAATAGGAAGGAAAAATTTAAAAATCACGTTCGCTAAGTAAACCACTGAAAAATTGCCTACGGATTTCACGAACAGACATGAAAGAACAAATACCACGACGAATCGTCTTATAAGATTAAATTCGGTGATCCTTTCGAAAACTAAACGAGGAATGGAACGTTTTCACTCTTTACGTTCGAACTTCTGATTTAACATAGAATATTTTATTATTTTCGCAACAACTTTCTGTATTAACTTAGTATTTACCCGAAAATTACATTGCGACTATTGTAAATATTAAAATTTTTAAAATTAAAATATAAATGGTACTTTTGGATTCGCTATTATTTTTTTTCAACATGACTTCAAATAGGTAAATTAGATGTAAATCTATGTACATGTTTGTTTAGGATCTTCATGTATATTAAGTGTTATCTAAAGCGAATGTATCGGGGCTCCCGTTTATTATTTTACTTTGTAAATATTGAAAATTTCAGCAACAGGCGCGCTTGGATTTCGAAAACTTTAAATTAAATTTACCGAAATTGAATGCATGATATAAAATTCAATGAAAATTTTAAGGTTGAAAATTGGAATCATGCTTGGGATGAGAGAATTTGAGCAAAAAATGAAACCAAAGGTTTCAGTACGAATGGTTGAATTGATGCCTTTTCATCAACACCGTCGCGGCGTCGCGTCGGTCGTGCAATAGTACTATGTTGCTTATCGGAGATTTGGGCGTAAGTAATATGGGTAAAAATATAAATGTGTTGCAATTTTCGACTGCTTAGTTTATCTGAAACACAATCAAATCTTGTTTTGAATAATACATTCACATTCTGACGAAAGGAAATTGAGTTGTACAGTAGTTTATATTTTGATTTAATCTAACAAGGGTCTCTTTCTCTCCCTTTTCATTAGCGTACTTAACTAATATTCAAATAGTATATGCTGTATCTGAAATCTTATAACATTGTACTATGAAATACAAAATGTTAATTATTCTTACAGATAAAGTTAATGACCACTGATTTGTATACCTAAAACATATAACTGAACTAATATTTTTATTATGTTAAAAAGAAAGGTGTTCTATATTAGACCAGTTAACAGGAAGCTAAAATGAGGCGTAGCTGGAAAAAATTCCATTCGAGATTCGCAAATTAGTAATTTAGCACAGTTTTCTCAAGAACATACTAAATTTGCGACTTTGGTGCGCTGTTAGTTGGCCAATTCGTCAAATTAAAAGACGCCCAAAATCTGCATGAAAATGAAAACAATACCTCCCTTCCAATAGCTCCTAGAAAAAAATTGCTTTTACAGAAATGTTAGTTCATAAAAGATTATTTAGTAAAATTATGTATATATCTATCATTTTTAGCAATAATTTAAATAAAAACTAATACTTTGCACAAAATAATTTAAAATAAAACTGTATAATTTTTACTACACAAATATAGACTGTTAAAAATAGACTAATTTTTTGTCTCTAGCGAATACTAGAAACTAGGAGAAATTGCCAATAACTGATTTTGAGCGCCATTTTTTCAATATAGCTGAGCGAGCGACATGATAATGCACTAAGGTTGGAAATTATGTACGTTGTTTATAATATCATATGCAACTACTATACTGCGAATTTCCGAAACAAAAAAAAGTATACTATGTTATATTCAAATATAATATAAAAAAAGGGGGTCAATTTTACATAAATATTTAACAAAAATAAATATATTATTAATACTTTATTTTATTTACTAATAAAAGACAAAAAATAATACATATTATTAAATTATAAGTTCATAGGCATAACCGAATATTAAACAAAAAATTTAATTCTAACAAATGGGCCTGCAGCTGATGAATTGCCAGTTTCAATTTTTTTTTAAATTACAGTAGTAAATCTAAAATAAAAGTGTCGTAGTATTTATTCTAATGCGCCGTATTTTGGAAATAAATAACATTTAAAGTTCAATTCGTTGCAGTTTTATTTAGAAAGACAGTAGGGATTTTCTTCAATTTCAGTAACAAAATTATAACTCCACTATTTTCTCTGTATAATACAACAAAATGAACTTTAAATGCGATTTTTTTCGACATGGGGCGCATTAGAGTAAAAAATGCCCTGACACTTTTATTTTTGATTTACTGTAATATACAAAATATATACTCATATCTAAATTTATTAGCTGTTTGCAACCCTTATAAGTTATAAGGTTAAAGAACATGTAGATTTAAGAAAATAGAAAAAATTTATTAAAATATGAAGAATTGAAATAGCATAAAACATATTATAATCCTTTTTCTATAGTATACTATTATTTATTATAAGACGGGGAGGGGGGTAAAAATTAAGAGAAAATATAAGAAAAATGTGATAGATAAAATATGTGGTATAAAGTAGAATGATTCAAGAATGTCCGAAAACTACTGGAGTGCCCGCGTTAATGCGCATGTCCGGATTAGCGAAACTGCACTCTACATTGAAATTATTTTTTAACATATTATTAGAGAGTTCTAATACAAAATAATTGTTATCCCTTTAGGAAGGGGAAGGAGACTAACTCACCACATTATTATCTAGTAGCAGTATTCTTCATGTGCGTGGGTAGAGAAGGGATACGAAAACCGATCGAAGCGTTTGGAATGGCCATAATAGAAACGAAACGGGACTTATTTATTGATATAATCGGTTTTTGAAACGCATTACAACGTTATCCGAGCCCAACTACCAACCTTGCGAATTGGTGTTTGGTTTGTTAGAATTTTACATTTTTTTTTTACCTAGACGAGGAGTGGCTTTGACGTTGCCGTTAGAAAGGATTTCTACTTTCTTGCTTCTTGTGGACTGTATGTTTTCTTGTTGCTTTGAGCAGCTATGTCTTCTTCGTTCGAGAGCATGAGCGTGACTGATGTAAGATGGAAGGGCGCGCTCTGTTGTGCGCACACAAAACACATACCGGGATCGGTCAATGTGCAATACGACAAATTCACAATAGTTTCTGAACATGCCGCCCCCGTTGAAATGAGGAAGTCATTTCTAAAATATTGATGTGCTTATGACTAAAATATAAAATACAATTTGAACAATAAAGAAATACAAGTTCATTGAATACACAAATATATAAAACAGTAATGTCAATAATGTCAAACACAAATAAACACAATTCAAATAATGGAAATGAATAAAAATTGAGGAGATACAATCCTTGTTTGAAAAAAAAAAGAAACCAAACACTCACGTAACTAGTGTCAGAAGCACAAAACACGTGATGATGATGTTAAGTAGTAGGTAGGGGACAAATTTTAGCAAAAGATCTGCGTATTACACCACTAGACGTTTGGAGGGTAGCAACCCGATTGAAGCCATCGGAACCGGGATGAAGATTCAGAACTCGGGCCAACTTCCATTTGTAGGGTGGCAAGTTGTCATCCTTCACTAGGACAAGTGAACCATCAACCAAATCGGAATGATGCGTCTTCCATTTAGTGCCGTTGTTGCAGCTCAGAAATGTATTCTTTACTCCAACGCTTCCAAAAATGTTGGTGCAGGCTTTGAATACGTTGGAAGTAATCAAGCCGATTGTCTGGAATACCTGTGACATCTGGGTCCGGAAGAGAAGTAAGAGAACGGCCAATAAGGAAGTGTCCAGGAGTCAAAGGCTGTAGGTCGTTTGGGTCGGATGATAATGGAGCGATAGGTCGGGAATTAAGGATTGCTTCAATTTGACACAACAAAGTACAAAGTTCCTCGAAAGTTAAGATTGAAGCACCTAGAATTCCTTTTAAATGAGCCTTGCTCGACTTAACGCCTGATTCCCAAAGGCCACCAAAGTGGGGGCTGTGGGCAGGGATAAAATGCCAGTTTATTCCTTCATTGGAAAAAGTTTCAGTGATTGAAGACTCATGTTCTTTCAAAAATTTTCCAAAATCGCGTAATTTGGAGTTGGCTCCAACAAAGTTAGTACCATTATCAGAATGAATGTGAGAAGGCTTACCGCGTCGAGCAATAAATCTTCTCAATGCAAGTATGAAGGCGTCGGTAGACAAATTGGTTACCAATTCAAGATGAATAGCCTTGCTGGCAAAACATATGAAAATGCACAGGTAAGATTTGTCAATCTTTGAACCTCGACCTTTATGGAGTTTGTATGGTATAGGACCAGCGTAATCAATGCCAGTAGCATCAAATGGGTTAGAAGGAGTTACTCTCTCTAACGGGAGGTTACCCATGATTGGTCGCGTAATAGGCGGAGATGCTCTAAAGCATGTCACACAGTTGTGAACAATTTGTTTGATCAAATTTCTGCCGGAAGTGATCCATATTTTATCCCGCAAGGAACATAATAAAAGTTGAGGACCGGCATGCAAAAGCCGCAAATGTTCTCGCCTAACAATGAGTTTGGTCAAGTAATGTTTTCCAGACATAAGGAATGGATGTTTTTTATTAAAGGTATAATTGGAATTAACTAGTCTTCCACCCACTCTTATTAATTTGTCAGAATCCAAGAATGGATTCAACGAAAGTACTGATGACGTAGTTTTTAAAGGTTTTCCTTTACAAAGTTGTTTATGATCATCAGGAAAAGACTCTAGTTGTGAGAGCTTAATTAATATTTTTAGTGAATTTAAAAGCTCGGTTGAAGTTAAAGGTCCAACGATTCTTTGGCCCTTTGCAAGAAAACAATTTTTACGAAACCGTAAACAATATGCAATTGTCCTCTCAAGTTTGTTTAAATTTGAATAATTTTCAAAGGGAAATGTTTGTTTGTTGTCGACAATAAGCGAATGAACAGCTTCTTTAAATTCTGGAAGCTTATCAGATTGACATTTTGTAACTGGCCAAGAATTTTCTTCTTGGAGAAGCCAAGATGGCCCGTTCCACCATAAAGTAGAAGTTTTTAAAACTTGAGGTGTAACCCCCCTAGATAATAAATCCGCAGGATTAAACTTCGTGTTAACATGTCTCCATTCAGAATCAGATGTGTGTTCCTGAATGTCTGCGATTCGATTGCATACAAAAGTTTTTAATAAGTCATCGACATAAAAGTCGTTTTTTATTATTTTGGAAATGATCGGCGATGTATTTTCGCAATTAATGCCTAATTGAAATAATGATCTCATGGCTAAAAGAGAAGCACTCGCCGTGCCGTAAGTCAAGGTATTCAAATTATAGGATTTAATTGGTTCTTCAGGAGAAAAACGCCAAAGAATACGGTGTAGGTGCCTTTGATCTTCGTCAATTTTCACCTGCCTGTACATTTTTTCTATGTCAACTGAAATGACATAGAGATGTTGTCTAAAACGTAGTAAGATGGTAAAAAGGCTTTGCTGTATGGTTGGTCCAACCATTTGCAAACTATTCAAAGAATGTCCTGTAGTAGTGGTTGACGAACCGTTGAATACTACTCTGAGTTTGGTGGTGAGACTAGTCTCCTTTAAGACGCCATGATGGGGTAAATAATAAGCTATTTCGTTTGAAGGATTGACTATTGTCATATGATTTAACTCAAGATATTCTTTGATGAAAGAAGTATACATTACTTGGAGTTCCAAGTTTATACTTAATCGTTTTTCAAGAGCTAAGAAGCGTTTCCGTGCAACAGATAAAGAGTCACCTAGTAATTGAGGTGATTGCTTAAAAGGAATTTTGACTATAAACCTTCCCTCTGAATCCCTGCGTGTATTTTGCACATAATGTACCTCGAAAGCATTTTCCTCGACAGAAAGTACCTTTTCTGCGGGATAACTTTCCAACTCCCAGAATTTGGTGAGTTGGTCTTGAACATTGATGGTGTTCAAATGACATCGTACTTGTGTGGCTAATGCCGTTGTGGTGGGACCAGACACGACCCAACCAAAGTGAGTTTTTTGCAAGATGGGGAGGCTAGGCCCTAAGCTCCGTTGCCCAATGCATAAAAGTCTAAAAAACGCTGGTGAACCGATTAACAAATCGATGTCGCCAGGCTTGTCAAATGACGGATCGGATAAGGTGATGTCACTTGGCATTTTTAACTCATCTCTATTTACTTTAAAACTAGGTACGCTGCCAGTTATGTTTTCGATTATTAAGCAAGTTAGACTAATTTTAAAAGCAGATTTATGCGCACTTAATTCTAAAGCGCATTGAGAATTGATTTTGGTGTTCGAGTTGTTTATACCACAAACAGTCACGTTTGCAACGGTTGTGGGCAAATTTAATTTTTTGTAAAAATTTAAACTTATAAAATTCGACTGGGATCCAGAATCAAGTAAGATCCGAATCGTCTGATATGTACCATTTGAGTCGAGTACCTTGGCTGAAGCCGTCGGTAGCAAAACTTGCATAGTGTTGGAACAAAGGGTTGAAATACTTTTAATCGGCTCATCTGGAGCCTCATCACTTTCTTCGCGGACTTCTGGTTGGACCAGGACCGCAACTCGAGGATTGCCGTGCAGTAGCGTGTGATGTCTTTCCTTGCAAGTTCTGCACGCGTATTTTGAAGGACATGCATTTTTAAAATGACTGTTTGATAAACAATTAAAACAAATTTTTAGTTCCTGCACTTTACTAGCTCGAGCTTGTACAGTTAATTTAGTAAATTCCGGGCATGCGGAAATAAAATGATCACCCTTGCAATAAGTGCAAGTTAGATTTTTGACTATGAATGATTTTGAAGTAAATTTGGGCTTTTCTAATTGTACCTTTGTTCTCTTTTCTATGTTTTCTATGAAGTTTGCGTGATTAATTAAAAATTCTTTAAATTCCTTTAGTGTAGGCAAATTATTCGAACTTTTGTTTGTAATTGCCTCCCACTCCCTAAAGGTAGAATTATCTAGCTTTTGTGTTATTAGGTGAACAATTAATGCCTCGAATAATTGTTCGGTGGTTGCTAGAGCAAGGGTAGCCGTTATGTGTTTTGCTATTATGTCACTAATTTTGCGAATTTCACGTGACGATTCTTGTTTTAGTGCTTTGATATTAATTATTGCGGCTAGGTGGTTTTTTATGATCAATTTCGGTTGATCATAGCGCTCCTGCAACGTGCTCCATGCTACGCTGTAGTTTTCTGCCGTGAACTCCAAAGATTTCACAATCTCACCTGGTTCATTTAATAACGACGATTTGAGATAATGCAGCTTGCTTATATCATTTAAATCATTATTATCATGTACCAAGCTTTTAAATATTGCCTTGAAATGTAACCAATCGTCTACCTGACCGTTAAATTTCGTTAAATTAATTCTTGGTAAATTAATTTTGTTGTATCCTGTATTATGATGATTCAAATTATTGCTGGGATGATTAAATATAATATCACTACAATTTGAATTAGAACTATGGTTTGAATTTCTACTTTGATTACGCTCGGAACCTGGTGTGAATTGTTTTAATAAACTTTTTGCTAAAGATATTTTTTCGTAATATGAATTTTCAAACACAGTTAATTGCGTTTCTTCTTCTGATAGATTTTCAGAGTTCGTTATGATTTTAAAATGTACAATTTGGTATTCCTTTAACAGTGTTGTTGCATTATCGATGCGAGTTTTTAATTGATCAATTGTTTGTTGATCGATTAGTACACTGTCAATTTCATTTATAGTATTTAAATAAGTACCAAAACGCGTGAGTTGACCTTTTAATTGACCTCTTTCTTGTATTAAAAGATTCATTTTGAATATTTGTAAACAATTGAAATTATATTCGTAAATCGTATGAAACCTTTCTGCAGGTATAAATTTGCCTGAATAAAATAAAATACGTTTGAACTTTGTTATGTCGCAAAAGCATGCACATATGGTTAGGAAAGGAAGGGAATGTTTCTTACTCTCTCCTTCTCCTGTGTGTTGCAGTTTGTTTCAACTGCTTGTATTCCTGTAGATACGGGTTGGATGTTCGCATCCGTGTTGCACTTGAATGATTTGTGAACCAATGTGGGTTGTAGGTCCAGTTGGCTCGCAGGATCAAAAATGTCTCGATGATCCAAATGTGGCTCGAAGGTCCAAATGGCTTTGACGTTGCCGTTAGAAAGGATTTCTACTTTCTTGCTTCTTGTGGACTGTATGTTTTCTTGTTGCTTTGAGCAGCTATGTCTTCTTCGTTCGAGAGCATGAGCGTGACTGATGTAAGATGGAAGGGCGCGCTCTGTTGTGCGCACACAAAACACATACCGGGATCGGTCAATGTGCAATACGACAAATTCACAATAGTTTCTGAACAAGGAGCAAGCCCGACGTAGAACCCCCAACCTGGAGCACCAGAGAGACGGCCAGAATAAAATTCTTACTTCACCCGGATTCGAACCGGGCATTTAGTGTTCATAGTCAACTTATTCGAACACCATGCTCCGACCGTCTCTCTTCTTATTTATTAATTATTATTATTATTATTTATCTATGTCTTATGTGATTAGCATACACACCACTACACCACAAATCTCTTAAACAAAGTTTAAATTTAAATTTCCCTCAAAAATCTTTAATTAAAGCAGCTTCTGTTACTAAAACAGTCCCAATGCATTTTCTTTATTGGGCCACCAGAGGGCAGCAGGAGGAATGCACACAGCGAATACCTTATAAACCACGATTATCATTTATATTTTAAAATGCTAAATATTTATTTATACAATTAAAAACATTTAACCAAAACAAATTTCACGTTTTTTGTTCAAAAACGAACAAATAATGAAGCAAAAATATTCTATTGTGAAAAGTGACCTTTGACCTCTTACATTTTTAACCGCATCGATGCGAGAATATTGAAAATGAAATAATGGTAGTATTAATTTTTTGTTACATGAAATTAAATAATGGTGGTCTTTTTTCGACCTTTTCGACCACTCTGCGAAAAATGATTTTTTATTGTATAACGAAAACGTTTGTGAATAAAATTATACTTTTAGTATATTCTACATTGTGATAACTTTATATTTTTATGTCTAAAAGTGTTTAATACAGTTTTAGTTTGTCTATTAAATGAATGACTTTCCTATCGTCCGGCTTTCCGGTTGTTTACTATTAAAAATTCCTTCCAGGCTACAGAAAAATTATTTCAGGAACATAAACTTCATAATACATATTTAATTTTAAGTGGTTTTTTATTTTCTAATCTAGGGTGGCTGAGACTGCTAGACCTCACTAGAAAAGTGGACTTGAAACCGGTGGGTCTGGGAGGTTGTCAAATAACCCCTAACATAAAGAAGTAACGAGATGACTTTTCAAAATTGATAAAGACGTAAAATTAATTCTTAAGAAAATATATTATTGTTTACTTACTGCTGGGGGGGGGGTATTCTATATCCCCCAGAACTCCAGGTTTTCCGATTCATTACTTTTGAAAGTACGCTCTAGATAAGGGGAAGAATTTTCAAGAAACATATACTACATAATGCTTAATTTTGTCTCATTTTTGAGAGTAAATGTTCATTTTTGTATAATTAGAATCGACCTTGCGGATCCAAATGATTTCCACAACGTACAAATTGATTAATTGCTTTTGATTTTTAATAATTATTGTTGATTTGTAAAATCCATAATCTGTAAAACAAATATCACCTAATAAGCAATCTACACAATTTTGGCAATTCAATTTACTCAACCAACCACAAAACATTCAGCATCATTTCAATCCATCATGCTCATTTCAGTAGATTCATTTTTTATCATCCAAATTATGAGCAAAATGAAACTAAAAATTCAAGAACCTGGCCACGTATCAACAAATATTAAATCACCTGCAGAATTCCGATGTTCTTAAAAAAACTAGGAAAGTCGATTTAAATGTATATTTTCACTCGGAGTCAACAAACTTGGGCATTTTGTCATCATAAGAGGACCATGACAAACTGGCGATTTGCCGATTTAAATAAAAATAAAAGTAGGTAAATTGAAAACTGATGATGGTTACAAAATTTTGAGGCACGGTGATGTAATGTTTGTTTACTTAAAAAAAAACATTTGCGACTTGGAACCATCGAATTTATCCTATTTGTTTGCAGAATCCCTAGATCTGATTGATATTCTCAAGTTTGTTTATGTTTACGTGGTTCCTGCCCACTCACATCCAGAAACTCTGTAAACTAATAGCTGGTAAACAAATAAAAACTGGCTTCACAACAACGAATGTTATTTAGATAGGAATCCATTATCCAGTATAATAACTGATCTAAGATTATTACGACCACATGATGATTCCACAATTATTTACAATACTTGGTCCCTTTGACCTCTATGAGCCACCTCTCATTGGTAATTCGATTGGTCAACATAGAGATCCTAATTTTTTCAAAAACTGGATCACTGCCTCGATGATCAACGAATGTTTGTGAATAGACAAGCTAGAGGAATGCACCGCCGCCTAATACGGAATCCAGGTCGTGCTAATAAATTAATGTTATATAAATAACAGAACAGTGGTGGAAACTTTTTAAGGTGTCTTTTTAAGTGCTATCATTACTGTGGTGACTGTAGTCCTGTTCTTGAGGGAGAAGGATGAGAATGATGATATTCTACCAAAGAAAAAGCCATTTGGTTAGTCAGAATTTTATCAAACCTCGTAAGCTTATAGTTATACTACTACCACATTCGTTTACACCTCTGATAAATTTCTCAATTATGATTACTGATAAAGTAAGTTTCGATCTGTCAACTAATTCACGCGTTTCTAACAAGCAGACAGAAAACTGAAATTTTATTAGTATGGCGATGCAAAAATACGGAAATAAAGTTAGAACCTGAAAATCTATTTTCTATAGCAAACTGCTGAATATTACTCAATTAATGTTAAGAAATAATAAATTATTCAACAAGCATAGTAAAATTAATCCTTTATGAACCGATGAAACGCAAATTTCTGAAAAGCAATAATAAACTACTACAGTATTGAAGACTCTTCTTCTTCTTCAAAACAAATTGTTCAAAAAAAAGGCGAAGAAGAGGATGGCAGCAATTCGGGTGGCTTGATAATTTCAATGATTTTGAGGATTTAGCTTTTCACTAATATCTTAAGATAAAATTGCATAACGATGATTTATAGCAAGAAGATTCAAAAAAGTTGAAATCAATTAAGATAATAAATATAAATTGAACAAAAATGATGACTCACGCACAGATGAATTTTATGTTTCATACTTTCTAAATTATGCCAAGAAACATTTAAAACTTCAAATTAAATGGTAGTCTTTTAAATTCCTATATATTTCTTATAAAACGTTCTTAACATAAAAGCTGTAATATCTTCTCGTATATTCAGCATTAGAACTTTTATTGCCACCGTAGGCAGAAGGTCAAATTTTGAATTTTTAAAGTGCAGAAATACAACATTGAGCTCAAAATAGCAAGCAAATAGATGTTGAAGTTATTTACAAATCCTCGAACAAATTTTACAAAAACACGAAAAATAAATAAACCAGTGAGAATTACAAATTAAGATTGCAATTTTTTCCAAACAAATGTAAACAAAATTAAATTAAAAATCATCGACCTAACAACACGTTGAGCATAAAAGAGTCAGATAAGAAAATTTAATTCAAAAATTACGCCCTATTACACACAGATTATCGTTTATCTAAAACAGTAAAGAATAACGCGCTGTCACGAATAGATTAAAAAGTCTTTTGTATTATCTTTTCATTCAAAAATCACTCTAAAATATTACAAAGAAATTTAGAAATTTTAAAAACAAAAACAACCGTATAAAATAGTAAATATAAATTGTAAACTTGGTGCATTGCAAAAAATAACAATCAAAACCACGAAAGTAGAATAAAATACTTCCCCTTTTATATGAAATAAATGAGACAAGTAAATATTTGATGAAAAGCAACTTCAATAAATGAAACATCAAGTTTTTCTACTAAATTACACCCAAACCTAATTTTCATTTTGAAATGTTTTGTTTTCTTTTTAGCAGAAAACCAGATATAAGTATTAATTTTCTTATTTGTATATTTTCAATTTCAGGGATAACTTACTTCTTTTTTCATCAAGATTTATCTTGATCTTATTACCACTTCAATGCAGTAGGAGAAAATCTTTTTCTTTTATAGGATCGACTTGCATTACAAGTAAAACGAAATCAATCACATTTTACCATATTTTCTTTTTTATATAAAAGAATTTTTTCTCGTATTGGTATTGAGACAGCGGAAATGCATTACGGTATTCTTTAAAGGAAAAAAACAGATAGATACAATTGCCAACGAGTAAATTTTACTTTAATACAAATTTCACTCCAAGTTATGCACTGTTCCTTTTAAGCTATTCGCATCAAGAGCTCAACTTTAACGAACAAACTGATACTAACATCGTTCAACAAGGATGGATGAGGTTTCTATGCTACGGTAAAATTATTGAATTATAAAATGCAATTGCATCAGCTTTGAAACTGCAAAACACTCTTATATGTGAGAAATCTTTCGAAATACTTGCCAATAATTCACAAAAGTGCTTCCTCGAGTTTAAATTAGTCCATCAGCTCAAATATGGTACATTAGTAGAGCCGGAAATGTACAGCTTTAGGGTGCAGCTAAAAAGACAGCGAAATAAAAATTTTATCGCTAGATTTTTCGGTTTCATTTTATAAGTCCAAATTACTTTTTAAACATTGGGGCGCAAGTTTCAAAACGGGCTATAAAAATTTTACTTTCGCCAAGATAATATATTATTCGAATGTTCAAAATTAGGAATTTTTAAAAAGAGACAAAAATGTAATGAAATCGTGCATAATCTGAGACTGATTAACGTGTTTTGTATGTAAATTAGAAAATACTTCAAAATACGTCACAGCTATCGTTTTTTCGATTAGCAATCCAAAACAATAAATCTCCAATAGTATTGAGTGCAAAATTAATACTCTTTTCCTTTTGATAGGTTCGGCAGTTGCTATGATAGGGGCCAACCTGAGGTTCGGAAGTAGTGCCAGTAATGCTACTCTTAATTCAACGAGAGTGTTTCAATGTCATCCTGGTGGTACAGCAGAAGCTGCGTTAATATTTGCTTTAGGTTCGATGGGAATGGCTGCCAATGTCGCTCTTATGGGTGTTATATTAGCTAATAGGCAATTAAGACGGTAAGTTTAACTAGAATAATTTTAAGTTTGATAAACTTTTAATGTAATTTTAATTAAATTCAGATATTACAACCACAGTATGTACTTTTTTACTTAGATAGTGGTAACTACATTTTTTGGAACTATCTTAAACCATTAATCTTGAATTTCTTCCGTTCTGTGAACTCGACCCATTAATTTAAAATGCGAGCCTTTTTTAGGAAATATATATCCAAATCGTTGTTTTTTTTTTCGAATACTTTTAGCCGTAGTTACGCTAACGCAGTTTTTGCGTATTTGTTTGCAGTAACCACGCTCTATCCATGATGAACAAGAAACTCGGCGGTAAGACTGTAAATACCAACTTACTAAGGTTATATTTGGATTCCCAATAGTTTGTTTTGCTAAACTTATACTATAGTAAGTTTGTTTTACGGATATAGTAGAAAATTAGAAAATGAAACTTATAACCGCAATTGTATGGTTCGATCAGGACCTAATGCTGCATTCTTACAAGAAATGGAGTATGATGCGAATCAATATTTGATCAACTGTACTATAGTACTAAAAATAATTTAAAAATCAAACAAGATTTTTATAAAAAGCTTTTAACAAATGTAATTTAAATATATTAAATACATTTTTTGAATACTAAACCATGCAAAATGCAATTAGGTATTCAGTTCAACGCAGCAATTATCTTTTTGTCCTTTTTCAAATAATTTTTTTTAAAAGCTAATCAATCTTTTAAAAATTATACAATATACATTTACTGTTTAAGATATTACTTGGAACTGGTCCAACTTTTTATGATATCCATTGTCATAAAGGGATCATCGCAGTAAAACCTTCTATAAAAACAAAATAATATTACTTTCTACCTAAACATAAAAATTATTAAGCTTATTTTGTTACTGCAGGACGTCTAATCAATCTATTCATCAAGATATAACTAAATATCTACTTTGAAGTAATCCCTATGCTCCTACATATTTGAATCGAGATAAACCAGCGTTGCATGCATAAGCAGTTACCTGAATACATTACAGTACCATAGATTGAACTTGTCCAACTACGTATCCCTCAATTACACCACAAAATGAATCTTAATCCATAGTTTATTTATGCAACAAAGTTGCAGTAAAACTTTCATCCAACATCCAAACTCTCGTATAACTTGTTTTCAAATAAATAACTTGAGTGATTGGACAATATCGATTATTACTTTTAATTAAAAAACAATCCTTTTAGAATCTTTCTTTTATTATAAATCAATTGTGATAAAATATATTACTTGATGTGCATAGACCTCTCAAAAATAATAAGGGACTAATCCATCTTCACAAACTTTTTCCACAGCTTCCTAATATCCTTTCGTACATCCTTCGCTTAGACAACATCCATACACTGAAGCATACATCCTATATTATTCCTAAAACTTTTCATTTTTTTTCTTTCATATTTAAGTACTTCTAAAAAATATATTAGTGTATAAAAAGTATATCATTGTATCTTTTATTGGCGCCTAACTTTAGGATGAAACTTTATCAAACCTACAACAATCTAATTTCTAGTATATTAACTATTGCAAGAACTATAATAGAATAAATTATTAAATTAATTAAATTTTACAGCTTGTATTTACAAGGGCACATATCAACAAATTAATTTTGAATCAAAATATTTGATCGATTCCACCATTACCAATTTGTAAAATTCACTTGTACAATCTCGTCTTTCTCAATAATTCAATTTTTAACTTCACATTAGATCGTTCTACATAAATAAATAAATTCTTCAACTTCAATAACCTTAAATTCATTCGTACCTTTTTCACATTTGTGTGCATTCCTAGTCTATTAAAAATTTCAAGCATTAATTAAACCATTCTTTAAAGTTTAAACCAATGTTTCCGAATATAATGGATATCTATCATTTCTTCCATCTCCATTTTTCATACTTCCATGAGAGAATCTTCGTTGTAGATATTCATAATTTATTTATTCATAATTTAAAACTCAACATTTCAGCAATTTTACACAAAAAACTTCGAACAATTTTATTCTCGCTTTCAAGTTGGTATCTCGAAGTTTTAAGCTAACAGATCAATTTTTGGCTCAATTTGACATGTCGACCAGTAGTTGATTACTTTCAATATTCGTGTCTTTACAAACTACACGAAATTCACAAATTGAATCAACCTGATTTCTGGTATTTTGATTTTGTTCTGCTGGGTTGCCCATCTGGCATACCCATAATTCACTGGAGATTAGTGCCCTTACACTTTTTATGAAAACTAAAAGATACGGCCTTAGGCAACTCCAACAAACTATGGCATTGGCAAAACAAACTGAGTGAAACTTAAACTTTCAGGTGTTCAAATAACCAATACGTCGTATTTGGGTTTAATTTCAAGTTGATACGCTCTTCCTCAGGGAAGAAACGCACACTCCGGTAGCTCAGAATGAGAGTATGAGATTCTCAGGGGGGATGTTGAAGTTACCATAGCTCGCCTACCTTTTGTTGTTCCTTTACAGCTCAAGGGTTGGTTCTGTAAAAATAAAATTATTACACAAATGAAAAAACGGCTTTGTCGCCGCAATAAAAGAGCAGATAATTATTAAGTAGGATATAACAAATGATCATGGATTTAGTTATGAATGCAATAATAGCAATGTAGATCAAAATAAACATCAGTATGATGTTTGATCAATAATAATCCATAATCTTACATAAGAGTTTACGTTATTGAATGGATCTATTTACAATATTAAAATTAATAACAGATATTATTTTCATAATTAATTCCCATTGGGGTTATTTAACGGTAATAAGTTAGGCAGATACATTAAGTAAAAGTTACTTAAAAGCTCTCTCCCTAGAGAGCTATCGGTCCGTGGATTTTCTCCCACGGTCAGAATCCCCCATACATGCCTCCTTTGGCAGGCCGAGGACGAACCGAAGGCGAGTTGAGGTATCTACTCAAACACCATCACTGCAAGATGATGGTGGCCTTAGGTGGAGGGTTCAAGCTTTCGCATGAATTGAGCCCGGACAAGACCACCCCCGCATGAGTTTCAACTCTAACCATCTGGTTCAGTGATGTACCCATGGATACCGCTAGAGATTTACATTGCCATCTCAAGTTTAAGCTGTCGCTTGGGAGTCCTCCAGGGCATTGGCCTTCCGCGCACCACAGCAAGTTTCCAAGTGTGGGTTAAGACTAGTGCCCCTTAGGTGTCCAGGTAGATGGACACTCAAAATTGATTAGAAAATTTATATTATAGACAAAGTAATCTTCTGCTGAATGTCAACCAACTTTGAGAAGATTGGGTGAGCTATGGACCATACTGCGATATTTCTTCATAGAAAACTCATGTTGCACCAATAATAAGCCATATGAATATTACACGAAGTTCTGTAGAAAACAGATACACAGGTAGTTGAGTTGGGCCATAATTTAAGTTAAGTGACGCTTGATTAATACTTGCGTGTTTCGAGAAGATAAAATCACTTGGTTAAAGTTAATTAACATTATTTGGAACTTCATTTTTGTAGTTTATTTTAATCGGTTGAATTCTGAAGTTATTATAGTAGGCTCAAATAAGAGAATTAAGCAGCGTTCACAATGAAGTAGGGTCTTGTTTTGCTTCGGTAGAAAGCTGACAAGCGCCAATTAGATTAAAGCATTTTCTTTTATCCTTTTCTATAAATCGTTCATCTTGATTGGCCCTTGCTAGCTTTCTTTTTTATGGACCGTGCTATTTTAACGTTTACATCTTAAGTTTCTAACACTGCCAAGGAAACCACGCATGTGTTGGGAAATAACAGGCCTTGACCTACTAGAAGAGAATTCTCTAGTCTAGAGAATTACTTCTAGAAAGAAGAAGAAAAAGAAGACATCTTAATTGTTCAAAAGCTAACATGTTAATGATACGGGGAGGTAATTAACTTCTCTTGATAATCTGGTCACGTGATTAGTTGGAATTGTCAAGGTGTTAAGTTTGAGGTATAGCTTCAGGTGCGAAATGATCTCATCATACAGTCGTTATGCTTCTTAACAGAAGTGTCGTGATCCTTAAATGTTGGTGGGGTGGTTATTACGCTTCCCCATAGTCCACAGATCAACTTTTGGACCCTTTAGATCATTAACATTTAAGGATGCTCTTGGCATATTACTCTCGATAGGTTGCCTACCAATTTGCTTTGATCATTGCGAAATGATCTAGTTTAGTTAATTAATTCAATAATAATTATGGTATGTTGAAATAGTGGTTGCTGATAGTTAGGAATTAAAATAACTAATTAATGAAAAAAATTGTATTGTTCAGGACATGTCACTAAGTATATGATGTGACCATGGCATTCCAATGGTCCAATAAGAAACGTAACCGTCTACTGTATAGGTGACGGAGATAAATTCAATTTTAATCTTGAAAAAAATTATTTTTGTATAGTATAAATTTAAATTAATAGGAAGAAATTATTTTTTAAATAGATAATTTAACCATGTGAGATTAATTTAACCGTAAAAGTTCACCCATCCTGGTCATATTGAACTACGACAATATATAACGTAAATACTATATTAAATTTTCGACGGAAAAAAGTAATAATAATAATAATAATAATAAGTAACAGTTTTTTCGTTCTTTTTTGATGATATTGAATCTTACGTGAAATTATTAAATTAATTTTTTATATTTATTTCTGGTTAGAAGAGGTTCACTTAACGTTTGAAACATACCTTAATTTACAACATAAGGTAATATTATTCGCGTATATAAAGTCATAAAAGATTGATGATGTTGTAAAACGTGCACACAATCTTAGAGTGCCTTAATAGAGTAAATTTTGTCATATTTCGATAAAATCTTAGTAGAATCGAACAAAATAATAAATAAATCTAAAATGCTGTAACTCGACTACTTTAACCAAGTTACAGAAAATTATGTAAACATTTTAATTAGCCAATTGAAATCAGCAAAAATTCTAAAATGATTGGGTCAAATCCATTTTCGTCAAATTGTAAAATAGCAAAACAGAAGAAAATTTTAAATAAAAATTATCAACAAAAATAGTGACTCCTTGAAACAAAGGATCAAATATAGGTTTGGGTATTTCCAAATAAGTATTAATTATTTTCTGTATTAGTATAAACACAAAATTCATTAAAAATATAATTGAATTGAAAGTACAAAAACAGAAATTAATTATAATTCTACATGCGCTTAGCTATCGATAAGTCATTGTAGACAGTCGGTTTGAACAAAGTAAAATATTAGTCCCAAAGGAAAGAACGGATCAAATAGGACTTACGAGAGTGTTGAACTAGATATGGCATGAGAATCCGTGATTAAAGCGCCTCAGATATTTTTAAGAATTTTTGTGGGTTAAGATAAAGTTGAATTATTACGGGTCCGATTTTGTGATTTATAAAAGGAGAAATTAAAAATTATCGTTAAATTAGTTTTTGGAATGAATTATAGTAAGAAAAATTGAAAAACGTTGTTTGGTTGCGCCTAACTCCTCTAAAGTTTGTAAATTGACAGAAAGGATCAACACAGAATCTATTCTGTCCGGAGGGAGATGCTGTACAGCATACTGAAAAGATATTATTATTAACTACCCTTAAGTATCTTCAAAAAGTTTAAGAATATAAAAAGTTACGCTACGTCTGGTACAGATGATACATAATTAAAGGAAGACTGTAAGAAACAAGAAGCGTGGTTTTATTAATAATTCAAATGGAGCTTTTTACATGATGATGGTATGACAGACTTTACTACTACACTCGCTTGGTTAAGACTTGGAAACTAACGCGAGTTGGAAGCACATGAAACCATAAAATGACATAATTGTTTGAGTAATATGACAAATGAATTTGCTTTTAGTTAGAACAACCCTTAATAGATTAAAATCATAACATCTACATTATAAACTAAAACTTTACAAATTTACAATGAATAATGAGTAGACGAAAAATTAAACCGTACTTAATTGTTATTAATTGGTTAATAGTAGATATTATAGTAATTAATTTAAAAACTTCAAAAACATGAAGGTTCAAATTTTTGAGGATAATAACTTGGTTCAGGTAAATGTCAAATTTTCTCTATTATGAGTACGCTTTCATCACTCCATAATCTTGTTTAGTTGCGGTGTTAATAAGCAGGAACCGGAAGTGATCGGGGTTCTGACGCCCAACCGCTTGCTTAATGTGCCTTTATTTTATCTCCAAACAATGCAAATCATAATATTGTAGCATCAATTCCATCTCATGCGATTTTGTATTTATTACACTGGAAGAATATAATAGATTTTACGTCGGTTAAATCCTACACGTAAATTCGAATTCCGAAGTTTGAAAATACAAACACATTCGTTTCTTGGATGAATACCTAAAGCTTTAAGTTTATTTTATATCAAAGGAAAATAAAGTTCAAAACCTGCAAATATGACAAATAAGTACGTAATATTTTTAAATCCTAAACACGAACGAGATGATACTATAAAATCTCTCGACATCTGTCAAAAATGATAAAATAAAAAATATCACATGGATATAGTACCCACGAAAGAGAATCGGATGTAGTATTGTCAAAATCTCAAGGATACAAAAAAGAAAATCCCGAAAACATTACTAAAACTTTGCTATAAATTCCATTTAAAATAATTTCTTTAAATGGTATTCTGGGTTTATTTTGAACACTTGGAAAGAACTCAGTTCATGATTCGACCTAAAAAAATACTTTGAACTGCGTTCTCTCTCGAGATATCTTGTAAATATTGTTCTTTTAACATTTTTGTCATTTCTATTGCAAGTATAATAAACTTGAATGGCAGCACGTTTTTCACCAAAAAAAGGGCACTTAGAGAAAACCAAGCAACATTAAATTTAAATTTTATTTTATTTTATTGTACTATTATAGCCATTACAGCACATCTCGATAAGTTTGTTACAGCTGTTTTTAAAACTTTTTTAAATTTCCAGAAAAACAAGTTGTTAATTTTCACGATAATGGTTTTCGAAACTTTTAAAACCGTATGTTTTAGGGAGCGAAAGATTTACTGGATATTTGAAAAAATAAAAAATTATTATTGTTGAGATGTTGATGTGTGAGTATTCCGGAATAGCAAACTGAAACTTCCATGATAAGGTTAACGTATTTGAGAGTGATTGGAAATTAAATCCAAAAACTGTAAATTCGTAATGCAACTCCCTAACACTACACCAAATTACCCTCTCTAATGACCCACTTAACACTTTCGTTACAAAGGGTTTAATTATTCCAACTTTCAATTGTTGTTATTTATTGCATTATACGTTCTTTTTCAGATAAACCATTTTGTTTGGGGATAAACCGTAATAAATTACAATTCAGCAGTTTTACTTACAAATATTATCGCGTCTTCGAATGAAAAAAGTTGTAACTTAAAAAAATCACGTTTTTGAGTAAGATATGCTATCAAAAAACGTGTAGCATAAAAATATGAATTTTTTTATTTCAATATGTGATTTTATTTAGTTACAACCCCTTCCACCTAAGGGTGTGATATTTCATATTATAACATAATTTTCTTTGAAAAATTTTGATGTAAGAGATATTTTGCAATCTACGCCTTACCGATAGATATTTCCAGTATTTTTTTACTATAATTTTAAATCCTGAATAAATTCGTCGCAAAATATAAGGAACATTTTTGATTAAATTTTTTGTTTAAAGGTATTAAATTATTCAACAAAGCACAGCTTTGATCTATTTGGGTGAAATTATCATCCCAATTAAAACTGGCATTTATCTAATGTTTCCTATAGGGTAAGAAGCTTGGGACACTACGAAGAAAATTAGGATAGGGAAAGGAGAGTCGGACAGGTCGCACTTGAATAAGGTAACAATTGTTTTGAATAAATTATTTCATTGAAGGCTATTCTCAGCTAAATCTACATTATATGTCAATTTAACAAAGATGTTTGGGTGTCCTTCATCACAGGAGAAGCCAATTTAATAACTATTTCAACATAAGTCAATAAAAGCGTATCTTACTATTTTCCAACAAATATGTTGGACTAAAATTGTTTTTTAACAACTTTTTATGTTAATCTTCAATCTAATTCATTCTGTTTCTGAAGAAGCAGCTCGATGTAAAAAAAAAAAATATTTAGACCATTTCAAAGGGGTGAAATCTACAAAATTAAATCCCTTGTGTTGTAAGCGAAAATAAAATTTAATTTTCCCCAGATCCATTGTAGTGTCTAAATTTTCATTAAGAAAGAATAAAAATGTGAAAGATAAAAAAAGGCGATAAAAAAATCTACCTGTAGATCATCACATGATGATTCCTAAAAATAATAAATTACAACAAAAGCACTATATCTTGCAAATGCTTGCTAGAAAGTGGCATTACCAACATTAAGTCGTCAACCAGGACCGAATTCAAACGCCAAAAATATTAAGGAAGGGGCCCGAATCGCGCCTTAAATAGTCCTTTAAAAAGTGCATATTTTTATATTTCCTTTTGAGTTTTGTAAGGCATATTTTCAAGAAGTTTGTTCCAAGCTCCAAAATGAAGACTGGAACAAAAAATGAAATGGAGCATTTCACGGATGCACAACGCAAAGAAATTGTGAAAGTCCACTACCGAAATGGTGAGATTCTTGCGGAGACGATTTGTAAATGTCCTGGATTTTTGACTCACATAACGCACCTTCTCCGGGAGATACTTGAGGCGATTGAGTCAATTTCAGCTCAGAAGAGACCTTCTCACCTTCTTGTAGATAATGCTAGAGAATCAATGGCGTTCGTTACTGTGAGATGATAAACAACTTCTTCTGGCATTAAATTGTTGAAATGGATCTCGAAGACATGTCGTTTCAACAGGACGACGCAACCTGCCACACAGCGAATGAAACAATGGAATTGTTGAAGATCGAAAATCCAAGAAGATGAAAATTGAAGATCATGCGATTTTACCCACCTAGATTTCCTTCCTTGGGTGTTTTTGAAAGGAAAGGTGTTCAAAAATTGAGTCAGCACTATGCCAAAATGTCATAAAAAATTTCATCAAAAGAACCAACGAGTGCAATCAATCACGAGGCGGCCATTTATCGGATTTTGTGGCCCATGCATAAACTTCATGTCTATTACACTCTTTATTTAAATAAAAATATCAAAAACTTTCAAATAAACACTGCGTCTTTTTCAAATTTAAAAATAGGCGGCTATAATGGGTCACCCGATATTTGACACTTTATGCTAAATAATATTTAATTATGAGAGGCGGTCGGAGCTTAGCAGTCACGCGAGTTGACTATGAACGCTAAATATCCGGTTCGAATCCGAGTGAAGTAAGAACTTTATTCTGACCGTCTCCCCTCGGAAGGCAATGGCAAACCACCGAGAGTAATATGCCAAGAAGAATCCTTAAAATGTTAATGATCTAAATAAGTCCAAAATTGATCTGTGGACTAAGGGGAAGGCAAACCACCACCCCATTAACATTAACATTTCCCTGGTACAGCCTTCTTGGCTAAGTCGGGGGGATCGCCGTACATCCGAAATCGGATAGGCACCTAAAGAAGAAGAATATTTAATTATGAATAATAAAGGCGTGCCACACCCTGAAATAATTTAGTACTAACTTTACAAAAAGCACTAGCTAGGTATCTCAAAATTAATATCACTATCATTACTAGCCTACTTCACTCCACTGCTGGATAACGGCCTTCCCCATCATTTTCCATCTTTCTCTATCTTCTGCCACGTTTAACCATCAAATACCTGCTGTCTTTTTTATTTCGTCCCTCCATCGTGTTTTTGGACGTTCAGTGCTCCTTCTTCCAGATCTTGGTCTCCATTGTAGCATCTTCCTTGTCCACTTATCATCTCTGATTCTGGCTATGTGCCCCGCCCAATTCCACTTTAGCTGGGATGCCCTTTCTACCAGATCCTTTAGCCCTGCCTACTGTCTAATCCAATCATTCAATAAAGCAAAAATAAAAGTTATGTCGAACGTCAACAACCACGACGGAGTCTGCATTATACTTGATGGCAACACATTGGAGGTAGTGCAAGAGTTTGTATATATGTGGCAATGCATATCGATGGATAAAGATAATATGACCTGAAATAACTAGAAGATGCAAGCTGGGTTAGAGAGCTTATGGGGGATTAAAATATATCTTGAAATCCAAAATACCAATGTCGCTTAGTCGACTCGTATACGATCATTGCATCCTCCCTGTTCTAACATATGGCTCTGAAACTTGGAGCTTAACAAGGTCCAATGCGAGGAAACTTCGAGTTACGTAAAGAGCAATGGAAAGACAAATGTTAGACGTAACTCTAAGAGATCACAAGAGAAATGAATGGATCAGACAGCAGACAAAATTAATATAAAACAAAGGAAATATGATTAGAATAAGATTATCATAAATTAATCATGGTGAGGACAAAATAACTGAGGAAATGTATCGATGGATTTGAACTCTTTTTTTCTGCAGAAAGAAATAATTTCTTATAGCTTTCATTTGATATTTTGGAAAGAGTAGGGAGCTATTTAAAATTTTAAAGTTGTGAGTTGTGCGAGTAAGGTAGGTCATTAAAAAAATGAGCCAAAATTTTAGAACTATATTTAAATTTTTCAAATTGCTGCATGGTGGTGCTAAGTTGCAAAAAAACCCAGTACCGCCACTACAGGTTTATCTTTTACATCGGAAACGTTAAAACACAAAATTCGCGAATGAAGGACAAAAATATACTTCATTTTTTATTTTAAAAAGGAGACAGTTCCAATTTTTTGTAGGTGCCACTTACAGAGCTTTATTACCACGTATTCGGTTTGTGTATTCTTTCTACTTTGTGACTCAAGAGATTCTTTGGCAATTACCAAGGAAAAATTATCGGGATGTCAACCTCTGCAAATAAAAAGCGAATACACCTGGAAATGGTGTGCACCACGTCATGAATTTATGTAAATTCCGATTTATCCACCTCTATCGTTAAATCTCAAGGATATTAAATTGTTCAATGCAACACAGAAAGTATAAATCACAGTCAAAAATTGTCTACACAACCAATGATCTAGGTCAAAAAAAGGCTACTGAAAGGATGCAAGCGTTAGGGTGCAAATTCAAAAGGACGCAGACCACAAAGAAGCAAAAACTAATTTACATTACGTAATTTAATAACATTTGATTTGCTGCCGCTAATTAATAAACCCAACTTTTATTGGTTTTTATTGGCATTAGTTTATAAATATAAGCTCTGTACTATGTAAAATACATTCAGATTTAACTATGATGGATTCGAGATTTACCGTAGTAACATTACCCCTACGCTACCCTACGCTCCGAGCCGTTTTGACTAACGCTGTACTAACTAAAAATATCCCTTAGACCGGTCCTACTAGGCAAAGTGTGCTACTGGGAAGGGGATGGATCTCTCTTCTTTGCGTCTTTATGGTCTGAGTCTTTTTGGGATCTTAACGTTAAGATTTGCCTTTGATGCGATATAAGCGAATTTCTTACAAGCTAATTAAAACTCCTGTTTTAAATAAAAGCAAATACTGTATAGGGAAATATCCATAGACAGTTTTTAAATCACACATAAAATTACTAAAACCAAAACTAACAGAATGTTGAGAACCAATGAAATGAAAGTCCTAAGAGCCATAACAGGAAAATCACTTGTCGACAGAGTTAGGAATGACAGCATAAGAGAAGAGTGCAGCATGCCTGATATAATTAGATGGACCAGAACAAGAAGAAGAGCGTGGAACGAGCACATATCACGCATGAGCCAGAACCGACTCCCAAAAATCGTCCGAAATGGAAACCCTATGGAACCAGACCACCAGGAAGGCCTCCGAAAAGATGGAGGGACAGCTGGTCATCAGCATCACAGGAAAAACCAGATTTAAACAGGTCTCAGACCTAAAACAAGCTGAAGAAGAAGACATAAAATTAACAGAATAAAAACAGACATTTTGTTATCAAAATTAAAGGCGCAACTAAGCCTTATATTTTAGGGGGACAAAAAATGGTTTTCAAACTTGTCGTTTTTAAAGTTTTGTTTGCACATGCACCCCACGTAGTATCCATATGCACCCCACAGTGGGGCAGTTGTGGACAAATGATGTTTTTCCACAAAAATTTATGGTTTGTTTTTGCCAAATTCTTTTTATTAAATAATATAAGAGTGAATAAGATATTATGTAGGTCATGCAATGAAGTAATTATTTTATTTTAAAATTCGTTGCATTTTCACTATTCGGTAATTTTGTATTGCCTTCCAAAAAATAACAGTCAGAATAATGTTACTATTTTAGCTGGAACTGATTTGGATATCTGAACATTGGAAGTCAAAGGCATTTACGCTAAACCATGATCTAAAGGTGAACCATGATCTAAAAACAAAAGGGATGTTACATAATGGTTCACTTTCCAATATGTTTTTTCGGGTTTGTTTTAGAAATTTGTTTGGGCGTCAGACAACGTCGCAAGACATACATAAATATTTTTTCGATAATTTAATTAAATTGATTTAATAATTATTCTTTCTACAATAATTAATTAGCAATACTTAAAACTGGAATGTACAATATTTGATATTTTTACCGTAAAACGCGGCTGCGTCATACATGGAAGTTTCTGGGACAGATTAAACATAAATATTTGGTTGAGAATAGGAAGATATGGGGCAAGTATAACCAAACAAGCCATATGTCCACAGGGCCTGTAGTGCTATAATATAATAATAATACTGGAATGTATTATTCAAATGCACTTGCAGTTGGCATAACTGGTAATAACAGGATGAAGTCAAGAAGAAAAAAATAATTCATTGCAATTTATAAAAAGGTTAACAAAAAATTTTTGAACGAATTATGATTGACTTCAGGTCGTTACAATTTTAAATTGTCCTCATTTTATTTAGAAATTATTGATCCTTAGTTTGCTTTTGCAACCTAATCCTTTTTAGAACTGCAATTTACCTTTGTTCATTATGTAACGCGGTAGTGTAGATCATGAACAAATAAAACATAAACATTTTGTTTATCAAGGACGATGAGCTACAATGTTTCGATAGGGATGAAATATTTACGGTTATTCCAGAAGTTTAATCCAAAAATCCAT
The DNA here is from genome assembly GCA_958510855.1 of Rhagonycha lutea. Taxonomy (NCBI): domain Eukaryota; kingdom Metazoa; phylum Arthropoda; class Insecta; order Coleoptera; family Cantharidae; genus Rhagonycha; species Rhagonycha lutea. Next base: position 87,328,860 of record OY294036.1, read on the forward strand.
TTTCAGCTAAATTTTTCTTTCAAATAAATCATATTTACTTTACTATTTTTAAAAATCGTTATCCACTAAAATATATTTAAATTGCCCTGAAAACGTTTTTCCTTTTTGGAAGAATATTATCGATAAAACTAACGTCTAATGAAAACTTGTTTAAATATGTCAATTTTGATAGTTCTATCAAACTTTAACTTGACAATTTAAATTTTTGAAACGCAAATTATGTAAAATAAATATCAAGTGCCTATAGTGAGTATTCGATCATCGTCTACTCGAACTCATAAATGTGGAAAATAGATGGTGAAAATTATGTTAAGCTTGTGTGGAAAGTAATGCATGTACCTCTATATCCTCATGCCAATCAAATAATTCAAATGTAAATTAAATATTAAACCGACAGAAAGCGCTTTTAGACAAATTTCTTTCAATTCGAATTGGTTTTAAAAGCAGAAATGTTAAAGGAAAATTGGATCATACACATACAAGAAAAACAACTCAGTCTGCAATACCACCTATTATGTATACTACGTTGGAAATCTAATAATTGCACATTCAAGTCGAAAATTAAAATCCATTTCTTTCCAAAATTTGTAAATTATTAAGTAGCAAGCTAAAATTTCATTTATTTTAAATTTTTCAGACCTTGGCATTTTAAACAAATTCTCCAAATATTCTAATAACCTTTACACTCAAAGGTGCTCTATGTTGGAATCTCCTGAAAAGGGAAATTATTACTCGGGCGGGGCAAAAGGTGTGAACAAGCAATTAATCTTCAAAGAGGCGCCAGAAAGAAGAAATAAACTTTTAGAAATAAAACTAAAATCGTAATAGCTCTACAGTTTCGTGTTGCAGTCAATGACAATAAACGTAAAGGATATCAGGATCAACAAGTTTTAAGATGATAATAAAATCATATTTTAAAATTTTAAAATTTATAAATTATATTAAAAAAATGCAAAATTGGAATTGCAAGATTGTGACATGGGAAAATTTTTAATTTCACATTCATTATGCTTTATTTTGCAGCAATAAATTAATCTTTGAATAATGAATAAAAATATTTGAATTTTAACCTTATAAATCACGTAACTTTTAATTTTTAGTTAATTTTAATATCTTCTAAGAAAGTCGATTCAATAAATTATTTAGATTTAAAATCATGAATACTTAATTTACTGTTCATCTAATGAGATTGTACTTCGTGTTTAAAATTAAAATTTCCCGTGAAACAGCTTTCTGCATTATACAAAATTTAGGATCATATTCCGCTAAAGATGCACCTTAAACTATAAATTTGTTTATTTTACCCATGGAAAATATCCAAGTCAGAAATTCGAAACGTCTGCAATGTAAATCGAATTTAACCCGATGCTTTTTCCATTTTAAGTTAGTTCCTTGTATTTAGCAAATATCTATGTTTGGATAAAATTTAGTTTGCAGTCACGAATACCAACACTATCATTTAAGTGAACTTAATACTAAATTATCGACTTTAGCAAGCAAAAAGCTAAAAGTATATTTTAAACTCGCTTTACAAGATTAACTGCAACACTGATTTAGGAATATAATTTAAAGTAACTAGAAACGTTAGTGCCACTTCTTTACGTAAACTTCTCTTGAGCAAATATATAAATTTCAGTTATGAAGATGTGCTCCTATTACACATAAAGCAGCTAATTAGATCTTTTACGTCTTATTCATCTTTGAGAAAATTTTCGACTTGTGCTACTTTTAAAACTTTAGAAAATTTTATTTTTGTTTGTGTATTATTGTAATGAGACAATCCGACTGCTTCGTAATAGTAATAATAATAATTAGCCGACTTGATAAGATTTCCGGTATCTAGAAACAAATTCATTCAATTCTGTGAAGTCCGCGATTTGAACCCAGAATTTCCGCTCTGTAACTCAACCAACAATCACATCACTCCACTGCTGTGGATAACTGGGAGATTGATGCTAAAAAACAAACCTTGTTTGATAAAACAAACCTCAAAAGATATACCAGAATGTTATTTCATTACGTTCGGTTATGTACCAAATTTTTCATTGTCAACAAATTTATTGTTAATTACGAATATATGTACACCTATATAAAATAAGTTAATGTTCAATAATAATTAATAGACATTAGTTTACTTCCAGCTTTAGCTTCGTTTAATTCTGATTTATTTCATTATTAATATAAATTTATTGGACTACTACAAAGTAAAATTTAGACCTATAATTTCTTCGTGTTTGCAAAATTTGTATCTTTCAATTTACATTCTTTTAAGTGAAACAGACACCGCATTTCAAATAAACTGAGATTATCTACAAAGTATCGGTGCAAAAATAGAAGCCACAACAAACGATATCACTGAAGACAACAATAAAATAACTGATTCAGAAATAATGAGCTATATTCTTTATTACTTTCAAATGGAAGTTATATTTTCATGTTTTAGTGCTCATTTTATGATTTGTATCTGAGTTTATGGCCGCCCCTTTGATGAGCATCCCCATGTGGGAGGATGAGTACATTGCACTAACTTATAGACGTAGTCTATGCTTTGTGAATATAAATACTTGGATCAGTTTCTTCAAAAGCTTCGTCACTGGACATGAAATTCAAAAGTATATTTTCTACATTTTTATGCCTGCCTTTTTCGTGCCGCCTCTCTTCTTGGTCTTGTCCTGTGTGACTAGCCGATGGTGCATCAGCTCAAGTAGGACATCCTAATGCTATCAAGGAAGTCACGGTGCGGTGGCTCGGCCCCAATATGCTAAAAACTTATAGAATTAAAGGGGTATTATAAAAAGCATGATCAGAACCTCAAGAAAACATCCAAGAGTGCGTTTTTTGGATCCTGCAGGGGAATGGAAATCTCGTTAAAGATACCGCTTAGTAGTGTCAGACTTCATTAACTAAAACCTACCCCTCCCCCACAGCCCCCTTTAGCCATAAGGAAACCACCTTCCGGCGTTACTCTCATGGCTAAAGAGATTTTTGTCCAATTTCTGACAACATGTCAATTAAACTCTTAGTTTCGCCCGTGCAGGATTGTTTTCTGCTTTTAGCGCAACAGGAACCGCCGTAGACCACCCTGTTACTGTTGTTAATTATTTTCTAGACCACCTTGACAACGTCAGCTCCCAAGCCTGTGTCTATCTAAACCACAGCTTTCGCAGTGAGAAAGCCAATGCAAAATGTCGAATACCGCGGCACTGCTTGCATGTTTTGGATCTGTCCATTTCCTTACACGTTGATTTTTGATGTCTGAAGGCCCAATACTTTTAATAAGTGCAAGTTCTTTACACTAAAAGGACTGCCACCTGTTTCTTTGTAACAAAAACTATACTCTCTGAATCGCAACCCCTAATGAAATGGTGAAACAGAGACCACAGTCGGTCACAATTCGGAGATAACCTCTCCAGTTCGTTTGCCACTATGTTAATAGACCAACTCCTTATTCACGTGAAGGCGTAGGTCGTGGATTCTGAAAAAAAGACCGATAGCTTGGGGAAACTCAATAAAACGCAAGTTACTACTTTACTACTTTTAAAATTAAAACATTTATCTACTGATAAATGTTTTAATTTTACACAGAATTTGAGGGCGGTTATCACAGTTCCAATAATTGCACTGTGTATGGCTGTGCAAGACATAGATACAGTAGCCAATGCGCAATTATATTAACAATCAAGAAGTGTACCCAGTGTAAACATAAACAAGTACCCAATAAAACCAGCAACCTTTAACGGTTACTCAAAATTGAATACAAAAGCCCAGAAACACGTTGGTTCATACGAATTGGAAAAGATAAAATTTACTTACTCCAGTACTTTGTGTAAGTTTACAATATAATGATGACAGGTGTTCCGTGTCCAATCGTTTTCGAACGTGCGGCTTAAAAGTTGAAAATCTGTAACTTGTGAATTTACACAGGAAAACACTTGATCGACATTCGCGACACTGAAACACTACTTGCAGTTCTGTAGCTGGAACTGGACCAGTGAGAAATGGTGCAGGAGCTGTCAACAATATTGAACCATCCAGATGACGAAGGAATTTCCCCTGTGATCGTCCATACAATAACAATAGGACCCTGGCAACTGGAGGAAATCTAAAATGGTTCCACAACTTGCGTACCAAAAACTGCGTAGTAAGTTGCGCATTAAGAGCCTCGCTTATCACTTTTGCTCGAACAGATTTTATAAACAGGAGCTTTAGACACTAAACGACAGCTGAGCTATTTATTCTACAACTGGCACAACAAAAATAGTGACATTGGATCAAAGAACCTTTTGTCCAAACAAAATGTTGGAAATTACCAAAATCGCTCTGAAATTATCAAGACCCAGGTATTCATACGCAAAAGGTTGACGCCACCATCTGCTAGTAAAATGGAAATATTAAAATGAAATAAGAACCACGTAATGAAGTGCAAAAATTTTTACATCTTCACTGGCGTGGTTTTGAGAGACCTCAGTGTAACCTGTCCACCCCTTCCAATAAACCTATGTGACTTCTTCCTTAATACTTTATTTGTTCATTAACAGATAAATATTTTTGATCTGGATGGATGTCCTCTTTGTCAGATCTATGAAATTTAAACCTATATTGCTTTTGGTTAGACTTTCTCTAAGTATTTTGGGAGCTAAGTCCCACTTTCTTCATTTTTACGCACTTTTGGTACTTTGGGGCCACAAGATCACCTCTGGTCTGGTGCTTCACTGCATCCAGACACTGAATAAGATATCATATCTAGCCAAAATATTATTTTTTTTTCTGAAGCTATTCAGAGTCAATCTGCGGACAATAAATTGCAGGGATGTTAACTGGACACTACAGATTAAATAAACACCTTCACACAATGGAATATGCAGACGTCCCTATATGTTGTGGATGCAATGAAGAGGAGCAAACAGTTACTATCGGGCGTCAACTTCAATAAGAGGATCTGTGTTAGGGGATTTCTAGCCCGACATTACCAAAATTAGTAACACTCTGCCTGCCAAAATCATAGAGTGCATTCTATAGCTGGAGTGGCTTTGGAAGTGACAGGAACGGGAGTGAAACTGAAAACCAGAGGTAGTATAATGGGCCCTATTTAGATGCCTAAGTGCATGTGAGTTCATCTTACCCTCTACAATAAATCCAGAATCTAGAATCCAGAGAATCCTCATCTCTACTAGCACATCGCCGGATCGTGTGCTTCTAACGTTTCGCATAACCTCCTTTATGACCTACAATGCCTTCGCGTATGAGAAATTTGGGCCTGTCTTCACGACCATGGCCAGGGTCCCCTTTCTATACTTCAATTTGGGAGGTTGTCCATCTTAATGCTCTAAGGTGCTAACCACCATAGTATTATGGTATTGAATCGACCGAAGCTGTTCCCTTAGTGAGGAGTTATCTTCCTCCAGAAATATTGCATCAATTACCTTCACAGCGTTTGGTTAAGTTTTTGTTAAAATTCCCGAAGAAAATTGTCTTAAATCAACTCTGCCTACGTTACGTTGACAACATTACGTTACATTTCTATCCCCAATAAGATTTCGTGTTATATGATGAGATTATTCAAATCATGTGAAAATTAAGCAAAATTATGCAAATTATATATGTAAAAGAAGTAAAAAATTAAATCTAAGTTTAATAAAATATCGACACTTTTAGGGATGAATGATAGACACGTGTTTCGAATTTATTATGTTATCGGTAAGTTTAAAATATGTCCAATATTCATCCTGAAACGTATTGATTTTTTTTGTGAGTCGGAAAGAATTCTCAGTTTTAGTAAATATGACTGTAATTGAGTAAGATTTTGTGGGCAGAGTTTTCGTTTACATACTTAATTGGTTCTTTAAAATATGCTGAAACAAAATGTCAATTTGGATGTAAGCCAAAATTTCCCATTTCTAAAAAAATTAACTGCTTCAAGATATTGTTACAGCAAGAATAAAATTATATTGTTAATTTAACAATTACGTTGTGACATGTAACATATGGATAAATTTCAACGATGTAGGGATTCGATTTGAAACGAATCCACCAGAGGATGATCTTTTGCTTATCGCAGTTTAAGCGGATCACAAGTTCGGTCAGGTTTTCATGGGAATCGTAATCCGAAATGCGAATTCGTAATATTTGTTCTGTTACTCAATCAATTTATATCTAAAACCACTTCAATTATCAAATCTTAAATTACATTATGTAGTACAAATTTCCACTACGATTGCCTGTCACACTTTTGAAATAGTATCAGAATTATTATTGCGGTATCTAATGGTAGTGCATAATGAATAAGACAATACATAGAAGTAACAATGTCACGTAACTATTGAATTAATTGTGACGTTTGTTCCACAATTAATTGCTTTGTTGAACAACTGAATATAATATAAACATACACAGTAGGACATATTGTTCATATAGTTCGATTCAGTGCTTCTCATAAAAATAAAGGATTATGGCATACAAGTTTCAAATTCACATAAGAATAAACGTGATTTGCTTATAAATTGCTTGTTGTTTCCAACTGAAATAACGTATATTCCTGGAAAATGCATTCAACAATGTACTTAAAAATAAAAGTTGCATTCGAAATTGGCAATTAGCATCTACCATAATTTTATCTTTTATAATCCAATATATAATTGGACGCATTGAGAATTATATTAGCGTGTTGAATATAAATTGGATTATTTTATTAAACTTTTGAACAAACACATAAATAATATAAAAAAGTAGATTTTCACATAGTATTATAATATGTTATATGAGCCACTAAGTAGATATAACTGATTTAAGGACCAAAGCTAATTATATTATTGAACATTTTTTCCAATGTTATTCTGTGATTATTTAATACAAAACAGTAGGTACACAGCAATACAAACCACTCAAAATTTTCGTTACTGCCTCGATGGCCTACTACTAGTCAGACTAAACGAGTTACAGATTCAAATTGCTACCTTCATCAATTCAAACAGGAGCTTCCTAGTTAGTTTACTAACAAGGGGTCCTTGTCAACTCCCCCTCACCGATTTGCACAATTTTTAACACACGTTTAGGCCATATTTAGTTATACATAAATTTAAAATCTTAGCTCCCCCAATTCAGGCAACTCGGAGAAAATCGATTTTCAAAATTCAATAAATTCGTATTATAAATTAGGTCTAATGAGAACTTTCAAACACGTAGTTTAATTTGACATAACAACATAACCTCACGGCATTTCGTAATGACATATTAATAATTAATTAATTTAAAGAAATTTTAAAGATACAAACAATCAATTAAACTACGATGAGCAAATTACCCACGGTAAGATAATTAATGTAGTTAAGTTTATGTAGATTCATTTAGATAATTTTTATATAGGTTTTATTGGCGTTAATTTCAACAACTGTCCATTGCACTTCATTCCGAACATCAAGAATTATCAACAATATTTGTATAGTAATTGATTATAATATAATAAATAATTAATAGTAGTGGACGGTAAGTTAAATTCACATGCATTAGTCATCTAAATCAAGCTCATTGTACTATTTTTTTCAGCTGCTCCCCGATTCCGGCCATTTCAACATGGATCTTCTCATTGCAGTTAGCACTGAACAGTAACAAAGTACATGCTATTTTCTTCTCTTCGTTAGAAACGATTTACAATGTTACATTAGTAGAGCGATTAATCGGTGTGGTTTACATCAACGACCTCCCAGCAAATATGAAAGGCCCAATAGTATATGCAGATGACACTGCTCTCATTGAACAGGACAATAAATACTGCAGTACAATTGTCATTCATGTGTAGGACGTGGCATGCAATGTGTTAAACGACACAATTAAATCGTATCTTCATAATGCAAATTAAAGTCTACGTGCACCTAGGGTTACATAGTACTTACTGTTCGTTGGTGTAGACAAAGGAATTATTATAATAATTTTTATCGAAATATGTATTTCTGTACAGCTACAACAGACTTGTAATAAATTGTTATATCTACTATTAATTATTTATTAAATTATATTATAATCAATTAATTACTATACAAATATTGTTGAGAATTTGATAATTCTTGATGTTCGGAATGAAGTGCAATGGACAGTTGTTGAAATTAACGCCAATAAAACCTATATAAAAATTATCTAAATGAATCTACATAAACTTAACTACATTAATTATCTTACCGTGGGTAATTTGCTCATCGTAGTTTAATTGATTGTTTGTATCTTTAAAATTTCTTTAAATTAATTAATTATTAATATGTCATTACGAAATGCCGTGAGGTTATGTTTTTATGTCAAATTAAACTACGTGTTTGAAAGTTATCATTAGACCTAATTTATAATACGAATTTATTGAATTTTGAAAATCGATTTTCTCCGAGTTGCCTGAATTGGGGGAGCTAAGATTTTAAATTTATGTATAACTAAATATGGCCTAAACGTGTGTTAAAAATTGTGCAAATCGGTGAGGGGGAGTTGACAAGGACCCCTTGTAAAACCCCCCCAAAAAACTAAAACTCTTTCACCTCCAAAACTGTTTTAACACCGAAATTATGACTAGCATCGTAAGTTGTGGCACGGAATTACTTGATCGGAAGTGTATCAAACCCGCAAGTACGTCTGAAGAACGGGAAACAGATACATTTTCAAAATTTGTATTAAAAATAAGCACAGAGGCACAAACAAGTAAAGAAAATTCGTGAAAAGTTTTACATAACTAAAATGCTTTCTGAATTGTTCTGAAGCCATCCTCGTTCACTATACGAAAATCAATAGAGAATCGCAAAAAAAAAAGCTATAAAAACTTTTTTCAAATTATTGTATCGTGTTATTGTTTTAAAAAGTAAAATGGTGAAAGGAAATTTTACCGCATTAATAAATAACTAATATTTTAAATTAACGTTTTAAATATTCCTTAAAACAAGCAAAAATTGCAACCATCATCAATTCAAATAAAATAAATACATTTCATCTTTTGTATAGAGGACATACAACTCAACGTCACAAATAACCTTTTATTGTACGTATGTTATATGAAGTTGATAACAAAAAAATTTATGATACCAAAATTATATTTTGTAGAACTACACCCGCAATAAGATTACCTACAAGTGGTAAAAATAAAGAATATTCTCACATATAAAACACCCAAATTTACAATAAATACTTCGTGAGCATTCAGCTCCGACAGATATTTAAATTGAATCATTTGAAAACCCTGGAAACGAAAATTAATGATCCCTCTTACAACCCTAAACAAATTGTAAAACATACTTGTTACAAAATTATATACTTGCGGAAGAGAATTCTTTTATTTCGTAAAGTTTATTTCTTCCTATTATGATACTGATTATATTTCTTATGTAAAAAAATAATATAAACCTAAATTGAACTGATATTATCTTGCAACGCTTGGGGAGATTTAGCAGGCGCTATTACCACTCCAATGATAAGAAATAAAAAAATGTATTTTTCAAATATGACGATATAATTTTTCAACCAACCAGCCAGCTAGCATCAATGTGTGTGTAGCTCACAGCTTAGCTATTTGCTCGACAAGATTTCACGACTGATTTTGTGGTTGTGAATGGTACACGTATCTGGTCTAAAAGTAAAATAAGAAGTGACATTAAATATTTGAAGAAATCATTTTTAGAAATTTTACCGTAGACTTTTCATTCAAATAACGTATTTTAAGTTAACCTCTATGACAGGTCCGAACTAAAAATATTTGGGGTATATATTCACCAAATGCACCATGCGGTCCGGAACCTTTTCTCACGCTGGCTGTTAAAACCCTTGATGCTATCATAAAAGGGGAAACCCGCAGACTGCATGCGGAAAGATGGGTGAATGTCGCTGGATGCAGTTGCGGTGCAAGAATAGCTAGGGCCCGTAAGCAAATATACAAAACGGGCCCCTGAAAAGAAAAAGGTCGTAAGTTTTTTACTTGCCTACAAAATCTTTTATTTTACACGTTCTGTGTAGGGCCCCTTATGGTCCCGGGCCCCTAAGCATTGCTTACATTCGCTTACTCATATCACCGCCACTGGCTGGATGCCGTCAGGCTAAGGCGGCAATTAACGCACCGTCTGACAAACATGCAAGATACTATCTGAAGCTGTCTAGGGACAGCCTACGAATTATCGTGGGATGTCTTACGGGGCACTGTAAGCTAAACAAGCATTTACACACAATGGGACTGGTTGACAGCCCATTGTGTCGGGGATGTGAAGAAGAAGATGAAACAGTGGAACATGTGCTTTGCGACTGCCCAGTGTTAGCATCGAAAAGAGGATCCATGTTGGGTAGCTTCTGGCCTAGCATGGCCAGTATTAGTAGCACACCGCCTTCAAAAATACTCGAGTTCGTCTTGAGTTTGGAATGGCTTGAGGAATAGGAGGATGGGGGCTGCTGACACCGGAGGTAGCATAATGGGCCCGGTTTTGTGGCCTGAGTGCATGTAAACCTTGGTTTGCCCTCCACACTCAATCCAGAATCCAGAACATCCGGGACTGCCTGAGTCCCTGGAGGCCCCGCCAGTATTCAAGGTGTTTGTTACGTAGTAGTTCCTTAATTACCCCCTTTGCGGTCAGATAAGCCAAACGGTATTTAGAGAGCGTGTTAAAATACTTCAAAGTGGAATTTCTTTTATTTTTCGTGTATTACCTTTCATAAAAGTTTTAATAATTTTTTTAATGTTCATTAATTTCTTTTAAAGCTATTTTGATCTATTTTAAGCTTGTTAAAATATTTCAAAGTGGAATATATATTTTTTCGTGTATTATATTTTATAAAAGTTTTAATATTTTGTTTTAATGTTTATTCACTTCTTTTTAAAGCTATTTTGATCTATTTTAAAGTGCGAATAATTACCACCCAAAATATTTCATCAAAAAGCATATTATGGAAGAAAAAAAAGAGAGAAAATTAGAATATTAGAATATTTAATCACTTATAATATCTAAACCATACGAGGAAAATTTGCATTTTCTGCGACTCCAAAAAATGCAGATTTAACATAATTTCATAACGAAAAAGGACGAATAGGGAAAATTCCTATAGCTAAAAAATATAATTGTAATTCAAATTTCTCATACTTTTAACCATGACTAACTATTACAAAATTGAACAAATTGAACTTAGGTCTACGATGAAAATGCATTACCAGATTACCACCATAGATTGCATGGTAGAGTGACAAGATGATTTCGGTTTCAAACACAAGTAAATTGGAAATTATATCCATAATCAACATAATTATTAGAAAGTAATAGGCTATTATGGCCCTAGTTGTTCAGCCTGCGTTTTCCACTCGGAGAGATTGTGACAAATCAGATGAATACATCGATTTCGTGGTACGTAAATATTTCTTGTTCGAATACAAAATCTAAATATTCCACCTCGCGAGTAAAAGTTTACTATTGTCTAGCAAACATAACCACATAATTCCTTCTATGCTTGGGGGGGGGGTATCTCATGTTGGAGTATTAGAACTGGGTGGTCTGGAGATATTTCACCCAGAGTCAGGAAATAAACATTTATATAATTTTTCTTGTTAATTAAAAATTAATAAAAATTTGTCACAATATAACGGAAAGATCTCTCAGAAGTAATCATTTATAGTGATTCGGCCTTTGGTCTCACTGGGGGGGGGGCTGACAAATTATTATATTTTATTCCGGTGATACTGATGAACATCTAAATCCCTATCTGGGTACGCCTTTCTATGAAACTAATAAACCAATTTTTGGATCCAAAATAATCTAAATCTACCTATTTTATATTCGATTGCACTGAAGTATTTTTTTAAATACTTAAATTTAGTGGGGGGAGGGCTATCTCACCCCCACTTCGAATTTCAAGTGATTTAAATCAACGGTCGGCAACCGGTAGTCTGTGTCGAAATTTTAATGGTCCACAAGAAAATTCAGATATTATTAAAATTTGCTGAGCTCAATTGAAAAAAAGGAAAAAACTTTAGGGAAAACTATAAAAAATGATTGATAAATTACAAAGCTAATAAATTTAGTGGTTGAGCGATCGCAATATCTAAAGGTTGCCGACCGCTAATCTAAATTATTGGTACCTCATTTGTACCAATTATACCTCTTCTATTTTTTTAGTTTAAACTAAATCAGTTTTTAAAATGTTACAAAATTAACTTGGACAAGGGAAGTCTGCAAATATGCTAATATGTAATTTCGAATTTTGAATCCAAAGCAATTCAGATCATTTGTACCTTTTTCTCATTTCTTTGTACTAAAACCGTTTTTGCAAAATTCATTGTATGACAGGATTTAAGAGATCCTTAACTTCCATGCGTGAAGCAAACAAAACGTTTATTATTATCACTAACTGATACAAGGAACCTCTAGCCGCTTTTAACCATCTATTGATTGATTTATGTAATTGATCGGCTTTCGGCCTCACTCAGGAAGAATTCAATCATACATGGATACCATAGTTGGTCCTGATTCTGCCTCATTTGGAGGGGATTGCGACGAATCAAATTCATATGTTTATTTCGTGCGTCGTAAACTTTTTTAGGTTGGAAAAATTCTTTTTCTTCTTCTTGTTCTTCTTCTACCTTTCTTGGAAGCAATTCTTTAGAGAATTCTGTTCTAGTAGGCCTTAAGGCCTGTTATTTTCCAACATCTGCCTCGTTTCCTTGGCAGTGTTAGAAACTTTGAGCAAATAAATATTTTACATCCATCAGGTAGCTTGCTAGACTTCCGTTCAGATGTGCCTGTATCCTGTTTTTTTATGTTAATAGTGGCAATTCGCTAACCCAGGGGACCACGGCCTTAACTAATAATAAATAAAGGAACCAATCAGAGACGTGCCTACAATGGATACAGAGCAGTAGGACAAACTTTTTTAAATATTATTAAGTGGGATAGCCGGCACAGGAATAAAATGGAAATTTAAACTCCGCTTCAATTTTGTTAATAAAGTTAATTAATTAATGTGTAATTACGTGAAATTTGATCTAATTTGATGAAGGTACCAACGGTGACCATCTATACGCTGAATTCGTGAGTAAACGCTGCCCTTCTGGGATTTCTCGTTACTTTGAAATTAAATCGCAATCAAGAGTCACATCAGCGTTCGTATCCGCTGAGTTAGCATATTATAATAAAATAGATCATCTAACTGTCTGTTATCACATATCCCCAATTATAAGAGAAATAATTAAAATTTTAAAAAGAGTAAAGTTTCTCAATCGTAATTTTTTGAAAAACAGTCAATTTTATAAGTGATATAAATAGTAATGGATATGGTTGCTAGATTTTCTGCCTCGGGAGGGGGTGTAACAAATCTGATACGTGCATCTATTTCATAACCCGTTTACTTTCTTAGATTGGATTTTTGATTCTTTTAGGTCAGTATTATTATTACAGGCGGAGCTACTCTCAAATTTGGAAAGTGTTACTTCAGAGATAAGAACGGCTAATCTAATAAAATACCTAAACTATATTGCCCATGTTACGAGTAGGGGGAGCTAATTCAGATTTTAGTTGTACTGAGCAAACTAACACCCCATAACGCCTTCTATACTTGCAAAAAATATTTCGTAACCCCTAAACCCCGCACAGACCAATATAATGTATTATTTTCTGTCATTAACTTTATTAAATGGCAGTTGTTCCAAATAGATACTATATCAACACATCATGGTATCAGAACCGGGAATCTGGGGGGTATGGAATACCCACAAGATAAGAAGGTTGAAACCTACACAATTTTTAAATATAATGAGCAAATTTTCTCAATTAATTATTATTAAGAAAAGTTATCTTAGAAATGTTTGGCATCACTGCTCACTCGGGGGGGATTATGACAAGTATCGAATCATATCGATGTAGCGAGTCAAATCTCATCAAAATGAGTAGGTAATTGCCTTGGACCTATATTTATTGTCGTTATCCAATTCAGGAAGTGTTTCATTACATTCTAAAATTATGTTACAATTTCTCTTTTTTCATCTTGAAATAGTTGCGGATCATCTTTGTAATGCATCCATTCCATTTTAAAATTAATATTGGATATTAGGATTGAATCATGTTCTTCATTTAAAACTTCTAGGATATTTTTAAAACTATTGAATATTTAAGTAAAGCTGTATCTACATACTTTAGTTATTTCAATATCGGATGTTTAAGTTGAATATTATCCATAATTAAATTGCAAGTTCCTTATTTTCACAAATTATTTAAAATCTTGGTATTCTTGTAAAATATGAACGGAATCACAGATTACAAATATAACAAAATTACGTTGATGTTATTACAAAAGGGTATGATTTAGTTTTTTTTTCTCTCGTGGAGTTGGAGCATAAATAACTTTTCCCATTCGGCGACCGCTTCAACCAAAGTAACACGAAGTGACGTTTGAAAATTTTTCCTTATTGATTAGAAAAAAAACTTATATTATAAATAAACACGTTAGTGATCCAAATGCTAAAAATAAATAACGATGTTGAATGTTAAAACGGTTTCAAGACATATTTCAAGAATTTCAATAAACTTTTCAAGTTTCAGTTAAGAGTATTTAAAAGTTTTCAAGTTAAGAAACTTGATAATATAAAAGAACAGATTAAGAACATTTTTACAAATACTGACTTTATAATTTTAGATTTATAATTCAGAAGCAAGTAATAATTTAATTGTGTCATGAATAAATTAAAATATTAAACAATACAAAGTGTGTAAAATTATTTATTTCAATTTTTGTATAAACTTTCAAGGTAATATACTAACTAAGTAAGTATTATTTTGCAAACTTTTCTAAAAAAATATGATATGCATTTATTACGTAACTAGTGCGATAATATAAAGTTCTATTGCCTAACTTACATTATTTAGATAAAGATCTAAAATGTAGCGCACAACATTAAACTTTTCTTCTTTAGGTGCGTATCCGATTTCGGATGTACGGCGATCGGGGGGATCGCCGTACATCGGGGCCTATCGGGCCCCATCTTAGCCAAGAAGGCTGTACCAGGGAAATGTTAATGTTAATGGGGTCGTGGTTTGCCTTCCCCTTAGTCCACAGATCAATTTTGGACTCATTAACATTTTAAGGATTTTTCTTGGCATATTACTCTCGGTGGTTTGCCATTGCCTTTCGAGGGGAGACGGTCAGAATAAAGTTCTTACTTCACTCGGATTCGAACCGGGTATTTAGCGTTCATAGTCAACTCGCGTGACCGCTAAGCTCCGACCGCCTCTTATGAGTTTATTAATCTGATTTCCATTATTATAGACAGAGAGTTAATTTTTCGTGCAATTCACATTCAATAGATGTACATTGTCGAAATAACATAAAACTAATATTTATTAAAAAATGAAATTTTTAATTTTGTTTTAGAAACAACGCAAAACTGAGGAAAGCGTCAATACAGAGGAACTGTTATTTATAGCGGGTAAACTTAATAAACTAAAATTATATGATAGATATTATTATCTCTCAGGTATGATTTTCCACTAAAAAGTAAGATTATCTCAAGTTACAATTAATAATTTTCTAATGCAAATATTTACTTGTGATTTCTGAATAGCGAAAATGCCTTTCAAACATATAACAATCGATTTCAAGTTTGTGATTTGGTTAGTGATAAATGAGCTATTTCTATTCCAAGATGAAGTTAAACTTGAATTTAACCAGATGTGCTTGGAAACAAACGTTAAGAAACGAAAAGAATTTTTTTGCTAGGAAAGATTCGTTTCTTAAAACAAAAGGCGTTGTTTTGGAAGTAATTTTACAATCTGGTATAAAATAAAAATGACAATTACCACCCAGAAAACATCTCATAAACCAGATGTTAAATATTTCTTCGTTTAGATCGAGATATATCGTAACTCCTTTTTATGACTGGTATTGGTAAAAGATATATTTCACGGATTTAGGGTACATTAACTATCGGGTTATATTGATCAATATACACCTTTTTTACAAGTTTCCTATTTTCAACAAAAGAAATAACCCCGAAAACACTTTAACAATGAAAAGGTTTGACAAAAATTCAAGAAAATTAAATGGGCAAGTGTTGTTTTCTGATTTTTTATGTTTTGAAATAAAGAGAAATATTTTAATGTGTATCTGTTTAAATTTGCCTATAAGAAATACATGGAACAATTTCGATTTCTACTTCATTTTTGCTGATTGGCGGTTGTATTATAACATTTTTACAGATGTGCAGGTCGCATTTCTTAATTAAAATATATAAACCTGTGGTAAATACGCTCATTGACAATGAAATTTTGTGGTTTATTGATTGATCGAAACCGATTTATTAGTTTAGACTGGTTTAGACCAATTAAATTAAAATCGGTTACTATAGCTTCCTAGGCTTTCAAATAGCCTCTTAAACGGGTTACAATAGAACATTATGCAGGGTGGCTATCTACCCTTTAATAAATTGGAACCAGATTGCGATATGTAATATATATAACCTGTTTATCATTCTTGGTTAACACCAAAGGTTAACATTTTACTGAAACTCTTGCTTTTCTAAATTCACCCCCAACTTTTTACTTTAATATATTAAGTGGTCTACCCTTGCCAATACCTCAAATAAAAGCTATAAAAGAATGCTGTCCTCAAATTTTTGCAAAGGAAATTTTCTGTCAATTTGGTAAATGAGAGTAATTATTACTCTAGGTTTAATGCAAAGAAAATTAAATTTAGCTATGCTGAATTCAAATTTGGCCATTAAAATTCCACTGGGCCAACAATTTTTAGGGAATGGAGAACCTATTCTCATCAAAAACTGGAGAAAAATAAATAAGTATTGCAGTGTTTCTATCCACTAGTTTAGTTGTTGTTTAGTAATTATTGTTGTAGTGAAAATTAAAACCAGTAAGACAGTTAGGATTTACTTCAGACAATAAAATTGTAATTGTTCTTTCAACGTGGAAAATTTGTTACATGTTGCTTGGTATGGTTGAATGAAACATTATTATCAAATAATCACAAATAAAAGAAGCAGCTGTAGAAAACCAACCACAATAGAAATTTTCTGTCGATAGCATTGCAATTTAAAATAATTGAAAAAGGGCACAAGAAAATAAGGTTTTTGTGAAATTTGCTTAATTTTAAATAGTTCATATTCACCCAAGGGAATTAATAATCATTAATCACAATACAAACTTTTGGTGAAATGAAATGCATTTTTACAGTTTTTATTTGACATATTGGGCGATAAACATGATGATTAAGCTCCATATCCCTTTCGTCTGATGGATAAAGCGGACGTTGTAGGGGTAAGTTCTACAAAACCGGATAGTCTGGTAATACCGGATAGCGTATGTTCGCTTAGAAACGCTGACGCTATCTCTCGAATTCATGCGGAAAAATATTTTACTTGATAAGAAAGTAAACTTATTGTAGACAAAGAACCGCATATATTATGTGATATTTTCGGTCAAGATAGGTTTGAAAAAAGTGCGTTCTAGAATTGTGATTTTTTGCAGGTGGATTTTGAATCAAAACTTTTTTGTGGAAAAGGTGGTTGTTATAGGTAATTACACTATGTTAAAGTACATGAAAAGAGGTTCATTCGCATGTGATTGCTTTCAATTTTTTTTCATAATTTAATTGTGAAATTTACATTTAAACATTTTTTCTTCGAGTCTTACAAAACCGGATATAAATTTGTCCTCTAAAATCGGATATGTTTTTTTGGGTATTTAATTTTTTATAATGGTATATTTTGATAATAAGTGGACTGTATTTAACTGTAGTTAACTTTAAAAATTTGAAACTTAAAATTAACGTTTAGTAGGTAAAAATGAATATAGTGGGGTAACAAAAAGCCAGAGCTAGAGCCAGAGCAGAAGAACATGATGAAAACTTCTTGTGCGCCTTATGTGCAACACTATCTGTTTAACTTTATGTTCCACCTTTGATTATATTCAATTTATGACAAAAAATAAAGTTAATAAACATCTTTTAAAAAATATTTTTATTATTTATATTGGTATCCGGTTTGATACTACCAGTTCTTCAAAACCGGATAGTTTGACTTTTTTGTATTTTTAAATGCCTTCCGGGATTTTTGATGAAATATGGAGTTTTAAGCATCTCCATTGAATTTAGAACTAAATTTGGAATAGATTCCACCGATTTCTGGAGAGCTAACTACTCTCATAACTGTTCCAGAGCGTCCCATACGTTAGCTATCCGGTTTTGTACGACCTTCCCCTACTTATTAGAGCAGTGATTAGCATTGAAAAAATGGCGCTAAATTATAGTAATACTGGCTATGCTCGCAAAAGCTTGGCCAGGAAAATGTATTAAAGAAGTTTGCCAACGATGGCTTATAGTTGATATCTTTTCAGATAATCTCGAATGTTTCATCGATATTTTTAATTTTATAATCAGTACTGAGACGGTAGTTGGTGATGTATCTAGGAGCATCCCATACAGCTAGAAGAGTTCTGTTTTGGATTACTTCCACTTTATCCATGTGAAAACGCGCAGCGTAACCCCATAGGGGATCTCCTCTTCAAACATCAAGTGGTTTTCTTTGGGTTTTTTCTCTCTTTTTGCGAACAAGATGCCTGAGTTCTTATTTGAATTATGAGTGGATCGCCATAAATGCGCCACGCTGCCGCTGTGTATAAAATATAATAGATTCATATAAGAAAAAAAAGGGTCCTCATTCATTCATCAAAATATAAGGATTGGTTTAAAGTGCTATACCAGGCTCAGAAAGAGCGGTCGGAGCATAACAGTTAAGTACGTTGACTGTTGACACGAAATGCCCGGTTCGATTCCGGATAAGGTAAAAACTTTATTCTGGCCGTCTCTTATACAGAAAGGAGGGGGACCCCTACTGTATACGTACTATGTCCCAAGAAAACAGTATTCGCAAAAATGATAAGCAATTGCTCATCATGAATGCTGTCACGACGTCCGAATTCGGGCAAAACGACCAAGAAGAAGAAGACCAGGCATTACAGACATAAAAATGTATATATTTTCGTAACCCTCCGAGTGAGGCCAAAGCCCGAATAGCTAATAAAAGAGTTCTCAAAATATTTTTATTGAAGTTTGAATTCTCCTCCTCACAAGATATTTTGTTTAATGAGACTACAAAATAATTTCATTCTCTACATAGAAGATAATTTATAATAAATAAAAGTATGTTCGTATGTTTTCAGTGGGTTATCTTAGATCAGGGGTGGCCAACCCGCGGCCCGCCTTGAATATTTTATAATAATATAATATAATAATAACACATTATGTTTCAATTTCTCTCATATAATCGGTTTTGAAACGCATTACAACGTTATCCGAGCCCAACTACCAACCTTGCGAATTGGTATTTAGTTTGTTAGCATTTTACATCTTTTACCTAGACGAGGAGCAAGCCCGACGTAGAACCCCCAACCTGGAGGACCAGAGAGACGGCCAGAATAAAGTTCTTACTTCGCCCGGATTCGAACCGGGCATTTAGCGTTCATAGTCAACTTATTCGACCACTATGCTCCGACCGTCTCAATTTTTTACTCCAAAAAAATGTCTGTAGTGTACATAGGCGCAACTACGGGTATGCACCTCAAAATTCAAATTAGCCAACCCCCAAAATATTCCAAAAATTACTAGTTTTTAATTGCAATATTATGATTTACTTCTTAGTAAACACTAAATTTCCACAGAAATTTTATTTTTGAGTTGGTAATCTGTGTACATTTTGAAAATAAGTACATATTAACAAATTTTAAGTACCGAATATTATGCTATATTTGCAAAAATTGTTTTTGTTATTATGGTACTTCAGTTTAGTGGGGAAAGAAACTTGAATTCATTAGCAAACGATGAAGTTATCGTCGAAGGCCAGGTTTTCGAGAAGCTTATTATTTTTCAAAAAATAGTTTTCTGTCCCTAAAATCACAAAAATAAATAAATAAAAAGTACATCATTTTATAATTTCTAACTTCAAATTTAAGCTCTGTTGACCTTGAAAATCTAAGTTTTTCACTATTTTCACCTCCCATATTTAAAAAAATTGTTTGAAGACTTTTTTTTAGCCCTCCCAAACTTTTGACCACGGTGTAGAAACTTCATAGAAAAATATTAGACCCTGATTTTAATGGTATTTTAGTTGTCGGATTTTCTTAAGATGGCGCTGTTTCAATATTTATTTAGAAAAGTAAACAATAACATAACATATATCATAGAATATCATATAAGTTGAAATTGTAAGACGATTAATAAATTATAATAGTGAAAAATAGTTAAATTGAATGGAAATATAGTGGAATAATTTAGTTTAGTCTGATTTAGTTGACCCATGACACCCAGGGGGCGCAACGAAAAGACAGTATAAGACTGTCTACAATTTTAACATGGAAGTTTCCCTTCTATTGTAATCTTTTATTCTATGCTTTTGACCCTAGTTGCGCCTATGATAGTGTATCTAAATCTAATATGGGGATTAGATGTGGCCCGCAAGATCATTTGAGTTGGCCACCCCTGTCTTAGATAATAGGGGTGAGTTCATCCCTACATTCTAATTTAATTATGATTCTGCTTTTATTTTTGGCGAGAATATGGGCTTAGTTGTACCTTAGGGCAAAAGTTTGGTTAAAGGGGACTTTGCCATTGAAAAAGAAAAATACTCATTTTTAGTTCCTCTTGTTTGTTTAGTGAAATTGTTAAAAATTCCAGCAATGTGTTGTGGTTTTCATTCTTTTGATATGTATTAGTGATAGCATAAATTATTTTTAAATAAAGGATGCCTGATTTACTAATTTTGAAGAGGTAGAAATTTACTTATTGGACAAAGGGTAGCTGTAGAAAACAATAAAAAGTGTCCCAAGGTATAATACGTTCCCCTATAATTAATATTCTTTATTATTTCATTATCGAGCTTTAAGTTGACAATTTGTTGAATGTGGGAATTTTTTATTTTCAATAGGAATATAATAGTAAAAGTTAATTATGTGGTTTGTGCCATCAACACATAATTGTTCTAGTGTTGATGGCGCAAACCGCAAATTATTCACTGCTTAATAAAAATTTATCGCATTGTTTGCGGATTAAATTTTATTTCAATTAAAAGCTTTTACTGTAATGGAATTTTAAATTTTGTTTTCAATACATTGAATTGCTTTATTTTACAAAACTTTTTGAAATAACTTATTAAGAACAAAAATCAATAAATCTAATATACATTATGACAACGTTGTTTCGATTTCATTAAAGCTCCTCAGTTAAATAATGTAATTCAGTGTTCACAAATCAATAACTCAAAATATTGCGATGATATTTGACCAAACATAAAGACACACAAAGGCTTTATAATTTATTATTAAACATCCAATTTAACAAAGTTTAATACAAAAATTTAGAAAAAGGAAAGCTTTTATGTGATGATTTGTTCTTATGAAACGGGTTCGTCATCGAGGACATGCGTTCATTGCAACGAATAGCATGGTTTCACGAAAAAAAGGATGACGAGGTGTGAAGGAAAGGAAGATCATGTGTTTAAAGAAAATGAACACCTATTTGATTCGGAGACCAAAGGTTCTATGATTTTATTATTTGTTGGTACGTTGTAAAAAATTTGTGTTTGATTTTAAAATTTTGAAAGAAACTTTTGTTAATTGATTGCCAAGGACATGGACAAAGCTTGTTGAACTTTAAAAATAAATTATTGAGCTACAAAAATTTTATATTGAATTCAATTACAATCCAATCCACAAAATCTGAAATATTGTTTACGCTGGATCAGAAGGACACGATCTTGGTGTTTATTTTCGAGATCGTTAAAGAACGTGTGGAAGCACTTTTGATTGTGATCTGCGAAAAGGAAGTTTTTAGTTAAATTCACATAATAGTTGCGATCAATTAGTATAAGTATGGGATATTAAGGTGGAAAGGCCATTAACATCGCAATATATTTGTATATTTTAATTTGTTTTCAATATTAAATATTATATTATGAGTGGTAAGCGAATGTATCTAACTATGCTAGCATCGGTCGGCGTCGTTATATAATAATATCCTATTAATCTGCAACATATTTAAAATTAGGTTTAATAATTTTAAACCTATCGGTTCATGTTATGCAAATTCCGGCAAATTCATACATTGTATTGTAAGTATAAGATATTTTTTAACGTGATTGCGACATGACCGTGAGCCGCTCAAGTAGTAGCTGCTTACAGTTAGCACATTTTTAATACGTTTTGCATGCCATACTTAAAAATAAACTATTGTTCTTAATGTTAGTGTGCATTAAATTTAATGTACGTGGCGTCTAACGTATTTATTAACAATCAAAGTAATATTCTTAAATATAAATAGATAGTATATGCTATAGTAGTTCTGATTAAATTGATAGGGTAAAGAGTAGGTCAAGTTTTCAGATTCAAACAAACCAACACATGAAAGGTGCATTTTTTTATAGATTCGTGTAATAATTAAGCAATTTTTTACAAAATAAAGTAATAAAAGAAAGCCTCTATAAAACTGACTTATAATCGGATAATTTGAATTCGAAATGCAACATTACAGATTTAAGTGAAAATGGGAAGTAAAAGTAAATCGAAATCGTCCCTTCTTTCTTGTTTAACTAACTCGTTCTGTATAATATTATTACTATATTATATTATAGATATTCCCCCTTGTATTGTATATTGTACATTATATTTTATTTTCTATTAGAGCTATGTATTTTATTCATAGTTCCATTTAAAAATCACAAAATGAAATTTAATGAAGTTCAACAATTTTTTTGTTTTCTATTGAAAGTTGGAAAATTCTTCTACGCCGCTTAAATTACCGACCACTTATTTTCCGTGAAAATAAAACTTTTTGCTTTTTGCAAGAATATATTAGCAAAACAATAAATTTCTATTAGGAAAATCCGGTTAGGGAAGTAGGTAGGTTGCGCCATACAAAAATATTAAAATGCTTTTCGTTAGCATACAACTAGCGCACTTGAAAACACTTGATGCCAACCATTAATAATTTAAATTTGATGTCAAAAGGTTCAAAATACGATATATTTTCCTTTCGCATACAAAAAAGTTATTACGCTAAATATTTCATTGCCTTTTTTCATATCAAAGATAACACGAAGAACAAAATTGTAATTGTAAATTTCCATTTCCATGTCAATTTTAGCAAAATATAATTAATACCCAGATTTTTTTTAAATGTCATTCATAAATAAAACAACGTTTAAAAAGAAAAACTTTTAAGTAATATAAAAATAAGTTATTTTCGTAGAGAAATGATTCTATATAGTAATTAATTTTAACTAACACAATCAATAATGGGTGAAGAATTCGCGAGGTAAAGAATATAAAAAATACAATAGAAGTGCAATTATTAACCAAACAAAGCAAATCCCTATTAAGTAAAAGAAAAATAAATTTTCCTTTTGAAATTTTAAAATGCATTTTATTACTAGATCGTAAAGCTTACTTTTAAATTTGGAACAACGAACAACAATCTCGACATTTTTATTTTTAACTGACATCAGTTGTTTTTCTTTGCATTACAACAAATAAAAGGAATTGAAATTTTAAATTTCCTTCGAAACTTCGCAGAATACGTTCAGACAAACTTCTTCTTATTCAATAAAATTTCAAGTTGGTTTAAGTAATCAAGAATTTTCAATAACCTTTTAATAATGATCACAAAAACTTATTCGGTCCTTCAACTTTAAATTTTATCTGCTGCATTCAAAACCTTCCAAATTTTAGCCTTGCTATTTTTCATTGAGAGGCTTTTAAATATTTAATTAGCTTTATTAAGAAATTTGTTATTACTCCTAATAGCTTCAGTTTAGGTAATCAGTCAAACAGTCAAACGAATAATTTGATCTTATAAATTTTGTTTGTGTTACAATTCGTTCCGCGCTTTAAAGTTGTAGATAAGGTTAATCAATTCTGTAAGAGATTTATTTCAAGACATGAAAGTGTCCTGATAAAATAGAAAGATAATTATTTTCTCTACGCACAAGTGACACCTACGAAACAAACTACTTTCGAAATCTTTAAAATCAGAACAAAGAAATTTACAAAATAGATTTGCGAAAAGTTAAAATTGACTAATCGTTTCAGTTTTGATAAATGTTCGTGAATTTTTTTGGCTTTCTCAAAGTTATTGTCTTACTGTTGTAAAAAATTATTAGCCTGAACCTGAATGAAAATATTTGGAAAATTATAGTGCATTAATTATAACACCGTTTCATCTTTATTTAAATTCATAAGTTGGACTCATTAGAAAATTTTAATTAATAAGTGAAAAATTCAACAACAAAATTTTATGATATGATGAATAATAAATGAAAAAGTCGATTGAAAGCCTAGATTTAAAAAAAAAAGTATTGCACTGATGACTTCGATTACTGTTGATGTATCGATGTCGAATTATTTTGTAAATTGTTGTACCTTATACGCCGATAAGACATTCTAAAGATTGCTTACATTGTAATTTCCTATCTATTTTTTGCAATTATAAACTAATCTTTTCAACAAGGATTTATCCCTTGACGAGAAAGAGATTACTAGATCGTAGTCGTTAAGGAGCTCAACTCTATTGAGGTCCGACAGGAAATATCTCTTGGATATTTGGATTGTAATTATGTCAACTTATAGAACATAAAAATACCATGAAAATATGAGGTTGTGTGATAAACCACCTGTCAAATAAAAACATTAAATGTTAGCTGCAGAGATGGTTTTCATCCAATGACATGCTTTTATTTTGGTTCGGTTGTATAGGTCTGTAAACGATGTTTATCGTTTCTTTCAGAAGCTTTATACTTTGGTCACTCTCTATGAAAATATGAAATAAAAGTAGAATGTTAAGATTTCTCAAAAATGTTTATTAATTTAGAATATACCTACTCGTAAATTATCATTATTATTTGATAGTAATTTATGACTACTGTATTTCCGTTTTATATTACCACAATCTAAATAACTTCGTAGTTCCAGAAAAACTGATTAAAATTTGAAATAGTTTGCGAGGATCGGAATTTAGGGGTCTTTTAGGACCAATCGTTGGAATTTCGACGTGCCCCACTTTCCTCCTTACTAATGACATTACCCTATTATCTACCCACTATTACCTTCATTTTGCATATAATACATACATTCATTTTACATAATAATAATATTATAACGCATTTGATTTTAATTGTTTACATAATTATTTTTTTGAATATAAAATATAAGTAGTACCTACTATTTTCTTTTGAAAAAATACAACAAAAATTGAACAATGTATTGTATAATTCAATCAATGCAGGATTATAATAATGGAATTCTATAGGAAGAAGCAATCAAGTTTGGATAACAAATTTAATTAAAACCAGAGCCTTGAAGGTGGCAAGGGCTAAGGGAGCACAAATTTGAGGCACAAAATAAGCTAGGGAGTCAGCTACACTAGAAAATAGAAAAAAAAATAATTAAAAACAATGAGATTTCTTCCCTCACCTGGAGGGTATTTTTAAAAGTAAACAATCTGAAAACCGGGTGGTCTGGAGGTATGGAATACCCCCAGTAGTAAGTAAGAAAAATATGTTTTCTCAAGAATTAAATTTGCGTCTTTACAATTTATTTACAAATTAAACCGCTTGCCACAGGAAATTACGATACTTATGTACTATGTACGGTCAAGTAAACATGACATAATACCAAAGAAAGTTATGACTATAAACAATAACAATGTATTATTTTCAAAAATGGGAGCTTAGTTGCTTCCTAAGAGCCCTTTAGTATACTATGTAGGGGAGACCAGGGCTAGTTGTCGCAGGGGTAAGTTGTCGTGGTCGTTATATCTAAAAAAGTAGAAAAGTTTGGTGTACTAAACCAATAACCACTGTTTCACTACAGTGATTTCATTTACCATTTTTCAGTTTACCGCTGTTAAGATGGCAGCACTTTAGATCGTCAAATCGTGGGCTTACTGCAAAAACTGACCAAGTCAATATTAGGACCTTAAAGGACTGCACTGCATGGTCAGCTTTTAATTCTCATTTGTAGGCTAAAATTTTAGTTAAAATTAAAAAAAAAAGAATCTTGCTAGAGGGGCCGAAAGTCGAACAATTTAATCCCATTCTTCTTTTTAATTTTTAACTAAAATTTAAGCCTAAAAAGAAAATTAAAAACCGACCATGCAGTGTAGTCCTTTAAGGTCCTAATATAGACTTGGTCAGTTTTTGCAGTAAGTCCACGAAATATAAAAATAGAAGCACGTTGTACATTTTTACATTGGAATATGTTATGTAATTTCTCTGCATACTTAACTTGAAAGTAAATTATCTTTATATAATATAATGATAGCTTACGATGTAGACTATATACTAATGCTGTTGTATCGGTGTTTTATTTTATTTAAAAAAATAATTAAACTTATCCAAAAAAATGATCCATTGGGGTAATTTGTCGTATTGTTTACAACTTGCCCCGGTCTCCCCCATCTATTGAGTAAATATGTTACTTACTTACAAAAAATCAAATGTTCTAATTTAATTTCATTAATTACTTTGAACTATTATGTAGAAGTAGCTTTTTTAGACTCAATAAACGAGCTTGATTTGATGTTATAAAACAACTAAGTTTCCAAAAAATTTGTTAAAATAGAAAAGTTGAGCCAGCTTTTTCTTTAATTGCTTTGACACGCATACTCCCTCTTGTACTTGAACGCGTTATCCTGTTTAAGTGATTACAATTTTCGTTCTCTTATTTCTCATAAAAACTTATAAATTACTATTTTAAAGTTTACTGTCTTCATTACCACCTTAATTATTTTGTTACTTAAGTGAAATGTAGGTCTTATTAACAAACTTTTATTATGCTCCACTATTTTCTTTAAGTTGGTTGTTTTATTGATAAGACCAGCATGGATCAGTGTGTTGTGGAACGTTAGCAGGCTATGGACCTATGAAACTCCAAGTCGGCATTTTACCTATTTGAATTTTTATTTTGAATATTGAGCTTTAATAACAATTTCGTTCCATTTTCCCCTTCATTATGATAAAATTTCATAAATTCTTTTGAATTATATTATGAATATTGTCATATTCCATTTCCACCCCTAAAATAAAAAAATGAGATTTTTGGTTTTCCAAAATTTTGTGAATTTTTGTCAATTATTATTAAAAAGAAAAATTATGTTCGTTATTATTTGCAAAGGCATTGTAAAAAGAAAAAAAAGATAAACTGTTTAGCACTGTGTATATCCACAGTTCAATGATACTACATTAAAAATTTCTTCTCAGATGCGGTTAGTAGGAACCGTATTGCTTTATAAGTTTTAAGAAAACTCAACTAAGTGCTAAAATATTTAAATTTTAAAAGTAAAGAACAGCATACAAAAAATTTTATTTAAAAATACTCGAAAAATATTTTTATCCCTAAGGCTCTGGCCAGACGTGCAGTAAAATGACGCTAGCTTCAGCAGTAAAATGAAGCTGCAGTAAAGTTGATAAATACACTCTCTGGGAATAAGCGTGGTTGGCCAGACGGAGCTGGAAATGTCGTTTAAAAAACGCGAGAAGGTGCATTTCCAGGTAATGACGCCGCTTCACGCTGCACAGATGGGTTCGGACTTTTATTTGCGTGAAGCGCAACGTATTTGTATATAAACAGTATTGTATTTGCATTTGACTCATTCACAGCGCTTCAATTGCTGCTCTAGTGGACTAGTCGTGTAGCCATGGTTTTTACTGCCTTATTGCAGCTTCATTTTACTGCTGAAACTAGCGTCATTTTACTGCTCGTCTGGCCTTAGACTTAGTGACAAGGCAAAACCAGAAAATATTTGAAAATATGAAAAAATGCAAAAAGGGTGGTGCTTTTAGTTGAAAATATAGTAAAATTAATAGAAAAATTAAAGTGATGGAAGCTGCTGGCAATCCCAAATTGAATTTTATCTTGTTTTTCATTTGTCTCCCCTTATTTTCAATAGACACTAGGTTTTTGAAGTGTTGGAGCCACAAACCTTTTAAACTCTAGCATGTTATCAGCTTTTACCTCTTTGACTTAAAATTTTTTGGGAATTTTTGAGCTGTGAATCTTTGTAAATTGCCTCATAGAATACATTCTGTCAAATTATCCTTTCTATATTTGACTAAAATCATGATTACAAGGTAAGAAACTGTGCCCTCTAATCGGATAGTAGTGCTCAATTTTTTCAAAGTGTTTAATCTCAATGAAGGTGAGAAGAAGTTTTGATAATGCATAATTTTTGTTTTACCCTGCACAGTTATCGCTGTATAGGTACCAGAGTTTTAACAGTTTCGGGGATTTCAGGCTGTATAATAATCCAACAAGAATAAGCAAACCTCGTTTGGTTCGATTAATTCCGTTACTTTTAAGGTAGATGTAAAATTTTGTTGTATTAGTGCAAAAGACGTTTACGTTAATTTTCTTCAGGTGTCTCGAACAGAAATATTCGAAATCTTAAGGTTTCCACCGATTTAGCCCGGCGATTATGAATCATTAAATCAGCTTCATCATTCCTTTTTGCAGCCTCATTGATTTGAGCATTTTTAATTTTAGTCGTCAACAACTCGCATTTGCTGACCAAATTTTCGATTGACATTTTTCTCTCTGGACGGTTTTCGTTATACATCATCCACAATTTGTTAATATCAAGTCCATAGAATAATGGCTAGATTATGTGGGAAAAACATCAGGATGCGTAGATTTAGCACTTCTTGAAAGAAATTAAAAATTTACAATTTATCCAATCTGTTGATCTCCAATATGGAGATAAAAACGCTGTCTAACATACCTCTCTAGATTCCACCCCTATCAAGACATTATAAGTGTACATACGTCAATCTTGAACAGGGATCTTTATTTTTTATTCTAAGCCTCCTTCTGAAACGGTTGCTTCTTTTTATCAGGTTTTGTAAAGATATATCCTGTTCGTCTATTGCTTCAAACTTAAGAAACGATGGAGGATTCCCTCATTTAGAAACTAAAACTACCCTCTGAGCAGCAACCCCTAATGAGAAGGGTGACCCAAACAGAGACTAGAATCCGTCACAATCTGGAGATGACCTCTCCAGAGGTGCATGTCGCCAGCCCCCCCCCCCCAAATCGAATTTTGGGATGAAATTTGTGTCAAACGTTTGAGCATCGTTTGAGCATCAATGAGCTTCCAATATTTTCGTTTGAGCCTCAACCGTCGCGGA
Source organism: Rhagonycha lutea (assembly GCA_958510855.1). Lineage (NCBI taxonomy): Eukaryota > Metazoa > Arthropoda > Insecta > Coleoptera > Cantharidae > Rhagonycha > Rhagonycha lutea. The sequence goes on from OY294036.1 coordinate 87,358,027, forward strand.
ATTATTCGCGAAAACTTTTGGGGGGGGCTGGAGACATGCTGGCCCCCCCCAAGTGGAATTTCGGGGTGAAAATGGTGTCAAACGTTTGAGCATCGTTTGAGCATCAATGAGCTTCCAAACTTTTCGTTTGAGCCTCAACCGTCGCGGAGTTATTCGCGAAATTCTTGGGGGGGGCTGGAGATATGCTGGCCCCCCCCCCCCCAAGTGGAATTTTGGGGTGAAATTGGTGTCAAACGTTTGAGCATCGTTTGAGCATCAATGAGCTTCCAAATTTTTCGTTTGAGCCTCAACCGTCGCGGAGTTATTCGCGAAACACTTGGGGGGGGCTGGAGACATGTTTTTCCATTTTCGTTCCTATTTAGAATTTTTCTGTGAAATTGATGTCTATCGATAGAGATTCGTTTGAGCTTGAATGAGCTTCCATTCCCATCATTTTATTTTCATTTTCTGAAAAGTTACGAGTATTTCAAATTTCGAGTACTCCGAGCAAGTTCCGTTCAATAACCCTATATAGTTTATAGTAAGAAAACTAATCCTGCTTAATCTGTTAAGTGATCACTAGATTGATGGAATAATATTGAAGTTGAAATTTTCGAAAAGAATCTGTTTAATAGAATATCTTTGGTGTTTATCAATAAAACTTGGTGCAAAATGTTGGCTTTTAGGACTAGAAGAGTTGGGAAAAGTCTATGTAACGCAGAAAAACTCATTAAATGTTTAAGCATTTTAAAAAGGGCATAGACTAAATAGGTTAAAACGGTATTTTTCTCTAAAAAATTTTTCGAAGCCCGAAATCAAGCGCAACTTTCAATATTCTGAAAGTGTATGTTTATACACGTACATAGACGGGGCTGACGCCCCCTAAATCGAATTGTTCAGAAAAATTTGTGTCAAATGTTTGAGCATCAATGAGATTCCAATAATTTTGTTTAAGCTTCAACCGTCGCGTCGTAGGTTTATATGCGAAAACTTTTGGGAAGGGGGGGGGCTATAGACATGTTTAACTTAATCCCACCCAAATAGAATTTTTGGGTGAAATTGGTGTCTAACATTTGAATATAGTTTGAGCCACAAGAACTTCCAAATTTTTCGTTTGATCCCCAATCGTCAAGGTATTATTGGCGAAATACTTGGAGGGACTGTAGACATGCTGCCCCCCCCCCAAGTGGAAAGTTTGTGTGAATTTGTAGCCAAACGTTTGAGAATCGTTTGCGCCCCAATGAGTTTATACATTTTTCGATGCCCATACTTTTTACACCAATTTCACATAAAGATTCGACTTGTGCATGCTCCCCCCTCCCAAACCTATTTTGCCAATAACTCCGTAACGGTTGCGGCTCAAACGACAAAATTTGGTTTTGATCCACAGTTTTGTTCTAGGACATTAAAAAATTTTAATTTCATTTTATTATTTTGTTATAGAGGTAGTACCTGTTCTTTATAAATTACATTTTTGTGGTACAATTAATTTTTACAGATTTATTCCATGAAAATAATGAAGGTAATTATTTACAAATTTAAGTAGGATTAGCTTTTTAATCGGTTCAAAATTTTAATTTAAAGAGAAAAAAATTAAAATTAAGGATTAACGTACGAAACTAGCTCGGGGGACTCGAAATTTTAAATACTCTTCATTTTGCAAACAAATCTCTATCGATAGACATTGATTTCACAAAAAAACTTTGAAATATGAACGAAAATAGAAAAACATGTTTACAGCACCCCCCCCCCAAGAGCTTCGCGAATAACTCCGAGACGGATGAGGCTCAAAAAGACAATTTGGAAGCTCATTGATGCTCAAACTATACTTAAATATTTAACATAAATTTTAACAAAAAAGTTCACTTGGAGGCATAGATGCTTGGAGGAGATAAAATAAAACGTGTCAATAGCCCCCCCCCCAATTCTTTCGCACATTAACCTGCGACGGTTGACGCTCAAATAAAAATATTGAAAATTCAATGATGCTAAAATGATTTTCTACAAATTTTTCTGAAAAATTCGATTTAGGAGGCGTCAGCGACATGTTTCTTTTTCTTTTTAAATTCTTAAATTATTTTAAACAATTATTACATTGCTTAAACATTTAATGAGTTTTTCTGCGTTACATAGACTTTTCCCAACTCTTCTAGTCCTAAAAGCCAACATTTTGCACCAAGTTTTATTGATAAACACCAAAGATATTCTATTAAACAGATTCTTTTCGAAAATTTCAACTTCAATATTATTCCATCAATCTAGTGATCACTTAACAGATTAAGCAGGATTAGTTTTCTTAATCGGATCGAAAATTTTAATCTTATAAAATAGATTTAAAATTAAGGGTTATTGAACGGAACTTTGTAACGCAAATTGCTCTAATTTGGGCCACTTGCCCCGCTGATCTACGAATGGAATGGTAGACAGGCCAGCTAAGGGATTACACCCCCGTCCAGTGCCAGAGCATGGGTCGCGCGGACGCGGTTCGTAGGTTCTTCCGTTGGCTCAGACGATCAGTGTACAACTAACTAAGGAAAAAAAACCTTTCGGGCGCCAGTCCTCTAAATAAAATACGGAAGTAAATAAGAGTTGATTTTATTTAAAAAACAAAGTTGAGATAAAGATGGGGTTGACAATATCTGATTCCAAAACTCCAATAGGAGACACAAAACATATAACAAAGCAAGTGAAATCCAAGATACCCTGAGGGGATACCTTGGGACAATCAAATAAAAAATAAAATACAGATGAGTTGCTATCTGAAAACAACTCACAAAATAATCCGCGCATCCAGGAGATTGCCCAACGCAGACATAAAACGTTGGTAAAATTGACTGCAAATAACACATTCGCAAGAGATATCATCAAGTAAAATTAAATACAGCAATTGCTTTCTAACTTACCCTTCCACCTCAATCCGTCCGATTCAACATCTCAATTCTTTTGGAACCTCTGGAATATTAATGGTTCATCGTTTAAACTGAGTTTCAGGTGTAAAGCTAAAAATAACAAAAACTGCACAATTAAACAAGAATCAATTCACCTGCGAACGGTATAGCATCTCAATAACGATGTAAATAATTAAAAAAAGCAAATCTCCTAAATGCGTTTCCACAAAAAAACTAATTAATGGTTTTCCAGCCATCCTACGTCGTTGGTGCTGTCCTAACCACTAGAGATGGAATAGTGGTATAGGCTCACGCTACCGCTGCGACAAAAATCCCACAATGTTGGAATGGAGCTCGCACGTCTTCCCAAAAAGTATGGATAAATCGTCAAAGGAGACGGCCAAAGTGACAAACTTATCACACCACTTCTTAATCAAGGACGCAAAACTGCGGTGAAGCTGGGGATAAACGAATGTTGATCAGTCCTGCCCTCTCCATTGATCTCATACAGGAATGGTGAACCCAAAAACGAAATCCCAACATCGTTAAAAATGGCTGACACAGATGGTTCGACGCAGGAATCAAGGTCATCACAGGTGGAAACAAGATAACCAAACTGCTGGCCCATATCCATACAAATAACCATATGGTTGGTGGATAAAAACAGCCAGATGGACAATCGGGCTACTGATGCACACCATATTAACCGCTCAGAAAAACCATAATTAAAATTGGAAACCAAAGAATGAACGTCACATAAAATTGACGTGGTAGTACGAAAAAAAAAGCTAAAATTTATCAAAGTCAAACTTCCGCTCATGATAGAAAATAATGCAATCTTACCCACAAATGTAGCACAGAAGGTAAAATAAAAGATCACTTCAATAAACTACCAATTTGTGGCTTTTAAAAACATAAAATTGCACAAACGTAAAATGAAACTTCTACTTTTCATAAAGATAAGCGAAGAATGAACATTTGATAAATTTTCGAAATTCAAAACGCGTGCGCGTGTTTAAACGCACACAGGGTGATGCATAGATTTCCGCCAAAATATAAATAATAGCATTTGAAATGCTACAACTTGCTCGGAGTACTCGAAATTTGAAATACTCGTAACTTTTCAGAAAATGAAAATAAAATGATGGGAATGGAAGCTCATTCAAGCTCAAACGAATCTCTATCGATAGACATCAATTTCACAGAAAAATTCTAAATAGGAACGAAAATGGAAAAACATGTCTCCAGCCCCCCCCCCAAGTGTTTCGCGAATAACTCCGCGACGGTTGAGGCTCAAACGAAAAATTTGGAAGCTCATTGATGCTCAAACGATGCTCAAACGTTTGACACCAATTTCACCCCAAAATTCCACTTGGGGGGGGGGCCAGCATATCTCCAGCCCCCCCCAAGAATTTCGCGAATAACTCCGCGACGGTTGAGGCTCAAACGAAAAGTTTGGAAGCTCATTGATGCTCAAACGATGCTCAAACGTTTGACACCATTTTCACCCCGAAATTCCACTTGGGGGGGCCCAGCATGTCTCCAGCCCCCCCCAAAAGTTTTCGCGAATAATTCCGCGACGGTTGAGGCTCAAACGAAAATATTGGAAGCTCATTGATGCTCAAACGATGCTCAAACGTTTGACACAAATTTCATCCCAAAATTCGATTTGGGGGGGGGCTGGCGACATGCACCTCCTCTCCAGTTTGTTTAGCCAGTTTTTGAAGGTCAAACCGTAGATTCTCAAAAGCAATAGAAGACAACTGCGTAGTAGATTGTGCATACAAGAGCCTCTCTTATCTCCAGATGTTTTCAGAGGAACTAAAAATACCATACGATACCCGGACTACTTGTCTTAACGACTTGGCACGAAATAATATTGACATATTGAGCCAAAAATATATTTGTCCATGCAAACTATCGGTACTTAACAGCAGAGTGTTTGTGAAATTCTGTACGTCCACTGACTGTCGTAGCGAGACTTATTGCTGTTTTCACTTCTTTACTAGGATATTCTTAAATAATAAATGTTGGTGAAATCGGGAATAATATTCCTACGCCAAGTTCAGGTTATCAATAATCTGCCTGCAAAATGCATGCATTCAAAGATTGCATTTAGCAATATTGTGAAATGTAATTTAAGGAGGAACTAAGTAACAAATGCAAAATTTGTTACCACTTCATCAGTTGATAATAAAAACAGGCATTTCTTCTTGCATATGTTGCCAACATGAGAAATATGTTTTACAAAGTTATGGCAGTTTCCGCTTTTCAATATGGAAGTGAAACTTGGACTACCACTATCAAGCAAGAAGCTAAATTAACAGCAGAAGAAATGAAATTTCTTCGAGCGGTTAAGAGTTGTACCTTGCTGGACAGGAATAGAAATGAAGATAACAGAGAAGAATTACAGATCTTCTCTATAAAAGACAAGGTTAAAGATTATAAACGTCAATGGAAGGAGCATGTGCAAATAATGTTAAAATCCAAGTGTAAAAAAAGACATAGAACTTCCAAGAATGCAATGGACTGATTAGAAATTGGAACTGGCCTACAATTGAAGTAGACGACGACGACCAGTTAGCTCCAACTTATTTAGCATAAACAATATTGCCAGCGTTAATATACGTCAGACCACTTTTTGCATGTGACAATTCATTTAGTTTTTGGACTTTTAGAATATTTCAATAAATAGATAACAAAATCACTACTAATATTATTGATATATTGGTAAACTTAACTACTGTGTCCCAAATTTTACTAAAATTATTTCAATTAAACAAATGAACTATCCGATCAACTTCACCCCAAGAAGGGTGAAGTAAATGGTGAAGTCGGCCAGCAAGTGATTTTATTTATCTTGTTTTCAGTTGTAACATTTCAAAATTTTATGAAATTTCTCTTAGATAGCGTTAGAACAAACCTGCACTCATAGCTTATATTTTCTTGATACAAATACTTGCTCTCAAAGTTGTAAATCGGTTACCTTGACCTCGTTTTACGATACTCCAGAATTTTCAATAAATTAGTCGTTAAACATAAATTTAAAATTATTATCTTAATTTACAGCAGAGTTTCTTAACCTGGGGTCCATGGACCCCTAAGGGGTCCGTGTAATGATTGACGGGGGTCCATGGCGAGCCTGCCCTAACATAATGCAATAATATAATAATTGGGTCCATCTCCTGATCTAAGCCTTTTTTTGTCGAAAAAAATTCAAAAATATATGGATTTGGAAACACTTCAGAGCGCTTTCGAATGATACTTTTCTCCAGAACAGTTAAATCAGGAAACATGGGTACGAAATCTATTTTTGATTGACCTCGACAAAATTGACGATGAAGACCTCGTGAAAGATGATCTCATTGATTTGAGATCAAAAGAAGTGTTCCGAGCGGAATTTGACACAAAAAACATTGTTGGCCTTTGGCGTCATTTAGCTCTAGCTTACCCCCGACTTAAGGTGACTAGAAGGGTTCGTCGCAATATGCATTGTATATGTGTATAATCTTATAATGTTATAATTTATAATTAGTATGAACTGCTTTTTTACTGTGACTGTACGAATAATAAGTTCATATCTAAAGATGAGTGAGGGCAGCACCTTACCAAGCTAAAACTGGCTAAAACTTTCTGACAATTTTTTTCGGAAACTGTAAGGAATAATCATTTCAAATTTTGGGTATGTCTTTATAATTACATTGTCTAGGGCCAACGTTTTCCGTATTAAAAAAAAAATTAAAAATAAACATATTAAAATTTTTTTTTTCTCAATTTAAAAAAAGGGTAAACGTTGGCTCTAGCTAATGTGTTTTTATGTACTTCTGTAAATTTTGGTGCCATTATGACAATTAATAGCTGAGAATTATTGTCTTAAAAATTTCCGCACATGTCACTTCCCCTTAACAAATGAGCTATGTCATTTCTGATTCCGTTTGCAACTACTTATCTCTGCGAGGCAGGGTTTTCAAGTTTAGTATCAATAAAAACTAAGAAGCGGAATCGGTTAGAAGTGAAAGATGACATGCGCCTTGCGTTATCCAAAATAGCTCCTCTATTTGACATTCTAATCCGACATAAGCAGCAGCAACTGTCACACTAACTATGTGACTATATTATGTAAAGTTCGTAAACAATAATTAAACCTGGTAAAAGTTAAATCTTGTTTTTTTTTATCTTTTCGGAAGGGGTCCATGGGCTTTTTGAAATTTTGAAAGGGGTCCATGACTACAAAAAGGTTAAGAAACCCTGATTTACAGAATCTTTCGAATTTCTTAAAATGGTGGCAGATAAAATTTTGTATTGAACATGTGTGAAAATGTATTACTATCGCACTTGTTTGATAATGATGTCTTCTTTTCACATTTGTTACAAAGTAAATATTTTGCAAAACTAATTTAAAGTAAAATATTGAAGAATGAAACTTGAAAACATTTCAAGAAAAGAAAATATGAAAGTCTGTTCCTGCAAATCATAATGTCAGAAAGCTCAAAAAGCAGATTGTGTAATAATCACATAGCCGTTACTGGAAGTTACGTTGCACACTCATTCAATATATTATTTTATAATACTATTTATTTATCGAATGAGTAAATGTGAGAAATAGTGAAAAGCTATTGAAAATATTGATATTATATTGATATGTATGCTTTGACAATGTCGGTGATAGATAACACAGATTTGGAACCCTAAATTGGAGTGCTCTCTAGTGATTTACTTTTGGTCCAAAAATTACTTCACGCTATATGAGCAAAAAAGTTAAAATCTACTATTGCGGTTATAGATTTGTTCCTTTCTCCACGATTCTTTTCTCTTCTGGAAGATATTTATAAGAGGTAGCGAAAATTGGAATCAATTTTTACTTGTACGATAACATATAGATACTTCTTTCCAGAAGTACCAATGTTCTCTTTATTGAAGACTGCTTTTCGATTTCGGAATTCTACGAAATAAAAACAAAAATGTGTAAAATGCATTCATCTGTATTAGATGCAATACGTAATAATTTATTGTGAATAACATAAAAATGTGATAGTCTCGGTTATTAAAAATAATTGCAGTGGTAATGTTATATTCCGATGTTTCAATAAGGAAAACGAGAAATATCTAATATAAGAGTTTCGCTTGTAAAAAGTAAACAAAAAACGTAAACCTTCGAAACTGACGTGGAAATACTGCTAAGATATGAACAAAAAGAAATTGTTTCGAAAGTTAACCACCTAAATAATAAGAAGGAACGGAGACGAGGTAGTAGTAAAAACTACTGGTAGATTTTTCTACTTCATCAGAAATAAAAGGAAATTGTTAGGAACTAACGTTATTGGCTAACACAGCAATGAATCAATTTTCAACAATAAAATATATAGATAAAATTTCTATCTCTTTATTAAATGTCACATCATTGCAAAGTTTTTGTGTCTAAAAAAACATAAAAATTAAAAAATACATTTATAGATTGAATAAGACATCTTATTCGGTTATAGAATCAATATGAGGTGTTACAAATCCAATTTTGATATTGACTTCGTACTTTACGGTTCAGGAAATGAGAGTTTTAACCTGTTTCCCCTTAGGTATTCCCTAAAGCGTTATTCTACCGTATTCTTTACTAAAGGCGTTGCACGTAACACAACTAAAAATTAGATTAACAAAGTAAAATTAAATTACTTTTAATTCAGTGACGTGAAGTCATTTTATTTGATAAATCTCTATTATCTACTTGGTTCAAACTTTTAACTCTTTCCTATTCGGTACACTAAAACTTAAACTTAATAAAAACTTTCAACTTTTAATTTCAAAAAGGATTTGCTCAAAAGTCTTATCAAAATCACTCTCGACGTCACCGTCGTGTCGGTGAAGCGTCTCTACATAAAACAAAAAGTATCATTTCAAATCCACATTAGAATTTGCAATTCAAAAACACAATTCAGCTTGCGATTCCAAAAGGAGGGTGTTTATTGTAAATATTTATTAAAATTTAATATCACAAGGAATAGGAAAAAATGTAAAGCTCCCCAAAACTTTCAGGTTTAAGATTCCCGAATAATTTATTACTTCGCGTCTTAAGATTTCATCTAAAATTTATGGCTCAAGTTTTCTTTGATTAAATGTACTATCACTAAAATACAACCTTTAGTCATTTATCAGATAAATAAATTAGAAAAATTACGTTTAAATATGGCAAATTTGTAAAACTTAGCAAATATTAACGTGGTTTAGTTTTACTTTTTGCCGACTTTGTTTCGCAAACTGTCGATAAAATACCCGGACAAGTTTTATCTCGTCAAAACCCACAACCATTAATTTTCATATAAGAAGAGAACTTGGGTGATTTATATAATTACGTCAACCTTATAGAAACAAATTATTTTTTTAATTAAAGCTATTTTGTTTTAGGTGGTCTCAAGGTTTACTCTTTCATCAAGCGGCTGTGGATTGTTTAAGGGCGGCTCTTTTACTACCACTCGGTACATCAATATTGAGGTGTCAGCCTGTTCAAAAATGTTCACTTGTCGAAACGGCGTTTTTACTTTTGGTGACTGTTGCAACAGTAAATATGCTCACAACTGTATTAAATGATTCTCCAATATTTCCCGACCATGACGAAGAAGAAGACGAAACAGAAGAGTCCGCTCCACTGCTCATGGATTCACCCCAATGTGTTCTCTTTGGAACCTTCATGATTTGGTTCGCATCCATCACTATCAATCTGGGACCTACTTTCTTATCAGGTAATTCATTTCAATATTCGCATCATTTAATTTACTTAGATTTTGAGCACATTCGCGCTACAAAAAGGTAAACAAAAACTTTCTCGACGTTTATTTTAAAGATTGATTCGATACAGAACTCTAACAAAGATTTTAAATTACAAACTTCAAAACGCTTACTTTATACTTATAGCCCCAGCAAGATAAGTTTCTTTTAATTGTGGTAGTTAAAGTAGCTCCCAATAATTAATGTCACCACAACTCTAACTAAAAGCGCAATAAAATCGCGACCTATGCGTTTTATATCGCGAAACTTTTACAAAGAATAATTTATTTTGTTGACTTCACATTCATTCAATTTAAAGTTGTAAACTTCAAATTTGTCTAACGTTAACATAAAATATCTCTTTCATGTTTTTTATTAATTTCCATAAAACTAACGTTGTAATTTGTACTTTTAGGTGCTTTAGCAGCCCAAGCTGAATTAACTCACAGAGCCCCTTCTTGTCCTTTAATTCACGGACCCTTAAGACATTACGTTTTAAACGTCTTATGGATTGCTGTAAATTTAATATGTGTTCTCCTAACTCTCTTTCACCTACGAAAATTACACAGAGATTTAACGAAGGCAAACGTGGAAGCTGTCAGAGTGGCCGGACTTGTAACTTCCTTAGTTAATGTAACAGGAGGCAGTGCAGCTAACCATGATGGAGAGAGGGTAATTAATTTTAAATTTATTTATTCAGGCACATTTCACGATAATCAGCCACCTACTGTTCCTGTTTACTATGTCGAAAGTAACGCAAACTTAATTACATTCAAAGTACGTACACACTTGAAATAGCATCACTAACTGCACAAAGAAAAACTGGGAGTTAAAGTTGAAAAGCGAGATGAATGATGATGAACGTGTCTCAGCAATACGTTACTACGAGTAGGTATATACGTGCAAAGAAAATTTCAATATTTACCCTTTAAATAAAAATATATTCCGTTTGGGTTTTAATCAAATTGACCATTTTATTCAAATACTTTTTCCTATAATATAAAAGAAATCAAGGGTAGCCTCAGCGGTGATTTGATATGATCGGTGGTTCAATTAGGGTATTTCTGGGTTCTAATAATTTTCACAAACATTTTAAAACGCAAAACCCTCATATAGGCATCACCACTAATTAAGCTCCACTACATCTCTGTAGTGCAAAATGGTTTATGGAAACAGTTTTCAACTATTTACACTAAAACGTTTTTGTTATCTTCCAAAGAAAGACTCTATCCACTTTAAACCGAAAGGTATTAAATTAAAAATTTACTAACTTTGTGTGAATTTAAAGTAAGACCTATTTCCGTAAAATTAATAACGTAAAATAATACTATAACGTAAAATGTTAAAAATTCGGAGGAAGCAATGGTTGGGGTTGATGGTAAAATAATAAACAACTTTGAGGATCGTTGTTTTCTTTCATACTGAATAAAATAAACGATTTAAATATGGATATAGATAATGATGTTGGAATAACCGTAAAACTTGCTCAAAAGCTGCACCGCTACCTCGGCAATGATCCACGAATGTTCCTTAACAGACTAGCTAGAGAAATACACCCCTGTCCTGTGCCAAAGCTAAGTCACGAGCGTCTATGGATCCCACGGGGGCAACCAACGAATCTAGTCGGAAATGTACGAAGCGTGACTGCACAAAAAATGTTTAACAGATGGCGCCCTAAAATATTAATCTTTTATACTTATCTTTTAATAAAACTAGATAACTAATTTTGGCAATGAGGAAGTTTGAGCTTCCAATGTTGAATATTTACAAGTATATTCCAAAAAAGATATTCTTATTTGAAAATATATAATATTTTTTAAAATATTTGTCTTTATTTGTACTATTAGATCATTCTTCGGTTGGTATAATTTGGTCAAAACAAAAAGATGCTTTGCAGAAATGTTCACTAATAATATTATTTTTGTTCCATATTTTTCTTTACTAATAAAATTTATTGTAACTTATCTAATGTATTTTTTAATTTAATAAACGTCGTCTTTCACTTTACTTGTTTTGTAAATCATAAGATATAATTTTAAAAAATCTTGCGCGAGCAATGACATCATGTTCGTTTTGTTACCTCTGTGGGATTTAATAATTTAAAATTACGCGCTTGCGCAACCGATGTTCGTTTTATTGCCTCTGTGGATATAATTTTTAAATTACTGCGCATGCGTGACCGATGTCAGCTACCTGTGTTCGTTGGTTGCCCCCGTGGGATCCCTAGACGCTCGTAGCTAACTCGGCGCTCTGCGCCGTTAATACAGGCAATTATCCGCCATCTAATTTCTAAATAAAACTCGGAAGTAAATAAAAATTAGGTTTATTTATCAAACAACAATAAAGCATAGCATCCACAATCAGAAAAGAACTAAAAACTTCAGGGTACCCAAATGAGGCAATTTTGGAGAATGACAAACTAAAATAAACAATAGAACAATCAGCTGATTGTCCAACGCAAGCATAAAATGTTGTAATTTCTGAAAACACATTCGCAAGAAATGTTAGTGTAGCAATTGTAATTCAACTTACCCTACCTTCCAATTCATTTGACTGATCAGTTCAGTTCTTTTTAATCGTCTGGAAAATCCGTATAATTTGGTTATTGCTGCAAGAAAATCTCCTAAGCATGCTATTGTAAAATTAATCCTTGGTCCTTCCGTTTCTACGTCATCGGCTGTCTTGACTTCAAGGGATGGAATGGTGTGTCAAATTTAAAAATGCAACTCCGATCTTCAATATTTGAAAACAAAAATCTGATATAGTACTATTTATAAAAAATCTTTAAAATAACAAAGCTACGTAATTTTCAAAACTAATTTTGGAATTTCATTATACAATATTAATAACGAAAGAATTATTTTATGAGAAAATGGGAAGATGGCCTTGTTTTTGATATTTATGCAAAAATAAATAGAGAATTGTAAAAATATTATTTAGGAAAGTGAGATTATAATGGACGGATTATCACCAAAATCTAATCAGCTCTTAAAGCGCATGCCCTTGACACTAATGTATGAAATTTTGTAATGTGAACGAAGCAAGGTCACCTGAACAGCTGGGAACACCTGGCATAATTAAACCCATAAAAGAGGACAACGTCGGACGATAACTTGGAGACGGACGCCTTAAATAAAAATATGAAGTTACCATCTCTTTCTATATCTCTTGTTAGGCTATCGTTGATTAGAAACCAAAGTTTACAAGTATAATAACAAATTTGATAGATGGTATTAAAACAAAATAATTGTAACGCATCTGAATTCTATCCAGGTGTTACATTTTGAACTAAAAAATTAAAGTTAAAAATATAGATGGCGCAGCCATCTAACCGAATGCTTTCCGTTAACAAGATATGAAAGAAATAAGAAACCAATTTCGGATTAATTTGATGTTACCTCGCAAATTGAAAAATTGAAAATTCAGCTCATCGGTTAATTCTAAAATTGAAGATAATACGCAAACGATAAAAATATTGACAATATTTTAAAATTCCTTTTAAAAACATCTTACCGACTTACCGAAGTGGCAGAAAGCTTTTTCGGAAGTTGGAATAAATATGTGGTAAAAAAGGCAAAAGATTATAAGTCCTGCTTGGATTAAATCGATTATGCGAGGTACTAACAGAAATAAAATAAATCGAAGGAGTAAATTGATTGAAGGACAAGTAAAATAATAAATGTATTTTTGTGTATAATTTCAAATCCCAAGCAGAATATACGGGACCTTTGCATTCGATGAATTTCTTTATTTAAAAAGTTTAAACTTTACAGAGGTAATTTAAATTCATAAACTTACATAGATAAGCCAGAAGAATCTACGAATTTACTTCCAAAATTTAAGATTTCCTAATATATGTGGTGGTTTCATTGCCCCAAATTATGTTATTGCTTGATTCTTAATTTGATTTTTGGGGATCTAAAATTTATAAAAATTCGTATGTATATAGTTTTCACTTTATACAAATATAAGAATTTTCCCTCATGTACGCCAATATGCATTCCATAAAATCATTTATTTAAATTAGAATTTGAAAGATCTGAGCAGAAGATAACAATCTCAAGGTCATAGAGAAGCTTTGCATAGTACCGGATAAAGCTAATTCCTTATTACTTCCAAACAATATTTGGTGTAATGTTGTTATTTGGGTGGCTACCATAAGCACCTCCCATTTTTTGCCACTAACAAAAAAAACTGACGTGTTCCTGCACTAGGCAAGGCTCCCCTATAACTAAGAGAAATTCTCTCCACATTTTCCTCAAGATAAATGTAAAGTACCAGTCATTTCAGTTGAAGAACTACCATTCGTTGGCTTTTGAAACATTTATGCGAAAATCCATTCCATCGCCAGATTCAAACAATTTGCAATAAATCACTTTAATTGTGGTTCATTATAATTTATTACTTCCATCTTACCAAAATGGATTTATATGAGTTTACTGTAATGCCAGTTATATGAAACAAACAATTTGAACGTATGGATCCTAGTAAATCCTTTCAAAGTTCAGAATTCTCTTTCCACAAAAGAAACTTTGAAATATAGCAATTCTGCATACTGAAGCAGTCATAACGAAAAAGTATAATTTTAATAGCCATTAGCTAAAATAAAATGTAAAAAATATAAATTTAGATGCAGTTCTTGAGATCAAATGCAAATTTACAAGCAGCTTTTATTTTTCATCCTCTTTATGAATATTAATTAAATTTTAATCTGTAAGTTTCAGGGTTTCTATTTCCTACAAAAGTTAAAAAGTCGCAACCAGGGATTTCAACAACAACATAAGTACGTACATGTTTCAATGCAGTGACGTAATGAAAGAAATCCCTGGAAATGACTGCATTTGTTTTTGCTTTTCAAGTATAAACATTTTTATTCTGTAATTCATCTCAAAATGTAACTATATACAACCTACTTTTAATATATTTTATAAATTCTACCTACATTAACTGTACACTAATTAGAAGCATTACTCCATAGTTTGTGGTGCGTCAAGTTGGCCCAACCATTTTAAAATTTATTTTACGGGATTCTTGAAAGTGCTTGGTTCGTTCGTTTTTATTAAGGAATAAAGATTTTTGGCCTAAGTTGGGCCGATAGTAGAGGGTGCGGGTATGGAATTGATGTTGGTGGGGGTAAAGACATTCTATTAAATGTTTTTTTAAATTCAAATGGGGAGTTTTTACTGTTTACGTTCGAAATAAGTGAATAAACCAATCAGAGAGGTGGTTTGCAAAGATTTTCTTTTTGTTTTCTTGTGGTTTAAACTACAATATAATAATTTGCTAGAAAGTTCCTCCTCCGTGTCATTCATAATTGAGACTCTGATTGAAGTGCATCAATCAATCAATAAAGGCTTTTTAATGCACCATTGACTGTGATAACGAAACGTTTTAATCTTCAAAGAGTCCTCACTCACTTATAATAATATCAGGAATTGCATTAAAAAGAAATTCTAAATTCAGAGTTTTGCAACATTTTTTTTGGCAAGGTTCAGAAATAAAGTTGTGAAGTTACGTGTCTGGTTTTTGTTCAGAAAGGACAGACTACTTTTTTGGATTTATTTTGAAAATGTATTGATTACTTTTATTTTTAGGCTGTAGGTGCATTAGAAGAACACAGAAGAATGCGCGAATATTTGAGAAGAATGGAGAAAGAAGGTGTTCAGCGTGTTAAAATGTTTTTGGTAATAACTGCTGCATACGTATTATTTTGGGGACCACTATTCTTCGTTACGTTAATTCATCATCCAATAATAGGAAATCCGTTAGGATATGAAGTATTTGGAACAATTTTTCAATAATTCTTTGTAAATTTAACCTTTTTTTAGATAACTTTACACATATCATATATTCACGCGATAGTAAACCCAACACTGTTTATGGTGCTACATCGAGGTCTTCGAAGGGCAGTATTAGATATTTGTTGTGGATGGATACCTCTATGGTTGGGAACACCAAGTGTGCCACCTCCACCTGATCCTCCCAGGGCAGCAGACATATCATATTTAAGTAAATCACCTTTACCACCCCCGGCCGAATCGGATAGCTCTATGGTAATTAAATATTATATGTAAGTGGTGTACAAGGCATGTTTTTATTATTGCTTTTTATTAGCCCATTTGCATCATTAGGAGATTTAAAAAATATGCCCATCTTCACCATATGAATCGAGAACATTAATTTTTGCAGTTCGATGCATCTTCGGTTAGTAAACTGAAAGTTATCAGATTCGTTTTATCTGAAAGAACGCAAATTGAATCATACCGACGCAGATCAGATTTTCGGTCTTCGCGATAATTCGCGCAATTATGACCTGCCGATGCAAATGGGTTAAATAGTATTGACGTCCCAATATCATTTTCAACTTCTCTGTAGATACATTTTAATATTCGAAGTTCTTGTCTGCCCGTGAATTCTACTTGAATTGGAAATTTCTTTAAATGTAAACTGTGTGATTTATAATGATAAGATATCAAACGTATTGCTCCTTTCTATGCGAAAATCTTGATAACAGAATCAGTTATTTTGACTTATTTTAAGAATTTATACCTTTCAGAGAACCAAAAAATTGCCTAGGTATTGCTGGAATAAAATAAATCCGATTTTTAAATTAAACGATTGCATCACACCGAAAGACATGCATGTGCAATTCGGAAGGCTAAAAATAATAAATTAAAATCGTTTAATCTTGCTGTCATGCTGTCGGAGATTCAAGTTGAATTATCACTTTCAATAAAAAAAATTCCAAAACCACAATAATTTAATTTAATGACCTTCGTTTTTGTTTTACGTATTTCTAATCAAATTGCAAAAACGATTAAATACACAATTTTCGTTTGAATTCAATTTTATTTTTAAAACAATAAATAATGATGATTTATCTGAGCTTTAAATTTTTTGTTGTCTTTAATTGTGTTCAAGTAATTACGACGATTTCTTTTTTAGGGAAACACCGATTTGAATTTATGGATTCCGGAACCTTTAAACGGAGGTGTACAAATTCCGCATTACACAAGTCCGACACCAGGTTCATCTCCTGAGAGTGACTAGCCCGAATGGGATAAATCTACCAAGATATAAATTGATGTGACAGAAACAACCACAAACCGCGCATTCTAACACACCGTTCAATTATAATGAAAGTAATCCACCAATTAGTACATCCCACTAGATTCTTATTTACTCTTCTCCAATTTCACGATTGTAAATAAAAAACTTAAGGTGTAAAAATAAGTAACCATAAGATAAATTAAAATGACTGATTAAAAAATGGTTCCAAACTTATGAATTCTAACTTAATCCGCCTAATATAGGAATTGATATCAATTATAATATAAAATTTACGAATACAAAATTATAATAAATTATAATAAAAATCATCGAAGAGACGGAAATATTTTCAATTCCATAATTTTTTTCAACTCTTTATTAAGTGGTGTCCCATTTATTTAATATGGGCATATAAATACTAGAATTCCATATAAATAGAACCTCAAATGATATTTTAGAAAATGCATGGTAGCATAAGTCCTTCTGATCTACCTATTTCTTTCGGTACCTACCATTTTATTTTATTTATACCATCTTATCTTCATGTCGGACACTGATGATAACCCTTTCCAAATTTAAAACTTTTCCAAGCTTTTGCCGGCATTTTCTATTGAAAGAAAGATCTCGATTTTGTTTCCATTCCTATTTTATATTTCCATTCTCGAGGAATTCTTACAATATTATTTTATTGGCTTTTTTCATATATCTTACAAATGAAATTAAAATTCTTGATATCAGTTGCGGCTCGTACATCTTTGCAAAGGTGAGGATGTGGTCTGTTTAGTAACAGCCTAAGGATTTAATTTTTCAAGAAAGATCAAATATTTGTTCCTTCTTTGCCTCCAAGTAGGGGAACCACAACCTCATCTGCTTTACCTGACGAGCCGTCACTGTTTGATTATGGTAGTTCTTTTCGTCATCAAATCCAAATTACGGAAAAATTACATTTGTTTCATATAACAATTCTTTTCTTTCACTTTTCTAATTTTTCCAAAACCTAAAGATACAACACCGAGCGCCAGTAAGGTGAATAATATAAAATAATAGGAACATAAAAAATGACAATTTAAAAATATCACTAGATACTCTGAAAATTGCCCACTTTTTTCTTTTTTTCAAAATTCTTGAATATATACAGCTCCAGGGATTTATCGCAGTTTAAAATTAAGACAAAAAAAAATAAAAACTTTAAAGACATCAACAAAATTGGTATGATTTCATATAAAGCAAAAATAGCATAATTTACAAGAAAGGTAGAAAATTAGACGAACTTTCAAATAATTTTTTGGCAAGGCTGCAAAGTTCCTTTCATAATTTTATAATAAAGTACTTATTACTTGCAACTTAATTTATTTATAACACCTGTAATTTATACACAATTTATTCTAATATAACAAAATATGCAAAACATTTTTAATTAAACCTTAACATTACTACCAAAACTAGAAAGTTGATAAGTTCGACTGATAACAAACAAAACTGCTGTGTTTATGTTTCAACTATGTGAATTCCGTGACGTCAGACAACATTTTCGGCTACTGATTTCAATTTAATAATTAAAATTTCCAAATCCAGGCCATTTACGTTATCTGATGACTTTCTGATACAATCCTTGGTCCTGGACTGGTTTCAGTTTGGTACGGATCCCGTAAGCCTATAAGTTTGAAGGGTCCAACCTGGGCTTTCATATTATCGCAAACCGATTCCCGAACTTCTAACTGCGAATAATAATTTAGGTCTCTAAAAATATATACAAATTACGGCCCATAAATATGTTTTGCACCAAAACCCGCTCGTGCTAGATCCGCTACTGTTTCAGTTCATCCAACTTTCCAACTTCCATCAGTTCAACTAAAACGTCAGATTTGCTGTCAGTAATAATGTACCGTAGAACATTGTGTGTCTTAATAAACTTTCGTTCAGTAATGACCAGTTTCAGAAATCTTTTAACAATCCGTTAAGTCGACAACGGGCCGTTAAGAGCACATTATTTGTGTTTTATAAAGGTTTGTCAATCGGCCGTTAAATTGTTACAAATCGAATTTGCTTAATTAACTAAGCGTGAGCTAATCGACGATCAAGGAAGTTTTTATGAAACCGAAAAAGGGATAATAAGGCTTTTTTAACAACTTTTTAATAAGATGGGGGACCGCTCACCGTGTAGTTAAAAGATTGTGATAGGACTACGACTCGAACCTTGTTCAATTTTGACTATTTGACTTCAAATTTATCACGTGACATAAGAGAATTTATAGGATTTACACGCTGCTGCCTGCGATATCCCGATGTATCTATTCAAAGATTATTATTATGCACGGTGCGCTTAACTTCTATCCGCATGGGTTTAGGATAAGAAATGATTTATGTTGCATTTTGTAAAAAAATTACTTTTAAAGTGTTCATATTTTGACTATTTTTCTTCCAAATTCACATTACTGTTTCTTAAAAATAAAACACTTTTACACTTTCAAAGAAAAACTATTAGGAACTATTTAAAACTGCCTTCTTTCAACTTAGGATAATTTTTGGGTGTTACAACTTACAACCACACTTTCTAAACACATATAAAGTACGTATTCTACACAAATTCACATTTAGAAAATAAAAATATCAAAAAAAAAATTAAATAGAACACAGTTCCATGTATCAAAATATACAACCAAATTTCGAAATTAATTTAGAAATTAAAAATAATATTAATGTATTAAAAATTGTGCCTAAATAAATTATAAATAGAATTTTTAAAAAAGCATTTTATTAATTGTAAATGAAAACACAAAATAATGTAAATATTAAAAAATTTAAACATAGATTTTTAAAGAAAATATAATTATAATTGTTAAATTGAAAATGGAATGAGATGATGTTTTAGAAAGTTGAAAAAAATTATTGTGAATATTATAAATTACTACTTTAAATTAAAAATGAAAAGAAGATCTCTTTGTTAGAAAGAATTACTATCGAAGTCATAATAGTAAATTATAATTTTTTCAATAATTTTTTTGTGTGTTAGATTTCGTTTATGTAATGTTATTGTATCTTCTGATATCAATACATGTGATTCTATAAAAAGGTGTTATTTTTTCATTCGCTGTTTTGTGCTCCGAGTGAATTTAATTGAACTGTTAAAGTTGCAGTTACAAGGTAACTCAAAAATTTCTGTACCCTTTCTAACCCGGGTGTTGCTTTAAAAAAAATTTACTTATCCAAAATAATTCGTATCCTAAAAAAATATCGATACAAAAACATTCAGCAATTTATAGAAAAATCTCTCACACCCACACTCTTCAACTTTATAGTCTTAGCATTAAACGACTGCACTTACAGTCGATACTTCGCTCTATTCATTTTTAGACATGCTCAAGCACGACCCAAGTCCTCAAAATAAACTTATATGAAAAAAAACACTAGGGGTATAAATTACTCACACCATAAAAAGACCATTTACTTAGAAATAAAACTTTAATCATTAAAGGAATAAATTTTGTGTGTCATCAATTGAAGAAAATAACTCAACACCCGAGTTGTATTACGATTTGAATTAATAAACTCAGTTTTAAACAACAATACCCCTGTTGCACCTGTAAGTGGATAATTAAAAATCATAAATAAAGACAGAAAAACGGAAAATTATAATTAATAAAGTGAATCCTTGTTGTCGGGTACCTTTTTGATTCTTCTACTGTAACGCCACTGTATTTAACCACAGATTATGTAACTATCAACCAAATCACCACCCCACATAGGCAAAAAAATAAAAATTCAAATATTAATAGTAATAAAAATAAACTTTATTCCCATTATTAAATACAAATTTACAAAATAATGAAACAACTATTAAGCTTAATCACCATTAGTGACAATTTCAAACCACTGCCTCAATGCATCACTCAATACACTCGGAAGGGTATTTATATCTCTTAAAATTACATAAAACGGAAATGGAAATTCATCCATACATAAACCAATATTCATTTTCTGATTAATCCAAGAAACTTTTTTCTTTTCTAAAATTGACTGCTTATTTGCAGGATTTTCAATGATAACAAATACCATAAAAATATTTTCCATTTTAGCTCTCCCAATTGCCGCTAATACTTTATTTCCTTCTGAAAATATATCTGTGGCATCGCCCACAATAATCAACAACTTAGCAATCGTCGCAGTTGAACTTGTTGGAGAAGAATTTAACATTTCGGAAGCAAACTCAACCAAATTTCCTACATACGTCTTGGATTGATTAAAAGTCAACTTTTGCATCAACTTAACTCCACTTTTGTCCGTAAACGTGTCCGTTAGCTTATGCAAAACTTCAGTGTTTTCACCATAACTTAATACAGATAATTGTCCACTCTCCAATAAAGTGAGAGCTTTCGAAATTAGGGCAATACTTTCAAATGTCAACTCTTTAGAATTGTTGAAAGACATGCTGCGCGAATCATCAATTGCTAAGGCAATTTTGTATTCCCTCTTTGATGGTTTTGTACGTCTCAACCATATTTTATCTTTGCGGAATTGCGATGCAATGTATGGAATAACTTTACGCATGTTAATTCTACGCCCCGTCCTAAAATCGCCTTTTAGGCGCGAAGCTTGTGTAGGTTCAAGTACCATTCGTAACTGTTCGGATAAATTTTGAGCCAAAGAATTCGTTAGGGACGATACTTTACCCCAAGCTTGTTCTGCTTCGCTGCTGTTCGGTATCTAAATTAATTAAACATTTACCTTAAAGAAAACAAGAAATAATCGACGACTTACCTCATTCCAAACAGATAATTGTTGTTGCACATCACTTCTGATTTGATTCAACTCTTGGATTGTCAACTGTGATACATCAACATTGGGCATATTTGAGTAGGCGGTGTGATGAGTGGTTTCACCCTGAGCAGCTGTCAAGGTTTGCACTATCTCGCCTTCGACGTTGATGTCTTGTAAGTTTTCTAAAATGTCGCCTAAAATCAAACAATAAGTTTAGACAATTCAAAAGAAAAGGTCAAACTGAGTAACTTACCTTCAGGGTGTCCTTTCTCAGACTTCTTTTTCTTTTCAGATTCCACCTTTTCAGCTTTCTGTTTTACCGTTTCGTTAGTATCCATAACTTCCTCTTCTTCGTCTTCTGGTACAACATCTTCTGAATCTTTAGCCTTGTCAGCTTCTTCTTCCATTAAATTGGGAACTTCCTTTTGTTCGTCAACTTGATCTTTGGAAGCAGTATCTAATATCTGGTGATCAGTTGATTTGGCTTCTTTGATATGTTGATAAGCGTCTGCATCCTGTTTCTGATTATCTTCATTATCATCAACTTCCATTTCTTCTTCTTGAATGTCCATGGCCTTGAATTTTTTCTTAACGGGTTCTGTAGTGTCACCCAAACTTCGTTTTGAATTTGATTCTCCAGGTTTACGTTTCATCTTGTTTTCTTTTTCGTTTTGATTATTGGAAGCATCTTGTTGCACACTTGCTTCTCCATCATGTCCACTTGTACTTTCCTCCATTTCAGATTGACCAACTCCCTTTTTATCAGGATTATCTTCCTGGCATGTATCTTCACTAGATTGATTAGGTTTTTGATTTTCCGATGGATTTGATTGCACATTATCAGCCGATTCAGCATTATCAATATCCATTGCTTGTATGTTGTCTTCATTTTTGGGAGTAGGATCCAACCCGGATTGTTCATGGTCACCAATATCATCATCCTGGTCATCTTCAGCTTTTTCTGTACCTTCTTTATCGTTAATTTCATCATTAGGCTTTTGAGAATCATCTTGTTCTCCATCTTTTTCTATTTCCTCCTGTTCTTCATTAGCTTGTCCTACAGATTCGGAATCACTGGCAGAATCATCTAAATCCTCATTATTTTTATCATTTTCGTCATTTGTTTCATCATTTTTATCAGTTTTATCATCTGGTTCTTGATTTTCTTTCATAGCATCTATATCAAACGGATTTATCTCATCTTGCTGATCTTCCGGTTCGTCTTGACCCTTCATATCATCAATATCTAGATCATCCGGTAAATCCAAATCTTCTGGTTCAGGATACTCGGGATAATTATCATGGTAAGGATCCACTTGATCATCATCCATGTCCTGTTCCTGCATTTCATTTTCTTCCTTCTGATTTTCCAATTTGTTCTCCTTACCAGATGAATCTTCTTTTTCTTTATCTTTCGATTCCTGTTCCTTAGCGGCCAATTCATCCTCACCTTGTTTTTCACCTTTGGATCCCTTCTCTTCTGGTTTTTCTTGCTCCTCCTCTTCTTCCTCATTATCGGAACCCCAAATTTCTTTATCAAGTTGGTCGGCCCCTTTCTCAGTTTCACCCATTTGTTCATCGGCATCGTCGTCATCAGACTTTTGTTGATCCTCATCATCATCCTTTCCCTTTTCAACGTCCTGTAATTTACTCTCAAAATCTTCGCTCATTTCGATCGCGTTTTCTTCCTCTTTGCAATCTTTATCTTCTTCCTTTTCCTTTTCTTGATCACGAGGATGAGCATCTTCAAGTTGATCTTCTGATTCAATCTTATCTGATATATCTTTCTCTCCTTCGCCGTCTCCCAGACCCATACCGCTGCTTAAATTCTGACCTTGCTCATCGGAACCCAACTCGTCACTAAACTCAGGTGGTATACAAAAACCTTTAGTTGACAAGTCAATAAAAACATTAAGAAGAACAGAATTCATTTTACAGGTTACTCGATATGCAGAAACTTGTTGAGTAACAAAATATTCATAAATTAGTATCAGTTGTTGTAGAGATGGCAAAATTTTAGATGTTGTCCTTTTAAAACCTGATTTAAAAGCATAAAATGTATCGATTAAAGCGTGAAGGTCTTTCAAAATGTTATTCATTTGTAGTACGGATATGTCATCAAATAGATTTTCTATGAGTAAAGTTTTTAAATGATTTTCTTTCAAATCTTCCTCTTCTGTCTCGTCAGCTACAGGAGCCACGTCCTTATATTTCTTGTAGATGTTTTGAACCACAAGTAGCATACTTTCTAAAAAGTTTTCACTGTGTTTTTTGAAATCTTCGGTGTCGGTTACATTTTCACTGTTTTCTTTCTGTAGGAGGTTGCTAACTTTTACTAATTCAGAGTTAAGCCATAATAATGAGTTTGTGGTTTTCGATGTTCCAAAACATGAGATTAAATCAGTTAAATTTAAAGATATCGAACGTACTTCTTCAATAACTGACCTAATATTAGGAACTGGTACACATAAGGGTGCAGCTAACAGGAAATCTGTACGGGGTAAGCTGCGATCAAAGTTTGTGACACGCGAAATTAACTTTTCAGTCAAATTCACTATGGTGCTAATCTTTGTGACACCGATTGTCAAATTTTCTTCAGAGTTAGCATTTTCAGAGTGAAGCGTAGGAATCGAATGCAACGCAAATCCAAAGTTACTCTCGTGAGGGTAAGTACGAACAATTATTTTGTACTGTTCCATCACAATCAAAACATTTGTTAAAACTTCCTTAATGACTGTATAGTCTTCAGTGGAAATAAAAGAAGTTTCGTTGCAATGCATGGTGAGGCAGTTGGAATAATACTTCAAGTAATACAAAATTCTGGTGGTTTCTGTTAATTTAGCTTTTTGATCCATTATGGTTTTCTAAAAACAATAACTTAGTTTTGTCACACAAATAAAAACATTTAAAATTACCATCAAATGTTCCGAAAATCCCCGACAACGTTCAACGTTTTGGGGGCCCAAATCTTTGGAAGGATTTATGAGATTGAATTCTAAGATGTCTAATCTCATTAGCGATTTTAAGTAGTAAGTTTCACATCCTTGCCAAATTTGTAACAATTTCTCGTTGCTTTTACTAAAACATTTAAAAATTTTAGAATCTACAGGCTAGAAACAAAAGGTTTGCTTACGTTTTGTTTAAATGGTTGAGTGTTGCATTCAATTCGATGGGTTTCATTAAAAATTGTTCAGAATGTTGTTTTATTTTGGAGTACATTATTCCGGTATGGAAAGACAATCCAATTTCGGTTAAAGTTTTGAATAAATCGGATAGAGCTTTTCTCTTTTGTTGTAAGAAACTCTTAGCTTGACTCTTTTGTTTATTAATGGGTAGAGTTTTATCGACCTCTAAAGACTGGAGGCGATTACTGTTTTCGATAACGCATGATATCAAGTCATCTAAACTTTGTATTAATGTGGAATAGTTAGTACCCAAAATAATTTTTTTACACAAAACTTTCGACTTTTCAAAGTATCTATCGGACTTGGTTAAAATGCTATCTTCATTTTCTACAACCTCGCTATCAGATACTTCCACATTCTGTAGATAAATCATAGTTGAATAAAAATTTAAAAAAGTAATAAAATATTTACCTTTGAAAGTGATTGCTGAGCTAAGTAAAGATCAAGCTCCACTGTGTACCTTTTGGAAGAATCTTCCTGCGTCTGATCCCAGATTCCTACACTTTTTGTCGATTCTGAAGTAGTATTTACTAAGCATGACGTCGCAGATTGCCTAAGAACATCCTACAAGAAGAAACGGATTAAAAACGAAGATTATGGAAGGATTCTATTTATTTTTTCCACAAAAAACTGCTATGCTATGTAAGATTAAGTGAACCTTAAATCAGAACTCAAATTTATTTTTGCAGTGGTTCAAATTCGACAAGGAATCCAGGAGAATAAAATCAACCTGGAATGATCAAAATTTTACCCAAAAGTGACGTTCCATGACACTGGTAAAAGAAGTTTCAATCCAGTTCCATGAAATGGATTCAGTCTTTCTGCAATCTGATTCACTGCTTTATATTCAAAACATCTGAATTTTTACTTTAAGTACATAACTAATTTTAAAAAGTAAGATTTTTTGTAACTTGAGATGTTAATAAAAAGTGAAATCTTGCATACAATAATAAAATAAAAAGGGTTCCTTACCTGAAATTCCTTAATATGCTTGTGCAATGCTTTGTGTGTCTTATCGATGGCGTTCATTACTGCAAAATAATTGATATCTTTCCATTTAATAATTTTAATATAATCTTTAACTTTCTTTTCGATAGGCGACCTTAATTCCTTGATCCTCTTTTCAACGTTTGGTAAAAATTGTTTAAAATATTCGTATACATTCCACAAAATATTGACAAATTGATCTACAAAAATTTGAATTATAAAAACCACATCTTAAAAGTATACAACAAAACAAACCTGTTTTATCAGATTTCTGCAAGTGCAAAGCATGGCAGTGGAAGGTAAACAATAAATTTAACCTTCCGGAATATTCGGCCAGGTTCGATTCAGTGAAGAACTTTTGCAAAGTTGAAATTAAGTTTTCTGCACCATCGTTACTGGTTTCGTTAATATATTGGGTCATAATTTCATGTAAATAAAACCACCACTTTTGTAGAGGTTCATTCATTCTATCATAAGTGTCATTTAAGCTGTTTTTCCACATGCTCATCTCCAACTGACGCCATGTTTTGATTTGTTGGATCAAATTAGTAATATATGGTAACAAACTCACACCCGAGTGTGCATTTTCTTCCCAATCGTGACACTTAGTCAACAAGATTTCGAAACCAGTCAAAAATTTCGAAAGTGGACACGTGACGTCAAAACTATATATTCTATTAATGATTAATTGGATCTGAAAGATTGAAAATAAAGTAAACAATTTAAATTTTCCACAATTACACTTACGGTTTTCAACCCGGGATGATCAGGCCATTCCATTAAAAATTCCTCAATTTTAATTCGCAGTTCTTCCAAAACATGAAAAGAACCTTTAACCTCATCAACATTGGAATCTTTGTAAAAATTGTAACATTCTTTCTTTACGGCTTTGGATATATCAACAATTTGTTTGTCTAAACTTGAAACGTCACCAAAATGTTGTGCAACACCGATTAAAACATTCAAACTGTTCAGTAATGTGACATCCATACTATAGTCCAATTGTTTTCCGTATTTATTAAGAAGACACTTAAATATTTTGTACTTATAAATGAGAGGGGTTGCAAAATCGTAACCCACCAATTTCTTTTGCGGATTTAACCATTCACTCTTGGTGTATAACGCCATTAGACGTTCGTGAACTGCAGACACAAACCTCACATCTTCTTGCGTTATGACCCCTACATAAGAAGGTCTAAACGGCGTTTCTTCTATTACGTCATCTTCCAACGATGTAGTATACATATCAGCAAAGTCGGTTTTATGGAAATTTGGAAAAATATCTTGAAATTCTTCTTCCAAAACTTGTGTCTCGCTCTTGGGTACAATTTTATACAACTGTTCATCTTCTTTCTTTTTTCTTTCAACCTCTGCTTGTTGCGTTTTCCAAACACCAATGAAGGTGGTCAATAAGGCATTGAAGGCCTTGAATAATGCTCCATCAAGTTCTCTGTAATTTTGACCAACCAGCAGCAAGGCGTTTGTCAACTCGTAGAGTCCACATCTGAGCAGTCTGAAATTCTCTTGCTTACATATAGCCTGTTCTTCCATATTTAATGCAATAAAATTTTGTAACTTTTCATTTGTGTACGATTTAATAACACTAATAAAGTTGTTTTGAGTGGCATTAAGTGAAGGAAAATTGACTAGATTAGCTAATTCGACACTCAAATCGATTTTATGTTGTTGCATGTTTCGGTACTTCATTAATATTTTGTTGTGCAAATCTGTTCTGATTTTAAAACCGTAGGAAAATTGAACAACGCTGTTTAGTAACGGTTCGATTACATCTGGGTACTGATGTCGATGACTTTTCAAAATTGTGACCAACTTTTCGTACCCTGCAACATTTTGCTTACACAATCGTCCAAAACCTTCAATATTTTTCAGGTCAATTGCAGTGGAAGTCTCGATGGCTTCTTCAATGGCATTGTAATGATTTTCAAAATCGGAAAACGATTTTATAACACTGTTTGGATGTAAAACAATCTCAATGTGGTGCATAATTGTCTGAAATAATAAATAAGTTAAAGTTGAAGTTGAAGCAAAGTAATGATTTTCATTTTACCTGCACGATTGAAGCATAAATGGCATTGTCGGGTCGTACGGCAATATATTTTCCTAACTCATCCAATTTTGCGTTCAAAATTTCTAATTTTTCCTCCATTATCGCGACATAGGAATGCAAAGTTTTCTGAGAACCACTGAAAATAGCATTTTGTTGTCGATAACACTGAATGGCGGTGGAAAAGTCGTTGATTTCATCTCCAGTATATTTCTTCTTAAACTTTACCTTTAGTAAAGGATCAATCAGGGGTAATTTTGAGTTGAAAGTGATTTTCAAATAATTTAATAGAATGTAAACATTTGAAATAGTTCGTAAACTATCTTCGAGGTTATTTAAATCGTCTAACTTTTTAAGCTGCAAAACACACTTCCCTAACAAAATTATAAAAGCGTAATCTTCCTTTTTTATCTGACCTTCCGAGCTACCACTGTAAATTTCTTCAATTTTATGGACACAAGTCGATGTGAGCTCGACGATATTTTCAGATGGTTCTTCCAAATTCAGAACCTTGGACACTTGATGAATAAAATCTGAATAATCTTGGAGAAGATATTGAGTCTCACATTGCCTAAAAAATTAATTTTTGTAAATAAGAAAGTAAAATGATAAAATTTCTGGACAAATGCTCTTGAAAAATAATTATCATGGGTGTAAAGAAAAATGGATTAACAAGGAGGAAGTTAACAATGTAAACCAAAAATCATAGAAATATTTTGGAAACGAAATGAAAGAAACAGAAACTATAGTAGAAAGACGATAATATGAAAAAATGTTGAAGAATAGATTTCTTGTTCATTAGAATATTATAAAATACAAAAATGAAATTAAAGAATTTGAGTAATAATAAAATTTAAGATATTTAATTTACAAGAGATTCACCCCATTACAAGTAAAGGAAGAGTTATATAAATGAGCACAAAGTGAAAATTTATAATAAAAAAAAATACTTACACAAAATCGTACCGTCCGTTACAAATTTGTCGCAAATTATTCCACACCAACAAATTCAAAATTCTATGTTGATTCATCATATCCCTATAGTTCCCATAATTTGTAAACCTTAAAACTGTATTAGATTCTTCATCAGTAACAAGCAAATTTGTTACCAAAGTGCTTAGAATGGGAGCAAACTGTGACATGTGATCCTTTTTGGTTCCTACTTCATCACTACCAAAATTTGTAAACTTAAACGGATTGATTGAAGCCGAATTTAGCAGATAATAGAAGAAATTTGACTTTAATTCGTGGACAAGTCTTAAATCTAACGTATTCTTGTATTGTTCCAGGGCTCCAACCAAATCAACGGGAACGGTTAAAATTTCCGACAACATTTTATGATTTTTGTTCTCACTTATATTTGATTTAATTTTTAACACTCCCAATCTTGCCACATAATCAAATATTGGCAACAACTCAACACAATACACATTTTTTAAATTAATAACGTCATCGGATCGTAACTTCTTTGTAATGTTTATAAAATAGTCAAAACCTTTAGGTGTGTCACAAAATTCATAATCCAAGTTCATTTTGAAATCAATTAATTTTGATCGTAAGTGCGTTTCCTGAAGCAAAACCTTAACAACCCTTGAAAAGTCGTTTCTTTCGTTGTAAACATTCAACTGTTCGGAAATATCTAAGTATTTACTGAACGTCACGATTTGAGTTTCGTTAATCAATGGTGGTGGAGCTTCATTCAATTTCTGGTACCGACGTGACATCTTCTTAAGTATCGCTAGTTTGTGTAAATTACTAGAGTTAATTTTAGCCAGATACTTCTCAAATGGATACTTTTCTACTGCGAGTATCTCAAACAGTTTTCTAATTGCAAATTTGTGGAACCATTTAAAGTGGACATGTAGATTCATCAACGTTGTTCTATATTGCTGCAAGTTCATCTCCTTAATGTTTATACTTAAAATGTCGTCCAAAATAAAACGCCATTTTAGCAACGATAAAATTGCTACTACATCTTCGTCATTAACATTTACACCTTCAGAGCTTAAACTTTCTTTTAGGAAAGAGTCATAGTTTTTCAACAAAATTAACAGGTGCGTTTCTAGAACATCGTCAAGTTTTGGTTCAACTTTTTTGTCTTTCACACCAGTGAAAAATTCCAGTAAAGTCAATCGGGTGTTATTTTTTATGCTCGCTTTCATAGCATTCAATTTCCTAATGTAAGTAAAACAGAGTAACAGGAATATTTTGTTAGAATTATTATTAGATTCCTCGGATTGAGAAAGGTCGGGCAACCAATGTAAATCGTAAGATACTTCCGAATCGGTAATTTGTTTGCAGTTTAATAGTGAAAAGCAAAGTTGCTTGTTGACTTTGTGCAGTACTTCATTGTTTAGAATTGCTTCTAATAATTTCTCCAAGTACAAATGACGAATCCTACAATCGCGACGAGTTGATAATGTATAAAAACTAACCATCGAATACAATAATTTCGTATGGTCCATAAACGACTTTTGTAAACAAACACTCTGTTGTTTAATCAACTCCATTTCGGACTGCTTGGTTAATTCGTAAGTCTTTAGAGTAACATCAGGTACATATAATTGTAAAGTGTTCCCTTGACTTTGAATTAATGAAAAACTGTTTTTCAATTCATCTTTTATAGAGTCAAATGAAAAACTGCAATCAAATTCGTTTGAAGAGCGAGTTCTATAATAAACGTCAACTAAAGCGTCATAAAAAGCGCCAAGCACGTTTCTTCCTCTACACAACTCTTGAGAAATTAAAAAGGAAGCTTGCATGAGATTATTAATGTTGGGTTTTTCCCCTAAAATAATGTCTGAAAGGTAATTGTGCATTCTTAAAAGAACATCAATACAATTATTGTCTTTCAATCCGGCTTCACTAATCAGAGACTTTAAATCAAACAAATTTGTAACTCCCTGTTCTGCTTCGCTTAACATGTAAATTTCTACACCTCGATTTCTCATTGCCCTATTGAAAAATTCCCATGAAAGTTGTTATTTATATTAAAGTACAAAATTTTTAATATTTACCGTGAAATTTCGCCATTTTTGGGATCCATAGTTAAAAATAATCGAAACTCTGCATGTGGTTTTATTTCAAACATCTCCCCATTTTCGTTTACCCCACGTTCTCCAACAGTTAGTACACCATTTGGTTCCAATAAGGCATTTAATCTGTCAAGTACTGCAGGACTACACAAATTCACATTTTCTATGAGAAGCCAGGACCCTTCTTGTAAACACTGAAAATAATTTTTAAATTAAACATTGACAATGTATAAATAATTCCGCTAGTTTTCTACATTTAATTTCTTTAAAATTTTCCCGTTTCGATGAAACAAAATTTGTAAAATTTTAAATACCCTGACGGTTCCACAATTTCAAGAAAGTGGGAACCCTGCTCTCCTAAATCTAAAAAAATTCCAACTTATAAAAACCTTACCTTTATTAATTTCGAGTCAACCCATTCAAATTTTCCACTAGAATTCAGATTATTGTCTTCCTTAACAATCTTCATTATTTGTTCTCCTTTCTTTTCCAAATTGAGAATTTTATCACTAAATTTTGTATTAGTTTCGCGTAAAAGATTCCAAATGCTCTGCAAATTTTGCATTTTCCTGATGAAATATTGAGTTTCTTCATGCATTGTTGCATTTTCAAGTTCTTTTGTTTGCAAATTAGAAAATTGTTTCCAAGTGTGCAAAACTCGAGTTCCTTCAGAAGAATTATTAGCTAGAAAACTATTTTGAATGATTTCCAGAACAATAAGTTCCGTTTCCTTAATTAATTCTTCCATATGCCTTGTGTAATCCACTTGTTCAAATCCTCCCAAAATTTCGGTGGTATCCATAGCTGATGTCACCGGAAGAATGTGCAAAGTTTTTCCTACCAAATTTGCCAGCGTCCGCACAACACTACTTTTTCCACTACCTGAACTTCCTACCAAAATTGCCATCCAATTAAAATTAACGCAATAAGCCAGACTTCTCAAAGTTGGCAACTGAGTTCTTAACAACAAACAACCTTGCTCCTGCTTGTAAACACTCAAATTAACCCCACTCACTTCCCTTTCCACGATCACATCACCCAAATGAATCTTCGATTTAGTGACATATGCAACAGGTGCATCTCCTGCAATTTTACTACCAAAAACATCTTCAAATATTTCTTGCATTTTTATTTTATCCGCCAAAGTTCTCATTCGATCAATATACATCAGTTGAACCAAATTTTCGGGTCTATTCGACCCCACATTTTCGTTAATGACAGCCTCACACCACCTTGTTAAATCTCTCAAGTTAAACTCCCACGGTGCACCTCTGTGTCCAAAGGAGTACTTATCAAGTTCGTTCACTACCTTTGTATTAAATTCCACCATAACTTGAATGGTTGATTGCGATATGGAAGGAAATTGGGACGTCAGAATATACAACAAATCTTTTTCTTCAAGTATATCAATATAGACCTGGGTGAAACGATTCAGGAAGGATTGTGGTAATCCGCGTCTCGAACCGCCTTGTTTTAGAGGATTCTGAGTTGCAAAAAATCTGGTTCCTAAAAAGTTACTAAAATAATAAAAGCAACTTTTCAAAATAAAATGATTATTTACCTGGCTTGACAAAAAAGGTTTTACTGAGTTCTGGTATAAAGACTTCACCTCTGTGATCCAAACAAGCGTTCAAGCCTTCCAAAACAGACTGAGAAGCTAAATTTAATTCGTCCAAGAGAATCCAGTGCCCTTTTTTCAATGCTTGTAAAAATGCACCATCTTTCCAAGCAAATTGTCCTCCTTTTCCACCTTCCACAGGTAAATCGGCACCAAATAAGTCGGAAATGTCCTGAAATAAACAAAATTTAAAAATTGATTTAATTTTATTATAATGCTTACTGTTTGATCGGATAAATTAATCCGTAGTACGTGGTTGTGTGTAGATTTCCCTAAAGCAGAAACCAAACTTGTTTTTCCTACACCAGGACTTCCTTCCAATAAAATAGCTTTGTTTAGTTGCAGAGCACGTAAAAGTCTTAAAGTGCTGAAGGTACAAGCTGGAGCTTGGTAGGTAAAGTTATTACTTTCTGTTTTTCTTGGTCCAAAAGTTAAATAAAAGGGTTCGATTCCAAAAGAAGAGTCGGAAACTTTGATATTACAGTTGCTAATTTCAAAGATTTTGGGTTCCAAATTTAGCTTTGCTAATTGCTGGATTAGGAAATTCATACATTTTGTTTTGAAAGTATTGAGAGCCGAGGTGCTACAAAGCAATTATAAGTTAGTAGAAGTAGAAAAAAATTGTAAAATGACATACCTTTCGGTGCTAGTAACACCAGAACCAAAACTATCCAGAAAAGTTAAACAAGCTCCATGTACATATGCATCGGCGATATCAATTCTGTCACAAGTGTTGATAAAATTAACCCAAGTTAAAATATCACGGATACTGATGGTGAATCTTTTACCAATTGGTGTCGTTTTAAACCATTCAATGAAACCCATTACAGATTTTCCTATTCCGCTACGCCCATCTTCCTGATGGCCTAAACTGATTCCACTTCCTATATTATTTTCTATTATTTCAATCAAATCGTTGGTGTCGGTACAAGATTCGCACCAAATCTCAGTAAAACGATTTCTTAAGGCAGGAGAAAGTTCCTTTTTACCATGGTCTCCACCAGGATTCATAGTACCAACAAAGTGGAAACTATTGTGCGCAACAATCACTATGGCTTCGTCCACATCACTTGATCCTTTTTCCGCCAATAGCAGAGATCGTTCAGGCTCTAAAAAAAGATAAGTTACAAGTAAAATCAACCTAGTATGACCAAAAATTTACCCAAAAGTGAGTTAAGACGTTCCAGGACGCTATCATCGGCCAAAGAAATTTCGTCTGCAAGAAAAACGTCACCTTTAACCATTGCTTCTATTAATGGTCCATCCACCCACTCGAATAAACGATTTACATCGTCGTTCTGGAAAGAAAGACGTTAATAAGTTATCCTTTCAATTTAGAGCACAAATAGTTACCAAACGTTCTCTCACTGGTCTTAATCCACCGATAAAATCGCTGCTTTCAGTGTGCATGTGACAATTAACAGTAAACAAACTTTGGTGGTGAATTTCTGCAAGCATCTTACAGATTGTAGTTTTTCCTCCACCAGTTTCACCCACCAAAAGCACAGGTTCCTTAAACTCTAAAGATTTTCCTACTAAAACGCCCAGTTGACGCATATTAAAGGTCCAAACAATGTTTTTGAAAGAATCTTTATTTTTTTCAAAACTCTCTAAAATGTGACGCGTCACAGTCGATGTTTTGTTGGTCACTAAAATAAAAAATTGCTTTGGTAAAACAAGAATACTTATTAAATAAGTGATTAATTATTGAGCTATCGATTGCTTCTTTTCTGCAATCCATGAATAAGGAGAACACAATGAAGTCAGTGGGAACCCATTTACCCATTTTATAAAATTATCAGGTTAATTCAGGCGGAAATAACTCAGCATATTATTTAGATTAGAAGGAACCTTAAATAAAATTTCTTACGTGTGAATAAATTTTCAGGTAGAACATCGCGCCTCATGTGTTGCTTCAATGCTTTTGCAATATGTTGTCTTTCTTCTTCATTTCTAACCCTTCCTGCAAGTAGAAGATAACCTTCATCTGCTATATGCTGGTCCCAGTCATAAAGCGTTTCTGTATCTTTTGCAAGTCGATACCTTTCACCCCATCGGAAAAGATCCCTCAAAGTTATGAAGCCTTGTTTGCCGGCAAATGCTGCAGATCTATTTCTTTTCATCTAAAACATTGCGTTAATCTAGGAAACTTTAAAAAAGTTATTATGAATTACCTGCAAGTCAATCATAACTGCGACCATCTTTTTAGCATACGTGGGTGGTAATTTGCATCTCATGTGCAAAATATTTTCCAACTCAGGAGAAGGTATTTCATTGAAGTGTAATTCAACAAATCTGTTCCTAAAAGCACGCGACAGGATTTTGCGACCAGCGTAATATCCTGGAGGGTTCTGTGTAGCAAACACCATAAAGTTGGGATGCGCTTTCACAATTTCTTGTGTTTCCGGAATAAACAACTCTCGATTATCGTCCAAGACACGATTTAAGGCCTCCAAAACGTCCGTGGGTGCCAAATTTAATTCATCCAATATTATCCAATGACCATTCCTCATTGCTTGCACCAGAAGTCCTAAATAATTTAGCTTATAGTAAAAAAAAGCAGTTTTAACCAAATTTAGGACAAACCTTCTCTAAATACAAGTTTTCCTTGATTGTCAGCCATGTATGATCCAATGTATTCTTGTAAATCAGTGTGTTCATGGTTATTGATTCTCACGCATTTATTTCCACTTGATTTTGCTAAATAATTGATTAAACTGGTTTTTCCTACCGAGGTGTCTCCCTAAAAGAATGGTATGAAAATATTGATCAATTGTGTATTAATAGGAAACCTACCTGCAGTAAAACGTTTGCTCTACCAATTGCAACAACTCGCACTAAATCCCGTAAGTTGCGCCTCACCGAATTTGTCAGAATGTAATCGTTTGGAACAGATGGTTCAAGTTGACCGACCGACACCCAATAGCCCTCAAATTCTAAATAATCTTCAGAAGAACCCATCTCCACCTTTGGTTTTGCGATTGGTTGTTTCAAAATACCTCCAGCATTTTTTGCAATTCCCAAAATGAACTTGTCGATCAATCTTTTTACAAAATCATATGAAGCATTATCCAATTGAGTCAAAAAACTTAAACAAAACGCTTCATACAAGCTCCGAATAAAAACGTCACACGGATTCTTTGCAGCTATAGTCAAAGCTCTACACAAGGTTCTTAAAGAAAAGTGTGGTTTTTGTCCAACACCGTCCTGTAATCTATTTTGCGCTTCCTTCTTAATTGTTCGATAAAAGTTGACAATATTTTGTAACTTTTCAGAAGATAAACAGGCGGCTGATAAATAATCGTTGACCAGCATAATTAAATCATCTCTATCGGTCAACTCGTCCATATAAAGCTCGGTAAAACGGTTTCTTAACCCTGCAGGAAGATCACGTTTTCCTACATCAGTCGACGGATTCATACATGCAAATAATGTAAACTGAGGATGTCGTTTTATCGGTGCCTTGTCTCCCCTTTCTAACAAACAGATCGACCCTTGATTTCCTTCCAGCAATCCAGACAAGCATTCCAAAGTTTCGGCATTCGCTAAATTTATTTCATCCAATAGTACCCAGTAACCATTTTTAACAGCTTTCACCAAACTTCCTTCAATAAAAGAAAACGCTAGCGAGCTGTTATTTTTTAATTGTCCTTCTAATTTTTGTAATTTTATGCCAATGTTAGACCAACGTTCCATAAATTGAGATTTAGCAAGTTGTTTTTTTGAGGGAGTGTCAGAGTCTTTCTTTTTCCTAAAATATTACCAAAGGGTTAAAAACTCATGTGATTGTTTGTTTCATAATAAATTTATATAATGCCAAAAATAAAAATTCTTTCATTCAGTATAAGATTCAATATGGTATCTTCTCTAGTTCATATAAACAACCATAAATGAAATTCCTACTTTCAGTAAAATTTCTGGTAAACTAATTCGTTTGGATTTTTTTTATCGACAATTGGGGTGACCAGAATAGGAGTGAATCAAGTCCATAAATGACTTTCAGTACTACACTGAAACATGTGATATTATTTGTGATTTTATGATCAACAGCAGGGCTGTCCAGGGTTACTTAACCAAAATTAGAATCTTATAATATGAAATTTCGTACCTGTGGTACAGGATAACTGATTTAATGTGTCGATTTTCATAAAATTCATATGTGTCAATATCTTGAAAACTAACGATTTTTTAATAAGGTCATATTTTGTGCTGGCCTATCAGCCTTCCAAGGGATGATGTTGAGTTCTGGGACACCCTGTATACATACACTCGAAAAACATTATCCTCCTTTTTTGATAGTCGGGTAAAAATCATATAGTCGGGTAAAAATCATACATTTGCAGTATATCTATTTGGTTATTACTGGATATATTATATCTTAACATTAACTACACATTGGTATTAGTAAATTTAAATTTCAAAATCAAAAACTGTTCAAAAATTGACATGAAAAAGCAACAAAATTAGAAATTGGGCGTTTAGGAACCATAACTCCAAAAATTACAAGTGGACTTGATTCACTCCTGCTCTGGCTACCCCAAATAGTACCTAAAATATGTAGTTAAATAAGAATACTGTTTGGAATAAACTACATCGATTTTTGTATCTATCTATTTTGAATTGCTACCTAACAGACAATGCTCAAGTTTTATAGTGAGATTGAGAAAGCAAAATCCTACCTTTTTTGTCCTGTTTCTTCGTTATTGTCACCGGTCAAATGATTTATTGCAGACTGATAACTTTTCTTCATCAATTTAATCAACAAATTCCACTTTTGATTCTTGAAGCAGATATTTATGTTACTTAAAAACTTCTGGTTTTGAGCAACATTAAAGTAAGCACAGAATAGCTCAAGAAATTCATTTTTAATTGGAGAAATTACACATTTTAAGTCTACCGGTTTAAATCCACCGAGCAAATCTGCCGAATCGGATTGTTGATTCATATTGATGACAACTAACTTAACCCCCAGTATATGGGCTAAGTATTGCACAGCCAATGTTTTACCGGTACCAGTTTCGCCAACCAACAAAGCAGGTTCCTTCATGTTAACACAACACATCACACGTTCTAAAAGGCATGCAGATGGACGAGTAAAACAGTACTTCATTTTCATTCCGCTGTTATCAACATACTTCAGTTTTTGTAAAGAAATCCTGCTGAAAGTTAAACTGTCAGGTGTCAAACTCATCTTAGGTTTGTAACGATTCAAGTAATAATCTGCTTTCTCGTCAATAATTCCTAATCGACTGCTAATTTCGCAAGACAGCTTCAATCTGTCTTCGATACTGGAAAAAGCACAACAAAATACATCTATCGCGTTTTGTAAAACATTTAATGCACAATTTTGGCTGGTAACGTCAAAATTAATTTCTGATCGTGCACACCACTTAAATAAGTCCCTACTTGAAATTAAACGCCCACTTTTTGAAGACTCTTTAGTAGAAAAGAAATTGAAAGTATCCACCATTCGAGTCGCAATTGTAGTTAACTTTGAGTAGATGGTCTTAATTATGGATACAAGTTCGGTTGTTGTTAAGGGATCAATAATTATTTGTAGAACATTTTTTTCAAGTAGAGCAACCACGTTTGAGTGCTTTTTATGAAGACCTGTTATAGTCGATATCAGCCTTTGTGTTAGAAATAGTTGAAAACCTGGTGCAATTGGAAGGGAATCGCGATAACCAGGAACCGTAAGAAATCTATTTTCCAGTAATGCAGTTAATACGGAAGCAATATCCATATTGGCCATATCGATGTCTTCCAACAAAAGCCAATGGCCTTTCATCACAGCCTAAAAATTAAAACAAGAAAATTATAGTTAAAATTGTAAATAGCAATTATTAGAAAAATGAAATGTTTGCAATAAATTTGATAATATAAATATGATGCCATATTTCTTCAATATTGGCCAGCCTTAATTCTTAAATAACAAATATAAACCTACTTACTTGTGTTAAAAGTCCAGGTTGCCAAACAAATTCTCCTGGGATATCGGTACATCGATAGGTACCTAATAACATTTTGCTATCAGTTTGATCACTCAGTTGCACTTTAATAAAACTTTCGCCTAGTATTCGACCAGTCATTTTAGCCATGTATTCTATCAGAAACGTTTTACCAGAACCTACAGGACCTTGTAAACAAACAGCCTTATTTGATACAACTCCCAATGCTACTTTGCGTAAATTTCGTTTTGTTGAATCAACAGATAAATAATTTAGTTTTTGTTCAACCACATCAATCTTCTTATGAACTGGCAAGTATATACCACCAATAGATACAACACTATCCGAAACGTCTAAAGCTACATCTGCTTCCAAGGATTTGTCGACAAATTTATCATATACTTTTATCTCTCTTGATTCGTAATTCATTATGCACTTAGTTATAGCCTCGTCAGTCAACTTTTGCTTTAACAGATTATTAAAGGGCAATTCGTTCATTCCGGTTACTATCCGAATGCAATCACAATATTCCCTTTAAGAAATAAATTGTTAAAATTCCACATTATTACATTTGTACGAAAACACACTTACCAAATGGCCATTTCGTTTTTAAGATTTCGGTACTTTGAAATGAAATTGGCCCAACTCCATTTACTTTTAAAGAAATCTGTACAAGATAATAACAATGTATGACTAGAAGAAACAATGTCCAAATCGGTAAAACTAAAGTCTGCATTTTCGTTAGGTTTAAATTTCTTTTTTGAAGGGTAAATTTCACCAGCCTGATCAAAAGGTGCTGGATATTTTTGGAAGTATTTGATGACGAAACTAAAACATGAATAATGATTGCTCTATTCCAAGTGTAATTTAAAAACTAGTTACCTTTCAGCATCCGGTCGTATCTCAATAATTTTTGCCAAAGCTATGCAGACTTTTAAATGTTGAGAATAACTCGAAGGATCAAGTTTTTCATCAAAATCAATTGCATTCCATAAAATGTTCAATAATTCGCAACGAAAATACTGCACCACTTGGACGGTGTGTTGAGGCTCTAACAATAATTGTCCAAGATATGTAAATAAGTCCTTTAAATTGTTATTTGTTAAATCCTAAAAAAGGTAAATTAGTAAATATTAATAATAAAGTTCAGATTTGAATTATATCGTACCTTTGCACTAAGATCTTTAAATTTGTTTATTTTGTAGAATTTCTTAAATTTGCCGAGAAACTGAGATGAATTTTCGAAAGACATGTTAATAGTTTTAATATTACATTTAATTTCTATCGATCAGTACAGCAACACATGTATCAATTAATGTTAACCTAACTTTTTTTAAATGAACTTCAAAGAAGTTTGAATTTACCCCACAGGTGTCGCATTTTAGTTTAATAAAACATAATATACAGAGTATTAAGAAATAATCGGTTCGCGCACAGCAGGAAATAACTGCTTTTATTAGTTTTAACCATCACATCCGTGGTTTTAACAAATCCATGGTTATAACAAAAGGTAAAAAAAGTCGTTCAAAAGTAAAGGGCCACAAGGTAGATAGATTACTAACTATAATTCATCTACTTTGGGAGGGCCTCTTGCTACGGGTCCCACTCTGGACCTTCACATTTATATTTTGTAACGTTACACGGCCTGTAAACCTGGAGTTTATAGGATCCCATCCTCGTTGATGATCCCAAATAAAAATCCCATTAAGAGATTCTTTTGTATAAAACCCCCCTCAGTCGCCCGCCGACATTATAGGTATAGTATAGGAGGCAATGCCGCCGACCTTAATCCTATAGATAATTTATAGGATGAATTAGAATTCGGTGGTTCGTGGGATTGGAACCACCTTTATCCCTATAAATAACAAACGGGAGTTTTTAAGAGGAATGGGCTCTTATAAACGAAGACTACTATTTAAAAATAATAATTTGTAACATGTCAAATATTCAGAGATGTTAAACTAAAGTGCCAATTCGTATAGCGTCCAATTTCTTTCGCTGCTATAAATTCATGAGAATTGCAACCATAGAATGATTAAATCATTGTAATTTCTGTTCGTGGTTGCATTATTTTGTGGCATTAGCACCCTCAAGAAATTGCTTATCAAATAGTTAGTTGACACTGCAGTTCTCTTTTTACATGGTTTCATAAAATCGAATTACATTGAAATTATTGCAATATTTATTAGGTGTCCAAAGACTTTTATCAGCCACTGTAGGTACTCGATTTTGTTTAATTGAAAATTTTCCATAAATTGGAAAACCTAAAGCTGTGATTCATTTTTCAGATTTTCTATTAGTTTATTTGTAGGATACAATTAGGCAAAAACATTTAAAAAAATAAGTATACCTATTTAAGTTTTTATTTCATTTTTACATAAAAAAAAGTTATTTTCTTCTCTTACAAATTTTAAATTTGGCATCAAAATGTACTTATATAAAAAGGTAAGTTAAATTAATCCATCCTATTCACTTTGATAAAATTAATAATTATACAATCTTTCATTTGCTTCTCATTTTTTTTTCATATTATTTTGTCTGCTTCTTCAACAATCTCGTTATCATTTTGCTTGAAGTATCACGAATAACTTTGTCATCTTCTTTTAATATCTCCATCTTATCTACTGCAGGTGTAAATTTCTTTAAGCCTACAGTTTCATCTTTTTCTATATTACTTTCTTCTTGTTAGTGACAATATGTTCACCTTTTTCTAAATTATCTTCTTCAGGTTTAGCCAATCTAGTATTCGTCTTTTCCAATAAATCAATTTTAGATATTTTCTTTTTATTGATTGTAACATTTCTATCTTTTCTCATTTTCAACGGTCTTAATGAAATAAGCACCACGGGTACAGCTGCTAATTTTAACATGGAACATGTTTTAGCGCTCGTTATCTGCCAAAAAAACGACACTAAAAACCGACACTAAAACCCGACACCAAAAACCGACACCAAAAACCGACACCAAAAACCGACACTAAAAACCGACACCAAATTAACATATCATAACAACGGATGAATCAAAGCAAAGTAAAGCAAAGCAAAGACAAAGACAAAAGCAAAGACAAAAGCAAAGACAAAAGTAATGACAAAAGCAAAGACAAACGCAAAAAAGACAAAAGCAAAGACAAAAGCAAAAACAAAACCAAAGACAAAACCAAAGACAAATGCAAAGACAAAACCAAAGACAAAATCAAAAACAAAGCCAAAACAAAACCAAAACTAAACAATTCACGCTGTACCTGCTCCAACGTGTCATATTGTCACATTTAAAACCCTCTTGTAGTTTAAGGTTCATCCTTGAAGCCTAATTTATTAATTCATCTTATGATGGACATCTTATGTGGCTTGGGTTTTAACGGTTCGGTACCATAATTACTCTTCGAAGGGGGATTTAGTACAACTCATAATTAAACGTGTCTTCCACAATATACATTTAATAATTATTATAAATAAAACATTACATAAATAAGAGGCGCATGTGAGATTGGTCGGTCTATTAAATATTCTTAATTATTCATACCCTACGATGATCGGTACGGTGTACCAAGGAGGCAACATCCTTCTGTTGAGTTCGCTTGGCTGGTGGATGTCGATTCGGGCTGTGTTGCTCGTGGATCCTCACAAACACTTAAGACACTGACGACTGTTCACTGAAGATTCATGACCGTATACAGATGACCGAACACTGATCAATCACACAAATCTGTTCCTCTATTTATATTGAAAACTCCACTAGTTATTCCTTTGTTTATCAATTCTTTACATTCCAATGCAATTACATTTCTTAGAAGAATCTTGCATTTTCATGTATGTTTACTTTAGATAATTAGATTCTTGTTATGATTACCAAGAATCTAATTATTAATTATGTGTAACTTGATATTAGCAAGTAATTTAATATTATTGGGAAATTATCTTCCTTTTATTAGCGTGACTAATACTGTCATCTTGGAATCTGTTGTCTTATGATTTCGCAATTGTTATAAATCAGCATTTTTTAGGACACTCAACTCGCTTTGATTGGTTGTTGTCGTTGGTCGTACCAACTTAAAATCATCTCCCCTGGGAACGACACTAATCGGGTTTCCAACTTTGGCGAGCACCTGTCCGTGGATGGGCCCTTTCAGCGAACAACCAGCGACGAATGCAGTGAATTTCTGCAGTTGGATGCGAACGCGGGGAACCCGGTTCAAATCCGGGGAGAGTCAAACTTTCTTATGACCAAGTCTCCGTGCTTCGGAGGGCATGTTAAGCCGGCGGTCCCCCTAAATTGACAAATTGCCACCGTTAACAAAAAACAGGGCTACAGGCATATCTGAATGCTAGCCTAGCAAGCTGCTACCGGATGTAAAATAACTATAGTCCAAAATCGATCTGCGGACTACTCACCAACCAGTCTGGCCAGCGTGGTGAGTTATGGCCAAACCAACCTCCATA
Source organism: Rhagonycha lutea (assembly GCA_958510855.1). Taxonomy (NCBI): domain Eukaryota; kingdom Metazoa; phylum Arthropoda; class Insecta; order Coleoptera; family Cantharidae; genus Rhagonycha; species Rhagonycha lutea. The sequence continues at coordinate 87,400,735 of OY294036.1, forward strand.
ATATGAAAAGGCTAATGTCCAGCAGTGGACGGAAAAGGCTGATACAGAGAGAGAGAGAGTCAACAGGAGTGACTGTGATATCTTATGAATCAGTTGCGCTTCAGAGCTTTATTAATAAAATTATTATCATTATAAAATAATAATTTTATTAATTATTACCAGTAATTACCAACTTAAAAAAACAGATGTCAAATAAATCATTGTATTCGGTATCATGAACAGCAGAGGTAGTTCGGTATCGAAAAACATGTTCCATGTTTAATACATTAGTCAGATCAGAGACTAAAATAGAAGGAAACCGGGGGTCCAGGGGGCGGAGACCCCTGGCGAGGCGCGTAGCGCCGAGTTTTCTTTCTTCTTCACCTTGGACTTATCTTATTAGCTCAATTCATTTGCTTCTTCCTTCCTTTTACGTTGATCCTTATGTTTTATCAGCTGCTAAGAATCCTCGACCTCTTCTCCTTTTAATATACATTAATCATTGTTTAGTAAAGGCACACATTGTATACCTGTTTATATTACCTCGACTATTTTTTACGTTGGCTCTTTTCATATTGTAATTTTTGGTATCTGAATACTGCAATAACTAATATTATCTTCTACACATTTACTTACTGCATTGTAATTCTGTATCAATACTTTCAATTTAATACAAAGTTTAACACATTATCTACTTCAAGGTCAAAACCATTCCTTTTCGAATTTGATTATAAAGTATAACAAAATTAAAAATAAAACTGCAGTTTTTATTAAAAATTTATTTTAGATAAAAAGAAAAATTACGTGAAATGATTATAAATACAGCTTAATTTAAATGAAAATCACTTTCTAGCAGATGATCTTGTCTTCCGCTTTGTGGACGGCTCCCCATTTGCCTTTAAGCTTTTACGTTTGGTTTCCTTTTTAGGTCCATATTTCTCTTCCAACTGTGAAAAAAAGTCACCCATTCTTTTAGATCTTGCCTCCTGTTGCTTCTGAATTTCACGAGCAATGTCACTATCACTAATTTGCAACTTTTCTGATTCTATCTTCTCCTTATCCCACTTCTTTCTTCGTTTATCTTTCTTTTTTTGAGGTTCATTGAAAAATCTGGAATATTCCTCCACCTCCTCGATATCGACCATAGCTCTTACGACTTCAATTATACGTGGTTCATCATCACAACTACTGAACGGCACCATTTCCAAAATATAATCCATGCTACCTTTACCGTTAGTATAAGCCCGTTTAATGTCATACTTTTCAGTGTCGGAACCAATATACTGATTTTTAAAATTTTCGATATCAGCAGTGCTTATAGTTTTGAACAATGCCCTCCAATAATCTCCCCAGTTAGTTGATGATAAGAAGTCTTCGTCGAAACTGCCAGTTTCGTCATACACTTTTCTTTTATCTTCATCTTGAAGTATGGAATGAACGTTGCCGAGAATTTTAAATTTTTCTGTTGCCACTTCCTTCTTGCTTTCCTCGACTCGATCTGGATGTACCAGCAAGGATAGTTTGTAATAAGCTTTCTTTATTTCTTTCACGGTGGAAGTTTTCTCAATTTTTAAAATTTCATAGAAATCATCCGTATCGAAGTACTCTTTACACTTTTCCAGTAAGTCTGACATCTTTACTTATTAAATTTTATCACTTATAATTAAAAATCAACGACCTTTTCCCAAAACTAATTACAAATAAAATGAGCGGTTAAAAAGACAACAAGCGTCTTCTGCTGTCAAATCAGAAGAAACGGTTAACCTAAAAATATTAAAAACCCTAGGTTTCAAAATTTCCTGAATTTATTCAGGACAGACTCGAGTAAAATTTGTATGATAACTAATTTACTACTACTACATTCGAATATATTCTCGAATAATTTAGTGTAGAAATCTTTCAATTGCTTTGATGATTTTAGAATTTACTAATGTAAACCACGATAATGTAAAATTGTACGAAAAAATTGTGTTCTTCGTATAAAAAACTAAATTCCCCTTGTTAGCATAGGCGCAACTAGGGTCAAAAGTTTGGGGGGGCTAAAAAAATGTTTTCAAACAGATTTTTTTAAGGGGAGGGTAAAAATAACGAAAAATTCGGATATTTTGGGGGGACCAACTTGAATTTTGGGGGGCTTAGCCCCCCCCCCAAAGTTGGGCCTATGCCTGTTAGATTGGTAACATTGCTAATAAACAGCTCATTGATTGGTCCATAGTTAAACAACCCTTTTTTTAAATTTTAGCCAAAGTCAAATCGTGTGGAAGCGGCTTTAAGCTTGAAAGAAGGAAAAAAAGAAATGTTTGGTAGCGTGAGTAACTTCTCCCCAAACGCAGGGTAGGAAACACATACAAGTTCTGTTTGCTGGTAACACAAGTGGTAACACATAGTACAGAGTGAAATTTTCTGTTAGTTTATAAGAAACGTAGGGTAAAGTAAAATATAAAATTTTAAATTAAACAAAATAAAAATTTTAATATTTTTTATAAAAATAAAATTTTTTATTTTATTGGTGCTCCAGTCATGGTCGCAGAACGAACGATTCCTCCATTATTGGTCAACAAATTATTTCCCTGCCATTGAGCAATGCATTTAGAATTTGTCTTCAAATCACCTTGCAACTTTTCCCACAGTTTTTTCTTTGGATTTAAAACTGCATCTGGAGTTCCATCACCATAATTTTCTACAACAACGCGATCACCTACCACAGAACCTTCAGGTGGTATCAAAGTTTCTACTTGCTTGGGATCATCCCTACAAGAAAATGCAATATTAAAATTAAAATTTGGACTGCTTCACTGTTCTTCTTACACTGAGGCACATAAAACCATTCCATTCGATTCAACACCCCTCATTTTGGCAGGTTTTAAATTGCATAAAACTACAACCATACGATCCTTCATTTCTTCAATTGGAATGTAATTCACCAAACCACTCACAATAGTACGTGGTTCCTTTTCTCCTAAATCGATTTTTTCCACATACAAAGAATCAGCATCAGGATGTTTTGAAACTTCCACAATTTTACCAACACGAATATCCAAACGAGATGGAACAATAGCATCGTTGTTTCCAGCTGCTGGTGCATCTAAAATCAAACAAGGTAATTCATTCTGCCACTTTTTAATTTATTTTCACCTTACTTTGGCTTACTGGAGCTGGATATGCTTTTGCAATCAACTTCTTCATTTCAGAACTTTCAAAAGATTTTCTGATAGGTTCCAGTAACCTGTTAATGTAAACCTCCACTCCTGCTTTTAAATCAGCTGGATGAATAGCTTCCTTAGCAAACGCTTCTTCGATTTCGGAATAATGCTGGTAAATTAAGTCACCTCCATGTTCCTTGCTCCTCGATATAACAAACTTCTCATCTGCTTTTAAAATTGGATAAATTACGTGCTTAATAAACGACAAAACGCCGTTAGTTGTAATATTTCCAGGTTCGCAAAATGCCTTTTTAAGTTTCTTTTTGACGTTTGCAGGAGAATCCAGCAAATCAATCTTTGTGTCTTCTTCCGACGATGACATTTTGTCGCCAGTCAAACCAGGAACTACAAAAATTTTAAATATTAATTCGTGTAACGAAAAATATAAATTGAAATATGTAGGAGTATAAGACCGCGGGACTGATGTGGGTCTAAGTAAGTGTCCATTTACAACGACTGCAAGCATAATATGATGTAATAATTGGGGGTTTTGTAAACTCCGCTAATTTCGACCCACGTTAAGATGGGTCTTATTTTTAAAAGCTTTTATTTAAGGCGAAGCATCACCACGTGACTAAATATTGGTGTAAAACGTTCTTTAAAAGATTTGTTAAACATGTTTTTCAAGAAATATTTAGATATTTTTGGAATTTTAAAAATTCAGCTTCGTAGCTCAATAGAATAATCGTTTCTGTAAACTAAAGTATTACAATAATTGTCTTTATTACTACATTTGAAAAGAAATTTGACATTCCTTTTTTTGAAAATTCTGAATATTGGAATTCGAGATTTCTTTAATATACGTATTACTAAATAGAATTACCAAAAGTTGACAGTATCAAGAAACAATTATTCTATATAAAACAAATTATAGTTGAGAAAAGATCTAAAATAATCTAACAAGTAGATTTTAAATTTACTTCTTACAATAATATATTAATTTAAGATCAACTATTTACGTTTTTTAAAATTCTGGGTTTTTTAAATTCAAATTTTGGAAACATTTTTTATCAACCGCCTGAGCAGTTGGCAATACTTGCACGTCACGCTCTAATCTAAAAGAGCTCGTGTAACTTCTTACATTTCATTACCAACAAGGCATTTAACCATCAGGATCTAAAGGATTGGAGTATTTTTGGAAAGTTGGTGAGTAAAATTTTATCTTCATAAATCAAATACGGGTCTGATGATAGAAATGTTACGTGTAGAAACGTAACTAATCTTGAAATGCATTACCCGTTAAGGTGGTTCTTTGATTTTAGAATTTTTTTTGCTTATTTTTTGAATATACGTCGTATCCTAATGACGGCCCTGGTTGTTTTGTGCTTTTGTGTTAATGGATTGTAAGAAGTAAATTTAAAATCTACTTGTTAGATTATTTTAGATCTTTTCTCAACTATAATTTGTTTTATATTAATTTAAGATCAACTATTTACGTTTTTTAAAATTCTGGGTTTTTTAAATTCAAATTTTGGAAACATTTTTTAACAATTATTCTATTGAGCTACGAAGCTGAATTTATAAAATTCCAAAAATATATAAACATTTCTTGAAAAACATGTTTAACGAATCTTTTTAAAGAAGGTTTTACACCAACGTGGTGATGCTTCGCCTTAACTTGGTGTGACCGTTGTCCGTCCCTTGGACTTTTTCGAGGCCGTTTTTAACCAACTTCCCGAAGTCCTAGAGAGCTGAAATTTGGAACATAGCTTTCACTTGGAGCGAATTTTCATATATTAATTTTGTGTCCCAAAATTCCGCGAAATAAGCGAAAAATCGGGAAAAAACTGAAAATAATAAAGCGCATGCGTGGCTGCGCATTGTACAATTTTACCATACAGGGTGAAAAGTTACATTACTAAATCGCATTCGAATTTTTAAGGACCGCATTCAGGGTGAAATTTTTTGTTTTAATGATGTATACAGGGTGGAACATCAAACACACATACCAGAGGAATTCTGAGGTCCATTCCCCCCCCCATTTCGAATTTTTGAAAATTTTTTGTGTCATTCGTTTGTGTAGGTTTGTGCAAACATTTGTTTCGTTTGTGCAATCTCCGTTCGCCAGCCAGCCCCCCCCCCCTATTTCGATTTTTACATAAAATTTTATGTTAATCGTTTGTGTACGTTTGTGCATTCAAAATTTTCATTTGTGCAAATACCGTTCGCGAAATATTTACAATTTAAGTGGGGGGACTGGGGAAATGCCAGCCTCCCCCCCCCGCATCGCGAATTTTGGGTCAAATTTGGTGTCAGTCGTTTGTGCATCGTTTGTGCATTTATTATTTTCGTTTGTGCAAATATGGTTAGCGCAATGTTTGCACAAACCTACACAAACGAATGACACAAAAATTTTTCCAAAATTCGAAATGGGGGGGGGGAGAAATGGACCTGGAATTCTGATAGGATGAAGCAGGAGCTGTATTTGACAAACATGACTAAAAAATTAAATAAAAAATTAAAAATTTTTAAAAAAAACCTTTTATTTAAAATTAAAAAGGTGCACTAAAAAATAATTTTAATAAGAATAAAGAAAACTTCTTGAAAACATCAATATAAAAGCGTGGGGCTATCAATTGCTTCTTACATCTAAATAAATAGCCCCACGCTTTTATATTGATGTTTTCAAGAAGTTTTCTTTATTCTTATTAAAATTATTTTTTATTTTTTAGTGCACCTTTTTAATTTTAAATAAAAGGTTTTTTTTAAAAATTTTTTATTTTTTATTTATTTATTAAAACCTTTTATTTAACTTGGTGTGACCGTTGTCCGTCCCTTGGACTTTTTCGAGGCCGTTTTTAACCAACTTCCAGAAGTCCTAGAGAGCTGAAATTTGGAACATAGCTTTCACTTGCAGCGAATTTTCATATATTAATTTTGTGTCCCAAAATTCCGCGAAATAAGCGAAAAATCGGGAAAAAACTGAAATACTAAAGCGCATGCGTGGCTGCGCATTGTACAATTTCACCATATAGGGTGAAAAGTAACATTACTAAATCGGATTCGCATTTTTAAGGACCGCATTCAGGGTGAAATTTTTTGTTTTAACGATGCTTTAACGTTTGACACCAATTTAACCCCAAAATTCAAATAAAGAGGGAAAATAGAAAAACAAGACCACGACCCCCCCCCCAAATTACCAGTAAGAAGTTAATCGTTTGTAGAAGGAGGCAAAGCTGAAGTTCACCGATAAGAATGGAAAATGGAAACTTCCCAAAGTCCTAGAGAGCTGAAATTTGGAATATAGCTTTCACTTGCAGCGAATGTTTATACATATATTAATTTTGTGTCCCAAAATTCCGCAAAATAAGCGATAAATCGGGAAAAAAACTGAAAATAATAAATCGCATGCGTGGTTGCGCATTGTACAGTTTTACCATACAGGGTGAAAAGTTACATTACTAAATCGCATTCGCATTTTTAAGGACCGCATTCAGGGTGAAATTTTTTGTTTTAATGATGTATACAGAGTGAAGCATCAAACATCAAAAACACATACCAGAGGAATTCTGATAGGATGAAGCAGGAGCTGTATTTGACAAACATGACTAAAAAATTAAAAAAGTGCACTAAAAAATAAAAAATAATTTTAATAAGAATAAACAGAGCTTCTTGGAAACATCAATATAAAAGCGTGGGGCTATTTATTTAGAGGTAAGTAAGCAATTGATAGCCCCACGCTTTTATATTGATGTTTCCAAGAAGCTCTGTTTTTTATTATTATTAAAATTATTTTTTATTTTTTAGTGCACTTTTTTAATTTTAAATATTTTATAATCCTGGTTGTTAATCCTCGTAAGTTAAATTAGTGAGGCTAAATGAACATTAATACTTAAAAATCCGTGCTCTAGTGATCATATTATATTAAAAAAATATATGTGTCGGCTTGAGAACCTCATTTTTTTCGTAGGTTGAAAATTAACTTTTATTTGTAACAGTGCAACAAATGAATATTACCTAAGCCTGACCTGCGCGGTTTCATGAATTTAATTTTTAGGGTTTTTATTTATTTATTCATCTGATATGACAGCATAAAACACTTGTTGAATATTAATTTAACCGCGCTTTTATTTGTAATAATTTGTGAGGAAAAGAAGTTAATTTATTAGTTCAAGTGATCAAATTTAATAATTAAAAATGTCAGGCTTGCTGGAAAGGTGTAAAAAGCATTTCGATACCTACGATTTTTACAAAATTTTAAAAATTGAAAACACCTGTACTGCGGAAGAAATAAAAAAGGCTTATTACAAATTATCCTTGCTGGTACATCCAGATCGAGTGGAGGTAAGCAAGAAGGAAGTAGCAACAGAAAAATTTAAAATTCTTGGCAACATTCATTCCATACTTCAAGATGAAAATAAAAGAAAACTGTATGATAAAACCGGCCGTTTCAACGAAGACTATTTTTCGTTAATCAACTGGAGTGATTATTGGAGGGCGTTGTTCAAAACTATAAAAACTGCTGATATTGAAAATTCTAAGAATCAATATATTGGTTCAGACGACGAAAAGCATGACATCAAACGGGCTTACCTTAAAGGTAAAGGCAGCATGGATTATATTTTGGAAATGGTGCCGTTCAGTAGTTGTGATGATGAACCACATATAATCGAAGTCGTAAGAGCTATGGTTGATATCAAAGAGGTGAAGAAATATTCCAAATTTTTCAATGAACGTCAAGAAGATAAGGATAAACGAAGAAAGAAATGGGATAAAGAAAAATTAGAATCTGAGAAGTTGGAAATTGGTGATACTGATATTGCTTGTGAAATTCAGAAGCAACGGGAGGCAAGATCTAAAATTATGAAGGAATTTTTTTCACGGTTGGAAGAGAAATACGGTCCCAAGAAAGGAACCTAAGGTACTAGTACCTTAGTTGGCTAAATACAGTATGACACTTAACTAACCAAAACCCTATGTTATTAGTGGTGTCTTTTTTTTGTATATCATTTATTCATATATCACGCCCTTAAAACTAAACTAAATGTATTTATTACTTATTTTTAGTTATAGATATTCTTACTTGAAATGTTATGTAGTGTTTCTGTGTATTCTATGCTTAGTCCACAAATTTTGTTGTAGATTGTCAGTGACAAAGCTTAGTTATTATAATAATTCAAGCTTTGTTAAATACTGCCTATATTATACTGTAATAAATATATGCTATTACAAACGTTTTTGCAGAAAATTCAATCCCTACAAAATTATCTGTTTGCAAATGTTTCAAATTTCTTATGGTTATTGCAGCGTTTAGAGTGAAAGGTCGCGGTTTACTTTACAATTTAAACAGGGATAAAAATAGACTTGTAAAATCTTTCTCTTCTTGCAAGAACTACCCCTTAAAGGTGAGATTTTTATGAATGGAACAGATTCAGAGTCTGTAGATTATTATATTGACAAAGCTTTTCGTTTAAAACAGCTTCTTAAGAAAATAATGACCTGTGGTTTCAAAATGGACCTATATTAGCTTGGTTCATGGTGCAGTTCAATTTAAGCATTAATGTCAATATTATTATATTATAAATCTGCATACATCAGGACGTCCCAAATGCATCCTGAACTGCACCGCAAACCAAGCTATTATAAGAGCATTTTATTCTTTATATTGTGAAACCCATCACTATAATCAGCTGCATGAAGATTAGAAACAGGATATCTAAGAATTTAAGGTTTGTATAGCTCCAACAAAAAGCAAAATTCATATAAAATTAATACTGACCCATGGGATTCATCAAGTGAGCTCTTTTTTCATAGCCAAGTTTTGGTAAATACTTTTCAGCAAAAATGAATATTTTCCTTTGATCGACACCCCCAAATTGTGCATCCACTTTTAAATATTCTTCATCCAATGCTTGCAAACCTTCAAATAAATACAAATGTAAAATAATTTCAAATTTTATGGAAGAAAATTATTACCGGGGTACAAAAATCCACTGAGAAGTGGATCCTCAAGCTGCTTGACAACTTCTGCTGCAGCTTTTCTTGCATCATGAGCACTTGTAAGTGAAGACAATTTATACACGTCAAAAGTATATTCTCTAGATAACTCAAAATCTGTACCCTTAATAAATTTTAGTTTATCAAGAGACACGCCAATAGATTTCAGCATACTTTTAATCACATGTTCATAATACTGTACTCTCAATTCGAGCAAATTCCAAGGCGTTTTATTGGTATCTAAAGCAGCATGCAAATCGGCAAATAAAATTGTAACCTCGACCCCAGCTCGCAAAAAGTCAGCAAGTTTGGTCATGGGCACAAAATAGGCAATGTGGGGTCTTCCTGTGGTTGCAGTACCCCAATACAATTTCAAATCTCGCTCTTTTAGTATACTTTTAATTTTATCTTCACCCAGCACTTCCTGAAGATTTCTGCTTATCAAGTTGTATTTTTCCTCGACCGATAGTGCCATTTTTGAGGTTTTATTGTTACCTGAAATAATGAAATATTCGTAAGTTTTGCTGATGAAATTATTTTTAAATATACAGCATATGGTACTTAACCTAAAAAATTGTGCAGAAGTTAGGAAAAATACATAACGAAAGTGTTGGTTTTACAAAAAATTCAAATTAGAAGTTATTTATTACCTTTTTAATGTAATTCAAGAAAACTTTTTATGGAAAATATTTAAAAAAATCGATCAAAGCACACCGTGACTACAGCACCTTATGACAGAACCGGTTTTTGTCAAGTGTCACATCCACATGTCACATAAAAAAATTTGGCAGTGGGCATGTGGGGTAGGGGAATACTTGGATAAAGTTGATGTAAAGATTGTCATTTTCTATGGGAAGTACCAAGAAAATATTAAATTAAAAATTGTATTTTTACCTATGATTTTTACTAAATAATTTATTTTTTATTTTTTATCCATTACATGTTTGATGTGGTTGTCCAGTTCAGCCCCATTTGATAGAGAGAGTGACGGCAATATGTATCTGATTTGTGATCGACTACGATATTTTTGTTTATCTATGTGGACTACACATCAGGCACACGTAGGAGCAGGGGGCCAGAGATCCATTAACCAATAACTCCCATCATGGTAAGCCAATTCTAATTTTTTTATCAGTGAGTCAGTAAGAACTTTTTCACTTTCTTGTTCGGTAATTGGAACAAGATGTTGGTATAGGTTGGTACTAAACCAAGCTGTGAGCCAACGACTTATCGCGCTGAATCACAAACTCAAATAAATAAATAACATGATAGGCAAGTGCGGAGCACCAGTGCTCAGGTCCATAATAATGTCCTTTGTGTAATGTCCAAGACCAATAATCACTCCCCAATCAACGCAGTATAATATCTAATAATAACTTTTATCCTTTTAATCCATATGCGAATTATGAGATTAAAATTTTAAAGTTAATAAACAAAATTATTATATAAGGAAAACAATTTATACGATTGTAAATTAAAATTTAAAATGTCGCTTTCGGACAAAATTATTTCTTTGTATCCACTCTCGAGTTACAAAATTTTGATGAAATCTGTAATGTATGAAAAAGATGCAAGTGTAAACGCGCGTTTTCAGCGCTTGAAGGATGAATATGAAAGTATCGGAATGAGAAGATCCGTGGAAGCAGTCATCGTAACGCATGAACATAATTTGCCACATATTTTGTTACTGATGTTAGGAGTTAATTTTACTAAATTGCCGGGAGGAGAATTAAATCCTGGAGAAGATGAAGTGGAAGGTTTGAAGCGTATATTGAACGAAACTTTTGGAGAAGAAAATAGAGTTCAATGTAATTGGGTTATAGATGATGTTATTGGGAACTGGTGGAGACCAAACGCTGACGCTGCCATTTATCCATATTGTCCGGCTCACGTTAATAAACCAAAAGAACACAAAAAATTGTTTCTTGTTCAATTGGAACAAAATTCCGTATTTGTTGTTCCAAAAAATTATAAATTAGTGGCAGCTCCTGTACATGAATTGTTTGAAAACTCTAAAAAATTTGGACAAATTATTGCTAGTTTACCTCTAATGTTGTGCAAATTTCAATTTAATTATTATTAAAACAATTTTTCATGTCGGGTTTTTAAAAATATAATAAATAAATAAAGTAATAAAAACATTTATGTTTTCATATTATTAATGATTGTTTTTAACGTTTTTTTAGAATAACAGTTTGGACAGGAACGGATGTGGCCACCAGGAAATTTCCGGTGGTCCGTCGGTTTTCTTTTATAGCGTTTACTAACAACATTACGTCCAAAATGGAATTCGAAGAAAAATGGAGGGTCAAAAGTTGTGGGGGGGGGGGGGCTAAAAAAAAGTCTTTTTTTTCTCGTTTTTATTCGCGGAGAGGGGGGGGTAAGTGAAAGCAATTTCCCTTGAAAATTTTTCTCCCGAGGACGCAGTTTCGCCCGAAATTTTAATATGTTTCTCATCATGACCTTTTGTTTGCCGGCCATCAATTTCCCTGTAGATTTTTGATAGCCTATCCGCCACTGATGGTTTTGGATGAAATTAATCGAAATATTGTAGCTACAATTCTGAAAATTTGTTTGGATTTTGGACGACATACCCAGTGATTTTCCCTCTTGAAGAATGTTTGCAAAGAAGAAATGACCGGAATAAAATTTTTTTAGATTTGATCGAATTCACTTGTTCCGTGAAATTTTATTCGCGTTAGTAGAGGCACTTCCAAACGTAGCTCTAACTTGTGTAGCTGTCTGCGCAGAACATGAAAAATGGTATACTGCGCAATAATTTTACGGTTTTATTTGTCCTTCGTAGATTCGTAGATTATTGCCGAAGTCTTCTAAAATTTTGAAGTTTAATTTGTATTAATAGCAATGTATTTAAAAAATCTGTATAAATTTAAAATTTGCGTACCATATTTTAGCAATAAAACAGTGTGTTAGTGTGTTGAAAGTGTAATTTAGTTTAATTTTAGTGCGAAAATTGTAATAAATCGTGTAAATTTTATACAGCAACTTGCATTTTTACGAAGTAGCAGATGCTTTACTTTTAAATGTCGATATTTTTGTTGTAAAAACTTTAAATTATGAGTAATAACGGTGAAGATGAGAAACCAGAACCTGGTAAAACTTTTCCACTTGATTTGGCTGCTAAAATGAGCGTTAAAACACTTGATTGTAAAAATCCAGTGTTGATGGCAGGACAACATTTAAGGAACGTACGAGTTTTAACTCCTGGACAAACATCCGTGGTTACACCTACAATCATAGCAACTGGGATTGTTCCGCAGGCGGTCATAAAGCAGTGTAAGTTTCAAACTCATTTGTGATATGAAGAATTACGAAAATTTGTTGTAGGTGAGGTTAACCGTTCTCAAGTTTCGAGTATAATAAATGCAACGCAAGCCCAATCGCAAGGAGGTGCCAGCATAACAATACAGCGTCCTGCACAGATTGCTATAGCTACATCTTTACCTGTACCTTCCACAACATTAACCGCAGTTGGTCAGAACACTTATCACGTTCCAAGAGGTCCAGCCGTAGTTGCAAATTTAGCTGCTCCACGCAGCAACGTTTCTTCTTCCATTAGGGCTCCAATGGTAGTTACAGCACAAACAAACGTACAGGTTAGTGTTTAATATTCTTGCACTAACCTTAAATAATTGTTAGACTTGTCAATTTCTTGAACAATTTTATGTTTTTAATTTTTAAATTCAGTAGTTGTTGTTTTGTTAATCCCAAATATTTTACTTGTCAAATTACCAATTGTCATAATTGTTGATTTTTAAATTTAGCAGACTCAAAATTTTGTAAGACCTCCTCGTACCCCTAGTCCTGCACAGGGTACTGCTTGGTTGACGACAAATTCGACGAATGGTTCGCAAATCAAAGGAGCTCCAACAGTTTTGAGTTCGCCTGTTCGAGGAGCATCTGTAACAGGCGCCCTTGGCAAACCACAATTATTAACTAAATCACAAAGTGTTGCACAAAACGTGTCTACCATTAGACCATCCACTACGATTTTACATTCAGCCATCACAATTGGTCAAGGACAACAGGTAAAACAATGATTTGTGGCGCTTTTAAGCAGTGAAATAATTGTTTTATTTGTTTGCAGATTCATCCATTTAAACCTGGACAATCTGCTACAGGTATTCAAGCAATTGGTAATACGGTTACTTTAACACAAGTTCTTCCATCTCGTAGTCAGACTTTGGTGTACAGTGCTGGTGGCAACGGAACTCAGTTTACTACTGCACCTCGTTTAGCTGTTAGCACAACAATGCAAAATCGACAATTACCATCTTCAAAGCCTGTCGTGAGTTTTATTTCCTACAATTTATATCATTAAATTATTTTATAGTTAATAAAAAATTTATATACTTAATTACTTATAAAAATAGGGAACTGAGATAATTACAATTTTTGCCAGTGAAGTATGACCAAGATTTCCTTTATTGAACATTTTTCACTGAAATTATTTTAAGAATTATATTATGTTTGTGAAAGTAATTAAGTAATTACTCATTAGACACAAATGCAGAATAATTCAGAAAGTACTTTGTCCAAGATTTGTGATGTAATACTCAGTAGGGGGTTGAAAGAAATGTGATGCAGTGATACAAAGGGGCAGGGAGGGGTCAAAAATGCTAATGCTCACATTTTTTTTTACTTTATCGGCCATTGCAGCCAAATTTACGAATTTTGAAACCCCTAAAATTCCCCATATTACGCACATCTAGATGAAGGAGGAGATAAGCGGACTCCTTTATCTCTTATTTTTAACTATGCAAAAAAAGTACCTATATAATAATATTCACATGGGATTTATCGTACCTAAGACAGCCCTGCAAGCAGGTGCAAAAACTATGCTCTTACTTTTAACCAACATATTCCACCCCCTAATTTTCAAATGTTTCCAACAACTTTATGTTACTCCTCCCCCCCTTGAAAAAAAATCTAATCTTTGCACCTTCCCTCTTTATTTCATAAAATAACACACATTTTTAAACAGTAACAAATGCATTAATACAATCCTACTTAATAAAAACCAGCTTATAATGTAGATCAATTTTCTACTTTGTTTTCTATAATACATCATTTTCTTATAAGTTCAATAGTTTTTGCTGCTCAAACGCTGCTGTTTGGCACTAAAACCGCCACAATAATTAACATAGGCTGAATAGCCACCTTAAATCCTTATTTGACTTGGCCAAATTAATAAAATAAAAACTGTTTTGCCTTTCCGGGAGTAAAGTGGTCAATTTACTCCCAGTTTTGCGGGAGCAAAGTGCCACTTTTCTTAGGAGCGGGAGGAAAAGTAAAACAGTGGGAGGAAAAGTAAAAACTTAACTTAAGTTGGGATTACTTAATCAACACTTCGTTAAATAATAATCAGGGCAGTATTTCATTAATGTCATGTACAGATCTGGCTTTAAGCTGTATGGTTTGGTAATTATCGCTTATTGTAACAAATATTTGCTTTGAATTTCGTAATTGGCTTTCGGAAAGGCAAAAAATAGTATATTCGCGCTCGGGATTAAAGTGACTTTTCGTCCTTCGGGTAATTTTTCCCCTCGGCTGCGCCTCGTGTAAAAAACCTTTACCCTCATGACGAAAAGTGGCACTTTACTCCCTCGGTGTATAATATACTATTTTTTTAACAACAAAATTTCGCTCCTCTGCGCCAGTTCGCGGCTTCCAGTTTGGAAATATCTGCCTTACTTGGTTGTAGATATTCTTTTTTATTTTCAACCAACCTTTTTCAAATTGGTTAGAGGCTGGCCATAAACCACATAGTGCATTTTCCGTACAATTTTTAATCCCCCCTTCTACTATGTAACACCATGTATAGATATTTAAAACCCCCCCTCCTATCCTGCTTGTTTTGTGTTGTTTGGCTATACTAGCCCATATCTTCGTATTCTGAACCAGATATTTATGTTTATTCTGTCCTAGAAACTTGCATGTATGACGCAGCCGCGTATACGGTAATTACGTCAATACAAATATCAGATCTTTTACAGCTTTCCCAGTAGTGTGTGTGGCGTGACTAGGAATCAATCAGGACTTCCAGTATATGGTTAATGCCACACTAACTGGTTAATGTTCAAAATAATAGAATGATAAATAACAGCAGCTTTTTAATTGATTAAATTTGTTTAAACTTTTATTCAAATTTTCAAAATTTTCCACCCATAATATTACCTATAAACGAAAAAATACTGCGATTGATTTAAAACAGGAGGAAAATAATGCGCAATTTTCGTATATATAAATCTCACCCCCTTCAAATAACACCTAGTTCAGGAACTTTAGCATTTCACTTTGAAGAAAGAGTTAAAAAGAATTTCTACATCTCTAAAATGAAGATTAGAGTTTGGGAATCCGCAAATCCAAATTGCAATCCTAAGAAAATAACTTGTCATAATATATTATTACTATTACCTCCTGTTGCTGGATTGTCCAAAAGAACTACTTGCTTCAACTGCTCCCTCCACCCAAGTAACATTTCAATCCTGGTAATTGCCTGCCATTACCAAGATTGAAATGTTATTTGGGCACAGTTCCTACGCTTCTGCCGCATGCCGCGGCGCCTATTTGCCCCCCCCCCATGGTTTATGCGCCTGGAGCAATTTGCTCCACGGTAATTTTAAATACCTTTTTAAAATGTGTCCTAATTTAGTTGTTGTTCTTCTTAGTCATCATCATCATAGACTTTTCCATTCCTGTCGGAATATTGCCACTTCTATTGAAGTCTTTACAATCCATTTCACGAAGTGAATTAATCCTCTCTTTTGCTACTCTTTTTACTACAACTTTTCACCACAGCTTGTGGATGTCCACCGGAAGGCCGGGCTAAGAAATTCTGCGAAGTCCGCGACTTGAACCCAGAATTTCCGCTCCGTAACTCAACCAGCGATCACATCACTCCACACCGTAGTCTTGTTCTTAGTATTTTTGTTAAATTAAGTTTTGTTAAGTTTTATTAAAACTTACTAAACACTGTCTAGGGACCAAATAATTTGATTATCAATATTTGTTAACGCACATTGCACAGTTCACAACATAATATTGCTAATTTATAATAATTTTAAATTAGGCTCAACTAACGACAGCTCGACTAGCAGTACCGATTAGTGTGACTCAAGCTGGTCAAACGCGCCTGGTTACCCCTCAAGGCACAGTTCTAACGACAGGCGCGCGAATTTCCAATGTTACAAATTCTCAGCAACCCACAATAATTGGAACTGCACCTGCTCGAATCGTTTCTACTACACAATCAAATGTAACATTGGGTAGATTGTCGGTTAGCGTTGGAGCTAATCAGGTTCAAGCCAGTAACACAAATGTACTGGGACAAGCTAGAATTTCAACTCTGTCTTTACACCCCGTGGTTGCTGTTGCAAATAACAATCAAACGAGAGCAATACAAGCACAAGGAGCTAAAGTTATCACACAAACCATGCCAGGTACTTTTAAAAACTGGTCCTCTTTTATAACAATTTTATTTACCCTCATTTTATTTTAGGAAATACTTTGCATATACCTCAGATATCTCAAATACCTGCAGTTATTAAACCTGCACCTGCAATCACAACGTCATCACGCACCAGTAAGTACACAATTGTTGGGTTTTTAATTAAGGAAAATGTTGTTGCCTTGCTTTAATATTTACATTCCAGTGATAAGTTATCGACACTAATGCTAATGATTAATATATTTGAATTAGGTATAAAGTTTCACATTCTTTTATTGTTATTCAAATATTGAAGAAGTTTATTTATTTACGGAATTAAAGTAGGTAAATCAAAAATTGCAAGTTAATGCATTTCCATTTTTTTAAGATCTCTAAAATAAACTTACTCAAAGCTAAATAATTCTTTTTTATTTGAAGTAAATCTTCAACCAGCTAGTATGGTGACACAACGTCCAATATCGACTGGCACATCACAGGCTATTTCAATTTCAAAAGTTTTTTCTCAACAAATCGAAAACCAACAACCAACTACTAATATATATATTCATGCACCGATAGCTTCAGTACCTAGGAAAACATCACCAGGTATTTCATTTAGCATCATTCACTCAATTTCCAAATTCAGTTTTTTAACGCATGTTTTTATTTTTACACAAAAATATCTTGTGAATCAATGCTTTTGCTTGCATAGGTCCAATTGCAGTAACTCAATCGACGACAACAGTGTCAAGTACTTCATCAATTTCTACTTACTCATTAGCCAGTGGTACATATTTTTACGACGCCACTTATTCAGTGGCTCGCCCTTTCAATCAACAATCGTCATTTGCTGCAGTTCCACAGTCCACCAATCAGCAAATACGATCGACTTCACTAAACGCCCAAGTTCATAGTAATAATTTACTTTAAAATACCTACAACGCCTTTTTGTAACAAAATTATTTATTTTTAATCAGATATCGTCGCAAATCAGCCGATGCGTTTCAATCCCGTCATGGTGGTAGAACAAAATCGTTTACCTCAATTTTCTCAGCAACAGCAGCAACAACAAGAATTGCAAGATTCGGCACAACACATTGTAACTTCAAATGCCAAGATTACTTCTTCGCCGAGGCCCAGCATCTTGAGGAAAAGGGATCACGATGGTACATTGAAAGCTGCTAAAAATTTAGCACCGCAATTGGGAATTTTACCCATACAAACTCAACCACCGATTTCTCCTCCATCTAGGCCAGATTCTGGTGAAAATGGTAACAGTTCAGGTATTTAACTATACCAGTTCATATTTACTTGGATAACTAAAAAATTTACTCGGTAGCTGGAAGCACAACTTTGTCTGCAACATCAAGTCCCGGCATTGCAGAGACAAACGAAGATAGTTTACCCCACCTCCCATTAAATGTAATAAAGGAAGAAGAAGAGAGTGTACGTCCTCCGCTTGGAATAAGTCCAAGAAAGAAACCTAGAAAGCAACAATTGTAAGGCATTTATTTTGATTTTTTAAGTTTTCAAACTCAGTTTTCGAAATTTTATTGTTAGTATAACAAATATAATAATAAATACAACAGTCGTGTTTTTTCCAGAATGGGAAACGACATCGATGATCAGTTTAACGAAGATATGCAGTTTTTGAGTGAATCGAATATTAAAAAAGATGTCGAATCTGACGGTAATCAATCTGATACTGTGCAAGATGACCCTCCGGACAATCACCGCATCGTGCATAAACCTACAACTCCCAGTTTGCTCAACAGCTATAAGCAAACCTGGAAAGCCACTCATAATCATTACTTAAGATATGCAGATGTTAGACCTAAAGATGAAAGACGACCGACTATTATGGACTTGTCGAATCAAAATGGGGTGATGGATAAAATTAACGGTTGGAAAGTTTATCACTTGTCTACTCAAATGGAGGACCTTGTAAGTATTCGTTATTAAAATCGAATTATGGTGGTTTATGCATTCGTAAAATTGTAGGCTGATCAAGAACAAAATGTTTATAATCAATTGAGGACATTGTTGAAAGAAACTGAAGCGGAAGAGGGTAACGGGTGCGATAAAGATGTGAATCGAATCAACGAGTTAATTAAGGTAATAGTTTATTAAATTGTAACAAATTTGTTTATCAGTATTTTGAATTTGTAGGGAAACATGCAACGCATTAAAATAATTAACGATGGGATGTTAGAAGCTAAAAGTCAAATTATGAAAATATTTGATCATAAACATTACGTTGTTGACATAATAAATCATTGTGCAAGTAAACGAAGTTTTAAAAAGCGTGACAAATCTTAAACCATAATTTTGTTTTACTTTAGTTTTTAAGATAATGACACAAAATAGTTATAAATTTATAATGATGTAAAAAAGTTTTTAGTTTAAATTATTTTTTAACTTTTGTAATTGTTTTGTGTCCAATGAAGAATTTTTGTTGTTTTGTTTCGTGGTTGAAAATTTTTTTATTGAATGTTTATCATTTTTGTCAAAACTAATGATTGTTTAAATTTCCTTGGATGATTTATTACTTTTTTTGTTTCACCTTTATTTGAAAAGATAGAAATGAAAGTTATTAGTAATATTATTTATGTTGACTTTAATTGTAAATTGGTTGAAAAAATAATTTTAAATAGTTAATATATTTCTGAGAATTTATAAAACTTTAATAAGTACAATATTTTATTTAAAATTGTGTTTTATTTAAAAGAGACAAAGTAAAAGAGAGAATTTCGGCCGCCTTCACCTCCTATAAGTGTCTGATGTGGTTGTTCTGCGACACAGGGTGGAGGGACAGTGGGAATCTGTTAATCCATTCATGCGCGTCGCCACTTGTTAGATAGTATGTGATAAATCCCTTTTAGATAGGATTTCGATAAAACCCGTTTTTAGTGCTCACCCGGTAGTGGCCCTAGCTAAATCTTCAGGTGGTGCAAGATCTCATTTTGAGGCCCCCCTATAAATATTTTCACTACCCCTACAACAATGGCTTTCAATCTCTGACACATAGGGAGGAAGAGGTCGCGATTTTTTTTGAAATATTACCTATTTTATATAGAGGAATATTGCACCTGAGACCTTTATATTATAACGTTTTGGACGTTTGAAGGTACATTTTGCAAACCTTTAAATATAGCCAAGCAGTTGTAATTTTATATTGGACAACGAATGACACCGTTCACTATATTTTGAATTTCAAGTAATACATTAATAGTTATCGTATGTTTTTTTACTACTTTTATTCCAAAATGCAAATTTATTTTGCCCACCCCTGTATGTAATAGAAAACAAATTAGCATGAAAAATTAATATTGTTTATTAGTAGATACTAATAAATTTACATGCATAATTTTATGATCTAACAACTTTTATTTGATAACTTTTTGTATAAAATATTTAGGAGAGCTGAAAACTAGGAAAATTTGATTTGATGTTGAAGTTCTATGATCAAAATTAGCGGATTTGGTACATAAAATTAAGAGATTAATATTTTAAATGACAATATCTTCTAAACGGGCAAACATTTCCGCGAGAAATTGATAACACGACATAGATGTTTAGGTAAAAGTACGAAAGGTCCGAATTTCACAGGTGTCAATTTTATAAAACGCTCGAAAAGTTCAAGTTAAGACCTTAAAATCGTTATTTTACCTATAAATTTATTGAATTCTGCTAATGTAATGTGAGATATTTTTAATATTACCAATTAAAAAAATTTACTATATATAAATATTAATTTGAAAAACAATTTTTCAAATAATTGTAATGTGCACCGGTTGCCGACCGCTAATTTAAAACGCACATTTAAAGTAAATGTACGCAGGTGTAAGAGACACTTCCTTAGCTTGACATTTTTTAGACGCAGCAGCCATTTGTAATTTTTGAGGTTAGTTTACAGAACTTGCATTCCGTTTTTTTTATGCTGAAAATTGATTCTTTAACTCTGATAAACTATGGCCGATGATGAATATGATGTGGATGACGTTGGAGATGATTTCAACGATGATGTGGAAGACGATAACATCGACGATCTGGAACAGGCCGACGCTGAAGATAAATTGGATATCTTAACCCCTCAACAACAAGGTGCTGCTGTACCAAAAAATAAACGTATAACGACAAAATATATGACCAAGTACGAAAGAGCCCGAGTTTTAGGAACACGAGCTCTACAAATTTCAATGGGAGCTCCCGTGATGGTAGAATTGGATGGTGAAACGGACCCTCTGCAAATTGCGATGAAAGAACTCAAGGCAAGAAAAATTCCTATCACTATTAGGCGATATTTACCAGATAATTCTTATGAAGATTGGGGAATTGACGAGTTGATAATTATTGATCATTAAGAATAGTTTCGTTAAAATTATTATTTACACCTAAGTTGTTTGTTTTTATAATGAAATTATTTTTATAAATTAATAATAGTTAGTAGTGAAGTGTATTTTTTATATGGCTTTGGTATGCCACTTTTAAAAGCACATATTTGTTTAAAATGTAACCAGCAGCAGAAATCTAAATTTTTTGTTCACCTAAACTTGATAGTCTCAAATATTTTTACCATACATTGTAATGCCTCTGACTGAAATTCTTATTCATGCCCGCGGGCATAAATGTTACCATTTGTTGTGATTTGTGTAAACAAAATTTTTTTATTCACTTTCTTACGCCAACTCCAATTTTGAGTACGTGTTGGTGCTAGCTAATTATTAAGGAGTGCAAAGGGTTAAAATGCTGAATAGAAAATTAAAAATATAAAAATTTAATAATTAATTTGGTAAGATTTAAATAGTTATTGGTGCATTCACAAATTAATGTTAAAAATTTTAATGCCATTAAATTTTGTAAATACTTTTGTAATTTAGTGCTAATAAAATTTAAGAAACAAATTTTTTTATATTATGATCAATTTTTTTTTAACAAATAATTTAGGAATGCTTGGTTCAGGAAGCGTTCCAGAGATCCTATAATTTCATCATCTAATTTAAGCTTTAAATATGGATACTTTAAATTCCAGCGTTCCAAACTGGGAGGCATGAAAAGTTTAACAGAAATGTAATTTGTACATTTTTTGCAATTTAAAAATGTGTGTATTATTTTATGAAATCAAGGGAGGCACTAAAAATAGATTTTTTTTAAGGGAGATAGGTGTAGTAACATGAAGTTTGAAAACAACTATATGTAAAATTTTTACTATTTTTGAGTAAATATAATAAATTGAAGAGTTTCGAAATTTTCAACAAAATTTTTATTTCTTCCCCCCCTCAAAAATTAGCACTTTGCGACTAGAATTTTTTCATTATTTTTGGAGTATTCACAGGTTTAATATTAATTATAATATAATTAAAGAGTTTTATAATTATTAAAGAAAATATTTATTTCTTACCCCCCTCAAAAATTCCCAATTGCGACTAGAATTTTTTCACTATTTTTGGAGTATTCACAGGTTTAATATTAATATAATAATAAATTAAAGAATTTTAAAACTATTAAACAAAATATTTATTTTATTCCTCTCAAAAATTGCCCCTTTGCGACTAGAATTTCTTTATTATTTTTGAAGTATTGAGAGGTTTAATATAATAATAATTATTACTCTTCCCCAAATTTACCCCTTAGCGCAACGATTTCCAAACTGGGATGCGCGGACTTGCGAAAAGTTGAACAGATATGTAACTAGAAAATACAAAAAAATTGTATACATTCTGTGTGTACTCATGTATTTGGTATTATATTATGAAATAAAGGGGGGAGGCGCCAAAATTTATTTTATTATTTTTAAAGGGGGGGGGCGTAACAACATAAAGATTGAAATCATTGCTTTAATGTTTAATTAGTCGATATTATATAAATATCTATATTTTCGAGTTTTAATTTTTATTTCATGTATTTGCCTTCGGTTTCGGCGGCCTTTATAATTCGACGCCTACGAACGGCGTACACAACATGGTCCCTAAACATGAACCTTTGAAAATAAAATAAAAAAAATTTGTAACTTAAGAGATCCGTGCCCCTCAATAAAAAAATAAGTGGATATCGTTAATCAATTCACGATAAATTCAGAATTTATGCCCTTACTCAGGTTCTAAATCCACCACTAGATGGCCTGCTTCTTATTAACTGAACTACTAATTTGTGGGGCATCCTGTATATTTATTACGAAACAAAGAAATGCGTGATCTGCCTGATTGTGGTTCTGATCTAAGGTTTTGATGTACTTGTGCATGTAAATAAAGTGAGTTTATAAACATTTAATTGCAAATTAGTTCATTTCGCCTAAATTAAACGCATCTTTTTCATTAGCTGCCCTCATTAGTTTCGCTTCGTTTAGTTGTGTCATTTATTTACTGGAAGTGCTTGAATATTTTGAAATGGCTAACGACATCGAAATTGGTGAATTGTGTCGTTTGTGTCTAGCCAAAGAAGACGTTAACCGACCCATCTTCGAGGGAAAAGGAAATGCTGGGCAAACATACCACAAAATATTTACGTGCTTACCAGTAACGGTAAGTTGGAAGTAAATTTATACCCCTTTTTTTATATTGAACTTTTTCAAGCTGTAAATAATTCTGTTTTCGTTTCACTATCACACAGCTATCTTACAATGATAGCTTACCAAAGTCGATATGCACTCACTGCTTGCAAAAATTGGATACTTTGTATGATTTGTGGAACATGTCGGTCAATTCTGAAAGGCAGTTATTGCGATGGTTCAGTCAAAATAAATTGAATAAGTCTGAAAACCAAAATTCAAAAACTGTAAGTTTGAAATCCGAAACCGTAAACGTTTTTGAAGATCCACAGGCCATTGTAAACATGATAGCAGAACGTGAAGAAAATGAAATGTCTTCGGAAGAAACTGGTTTTAAATATGGAGGGGTGAGAATCAAAACATAATTTTTATGCGATTTTAATTATACTTTTTTAACAGCCTTCTTATGCTAACGATTCGTCATCAACTTCAAGTGAGCCAATCAGTGGAAAGCAACGCAAGAGGTTCAGAAAACATAAACGAGCTAATCAGGTTGGTTTCTAAAATATTTTAAAGTGAGTGTATCAGTATTCGGCCATTATAATTATTGAAGTAAAACTACGATCTTTCTAATTATAAATTCTGTTTTCCAGAATTTTTTCCCTGCTTATGGGTAGTTATGCTGTTAGGAGAAATCTTTGTGATAGCTTATTTTTATTTTTGATTATAATAATTTCCATTGAAATGGAAGTATTCAGGGGCGGACTACCATCAACATTTTGGTGCCGAAAACTTTTAATCAGGCTTCTTATGGTGATAGCCTTTAGCTATTTTTCAAAATAGGAATACACCATTTAGGCCAGTGCAATTAGTGCAGATCATGGGGGTCGCGATTCTAATTATTCTGGTAGTTTCAATTATTAAGAGTTTGGAATTCATTAGAATAAAATTTTTAAATTGGTGAAAAACTTTGTATAATGCTGGCCCGACTCCTGGTCACTCATTTGATAAAAGTCAATGTTCACAATATAATATCATTATTTTTACGGTTTAAATTCTACAGTTCCTTAAGACTTCTCCCAGATGCGGTCCTAAATATGAAGGTGGTAATGATTTGAGCGTTATTAAAAATGCAAGAGGTAAAGCCGTTTCAAAGGAACAAAGACTGGTAGCTTATAACGTCTACACGCAATTTGTAAATAAAGAACACTCAAAATCAAAAAGTGTATCTTTAACAGCAGCAAGTGTAGGCTTTTCGGAGAAAACCGTTTGGCTTATTGTCAAAGAAATGGAAGAAACTGGAACGTTAACTTCTCCATCTAAAACGAGAAACCGTAGCAGCATGTTTGATAAATTGAATGATCAGCAACGTGAAACATTTTGCCAAATTGTTGAACAACAGAAAAATGCTTCACCTGACCAAATTTTACTTGTAAGTATGAAGTTTTTGTTGAAAATGATATACTGTTATTTGTATTTGTAAATATTAGGTTCTACAAGAAAATGGAACACTGCCACCTATGTCAAAATCGAGTTTATTTAGACTTAAGCTGAAATTTGGTTTAACTTAAGTAAGTTACCAATTAACTGTACCAATTTTTGGTACAATTCGACTCTGACATACTTGTTAAATTTTATTTTTATGTATAAAAATGTAAGATTAAAAATGACCATTAATTAATATTGTCTCATTAGATGAGCCTACTTCAGAGGTTTTTTTTCCTTAAATTAATAAGATGAACCACTTTGACGAATTTTAATAGATGTAAGTAATGACCTTATGTAAAACTACAAAAACCAATTTTAAAATTATTCCTTCAATTATATTTTTAATATTTTCATCTAAATGTTCCATTAGGGCAATTTCCATTTGCCATTTCTAAGATTCCAAAATGGTACAACGAATTGCATTTTTATTTTCTTAATAAGTAAGCTGTAAATTGAAAAATTTCCGTTACGATGGAATGCCTTAACATTTACATACACTTGGGTGCAAGTAAATCGACCCACTTCACATTTTTAGACTTGGAATGCATTTCTTTTATAAATTGGACATGATTTTTTTTTAAATATATTTAAAAAATATTTTTGTAAATCTAATATCTAAAAAAATGCATTCAAAATCCAATGTGTAAAGTGGGTCGATTGATTTGCACCCAAGTATGTTATATTTCTGATCATTTCACTTAAAATGTTGTTTTTAACTAGTACCTTATTTTCTATACCTTCATAAATAAAGTTTGACAAATTTTATTAATTTAATCCAATATAGTGCGATAAAGAGGCGCTTTTGTGCATTGGTATTTGTTCATACTTATACAAATAGTTTAAGTATGCTTTTCAGAAACAAGTAAACTTAAAACATCTGATGATAGCAATACACCAGGCTAAGGAAGAAGTACAATCTTCAAATTCAGATTCTCAAAACCTTCTTTCTTAGCACGGCAGAATAAGCAATTGCTAAAAACTGATGAGAGAAAATTTGATTTTTATTGTTTTCTTAATTTGTTAAATTATAATTATATAAAATAATTGTTTAATTTTTTCCTTTACAGAATAAATCTTGTAAACTTTTTGTAATAATTGTTGTAAACATTTTAAAAATAAGTAACAAACTTTAAGAAGTGTGTAAATGTCACCTTATTTGATTATTTTTACAGCAGCGAATTTACCTATGGTTTATCAGTTTCAATTATTTGAATGCGTTCTTGCACTGTGTACAATTCTACGATAAGGATAATAACTAACCAATAATAGAGGCTGTTTTGCTTAAGTAACCAATGGCGGTGCTTATGTGCGATGATCTAACACTAAAGTTTCGTAGCAAAAAGACGTAATATTACATCTGTCAAGTACTGATCACCAGGGCCGCCGCTAGGGGTACTTCCGCCCGTGTGCAAAGTTTAATTTGGCCGCCTTTGTAGCGAATTTTTTTCAGTTTTTTAATACAATTTCTTAAATTTCTACTACTTATTCCCTGCCGTAAAGTAAATGACCTTTTCTAAACTCCTATTTTTGGGGTTTTGGCCGCCTCTAATTTTGGCCGCCCGTGTGTTTTGCACACTGTGAACAATAGGGCGCGGCGCCCCTGCTGATCACTTATTCAATAAAACTGGATGTAAAAAGGATTCCATTTTTATATTTTTGAGAAGAGAAATCTCAACTCAATACTGTATTTGTGAGATATTGAATGCAGAGCAACGCGAAACATTTCGCCAAATTATTCAACAACAAATGAGCTTTTCTAGAGACACTGTTACTAGTCGGTATTAATTTTTCTTGAAGTCGCGTATACTGGTTTTTTATATTTAAAAATGTAACATTACCACCTATATGTTTGTTAAGTTTATGTAAACTGCAAGGGCAGATCAGGCAACTTTTTCAAGGGTGGGGGGGGGGAGATTTCTTAGATTGAAAAGAAAAATACACAAATTGATCCTTTTTTCCAATTTTGTTTTCCAACTTCGACCTTTTGGGCTGCAATAAATTCAAATCCACCGTTTTTGTAAAATCCGATAAAATTTTCCATGTCCTTTTTTTCATTGTTTATGACGTATTTTGATGCGTAAAATGCGAAAAACTGGTTTTTAGCTGGTGGAAGCGCTGTAATTTGCAATCAGTACTTGAAATTTATACAATTTTAATACAGAATATTAAATATTACTAATAACTATATCATGACATATTTGAAATTTTAATTCATTGTGCGTTTTTGATATAGAATCTCTAATTAACGTAATCAAAATATTAATCCGTTATCAAAACCGATTAAAAATTATGTAATGACCTTCAGAAGATCCGCCTTTCCGTTAAAAAAAATAATTGCTATATCGATAACCAAATTTGAGCTGTAAATGAAGTTTTAAAACAGTCCTTAAAATCGCACCTTAATTTTTCTAAGGGGGCAATCGCCCCCCACCTGACTGAATTTAAAAATTTTGGTATTCAATGGACGCAGAATTTGATGTTCTACAACTTTTATTTTTGAGTTTTTCTGTTAAGAGTACCCATTTCCAAGCTGCAAATTCATATATATCTCAGTTTTTGACAAAGTTGGAAACAATAATTATTGTCTTTTTTGACCGTCGTTTTCGACCATATCACTTAACCGAATATACCTACTCATTCGATACAGAATTTAATGCTCTTTAATTTGTTATAATATTGTAACGTTTTCGCTAGGATGCATCGTTTAGGAGTTATAGGCAAAAAAATTGGAAGTTTCTTAACTGCAAAAAGTTCTCCTGAGGCATTTTCTATGTTGGCATTTTTGTTTTTTCTTACAGGTTTGCACCATAGAATGTTTGCACCCACGTGTACAAATTAAAAAATAAAAAAAAAAAAGCTTCTACACCACCTTTTGCAAGAAACCCCCCTGTTTTGATCCCCTACTGATTGGCCTACTACTGCAACTTTACGTACGTTATGAATACCCAACGCCCATCCCTCTGTTTTCCTTTTCTGTAAAATAAATGATCTATTTCGCAGCTGTTCAAACAGGGTCAGTAATTAATATTTTGATTTGATAAATAATTTTATAACTATTAGTTTTACAATGAAATATAGAAGGAAATGTGATAATTTCGATTATGGATTCAATGCATTTTAATATAATTCGTTGTTCTTAAAGAGTGTTACTTAAAATCTTCGGTAACATAAAATAATTAGTACTTGTTGAATGAGTTTTGCATGATGATCAAGAAAAACCTTTGCTAACTTGGCAATATTAAATCTCACTTGAATAAACAGTTTGATGGTCACTGTTCTGTTGTTTATTAAATAATGTGAAACGTCAAATTTTGCTTTTTTTGTTAAATGTAGGTAAACTTGTTCTCAGTATATTTCATAGAAGATATTTTAAGCTTTTTGTTTAAAAATTAAATGTATTAATTCTAAAATTACGTATTTGACCAGTTTAATTGAATTTAATCGTCATAACCTCAAAAATTTTTGGTAATCGCGATGTTTTCGAGATCAAATCAACTACCACAGCGAAAGCCATGCCCACTGAAACCATACGATGTAGCCGAAGACGTGGAGGCGGTTTGTAAATCACAAGAAGAAAGTCGTCTTTTATTTACTTGCTTAGAAGATAAAATGCAGCATTACGGTCGAGATAAAATGAACACCGTCATCAAGGAGGCACAAAACTTGGAGGACGTGTCGAACAAGTTAAAAGAAAAAATTTCAAATTTGCAGTTGCTTGCAGATAACTTAACTAGCGGCATCGAAGATATAAAATCTAAAATAGGTAATATCAATCAAGCAAATTTCGAATAAATTATGTGTTTTTAATTGTTAAAAGTTATTACATACTACATTGTTCTTGTATATTATTATCTGCTATATAAATTCTATATTTATTGAGTGACTTATTTTGAACCAATTCATATGGGTAAAGTGGTAGATCCTTCATTGAAACGACTACTACGGTCTGATATGTACATACAAAACAAACAATAACCTATAAGAAAATCATAATAAAAACAAAATTAATTAATGCCCTTACTTTATATTATATCTTTTATAGTATTATTTAGAATAACTGGAACAAATTTCGAGGTTTGCTCGAAATCTGTTTTGAATTGTTCCAAATAATACTGTAAAAAGGTAAAGTTGAGACTTTGTATGATCTTGTACTTGAAAACGAGGCGATAATGATTATTGTTAACGCAGTAAAGTTTTCTAGTACAAGATTGACTATAGGTACAGGCGAAAGTAAAAATTCACATGCATCCAATGCACCGTTGATTAGATAGAACTGAGAAGTAAAGCATAGTTGGAAGAATGAAACAAGGCAAAGTAACTGTTTCAACAATTTATTTATAAAAATAATAAGTACAAGATTAAAATGGACGGATTTTTATCATTAAACTATTAAACATGTAGAAATACTTAACAGATCTTTAAAACAACACATTTTATGATAACATTGTATATTATACATAATCTATTTTTTTATATAAAATATATAACCTGCCCTAAGCACTTGAAAGGGTTTTATTGGAGTGAATTAAACATTTTTGATCAAAATCACAGTTACTAGAAGATAGTTTTACATTGAAAAACATAACTTGTAAATTAAGTACATGGAAACTGGAAAGCACAAACACAGTCAATAATAATATGGCATGAGTCTACACAGATGCTAGGGTTTGCACCTATACAAAGCTGTCACTATTTCAAATACTTGGGAGAAAGGAATGAGGCATTAAAAAGGACACAAAAGTTGGCATTTGAAATTCTGAGATATTAAGTATTTTGTCAAACTATGACTAATTGAGCAGTTAAGTGCTTCTTTTCTACAATGCACTTATTTTGATGGGAATTCAGTTTTGTTATTTAAGAAATGGGGACAAAAAATATTAGTGAAGTTTTGTGACTATTTTACTTTTATGAAGTACTTGAAATACTTTCATTGAGGACTTTGCAAAGCTGTGAAATTACCTTGTATTAATAATGTTATACTAAAAGCAAATTGGCAGCTAAACTTGTGCAAACCCCATGCAGAAATTTTAAATTTATAGACCTGTGTGCAGCATGAGAAAATTTAATTGTTTTTTCAGTTGAATTCAGTTATGGAATTTAGAAAAAAGTAATAGTAATCATAAATTAATTCATTGGGCAAACATATTTTGGTTATCATCTATGATAGCCTGAAGAAACAACTAAATTTATCCATCCTGTATAAATGATGAGAAATAAAGCGTGCATTTATGTTAAAAAAAAGAAAATAAGATTAATAGTAACTATAATTAAGTTGTGCTTTATTTTAAAATAAGTTATATTGGGAAAATTTTGAAAAAAAGTCTTAAGAGTAAAATAAAGCCTACAGATCATTGTATACAACAATTAGTAGGCTGATTAGGAATATCGCAACAATTGTTTAAAGTCAACTTGCCTGTAGGTTTACATTTTAAATGCTCATCTATAAATTGGCATGGACATTGAAGTGTGGGACAATGACGTCCTCCTGTAACTGGAGGGCTCATAAGGTAACCTCTTACAACTTGACGTCCCCAACGAGACACATAACGTAAAAATAAAAGTGTGGCTCTTTCCTATAAATGCACATTTTTAAAAAGTAATTCACAAATAAAAAATTTCGAGACAAAAAATACAAACAAAAGTGCAAATTATAAAACAAGTGGGTCACATTAAAATGATTAATCTACTCCTCTCCTAGCTAAAAATCGAGACCACACAGGACAACAATCTCTAATATCTGTACGAGGTGGTTTGTTAGCCAACAAGTCCTCTATATATTGACATGGACAAAGGGCACTGTTAACGTGGCGTGGATTTGACGAGTTTCCCGTTATTTCATCCAACATCCAATCTAAACGCCTACGTAGAAAATCTTTACCCCACCTTTGTAAATAACGTGTGAATACTTGTTCTGCTCGTCCCTGAATCAATTATTTTTTATAACAACTTATGCAAATAATTCATTAGACAACAATTTGGAGTGGCCATTGCTGCACTTTTGTTTGTTTCAAAGAAATAACATTTTTAGTTCCCGATTTGACCCCATTGAACTGAGCTAGACAAGGTGAAATTACAAGTGTGGACTTTTTCAATACCCACCTTACCTTTCAAAACATAAGCAAAAACTTTATTATGTGTTATTGATCAAAACCCAGTCATAATAATAATAATAATAATAACGTTGTAAAATGTAGTTATCATTTAATAATGACTTAACCCGTACATTACCCCAGAATTGTGTTATCTGCTGTATCATAAATCATGATTATAAAACTGTAAACTGGCCCTAGTGTTCTTTTACTTTATGTTTTCATGTTTCCTTAATTTTTTTATTAATTTTTCATTCAATTTTAAAATCAATATGTCTTCCACAGCAAGGAATGCATATTTGGGAAGCTGTAGAACCTTAAACATATTGAAATGATTGCTGCATTTAATGAAATTTTGAAACAAATAAATTAAGTTTGCAATTCAAACGAGAAATATTATCAACAAAATATGTAATCAATATTAAATTATTATTGAGATGATAGGAAAACTATGCAGTACTAAAATAATAATACAAATTGAAAATTAACGTGGATATAATTTCATATCAATCAATTTATAAATATTGTTTACTTGACCTTTCACCCCAATAATAATTTTATATTAATTTGGAAAGGTCAACTAAGTATATACAATTAAAAAACAATCAATTATAAATAATTGTGATAAAATTAAAATACAGTTATTGCGACCGTTCTTGCGTAGGAAATCGTAAAATGAACTGATTTATATTGTTTATGCAATAAATTACTATATTACAAATGAAGGTATTTTAATCAAGTGCGTAATCACGTGATACTGATGATTGGACAATATTGGTTTAAGGAAAAACATGCACAGAATTTTGAAAGAACCTTCAATTTTGTCTATCATTTTGCTCTCTACCAAACTTTTTAAAAAATAACCCAATTAGCATCAATTTTGTGTCTTACCGTCTATAGAAAGAAGCAATAAAAAAATGCGATTTTCAATTGTCTCCTGCGCCGAAACTCTTAAAAATAAGTATAATATGCTGCCGCACTTTCTTGCGGGAAATTCAGTTCCCTAAATATTGTCCACAGATAATTATACTTTTTACATATTTCCTATGATTTTTGCAGTGTTTTCCGTGTATATTAGAATCACCACCATCAAAGTGGTAGTGAAACATACGCACGCGCTTAATAACTTGATTAATACTCTTCGGAGTTTTGATTACAATACAATAAATAAATTCAAACATTCTCAAAAACAGACCACTGTACAGATAAAAATCGATTAAAATTCTATTTGATATTTTGAATGGTAAGGCAGCAAGCGAAGAAGTTCGCATTGTTAATTCCCCTTGTAAGTACCTATAATATTTAATAATAGCTATGTTTCTTCAGCCAGTTTGAAATCAATTTTATAACGTGAATTCGAAACTGCGCATGCGTCTGACAATTCGCAAACTGCTGAAAGAACAGAGCTAATAAATTAATACAGTTCAAGGTTTGACCCATGTTTTTTCATCCCTTTTTCCGCTAAGAAAACTTTTAAAATGTTAAAAGTAGAAAAAATGCTAAAGGTATTAATTCAAGCAATCTCAAATTTCATTTAAGCGGAAAGATATTAATAATAATTACTGCTAATAAAAACTTCTGACTCAGATTTAATTTACTGTATGAATAAGCAATTTAGCAGCAACACAAAAATTAACGAAACAAACACAAAATTTTCAATACTAGTAGTAATAAAAACACAAATGCCACTCCATACTCTTGTATCTACAAAAGAAAACAAAAAAAATAATTTACCTGCTTCCTAGACAACCTCGTGGTTCGTGTGCCTTGAATGATAATATCATCCGCTGTAATATCCATTCGTTGCTCCCACCCATTAGAAGTATGTTCGTATTGTTCGATGCTGCCTTGTAATTTTGCTATACAGGGACCTGGATCCAAATACAAGAAACATAGATTCACTTTGTGACATGAGATTTTCCCTCTATCATCCAGTGCCACTACAATCTTATGCCTCAAAAATTGCTTATTGACGTGAGCAAAACACCTCTCCAAATTTCTACTCATTTTAAACTTGAGCCACATCGATAAAAATATTGCACCGGCATTTAATAACAACCATCCTACCCCTAATCCAAACAAAACCAGACCAGTCAAACCGGAAAATAATAATCCAATTAGCACAAAAAATGCTAGCATTATCCATATAATTAATACGCGCTTATAGCATACATTGTATAACGTAAAACGATAATCGTTAACTAATAATTCCATAGCTTGTACATATTCTTCGACTGTTAACTAAAACCAACAAATTTGATCATTTTGCATAAACGAAACTTTCTTATTTACTGTTAAACCCTGAGCCATTAATTCTTCTGGAACTAATTCTGGACGGAATTGAGCTGGTGTTATCCATGGAAAACGAGTATTTACAGGTAAAAGAGTTACAATCACATCACCGTTAGCTGCAAACAAAATTTAAATTATTTTTTTGTGATTATTATGTCGTACCTTTTCCACTTCTATATCAGAAAGCGTTAATTGTTATTCTGAAGGACTTGGTTTTCTGAAGTTAAATTGAATTAGGTAGGTACATACAATTGATGCTTTCTGAAATACATGTGACCGTGTCTGAATTAAAGCTAGAAAAGGCGTAGTTCTGCTAGGATAGGATCAGCCTATGGTCTCACATTTTTCTCACAATCAAAGCATTTCAAGATTCATGATTGGCTTTGATACATTATAAATCAATTCCGATATTATAATGACATGAGTCAGTGAGGGCACATACTAGTTCATAATGGGAGACATATTTCTTTTCCAAGGAAGTAACCTTAGAAATAGTGAAGATTTTTATAGGGATCTAGCATATAATTAAAAACTAGAAGGGGTAAGAAATCTTATTAGTTATTACAAAGATTTTAAGAGCGCGCTGCAAATTTTGAAGCAAAAACATGTTTCGACAGATGGCGTGCCCTAGAATATTAATCTTTTATAGTTATCTTTTCACCAAAACAGAATTCTAATAATTTATAAAAATCATATGAATAAACGGTAACTAAGCTAGGCAATAAGGAAGTTTGAGCTTTCACATGTGCATATCTTTTTGGAATATACTTGTAAATATTCAACATTGGAAGCTCAAACTTCTTTATTGCCTAGCTTAGTTATCGTTTATTCATATGACTTTTATAAATTATTAGAATTCTGTTTTGGTGAAAAGATAACTATAAAAGATTAATATTTTAGGGTTCGCCATCTGTTGAAACATGTTTTTGAATCCAAATTTGCAGCGCGCTCTTAATATTAAATTTGTAGACATTTATTAATCTAATCTAGTGAAGCGAAAACATTGTTTTCGCAGAATTTTAACTACGAAAAAAATAAGTTTGTATTTCTCTAATTAACACAAATATTTGCACAAGTCACAAAATATTTAGCACAAATTAAATATGTGTGAAAATTTAAAGTCTTTAAATGTATGCTCTTGACCAAGAATCGAGACACTGATGCCGATTCAAAGATAGCAAATAATTATGGTAAAGTAAAAAAAAAAGAAACATAACTGTGCAAACTATTTATATGCGTAATAGTAAATAAATTCATTTTGGAGTTATATTTATAGATAATTATATTATAATTCATGAAGGTCGTCATTATACAACTTAATAAATAACATAATTAAATCTAATTTTTATTATTTAACGTAAACAATAAAATTTTATTTTCTTACACGAAATAATAATTAACGTCTCATGAACATTGTCGACAATATAGTACCTTATTTTAGATAAAGTGCATAATATAATACTCAACTTGTATAAAGCAAAAGTATAAAATTAAAAACTGGTTTTGATTGTATTTTTGATAATTTCTAAAAACACGTCAACCAAATATTTAAATTTTATTATGTGTGCATGTTTTTTTTTTAAATTGCCCTCGTTTACTAGAAAATTACATTAGTAGATACTTTTTTATAAATTCTCTAAATTTTTGCTAAAATTAATTCGAGTCGCTTTTAGTTCTATTGGTAAAGGGGAGAATATTTTCGAATTTTTCTGATATACATTTAAGTTTCAAATAAAAATGTACATCTAACAAAGAGGATGTACATCCTTTTCGACTGTAGTAAAACAACTTTTTATATGTTAAATTAATTCTTAAAAAATAATGAATGGAGAGGATTATCCAAAATAGTATCATCCATCAGAAAAAGAAGTATAACATATTATTTATGACCTAGGGCGAAAATGTAAAATCGGATGGAAAACTAAATTGCTTTTTACTACATGATTCAAATGACAAAATATTAATTTATAATTTTAGAATTTAGTTTAATAGAACGAAAATAGAGTACCTACGTTCCGCAGGCGCAATTATTACTTTTCACCCTTGGACGTAAGATATTATTATGCCTTTTAAATGTATAGACTATCTGGCGTAGGCGCATTTCCTTTAGCCTACTAGCATGCGATTGATGTGGTTTTTTAACCTTTGGCCTCGCTTACAAAATTTTTATATTGATAATGCTTTTAATCCCAATCAATAAGAGCAATACGAACAGATGCGCAGGGACAGATGTATGATAAGTTATTACTTGATTGAAGTAATAACTGATTGCTGAAAGCTTATAAAAATATTTCATTTTTTTTTATTGTTCACAGCTTGTTAATTTTTAAATAGGTAAACTAAGTTGTTTTTTTTAGATAACAAAAATTGAAATACGTTTTATTTATCAAATTAGTTATTTGTGTATTAACTATAATTTGCTTTTCAATTCTTCTCTGTAAGTAATAAACAAAGCAATAAATAAATAGAGCAATGTCCTACTATTTACTTATTCATTTCTCCCATTTATTTAATTTCCTTTAGTTAATTTACTTGACTGATTAATTTGCTAATAAAATCCCTTCCAAGTTCCCCTTGTACTTCATCGCTTGCACTCATTCCAACATCATAAATTTTTTTTATTTACCTTGAAAACCTTACAAAACAGCATATTTTACCTTATGTATTTTAATTTACTTATCAAATGACAAACAAGACTGACTGATGACAAAACGGAATATTTTAATAAAGTTTCACTTCAATTGGTGAATAAGAAATGCATAATATCAAGTGTATGTCGCATGGGCGTCAATAAGATTTTTTTTGGGGGGGGGGGGAAGCAAAAATTAAAACAGTGCATTATTAAGCTACAAAGTGACCCATTTCAAATAGAAGGAAAAAAATTTATACCCGATGCGCGACGTGAAGAGGAGAGAATGAATATTTTCATTTTTTAGAGAGCAAAGTGCCACTTTTCGGCACAGTTGTGCTCCGAACAACATCCAGAAATTAAGTAATAGAAGGGGGCCATTCTAATATTATTCATAATAATAATAACTTAATAACAAACAAGAAATTTTCTCTTGCTCGTTTGGAAATTGTAAATCAACTTCTTATTGGTTCTATTGAAAAA
Organism: Rhagonycha lutea; assembly: GCA_958510855.1. Taxonomy (NCBI): domain Eukaryota; kingdom Metazoa; phylum Arthropoda; class Insecta; order Coleoptera; family Cantharidae; genus Rhagonycha; species Rhagonycha lutea. The sequence goes on from OY294036.1 coordinate 87,436,772, forward strand.
TCATTAATAGCTTGCTCAATTAAAATTATTTTTATTAGCTATTTATAGATCTTTAATGAATACTCATCACGCACAGCCTTGCAAAATCTATATTTGACTTCCTTTTAAAGCGGTATCTGATAAAAAAAATACCTTTCAATAATTTTCGGGCACGCGATTTATTAAATTTCATATTATTTCTTTAAACTGAAATGAGAGAGCCCTCAGTTCATTGTTTTTTGCTGTGGTTCAGCGGGTCCTTGCACAAGACTTGAAATTTCATTCCTTATTCTTCGTGAAAAGAATAACATTCGTCATCTCATTACTAAGGTAGCAAATGATTATTCTGGAATATGATGATGTGGTTCGGATTCCACGTTAAATAGTCTGACAATAGAACCCAATGGTTTAGTTCGACTTGCATTACCATTTTTAAATTAAACTTTTGTTAAAAAGAAAGGTACGTAACTCGATATTTATTATTACAATGTGATAAGAAATCATATCAGCAAAACGGCAGATGCACCTACTCATGAGATGAGGTAAGCTTCCGCCCACTTCTGTCGGTATTCACAGTGAAATTCTGAACAGCGTCGAACTTGACAGGTTCTACTGTATATCTAAAATAACATGAACAGTGGAAATAAAGCACTTGGATGGATCACAGAGATTTTCCCTTTGTCTATTATACTAATCCACTGAGAATATCGTTAAGCTAGTTAGCTAGTGTTAAATTCAGTGAATTAGTACACCAGTGAGAATCTCGTTAATCCATTCATCACGTCGTTTCCCCAGTAAACCCCTAAGAACAGAATTTCAATTAGGGACTGAGTAATAAACATTTTAAATATATCCTGCTGTGATTTTCGTAAAAATCGGCGAGTGTCAGGTTGATATGAAAAAAAAGTAAAACTATTGAATCATTGAACTTATTTAGGAAAAACTTCCGATTTAAGGGGCCGGAGAGGGGGCAATTTCCCCCTATATGGACGCCTATGTTTATGTGTCAAGTGTAAACAATTACCACAACTCTGATGAGTTTCAATTTATCAATTTTTAAACAATTACATATCAACAAACAACAACAATACATGACTAATGCATTATACATTCCACAACAAATTTTAAAAATTTATTCTAGAAATTTACTTACAAAATCCTTGTCTTATAGGTTCTACGGTAGCAACAGGTAATTCGACAGTCCTCAAAGTTTTAGGTTCACCTACAGGTACATTATTGAGCCCATTATTGTCAACCGAAGAAGAAACAGAATTGCTTAAGCTACGATCCAAATTGACTTGTATACTTTCAGTATTTATTACAGCCGGTGTTGTATTATTCTGTTTCGATTCTTCATCAAACTGAACCCATCCTTTTTTTGGTGACGCATCTGATATGGGGGCAACGGAATCACCCTGGCCAAGTTCTAATTTTTTTTCCACATTATTTGAACCCATTTTTTGCACCAATTTATTATAACATTTTAACACACAAAAACTGTGAAATTATTCGAATTTATTAATTAAACTTCACGAAATCAAGTTATCTGGCATTGTTTTACCAGTCGAAGTTTCTTCTGTTGTTTTCAGGTTACATGGGCTACACCTACTACGATTTTGATTGCAGGTGATTAAGGTAAAATGTCTGCGCGGACAGGTACATTTTCAGAACAAGAAATATGAATATTCTAATGAATTAATTTTTTGAGGTAGGCAACTTTACAGTCTCTCATGTTTTAAATTTAAATTACACATACATAATTGATTAATTATTTATCGATTATTTTAAATCTCGTTCATAACAAACAAAAAGAAAAAAAGGGGGGTGATACCGTTTTTGTTATATTGTTATTACAAAATCAATCTAATTTTTTAATGTATAAAATGTGACGTACATTTTTTTCTGTCACTATTATAACTTTCTACTTTAAATTTAATTTTCTCTAATTAGGAAGTTTAAATATTCATGACTGATATTAATTTATTATTATTGATTAGCTATTTACTGATCAGAACCGTACTTAACGGGTTGACATTTTGTCCGGTGACAGTTTGTAGTAATATAAGAATCAATGATCCACGGGGGGGGGGGGGAATACGAAATACTTACCCACCCTTGAAGAAAATCGTATGAACGCCCATGACCACCGCTACGTTTAAAAGTTGTTTCTATTATTTAAGGTGGCCGTATAGCGAGTGGGCGTATCAATGTTAATTATATGAGACAGATCGCTCATTTGTACGTACTAGAAGTGCTTCAATTTTCACTTTTAGGGAATTATTTTGTTATCATTTTAAAGATAAAACTTGGCTCTTGGACGTGATCTAATTTTTATTAAAATCGGATAATCAGAAATATTGAAAATTTTGCTGCAAAGATACTCGATTTTTCAAGTAACTTTGCAGCAAAATTTTCAATATTTCTGATTATCCGATTTTAATAAAAATTAGATCACGTCCAAGAGCCAAGTTTTATCTTTAAAATGATAACAAAATAATTCCCTAAAAGTGAAAATTGAAGCACTTCTAGTACGTACAAATGAGCGATCTGTCTCATATAATTAACATTGATACGCCCACTCGCTATACGGCCACCTTAAAAAAAAACATAACCTATTTCAAGTAATAAAATTTTACGTGTAAATATATTACATTCAAAGTTTTCATTCCTAATCATTTTATTATACAAATGCATTAGAAAACTTCCTGATTACACTACTGACACATAGAAAGGTGGTAGAAACTGTAAATACAGGTGGCGCTAAATCCTAAAACGTGAGTTCTGATATTTGTTGTATTATTCGTCGTTCTATTTATTTTTTCGTTTAATTATAATTTATTCTCATAAATCGTTAAAAAGGTGATAAAGAAGAAATACCGAAAAAAACATTTTAAACATATCGCAAAATATGTGAATCGTGTAAGAAGTTAAGTAAAGTGAACGCAGTTTACCTATATTTTTTCGAGGTTAACAGATCATCTGAAATGGCAAGTATATGCTTGAGAAGATTAACATGTGCCAGTAATTATAGGACACTGAAACATATTTACACGTTTAACAATTTAACCAAAATATCACCAGTTATTTCGTCAAGAAATGTCACTTTGATTGGAAACCCAGACCATTACTTGTTGAAGCCTAAGATACAACCATGTTCGATTCTACGGCTTTACACAAAAAAAGTTGAAAACGAAGAAAAACCTAGGTTAATACAACGTTTTAAACAAATGTACCGTGATTATTGGTACGTTTTAGTTCCAGTTCATTTGGTCACTTCTGCAGCTTGGTTTGGTGGCTTTTATTATTTAGCAGAAAGGTGAGTTGTTCAAGTTTTTCTTCAAAACCACCCATTTAACGTCTGTTTCTTTTAGTGGTGTCGATATAGCTGGAATATTAGAAAATTGGAACGTAAATGATAAAATTATACGTACCTTGAGAGATTCTAGTATGGGCTATATAGCCGTGGCATATGCTCTTTATAAATTGGCTACTCCATTACGATATACGGTAACGTTAGGCGGAACAACCATATCCATAAATTATCTGAAAAGATTTGGCTATATCAAGCCGGTGCCAACTACCAATCAACTAAAGGTGATGTATCAGGAACGAAAAGATAATATTATAGAAAGTTTTAAAGAAACTAAAGAAATTTATAAAGAGAAAAAGGGCAACTTATTAAGAGACACAAAAATTGAACTAAAAATGCATAAAACCCAACTAAAAAATCAGAAAAATTCTCTTGTGGAAGACATTGAGAAAAGTCTTAAAAAGATTAAGAAACCCAGTAAAATTGAAGAATAAAATATGTACCATAATTTTTAAGAATTGTACAATTTTATTTTGTTAAAAATGGAACTGTAACTTATAAAATGATACTGAAACGCTTTTAATGTATATAAGTATGGACAAAAATACTTAAAATAAAGTTATTTATTATCACTTGAAAAAAGTTTTTTGTTTTTGTGCCGTTAGTGCGGAAATTTTTTAATTGATTACCATGGTTGCAAAATTGTCAGATAAATGTCGGAAGACAAAATTTTGGTTAATACTTAGCTACTTTTGAAATGAAAAATTTATGATTATCAAAATAGTTCAGTCCTTATTTACAAAATTCGACGGTAACTTGAAATTTTTTAGAAGCTATGGTTGCAGTCCAAAAAGAAAGACTAGATCATTATGTCCAAAACGAAAAGGTAAAATTTAACACTATAAAATTAATCACAATCATCAGTTATGTATGTCAAGGTTCTAAACCCAATTTTCCTAAAAAATTTAAAAATTTGAATTGGACTCAGCAGTTTAAGGAAATGGTGAAACTTTATTGGTATGTAACACTTCCTATTCATTTTGTCAATTCTTCAATTTGGTTTGGAGGTTGCTATATTACAACACAAGAGTAAGTTTTTTTGCACAGGCAGATTTCGTTGTTTTTTCAACTCAATTTAGTTATTATTGAACTTATGACAATAGTATGTAATCATCAGAAACTATAATAAATATCTAAGCAAAGTATATCGAAAAACATTCGGATTGGTCCAAATTTTTACCAAACTAAAAAACCCAAAAAATCATGTAGTTTTTTAAATTTGGCAGTTTTGGGGAGTGCGCATTGAACAACATACTAAAAGTCCCTGAGGGTCAGTGCCGGATTAAACCAGCGCGGGGCCCGTAGCAAATGTTGTCACATGGACCTCCTATTTTTTTCAATGACCTTTTTTTTTAACCTTTCCTAACTAGAAATGCTATTTTTCCCGAGTCGGGTACAGGAATGACCTTTTCAAGAAAGGAATAGTAAGCGGCTGCATAGTTGGAAGATATGGAATGGAACGCGAGGAACTATGGTCCTCACCGCGGCCAGGAGCCGATGGTCACGCCTCTGGATGCACTCTGCAAACAATACATCCTAAAACTGCACCCCTGTAGATGGGTACATGTGCTCCTTCTTGGAAACTTGTGAGATATTATCTGAAGCTGTTTAGAGTCAATCTGCAGACACTTGCAGGGATCTTAACTGGACACTACATATTACATATTAAATAAATACCTTCATATGATGGAGTATGCAGATTACCATAATATATCAGTGGTCGAAGTGAGGGGGTATGGCATACGATTGTAGGTAAAATAGTCTAAGGAAAAATAGTCTACGGTAAATTGGTCTAGGTAAAATAGTCTAATGGTGGATTTATGCTCCCAGCCTAAGACCCAACCCCCTAGAGTCAAAACTTAACTAAGAAGATTAACAAATAGTTTTATGTATAACCATTTATACTGGTCAGTTTAGACCCATCATCAGACACCCTACACTTCAGGGGTGTTCATCTTTTCGCTTAAGAAATGTTTTCAATGCGCACAATCATCGAAGTGAAAGAGCCGAAAACTTTTATCTTTATCCAACGTGTTTACATCCTGACGTGTAAAAGAAGCATTTCTTTGCATAAATTATTGCATTTTTAGGGACCTCTTTCAGGTACATCTGCAGGCAATAAATCACCAGGGGTTATTCGGTTCTTCTTAAGTGATACCTTAAAGATCGACAAATTTCATCTTTTCAGTTAATACCTAAGAAATGTTTTCAATGCGCAAAATCGTCGCAGTGAAAGTTCCGAAAACTTCTATCTTTATTCAACATTTTGACAAAAATTGGACAATTTCTGTTATTTGTCACGAAATTATTTAAAAATTTTTCCACCAAATTTCCACGTGTTTTAAAATGCCTCTGGCGCAGGTCTGCTTTTTTATATAGGTTTATTATTATGCGTTTTTGATATAGAATCGTAAATTAATACTTATAATCAAAATGTTAACCCGTTATCGAAACCAATTAAAAATTATATCATGCACTCTTTCTATCTGTAATCAATTTTTAGCTATTAATAAATTTTGTGTAAAAAAACATAAAACTATTTTGATACTGTGATTGGTCATACTTGAAGACTAGTATTTCTTCGAAATTGTAAGCGCGTACCAAAATAGTCTTATGTTTTACCTAATTAATATTTTTTGAATTATTTAAAAATATTTATTATTAACGGCACAATTTTGACTTGTATATTTATCATTTTATATCAAGAGTGGCTCCTTAAAAGCGCACCCTTAAACGGGAACAACAATTATGATGGAAAGTTAATTAAGTACCTACTGTATTAATTTTAGAATAAAATCTTAAAAAAAATTTCAAGGAATAGGGTGTGAGTAGGCGTAGGCTAGGTTATTTATAATGACCCATCAGGGGTTCTACCTGGGTTATACAAGTTTAAAACAAAAAATCAATAGTATTAAAAATTATTATTTATTAATATTAATTTCACTAGTTAAACCTAATAGTATGACCAATATCGCGAATAGTTCCGTCCCGATATTATCCGGATTATCTCATAAACAGGGCTATCATCAGTAGAGCAGGGAATTATATGCAACAACAGACCGGTCTTGAGGTAACACCCCGGCGATAAACAATTTGTTAAGAAAAATTTGTTAAAACGTTTATTAGCGCTAATAAATTTTTCTTAACCAATTGTTTATCGCCGGGGTGTTACCTCAAGACCGGTCTGTTGTGCATATAAATCCGCTCTCTATCAGTATCATCAATACAACCATTTGCTAACTTTTTCACATAGTGTGTCAGGCCCGTAGCCAGGATTTCATTTGGGGGGGGGGCATTTGTAAAATATCAAATTTTCGGTTGTTCCCCTTCATTTTTCTTTGTCTTTCAATATTTCGGGGGGGGGGGCACGTGCCCCCAAGAGCCCCCCCCTGGCTACGGGCCTGTAGTGTGTGGTTGGTAACAGTAAATCTTTTTGTTTTATCATCCACTCTGTATCACATACATTTTACCAGTAGTTACTCATTGGTTGCAGACTCTAAAATTTGTTGTAAATCACATTTTTGCCTCGCTGGCGGCTTCCGCAATAGTTTTAATTGCCATGATAATACACAACATTCACTTTCAACCTTACACCACAACGTTACAAATAAAAATGACCTAGCCTCCGCTCCCGAGCCATTTTGACAATAAAATGGATTCTAAAATTGGAAATACAGACTTTTTTACCTAAACTATTTTCCCTAGACCATTTCACCTAGACTTTTTTACCCGTAGACTTTTTTTCCATAGACCTTTTTACCTAGACCAATTTACCGTAGACTATTTTGATTTAGACCATTTTACCGATTACCATGGCATACCACCACTTTTTTCAAATTGCAGAAACGTACCCTAACTTATTTAGCATCACGAGACGCGTACTTTTACGTACCTCAACTTATTTTTATGCTACAGAATGATTAATTTAATTATTATGCTGTTTATTACATCAGGAAGACGGGATGCGGATTACACCAGATGTCTAAAAAGGCAATAAATAAAACATAATTCGGAATATGAAGCGATTTGGAAACACATTTAACCCGTAACTACTACTATCGGGTCCTCAGGACCCAAATTACCATTTATTCAATGAACTACAGTTGTTGGCACGAATAATGAAGCTTACGTCACGAACGGCATTTGTATGAAATAAGACGAAAATTGTGAGTCAAATAAGTGTTGTATATAATGTGAATATAATAAATTTAAATCATAATAATATAGGCGGCAAATTCAAACAACAGTCAATATCCAAGCATTGCAAGTCTTCAAATGGTTTTTAATTTTTAACTATTGTAATTTTGATTACTATAAAATTACATTATTTATATTTTTCAATTAATTAACTAGAGCAATCCAAGTGTGGTGAATGGTGATACAACTTAAGATCCTAAAGATAAAAATTCATAAAAACTTGTAAAAAATGAAATAACAAAAGCAAAGAAGTATATTTTTATTAAACTAGTAGTTATATCATTATGTTAATATTAATTATTAAAAACCAAGTTAAATAAACTAATTAACGCAACTAAACATAAAATGCAGAAAAAAAGGAAAGTTAAAAATGCAACGTGAGCACGGGGAACTAGAAAGACGGAGTTGTGGTGTATCCATAATGGACCATGTTAATAATATGTAATAATGGATACAGTGGATGTTAAGAGACTGAGGTGGTTTGGACACGTTCAAAAAATGAACAACGATAGGTGACCGAAAAGGATATGGGAATAATGGACGTCACATTTTGGAAGGAAACTAGGAAAACCTGCTAAACATGGGAACAGGAGATTTAGTAGGCAATGAAGGATAGAGGACTTCAAGACAATGATTGGACTGACAGACAGGTTTGGAGGGTGGGATTCGAGACGCGGATACGTTTGTAAAACACTCGCTGTTGTTTTCAAATTTACCACATCGGCGGTTTTGTCCCTTTAATCACTTTCAATGCCAATGTCAGAATCGTTATCATCATTTAATTGAATAATTAAGTCTGGCACCGTAATATCAGGCGTATTTTCGCGAGGCATAAAAGTTAACCAAAATGACCAAAACTAACCGGTGTCATTTTCGCGACGAACGGTTAGAGGGGAGGTAGTTTTTGGTTAAAAAGTTACCCAACCAAAGTTAACCAAAGACGACCGCTCAAAATCAGTGGTTACTTTTTGCGGTTGCTTTGCTAGTACAAATGTGCGCAACAATTTAAATTTTAAAGTTGGAAGTGGTTCTAAACGTTCTAAAGACGAGGATTTGAGGTTATGTTAAATTAGAAATTGTGGTGGGGGACTAACCAAAGTTGACCAAAAGTGACCGAGCGGTACTAACCGGGATCCTCGCGAAAATACGTTTTAACAGTTTTTTTCGTTCATACCAATCAAAAATAATTTTTTCAAAAAGTTTGAGAAACTCTGCTCTAATGAAATGGAAATATAACCTACAAACCAAACTAATGTGCTTATTCTGCTAATAATTTTGAAGCCTATAAGGCCCCTATAGCGCTATAAAACTATAAATCTATTAGGGTTATAGACTTCAGTAAGAAATGGTATTCTGCTCATACTTATAGGGTCTATAACACTATATAAATTCTATAATTCTTATAGGCAAATTTTTTTCCCTATAACGGCTATAAGTGCTATATATAGTGGCGTACATCTCACACCCCTTACAAAAACGACCCTGTTAAACATTGTATTTATGTACGATTGGTAGAGATGGACTCTGGAGAGGGAGACCAGACTTTTTAAGAAATATAAAAAGATAGTTTAGCAAGTTCCTAAACTTATATAACTGTGCGGTTTGTAACTGTCAATTTCAATCGAGTATACAATTCAAACAGTTTTTATTGAATATTATAAAAAATGGATGTTTCTAATATTCATAATATTCCATTCTTTATTATGGCGTTACTTGAAAATGATTTGCGAGGATAATAAACTGAAATTTTTCCTTATTAGCTAAGGACACCCAATTCCACCAATTGACACCAACATAGACCCGACCTGACGATTTTTCGTTTCTGCACACTAGCTCCGTCTAGTCACTAAGGAAAAATTTTAATTTCACTCTGCTTTAAATTTATTTTTATTAACCTATGAATAACCAATCAAAGTTGTCCATTTACTTCTTCACACCACTGTTAATGTTGCCAACCTCAAGATAAAATAATTAGAATACTATAACACTATAAGAAAGTTCTTATATATACGCTCCTTACAGAATGGATAGCAGAATAGCAATTTATCGATTTCTATAACAAGCAGTGCCATGACACACTATAGCCTATAGTTCTATAAGATTTATAGAGTTATAGGTGTTATCAGCAGAATAAGCACATAAGGTGTCAAAATTATAGAAACAGTCAATATAAAAACTACTTTCATTATAATTATTATATATACCTATTGTATCTATCTCTTTCTATCTCATACGTTGGGTATCAGATAATTTTCGACGTACAAGATTTCTAAAATCAGACATTTAAGAATAATTTAATATAGTGTGTCTTTGTTTCACCTATGTTACTATAATTAATTTAAAAAAAAAGGTTGTCGGTACTTAATTCAGATGGTTGTGACGTAAGCTTCATTATTCGTGATTACAACTGTAGTAGTAGTTTCTTTAAAAAGATTCGTTAAACATGTTTTTCAAGAAATGTTTATATATTTTTGGAATTTTATAAATTCAGCTTCGTAGCTCAATAGAATAATTGTTTCTTGATACTGTCAACTTTTGGTAATTCTATTTAGTAATACGTATTAAAGAAATCTCGAATTCCAATATTCAGAATTTTTAAAAAAAGGAATGTCAAATTTCTTTTCAAATGTAGTAATAAAGACAATTATTGTAATACTTTAGTTTACAGAAACGATTATTCTATTGAGCTACGAAGCTGAATTTTTAAAATTCCAAAAATATCTAAATATTTCTTGAAAAACATGTTTAACAAATCTTTTTAAAGAACGTTTTACACCAATATTTAGTCACGTGGTGATGCTTCGCCTTAAGGGTCCTGTTCGCAATGGCCGTGTAAAATGGCCTTTAAAATGCTTTGTAAAGCATATTTTCCAATAAAAGTTGAAATATTTTGGTGGGTTTTAAAAAGCAGTTCTATAGCGGAATAGAATAATTTTTTCTTGATACTGTCAACTTTTGGTAATTTTATTTAGTAATAGGTATATTAAAGAAATCTTTAATTCCAATATTCAGAATTTTCAAAAAAGGAATGTCAAATTTCTTTTCAAATGTAGCAATAAAGACAATTATTGAAATACTTTATAGTTTCCAGAAACAATCATTCTATTGCGCTAAAGAGCTGAATTTTTAAAATTCCAAAAATATTTAAACATTTCTTGAAAAACATGTTACATGGACCTTAAGGCGAAGCATCACCACGTTGGTGTAAAACCTTCTTTAAAAAGATTCGTTAAACATGTTTTTCAAGAAATGTTTATATATTTTTGGAATTTTATAAATTCAGCTTCGTAGCTCAATAGAATAATTGTTTCTTGATACTGTCAACTTTTGGTAATTCTATTTAGTAATACGTATATTAAAGAAATCTCGAATTCCAATATTCAGAATTTTCAAAAAAAGGGAATGTCAAATTTCTTTTCAAATGTAGTAATAAAGACAATTATTGTAATACTTTAGTTTACAGAAACGATTATTCTATTGAGCTACGAAGCTGAATTTTTAAAATTCCAAAAATATCTAAATATTTCTTGAAAAACATGTTTAACAAATCTTTTTAAAGAACGTTTTACACCAATATTTAGTCACGTGGTGATGCTTCGCCTTAAGGGTCCTGTTCATAATGTGACTAAATATTGGTGTAAAACGTTCTTTAAAAAGATTCGTTAAACATGTTTTTATTAACAATGTTTAAATATTTTTGGAATTTTAAAAATTCAGCTCTTTAGCGCTATAGAATGATCGTTTCTGGAAACTATGAAGTATTTTTAATTATCTTTATGACTACATTTGAAAAGAAATTTGACATTCCTTTTTTTGAAAATTCTGAATATTGGAATTAAAGATTTCTTTAATATACCTATTACTAATAAAATTACCAAAATTTGACAGTATCAAGAAAAAATTATTCTATTCCGCTATAGAGCTGCTTTTTAAAACCGACCAAGATATTTCAACTTTTATTGGAAAATATGCTTTACAACGCATTTTAAAGGCCATTTTACACGGGCATTGCGAACAGGACCCTTAAGTAGCGTAGTAAATAATAAATTATTAATTATACTTGGGTTTTTTGTCTGTCAAATAAAAGTACCTATTCAGTTTCAATAAATTCTTATTATTATTATTAAATGTAATACCCACAGGGACGTGCCCAGGCAACTTTTTTTTTAGGGGGGGCGGGATTTTCCAACTTTAATTAATTCAAAATTGCCAACTCTTTGTAATTGTCTATTTTTCCTATATAGGTTTAGCGACTTTTGCCGACTTGACCAAATTTTGAGTGTTTTGACCAAATTTTTAGTGATTTTGCCAACTTTTTTCTAATTTCCTAAATTATTGGGGAGGGGAGGCTCCCCCCGTAGGCACGTCCCTGAACCCATACTCACAGTAATTATTTTCCACTTCGACCACTGAATATATGTTATGGATGTAATGAAGAGGAGGAAACAGCTGAACATGTACTTTGTTACTGTCTGGCGTTAACTTTAATGAGAGGATCTGTGTTGGGGACTTCTGGTCTGACTTGACCACAATCAGCTAAGATCCTGGAGTTCATTCTGCAGCACTAGGAAATGCCCTATAACTGCTCTGCTATAGTAGTATCTAATTTTGTATAGACTTAGAACCGATTACATTGTGATTGGCTCAAGGAAACTTGAGAGTAAGAGTAACGCGCATAAATTGATTAACGAGTTTCCCACGTTTTTTTTTGTAAAAACGGTAAATGGAACACAAAATAATTGTATTTTATGTAATCTATATTTAACCATACGCCGTCTATGGGTACAATGAACCGCACATAAAGGCAGCCAAATATGTAGACAAAATACATAAAATGAGCACTAAAATGTGAAAACAAATTTAGCTCATTAAATAAAAAAGGAAAACTGCGGATCTTAAGGTAACGATATTTTGGTATATTGTACATATTCACTCATCAGCAGGGCTCGGAACTTTATGCGCTAAAAAACAATGAAATATGTGCATACGTATGCGTTAAAAAACAGAAAAATATGCGGTATAATATGCAGTAAAAATTAGGATAATACAAAAAAAAACAAAAAAATATGCAATTTTTTGTTTGATCTTAAAATAACAAATGAAGAAAGTTGTAGCTGCTAACATTATTTTTTATTAAAAAAAAAAAAAAATAAAAATAAATATTTGAAACTAGAACATGGAAATAGTATATTATACACCGAGGGAGTAAAGTGCTACTTTTCGTCATGAGGGTAAAGGTTTTTACACGAGGCGCAGCCGAGTGGAAAAATTACCCGAAGGACGAAAAGTCACTTTAATCCCGAGCGCGAATATACTATTTTTTGCCTTTCCGAAAGCCGAAAGAAAGAAAAAAATTCAAAACAAATATTTGTTAGAATAAGCGAGAATTACCAAACCATATAGCCTAAAGCCAGACCTGTACATGGCATTAATGAAGTACCAACTTAAGTTGGTGGTATTTACTTTTCCTCCCGCTGTTTTACTTTTCCTCCCGCTAATTTACTTTCCCCCCCCCCTCCTAAGAAAAGTGGCACTTTGCTCCCGCAAAACTGGGAGTAAAGTGACTACTTTACTCCCGGAAAGGCAAAAAATATTTAATTTGCATAGGATGCAAAATAAAATTTTTTTAAAAGCCCATTACGAAATTCAAACCAAATATTTGTTAGAATAAGCGAGAATTACCAAAGCATACAGCCTAAAGCGGAGTTTCTTAACCAGGGGTCCATGGACCCCTAAGGGGTCCGTGTAATGATCGACGGGGGTCCATGGTGAGCCTGCCCTAACATAATGCAATAATATAATAATTGGGTCCAACTCCTGATCTAAGCCTTTTTTTGTCGAAAAAATTCAAAAGGATATGTCAAAGCATATGGAAACACTTCAGAGCGCTTTCAAAGGATTCTTTTGTCCAGAACAGTTCAATCAGGAAACATGGGTACGAAGTCCATTTTTGATTGACCTCGACAAAATTGACGATGAGGGCCTCGTGCAAGATGATCTCATTCATTTGAGATCAAAAGACACAATTTGAATTTGACACAAAAAACATTGTTGACTTTTGGTGTCATTCACGATACATCGTGGTGTACTTGTCAATCGAGCTATGTCAGTTCTGATTCCGTTTGGAACTACTTATTTCTGCGAGGCAGGGTTTTCAAGTTTAGTATCAATAAAACTAAGAAGCGGAATCGGTTAGAAGTGAAAGATGACATGCGCCTTGCGTTATCCAAAACGGCTCCTCAATTTGACGTTCTAATCCGGCATAAGCAGCAGCAACCGTCACACTAACTATGTGACTATGTAAAGTTCGCAAACAATAAAACCTGGCAAAAGTTAAATCTTGCTTTTTTTATTTTTTCGGAAGGGGTCCATAGGCTTTTTGAAAATTTGAAAGGGGTCCATGACTACAAAAAGGTTAAGAAACCCTGGCCTAAAGCCAGATCTGTACATGACATTAATGAAATACGGCCCTGATTATTATTTAACGAAGTGTTGATTAAGTAATACCAACTTAAGTTAAGTTTTTACTTTTCCTCCCGCTCCTAAGAAAAGTGGCACTTTGTTACTCCCGGAAAGGCAAAAACTACTATTTTTAACCCCCGACCCAAAAAGAGGGGAGTTATAAGTTTAACGTGTGTGTGTGTGTGTGTGCGCTCTTTGTTTGAGGACACGTATCTCCCAAACGGATTCACCAATTTGGCTAATTTTTTTTTTAAAATGTTCTCCATAGTCCAAGGATGGTTCTTACGGAGAGAAAAATTAAAAAAGTTGGCCGGAAAATTAGAAAAAAGAAAGAATATAATTTTTTATACCCCACATAAACGAGGAATTCCCAGTAAGCCGCATCTAGTGCGCATGCACTACATTCATTATTTGACATTTACATTTAAAATTTAAAGTTCAAACCACTTCAAACCATTATTTTATATACAGGGTGGAGTAAAAATTAATATATTATATTGAACATCGAAAAATAAAAATTATTTACATAATAGGTGGGAGTAATATATAAACTTTAAAAAGCACTAAATAAAAATTAAATTACAAATTTAAAAAACCCCCAACCCAAAAAAACTCTAAAAAGTAAAATAATAATTAAATCGATCTAACCGTCGCGTCGGGGGCCGTTAAGCAAATATTAACAATACCAAATCGTTCTGTGCAAATCCCGTCGGTCCCCCGACACGACGACGCGACGGTTAGATCGATTTAATTATTATTTTACTTTTTAGAGTTTTTTTGGGTTGGGGGTTTTTTAAATTTGTAATTTAATTTTTATTTATACACCTTCAACTAACATTTTCTAGGTCGTTTTTAAATTATGTGATCGAGTACAATACAATTAAGTTAGATACGAATTTTTTATTCTCTTTAAATCGCCAAAATATGCAATTATATGTTCTTAAACTTAAAATATGCGAGTTTGTCCAAAAACTAACAAAATATGCAAGATTATGCGACAAAAACTTTTATATTACAAATGTATGTAATACGAAACGAATTTTTGTCAAACCAGAATTACAATATGCGCTTTCCCAACGAATATGCAATTACCTAAAGTTCCGAGCCCTGCTCATCAGTATAAATAATATACTATTACCGTAAAAGTCCCTAACTTCGGACAAGCAGTAGGGCCTAATTTATTTAAGGGCTCTATTTTTTAATAACATAATTTTAATGTTTACCAGAATAATTTGTTAATTTTTTGTTTGTTTTTTATGTTTGTGACAATGTTTTGTTAATAACAATGTTTTATTCATTTAATTCACCAAATATTTTGAAGTGCGTATTATACACCTTCATTTTACTTCAATTTAATTTTTTTTCGACTTATAGTAACATTTTGAGTGTCCGAACTTACGAATGGTGGTTCCTAACATCAAAATAAATTATTTTACTTTAAATTTTTGGGCTAAACATAAGTTGTCCGAAGTTAGGAAGTTTCTGTCCCTAAGTTCGGACAGTGAATATAATTTTTTTTATTGAAATCTTATTGGTAGAAATGTGGCACTATTGATGAATCGTTAGATTGTTGCTCACTGGCACTAACTGTATTTTTTTCAAAATTTACTATCTTTCAGTTATAATTGTATTTAGTACAAAAGTGTCCGAAGTTAGGGACTTTTACGGTATATTGACTTATTAGTATGTAAAAGATTGTTATGGTCACATCCAAATTTTTTTAAAAGTATTTTGTGTATTATTCTATTTCTAATATTATTTCATTGAGCTAGTTCATAAAAACAACGAAATTTGCCTACATGTATAGGTTAAATTACCCTTTACGATATCCTGGAGTTTCTATTTAGTTGTTTTGCAGTTTATATTTTAATAAGCTACAAAGCAATAAAATATGTATAAAAGTATATCCTAGAAGTGCATTTTAATTTAGAAACATTTAAATAAAGATATTTACCATTTTTCACTTAGAGGACTCGATATTTTGAAAATCTTGGAAAATTTGGATGTCCATTCAGTGGTACTCGATTATTTAACCAATTCTTCCATGGGAAAATTTACAGTCACATATGCTTTGTTTAAATTTATGACTCCATTTCGATATAGCACCACAGCTTTTTTAACAAAAAAATTGGTTAAATATTTAACAAGAGTTGGTATTTTGGCACCAATTAACGAGAAGAAAAAGAAAAAATTCTTTTAATGGTTGTTTAAAATTTTTGTACTTTTAATGTAAAACAAAAATGTTAATATTATTTTATTTGTTTTGTTCACATACATGGAATGATTCACTGGTAGTATTTTCACAACTATCAACATTACAATTTTCAAAACTGATTATCACAGAAAAAATAATTGGAAGTAATAATTAACTGCGTTTTTATTTATGGAATTGTTTAATAAAATTTAGTTCCCTTAAAATTATATTCTTACTAATACCAAGATGGAGTGAACAGGACTAAAGTTGCATTATAGCTGAAATGAATATTGCGTAATTTTATTACTCCATCCTGGTAGCAGTCAGGATATAAGAGTCACTTCTGTCTTATACCTCCGACAGACTCAAAATAAATGATCATTAACTTTTTTTAAATCAGAGCTTCTCGAATATTTTGATTTAGGGCCAATATATTCACCTCCCAGTAAAGTGTTCAATAGCGTAACTGACTGATAAATAAACTGTCACCAATCACATTTTCACATTTCAGTAAAATCACCAATCAACAGGACGTTTATAAATTTACTGAACACATAGTTACCCGACACTTTAACCAGAGGTGAATATATCGGCCCTTATTAAATAGCTTAAATAATAATATGAATGGTAATGTGAGTATTTTTCATTAGTGTATCCTATACGTGAAATTCCGTCCGAAAATATCATTAACTTGGCAGTGTGTCAAAGGTATAAGGATCATAACAGAATAATTATATTATATTTCTTTTGAATATAACATTCAACAGAATCTCTTTCTTGTTGTAAATAAGACTATTTACATATGACAGCGGTTTAAAAAATTTGAATTGCCAAAAATATTTACAATAAGAGAGCAAAATCACAATAAATTCTATCTTAGAATCAAACTTTATAAAAATCATTCAAATTATAAAAATATAAAAAGTAATAAACGATTGCACTTATCTACAAGCACTTTTTCATAATTGAGCAATGCCCACGGACTTTGTAATTAATAGCAACAGCTCTAAAAATTATTTTAAAATTTAGATCAACTAAGACCTGCGTAAAATTAATCTACTTTTTTACTTAAAATTATTTTTTATCTAAATTTTTTTCGCTTATCCAGAATACTGAAATGTAGCTGCAACCGGATGAAGTTGCTTGGGCGTGTGCTGCAATTGTTGAACATGACAACTTCGACACATTAATCGACCGTTTAGTGGATAACATCTTTTATCAGGTTCATCTGTAAGCTGCATACCACACTCTTCACAAGTGTAACAATCAACATGAAAATCTTTATCCATTGAAACAACCCGAACAGTTTCTTCGGTTCCTTCAACTGGAGTAATACCTAAACAGGCAAAAATATTATTTCACGATTTTGAAATGGAGTGGTAGAAAATGTTACCTTTTCCACATAAAGCACATTTTGGGGCGAACATTCGATGATAATCATTAACACAATAAATTTTATTGTCTACATCTACTGTGAATGGAACTCCATCTAAACATTCATTACACATACAACATCTAAAACAACCAGGATGATACGATTTTCCCATAGCTTGTAAAATCTATAATTTGAATAAGGTAAATTTACTGCTGATTTTTTAAGTATAAACTTACCATTTCCATAATTAAGTGGCCACAAATTCCACATTTTTCTGCCGTCTGTTGGAATCCAGAGTACTTGAAAAGAAAACAATATTCAAATTTTTCCCCCAAAAAGTAAACTGTATAAATCGCGGTTTTTTAATAACATTTTAAGGTGTAAAAAATCCGTCAATATCTCAACTTTTTTTTTTTTTTTTTCCATTTTATAACTTTCCCATACTATAATGGTATACTACGTATACTCATATTTTTGTTGTATGGTAAAGTAAAAAGCATAAGGGAGATGGGGGCACATTTGAATTTGAACACTTTGATTTCTCGACCAATTTGGCTTTTTCAAATTGATGGTGCGTGCGCTTTGCAAACAAACTTGGAGCAAGATTTATTAAGGGGCGGGGCCTACCACAGGTAACGATTACTTGTATAACTGACATCAAACTTAAAAAGTTTATTTTAAATTGTATTTTATTAATTTATATAGCGGAATTTTAAACTAAAAACATTCCACACAAATCCATGGACTTAAAGATCGCAGTTTCGGAATTGCGTGGGCTTCAGGGATATGTTTTTCAAGTAAGCGGGCTCAAATATCCCGGTTTTCGCGTTCCATTGGGTTAAATATCACTGATTTAGAGTTGAATCGGCGTCAGGGATATTTTTACCAAGTGAGCAGGCTTGGAGATCAAGGTTTTCGAGTTCTATCAGTTAAAATAATAGCAATTGTTAAGAGCGCGCTGCAAATTTTGATGCAAAAACATGTTTCGACAGATGGCGTGCCCTAAAATATTAATCTTTTATAGTTATCTTTTCACCAAAACACAATTCTAATCCTAAGTAATAACAATGTCCTTAATTTATAAAAGTCATATGAATAAACGATAACTAAGCTAGGCAATAAGGAAGTTTGAGTTTTTAAAGATAAATATTTTTAAATAATATATTCAATATTTTCACATGTGCATATCTTTTTGGAATATACTTGTAAATATTCAACATTGGAAGCTCAAACTTCCTTATTAGTCCAGGCAATGAAAAGGTATACAGGGAAATGCATGGAACACAATTTTTGACTTCGTAACTTTGTTTGGACCAGTTAGGAGGTGAACATATCAAAAGTCCCCGCCCGTAGCCTTTGAGCCGGGGGGGAGGGGGGGTCTGAAGGTCCCATTTTTTAATTTTTCGTTTATATCTCGGAAACTATGCGTCGTAGTGACATGACCACACACCACAATATACTAAATGAAAGCTTATTCAATTTGCTACAAGTTTTATATTTGCAAGTTTTTGATATCTTGTATAGTTATCGAGATATCAGCTCTTAAAAATCTGTAATTTTGGAAAAAAATATTTTTGCCTCACATATTTTGCTCTTTTTGACCGGATAACTCTTCAATAATGCATCTAATAAATAAATGCCGGCTATAGGGTTGTAGAGAATTAAATTCCTTTCCTTCCCTTCCCAGTGAGCAGCATGCAGATTTTGGACAAGCCCGCCAAAACAAGGATGCAGCTGACATTGCCAAGCTAACCGATTGATTTGTGAAATTTCCTCCCTTCCCTGAGACCAGTGACATCATGTCTATTGCGACAGGAATTGTTGGAGATACAACGATCACCTGCTACAATGATGTTGCAGTTGCTAAGCAAGCTTTGGCTAAAATGGTCAATTCGGCATTTTCTAACATCAAATTGGCTCGAAAAGATCGAGCTCTTCCCCTTTCGACAGTGAGCTCATCGATCAAGATCAACGACGAAAAGATTCCTGTGGATCCATTCTTATTATTCCGACGTATATCCATCAGCAAAAAAACAGACGAAGATTTAAAGATGTACATAGAATACGAATTAGCCCCGTTCCCCTTAGCTCTATTCAGTGAAAATAGGGTGGGAAGGGGAAATCGACTAAGTTAGCGCTACTGTACAAACTATTCAACACCTCGACCAAGGATGTACATGTTGCACAGCTATTCATTGTATTTGATGGAGAGCTCCTCCTCCATAAAGTTATTTGGCAAAGAGGTGCCAAGATATCGACAATCTGCGAGAGCTACATCCACTTTATCACAAAGAACTACCACGGAAGGAGATTTACTGTAGTCTTCGACGGCTATTCCTCATCAACCTCAAGCACGAAATTAGCAGAACAGCAAAGGCGCTATCGACTCAGCAAGTCTGCTGACATCCATTTCACCGAAGACACAGAGATAAACGTCAAACAGGAAGATTTTTTGTCGAACAAGTTCAACAAAATTAGGCTCATCAACATGCTTAAAGTGAAGCTTGAGGACAATGGGATCAAGACCCTTCAAGCAGAAAGTGATGCGGACTTTCTGATCGTGGATACGGATGTGGAAATGTCGGAAACAACAGCTGTCGGCATTGTGGGTGAAGATGTTGAACTCATAGTCCTCTTGATGGCTAAAGCTGATGCGCATAAGGACATTATTTTCATCAAGCCTGGACGTGGGAAGATAAGGGATTCCTTCTTTTCGCACCAAGAGCTTCAGCAACAAGGTTTCAAGGACGTGCTGTTTTTGCACGCCTTTACTGGATGCGACACAACATCCTCCGCATTTAGAAAAAGCAAGGTCGCATTGCATTGAGGGAGCAGTAAAACAGCATTCCCTCCAAACATTCCACAAAGTTCAACAATGGCTGGGAAATGACCTGCCTCCTCAGATGTATGGGTGGAAGATTGAGAAAACCTGCCTGGTACCAGTGCACAGTGAGTTAGCAGATGCACCGGAAGGCATCCTGAAAATGGTTTTCTGCCGATGCACGAAAGACTGTGCCAGCGCGAAGTGTGGCTGCAAAAAGGCAAATCTCAAATGTTCCACAGCATGCCACAATTGCCAGGGGGAACTGTCTAAATGGGGTCCCTCAAATTGATTCAGAAGATGAAGAAGAACAGGAGGACTCTTTGACCCTTACCGTCGGAATAATAAGAATGGGTCCACAGGAATCTTTTCGTCGTTGATCTTGATCGATGAGCTCACTGTTGAAAGGGTAAGAGCTCGATCTTTTCGAGCCAATTTGATGTTAGAAAATGCCGAATTGACCATTTTAGCCAAAGCTTGCTTAGCAACTGGAACAGCATTGTAGCAGGTGATCGTTGTATCTCCAACAATTCCTGTCGCAATAGACATGATGTCACTGGTCTCAGGGAAGGGAGGAAATTTCACAAACCAATCGGTTAGCTTGGCAATGTCAGCTGCATCCTTGTTTTGGCGGGCTTGTCCAAAATCTGCATGCTGCTCACTGGGAAGGGAAGGAAAGGAATTTAATTCTCTACAACCCTATGGCCGGCATTTATTTATTAGATGCATTATTGAAGAGTTATCTGGTCAAAAAGAGCAAAATATGTGAGGCAAAAATGTTTTTTCCAAAATTACAGATTTTTAAGAGCTGATATCTCGATAACTATACAAGATATCAAAAACTTGCAAATATAAAACTTGTAGCAAATTGAATAAGCTTTCATTTAGTATATTGTGGTGTGTGGTCATGTCACTACGACGCATAGATTCCGAGATATACGCAAAAAACTATAAAATGGGACCTTCAGACCCCCCCCCCCCTCAAAGGCTACGGGCGGGGACTTTTGATATGTTCACCTCCTAACTGGTCCAAACAAAGTTACGAAGTCAAAAATTGTGTTCCATGCATTTCCCTCTATACCTTTTTTTGAGCATTCATTGCCTGGACTGTATTGCCTAGCTTAGTTATCGTTTATTCATATGACTTTTATAAATTATTAGAATTCTGTTTTGGTGAAAAAATAACTATTAAAGATTAATATTTTAGGGTACGCCATCTGTTGAAACATGTTTTTGCATCAAAATTTGCAGCGCGCTCTTAAGCATATTATTTTTTGGTCCAAAAAGGACCGATTTTGCCGGACGTACATTCGAAAAGTCTCACAATATCTTGAAAGTTTGACACATCCATGACGATTAAAAGGTATTAACTATAGGAACTGCATTTTTTGGATGATCCAAAAATGTAATGTTCATATTTGTAATTTACAGCCTCAACTACCATAATTTTAATAGGAAATTTTTAAATTCCGGTGCCAGGTTATTAATTAAATCAATAATGAAAACAGTATAATCACAAAAAATGAAGAAATTAACTAACAAGGGGAGGACCGACTTTGGTTATCAGGTTATCACCGACTTGCACCATTACGATTATACGTGTGGATCATAATTAGAACTTCATCAGGTGAAAATTTAAACAGTAAAATATTCAGTCAATTTGGCACTTTTATGTCATTATTTCAAAATGATGTTTCTTTACTTATATTGTTTTCATTCTCATCGATTTAATTTCTTTTGATCTCTCATTTTTTACAATTTTAAGAAAGAAAAAAAAAGGATTATTATATTGTCATTTTAAATCCTATCTGTGCACAATAGATTATCTAAAAGTGCTTGAAATATTAGTTAAAAAATACAGCAAGGAATCGACGTACGAATCGATTTGAACTTATTTCGACAATTTCTTTGAATTGGATAAAACATTGCAGTAATATTTAATAAAAACTTGTAGCAATTTGATTGTAGTACTTATTGCTACAACTGTTGAAATATTTTCTACAAAAAATAATATTTAAATATTGAAAACTAATTACAATTTGTAGAAGTCCATACTACAAAAATGTTTCCTACAAAATTTTATTGAATACCGTAA
Source organism: Rhagonycha lutea (assembly GCA_958510855.1). Classification (NCBI taxonomy): domain Eukaryota; kingdom Metazoa; phylum Arthropoda; class Insecta; order Coleoptera; family Cantharidae; genus Rhagonycha; species Rhagonycha lutea. Next base: position 87,459,265 of record OY294036.1, read on the forward strand.
AATGGGGTGAATCACAACAGGCAGGTGAACCACAACAAAAGTTTGAGAAGGCACAAATAATTTTTCTGTACTGCAATATTGAATATTCGAGGAATATTGAATAACAATATGTTATTGACATAACAGATTCCTCAAAATTCGATGTTGCAGTACAGAAAAATTATTTGTGCCTTCCCAAACTTTTGTTGTCATTCACCTGCCTGTTGTGATTCACCCTATTTTACGGTATTATTACTACAAATTTGTAGTAGGTACTTTGTACCACAATAATAATTTATTGTAGTAGTTAGTATGAACTTAAATTAGTAGCGCCATCTAGTGATGGGAATTATTGCTACTTTCATGGAACAGTGACAAACTGTTACTGTGACTGTCTAGGAACAGTTAAAAATACCTGTTACTTTTGTCACTGACTGCTCCTGAAAATACTTTTTCGTACTACGACTAGTACCTGCTACCTGGTCCGTACTACCAAATACGTAACGTAGCAAATCACAGGTCACAGCACAAGTATAAAGTATTTGTACAATTACCAGGTAGCAGGTACCTGGTAGCAGGACAATGGCATTATATATTTTATTTGCAGTAAAGTGCAAGTTCAATTAAATTATGAAATAAATTAAAATTTAAAAAACCACGATAACCACTAATAATACCAATAGTATAATAAATACACATTGATTAATGATTATTGACATCGGCAAATTTTCATTTACAAAATTTTAATCCACAAATAATATTTTTTTAATATTGGCGAGACACTTCTTACATTGGTGTAAAATGTATATCAAAATCGTTTTACCAACCCACTTAAAAAAATAAACCTGCGCCAAAGCCCGAGGCAATTTAAATCACGTGCAATTTCGGCGGAAAGTTTTTTAAATAAATCGCCATCATTCGTGGCCCGGCCGAAGCCCAAAGTAAAATATCTCAATCAAAATATCAAGTTACTTTGTGAATTCTAGTGAAATCTCAACTGTGAATGTTACTAAACTGTTCCATTAAAGTTACTAAACTGTTCCTAACTGTTCCTTTGAGTCACAGGTATTTTGAATATTCAGTCACTGTGACCAAATACTATAGAAAGGATAATACGTCCAACTCAGCCGAAAATCCGTAGCCCAGCACACTAGCGCCAACAACGAATAGAGTTTAAACTATTCAGTTTGACAGTATATGGTTTGACAGCTTGACAGTTTACACAAAGTAGATCATCTTTTGACGTTCGTTATAAATATTTGATAAAAAATCAATTCAAATTCAAAAGATAAAAATAAATTAAAAAAAATTTCGCACAATTAATCTATGCAGTTTTACTTCGTTAGTTTAGAATTTTAAAAGTATACGGAATCATCAAAATTGTATTTTAAAAATTATTTTTAATTAAATATACTTTCAAAAATTTGTTCAATGTTTTTTTTAGAAGAATATGTAGGAAGTGTTATTTATTTATAATTCAAAAAATAAAAATAAATTTCTCACAATTAACCTATGCAGTTCTATTTCGTCGGTTTAAAGCAATGATATATCATTGGTTTAAAGATAAAACTCGTTAAGTACACCTCTGGACGGCGTTAATAAGTTGATAAGTGTAACTACTCTAGCAAACAGATGGCGCACTTTTTTTGGGCTACAAAATTTCTATTGTTATAGGTCCGAGTTGGACGTATTATCCTTTCTATAGTATTTGCTGTGACAACTGTTACAGGGTTAGGAACAGTGACAAAGTAGCAGACTGGTATTTCACAACCCATCACTAGCGCCATCTGTTAATAACTTTTTGAAATGCAACAGGCGTCTACAAAACTCTCAGAAGGTTTGTGGTACAAAATTTGCAAGACATTATTAATTTGATAAATTGAGTTAAGTAAATTGAAAATGTTTGGAGCGAGTTAGAGCAGGAAATACAAATAATAAGCCGTTATAGTTGGTACAAGCCCTTCGATAAAATAAAAAGAAATTATAGCTAAGAAGCATAAGAAATGTTGAAACTAAAAATAATCAGCAAATAAAAAAAAAATAATCCTTACACTTACTAGGTAATCTTCTTCACAATAGACTCGACCATGAACATTATAAAACGCCTTTCCACGCAGCGCTCTCCCGCAAGAACAACAAATAAAACAATTGGTATGATAGAGATTTCCCATAGCTTGACAAGCTTGTCCGGCACCTGTCACCTTATCCCCACAAGTGTGGCAAATTCCTAATAAAAACCAAGAATAAATAGAAAAAAACCATATCAGCAACAGGTAGATGACCTACCAAAATATTCTCCTTCCTCTTCATGTTTTTCCATTTCTTCTTCAATTTGTCTAGTCATTTCCTCAATCTTTCTCTGAGCTTCTGTAGGTCCCCTCGGCCTGGGTGGCGTTACACTGTACGGTAAAAGGGTTTTACCATTGAACTTTAATTTTACCGAACTGGTCGTACTAGAAACGCTTGGCGTTGGACTTGGTGGTGGTTTAGGTGATCTAAGGTCAACTGTTTCTAAAACCGGCTTAAGTTCTCGTTTGGGGCTTGTGGGGGTACCAGCTATGCCTGTTGCAGGGGCTCTCTCGTAATTTTTAGCAGAAGTGGTTTGGAATTGTTGGGAGACACTGCCTGTCATGCAGACATAATCCGATGCATTTATTTCATCCAACTGCTGTTTGGTAAAACTTTTGAACGAAGAATTACGTACGAGTTTGGCAGGCGTCGCTGAAGAGATTGGCACTTTTGGAGAATTCATCACCGAATATATTGGTTGTTGGGCGTTTTGATAATTTTGAAAATGTGAGTATGATATTGCACTTGTAGCAACTTGGGGACCGGGAACGGCGGTGTCTTTTCGATACACGTCGTTAATATTTTCGTATAAGTGTAGGTTGTCATTTTCTGTAGATACGGTGTAGTGCTTGTTACCGCTAGGAACTTGTGGTTGAGCTCTGTTGTAAACATTTTCTGCGTTATTTGATGGGATACTTCTGCTAACTTGTGGTACAGGACTATTGTAATAATTGATGTTTTCGTAGACGGGAGAAGCGTAATTAACTGATGCAGAACGTGGACTAGAAGAATACTGAGGCATGGCACCATAGGATCGAGTAGGACTTGTTAATACTTGTGGTTTAACATAAACATCGTTTTCTTCGTCTTTTTGGTTCACAGAATTTACTTGTTTAGATACTGCATACTTAGAATTTGCTGTCACTGTACCTCTTTCGTACATTTTGTAATCAGCTGGTGGGACTTGTGGTCCTGGACCGGCACCATCAATTTCTGTACTTAAACCAATGGACCGCTGTTTCTGATGATATGGTTCCGTTTTACCACCAATCCTGCCGTATCTCGATTCGCTTTCTCCTTGATCGTTTATCGTCATATTTTGCATTTTGTGGTAATAATTTTCGTCCATTTTATTTAAAAACTTTGCAAGTTAATATTCTGATACGATTAACAACGGAAACCGCCTTGAACTTGAAATGTACACAAAAATAAACCCGATTACAATTAAAATAAATAGGGTTTTTATGTTTTTATCATTTATAATCACACAGATAATCAGATGACGTAACAAAGAACACAGAAGCTAGGTTAAGATCGATTTGTCAACAATATCAATCGATGTTTATCATTTTTTCTTCACGAACTTTAAAACACACATTAAAATTAAAGATAAATATTATGGACACCATTTCAAATAATCACTAAACCTTCATATTTTATTTACTATAAAATTTGAAAAAGAACTTAAAAAAAATAAATAGTTTACGGAGTTGACAACTTTCTGACATAATTAACCCCCGTGAAGTTAGCACTTTAACCAAACCTTCACAATTCAATTTTCTTTTTAATTTGGAGAGTGATTTGGAGGTGATTTTTGATTGTCAAAATTATAAAAAACATTGAATTTTCAAAATTGTATTACAAACTTTACGCTTGGACTTGGGCGTAACCAAGAAAATGTTTGGCAGGGACCAGGTGTCTAGTGGAATTGGAAAGGGGGGCACAGCACAGCTTCTCGTGGTTACAGAGTTTCTTGGAGGCGAAGCCTCCATCATCTCTTCAACATCAGATTGGAAAGGGGGGGAAATGCAACAAAAATTATAAATTGCCGAAAGTCCGAATTATACAGAACAGAACTGAAAGGGTAGTAAACAAAGGCCATTCAAAAAAATTGGAGGGCCCGCGATTCTTCTTGTTGGCGACATCTGTTAGTTAATCTGGCTACCTAAAATAATAAAAAACTGGCAACGCTGCTAAACGTTCCATAAAAAAATTGTGCTAACTTCACGCAGGTGAATTGGACGAATTTTGAAAATTGACAGTTGACAACAATCTTGACAATTTAGAAGTATGGCGGCCGATGTCGGTGATGAATTTACCGCTTGGTTAAATGCAAAATTAAAGGATCTCAATACCGATGAAGGCGTTTTTGGCAATTATATCGTAGGAATATTAGACGGGGACGAACCACAAGATGACAAAAACGAAGCTCTGGATGGCATACTGTCAGAAATTATTGTAAGTTTTACTTGATCGTTTCTATCCAAATTTGGTCGTAACTTTTTGTAATTTTAGAGCACAGACACATTAGAATTACGAACAGAAATAATCGAAAAGTGGACGACATGTCGATCATCTGAATTGTCTTCATCACAATTGACGACAACTGTAGATGTCGATGCCAAATTAGCCAAATTACTTGAATCTCGTTCACTGGATGCACCTAAACAGAAGAAGTATACGGCAGAAGAAAAGAAAATTAGAGAGGCTATTTTATCACAGTATAGTCAAATGACTGACGATGAGGACGACGATGGTGCTGGTGATTATCAGCCGAAGGTACCAGATTTTCATGAAAATGGTTTAGAAAAGAACACAAATGCACAATCTGTCGCTCAAGCTGAGAAAGAAAAAAGAGAGCAAGCCAAATTAGATAGTCAAAAGAAGAAAGAAAAGGATAGAGAAGATAGGTAATTTGAATTTTCATTTCTGATTCAATGATTTCCTTTCATTTGACTGTTTTTGAGCCTTTTTAACCAACTTTTTGTTTTTAAAATAACATAAATACTAGAAAAATGCCATAAAGAATGAAGCTGTGTTCACATAGAGGTTCTTGTCTTGTGTTGCTTAGGTAGAAGCTAGCAAAAGTACCAATGGGATTGTGGTATTTTTTAAACATAAAAAAGGATTAAAGAAAATACGTCGATCTGATTGGTCTTGTTAGATTCTATCTATGCAAGGCAAGACAAGAACCTCAATGTAAATACCGCTTAAGAAATGGTTATATTTAAATTATATTTTTGTAGGAAATAAATTTTTTTTATGAAAAATCATATTAATTGATTTATAAAATATCAACTAATTTTAATAAGTTTAGAACATGGAGGCATTTAAATACCTATGCAAATTTGTCTCTTTGGTTTTCTGAGATAAATGGGGAATTTTTGTAAAAAATGGAAAACTATAATAATTTTTTAGTTTTGTGGATTTTATAAAAGAGTTTTGATTAAAAACTTTTGGCATGCTATTATGATCAACTTCAAGTTGATATATTGCAATAAAATTTAAAAAAAGACTGAAAAATTAAAAAATGTTTGTTAAATTTGTTAAAAATTTGAATTTGACATCTTGGTATTTGTATTGTAGGGAGAAACAAAAACAACTAAGAGATGAAAAGAAGGAGAAGCGTAAAACTCAAAAAGGAGAAAGAAGAAGGTAGCATGGATAAGAAGAAAGGTTAATTTTCGATGTGTACAATGGATGTATAGTTTAGCTTGTAGTCTTCTGTGTATAAAAATTAATATAAATTATTTAAGTTCGAGAAAGAAGTATTACAGTGCTGGACGATTTTAATTTAATATGAATTGAGCAATAAATAAAGCTTTCTTCTGAAAATGGAATGTCTTTTTTGAATTTCATGGTGGAAATTTTGTACAAAGTTTATTATGTAAAACGACAGTGCTGTGCAAAATTTCAGCCTTTTAATTTAATTCCTGTTGACTTTAGAACGAAAAAATGTTTTTTTCACATTTTTTGGAACTGGTCCAATTATTGGCAGTACAGGATTCGAATTGAGTGTCGGGCCCGACGGGAGCAGCTCATAGTGGATGATTCCTTACCAAACACACAGCACAGCTTTCCTGGCTTGGCCACCGTTTGGGCGGCTTTGCCGCTCTTCGACCACGATCTTTTTCACACAGGATTGTCGTATGTGACTCATTTTTCACCCCCAGTTACCATCCGTTTTAAAAATAGTGCGATTTCTTAGAGGCCAATGATTCTTAGATGAAAATACTGCCTATAAAGTTTTTTTGCGTCAATTCGTGTGGCACCCAAATATCGAGCTTCTTTTTGAATCCAACCTACTTCTAATGGTTCAAAATGGTTTTGTGGTCGATCTTTAGTTCAAGGGTAATGCTACGACTGCCCCCATACCGGTGTAATTTAATCATTTCCATCATTTTATCGACATTTTCGATGATTGGCTTTCCAGAGCTTGCTGCATCTTTGACGTCGAAATTACCGGAACGAAATTGACTAAACCAAAATTTTACGTGATTGCCTGTTACAGTATCGGGACCATGAATACTATTCACATTTTCAGCTGCCTAACTTACGATTTCGTCTTTATCTAAGCAAAATTCTGAAATATAGCAAATTTTCTCTATGTTTACACAGATCTTTGGCGCACTATAACTGGAAACTAGATTGGCCAATCACAAAACTTGCAATTGCTTTTTTAGTACACATTCCCACCTTTCCAAAAAGTATAGGGATTACCCGATCCGACGAATAGATCGCTGAAGCCATCTAGCGATAAAATAATGGATTACTTTTTCCCCAACCTAATAATATTATATTGAAATTTTGTGAAATCTACGGTGACTTTTTGTCATTTATACGTTTTTTGTGCAATAAAATTGTTGCTTATTTAAAAAAAAATAATAAAAGAAAATATCTGTAGGATTTGCACCAGCGCTCGGTCTTGACTTGTTACGTTACTGCCCTCCCTGCTGTACGCTGTACACATTTTCGAGGTCAATATTTAACAAACTATTAGAATCACTAGGAACACATAGCTTTGACGATGATTTGTTGATTTCAACCCTGAGACCGATATTTTCCCTTAATATGAGAGAATGGAGGGAAATAATCATTATTCCATTACACAAGAGAGGGGATAGGGACAGCGTGTGTAACTACAGATTGTTTGCATTGCTTCCATTGGCTATTTGGTTATCTATCCGATATTGGCACTAGTGATGCCATATTATCCGTTTTGAACGAAATTTGCACTAATTTAAACAAAAAGTTGAATATTGCAACAATTTATTGGAATTTTGCTAAGACATTTTTTAATTTTGCTGGTCAGAAAGCTGGAGTAGTATGGAATTTATGCTACCTATTTCTATAAATTGATTGGAATCTTACTTACAAAACAGACGACAGTTTGTTAGAGCGAATGAATTTTCGTTCAACTATAAGGCAATGGCATGCGGTGTTCCACATGGTTCTATATTTGGACCCATGACCCGTTCCTCTTCTTATTTTTATTAACGACGTTTCTGGACTGAATATCGATGGAATGATAGCTCTTTCATCCATCTACAGTACAATATGCTCAAATTTTTCCTTAAACTTATCCTGGTATCACTCTAACGGCCTTTTTTCAAATTCAAATATTAAAACTAATAATGCTGTCTCATTCTCATATTATATTAGGTAATCTTTAGCTTGTTTCTCTGGAAGGTGTCATCATTCAAGTATTATTGAATCTTCCAGGTTTCCTGGCTTACTAATAGATGATTCACTTACTAAATCATAGTCTCTCAAACACTTTCGGATCACCGCCCAAAAAAGGTAATTGGTATTTTTTTATAGCAATGGTTCTATTTCCCCCGACCATACCTGAACGCCACTCAAATTCTTTCATGCCCACTACCGCCTCCCCTCCCATAAATAGAAGTCGTCCACGGGGGGGGGGGATGTTTTTCTTTGGCAATACAGATACAGCTTATTGTTGGGTAAATTTTGAAAAAATGATGGAGTATGTTAGAGCACGTTGCACTTGGTTCACATTGCCAATGTAAGATGGAAATCGAATTCTTCAGGACGTATAAATATTTCCACCCATTTGGGTGTCTCAAAAATACGATCTGGTGTATCTAATATTCGTTGAAGAGGGTAGTTTGTAGAACTCCATTCTGGACGTATAGTAAGATGCAATCTCTAGTGTGTTTATGAGTATTTGGTGTTTTAGTTTGTGTAAATATAGTTTAAATTTAAAAATCACGATGTGAAGTTAAGTAAAAGCTTGTAATTTATTGTATTTCAATTGTAATTACATTAACGCAACCATACGGAATAATTTCGAAATCCATTCTGGACGTAATAACCAACGGTAATGTAAAACGCGAATAGTTACATTTTCTTTGGCTTCATTTCTATAGCGCCCTCTGCTAGTAGTTGTTGTTAAAATACCAACTATAAAAAATATAAAAGAATCACTCCCGCACGTAGCTTAAGCTAAATATTTTAAAAAGTTTTATGACATTTGCATTTGAGGTAAGATTAGACTTTTTTATTTAATATTTAATCAATTTTATGTAGTTTCAAGTTTTTCTTAACGGAAACGTACCTTTAGTTGCCCATTTGTACATATAATTTCTACATTATCAACCGCGCAAAGAAGTGAGCATATGACGAAACAGCTGAGTAAGACGAAGACAGCGTCATCACTTTTGTTTATGGAGATTAAATGTTTACTCCTGGGTACTAATAACAGAGAGATTATACTTTCTCTTGACATTATTTCATGCGATTACAGATTGTCTTATGTTATCTTAAAATATTAAAAAATAATTTAGAAACATTTTTTATCGTCGCGCGTGAAATTATAGTGTTAAAATATAACTGGTAAAATAATAAAACCGAATTGGACCAGCAGGTTGTACAACATCCAACATCGTTGTCGTCAGTCACTTTTGTAATGTCCGTCTTGTGACAGGGTCAAATCGTATAGAAAAACTTGAAATTTTTAGTTGTAATTTAATGCAATTCACCTGTAATAACTAATATGGAAATATTTCAATTGATCTGATATGTAAAAATCGTGTACATTCAAGGACAAATTAGTTATGTGCAATGCGAAGTGATTTTATAAAATTAATAAGAAATCAGTGTTTGTGACCAATTACCGAATTTGGAGTGCAAGAAAAGAAAAACTACGACAAGATGATGAAATCAGGGGGTTTGAATAAGAAGGAGGGCAAGATGAGGATAAGAGCTTTTCCAGTAAGTTCAATTTATATTGTCAAATTGATATAGCAAAAAATATTCGTTTAGGTTAGGTAGCACATTATTTTTACAATTTATTACACTCCTTCCATATCACCTACCTACTTGATGCCTTTCTACCTTTGTGATCTGAGTCAGTTGCTGTCTTTATTATGAAAAACAAAGTGCAATTTCCTTCCGTCATTTTGATTTGAAACAAAATTTTAGTGTTTAAATCAAAGCCCAGTGAAATTGACACGAAGAGTTGTAAGATAAGGGTGTCGAAAGAGTTAATGTACGAGTAACATCAAACTCAACTATACTTCTTTTGCCGATAGTGCAAAAGTGTTTTATATCGATTGAAATATTTACATCAAAATAATACAGACTAAATGAATGTAAATATATTTGTAGTTTGTTTGCACTCTATATGAGGGGGAGGATTTCTATGAGTGGGTTTTCACAAAATTTTATAGGATGGGGTCCCCCAGGGGATCTTATCGATTCAAACTCAAATTTGGTATTGCTTGCATTATTTTTAATTGACACATTTTTTATATTGACAATTATTTACTTTGCTAGATGTCGATGGACGAAAAATATGTGGAAAGTATTTGGGCTTTGCTTAAAAACGCCATCCAGGAAATACAGAAAAAGAATAATTCGGGGTTGAGTTTTGAAGAATTGTATCGCAATGCTTACACAATGGTCCTTCATAAGCATGGTGAAAGACTTTATACAGGTCTAAAGGAAGTTGTTACACAGCATCTTGAAAGCAAGGTAAGTTGACAACAATTATCTATCCGCTTTCCTCAGTTTTTATTTTCTTCACTTCTTTCTTTGTTTGGTATTATAATTGGCATAAACTTTAGGTTTTTTCTGTAAGTTAATTTTGATTTCTATTAGAAGTGGATAGTTTCTCTTATAAGTAATGGTAAATTGTTGATCTGTCTTGAAATTTTAACCTAAAATGGGAAATATGTACACATTTTTTTGATTCTTTTCACTTCCCTGCAGTGGTTTTCACTAACTATTTTTTTTACTTTCTAATGTATCCAATCAACTTGCTGTAGATTGTTCCTACAGTTTATACTTTCTTTAAGATTAATCTGCAATTTTATTCATTAGTACAAGTAGGTTGGTGTAGTATGTGGGAGTTGTGTTTCGAACCATAGGTTCTAGGTTTGACTCCCAACTGCTCCCAGATTATTCGTGCCGTGGTTCAGATTCCATGTTAAGCTCTAGGTCAAAAACAAATGTAGAAGTGAATGAGACCCCCACTACATCCATACTTTTGTCCCAAGAGAGTCAAGTAATATGATATGCTGCCTGATTCCTAGACCCAGTGTGGAGAGTAAGAAGAAGAGTAATGTCTACCAACCTGCAACTTTGTTTGTTTAAAGACCTTTAGTGAAAAATAAGGAATAATAGATATTAATCTTTCATAAAAAATGTTAATAAGTAATCATTCAACAAAAAATATCTCAAAATTATATTCCAAGTAACTTTTCTCCCAAGTAAAACTTTTACTTGGGAAATGGCTGTAGATTGCCTGCCAGAGACTGGTAAACAATTACAGGTAAAAATGTTACTTGGGGTCTCTTCTGCAAGATCTTCATTAGTAAAGTGAACAATTCTAAACTAAAACAATCATTTATTAATTTTACAAGTAAAGGCGCGTTCTCACGATTCAAGTTTAGTTAACCGATTTACAGTTGATCAACAAAAGTTGATCAATATTCGACTAAAAAATTGTTCAACTACCTTAAAACAAAGGTTCTCACTACAGATTTCATTCAACTTTTGTTGATCAACTACAATCGGTCAACTAAACTTGAATCGTGAGAACGGGGCTTAACTCAATAATAATTAGATCATGAAAATTGTAGGTTCTGTTAGATCTTAAATTAAAGAATAGTGGGTTGCCCTTACAATAAAAAATTATTTGTTTTTCTTCCAATAAAAATTAATTATTTTTAAATTAGGTTTGCACAAAGGAAAACTTAATTAAGAACAAGTTTGTGAAAATTAATAAAATAACTTAAAATTAGGAGGTTATTTGAAAAAAATTCTGCACATTGGTAGGCATTTCTCTTAGCTCTTTTATATTTATCTGAGTTTTTTCTAATGACCTTTCTCTTTTTCATTCCTGTTCTCTTTTCAGACGATCAATATAATATATTGTCAATAAAATATTGTCAATACTGTCAATAAAATATTGTCAATACTGTCAATAAATATTGACAAAGTGCATTTGACTCTGACGATAAATACTTATTGACAATACATTTAGTTTCGGGCTGGCATTCAATGATGTGCGATTACTAAATTTTTTTTTTTTCAATTATTTTGTCAATACTAAAAATATTTTGCTTTTTATCAAACGATTTCATCAATATTATTAATATTGACAATACAACAAGAGCTTTGAATTTATCCGAATAATTTTTAATTTCAACGAAGACTTGGTCAATTGTTACAAACCATGTAAAGCTACATTAGGTCTCAATGCATAAGGATGAATAATTGAAGGGCATATTGTGTCGGAACGTAATAAGCCACAAAAATAGGATTTATCAACAGTCAAATAGCAATTAAGTGTACTGACTTCTAATGCTGAGAACCCTGTTTGACTATGGGGGAAGTAATAATCTTATTCTGGTCGTCCCTCTTCGAAAGACAATAGCAAACCACCGGGATCTAATCTGCCTTGAAAGCCTTTCTTAAGGTCACGATGCTTTTGTTAAGAAGCATATGACAAAGAAGTTGAAGATCTCTTATGTTACTGTTGAAATATTTTTAGGGGACTATTATTGGTTGATATGATTTGATGCTTAACTCAAATTTGGAAAGTTTGTGTCTTATTATGTTCTAACAATAAGCCTTTCAATTAGTGCCGAAACAATTTATTTTTTCTTTTAAATTGCTTATTCAGTTCAAGAACCACCGATAGGAATAACATAAAAATAACAAATTTATCAATTTGTTCATTGTTATTAAAATAATTGAAATATTTCACTGTGTATTATACAAGACAAGTTTGAACTAAATTTTATTTATGTACCTAGTAATTTTTAAATTTATTTTGTTATTGTTTTGGTCCAAAGTTTTCCTCAATTCGTTTATTGGTCTTCAAATAATTGAATTATTTTACTATAATCATCAAGATTATTCATTAATATCCTTTGTAAACTATTCAAGAGAAATTTTCTGTAATATATTGCCATTTACTCACTATCTATTATATTTCTAAGAGGAATCCTCAGAGTTGGCAAACACACTTTCGTAATTCACTGATATCTTGCTTATTACTCAAAAAATGTGCACAAAAGTATATATTTTTTAAAAGAGGACACTTGGATGTAGGCAGTGTTGTTTTTAATTTTTTTAAATTCAAATTTTTTTTTGAGAGACGGTCATTGCCTTGCAGCTAACGCAGTTTGATGCGAATGCGGGGTACCGGGTTCAAACCTGGGGAGAGTCAAACTTTCTTATGGCCAAGTCTCCGTGCTTCGGAGGGCCCGTTAAGCCGGCTGTCCCTCTAAGTTGACGAATTGCCACCGTTAACAAATAACAGGGCTATAGGTACATCTAAAGGTTAGCCTAGCAAGCTGCTTCTGGATGTAAAACAACTATAGTCCAAAAATCAATATGCGGACTACTCACCAACCCGTCTGGCCAGCGTGGTGAGTTATGGCCAAAACCTCCATTACTGGAGAGGCCTATGGTCCAGGAGTGGACTAGGGTAGGCTGAAGAAGAAACTAGCCCTAACCTGGATAAACCGACCTGGATTGATTGGGAAACTATGAAACGCGAAATTAGCAAACATGTGAAAACATCTCAAAGGGGGAAAAGATTTTCTGTTCTGAGAATTTTCTCTCGTAATTCCATAAAGATTTCTGAGATGTAAAGAATAGTGTCATTGTCAGAGCAAGCATTCTGTTCAGGATTTGTTCATTTAAATTAGGTGTTACCAAACTTTTTCAGATGAGGGTCACATCAAAGCTTTTCTGGAGTTGAGACCCTATTTTTTTTAATATTGTAGGTTTGATCCAACTAGCTGAGAAACCGTACAATGTTGCTGTACAATATTGTGCATGAATTTTACCTATTGCGCATGAGCGTGACCGTACATTGTTTCTCGACTGGTTGGAACAAACCTTACATTAGGTATTATTATTATACATTTATATAAATCTGTTTTATATTACATTATTACAAAAATAAAAGGTCAGCACGCCTAGTAATTCAAATAATTGCTTTTTGACCTTATTACTTAAAACTGTGTTTGTTTAAATGCGAAAAAGTTTCTAATTTACTCATTGGAAACTGTTATAAAAATGAAACTGGAATGTTGGGAATCCCCAAATTCTTTGCAATTTTTGCATTCCTTCAATCAGTTAAATAATCATCAATAATTTATTGTTGTTTTGAATTTTTTTCTGCAAAAAACTTCCTTCTTAATTGTTTTGTTTCATAATTGCCCATCAATTTTAACTTACAGCTCACAGAATTAATTTACTTTTAATGAACGGTATTATAGTATAATATTTTTGATTAGATAAATTTTTAAATATTGTTAAAATATTGTGTGCTTCATTGTACATACCTTCACTGAATATTTAATGTTATCCTTATCTTAATATAACAAGTGCAATCATTGCTATTATCACAATAATTATCGATAGTTAACAAGTGTAATGGTTTTTTTAATTTGCTAGTAGGAGGTTTTGCCATCAGTGGCGTAGAGTTCATAAAATTTTTAATGGACTTTTAACCTTCGAGAATGGAATATCAACCAAGGTAGACACAGAGGTCTAATTACTTTTCGAGTTTTAAAAAATTTAGGTTATTATTCCCGCATCATAGGTCTAATTTATTTTTTAAAATTTTGGATGTGGTTCTTTGACTTTACTGGGTGGGTAATTGTTTGAGTTTTCACAAACTACATTTTTTATTTTTATTCTATTGGAATTTATTAAGACTGGTACATATTACTCTGTATTAATTACCCCCCACCCATTTCGTATTTTGGTTGCAATAAACGCTTGATTTATTTTTTATAGACTTCTTGGTTCTACAAATAACTTATTTTTTTATTAGGTGCGTGAGGATGTGTTAAAATCATTACGAAATAATTTTTTACTAACGTTAAATCAAGCATGGAATGATCATCAAACATCTATGGTTATGATAAGAGACATTTTAATGTATATGGATAGAGTTTATGTGCAACAAAACGATGTCGACAATGTTTACAATCTTGGATTGATTGTTTTTAGAGATCAGGTAATTTATTGAAAAGTGCGATACTTTTTATCTAGTAATTTATTTTGGTTATAGGTTGTTCGTCATGGGTGTATTAGGGATCACTTGAGAGAGACATTATTGGAAATGGTCATGCGTGAAAGGCGGGGAGAGAAAGTAGACCGCATTTCTATAAAAAATGCTTGTCAAATGTTAATGGTTTTGGGCATTAATTCTCGTACCGTGTACGAGGAAGATTTTGAAAGACCGTTCTTACAGCAGTCTGCAGAATTTTATAAGGTTTATCGCGACTTTCCTCTGGTTTTTTAAATACTAACTGTTTTGATGCTTTTAGGTTGAAAGCCAGAAATTTCTTCAAGAAAACAGTGCTTCAGTATATATTAAAAAAGTAGAAGCTAGAATTAATGAAGAATCTGAGAGGGCAAAACATTATTTAGATGAATCGACTGAACCTCGTATTGTAGAAGTAGTGGAAGAAGAGTTAATTAAAAAACACATGAAGACAATTGTAGAAATGGAAAATTCAGGTGTGGTCCACATGCTGAAACATCAAAAGACTGATGATTTAGCTTGTATGTATAAATTATTTGGTCGAGTTACTGATGGTTTAAAGACAATGGCCGATTGTGTGAGTCACTATTTACGTGAGCAAGGTAAAGCTCTAGTCCAAGAAGAGGAACATCAACCTGCCACAAATGCTATTACATTTGTACAATCTCTGTTAGATTTAAAGGATCGTTTCGATCATTTCCTTAATAACTCTTTTGCAAGTGATAAAATATTTAAGCAAATGATAGCTTCAGATTTTGAACATTTCTTAAATTTAAATCCAAAGTCTCCCGAATATCTCTCGTTATTTATTGATGACAAATTGAAAAAAGGCGTTAAAGGGGTAAGTTTTTTCACTTTATATTTATTTAAAATATAACAGCTTTCCCAATATGTTCTGTCTTTCTCTTCATTGTCATTTACTTTCTTGTTTTAGGTCACCCTAGAGGTCTTTGACCTACAAGTATTGTACTTCATTTGCCCTTTTCTTTGTGTACAATAATATATTTTTATCAACTTTCTCTTCAATAATTCTGATTTATACAATTATTTAAAAATTATTTTTCCCTTTTATGTATTTAATTGTCACGAAATGCTGATCAAATTTAAAATTTTTATGTCTGATAGTAAATTAATTTTATTTAAATTTCTTTCAACAGATGTCTGAGCAGGATATAGAACAAGTTTTAGATAAATCGATGGTTCTATTTAGATTTTTACAAGAAAAGGATGTTTTTGAACGTTATTACAAGCAACATTTAGCCAAACGTTTATTACTAAATAAATCTGTTAGTGATGATTGGGAAAAAAATATGATTTCCAAGCTGAAGGTATGAAAAGCTAATTTTCGGTTGCTGGGAGGTTTATTAATTTTTTTTTTTGCTTTAACAGACCGAATGTGGATGTCAATTTACATCAAAATTAGAAGGAATGTTTAAAGATATGACTGTTTCTAATACAATCATGGAAGAATTTAAGGAGCATGTTACTAAGTCTGAGGTGAGTTATTTATGGTTCTATTACAAAATTCAAGCTTACTTTTTATTTTTGTTTTTAATAGATAAACCTAGGTGGAGTGGATTTGTTTATGCGTGTTTTAACAACAGGATTTTGGCCTACACAAAGTGCCACCCCTACTTGTCACATACCTTCAGCACCACAAGCAGCATTTGAAATTTTCAGAAGGTAAGATTTAATAATTTTTACAGGCTTCACTGTACTTGACAAATTACATAAAAAGTTTCAAGTAGTCAAAGTATTTGAAGCACCCAAACAATAATAGTAAAAAGCAAACTCATATAGGATCATCAAATGGACTCTGATAATATTTTTTTTGGGTTGGCCTCAAATCATTTCTATATGATTATTTTTACCAAAAGCTAGCTTCCACTACCATCTATTAAATGGTACTAACAGTTTATTTTTAAACAAAATTGGATTCAAATCATTATTTCCCATGTGTTCTTAAGTTTGTTCCAACTAGCCAAGAAACCATACAATTTACGGTCAAGCTCATGTGCAATAAGCAAAAATCATGCGCACGAGCGTGACCATACATTGTACGGTTTATTGGCTGGTTGGAGTAAACCTCTTATTTGGAATAGATCAAGGTGTACTATTTTCAAATTTTAGGAAGTCAAACATCTAAAAATATTCCTTAAAATATTGAAAAATATTTGTTATATCTCAAACATTGCTTCGTAATTTTTAAATGTGATTTAAATTAATTAATTACACATAAGTAAATGAATTTCGTATAAGAATGTTTTTAAAATATTGAAAGGTGTGCTTGTATGTGTATTAAATAAAATATTTTTGTTACAGATTCTATTTGGCCAAGCACAGTGGAAGACAGTTGACACTTCAACCTCAACTGGGAAATGCAGATCTCAATGCAGTATTCTACGGTGCCAAAAAGGAAGAATCTGAAAAGGAAGGTGCATGTTCCTCATCTACGAGTGTTATATCGACACGAAGTGGTCCACGTAAACACATCATAGCAGTTTCCACATACCAAATGGTGGTTCTGATGTTGTTCAACAATCACGAAAAATTAACATATGAAGAAATTCAGAACGAAACAGATATCCCCGAGCGTGATTTAATCAGAGCGTTGCAGTCTTTAGCGATGGGCAAAACGGCGCAAAGAATTTTAATCAAAAATCCAAAAACAAAAGAAATAGAATCGACGCACGAATTTTACATTAACGATTCATTTACATCAAAATTACATAGGGTTAAAATACAAACTGTTGCTGCGAAAGGCGAAAGTGAACCGGAAAGGCGAGAAACTAGAAATAAAGTGGACGAAGATAGAAAACACGAAATTGAAGCGGCAATAGTTCGTATAATGAAATCACGTAAACGTATGGCGCATAATATATTAGTGACTGAAGTAACTGAACAACTGAAAAGTAGATTTTTACCTTCACCGGTTATTATTAAAAAAAGAATAGAAGGTTTGATAGAAAGGGAATATTTGGCGCGCACGCCGGAAGATCGTAAAATGTACAATTATGTTGCTTGAACATTTTAATTATTATTTTAAATTGGACTTTTGCCTAATTGTTGGGTCAGAGGAGAGTATTGTGAGTTTATATAAATATATATCTTCCCCCTTCACTCTCATCTCGGTGATCCATTTAGTGTAATTCTTGTTTTCTGACCCCTAATTAATAGCTAATTAATTATTTAGACGGTATATAACAATTATTAAATTATTCCAATTGAAGTCCATATTAAAGAAGCAATTTAAAAAATGAATCCTTTTTGTTTTTTTACACTATTGAATTATTTCAAATAAATTGTTATCTTTTAAGTACAAAAATTGATGCATTTTATTTTACTCAAATGGAGTGCTAACATCGTCGAGAGGAGAGTCTTTATTGTAAGAATTTCATTTTTTACTCTATTTGGGATGATGTTTCCAATCAGTGAAATTTGGTTGCATCTAAATTTTGTGTCGATAATGGGCCTATCCAGTGTTCAAATTTTTTTTTTATGAAATAAAAAAATATAGGAAAGGCTCATTCATTATGATATTTTTGCGTTATGATTGTTACTGTGTAATGTTCAAGTTTTAAGGTAATATTCATTCTTTTTATTTATTTAACACCTTTGATAAAAATTTTTGTTTTGTTGTAAATAAAATATTTCATTCATATATATTACAAATTCATTTTCAAAAAATGATCAAATTTAATCTAGAATGAGATAATGGAGATGATATTGAAAATATTTCAATCAAACAGCAAATAAAGTATGTTTTTGATAATTAAAAGAAGGCTAAATTATTTACCATTCCTGTACAATACATTGACACTTGAAAAAGTTTATTATTCAAATTTTATATCGCAAACAACAATTTTGCGAAAACTTTTTAAAATGTGATTTTTTAGGCTAAGTTAGGTAAGGTATGATACACAAAGTGGAAATTATTTAATAAAAAATAAAAATGCCTTTCATGAAGCATCATTTTTAGGTCCTCAATAAGTTCCTCTAAAACCAATATAAAGTGGTGTTGTGCTTATTAAAAATAATTTTTATGTGGGTTACAATTTGTGCTAAAAAGTTTGGGAGCACTGATCTAACTTGTTTTTTTCTAATAACAATTTCATAAATAAGTAATTTGGTGTAAGGTTTTTCCAGAAAGCAGATAAATTTAAGAATAAAAATAGAATAGGAAGATAACCTTTTCCTTTGTTTGACTCCCAAATAATAAACAGTTCAATGAAGTGTTGGGTACAATTTTAGGAACACTAAAATGTTCATTTGAAATTGATCAGTTCAGAAACCCTGGGCGGAGTGGCAGATTTCCCAACAGGCGCAAGAGGCCTCAAAATAAAAAAATTATTTTGTTTATGGTCAATTTATTTATACTACTCAACATTTATTCTATTGATAACTGAGGCGTGAGGCTTTAATTATTAAAAAAGTGAGACATACGGAAATAACATTGAAAAAATTAACTAATATAAAATTACAACTACTTGGCTTATATTTAAAGGTTTGCAGATGTTCAGGTTGTACCTAATAATTATGAAATATGAAACTTATTGGTATACAAGAATTTATTATCAAGATAACATTAAATAAAAAAGAGTTCAAAATAAAAAAAACCGACCCTCAAAAGTCCATAAGGAATTCATCATAAATTTGATGGACCTAATTTTATGAAGTTATATATTATATAACTACTGATATTGTGACCAGCAGTCTGGCGTAAATCAAACACGAATAGACTACAGAGCGGGAAACCGCGGTTCTAATCCTGATTGCGTCGGATATGTGCTGTGATCTAAAAAGTCCAAAATCAATCTGTGGACTATGGGGAAGGCAACGAGAAACCACCCCATTAACATTTCCCTAGTAAAGTCTTCTTGGCTTAGCCAAGAGGATCGCTAATATCCGAAATCGGATAAGGCACCTGAAGAAGAAGACTGATATTGTGAAAAAAATAAAAAGAAATGTGGAAAAATTCGTAGCAGAGTTGCAACTAGCATGGCTAGCTCTTGAAACTCAACAATTTATTTCTGTAAAATAAAAGAATAGCACCGTGAGTGTGAACTGCAAAATTCAGCACCTCAATTATTGGATTTGAACTTATAAAAGGCAATTTATAACCAACTATACCCTTGGGCCGCAGTGGTGGCTTGATGTGATCGCTGGTTGAGTTCAGAGCGGAAATTCTGGGTTCGAATCGCGGACAGGCGGTCCCGGTCACCGTGTCGTACCACCTTGCAGGGTCGATGCGACCGGGGCGGCGGGGGATCTGGGTAGACCTACACCTTCGGGTGGCGGGAAACATAGGTGGACCTACACCTTCGGGTTCGTGTCCGAACCGAGAGATGGGCGACATTGAACGGGAAGCAACGCGAACCGAACAGAATTTCTTAAAGCTCGGCCTTTCAGAGGACATCCACACTGTTGGTGACCGAGGTAGTCATCGAGATCTATCTGATAGGTCTCCACCTCACAATCCATCTAAGATCTCAGTATGGAGCGGGGTACAATAAGCTAATTTGCTTCAGTGCAGGTGGATTAAATGAGCCACACCCGTTGAAACAATACGAATACGAACTATACCCTTCATGTGCCTCTAAGGGGATATGTAAAAATCAAAATAATCTACAGCTTATAAACACAGGCAGGAAAATTGTTATTAATAAAAGTAAAACCTTGGGTATCTTTTTTCACCCTATTCCAGCACTTTGGTTGAAATTCTAAAAATAAGAATCGTCCACTCCTATTCTCAAACACGAATGACGAAAAGGACTCGCAATAACGGAAAACTATGCAATTCATTCCATACATATTGACGTAAAATAATCCAGCCCCCAACTTTTATTCAAAAACTTTTCAAAAATAATTTAATCGAGCCGCTGAATTATCTTCCGAACATACGCCGCGGCTTGCTCGTCGGTTCCAAAATTTTTATCACCACTTTACGCGTGACCTTCTAATAATATTAAACAAATTCCACTTTCAAATTTCAAATAATAATTTCTTCAAATTAATGATCTCTAAAATAAAAACACTTTTCAAATCAACAGTATTTATTTTTCTTTCACAATTATTCAAAAATTTACTCTTTTCAATATAATTAACCAAAATTCGCAACCTGCCCGCACGGCGGTCAAAGTGCGAGTCCTCTTTATCTCTCATTTTTAACAATACCAACTATAAATTTGTACAACATTTTCCCCATCCAATCTTATTGTCAATTGGGGCTCAAAAAAAATACGACAATATATAAAAATGCACACCTGGTCAACTTTATCATCCACCACGCTATATGGGAACTCAAAAACCAATTTTCCAGTTTTCAGAAATACTCAAAATCTATTCTATTGGAAAAATAACGCAGTTGAAAACGCAAACTTTTCCAATATTTGGACACTAGGAAAAATACAAGAGACGAACGGCGTACCTTTCTCGATGCCGTCCCATGCTAGATTTTTGCATTTTTATCGGACGTTTTCTGCCAATCCGCAAAACCAAAACTTTCCATAATTCTCCCAACTTCTGGGTCAAAAAAATTCAAATTTCCACCAACTTTCAAAATTATTTTCAAATATAATTTATATTTCAATGCAATAGTGCATTGAAAATTTTTGGAAATTTACGATTGATTGCAAGAATGGGTTTCTGTTGAGGAAATCGGCTCGAGCCGTAGGCAACTAGAAAACATCTGTTATTATCGGTTTTGTATTTAGAGGGTATCTATCTACAAAGCTATAACATTTTTACGACCCCTGAAATCCCTGATGAAAACTGTGATTGGCTCTTGAGCTATTTGGTGAAGCTGGAAGTAAATTGGCTTGTTTTGTTTTGTCGACCACGATACTTTCATCAAATAGAGAAACCGTGAAAGTATAGCAGAATTTATTAATATTATTTACATAATCTTATTTAGTACTTTTAAATACAATCTAAAAAGTATCATCATCAACTATCATGGATTAAACCAATTGGTCTGTTCCGATTCTCTTATGATATTCTGTTTGCCTCCATTTCAGAACTGGTCACTCCATCTTTTTCGCAGCCGTCCCACTGTTCTTTCTATCGGTCGGTATTCCATCTCTTGTTTGGGTATACGGCTATTGTCCATTCACATGAGATGTTGCTTCCAATTACATCTGTATGTGGCTATTTTTTCAATAATTGAAAAGATTCCCAGTTCGTGTCGTATATCTTCGCTTCTCTTTCGGTCTAGGAGAGTGTAGCCCGATACGTGTCTCAAAAATCTCATTTCTGCCGCTCTCCTGGTGTCTTCTTTTGTTAAAACCCATCTAAAAAGTATGTAACTAAAAATGTACTTTTAATTAAAATTTTGTAAAGAATACAAAAATTTAAAAGCAAAACAGTAAGAAATGCAACAATTTAACAGCCATGTCCTCAAAAATTCGCTAAAAACAAAAATGGTTATAATTGGGGTGCGTTTTACTTAAAGCCCACGACAACCACGGTCGATCGATAGTCCAATCAAATAACCGCGTTCGATCTTTAGTTCAATCAAAGAACCACGGGACGACGCGACGCCTCGGTCGTCGTGGGTTTTAAGTGGAATGGAACGCACCTCAAGGAGAGTGGATCACCAATCGCTACAGTGGCAAATTGGCTTTTATGGTGTTGCAAAATTGAGATTGCCAGTTTAGCTCAGGCGTCGGCAACCTTTTGTTGTAAGAGGGCCAACAATTTTACGTGGGGATTAGTGCGGGTTTAGTAGAGTCCGCTGGCCGCACCAAGACCCTTTAGGGCCGCATGCGGTTCGCGGGTTGCCGACCCCTGATTTAGCTCATATCGATCATTTACGACGATAACAGAAGATGTTGACAAGCGTGACTGATAATGTGATAACAAATTGTAGCATTTCAAATGCTATTATTTATATTTTGGCGGAAGTCTATGCATCACCCTGTGTGCGTTTCAAACACGCGCACGCGTTTTGAATTTCGAAAATTTATCAAATGTTCATTCTTCGCTTATCTTTATGAAAAGTGCAAGTTTCATTTTACGTTTGTGCAATTTTATGTTTTAAAAGCCACAAATTGTTAGTTTATTGAAGTGATCTTTTTTTATTTTACCTTCTGTGCTACATTTGTGGCTTTTTTTTTTCGTACTACCACGTCAATTTTATGTGACGTTCATTTTTGGTTTCCAATCTTAATTATGGTTTTTTGAGCGGTTCACATGGTGTGCGGTAGCCGATCGTTCATCTGGCTGTTTTTATCCACCAACCATATGGTTATTTGTATGGATATGGGCCAGCAGTTTGGTTATCTTGTTTCCACCTGTGATGACCTTGATTCCTGCGTCGAACCATCTGTGTCAGCCATTTTTGACGATGTTGGGATTTCGTTTTTGGGTTCACCATTCCTGTATGAGATCAATGGAGAGGGCAGGACTGATCAACATTCGTTTATCCCCATCTTCACCGCAGTTTTGCGTCCTTGATTAAGAAGTGGTGTGATAAGTTTGTCACTTTGGCCGTCTCCTTTGACGATTTATCCATACTTTTTGGGAAGACGTGCGAGCTCCATTCCAACATTGTGGGATTTTTGTCGCAGCGGTAGCGTGAGCCTATACCACTATTCCATCTCTAGTGGTTAGGACAGCACCAACGACGTAGGATGGCTGGAAAACCATTAATTAGTTTTTTTTTTGGAAGCGCATTTAAGAGATTTGCTTGTCTTAATTATTTACATCGTCATTAAGATGCTATACCGTTCGCAGGTGAATTGATTCTTGTTTAATTATTGTGCAGTTTTTGTTATTTTTAGCTTTACACCCGAAACTCAGTTTAAACGATGAACCATTAATATTCCAGAGGTTCCAAAAGAATTGAGATGTTGAATCGGACGGATTGAGGTGGAAGGGTAAGTTAGAAAGCAATGGCTGTATTTAATTTTACTTGATGATATCTCTTGCGAATGTGTTATTTGCAGTCAATTTTACCAACGTTTTATGTCTGCGTTGGGCAATCTCCTGGATGCGCGGATTATTTTTGTGAGTTGTCTTCATATGGCAACTCATCTGTATTTTATTTTTTTATTTGATTTGATTGTCCCAAGGTATCCCCTCAGGGTATCTTGGATTTCACTTGCTTTGTTATGTGTTTTGTGTCTCCTATTGGAGTTTTGGAATCAGATATTGTCAACCCCATCTTTATCTATACTTTGTTCTTTAAATAAAATCAACTCTTATTTACTTCCGTATTTTATTTAGAGGACTGGCGCCCGAAAGGTTTTTTTTCCTTAGTTAGTTGTACACTGATCGTCTGAGCCAACGGAAGAACCTACGAACCGCGTCCGCGCGACCCATGCTCTGGCACTGGACGGGGGTGTAATCCCTTAGCTGGCCTGTCTACCATTCCATTCGTAGATCAGCGGGGCAAGTGGCACATATTAGAGCAATTTGCGTTACACTTTCTTGGCGACCAACGTGTGGTGCCCGACTTTCTTAGAGACCAACGTGTGGGGCCCGACTTTCTTGGAGACCAACGTTTGACTTTCTTGATGCGCAACGTTTGGGGTACGAGTTTCTTGGAACGTATGGGGCCGATTTTTTTTTCTGATAGGTCCTATGGGCTCTACTTTCTTAGATAACAACTTAGTCAGGGACTCAGGCGATTCAACGTTCTATTTAACATCTGCAACTAACTAAATTTTCTTTTCTCGACATATTTGATTCCGATTTCAATTTGAGACACACTAGATCTGGTTTTGGGTTTGGTGTGAGTGTGGATCGAAGTATTTAGGTGAAGTTATTCGGGTTACCCTCCGGTGAACCTTGAGTTTTCAGGTGGTTTGTGGATGATGGAGTTTTCCTATCTGCAGATCGAGTGCCAGCTTTCA
This sequence comes from Rhagonycha lutea, assembly GCA_958510855.1. Taxonomy (NCBI): domain Eukaryota; kingdom Metazoa; phylum Arthropoda; class Insecta; order Coleoptera; family Cantharidae; genus Rhagonycha; species Rhagonycha lutea. The sequence goes on from OY294036.1 coordinate 87,483,703, forward strand.
CCGACCACTTCGTGTGATGTTGTTTCCACACGCAAGTGTTTTTTCTAATTAATTTTTTTGTAGCTGTGTTTGGCGCCTCCGGCCCTGGACTGCTGTACAGTCCAGCGTGCATTGCTGAACCAGCTATGGCTTTGGATGATGTTTCCCATAGCGTTTACCAATTGGTCAATTTAGACCACAACACTTTTCCCTTTTTGCAGGAACTGGCATTCCTTTTGGATGACATGTTGAGCAAGCGTTTTATACGGTTTTGGAGCTACGTTTCGTGCTCATACTTGCTCAGCAGACCTTTTTTTATTCGCCATTTTCGCCTCTGGTCAGTTCATAATGTGATTTGCTTACCACTTGTGACAGAACCGAGAAAATGCGCACCCGATCCGGATATCCGAACCGATACAAGCCCTACATTCATACTGATCTGATTCATTGTGGTCTCATAGGGAGGTTGGAAGGGTTGTTTAGTGTTGTCTCTTGTCATACCATTAACATCTGGGTAAACAGTATTTTCGTAGAGGTACTGTAGCTACTGTTCTGATCGATTTCCATCTTTGTTCAGAAACATAGGACATCTACAGGTTTATGTTGCAGGAAGTTTCATATTTGGCATTGGAATTTCTCAATGTCGACACTATCGCGAACTTAACTGGATTGGTGTGGGTGTAGATGAGTACAGTTGCGCTGGTGTTTACCAGTACTGTCAGTATTGCATCCAGTAATATATTTTGGGTTCACGATTTTGCCGTGAGAATGAACTTTGTTGGATTGGAACCGAATGCAAGGGTATGAAATTTTCATGTTTGTCTTGTTGGGACACTGTTGTTTTTCTTTCGCAATTTTCTGTTTGGCTTATGGACCGTTTCGGACCATAACACATTGACCCCCTACCCCTTCGTCTATAGTTCATTTTGAAGAACGAGAAGTTTGGTATGGCGATGGCAACAATGTGTCAGCTAGGGACTTTGTCAAAATTATGCTTGCAGTGGCGGCGTAAAGCATACGCGATGTACGCGAACCACAGGCGTAGCTACGGGGGGGGGGGCAGGGGGGTACATATGTCCCTGGGCGCCACAGCTTAGGGGGCGCCAAAATGAAAAAATGAGTTAAATAAACTCCGGCCCCAGTGAGTCTCCTGACTCTCGATACGAGAAGGGGCGCAGATTTTGTGTCTTGTCCCCGGGCGCAAATTACCCTAGCTACGCCACTGACGCGAACGCGTACGGCCTCGCGCTTGATTTCAGGCTTCGCAAAATTATCTTTCTTCATCAGCCTTTTTCCGCCCACTACTGGACATAAGCCTCTCCATATTATGGAGGATCTGGCCATAACTCACCACGCTGGCCAGACGGGTTGGTGAGTAGTCCGCAGATCGATTTTGGACTATAGTTGTTTTACATCCGGTAGCAGCTTGCTAGGCTAGCATTCAGATGTGCCTGTAGCCCTGGATTTTGTTAACGGTGGCAATTCGTCAACTCAGGGAAACCCGCCGGCTTAACGTGCCCTCCGAAGCACGGAGACTTGGTTATAAGAAAGTTTGACTCTCCCCGGGTTTGAACCCGGTACCCCGCGTTCGCATCCAACTGCGTTAGCTGCAAGGCAATGACCGTCGCAAAATTATACATAATTAATAAAAAGTTTTCCAGCCCTGATAATCAGGTCCGGACTGGCTCCTTTGGGGGCCCTCGGCTAGAAACTGAGGGGGCCCCCTTAAAGTAAGACCGGAGATTTTTGAAAATCACATTTTCAGCTATTTTGACATTTGGAAGGTATAGAAAAAATACAAACCACTTTTTCCCCACGTATAAACCACTTTTTGAGGCCTCTTCGGGGCCCCCTTGGGTTGGGGGCTATCGCCGACCTGGCCAGTTCGGGCCTGCTGATTAATATGTATATCCATTTTGCACCAAATTAAAAAATTTTGATGATTTGAGCATTGCTTTGAGTTAGCTATTGGAAATTTTGCACTCTATCAGTCAGTACACACTTGGTACACACAGCATAAATAATTAATTTATAGGTATTAACGTTAGTAAAACAAAAAAAAGGTTAAAATGAACCGATAAATAAAAAAACAGATGTTATTATTGCAGTGGCGGATTTCCGAACAGGCGCAAGATGCCTTATAAATCACGGGGCCTCCAAATTCAGCTTTGAAAATAAAAAAAATATTTAATTTAATTATTAAAAAGGAAATAACTGTTTTACTTAAAGTTAAGTCCTGTACTTAAAGTTTTTCTGATGTTAAGGTTGTATTAATTATGAAAATTTGAAATTTATTAATACGAGAATTATCAAGGTTGATTAGGTAAAAAAGAGTTAAAAACAAAAAAATAAAAAAACCGACCTTTAAAAGCTCATGAGGAATTTCTAGAAATAACAATATTTGAAAAAAAAATGCATGCATTGCTAATGGACGGGGCGTGCCCCCCTATGTCTGAGTAAATAAAGGGTAAAAAAATATACAATTTTTATTTGAAAAAAGAAGTTGCAATATTATTAGGGATCGACTATAAAAGCTTTAGCGATCGACCGTTAGAGTGTCTCTTCGGTTAGGATGTAGGGGTAGTGAAAATATTTAGAGGGGGGCCTCAAAATTGAATTGCGCACTTCATAAGTGCTAAAACTGACACTTATATAAGAACTTAGTTCCAGCACGATAAGAATTTTTTTAATAATTTGGGTTTATTTAATTAAATAGTGAATGAATAAGCAAAAAGCAGGAAACTGGAAATTACAAATTATCACTGCTAAATAATAGCGTGTTTTTTTTTTAAATTGGATTGCAATTAGGTATTGCAGGTCATAAACACTAACAAACTTTGGTACTATTTTTATAATAGTTTTGTTTATAATTTATGTTTTAAAAATAATTTTGTTTTCAAGTAGGTAAACAAATTAAATTTTGATTATTATGTTGAAGTTTCAGTAGTATTTTGACGTTTAAAAAATTGTTTATTTTTAGATTTTCAAAATTAATGTTTGTATTGTTGAACTAATATTCCTTTAAATACGCAGTTGGAAATGTCATTTAGTCCTGAAGATTTAAGTGATCGCTTTATAAACGCCGGTGTTTCGATTGTAAGTGATACCCTTTTGGGACTAATCACAAGTAATCCAAATATTGGTTTGTTAAATTTTGGAAAAGTAATAGTGCGTCGAGATTACACAAGTATCGGTTTAGTCAAAATTTTATCTGGTGGTGCTTCTGGACATGAGCCTGCACATGCTGGTTTTGTAGGAAAGGGAATGCTAACTGCTGCCATTCAAGGTTACTTTCCGTTATTTATTTATAAAATATTTAATTTTACGTTTTTCATTCATTCAAATAATGTAAAATTTAATATTGTATTGTTTATTCTTGTAGCGCTAGCACAACGCATGAGCAGTTGTATAAATTTTTAATCGATAGTTTGCAACGGGCGCACACGTTTATTTATTTTTAAGGGGCATAATAAATTAATCAAATGGAATATTTTTCCATGAATAATTTTTGAAGGTAACAATCGATTTTATTATTTAAATAATAACTAAAAGTCGCACATAGGGACATTCTCAAGCGATAATGTAAGTTCAAATTGAAAATAAAATATACGATCATAAATTATTATTATTATGTTAAGGTTATGTTCCGTGAATGATTCATGTAATGCAGGGCGGTACCTAAGAGTTTTTCGAAGGTATTCTTTCTGATGACTTACCATAATTAAGTGCAAAATTAGTAATTTACCGCCGTATTTATAAAAATAAAGAAGGGTTTACATTTTACAAGCCTCTCTTAAATATTGATTTATTTTTATGAATACGGCGGTTAGTATTTAGTCATTTTGAGCACTTTTCCTCTTCAAATATAATATAAGAAATTCCTTGCTAAAGGTGACCATTTTTATCAGACTTTGAATTGACAAAAGTGGCATTTTTAAGCGCTAATGCAAAAAATGATATAATAAGGAAAATCTTGTAGGGAATAAAATTTCATACAAAAAAGTCCCTGAGAGCATATTTGAATTTTCACAAGTTCAGAATATTTTTTAATAAATTTTTTGTATCCACATCTTGCCTTTTTTATTTTTAAGTTAACTTTATCACTCGGGAATGTTCCTTCAACAGCGAATGAAAAAAATCTTCTTTTGCAATAATGAACGTTTCATTTTTAATATTTTTCTATTACCATCCATTGAAAACCTAGAAAGAATAAATTGGCTCACTTTGTGAACATTCGATTATTTTCATTTTTGCATTAAGTAAAAACTCTCTTATTGGGTCTTCTACCCTTTATTATTATATTCTCCAAACGCATTCCTGAATTCAAAACCACTTTAAATTAGGTTTTTCTGCACTTACTATTAAATGTTGAAATTGTTCCAATTTATTTCCAAAAGAGCAAATAAAAATTGTTTTTAGACTAGATAAGGGATTTAAATTTTGCTTGAAGCAAGAAAACTCTAAAGAGTCTTCTATCCATTTTCCTATTTTTTTACAAACTGTTTCCCAAAAATCCTGATATAAATAATTCAAAAGCACTCCAAAGTAGGTCTTGCTGCACTGACTATTATAATGTGTTCTAATTATTATTATTCCAATTTTTCCAAGTAAATAAACGTTTTTCTTCACGTAGGTGAATTATTTTGCTCACCAACTTCAAATGATGTATTTAGAACTATAAAGGAATTAAGTTACAAACAAGATACGGGAATTTTAGTGCTTGTTCAAAATAACACATCGGATCGTTTAAATTTTGGTTTGGCCGTTGAACGTGCTCTCAGCGAAGGTGTATCTGTAAAAATGATTGTGGTGTCGGAGGATTGTTGTTGTATGGTCAACGAAGTTCAAGGAAGAAGGGGAATGTGCGGAATTTTTTTCTTAGAAAAAATTGCCGCTGCACTAGCAGAAAAGGAAACGCCATTAGAAGAAATCTATACGACATGTAAAGAACTACACGATAATTTGATCAGTATTTTACTCTCTCTACGAAATTGTACCGCTCCTAATGCAGAAACTTGCATCTGTACGAAGAATATGGAAAATGACGAAATGGAATTTGGTACCGGGATACATGGCGAAGTTGGAATGCTACGTATGAAAAAAACTACGGTAGTAGAAGCTTGCAAGTTGTTATTGAAAGAAATTTTGTCTAAAGATTTTTTGTTGGATCACACGACCACGGTTGTGATTTTGATTAACAATTTGGGCAATAATTTACTGATAGAAGAGTTTACTTTTGTAAAGGAATTTGTAAGATGCATTCAGGAAAGAGAAACATTAGTCGCACGTGTTTATCATGGAAACTTTTTTACTTCTTTGGATATGAGAGGTTTTAGTGCTACAATTTTAAAGATAACAGATCCAAAAATATTGGAATATTTAGACAGTCCCTGTGAAGCCACCTCTTGGCACAACGTAAATACTGTTAATTTGATACCGACGTACATGGAACGTATTCCTGCTAGATTGAAAGGTCTTAGAAAAAAATCGCCTCGTGGGCCGCGCTTAGGAAAAGAAGCAAGTAATATTCTCCTTCTGGGTATTCAATTCATTTGCGATGCTCTCATCAGTTGTACGAAACAAATAAATACATTTGATTCGGAAAGTGGAAGCGGAAACGTTGGTTCAAAACTGAAGCGGTACTGCGAAACAATTTTATTTGAAACTGAAAAGAAGCTGTTGGATTTTTATCATCCCCGAATACTTTTTCAGACTTTAAGTATTATTAGCGACAAATCGATGGGTGGAACGCTGGGTTGTTTATATAGCATACTATTAGATTCCGCTGCTAATAGCTTACGCAATTTTCCAGAAGATCATCATATTGAAATAGCAGAATGGGCGCAGTGCTTGGCCGATGCAAATCAGTCTCTGAAAAGGTAAATTGGTCAAACAAGTTTTGGTTAATGACATAATTAATCTCCTTTGTTTTCTTTAGTTATGGTCAGATTGAGTATGGATTTGGGACAATGTACGATCCACTATATGTTTGCCATTTGGGAATGATAAATGCTATAGAATTGAGAAAGAGTGCATTGTCGGTTCTGGAAGCTGGAGTAGTTTCTGCAGAAGAGTCACTTTCTTTTACAAAATCCAAAAATAGACGATATCCTGATCCTGGAGCGTATGTTGTTACGGTATGGTTGAGGGCTCTTTTGGAAGCTATTAAATTAAGATGTAGTTACAGTTGCTAAACTGATTTAAATTTAAAATTATCTTATGTATAATATAATATATTTTTTTACTATTAACATTAAAAACAACAATTTTGTTTCAAAAATTAACTATGTATTTTATCATTTATTTTGAAAATAAACTTTAATCAATTAAATAATTTTCTGGTAACCAATTATTACAGTGTACCTAATAGTGAATATTACAGGTAGAAAAATTAATTTTGAATTTTAACTGTGCTCATGAAAATAACTTTATTATTTTTTTAATAAAATAAGTTTGTGCTATAAAAAATCAAGATGATAAAAAAAAATTAAAATTATAAACATTATTTTATTTGTTTAAATAAATATTATGATAATAATTTTAGATATTTCCTCAGATTATTTAGCCTATATTATTTATGTAGTTAAATTAATTACCTACTAAAAATATTGATAATAAGTGAGAAAAAATTTGAATGGGTGTGAAAAGTTTTGACGGTTATAATAGATAAATTAAAGACTACTTACTACACTTTTAATAATGATTAAGCGTAATAATTAAGTACAAAATCCTTGATAATTATTTTGCCGAAGAGTTTAAAAAAAATAGTTGAACAATTAACAATTAATTATGCTTGCGTGTTTAGCGTTATTAAGAAAAGTTTAAAAAGCAAATTGTTACTAGTGGAAGAACCGTTTCCCAGTTATCGCTACACTAGAATTACAATAGGAATTTCCATTGATGATTCGATTACCTGTTTACTAGTCTCCATGATATGATAAATATAAATTCAAGAGGAAGCGGTCAGTTGTGCTAGTGGTATGTATATTATTACATCATTTTGAATTAATTTATTCAGGTTTATAAATTTTTATTAAACAAAATTGGATGTTCAATAAATTTTAATCTTTGATACATGCAAGCTTTATAATTGAAATTGTGGAAAGTGAATTTCTAAAATTACAATAATTTACTTTTAAAGTGCTATCTTGATTGTTACATTGTAAATGTGAGTATATATATATTTTTAATTTGTGTTTAAGCCACGCTAGTTAATTTAAAAACTGGTTTTACTTCATTATTGTCGTTTATCATGCAAGTCACACATCATGCACGCAGTCTATTACAGTGGTATCAAATTGTTTTAATCGGGGTCAGTGGTTCCTAAAAGTGCAATTCAGAAATTTGGTGAGAGAAGCTGTTATTTCTTAATACACTAGAACCCCGTTGTTTTACGTTTTTAGACGGGACCAAAATTTAGTACGCTATAACCGGCTATAACCGAAAGTACGTTGCAAAGTGTACTTTATAACAGGGTTATGTTTTACAAAATTGTTTTTAAAATATAGGTATGTAGATATAATATAAAAAGCGTGAGGGTTCAGTGCTAAAATATGTTTTGGAATCATTTTTCTAGGTAATATATCGACACTTCAGTGCAGTAGTGTAGATTTTGTTTATTACTATTGCATTGAGGTATTTATATATTTATTTTTATATATTTATTTATATATTTCGTATACGATTAAAAAAGTTGAACCAACTTTTGGCTGTATCAGAATGTAAACAAACATATTTAGATATTAAATATATATCTAAATTTTTAAATTAAATATATTATAATTGATAATAATTAATTTGACTCATTCGTTAAATGTCAACATACTAAAAAATTAATAATTTGTCACGGAAAATTGTAAATAATTGTAACTAATTATATATTATAGTTTACATTTCAACTTAATTTTTTCAGTTATAAATTGGTTATAATTAGTATATCAACTAATTATAACTTTATAATTTATATGTAGATACTTATTATATAATATTTCATATTACTATAATATTTTAACATTATAATGTGTAGGTATTAGTATATTATTATTAATTATTTTATATAATTTAACATATAAGTTTTTAACTCGTGAAATTAATAATACTTAATAATAATTAAACTTTAAAAATTATCGAGTTAATTTTTGATAAGTAATAAATTTGTGATGATGATGGTAAACGTAACCAAGAGCTCAAAAGTATTTAATTCATTTTATTATATTATATTTAATAACTTAATAATTTTTGAAGTTTTAATTATTATGTTTTTAATACATGTAAATTCATTTACATACAACCTGATATGGTAAAATTCATTAGTTATACTTATAATATTAAATAACCTTATTATCAGTATTTTAGAATAACTAAAAAGTACACTGAACTCTTTTTATAACATTCATTAAAATCTATCAAATCAAATAAAGTACTATCAAGTTACACTACATCAACCACTAATCAACAGATTAGAATAAAAGTTAGAGTAATTACTAAATCGCTTAATTCATTCAAAATTAATTATGATAATATGTAAAAAAAATCACTTTATATTTGATGATTTGTTTTTTCATTTTTTAATAATATGCAATATTATCTTCAAAATATTAAAATCTAAAGGTCTCTCGCAGTGTTATATTTTTTTCTCTATATTGTTAGCGTAATTACGGGTTATTGCATAAAAAATTGCCAGCCTACATTATTTCTTCTTCTTATGCCTGTTTTCACCAACAATTTATTTAAAAATTTCCTAGTAAAGAATTACTTAGCTAGGATTCCAAAAATTTGATTGGTCAAATTTGACATATGAATTTTTTATGTCAATACTATGTCAAATTTCACCAATCACATTTATGGAATCCTAGCTAAGGAATTCTTTACTAGGAAATTCTTAAATAAATTGTTGGTGAAAACAAGCATTAGTGCCATATCTTCTTTAGACGTAGGTGATTTTCCTGGCTAAGCCAGGAAGACCTTACTAGGGAAATGTTAATGGGGTGGTTTCCCTTTGCCTTCCCCATAGTCCACAGAACGATTTTGGACTTTTTAGATCACCACATCATCACGCAATCAGGATTAGAAGCGCGGTTTCCCGCTCTGTAGTTTATCCGTGTTTGATTTACGCCAGACTGCTGGTCTTTTAATTATTTATTAAAAACCCAATACCTTGTTATTATTTGTGATAAAATGGAAACCACAAAAAATTTAATATTTCGTAATTTTAATTGATATTTCTACCTACTTTAATTTTATACTATTAGAATGATAATGACGCAACATAAATTAAAAAATTAATCTATGTATCTGTAGTGCACGTAATAGTTACTATCTTTGGTAATAGTATTACCTATATCTGTAATTAAAAACCTAATTATTATAATATTTAATTCTTATTTTTATTTGAAAAAAAAAAGGGAAAACATAATAATTATTGAACAGCAATCATAGGTTTTTTGTACGTTGACATGCACTCTTTGGCATCTTTAAATATAAAACAAACGCTGCAAAAGCCATAACAAATGCGAAAATTATATAGTAGGTACATAAAATTAATATTTTGGGAATTACATTTTCTACAAAAAAGTTCGTAACAGCATAAAATTTATTTAATAGTTTTTTTACATTTTACTATAATACAGGGTGGACAGTCTTACATCCGATTGTAAGGAAATTAGATGGGAAGGAAATAATTATTATTATATTTAAACGTAAAGAAGAACTAATTTTTAATTAATTATTGAAAGGGGACTAATTATTTCGGGAACCCTTTTTGAAATCATTTAAAAGCATCGTAATGCACCAAATGGAGTACTTATATAATTTTAAGATTAATGAACAATTTATTATTGTTTCTCAATAATTTTTGTTGATTCTTTTCTTCAAGAATAGAATAATTCAATTGTTTAAAGTGTGACCGATTATTCTTTTTGAAAGATTAGATAACAAGAATAACTTGTTAAATTGAACAAATGTACGGGTATCAATCGATTGTGGCTTGTAATAATTAGTGTACTCATATTATGAATTGGTAACTGTTGTATAACATTATCGAATTTATTACCATAGACGTACTGAGATTCATATTAGTTAATCGTACAATTTAAATTAAATTTATCAAGGTCTTCGCAATTGCATAGCATTGTTATACCTACTTAATAATGCCATAGTGAGAACTTTGAACAGGTGAATGCAGTGATTTGAAGTAATATCCAAATTAACAATAGCACATTTCAATTATCCAAAATGATTATATAGAAGAATTTATTACAAATCGTAAGTCCTTTCAGCTACCATTATAATAATCATAATTTCATTGAATACTTAAGTGGTAGTACCTACTGTTTACGAAAAAGTGTTTGCAATATAAATTTTGCATTTGTAACACTGATATTAAATTTAAATATTTAAATAACACTTATATTAATTTATTGGTCTGTGAATTTCCAAGTTATTGTATAATAGCGCAGCTACCCCTGCTTCTATTAGTTGATAATACTATTATAGCTATTATATCCGATTATAGCAACAGCTATTACAGTAATTGACTCCAATTTTCGGTCGTATTCTTCAATCATAGTATTTTGAGTAAATATGTTTTAAATATTGATTAAAGGTTTTCAAATTACTTATGTGTGTATATACCAGAAATAAGCTACAATGGAACTTCCATAACTCGAATCTCATGGAAGGATACGAAAATAAATTCGTGTTCTACATAGTGCTGCAAGAAACCGTCAATTTTAAAAACCGGTTAACCGGTTTGTAAAAAAACCGGTTCGGTAAAAAACCGGTAAACCGGTTTACCGGATAGATAAAAAACCGTTTCTTACCAAACCGGTAAAAACCGTTTACCGGTAAAAACCGTTCCGGTAAAAAAAACCGTTTTACCGGTAAAACCGTGCCGGTAAAAAAACAGCATAAAGCCCGGTAAAAAAGACCGGTTATGAACTATAAAGACCGATAAAGAAACCGGCATAAAGAAAATACAGGCAAAAAAAGGTAAGAAATGCCGACAAATAACCGGTAAAAAACCGGCAAAAGACCGATTAAACAAAACCGGTAAGAAAAAACTGAAAAAACACCGGTAAAAAAACCGGCAAAAAACCGGTAAATTTTACCGGTTTTCGGTACTAGTAAAAACCGCGGTTAACCGAAACCGGTTAACCGGTTAACCGAAAAAAACGGTAATCGCTGACAGCACTAGTTCTACACCATATTCAGCTTTACTTCAGAACCCATCAATTATAAATCAGATTAACCAGTACTTTCGCTCTCATGGTCACCTTTAGACTAGGTACAGAGTAAACGCTGGTTGCCGAAACCGGTTAACCTGCTTGAATACTTTCATTGAAATATCTGTTGTTACAAGCTTCGTTTATGTTAATTAATGTTAATTAAGTTAATAATTATGAGATACATTGCCATCCATCAGATTATATCACATGAAATATCCCATCCAAATTGTTCGAATAATAAAAACATTCGATTCCAAATTTCAAGATTATGACATACTATGCCCCATATCCAGCGGCGGCTCTAGCAAGATTTTTAAGTAGTGCGAGATCTCGTTTTGGCGCCCCCCCCCTCCAGGAGTAAAACGTAAAAAGAAACAATATTTGTTTGAAAAGTGGTGTATTTAAACAAATTCTTCTTCTTCAGGTGCCTATCCGATTCCGGATTTTAGCGATCCTCCTGGCTAAGCCAGGAAGACTATACTAGGGAAATGTTAATGGGGTGGTTTCCCGTTGCCTTCCCCATAGTCCACAGATCGATTTTGGACTGTTTAGATCACAGCACATATCCGACGCAATCAGGATTAGAACCGTGATTTTCCGCTCTCTAGTCTATCCGTGTTTGATTTACGCCAGACTGCTGGTCAAATTTTGTTTCAAAAGTTTCAAAAACAAATTAAGAAAGAAAAATTGACTACAAAGCCGCTATCCTCGCTTTTGCGCTTGCAAATTTCAAAAAAATAAATTTTTTTTCCAAAAAAAAAAACAAATTATTCATTTTTTCGAAATATTTGGTCATTTTGGCGCCCCCCTTACGATGGCGCCCTAGAGCCGCCGCTGCCCATATCTTTATTTTATTTTATTTATTTATTTTTATTTATTCATGGATACCATGAAAGAACCCATGCAAGATTATCTTAAACACTTTATTTTAATGTTATCTATATAGCCCCGTTTAAGGGCGAGGATCACCAAAGTCAGTTAGTTTATCCTCCTGCTAAATAGTTGGATATAATTATTATCGTGTACGTGGGACTTTGAATAAATTTAACGTTTAATTTCCAAACGCCATCTGTCATCTGTTTCGAATTCGAATGTAATATAAATCACTCACAAAACAGTAAAAACAGTAAGCTCAAAATAAATTATTTTCTAATTTACACGAGATTCTATGCTAATTTTTAGTTCTACAGATGACAGATGGCGTTTTGAAATTAAACGTCAAATTTATTCAAAGTCCCACTTACACGATAACAATAATTATATCCAACTATTTAGCAGGAGGATAAACTCACTGATTTTGGTGATCCTCGCCCTAAGTGCTTTGTAATAACTATAATATCTTGTGGGCCTCTTTAACGTACTCTAACTTAGAAATTTACCTCGTAAATTTACGTCTATTCCACCAGAGCTCGAGTGTGGCTCAATCAAGTTTTTTTTGCAAAAACTCAAAAATGGTGAAAGATATCAAAAGTGCTCGAACAAGACGAATATTTTTTTGGTCGAAATATTTTTGATATCATTTACCGTTTTTGGGTTATCAGAGATAATCTAAATTTAGTCATACTCGAGCTTTCATGGAAGTTGAAAATGGTATGAATCAAGCTGGAAAACATGAGTCAAAAACGAGTGCTTTTTAAAATGCATCTTTTCTTTTTAATTTAATGTAACTTTCTCTCTTTACCACAACTTGGGGGTGCTTAAAGTTTCTGTAACAACTTGAAGTTTCTGTGACGTAGAGGCAAAGATATTTGGCACGGACTATATTATACTAATGTTTTGTATATTGACAAGGAAATTAAACACGACCTTCTATATAATTATCTTCTTCTTCTTCTTCTTCTACTATAATTCTTCTTATATAATTATAAAATAATTATGTACTTACTTATACGATATAATATTTCTTTTAGCGATGACAGTTGAGACTTAGGTTAATTTTCTTAGCATCTAATAGCGAAACCATCGATGTTCCGTGTGTTCCGTAGAACACGACCCGGAAGCTCTAAAAGCCCCCGAGACAGCTGACAATAAAATTAAAAGTAAAGCATAGGAATAAAAATTAGATTCGTTTATCCACTCGATTAACAATAATAATTCAAAATAATTAATTAAAAATTTCAAATTCCTGCGGATTTCGCTTCGCAACATGGATTCTTGTCAAAAAAATATCACTTATAACCAAATGATTAATAATAATATTTACTTATAGTCCTTATTTACTTATGCCTGTTTTCACCAACAATTTATTTAAGAATTTCCTAGTAAAGAATTACTTAGCTAGGATTCCATAAATTTGATTGGTCAAATTTGACGTATGAGTTTTTTATGTCAATACTAACTATGTCAAATTTCACCAATCACATTTATGGAATCCTAGCTAAGTAATTCTTTACTAAGAAATTCTTAAATAAATTGTTGGTGAAAACAGACATTAGTGTGCTTAGCTGATACCTGAAACATTCCTGGTTCTTCCCGACTAACTGGGTATAATTGCGATTTTTTTTGTTGACCCTAATCATTTCTGTTTATTTTTTATTCAAGATGTTGCAGAGTGACACAAGAAACTTGCCACAATCACATGTCAACAGTAATTATTAAATATATCAATTTGGTACTGAAGAAAGTTATTGATTTTTTTTTCAAATTTACACGATTTTCTGATATTATAAAATTTTTACCATTTTACTGCCGTTACTTTTATAATTTGACATGCTTCAGTTTTTACACTATCATCCAGTAATTGAAATAATCTACTACAAATTCTCAGATAACATCTGACATGCGTGCACAAATGAAATACATATTATGTATTTCATTTGTGCACAATCTTGCTTATCAATGCCCTCAAAATATATACATACTCAAGCCATAATAATAATAATAAGTGGCCAGTGTGTAAATCCATTGTGGATTTAAAGTGTTGGTTGAGGTTTGGTTCAGCGTTTGCGAATTTTTATTTAATATTTTCGTAAATTTCACTTACTCCAAACGGTTAAGATTTTCTCCAAATTGGTTAAATTAAGGAAATTTAAATTTTCACCTTATGTATAACTAATTATGGCCAAAAGGTATGTTAAAAATAGTGCAAATTGGGGATAACCAGTATTGGCGGTCCGCTTGTAAGTGGTCTATAAACTTGACTTATCTCCATTTTTAGCCACTTATTAAAGCCTACTTTAATTGTGGGTAGTGAACGTTAAACAATAATGCGACATATTATTATACATTAATTACATATTACACTTTGCATTAAGGGAGGAAAACCTTGTAAAATTTTTTAAAATGGCGATTTTTGTTGACGTACTACGTCAAAAGATACATGTTTTAAGAATGTTCTCCCAAAATATCAGAAAGAAATTGGTAAATTTGACAGAGTTGTAGCAGCTACATTTCAGCAGCTCGAATTCTTTTTAATAATTGTAGTATATTTTATCATAATAATATAAAACAATTTTTAAAAAATAATAGCAGCTAAATTTTTACTGTATTGTTTGTTGTGAACCTGAAATTGTAAAGCAATAAAATTAATGGATTATTGAGTTTTAAATTATTATGACCATAAAATGTAATAAAATGAACATTTTATGTTTCTCAAATGCTACTGCAGGAAACAACTGGACCCTATTAAAGATAATTTTAGTAGATTTGCTAATGTGAGGACGTATTTTTACAAAATATTACAATATAAACTGTTTTTATTTTTTTAAAATAATCCTTGCTACAGTATCGTTACTATTAAATATAACTAAAACAAAAAATTTACCACTGCAAATCAAAAGTGTAAAACAAGACAAAATTGTGAGTATTCAATAGTTCATGGTATTCAATCATTGTTTTGTAATTAATTGTTTAGCTGTTATCATTGTAATTTAAACATTTTCAAATTTGAACAAGGGTAGTAATAATTATCATGGATAGAAAGGGTAAAAGGCATATCAATCAATCAATCAATCAATCAATCAATCAATCAATCAATCAATCAAGGGCTTTTCCATTCCTGTCGGAATATTGCCACTTCCATTGAAGTCTTTACAATCCATTTCACGAGGTGGATTAATCCTCTTTTGTTACTCTTTTTACTACAACTTTTCACCACAGTGTGTGGATGTCCACTCGAAGGCCGGGCTAAGAAATTCTGCGAAGTCCGCGACTTGAACCCAGAATTTCCGCTCCGTAACTCAACCAGCGATCGCATCACTCCACACCGTGGTCATAGGTCAAAAGGCATATAGTTGGGACTAAAACAAAAAGAGGTGACAGAAAACGACGTAGGCCAAATCCAGTATCTTAATACGATTTGGAAGATCCGAATATCAGCACTTCTTCAAGGAAGCTTAGTAGCTCGGTTAGCTTCGATTTGAACGACACTCATAGAGTATTGCTGACAACCAGTCACTTGATTTAGAACTTGATTAGAAAAAGATAAATTAAGCAAGTATTGAATTAAAAATTTGAAATACTACTGAGATAATGATTAGATTTAAGCTAACCAGCCGCCTATCGAAATTTGTGTGCATTTCGAGGACATTAATAAGAATTGCAAGGTTGTGGGCGTATGAGGTAGAATATTTTTAAACACTTGTAGTAATGTGTAAATATAATAATTTAATGATTGTGTAAAACTAACTGTTTTATTAATTTAAATTTAGAGAAAGTGCCGATTGTAAAATTGAAGGTTTGTTTGATATCACGGCGGCTTCGCAACATTAGATTGTTTACAAAATAATAAAAATTTAAACGAATTTGTACTAACAAGGGGAGGGCCAAGTATGGTTCTTACTGATTTGCATCATTATACGTGTAGGTAATAATTAGGACTTCATTACGTTAAAATTAAAAAGACAAAATTATACAGCCAATTTGGAGAAAAACCGCAGGTTGATTACCATTCCCGTATAATCCATTAATCCTTCCTTCTCGGTCCTTTTACCCTAAAGAGGGTTTGGTGAACCTTTTAATTTGGGGACGATTTATGTACTTTATATGTTTCGTACTAGGTCCTTTTTTTTTACCCTAAGACAAGGTTTCTCATGGCAGATTACACCCGGTGGTTTGCCATTGCCTGCCGAGGGAGAGACGGCCAGAATAAAGTTCTTACTTTACTCGGATCCATTAATACAATGCTTAAAATATGATACAATGTATAGAATGTACATTATAGTAGATAGGCATTCATTTTTCAAAATCGCCTTTCTTCGAATTGGCTGAATAATTAGTTTTTAAATTTTCACGCGATGAAGTCCTAAAATACAGTCCTATTAATACAGTCCTATTAATAGGATGATTCAGCTCATAAACAGAGTTAACGGTGTTGAATACTTCGATTTGACTCAACAGTCGTTTATTGTTTTCAAGCACAACATCATGTGGAAGATAGATTTGATGAATGTCCATTAGCGACTTCTTTTATTTTGTATTTTATTGTAATTGTAATTTTTACATATTTAAAATGGTTTATCCGTTGATACTAATAAATACATAAATAAATAAATAAATAAATAAATAAATTATTATCTACATCTATAATGAAAATGTTGCAAATCGATGAAAACCATACCTGACCCTCCCCTTGTAAGTTATTTAAACAAAGCAATGATGCGTTCAGATACTGCTAATTTGAAATAACAAAGCGAAAGTGAAATTTTCAATACTCACTTACGGAAATTAATGGATTAATCTGAATATAGGAGTAAAACCAACATTGAAATCATATAGCTGATTTCTCAGTGACCTAGTTTAAATTAAGTATAGTCCTTGCATCAAAGACTAAATTATATTTTGCGTAATTTTGCCAAAAATTAAATTTTTTTTGAAGCCAAAAGAACTCCTGGCTCTCCCAGCTAGTAGGTTCTGTATCATTGATACAGCAAAAGCTATGATTTCAATATATTGAAAAAGTGGAGAATAAAATAATTATCATCTCAACTTATCTTATTATAAGATAAGCATCAAAAACTCGGGTAGGTATTATGTGTGTGTATATACTATGATGGTACATAATAGGTTGTAATTATTATTATTTACATTTTAAGTTTTTTGTAATCGATAGATCGTAAAAAAATACTAATTATCTGCATTGAAATGTGCCGAAAATAATTATTAACACTAACTTATTAAATGCAATCTCATAACTCCTAATCTAATCAAATTATGATATT
Organism: Rhagonycha lutea; assembly: GCA_958510855.1. Lineage (NCBI taxonomy): Eukaryota > Metazoa > Arthropoda > Insecta > Coleoptera > Cantharidae > Rhagonycha > Rhagonycha lutea. Next base: position 87,501,065 of record OY294036.1, read on the forward strand.
TTTTATATACTTTTTGTAAGTTCATTTGATTCAAAATTTTAAATCAAATTTATAAATAGATATAGAACAAAATTATTTTTAGGAAAATAATACACCCGCCGCTTGTTCATTTAAATGCTATACCAATGTTAAAGTAGAATGAATCGATTTTATTGACTTTAGCTGATGTTTTTTAAATACAAGTTTCTTGATAATTACATTAACTATATTGGTAAATATTGGTAAGTTGCAATATTAAACTTATATACTCATAATATTTACAAAGTATAGTTTCATTTTTCATTAATTGATAAAATGGAATAAGATAGTCAATAAATTTAATTTCGATGCTTTATATAATTTTTTTACCATAATTTTACCATTTATACATAAAAGCGAAGCTTACCAGTAAAATTTAATATAATGTGGAATTTTATAAATAATTGGTTAGGTCATAATCAATTTGCCTGGCAAGGACCCGTATTTCGGGAATTGTACCCGGCGTTTTCGGTTCAAATTTACAGGATTTCAAATGCGATCTCGAATGTACCCTAGGTTCTTTCCCTAACCTATACCTAAAACGTTAATACAAACAGAAGGGAGAACTTGAAGAAATATAATAAATAAGTAAAATTTGAAAATTTTTAAGTTAATTTAACGCAATAAATATTACTTATAATTTTTCACAACATTTCAGCTAATCTGCGTGTTATGAATTTATTGAATAATAACATTCCATAACATTGCGTTTGGAAAGACCAATATTGTTGTGGAGTATGATTATATTTTTGGTAAAGCTGCCTTTATGAGTTATTAACTTATTAATATACTTTGTACCAATTTGTATGTAGATTCTAATTTTAATAGGTTGAGGACCTACTATTTGTTCACTCACATTATAACAGAAATAAATCTGACATGTGCAAATTGTTCCAGGTTGGGTAGGTCGATGAACGAATCCAATTTTACGATGTTAAGTTTTTAATATTTTGCTAGAGGTTGGTCCTGTTAAGATTTGTCCTGTAAGCTGTTTTAATCACAGATTCCGGATGTTTTTAATGGGAAAGGTATTTTATTACTCTAATCAATTTTTGCAATGTAAACATTTTCATTGTTTGCTTTACTTGGATGTTTAATATTACTTTTGAGATTTTAAGATTTAGGGTACGTGCATGCCCAAAATTGCAAATTAGATGTTTCCATGCTTGAAATATACGTACCTTTAGGGTCAAACATGACAATGAGGTCGATGTAGATGTAATATAACTAGATCTAGCACTGCCTGTCTGTCTACATCGGTCATACATATTTACTTTAATAATTTTTCATAATTTAATGCATAATGTTTACATACAGTCCTTGCCAGGAAACGTTGATGTTACGAAATTTTAACCCAACCAATCACGGAAGCTGTTTTGGTTGTATAGCTAATGCATAAACTGACGTAATACAAAAGTTTACGTAATCAAGGCAGTGTTAGGTATACAGAGTGTTCTTTTTTCTAGTACCTTATCAGATCTGCCTCTTTGGCATGTTTGTACTCGTACTTTTAAGCTGGAGTTGTGTTACTGTACGATTCACATTATTATTTTAATATATCATATATCTGGTATCGTTACGCCTTAAAGTTTATAATATAATAAAATTTACTTGAAATATAGTAGAAGCTATAGTAAGGATGATATGAAAGAATTTGTCGTAAGTGATGGGGAAAATGGGCAACTGAAGGTTGCCTAGTGGGCAAAGACCCAACTAACTATGGACCTGAATTTTGATTGGTAAATTTTAAAAGGTAAATGTAAATGTAATTATATTAGATATATTACAGTTAATAACAATAAAATATAAATATTAAAGTAACCTACATAATCTACCCACATAACCAAAAATATTCAAAATGGGAATATCAAATAACCTCTCATTTATAAAATTAATTCATATGACTTCATTACTTCCTTCAATATACCTGAATTCTATCCTGGTGGATTTTTATTTACAAAAGTTACTACTAGATTTGCACCCAGTTGTCCTTCGCTACCCGGTATTCTTTCGCTATCGATAAATTCTGCTGAATTTATATCCTTTTTTAAACAACTATGTTTTACTTACTTGTGTATGTATAGTTTTATTTTTAAATAAATAAATAAATGTAAACTTATAAGAAAAAAGAAATGTAAACTTTCCATGATGCAATTTGAATCAATAACAAATTGTATAGTATAAAAATAAAAGTACTGCATTTTGCAATCTCAGTTTCTTTACATTTTAAGATTTTCTATTTGTGTTGTGCAAATTTAACATTAGCAATAATTTATTAGTTATTAATGAAAGTGACAATAATATAATCACTTACTTAGTATGATATCTTGGAGATAATATTTGGCAATAATATTTTTAATTACACATTGTAAGAATTGTTATTTATATTTAACTGTTGACTTCATTTATTTATATTTGATAGTGTCAACCGTTAAGCTAAAAGAATTTCAACTAGTTTTTGAAAAATTGCATGTCTGATTCAGCTATTTTTAAAATGTTTTATTTGTTAAAGGAAATTAAATAACGATGGATTTTGATGATATGTTAGAAGAGCTTGGCGAATTAGGGAAGTTTCAAATTACAACTTACATTTTAGTTTGTCTTCCGGTTCTATTTGCTGCCGCAAATAGCCTTAGTTATGTATTTACTGCAGGAGTTCCGGATTACAGGTAAACGCCTTGCAATTTTAATCATTATTTAAACATAGCGAATTGTCTTAACCAGAACTAATTTACCATCTTGCCAACAATTATTATATTATGAAGTGGTTTAAATTTTTGCGTGACTGTTCATTTTGAATGATGTAATGGAGTCATTTTAAATGTTTTAATTGATCAGGTGCCATATTCCGGAATGCGATGACGAAAACTCCATCTACAACGAATATTGGCTTCCCTGGGCTATTCCTAACGATGGACGTCCTCAAGGCAATGTTTATAAAGCTACTCAATGTACCAGATATATCAGAAATATGACAATAGGGAGTAACAATACTTGTTCGGAAAGCTTGTTTACGTCAAATGTAGAGCAATGCACTGATTGGGTTTTTGCTTCAAATGAACGAACCATAGTTAACGATGTAAGTTAAGTCTAAACATTTTTAAATTATGCATTAAGTTTGGTTGAATATTTTTAGTGGAAAATTACGTGCTTGGAAAATCAATGGAAACTTTCACTAGTAGGTTCTTGTCATTTTGCGGGCATTATTGTTGGATCTGCAGTTTTTGGAATTTTAGCGGATAGGTATACAAACGCTCTCCAATTTGATAGTTCAGTTTTAAAATTTGAAAACCTTACAGATATGGAAGGAAAATTATTTTTATATTTTGTATCGTTTTGATGAGTATTTCGGGCGTTCTTCAAGTATTCTCACCAGAGTATGTCACTTTTGCCACACTTGTGTTCATTAATGCTTTAGGCACTGCTGGAGTTTATCCACTAGCATTTATAATTGGTAAGTTCTCCCTCCGTTCTCCCAATTTTAAGTTTCCATTTGGAATTTATTTTATGTGTGTTACAGGTGTTGAAATGGTAGGAAGGAAGAAACGTGAAGTAACAGGAATGATATTAAATTATTTTTATGCCATTGGAGAAGCCTTAGTTGCGTTGATTGCTTGGCTCAGCAGAGATTGGATCTGGCTTCAACTGGTGGTTTCAGCACCTCCAATATTATTTATAACTTATTATTGGTATTTACTTTTTAATGCTATGAATAGGCATTTCACTAAATCCATTTTGGTTTCAGGCTTATCCCTGAATCAGTGAGATGGTTATTGGCAAACGAAAAAAATGTTAAAGCGAAAGGCATAGTTTGCCATGTGGCTAAAGTGAATAAAGTAATTTTATCAGAATCTTTACTAAATTCCTTTAAACAAGAAAATTCTAGTGTAAGTAAAAATGCTAATGTTTAGTATTATCCAGTCTTTTTTATCCAATTCTGTTACTATTCCATGTTAGAAGAAAGTCCTTTTTTAGAATGAAAGATTTTGCATCTCATGCCTGTTTGCACAACTTACACTTACGTGTTAAGCGATACTTAACAGTTTAAGGATAAGTGGTGAAAACGGTTACTCAATCCGTATACAATGCATTATCAAAAATATTTCGTTTTAGATGTTAAAATTAGAAGACTCAAAGGAAGACATTAAAATGTTATCTACACTTAAGGAAATTCTTAAATCAAGGAAGTTAGTTATACGCTTCATAATCATTTTCTTCATATGGTAGGAACAATTCATCGATTTGGACGTACAATTTAACCAAATTTTTAATTTTAGGGCTGTAAATGCATTCATTTTTTATGGTTTGTCTGTGAATTCCACCAGTATAGGTGGCGATAAGTACTTAAATTTTGCGTTGGTGTCTCTTGTTGAAATACCCGGCTATTCTTTGGCTTGGGTGTCTATAGGAAAATTAGGACGAAGAATATCATTAATTGGATCTCTTCTTTTATGTGGATTGACGTGTACTGCTACTATTTTTGTTCCTCCTGGTAAGGACTAAGAATGAACCATTTTTGCGTTTCGTTTGTGTTATAATTTATATTGCAGATATTAATTGGGCTATTATTCTATTATTTTTAATCGGAAAACTCTCTGTTACATCTGCGTTTGGTATTGTATATGTACATACGTCTGAAATGTTGCCTACTGTTATTCGTAGTGGCGGAGTAGGAGCAGCTTCTACAATGGCTCGAGTGGGAGCACTGTTAGCTCCATTTGTACCTCTTTTGGTATGTTTTGAATGCTTTGATATTTTAACAATTAAATTGCTCATTTTAGGGAGTTTATGTTCCAATATTGCCTTTCATGTTGTTTGGAGGGACCGCAATATTTGCCGGTTTATTAGCTCTAAAATTACCTGAAACTCTGGGAGTCAAATTACCTGAAACCGTCGAAGACGCTGAAAGACTATAAATGGTACAAAGTATTCGAGTTTTTAGAAATTAATATTTTTTATACTTTTTATTATTTATTGTTATTATAATATATACCAATTTAATTTTTATAAACTAATTGTTGATTTTATATTAAAATAAATTTTACTATTAGAAGTTGTTATAATGATTATTGAAGAAACTACTGGTAAATATTTTTTGTACCTATATGATTAGTAAAAGTGAAAAACTTCGGCTAGGTTTTCTAAGATTAAAGAGTAAGAAGAAAATTTTGTGATAGCTTTTTGAGGCACTGCCGTTAAATTTGCTTAGTCCTTTTTAGCACTTGGTGCTAAAATATCTCACTACAGCACTGGTTAAGCCAATTTAGGGGAAATATGTCTATCATGGCACACCGAACGATTTATATCAAATTAGGCAATTTTGAATTGTTATTATACAACAAATATAGTGATAATGTACTAACCTATAGTAAAATTATTATACATCAACACACAGACATATTTCCCCTACTCCTTATAGTGTTCGTTATAATAGAACACCCGACGATTAAATACAAAAAATATTTCTTTTATCATATTATTGTAACCAACAAATCTGAATGCAAGAGACTAAATTAAAAGTATTTTTATTATAAATGAAGTATAACTTGCTCTATTAGTCTTCATTAATTTATAATTATACTTCAATGATGCAGCATTTTATTTTAAAATTTACAAATACTACGGTAGTTAAAAATTTTTATGTCAGCATTTTTAATAATTAAATTTTCTAATAACTTCATTATATTTAATAGACAAATTTGGTATCATATATCATTTGTATTTAGTATTATACGCCCGCACAGTCGTTTACGAAATATATTTAGAGAAGGGTCCATACGGTGCGGTTGGTTCGGTACGACGACGTGCAGTTTTTGTAAAATAATTAAATTTATAAGTGCTAATCATTATTCTTAATTAACAAAACATGAATGCAGACGATTTTAGTACGCTAATATACTATTTTTAATTTAATTAAGTAGGGCTATCATTATGTCGAATATAATTCTTCCTAATATAATTTTGAACACGAAATCTTAATAATTGTTATTGTAAATAATAGGTTATTGTGTGATCATAACATACAATTTGCGTATTTTCATTATTATTAGGGGAAATATAATTATTTAATTGCACGTTTTACAACTTCTTATAAATGCACAGAGGAAGTTAAGTTGTCTAATCGTACGGTATTATCGCATTTTATAATTAAATTTAAAATAAATATATCATAAGGAATAAATTATTATTGTTAAATTAGATCAGATTTAAGATTATATTCATAATATATTCGCTATTATAAATTAATTTTTTGTTCACTACTTAGTACGTACATTAGATAACTTTTTAATTTGTTTAATTAAAATTCATTGAGTAATAAATTATCAAATTGTTTGTCGAAATTAAATTAAAATGAAGTTTTATTAGAGGTATACTTTGGATGTAATTGAATAATTATTAAGTTTTGTTTTATTTCGCCTTTGAATAAGTAATGAAACTAATTTTACTTATTAACTTATAACATATAATTTAGTGTAATTTATTTAATTTTAGGCTTATGAACGTGTTCTTAAGCAGATTAAGTAAGTCTTCGTACTATAATAGCGATACTATTTAGCTGCTACAAATATAATTTTGTACATTAAGGTAGCCAACAGTGTAGCAGAAGATTGCTTTTATAATGTAGATTACATTAGAGATATCAAGAAGCTAAATCATCGATTTATTCATATTAATTGCCAATCAATAGCTAATGGAAATTATTTTATTATTTGAAAAAAAAAATTGATAGATTTTGTAATTTATTAAAAAAAAGTTTTTAATGTAGTGATGTTGAGCTTATTAGAACAAGGATCGTTTTAATATTTTTACACTTATTATAATTATTATGTGTAGCATAATATAAATGACGTACAAAAATACACACCGACAGAAAACATAAAGGCTTATGATTAGAGAGAATTCCCTAAAGAATTTCTTCTAGAAAAGGAAGGAAGAAGAAGAAAACATAAACCAGGATCTAGGATCACCGAACTTTCAGAGTAAATATTTTTGGCTAGATCAGTGCTTCTCAACCTTTTTAACTTTACGCCCCCCCCCTTAACATTTTATCATCATTAACATTTTTTTAAATTATGTTTTATTTATCAAGTTCCTTGGTCTTGCATGCTCGATGAGATGTCATAAGACCGAAACAACGTTGTAGTAAGTATGCTATTGTTTTTCACATATCTTCTATTAATTATTATTAAATTTTCTATTATCTATTATTCTATTAAATTTTCTAAATTTAATTTTTCTTAATAATTAATAAATTAATCTATACTTATTTAAAAGCAATATTGTTGCAATGTATATTCAATATTGCATTATTATTGGAATTACGTAGAATATCAAATATTGTGTCCTAATATTAAGACTACATTGTACTAATATTGTTATCAAATTTGAAAAGAAATACTATTATTAAATATCATATAAGAGAAGGTTAGAGCAGCCTATCGGCACATAACATATTGGAATTACATAAAATATCAATATTATACATCAATATATTGGGACAACTACCAATATTATTATCAAATATCAAAAGTAACAGGGCCGCCGCTAGGGGTACTTCCGCCAGTGTGGAAAGTTTAATTTGGACGCCCTTGTATCCGATTTTTTGCAGTTTTTTAATACAATTTCATAAAATTTCTACTACTTATTCCCTGCCGTAAAGTAAATAATGACCTTTTCTAAACCCCTATTTTTGGGATTTTGGCCGCCCGTGTGTTTTGCACACTGTGAACAATAGGGCGCGGCGCCCCTGAAAAGTAATATTGAATCAATATTACTTTATTTTTTGTTTGTCCTCTACAAACTCCTTTTTTTTTATAAATTTTAGATTTAAAAGAAATATAACTGGATAATTTTTCTAAGTTTACTTCTGTAATATTAAAATTTTGGTGATGTTCCCACAAAGGAGATTGTGGATTCTTATTCTTCCTGTTGATAAAAATATTAGCTAAGCTCAATCAGTAATAAATGAATTTCTTTTCTTTGTGACCGTAAAACACCGCATTTTGGTTTACTTATTCCCTACTATAACTTTGTTTTAAAAATGTTACAATTATTTAAATTTTTAATCTGTTTAAAGATCACTCAGGAGGTTAATATTAAGGGTTGTACAATAATTACAACAATGAACACATCAATGTGACTTTTGATTTAGTCAATATTCGATTTTCAATCCTAATCATGTGCACAGACACCCTTAGGTGACCGGATTTGGTATAAAGGAACTATTACAATTGAAATTAAAAATACAAATCCATTTGGTAATTATTACCTGTTTCTGGCTTTCAAAATTTTACTTACAAAATTATAATTTTAGCAATATCAAGAATTTGGCGTCAATTTTGGAATATGACAATATATAGGGTTGAGAAGGGGGTGTAAAAGTTTCTTTTACAGTTTTAAAAATTTCGTTCTGTATTCTCCAAGGTTTATTAATTTTAGGTGTATGTACCCCCTCCTTTTTACCCCAATTAATTAATTAGTAATTAGTAGAGAGAGGATAGTTAGGCAAAATAAAACCTCAAAAAAGGCAGGCAAAAAGGCATTAAAAACAAGCAAAAAAGGCAAAATAAAAGGCAAAAAGGTACAAAAAAGGCAAAAACGTTTTTTCAACAAAAATCATACAAATTCAAATTAATTCTCTTTATTTTTGTACCAACTGGTTACCAGAAATTTTTCGATATTATCTACAGAAGCTTAAATTTGTTCTCCTGTCACTCAAAATTTGTTTGAATGTGGAGAACGATCTCTCCACATCGCAAGACGTGCTAGGGGCAAATTTCAATGAACTTATCTGATCTGGAGTTAGCTCTAAATCAATATCGTCATTCGAAATTCCTTGATGTATTTTAGAAATTTCCTGTATAATTTTATACGATGGATTTTTTTCTAAAACATTATATTAATTTTTCATTAAATTTTTTCCCTAGTGTCGATTCTCTGCTTCACTGGAAAGCTAATATAACAATAACATCTGTCAGTTTGGAATTCGTCAAATAAGCATAACGTCGCCGAATCGTAGTAATGTGATAACGCGCGCTTCATAATCGAATGGAGAAGAGGTTTTGTTTTACTAATTACGTCTAGCATAACCAGATTATTTCAAGAATCGGATTCTACCGATTAGTAGAATTTGAATTTAAAAATTTAAAATTTTTATAATTAAATATAACATTTAGAAATTTTTAAATAAAATTAAGAAATAAATTTTAAAAAAGCAAAAAAGAAATATTTTGGTTCAAAAAGCACAAAAAAGGCAAAAACAACCGCAAAATAGGTGAAAAAGGCAAAAAAGACTGGAAACCCCCCAAAAAGGCAAAAAAGGCAAAACAAAAAATGAATTTTTGAATAGTACTGCTCTGAAACGGATTTTAAATTGGGTCTGCCTGAAATATTTCAATTTAAAAAAAAAGGCATTTTGCCTAACTATCCTGTCTCTAGTAATTAGCAATCTTAACCCCGTATGCGTTAAGAACTAACACTGCTTCATCGAACTTCATCACGTATGCACGTATGATTTACTGAGAATCTCGTTAATCAAATCATGCGCGTCTGTGTCGCTGATGATTTTCTTGAATATCTTAACAACTGTTTGGTTACAAACGAAAATAAAAATGTACAAAACAAACGCTCTTAGACTATTTTAAAACCAAATTTTAAAATTTCAAATAAGAAAGTCTCCAGCCTCTCCCCCAGCTAATTTTTGATAGATTTCGAAAACTATTTGGATAAAAATAATAATAATAATTATACAAACAAGCACAAACGAATCACAAACGTTTAGACTATTGTGGATTTAAAATTTGAAATGAGCTAAGTTCATTATCTCAGATAAGAGCTAGAAATAGCTAAAGTAATCATAATTTAGAATATTAAACAAGGACAAAATAGAGGACATTCACAACAACACAAAAGCACGGACTCGCATCTAACTAAATTTTTATCAGATTTAAATAAAAAATTACGTTGAAATCACAATAACTGCAAGTCTAATGCATCTTAGGAATTAGAATTTTTTCGTTATTTTTTCTGTGTTTACTACAACAGAATTAATATTTTCATTACATTTAAATTTTTATAAAAAAATGTAAATAAAAAATTCCACGGAAATCAAAATAACTGCAAATCTAATGCAGCTTAGAGCTTAGAACTTTTTCGTTATTTTTCCTGTATTTATTACAACAGAATTAATATTTTCATTAAATTTCAGAATATTTGAACAAAATTAAATTTTTATCAAAAAATGTAAATAAAAAATTGCACTGAAATCAAAATAACTGCAAATCGAATGCATTTTATAGGGCTTAGAATTTTTTCGTTATTTTTCATGTGTTTATTACAACAGAATTAATATTTTCATTAAATTTCAGAATATTTGAAGAAAATTTAATTTTTATCAAAAAATTTTAATAAAAAATTGCACTGAAATCACAATAACTGCAAATCTTAGGCATCTTAGGGCTTAGAATTTTTTCGTTATTTTTCCTGTGTTTATTACAACAGAATTAATATTTTCATTACATTTCAGAATATTTGAACAAAATTAAATTTTTATCAAAAAATTTAAATAAAGAATTGCACTTAAATCAAAATAACTGCAAATCTAAGGCATCTTAGGGCTTAGAATTGTTTTGCTATTTTTCCTGTGTTTATGATAATAGAATTAAAATTTTTATATAATTTCTGATTATTTGAACAAAATTTAATTTTTATCCAAATTCCTATTTTATGTAGTATATAGGAATATTGTTCCCGAGACTTTATAGTTATAACTAGGGTCCGGATTTGTAGGCATTTGCATGTTTTTTTTGCGTACAGGCACGTGAAAAATTTTAAAAGGGGAGCATGTTTTACGCCTTTCTGAATCGTTTTATATAGTTTTTATTTTGCCTATAATGCATATTTTGAGTTTAAGTGCATATTTGGCGGTTTGTTGCCTATAAATGCTTATTTGCTTATATTGGTATATATTTTGCATATTTAGCAAATCAAGTAATAAAATTTTAAATAATTTTAATTATTCTCTTTCTGATGTTGCCGCCTTTTGTATTATTTAAAACAATAATTTTAATTAATATCTATTTTGTCAACTGCAGGTGATTCAGTGCAATAACTGCATATTCTATTAATATTATTGCTCTGATCATGTTTCCAAGAAGGTGCATGTGGGCCCCCCTTTTCGAATTTTGACTCCAAAATAGTCTCAATCGTTTGTGCTTTGTTTGTGCCTGTTTGTGCAAACATTATTTTCGTTTGTACCCAAATAGTTTTCGAGATAATTCAATTTTAAGTTTGGGGGGGGGGGTAGAGACATGCCTTTTTATATTCGAATTTCGGATTCAAAATAGTCTCAAAAAGCTTGTTTGTACAAACATGATTTTCGTTTGTACCCAAATAGTTTTTGAAATATTCGAGATTTTCGGTAACACGTATTAGCATGTGTGGTAATATTTACAGTTTTTTGAAATTTGAATTTCGGATTCAAAATAGGCTCAATCGATTATAATACTTCGTTTGTGCCTGTTTTTTTAGCGCATATTTGAGTGCTTATTTTGAAGTTTTTAGAGCATATTTGCCTGCATATTTTCAAGTTTTTTAGTGCCTACAAGTCCGGACCCTAGATAACCTTATAACCTATATAAATTTCATTGGTTAACATTTACGTTGTCCACGTGGAGTAGAAAATTTCTATCGGTTTCTTAAAAAAAATCAGTCTATATAATAACTTTTCTTAAGATAAAGTCTATCATGATGAAATCTGATCAAATTTTCATCAACTAGAAATTCCTCATGGAATTTTGAAGATCGCTTTTTAAAAAAGAAATTTTTTTTTAAATAATAATTCTTGTACTAATAAGTTACAATTTTCATAATTAACACATCCTGAACATCAGTAAAACCTTTAAATATAGCCATGCAGTTGTTATTTTATATTGGTTAATTCTCTATTTCATTTCCCTATGTCTCACTATTTAATAATGAAATAAAATCATTTTTCATCCGCCACTGCTTTCGGTTGTTGAGAGAAGCTGGAAGTTTGGAAGTTATGTCGTCATCTGGAGGTGGTGTATTCGTGTTGGCGTCCTGTTTGAGGGCTTCGTTTTTCTTCTTCTTAGTGCCATATCTTCTTTAGACGTAGGCGATCTACCTGGCTAAGCCAGAAAGACTTTACTAGGGAAATGTTAATGGGGTGGTTTCCCTTTGCCTTCCGATTTTGGACTTTTTAGATCACAGCACATATTCCGTGTTTGATTTACGCCAGACTGCCGGGCTTGGTTGGGAACGTGTATTTGTTTTTGAACTTCTTAGGTATGGTGACGTCGTCCAGTGAGGGGGCGTCTTCCAAGCACAGTATTTCAGTCGTTTTCATACTTGGAACGTCTTAGTAGTATCCAGATCGCTTGAGTCGATGGTTCCGTCAAATTGAGGTGGTTCCTTGTCTTGGTGTGTGGTTGAAAGCGGAGAAGGAGTCATAATTGGGCGTCGTTGGTGGTATTGTTTGAATCCGCAAAGTTGGTTTTCCTTCGTTGTCTTGATCGGATTATCATTTGGTTCTGTGACGTCAAAATCGTGTAACTCTTCCGGGCCTAGTAAGAACCTTGTACTGACCATCAGTAATCAAAACCGCGTAACAAAACTTCAAAATTCTACCGAAAGAAGAATTAATATAATTTTAAAATAATCCGACTCCATTAGTGCTGATGTCAAAATGCGTAATATAGGCAAACCATACTACACAAATTTGATTCAGTGCTTTATGACTTTAGACTTAATGGAATCAATAATAAATTGTATTGTGGACATTTATTCAAAACACCGATTAAACATAGCTTTTAATTTCAAAATCGTTTCATCTTCAGCATGTCATAAAAATTGACCAGAAAAAAAATATAAAAAATTATCAAGACTGCTTTAATATTTATTTAATAAATATCGCTTTAGATTATTTTAACTTATGTATTACAAGTAGCAATTTAAAGCAGAGCATTGTGGTCCCGCCACAGCTTGACAGCGATTGTGGTATTATGAGTCGATTACCTGATGTTACTACACATCAGTTAGTGTTTTGCAAATACATGTAGGCAATTAATTTTTTATTTATTTTTATTACTACTAACACATTATACCTGATCAGAAAACTGCTTTTTGCAAACAATTTCAATTTTTTTAAAATTCGGCTCTCTATTGAACAGAGACTCTGCGATCCTTACACCAGTTGTACTACTATGCAAATTTTTTCAAAGAAAAAGTTTCTATCTTTTTTAAAGTAAATATCAAAATAAAATATGTATATGAGGTAATCATAATAAATATTTTTAAATGCCTTATGCAAATCAATTTGTTAATTAAGTATAGCGTTTACTTCTCGTCCTCAGCTTTGTATAAAACCACTATTATTATACGAAGAAGAATCTCGATAAACTTGATTTACCTAGTTATTTATATCATAAGTAAGTTATGATTTAAAATAAGTCGATAAAGTATTTAGTTGAGTAAACAATTCCCCAACAGATGATTTACTTTGATGACCAAAATGATTTATTGCCATGCAACTAGTTTCAGTTTAACTTTTGTATTGGAAATTAATACGTGTATTTATTAGTACTTAAACTAACAAGTTGCAAATTTTATGCTTTATAACCAAGTTATTATTTGGTTTTCAGCAGCTTTTCAAAATGAAGAATTTATTGCAAGAATAACAATAGCATTAAATTGCCTTTTATAAAATTTATTGTTAGATACCTTAATTTCAAAATGTGGTGGAAAGTGCAAGTTATATTTCCTATTTTAAAATTTACTTCTATAAAACTGTTTTTGAAAAACAATTACTAAATTACAAAAATTGAAATTATTCATCAAAATATGTCATTATGTAATTTCAACTGCGATGCAGGCATTAATAATTACATAAATTATATCAGTTGGAATAATATAATGACATAAGGACTGTATTATTTAAAATTTTTCACTTCTCAGTTTTTCTTTTATTAAAATAGCAGTTAACTTTTGTTTTACTTTTTTAATAATTGTAATTGTAAGTGTGCTGGTATACATTGCCACAGTACTTCATCAAATATCGCCTAGAGCAGACGCACTCGTTAAATCTATTTTACGCCACTTTACTTGTGAGCTTTGATATTAATTATAGTAATAATAATCAGTATCTACTCCCTATTGATAACATATTTTTTGTATTCTGCCTTTTCAATCTTTGAAATTGATTCTTATTGGTGTTTAGATTGAACTGACAACCCAGCTTGCTCCAATTTTAAGGCGCTCCTTTTTTTCAAATAACACAAATCGCTTCAAGCAAATATTGGCTAATGAGAATTGACCGAATACATTCAGTAATAATGGTTTACAAAATAAATATTTGGTTTCTTTTTTTATTTTAACAATTCATTTTCTCGCAGAAGGACCACTAGGATAATTTAATTTTCAATTTTTATTTGCGCTGCTAGCTTACCTTACCTTGTGGAACCTCCAAGCAATATATTCCAATCAGATCTGATTTTATTTGCCTAAAATATGGCACATATAGGCATAAACTTTAACTTCTACCTTTTGTTGCTCCAAAAATTTGTTCCAAAGTTTCAATAGTTGAAATTAAATTAAATTAACTAAATGATTTTACTTTTAGAGAGCAGGATGGTGATCTTATTAAAAAGATTTTGTACCCTTTAACGCAATGACAAAATTTTAAAATTTTGGTAATATATTGACGTAAAATAATCCAGCCCCCAACTTTTATTCAAAAACTTTTCAAAAATAATTTAATCGAGCCGCTGAATTATCTTCCGAACATACGCCGCGGCTTGCTCGTGGTTCCAAAATTTTTATCACCACTTTATGCGTGACCTAATAATTTTCAACAAATTCCACTTTCAAATTTCAAATAATAATTTCTTCAAATTAATGATCTCTAAAATAAAAACACTTTTCAAATCAACAGTATTTATTTTTCTTTCACAATTATTCAAAAATTTACTCTTTTCAATATAATTAACCAAAATTCGCAACCTGCCCGCACGGCGGTCAAAGTGCGAGTCCCCTTTATCTCTCATTTTTAACAATACCAACTATAAATTTGTACAACATTTTCCCCATCCAATCTTATTGTCAATTGGGGCTCAAAAAAAATACGACAATATTGAGGAATATGAAGAACAATAAGATTTCTGATATCTCCGGTTCAAGATTCTTTTTGGGCTTTGTTACCTCCTTTCCTCCGGAGACGGAGTCTTTTTTATAGATGCATGACCGTCCCTTTATTTAGGAAAAGGTTGTCCTTTTTGTAGCCATTTGTATGCTGTTCTTAAATTCACATTTAAAGCTTTCGCTGTTGCTCTCCAATCTTTGTCTTCCTCATGAGCTTTAAAAATCCTGGATCGGTCCTTAAGCGAAATTTTATTATATTTACCATGAGACATGTTGTAACAATTATATGAAAATTGATTACAATAAATTAGTTGACGAAATTTGACCTATACCTATAGACAAATTACGTTACTAAAGAAATAATCCAAATAACTTTTCATTTGAACCAAATCTGTTTTTATTTGATCCAAATATGTTTTTGTTTAATCCAAATTTGGTTTTATTTGCTCCAAATCTGGTTTTATTTGCATCAAATATGTTTTTGTTTGCTCCAAATCTGTTTTTATTTGCATCAAATCTGTTTCTATTTGCTCCAAGTCTGTTTTTATTTGCACCAACTCTGTTTCCATTTGCACCAAATCTGTTTCCAGTTGTTCCAACTTATATTGCAAAAGGTATAGAAGCTTCTTTTATTTTCCTCTTTATCTCTTCCAAATTTTTTTTTGAGACAAACTTTCACGTAATTTTGAAGCTTGGTTTGGTTCCTCAATCCTATTCAATCGTTTCATCAAAACGATCCAGTTTCTCTGGAATAGAACTTTTGTCTCATTACAATTCCTTGCAAAACTTGCGATTTGATTCCCCAAGTTTTTATTCGCTTATTTGTTCTTCACCCTAAATGGAATACGACAATATATGACTATAACTACCTTATCTGTTCAGAAGATGCACCTAAGTCAGCCCCCCCAAAAATTTAAGCCAATGACTCATCCACCAGATTCACATGCTACAAATACTAATTTGTTATTTTACTTATTAGATAGATATTAGAAGACGTATTAAATGAATTGTGTTTTTATCACGTAAAGGTAATCTAACATGCATTATGGAAACCAAGTGGCATCATACGTAAATATCGGAAGAGTTTGTAAGACCAATGAAACTTGAATAGTCGAAAAAAGGCTTAAAGGACTGAAACGTAACACGTCGAAAACCTGTCAACTCGAGTGATATTTTAATATTGATTTCTGATACATTTTACACGAGTTTTCAACATACTACTTATAATTATTGGAATACATCCAAACCATCATGGTTATTGATAACAGAATTTGCTAAATACCATTCATTTTGGTGTTTTCCGAATGTTAGGTATAAGAAGACCTATTAGATGAATTGTGTTTTTAATCTTTCTTGCACCAATTTTTAATAATTTAAGGTATTCTAAAATGCATTATGGAAACCAGGTGGCATCATACGCACATGTCTACATATTTGAAGCATCATAAAGACCGGAAACCGGGGGAAAAGTTACAACTCAATTATTGAGTATTTAAAAGATATGATTTTTCAAACAAAAATGTGCAAACGCAACTATCAATGGTACTGCTACAATCCTTCTTAAAATAATGGCTGTTGATGTCTATGTTATGTTATCACTAAAGTAAGAGCTTTTAGCTTTTAAATAGCTGGCTGCTAGCTGGCAGTCTTGATTATTTTATGATATCTCTTCTGGGTTATAATTCATTTTGCTCTACCTTATAAAGGTATTCCCTGGACAACAAAAATGAGTATTGCATTTCATGCTTCGGATTAACAGTAGAGAGTCTTGTCATCGTTTATCAATATTTTAACGATACCATTACTGTTTCCTTTGGAAATATTAATTAGTAAAACATTAAGGAAACCGTAAATATAGTTTAATTATCTTAAAATAGTGATTTTTCAGTACTTACTTAGAAGAGATCCAAAAAAAGTTCAAACTCAGTCACATAGAAGAAAAACAATTGCTGTATAGTAACTTCTGGTATCCGTTTAATTAAACTTTTAATGTGATTTAACCGCACAAAAATGTTGACACGAGCTAGATATTATAATGTACCGCGACGTAACTTTGGTATTTTAATAGACCGATACCTATTTAAGGGTTTAATTAATGTTGTAACATGATAAACTGAAGATCGGTAGGCGTGACGATTTTTTTTTATTTTGATGAAGCCAAGAAGAACACAGTTCTTTTGATATGATATTAATGATTGTATGTCTTATTAATTACCAACAGCTAACTACTTATTTGGTACGAAACGCCTATAAGAACGTTTAGATAATTAACTCACAAATCTTATGGAGTTATAGTTTATTAAAATTATTATTATCTTGACCACTTTTCTAATGAATATTAAATTTATAAAGTCTATAATTTATTATAATAGTTAACCGCATAAGCTATGGCATTTTATAAGCGATAAAAACGATGTCATATAAATGAAAGATTACGAAAATTAAAAGAACCGGAAAAGCTTGCAAAAGGTAGTAATTTTCTTCTGATGTCGAAGAACTTCAGGTCTTTTGAAATTTCGTTGTGAAATATGGCCAAGGCAACCAATCTGCCATTGGCACTACTGTGGCAGACGTAATATGACGTCTAATAAACGTATAAAAATTTAGTTTCTTCTGCGATACCTTATGATTTACCTAAAAAAAAAAATTATTTTAAATAAATTCAAGATATTATCCCTAACGAACCAGCTCACTTAATTTAACAAAGTTTTAACATAATGTAAGTTGTGCCCCAATAAATACGCAAAATAGATTAACTTTTTATGCATATACGCCCGAAGATATAGAAATAAATAATTTTATTCAAAACTTCCTGCCCTTTAATTTCGTTTTAAATTACAATGTAACTAATTAAGAGCTTTTCTAATTGAAACCCTTTTTCCGTAGTTTACATTCGGCATGAATTATGTTTCTTTCAGTAATCTCATTTATTTTATAAACAAACAGACCCTATTAGTTTTTGTCCCTTGGGGCCTTACACTCGACATTCAATTTATTGCTTTTACAAAATATAACTCGCGTTATGGATCGCTTTGATTTTTATTAACGACCAAATAAAATAATCTTAAGTAAAAATTATTGGTTTTAATTGGCAGATACATGGCAGATCATACAAAAATTATATAAGAGAATAATAAATCACTTTGAATTTTTACGCAAATAAATTACTATATTGAACACTTTCAGAAGTAAGCAAATTTGTGGACTTGGCGCAGCATTTTTTTATAATTCGTGTCATTTTTTATTTTTAAGTGAATAAAAATGTGGAACTAATATACAATAAAAATCAAAAAACTACAAATAAATTAACTTGAATGCGTGATAATGTAAAGTAACATTAAATTTTTTTTGTATAACGAAAGCAAGATATAATAAAAACGCCACCTTAATAAAATTTTATACCAACATAAAACAAAAATATATTTGTGTTTCAATAATATATTTAAATTTAAAACATAAATAATTTGTATAAATATTAATGTTTACAAATTATGGCTATACTTACCATTATTTGTATGTAATATTACGTTGTTATATTAAGAACAAATATCATTTGCTAACACTATTACAATAAATTAATGAAATTAAACAGAAATATTTTACTACTTCTTATAATTGAAAGTGTAGGCGTTATTATACTTGATTTTAATACACACAAATTATTTTCTATGGATATAAAAATAATTTAGTAACAATAAAGATCACTTTATGTATTACAACTTAAGAGAGGCTTTATTGATGAATATTTTGTAAACCTTTTAATAAAAGTTTAAATTTAGGGTTATGGCCATTAGTATGATGACCGTCTTCCCATTATAGAACATCAATTTAATATGAAGAAGACGGAAAAGCCACTAATGTTTCGAATTTAAATATTTTTTTAAAACTACATTTACTGAGTCAAGATTAATGCTGGGTGTTATATCAAAAAATATATTGATTTTCAAAATTATATCGAAAATGTGACTTAAATTATTATTATACAAAATATGAAATACAAGACTAATTACCATAGGAAACGTAAAGAAGTTTTAATTGAAACGGTCTAAAGAATTGATTAGATTTTGTTTGAAATCTCTTAGCTCAGCTGAAATCGCTTTTATTTTCGATTCGGTAATTATATTAATAACGCGCAAGAATGGATTAATGAGATTTACTTCGTCTCAAGAAATTCCTTTATAAAAAGTAAGAGATTGTATGGACATTCGAAATAGAAATGGATAAAATGTCTTATCAACGCGATTGCTCATCTGAAAGTGTTTGAAAATCATTTACAGGTGTTTATGTGGGGGGGGGGATTAACCAGACGACGAAAAACTACACAAATAAAAATACCAATTGCTTACAATAATCATCACTAAACATTGAAAACGTCGTAGTCAAGCGCCTTATTATATTTCAAACATAAAGTTTTAGTCGTCCGATTACGACATTTTCGATGTTTAGCGATGACTCATTTAATCAATTAGAATTTTTATTTGTGTATTTTTTCGTAGTTGAGTTTATAATTATTGGTGTTACAAATATTTCAGAGTAAAATGGTATATTAGTCCATATGAACATCCTCATACAAAAATACATGATAACATCGTATGCAATAATATAAAACAAACACAAATGGTGAAATTACAGTAATTAGCGAAAAACCTAAAGAATGAAGAAATAATAAACTTGAGATGCAATCAATGATACAAAAAGAAATTTAAATATGATAATGAAGCTATGTAATAAGAAAAGAATACATTAGAATTACCTATTATAGGAATAGATATAAAATTTACTTAGGAGAGAAAATAAGCATTTATATGGAAATTTAGAAGGTTGGAATTAGGCGCATAGGGGCGTCTAAAATATTGAGGGGGCTAATATTTAAATGTAAAAATGAAAATTTTGAAAGCCACAAGGACATTTCCTTTATGAGAGAGAGAGAGAGAGGGGGACAATCGTCTCTCGGTAGAAGGCTAAATTTTCTTTCATCAAATGATACTGACGACGGATTTACCTGCCCATTTTATATTATGGTTAATAATAATCAACGTTGTCAAATGAACTTCTTTGGAAGTTATTGCAATTTATTTGTTTTTAAAATAGTATTTTCCAAAATACTATTTATGAAAGAGGCGATCGGAGCGTAGTGGTCGAGTAAATTGACTATGAACGCTAAATGCCCGGTTCGAATCCAGATGAAGTAAAATCTTTATTCTGGCCGTCTCTCTGGTCCTCCAGGTTGGGGGTGGGGGTGATGGGGTAGCTCCTCATCACCTGTAAAGAAAAAGAATTCTCAAACATAAAATTTTTTTGAATTTATATATGTCATAGTTCTCAAAAGGTGCCTTTTATAATCAAAGAAGAGTACGCAAAAGCTGAAACGGATATTTTATCATCTTTGGGTTCCTCAACGTGGTCAAAGTTTTGGAACAACGCTGCTTTTATCAACGCATATATTTTTCTAGATCTATTCACTTTTTAAAATGAAACTAATGTCATACTTACCAAAACGTACCTTTTGTATTTGTAAAACACTATGCAAAAAAGTGGAAGCGACATTTTACCATCCTCGGGTTCATCAAAAGGCTCCAAATGTGCGTTAAAAAACTACTCGGGGTAATGAGCTGCATTAAAATGTATGACAAAATTATGATATTTACCACTTATGACCTTCTCACAACCTCCCGGGTCCTATATAGGAACCAAAACCAGAAATCAAAAGGGGAAACCATGATGGAATTTCACTTGCAATCTACACCCCCGTACTAGAAATATTCCAGGCGCACACTTCTGCGCATGGATATAGCTTCAAGGAACTTACAGAGTAAAACACAGAGCCTAAGGCCCATCCGAGTAATTAGCCGTAGATGTAGTGTAAGGCCATTGCACTACGGTAAGTTAATGGGGTCCCGCCCCAGGTTAGCCGCATGCAAATTTCTTTTAGTGCCTCTGGAAGCAGTGCCATGTACTGATGAGATAACTGCATGCAACAATAAGGCCCTACACACGATGAGCATAATATGCGCCAGCAGTGGGTGTGGGCACAAGTACCCGTAAAATGCAACTAAGGTGTAGGCCAGGTAAAATCCTGCTCAAGAACGACAATTTGGTGTAATAGATGTACGATTGACAGGAATGAGGAAGGTAACGGTGATCGAATGTAATACTGTAAGACACCACTACTCTTCCAGCCACCCAAACTAGGCCTGTACACGATGAACGTATGCACCAGCAGTGGATGTGGTGAAATATCTGTTAACAACGAATGATCGATTAACAGAAAGGATGAGAGGCCTAGAAGAGGGAATCTAGTGAGGGAAATAAATATCCATTACTACGACCTCTTCATAGCCACCTGTCCTAAAAGGTAAGAACCCGGACTCTTGATCTGTCAAGATATGAAAGGTAGACCTAGAACGGAACCACAACCAGAAACCAGAAGTGGAAACACTAATGGAATTTCCTGCAATACACTCCCCATTTGGAACCTGGACCAAAAACATGCGAAAACTTCCTTACAGCTTCTGGATGGCGATAGTCGTCGGATTTTGAAATTTTTTTTACGTCATTTGGAAGTGCTCGCGAAGTGCTGGCGAGTGCTCTAATGTATTTTGAAAGTGCTGGGTCCGTTAACTTTTTATTAGCGATTAATCATTTTCAGCCGGGCGGGGGCCAACTTGACGCACACCCCCGACTTTGGAATTTTGAAATTTTTTTTACGTCATTTGGAAGTGCTCGCGAAGTGCTGGCGAGTGCTCTAATGTATTTTGAAAGTGCTGGGTCCGTTAACTTTTTATTAGCGATTAATTTTTTCCAGCTGGGCGGGGGCCAACTTGACGCACACCCCCGACTTTGGAATTTTGAAATTTTTTTTACGTCATTTGGAAGTGCTCGCGAAGTGCTGGCGAGTGCTCTAATGTATTTTGAAAGTGCTGGGTCCGTTAACTTTTTATTAAGAATTGAAATATCGGCTTTTGACAAAAACGTCAAGTTGTACCCCGCCAAATTAAATTTTGTCAAATATTAAAATTTTTTTACGTCATTTGGAAGTGCTCGCGAAGTGCTGGCGAGTGCTCTAATTTATTTAGAAAGTGCAGAGTCCGTTAACTTTTTATTAAGATTTGAAATATCGAATTTTAGAAAAGCTCCGAGCAAGATACATTGAATTCAAATTCAATTAAAAAAGTAGTTACCAATTAAGTAATACCAGTATCAAGTAATACCAATTTACAAAATTTACCTACTATATAAGGAACTAGATACTACACGACAAATATAAAAAATAGCTTAAATACCTTAAAAGAATAAATTTGAAATGGACAGCATTGAAGAAAATTCCTATAATTTAGACCAAAATAAATATAGAATTATAGAAGAATGCTTACTTGAACATAATGTTGAGAAATCTATATTTCAAAAAAATGGTAAAGCAGTATATCCTTCGGATGAAGTTTACGCAAAAGTTTCCACCGAGTTGAAAGCGAAATACCAATTAAACTATAACCAGAAGACTATTTATAACTTAATAACGAAACAAAAATTAGAAAAAATCGTACAATTACAAAAAACTTTATATTCTGATACTGCGAAAATAGAATTTATGGAAATGGAAATTTCAAATGACGATGATGATGATTCCGACGCTAATAGTGAACATACTCTAAATTTTGTTATGACTCTTTCTACTTCGGAGTGGAACAAAATTAAACCAAATGAAGTTTTTTATAAAGATGGAGAAACCGAGAGAGAATATTCAGTTTTGGTTCCATATGAATGGACACCTATCGTTTATGGTCATTTTTGGGATCATACAAAATTGCATTGCACAATTAATTTTGAACGAGGTAGAGTATATACTAATTCTGACATATATTTAAAAATTGAGGGAAATTGTGATACGTGCAAATCAAAACTAAAGTGCATTCTTGACCACCAACCAATAAATGAAGAGCGAGTGTTATTTAAATGTAGTTATGTAGGAAACTATTGCATCAACCATGAAAATTGTAAAAAAAGAAAATTGGCCGGTAGCCAAAGGGCAATGATTGGAAAACAACTAATTGAAAATCGTGTAACAGCATCAACTTATAGGAAAAGGCAAGCGAATGCCTGCATGAAAATGGGCGACGTTGATCCTCCACACTTACCATCGAATAAGGTACTACGAATGGCAAAGTACGAATCTGGAAGAAAAAACAGAATACATGATGATCCTATTAGCTCCATTTATATTTCCAAGTATAAATATCCTTACAACGCGTATATCAAGGACATTGGAGTAGACGCATTTTTTGTGCACTACTGGTGTTCTGTGCAAATTCATTTATATAATGAGTATGCCAAAAGTCCTGGTTCCAAAGTTTGTATTGATGCCACAGGAGGTGTAGTAAGAAAATTAAAACGTCCCGATACGCAATTATCGCATTCAATTTTTTTGTACGACGTAACAATTAATGATCCGAAAATTAAAGCACAATTTTCTGTTTCCAGTATGCTTTCAGAACAACATGATGGAGATGCTATTCACAACTGGCTCAAACGATGGGTGCGTAATGGTGCTACTATTCCAAAAGAAACTGTGTCAGATATGTCTTTAGCGCTTTTGTCAGGCATAACCAAAGCTTTCACAGCTATGAGCCACATAACATTATATGTAAACGAATGTTTCAATATTTTGTTAAAGGGAAAAGCAATGACAAAACAATTTGTATCCCCTGATGGTGAAATAGATAACCTACAATACATTCCGAAATTAATTCCTGAAATTATTAATTTATCCAAACTCTTACCTCTATGGACAGGTATTATGATTCCATTTTTCCCTAACTCTGGATCAACTGCATCAAGTGCCCCGGTTGAAAGTAATTTTAATAATATAAAAAATCGAGCCTTTTCTGGATCACAGCTCCCAGTTCGCGTAGATAATTTTATTACACAGCATGTTAATTATTTGGAAGGTACAATGAAATTAATCACTGCAAATGAAAAGACGGCGACAAACGAGATAAAAGGAGAAATAGAATGTACAAATGAGGTAGATTTTCAGGAAATACATTCAATTGAAGCTACCAAGAATGATGCTGCCAGTATTTGCTTGAATGATGCAACGGATTCTATGGAAAAAGTTACTGATGAAGATAGTACCCAACTAGATTTTGATACTACTAGAAATGCAAATATTAATGACGATGTTTTCGACGATTCTCCCAATACAAAATCAATCAATTTAAAGGCAGAAGAAGATGAATCGGTAGAAAATTGGCGGAGGGCTAGGCGTTTCAAACACAGCACGTCCACGAAGGTCATATTTAGAACCTCAAAAAGAATGGAAATATTTGGATCTAAATGACAACAGAAACTGTATTCCAATTGGTTTTCTCCGAAATGGTAGTTCGCCTCATTTAAAACCAATTAAAATTAACAAAATCAATTATACCGTTATTAACACTTGCGCATTCGACAGTTTGATGCAAATATTGACAACTTCTCTCTGTGATCAAGAAAAGTTAAAAGATAATTCGAATTTTGGACAAAACAACAATATTCATCAAATAATTATGAAACTATCTAGTGGCAAAGTAGATAGGAGTATCTATGGTTTGAGGGCAAAAATTTTGTCTGACATCTTTGAGGGAAAAACAGTATGTAATATAACAACGATTTCTTCTGTATGTACAATGAGAGAGTTGCTCACTAAGTTGATGAATCATCAATATTTATCCTGGTCAAAAACAGAAAAATCCGTGTGCTTAAATTGCAATGATTCTGATGAATTCTCTACCGCATGTGTAAGTATTTCTGGAATAGAAATTGAAGGTAAGTTAAAAGATATTATAACTCAAGATCAGTTATTAATGTGCACTAATTGTAAAACTAAGACACGACGTAACGAAGTTATGTTGAATAACAATTATTTATTCTTAGAATGGTTAACTGGCAGTGGCGAAGATAACACCTCTCAATTATCAAGTATCCCTTCCAAAATATCAGTGGGAAACAAAGAATACCATCTGCGAGGAATTGTTGAAAATTTTAACCCGACTAACGCAAAAGTTGGTCATTTTGTGGCATATGCTAAACGATTGCATGGGAAGTGGGAACTATACAACGATTTAAAAGAAAAAGTTGATAATCACTGTAATCCTGATAAAATCGTTGTATGTACACTTTTATTCTTTTTGGCAACTTGATAAAATGTCTTAGTTGATATCATAATTTTGTTACTGGTATAATAATTTGTAATAAAAATAAATAAATTAAAAAACCTGTATTAAAATATTACAAAACTACTTTTTTAATTGAATTTGAATTCAATGTATCTTGCTCGGAGCTTTTCTAAAATTCGATATTTCAAATCTTAATAAAAAGTTAACGGACTCTGCACTTTCTAAATAAATTAGAGCACTCGCCAGCACTTCGCGAGCACTTCCAAATGACGTAAAAAAATTTTAATATTTGACAAAATTTAATTTGGCGGGGTACAACTTGACGTTTTTGTCAAAAGCCGATATTTCAATTCTTAATAAAAAGTTAACGGACCCAGCACTTTCAAAATACATTAGAGCACTCGCCAGCACTTCGCGAGCACTTCCAAATGACGTAAAAAAAATTTCAAAATTCCAAAGTCGGGGGTGTGCGTCAAGTTGGCCCCCGCCCAGCTGGAAAAAATTAATCGCTAATAAAAAGTTAACGGACCCAGCACTTTCAAAATACATTAGAGCACTCGCCAGCACTTCGCGAGCACTTCCAAATGACGTAAAAAAAATTTCAAAATTCCAAAGTCGGGGGTGTGCGTCAAGTTGGCCCCCGCCCGGCTGAATATGATTAATCGCTAATAAAAAGTTAACGGACCCAGCACTTTCAAAATACATTAGAGCACTCGCCAGCACTTCGCGAGCACTTCCAAATGACGTAAAAAAAATTTCAAAATTCCAAAGTCGGGGGTCCAACTTGACGGAGCCTACTATACCCTAAATCCAAAAGGTGCGAATGCCCTGGCGGGAACTAGGAAGCCTCTTAAGGTTAGCCTTATAGAGAACCAGATGGATCCTTAAGGAGATCGGGCTTAACTCGTACTTGTACGACAGATAGGTCGAAATCCTGGTGGACTTCAAAGCAATAACTTAAATGAGAGGGCAGTCCTAAGGGTGATTACGAATCATCCTTGAAACATTTGAACCTAAAGAGGTCATGTTTTCAAACCAAAAACTACTACGGGGGTGGGTGCCCCGGGACTAGGATTGCCTGGTCTCTCTCCCACCGTGATGGGTGGAAGTCATCGTAATGATTGTTTAAGGTCATTACATGAACTTGCAACTCAGTAATGGAATATGAAACTAAGATTTTGCCGAAGGATACTAAGGCTTTGCCGAAGGACCCCCTGCGAAAGATACACCTGATAGTGGTGGAGTCTCTGCAACAGTGTCTCCTACGTATCAGAATTACCAAGTCAGGTACGGGTTTATGCGGGCTCCATTGCAAGACTATACGCTATTAAAGAAGAATCGCAGCCCTAGGTAGGGGATTTATTTTCCCTACCGCTCTCCCATGGGTGCGAGGATGCAGGATAATATTTAATTGAACATCTAGCATCTAAAACTAACAATCATTTACATGTCGTCAAGGAAACGGTGAATAATAAAATGGATGACTTGAATGGATTAACGAGATTGCTGTTAAAAAAATGTTATTAAAAGGATGTTGAATATGTTGTTAAATATACAATTAAGGGTTGCTGACGCCTGCGCCTGGAAGAGTGTCACAAAACCTGACAAACTAAGTGTGAGTAGCGGAGTAATCCAAATCTGACTTTCCCATTTTAGAAAAGTGTTTAATTCTAATTGTAATTAACCATAAAAGTTATAAAGAATTTTAAATTAGCATGAGCATCTGACATTCTTGGAGTGGGGTCAGAAGTAGGATGACCATTTTATTGGTAAATGTGGTCACTGAAAAGCGACCACTCTTTTAATTCAATTTCCCGAGGCCACCCTCCATCATCAAAAAATATAGCTCGACCTCCGGCTTTGCTTTTCTGCTCCTCGCTTAACATAGCTCAGCCTACTGCCTTTGCACTTTGAATCTTTACTCCTCCTAGATGAATTACTTCTCATTTTCTCTTTTTTTGTTCCTCTAAAGTCACATAATATGTGTTTTTGTTTCGTTCACTATTCTTCTCCACACCACTCCATCTTAGCATTTCTTTTTCCAATTCGTTACTTCCATAGTTTTAAGGTCGTTTGTCACCTCGTCCAGCCATCTATCTCTTGATCTTCCTCTAGTCCTTGTCTGGCTCGGTCTCTAGTCTGTGATTTTTCTTAAAGCACACTGTGGTTCTTTTCTTGTTACGTGCCCCAGCCATCGGATTCTCTGTGCCTTTATGGGTTTCACGATGTCCCCGTCACCCAACATTTCCATTACCTTACAGAGTTTGTTCTCTGTCTGTACTGGTTCTCATCAATCCTCTTTACATAGGACCATAATTGCCCACCACAACTTTCTCTCGAATACTCTCAATTTTTTTTCTTTTCGTTTAGTCAGGTTTATTATTTCTGCAGCATAATATGTGACAACTGCTCTCATTTTCTTGTTTAAGTGTAGGCTCTCCATCCTGCTTGTAACTTTTCGTGTATCTCTGTTGTTCTGTTGTTCATCAAAGAATTCTTACTGATTTTATGCTTTATATATTATATTTATTTTTAATTTATTTCTGTTTAAACACAATACCAAGGCACGCAAATATTTTAGATTGGTTTTTAATGTTTGAGCTATGGGAAGTGCGAGACCGTGTTACGGATAGACAGATAGATATACATATTCCTTTACGATAGTTGTATGTTTATCGTTGGAATCAAACACTGATAGTCGATAATTATTGACCTGGATCTGTAAGTTTTTTGCCCAACTGCGAACAAACTACACAAGATCTGCAGAATGACGTCCCCCACTCTTTTTGTAATTGTGGAAGTTAGGTGTTTTATAATTTATACTACTAATGAAATCACAAAAATGTTGGTCTATTTATAATAATTAGTGAGCTGCACTATCGTAAAATTAATTTAGCAAAAATACAAATAAGTATTTATAAGGCGATTTTAATTAAATCATAAATAATTGCAACTTATCTAATAATTTAACAAGTTTCTGCATAATTAAATACCATATCTTGCTTATATTACTACAGTGATTTGCTGAGAAGGAAGTAAAATATTTGCATAATATAAATCATAATTTTTTGTGTTAAATACTTTTGATTTTATCTTACAATTAGATATATAATACATGTATTAAACATGACATTATATAAAAGTTGTTTTCCGTAGATAAATGAAAAGAAACAAGAAAATTTAGTATTAAATATTTAAAATTTTTAATTAAATATTTAAAAGCATAGTTGTGTTTTGAACTCAAGGTCGGATTTACATTATATAAAAAATATATTATATAATGATATAATATTACCTAAATGTAATTAAAATAAACTAAAGCAAATGAATTGGTGTGATCGCTACAGTGCAGAAGACTACACAAAATTTCCCAGCCTATATATTCCACTTTTATTTTTCATGTTTTAGTTCCACTTTATTATTTTTAGTTAAATTATTCTTGAGTATCGAAGATCACAATTTATTTATTATTTTTTGGAAACAAAAAAAAACACACCAAAAGTTAGGTTAGAAAATGAAATGCTTTTACTTTCTGATATTTTACAGGTTTGAAGCGCCATTTGAGCGCGAAAACTCTTCTTATTTACAACAATTAGATGCACTTATACTTAATGAGCAAATCAACAATTTTCAAAAATAAATAAATTGCACATTCTTCATGTATATTAATTATAACAGCAAGTTTTACTTAATCTAAAAAAAGATATAATACCCTACGCTTTGTAAAATACCAGATTAATAAAATATAATTAAATGATAAAACAACAAAATATGTACACGAAGTTGAAATAATTGTATTTTAATTTTTGCAATTAAAAGAATTATCATAAATTTTCTATATGATGCCGACAAAGTGTTCCTTTTGCATTAAAGCAAATTGCTTAAGTTTATTACATTCGCTCTAAAACAATAAATTATATTAAATTATTGACAATAAAAATCTGTTTGATGAATAATTCTTGGCTATAAACCTAAATTAAAGTTATTCTCTGAGTTACTTGCACTTTAATTAAATTTGGTCTATTTACGTTTTATTTGTTCCGTTTTAATGAAGTGGATTTGGGAATAGTAGACTTCACGTGTGCATATAACTTTGAAGTAAAAGGAATTTGGTTTGGAGGATCGGGTAACTGCTTCATTTTTTTCAAATCTTCGTTACTCTTTGATTTTTTTCCTTCGAATGTCTTTACAGATAACAGTTTTGGTTTTGAAGTTTTCACAGAGGTAAGGTTTTTAAATAAATCAGGGCTTGATTTAGTTCGCATTGATAACCGTTGATTCTGTGGAGTTCTTGGATTCGTAACTTTTGATTGTCGCAGTGATTGCTGACGGTTTTGGAACGATGTCGAAACTGCTGTCTAAAATAAGTAATTTAAATTTCACGGTTCACTAAAAGCATTCGCTACCGCTACAGCAATAAATCCAGAGTTATGCGAACTTTAAGTCACATCAATATTGGGTGTGCCTTTCATAGTCTCTTTCAAGTATGTCAACGTTGAATTTATTGCTATACAAGTAGGAGTCTTTTGCCATATACCTTACGAATCTTTGGAAGCGATAGCTTTTCCAATCGTGATATAGCACCAGCCAAATCCGAATTAACTTTTTTAACTGATGTATAAAATTCCTTCAACGATTCATCATTTATGTTCAAGCCCTTAAATATTACTTTATAAAAATTCAAATTTCCAGTTATTCTTAAAATTTACTTACTTCTTTGCACGTTTCGCGCGAAATTAACTGTTCCAAAGGATTGCACCTGAAATGTGAAAATGGAATATTTGTGTAGTTACAGTGATTTTAACTTGCCTAACATCTTTAACGTAAGTTTTTTCTTTGGACGGATTTGGGAAAATATTAGAAGCGTTGTTAGATGAATCAGTTTCAATGTTGATTTCATTCATCATTTTATTGCAAATTTGATTAGCAATTTGACTAGCAAAATATACCATTTCGTTAGATGGTGATTGAATGGGATCGTTGAAACTTATAGTTTCCAAACCTGAGTCCATCTAAAAAAATTCTATTTTCACAGGTTCAAAGACAATTTAAAATTTTTACTTTCCCAGTATTTGGTTTTGGATCAGGAACCGTTGAAGCTTCATTTGAAGTACTTTCGTCCAATATAAGTTCAGTTGGTTTTTCTAAGAAATACCTTTCACCAGAGTACAGGCAGCTCATTATAATCCTAATTCCTCTCTTGCCGTTTTTCAAAGCTGATATTTCTTGAGGATCACTAATATCATTATCACGAATTTGGAATCCCAGTGCTCGCAATATATTTAGCATATCTCGTACACTAAATTGTATTTCCTAGTAAAATTGTACGTTATAATACTGATGTAACTTATTGCAATTAACGCTCACCTCACTATTGGTATCACTTTCAGTAGCCCATTTCGTTGTCCATGCAAGAAATTTGTTCTTCAGTATCGAAAGTTTTGCGTTGTCCATTTTAAGTTGAAATTAATGTTAACAAAATAATGAAACTATAATATTGAACCTTTTGATAATGGCGAGTTGATAAAACCAGATGCAAATGTTATCAAATTAAATTGAACATAGGGCAGTGGTGTCCTTTAAATATTTTATCAAAGGGTTCCTCTATTACGTTTTATTTTTAAAGCAAGTAAATATAATAAAAGGCAAACCGAATTCTATTGGTAATTTATTTCAATATTAATTGATGCCAAAAATTAACATGAAATTTTCAAAAATAAAGATCAAACAACACAAAATTGCAATCTTGACTTGTCCAAACCCTGCATTTTAAGTTACGACAGAGGCGCCTTAATACTTAAAAAGAGTGTGGAAATATGTGATAAATACTCAGAAAATCCATGTTTGAACTAACAGCTGATTCGCCATGGGTGGTTTATTTTACAGTGGTGTGGCTAGTACTAGTAGGGCAATCTAGTTGTAGAAATCTAAAAGTACATCAAGCACGTAAAATTCAAACAAAAATTTCTAAGATGAGATTGGAAACTACATAAATGTCTATCTGTTAGGAAATCGATAGGGTAATTGCGAGATTCTTGATCAGCTCCAGGTGTATAGACTTATGATTAAATATTATAAATTATGTGTAATTAATTAACATATCAAGCAGCGTTAATTCACACGATTTTTGTTAAGTCCTGTTGAGATGGCATTTGTAACTGTGTAAATAATTATCTTCTATATTTGTATTTTAAAAATTCTCAATTTTATATTTTATTAATTATTAACAGCATTATTGAAATTTATTATCTCATACAATTTTAACACTAACAAGCAAGTTAATTATAAAACGAAAATTAATAAAATGCCCACGCACATCATATTTAATAAATTAAATTTTGGCACTTAATGAGACTTTTTTAATTTATGTCACGTAGGGCATACTTCATATTCTTGTTGGTTAAGAATGTAATTGAAATTTTTATTTAATATCTTTAAATTAAATAATTAATATACTTTATGTTGTAACTGTTACAACAATTTAGTGTTTTATTAAACAATTTAATTTATAGGATCTAAGAAATTTGACGGATATGTAATTTGACAGGATAAAAGTTATGGAATAAATGTGTACCTATACAAATTTTAAATGTTAACGAGCTGTCTTTCAATTAAATTAATATTTGTCGATTGTGAGAAAATAGCATTAAATGAGTGAAAAAAAAAAAACGAACCGTTACATAACTATAACTCAAAGTGTGGTAAGTGATGCCTTGTAGACAGTGAACCATTTAACCCACAACCTGGGTATAATTGGTCTGCATAACCGGAGCCGGCAGGCTCTCCTTCATTACATTGATTGGCACTTTCAATTAATATTAACATGAGAGGTCAAAAAGAGCTGGACCTACACGTTAGACTATCTCTCGCCTTAAACATTTTACTACTATTTTATCATAAATACTACAAAAATCTGAAGTATATCAATGTAGACTAACCTGTCATGTCGATCAGTTAATTAATTATCCTTCCTTTAAAAAATTGATTAAATTTCCTTTCAAAACTTTTACTTTCTGAAGGTATCATAAAGGTTTGAATTTAGGAAAACACTAATATCTAGTAATTTAATTTAAGTATTTAAATTTAATAGAAAAAAAAAAAAAATGTTTTATCGTCATTATGACACCTTCTCGGTCTAATATTTACATTTAAAGGAACATTGAATTGCAGATTGTCATATTTTTCTTGACTGAATACCTAAATCTCCAACTGTGCATTATGGCATTTTATTATATTATACATGGTATCTTGCGCAGTCATTATTTATTTTAATAATGTACCCAAAGTGTTTATTAAATTGTCAAAACATATTTATAGAAATAATTAATTTTTTTTTAAATTTTAAATAATTATTGTTATTAAAAAATATTTTCATATAATAGGTATTTACGAAACTAATATGCAGTGCTCATATGATGATGCAGGGCTCAGATGAGCAGGGACAAAATTAAGAATATTTGCATAGGTTATTATTCTTTTCGGAATCTTTGAGTTATCAACAATTTCTAAAAGTTGTTTTATTAGAGCTGCGGGGGATTCCATACCCTTAAAGCCCCCGGTTTCATTCCCATTTCTTCTCACATTACATACAGGAATCCATAATTAATAAAGGGCTGTAGTTGCCCTTGGAACTTGAGACTAGTTACGCCCCTGGTGACAGTAACACCACCAGAACTGTTGTGTCGGCAATTACAATATTATTCGATGATACGTTTTATTTATGAAAATCACTACAATAATACAAGTAACAATAATATATAAATATAACATAACAATTCAGTATACCAGAACGAATACAGGAGTGTAAACTTAATTAATTACTAAAGTCGATTTTACACAACTGATATATTCAAATATAACATTTCTTCCTTCCTTAGGGGAGACCTGCTTCATGCATCTTTTTAACTTGGGGAGAAGCGTTGTGGCGGTCTTCGTAAGCGTTCCGATCGGCGGGGTGTTTGTGGTGCCATGACTAGTGGGGGGGCCACTTGTTGTGGTTGCATCCTTCTCTGCGGGATTATATACAATTGCTGTGGTGTCTCGATGTGTTGCTGTTGAGCCGGTTGCTGTGGCATTTCTATCTGTTGCTGTTGTTCTGGGGGTTGCGTAATATTGCTTTCAAAAACATGGGTTCGACGAGGTGGTTCAACAACATGTTCACTTGGGGATATATTTTCTTGTCTTTGCCTTATTTGGTCTACATGTCGTTTGTAACATTTCCCATTATAATCGATTTCATAGTGTAAATCTCCCAAATGTGTTTTAATCGTACCCGGGATCCATTTATTCATGTTAGCGATACCGGATATGAAGTAAACCAATTGAGTCGGTTGGAAGGTACGAAAAGTTGCGTCATGGTTAGCTTGTTGTTTTTCAGTTATTCGTGTGTGCATGGTTTCTGGTCTGACCAGGTCCAGTCGTGTTCGTATGTTTCGTCCTAAAAATAACATTGCTGGTGGTTGTCCGGTTGTTGTGTGTGGAGCTTTTCGGTACTGTCTGAGAAATTCATTTAGATTTTGTTGAATTGTACCTCGCGTCGTATCCATAGCCTTTAGAGAGTTCTTCACCGATTGGACATATCGTTCTGCTTGACCATTGGTTGATGGGTGGTATGGTGCTGTGAGTTTATGATGCTTTACACCACTACTTTGTAAAAAATCTTTAAATTCTGATGATGTGAACTGAGGACCATTATCGGAAACAACGGTGATTGGGGTGCCATACTTTGCAAATAGTTCATCAAGAATTGCGATTGTTGAAGTACTTGTGGTGGAGGTAGTGCATTTAACTTCAAGCCATTTGCTGTATGCATCGACTATAATGAGTAACATTGTGCCTGCAGTTGGGCCTGCATAGTCAATGTGTATTCGTTGCCAGGGTCCTTTAGGATATTCCCAATGATGGTCTCGATATTTAGGTGGATCGTGTGCGTGTTTTGCACATTCGGAACATGATTTTGCTATATTCTCGATATCAGCATCGATACCTGGCCAAAATACAAATGAGCGTGCCATACCTTTCATTTTTACAATACCCACGTGAGCTGCATGTAAATCTTTCAGAATTGCTTGTCTTAACGATGGTGGTATTACAACTCGGTGTTCGAATAATAAACAGTTTGCAGCAAGCGTGTAATTAGATTCTGGAGATTTATAATTAAAGCGTAATAAGTCCTGTCCTGATTCTAGTAACTGGACAATTTTACCTAAGAAGGAATCCTTACGTGTTTCTTTGGCTATGTTTTCGGAGCGAACAGGTAATTGTTTAATTTGGTGCAACGTAAAATGGTCAAAATCATCGAGTCCTTCTATCTTCGTTTCTCTCTTTCGGCTGAGGTTGTTGATGGTATTGGTGCAGTTTGCCAATGGTGCACGGGAGCAATAATCAGCATTTGCGTTGTCTTTGGTGGGCCTGAATATAACCTCGTAGTTGAAATGTGCCATATAGTCGGCATAATTAGCCATACGACTTATACATAGTGTTGGTAGTGATTTCTCTGGGTGCAAGATTTGTGCGAGTGGCTTATGATCTGTGATGAGCGTGAAATGACGGGCATATACGTAATGAAAAAATTTTTGCATGGCCCACACGATGGCGAGTGCTTCTTTATCAATTTGAGGGTACCGCTGTTCAGTAATGGTCATCGTTCGACTGGCATATGCGATTGGTCGTTCTTGGCCACCTTCTAATCGATGAGATAAAACGGCACCTAATCCTGTTTTGCTGGCATCTGTGGCTAATATGAGTGGTAGTGTAGGATCATATGGCATCAAGACTTGCGGTGAAATCAGAATTTCTTTAATATTCTTATAAGCAGTTTCGGCTTCTTGTGTCCACTCAAATGGTTCGACAGTTAACATGTTGCGTAGTGCACGATTTTTTGTTGAGAGGTCCGGGATAAACGCGTTATAATAGGTAGCTTTGCCCAAAAATAGCTGGAGTTCTTCTGGTGTAGAGGGTTTTGGTGCATCACGGATTGCTTCAATGTGCTTGTCGGATTTGTGTATGCCTTGATAATCTATTTTGTGTCCCAGAAATTCAACAGATGGAGTGGCGAAAACACATTTTGAACGATTCAGTTTGAGACCATGTATTTTCATACGATTTAGGGTGGCTTCTAAGATGATCATGAGGTTATCGAAATTATCTGCAAAAACTAGAACATCATCAAAAAAGTTTAAGACATTTGGTAGTCTCTGGAGAACGGTTTCCATACGGCGTTGCCAGATTGCGGGGATGTTAGCCGCCCCATACACTGCGCGTGTTGGTCGAACTAACACGTGGGTTGGTGTATTGAGGGTTAATGCATGTCGAAACTCTTCATTGACGGGTAGATGTGTGTACGCGTCGGTGATATCTAAGTGACAAAAAAGTTTTGCACCTTTCATTTGGTTAAACAGGTGTTCAGCTCTTGGAATAGGGTGCTCCTCTATAACCATCCGGGGGTTCAGTGTTGGTTTGTAGTTTCCTGTGATTCGAAGCTTTCCATTTTTCTTTGTTACAACGTGGGTTGTCGATGCCCATTCAGAATGTTCGACTCGTTCGTAGAATCCTGATTGTATTTTTGCGTCAATTTCTTTGGCATATGCCTCGCGTAATGCTAAAGGTACCTGGCGAGCACGGGCAAATACTGGTGTTGTGTCTGGTTTCAAATGTACTTCGGCAGGGGGTCCCGTTAGTTTGCCGGCAATGTCGCTGAAGATGTCATTGTGGCGAGTTAACAAGATATCGAGTTGCTTTCTTTGATTTGTCGATAGATACGGTTTCGCAGTTGTTAGTGTACCAATTTGATGACTATTAGTGAACAACTTGCGGAAATCAATTTCATTTAAGAATTCTAGTATCCATTCTCTTCCCAAGAGCGTGTCAAAATCGTCTTCAACCACATATATATCTACACAGCGCGTTGTGGAACCCAATATGACTTTAACCGGGAGTCGGCCAATGCATTTGACACGATGACCAGTATAGCTTGAGAACTGTCTATTGGTGTGTTGTAACTTGAACTCTGGTTTAAACGACGCTAGGGTATGTTTGCTCATAATGCTGCATGGTGCTCCAGAGTCAAGTTCCATTTGTAAATTATGGCCATCAATCGAAACGGTTACCATTAACTTGTTCGGTGGGTTTAGTGAGTTGATTTCTTCCACTCGGTTGAAATTATGTAAAACGTCAGTTTCTTCTTCGTCTTCCTCTTCGCATATATTCTGGTTAATAGCTCGCGTGTTTGTCTTCGATCTGCAAACTTTTGCAATGTGCGCCTTCTTTCCGCAGTTATGACATGTAGCATTTTTAAAAGGGCATTTATCGCGTGCATGTTGACCTGCGCATCCTTGACAGTTATGTTGCGTTCTAACTTGGTTTTGATGTGCTGCTTGATTTCTCATCTGAGGTGGTGCGTATCCTATCTTGTTGGTTGTTATTGTTGACATCGGTTGATTGGGGGATTTGACTTCTTTTGTTATCAAGTGAGTCGCTTCGATTGTTTGAGCGATATCGTATGCGTTTTTGAAGGCGATCGGTTTCCTGGCAATAATTTCCTCACAAATTTCACGGGCTTTCAATCCATGCAGAAGTTGCTCGATCAACATTCTATCGAGGAAATCTCCATATTCACAAAAAGCGGCACATCGTTTAAGGCGTAACGTAAAATCTGCGATGGTTTCATCCTCTTCTTGCATAATCTGACGAAATTTTATACTCTCAACGTATTTATTTTTTGAGCGATCAAAATGGCTTATCAGTATTTGTCGTATCTCACCATACGCGATGTCTTCAGGTTTCTTTGGGCTTGCTAGAAACTTCAGGGCACTATTAAGTTCTGATCCCATATACACTCGCGCATAATTTCCATGTTGTTCATTGGGAATGTTACTGAGTTTCAGCGCCCAATTAAAGCGATCAAAATAGTCTTCAACTGTTCCTTCTTCTGTTGGTCGGAATTCTCCAATTGCAAACGAAGGTGTTCTTGGTTGCACCATCGTTGATGCAGGGTTTGCGGCAGTTATTGCGCTTGCAATTGACGTTTGTAACGTGTTGAGCATATTAGTCATCGATTGTAAAAATTCATTTTGAGCGTCCATGATTTTTCTTCTAAATCTCACTTCTAACACCACTGTTGTGTCGGCAATTACAATATTATTCGATGATACGTTTTATTTATGAAAATCACTACAATAATACAAGTAACAATAATATATAAATATAACATAACAATTCAGTATACCAGAACGAATACAGGAGTGTAAACTTAATTAATTACTAAAGTCGATTTTACACAACTGATATATTCAAATATAACAAGAACCTTACTTTGGAAGCTATTACAATTTTTTAAAAATTAATAATCTTCAGATAAAGAAACCTGGGAAAAGTTAAGGGATTTGAAAATTTACTAATTTGGTTATGGAAAGCCGGAAAATTTTTTCTATTTTTAAGCTAAACCATAAAAGGAAATAAAGCTACTTTCTATTTTCTTCAGTGTTTCATTTCTTAGACTGGCGCCCGATAATTTCCCCATTAGTTAGCTTAAAAAATCTAAGATATCCCTGCTCTCGACGCTGGAAATAAAAGTTAAGCACTCTTTTCCATCAAAATTATATTATATAGTTCCGATTATCGCCACATCCTTTCGGAATAAGAGGTACTGAATCTACTGATAGGAATTGAAAAGAAGCAATGATGGGGACTGGGGTTGGATGGCTCCTTACTACTCTTTCATGTAATATAAAGATTTATATTATTGTTTTTTGCAAATTTCTATGAATTAAATTTTCTTCCAAAGGTGCATCTTGGTCACAGGGACACCTTCTATGTATACCAGTGATTAAGAAAAATCTATAAATGTTCCAAATTTTATCGGAACATCTCAATCGATGTGACGTTCATTGTCTTGCGGCAAACTTTCTTATGATTAGTCTCCGTGCTTCGAAAGGCACGTTAAGCCGGTATTCCCCTGGGTTAGTGAATTGCCTATATTAACATAAAAAAGCAGGATACAGGCACATCTGAAGGCAAGTCTAGCAAGCTACCTGATGGATGTAAAATATTTATATGCTCAAAGCCTCTAACACTGCCATGAAAGCATTGGCATTGGCCTACTAGAAGAGAATTCTCTAGAAAATTGCTTCTAGAAAGGAAGAAGAAGAAGAAGATCTCAATCGAGGTGAGTCAGGTAATTCTCTATAACTATATTCACATAAAAATCTATTTACATTAGGCTATATAATGGAATAGTTTATACACAATGCATTTCTTGGGATGAGCACACTGGGCCCACTATTTTAAAAATTTTCTATTGAAATTATGGCAGTTGAATTAACGATATTAATGATATCCAATTAGAAATGAAAATTTTAAGTGTCATGTTGTCAGTTGCACAAGTAATCGCCAACTGCGGAAGCCCTGCCCCTTACTACATCTTTCTCTAAGTATACCGCCAACATAATCCAGTAACCTAGCAAATCAAACTTGAAAAATCAAAACTTTACAATCGATTCTTGCCTAAACTAATCGATATTTGGCATTTATCCTCACTTTAAACGCTTTATTTGAATGCTATCTATCAGATCCCGCTGAGTTTTTGTAAATAACTATAATATCTTCTATCCTAAATTAGCGTGTAACATAAACTACCCTCTTTGAGATGAAACCTCTACTGAGAGGTTTGACCAAAACAAAGACCAGAGTCTGTCGCAATCTGGAGAGAACATCTCCAGTTTGTGTAGTCACGATGTTAATAAAAAAACTAGCCCTCGATTCTTTGCGGAAGCGGGGCCGTGGATTCTGAAGTTAAAAAGGAAGTTTGAGAAAACTCCAATAAAACGCAGGTGATGGTAAATTGCTTTAATTGACAAAAATAATTGAGAGATGTAATCAAAGTTCCAACAATTACAATGTAAAATGACTGTGCTAAATAATGCACAGTTAGCAAATGATAAATTTCATTTTACAATCAAAAAGTGCACCCATCTTCAGATTAATAAGCTCCCACACAACCTCTAAGGGTTACATAAAAATGAAATATGCAAAAGCTAAAAATAGCACGCCAGCATACTGGAATAGGAAAAGAATAAGAAGTACTTACTTAAAAGCTCTTGTAAGTTTACAATATGTAAAAGGTGACAGTAGCTTCTTTCTAATCACTTTCCAACGTGTGGCTTCAAAAGGTGCAAATTGGATATCTTGTCCTAAATTAACAGGTTACACCTGACCTCTCGCGAACACATAGAATACTGCTCGTAGATGTTACTAGAAATGTTAAATGCTTAGCAAAACTGGACCATCCATTTAATAAAATAAATCTCACAAGTGATTCGTCTTTTAATGGATGACGAAGTTTGTAGGTTAGCAGTAAAAGACGCTGCCAACTGTAGGGAATCGGAAATGATTGTTCAGACTGGCTCACCAAAACTGCATAGAACTCGTGCAAATGAAAGAGTCTCTCCTATCTTTGCTCGCCAGATGTTTACACAGAAGCTGAAAAACACTACACGACAGCCGGACTACTTGTCTCAAATGATTTGGAACAAAAAAACAGTGATGTTGTTGTTGTTGTTAGGAGATTGAATTCAACGCCGCGTTCAAGCCAGCCCTATCTTCATTTGCACGCAAGATTGCATTTAAATAAAAATGCAAGGCTGCTTCGAGGAATATTGTGAAATGCAATTCAAGGAGGAACTAAATGATAAATGCAAAAATTTGTTAAAAAAACGTGCTCGAATCCAGTTCTTTAATTTTTTTAAAACCGAGAATGCTAATATGAGAAATTGTTAATATGAAATTATTGCAGATTTACATAAGAAATATCTTTGTTTTAAAGAATTATTTTTGTAATATACTACAATAATAGTATTATAATTTGGAAGTTATTTTTCGAAAAATGATATTTTGAGAAGTTAACATTATCCTATAAAGAAAAATTTCCCAATGATATAATTCTATATTTTGAATATGTCAAATGACAACTCATTGCCATTCAAATAAACAAAGAATCGCTTATGTCTAAATAAGTCTTAGATTTGACTCTAATTTGACTCAAAAAATGCTATCAAATTCGTGCCGTTTTAGAAAATAAGTTTGTAGCATCAACGTAGCACTACAAAAAGCGAAAATCAGGGCTTTTTCTCTCTTTGAAGTTTTTTTCGGGATCTTCCGATACATGAAAAGTTCCATTGTATCACCTGAAAATATATTGCAAATTTTGAAACGTAGATCCTGTTGGAGCATCGTAATTTATGTAATAGCATTGAATGTCCTGATTGATGGATAGAACCACGCAGAATTAATCTAAAATTATAAAACAACAAAATAGTTTTACCTTGCTGTAATTTTGAGGTTAAAATTGAAATATTTACCGTTAAAATCAATACCTAATTAGCACAAAAGAGGCGGTCGGAGCATAGTGGTCACGCGAGTTGACCATGGACACTAAATGCTCGGTTCGAATCAGAATGAAGTAAGAACTTTATTATGACCGTCTTCCCTCGAAAGGCAACGGCAAACCACCGAGGATAATATGCCAAGAGAATGCTTTAATTTTACAAAGGGATACCAACTCCATTATCATTTTCGTGGGAAAAGTCTTCGTGGCTTAGCTAGGAGGATCGCCAATATCCGAAATCGGATAGGCACCTGAAGAAGAGAGGAAGAATGAACCAACGCTTTCTGACGTAAGTGGATTTATTATATCGTGGAGATCCATAATAATAAGAACAATTTGTTAATTTTGAACAACTACCAATGCAACGCGGTAACTGAATGAAAGTACTTAAGGTATGCATTTACACTTCACGTAAATAAAAGTACAAGAGGGCATCGTATTATTTTTATTGTACAATTTGTTGGAT
The DNA here is from genome assembly GCA_958510855.1 of Rhagonycha lutea. NCBI lineage: Eukaryota > Metazoa > Arthropoda > Insecta > Coleoptera > Cantharidae > Rhagonycha > Rhagonycha lutea. The sequence goes on from OY294036.1 coordinate 87,542,241, forward strand.
TAGTTCATGATTAACCTGTGCGATTTTACGAACGTTAGGGCGTTTGAGGTAATTGATAATAAATGTACGATCGTAAAATCGCCAATATTTGGTGAAACTTGTATTTTTGGCTTTCCAACCACGATTTTGGAAGTGTAGAATTTTGTGATTCAATATTTGAACGTAATTTCAATCTAGTAAAGGTTAAAAATTGAATGTTTTATTTGCACTTCAAAGCAACACCACTATAAATCAATCTTTAAATAATTTGTAATTCTTCGTTAAATTTTTAAGATTTTTAAAAACATTTCAATGTTAGAAAAATTAAAAGAAAATTTTAATGCTATTGCTAACTTGGAAAGTGTTTACAAAATTAATCTAATACAAACATCAAAAGCAAGTTAAATAAAAGCTCTTAAAAAAATGATTGATTTATACATCCTATAAGATAAAATACTTTATATTATTTCAAAGTAAAATTTAGGTCTCTTCAAACTTTGAGATATTTATCTGCTTATCTGGTATTATGAGTATTACAATAGTGTGAATTTTAGGAAGAAAAATTATGCAAATTGAACTAACTCACTAAATTACATGATTAGAAGTCTCAACATTAAAAAGAGAGAGTGTTGAGATAATTATAAATAAATTAATAAAAATTAAAACTATAATTTATAAAGCAATTATAAATTTTGCATTATAATTTCTATCATAATTATATCTAGCAAAATAAATTAAATGTTAAAAACCCACTGTAGGATACGAAATAAAACGTATTCAATAGACGTAATAAATTTACTTACATCGTGAAGTAACTTTAATAAATCATACATTTTTCATCAGATATGCACAAATGTAGATACGTCATTTCTTGCTCTGATAGTAAATTTGTATTTCTATTTTCAATAATAAAAGGATTATTAGTTGGTTGCTGTCTTAACTAGTTAACGTAATTCATTTCCAACTGATTAATTGCTATATTAAATTAGGGTGTAATTGTAGGTTTTTAGACAAATAGCTAAACTTGATTTAAAAGGTTTTTTAAACAGTTTTAATCCTGGTCAATTATGGTTATAAAATATCTCGACCCACTTGAATACCGCTTATTAGATTTGTTGGTTTCGTTAATTAGTCCTTTGTTGAAATAACTTTTTAGCTTCTGAAAATGTGATCAATTTTTACAGACAGGTCGTAAATCAAATTAATACCACTTCGTTTAATACAATTTTTATTTATTGAAAAGGCTGCATTCTCCATGCAGCGTTAAAATTTCCACAATGCCTTTTGCAGATATATCACGTAATTGAGCTGTTCATTTTTTTCTTTCCTATAAAATATGTTAATTTAATTAAGAATTGTCGTTAAAGGTTATAATTTAAGAGTATAATAAATGCTAGTTTATTGTAGATTATTATTGGATCTACGTCAAGACGTGTTCTGAGGTACTTTGATAGCAATAGAATGCTTGTAATGTTAACGGGTGGTAATAACAACAGTTTTTATTCACAACTTTATTAGTTTCTGCATTGTATCTATTAAAAATATGATATAATTAAAATATAACCTCTATACCTATTAAAAATACCTTTAATGAAATTTGTTATTTATACTTAATGTATGTAGGTGTTGGAAATTATAACCGACTTTTTATCCTGCCGATTATTTTAATTTCTAGATGTATAAACTTGTTAAATTATTGCAGTGGTTTACTTCTATAATTAATATTAATGATTTTTTTATTTCAATTTTATTAAGCAGTAACATCAGTTATATATATTAATATAATTTAGTCCAATTAATAATGTACTTTCACATAAGTAAGTGAAGGTTTCAGAAGATCATCTTCCATTATTGTTACCTTATAATAGGTAAAACTGAATAACTTGGCTAAACTTTGGTCCTGCAGTTTACTCATCAAATCAAGGATAAAATTTTTACTAATATTCAAGTACTCGAAGAAGATAAATATCAGGAGTATTGTTTTTCAATTGCAAACCATGCAAGTTACGGTCTAGAAGAGTTTGGTAATTTTGAATCAGAAGTATTTTTTAAACAATAGTTTTTAGGTCCCCTATAAGAAATAGTCACATGGATTACAATCGAGGGAACGTTGAGGCCATGCAATTTCTCATTACTGCATTAGTATAATAATTATACATAAAGAATTTACAAAAATAAATGCAAATGCAATTAAATTAATGTCACTTATTATTCTATGGAATAATCTAGGCATGCCTACCATGTACAATTAAAAAATAATTAAAAGACTTGTTTACTATTATCATAACTTAAACTTAAACAATTTAAAAATTTTTGTTTGTCAGCCATTGGATAAATATGCCCCTAAATGTTTGGTAAGTAAATCATTTACACCCTGTAGTATTATCAAAAATTAAAAAACCAATATTTCTTATAGTCAAGTTTTCTTTAGGAAACCTACAATTTACACATTTGCAATTAATTATTTTCCTATGTATAATAAAACGACATTCATTAATAATGTAAATTGAATGTAATTTTATAGACAGAATGAGATTTTACAAATGACCATTAATCTTTAAAGGTTTGCTGCTATGTTACACATTTAAGAAATAATTACTCTTAAACGAATAAGCATTGAAAAATATTTGTCCTTGAAAATAGAAGAATTTGTATATTATAATTGTGTAATTTACAAAAATATATTGAAGTATTTATAACTTTTACTAGTTTTGTACATTTACAGCAATTTACATAAATTAATTAGTGTAAGATAATAATTATAATATTTGCAATTACTCATATCAATTATAGTAATTTGTTTAACTACATATCATGTGTCACACTCTATTGGAGTAATTAATTAATACTATCATTTGTTTAAAAACGATTTGATAAGAGGTCAACAAACTAGTAACGAATTTACACTAAATTTGGCTCAACTGTAAGTTATAGCTTTCAGGATCCATTTCAGTGAACTTTCTGTACTGCCATAAAATCGATAATATAGTACTTAAACAAAATCATAAACGGCTAGGTGAAATAATAGACTATAAGTGAAAAGTGACGTCACGTAATTATAATAATTAATAATAATTTCACAGTTAGTATAAAATTAATTGACTTTTAATTAATGTATGTACTTATTTATAAAACAGAATAGTATAATATTTAAATAATTAATTTATATTGATCAGTTCCACATTAATTTTATTTAAACTTTTCCTTTCAATCTCAATTCTTCAATTGCTCCACGTTGGGCGCCAAATGATCGGTTATCCTCTTTTCTCCAAAATGCCATATTATTTTACTTAATAAAATTAAACTATAAATTAAAAAGAAACCAAAAATATTGTTTGCTAGCAGTACAGATTTTTTGTTTTGATTTTTAGCTTTCAAGGATGTGTGTTACATCCTGATATTACTGTCAAGCTTCCTTGTGCAAATTTGAACATTTTAAAGTTAAAAATAAATATTAAATAAATTTTAATAGATAAGAAATTAGAAATTGTATAGCAAATTTGCTTTTATTCGAAGACCAATAACGAAATTTCTGAACAAATTGATATTTTGAATTTTAATAAGGAAAACTGAGCTTTTTTCTCTTTTAGGATTCATTAATTTATGGATTCTTGCTCCACTACTTAAAGTTTTATACTTGGATCATTTTTATAACTCACAAGTGTTGTCTTCGACATATTTTGTGCTAATATTTTGAGTTATTTTCCTAAGGACCTCTTCTGAAGTGGGCGAGAGTATCTTTTTTTTTTTTTTTGGTGCGACATTCATGTCGGTTTTGGAAGCGAAATTCTGGAGATTTAACCTTGGTTTGAGGGATCGGCTTGGGCGTCAGTTGGGATAGTGGAAAAACAGGGTAAGAAATTGTTTTGTAGTGTGGGGATATACGTGGAGGTCTCTTTGGACGTTGCAACGGTTTCAATCTATTTGTTATCCTTCATGGGTTCCATTTCCTCATTTTCTACAGGCTGTCATTTCAGTGTGTGTGAGACCAAATTTGCAATTCGAGTTAACATGACTTCGTATTGGGAGTTCATGGTTCGAATGGCTGGTTTTATGACTTAAATTTCTGCATCTTATTTTTCGAGCACTGACTGAGCAGCGTGGAAGTCCACTTTGCCATTCGTAAAAGCAAGTTTGGTGCTAGACCAAGCTCAATGCAATTGAGAAGCACAAAAATCATACTTACTTGACTAGGTACTTTGCGACTTGATGATGATGATATCTTGATCAAATGATTAAATTATTTACATAATTTATTATTATAAGCTAATTTACTTTTATAAATCTAACCCTTACTAACAAAAGGGATTATTAGCATCCTTATTGGAGCATGTACCATCGACCACTCCTTATACTAACTACTCTCGCCAACTAACGACGACTCACTAATCACTACTAATTACTCATAATTCCTATCTCCTTAGTCTAATAATTCACCATTATTCTATTGGTTCAATTATTTTATCGTTCGATCGGTCGTCCGTTGGTCATTGAAATTGCAGACTCGAGAGTTCAATGTCATATTTCTGACTTAATTTTAACATATCCGTCCAACTTTATAATTTACTTAATTAATCCGATTGTGACACAATTTAAAAAAAAATTATGTTGAAAAACTTGGACAGTTCAATATCTAAAGCTGATGCTGTTTTTAAAAATCGTTTATTTAAATTATAATTTTTTTAACAATAATAGTTGTTAAATAGCAACTAACAAGTTACTGGTGCGTATCTTCAGAAATGGAAAAATAACTGTTTCGATGAATACCATTTTTTATTCTTATCCTTCATAATGGGAAGCAGGAATCGTAAGAAAACTAATTTGCCATGTTAATCTCATCTGTTTGTGTCTAAACTTCTCAATCTTATTTATATTTTTATTACAGTAAAATTCAACAAAATTGAAAACAATAAAATTAAATAATTAATTGGTCAATTGGTGGAATTAGGGTGTCACGGTTGTCTCCCTCCACATTTGCCGCGCAAGCCCAAGTCACGTGCCAACCACTAACGAAAAATTTACTTCTACCTACTTATAGGCTACACTAAAGGAAACTGTGTTAAAAGTAGGACAATTTAGGTGTTAAAAATATGTACAATTCTATAAAAAGAGAGTATAATTTTGTGCTAGGATCATTAACATCTTAAAATACTTACCGTACTATCTCATATTTTGTGTTTTAATAAAGAAACATTCTTTTATTATTATAACTTTTATTGAATCTACAGTTAGTTATCAGATCAACAACAACATTAACTGTTTAATCTAAATTATTTTTAATTTAAATCAAAATTACTGGTAGTGTCATAAACTTAATGGTTACAACAAACTACTAAGTACATAATAGTGCTTACAGTGGAAGGGAAAAACATTAATATTAGTAATGTGCTTATTTATAGTTTTTCATATCCAAATCAAGTACCGCCACCTATAAGTACATTTTACTCAATTCATATAAATGTTAAACTTCTGGACGATATATTTCTAAGTAGAAGTTAGCAGTTGCTAATTTGTTTTTAAAATGCATTAGATCGATAGTGTCTTTAAATTCACCACTTGGAATAAAAGGCGGGAGATGAGATTCATCAATAAGAAACCCATGCACATAATATAAAATGTCCTACAACAGAAAGTTGAAACTTATAGTTACCTAGCTAATAATGATCTTACCTTTTTCCAAAAGCAAGTGGTGAAATTTCCATAATTTCCAATATTCTTAAGTCCACCTGCATTAGTTTTAATCGCCTTACACAAATTGGCTTGAAAACGAAGTGGAAACAAACGATATTCATTACTGGCACGCTTATATGCTTGCAGCACACCCTGGAATACAAACAAAAGGTCTGTTCGTTATGTTACTCCGAACTACTCCGAGTAAGTTGGTGTAAAATTTACGAAAATTGATTAGTGTAAAAAGTGGGTTGGTGATTTTACACCAATCAATTTGTAGTTAGTGTAGTACTGATTGCACTAGGACTGTGATACCAAACAAAGCTAATGTTACCACTATTATTATACCTTCATTTTCTGATAGATGTACATAAATATTTTCCGATATTTTCAAAAAATGTTTTTACAAATTATTAAAAATAGATTCAGCTGAAAATATCTTATAATAATATTATCATACTAATATGTAATTCACCTCGATCTTATCTTCTGCATCAATTTTTAGCCGCATAGTCAAGTTAAATGCCGTAGTTGTTCGATTGTGTTTATATCCAACTGCATGTAAAATATGCACAAATTCTTTATTCACGTCGGTTATTTCACATCTTAGGTTCCTTATGTGGTAGTCCGATTGGTGAAACTATGAAAGGCAATAATTATAGAGAATTAATAAAAATAAAAAGTTAAATGAAAATATGTACACGCATATTTAGCATACTAATGCATACGACAAATTGAAAGTGACAAGAATATGTGATTAATATGTTAAAACAACGTTGTAATTTTCATGTAGGTATGTAGAAATTTTTTTTATTTTATTGTTAAACTAACAAGGAAAGCTGGTAGTCCACCAATTACTAAATTATATAATTTAATAAATTTAAGTTGATTTAATAAATAATAAATGAATAATAATAATTATTTATATAATTTATACAATTATAAATTATAGAGACGGTCGGAGCATAGTGGTCATGCGAGTTGACTATGAACGAATACCCGGTTCGAATCCGAGTGAATTAAGAACTTTATTCTGGCCGTCTCTCTGGTACTCCAGGTTGGGAGTTCTTCGTCGGTCTGGCTCCCCGTCGCGTCGTAGGAGCAAAGACCTATCAAGGTTGTAGTGCTGCACGATAGATAGAATAATAAAATTAACTTTGAATGCAATTTTTGTTAAGGCCGTGTTCTGGTTTGGAATGAAAAAAAATCAAGGTTTTGTTTTATTGCATATTCTTAAAGTTTAGACCTTTAAAAATATATTCTCAAGAGAAAATTTTAAAATTCCAATAGTTTATCACGTTTTAACTACTTTAGTGACGCAGCAACTGAACCTAGCAGTGAGTAATTTTCCGAAGGTCGTAGTAATTATGTATTTTATGACATTTTAGCATTTTTCAACATGGTTGATATAATATCTCAAGTTCCATTTGACCGATTTACTTCAAATTTTGTACAAACCGTCAATATATAACTGTCTATCGCCCCTACCACTTTTGTATCAAAATTATTTGTTTTACTGGTTGAAACTTTTGCTCAAAACTTTAATAGAATATTTCTCACAACTACATTTTTCAACATGGTTGACATGATATCTCAAGTTCTATTTAACCGATTTGCTTCAAATTTTGTACCAACCTTCACTATATAACTGTCTATCGTCCCTACCACTTTTGTATAAAAATTATTTGGTTTACTATTTTAAAAAATTAAGAATTGTGAAAAAAACATTCAAAAAATGAATTTCTTCTTTAGACATCCGCCATTTTGCGAAAAAAACTTTTTCCGTTTTCTCTTTGGTAGGGACGATAACGACATTCTTACTAATTAAGAATCTTTTTTGAAATCTTGTCTCCGATTACCAGAAGGGTTGCAATCGTGTCAACCAGCACACCCTCTATTTTTTTACCCCCAACTTTACCAGCTTATAGCTTGTTTAATTTTCATTATTTTTTTTCAAAATTTTTTCTGTATATTCTCAAAATATCAGCACATAATATGTTGTAAAAATCTGAATGATAAAAATATTTATTGTTTCATTTTCAATTTATGCTTTTAAACAAAAACACGGCCTTAAACATACAGCGAACGTCTAGATATAATATTATATTCTCGCTCTACTTGCAATTAAAAAAATCAACAATATACGAGGCTGATCTCCGATTTCTTTTACAAGTTGAAACATTTTAAGAAATTGTAAAAATTTACCTTCGATAGAATTAAAATTTCAAAAATTAATAATTTTTTGAAATTCATCGCATAGCAATTTTGCGTTAGTTCATCACCACTGAGAAACAACACTAAACTAATAACCTGTAAAACAAATAGTCGAAAAATACTTGTGATTGTGTCATAAGCACAACCTTGTAATATTATAATATTCAAAATAAATACTTAACTCTAATACTTTTTTTTGTTAATATTATTTTTTAAATTTATATTACACCATCATAATATCCTGTGATATAAAAAATAATACAAACAATGCTAGTTATATAAATTTTTATTTTACAAACTTTTTTTTTCAAATGCTTTATTGTATTATTGGATAATATTAAATACAGATATCGACTGATAGAAGCAGTGCAAAATACCAAAAAGTTAAGCGTCACATTGATTGTAATATGTATTTTTTTGCAAATAGTTTTTGCATCCTTTTGTCATTTATTTAGTTAACCTTTTTGAGATGACGAATTTTTGAATTTTCGCACAAAAATTTTTTATTGCCAGATTGTTCCTGCAGTGTGTTTCTTATTTTGACTCTGTCTTTTCCTTTCTGTAAGAATTAGACCTGTTTCTATTTGCGTAGTGATGTTAATTACTGCTCCTTTTGTGGAACAGTGACAAATTGTTACTGTAATTGTCAAGTAACAGTTGAAATAGCTGCTACTTTTGTCATTGTTCCATGCAAATGGATGGATGACGCGTAGTGATTGTTGTAAAATAGCAGTCTTCTACTTTGTCACTGTTGAAGAGTTCCATGTCACTGTTCCTACCCTGTACCAATAGGTCAGTCACAAGTAACATTGTATCATGTTATCATGCAGTGATGGGCTGTAAAATAACAATCTGCTACTGGGTTAGGAACAGTGACAAAGTAGCAGACTGCTATCTCACAAACCATTATTACTTTTTCGTCACCTTTTCATCCGTTCAACTTTTTCTTGGTCTTGGTCCAGTTACTTCTGTGCTCTATTGTGTTTTGTAACACATCTCTTCAAAATCATAGATATTATTACTGATCTATGAATGTTTCATATATGGCTTGATAATAAGTGGTAAGCATGATTGAACGTTTCCGCATGTTATTTCGACAGGTTACCAACTTCTTACATAAAGAAAATCAAAGCTTTTTGCATAAAATTTCATACCACAAATTATGGTTTTGATAGCCTCGTGGCTAAATTGATACACTTTGGTGAAATGATAGTTGAATGTGGCAGTATTGAGCTACTGCACCAATCTCTTTCTGATTTTAAATGGAATTTTGTGTGGAATAGTCATAAACTTTCATTTATTCAGTGCTGGGGGGTCATTGCTAAGTATATTATTATCAATTATCAACATTGTACTGTTAAAGTGATTTATCCGTAAATATAGGTTATTATTATGCATAGTACTATTCTGCTGTAACCAATGTTTGCTATATCATGTTTTACAATGACTATTTGATACTATGTATGTAAAATGGAAAATTCTTCAATTGGATTTGCGTGTAACACCCGTAGACGTAGCGACGTGATCACATATGTATATCCAGTTTTACTTAATTTATAAACAAGTTGATTACGGTGTAGGTTGAAGCACTCTATGGTTACTTGTGCACTCCGTATAAAACAAATCATTTCCTATAAGAATCTGCACTTTTGAAGTATACCTACTCTTTAATGTATTAGCGCGTAGATAATTTGGTTCATGTAATGAATAATGGAATGAGATTATAAAGTAGTAATGGTGCAAGTGCAATCTGAAACTGAAACCGCAAGATTTTTATGTTAAAAGTTCATTTCAGAACTTAATTCAGTCAATTGTGTGTTAATTCTTACGATACAGGAAATTTGTCATACTGTATTAATTCTACAAAAAGGAAATCATTCTAAATTAAAATCAATTACTATCCTTCGAGGTGTAACGTACAACAAAAAATAAATAATAGCAAGAGTTCTTCTAAGGATTTTAACAATTCTTTTTACAATTCGGTGTTGATCTTTCAAATTTTTGAAATTTGCAATTTTGCAATTCAAAATCGTAGTACCAGTTCCTTCTATTTTTCCTTTTATTTCAGTCGATTCTTTCTGAAATAATTTAAGCCTTATGGCCAGTCAAATTTGAATTTTAATAAAATTAAATCAGGATTTGATCCAACCTGATCCATTAAAAACAACAATTAAACAGTCAATATTGCGATATTTAGGGCACATAGCGAGAAGCGGCAACTCAATGGAAAGACTGGTTGTGGAGGGCAAGGTAGAGGGACGAAAACTCAGAAGAAGATCGCCAACCCGGTGGACGGACCATGTGAAGAAGATGATGGGCTGTGGGCTGGCGGAAGCATCGCAGGACATGGTCCTTAACAGTAAACGAAGCATCTCTATAAGGTCACCATACTCTTTTGAGAGTGAAAGAATGAGGAGGAGGAGAGGATCCATTAGATAGAAAACACATTTTCAAATAATGTACTATACAATAATTACATAAAATTAGGGCCTCAGAAATATTCAAAACACCCAAAAAATCGAAAGAAGAGGTTCAGGTGTGAAGCTAAAAATAACAAAAGCTGACCATAATTAAACAAGAATCAATGATTCAAATAAAAAACGTTGATAACTTTGAAATTAGAACGCTTGCTCTCGGCTATATACAGGATGATGCGTAAATTTAAAGCCAATTATATTTTTATTTGGCGTAAGATGTTATAATGGAAATGAAATTCCCAAGCGTTGTTAATAAATATAAAAATTTATTAAGGGAAAATGCCAAGCAAACCAATAACATTTGAAAAATAATATTAAAAATTTGCATAGGAAAAATGTTGTATATAGTTAGATTTACCACAAAATAGTCTAATTTTAATGGATTTTAGGCGTAAGAGCTGTCAAATGCTGAAAGTTAGAAAATTTATTGTTTTAACTATTGTGCCTTTCTAATTCATGGCAAAAAGAGAAAGTTCTTAAAAACTTTTGTAGTATTGGTAATTTGGCGCCGATGTTAAAAAGCATTTTTGGCACGACCGACGCGACGTTGCACCTTGTAGTTAGAATTTTTTTTACGTAAATTAAGAATTAAGTATTTTTCACAGACGAAAAATTGTAAATTGACTAACAAATTTTATTTTCTTGATATTTTTTCGAAAATTTAACGGTTATCGAGTAGATTAAATCAGGGAGTCGATGTAGGTGCATGCAAATTGAATGTTGCGGTAAAATTAGTGTCAAAAGTTTGAGCGTTGCTTTCTTCCACTTTTTTTCGATTCAACTGCAACCTTCAACCAAAACGTTTAGGTGGCGCTATGGATACGATAGCCTCTCTGAAGTCGAATTTTGGGGTAAATTTTGGACCTCAACTGTCACAGTATTTCACGAAATCTTTGGACGAAGGGGGTTGTAGACCTTTTGGCCACCCAAGTCGTTTTTGGGGTGAAATTGGTGTCAAACTTTGAGCTTTGATTGGGATAAAATGAACTTCCATATTTTTCATTTAAGCCTCATCAGGATTTATTGTATACATGCTCATTCCCCAACGATTTTGTGAATAATTCATTGACGGTTAAGGCAGATTCACAAGAGTTTGGTGCTACAACATATCTAAAGGGGGCACTGATAGAAAAATGTAATTAAAATAGAAAATAATAATTCCGAACTATAAGAAAGAGTTGAATCTGTGTTGGCTTAATATTTTGTTTCTCTAACGTTCCCATAAGTTAACACAATATAAGTTTACTGTAAAGATAATCATCAAACAAATACTTTGGTTCTATTAATATGATATTTATTATTCTCTCTATTCGTACCTACCATTTTTTACACCAACTAAAATTTGTTTATTATAACCAAACCGTTTTCTCGTTGTAACACCAATTTCACCCCAAAATTTGGCTTGGAGGGGGCTATCCTGTCAACAGCCTTCCCCAAATATCTACACAACACAATGGTTGAGACTCAAACGAAAAAATGGAAGCTCATTGAGGCTCAAAAGAAAGCTTCACAATAATTTTACCCCAGAATTAAATGGGGGTGGGGCAGTGACATGCACCTAGTAAAATATATTTGTAACAGTTTTTATAAACAATAAAACTAATTTACCAAACCAAATTACCAATTTTTGAAAATCATAGTTTTTAAACACGATAAAAGTTTCTCGTAGTTTCTAACTTCATAATGAATTTTTATGAAGTTTCTTTGAATCTCTTTTTATAACTTTTAATTATGGATGGCTTCCACGTCTAAACTGTTAAAGTTTGATGTATGCCGTAAAGAACTTTTTTGTAGAAAAGCAAATTACACACAATATTGTACAATTTGTTAACATTTCTAACCATTTTCGCAACATTTTGAATGCAAAGTTGTGGTGTAAATTTATTTGACAGCTTTTTTGGTATTGTGAATTTTGTCTGGGCTCGAATTTCATGTAACTTTTGTTGATTTCGTTTGAAAATGCGTTTTCTATGGAGTGGCTTAGGTTTCATTTACTCCTGATTTATTCTGAATGATGAATTCAATGATAAAATCAGCCTAATTTGACCGGGCATATTTGTAATTGTAATAAATTGATAATCTACAAAGATTTTCTGAGGCAATTTTTGGATGATGCATGTGATTAATTGTTAACATTATTTATATACCCATTAGAGGATCTTCCAGTTCTATATTACTTCATTTTATTATTAATTAATAATTTGGTATAGGTTTTCAATTTTTGACTAAAGTAGCATGTAAAAGATTTTACATTGTTTCATCATTGGATTTGAATTATTCGTTATTAGTGAGTGATTTACCACTGATTTTTATTTAAATTTGAATTTAGTTTTGGAAAATTATAATCACTAATCAGGAATGTATTTCCAAGATTTAATATTACCGTATTACTTAAATTTTTGTGAAATTTTAAAATATTCTCAATTCACTGTTTAAATTGATATATTTAAGTATTTCAGAATATATTTGAGCTGAATTATTTTACATTTTTATTAACACCAAATTCCATGTTAATTATTGATTTACCAAAATTATATGTGATGTCTAATTTATGAAGTTGTAGTTTTGAATTACAGTATAATTTTAAATCGTTAATGTAAAGTAAGTGGGTAATTTTTAGGTTTCTGATATTATCGTTTTTTTTTTTTAATATTATAACCATATTTAGTGCCATTTAGCGTGTTGCTAAGTAGGTTTAAAAATGCCTGGAAATGTTTCAATTAATTATTAAGTTTTCTTCGTGTTAGCATTGTTTTTCCATCTGAAATGTTTTGAAGAACAGAATCTATAGCTTTTTTAAAGTTGATATAAGCCATACTTCTAAGATGCGGCCGCTGCAATGCGTTCCTGTCGTTTATGTGATAAAATTATTATTGCAATGAACTACCAAAACAATTTTATAAACAAAAAATTATACTTCGTTTGGATTTAGAGGAAACGACATGCTACAGTGGAACAGTTTCATCAGACTTTGATTTTCTTTTCACCTACATTTATATTTTATATTATCCTTTTACAATATGGTACGTGTAAGAATTTTTGAAAAATTTCGACAAATCACATTATATTATGTAGTAATACTATTAACTTTTTTCTAAATCTACGTTTCTTAAAATAATTCCCCATGATAACTCAAAAACTAATAAACTGATTCTATTGCCTTCTATTCAATTGCCCTCCCTCACTCCTCCCTCCTTTTTGCATACGGTCCCCAACGGACCCCAATAATTGGTAAGGTTTGGTAAGAAAATCCATCGTAGGATGTATTCCTGCAGGAAACAATTGGCAGTTTTTGTGTATTTTTTGGTAGTCAGGATTTTATTTATTAAATTATATTTTCTAATTCTAATACTGAGATTTTACTCAAAGGTTGTTTGAGTTGTTGATGTTGTCCAGAAATATATTTTCAATGAATCAATGTAACGTGGCCTGAATATGTCCACATTTAAAATAGAAATTACAATATAAGATATAAATTATCACCAGTATCCGGATTTTGATGCTCAAGGCATCTTTTTCCAGATATGACAGCCGACGCAAACTTACCCATAAATCCTGATGATCTTGCTCCACTGATTAAAGCGAATCCCACTTGTTAGAGCTATTTATGTTAGATTTATCGAACATGTTTTTTACTTTTTACTCTTAAATGGTTGAAATTTTTACGTTTTCCAAATGTTTCCAAAATTTAACCTGATTAGGAATTATAAAAGCAACCGGCTGTATCAGTAAATGAGGTTATAGATGCTAGGTGAGAAATAAAAGAGAAATAATTTCCACCAATGAACTGGTAAGCTTGCCCAAATTATTTCAGCCTTTAAAGCCTAAAATAAAATTTTGTTAATAAAGTTATAGAGTTTGTAATCTTCACCCCTTTTTAAACAAGCTACTTTTAATTTTCAAATTAGCATCAAAACTATTTTTGAAATTTAAATAATATCTTGCAATTTACTGTGCAATTCAGATCGTTAAATATATTTATAGTTTATTGCCGGGGTTCTGAATTAATTTAAAAATTGCGCATATAAAAAATAAGCTGTAGTACTAATGAGTAATAAAAATTGTATTTTTTATTTAATTTTTATGAGTGCAATTTGCATATGTAAAATTAATTTTAATGTTATTACTTATCGAATTAAAAATAGCAATAATGAATAAATTTACTGTAATTGCATTAAAGAAATGCATAAACGTCATTGAATTATTATATTGTAAACTTAGGAATTATACACAAATTGCGGTATTATAGGAATAAAGAACAAATTTTGAACTAAATAATATAAGAATTATTACTTAACCCAATAAAAATATAAAGAGCGCATGCAATAAAAGCGATGCATATAACTAAGCCATATATTATAAAGTTAATATATTCTTAATTTGGTCGGTACATACAGAAAGAATCTTTTGATTACACCTGCGTCATCGTCATCATATTTCCATAATTCGATTTTATATCTTGTGTCAAACATGATATATGCTCTGGAGCTGGTGAAGGTATTTTGGGGGACCATATCACCATATAATTTGCAAATTGGTTTCCTAAATTGCACACTTAATTAAAACTTTAATAGCAGGTGAATTTTATTATTTTAATTGAAAATTATTAAGTGTTCTTTTTTATTAATCAACTCCACACCGTTACCGATACCATTACCCGATTATGAAACTCACGTCTTTTTCCTTCATTCAAAAATTTCTCCTAGTATATTTATAATTTAATATATTTAAATTATGGTTACCTACATAAAATAAATTTTGGATTCAATTGGCAAATGTTAATAAAGTACAATTTATAGATTTTTGAATGGTCGATCTTTATTATGTAGGGAAGTAGGGAACGATACTAAAAGTCGATTCAACCCACAATTTATATGCATAAGAGCATAAAGAAATTTAATTTTGAATATACATCCCAGCGGGAATGTTTGTTATTGTTGTTTAAAAGCATTGTGTCAAAATTTGGCTTTATAAATTTTAATTTTATTGTAGTCATAATATTAGTTTTATTTAATATTGAATTAATTTTGGATGCTAATAAATATGTTGAAATAATTTTAAAACTTAAATAATGTATGAGATTTATATGCATTAAGAAGATGTTATTGCTTTGTAATCTTATTAAAGTAATAGTAATAAAATGTTTTATATATTTTTAATATATTAAAATATTTATTTTTCATATTGCATAGTAATAACTTTTTAAACTTGCGAAATTAATAATAATATTAAAACTTAAATATTAAATTTAATTTATGATAATATTTAAATTTTATATTATTATTAAAATACTTCACCATAAAAGATATTCGCAAAAGTTATGTTTCTTGCAAGTTCGAAAATGTATACGGACACAACATTTACATCCTAAAGAATTCTTTAGACAGCTGAACTACATACACACAAATTTCATATTTTCACACAGCAATAATTAAAAACAAGCCTTTGTAATACAAAAACGGAATAATTTAACAAATAGAAATAAATATGTAAATATTGCAATAAAAAAAGTTTACAATCATACAATGTTATTATGCGGGTTGTTAACGTTTTAACGGTTTTTCTGAATTTATCAGTCATCCAGAATATTTTTTTCTAATTGCAAAAGACCACGGAAAATTTTTTTGACTTCTTGTTGCACAAAGTACCTGAAATGACTACACTTTGATTTTTAATTATTATAATTTTTAATTTTTTAAATTGCTCGTATTTAGGATTGAAATGAAAGCAATTATGAGAGCGTTTAACTTGAAAGTTGAAGACCATCCTTTTTTATACACCTATTAACCAGACCTAATGTTTTTCACATTATTTATTAAATTAAAAAATATACATCAAGAACAACTCGATTATTCTGTGATTAATATAGATTGTGGGTTCATTCTGATGAGTTTGGTTTTTAAAGGTACATTAATTTTAATTAGATAATTGCTCAAAGGCGAACCCGAGGCAGCCAGGTACTCATAGTCGGCTCCTGACAGTATAATGAAATATAGCATAACATCTCTGAAAAAGTCTTGTACTCATCTGCATGCTGATGATGATGGTCATGAGTTGTAGCTTTTACTAAAAAATAAATTAATAAATAGTAATTAGATAAGAGTAATTTTCTAATTTTGAATTTAAAAGGCAAACGAACCATTTTCAAGTAGTATTTCCCAAAAAATATCCTCAAACACAAACAATTTTTTAATTGTTTAATTTCATACTTGTTGATTTATTAAAGGAAATTACTAAAAATAAAACTTAACCAAGATATAAATAATTTAATTATAAGCCCATTGGCTAAAACTGACGTGTAGGATAATCAAAATCTCAGACGGTAGCGAAACTGAACTTGTCGTAAGCCTTCGTAATTTTCCACAAATTCATACAACACAAATATTTCGTGATGCATCGGAAATTTAAATAAAGAAGAAGATGGAAGGTAAAACGTGAATCAAAATAATAAAATGCGTGTAATTTAATTTTAACAGGGTCGGATTGGGAGGGGTTCACTGACAGTCTGATTACAGGACTGGTCACTTTTGTGATGGTCAGGTTATTTTACGCGTCTGAACGTGTTATTTCCAACGTTTTCTAATTAATCTTGTTCATAATAAGATTACAAAATATGCCTTCACATGATTTATCGGTTTATAGTTTTTTTGGAAAGTTATAATCTAATTTATAGAACTAACTGTATCGCCAGGTAATTTTATGAACAGGTTCCACTAGTAAATTTTGGAAATAATTTTTTAAATTTGGGTTGATTTATTTAGTACCTCGAAAAGGAATACGTACGTGATTTCCCATATTTTTCAATTGCTTAAAATATTTGCCTTTCGTATTAAAGTTTTCTACTATCTTCGCAATCATGGTACCTATAATTTACAATTGCTGTAATAAAATTTGCAAATTGTTGAACTGCGAATGTGCGAAAATGATGGCCTACACGTGTAATAGCACCTACAAAATGCATACACATATGCCTATAATAGCAGGTATTATTTAACACAACGCCGAACAATAAATTTACAAAATTTTACTTGCAAATTGATTTTGAATTTTTGTACGTAGTCAAATTATTTATTAATGTTTCGTTACTCAAGTCACGCATTTCGGTTGTTTTAATACTCCCTTATTAATGAAATTCCTTCTAAATAAGATATAAATCACAAATTTTTGATATTTTAGTCATTTATCCGTTAATTAAGTCCATCAACGTTTTTGCATTAGTAAAACCGAAAAAAATTTGAAAGATATCACAAATTATTTTATGGTTACAATTTCATACTGTAACGAATTTCAGTTCTATTTGAAAAAAGTTATGAAAAATAAGAACACCACATTATAATAAATTGATAAATGGAAAAGATGAAATTGTTCAAAATAGAAGAATCTCATACAAAAACATGCACCTAAATCATTCTTCACAGTAAATTGCTAAAAAGTACCCCCTAATCTTTTTGTGTAACCTATCCTTAAAATTTGTCGATAGCAATTTTTCAATTAAAGAAAAAATTTTTTTGATGTTCCAGCTTTGGGTAAGTTCTTTGGATAATTTGATGTAAAATAACAAGAATAGTATGTTGCTATTACTTTGTAGTAAACATGAGGATCAAATAATAATAAGAAGATTTATTGCATTATTTAAATATTATGCACCCAATGTGCATAATTAAACCACATACATATATGTACATATTTACCATGAATGAACATAATAGCTCTGTTTGGTATCACAGTCCTAGTGCAACCTGAACTGCACTTTTTCCTAAATCGCGTTTGGCATGAATTAGTGTAAGCGGTGCAGGTAGTGGACAACCGTTTGTTACGAAAATTGTTGTAGTTCCGAACAGCTCGGAACTGCACATTTTACTCTACCTAAATAGCTAGAGTAGCGAGTGCAGATAGCTGACAAGCAGTAGAATTTGTGGGTGGGTAATAAAACTTGCGATTGAAAACGACATATTTACTTGATTTGTTCTTAATTAAAAAAATTACATTATAAATTGTTATAATAAAAATAAATTATAATAATAATAAAAATAAATTTTTTGAAATTCTAAAATTTGTTTTGAATTCCTTTTCGCTGTAATTGGGTACAACGTCCTTAAAATAATTTTTTATGCAAATTTGCATAAAAATTGCATTTTTATCATTTTTAATCACTTAATAATTCAAACGTATGTACCAAAAAACTTCTTATAGGTTGAATATAATTTTATTATATTCAATTTTAGACAATTTTAGGATTAGGAAACTTGATAAAAAAATATCTAATAATTAAGGGTGAAGAAAGATATTTATGATACTAACTTGTCGTAGGCCATAAAAATGTAAACTGCCTTCTTGAAATGAACTCATAAATTTGTCCTCATTTATGATGTTATTGTTGAACTAAGTATTCTCAGAAATAACCGATTTGTTCTGATTTTTTAGAGACTACCCTTTCGCACACTAATATATTTTGATTTTTTTATAAAAAAAAACTTCAACTTTTATGAGTGACGTTTCAATCCTGCACCGCCTGCACTAAAGTCGTTTGTTACAGTCGTGTGCACTAGCGAGTTCTCGTGCAGTTCCGGCTGCCCTGGACTGCCTTAGGCTATCCTGCCTGCACTACACTTTTATGTGTACCAAACAGAGCTATTATAATGTATCAAGTAAAAGCGAATTTATTGCGTTTCTTTAGTAATACACATAACGATTGTAAATATCCATAATTATCTTTGCATACAATCACTGTGTAAAAAAATGAAGAAGATTTTTAGTAAATTATCCAATATTTACTTACATACACTTACAACTAAGAGATATAATCTTACAAGAGTAATTTTTACGTTAATTTTGTATACCTATAGACCTGGTTTAACTTATCATAAAAAAAAGTTATATTAAAAATGAGTCTGGATAGTTTCCCTCAAAATTACAGTTCATAGAAAAAGAAGACTTTTTATTAGTACTACATGGACTACACCTTCCCTATATTGGAATTATATGAACTCTTTATCGGTCTAAGGCAATCAAAGGATATTTCAATCATTCAGATACGAACACAAAAAAGCAGTATTTTCGCAAATTGGCCGAATGCCTGCTTAGTTTTGTCTGGGTACATGCATTAAGATTTGGATATTTTCAGCACTTGCAACCAGAAACTAGCAACCTGCATTCTTTGTATTTGTGCCTTTAGGCACGAAATAGACTTCAACGTAATCGGTGGGGTGAAGAAAATCCGAAAACGGTCATTAGCCATTTTTATAACGAATTTATTTTAGAAAATCATTTATTCTTGCAATTCCTAATTTGACATAGGTTTCCTGTTCACACCTAAAGTCTTGTCTGAAACGATCAGGACTATCAGGTAAAATGTATTACGATAAAATATTAGGTCTGGACCGCGCTTAAGATAAACTGATTCACTTTATTCGTTGACGTCATTCAACTTGCTTAGATCCTGGAGGAATTAAAATCTTTATTAGATATGACTTCTATACTTTGAAGGTAAAGGAAAATCAGAGAAGTAATATAATCTATTCTATCAACAGCAGTCACTTGGATCGAAGGTTTAGATATTAATATATGACTATGCTTTGACATGTAGTTGCTTCTGTTTTCTTTTTTTGTATTATGCCATACGATAAATAAATAAATAAATATTTAATAAGTCTTCGGCCTTTTATTGCAAGAATAAAATTCGATATCTTTATTTGGACCTCTAAAAATGTTGTACTAATATTGGAAAAGCCATAGGCGAGAAACGACATTTTTATGAATGTTAGTGAATATTTCGGTTTAGATTCACTTAAGAGAAAATTATCAAGTAATTAAAAATGCAGCAAACAAGATGGTCAACAAAAACGTTCTTATCTTTCTGTTTTAACTGTGTTCATACAGAAAACGAATTTAATTACGAAAGTATTTCATAATAATGGAAACAAGATAACGAGAAATGTAGGCAATAATAGTTCAACTGCAAAATTGTGGATCCAATTTCGTAAAATGGAGTTTGTGAAGCTTTTGATGAACCGAAAAGTCTACAAACCGTCTTTGAGTGCTTTAAAGATGCAACAAGTGCAACTGCAAGAGTTCAAAGTTCAATTTCTGTTGACACAAAATGCAGCAAAAACGCAGTTTTTAATATGCAATGCTAAGTTGGATAAACCAAGTTAATATTAATAATTCTATGGTGAATGGAATAAATCGCATCATTTTGGATTATTTCGGGCCCATTTTATCGTGATTATTGAGAGATCAAATGGGATTTTGAAAAAATTAAAAAGAAGAAAACAGTTTCCAACAAATTTTTTCATTTTATAATTTCCTGCCTGTGTTTCTAAGCGGTAGGTTAATTTGATATTTAAATATCTGCTTAGAGGCACATGAAAAGGATTGTTGGTTGTAAACTGAGTTATACGAGTTCATATCCCATGATTGAGGTGTTAATTATTAACATTTGCTACATTAAAGTTTGCTTAGAGATTGAGAATTTTTTATGTGTGAGCAATTCACAACTATGATGCTATTTTTTTACTAGTATTTAAAAATATATTACTAATATTTAAACTTTTAGACCAATAAAATTTGAAAAACACCATCCAGCAATATCTCAATTAGCTGTTGACAAAACAGGAAACTTATAGGCTAGAATTCACAAACAAAAAATGTATGAGTGGATTTTAGTAAATATTATTATTAGTTTATGCCAAATTGCTTTTAGATTTATTTTAAAAATAATTTTCTATTGCCTTCTAGGGTACGCCAGATGTACTAGGACTAGAATTTCAATTTTTTGGAACACACAGAACAGAGGCGCCAACAGCAACTGTCCTTACTTCTAGATTCTATATGTACTCTGGTACAACTTGGGTTTATTTCGAACCAAAATTAAAACCTTCTTATTTTCATTTTTACGTGACATTTAACGTGCATTCGCGAACAAAATACAGGGGAACATCATTAAAATTTATTTGTATATTTTAAGATTTATTTCATGATTAACAAATGCGATTCTCAGAGTGCTTGAAACATTAGTATTAAATGTAGACTCGTAAAATTGCTAAGTTCAGGATATCGGTTGAAATTTATGTTTCCGACTTTCCAACCACGATTTGGGAAGCATAAAATTTTTAAGATTGAACCCAGGCAGCACATGGTATTGGTGCAATAATGGGGCAATATTAGATACAATATTGGTTATCATCACATAATATATTGGCTGAAACTTAGCAAACAATATTGGTGTAATATAGATTTATTATCAATCTATATTTTATTTTAGATTATCAAACCAAATATTAAATTTATTTAGTCGCAATATAATATTGTGTGCTAAATGGGAATGTTAGGTACAAATAATTCCAATCTACTAAAGGTAAATTTTTTTGATAAACTAAAATTGAATATTTATTTATAAAAACGACCCAACTTGTAATAAAAATAATATTTTCCTTTAAAAAATTGAATTTTAAGCTTTATCTTTCCAAAATATTTTTATTTCATTATATTAAAAAATTATAAAACTGCTCATCAGGAATTACTAAAATTATTTATTTCAATATAGCTTGTAGTATATAATATAGGAATTTAAATTGGTTAGTTGTTAATTCGTGATAGTAAATTAATTGTTATATTTTAATAATTTTTTGAATTAATTGTTTAATAATTATTTTAATCAATTTAATAATTAAAAATTAATTTTAATAATTAATACATAATATTATGATGTATTATTCTGACGAAGGTTGCGTGAGCACTTGAAAGTTTGTAAATATAAATTCATTTAATTCGTAAAATTATTAAAATATAACAATTAATATAATATAGGAAGGCAAGGTTGCAGTGTTTGGTAGTGTGTACTCATATCAGGGAAATGTTTGCTTGAAATGTTTATAGAAGAAATTAACGTACAGTGGAGAACCTCTTTGCTCAAGAGTATATTTTGGAAGTGTATTGGTTCCGAATTAGTGGAACAGGATATTCAAAGTAGTGAAGAAATCTTATAAATCAATCATAATCATATAAATTGCCATTTTATTATTTCTCCTGGAGATCCTATTTAAAATATGCTGTTCAGTTAGGTGGTATACGAAAACTGTCGAGTTCTCGTGGTTATGACTATATCAAAGTTCCTCTATATTTGAAAAACAAAAATTATTTGCTACCGATCGATTAACAACAAAAAGTATAAGAGATTTTTCGTAGACAATTTAGTCTACTTTATATTTAGTAACTTTACAATTTGTCTTAAAGTGAACACAAACTGATATTATATTCATAAATCTGTCTACTTGAGTGGTTTTTCTCATATGTGACCAAATCTGGGGTTGGTAGACCGTGCAAAATTAATTATGTTTTTTTGATATATCCAAATAAATAAGGAAGTTTATTCCAGCTTGGATAGTTCAAATTTTATTTTATTTTTGTTGTTGTGTCTGTTTTGTACCTTATTTTGAATTCAAA
Organism: Rhagonycha lutea; assembly: GCA_958510855.1. Lineage (NCBI taxonomy): Eukaryota > Metazoa > Arthropoda > Insecta > Coleoptera > Cantharidae > Rhagonycha > Rhagonycha lutea. The sequence goes on from OY294036.1 coordinate 87,565,025, forward strand.
AGTAACTGTTTTCAACTTTTAACTATTTTACTTGATGAAAGAGACAATAATGCCAGTTTTTTTCCTCTATAGTACTTTTCATCACTAGGCTGTAAAACGCCGTTTCCCGTCCGCGGGAGCGATAGTAGGAGCCGAGAGCGAAGCGGAGCCGAGACTTCGACCGCTCCCGAGGATGTAGCGGCGTTTTACCAGCCGAGTTGAGGAAATGCACTTTTCATCAGTTTCTCGTCCGGAGGAATGAAAACATTTTTTCTTTTGTTGACTTACCTGGCGCCCAGCAACACCGGCTTTTCTTTCACAATTTGCAAGGAAAATACCTAAGTAAAAGAACTCACGATATTCTGGCTCTCAAACTGGCCGATATGTTAATAAATAAAGAATATAACAAAATTAAAAATCTTTTATATAAAAGCTCGAACGTAGGTAAAGTTATCTGCAGACGTGAATATTTCCTAGATGAGTGCATCGCTTGCTTTAACTAATTTTTAAAACTTGACTAATTAAATTAATATCTAATTTCAGTTTATTAATTTGGTCTGATTCATCCACACAACAGTAATTAAATTTTAATTATAAGTTTTAGATTTTGTCTCTTTTTTCTACTTTTCCGTCCTCTATCTATTCAAATTTCAAATTCCAGCTTTCAATTCTGATCTACCGTTCCTATCACTAATCAGTGATTAATCTCATAGTCTAAAATTTTACCATCCATTTTTTATATCACTTAAAATCTTCCACAGAAATTCAAAATATAGGTATACTTTTATTTCAGGTCAGAGAAAGAATAAATTTTGTTGGAGGCCACATGGCATCTTTTAATTTAATTTTGACTTTGTGAGATAATAATGGAATAATGTCATGTACGAAGCAGAAGCGTCGTAATGAAATATAACAATTTATTCTAATTTTTTTAATTTATGGTTATTCCTTCTTATGAAGCTTCTTCATTTGAATCTTCGGAGAGAAAACCCACGCTTTTCGTGTAAAGGTGAAGGTGTGGTGGACGATGGCTTTGTAGAGTCTCAGCTTGAGTTTTAGCGTCTGTTTTCTTCTTTTGTCGATGCAAAAGGTAAATTTGACATTAGCAGTCGACAAACGCTTAAATATCCTGTGGTTTATAACATAGCATCAGCTACTAGATAACTTCATCAGTCATACGACAAATACCTGGACTTGAACCGCTAACCAAGCAGCTGGACCAGTACGACATCGAGGAATTTCATCTCCAATAATTGCCTAAAAGCATCTTGGGTAGATCAGATCCGTATGTTTGTGATTCTATTACACTAATCTGCTATCATTTTTTTTCAGTTAAGAAAATGTCGACCTCTTCAAAGTATCCAATCGAACCCTTCTCCCCAGTTCGGGATCTACTACTCAGTTCTAAGCAATTTTTTGGTGAAACGCGAAATATACGGACCAATGGCCAACCATCGAAGTAATTTCTCTCCAAATGAAGTGTATACGCTTCCCATGATCAGGAGTAATTTTGCACTTTGGAATTTGGAATCTGCAAGGTCAATTTTATAAGGTTTCTATTAAAAATTCGGATAACAGACATCTGATTGATCAATATTTCACGAGTTTAATAAAATGCATAAATTAGGTACTTAATTTTGTTATTAATAATAAAATTGAACTTAAAATCAAATTATGTTTCTCATTCTATGGTTAGAAGTTATAAGCTTCAGTTATTGAATTACAGAGATGAAATGATAACCTAGAATATTTTAATAATTAAAAAATTGTTAATGCAGCTTATTATATGTAATTTACGCCGCACCCAAGAAATTCTTTATATCAATCAGAACACCGTACTCTTAATTAAAAGCACTTATAATTTTAATTACTTTTCTTTATTAAATCTTTTTCTTTAATATTATAATCACAACATGTTAATGAGAAAATTTTATGAATTGATCCATAAAATACAATTTTACACTTTTTAATGTCTTCATATGGTACGTAAAATAAAAAATTATGTGCTCAAACTATAATTTACAAATTTTATTAAAACTAAATATCTTTTGTATAAAATATTTTTTATTTATTGTTTAAAGCTATAAATCATTAGTACATTATTTGGACGGACAATAACAGTCGAAAATTTGTAATAATAAATAATCTAACACGTCTATCTCAGTAATTACATATTAGTTAACTAAAATTAAAAAAAAATTAAAACTTAATTCAAATCTAATACAGTCAGAAAACTAAAGAATAAAACTAATGGATAAGATTTAAATCACAGGTAATAAAATTACTAACAATCGATTTATAGTAAATTATTAAGTAGTAGTTTACTTTCAATATTTACAAAATTTTTATTTTTATCGAACAAATTGGTATTGCAATATTTCCAACATTTTAATATAATCTATTTTGTAATTAAAAACAGTTTTTTTAAATAATATTTACATTTAATTACATTGTTGTTTTGATTTATTATTTGCATAATTATTAAATAATTCAACTAATTAAATCACCGTTTTGTCTTAATAATTCGAGTCTCATTTCATGTTCTCGTGCTTTAAGTCGAAGTGAAGCGATGCTTGAACTTCTTCTATCGACATCCGGAGGTGATGTTGTTGATGTTGAGGATTCGGGTGATAAAGGTGGCGAGGACGTGAATTCCTGAGGGGGTAGTTTTGGTCTTTGAGCTGCTGAAATGTTAGCCAGCAATGTTTGAAAGGAACTTGAAGATGGGTAGAGGCCAACTGCAGGTGGAAAGGGTTGACCTCGATGGTATGGAGAAGGTGGTGTGGTAAAGTAACCTGGAAGTACTTGAGGTGGATAGCGGAAGCTTAAAGGATCGAATGGTTTGCGTAATCCTAGGTGGATGTTGAAAGGGTTGGGCAAACTTGGAGGAATTACGGATGGAGCTGGTCCTCCCGATGTTGGTGTCAGGTATGGGTTGTATGGGTGAGCTTGTGGACCGACCTTTTCTTGTTTTCTCCATTTCGCCCGACGATTTTGAAACCAAACCTGTAATTAAAATGTTCTCTTAGTTTATGGAATTTAGTTTCATGTATTTTGTGTAGTAACACTAACAGTCTATTACCTAATTATCAATTTAAATAATTTCACAGATACTTAGGTTTAAAATTCAACTACTCTTTACTATTAATTATTTGTGGTGTGAGTTGTATTGGACACGTTTTTCTTAAAGTGTATGGCGGTTAATTAGTGCGCAACTAAAGGAAACAAATAATTAAGTTAACCAGGTGAACAGTTAAGTGTTTATGTGCGGGTTTTCTAACATATTATTTATTGCTAAATTATAGGATACACACAAGTTGCCCATTCATGAATTGCAACAATAATTAATGTGCAAAGAAAAAAATTAATGCGAATTAGCATTACATATTTAATATCTTAAAGGCAGATTGGGTGAATACCCTCTTTATACAATACAATTGACGGCCACTTAACAATTTAATATTTTTAAATAAATTTAAATAAATATCCAGTAGTAGTAATAATATTCTTATTTACCAAGCTTCAATATGCTTGCTGTGATTATCGTGAGATGTATCAACATAAATAAATGTTTTCTAAGAAAAATTATACCTACTTACGTTGCGTGCAATAATCGAGTTTATATACGATTTTTTTAAAATATTTGTAATTTTGTAATGACACTGCAACTAAAGGAAATTAAATAATTTAAGGGATCATTTCAAACCTACCGCAATTATGCCACCCATAATAACATACACGCTACATTTTAATTAAGTCGTTTTATTTTCCACATAAAATTATGCCCTTAAAGGAAAAACGTTAAAGTTTATTCGTTTTTTTATGAAAAAATGCACGACAATTTTACTTGACTTAACATCCCAAAAATATATTATTAATTGGATGAAGATTGAGTAATATTGGATAAAAATTGGGTTAGAGTATAATTGAAATAGATTAAAAAAGGAAGAAAAATAAATTCCAAGTTTTGCCCGACGCATCGCTCTGTATTGACGATGAATGTACATAAATAAATTTTCATGTTCATTTATTAACAGTAACTACTATGTACAATAAAAATTAATCGAGATAAATGAAATTAAAATGATTCACGTTTATAGATCATTAATCGATCAGAAACTAATCAATATTTCAACTAATAAACTGTCAAGAATTCTTTTTGTTACAAATTTAAATCTGAAGATCATTAGTAACTGCGGCCGAATTACGAAACGTATTATTAATAAGATAATGGCTGATTTGATGATCTAAAAGTAATTACAAGTTTTACTACTGTTGGCCGACAAATGGAGTGACTGGGCGCATTTTTGGGCACTATAGGGGCTTGTCTTAATCGAATCTCGAAACGATACACCGTGATTTTATCGATATAGATTAACTGGCTGCCGACTACGCAATTCCATTGTGATTGGTTGATTGCATGGGGTATTTTATACTTTTATCTTCTTAATGTGATCACATTACCAACACGATTTATTCTTTTTTGCTAATAACAAATCATCATTTTATTTTTTGCAAAGAAAAAATGCGCCTTTATACGTTAATAAAATAAAATTAAGTGTTGTAATCTTCAATGTAATTTGATATGCGGAGTTATAATGAAATGATTTTGGTAAGATGGTAGGATGGCAAGAAATTCTTCTAGTAATTACAATAAAGTTGAAGATAATCAAAGTTGCTATTGTTATACATTTTCTACTTTACATCGTCTTGTTCCTGCTTTTGTTGGGATTATAAATGAAAAATATGACCGTGAAATTTAACAATCTAAGCAAAATAAGCTGTTCTTCATCTTATTATGGACTTTTGTAATTATTATGTGTGTAACTAACCAACCATACACAAACTTTTTTTTAATTTACTTTTTAATTACTACATGTAGGTGCGTGTACAATATCGTGATATTGACAAGCATCCATATATTTCCATTTGAATTAAAGTTTCTTTTATTTATAATATTATAATATCTCATCAGCTAGAAAAGGAAATCAAAATTGAGATGGTTGTTCATTTTTTATAACTGTAGAGGTCGTTGGTGTGGTACATTAGAATTGAATTTCGGAGCGTAGAGTCATAAGTTTGATTCCCAGTTGCTAACAGATTATTTATACCGTGGTTCGAATTCCACGTTCAGCTGTAAATACTCTTCTATTCCTTTGTTCTTTTGCTTTTTGGTATCAAGTAGAATGCTTATCCGCAGACAAACCAGCCTATTTCGATCGCGTTTTATAATTTTTCGAGCTTCAGCAATGTCAGATGGTTCTTCTTCGTTGTCCAACTTTATTACTTACTTATAATTTTTGTTTTAATTTCACCATCGTTTGAGAAAGTGTTTTCTGGTATTTGGTATTTTCACCATTTATTTTCTAGAAACAATTCTCTAGCGAATCCTCTTCTAGTACAGAGCCTGTATTTTCTCAACAACTGCGGCGTTTCCTCGGCAGTGTTTAGAAACTTTGAGCATATAAATATTTTTACATCCATCAGGTAGCTTGCTAGACTTGCCTTCAGATGTGCCTGTATTCTGGTTTTCATGTTAACGGTGGCAATTCACTATCCCATGGGACCACCGGCTTAACGTGAAAAAAAAGTGTCTTCATTCGAAATCGTTTTGTTTTTTAGATTGAATTTTATGGCTTTCTATTCTGATTTAAGAATTCTTCTATTTTAGTTTAGTGCATTTTTTCCATTTCTCCAGTTTAATGACGAGCTACCAAGTTTTATTTTTGATCTCAACATTTTATTTGGTCTTCAGACCTTGGTCTTCTACCATGTGCAGGGGCGCCGCGCCCTATTGTTCACAGTGTGCAAAACACACGGGCGGCCAAAATTAGAGGCGGCCAAAATCCCAAAAATGGGGGTTTAGAAAAGGTCATTTACTTTACGGCAGGGAATAAGTAGTAGAAATTTAAGAAATTGTATTAAAAAACTGAAAAAGAATCGGCTACAAGGGCGGCCAAATTAAACTTTGCACACGGGCGGAAGTACCCCTAGCGGCGGCGGCCCTGACCATGTGCTAGGTAGAAGTTTAATCTGCTATAATGTACCTTTTGCAAAACTGACTTGAAATTCAGGGTAGATAAGCTGAAGGAGGAAAACCAATGCTATTGGTTTATGGTTTATGGTTTATCATCTGCAAGCTTTAGCTTTCCTTTTCATTGGTTGGCATAAGTTCTATTTGACACTTTCAAAAATACTGGATGCTATTATAATATTATAGTGATAATTTTTTATAATGTTCTTTGCTAAAATGTTCGCTCTTTGTGCATACGTTGTTCCATTTCGTCCTTTTATATTCGTAACTGCATTGTAAATGCCCATTCACAATGAACGTAAAAATTAAAGTTCAAATATTGGTACTCTCTGTTATATCTTACGTATAAATCATAAAAGCCTGTGCTTGAGCCTTGCTAATATAATAACAGAATATTGAAATATTTAAACATACGTCGTAGGCTTACGCTCATTATGAATGAGCACTAAATCACAATCGTAATTGCAAAGCTAAACAATCAAATAAGAAGTCTACATCTGTGTATTGGAATGCATCCCACGACTAAATCTTTATCGTGTTATTTCAATACTAGCTGAAAATTCAATACTAGCTATTCCTCAGGGGGAATACGATCATAAGTTAGTGTGGGTCTTAGTTGTTATTTAGTCTCCGATTCACTCAATTGGATGGGGGATTATGACCATACGTCAATTTTGATATTGGTAAATGCCTTGTACAGTAATAAACAATTGAAATTTGTTAATCAGTTCATGCTGGATTAATTTTTCATGAATATCATCGAATTAAAACTTATCATCAGTAATTTCTGGAGTTTCTTGTTGTCTTGAGATTGTCGATGAGCCTCCAACACAACTTGCTACCAGTGAGCTTCATCATCAGCTTGCTGTATAGTGCTTGTGTTTGTTAAATGATTTTGCCACATTTCATTTGTAAAGCTTGATCTGTTCAGAAATATTTGGCATCCAGTTGCTTAAACATTTTCTGGTTGGTAATAAACGACCGAATCAATCAGAGGATTTATAAATGATATGGAGGAGGTGATTTCTAGCAAATTATTATATTGGATTGTAATTTGTGTGCTAATTTTGTGTGTCCTCTGGATGGATATGTCACAAAATGGAGATAAGACTCTTCGCTTTGGATAATGCACCAAGCAAGTCTCAATTTAATAAGGTAAAAAGTGAATAAATTGAGTTTGTTTGAAAGGTTATGGATTAAAATTAATAAACTTTATTGAATTATTATTGAAAACTTTTTGAAGAAAAAAATTTATCACAGGCTGATAAATGCAGCACAAGACCTAGACCCCCAGACAGTTCAACTTAAGACTATGTGTGATTCATCCCTTAATTCAATCAATTATTTTTACCATTGGTATATTCGTATATGATTACCAAATGATAAATAGATCGTTCAATCGTTAATTATATCGAAATAATTTGTAAAATTCTTTTGGTAGCTAGAAAATTGATTACATGTATGGGATTACTTGTTTAGAACTCTTTTTAGAATATAATTCGAAATTTTAGTTTACGATTTGGTTACGCCACAATTAAAATCAGCATGGTATGGAGTGCAAGGTAAGCCACTATGAAAAAATAGTCATCGGTTCTAATTCCCCAGTCGACCGTTGGGTCAATAAATAAAGAACAAAATATCCAACTCAAAATGCTCAGAACAAACGAAACTATTAAACAAACTAAGAACAAAAATTAAAAAAATGAATATTCAAAAGTGCTAATAACTTAGTTAGTTGATGCACGTTAAATGTAGATTAAAAAGAAATTTAATGTCACAATGAATGGAACTCCATACCTGTAAAAATTAAGATTTTGCTTTTGACTAAATATTTTGATAAGTTAATGTTGGTGCTTCAGTATCAGTTTCAACTACAGAATTTTGGTTAACCAATAATAATATTATATAAAACGCAGTTAAACAATTTATTTCATTGATTAGCCCAAACTTTTTAATTTAAAATGATACTGAGATGCAGATTCTATTATAATATAAAATTTTGAAAAATTATTTGGATGTGTGATTTAAATTACAAATTGCACTCGGCTCACCCGTAAAGCTCTCCATCGTGACTGAATTTCCACCAACTAAGCTACTAATCCCCACCACCCTCACTCCGCTCCGACATGCCGTTTGTTCACAACGACGTTTTAAAATAATAAATTCTTTATGTCCCACCCCGCACATTGTAGTCCACTTTTTGGCAAAACTTTAAGCTTTTTATATGTAGCCAACTGTAAGAATATTAACTGTTGTTATTTTGGCATATTAATACAATTTAATGAATATAGGTAAAAACTTAAAATAAATTAAATAAATTTTATAAATATTAAAGATTTTATATTATGACTCTCTGGGAAGCATCTAAATAATATCTAAGAAAATAATCTAATTTTTGTACCTATTAGTTTGTTTATTAAACATTAAAATTTTACTTGTAGATATTTACAGCTTACCCTATAGTGGGGCACATTGATACGTTTTGTACGTTTTACTGTCAACGGTTAAAAAAAATAATTTTATTTATCATTGTAAAGGTTTACCAATTGTAAATTTGGTTCCTTTATTTTGTGGACAATTTTTGGTTTAAAAAATGCAATGTTAAAATCTTAACAACCTGCCCCCCACTCTCCTATTTTAGTTTATTTATTAAACAACGAATTTTTATTAAAAAAATGGTATGTCATCAACAAATTTTAATATAGCAGTCATATAAAATTAAACGATTTTGGTAGAAACCAAATCATAATTACATAAAACTTGAACCAGGAATGTGTAAGCACAGCGTACGGACTGGAAAACAACAGGAATGGATATCTAGCAATGCTAGCACCCTACTAGAATGTATTATTCATAAATATTTTATTTTAATTCAAGAAGAATAAATTAGAGAAATTATTAAATTTTAAGTCAAGCTTTATAATATGTATTATTTCAATGTGATGACTTAAGGATATAATCATCCCATTAACTTTATGTAAATTTCATTTTACATATTTTTGCAGATTATGAAAGATTAACTGTAAACATGTTAAGATGAAATATACGTCAAAACTAGGAACAGTAGTCATTGTAAAATATATGCATCAAATTGTACCTAATAGTTAAATTTTTGGAAGGTTCCCATGCTCTCCAAAACTTACTATCGCAGACTACTTCTCCCATACAGGTAATTGAAGAGCAGAGTTACGCCAACGTCCTTAAAGAATAACAAACTTCATTTGTTACAGTTTTTTTCATTGATTTCAAACGAAACACGATAGTTACTATTGTCCCATCTAGAATTTTTATTATATTTTGAGTCACTTCATGGAAGTCCCATTTAAATTTTCAGCATGAGTGCAATTCAGTTACCCTCACAGTGAGCCTACAATTTTATTCTCATCTTTCGGCTTCCTACGTAAAACACACAAATTTCAATTATGTGCAGCAACTTTTTAAGTATTTAAGTGGTCAATTTGGATATTTTAACCAATTTTACCATGATGGTAATAATTTTCACTAATTACATCTTATTTTGCATTACATTGTCTTTTCCTGTGGAATTTTTGCTACCTTTTTGCAATTTTCGATCATTTTGGTTAATTGAGTGGATCAAATTTCAACGAAATTACTTCATTTATTTAATTGGAATAAGCAATTCACAGATTTTGCATTATTTTCTATTGATATGGTAATAACCTCTATTTTCTCTGACTGTTAGGAATTCATATTTAAGTTTGAATGGAAAGCTTCAATGTGAACTAGTACCATAAATCTGTTATCATCTTTTACTTGCTAAATCAGTTTGCTTTGAGCTTCAAGTTCGAACCATATTAGATCAACTTGATTCTCTTTCTCTCTTCTCTGCCTCTATATTCACTGTAATGAAAGTGAATCTTCTGGTTGTTGAGGTAAAGTAGCGACCTTAATCATAGACCTCAGGAAAGTTAGCTCACTGGAAGCCATCCTTGCTACTATTAACCTTGTACTTTCTCAATTATCAATTAGTTTCGTAAAATACAATAAATAGGTAAATAATAAAATAAAAGGTAATAATTAAAACCTTCACTATACATTTACTATTTTTTAGTTTAGTTTAAATGATATCGATTAAAGATTTCAACCGCTAACTGTAATTTTAGAAAGTAATACTTACTAATTCCGCATTAATTTAAAAAAATTTGTTAATTAACCGCAGCAGTGTATAAAGTATTTTTACAGAAGACTGTTTTTAAAAACAAGCACTTGGGCTCACTTTTATAGCAAAACAAGTCACGCACATCGTTCGAAAACTAATTTAAAATTAAATTATACGATATAATCATAAAGAATTAATGGCGTTACACTTCAGTAAATAATAGTAACCACCAAATTTTTTGCATTTTATAATTTGCCTTGTTATTTAAAATATTAAATATTATAATTATAAATTTAATAAATTAAGTGATGGACACTTTGTTTAAATTAGAAATTAAAAAAAAATAGATTAACTACGTCTAGCTAAATTTAGAAAAGGGATGTTTTATATCCTAGTGTAAATATGACGAATATGAAACATTAAGGAAATGCTCTAAGAATCTAAACAGGGCGGTTTTAAAGAAAGAACCCCCGGTGATTTCGAAATTAGCCCAATGCCACCCCGCTGTTTCGATTCCCGTCGAGCTTATTACAACAAACTAACATATTGTTTTGAATCACAGCGGACCTTTTGAAATGTTAATTATCAATATTTTGTTATGATTATTTATATAATTAAATTTGTGTTAAAATGTTAGTTTCTTAAACGTTCAGCACACAAAAATAATTATAGTAATAATTTTTATTTTTTACGGTAATTTGTCTACCGTATATAAAAGCGTTAATAAAATTTTCAAACGTTTTTCGTAATTTAAATTTGTATTAATTTATTTTGAATTCACAAATTTTAAATAAGCATCGTAATTTATGATATTAAAAGAGTTTGTGGCGAGCAAAATAGTAATAAAAAGTGAAAATGTTACAAAATTACTGTTATTAAATATAAGCATAACAATAAGTAACAAATTGTAGGTATATGTACCACATAGGCATTAAGGTCAAATTAATTAAAACATTATTTGCCCTATTATGGATGTGCAACCTAAAAATGGTGCTCGATCGATAATAATGAGATAATTTTATAAAAAAATTGATTTGTTTTTTTTTTTCTCAAAAATTAAACGGTTTTTAAGTCGGAAATGTGTATTAACTTCGGATTAACGTCGATTACTTTTGTTAACGAGAGGTATCGGAGTAAGTAATTAAATTTTATTGGAAAAGCTACGAGCGGAAATTTAATATTATTTATCATCGGTGCCGCATTATAGAAACAATTGCACGACTACAGAGTAACCTTCAGAAACCACAATTCTTGTGAAATAGAGACATGTAATTTATTTAATTAAGCCTAATCGTTCGAGTCCGTGACTGTACTCTGTGTGTTCAAAAAAATCATCCTTAAAATGACTGGCTTCCTTCTTCAATATGTCATTTGCTCACAACAGGTGTGTAGATTACTCTTTCTTTGTCTTTTTTCACTTGGTCGAATACCTCTCGATGGCTTCCATCTCACTTTTATAATGACAAGATAACGAGGGAAATGAAGAAGATAGAATACTGCAAGCTCAACTTCAACAAATTTCTAAATAATAGTAGGTAAGTAATAACTCAAATGACCCATCTTCAAAACCTCTCTTCATCCACCCGCATCGCGGTTCTCTTTATCGAAACAATTTATAAGAAAAGGAAAGAAGAAGATCTAATTTTCTTTGGGATAATAGCGGTAACGAAAAAATAAAATGATCATCAATTACTTGGTTTTTAGGTACGCAATTGTTTTCCTTCGTTTTCAATTATATTAAATGTAAAAATTATATTTGTAATTTAAAATTAAACCCCAAATTTTGGTGGTCGATTTGTTATTTTGTGAACAACGTTCTATTAATTTTTTTAGCGTCTACAGTAGATAATTATAAAATTTCTTAGTCTAATATAATTTTTCTTGCTTTTCTACTTAATTTACATAATAGATTAAGATACAAAAATTTGCAATTTAATTCAATGTTACACTAATTAACGTCAAATTTGATTAGGTAAATTATTTAATTAAAAAATAAACATGAATTAACATAAACTAATTAAATCTTCGTAGATCTAATTTTATAGAAAATTTGTTGCTGAAATTTATCGGCACGTTTCTTTATCCATCATTGAAGTCTCTCGCATGGATGAACTGTTTTCAAGCGCAATCGCAAGTTTAATTACGCATTTTATCGATTTCATAATTAAAAGTCAACTAATTAATGTATTACAATAACAATAATTACAGGTGACCTTTGTTTCCATTTTTTTTAATAAAAAGCTTACGCCTTATTAATTTTAAATTTGTATAATTTACATGAAATTAAATAAGCAAAAAGTGGTCTACCTACATCTAATGAACGTTAGCTGATGTCTGATGGCCACTGCTTTTAAATCTACCAAATAAAATCTTTTTATTGAAGATAATTTGAAATTTTAAAAATTGGTTAAATCGGCGACTTTTTGAAGTTTTCGTCAGAATTTTTTATGTTTTTCTTCCTGTCATTATAATCGCATTGAAAAATCGGATGTCGGAACATACCACAACACATTTCATAACTTCAGGTAAAGATGGTCAGCATGTCTAGGATAATATTATCATTTAATTACTGGTAATATTAAATTATTAAGTGGGTAACTGTTAATTTGATATTGATTCTCATAAACAGAAATATTGAAACTACCACGATAATTTAGATTATTTTATGTTTACTGCATGTGGTTAAACAGTTTGGCATTTTCATCAATTATTAAACTTTATTTGAGCTCTTTTATCGTTTCAAATAAATTAAAGCAAATTTTTATTAAACATTAAAACTCTAACAGATTTACAAATAATTGTAATTATGTGATGGAACATAAAATTTAATGTTTAAAATTTTAAACTAAATTGGCTACATAAATATCGGTAAAGCATTTTTTTTTTTTCATTAAAGCCAGCTAAGGAACGGGTAATAAAGAATAATATCAATAATAGTTGTTTCTTAGGGGAGTCGTGCTGGGTCTATTAGTCGTGATGAGAATCGAGCACTGCTAATAGTCAGTTGAATGGTCTGTGTAAGCAAACCCTACAATCATACGCCTTCACCATTTCAAAAATTCAATAAAATTACACTTATTCTTATTTATTATCACCAATTTAAGGACCATCATGTGATTCACGGATATACCAAAACGTGTGATTGTCTCTACCTTTTTTTTTAAATATCAACTCCTCGTGCTTAATTTGCAACTACAACTAATTTAAAAAAAATTTGTTGGTTTACCTGTATCCTTGCTTCAGTTAATCCAATTTTCATTGCTAATTCTTCCCTGAAAAATAATTTTGTTTAGTAAATTGTAAAATATTATCTATAGAATAATATAAAAGAATTTTAAGCGCCAATTGTAACTTTTTCACATACAAAAAATGTTAAGATGATTTATAGAGCTAAATAAATTTGAAAGTATAATTCGCAATTAACAAATCATAAAAATTACGTTCATCGGTCATAATTAACATATCATTTGAATTAAGTAGGTAAGTTATAAATGATGATAACAATTTACAGAGCGTATTTTGAATGTTCTAATAATTAATTTGAGTTGGTTAAATTAATTTTTCTGACACAGTTTTTTGTATGAAGTGAGAAACGTGAACCTGGAAAAGTGGAAAAAGCATTTGGTATAACATTCATTATGCGATTGGGCTCATTAACCCAGACATGGACTCTACCACGCAAGAAGATCAAGGTGGTTTGATTAGATCTGGCGGCGACTAAGGGAATATGGATTACCTCCTTACAACCGTGGAATTTTTTTTCTAAATTAGTGATTTTCAACATTTCATAGTTTGCTTTATTTCACCATAAACATTTCCCAATTTTTTGATTTAAAATAAAAATTAAAAATGATTGCTTTTGTGGAAAGCAGGTTGCTTCGAATTCTACGTGCCATTTTGTCGCATTAAATTCAAATTAAAATATCTACCAAAAAAATTAATAGGTACAAAAAGAGTACTTATAAGACGAATTTTATGATAAAGAAACTTATTTTGATCTATTATTATACGTGGCCACATGTGATTAAGGCTTCAACAGATGCAAATTGTGAGACTCTATTTTCAACCACTTTAAAAAAAAACTCGACGTTAAATGTCACAGATTGAGGATATTCTTTATTGGCTTCTTTTCTTTAAATATATCTGATATCAGATTTCTCTGGATGTGCGACCTGAGGCCGCACTGTAAATATTTTTAAGTTGGTAATAAGTGAGCGACCAATTAAAGATGCGACAGAGTATTATTGCAGACAGAGAGACAGAGTTTATTAGTTTACATCCAAGACTTAAATATTTCTATTTTACAGTTTATTTGGTGTCATATATATTGAAAATTTTAGTTTTCTTTAATTCAGGAAGTAAAATTAATTGTGAATGGGAGAGGCTTCACTTTTAAACCTCGAACCACGGTTTCAAATCTCCTAGTTTGCATTAAAGTATAAACACTGTAATTTGTCAGAATTGCAGAGATTGTTGAAAAGTAGAAGGTGCCAGATTATTGGAACGATCGATTGATGGTTCGTCCTATATTAAAATTTTAAAGAATTTAAAAAATGTTTTATTTTGCCAAAATAGGATTTTTGTACGTCTAGCCTGATTCGGTGCCAAAGTACGAGTATTATCGACTTTTTCTTTTACTACTTATTTTTGCACCAAAATTACCTCAAAAATATGCATTTTTGATAAAATCTAACAAGTCGCAGCCCTCCATTCCTTGCAAAAACAACCTGTGCGCTCTACATGCGATTGTAATTATGCACATTATAATCAAATTATAATAAATATTTCAAGTTAATGGGCCGATTCCGACTAAAGTTTGCTTAAACTTTAAAAAAATATTTATGGTGGATATCGAACCATGAGCATTCAGCATTATAAAACCACAACCACTTACAAATTTAAAATTTTAAATTTTAAATTACCATCTACCCTTTCCCCAATATATCAAACAAAGTTTCAAAAATGTTATAGTTTGATGCAAAAAGATCAAAATTGGCCAATTCGTTGTTGAGTTATTGCAAAAAGTATTTTCTATAATTATTAGAGTAAATATTATAAATTCTTTTTGGTTCTAGAGAACCAATTATTCTGTTACTTTTGTTACTTGTTTAAAAAATTTTGTTTTGTAATAACTTGAGAACGAATTAATGGATTTCAAGTTGCTGTTGCTTTGCATTAGAGAATATAATTATTTTATAGTTTCTGTTTGACATATTGGAAAGGGTAGAAAACCATTTAAGACTTTAAAATTGAGAGTGGTGGGGTTGAGGTGGATGAATAAAGAAAAAACAAAAATATTATACATTTTTCGAAGACAAAACTTCCAATTAACATTTTTGTTAGAATTTCCTTAAAAATGGTGAAAACACCGAAAGTTTTGATTTTCTGGTGTAGAACTTTTCTAAAAAGCCCGCAGTTTTCTACAATAGAGGCTCGAAAATAGGTTATTCGCTTTTTTCTGTATAGTATAAACCAGCAGATTTTGGAGTTAAATAATTAATAAAGCAGACTTAACAAATTAAAACCAGTTTTTCAAAATAGCTCACCAGGGTAAATTTATAGCCCATTAAATTTGCTATCCGGAAAAGGGGGTCAAGCTTTTTTAAAGTTTTGTTTAAATGGGTTAAAAAAAAAGTTAAAACAATTTTTATTTTAGAAAAAATTCATTATCTAAGAAAAATTCAAGTAGTTACTTGGTTTAAAACGTAGCTCAAGATGGCATAAATAGCAGAGCAGGAAATCATTCACAAATTAAATGATTTATGAATCATTTTAATGACTGATATTCTAAACGGATTTTTGAAATAATAAATGCTTGACTTTCTTTTAGGTATTACCATATTTAGAATAGTTGTAAAAATGCACTTAAATTAAATATATAAAGAAGCATTTCCGTCAAACGAATCAAATTAATAATTATGTAATTAAGGTAAGGCAAATGACCGCATGAGTCGTGAGAAAAGATTGTTAGTAACAGTTGGAAAAATTATTGAAGGGGTATAGGAAACTTCTTGGAGGGTGTTGGACATAACTGAAAGAATCCGTTACTGAAGTTCATGCGGGTTGGAATTAATAAAGAGGGTGCAAAAAGTATAGGATTCTTGACCTCCAGTATTATTCTATTGTACTAGAATTACTACTATAAAAAATGAGCTCGTCATAATATTATGACCTCTTTATTGCCTGATTTGATACCATTTAAATTTTAAATACGTTGATAACTTGGAATAGAATGAGAAAACGACTGCTTAATTTGGTAAAAACATTAATGAAAATGGATAAAGGTATCAAAATCATTCAACATCTTAACCTAATCGTCGACCCATTCAAAGGGATCAAAGGGAAATGTTAAAAATAAGAGAATCTTGCAATTCTGGATGTTCCGTTGCGTTGAAGATTCCTCCAATTGGAACGGTTTCGTGGACTTACCATTTACGAGTTGTAAGAAAGTTTCTGAAATGCTATTTAATCAAATATTAAATGATCATGGGTAGTTCTGCGTGGGTGTAAAGTCTTGCACTTACAGTTTTCATACTGAAAGTTTTATGGAAACTGCATAACTTTAATTCAATATTTATCTATGTGCCGTTCAATTTCTCTCCTAAGATCCATTTAACTTTGGTAAATAAATAAACTTAAGTAGTAGTGTTCCTTTCATATTTTCTTTCTCTATATTTTTAGAAGCATTCCATTTTAATTCTTGTCTAATAAGCCTATAACATTTTGCAATGAAGGTGATTTCGCATTAGAATCTTTCATTTCTTTGGTTATTCAAATAGAAATCCCAATTTTTCCTTAGGCATTTCCAAAGTCCTTTACCAGTATTATTCAATTTCACTCATAACATTTTAAATGATGGACATGTCCAGTTTTATTATTTCCATTTTTATGTTCTCTTATTTTCCTGGAACCTTATGTAAATCTTATTCTGAAAGATTAGCTTTTCTCACCTCTAATACTTTTCGTGAATTTGTCTTTTTATTAATTTTAATCCTGCATTTTTACGCATGAATAGAAAAATTCGGCACCAAGCAATTTCTTGCTTTTTAATAAAGAAAATTTTATATTGATCTCTCATACGACTTTTTCCAATTTCCAATTTCATCAGTTGGGTAAAGCAATTTTCCAACTTCACCCCAACTCAGAATTTTATACAAATGTGGTCAAAATTCCTTTATTTAGCAAATTACTAATATTTCTAATAAAGTCGTTTGAAATTGCCTTCTCAAAAGTGAAACACGATATAGAAAGTAAAGAAAGCACCCAAAAGTGAACTTTTGGCATATTCTGGTGTTACTATTATTTGATAAAAACTTAGAAATTACCAGTTCTCTTAACTGCGATTTGGTATCTTTTCTGTGATTTTATATCTATTGGAAATATGATTTTATGATATAAATATTGTTTTAATATCGTACAGCACCGTTTCTCAATCTGGGGGAGGGGACAACCCCCAAGAGATTCGCCATCAGGTATAAAGGGGAGGTAGAGGTCACCAAACCTGGCGGTCGTGACACTAAAAATGTTGAGAAATGATGCTAAAGTCCTTGCGGGATTCGCTATCAGATATAAGGATAAATTAGTCCATATTAAATTGAATTAATAATAATCGACTGAATTCGCATTTTTTCGTTGTTGTTAATTTAGTTAAAAATTTTTCAGAGGGCTAGAACAGTTAGGTTTTTACTTTTTATGTTATTTGACATTTTTTAACTATTCAGTTCTTAGTTGTTCCAGATCCAATATATCTTTTGAGGTTTTTGTCAAAAATCGACCCCACATGCATTGGTCTATGATTTTACATTCAAAATCGCTTTCACTACCTGACCAATATTATAATAAGTATTTTCGCAGAAAATCATATCAATGGAATTACTATCCGATCAAGAATCTGGATTTAAATTTGTGCAAATCGTCCTGCGATCGTCCTGTTCTTGAAACAGTCCCAAAATAAAAAATTCTTTACAGCAATTGACGGTATCGCATTCCACTTAAGTGTATTATGAGAAAACAATTTAAAACCGATTATTTTATTTTTCAAAACTTTCTTTACTCGAATTCAGCTACAAAATATGTATCTTTTATAAAAAAAGAACCAGCCAACACACAGAACAAAAATAAACGTTAAACAATAAATCCAGAAAAAGTAAACGGCAATTTGAGTGGGATATAAAGAAAAACGGTACCAACAGGTAAAGGCCGACTAATTGAGCATTCTTTACAATGTCATTCCGCGTCAGACCGACAAATTGTAGGTAATCAGGGTGCCAGTTCGATACACAGATAATATCTTTGTTTGTTCGCCGCCGTTATATTTTGAGTTAGAACCACCAATTCTTATGTGGGGTTTATAATTTTTACAATGACTAACATCAGAACTATTCATACTTTTAGATATAAAAAAATGATTAGTTACTGGTGCATGCAAATAATATTTATACCATTATTGTTACATTAATAAAATTTTCTAATGTAGGTAATCGAAATAGTAATAATAAAATTTGTAGAATACAATTTTATTATTCATTCATAATGCAATAATTAATCTCTTCCACTAACAAAACTACTTACTTCAAAACATGATTTATAACCGCTTTTAATGTACCTACAAGAAATTAGCGAGGACTAGCTTTTCGCAAAGCGAATCTGCTTCAGTAATTAACGTTTTTTTTATTTCGTTGGGTAATTTGTTTTTGTCATCAAAACTGATTATAAACGCCCAAAGACTCATTTACTGGAACTATTATTAAGATTTTCAGCAGTTATATTAAGTAATGAATAAGTGAGCACGGGTTCATTACCGGTTGGTAGCGTAATGGCCGGAAATCACCGGTTACAAAACATCCAATTACACACGACCACGATACAAAAGGTGCGGCACACATTATCCCTTAACTTAATTTTGAATGTAATTAAACGCAGTAATTTGATTAGAATTTATAAAAAGCGACCAAAAGAAGAGATATCTACCAACCTTGTGAAAACGTCTGGATAGTGAGTCCTTGAGAAAGCCTTTTCCAATTCTTCCAATTGATAACTCGTGAATGTTGTTCTATAACGTCGTTGTTTTCTTTTAGGGGCAAAGTCATCTGGTTCGGGATCACTTCCATCACTGTGGTCGTTTACCACAGATCTTGGTTCGATTCCTGCACTTGGAGTCATTTCTTCAGACACTCCCATATCTTCTGGGTTCCGTTCGGACACAATTGGTTCTAAAACAAAACAGTTACTTTTACACTCACTTAATTAACATTTATAATTATTCATTTTATTGTTTGAATAAATTGAAGCGAACACAGATTTTTAAATTAAATTCCATCCAGTAATAATTATTACCTACACATTTCCTGCATATTATGTATATTTAATTTCTTATTATTTATAAATTAAAAAGTTTTAATTATCGTTCTTGGTAGTTATATGTATGTATGTGTGTAGCCTAGTTTAATTAAATCTAACGTTTTAACATTTTTTTTTGAAAATCATCTCAATTAAGAAAGCAAAACTATTAAATTGTTGCAAGCTAATTAAAAAATAAACGTAAATGTTAAGGATATTGTTTGTGCTAATTAAATAAACATAAAAAGCATCAAAGTAATGGTTAATGACTACTGTAAAGTTAGTTATAGTAATTTCATTATCTTTGTCGGTAATCTGTCGGTTTAACTTGTTCTACGTAGTATAGCCATTATGGAAACCAAGATAACATATTTTGAAACGACCAAACACGGTTCAAATATTCACAGATTATGATTAGATTAATGTTGAGTGTCAACAAAACAATAGGAAATTAGGCAGAGCACCTTCAAATTTCTAGGGCAAAATAATACAGCGTAAAAATTTACATTTGCTTAATAATTTAATTGTGCTTACTAAACAAACAGCACCACTTCAACGACTGTCATGAACCTTACTCGTCTGTGAAATTAACTTTTAATTATTTAACCCATTATGCTTTTCAAAAAACTACTACTTTGTACAAAAACTTGAGAATGTTAATAAATCTCATCATTAATTTATATAATATTGGTATGATACTAATTTATAAAGTTTGAATTCCATTAGTGCGCTAATTACAATAAATGTAGAATTAATTTAAAATGTCAATTATAAGCAAATAACATAACAATTAAAATTATAGATTACAACATTAAATATTAAATAAATAATTAACTTGTTTGACTATTAAAATTACTTTCATTAACTTACAAATATTTTAAAATGTAATTGCATTGAAGAACCCTCCCTTATAATATTACACAATTACAAAATGTAATTAACTCTCATTATTTATTAAAATAGTTTAAGTTTTTCTGACTCTTTTATTGTCGTTTTATCCATTGAAATAAATTACGGGATGTATGGTTTTACCACAAAAATGTAAATTGTTTTTTAATTGTTGTTGTTGATGACTGATGAGTAACCGCATTTATTTTATTTAATTTCTCAAATTAGGTTTAATTATCAAAGACAAAATACAACAGTTCCTGAAATCTACACCATTGATATATTATAATATTACAGTGCAACTTCGATAATTCGAACTTCCAGTAACCCGTCCTTAATTTGTGTTTCTTTACATTTTGTAGTAATAAATTTGTCATATTTCAATAATCGAAGTTGCACTGTATTACAAATATCAAGGTCCATAAAAAATTACATTTATTAAGCTGTGGGGTTATTTTATGCATAATTTTATCATAAAATTGTGTGATTTCTTTGTGAATATTGTTTAAATTAGTTAAACCGTATCTTAATTATGTTTACCACAGTAATGTTTTGCAGTATCTGATACAGAGAGACCACATTGAAGCATATTTTAATCGTCCAATTTTAAAACGAACAATTTTATCAAAAGTTAATTTTTTTTAATAGCGATTTAATTAACAATTAAGTTATTAAAAACTTTGAATAAATTACGTGCGATACATTAACTCTGAAACGATAATTTAATTTTTGGACTTGTGGTTAGTGTTAATTAAGCTGACGAATTTACCATGGAAATTTTTTTTCGTGTGAAAATTAATAGCTGTCACTTTTAATATTTATTGCATATAAAATTTTTGCAATCGATTTTGTTTAATTGGCAATTCTTTAATGTTAATTGGATTAGTATATTAAGTTGTACAAAAAATTGTAGCCAACAGTTAAAAACAATTAATGACTTTGCAGTTATTTCATATAATATTTTTTAATACATATAGCGGCAAAACATAATCGTGATCGCGCAATGCGGGTATATGTTTGTTCTTTAATTAGAGTAATTACATTATCTGCGTTCCGAGGAAGTGCGTCGCTAATGACACGTAATTGTTTTAGTCAATTAATGTCCCAAGTAGTTTCCTTATGTTTAAAAAATTTTAAGTTTCACTTCCATTAGGTATCATAACTATATTAATTTTATGAACCTACAATAATATTATTGATAGCTTTTTAAGCTCACCTCATTAACTATAATGCGGCTTAATTATTATTTATCGGTTCTTTTAAGTTAATTTCTACCAGCGAGACGTTCAAGAAGAAATTGTAATAAACACTTCGATTTAACGCATAAAGCATCGAGTTATGGTACCTTTATTATAAAGGTAACCAAATTAAACCGATATATTATAAAGGCCGTTGTTTAAAAGTCGATCAAGTTTTCTGAACTCGTTTACCTGACACCTGCCTGCATGATCACGCATGGGGCTAAATGATGTTCGGCAAATTTTGATATCGCGCCCCGGGATTCTTGTTTTTCTGTCAATTTAGAGTGCCATAAAAATATAATAACTAATAGCACCATAATAAATTATCCATAATAATTAAGATATTTGATGTTAAACAAAAAAGCTTTAATATTCGAAATACTCCAAAACTATTGCTAACAATGTGGTGACCTTAATGCTACATAAAGCAATCAACCCGCATGCTATTTGGTTATTAAACAAAATATTTAGATTTTATGATAAAAATTATGTAATTATGTATTTACAGAAGATTTTATAACGGAAAATGAAAAACAGGCTTATCGATCACAATTTTTTTAGATCTCCCAGTGATATAATATCTACGTTTTGTAATCCATAAATCCATTACGGTGAGCCATATTATAAATTCGTTAAAACTTTGCATTGTTTGTTTATTTATTTGTTCATCATTTAACCGTATTGGTATAGTTTGGAATGAAACTTTTCACAACTAAAATATATTCAACATTTGAACATTTATAAAAGGTTTGTTCGTTTGTATGAACTAACTTGAACTGGGTTATCTTTCGAGACAAAATACTCCCACTACAAAAGTTAGATAGTGTTCTAACTTGCACTGCCTACTCCTCCTATGGAGGTCGAACAAGAAGTTCATGTTCGGTTATGAACTGAGCAGTCAAACGAACACAGTACATTGCACTAACTTGAACCGAGCAAGTTAGTTCATACAAACGAACAAACCTAAAGACTGCCTAATGCTTTATGGGATGGATGATGTAGTGATGATATAATGAACAATATTAAAAACCAAATTGAGTCCGTTAGTGTGACGTCACAACGCCTAGAAATTGGCAAACCGTCTAACGCGAATTGACTAAGTGGTTTGCGCCCATTTGAAAAAGAACATAACACGAACATTTGCAAACACGACGATCGCATCAAGGAAAGTGTCAACTGTTTCAACATAACCCTATTAAATTCATTTATTTGTTATAAACTTATATTAATTATGTAAATAATTCACTATTCTACTAATTATAGTCTACTATTTTATGGTAGAAAGTTCCTTAAGTATTTAAAGCAAACCATTTTTTAAATTTAATTGGTTGCTCTCATTCTGGTGAAAAACCATTAGAATGCATGACATTATAATTAATAGTTTAAATAATATAAAGACCTTTTAAAACCTTTTTAACGTATAGATTTAAATTTTAGGAAACATACTGCGATTTTCCCCTCAACGGTGTCTTTTTCTTTGAATTATATTTTATTTAAAAAGTGTTAAAAATAATTGTCAAACGTCGAAGGTTTCTCGCTACTGTGAATTCAATCACAATTGTACAATATTGTGCACTTCACTCAATTTTTCTCATTAACTAAACTTTCACATACCGTAAAATGGGGTGAATCACAACAGGCAGGTGAATCACAACAAAAGTTTGGGAAGGCACAAATAATTTTTCTGTGCATCAATGATTAATCAAATAATTTTATTCAATGTTGCAGTACAGAAAAATTATTTGTGCCTTCCCAAACTTTTGTTGTGATTCACCTGCCTGTTGTGATTCACCCCATTTTACGGTATGTGAAAGTTTAGTTAATGAGAAAAATTGAGTGAAGTGCACAATATTGTACAATTGTGATTGAATTCACAGTAGCGAGAAACCTTCGACGTTTGACAATTATTTTTAACACTTTTTAAATAAAATATAATTCAAAGAAAAAGACACCGTTGAGGGGAAAATCGCAGTATGTTTCCTAAAATTTAAATCTATACGTTAAAAAGGTTTTAAAAGGTCTTTATATTATTTAAACTATTAATTATAATGTCATGCATTCTAATGGTTTTTCACCAGAATGAGAGCAACCAATTAAATTTAAAAAATGGTTTGCTTTAAATACTTAAGGAACTTTCTACCATAAAATAGTAGACTATAATTAGTAGAATAGTGAATTATTTACATAATTAATATAAGTTTATAACAAATAAATGAATTTAATAGGGTTATGTTGAAACAGTTGACACTTTCCTTGATGCGATCGTCGTGTTTGCAAATGTTCGTGTTATGTTCTTTTTCAAATGGGCGCAAACCACTTAGTCAATTCGCGTTAGACGGTTTGCCAATTTCTAGGCGTTGTGACGTAGCCACTAACGGACTCAATTGAAATACCATCAGGGCTCTTTGATGCTCTTTGATAGTATAGTAAACAAAAATATGGAAAAGGTCAAACTGAAAATTATTCAACTATTTGTATTTAATAGATAATCATCTGTTGATGTATACCGAATTTTTTTAAAATAAAATTTATAAATTTTATACACTTTAAATTCAAAATAAAAAGTGCAACATGAAACAATGGTTTGGTATTAGTTCGACCTCGATAAAACCATTTAAAAAAGTGTTATCGAATGAATAATATAATTTTTAATTAATTTTGATTTATGAGTCTATTTTTAAACATATATTGTTAATTTGATACATAATTGCAAATAATTAGTTAATTAATCAACCATAATATTAAGAAATAAGTAATAAAACAACTTTAATTAGATAGTACCAATAGTATAATAATTTATTAAGCTTATTTAACTAATTTAATTAACATTTGTTAGAATTGCACGGTAAAGCAATTACCCACCTATGTTGGCGTAAAAACTTTTAAGCGCAAAATCACGCGAAATATTTTGCTACATAAAAACTAGTCTTATTACAGTGATTGTATCTTCATTTTACTTACTTAGTATGTACAATGAAATTATTTCACTTATTAAAATTACACCATTTAAAGTCTGACCTTTAAGAATTTCTAGATTTGCTGTTTTTGTGTAAGAAACAAATTAAATTAAACGGTTAACTGAAAAATTATAGTAGTAG
Source organism: Rhagonycha lutea (assembly GCA_958510855.1). Taxonomy (NCBI): domain Eukaryota; kingdom Metazoa; phylum Arthropoda; class Insecta; order Coleoptera; family Cantharidae; genus Rhagonycha; species Rhagonycha lutea. The sequence continues at coordinate 87,589,724 of OY294036.1, forward strand.
AAAATAAAACCATACAAAAATTACCCTCGAAGAACTGAACAATTAAAAACTATTTCAAACAATTTCATTACATAATTGGCACTTACTTCGGTCTTTAAAATAAAATATACCGACTTGCAAATGTAGAAAATAATGCTAAAATGTACGTGCAAGTGCAACTTCCGTTTAAGACACTTTATCATCACGCATATCAATTTTAGATAAAAAAAAATTGTAGGAAAAAGCGGAAAAGTAAAATATAACGTTTTACGATTTTATGTAAAAAAAAGTGACTCATATTGGTGAGGGTGCGTTATATTAAAACAAAACCAGTCAATGTTTGCAAAATTGCTTATAACCGATAGAGCTGCAGAGAATTTTTGCTAATTTTCTCCTAGAGGCGGTTATTAGGTTAATATCCGGATTACAATGATTTAAGAACTTCAGGCACTATGAATACAGGCCAACAACTAAAAGGTATTATAAATAATTATAGAAATATAAATCACTTAATTTTTTGGGCAACAGGTGGCTCAATTTTAAATGTGTTTCTTGAGATTTATGCTAATTAACGAATTGTGTCAAGTTTTTTCTTTGGAATTAGGAACTCAACAGTTAATAGCTTTCGCGCTGTCAAACTCTTAATAGTTTTTGGAAGAAAATAATAGGTATAGCCTAAATTTAACCAACTTCATGTAGTATCATCGGTTTTGGTTCAGCATCCTCAAATTTCAATAAAAAATAAAGCATAAATTTTGTATTAAAGTATTTGCAGGTGAGATAAGTGGTAATATCGGTGGCGTAAATAGCAGGTCTGCTAGGCCTGCGGTGCGGGCGGGCCTCGATGAAACAGGGGCCCCCGAGGAAAGAAATAAATACAAATAATTTTACTATATAATCAAATTTTTATTTTTTCTCATATTAATCCAATTGCTCTCAATTTGCGATCGAAATGTGGAAGGGACTCAAATTATACTGCAGGCCCGGACCCCCAGTTAAATGTGGATATGGTGGTTTTTTTTTTTAATTCGTAGTGAACTTTTAGTATACTAATTACATCTAATTTAGCTGATTTGGCTTAATCTTAACGATTAAGTCGGTTGATTGTCAATGGCAAGGTATACCCGGTTCGAATCCCGATGATATACAAACTTTATTCTAACAGCTTCTCATAGACGTGACTAGGACCCGGCCTACAGTTCGATGCAGAGCAGGGTCAGAGCCGAATTTAACTTAAAATAGTTAAGGTTTTAGAACCCCAGAGAGCATAAAGGTCTGATGGTGACATCTTTGAAAGAATGAAATTCTACTCTTTGGTCAGAAAGAATATCAACAACAACACTGCAACTGTTTAACCATTGGCGTATCTATGAGGGGGCTAGTGGGTTTATACCCATAGTAAAAAATGAAAAAGTGCTTCCCTTCCCGTACCCCCCAGACCATACGGTTTGTACACATTTTTTGATATTGCAGACAAGAAACCTTAAATTGAAGAACTATAGAACCCCCCTTCCTTCTAGCCCTCTATTATCTGCTATCAAAGCCCGATATTGAAATTTGTGTATACAATAACATTCAACGTTTTCAAAGAACAATCTTTTGCTCAAGAATCATTAAATAAGGAATTCAAATTTATTTGGATTATTTGGAATACAAAATGTAAAAGGAAGTTTTTAAAACTAACTTCTTAATAAGGGATTAAAAATTTGTATAGTAAATTAATTTATACCAGGTGTTTAGTTAGTACCATCTTTCAATTACTACATTATCTGACTTATTAAGCGTACACTATCCAAAATAAGGAGATAAGTGGGCTAAACTTAAAATTAAATTATAAAAATGGAACGATTTAAGCTGTTTAAATTTTTTGACGCGCATCACCTGTGCACGTATTTGTGGCGGTTAAGAAACAAGAAAAATATAAAGAAAAAAAAATTGCAATGCTAAAATATTTTAGGGTGGTTTTCTAAAAACGCCAAAGAAAATTGAACGCCTTTAGATTGGATCTTCTTTGAAATTGATTACCTACGGTTGAGCAATTAAATCATTATTTTTCTCCTGTTTAGCATAAAAAGTTGGCATTACGGTGGAATTAAAATGCATTAAAGTGAAAAAAAGTTAGCCAACAAAATAAAAATTCCAATGCTAATTTAATTTATCTGGTTAGAATCATTTCATTCAGCAAGAACTAGGCATATCCATATAGCTTTTTATGCCTTTTTGAGAAAAATGCGGCAATGGCATTTTTTGTTATTAATTTAGTTTGAAAGCTTAATTGATTATTCAAACATTTTTAGAAATCCATTCTATAAACAATCAGGTTAGTTTATTTAATTACCACCGGAGTAAACGCCAAAGTATGTGACATATGCCAAGTATGGGACCGAAACATGCTCATGGTTATTTTATGTTTTAATTAAGAGAAAAACATAATAGTGATCACAAACTCTATTACCGAGAATTACCTTTTTGCGGATGCGAAGACAACGAATGAAATTGCAGTTTTCATTCCTTAAAATACCAAACAATTCTTTTTCTTGTCGTATTGTTCGTGGTTCATTTGCTACTTAACAGAAACAATTAGTGCGAATCATTTTCTCATGAACGATTCGGTTAAATCTTTAAAAAAAATCCTTAAATTGAATTGCTAATCACAATTTAAAATTTGTTAATGGATTAACAAGAAACGAATTTTTATTTAATTAACTTATGTTGTAATTTTTTATAATTTGTATCAATTTTTTTTGAGTAAAACTTGAGAGAAAGTTTTTCATTAGCAGGCAGAAATTTTCAATATTTCTACAGTTAGATCTCGGTTTTACTGCTTCGGGCTATCATTTTTATTGACGTATTAAAATTAACTTTTCAGTTTTAAGTTTTGCTAATTATACTTAATTTATTTACATACCTTTACTTTGTATTTCATTTATGACTCAGTACCTACAGGTACGCCATGGGTATTTTCAATAATGGAGAAGGCTCAAAAAACGTTACCGAATGCAAGATTTTGGTTGAGTAATTAGCCAAGTATTAATTAATGTAAAAACGATAACTTGTAATTAGTTTTATAGAAAATTATATAAACTAATTACAAGATGAATTTTTTGATACGGTAATTAACTGTTAAATAAATTTACTTTTTGTGTAATTATTTACGTAACACTTAAAATTTCGTTACTTTAATTTAATAATTTTTTGTTGTAGCTTTTCTATGATTAATTTAATTTAACTTTCTGTTATTGGCGGAATTTTTATTTCTGCGGTTCAGGAAATTTTTTTCACTTAATATTTTCAAGGCTGTTTTCATAACTTCCCTGTTTGTACGTCCCTGGTGTTTTTAAGCTGTTAAAAGTAATTAGAAAAGTTTATCAGAAAAGGAAGTTAAAGTTGTAAAGTGTAACTATTATAAAAGGGAGCAAAACCGGATATCTAAAGCAAAAAATCATATAAAATATACCTTGTTGAAATTATACAAAAAAATATCCTATTTTTTTAACTTTTTATTAACAGCAGAAGACTGTAAATAAGATTAAATTTAATAAAAAAAATATATACTGTGGTTAATTAGTGGAAGACATGGGAATATGAGACACTACGTGTTATTCTATAGATATTCAATAAATTAGACCAGGGGTTCCCAAACTTCTTGACTCCTGGAGCCCCTTTTTGGAAATAATTTGACTGTGGACCCATTTACTCATCTATCTATCTATCGTGTAGCGCTACAACCCTGATGGGTCTTGGCTGACCATTTATAATATTAACTTTTAATATCAAATGGCATTCACAGCATTGCATTTTTTTTACCTACGATGGGGAGCCAGCCCGACGAAGAACCCCCAACCTGGAGGACCAGAGAGACGGCCAGAATAAAGTTCTTACTTCACTCGGATTCGAACCGGGTATTTAGCGTTCATAGTCAACTCACATGACCACTATGTTCCGACCGTCTCTTGATTTGACCCATTTACTCATAAAAACCATAAATTAATAAGTTAACTCAATTTTGCAAAAGTAACCCTCCCATTTAATTGCTTCCATTAACTCTCGTGACAGGCCTCGCGGAAAAGTTTGGAAACCGCTGAATTGCACTATAACTCAGTGGGGTTTTTAGTAAATGCCGATTGACAAGAAGCCAAATTTCTTATTGATTGCTTTATTATGTATTATTCACTTCCCAAAAGTTACAAGCTTCTTATTTTTATTTACTTCCGAACTGAAAACACGTGGCCATAATATTAAGATACACGATGCCATAACCAGGTGTTTTCCTCAATTTTATATTTTAAAATGTCAATTTGGATAAAAGTTCCTGTTTCTGTGTTCATTACATTAATGAAAATATTTGTTGATGTTGTTCAACCAAAGAATAAATTCATAATATTTATGAAACGTTCATTCATTTATGAATCATTTTTATTCAATTTTCATATTTAAAAAATTATTAAATGCAATTCTATGGATAATGAAAAACTCAAATTTTTATTGTATTTCTACAATCATTGCTTTCGCGTGTTAATTTCATATTACATTTTTAATTGGGGTTTTACATGATTAATTATACATATATAATTACTTTTATTTACATATTGCCATTACTCAATTATCCAAGCTGTAACTCAGACCATACATAATTTTATAATATCTGAAAAATTAAAATATATTTTCTTTCAATTTACAAATTGGGATGTAAACCTACGACAATCAATAAATACCTTTCAAAAATAAATTTGGTTAATTCGCCATGCGATATTAATAAGAACAGTACGATAAGCTAAATTAATTCAGAAAATTTATCTATAAGTATTTTATAATTATATGATTAATGTACAATAAATCATATTTTTGTAATGAATTTAAATTTGGTATTTAGTTTCAAAATTAAATTTTAATTGTTTAATTATCTTTCGGATATACTAATTATTAGTTGTTGCTTATAAATTAATTAAACAATTATCACTTTATACTTGTAAATGCTTTCAATTTTAATAGGTGATTCATTTTAAAAATAAGTCCAAAATTTTAAGAGTTGACCATGCACGCGCTGTAACGTAACGTAACATCCTAACATTCAACTTGAAAACAAAGTGTCAATTAGCCAATAATGGAAGTGTGTGGTATTGTGTCACTTCAGAGCATAATTGATCTGCGAAATTTAAAATTTTATACCAGCTTAACCTAAAAAGAAAGATGGCCACCGATTTTAATTCAGATTAATATCGAATAATATACCTTAAATAACAATAATCAATAAATTATAACAGCTATCGCGTATAGTCAGTGGCGCCGCGCCCTATTGTTCACAGTGTGCAAAACACACGGGCGGCCAAAATTAGAGGCGGCCAAAATCCCAAAAATAGGGGTTTAGAAAAGGTCATATACTTTACGGCAGGGAATAAGTAGTAGAAATTTAAGAAATTGTATTAAAAAACTGAAAAAAATCGGCTACAAGGGCGGCCAAATTAAACTTTGCACACGGGCGGAAGTACCCCTAGCGGCGGCCCTGCGTATAGTAGTACCGATTCCGTTCTGAGACCGAAGGCCGAACAACAATATCAAAAGTAGGTCTGTTTGTTATGTTACTCCGAACTACTTCGAGTAAATTAGTGTAAAATATTGCGAAAATAGATGTAAAAAGTGAGTTGGTGATTTTACACCAATCAATTTGTAGTTAGTGTAGTTCGCGTTAAGCGTCGTTCACAATGAAGTGGGGTCTTGCCTTGCTTCCGTAGAACATTGGCAAGCGCCAATTAGATTAAAGTATTTTCTTCTACTTATCCTTTTCTATGACTAAAAAATTGTTCATTGTGATTGGCTCTTGCTAGCTTTCTACCGAAGTAAGGCAAGACCACACTTCATTGTGAACGCCGCTTTACACTAGGACTATTATACCAAACCAAGCTAGTATGTAAACGTCACAATCCTGATAGACTCAACAAGAGACACAAAATCGTTTAATTAATTGTTATAATAATAATTCAGAATATTTTAAATTGTAACTAATTTTTAATATGTTACGAATTTTGTTGACTTAATTTATGTCGGCAACTCCTACATTTTTAAATTGTACAAATTCACCGGCGTGTTTAATTAGTTTGATTATAGTCAATATAATCAGTTTGATATTCAACAACAATAATTAACCAATTACAGCAAATATCATTACTATATTCATTATTGGGATTAATGGCTTTCCTTTCCATATTATGGTCGTATATTGAAAATGAATCTTTTTTATTTATCGTGTGAACAATTATGAGCTTAACTCAACTGATTTAATTTAGGGATTTACCTGGCAATTGGGAGTTAAGATTTTGTGTTAAACTTCTTGCTTTATGTGTTTCTATAGAGATAATATTTTGGACTCGTTAGTTGCTTGGGATTTTGATTCTAGTAATCGATAATACTAGTTGTTTCATTTATTCCATTAACAGTGCAAAAAAACCTTGTTTGTTGTATGAAAATCTCTATATTTTGATCACAAATAAAGAATATTCCTAATTCATCAAAATTTATACTGTCCTCTACAAATTCCACCCACAAATAATTTAAAATATTTCAAAAGGATTCAACTTAAAATTCAAAAACAATCCTTATTTTATAAAATCGAGGATTGCGATTTGCAAAAATTTAGATGATCTTTGTTGATAAAAAATTAGCTCAGATTCGATGTTGCAAATAAAACATTCGATATTTAGTTTATCAAAAGAAAATTAATCTTTAATAGATTGGAATTACCCGTATCTAGAAACATTTAATCTTAAAAGTTTACACTTCCAAAATCGTGGCTAGAAAGCCAGAAACACAAATTTTATCAAATATCACGAATTTGAATTCGTTAAGAGTTAGTGAATAAGGGTGCTAATATTAATTATTTCAAACGTTCTAAGGTTCGTTTCAATAAAAATGTATCGTTACGCCACTGGAATATTTAATGTTACGTTGCACTTCCGACGCACTTGTGGTGGTTTACAATATTATAATTCACATAATTAACAATAGAAACATTTTAACCAATTAAAACCTTGTTCCTTCGATACTTGAACTTTACTTTTTCAAAATTTTAAGAAGACAAAAATTTAAAGTTTTATTTGAATTTGAATTAAATCTTGATTGTTTCGAGCCATTTTTGAAATACGACAATAATTGAATAAAATATTTCATATTGATGAAATTGTCCAACTATAAATCTTTTTTAATGATATCACTATTATAATTTGGAACTACACACATGATAGTTTGACGTGCAGAAATTCCTCAATATGCGCGGTTTCCAATTAACTCCATTGGTCAAATTGGCCAATATTGACACTATGCTTAGTGTCCATTTAAAAAAAATTTAGTCAATTTCCAATTTTGGTCGGCTGTCACGTGATCACTAATAGAGTCAATTGACCGGTTCCACAATAGGACCATTAAGTTTTTACCACCAAAATTTCGATTCAACTGCAGAAGTTTCATAACTTTAAGTTTTTTTTTTAATTTTCGTATTTCAAGTGGGAGTAGGTACTAGGTAACATATGTATTTGTTGCAATGATAACAGTATTTTACATAAAAATGAATTTATAGTACGGTAAATCCCCTTTAATTGTCAGGTGTGTCATTTTATTTACAAAACATGTAATTTTATTATTCTGTTCGTGAAGAAAGACGCATTTTATTAGGTAAGGATATAAATTAATTTATTAGTAATTTAATATTTACGTAGGTGTTAAACAATTTTTACAACCTGTAAAATAATAAAAAGCTGTAATTTTTTTTGGAATATGCAAGGTAACCCCACATAGTTTCATCATTTCTACGAAGGTTCACAGTGCGCAGTTTCAGTTTTGCTAAAACATAACCACCGCGAATGCTGATGGATTCCCGCTCAAAGATCTTGTTCATCAAATTTGGCTTCTGGTAGAAATTTTATTTATTAAATTTGAATTTATTCTAATGACAAATTATGACTTCTTTAACAGTTCAAGGTATGCTATCTTCGAGGTGCTAATGGTACTAATAGTAGGTACCTAATACTTTGAATTATGAATTAAATTGTTGTTAATATTTAACTAAAACATTTAAAAAAATAAATTGAATTTGATGTCCACCTTTCGATAATTTTCTAAATTCCTAAAAAATATGTAACATACCAATTGATGGTACGTAGTTAATTAACATTTTTTCTTGTACATTAAAAATTTTGAAGATAGATAAATTTGTGGTAGGTAACCAAATTTAAAGTTTATATTAATTGATACATAAATATCTTATGTATTGAATGGGTTGTATACAATATTGAGTGACGCACTTAAAAGGAATGTGTCAGAAGCACTTCCTTGTTATCACCTGTGGGCTCATCGGTCGCCGGCTGGTCGGCCGGGTATAGTGGCTTAACCAAAGAAGAAAAAACAATTAGCCAAGTCATAGCCACCTGATAATATACCTCGCTCCATTAATCGACCATAAAATAAGAACATGTTTAAAAATCCATTTTTAAGAGACCACCAAATTTTATAAGAATCGAATACCACTTAAATTACATAATTACATTGGTCATTGTGCTGGTTTTATTACCGACATAATTTTTTTGTGACGATGATTAACTCGAGGAATCATATCGAAACCTAAGCCGTAAGTAGGTTTCGTGTCTATCCCAGCGTTGAAGTCTCCAGCCCGTTCGTTGCTCTTGATTTGTGTTTTACGATTTACGTCACGATTTTTTACACTTATAATTTAGTTTTTCGGTTATAAAATCGATCAAGTGCATATTCTTTTTTATGTAATTATTTAGATGAAATATTTGTTTTTGTTGTAGGAACACATTTTATTTAAAAAAGTCTGCAAACACGCACAAATTAAAATTTATCGCTCAAGTTTGCAAACACACTGAATTAAGCTAAACTGATTAAAAGTTAAACAGGTTTTAGTAATTTCATACATGTCAGTTTAATTTAGTTACGTTACAACAAAAAGTTCTATTCGTAATGGTATAATTGCATAAGCAGCTGCTTTCACCTTAAAAACTAATTTGTTTTCGCACAAAAATGTATCTTCCAACTTTGTACGCGATAAATTAAATTAAAATGAAATTTATTTCACAAAATAACTTTCCATTAATTAGTTTACTTTAAACCTTAATTAAACACGATACTTTCTTTATGAAACTTAAACGACGTTTTTAACGGTAATTATTTATTATTTAATAATAATTGGAATTTCCATATGAAATGGAAATGGAGTGAGAGCCAAAGTAAGTAGCTACTAATTACACAATACAATAGACGCGTCATAAAGAACTAGCAAACGTTCGATTAATTTAATTAATTTTTGTTATTAAAATAAATCGTAAATTTAATTGCATTTATAGAGCCAACAATAGCAAGTTTCGATTTTTTATTGTATAATTAATAAATTAAATTAACAATAAATATTTATGTATAATATTATTCCATACGAAAGAAGTAATTTGTCGTTGTCGTTTTAATTACGTAAATTATTAAAAGATTGTCATAATCTGTCGCTTTTCATATCATTTAATATTATAAAGGGAATGCCACAATACAAAAGCAAGTAATTCCATAATTAATTAAAGACATGTTATCTTTCGTTTAAATTAACTTTAAGTTAATTTGCATTTCTAATGCCGCATGTAAATTAATTTGACGGGAAATAATGTAAATGAGTACCTGTGTATGATATGTAATTCAACATTTAAGCTTCAGGCTATAATAAACCAACTGTAACAAGCTTATAAAACGCATAGAAGTCGACGAAAATGAATTAAATTTAAATTAACTTCAAATAACTGCCGTATAAAAAATATTGCATCATTTTTATTTAATAACTTCAAATGACTGACATTGATGCCTTCACAAGGATAATTTCACTCACATTTACAGGGTGATTCGAATAGTGAAATACTTTTTCTACTTCTAATTTTGACAGTGGAAGGAAAGGGAGACTACGACTCAACCGCATGAAAAGTATAACTACCTCTAGGTTAAAAATTGAACCAACCATTATTATAATAAGCGGCAACTGTTGTAAATATCAAGCTTTTCTATCTTGTATTCTAAATTGTATTGCTGATGTACACCATGTAGTTTAAATTTAAATAAGCTATTAACATATTTGAATTTAATTAGATGTAACAAAAGTACATCATCATCATACCATTTTAATTGTTTTTTAGGCCCAAAATCTAATTTATCATATCGCGTTATAGATTATGATACGGTACAATTTGGAAACTTTTGTATATTAACTTTGCCAGAACTTGAAGTTATTATTGGTGAATGTAAAAAGAAAATTTGTTGCCGAAAAAGGATAGCAGTGGAGTCGAGCAACAATAAAATCTAATTGCATTAATTTTACTGAAAATTGTTCATTACATCCCCAATTGAAGTGAAACGGGACAAACCGTCAAAAATTTTAATTTTAGTTATTAATTTAAATCGGTTTAAGGTGGCCGATTTACATGTTATTTGGCCATAAGAAGAATCCCCCACTGCATTTCAATAATACTATCGCCAAAGCTACGAAAATTTTACAGGTTGTTCCTCAAAGCTTTCTCTGTAACATATTGTAATATGAAGTGAAAAAGACAATTATTAATGTAATAATTAAATAAATAAAGCGATGGCGCGTATTGCATTTATATTCTCATGATTTCGCGAAAAAATCTCTTGCGGAGCACTTTTTTGACCTTAAAAATCCTAGCACTTACAAATGCTGGTATTTAAAAATGAAAATTCTTAACATACAATAATTTAGGTAGACATACAACTGAAAATATTTTAAGGTTACATTTTCTTTCAAATTTTTATAATAGAGGTGGCATTTCCAACAATATTGAATTATCTTGAAAAATTTTACAGCAAGGATCTGATCCAATGTACCTACTGCAAAAGTTGTAGGTATATCCTACTATTTTTAAATTTTAATACATTATGCAGTATTAAATTCTTTATCTTCCTTTTTTGTGAATAATTATTGAAAAGTTTCTATGAGGCTGCTCGGTCTACGACCTCGCATAGATAAAATTCTCTCGAATCTGGTTGTAAAATTTAAGATGGTATAGTAAATAGACACAGACCAGCAGTCGAACGTAAATCATACATTAATAGACTAAGGAGCGCGAAACCGTGGTACTAATCCTGATTGCCTGATTAAAGAGCCGAAGATCGATCTGTGAACTGAAGGTAAAGAGGAACCACCTCATTAACATTTCCCTAGTAAAGCCTTTCTGGATTTAGCCAGGAAAATAGCTAGCACCAAAAGAAGAAGATAAGAAGAATTGAATTGTAGCTTTGCAAAATTACCACCCCCTGCACAAGATCTTCGACTTTGCTAGAAAGTCTTCAGCAACGTTACAAAGCTCACCGGCCTGCGGCCTTCTCACTTATAATTTATTTATCCATAGATTGATGATACTTTCTAAAATGTGATTTTATGTAACGAAATCATCTTTTCTTATTGTTCTTGAGAACTCCACCTATAATTTTCTTCCAAAATATTTCATATTTGATTCAAGAATATTTCAGTACTTTTAAGACCTATTCCATTTTCAAAAATATGTTAGGTGTTCCTACTACACCCCTCAAAAAGCTCATGTGAAATAGTAGTGAATGTTGAAATCAATCGGTGCCTAATTGATTCCTCGTTCTTCGAAGGGCACGTTAAGCCGGCGGTCCCCCTAAGTTGGCAAATTGCCACCGTTAACAAAAACCAGGGCTACAGGCACATCTGAATGCTAGCCTAAGCTGCTACCGGATGTAAAACAACTATAGTCCAAAAATTGATTTGCGTACTACTCACCAACCCGTCTGACCAGGGCCAGCGTGGTGAGTTATGGCCAAAATTTCTATTATTGGAGAGGCATATGGTCCACGAGTGGACTAAGGTAGGATGAAGAAGAAGAATTAATTCCACTTTGAATTTAAAATTAAACGAAGATTCTTATTCAAGCTGAGCATAATAATTAACCCTCTTGGGTTATGGTAAATGGAAAAGATAATTAAGGTTTAAAGGTTAACTTTTAACAACACTTGCAGCGGTCATGTTAACCGAAGAATTAACAGTTGTTAATTATCTTTGGCATACGTTAATGTGGAACTACTTTATAACAAATTTTTGCCCCATAATAGATTCAACTGCAAGAGAAGGAAGAGGCGGATTGATCTGATGCCCATTACTATTTTATTCTTTAAACAATTTTCTGTATGTTTTTGCTGTTTCTACCACCCTTCACAGTTTTATGTTAAGAACTTTATCTCCAATCGTGAATCTAACATTCTTCTGAGATATTTTGTTATTTCTGCCTTCTGGTTCTATTTTTCTCTTGTATGTTCCATATTTAGTCTCCAATCTAGCTTGCTATTGTTGGCTTGGTGTACTTCACTATTTCTTTACATTCCATCTCATGTTTCATTATTCTTCTGTATTCTATCAAGTACCTATATTTCTTAACATTCTTTTTATCACGGTTTTCAACTTTTCTCCTTTAGGCACATTATTTTTTTAAATGATATCATGACGGATGGTTCCTAACAATGGATGGTTTATTTTGAATCAGTTTCTTCTTCATGAACTTCATACAATATGAGCACTGTATAAGACACATTTTCTCCTATGTTCTGGTGTTTGAAGTTTTGTCATTCGTATTGGGGATGTAGGTACTGTTTGACAAGACCTCCGAACTGAAGTATGTACTATAAGAAGATTTAAACACTTCCATGGTTTGCGAGGGTCATCGTCAGAATCATAAAGTTAACCACCAAGTTATAGACCGTCCCAAATTTTAAATGAAATAACTGGAATAGATAACTTCAAAAATACCATGCCAATATCTTTAATTGAACATTAGAATATGGTTATACCTACCTAGAGCCGGTGTTTAACCTCCAGTTAACAATCCGACTAAGGAGCATTGGAATGCTTTACTAGCTGCTTGTAAAAACATTTTTTTGAAAAATTAAAAGCAATAGATAAATATTTAAATGTGAAACTATTTTGACCAACGATTTCTGAATAAAGTAAAAATATGTTGCAAAACAAGAATGGTTGAAAACCACATAGATTTAATCGAACTCAACCAACACTTCTGAATTGGATTTGTAAACTTATTATAGTAAAAATAACAAAGCAACGAAAAATTATTTCATCTCCTAAAGATATTTTTGCATTTTTTTTGAAGCAATGTATAGGTTATTTATTAACCTTCTTTAAAGAAAAGATTTCTATAAACTCGAAATTAAATTAGTTCCATTTTGCAAAATTGTAAAACATCAGAAGACGGTAAAATATCAACAAACGAAATTGTTTAATCCATTTTTTAAGGTAAACATGTTTACTATAAAATGGAATGCATTTAATTACACGAAAGACATAAGGACTACCGTAATTTGTTCATCCGTAATTAATAAAAGTTGAAAAATCAGATGTACAAATTCGAGGAACATTAAAGAATGCCATAATCCATTAAATCTTTTCGAGTTTCGTATTCACAATTAAGATTCAAGTTTACTCACTCTTTTTGCCTAGGAGTGCTTTTTAAAAACAGAGATAGATATTAAGAAGCCAAGTTAAAGAAATTCTCTTGTCCGTCCACCTCTGATAAAGGCTCCATTAGTCAGCGCCAACACAGATAGCCTAAGTGCACATATCAAACAAACTAAGCTTCGTAATATAATATCGCGACAATGCGGCGCACTCTTTTTCGTTTTTACGAGTTAATACATTTTAGACAGTTCTTATATTGGAATTCCTAAAACCTACGTTTGTGCAACAAATAAATATTTTGAAAAAAAATTTCTATTAATAAAAATAATAACACAACGTCCTTTTTATATTATTACAAAAATTCCAAACAAGATAAAAGAAGCTAATATTACTTTCTGTAATTAAGATAATCTGTCTTCTGTCGTGACTTGATTCCATGTTAAATAGAAGAAAAACATAATATAAAAGTTATAGCGTAATAGACGCCGGTAAATTTGAAATTGTCGACACGTAGAGCAATAAATGGATTTTGCATAATAATTATTGTACAAGTTATAAAATGGTTAATCAAAAAAATTATAGCCGAAAGCGGTTCATATAAAAATTCTGGTGTTATCTAGCCAACATTTTTCCTTATCTAGTATTAGGCGTCTTCTCTTAGGCGACCTATTAATTAGCCATATCATTACGATGGTTAACAAAAATGTAAATAAAATAAATCAATTAACTATAATTCTTAATTAATTTAATTATATTTAATTACTATCAGTAATTTAAGTTAACGATTGCTTTCTATACGGGAAAAGTTTTTCTTCATAGTTTTTTTCGTGCGAATCAAGTAATGCGAATTTAAAATAATTAATAATGTGGTAGATACATTCTTGAAATTATTTAATTATTTGCATGAACCGATAATTACCAATATTAAAGACTATTTACGATACAATTAACGTAACAATAATAAAATCAAGAAATCTTGTAATTGCTATAGCAGCTACCATATAAGAAAACCTTAATAACCAAAATTTTTAATTTGTTATATTTGACATCTTAATTAATACTTAGCAGAATAGTAATATATTATTATTGTTATAATGAATATCATTAGTATTTTCACAAATTGTTTAAAATTGTATAGGGAGTATCATTAAGTAAACATATAAAATTTTGCAATTAATATTATATTTTGTGTGTATAATAATAATATAATACTATGTTTTAGAATCCATTAAAAAATAATATGTAAAACATTTGTTTTTCTAAATTAACTGTTTCATTTTTTTTATTTCATCATGCAAAATAAAATAAACATTAAAAAATTATCAACGATCATTACACTATTAGATTTTTGTAAAGTTAATGAGGAAAGACATGGATATTACAACATAATAGTTGATATTGAATCCCAAAACACCTGCTGTACTAATACCACAAAAAATATTAGTATTTAAAAATACTAATCGTACAGCGCAAGCGCTGTAAATTATGGATCTATATTAAAATAGTATAATAATTGATTCTAAGAATTGAGGTTGCACTGTATTAATATAGATGATCGACAACTTGTTAGTATAAAAAGTGAAAGTCCTATCTATCAATAATTTGCTGCTATTATTATCACACATTATTGGAACACGTAATTCATTCAATTTATGAGTGGAACAGAATGTTTGGTTATAAACATACAATAGCATAATAGCATAAATATACTTTTGTTAGAAAAAAACAAATATTTAAAGAGAATAAATATCTATGATGTTATAGACATAGATTTTCAAACTAAGAGATTTATTCTGATTTAGAAAATTATATCAAATTGTGCACCGTTTCGGAGTTATGGGCAAATTAAAATTTCAAGAGTTCATACATAGTATAGCAAGTAATTTTTTGTTTTTATTTTTAGTTGATGTCAGTTAGTATGCTATTCAGCAGAATTGATAAAAATCATAAATTGGCTGAAGTAATTTTGGATTATAGTATTGTATTGGGACTTTTATAAAAGTTAATATATTATGCAATTTTTATAGTATTTTATACTGAGTTCATTAAATCCATTTTTACAATTCCATATGGAAGATAATATATTGAATTGTGAACATTATATTTTATGCATTATTAATATTTGTATACCTATAGTAATAAAATATGGAAGATATAGTATACCATGTAATAGAGTCCATTTCCCTTACCAATGATACTACTCAGTTTGGTCAATAAAAGTTAAACGTCATCTTGTATATTTATCAATATATTTACTCATTAAGATTGGCCATAATTACTAATTAAGAGATGGTTGAAGCATAATGGTCACGCGAGTTGACTATAAACGACAATACCCGGTTCGAATCCGAGTGAAGTAAGAACTTTATTCTGGCCGTCTCTCTGGTCTTCCTCCTGGGTTGGGGGTTCTTCGTCGGGATGGTTCCCCGTCGTAGGTAAAAAATACAATGCCATGAAAACAATTTGATATTAAAAAATATCATAATGGTTAGCCAAGGCCCATCTCAGGGTTGTAGGGCTGCACGATAGATAGATTGGAAATTCTTAAACCTTTTGCATAATATGTAATGCTATAATATTATATTAAGGACCGTCGCTAGGGGTACTTCCGCCCGTGGTTGTGGTTGTGGTTGACCAAAGTTTCATTTGGTCGCTCCTGTAAAGTCCACTTTTTCGATGTTTCTAATAGAGTTTCATAAATATCTATTACTTTTTCCTTGCCGTAACGCGAATATCCTTTGTTTTTCCTGCAGTCTTACAGATTTACTCTTACTTTATTACGTCGTTTACATTACCGCATTTTGCTTCCCCATACATCTCTTCCCGTACATACCACTGCCTTAAACTGATTTTGGCCGCCTGTGTGTTTTGCACATTGTGCATACAATAGGGCGTGACGGCCCTGATTATATTGATGGTATAATTACAGTTACAATAAATTAGGTTCTGCCTAAAAAGTCTTCCGTTTTCCGTAATAATGTACCATAAAAACGTAATAAAAATTATATAATAAAAGCAGTTACAAATTTTTCCCTACTATTGTTGAAAGTAGTTAAAAACAAACTTAATTCGTTACTATGAAAACCTGGTAAGTACGTACTACTAGGAATCTTCTACTAGCGTGACACACACCAATTAACTAATATACCTACATCCGATTTCTTTATTAATTTGATTTGTATTCTAGGTTATGAACATTTTATGCTTGATTTTGATTTTCTGCCAAGTAATTCGGCCCCCTACATTATTTTAAAATATGATCAAAATATTTTGTTGTCATAGAAACTCGAAATATCATAATGGAAATAGATTAAAATTTTCCTACTGAGAGGGATGGATTTCCAAAACGTTTTGCCATAGCAACAGCTTTTTACAAGCAATTAAAATTATTTAAGGCTCTCTGGATCTGTGTCGTATGGTTACTATAACCTAGCAATTGTTTGCTTAGTAAAAAAAAACAAATAGAATTTGACAGATAGTCTCCTAATTACCGATTGGTTAATTCAAAATTAGTTCGCATGTTTTCCGACACTTCCTCAATATGGCGCTATATTAAATTATATACTAGTACTAAAAGTAGATAATATTTTTATGTGCAACTTTTTAACCGTCGGATTGTAGATATAATAATAATTTGTAATTCGCGATGTGTTTAACAAATGTCGTGGTTCAGAATAACAAATATCGGTTTATCACCTGCGATTATTTATAGAGTACTTAATAAACTGGTACAAACGCCGACGATACCCACACACACACAATTAAATTCTATATTGTGAATAAATGCATAGTATAGTATAACTTATCTATTAATTATTATTATAGTTGTTTCAACTCAATTTATTCAAACTTGAACAAATAGTGACTAATTTAAAAACTAATTTTGATATAGGTAATAGTTTTGCTACCGCCGGAAATTAAACAAAACAGTTTAATTATATAATTTGGTTTGTGAATTGAAGTGAGCTTTTGACTTGTATTCTGAAACAATTTAAATGAATGTTTGAATTGAGTGACTGTCAGAAAATGCAAATAAATAAAAAGAATTAAAATTTTCTAAAAATGTTTCTAGTACCTAACGAATAAATAAATAAAAAAAAAAGAAAAATTATAAAATGTGATTAAGGACTACTTTAACAGGGGGTTAATAACTTTTTAATCGCACGTTAATTAAAAAGTAATCGATCGATTAATAATTATGTTAATTATAATTAATTACTACAAAAACTTACCCAGGGCCGTAAAAGTAAAGAAAAAGTCAAAAGTTCAAACAAAACAACAAAGCACAACGAACTAGTATAACTCTTGGTAGTGTGTCAATGCCTACAACTTGGAACCGACTGTTACCTGTTGTACACCTTTTACCTTACATTTTTCAACAAACTTTATATAGCCAATAAAAGCTTGCCGTACGACGAGCTGTGGGTTAGAACCCAATGAAAATTTAGAGGCGGGTATATCTGCTTGATTAAAATAATGGAAACTATAGATTATTATGGAAATGCTAATATGGTAGCTAATTGTTTTGTATACAGCTAAAAGTTTAATTATCCTGAATATCGATAATTAGATATAAATTTGTAAATTAAATTTTTTGCTTACCTTTAATATGTTGCGATCCATTACGGAGGAATAAATCTGTAATTTAACCAATTATTTTATATTAGAAAATTATTTTACAAAGAATTTTTATAATTATTTCTAGTATCTATGTATTAACTGTTTAATATTATTAGCTGATTTCGGTTATTGTATTTCTCAATATATTAAAAAAGTTATATAATAGAATTAAATATAATAAAATAAATGATTTTAGTACCTACTATATGAGTAGTATACTAAAATATAATAGACATAATATATAAATAGATTATTAAATTGTCCTTTATATGGGATTGAGAAAATAAGACAGAATAAATGGCAAGTAAAATCAAATTTTATGGTATATGCTTGTTCGGTATTAGCATCATAATACAATTGAAACATATAAATTTTTAACTCGTGATATTAGGTACCTAATATTAATTAAAATTTTAAAATTTAAATAGAAGAACTTAGCAAATTTTAATTAATTTGCATAATATTATGATATAGTATATCTATATGCCATATAGAATAGTTAGAATGACATACTAAATATATAGTATATTACTATACACCTGGCAGGACATATTAACCATACAGTACAAGTATAATAATTATTTACATAGATATTGTATTAAATTACATTATACTCGATTAATAATTTAGAAACAATCAAAAATACACAAAAAATTCAAACTCATTGTTAAATATTGTGTAGACAGGAAAAACACGACATAGGTACTAAGTACGACTAATAGAACAAAAAAATATATTTGTTAATGGAAGTTATATACGTGATATACTATAATTAAAATTTCATTAGAATATCCGGTTTTAAAATCCAACGATTTGTATTTTTTAGTTTACTCTATTAACCTATTATTCAAATAACCGCAACCGTTTGAAAATCCTTTATTGAATTTACATATTATATAGTACATGATGCAAACAAAAAACCTAGTAAGTTGCGTTTAAAAATGTATAATTGCTTTTAATGATGAAATTTAATTGATTAAATTTTCTCTAGATATTTAATATGATTTTTAAAATTCATGAGTGATTTTGTAAGAAACCGATTTATATTGTTATAAATAATATGGTATTTTATAATAATAGAAACTATATAAAGGTCATTAATTTTTTTCTGTTATACAACCATCAGTGTATTTATTTTACCGATTTTAATAACAGTAATCAATTAATCATCAACTAAGTTAATTTTTACATTTATTTATTATCCATTTATAATAATTACAATAGAATATTTTTTAGTAAAACAATTTTATAAATTGCGTTTTTATGGTTCAATTCTCCATTAACAAATACACTATTGAACTCTAACATTATTTAAAATATAGTACTTATTGTCATTTCAATGTCCATAATTTTTTAAACGAAATTTAACATAGTGATTGTAGGAAAACACGAAACTATACTGTGATGTGTATCGATGTATTATTACTCTAGATAATTTTTAATATTTTTCTACCGTTTTCATCATTAAAAGAAACGAAGAATAAAAATTTTTATTATACTTTTAATAGTTACAATAACCAAACAAGACAATTAGATCTAATTAGAATTTTAAATTACGTTTGAAAAACGCTATTCAAACAAATCGATTTAACTGTCTCGTTTTCTTGATTTTATAATCGAATTTGCTAGGGTAAACATAAATATACTTTGGCACGAAACGTATGAAAATCGTTCAGCAATCAACAAACACATAATTTGAAGAAATTTTGCAATTATTTCAGTGGAAATGGAAAATTTGTAGATTTTATAACGTTTTTGTGATGGCATATTTACAAATTGGGTTTTGCAAATTAAAAATACATTTTTTTTAAATAAACGAATTTGGGAACTTGACGAATTTCTTTAAAAAGAGCAACAAATCATGTACTTACATATCCAAGTTGGGTCCATTATTAAAAAAGGAAATTAGGTCCAATTGCCCTGCTGGTCGATGTCCTCTTTTAACACTACTTTTTAACTTAAGCCACTGATCCTTGACCAACAGGTGAAACTAATTTATTATAACTAGGTCGACCCTTTTTTCACTGTGATATTAGAGAAAAAAAATTACCGAATGGTAGGAATTTTCAAGTTATAGGTACAAAAAGATGAAAACCCTTTAAGGGTGATTTAAAGTGGATTATGTATATTTTGAGTTTGTAAAAAATTGCGATTAAATAAGGGAGAGTAGCAGATAAGCACGCTAGCACATAATACGAGCCACTACAGCTTAATAACCCATTATTATGTGTTTACATACGTTAATGAGTTGATGATTATTTATTTCAAAATCTCGTTAGATATAAATGTAATTTAAATGACCACTTTTACAATAATAATAATTTACAACAGTGCCAAAAATTTAAACAAACGAAGCCAAATTGCTAATTACTATTTTTATCATGTAATTATGCGTTGTGTTGCATAAAAGTTTCAAAAATTTATTTTTGTTGAAAAATTACATACAATTACCCTAATGATTTTATAAGTATTAATCCAATAGATTTCATAACTTTTTTATTTTTAATGTTAAATCATCATTAATTTTAATTTAAAGTTATATTTTGGTAGCACTTTTAAATTGTTTATTAAATTTGTTACAAGTTTCATATTATATCTTTTATGTAACCTTAAAGGAACTTCAAATTCCTTGTAAACAATAGCGAGGACCATAACAAATCGGGCTATTCTTCGCGTTTCTTTCAGCACATATTTTTTCCCTTTTACATAATCTTATAATGAATTGAAAAAAGGCGTAGTCATGCTAATGTTATTAGATTTTTAATTTTATAACTGCCATATTATATACGAAAGCTTTTTATGGCTTTACCAAATTATTTATTTACTTAAAGAAAATAATACTTTAGTAATCGTAGCATGAAATACTTTATAGTAATTGCCACGATTACAAAAGATAGGAGAACAAACATTAAAGATAAAAATTTAATTAAATGAATTCGTTGTGCAAAACAACAATGGTGCATGCAATTATATTTTAATTTTATATTATTGCGTGCTTTGTTTATATTCAAAATTTGGATTTTTACCTAATCTGAGAAGTAAGTACACATTTTGGACAATTATTCAAATGACAAAAGCGAAATTACGATTAAGAACGTAAAATTCAACGCGTAAGGTAGAACAATTTAATTTTTCTCACGTGCAGAACGTAAACAATTATTTTAACCAGTAATTTAAATGTGTAATTAGAAAAATACAAAGAAACTGTTGACAAAAACGTGAAAACGTTAACCTTGACTATTAAAATATAATCAAAATTAATTCAACTTTAATAAGACAATTATTTTTAAAGAAAAGCTTAATTTATTTATACTCTACGGTTATATGCAATTTTAAACGTTTTAGACGAGTAATTTAGGAAATCAAA
This sequence comes from Rhagonycha lutea, assembly GCA_958510855.1. Classification (NCBI taxonomy): domain Eukaryota; kingdom Metazoa; phylum Arthropoda; class Insecta; order Coleoptera; family Cantharidae; genus Rhagonycha; species Rhagonycha lutea. The sequence continues at coordinate 87,611,176 of OY294036.1, forward strand.
AAACAGGTTGAATTTTCCCATACTTCTTGTCATGATTAGCGACAAAAAGTAAAATGCATTAGATACTTAACAAATATACAATTAAGTATTTACCTCTTTTTAGTTCAGTTGGTCAAGCAATTACGAGAAAAAGGGAAACTCTTTCTTTAAAAAAATTTGAAAACTTCTTCGCTCATATTTTTCTGTAATATTTCAACGTGAGGAAAATCCTAAGTGCGTCTATAATGTTACGTTAGGTTCATTACCTATTAAGTATTATATATTGTCATATTTTTAAAACTGAAATTGAAATTGAGTTTAAGAACAGATAAAATTTTGCTTTTTATTTTTCTATTAAAATGATATTACTCTAGTTAAGGGTTGGCAATATCGATACAAATAAAGACCTGTGAATGAACAGGTGCACAAGGTTTTGAACAGTCAATCAACTCAATGGAGAGGGAGTAATTTAGAGTTTTTTTATTGTAAATAATGATGTACGATAGAGTTGGAAAATTCAAATTTTTAAATGTGTTGGAATTTAAATCACGAGAGGGCGTTAAAAAAGTGATAGTGTCGGAAAAAGTAACGACGAGTGGCCTCTTCCAATGGAGAGAGAGCAGAGCGGTGGGTTAGAAAAGCCGGCCACACAAATTTTAATAAAAGTGCTTAAAAATAAAGTTAAAATTGCTCGCAGTAGCAAACTTAATAGATCAGTGATTCAATGAAAATAGAATAAGTTTATGGAAGACTTCAATCAGGAAGCAACGAATTTTATGGGTTCAAATTTGAAACATTCAAATTAAATTGCTCGTTTTGTTGCAATAATTTTCGTATGGAAGAAACTTGCAAGTTTAAAGAAGTCAGGAGGAGTCATTTGAATTTATGGGGAAGCAGTCCCCAGCAAACACACCAGGAAGTTATCACTCAGCCTAGAAACACCGATAAGGTAAAATTTTAAAAATTTGTTAACTTAAATGCTACCAAGATAAGAACATTCACGTGACGCGCGCATATTTCAACACATCTGATAGAACATGGAACACTCAACGTGAAAACGTCGGTTTTGTTTGGTTAAACACATGATTTGAACATTGGAAAAGATATTTTTCAATAACTTCAATTTTAAAACTCGTACAGAAACTTTGTAATTATTAATTTTAAGATGTATTGCGCTCTTTATTTGGTTGATCCACAATTGTAGGGGAGAATTATTAAAATTAAATGTGTGGATTGTGGATTAATCAAGGAGTAAAATTGACTGGGTTAATTAATTATTTTTCAAAACTTAACAATGTTGTATCGATATGCCAGGTAGGCATCACGAAACTGTATCAGCGATTTATCTGTTTTTAAAAGTGAAATAAAAATTATTTTGATTAAAAGTTTTTCTAGAATATTTTTAAATCGAATAAGGTAGCCGGGCATATTAAATATACGACATAAAAATGGCTACCCAATTAGTGGGGCGAATTTGGTGCTAATAAATTAAGGGAGAAAATTATTTTGGGGGAAAAAGACGAGAGAATAGCGCCAAAACTGAACTCACTTTTACCCTGAGAATTAACGTAATTTAATTTAGTTTTATCAAAATGAGTGATATAGAAGATAATTTGGTAGGGGATGGAAGCCCGACATTTAACCCGGGAGAAAATTTTCAGAGTACTCGTATGGGTTCGGCACAGTGGGGTGCAGGAGTACAGGATAGTAAACTTGATTTACTATTACAACAAATGACAATAATGCAAACAAATCGCGTAGAAGATAAAAAAGAGGCGGAGAAGAATAGGTTAGATGATAAAAATGAGGCGGCAAAGAATAGGGTAGAAGATAAAAAAGAACTAACAGAAATGTTGGGAAAAATGTTTATGGATAAAATAAAGGAAGTGAAAGAGGATACGGAAAGGTTAAATAAATCGCAGGTTGAGGTCAGGACACACATGAATAATCTTGATTTAGCTATGCGGGAACTGAAGGAAGATAGTAAGGTTTCTGGATTGGGGGAGGGTCTATTTCTAGACTCCAATTTTCAAAATAAACTAGAAACACGTATCAGTGACGTGTTGGATAAAAATATTACCAACATGAAGAGTCTAGAAGGGGACCTCACCTCATTCGGAAATCCGGAGGCCAGTCAACTGGTTCAGGAAATTAGGGGAAACGATTATAAGAGAGAAGGAGAAATTAAAGAGATTAGGGAATGGATAAATGAAAGAGAAAATACTTTCATGCAAATAGGGGAAGAGAATATCGGAAAAGATCTTGAGTTAAAGAGGATGAAAGATATCATTGGGAAAATTGACGGTAGAGTAAAAGAGTTAACAAACAAAATACAATCAGGTGGGGTGTATAATAATAGTACGATTGAGTTTTCCACAGGACAAGACCAATCAATGTTAAAAAGTTTTGTGCAGGAATTGAACCTGAGTTTTAATTCGGATAAAATGAAAAAGTTTAAGGGGGATGGTCAATATAATCCAAAGTTGTTCCTAAAAAATATAAAAGCGGTAACAGATAAGATAAACGACGTAGATAAATTAAAAGCAACTTTGAGGAGTAGCCTCAGAGAGGATGCAGAATCATGGTTCGGGATAGTGGAAGACGATATTGAAAATTTTGAACAATTTAAAGAATTATTTTTAAAACAGTACTGGGGTGAAGTGGAACAACAAAGAGTGCGAACTAATCTCAATACTGGTAGATATAGGGGAATGATGGACCAGAGTTTGACAGGATATGCGATTAGAAAAATTAACGCTGCAAAACAGCTAGATCCGCCTATCAGTGAACGCGAGATCATAAATAGCTTGGCGCGACATTTTGAAGACAAAATCATGGAGCGCATTTTTGTTGAGGACGTAAGATACGTGGATCAACTACTTTCGTTATTAAAGAGATATGAAAATTTTGCAAAAGTAAAAAATGAAAAAAATTTACAAGATGGGTCATTCAGTCAATTCAGGGGTTATAACGAGGGAGAAAGGCCAAGACAGGGTCAAGGCTTTAACAGTTATTATACACGTAATGAGAGATATGAGAACGCATACCAAGGAAACTACCGCGGTCAGAATTATTCACGTGGGCAAAATAATAGTTTTCAGTATAGAAGGGATGGTCGTAATGGCCAAACAAGCAATGATTACGCGAGAGGTACAAACGGTTCTCGTGCATATAATGCGCAAGATAGTTATAGCGGGGCAAATAATGGGAACGCGAGAGCTGCCCAGACCAGCAGAGGTAGAGGCATGCATTATGGATCACAGGGTGGTACGCACAGGCAGCAAATTGCTGAGGGGAACCGCAATGCGACGGTGAACAACATTAACGTGATGAATGTCCCAGAGGTTGAAAACACCTTAACGGATGATCACACGGATTTTTAAGAGGCGACAGACCAAGCGAGATAAACTCATACCAACATCCGCGTGAGTTTATAAGGGAAGTACAGGGTACGGAAGAGGTAGAAGGAGGAGTCTTACCATTTATTTCCCTGGGTATTGATCAGTTTACGGTTAAAGCTTTAGTTGATACTGGGGCAGAGATTTCGTTGATCAGTTCTAATTTTGTAAATAAAAACTTTGATTATTTTGAAAGTTCAATAATGAAAACAACTCCAATTAATTTAGTGGCAGTTAATAGTAAAAAGTTTTCGAAAGTCAACAAGACGCTGTTGGCGAAGTTGAAAATAGGAGATATACAATTACAGGAGGGTATTATGATCATCGACGACATGAGGATTGAGTGCATACTAGGGGTAGAATTGCTGGAAAAATTCCAGATAAAAATAGATGTTCCTTTAAAATTGATTACCGTGGGGGGAAAGGAAATTCCATGGATGAGCGAGGGAGATTTAGGAAATAGGGTTAAAGTTAGTGAGGAAGTCACTACCGTAAATTTTGTTAGAGGGGATGAAGATCGGGAGGTAGAAGCGGTAGCTGGACCTTTAAACAATAGGGGAAACGATTGGAAGGAGATTCCTTTAAAATGTGCGGAATCAAAGTTAGGCACGGTTAGGGAACTATTAGAACGGTACAAATCCTTAGTAAATGAAGAGAACAGGGTAGCCAAGGGCTACGAGCACAAGCTTCAGATCGTTGATGAGAATGCGTTTAAGTGTAAGAATTATCCGATTCCACAAGCATATAGAGCTAAAGTTTGGAATGAGGTGGAAAAGATGCTGGAGCAAGGCATCATCGTGCAAGCGAGCACCTCGTATATTAACCCTTTGGTAATTGTGAAAAAAACGTCAGGGGAGATTAGGATTTGTCTAGACGCTCGAAACTTAAATGCTATTACAAAACCTCAATATGAATGTCCACAGGGAATTGAAAATTTACTGGGTAGGATTGGAGGTAAAAAGTTGTTTTCAAAATTGGACTTGAAAAGTAGTTTTTGGTTAATACCTTTGGAGAAGGAATCTCAAAAGTATACAGGGTTTAGTATAGACGGACACACATTTTATTTTAAAGTAGTTCCGTTTGGTCTGTCGACAAGCTCGAGTGCATTGGTTAAAAGCATGCAACAAATTTTGAAAAAGTTTGATGATTTTTGTGTTCACTATGTGGATGATATCCTGATATTCAGCAAAGATGAGGTGGATCATAGCGATCATCTCTCATTAATTTTAAAGGCATTAGATTTAGCTGGATTAAAGCTCAATGTGGAGAAGTGCGAATTTTTTCAAGTAAAAGTAAATTATCTGGGTCTACGAATTACGCCAAAATGCGTGGAAATAAATGAGGATAGGCTTCAAGAAATAAGGGAATATCCGAGGCCCACTAACCTTAGGACGCTGAGGGGGTTCCTAGGTGTACTTAATTATTATAAACGTTTCGTCCCAGGTTTTTCAGATAAAACTGTTCCTTTGATTGAATTACTAAAGAAAAATACAAAATGGTCTTGGAAGGAAAGACAAGAGGGGGCTTTTCAAGAGCTACGATTGATACTATTTAAGAATGTTAGTTTAATACACCCAGACTTCACGAAAGAATTTATTTTAAGAACGGATGCATCCAATTTTGCCGTATCAGCGGTACTCATTCAGATGTATGAGGAAATAGAGGTGCCTGTATGTTTTGCATCGCGAACGCTTCGAAAAAGTGAAGTAAACTATACGGTGAGTGAAAAGGAGATGTTGGCCATCGTTTTTGCATTGGGAAAGCTGAGGTTTTATTTGATTGGCCAAAGATTTATAATTGAGACAGATCACTCATCATTAACTTTTCTGATGTCTACAAAGTTTACTAATAATAGGATTTATAGATGGTCTCTGTTAATACAGGAATATGACTTTGTTATTAGACATATTCATGGGAAAAACAATGTTATAGCTGACGCGTTTAGTCGAAAAGATAACCATCATGAGATAAGTAAATTAAAGGAAATTTTAATTGCGATGAACGAAATGAAATTGACTGTGAAACCGTATACATTGGATTGTATAATCGAGGCACAATTGGATGACGCAATTGTAAAGATTATTAATTTAGTCCACTACAACGAAGGGGCATATAAAGCGTATAAAGTAAAAAACAAAATTTTGTTGAAAGAGATACGGGGACAAGAGCTCTATGTGATTAACCATGAATTAGGTAAAAAGATCATTCTCGATATTCATCTCAGATATTGCCATATCGGGATAGAAAAAACATGGCTGATACTGAGAGAAAATTATTATTGTCGGAAGGATAGGAACTTAGTTAAAAGGGTTATTAATGACTGTAAGTTGTGTTTAATAGGGAAGTACAAAAATTTCCATAATAAAAACTCTGTTCAAAATATCAAGGTAGATAATCCGGGTGATTTGATTGCGATTGATTACATAGGGAATTTGATTGAGAGTGAAGGGAACAAAAACATATTAGTAATCATGGACATTTTTAGCAAATATGTAAAACTTTATCCGACCAGGGCGTGCACAACAGATATCACGATAAATCTGTTGGAAGATTACTGCAGGACAGTAATAAAACCGAAAAAGATCTTAGCCGATAACGCTACCTATTTTAATAATCAACGATTTAGAACTCACTGGATTGAACTGGGTATAGAAGTTGGGTTTTGTTCAATTAGACATCCGGCTGGCAATCCAAGTGAGCGGTATGTCCAAGAGACGATAAAATTTTTAAGATTGTTGACTTACGACAATAATCTATCATGGTTTGATAAAGTAGATCAAGTGGAGGCTTTTATAAACGAAACTCCTAGTACCGTTACTGGCATATCGCCAATATTAATTTTAAAAGGTTTATTACCTAATAGGCCCTGGTTAGTTAATCCTGAAAGTATCAACTTGAATCAATTGTTGAGACAGGCGAAAGAAAAGTTAGAGAGGTACCGAAATAACTATCTAAATAAAATAAATGCGAAAATAAAAAAGAAAATAAAATTTAAGGTAGGGGATCTCGTTATAGTGAGGAGTCTCCGAGTAGGGAAACGATCGGTGAACCAGTGTGCAAAACTTTTGCTACCGTACGAAGGTCCTTATCGAATTCATCGAAGGGTGGCCGAAAATACATACGAACTCATTAACCCAGTAAATGAAGTAATAAGGGGAAGGTTTCACCTGTCGGATTTGTATCTGTATGAGGGAAAACCATGATGATAAGCTGGATAACTTAGGAGGTTCAATCAAGTTTTAGAATTAAGAGGAATTTGCTTTTAAAAAAAATTATTTGCTGTAAAAATTTTCTTTTGTACATAAAGTGATGATGGTTACTTGGTGAAAGAGATAAGTAGGATTAATAATTAGAAATGAGTTCGGAATTATTTCCACCAATTAAAAGGAAAGATTGAATAGATATTGAAAATTAAGATGTCAATAATCAAATTTTAGAATTTTTAATTTTTGAATTAAGGGTAGTATTGTTTTTTTTGTTGATTGCGATTTCTCTTGTAAATTAGATTGTGGGTAAATCGGTAATTTAGATTTGTTTAATTTAATTTAGTTTTGTCAAATTATGTTGGAAGGTTGTAAATTTGATCATTTGATATTGGGGGAATTTTGAATGGGTGTGAGAGTTTTGCTGTTTTAAAACGAAAACCACGAGCTAAACACAGCTTAGCAGCTGGAATCCCATGTTAAGAAGCTTACGTCATCCGGACGAATAGATAAGCTCCAGTTGCAATTCAGGGGGATGATTGCATCCATTTAGAATTGGGAAAAATTTGAATAGAAATTTGAAGGGTTGTAAATAAGTTAATGTAGTTCATAAGTAGAGTAAGTTGAAATAATTCAAAAATTTTGAGAAGTTTCCGAGTGAAACAGTGAAGGGATGATTCACACTAGTTAATAGAAGTTTGGATTGAGTTTATAAGCATGGGAAATATCGGTTGAAGAAAGATGGTTTGAGTTAAAAATATTTTGGGAAAATCGTGGTCCAAAAATGTGACATTTTTGAACCCCAACTTTGAAGGGATTTGTCATATTTTTAAAACTGAAATTGAAATTGAGTTTAAGAACAGATAAAATTTTGCTTTTTATTTTTCTATTAAAATGATATTACTCTAGTTAAGGGTTGGCAATATCGATACAAATAAAGACCTGTGAATGAACAGGTGCACAAGGTTTTGAACAGTCAATCAACTCAATGGAGAGGGAGTAATTTAGAGTTTTTTTATTGTAAATAATGATGTACGATAGAGTTGGAAAATTCAAATTTTTAAATGTGTTGGAATTTAAATCACGAGAGGGCGTTAAAAAAGTGATAGTGTCGGAAAAAGTAACGACGAGTGGCCTCTTCCAATGGAGAGAGAGCAGAGCGGTGGGTTAGAAAAGCCGGCCACACAAATTTTAATAAAAGTGCTTAAAAATAAAGTTAAAATTGCTCGCAGTAGCAAACTTAATAGATCAGTGATTCAATGAAAATAGAATAAGTTTATGGAAGACTTCAATCAGGAAGCAACGAATTTTATGGGTTCAAATTTGAAACATTCAAATTAAATTGCTCGTTTTGTTGCAATAATTTTCGTATGGAAGAAACTTGCAAGTTTAAAGAAGTCAGGAGGAGTCATTTGAATTTATGGGGAAGCAGTCCCCAGCAAACACACCAGGAAGTTATCACTCAGCCTAGAAACACCGATAAGGTAAAATTTTAAAAATTTGTTAACTTAAATGCTACCAAGATAAGAACATTCACGTGACGCGCGCATATTTCAACACATCTGATAGAACATGGAACACTCAACGTGAAAACGTCGGTTTTGTTTGGTTAAACACATGATTTGAACATTGGAAAAGATATTTTTCAATAACTTCAATTTTAAAACTCGTACAGAAACTTTGTAATTATTAATTTTAAGATGTATTGCGCTCTTTATTTGGTTGATCCACAATTGTAGGGGAGAATTATTAAAATTAAATGTGTGGATTGTGGATTAATCAAGGAGTAAAATTGACTGGGTTAATTAATTATTTTTCAAAACTTAACAATGTTGTATCGATATGCCAGGTAGGCATCACGAAACTGTATCAGCGATTTATCTGTTTTTAAAAGTGAAATAAAAATTATTTTGATTAAAAGTTTTTCTAGAATATTTTTAAATCGAATAAGGTAGCCGGGCATATTAAATATACGACATAATTTTTTATGTCGTATATTTAATATGCCCGGCTACCTTATTCGATTTAAAAATATTCTAGAAAAAACTTTTAATCAAAATAATTTTTATTTCACTTTTAAAAACAGATAAATCGCTGATACAGTTTCGTGATGCCTACCTGGCATATCGATACAACATTGTTAAGTTTTGAAAAATAATTAATTAACCCAGTCAATTTTACTCCTTGATTAATCCACAATCCACACATTTAATTTTAATAATTCTCCCCTACAATTGTGGATCAACCAAATAAAGAGCGCAATACATCTTAAAATTAATAATTACAAAGTTTCTGTACGAGTTTTAAAATTGAAGTTATTGAAAAATATCTTTTCCAATGTTCAAATCATGTGTTTAACCAAACAAAACCGACGTTTTCACGTTGAGTGTTCCATGTTCTATCAGATGTGTTGAAATATGCGCGCGTCACGTGAATGTTCTTATCTTGGTAGCATTTAAGTTAACAAATTTTTAAAATTTTACCTTATCGGTGTTTCTAGGCTGAGTGATAACTTCCTGGTGTGTTTGCTGGGGACTGCTTCCCCATAAATTCAAATGACTCCTCCTGACTTCTTTAAACTTGCAAGTTTCTTCCATACGAAAATTATTGCAACAAAACGAGCAATTTAATTTGAATGTTTCAAATTTGAACCCATAAAATTCGTTGCTTCCTGATTGAAGTCTTCCATAAACTTATTCTATTTTCATTGAATCACTGATCTATTAAGTTTGCTACTGCGAGCAATTTTAACTTTATTTTTAAGCACTTTTATTAAAATTTGTGTGGCCGGCTTTTCTAACCCACCGCTCTGCTCTACTCTCCATTGGAAGAGGCCACTCGTCGTTACTTTTTCCGACACTATCACTTTTTTAACGCCCTCTCGTGATTTAAATTCCAACACATTTAAAAATTTGAATTTTCCAACTCTATCGTACATCATTATTTACAATAAAAAAACTCTAAATTACTCCCTCTCCATTGAGTTGATTGACTGTTCAAAACCTTGTGCACCTGTTCATTCACAGGTCTTTATTTGTATCGATATTGCCAACCCTTAACTAGAGTAATATCATTTTAATAGAAAAATAAAAAGCAAAATTTTATCTGTTCTTAAACTCAATTTCAATTTCAGTTTTAAAAATATGACAAATCCCTTCAAAGTTGGGGTTCAAAAATGTCACATTTTTGGACCACGATTTTCCCAAAATATTTTTAACTCAAACCATCTTTCTTCAACCGATATTTCCCATGCTTATAAACTCAATCCAAACTTCTATTAACTAGTGTGAATCATCCCTTCACTGTTTCACTCGGAAACTTCTCAAAATTTTTGAATTATTTCAACTTACTCTACTTATGAACTACATTAACTTATTTACAACCCTTCAAATTTCTATTCAAATTTTTCCCAATTCTAAATGGATGCAATCATCCCCCTGAATTGCAACTGGAGCTTATCTATTCGTCCGGATGACGTAAGCTTCTTAACATGGGATTCCAGCTGCTAAGCTGTGTTTAGCTCGCGGTTTTCGTTTTAAAACAGCAAAACTCTCACACCCATTCAAAATTCCTCTAAGATCACCTTATCAAATTTACAACCTTCCAATCAAATCAAAAATATCCAATTTAAAATCAACTCTTTAAATCAAAATTATCCCTTCCAAACTCAATCATCCCTTCAATGTTCAATCTAAACTTTCTCAAAATTTCTAAATTTATCCTAGCTCTACTTTTATTAATCATCCCTCTTAATATCACATTGAATACTTGTCACCAAATTGACCTTTCCTAAATTCTTATATCGCACCAAATTATCTTAATTTCAAATTTTTATCTTCAGTGATTCGATAAACTCTTCTTAAAATATTCGCAAATCTTTTTATTTTCAAATATTTTTCAATAATTTTTCAAAATTTTTTTTTTCGTCTGTGGACTGGACCCTTAATTAATCTTCATCATTTTGTACCAACAATTTCATTTTTCTTATATAAAATTTTTATAAACACCTTTTAATTTAAATTCTTCACTGCTATTCAAATATTTTTATAATTTTCCAAATTACTTTAAAATTTTTTAATTCTTATCTAATTCATTTCATCAATTCAATTCATCATCAACACACTACCCTTTATCCATGATAGCAAATTCCTTTACCATCTCTTCCCTTACTTTTTCATTTTAATTCAACTTCATTTTTTTAAATTTTCTTAATAATTCTTCAATCTTCAATTTTGTCACAGTGACAAATCATTTCAAAAGTGCCATTCAACTTCAAATAATTCTATACTTTTTGTATAGTACAATTCAATTTTATCCAATTAGTCCATATTTAATTCTGTTATACGAAAAAACTCATTTATTTTTAATTACTTTACTAAATTTTTTTAATTATTAATTTGCTTCCGTTTAAAAGATTATTGTTTATCGCGTTATTTTAAATTTCACTGCTATTAAATTATTTATTTAATCTTCATTCAAATTTTCATGTGCGTAGCTTTAATTTTTTTGTTTTTATTAATTGTTCAATGTTTTGTTAAGTCACTAGTGACGTTTCTGCATTTCACTAGTTTTAGGGGATGATTATTTTATCAAATTTACAATTTCTTATTTTTATTATTTACACTATTAATTGTTCATCAAATTTACACACTTTTCTTCTCATTTCAATTTCAGTGCAGTCGGCATCAAATCTTCAATTTTCCAATTTTGTTAATTTATTGGGGTGGTTTTTCTCCCTCTATCTTCCATCTCTCGCGACGGTAACCCCATTTAAATAGGATGGATACCCCTATTTGGAAAACTACCCTCGTCTTTATCCCATTAATTTTACAAATTTTCTTCTTTGTAAAATTTAATATTTTGTTTTTAAAATCCTTCTGTCTTATATCAAAAAACCCTTCTAACTTTTCTGACTGTATTTCTTCTTCGTGATCCAGATCCTCATTCTTCCAACTTGTCGATTTGGATACTTCCTCCTTGTTGAAACATCCCTCCAATTTCTTGATTTCACATTTTATTTTATTATGTTTTACTTTGCAACTTTTTTCAATTAATTTTAATCTTAATTTTCTTCTTCTCTGAATTTCTTTCCATTTCCTCCTTCTCATTTGCTTCCTTGTATACACCAGGACTTTTTTCTTAGTGTTGCCTGTATGGCACACTACTTCATTTCCAACAATTACCTCTTCTACTTCCTTAATTACAATATTTTCAATAAGGACTTTCTCAATTTTATTCGCTTCCACGGTTGTCTCGTTAATTTTTCTCATTTGGTTTGTAATTGCAACTTGTGAGATAACCAGTTTGGATGTCTCAACTTTAATTTCTTTAAGCTCCGTTCTTAACCCTTCACTAAATTTATGGTTATCCTCTTTCACTTCCTTTATTTTATCCATAAACATTTTTTTTAACGTTTCTGTTAGTTCTTTTTTATATTCTAACCTATTCTTTTCCGCCTCATTTTTATCATCTAACCTATTCTTTTCCGCCTCTTTTTTATCTTCTATCCTATTCTTTTGCATTATTGCCATTTTTTGTAATAATAAATCAAGTTTACTATCTTGTACTCCTGCACTCCACTGTGCCGAACCCATACGAGTACTCTGAAAATTTTCTCCCGGGTTAAATGTCGGGCTTCCATCCCCTACCAAATTATCCTCTATATCACTCATTTTGATAAAACTAAATTAAATTAACTCTCAGGGTAAAAGTGAGTTCAGTTTTGGTGCTATTTTTTTGTCTTTTTCCCCCAAAATAATTTTCTCCCTTAATTTATTAGCACCAAATTCGCCCCACGTTGGGCGCCATTTTTTATGTCGTATATTTAATATGCCCGGCTACCTTATTCGATTTAAAAATATTCTAGAAAAAACTTTTAATCAAAATAATTTTTATTTCACTTTTAAAAACAGATAAATCGCTGATACAGTTTCGTGATGCCTACCTGGCATATCGATACAACATTGTTAAGTTTTGAAAAATAATTAATTAACCCAGTCAATTTTACTCCTTGATTAATCCACAATCCACACATTTAATTTTAATAATTCTCCCCTACAATTGTGGATCAACCAAATAAAGAGCGCAATACATCTTAAAATTAATAATTACAAAGTTTCTGTACGAGTTTCTGTACGAGAGAGATTTACATTGCCGCAAATAAAAAATTAATTATATGGAGACGATTGTTATTTACAAACTTAATGTCACTAACGTAGATAATAAATAAATAAACATAATATATTGCTTGGATATATAATAAAATAAGTAATATACTTCACTAACGAGAATTAGAAATAAAAAAAAGCAGATAAATATAATAATAAAATTAGATAATAACCCAATACTTATAGACATATACGACTAATGTACAATAAACACAAATTTATTTCTATAATTTTTTCAATCGATTATTATTGAACAGTAACAGTCGTACATAATGATTATAATAGAAAACTTATTATATACGTCTCAATATCATGGTCATTTATTTGTTATTAGGTTAGGGGGTATAGATGTGATCTGTTGAGATTTTATCTTGAGAACTAACACGACAAATGCTCGTTTTGATATTAAATTTTTTTCGAAATAGGGAATTATAAAACTTAAAGCTTCGTCGATTTTTACCTTCGTTTCGAGATCATTAATTTTATTCAATCGGTACGTCTGTCTATTTTAAAATAATCGTAAATATTAAAAATTTTGCTCAACCTAAATTACAACAAATAAACTGATACCATCGGGTTTCATTTCGCTAATTATTATAAACAATGATAGTTAACGCGATACATGGTCATTACGAATATTTATTAATAATATATAGGTTAATTATGTAAAATTGTAAAATGTAATTTATCATCTTTTGAAAATTGTTTTTAAATAGCCATGTTATTAATTTAAAAAAATAGATTTGATTAATGATTTAAAAAATCATTTTGTTAATTTTTTTTAGCTTTGTTCAACCCTCGTTTGTGTATCGACAGTTAAGCTAATCACTTGATAGCCTAACTATACACCAAATATTATATCAATTTTTATAGCTAATGATTTAATAATCGCCCACATAAACCAATCAGCCTGATGTGCAACTAATGTTGTGATTTAACTTGTTGATAATATAATAATAATCAAACAAAATGGACATTTATCTTTTATATGATTATAATGTTTCAAACATACATATTTTATTTGTTTAAGCTATAATTATGATTAATTTTTGCTTTTTATTGATAAAATAACTAGTACATTATGTACATACAAAATTAGATTAGTATTGTAAGCATTCTTTTATTAATTTGTTCAACTATTATAACTGACACTGTCGAACAGATATTTTTAGAAAAGAACTTTTTAAAAATTGATTAATCTGAAAATCAATTAAAAATACTATAGTCTGTTTATTTCTTCTTCACTTTTCGTGTTAGAAAAGTGAAAATATGTGAAATAAATGGCACCTAAAATAATTTAAAAATTTTTAAAGAATTTATTCTACTACATAGCATTTCTTACAGGCATACATCAGGTATACAGTTATGATCCTAAACATATTATTGAAAACTATTCCTTATTACGTAACAAATTGTGATTGTGATGATTCAAGGAATCACCATTTTTGTTAACAATTGGAGTTCAAAAACCTAACTGCTAAATCAAAAATCTAAATTTAAATTTAGAGTCCTTGAAGTCCCATGAGTTTATTTAGTCATTAGGAGTTAACCAAATTTTATATTTAGCACTTTTATAATGAGACAGAGCTGATTAGATTTTAGTTAAAATCATATTTAACAATAATCTTTCATTAATTTTATCTCAATTATTATAATTAATCATTGAAAAATGTTGAATTACCTTCAACCGAAGGTATTAAATTTAAATTTCCCGCAAAAATTCTAAGTTTCTATAGGCTATATATTCAGCAAATAACAGTTGCGCACAGTACGGCGGATGTAGACACTTTTTCACATTAAATATCAGTCCATATTTTTTTTTAAAGATCTATGGTACTATAGCTTTAATAAAGGACAACAGAAATTAAATCATTTTCGGTTTACTGACGATAGAAGAGTAATAATAGCTTAATCATTCGAATGAACCTACAAAGGATAAAATAGTAGTAAAAATAAATATAACTATTAAAGAAACTGCTTTTACATCCTAAAAAAAATAAAATCAACTCTAGGAATTGTTCAGCATATTAATATTATGTCAGTCATGGCCAAATTGGACATGATTCAAAGAGCCATGAAAAGATATAATGCTACATGTCTAACGTGACCAGACGTCCCGTTGAACGGGACCGTCCCTTTTTTTGATTACCTGTCCCGGTGTCCCGACAATGAACTCCGGGACGCAAAGTTGTCCCGTTTTGGGAAAATTGTCCCATCTGGAGCAGTGGACTTGCTTTCTTACCAAAGAAATGGAGATATTTTATTGGGCAGATTTAAAAAAGTACCCGCACGGGAAGACGTTCAAAAATCTCTGGATGTATTAATTGTAAAGAAATATATTGACTGTAATAAAGATACAGAAGTTTTTGACGAATTTTCATTACTTTCTAACTATTACTTCACATTGCAAAAAGTAACCGAATGGAATAATCTAAATGTTTCCACAGAAACTCGTTAGGTTGAAGTATTCAAACACTTTCACACCAACAATCTTCAGCATGAAAACTTTTGGATTTTAATTGAATATATTATTTTATAACTTAAAAAAAGTGTCTTTTGCCAATTTACTGATGAGTGGGAACTGGGGGGGGGGGGCTTTTTGAGTCAAAAAATAAATGGTCACGTTATACATGTCACATTCAAGAATAAAGCTTTGCGCCCACTTAGGCGACGCGACACCACGCTACGCGACGAGACATCGCTTCAATCATCCGAGGGGCATTCAAGCGACATTACAACACAAATGAATCGTCTTCGTGATCGATCCGGATTATCAGGATATATCCCGTTCAAAAAAAACGTAGGGATGGCACTACCTGATGATTTGATTAAAATTTTTGCAAAATGTAGCATATTTACACGAAGCAACTGCTGACCACTGAACTAAACTAACAATGCATGTGAAAGCACACTGGAAATGGGCTCTCGATACAACGTACGCTAAAAAAATGAAAGATTGAATGCAATAATCCATCAGTAATGACTCTTCTTGTTAGGACAACGAGGAAGCCCACATTGCTCAAAAAAGAGAACATTGAAAACAAATGTAGAAGATCTAGGTTTAAAATTATATCAAAGAGTGCGAAAGATAAGCTAACTTTTAGATAATAATCTAAATAATTTCTGGAGTTAGGCCATCGTTTTTCAACTTTTTTGGTGTCGCGACTCCATAATGAGCTAAAACAATTTGAAAAAACTTACCACTCTCTCAGCAACAGAATGACTTTTTTGAACTTCATGATTAATAAGCCAATAAAATGGTATATATTTTCCTTATATCGGTTCGGCGACCGCCAGGTTGAAAAAATTGGACTTATTTATTTGAATTTTCATGTTTATTGTATTAAAAAATAACAAAGTATTTTCTTAGTGATAATATTTTGAAAAATGCCACTTAATATAAATAAAAATGTTATTATCTATCGTGGAGAATCCATAATTTTAACTTTAGTGCCATATGAGTAAACAGTTTTTCGCGGTTTTCTCAAAACTACTTTATGTGGACATGTCCAGTTTTGAATGAACATTTCTTTATATACGAGTATATTCGTATGAATTCATAGGTATATAATAATAATATTAGGTATGTAAACGTAATAGTTTTTTAATTACAGGATATACAATGAACATAAGAATATAGTAGAAAACTCTGCCTGTCGGTCTGTCTGTCTGTCTATCAATAGGTCTGTTTGTTTGCTTGCACCTAACAAGTTAATTAAAATTTAAATGTTGTAACTTGCACTGTTTATTCCTCGTTTTCAGATGATATAAAGAGTTTATGTTCTGTACGTGAGTACATCATGAAAACGAACTCCTTAATTTGCACTATACCTTGCTTAGGTGCAAGCAAACGAACAACCCTTATAACTCACTCTCTTCTCTCAAACTTCTAGTTGGTTATTTCATTATTAGCAACCTAAAAAAGTTCGATCTTTATTTATTATCAACCTGAAAGCAGGTTCAGTGCGGCCTTCAGGCCGCACAGCCTGAGCAATCAAATTATGTATATGAACCTTCCTATGAGAAAATTACAAAATTTGAAAAGAAATTACATGAAAATTATCTCTCCTTAAAATATGTACATCCAAAACTAGTCCATCTGAAGGGCTCTCTATTTTAAATTCATTTTATTTAAGAAAAGCACCGTCCTTGCTTATCATATCAGTGAATCAGTGTTAAGATTTTGGTTCATGCTTTTGATTGGTGCTCCGATCTTTTACTGTATTAGTTAATGCATTAGAAGACAGTATTAGTGATAATATTATGATTAATAGCAGTAATATATTACAATTATTTTAGTAGGAATATTTTAAAAATTTACGAATAATGGAATGAAATTAATATTATATTTATTTAGTCGGCCAACATTCTTGGGTTATCCTAATAAAATATTGTAAGTCTATTTTATGAGTGGGTCCATCAAATCGATTTTTTTTATCCTAGCCATATAAAATGTTGTTCGCCTGTTAAATGATGAATTTCAAAATAAGGCGATCGATATTAATTTTAAACTTTGCCCTTGACGTTGTTTTCTTTTAAATAATAGATATTAATTTACTTAATATTATTATTATTATTAAATATTTAATTAAAATCAATAAAAATTACTGAATTATTCTAGTTTTTAAATATTATAAAGTTAATACATCAGTGAATTCGTAAACTTTGGAACAAATTTATTACAATTGAAAATAAACGTTTTTGGAAAAAATCCTCAAGTGTGACTTTTTTTATGGCAATCCTTTTTACGGATTTAGATAGAACAAATTCTTCTGAGTACCTACTAAACCAATAAAATCGTATGACCGTGAAGAAGAAATTTTGTAAAATAATCAGCTTCAAATAGGTATACCGAGGAGGAACCCCTACATGTGGAATTTTATGAGATTTTGAGCTTTTCTGTCGATTTCTTTTAGAAAAACCCATCTTTTGATGATAATAGTACCTAATATTAGATTTACCACTTTGAGCAACTTTGACCAACTACGACCAGAAATCTTGGGATTTCGTATTCTCCGTTCGAAATAATATCCTTATCGTTTTCGTATTATAATTACCTATAGTAGAAATTTCAAATCTACACGGTGTTCCATTCCCGAGGTTTTTGGAGGAACAAACCAAAGATACAAATATCGATCAACTTGTACAAATTGTGGCAAAAATTGGTGGTAAAAGCCACCAAGGTAAAAAATCTGTTTATTTTAAATTAATATAGTAGATATTTTATTTCAGAAGAGATTATCATATTTTGAACCAATTTTATTCCAACGAAAAAACATTTTATTCGTCAGCTCAGAATCTAAATTGGCAAAACTTGGTCCTTTTTCCTCTGTCAATTTAATGTACCTTGCGTTTTATTGTTTAACTGAACAAAACCGAGAAACCAAATTAGTAGGCAGCACAGACATCAAATTCGATACTTGTGTCGATGTTCCACAATGATTGCTACCAAAAATTTGGAGTTCGGATATTATACAAAAAATTATAGGTAATACCTATTTTTTATATTTTTGTATGTATTCGGAAAGCGTGCAAATTATAGACGTAAAATTGTAAAACAAAATTTTATTAGCACAATATTTTCTTTTTCGGAAGTTACGCGTCATTGAAAATCGTCATTTTGCTACATAGCTGATAATTCTAACAAAAAAGTTGCCTTGTAGAACCATTAATGCTATAACTGAGTTTATTAAGCTTAAACGTTAAATTACTGTTTTATATCTATTACCGTTTTTAAACGGTAATTGAAATAAGCAATTCGATCCGAAATTCAAAATTTTCAGGTTTCAGAATAAAAGTTATGTGTATTTTTTAATTTCCTAATTTTTCTGTCTAACTGTCACGATTTACAAGTTATACATAAAAGGGTCAAATTAAAGAAGTTCCTCAGGGTTATTACTATGCATTAAAATAATGGTTTAATTATTGGTTTTATCGCAAATAAGTTATACGATATGCAAAATTGTAGCTATTATTTTTAACTGCATTTCCTTAATTAAAGTTTTAAATAATCAACATTATTTATGAATACCAATAAAAACAATTAAACGTGTAATTATTTAAAATAATAACTATTTTGTATCAGTAACTTGAATTGAAATCAAAAACTTAAAGGTATATTTTGTAAGAAATGAGCATTGAAAGAATAAAAAGTGCCCTCATAGTTACATATTTAATTGAAACGACGACGGTAATATCTTACCGGTTAACTGACCGACTGCTAATGCGGGTACCCGGTTCGAATCCTAATTAAGGAACTTTATTCTGACCTTCTCATCTGCCCTGTAAAATGCATAACCAGCCTAGTAAATCTTCTCAAAAACAGTGTACTATTCTTCTCGTGGTTCGGAGCCATCATTAAACTGTAGGTTCCCCAAATGTATGACGGCTGTTGCACAAACCACTCAATTTTAAGAGAGAAGGTCGCCAACGTTAAAATAGAAAAAAAAAAAGTTTTCTCAAAATAGCAAACTCGTGTAGAAAACAGTTACACAGGTATTTACTCGGTTTACAACAAAACTTTTTATTAAATAAGTAAAACTTAATTTAAAAAATGTAATGGTTTATTCACTTTACCAATAAATTCATTATGTTTCCAGTAAGATACAAAGCAACATTTTTAAAATGTGAATTGAAGCTGAGAAATACGTGTTCGCCACATCCGCTTTTTACGCTTGAATCATTCTTTAAGTTTCAGGTGACTTTTTTCAAAATTGGAAATTATTACTCAATAGCAACACGAGCTAGTTCTATTTATTTATTTAACTTTATCTTTAGAAGCCGTGAAATTGAAATATACCTATAAAATTGCTAAAGTGGATTATAGTTTTGTGCTGACTCACCACCAATTTATTTTTTATTGTATTGCCTAAATAAATTACAAGTTTTCATGATATTTTCGAAAAAAGAAATTTCAACTTAATATAATTACTACATCGTGGTTTAAATAATCAGGATCGAAAGAAGTCTTCAACTGAGAGTTACAGACAATCCACGGGAAATTTTTCTTGGATTTATGTATATTATTTTTATGTGTTAAAATTAGATTAAGTTTTTTATTCGT
Source organism: Rhagonycha lutea (assembly GCA_958510855.1). Lineage (NCBI taxonomy): Eukaryota > Metazoa > Arthropoda > Insecta > Coleoptera > Cantharidae > Rhagonycha > Rhagonycha lutea. The sequence goes on from OY294036.1 coordinate 87,630,986, forward strand.
TTTGTTAAAAGCTCTCCATTAGGAAACAATACTTAAAAGAATACATTTTAAGTTTTGAAATTACAAAATAATTAAAGACAAACAAAAGCAATTTAAAAATCACGAATACTTTTGATATAAGGATCTCGTACCTACCAAAAAAATGTAAATAACTTTATTACGATATTTTTAACACGCAACCAATAATAACAAAATAAATTTATTTAATATAATCGATATTAACAAATGTCTTTTAACATTAAGTACTGTTGTGTCGCAACATCAAAAATTACTTTTTGTTTTTTTTTTTATATTTTACAGATTCACACGGTTATCGAAAAAAATGTTACAAATTATAAGCTATACTACTAATAGTCAGTGAAAATGGTGATGGATATGTCATTCAGTTACCGGATGCGACAATAAAGTGTCATTAGACGTAAAGAAACCGCAATGATCATGCGGCGCTAGCGACTAATTTTAGGCCACCCGCAGTTTACTAAAAAGTTCCTTGATTTCATGACGATTAATTATAGGGCTTTTGCTTATAAAGCTACCTATAGTCGCGTCGGTGACATTTGATTGATCCTTGTAATTTTAATTTAACACTTGACATAATTATGTACGTGTTGAATACCTTAATTTCAATTTTTCATAATATTTTGACTTGAGAATGTCACCTCTACAAAATGATTAAAACTTTCGTTAATTAAACCTATTGATCGAGAATTTATTTTAAAGCCCATTAAAGTAATTTGAATTTCCAATATGTGGTTAGCACGTTTTGCCAATAAATTCAGCAGCTTACCGTGACTTGAAAAACCACAAAAATATAATATCAAGTTTATCTTTGTGCGTCACAGTGGCTATAATATCACTAGTGGCCTGATTGTCCTCGAGGATATCACAAAATTATATCCTCGATTATTAATCGAAATTAAACTTATTAAAGTTAGTCTGCTTTTGGGCTTAATCTAAATTAACAATTTTCTTTATTTTCCGACATTTTAGGTAATTTTTTACTGGCCCATTTTCAAAGCTATAAACTTTGTTTTTCTGAAGATAACAAATGAAATGTTTTGCTATACCAAACGTTGGTATTATTTAAAAAAGTCTCTGTATACATTTGCTTTTATTAGTTATTTTTATCTATTATTTTAACTTATTATCTAATATTTAAATTTCTATTTACACATTAACTTATTTGTTTTGACAACCAAAACGCTTAAAATCACGTTGATAAATAAATTAATATTAAAACCTTATTATCCAGAATTTAGGGTAAATTTGCATTATTTGTTCACTAAGTTATTTTCTTGTAGGTTAAATAGATGCCTAATTTTTGAAAAACACTATTTCTGCACTATCTTTAACTATATTATCTAAAATAGACCACAATAGATACTATGTAATTAGCTTAAAAAAACCATAACATAATCCTGAATGTGGAAAACGTAATCTTACAATTTGCATTATAGTACAATTAATTAATATGTAACAATTTGTATCAGTAACAAAAACATGCAAAAATAATAATGAGGGCAAAAGTCGAAAAAAATTTGCTTAAATAATACGAGTTCATTAGTTGCTAATTGCTAGCAGCTCCACGACTAAAAAAGTAACAAAAACATGCAAAAATAATAATGAGGGCAAAAGTCGAAAAAAATTTGCTTAAATAATACGAGTTCATTAGTTGCTAATTGCTAGCAGCTCCACGACTAAAATAATTTTTGCCTTGAAATTGTAATTTTAATTTTTTAAAAATAATTTTAAACACCTTTCAATTCCACACAGTTTTTTTTTCTCTATTATATTTTATTGATTCTACTATTACCCTGAATTAAGTTTTTTACCTATCACTTTTCAATAATTACTCTAATTTAGGTCAAAATTACGAATTTATTTAATGTGAAATTACAACACGACTATTTAACGTTGTTATTACGTACTAGGTTTAAAATTTCTGATTCGAGCGACAATTCGAAGTTAGTTTTTGTTAATTTTATATACTTTTCTAAGTATGCAGAGCCGTAACTAGGGCGTGGTGCAGGGTAGTTATAAAAGTAGAAAATTGGAAAAGCGAGGGGTCTGGAGGAGCTGGGTACCCGCCAGCTCTAAGTATACAAAAAGATTTTTTCTCAAGAATTACATTTGCTCCTTAATCAATTTGGAAAAGACATATCGTTACTTCTTTATGCGGGGAGGAGGGGGTATTCCAAACCTCCAGGTTCCCGGCTTCACGCCCCTTTCTTCCCATTTTATGGGACCTAGCCGGCTTAGCCACCGTAGACTAAAGAAGAAAACACTTAGAAATAAAAGTATTATGAAGTTTATGTTTCTGAAAAAATCTTAACCAAACCTGGGGACTGATTCTGGAAGAAAGTGATTGCTTCCGATGCACTCATTGAATCGTGTTTGGAAAGGTTTTCCCGAATGTGAAATGTATTTTTAAGAAAATAGAGTAAATAATGTTCTCAAAAATTCTCAGAGCTTTCCAAACGCGATTCAATGAATGTACAGGAACAATCACCTTTTTACAGAATCAGTCCCCTAGTTGATACTTTTAAAAGTAAATAATCGGAAACCGGGGGATCTGACCCCCCGGTTTCCGATTTTAAAAAATTCAGCCATTACGATAAAAATGTTTTTTCAAGAATTACATTTGTGATCAATTTTGATAAGTCATCTCGTTACTGTCTTTCGTGCCCGCTTCTCCACATTTAAAGGGTTTGCCTACCCTACAAAATAACACTTAAAAATGATGAATATTATGAAATTTATGTGCCTGAAAACAATCTTTCCCAGACCTGGAGGATACGTTTAACAGAGTGAACAAAAAGGTTATAAAACCACCGTTATTTAGTTTTATGTAACAAAAAATAATATTTAATTTTCAATATCCCCGCGTCGATGGGGTTAAAAAAACAAAAAAAATCAGACATTGGCGTTTCGATTTGCGTCGTTTCGATTTAATTTGCATTAAAATTCTAAGATTTTTGTTATCTTTTTGTGATTTTATTAGAATGTAAAAGAATGAACCTTGGAATGTTAAAAAAAAAATGAAACTCATAAATTACTATGGAAACATAATGATTCGATTTGCGTTGTTTTGACGTGCATCACACTTTCCCTGAAGCAAATATTGTCTATATGGAATTTTAAAAAAATTATTGGTATATTTTTGACGAAAATTGTAAACTATAATTTAGATGGTGGAGCTATGGGAGCCCATAAATAATTTTATACAAATACGCCACTGTTGTGAAGGTATCGGTGGGGTAATTTTAAACATATTAATATGTCTTATGAACATAATAATACAATCGGAGATTCAACCTAATAAGAGCTTTAAATAATATATTTTAGTTGAATTAAATATTTAGGTGTTACTTCAATGTTAGAATTAAGTTTTCGACACATCTTCATATATCCATAATATAAGACACTTTCTGCTTAAAATTACCTTACCGACGGTCAAATCGTCGGATGATATGAGTAAAAAACAACCAGGTAATCATCTAAATTGATTTCATTCTTTAAATTGAGATCTAATTTGAGCTTATTAATTTTTTTTTTCAAACCATACCTTGTTTTTTTGTACAAGGATTAAAGATATAGAATTCGATTGATCTTGAACCTTTTGATAAAATCTATCCATTTGAAATTGATCCATAGACTTCTCAGTAATTTCCGCCTAGGTGTCCTAAAATAGCTAAATATAAAATGATTGTTGCGACAAAATTAATTATCTCTGATTTTAATTAATAAACTAAACAACAAATCAAAATATTAAAGTTGAAATGCACACAGTTCTGAGAACAATCGTCGATGATCATGATTGTGCCCATTTACGTGTTTCAACATGAGATTTACAAATTATCTCAGTTCACGAAGAAATTCAAAAGTTCCATAAAAAAATTTCTAGACAACTTAGACACACATCCGAATTAATTAGCCAATAAATCGTGAGACTGCACCGGCGAAATAAAAAGATTAAAACAATTCAAGTTTTTCGATGTATCTAATCAATTTATCCAACAAATTACTTTATTACTTTGTTATATAATTAACTTATACCAGTGATTCTCAACCTGTAGGGGGTCCGCCTTTTGTGGATATGAACAGTGGAAATCGACTTGGAAACTATTTATTAAACCGTCAAAAGCAAAAGGGATGCAATAAAACTTTTGAACATAAACAGGAAAGGTTGGAAATATTTGAATGTTTGCCTGATTGTATCATTTAAGATAAGTTTAACTTCCGATCATTCATTAAGGTAATTTAATTTTTTGTAATATCAGCTGCTATTGTCCATTTAATTTCGAATCTGAGGACACACTCGTTGTGAAATATTTGTGATGGAAACTTTAGATGGATCAATCAAGTAATAAAGGCACTGAGTGCCTTGACCAACAATTTTGACCCTCATTAATTTACCATTTCCTTCCGAGTGAAGACTGATAAAATCAAGTTCTAACTTTTCTCGGAATTGGGCCGGCTACTGGATATTAGGGGTCAAGCACTTAACCGCTTAGCTATGACCCTCTCTTCAAATTAGAATCTTCATCGAGTTTCATAAGATTTTCAAAAGTAAAATTCTTGTGAAAGGCAGCTATACATACAGGATATTCCTTCCTTTTTAATTCAAGAAGTCCGCTCAGTTATGGATGAATGAAAATTTCAAGAGATTTCTTACTTGAAACGTTACTGATCCCGAAAAAGTGCAAAGCGACTGCATGCTTTTGCTGTTTTTATTTCTTATATTTTTTCATTCTATTTTCCTTGCGGTTTTCTGTCACAACATTCCTTTTTATTATTATTTAATATGCATGCTAATTAATAACAAAATTAAATTTTTTAAATTTAATTTGTTTTTTTTTATAATTTATATGATTTTCTTGTAGATGAGTTGTAATAACCACACGTCATGTGATTTTTAGCAGTCGGCTTTGTTTCAAATCACAGATTTAATTTCTTGTCGCGTTTATTAACCCTTTGAGCTCTATCCATTATCTATAATTAATAAACTTGTATATTCACTTGAAAGATATTACTGCCGCCAAGCATAGACATATTATTTAATAGGAGACTTAGGGGAATAACCGAATTAGCACACCCATTCCTGGAGATACTGCAAACCGTGGACATTCAATTTGTTTTCGTTTTTAAATAATGTTTGTCTGTTGTCCACAAAATATGTATCTAAATTATCCATAAAAGAAAAACTCGCGTAGATTTTGTAAATCCGGTTGTCGTTATCTCAAAAATTACAGATTTTATAAAGCTGCTACCATAAACCAACAGTGGAAGATCGCTTTGGGCTATGTTTAGTAATTCAACAATCGGGATGTGGTTTTAATGAGCAATTGATATCAACCAAGATTGTTAATCGATCAAATGGCACACGCCTCTACCAGTGAGAACAGGAGCCATTTGATTGGTTGACAATTCTGGTTGATAGTTCTTGCTGGTTGTCAATGACTTTGATTATCGAGTATCAGATATTCAGGCAAGAGATATCAATAGATGGCGCTACTACGTTGGTACACTGTTACAAAATTAAGGCTTGCGTATCCGATACTATAATAATCAAAGGTATTAGTTTATCTTTTGTTGTATTTTTTTATTAAAAAACCTGTTTCGTTAATAGTTTCTCAATAAATGCATGTTTTGCTTATTAGACTGTGTTCGCCAAGAACTTAACTTTTTATAATGTTGTATTGAATTAGCATGATAAAAGCACACTAAAATTTGTAAATATTTGAATACGTTATAGACCTTTCTATTAATAATCTTAAATTTCCTAATATAATCAAAAAGACGTCCCCATAATAAAATTTACATAAAACCGAAGTTAATTTTGTATACCTATACAAATATTAAATAAGTAGAAAAATTTAATTATTTACTTACAAACTATCAACACTGATATTTTACGATTCGTTACGTCAAATTATACCTACCCACATTTATTTTTTATGTTCAAAAATGAAAATTAATTAAAAGTAAGTTTATATTTTAATAGAAATATGAACGGATGGCGCCTCATTTGAGCAAAAAGAATTGAAAAATTATGTTAATATATTCTAACTCGATTATCTTACCCGTGTATAGTTTAAATAAATTTTGTTTCTTGTTGTTAATTACGTTGAAGATTAACTTAAATTTTAAATTTGTCAGTTTTTGTAGAACCAAAAAAAAACGCCTCCTAAAAAACGACAATAAATCAAAATTTAGTTAATCGAAAAATCGTGCTCATAATTGAAATCACAGCTTAGCACCTACATTCTCGGATAAATTTTTAAATTTAATTGGAAAATTTTAACTCGAAGAATTTACTTTTAAGCCATTTTGGTTTATAAAATGTTATGTAAATTACAATCAACAAACGATACTTTGTTTCTTTGTCTACTAGCATGTAACACGCAAATATTTATATTTCCTCATTATTTAGATCTAATAAAATTTATATTTGACATTCCCTTTATTTTAAACGACTACATTAAAGTATATATTTTTATGTTTGCATGGCGTTTTCACGTTTATTTTATTTTTAAACAAAAAAAAATATATAAATGTGTCTAAAATAAAATGCTATTGATAAAAATTTAAGGAATAATGTTGGGCTTAATTTTCTATATTCGTGAGTTTTAATTTATTTCAGCAAATAAATTGAAAAAGTTGAATGAAAACGTAAATTAGGTATGCGTTTTAACTGCTTTTAGTAAAAGAACATAATGAAAAATCTTTTTCTTGAGTATACTACTTCATTATTTTGCGGCACAGTATATTTTTGACTAAAAAACTATAATATTGTGCTACAAAATTAGTCCCCGATCTGTCGCAAAGTTGCAATCCATCAGAATTCCTAGTAAGTATGGGTGTTTTTTTAGCTGCATGAGAAATTTCAATAGGGATAACAATTGAATCAAGATTGCTATGGAAACAGTTTTTTGACATTTGTGTTTAGCAAGGTTTGGCATTTGATAATGCATAGATTGACCATTGAACAACGCTACCAAATTCGCTTCCAACCAATTGGAAGTGGATCCATTTTTTTACCGTAAAATTTTGTTCAGTGACGAGGTACATTTCTGGTTAAATGGGTATGTGAACAAACAAAATTGCCGTATATGGAGTGAGACCAATCCGGGACATTATCTTGAGACTCCATTGCATCCATTAAAATTGACTGTTTGGTGTGGAATACACGCCAACGGCATCATTTGTCCATATGTCTTTCGAAATGAGGAAGGAGCTACCGTTACGGTGAATGGTGTGAGATATCGACACATGCTCAATACATTTTTGTTTCCAAAACTTCAAGAGCTAAACATTGACAACTTATGGTTCCAACAGGATGGTGCTACGTGCCACACAGCCAACGAAACCATCAATTTATTGAAAGGACAATTTGGTGACAGCATTATTTCAAAACGTGGTCCTATCAATTGGCATGCAAGATCGTGTGATTTGACACCTCCAGATTATTTTCTGTGGGGGTATGTTAAATCCATGGTTTATGCTAACAAACCAACAACTCTAGAAGCATTGGAGGCTAATATTCAGCAAGCCATTTATGAAATAAAGCCAGAAATATTGGAAAAAGTGGTCAAAAATTGGACTGAACGGATGCGCTTCGTAACCATTAGTCGTGGTGGTCACATGCCGGAAGTCATGTTCAAATCATAAATGCCTTTAACTGTACTTTCATAAAAAAATTATAACCAAAACATTCCGTCAGGTTTTTAATGTTTTATTCCATTTTGAAGTTCTCATGCAGCTAAAAAAACACCCTATATATCAACGATATATTTTCCTCTGTTCTAAATATGGGGCCCGATCATGTATTTCTATAATTTTTTAAATATTAAACTAGAACATTAACATTTAGCAACCCGGATGCATGGTAACTAATTGTAATTTGGCTAATTAATTATTTAGGATTTAATTTATTTGTTGGCTGTTTCCTAGCCGTGTTCCACAGAACACAAGGAACACCGGTAGTTCCATCGATGGCCAGGATAGTCTCCCTATTCGGTCTACTTCTTAAGTCGTTATATCTCAGACAGTGTTACCGGAAATAAGCCAAATTCTACAATATTGAAATCAAAAGTGAAATAAAAAAATTGATATTAAAAACGTAAAAACTATACCAATATTTTCAAGTTCATTACTATTTTTATGTACCCGATAGATTATACTAATTGCCGCTCTTGTTTATCAGATGCCGCATATATCTTTTAGCCAAATTGAGAAATAGCATACTATAAAACATATTTACGACTTTAATATGCAAATTACGAACTAACAAATTAACTCGTAAAGTGCTAATGTAGTCTAGTAGGTTTCAACAAATCTCAATTTTCAATAGTGCTATAGTTATTCCCGGACTTGTAATTCCTTTGTTTGGTTTTCTTATTTACGACTTTAATTAATTTTTTTAATTGATTATCAATAGAAGAACACACGAACATAAATTACTTACGAATTATAAGCAAGGTGAGATAAAGCAAGGCAGTAAATCTATTCCAAACTTCTCGTTTGTAGCTGAACCAATTTAAACGAAAAAGTTCAGATAAACATAGGAATTTGTGTGTAGGTATATATTTTCAACATGTAAATTACTCAAATGCCAATAACTTCGACAAAATTTTACCAGCAGTTAATCTCTTATTGAAAAAATATTATAATATAGCAATTTGTTCTACAATTGTACTACAAAGTATTACATTTTGTATCGAAATAATGAAATGTACAAATTGTGGTCATATTCAAAAAATATTTCAATTATTGTAGCAATAAGTGCTACAAATTTTTATTCCATTTTAAATAAATATTTCAAAATACTTAATACACAATTTTCTACGAAATCTTGCCACTGAATTGTGTCAGTATAAGTCCTGTCTAAAAATTTTCTCTTTTTTCTCTAAAACAGATAAGTTTGGAAAAAATTTTGTGAGCTAAAAATAAATAAATAAAAAGCAATCTTACAAAATTAGAAAAGAAGTTTTCCAATAAAGATTTCTGTATTTCAGATAATAAAATAGAAAAGAGGTAAGCGCCAAATTAACAACGAAATTAAGCGCACCAGTAAATCGACCTTCGTTGTGCTTGAAGATGCAGAAAAAGTGTGATGAAGAAATGTTAAAATTATTTTCCTATAACTAATCGATATTAAAATTAATTACTTTTACTGTTACTTCGTAAACTACCGAGATTATAATAATAATTACAAATTTAATTTTAATTATATTCCACACTATCGATACCTGACGTAGTAATAAATTTCATAATGCAAATTTTTGAATAATGTTTATACATTTTTTATGAATAATTTTAAAGTTAAATACTTCAATTAAGCAAATAGTGTACGTTGCATGCATGCAGTAAATTTTAATAAGTTTTCCTTGTATTTACACGATAATTTTATTTATTATTAACATTTAAGGTATAAATAATAATCATTAATCTTAATTTAATAAAAATTATACAAATTCAAGCAATTAAAAAATTAATGTAATAAATTAATAAATTCCACCTTTATAGCAATTACTTCTACAGGAAAAAGTAGACACTATAGAGGTCAAACTTATCATTGATCAGTGTGAAATTTCTTAATAGAATCGATGGTTTACTGCACGGTTACCTTGTTAATCGGTTACACCAATTTTTAAGACTAAAAATTAGGTTGAAAATTAAAAAAATTATAACAAAAGTAAAACTTTACTCTTTTATTTTCTAAATATTTCTCTAGCAATATTGTTCGCTAAATTAATTTCGTGATCCTCTCTCCTATGTCTGATGTGTTTGAATCATGGAAAACAAAATATACTTTTCATTTAAAAAAAGAATTCTCGTGGTTCATCATCTCCAATTTTTGATGTAAACTTTCTTTTCCTTCTGATATGTAGTCTATAGTTGAATTAAACTAGAATAACCATAAATTCTGGCTAAGCCATAAAAAGCACTAATTCATATGGGGTAATCGGGGTAAGGGCGCGTAGTGGTACTTGTGTACCATTAACTTAAAGTGGTTTAACCTTAAAAAATTCAAAATGTTTGTATGCGGTGCAATTATTGTTCCTTCCAACTGACAATCTCATAAAAGTCTCAATACGCCATCGTAATAATCCAATTACTCTACTCAAAACCGATGCTTGAAAAAATTTTCTAGCCACACTTCCTGCTTTCATTCCACTTTTATGATAGAAATTATGCGAAATATGTTTACCATCTTTAACTTAATTTTGTAAAAAGTTTTAGAACTCATGCGTTAGAAAGTAGCTGGAAGAAGTTAGAAAAGTTAGAACGAGACTCACTTGAGGATTAAGAACCGTGAAGTCGTAAAATTTTTTGGAATGGATGATATTAAATAGTAAATTTGATTGTTTGAAAATAAAGTTAAATTTTGATTTGTTACTTTTGAAGCGGGAGAAAGTGAAATATGATAGGAAAAATTTGAATTGAAGCTTAAAATAATAATTTAGCAGTGAGATAAATAATTAATTGGTAATGAATGAATGCAAGGCCGTCATTTAATCAGATAATAAGTGGAAAATCGAGTAAGCTGCATGACAGATAAATTGAACATTTACAAAATTATATAAATTTAATTAAAATTAAGAGTCTCGTGCAATTTAATTCTACGACTGAAACGGCTCTAAGCAAATAATTTTAGAAGAAGTTTATTTCCTCTTGAAATAAGTTTAAATATAACTATTAAAAAAATATTTTAAGTATCTTAAAATAGTGAATGGAGGATTTAATTAATCATAGTCGATAGAGACGACTTTAATTATGAAACAAAGAATTTTATTTTAATTTATAATTTTATTAAAAAATTGTACTAGCTAAGAATTAAATAAATACCGAGATTTGTTCTCTTTCAATAACCGCAGAAATGGCATACACAGGATATCGTCGATAACAAAAAATCAAAACAAGATAATAACAAAAACTTAAATCATCGACCGTTTGTAATTTGTTCGTGTTCAATCAATATAGCATTAACAAGAAAAGAAATGATTCTATATTGTAACGCGTGCTTAATGCGGTTGATTCGAAAACCACTAACTGTAAGCTTACTATCGTTCGACTAAATAACTGCAACAAACGTCTGGTTAGTTAATATTAAAATTTTTCTGACTTACTATTATCACATACAATTGTGTATGCATAACAAGTTTATAAGTTTGTTTATGATTATTGATTATGTGTACGTGAATTGAATTAGCGTTTTTGAGTGATGTAATTGGTTTGTTCGATTATCAATTATTCAATCTATTTTTAATATTTTTTTTTAAATTTTTTACTATAGGTAGGTACCTACGTAACAAAGAAAAATAAACAAATTGTGATACTATTAACAAAACAAAATAAAATTGTCTTCCAATTATATTTGAAAAATTATTTTCTACTATTATGCCAGATTGAAATTACATAAAGCTCAAACTTAAGTATTTTTGATTGGGTTATTATTTATTTATAAGTGGTTGTAATGACTGGTTCTAACACAGGCACACTATACATTAGATAAATGGTACTATAACTACATCATTTATATTGAACTTGATTTTAGGAATGAGTTTCGGCTTACACTTTTTTAATATTAGTTAACATCTTTATTTAAGCTTGATTACACGTTATAAATTTTACCGAGATTATTATTACGTTTCATTAAAAATTAGCAATCATGTTAGTCAACATACTTTTTTATACCACGAAAAACTAAATTTGAAATTAAATTAAATAAAAATATACACTTTTTTGTTTTAAACATTTTATTGTTAAAGCCACTTTCATTCTTTACTGAAGATATTTGATGTTAATGACGTCGCCCCTACTATAAAAATAATAATTGGAAAACAAGTACATAAATAACGAATATTTTCCGGTATAAAGCAGCTTCTTTGCGAAACGCTAACTTCACTAATTAATAAAACCATAAATTAAGTTGATGTGTATTAAGTTTAGTCTGTAATTTCGTAATAACATCGATTTTTAATAGTGTCGTGTAAATCATCAGGAGCTCGAAAATCATAACCGTTCGAGGAACAATATAAAGCAAAATGAACGAGATAAATTCAAATTACCCCATATATCATAAATTAAGCTTTCACTAAGTACAGCGATTTCTCAAAAATTACGCACTTAAAAACTTTAACCATGATGATAATACGGTTATGGCTTCATGATGATTAAGCAGTTTTCCATACACCACTAACAATAGAATTGATCTTGCATCAAGAAGAAACCACAACTTTGATCTCATTGAATTAAATTGAAAACAAATTTAATTATTTTAAATTTATACCTTGCAGACGCCGGCGTTTTATGGTATGTATAAAAATTTGCAAGCAAATTAATTTAATAACAATTATTATTCTATCAAGATTTATTATTTTACTACCTATTTTATAATTATTTATTTAAATTTTATGATTTTATGAGCTAAATTATACGTATTATTTGCATGTAATGGAAGACGAATAAATTCTTTGACTTAAAATTAAAAAAACAATGAAGATTGGAAAATTTTCAAGGAAAGGAAAAACCACTTTTAAGCCATAATTAATTTTTACCAAGAAAAGCTAAATATAATTTTTACAAATATGTTCGAAATAATTCAAAAACAAAGTTGATTCGCTTGAAGACTTCAGCGTTGAAGGGAAGTTAAGTTTGCTACGTAAAAATTACGGATGAAAAATTAGTTCCCCATCTTTGGAAGTAGCATCAATTCGTAATTTGCAGGTAATAATTTCAATTGAGTCTTAATCTTTCTATAAAATCAATTATTATTTTAACTTTGCATACGTCCCATTTTTCTCTTCATCAACAAGATTTGTTTGCTGAATTTTATCGGAGTGAATATCATTTTCCCATGGCGTTGTGGTATATTTATTTTCATCATAGCTTTGAAATGCCTTTTTTATGTTTCAAGTTTTCATCAATTGGCTTCTGGTGCACATCTTGTGAAAACTTTACTTTTGATATTGAAGAAGTCATATAACACAGTTTGAATCCTTGATGAATTTCATATTACATTTGTTGGAAAATTTAAATGTAAATTTTGGTTCTTTGTTATGTAATCAATTTTGTATTTGTAGTTGTATTTCACGTTGGAACAGTTCAAAGAAACACGTGTAATACAGAAAGGCTTCCATTTGTTTGTAATGTAGATAAATTTTAGTTCATATGAGAAAACTTTCTGTTTTTACAATGTTGAACTACCCTTTGTTAAGTTTTCCTTTTATCCTCCCCCCTTCCCCCGAGTTCTCTCTTAGTAGCAGATGCACTTCCATCAGATGTATCTTTTTTTGACCTACAGATAAACGTTTTGTTTATTATACTAGTAAATATTTATTTAAATCTTAATTAGAAAGTCTTGATTCAATGCGGGCTGCAAGCCGCACAGCCCGGGAAATCTAGTTTTAATATAAGTATAATTTATTTAGCGTATGGCGAAAAAATATATAAGTATAAAAAATAATCTCGCAATTTAATATTCAGACCGCCAATCATTATAATTTTTCTGGGGACCGGATACATATACTCCTCGGGCCGTAGTTTGGTGAATCTGTTAATAAATATTAATACCATATATTATTATCTAGTATAACCACTTGAATCAAAGAACTCACAATCTTCCCTCCCCAAAGCTGAATATAAGAGCTAGCTGCCTTCTCATCTAAATCCTTCGAATCAAATTATTGAATAGAGCTGCCCAAAAGGTAAGAATTTTATATTAAAAATTAACATTTTAAAAACATTTCCACCATGAAAGTCCTTAAAAAGGTGCAATTTTTTTTGAAAATTGGAAAACTGTGTAGATGTAGTACAATAAACCATTTTTACAAATACAAACCCTACAGCGAACGTGAAATCAGAACCACGATACAAGAAACTCTGTAATCAGTGGCAATCGAATAATAATTTAGATGTTAAGAATCTCAATTTTAAGAATTTTAATTTAAGAAAGTTTTCCAAGAACATTCGCAGAAAAACGATCTGCAGCAATAGTCAGTCAAATATCTGGATTGGTGATGTAGTACCTATATAATATAATAAGCAAAATAAACGATAAATCAAAAAAGAATATAAAGCAATATTTACATAAAAATAATAATTTTAGGTGCGGCTATTAATATAATACCAACTTTTAATTGGACCAACCACATAAATTTATGATTAGACAGTTCAACAGAAGTTATTTTATTAATTATTTGTTTCGGTAGTGAGGACGTAGAAAATAATCTAATATCCAAATACCATCGGCGATATAGACAATAATTGCTGAGTCATATCTCCAAAAGAGCCTCAAGATACGAATTAGAGTTACGTTAATGAAAGAAAAACAGGCGGAGCTAATATGCAAGAATGAAAATTAGTCCTTCAAATATATGTTCGTGTCAATTGGTGGAATTGGGTGTCGCGTGGGGCAAACAAAATTATTATGAAAAGGTCTGTTTTAGATAAAGTAAAACCAAATATTTCAACCCAGCAAAATCAGTTAGAGAAAAAATGCAGCATGGTTATATCATAAAATGAAGCCTCAATAGATAAAATAAATTTGTAACTCCATAAAAAGTTATAGTACTATACCTAAATTAAATACCGAATTTTGTATAATTGGATACGATTTTAGATGCTTCACAAATTGATTCACATATTCACAATAAAATGACATGAAAATTGTAAAATTTAGTTCACGTTATGCTTATTTTTAAGGTTTTATTATCTTGAATGTATTATTATTAATTAAATACAATTAAAAATACACAACAGTCAAGTGAAAATGATGAAACCACTCGCAGAAATATTCTAGAAAAATTCAAAGGTTTCGATTTTTAAATTGCTTAAAAAATTGCAAGCTAGTTGCCATGCTAATTCTTAAGCACTTCAATTATGATGATGAGAGAGGAATTCGCTCCTATAGCTCCCCTGGATCCGCCACTGAGTACACATAAGCCACATCACTTAATTTTGATAATTTTCTAAGAAAAAGTTGAATTAAATCAAATTTTGAATAAAAATCAAGGAGGGATTCCCCAGGGAAATTCATTCTAGTGTACAAGTATGAAGGGAAATCTCTAGAAATTTTAAGAAATCCCTAGAATTCTGGATAACTTTATACTTTATAGCCAACTTTTTTGAGGGGGAAATTTGCCAACTTAATTACTTCAAAATTTTCCTTTTTGTAATAATTGTTTATTTTGCCTATTGTTGGTTTAACGGCTTTTGCCAACTCGACCAAATTTTGAGTGTTTTTGCCAACTTTTTTCCAACTTCCTAAAATATTGGGGAGAGGCTCCCCTCATCCCCCACTTAGGCACGTCCCTGATTTTGTCACAGTTTCATTTTATTAATATTAAATTAGCTCTTAGAAATATGCAAATGCATTGACGTTTTTTCAGTTCTTAAATTATAACTTGGTTCCTCATAGTGCCAAAATGCTCGTTGAAACGATTTAAAGTGCCCTTTGTGGGGTCCCCGAGTTTACAAATTAAAATTCACACATAATTAAAGTTATGTCGTATAGATTTATAACAGTAAAAAATCATATCGAACAGAAGAACAATTTTTTTATCTTAATTTTTTCTCTCCTGTAAATAATGTAATGTAAATTAGGTGTCCAATATGGGCATAATAACGTGAGTAAAACAAAATGTTCCGCATAAAACGAGCCATAATATTGATTTTATGATTTTTATTAAAAATTGGGAAAACATTACCCTTTTTGGAATTGAAACAATTAATTGCTATAATTTTTTGAATTTCAAATCATAGGCAGAATTGTAACAAAGGTTGAAAGCACTTGTGGAAGGCGGTTTAATTTGCGCCCCCCTCCCCGTTCAAAAACAAAAAAACATCCTTAAACCAAAAGAAATTTCACATTTTCAACAATGAACAAAATAATGAAGCAGAAATATTAGATTATATTATAGGAAGTGCCCTTTGACCTTTAGTTTTTTAACCGCATCACATTTTGGCCGCTCTGCGAAAAATACTTTTTTCTTCTTGCCCAACAATGAATGACTTTCCATACCCCCCCGACCCCAAGGCTTTCCGATTGTTTACTTTTAAAAGTATCCTCCTGGTCAGGGGAAGATTATATTAAAAAATTAACTACATAGAATTTATACATTGTAAATAATTATATCTCATTTTTCAGTGCTTTGCTTATTTTCTTGTTTAGGGTGGCTAAACTCACTAGATTCCCTAAAATGTAGTGAAATGGGCATGAAGCCGGGAGGTCTGGGGGGTATGGAATACCCTCCAGCATAAGGAAGTAACAAGATGACTTTTCAAAATATGTAAAGATGTAAATTTAATTCTAGAGAAAATAGTTTTTGCTTACCTACGGCTGAGGGGTACTCCATATCCCCAAACCCCCCGGTTTCCTGATTGCTTACTTTTAAAAATATCCTCGAAGTTAGGGAAAGATTTTCTCTGACGCATAAACTGCATAATATATAATTCTATCTCATTTTTAAATGTTTCTTCTATTTTCTAATTTTAGATAGTCTGCAAACTATTTCCATTCCTGACCCCCCATTTTGTGTAAATTCTTTTTAATTCTTTCTTGGATTTTTTCCCATTTCTGGAATTTAGCGGCCCACAAAAATTTTCTCTAGACCTCTCTGAGGGTGGCTATCCACGGTTACTTACCATTGCATTGCGCTAGATCCCGTAAAATGTGAAGTAAACGGGCGTGAAACCAGGGAATCTGGAAGGTCAAAAATTCTCTTTCTTACTCTTTTAAAGTGTGTTTCCTATTTTCTATGCTAGTTAGAGCCCTAGAGCTTATTTTGCGCCTCAAATCTGTGCGACACCTTTGCCACGCCATAGTTACGGCTCTGATCACAACGTCGTAGCTTTGGATTCTCAATAGCTACCAAATTATTGGTGCCTTTGTTTGGATTTCCACATAATGGGCGATGAACGAATCAATTTTCTTGTTTGTTTTTGAATGCTACAGACATATATTTCCAGATGCACGAGTTAGTGCAATTAAGGTTAAATTGTATAAGTGAAATGAAGGTTTACTGGATTTGGATGGCTTTCTGCAGAAAGGAACACAAATAGGCACATAATATTAAAACATTATAAATTTCTTTTCTAACTGTAAATTAAAAAAATGTTTTATCGAAAATGTTTCAAAATAGTAATAAATATTATATTATATAGTGAAACAATGGTAATTTTTAGTAAAATTAATTCACTCCAACTGTTTCAATATCATTGGATTTCATTAGGTGGAAAATAATTTGATTATTTAAAATATTATAATTTTATCTAAATTTTTCCATAAACTTTTGAATTCATTTTGTGTCTTTCTAAGTTATATTTAGGTATATGTGTATGCTATAAATGTATATGAGATACAAAACTGGGGTTTGGAATTATATATAAATAAAACAATTTCCCCCCAAAAAAATAGAATAGTTGTAAATTTCTATTTTAACTGTAAATTTAAATGTTTTATCGAAAATGTTTTAAAATAGTAATAAATATTATATTATATAGTGAAATAATGGTAATTTTTAGTAAAATTAATCCACTACAACTGTTTCAATTTCATTGGATTTCATTAGATGGAAAATAATTTGATTATTTAAAAATATTCAATAAAAACCTAAAACGTGCAGCAGAAGAAGAAGAAGAAGAAAAATATTATAATTTTATCTAAATTTTTCCATAAACTTTTGAATTCATTTTCTGTCCTTTTAAGTCATATTTAGGTATGTGTATGCTATAAATCTATGAGATACAAAACTGGGGTTTGGAATTATAATATACAAATAAAACAATTTCCCCCAAAAAAATAGAATAGTTGTAAATCAGTAAAATTTGAAGAAATTGTATAGAATTTTGAGTTTTCGTTAAAAAAATTATCACCGCTACTTCCCATCTTAAAGAATTGCTTTTCTACAAAAAATTATTAGCTCGTGAGAAATTAACAACTTTTTTAAGGAAATATTATTTCTTGTTGAGGGCCAATCTAAAAATGTAATCTTTCATTTTCCACTTAATTTATTTAATGCTTCATGCTATTTCATCAGGTATTGGTATAAAGTGGTGTGTAAAGTCTTTAGTGCTTGAAACGACAGTGATTAATGAATTTTTCCCTCTTGTTTATAAATTAACGTTTTTATGTTACAAGATAAAAACCCAAACAAATATTTTTATTAATTTTTAGCAAATAAAGAAGTAATTAATTTAAAAAATAATTTCATATTTTAATTAAAATTACGCTTAACGATTAACAATAAATTACAAACTTAAAAAGTTTATTGGTCTGCTTTTTTATGTTTAAACTTTATTGCTTTGTTTTGTATAAAAATATAAATAAATATGTCTTTTCGAAATCTTTTTTAGGTTCAGTCACAAGCTGTTTTATGAACGTTATATCACTTATGTTATGTGATACATAGTGTCGTCAATATAAATTTAAATTGATGTTAAGTTTACCTGTAAAATTAATCGCAGTTGGATGTAATTTACAACCGTAATTGATGTACATTTTGTGTCAATGTATAAACATTCAAATTTTTAAAATGCTCCTACTTTTTGTATTATATTTTAATATTCAATTTAAAATCATAATCATGTTGCGAACTTAATGGAGATGTACAATCGTATTATTGTGTCAAGATTCCAACTTTACGAAAATTATAATAAAATTACACAAATTGTGATGCGGGTACCTAATATCTTGTTACCTATACCTACCATTCAATAATTTAATAAACTCTAAATGAACTTGTGCGATTTTATATGGATATAAAACGATATGGAAATAGAAATCGCTCGACTGCGCTGATGTCTTTTTAGTGAAAGCATCATTTACTAAATGCGAATCAATTTATATTTTGAAAACTAAATATTAAATTTTAAACCAGAAATGTGCGAGGCCAAAGATCGAGCGGTTTCTGAAACCAAATGAACAAATTCAATTTAAAATAATAATATTCTTCCAATCTAGTTAAGATTCCAACTTTACGAAAATTATAATTTGAAGTGGTCACGCGAGTTGGCTGTGAACGCTAAATACCTGGTTCGAATCCGAGTGAAATAAGAACTTTATTCTGGCAGTCTTTCTGGTCATCCAGGTTGGGGGTTCTTCGTCGGGCTGGCTCCCAGGCGTAGGTAAAAAAATGCCATGAAAAGTTAATATTGTAATGGTCAGCCAAGACCCAGGGTCGTTCCTAGGGGGTATTGCGCCTGCATGCAAGAAATTTTTTCCGCCCTTTATGCTAGATGGGCTATGAAAAATCAACCGGGAAATTGTCTGATGAGCAAAAAAAAAAAAGGTTCAAAGATTTAAATAAAAAGCAAATCAAGTAATTCTAAATAGAAACAATTCTTATCCCTCTCCAAAATGCCGCCCCTTACTTTTGCCGCCTGCATGCGGGGCATGCACTGCATACCCGGTAGGAACGGCCCTGCCAAGACCCATCAGGAAGTAAACAAACACTTAATATTTTTGATTTTAAAATCACAGATGTAATAGTTGGGCTCTCAAATTTTAGAGAATAGTTACAAAATATGCATTTCACACCTCACAATTGGGGGTACTAATTCAAGCCTACGTTTAAAACATTAATCTATTTTATCTACTTAATTTTCAAGGTTAATTTAACCTTGTGGATTAAATTGCATTAAATATTCAACTGCAAACGTTAATCATTCAAGATGACCAGACAATATTTTCTAAATTTTACATTCTTCGTTTAAGTTGATTAGGGATAACAAAAACTCCATAAAATACTTTTTATGGAGAAAACTAATAAATGGATACTTAATTTTATAAAGTATTTATAGGTGATCTACTCGAACCAATCAGAGGCCTAACACGTACCTAATAAGAAGTGAATGTGGTGTTTAAAATCGTAAACGTAACGCAATTGAGGTCCACTAAAGCGTTAAGTTATAACAAAACATTCTCTAATTAAAGAGTTTTTGAGACGTTCCGCCTGGTGTATCCACAAGTTCATTACCAATCATGGTCAACCGTGAACTGCTGTTTTTATTGTTTTATTTACTTTAAATTTAATTGACAATATCTTGTTATGTATTGTTATATTAAGCAAGTCTAATTTTCACAATTGCAACTATTACGTTTCAAATAAAATAAACCAATCAACTAAATCACTACCGGATTTTAATTGTCACAGGTGATATACTGTTATAAAGGATAGTGGCGTAAGAAATTCGCGAAAATAAAAAATTTGAAAGCAAATCCACACGACATCTGATGTTAAAATTCATAGCTGAGCCAGTGATTTTCTGATATAGGTACAATAATGCAATAAAAATTTAATACCTGGACAGGTATGTGTAAAAATTAAAAAATGTAACACACCTACTGAGACGAATTCCAAAAAAAAGTTGTTTTCCTGCATAGCTCTTCATTAATTAGCAAATTGAAGAAGATTCCCGTAGAGATTTTAATGCTGGATTAGAACGCAACCTTTCTACATCCGCGCACTGAGCTCCAATTACTTGCTGCTCTTTTCCTTATTACCTAACTGCAGAAATAATTTAAAATAGATGAAAATTTTCTATTGTGGATAACATGATATCCGTGTTTCGAATACAAATAATTATTGCGTGATATTTGCAATTTTTCTTCGGTTAAAATAATTATGCCAATTAAAAACTACAATTGCTAACAAACAAATGTTAATATTGTTGGGGCGTTTTAGTTTTGCAATAATGTTAGCATTGAAATTGTTTATTAATTAAAAGTTTATACCTAATTAAAATTTATTATTTTCCTTATTAAAAATTACAATTTAATAATCTTTCATCTGATCCGTAGTAAATAACCTGCCGAGATCCAATTCGAACTTTTCAATTAACGGTCAATTTTCCCAACTTGGAAAGTTATTTTTATTAAATTAGTGGACTAAAAATATAGAAGCAGTATAAACATAGCCCGAACAATGTAAATAACTGATTAGCATTATTGGCCACAAAACTTAATCTTGAAAGCAATCATCTCTACTTTATGCTAATGTAAAACATAAATCAGCAGCTTTATCCTTTTGTTTATGCGTTAAAAATGACAGAAAACAATTTTCAATAGCCTAACAAGCCAAAACGTATGCACACTTATCTCACTTTGTTCTACTAATTTAAATTTAAAATAAAAGGAAAGGAAGGATGTGTGGTTAGTGAAAAGGAATATTGAGAGCGATAATATTTCTAAGGTAAAAGAAGCTTATAATCTGTAAGGTGGCCTGACAAGACGGTAGAGTGGTTTGATAAAAAGGCACGCGACGAGGATAATCTTATTAAAAATGTCTCTTTCTTTATACTGGAATGGAATTAGTACTAATAGCATTTAATGTTGGTATATGCCAGAACGTTACTACTAGCATAGAAAAAGAGAGATGTAAGTGTCAAAGTGGTGAACTTTGCCTGTCTTTAGTGATAACATTAGAATTTTTATACCTGAACCGGAATTGATATCAAAATTCCTGAAATTATTGGAACTTAAGTGGAGTGGTACATTTTGTTTTATTACCTTTTACTTAAACGCACTTTTGGGATTAACTTGGGAGATATAATTTTCCTTTTGGAAAACTGCAAGTTTTCTAGCAGTTGTCTTGTTTAAGTAAATAGATACGATTTCTCTAAAGTGCTACATTAATATTCGAAAATATGGAAAATAATTCAATTAATTGTGCTAATAAATTCATTGCTCCTCACGATTCTTCAATATCGACTGTTTTAATAACCTAAAACACCTATTTGAAGCTTTTAAAACAAGTTAAATATTTCCCATGGTCATCAGAGATAATGACATTTTATTACCCAAATGTGTCAAATAACGGTCACCAAATTTTGAAGCATCCATAATAGGTACATCTTGCTCAATCAAATTGAACATGATCCGGTAATTACGTACACTTAATGCTGGTTTCCTTTATTATTTATATTAGTAGTTGTTTAACGCAAATATAATTGTGAGAATCTTTGCAGTGAAAACGTTCTTTTGCAATTTGTTAGATGTGATACAAGATTTTACTGCACATTGTGATTTTGCAATTAGGTCGTTATCTCGTTAAACGCTCCCAACAAAAAATAAAGAAAAAAGTGTATAATTTATTACATTATTTTGAATCTGTCAACAAATGTTGGTCATTAGTCATTAAAAACTATTAAGAGTTTTTAAGTGATTTAATATGCAACTGTCATCTTTTTTAGATAAGTTAATCAAAAACGAATTATTTTGCTTTCAATTTTAAATTATACATATTCAAATTAAAGAATCAAATTAAATTGATAATATTTTTATTAAAATTAATTACCACGTCGAGAGGTTAGAAAATACCACCTACGTACTGTTAAAAGCACAAAATTAGTTTTTGTAATAATTGTAACAAAAACCACCTATATTATTGCCCTTAAAAAATAACAACGTAAAACATGAAAGGTGCAAGGATCTTGCATGTTTTAGACAGGTAAAACAAGTTTATGATTTAATAGTATTAAATGTATTTATAATGTACCACATCAATTAAAAAGAGATGTCAAGAAACTGTTAAGTGTCTCGATTTTTAAAATATTACTCTTTTTGCTCCTAATTTTAATAATATTCCATTTATTTGTGAATAATGACAATAATAACCTTTTCATCCAAAGAAAGCTGTTCAACACATTAAGAGACTCAAGTTAGAAGCTTTATCAGATCAAAATTAGCTTAAATAAAACATCATAATATACACCATTCATATTATGCAGTTCTTTTGCTAAATCCCTTCTAAATTTGTTTTTAATGTTACTTAGTAGATAAAGAAATATAAAGACTTCGGTAGCAAAAAATTGGAAAATCTTTGAAAACATCAGCCTTCCTGTGATATATTCTGATTGATGTTTTTACTCCCTCACATCTGAAGCATTGTGAATATATTTTCTATAATAGAAAATAAAATATACAGTGTGTCCCGATTACCAATACCAAAAGAAACATTTTCAGTAACATTTTTATCTAAATTCAAACTGTTATCACTCGGAGGTCATTTTTTGTACAAACAAAAATAGCTTCCTTTTTTTGTCTTGAATCAATGGTTTTCGAGTTATTCAATAAAATATTAGAAATTAAAAGTATACATTTGGGTGTCTTTCAATTATGATAAGATTACTTAAAATTTAATAAAAATTTCAAGTTCTGGTATCACATTTTGGCAAAGATAATATTTTTTTTATCATAGAGGATCATTTACTCGACAATATTTTCATATAACTTTTTTATAATAAACAAATTTTTTAAAAGAAAGTTTGACAACCTCCCATTTCTATCCTTTTTGAAAAGTTTATAGAAAATATTATAACTCTGTTGTAATAACCACAGGAAAAAACAACGAAAAAGTTATAAGCCCTAAGATGCCTTAGATTTGCAATTATTTTGATTTCAATGCAATTTTTGATTTACATTTTTTGATAAAAATTTAATGTTGTTCAAATATTCTTAAACTTTATGGAAATATTAATTCCGTTGTAATAAATACAGGAAAAATTACGACAAAATTCTAAGCCCTAAGATGCATTAGATTTGCAGTTATTTTAATTTTTTGATAAAAATTTAATTTTGTTAAAATATTCTGAAACTTTATGAAAATATTAACTCTGTTGTAATAAACACAAGAAAAATAACGAAAACATTCTAAGCCCTAAGATACCTTAGATTTGCAGTTATTTTGTATTCAGTGCAAGTTTTGATTTAAATTTTTTGATAAAAATTTAATTTTGTTCAGATATTCTGAAATTTTATGAAAATATCAATTCTGTAGTAGTAAACACAGGAAAAATGACGAAAAAACTCTAAGCCCTAAGATGCCTTAGATGTGCAGTTATTTTGATTTCAGTGCAATTTTTTATTTAAATTTTTTGATAAAAATTTAATTTTGTTTAAATATTCTTAAACTTTATGGAAATATTAATTTCGTTGTAATAAATACAGGAAATATTACGAAAGAATTCTAAGCCCTAAGATTTGCAGTTATTTTGATATCAGTGCAATTTTTGATTTAAATTTGTTGATAAAAATTTCGTAATAGAGACGTCATAAGAATACTGAACGAAGAAAGTACCCCACATACTTTGTACTACACATAATTATATTGAAATAATTAACAATATTAATACCAATACAACAACAAGAATAGTTACAGAAGGAGGCAACACAGAGCAAATCATAATAAATAATGGAATAAGGCAGGGAGACTCATTGAGCCCTTAATATGGCAGGAAAGAGATTCAACATGGAAATAGCAACAACCAAGACAAAATCAATGGTAATTAGTAAGAATCCAAGAAGGTGTAAGCTGGAGATAAGTTCAATTATCTGGGAGTGAGTGTTACAAGTGTAAAAGACCTGAAGAAGGAAGTGCAACTACAGGCAACAAAAGCGACACAGGTATATGGGTACCTAAACAATATGGTGTGGCGCAATAAATTTATGAGAAGAGAGGCAAAGGTGAGAATGTATAAGACGATGGAAAGACCGATACTACTGACTTATGCGATTGAGACACGCGCGGACACAAAGCTAACTAAGCAAAAACTGAGAACAGTAGAGATGAAGGTCCTCAGAGCTACGATGGGATACACTTTACGAGATAGAAAAACAAGTGTGTCAATAAGAAACGAATGCGACATACAAGACATCATAAAATGGAGCAAAGAAAGGAGAAGAAATTGGAGAGACCACGTCGAGAGGATGGAGGAAGATAGACTGGCGAAAATTTGTAAAAATGGACGACCTACGGGAAAAAGACTGCCGGGACGACCACCCAAGAGATGGGCACAGAGTTGGTTCTCCTCTTCCACTGAATAATCCGAAGGCCAGGCAAACAGGGTTGACCCTAGCCAAAAGCAGAAGAAGAAGAAGAAGAAGAAGATACAAATTTAATTTTGTTCAAATATTCTGAATTTTATGAAAATATTAATTTTGTAGTAGATAGTAAACACAGAAAAAATAACAACAAAATTCTAAGCCCTAAGATGCCTTAGATTTGCAGATATTTTGATTTCAGAGCTATTTTTGATTTACATTTTTTGATAAAAATTTAATTTTGCTCAAATATTCAGAAATTATATGAAAATATCAATTCTGTAGTAGTAAACACAGGAAAAATAACAAAAAAATTGTAAGCCCTAAGATGCCTTGAATTTGCAGTTATTTTGATTTTAGTGCAATTTTTAGTAAAAAAAAGTATTAAAAAAATAATTCGTCTGCGGTGCTGGTTCTGGTGAGAACCAGGGGTTCAAATAAATTGCTTTAGGGAGTGTAGGATTAGTGAAAATACTTAGAGAATGGCCTCAAAATTGAATTGCGCCTGGGGCCTCATAAGTTCTAAAACCGCCACTGTTTCTACATGTTCAGTTTCAACATAATATCAATTTTTAAACTTTTCGAAACACAGACGAATATAATTTTTCCGCTAATTTTTTGTTTAAATCGGCTCAACATTTTTTTTCGCCCTCTAAAATGACAAAATTGTACTAAAATAATGATTAATAATTATTATTGGTCATCTATAATAAAAATTATTACCCAAAATATTGACTTTGGTCCTATGTCCACCAATGGACCACCTAAATACGATTCGGGATCGTAATACTTTCGAACGGTTAAATTTAATAAGAATAGGAAGACATATTTTCTGTCCGTTTCATCGTTTCCTTGACGACGGTGATCTAGATTTCTACATCCGTATAAAATTTAACATGTTTGCAGGTTTACTTAATCCTTTTTGCAACTTTAGAAATCAATATTAGTCTTTGAAGTTATATTCTGCATAATAATATTAACTCCTTTCTATGCTACCTTCGAGATGGAGTGCTTGACGCATTTTTTTACGTGGTGTACTCCTGAGTAGGCCTAATCCACGAACTGTTCTATTGAAATAAGGATAGTTTAATATTGATTTACTAAATAGATTCCTTTTTTTGACATCTAAATCAGGGTTTCTTAACCTTTTTGTAGTCATGGACCTCTTTCAAAATTTCAAAAAGCCCATGGACCCCTTCCGAAAAGATAAAAACAAGATTTCAATTTTACCAGGTTTTATTGTTTGCGAACTTTACATTATATTAATATAGTTACAGTCGCATTATGTTAGGCAGGCTTGCCATAGACCCCCGGCGATCATTACACGGACCCCTTAGGGGTCCATGGACTCCAGGTTAAGAAACTCTGATCTAAATGGTGTTTTTAAGGTCTGTCAGTACCAAATTTTACTTTGGTGTGAATTGGACCAATGGGGGAGGTTTATTTTGATTGAACCATAGTTGTTATATCGTTTCCGACTATTATAGTCGTCAAGGAAACGATAAGATGGACAAAATGGATATTTTAATTATTTTCTGTAACATTATCCGTTTTATAGCAGAGATTATAAAGCTCTGATAAATTTATCTCTACAGTTTAAATATTTAATAAACTTGTTATGGTGTAAGCTGTACTTTGAAATTAACTTGACATTTAATTTCCAAACGCCATCTGTCATCTGTTGAACTGTGGAAGTTCGCGTATCGCGTGTAAATTATAAAATAATTTACTTTAAACTAACTATTTGGGTGATCGCATCACGGCCAGGCTAGAGGAGACAGTAGCCATTGAATCTGACTGATAGAGAGACTAGGAGGGCTCCTGTTAGTGTTACACGTTGTTTTTACAGGCGATACGCGAACTTTCACAGTTCAACAGATGACAGATGCATGGCATTTGGAAATTAAATGTCAAGTTAATTTCAAAGCACAGCTTACACTACAACAAGTTTATTAAATATTTAAACTAGAGATGAATTCATCAGAGCTTTATAATCTCGGCTATTAAAGTAATAAATTGTAATAAATAATGAAAATGCGTTTCTCATCTTGTATTTCCAACACCCTGTATACCGAGGTGACCGGCCGCCGATGTGAACATAGGAAATTAACATGGAAAATTGATTTTTCTTACATTCCTGCTTCCCATCATAACGGATAAGAATGAAAAGGTTATCAATTTAAAGAGATTTTTAATCTTTTAGCATTTTAAAGATACTCTTGATATATTGTTCTTTAATTACTGTTAAAAACTTACGAATAAAATGCAAAATAGTGTAATTAAAAAATTTTAGTTACCTTGTTTGAATTTTATTGCAATTGTTTTTGCTTGCAAACCAATAATTTCCAACAAGTTAAGAATAACTTGTGTTTGCGTTCATCGTTAACCAATTTATTGTAATATGTCAAAGTAACATAAAAAAACAATATTATAATAAAATTCAAGCAAGGAAAATAAAAATTTTTTAAATGCGCTCTTTTGCATTTTATTAGTGGGTTTTTAACAGTAATTAAAAAGCAAAATATCAAGTGTTAGGTATCTTTAGAAGAGGAATAAAAATATCTTAAAATTAATATCATTTTCATTCTTATCCGTTATAGTCGGAAGCAGGAATTGAAGAAAAATCAATTTCCCATGTTAATTTCCTATGTTCACGTTGGCGGCCGGTCACCCTTATATAAATTTTTACTAAATAATGTGTCTGAAATTATAATTATATATTAATGGATCTTAAATTTAACGAAAAATGGTCACAGAAAGATAGCAATCATTTCTGAAACTCACCCCAGTACATGGAAAAAGTAGCATTTTGCCAAATTATTTTGAATTAAGGAAACCAAAAAATATGTGCACTTTCCGGTTTGGTGAAAATTAGGAACTAAAATTAACATTTAGTACAGGTAGTTTGGTGTAGTGATTAGAGAGCGAGGCTATAGATCTAAAGGTCATATGTTGAAATCCATGTCACTCCCTGCCGTGTTTACGAATACACATTCAACTATCTTCTTCTTCTTCTTCTTAGTTTAAGCCTTAAGGCTTGTTATTACCAACATCTGCGTCGTTTGTGAACATATAAATATTTTACATCCATCAGGTAGCTTGCTAGACTTGCCGTCAGATGTGCCATGTATCCTGGTTTTTATGTTAATGGTGGCAATTCACTAACCCAGGGGACCACCGGCTTAACGTGCCTTCCGAAGCACGGAGACTAGTCATAAGAAAGTTTGACTCTCCCCAGGTTTGAACCCGGTGCCCCGCATTTGCATCCAACTGCGTAAGCTGCAAGGCAATGACCGTCTCGTTCAACTATCATTCTACTATATCGTTGATCAGCAAAAAAGTAGAAAAACCGCTAACTTGTAATTCGGTCTTGGCCATTATGGTATTGGTAAGCTTATACCGGTTGAAGTATTTGAAGAATCATCTCTAGATGTCACTTTCTTGCCATTACGGTATAGGTGGATTTATCCCGTGTTGCAGAATTCCAAGAATAGTCGCTAGATGTCGCGTTTATGTCACGGATTTGACTTTGTTTCTAGGGCTTCTCAAACGGGGTCCCAGGATCCCGGCAGGTAGAAGTAACCACATAATCAAAACAATTGATGTTTTAGCAATTAGCCGGACAGAAGGAAAGAAAAAACAACACCAAGGATTACATCAAGCCACTGCTGTGGTTAGAGAAAGTTAAAATAAATTTTCTTACAAAACTACGGCGATTTTTTGCACCATTTTTGTATAATTGACTATCTCCAGCTCTTCCCTGGCTTTGAAATGTGAGACAAAATATTAAACTCTATAAGGCGCCAGCTATTTTAATCTATTTTTCATAATCTCAGTTGTAAATTTAAACTGATTCCTCTTAGAGACGATGCTAACTAATGCGAACTAATAATATTTTAACTACTATCGTGCATTTAATTTCGAATCGGACGGCTCCCCCAAGATATAGCTATAATACAGGGTGTCCCCACACTCACTTTACATAACTTAGGTGGTAATAGAGGATACTTTTCTAAGAAGAATTTTTAACAAAAATTTTTTTCTAAATTCAAACCCACGAGAGTTAGACCTCTTTAAAGCATTTTTTTTTAATTTCCACCTTCACGTGGCCATAGCCCCGAAAATATTGATTTTTCAGTAAAAATGGTTTACCGCTTTCTTAAAGAGCGTGAAATAATCTACAAATTCGATTCAAACCTTTTATTGTCTAAAATTAACGGTTTTCGAGTTATGAATTAAAGTAAGTTAAAAAATGTCGAGAAATTTGAGCTTTCTTTTTTTTTTGGTTTTTTTCAAAACCCTGTATCTTTTAAACGAAACATTTTACAAAAAATCTGACGCCCCATTCCGGATAGGAAATTTAACGGACTACAACTTTTGTCTAGTAAAAATTTTTGAAAAACCAATCCATTTCACAGAAAATCAGAAAGTAACAAACAAGGCAGCTACAAAACATAAAATTAAATTCACAAAATTTTTATTTTTTTTGAATAATTATTTTATTAATTAATTTTAAATTATTACATTAATAAAGTAATTGTTGAAAATGACCACCCTCATTATCAATACACAGTCGTGATTGTTTTAAAAGATGTTTGTCAAAAAAAATCAATTTTTCGACACTTTTCACTCTCACCGATTGATCAAAATCGGCCTCGTGATTGACCGGTCAATCCCTCGACCTTGTTGACCACCCCTGCTATAATGGCTCTTAACAAAAAAGAAAATTATATAAATAATACTATAAAGCATATTTTAAAACGAGCACGACTGTGTATTGAAAATGAGGGTGGTCATTTTCAACATTTACTTAAATAATCTAATAGTTTAAAATCAATTAATAAAATAATTTTTCAAAAAAAATAAAAATTTTGTGAATTTAATTTTTTGTTTTGTGGCTGTCTTGTTTATTATTTTCTGATTTTCTGTGAAATGGATTGGTTTGTCAAAAATTTTTACTAGACAAAAATTGTAGTCCGTTAAATTTCCTATCCGAAATGGGGCGTCAGATTTTTTGTAAAATGTTTCGTTTAAAACATACAGGGTTTTGAAAAAAACCAAAAAAAAGAAAAGCTCAAATTTTTCGACATTTTTTAGGTTACTTTAATTCATAACTCGAAAGCCATTGATTTTAGACAATAAAAGGTATAAACCTAGTTTGTACATTATTTCACGCTCTTTTAAAAAGCACTGAACCATTTTTACTGAAAAATCATTATTTTCGGAGCTATGGCCACGTTAAGGTGGAAATTAAAAAATATGTTTCAAAGAGGCCTAACTCTCGAGGGTTTGAATTTAGAAAAAAATTTTTGTTAAATATTGTTCTTAGAAAAGTGTCCTCTATCACCACTTAAATTATGTAAAGTGAGTGCGGGGACACCCTGTATAATATGTTTTTTGTGTGAGTGGTGATGATATCTATCAATTGATAGATCATGCCCAATTTTTATAAAAAGTTTATTTTTTTTAAGATGAATTTTTGCTAATAATGGTAAATAATGCTTTATAGTGATTTTTGAAATAAAATAATTACACAGGAAATTATTCTGCATTTGCAGAAAACTAATGGAAACTATAACAAATTCAGCTTTTTTTAGATTGAATATTTTATAAGTTATATAATATTATGTACATAATATGTATATTTAACACATTATGTAGTTTTGGAAATGACAGATTTTTATCGACATTTTCTTTATTCATTGTATTTCACAACCCTTGTAATACAATAACTAGTGGTAAGTGACTCTCTTATATTTACATATAAAAGGAAAGAAGCAATATTAGCAAACCATTTATTTGGTATTTAAGATATTAAAATAATTAATACCTGCAAAAGCATAGATAATATTATGATAATATGCCAATCATTATTCTAATACTAATAATGTCAGGTTTATCCAAAGACATAGATTAAGAGGGGTCCATCCTAAACATCAGTGTTTAGGGTTTAGTCCACCCTAGAAAATGAAAAAACATTTCAAAAATATGATAAAATTAAGAAAATTTTGATTTTAAAAGGTGCTCTTTTTATTTTAAAAAATCAAAATAACAATGTTGATATTTTAAAAATGCAAGTGTTGGGTATCTTCAGACGTGGAAAAGTCTCTTTAGATTAATACCATTGCAATTTTTGTAAAATTTAGTAACTTTATAGGTGTTATTATCAAAAGAAAACTACTGATCTTGTTCATTTCCGTAGAAGTCATTTTATGATGAAAAGTATAGTTTCAGTGCTAATATGAAAAATTGGTGCATTTTACTTCTAAAAACTTTTTAGTACAATTTTTGTGATTTTATAAGACTGTGAAGTACAATAATTTACCTACATCGCAATCCTGGAAATTAAGTAACAACAAAAAGCATACCTAATAATATATCGAAAACAGCCGTATTAAGAGCTGAATGGCTCAATTAATAAGGAAATAAAGTAAATTTGAAAATTATCTGATTTTTAAGTGTCTTGATTAAAATCAACCAACGATGCAATTAATACGGAAACATTTATATACGAATGCATATGCATGCACTTTAATTTTTTAATTTATTCATTTAAAAATTCAAATTAAGAGCTCAAAGAAAGGTCGACTTAAAAAATATGAATTAAAAAATTCTCATTAGCTTAATAGTTGTTATAAAATTTAAATATCCTATTAATGAAAATCAAAATGGAATTTTGGGACTTTTTGTTATATGCCGCCACTTGAAAATGTTTAACACAACAATAAATTTAATTACTGCGGCATTATTTTCCATCCTAAAATTGTATTTTAGTTACAAAATTAGTATAGCACTAAAACATGTGTTTAATGCCCAAAAATTTTATAGTTTTAATTTGGTTTTTTAGGGATTGGTTTTAATGATATTAAAGACACGGGTTCAGCAATAAATAAGGTAAATTATTGGGTTATAATGAGGCATGTTTAGTTCATTAAGCTTTTCACAGACCATATAGCAGGGGTCACATTTTCTAATAACTTTTGTGTTAATTTGAATTTTTTTGACCGTTTGTTTTGTTATGTATACTTTTCATTTTTCATTTTATTTCCCCTTATTTGATTTTCATTTTTAATTTGTGGTGATGCTAATATTAACAAACTTTTTGTGTAAAGAAAATTGTTTAAACATAAATTTGAAAAAAAATAAATTTTTCTATTGTGGTTCGCACGCAGGTCACTATTACAAAGTACTATTAATAACAGACTCGCTAACAAGCTGTTATATTACTTTATTATTGCATGCATCATTTTGTTTTACAGGTTATCAAGTTTAATTGGCCATATAAAGTAATTAAGAATTTGAAAAAATTTTCTATATCTACAGTACGATAAAGCAACTAATTTTTATGCTTAATTATAATTATTCCAGGTACTGGTGGTTAATTAAACCATCAACAAATAGTAAAACGAAATTAAAAACACTATGGGTGGTTATTTCACTGCGGGACAATTTTTAGTTTCCAAAACGAAAACAAATATGGTCAATTTTAAATAATTATGGGGTATAATGCAACTAAGCTAATACCACGATTTATTAATTAATAAATAAAAGAGAAAGAAATAAAACTGAAGCTTAATTAAGTGCACCATACTTTGTATTAATAAATAAAATATCTTGAGGCTTTATTAATTATTTATATTAAAAACTTTAATAAACTTAATTTGTGTCGAACTAATCATTAAAAACATAGGTAATAAATTCTAATCAAGAAACAAGGAATAATAACGCCGAAGGCTTACGGCCAATTAGTTTACAATTATATTGGTCGTCGGCAAAAATAATAAAGAATTTTTAAAAGACCATTTTGAATTTTTATGTGGGTTGTATTATTTTTTATTGTAATTAATACTTTTCTAATAAACATTGTATTAATATGGCATGCTTAATTAATTTTGTTTATTTTATTACGAGGAAATTTTACGCAGAGATGTTTCGTGTGGGTTTCCATGGCGCTTCAGGTAAAATGAATTAAAAAATTAAACATCGCTTCCTGTTCGGTTTAAGGAAACAAACTGCATATCAAAAATTAAATGAAAAAAATAAAGAGGAAATTCAAGTACTACCTAATAATAGAATATTTCTGTTTTTTTTTTTTATAAAGTGAAATTATTTAATATTTAATCATATTTGTTATAACAAATTGCTTTATAATATCAAATAATTAGTATATAAAATATTTTGTTACAAAAGAAAAATTACAAAAATATAAATATTTAAATATTATAATAAAGTGTAATTTGTTGTGATATAAAAGCACAATGGCAGATATTTTTTTATAAAAGCTGCTGATCAAATGATAAAAATTCTTAGGTCAAAATTTTTTTGAATTCAATGCCAAAAAGTAACAAAAAATTAGAGTGATGTTTTACTTCCGGTACAGTAAAATAAACCAAGTAATATCTTTTTTAATATGATTAAAAAAATTTTTAACGAAAATCTTTAAAAATATACTTAAAATTAGGTAGGTACAGTATTGTTTATTTTACTGCAATTTATTTTTCCTCTGCCATTTTTTAATTATTGCTCGTTGCTGTTATGTGGGCTTCGAGCGTATTGATTTTAATCCGACTGAAAATTAATCTTAAAAATTAAAGTGGCAATTAAAACAATTATTTTTTTTGTATTTGCCTTAAAATACAATTCATATACTTGATAATACCTATCAATTAAATTCCACTGGAAATCTTTTTTAATTATTTAAGAGCGCATTAAAGAGAATACTTTTTCATAATCGCACTATAATTTGAAGAAAAGCATGCAATTTAAGTTACTTACAGTTAGATGCTACTGTATTACCGACAGTGGAAATGCAAAAAAAAATTACACAGTAGCTAAATTAGTTTTTAAAATATTATGTTAAACAATAAATTATTAGTTTACTACACGAAACTTAGTTTTAGCTCTACAAGATTATCCATCATTAAATACAAATTAAATTTTTTGTCAAATTTAGCGTCATGTGAATTATGCTTTTGAGCATTGAAATGTTGTCGAGGTAATCGTGCCTAAAAAAACTGCAATTTAAAAATAAATTTTTAATAGTAACATTTATTTTTTACTTAGCTTAAAATTGGACTAGCAAGTCGGGACCCCGGATATCGGACTTGCTATATGAAATTAATATTAGAATCTGTGTAAGTAATTGTCGTGACGGATACACGAGTTTGCAGAACTAATTGTAAGCGGTAATTTTATCAAAGTTTCTAACTAATAGTTAAATATACCGATAAATATATAAGCAGTCTTTGAAGTTGTTAAATTTGCAGAACCTTTAAGGTATTATTAAAGAAAATTATACTAATAAGTAACATGCATTCAATAATAAAAAGTTGCACACATATTAACTTATGCATTTTATTTATAAAAAAAGAGTACCTAACCGATGTTAATTATTGTATCATTAATTTGTATAATAATAACGTAAAGTATTTCACTTGTAAATTATTTGAATTACACATGCCATTATTATTCTCAGCGCAACTGCCATTGGAATCGTATGAAGTTAAATGAAATAAATTTTGCAGTGCTCGAAGCTAAATTTTTACTATTATTACATTATGTAATCAACCAACTATCAGTGTTGACTGACATTAGATGAAAGTAATTAATTTCAATTCATGTTAATGTCAGATTATATGAAAATGAAATATAATAAAAAAAAATGCATTATAACATCGAAATGTAGTTCAATTAATAATAATAGTAAAATAAACCTTGTAATTATGTAAAGAAGATTGTTCAAATTATTAGCCCATTTTCTTAATTAAAAATTTCTAGTTACTAGTTTAAATGGCAAGTTATGGTTCAATAACAAAATTAATTTAACAATTTAATGGAGGAACTGATGGCTTATCGAAAGCTTGAAGGGAAACCTACCGGATAAATTGGTAGTGCCTAACCCAAACTTTTGAATCAAACTCAGCAATACCAGACGATTTAAAACCTAAGGACATTCTCAGACACATAAAAAACTGTTTTGTAGATAGTAAACTATTTTAGGTTAGAAAATTTTTTTGTTTATAGTAATAAACGAAAGAACTACACTTTAATTCACACGAAGGAGAAGCTTTCTAGCAAATTATTATATTGAATTTGAATTTTATGTAGCTCCTAGATTAAGTGCTAATTCAGATTTTGCGTGTGCTCAGCAAACCGTTTATGCTTGGCGGGTATTCCATAACCCCCAAACCCCCCGGTCTATATCTAAGACATTTTAATACGTTCTTTATGTACAACTTTTTATCTGATTCCGTTCTACGAGGTGGAAGTGGTTTTATCCATATGGATGATATTATATTGTCTTACCAATTTTTCAAAAATTTTGTTTAATAATATTTCGAAACGTATAATATTGAAAATTAAGATCACCTCTATGGCGAATATTAATTTGTTCGTTGCTGTTAAATATTTTGTCAAAGTTGCAGTCTAATAAATACTTACTGGGTTGTTTATAGGTACTAACTATTTTAATGTAGTTGTTGGAATTCATTTTGAGTTTTATTGCTACAGATTTAATGCAGTTGATGGGCGATAGTTGGTAATGTAAAATTTTATTTTTTATCGGTATGCAAACTCCATCAGCAGCAAAGTTGCCGCTCCATCTCTTCGATAATTACGATATACCTACTGGTATACTATATAACATTTTTAAGTTTTGGAAATTAGGGAGCATTGAATAAAAAACATCAAAAGAGAAGTTTAATCTGATTTAAGTAGGAAACGATTAACCTAATGAAGAAGGTGAAGGGATATGAAAATTTTGAATGAGATGTTTCTGATGGGTTTGTTTCATTTGTATTGTTGATGCTGCTATAATATGATGGTTTTTTTATTGTTGCTGTGGAAAATATTATTTCCCATTAATATCTGTATAGAATCCTGATTTTGTACTGGTGCTTTCTTATTGTGTATTTACAACCTCAAAAATTGGCGTTATTTAAATTTATGTATCTAATAATTACGTCCAACCTATATGCAAAAAATTTCGCAAAATCCCACCTTATGTTTGAAGTTGATATTTTGTTATAATTTGAAGCATAAAGAAAACAGCTTGAAAGGGAGAAGCGAGAGGTTCTAAATTAGTTTTTTTAATTTTCGCCCCACGTTGGATGCCACGATAATGTTTAAATGTATACTTTTAAATCCAAGTTAGAATTTAGATATTTCTATTCCTGGTTAGTGGGGATGATTTTCTGAGCAGTTTCTTTCGGTGTCATTTTTATATTTGTTATGTTAATAATTTTGATTTGGACAGTGAATTGCCCTGTGTATAGTCTGTACGTGGCCTGTCGGTTGCTATAAATACGGTAAGGTACAATAAAACTAACTATTATTATTGACGGATAAATTGACACTATAAGGATTCGAAATTCGCAGTTTTGGATTTCACCATTTTTTATACTTGCTTGTTTATAATGGACCCAGCAGCGTAACGAAGAGGTTTGTGGCCCCGATTTGAGATTTAAAATCAAGCTCCTTTTCGGTCAGAATTAGTCCTACCACTTAAATAATCAAAATGGGTAGCGAATATCAGGGAGGTGGGGAAGCAAAACAACAAGAAGACTTTTCAAAAATGAAAATGACACAAATATAATTTTTTAAAAGTTGCTTGTTTACTTACTTGCAACTAAAAGATATTCCAAATTACTCTTGCCCCTTATGTAAAATAATAGTTTGTGTAGCCAATATCAACGGTGCAGTTGTCTTCACGTGTTATAGGCGGCAACAGTCCTTTATTGCAGGATACGTTTTGTAAACTACACTACCGGCCTAAAGTATTTGCCCACCTATATTTTTTCAATTATTACCCTTATTTAAGAAATTATTTCAGTGTTATATAATTATATCATGTCTTTATAGATATTTTAAACCTGTGTACATAAAAATTTATAATTTTGTAGACCATAACACATTTTTCCAAGAATCATAAGGTTTTGCATGAAACACGGTATTATAAACTACCACTCGGTTAGTAGTTTGAGGGTGGAATTGCACATATTAGGTAGCATCCCTTTCTTTACTATAATCCATTAGGTCATTTTTAACATTTTAAAACATATCAGAATTTCAGTTTGTTCTTATATTTTGCTGCAAGTACATTTTAAATTTTCTAACGTGTAATATTATAAATTGTGCTGTGTTGACAAAAATATGCCTAAATCAAAGGAATTTTTGATTGAAGCGCATGCTACCATCGTTGTTCATCATGAAACAGGTAAAAGTAATCGACAAATATCGAAGTTATTGAAAATTTTTCGACGAAGAATTGATTAGAATGTGAAAAAATTCACGGAAAGTGCATGTTTAAAGAGAAAATCACGTACTGAACAGCCTAAAATTACCACTTTTGTAGGTGATTCCAAGATAGTGGTAACTAGTAAAGGCAACAGACGTTTTACTTCATCAGAATTAGCAGCTGATCTGAATTGAGAGCGAGACAAACCGATTAGTGTTACTACCGTAAAACGGAGATTTCGAGAATAAGGTCTTTACGGTAAAGTAGCTGCTCGAAAACTATTCTTACGTGCAGAAAATAAGAAAAAGAGACTGAAATGGGCCAAAAAGCATAAAACTGGACACCGGAAGAATGGAAAAATGTATTGTGGAGTGATCAATCGAAGTTCGAGGTTTTTGGTTTTAAACGAAAAGCTTTTGTTCGAAGATCAGCAGGTGAGTGAACGCCGGAATAATGTCGAGTGCGTTCTGTAAACCATTCTGGATGATCTGTTATGGATTTGGTGTGATTTGGTGTTGATAAAGTTGAAAATATTTATAAAGTTGAAGGTATCCTTAAAAAGGAGCAGTATCAGGACATTCTTAAAAATCAAATATTGCCTTTTGGAATGCGAATTTTGGGAGAATTACTTTCCTTCCAACCTAATAATAACCCAAAGCGCACTTAAAAAATTTTTACAGAATATTTGGATCAGTTATCAAGCGAAGGCATTTGAAAAACCACGAATTTTTCCCTGGGAGCCCCCAGAGTCTCCCGATGTAAGCTCAATTGAATTACTGTGGGGTAAATTAGACAGGCAGGTCAGGAAAGTTTGTCCTTCCAGTGCAAAACAGTTATGGAAGATTTTAGAGTCGGAATGAAAGAAAATTCCATCAACAACTTTATTTAAGCGAATCAATAATATGCCAAAGTTGGGTAAAACACTTTTAAATGAAAAAGGAGGACATATAGATGAAAGTAAAATTTAATAAAATTGTTATTTTGAAGCCTATTTTTAATTTCTGTTTTTGAAATTTTCATTTTCACAAAACAATACTTTAAAGGAATTTATTGGGTGGGCAAATACTTTTGGCCGGTAGTGTATGTAGAAATGGATGTGAAACCGGGGGGTCTGGAGGGTATGGTTCTTGAAAAGTCGTCATGCGGCTGGGGGTATTCACTTAGGGGGGAATTTGTAAATTGTATATTCCATTCTTTAGGAAGTGTTGAAACCGGAGAATTTCTCCTTCCAGATCAGAGGAAAATAAACTACATATACGAGGACGGTATGATAAGTACCCATATTTAACGACTGAACGCGCAACTATCGCAAAATTTTTATACTATCATTTATATTTATAGCCATCTATCGAACGATGCTTATCAAAATTTTAAGACAAATTTATCGAGTAGTTTTGTTTAATATCTGTTGAAAGGAGTAGTAAGTTCCTGTTTATTTGCAATTATGGAGAAGGAGCAATATCGTTCAGTGATTTGATTTCTATTTTTGGATGGCAAGACCTGCACGGAAACAAAGTAAAGTTGCAAAATGTTGATGAGGACCATGCACTTTCTATGGCTACGATTAGATATTGGTTTAACAAATTCAAACGAAGTCAAAGTTCAGAGATATTGCTGACATTGTGAACATCTCAATAGAACGCTCACAAAATATTATACACGATAAATTGAGTGCAACCGTGAGTGTAACAAAAACGGAATCGTATGACAACTTCGGGGCACTGTTGAGACATCTTTAAGCGTAATCCGAAAGAATTTCTGCTTCGTCGTGACCTTTGCAGAATCATGGATCCATCATTACGCCAGAAATAAAATAACAATCAAAACAGTAGACATCGCCCGACAAATGTGCTCCAAAAATGAAGAAAACTTTTTTTGGATTCACGAGGTATCATCTTCAACATCTATTTGGAGAAGGGATAAACAATCATGGGGGCAGAATTATGTTGATTTATTGAAATGATTCGACGCTGTATTGATGAAGAAACAGCCTCATTTATTGGTGAAGAAAAAGTGATCTTTCATCATGACAACGTGTCTACGCACTCGTCAGCAATCGCAATAGCTAAACTAGTGGAATTACCCTACGATTTGCTGCCACATCCACCTTATTCTCAAGATTTGGCGCCATGCAATTTCTTTTTGTTTCCTACAATGAACAAATGGCTTGTTGGAAAGAAGTTTACATCAAATGAGGACGTCATAGTCGATAAAAAAAGATCTATTTTGCGGAATTTAAGAAATCATATTTTTTTGATGGCTTAAAATAGTTGGAATACACGGGTACCTACTTATCATACACCCTTCTTACTTAATAATATATTCACATTTTTTCAAAGCTTTTTCTATTTTCTAAGGTGGTTTCTGTCTCCCCCGGTCTCCCCTACCTACGCCCCTGATCAGATAATGCTAACAAAAGGCTTTTTAATTTTATCGCTCACATTCATCTAGAAATATAAATAACCAAAAATTATTTTTACTTTAATAACTTTAAAAACATAACAAATAATGAAAAAACTCTGTTAAAAATGTACACTTCACAAAAAATAGGCATAAGATCATCGTCTTTTGGCTTTATTGATATTTTTAGACAAGGTTAATTGTTAAATTGTACATACGAAGCCAAATCAGATCTATTTTAATTGAAACAACGCAAACTGAATCATACCTTAATTCGAGACGACGCAAATCAAAACCCTACTATACTGGGATTATGTAAACTGCCCTCCAAACTTTACCCCTTTGTTATATGGCTTAATTTATTAATCCCTTAATAGGATTAAAAATTGAAATGACTAAATTTCTAAAAAAAAACCGTATTTAACCATGTTGATAGGTTGAACTGAGTTTAAAGTTGAACGAGGTTGCACCGACCGACGTTGATATACAATCCACCCTTATAGATTATTTTTATTTTTGAAAAACTAATAATAAAAAAAATTTGAGTAAAACAGCAAATAATACGAAAGTTATTGGAAACACTACAAATGTCTGGAATTACATTGTCAACAAGTTAACGAGGGGAACCCTTGTTAAGAGAAACTCCGTCTAAGAATTTTTTTGCCTTAAAAAAACCTTTTTAGTGCGCGGTCGAATTACCATAAAATTTCAATAGCTGAAGCAACATTTTTTCCAAAACGGTCCATCCCCTTCCCAGTAGCACACTTTGCCGAGTAGGACCGGCCTAAGGAGATATCTTTAGTTAGTACATCGTTAGTCAAAACGGACTGGGCGAAGGTTGCGGAGAGTCGATTTTGACAACGCAACTACATCAAATCGCGGATCCATCATCGTTAAATCAATAAGTACAAAGCTTATATTTTTGGGAAATTTTTGCTTCAGCTATTGAAATTTAATGGTAGACCGCATACTATAGCAGAAATTTTATGGTAATGCTATAGCTGCATCAGTTTCAGTTACTGATTTTGAAGTAGCGATGAGAAACGTATGTAAAATTCAAAAGGCACATGTATCAATAGAAAGATGCAGACTTTATCCATCTTTTCAATGATTGCGGTTTAAAGCTTAGGTTATTATGTTATTTAATGTTATTTATTTAGTGATAGAAACTATCACGTTAATGTAGCACCTGTTTCATAGTTTGGGGCAGTTTACAGTCACCCGCTATACTATTGTTTGGTATCACAGAGGGCTTAAAATAGGTATAAATTTTAAAAATGTGTTACTAATTTTATTTATTCAATAAATTCTTAGGCTTCAAAACTTCTCGGAGCAGCTGTGAGATCTTGGCTACATCAATACATGTAAATTTGCAAAAATATATTTCATTTTGGGACCCACACCGCAGGTAAACGTGTAATCCTAGCCACGGCACAAATCATTTAGGACTAAAAATTGATTCATGACTTTTCAAGTCTATTTCCAATCTTGCACTACATTATGGATACTGTACATGCATACTTCTTGTATAAGATATTATCGTCCGAAAATTTATTAACTGCATATTTTGCGAAATTGAGTTATGCATGCAATTTTATACTACATTCAGGTAGAATCTGACTGAATATTCTATTCAAATTTTATCAAAAAAGATTATGTTGACTAGATTTTAATTAATTGGATAAAAAAACTTGGGTAAACCATGCAGTTATTGGACAGTTCGTTGTAAATTAATAATAATAAACTTTTCTGTTTATATTCATTAGATTTATTTTACTTAAATGCATAGGTATGCTAAACAATTTCTTACCGGCGCGGTGCCTTCGTTTAATATCAAAACTTCCAATATTTTATTATACCTTTTATAGTAGTTGTAATACTTATTATCTAAAATATTGATATATCAACTCTGGAATATACTGTAGGCGTATTAAATATTTATGTATTGTTTATTTTGAAAATAATTATTTTTATAATTTTTTTTTAAATTTTGAATAAACTTTCCTTTGCAAAAAATATACCATCTGAAATTATTATATGTATTATCTTAATAATGCAGCGAATTTTTGATAATATAATTTAATTATAATTCAAACATTGCGATGAAAATATTTAGTTTAATAGAAACCAATTCGACTTCCTCTTTTATGCCACGATTCAATTGATTTGCAATAATGGTTTTTCTAATTATAGCGCTTTTATTTTATTATAGATAATATTAATTTTAGAAAACAGCGCAGTATTTATATTATTATTTACTATAAATAATATTACCGTAGTCTTGCTGAGATCTCATTTATTAAACAAATTTTGTTAAATAAAGGATTTTCGTTTTTTTTTTTCGGTGTAAACCAGGTTGACTTACTTGTTCTCTAAAATTGTAACAATATTTTGTCCTATTATTTTAACCTTTTTTGGTAAATAATTTTTAACAATAATTTATACCATAAAATTAAGTAAACTTGAAAAATTAAAACAAAAGCTTAGTGTCAAAATTCCATGCAAATTCTCTTTGATATTAATATTATGTTGTTTTAGTGTGGTAATAAAATTAGTATCGTACACGCGACTGCAATATAACTTTAAATTATATTGCGCTAATTAAATATCTAATGAACATGAATTCATTTATTTGCATAACAATCTAAATTTTATTAGATAACATAAAAATATTGTGTTTTTATTAAATTTGATGTGTTCAACAAATTTGCATTTATGTTTGCTACAAAATAACCGTACGATACGTGGGCTAATATCTTCTAGTCTAGTCTAGACCCCCAAAAAAAGGTTTCATTCTAATTTAATTAGCATACAAAAACTTTTAGAATAATATTTTTTTTTTCAATAAAAAGTGAAAAATGTGTTTGTAAATTTGATTGCATAAACTTTATGCAAATATTCTAACGATAATGCACTACATTTTTTCACAATTTACATAAATTTATTTTAATATGTGTCTGATGACATAAATGATAACAAGTAGGTGGTAATTATTAACTTTTTTCCTAAATGAATTCTTACTCCCACAAAAGCATAATTTTCAAGAGATGGTTCATCAACTACGATAATAACGCATCTCATTATTATATACCATTAAGCACAAGACCATGAGGCATGCAAGCCATATTTTTGGACAATAAGTTGTAGTAAAGTAATTTACTTACGTAACATAAAGTACAATTTTTTTTCATTCTTTTTAGGGCAGAAAATTAACGACGTTAGCCTATATTAGCTCAAAGCTTCCATAAGGAAATTTAATGTAGTATAAAAAGTGGTTATATTTACAGATAATGAATATTTTATATAAAAAAAATTCAAAATGACTGTGCCTTAATCGATGAAATTTTTATTACAAGTCACATTAACTTTCATTTTCACTAAATTTCAACAAAAGTGTAGGTCACGACATATTTTACTTTCTAATAGCTTCATATAAAATGCATGCAATATAATCCACTTTGCATAATTTATGTTTTAATAATTATCTACCCACACTGTCATCGAGTAAATTGGAAGACAATTTCAACTTTTTACCATTAATATTATACGACTTACCTTCATTTAAAATTTGATTATCTTCCATGCTTCCATCCAGTTTTTCCGCAACTTCACCAAGATCAACGAGACTTCTGATCGAAAAAACCGATTTAGCAACTCGCATTTTACAAGCTTCAGCTTGTACAGCATCTCGTGAGTGTGTGGTTAAATCCATTTCAGCATGCACATCCATTGACTTGGCCGAAAATATTGTCACTAAGTATTTAAATAATTCAAGTGTCGAAGCAACAGTAGTACACAATTCAAATTTAGTTCATTACTTGTGCTTTTCAAATAATTATCTACTCAAGTATAGCACCACAGTTTTCCTATCGCATTTTTGTAATATTAAAACAGGAAACAGCATAACTCGTAAAAAATGTTAATAATTGTTCGGAACTGATAAAACGTAAACTAAGTACCTATACGTATCGAGTCGATACTAATTATACTTAATTAACCTTACTATGTTTTAACTAGAAGATAAACTTTAATTGGTAATTACATACATATAGTTTACTGGGTAATTAGCAGATATTTCGAAATGTAGCACAGGGGGGGAGAAAC
The DNA here is from genome assembly GCA_958510855.1 of Rhagonycha lutea. Taxonomy (NCBI): domain Eukaryota; kingdom Metazoa; phylum Arthropoda; class Insecta; order Coleoptera; family Cantharidae; genus Rhagonycha; species Rhagonycha lutea. Next base: position 87,674,551 of record OY294036.1, read on the forward strand.
TTAATTTTAAATAATTAAAAATATATTATCCATTTTAATAGTTTTCATACAGGATAAATCACTAAAACAGACACTAATAATTTCCACAAAGTTGTTTTGATTTTCTGCTACTCGTGTGGTTATCATAAAAAAGTAAAGCAAAAAAGCACTACAAAACGTTATATTAGTATGTTATTATCACTTGGTATGGTGTTCATTCAGTTGTACAGGTGTGCACGTTACCTTGTGTGTAACAAAGCCCTAACTGTCTCCTAGTACCTTGTTGATGGGCCGTGTTCATACCCGGAGCCACCCGGAGCGGCCTAAAGGCGGAGCACCCAAGTCAATCACATTAATCACCATCCTTGTTACTGTCTTTTCTCGTGAATAATAATTAAGATTTTTGTGGGCGTTCATTTTACATCTTTTAATTTCGCGGTTCTCCAAGAATAATTTTCGCTACTACTTCATTTCCCAACGGTTTTCCACTGCAGTTATCGATACCTATATCTTGATTCCAATTTGGATTATTTTCACGAAACGTAGTTAAATAATACGCTAAATGTAATTTTATCGCACTATTAGTTATTATTATTTACTTCACTTTGATAACAACTTAACAATAGAGTATTTAAAATAACGAATCAATTAAGGCTAATGTTTAAAATTTAATTACTAAGCCTGAGCAGTGAGCGCTATGCATAAAAACGCAAAGCAATATACATATAATTAATTTAAATTTAAAAACAAATTTGTTCTATCGAAATCTTTATTTAAATTTTCCCTTCCTTTTAATCTTACCATCCAGTGAAACCAAAGGCTTCCCCTCCGATAATATAAAATGGCGTTAGAAGGATGGGCACAGTTTTGTACTACCTTTACACTTAAACTATTTCTATTTTGTTTATTTATAATTAATAAATTAATAAAACTTGACTTGAAGAAAATGCCAGTTGTTGTAATCACATCAGGTTATTTGTATTTTCTTTTAGTTAAAATTAAATTGTAGATAATAAAATTTTTCATTGTAGGTACTTATTCGCAATTTCCAGTTACAATAATTAGTGATTGTATAGTATTTCAATTTGTTAATTTATTGAAGAAATTAAATGTTTTGAATTATTTATTTTTACCTATTGATGGTACAAAAAGTATTAGATAGAAGTAATATCGGATCGTTAAAACATTCAGCATAAAATTAACATCAAGGAAGTTAAAATACGAATAGACACACTGAAAATTAATGATCATTATTTTGTTTTTTAATTCAGAGATTCGTGAATAATTTAAATAACGGTCGAGTAAATTACAGATCATTTGAGAATTTTTCGCTTATGTACCTAGTAGTCAGTGTTGCCAATCTAGCGGTTTTCCCGCTAGATCTGACTTGTTTTAAATTGCTTTAGCGGGAAAATTTTCCATCTAGCGGCTAGCGGGAATTTTAGCTTAATTAAAGAATATCTGACGGGAAATCTGACGGTTTTCAAAAACTCCCGAAAGTCAATTTAAAATTTTTTTTCTTTTTAAATTTAAAATTTCACCGCCTTCAAATTAGTACACAATCTTACCGCTCTATAAATGGCATGGGTTATGTTCAGTCTTCAGTTATGTTGGTACTTATTACAAAGAAACTTACAAGCTCGTAGACCACTACGATGTCGATGATTTGTTTTTAGATTTATTAGTGTTTTGTAATATACATTTTTTTTTTTTTTTTTTTTTTAATAAAATAATAAAAAATTGTGTAATTTTATTTTAAAACATCTAATACGCTAATCTTTAATTATTAAAAATGGTATTTCTGGCGGATTTCTGGCGGGATCGCCGTGTTGTCTAGCGGTTTCTAGCTATTTCGTAAAAATGGGATATCTGGCGGGTTTTCTGGCGGGACCGCAGTGTCATCGAGCGGGTTTCTGGCGGGATCGCCGTGTCATCTAGCGGTTTTGCAAATTTAAGTGCTGGCAACACTGCTAGTAGTATGTCCGCTTCCAAAAATTCCGTCTGAAACTATCCTTAATGATGATTAACTTGGCAGTGTGTCAGAGGTATTATTTATTTTGTATTAAAATTTAAAAATTAACAAGGTAAGTAAAAAAAAATTTTAAATGTTTTCATAAGCTTTCATCAGCAAGATTTTACTTATGTTAGTATTTTTTTTTATAATCCTGATTGTAAACTTGTACCTAATGCATATGCATTAAGGGGTTAATGAAAAAAATATTTAAAAAAACATTAATACCCCTGAAGTCTGAAGCTTTATTATGTCATAATGAAGTATTGGCCTACCTAAGTACAGGTAGTTTGGTATAGTGGTTAGAGATTGGAGATTGGAGGTATAGCAACTTTACAAGTAAATTCTTAGAGGGTAAAAGAAAAATTAAAGTAGAGAACGTTACAGATCCTGGCTTTGGGAGTGTTGAGCTTGACAAAGGAAGAGTTCAAAGAGGATATATTGAGTGGAGAATTTTAAGATTTGGAAGATGTGCGCTGTACCTATTAATATAATGAATTAAAAGAAGATTATAGTTACAACGTGTCAAGAATATTTTCCCATCAAAGTTTCAAGTCAATCGGGGTCAAACTCTATTAGAAAGAGCCTTTTATAACTACTTAATTAATATATTAATATTTATAATAAATTAAAACTTTACTTCCTTTACGTCCTTTAAGATCGCTGTTTTCTCAAAACTCAATTTTTGAAGTCGATGGGCACGATTTTTCAGAACCTAATGCACCATCAATCTTATTGAAATTTTTCATGCTCCTTCTAGATAGGATTGACTAGTGATTGAACAAAGGATTGTTTTTATTTTGATCAGAATTCTTTTTACAATGCAATACGTACATGGTGTAAATTTTGCATTTTTGCATACAACTCTGCCAAAAATTCTATTTTCAATTTTTTTTAAATCCTTCGTTCAATCACGAGCTATACTCACACACTAACAGAAAATATTATTTGGTTTTTTGATTTCGAATAAAGCTATCACGAGTTACCCTGTCCACCGCAAAGATACTTTTTTCTACGGGGTCTCCAAACACCAGGTCGCAACGGTTGAATTTTCAAAATGTTTAAATGACAATTTTATAAAATATTGTCCAAATGTTGCTCTTTTATATTCTTAAAAGTTTATGTAAAATAATTCTTTCATCATTAGATACCTATATTAAAAAAAAAAATTAGAGAAAATGTGCGTTTTTTTAACCTTCGAAACCCATGTAGTAGTAATCCTTTAAGTCCCGAAATAGTGGTTACACTCAAAAAAATGTTGTTCATAATATTAATAAACAGTGGTTACTAACTTGTATTTAGTTGTCACAATAATCATATTTATTGTTAGGTGGAAATTTTTTAATTATTTAAGAACTCTGTTTATTGGTACAATAATTCAATATTCATTGTAAGAATAAATGGTCTAACATTGATTAATAACAGAACATTCATTCAGCCAGTAACTAATTTTGAATCACTGTCAGTTGGCCGATATTCATTTGGCCGACATTCATTTGGCCGAAATTTTTTGGCCGAAATTCAATTGGCCGACACATCATTTGGCCGACAGTCATTTCGCCGAAATTTTATTTTTAGTATTAGATAAAGTGACTATAAAAATAATTTAATAATATGTTAAATTTCTTATATTAACGGTGCGCGCGGATTTTTTGTGCAACTCTGTCGTAGGTGGATGTGTTGCCAAAATAGACTCTTATTATTGGTTACTGATTTAACGACGTTGAATCTCGCTTTTTTTTGCAACTCGTCGTAGGTGGATGTGTTGCCAAAATTGACTCTTCCGCGCCGCCGCTCCGCTCCGCGTTGCAGCGCTACAGAGCCATTTTGGCAACACTAAACTCATTAAAAACATCCCTCTAGGGTCATCCAACTCGGCACATTGTGCTATTAGCAAGGGGTGATTCTCGCTTTTTTTTTGAAACTCTGGCGGGGGTGGTTGTGTTGCCGAAATGGGCCTTTCGCGCGCTACGCTGCGCTCCGCACGCTACAGACCCATTTTTCGACAACACTAAACTCTTTAAAAACATCCCCCTAGGGCCTTCCAACTCGGCAAATTGTGCTACTGGGAAGGGGGTGAATCTCGCTTTTTTTGACGCACCGTCAATATATTTTTTCTTTTCATTTAAGATTTATTTTTATATTCACTTTCGGTAATAAAAATAATATTTCGGCCAAATGACTGTCGGCCAAATGATGTGTCGGCCAATTGAATTTCGGCCAAATGATGTTTCGGCCAAATGAAGTTTCGGCCAAATGAATTTCGGCCAAATGAATTTCGGCCAATTGAATTTCGGCCAAATGAATTTCGGCCAAAAAATTTCGGCCAAGTGACGGGATACCCTAATTTTATGTATTTGATTAAAACATTTAATTCTCGCAATAAAAAGTATTTTTGTATATACAAATATTCAATTTATCGTGACAACGAATGCATTTATATTGATAGTTAATACATTTATTAAATAATGTAAAAAATTAATTGATTAATGAAAACTATTACTTGTTACAACAACTATAGTTGTTATTACTATAACAGCAATAAAGTCATCATGTTTTTGTCGATTTCTTTGGTGTGATGTCATTTACTTAGTGAAATCTGTGAGTGAACACGTAAATTTTGAAAGAGATTAAACATTGTCTGGTACTTTTACTGTTAAAATAAGGTAAGTTGGGATATTAATATATTACAAGTAAATTATCACTTGATTTATACATGTTTTTTGTGGAATACGGCCGTTGTATCGCTAAGCGTCAAGTCACCGTCTGGAAAGGGAAATTTTGGAACGATTCCCAACAGAGAAATTGGTATCTATTTGATCATCAAAGATTAATTCTTTAATTTTTAACACATTTTATTACAGGAATATTATCGTATTTCGAAAGGAGGCAAAATTTATAATAAATATTGCAACATGAAAGCTTCGCTTAAATCAGCCCTAATTAGCCATGTTTTACCGCCACAGCTAAAAACTGAGGAAAGAAAATCTCGACACGAGAAGGATTTTGGTAAGTGGCTTGCAAACAATTTATTGCTTTTATTTTGAAAATCAATTTTGTACAGGTTTTAAAGACCCTGGTATAACATTTTAGAAATATTCGTGTGCGTTTGAGATTTATAACACTGAATTTTTTTAGAACCTGGAGTAGATGGAGAAAGTTTACCCTATTTTAGACGCTTGGCCTTTTTATAAAACATCTTCAGGATATCGTTTGGTACGTCACTGCATTAACTATAAATTACAGTTAATTATTGTTAGTTTCCTTTCAGATTGATATTGATTTTAAAATTGCATTCGAAGACAAAGATGGTCTTATTATGAATTGGGATAATTACCGTGGCAATCTGGTAAAAGTTTTATTCTGCAACGTAAAGGACAAAAAAATAAAAGGATTGTTAGAGACAGTGAGGGATATCTCTGATTTACAAGAAAGTGAGTGTTTTGCATACATTAATTCGTGCTATACTTATTTGATTTTTCACTTTCAAATAGTTAAATTCATAAATAATAATTTAATTGTTCTTTTCAGATAGACCTAATGCCGCTATTTTTTTGTCATTACATCATGGCTACTTCGTTCCTACAACACTAAGTATTCAAAAAATAGGCGACAAAAGGGTCGGCACCCTTATCAAAAATAAATATGTATTTTTTATATTTGTTTTAAATTTTTTTAATTCTGTATTATACTTAGGTTATAAACATTTAAATTAATTTCAAATTGTGTTCTGAAAATAAAATTTAGTTTTTAATATGTTGTTTGAATTACAATTCCGTCAATCCTATCAATTTTGGCATGAGCCCAACCGATAAAATAAGGTGAGACAATGTATGTATATCAATTTCATTTATTGCGTCCATATTTTACTAAATTTCTTGCTTTTTCCTTTGCGGGTTTAGTAGACAATAATTAAACTCTATAATATCTCTTTTAATAGATTAACGTTTCGAGGGGTTTTGTTTCCTCTTCGTCAGAACCAATTAATAATATGTCATAAATTAACATTCAAATATTTATAATTCATTTAAATACGTATTATAAATATTTGAATGTTAATTTCTGACGGTTCCGACGAAGAGGAAAAAAAACCTCGAAACGCTAATCTATTAAAAAAAAATATATAGAGTTTAATAATTATTGTCCACTAAACCCGCAAAGGAAAAGGCAAGAAACAAAGTATGTATATCAATAGCTCTCTCAATTACTAAATTAATTTTGGCAATAAACGATGTACATTGAGCCAATAACTGCAGTAATTGATAAAACAAACCTATTAATGAGTCCAACAAATAAAATAAGGTGCGACAATGTACATCAGTTACTCTCGCAATTATTAACTCCACTATGACAATAAACGATGTTTACTGAGAGAATTAACTACGTTTATAGCATTAATAAACATCGTTTTGTTCTAACAATTAAATTGGTAACTGGACAAATTTTAATAATTATAGTTGTTGGTTTAATAAACATTTTTACTGATATTATGTACCTTTTTTTTGAGTGTAACAAGCAATCCTGTACACCTGAGGAATCAGTCGCCTCTAGAGGAATTTCAAACAGACACAACTAAGCAACTTTCTAACGGTTAACTTCAAAGATTGGTATTATTAAAACAATTAGGTAGTACGAGTTTTAATTTTGAAGGAAGAAAAATTAAAAAAAGAGCTGAGTGACCATTGAAATTTTTGAAATTTCAGCTGTAAAGAATACTAATTAATTATATCTTTTTTTATTTATAACGTAGACTTTAGATTCGTAAATATGAAAATTAGAAAAAAGGTTCTTCTCCATTCCACCTTTTCCTAGTCTAAAGGACAACGAGTCCATATTATTTCCACTAACTCGTTTCTTTTTTGTTGACCTCTTCTTCTGTTATTGTCATTCACTTCTTGCCCCGGATACGCAACTAAAATATCTTCAATTAATGGTTCTATTGGATAGCATACATAATTCATTTCTTAAAAATTTGATCACATTGTGTAAGATAAATAAAACAGCTTATGATAAGTTTTGAAACTTTCTGTATGGACACACGAACTATATTTTGTAAAATTGGAAATCTTTGCTTTAATTGACCGAAACATCTTTCAATTATTACCCGTTCCTTTGTAACAAGTTATTATAAGCATGCTCATGAGGTGTATTGGGAGTTCTAACAGGAACCATTAGCCATGGAGCGATGCCATATCCCTGTCCTGCCTAAAAGTAAAGCTTGGCTGTTCTGAAAATTATGCATTGCAACATTATAAATTTCTGAATCTCCATATTCTTGAATCGTGAACAGATCCTGTGACCAAGATGCGTCCACGCTTGTAAACCATTCATCTGAATTGCATGTGGCTTTCATATTAATGCTGGATACCCTTTTTGATTGATGTATTCAACTCCATGAATATGTAGTTTTTCAATTTTTATATTAAGTACAATCTATAACACCTATAGGTACTATTTAGTACATACAGAAAAGTATATTTGGTTTGGCAAATTTGTATCGCTAGATTTAGATCTGTAGCACTACGAGGAAATTTTATCCAATAATGAGCTTTTTAATTATTTCATCAATAACCTTGGCAACAATTTTTGACACATAAGTAAGATGGACTCCCAAATCTTCTCCCACTCCTGATTGAAAACAATGATCTGCTATTATAGGTACCTACCTCAAAAATATTTTCATTTTATCCACTTTACATATTGCTTATTGCACCTCCCTTTCTTTCTCCCGACTCATCGCCCAAAAAATGGTTTGCTTGACATTTTCTTTCGAAAAACGATATAATACCTACTTTATGGTCACCATCGCAAGTAGTTCTTCTGGACAGTGGCGGTTTTAGAACTTATGAATGAGGCTGAGGCCCCTGGCGCAATTCAATTTTGAGGCCCCCCTCAAAGTATTTTCACTAATCCTACACTACCTAAAGCTATTGATTTGATCCTCTGGTATACGGGGAGAGTACAAACGCCGCAGACGAATTTTTTTAATACTTTTTTACTAAAAATTGCACTGAAATCAAAATAACTGCAAATCTAATGCATCTTAGGGCTTAGAATTGTTTCGCTATTTTTCCTGTGCTTTTTACAAAATAATTAATATTTTCATTAAATTTCAGAATATTTGAACACAATTAAGTTTTTTGTAAGAAAATTTAAATAAAAAATTGCACTGAAATCAAAATAACTGCAAAGCTAATGCATCTTATGGCTTAGAATTTTTTCCTTATTTTTCCTGTGTTTATTACAACAGAATTAATATTTTCATTAAATTTCAGAATATTTGAACAAAATTAAATTTTTATTAAAAAATGTAAATCAAAAATTGCACTGAAATCAAAATAACTGCAAATCCAGTGGCGGATTAAGACCTAGGAAGGGCCATATTTCTAAATAGGCAGAGTAGGCAGCTGCCTAGAGCGACAAATTTTTTGAGGCGGCAAATTTTGAATGTAAAAGTAAAGAATAAGAATTATTTTTAAAATATTTTGCAACCATAATTTTTTTAATAATTATTTGTAAGTTAACTCTCAACTTAAATGAAAAAATGTATAGGTATAAAATTGAAGACAATGAAATTTTCTACAAAAAATGTTCAAAAAGTTTTGTTGTAAAATCGATTTTTATATGTCAAAAAACGGCTTCAAAATGTGCAATTTACATTGCGAACATAGGAGTGTCCGAAGACTTTTGCGAGCCACTGTAGTTACATTTGACTACATCCGCTGATTTCTAAGAAAATCATATGAAATTAATGTATACATAGGCATAGGTATTAATTTGAGTTGAATACTAGACTTTGAGTTGCGATTGCTTATTTTGTTGTTTATTGTTTATTAAAATATCGGTGCTCATATAATCCATTTTAAGGGGGACCCCCCCTCATAACCCCTGGGGGACCACGTCAGCAGACCACTACAACTCACCCCCTAATATTTTTGTGTAATGAAGGGGCGGCAAATATTATTATGCCTACAGGGTACAGGCGGCAAATTGGTAAATCCGGCCCTGGGCCTAGGCTACCTAGGCACCTGTCTAGGGCCCGTAATTTTTGGGGCCCGAAAATTAGGTTTTTAATTTATTTTTGAGTTGGCAATCAACCCACTTATTAGTTGATTTCTTAAAAAATGTTAAGAACTGCCCCTTTATTTTTCTATGCTTAAAACTGATTTTTGAAGTAATAGTGTGGTAATTTTTGAAAATAAATAAATATTAATAAATTTTAATTACCGAATATGCTATATCGTCGGCTAAGAGTGTTAACCTGCTAAGTCACAAAAGTGAAATTTTACAGGAGACAAGAAACACCGTGTAACTGTTTTGCTGAATATGACAATTTTACTGCAGTTAACATAGCATTCTAGAAATGGTAGTATTACGTTTCATACAAAATGTACGATTTAAAATAACATTTGAAGTAAGTTGTTTTATCCTATAATGTAACAAATATTCTATTATTGAATGGCATCAAAAAACAAATTTTGCCAAAAGTGGACTTAGCAGGTTAACACTCTTAGCCGACGATATGTGGAAAAATTATTTTTGTTATTATGATATTTCAACTTGAATTGATTAGCAAACGATGAGGTTATAGCGTCGAAGGTCAGGCTTTCGAGAAGCTTATTATTTTTCAAAAAATAGTTTTCTGCCACTGAAATCCCACAAATTAGCACGAAAACATCTTTTTATAATTTCTAACTTCAAATCTAAGCTCTGTTGACCTTGAAAATCTAAAAAATTTGCCTGCGGCGTAATATTTCGTTATTTTTACCCCCCCCCTTAACAAAATGCTTAATTAAATAATATAAAGGTGGGTTTTCAGTGGCGAGGTTTCACTTTCACTATCGGGCGTAGGTAAAATAGTACCGTAAACCGGGGTAACTTTGGTACAATTTTTACAGTTTTTTGGTTATAAAATCGTAATTAGTTATCAAATTTAGTTGGGAGTAGGATTGTATAAAAGTTCTACTGGGACTACATAAAATCTACATAGAATTTATTACTTTATCATTTTCACAACTGAGAAAATGGGCCTTAAAAGTGTCCCAAAGTTACCCCGGGTAGCGGCATCCCAAAGTTACCCCGGGTAGCGGGGTAACTTTGGGACAGGAACTTTTTTTATGGATATCTTTGTTTAAAATACATTTTTATCAATTATAAACCTAACTATGATAAAGTAGATTAAAAATTTGATTTCGGTAGGGAAGTTGCATTTTTTAAATTTGTAAATGGACAAGAAAACGGGAAATTAGAAAAATGGTGCTTGAACAAATAATTTGTTTTATTAAAAAACAAAAAACAACATTTTCTTTATTAAAAATGAACAAATTAGGTAAACTTAAATAATATAGGTAGATACAACACCTAGGTAACTTAAAGAATCTCCATTCATTCTGGAACATCGGCCAATGAGTCGTTTCTATACTTTAAGACATGTACCAAAGTTACCCCTGAAGGTTACGACTTTTTATAAAATTATTTATATTTCACATGTGTTTCGACTTTTAAGATTTTTCTTTTTAGTAAAACTGTGACAGAATATTGAATTTTTCGATCCTTTTACTCGAATTTAGTTAATGTTGTTAGTTTCACTCCACCGATAAAAATTATACACACTATGCACTAAACACCTGTTTTGTGAAGGTCAGTTTTACACCTCTAGGGGATTCCTGCTAAAAATAAACTATTGCTAAATCACATAAATTAAGAGTTAATACTCTACTTTTGGTGATAAAATGATAAAAGGGCCGATTGGTACTAGAATTACTGGTATATAGAGGGAGAAGTAAAAAATAATGCGGGTGTCCCAAAGTAATACTGCAGTCCCAAAGTTATCCCGTTTTACGGTATGCATATTTCGAGCACAAAAGGGTCACTTTCCGCTCTTAAGAGCGCGCTGCAAATTTTGATGCAAAAACATGTTTCAACAGATGGCGTAGCCTAAAATATTAATCTTTTATTGTTATCTTTTCACCAAAACAGAATTCTAATAATTTATAAAAGTCATATGAATAAACGATAACTAAGCTAGGCAATAAGGAAGTTTGAGCTTTCAAAGATAAATATTTTTAAATATATTCAGTATTTTCACATGTGCATATCTTTTTGGAATATACTTGTAAATATTCAACATTGGAAGCTCAAACTTCCTTATTGCCTAGCTTAGTTATCGTTTATTCATATGACTTTTATAAATTATTAGAATTCTGTATTGGTGAAAAGATAACTATAAAAGATTAATATTTTCTTAAGAGCGCGCTGCAAATTTTGATGCAAAAACATGTTTCAACAGATGGCGTAACCTAAAATAGTAATCTTTTATAGTTATCTTTTCACCAAAACATAATTCTAATAATTTATAAAAGTCATATGAATAAACGATAACTAAGCTAGGCAATAAGGAAGTTTGAGCTTCCAATGTTGAATATTTACAAGTATATTCCAAAAAGATATGCACATGTGAAAATATTGAATATATTTAAAAATATTTATCTTTGAAAGCTCAAACTTCCTTATTGCCTAGCTTAGTTATCGTTTATTCATATGATTTTTATAAATTATTAGAATTCTGTTTTGGTGAAAAGATAACTATAAAAGATTAATATTTTAGGGCACGCCATCTGTCGAAACATGTTTTTGCATCAAAATTTGCAGCGCGCTCTTAATATGCAATATACTATTTTAGCTCTCCCAAACTTTTGACTCTAGTTGCGCCTATGTATGCGTCTTGACTGAAAAATAGGCCCGGAATTACAATGTTGCCTAGGGCCCGCTTTAGCCTTAGTCCGCCACTGTGCAAATCTAATGCATCTTAGGGCTTAGAATTTTTTCGTTATTTTTCCTGTGTTTATGACAAAGTAATTAATATTTTCATTAAATTACAGAATATTTGAACTATATTTTTCTCATAAAATGTAAATCAAAAATTGCACACTAAAATCAAAATAACTGCAACTATAATGCACCTTAGGGCTTAGAATTTGTGCGTTATTTTTCCTGTGTTTATTACAAAATAATTAATATTTTCATTACATTACAGAATATTTGAACAAATTTAAATTTTTATCAAAAAATGTAAATCAAAAACTGCACTAAAATCAAAATAACTGCAAATCTAATGCATCTTAGGACTTGGAATAATTTTATTTGACTTTTTAAAACTTCTCTTTCTTCAAACAAAACTCTAAATAAAAAAGTAATAATACACACTTCTCTTGTACTAATTTTCACCTTTTATTCCCAAAATTAACTTCCATCAAAAAAAAAAGTTCGCCTCTCTCCAATTTACACTTCTGAGTGACTTGACAAGTAACACGCAAGTACTTATCAAAAATTTTTGACTTTACCTCCACTTTTTAAAAACCAGAGGCTTCGCGCAAAATTTACAATTTCAAAAATTTTACTGAATAATAAAATTTTGACAATCAACAATATAAATCTAATTTAATAAATTTTATTCTGAAATATTTTCAAAACCTATACGAGTAGTTATTTTTGTTACTTGTTATCCAAATGATTCCATAACAAGTAGAGATCTAGTAACTGTTAGTAGGCCAAACCAATTTTATTGAAACCGTCTGCATTTTTCAAATATATTTTTTGAATAAATTGATCAACCACATCAAATCCTCTTATCTTTTAGAACAAAAATTAGCTTTATATAGGTAACATTATATAGTGATTTGCCAGCAGTCTGGCGTAAATCAAACAGGAATAGACTAGAGAGCGGGAAACCTAATCTAATCCTGATTGCATCGGATATGTGCCATGATCTAAAAAGTCCAAAATCAATATGTGGATTATGGGGAAGGCGAGGTAAAACCACTCCATTAATATTTCCCTAGTAGTCTTCTTGGCTTGGTCAGGAGGATCGCCAACATCCAAAATCGGATAGGCACCTGAAGAATATATTGATTGCTCTTCAATTACCTAATACTTATTCCTAGTGTAGTGGAGGAAGTCGGTTACTATGTCTCCTTAAACTAATACTTACCCTGCATTTTACAGGATTATTACCTTCAGCTAGTAGTTGTAGGCACAATTTGGTGAATATTACTGCTGCTTTAAAAAAGGTAGAAGAAAAAATAAAACAATAAAAAGTTTTTGAACTATTTTAATTTGTATCAATATGTCGTAACAGTTTTTTTCTACTAGAACATATCATAAATGCATTAATTATTTATTATAATACTCTCGGCAATTGCTTCGAGTACAACAGCATTTTGCCATCCCTTTCTATAATTCATTACAATCAAAATTCAAATCTTTCAAACATATTTGCAGTAAATGGTCAAAAATGGCCATTTAATTATGTTTGGTAAAATAAACACAACATATTCATAATAGTTGTTGCAGTCACAGCTAAACTGTTACATAATATTACATTAAAGTTAGAAATATTAGAATGTGAGATCACATTCTGTTAGAATAGGCACAAATTTGCATGTGTAACGAACGGTTCATTAAAAATAAGTTTAAAAATTATTTTTTATTGATTAATAATAATAATTAATAATTATAAATAAGAATCAAAAAACACTAATACATCGAATAAAACGATAACATAATAGAAAAATAAATAAATAAACTAATCGCAAATAAATGAGTTGTTTTGCAAAAATATCGCCTTACTTATTTATAGTAGAGGCACAAAATAAGTGCCCACACTAACAAATCAAAAATCAATTATATAAAATGTTAGCAAATGAATTTATTAACATTTTACATTAACAAAATGAATTCTTAGCAAAAGATAGAGATAAGTTAAAGAACAATTAAATATTAAGTTTCTCTTTTGTTTCATTTTAATTTGTTCATACGCTAAGACTTATTCGTAAAAAACTTACGACTGCCCCTCCCCCCAAATAACTACACCAACCATCCGAACGTAAAAAAGAACACGTTCAATAAATAACTATACGTATTATTATTAGATCGGAAATATCACAGTCGCATACAGAATACTCTTAGCGCCTCTACGACACAGCTGTAACTGCAACGCAGTTTTTTGAGCCTTAAACCCTGTTAGTCATTCATATTTTTGTATTTCTGACTAGACATATCGCCATCAACAGTTCACACAAAACTATGATAATTAAATATTATACAAGAAGAACACTTGTTTAATTTGGCTCAACTTAAGATTTTTTCATATTTTAAATAGTTTTACTTAATTTTACGAGGAAATTTTTGCCATTTCCCCGCTATCGCTATCGACAATTTGGGATAGCAAAATTGTACTTAGAGAATAATAATGTTGTTCATAATAATTACAAATTACTACAATCTGATTAAATTTTTTTATGCAAACTTTCAAACTGTTGCTAAAAGTGACCCCATCTTAGGATAGGATCCTACACTTATAGTAAATTTTTTAAATATTATTTTTTTATTTTATTACACTGGAGAGAGGGTGGTGTGATCAACAAACAATATTATTATTATTAATTTCACATATCCAGGGTAAATTTACAAGGCACAAACAAAACAAAAATATAGTATTCCTTTCATGATCAACCCAAACTCAAAGTACTTATGCAAAAACAACAAACAAACAAATTAATTTAATTAACCTTTTTATGTATATATTATTTTTTATATTATATAAAAATGTATAATGCCCTAAATTTTAAATATGTTTAAAACAGTAATTGACAACCTGGATCGTAAAAAAAAAGTGAATATCGATGTGTGTGTCTTGATTAAAAGAGGAATTAAAGATGCGGTGCAGGTAGAATTAAAGCCATCCAATTAATTCTTATTTAGTTTTCCCACCACTCGTCGCGCGTATTTGGAGTGGTGTTATAATTTCCACCGTAATTACCTCTGTCATTACAATAATATCCACCTATAAAAAATAAGTCATTTAATATTAAATCATGCGTTTATTCAATTTGAACCTGTACGTCTCAGATTTTAATAATATTTAATCACACTTCTCAAATTAAAATAGTCATCAAAGGACATTTTTGAGAGTACACATGAAAAACTGTTAACTAACACTGCTCTGTACTACCAACATAACAAAAATTATTGAAATCCCAGACATAAAGGTCAGAATCTTTGTTGATTCGAGGTAAAATGACTGACTGTAAATAAATTATTCCAACACCATATTAAAATGTCACTGTCATTTTTCCATCAAAAAAGCGTTGAAACAAAATTGACAACATAAAAAAACAAAACAACAAATTTAATGTACTTACCAGAATTACCATAGCCGTTACTACTGTAACTCCCGCCGCCACTGCTACCATTGTTGCGAGGATTTCTTTGAGATCCAGATTGTTGACGAAAATCACGTCCGCCAAAGCTACTACCACCGCCTCCTCCTCCAAAGCGTCCTCCTTTTCCACCCCTACGTCCAGAGCTAGGTGCTCTACCATCGGAAGCAACTATTTCCAAAAAGGAAGGAACGTCTTGCTTAGCTTCAATGAGAAGATCAAGCATATTGGTGGCCAAATTACGATTTCTATCGTTGAAGAACGACGTGGCCAAACCTAAGTTACCCATACGTCCTGTACGTCCAATTCTATGAACGTATTCTTCAACGTCGGAAGGTAAGTCAAAATTGATGACATGTTTAACATGAGGAATATCGAGTCCTCTAGCAGCAACAGCTGTGGCAACCAATATTGGAGTATTACCGGACCGAAATTGTCGGAGCGCTTCTTCGCGTTCCCTTTGAGTACGGTCACCATGAATGGAAGTTACGGGATAACCTTCGTGATGCAAAAATTCTTCCAAAGAATCTGCACCTTTCTTAGTTTCTACAAACACAAGCGTAAGACTATGTGCTGAAGGTTGGTTCGATTCAGATGCATTCAAAAGATCGAGTAAAAAGGATCTCTTATCGTGCTCCTCGGCCCAGACAACCTTTTGGGTGATATTTTCTGAAGTGGATCCTACACGACCGACTGCTAAAAATATATAATTATCCAAAAAGTCCCTTGCTAACATTTGAATGGGAGAAGGAAAAGTGGCGGAGAACATGAGAGTTTGGCGATCTCCTGTTTTGGGCATATTTTCCTTTTCTAAAATTCGTCTTATTTGTGGTTCAAAACCCATGTCGAGCATACGATCGGCTTCGTCAAGAACTAAGTAACGGCAATAATCTAAACCAATCTTGCCACGATCAATCATGTCTAACAAGCGACCAGGTGTTGCTACCAAAAGATGGCAACCTCGGTCTAAATCGCGAATTTGATCAACGATATTTGCACCACCGTATCTGCAAGAGGAGAAAATTTGTTTGTAATGTTTGATTATTTTTGATATGGGTTGAAATACTTACACCACACTTGGTCTTACACGTGAACGATATGCAAACTTCTTACTTTCGTCGTATATCTGAGTTGCCAATTCGCGTGTGGGGGCTAAAACTAAGCCAAAGGGCATTTGTTTGCGACGATGACTGCGACCTTGGTTTATGTTTGGTGGTCCACGTTCATACATTTGGTTAAGGATTGGCACAAGGAATGCGGCAGTCTTTCCAGATCCTGTTTGTGCACATGCCATTACATCTCTTCGTCCTATAATTATAGGAATTGCGTACTTTTGTACAGGTGTTGGAGTATCATATCGAGCCAAGCTTATATTGGTGCGAATTATTTCTGTCAACTGTACTTCTTCAAACTGAAATAATAACAAAAAAATTATAGTTAGTGTGCAGTCTCAAATAAGGTGAAAAAGAGGTAAACTTCGAAATAAAAGATAATATGCTATAAATCTTTTTTTGGCATTTTATTAGTTAGTTCAAGTCTCATAAAATCACGTGGACGCGAATCAAGATATTTAAGGCCAAAGGTCGTAAAAACCAGTTTTTTGTACATATCTTGTTCCCTTGGCTCTAAATGACATTTGGAGTTATCAGAAAAGTTCTAGAGCATAAAATTCTCTACAAATTTGGTCTCAAGAAATATTTTATACAATTTACCGTTCTTGAGATAAAACGCGAAGAGTGGGAAGTGCTTAGCGTTATGTATGATAACGCTAGGTCAACTGTAGAATCCAATACACAGTACAGTTTGTAAAGTTAATTATTTGCTAAAAATATTATAATTATGAAGAAACCTTAGTTATTTACTAATGGTACTAAAGGCTATGATTCGAGTTGCAGATGTAGAAAAGTAGGGTTGCAATGCTCCTCAGTTTATGGTCAGTGCATGGTCATGCATGCTTCAAAGCTTCATCATATCCAAATGATCTTGAGAAGAAAGCAAAATATACCTGAAGTCCTTAAAGCTTTAGAGTTGAATATAAAAACAACGAGGATGATGATGATAATGAATTGAAAATTCAAGTTGAGCGACCAGAAGAGGAAAACAATTACGAACAATAGAAATATAGGGTGTTTTTTTAGCTGCATGAGAACTTCAAAATGAAATAAAACATTAAAAACCTGACGGAATGTTTTGGTTATAATTTTTTTATGAAAGTACAGTTAAAGGCATTTATGATTTGAACATGACTTCCGGCATGTGACCACCACGACTAATGGTTACGAAGCGCATCCGTTGAGTCCAATTTTTGACCACTTTTTCCAATATTTCTGGCTTTATTTCATAAATGGCTTGCTGAATATTAGCCTCCAATGCTTCTAGCGTTGTTGGTTTGTTAGCATAAACCATGGATTTAACATACCCCCAAAGAAAATAATCTGGAGGTGTCAAATCACAAGATCTTGGAGGCCAATTGATAGGACCACGTTTTGAAATAATGTTGTCACCAAATTGTCCTTTCAATAAATTGATGGTTTCGTTGGCTGTGTGGCACGTAGCACCATCCTATTGGAACCATAAGTTGTCAATGTTTAGCTCTTGAAGTTTTGGAAACAAAAATGTATTGAGCATGTGTCGATATCTCACACCATTCACCGTAACGGTAGCTCCTTCCTCATTTCGAAAGACATATTGAAATGTTATTTTTCACCCCGTCTGGCTCTGTTGTAATCTTTCTCGTTGCCGGCCCTTATCAAGCGACCTTCAAATGCTTTTCCAAAATTATTCCACTTGCAAATTGTTATATTTTACAAAATTTTCTCTTCAAAATTTTGCTTCTAAAAGAAATAACACTCTTTCAAATTTCACTTGACTTTTATTCTCAAATTTAAATCAATTTTTACAACTATTCTCATACAAAATCAAAAAGAACAACCGTCCACGCTTGGACGGCGTACGCAAGTCTACTTCTTCACCTCTGCGCTCCGGAACCTGCGCTCCACAGCGACATCGAACCGCTACAAAATTCAAATTTAAATTTTTACAATAAATTTTCTCCTTTACAAAATTTTGGTTGTTCCTTATCCAAAATTAACACGACATCAATCCCTGCTCGGGCGCCAAACTCCAAAATTGATGTCGTGTTAATTTTGGATAAGGAACAACCAAAAATTGTAAAGTGTGAAAATTTAAATTTTGAATTTAAATCGCGGTTTTTCGAGGTCGCTACGGAGCGCAGGTTCCGGAGCGCTAGAGGATAAGGAGAAGACTTGCGTACGCCGTCCAAGCGTGGACGGTCGACATTTTTAGTTTTGTATGAGAATAGTTGTAAAAATTCATTAAAATTTGAGAATAAAAGTCAAGTGAAATTTGAAAGAGTGTTATTTCTTTCAGACCAAGGATTTGGAAGAGAAAATTGACCAATGATGCCGTTGGCGTGTATTCCACACCAAACAGTCAATTTTAATGGATGCAATGGAGTCTCAGGATAATGTCCCGGATTGGTCTCACTCCATATACGGCAATTTTGTTTGTTCACATACCCATTTAACCAGAAATGTGCCTCGTCACTAAACAAAATTTTACGGTAAAAAAATGGATCCACTTCCAATTGGTTGTGAGCCCAATTTGGTAGCGTTGTTCAATGGTCAATCTATGCATTATCAAATGCCAAACCTTGCTAAACACAAATGTCAAAAAACTGGTTCCATAGCAATCTTGATTCAATTGTTATCCCTATTGAAAGTTCTCATGCAGCTAAAAAAACACCCTATATTAAACTGAATAAACCATGGTTATGCAATTTTGCTCCAATAGGTATTAAGCAAAATTATTATTTAGCAACTTGCTAAAAATAAGCAATATTGCTAATAACCAAATTTGCTCCAATAGGTATTAAGCAAAATTGCATAACCATGGTTATTAGCAATTAGGTCTATTCTGTAACTTTCTCAACTTGCTAAAAATGAGCAATTTTGCTAAATAATAATTTTGCTTAATACCTATTGGAGCAAAATTGCATAGCCATGGTTATTAGCAATAATTAGCAATATTGCTCATTTTTAGCAAGTTGCTAAAGTTACAGAATAGACCTGATTATTGCTCAATTTTAGCAAGTTAAAGTTACAGAATAGACCTGATTATGTTATTAATAATGAAAACGACAGAACAAAATCCCCCTCACATTTAAACTTAAATTGTAATAGATTTACGATAAACTGATGGTAAATAAAAATGTATTTAAACTATTTCATTTTAATATCTTATTATTAATATAAATTAACTAAGGGCCGATCTATTCATCTCTTCGTAAAGCACCAAGTTACTACCTGTCTGATAAGTATCAAGTTTCCTGTAAAACCTTAACCGTGCCCTATATTTGCAAGAGAGAAGTTGCTTATTGGTGGGTGAATAAATGTTTACGAACAGTTATCTTACCCGTAACGCTATTAGATACTTTACGAGGAGATGAATAGATCGGCCCTTAATATTATTAAACGGATGTTGGATAGATGAATGATATCTATAAATATAACTTATTAGTTAGTAAATAATTAACTTTATAAACTATATTATGTATTGGATTTCACAGTTGACCTAGCGTTATCATACATAATAAGGCTAAGCGCTTACCATAGAATGCGCTTACCACTCTTCATGTTCTAGCTCAAGAACGGTAAATTGTATAAAACATTGTCCAAGATCAAATTTGTAGAGAATTTTATGCTCTACAATTTTTCTAATAACTCCAAATATCATTTAGACCGAAGGATCTACAATCTACAAAAAACCGGTTTTTGCTACCTTTACCACACGAGATTCTATGAGAGATTTGAGCTAACTTATAAAATGTTAAAACAAAGATTTATACAAGTTTATAGCTTATTGTCTTTCATTCCAAGGTTGAATCCCTATTTGACTGGACTAACTATTTATTTTACTTTAAATAAAAATTGCTTTTATTATACCTGTATTACATGTCGATATTTTATGACAAGAAATTGATATCAAATTTATGTTTCAAGTGTTTCCACTTGGGCACTACATTTTGATATAAAGTATTTGTAACAAAATGTGACCTTGTAATACACGCTTTAAGTACAAACATAGCTATTAACAATAGTTAAGTATTTAACAGGCCTTGAAGGCCCTTGGCTTTGAAGCAAGTACAGCTGCTGTTTCTTAAGCCGTTGGTATACTGTGAAGGCAATGTGGCTAGCAATGCACTTCTATAGCCTATTATTATCCCCGGGTACTGCTCCCAGGTACTTACTATAAGGCTGAGTTTACTTGGAGACTGTAACCCCTCAAACACTGCCAAATGTACTAGGAATCGCGGAGGGGGTCCAACCGCAGCTAGCGACTGTACTCGCTGAGCCACGAACAAGGTCTCCAAACAAACATAGTTAAATATGTAAAAATTAATACAGAACACAATTCTAACAGTATTAGTGTCACCGCATTGTTCAGGAAATATGGAATCAGGGGCGGTCCAAAACAGGACGTATAAGTTCAGTTATGTTTCTAAAGACAAGACATAGTCCGTTCTCGGATTTCTACAAAAAGTGTAGTTGAATAAGTTTGAAAGTAAAAGGAACAGTGATTTTCTGGGATACACTACGTACGAATTGGTAGGTAATTCTACCAAGGGATCCTTTTTCAGGGATTTCCAAGCGTTCAACTGAACGATTTCCAAATCTAAGGGATGAATCCCAGCCAATACTCCTGCACCAATGGAGGATACAGAAGCATAGCCTTTAGTCATCGATAGACAGCACATTCCATAACAAGACAAAAGTCTGCTTTGCACCGAGTTCTCCCGATCTTGTCAATCCAGAATTCGCTGGCATATCCAATAGGTACTACCGCACCTCTATAGATCCTCTCCATCTAGTGGAAAAGATCTATATCCCAGGAGGCTTTGGCTTTTTTCCCAAGGTACATAATAAACAGGTGTGAAAATGTAATTTAGATTTAAAATAAACAAAAATCATATTGAAACATATCATTGGGAGCAGAACAATTTTTTGTGTTTCAGGTTCAGCTACGGGCAAAAACCAGAATCAGCTAACAATTCTTACTAACTGATCCATTAAAAAAAATCGGGGATTGCTTCAATTGCCAAATTAAAACTACAAAATATGTTATATGACATAAATGTGAAGGCCACATGAGTAGCACGTGAAGAGAAGAAGCCGGCATCAGAATACGAAGTGAAGAATGAATAGTAGTCAATTTTCAGTGAGGACGTTCAACAGATAGCCGCCGGCCGTTTGATTTGTCAAACATTACCGTTAAATGCTACCAAATACTTTACTTTACAATACGGGAAACTCATGCACATTTTCGGCGAAACAAAATCGCAGCGCCACTAGCGGCTGGAAACGTGAATTAACGCTACTTGACGAAGGTTATGTTGATTTATTAACCCTTATGTCAATACCCAGTCTTTATTACGTTGTTCAATACCCGGGGTACCCGGGTACCCTATGCTATATTTCGTCAACAAACGGAATTGGAATTGGGAAATTTTTATTTTCAAATTCTATGTTGTTGGGAAACACAGTGGGAATACCAACTGCCACAAAACCTGTTAATTTATGGAATAATAAAGGGCAAGGAGGAAGGGAAACAGTAAAGTCTCCGTTGTCATTCATATCGTCATTCGTCGTTCATATGAGGATATTTTACATACAATTTATAGTTAAATGTAATTAATTTATAATCAAAAGTTAAATGCCTACGTTTATTTGTATATAAAATATTATTTCTGACCCCCTAGAGATTAGTTAAATTATTTATTATTTTGAAAATCTGTAGAAGTATTAAGTTTTTACATATATGAGTACCCGGGTACCCCGGGTATTGATCAACTGGGTATTCAACTTTAGCGCCTAATTTTTTCTACTTTCTTGAATATTTAAATATCAAAACTTATATGAATCGACGTCAATTGACTCAAATAACGAGGATCTGACCGGATTTGAAGATATCTTTTTAAATACATAGCATATTTAAGTAAGAACATGCAAAAGGGTACCCGGGTATTGACATAAGGGTTAAGAGTATAGGGCAGTGATCGCCAAACTTTTGAGCCAGTGAGCCAGCAAGCGAGTGAGCTAGCAAGGAATGAGCTACCAAGGAGTACTGGGCCAAAGAAAGTACTCATCGTCTCATCGGCCACAGCCGGTTTGAGTGTGGCCGCGAGCTACCCAAAATTACTCCGCGAGCTACCGGTGGCTCGCGATCGACGGTTTGGCGATCTCTGGTATAGGGCTTTGTTTAAATAATAATTTAAATAAAAACTCTAATTATAACCAATACGGTTAAAATCGTACTGTAAATTATAGTAAATTACTAATTATCACCCACCAAATCTTGACAGTTTCGTTAGTATACGTCTTAAGCCAATAGGTGGCACCCTTAAAAATGTCGCCGAAAATAACAATAGAATTTGCAAGAGTTTCCCGTATTGTAAAGTAAAGTATTTGATGCTACCTAATTGCGTAGTTTAAGTGGCGCCACCTTAAGTGTTTATAAATCAGTTACCCTGTAAGATGACGTGATGCATCTTACAGTTACAAATCTAACGTTATAGTTCACTGTTCGTTCAGTTCAAGTGGCGCCACTCTGTCGGTCAACTAGATATTTTATGCCACCATTGACCATGAAATATGGCGCTGCGTATGCCTGTCGGTTCTTACTGAATGATCCATAAAAAAATCGGAATTGCTTCAATTATTGCGCAAAAACATTGGAGGAATAAAATTATGAAATATAAATGTATTTCAAATACATTTTGTCCACCCTTGATAAACTATTTGAAGTACAAAATGCAAAATTATTTTTACAATGTATGTGACTGTGCACATTATCTTGAATTTCAAACAAAAAATTCGAAGTTATTGTGTGTGTTCTTTCTACTTTCAATCCAAAATACAAATATATTTTTACCACCCTTGTCATAGTATATAATATTTTATTACATAATTTATAACACTAACAGCCGTTCTTTTGATGCTTGGTTGAATTTTGGTAAAGGCTAATCAAAGATTAAAGTAGATATAAATTAATATCTTTTATTGGTTGGATTAGTTACGCCCCTAAATTAATTAATTAATCTCCAAGCATAAATAAAAATATTCAAATTTAATTTTTGTTTTTCCTAGATTTTCAGACGGAAAACACTTCAACATTTATATTGCAATAAACATGCAATAGTTATCTTTTGTGATGATAAGCCTACTCCACAGTTACTTCACTTATCTTTCAATTACATTAATAAAATTCACACACTTCCGTTCTTTCAAATTTTATGTTTGGTTATAATGGATGAAGAGATAGATTTCTGAGTGATTGCTCCCCAACAACAAACAGAGTTAATAATGTATGATGAAAAGTTGTTTGTTTGTTTGATAAAAAAGCATTCGCCCCTTGCAGATGCACCAGACTGACTCTCATGTTACAATGACTTCAGAATTCAAGTGCCAATGCTAATATTTACCATAAAGGCAAATAGTAAATAAAAAATCTTACATCAGCTTGAACATACTGAATATGTGACTGTGGTCACCTAATAAAACATTTAAGATTCAATTTGGATAATTATTTATGCCACTGTGTTTTGTTTCGATTCTGTGAAGAAAATAGCACAGATCATCATCGTTTACCGTTAAAAGATTTGCATAACAAAAACGCAATCATTTATTATGCAGGTGGCCCCTTAAAGTAATAAAACGTGTACTTAACCTTGCAACATTAAAAGAACTGAAATTGTATGCAAAATGTGGTTTAAATAAATTTTCTGCAAAATTTTATACATATTATAAGTTGAGAAAAAAATATTTATATTAAAGTAGATTAAAAAATAAAATAAAAATACTTACAGAAGTAATATGAGCGGGGACATCGTCGCCAGACGCTTCGACAGGAATATCCTCATATTTGCTAAAATTAATTCCAGTATTTCCCGAACCGAACAACTCGAGTTCCATTCGTTCGTCCTTGGGTAAGGGAACTGTCCAGTCGTTGTCGTTACTACGACCTCTGTCGCTCCATCTTCCACCACCTTCTCTATTGTCGTTCCATCGACCATTATCTCTCGGCTTCTCTGTCTCCTTCCAGCGGTCATTACGGGGCAAGTCACGCTCCCTTTCCTGGAACCTACCGCCTCGGCCATTATTCCAATCGGAATTACTTCTATCGTACGTATCGCCATTTTGGAAATTATCACGGCGACCCCTGGTATTGAAACTAGAATAATCACCAACGCGATCGGTTCGACCGCGGTTACTATAATTGGGAGCACCTCCCGCGCGGCCAGATCCACCGCCACCACCTCGCGAATCGTTTCTATCGTAATTGTTATCGGGTTGAGATTGCACTTTGTTGCGCAAATGTGGGGGCACGTAGCGACCACCGCTGTTGTTGCTACTGCGTCCCTGCAAGTCCAGACCAGCAAACTGAAACAAAATCCTACGTTAGGCTCGCAGCTAACCTCAAAATAACAATGGAATAATTTTAGAAAAAATGACAAAAAGGCCGAAACTATTGGGATGCGGTTCGCAGCTATTATATTTAATTTTGAAAAAAAGTGAAAATGAATTCAAAAATTATTCGATCACTCACAAAATCGGCCCACACAATAATTACTAATCGTCCACGTTCTATCAATTATCTATTTCTTTGGTGAAGCAAAAATTGGGTCAAATTAAGAAATAAAAAATTCGGGTTGGTGCAAAAGGAAATAAAAAGCAGAATTGAATGATAATATTGTAATGAAGAGTTAAACACGCGATCAATAAAAGACCAACCAGGCCGACCTCCATTAAACAAAGCTTGGTGAATTTTATGTTGAATGAAAAAATTAAAGTTGCGGTAAAAGTGAAAAGATTGTATTTACCTGCTGCTCTAGACCTGATCCATTTTGGTTGGGTACATTACTCATATTACTATTAATCAGTAAGTGTTCGTTTAATTTCTTGTTGAAAAAGTTTCCGAAACGTAACACAATAAATATCACTGTTTTATGAAAACCTCAAGTGTACGGTGATTTATTGCAGGGAACCTTCAATGACGTACTGCGCAAGTCCCAAGTTTCAATAGAGGTTATTTCAAATTTTATCTTCGTAGTCTTTCTCGTACAATTTTGCACAAAATAATTAATCCTATTAATTACGAAAATTTTTTATACAAAACTAACACAAATTTTTGTGAACACTGACGTAACAATAATTCATTGCTTATTTGATTATTGTATATCCTATTTTCGAGATTATGTCATTTTGATGCTTTGCAGTTTCTATGGGGTGCAACAAAAAATTGTGGTACTTTATACAAGGGAAGAATTTCATTTCATTCATCACAACATCCCACATCCCTTTGTGATATAAAATTACCCTCTTTTTCATTTAAAATAATTAATAAATTATAGGGTACTAAATTGATGTGGTGGTTTAACCTCACCTAGGAGGAGTTCTTTTATTTGCGTTTCGTCGATTTTTAATGACGCGCATGAATGGATTAACAAAATTCCATTATTCGTCTAAAAACAATTTCTTTACAAAAAATTACAGATTATTATATCGTCATTCTCATGTTTTAAAGCGATTGCTCATCTGAAAGTGCTTGAAAACCGTTTTCAGGTGTAAACCAATGAAACTAAAGCAGATCCGTACCTACCAGTGTTGCCAGCACTTAAATTTACAAAAACGCCAGATATCCCATTTTTACTAATTTAAGATTAGCGTAATAGATGTTTTAAATAAAATTACTTAATTATATTTTTTTATTTTATTAATTTTAGCAGGGAAAATTAATTTTTCCCGCGAAAGCAACTTCCAACAAGCCAGATCTAGGGGGGAGAACCGCTAAAATGGCAACACTGTTCCGCAGTGAAGGCAGGCAAAGAAACAAAATGTAATTTAAAAGGGCCCTTTAAAAAACAGGTTTCAACAGATGGCGCGCCCTAAAATAATAATCTTTTCTACTTATCTTTTCATCAATACAGAATTCCAAAAATTTATTAAAGTCATATGAATAAACGATAAGTAATTTAGGTAATGACGAAGTTTGAGCTTCCAATGTTGAATATTTACAAGTATATTCCAAAAAGATATTCATATTTGAAAATATTGAATATTTTTTAAAATATTTAACTTTGAAAGTTCAAACTTCCTCATTAAAACGATAACTAATTTAGGGAATGAGGAAGTTTGAGCTTTCAAAGTTAAATATTTTTAAAAATATTCAATATTTTCAAATATGAATATCTTTTTGAAATATACTTGTAAATATTCAACATTGGAAGCTCAAACTTCCTCATTCCCTAAATTAGTTATCGTTTATTCATATGACTTTTATAAATTATTAGAATTCTGTATTGGTGAAAAGATTCTTAGAATATTTTAGGGCGCGCCATCTTTTGAAACATGATTTCGCATCAAAATTTAAATGATTAAATCGATTTTAAATCTCCTTCATGAATTATTGCCTGTAATTCAGTATAATAGGGGAACCCTACTTTACTGGGAGTGTATAAAAAAATTTATATTATTGTACTATTATACTCCCGGGACTTAAATTGCAATTTTAGTCTGAGTTATCAAAGTCTCAAGTGTAATTCTAAATTGGTACACAGCTTCCACTTGTATTTTTTTTTACAATTTCTTCTCTCTCTTTCATGAATTACCTGTAATTCAGTATGAATCGTTCTTTTGTGGTAGTTACTGTAGTGTTTTACCTGGGAAATGTCTGTAAAAACCTGCACTACAGTAATAAAAGTATTGCATTTTACAATAATTAAATCACAATTCCATAGAATTTTAAAAATTATCCAGAACCAGGCGTGCTGACCCACTGGGAGTTTCCCGTGGGCCGTCCATAAAGTAATGAAATGGGTCCTAGGTTCCAGTTCAAAAAAAATATAGAAAAAAGGACCGAATTTTCCGGGCCTTAAAAGCTCCCCAGCACGCATCTACACAAAACTTCACCGAATTGAAAAATATTAGGAACAAACCATGAACAAACTAAGCGAGAATTGAGAAAATCTAAAAGTAAAAAAAAAGGATTTCTTGATTGCTTTTATTGTTTGGCCAAAAAAAATTCAGGTTTGAGTCTGAACAAGTTATGCAGTAACTACAGTGAAGACCAAGATAGTGAGAGCAAGATAGCAAGAAGAGAGTGCAAGAAGTCTTTGCATGTATGGTAAACCATATTTGTTCTTTTATTTAGAACTGGAAAACTTTGTATTCTATTAGCTTGTTGGTTCTAAATTTGTCACTGCACAGACAGAGTCCTACCCTCTTGGGAGCCTACGCAAATATTTTACAGTTCCATTACATGTCTCATTTCCTGGAATATACATTTTCTTTAGTCGACCATCTCAATGCTTGGTATCCAAAATGCAAACCACACTTTTCAGTTTTCAAAGAGCAAAAACATGCCAATATCAGTGTAAGCAGGAAGGTTTTGAAAAGTAGCATCTCATATACTTAAAATATGTTAACCTTCCCAGTACCACGTCATTATTTAAATAACTAATTTATGTTTTTTATCTATTATAAAATTTAAATATTTTTAAACGCAATAGAAATATTATTTATTCAATAAATAGAACAATGAAAACTAAAAAACTTATTTTTATTATCAAAAAATATTAGAATTCTGAAAAGGAAATTTAATGAATATTTTCTTGTAGATATTTACAAAAATTTAACTTCTAGGCCAAAGATGACCCAGTTGTGGTACTGCAAAAGACTACCCTAATATCCAATGGAACTTGTATAATATTTCTTTTATTAGTAAAATCCTTTTCTCAATTTTAACATTTACCTTTAATTACAATACAACAAAAAATTTTAAATAATGATCGTCTCCCAAAATAACCTAAATAACTTAAAACAAATATTAATTATTCCAAAATTCTATAATACACACTTCAAAATTAATTTAAACCTAAATATGTATAATCGTAAGAACAAATTACTAAATTATTAAAATTAATATCGGTTGTAGATTAATAATTTGACTAAAAATTTTAACTGTCAAAATCTCAGAATGTAAATAAGTTTGATTATGACTGGCAGGCTATAGGGACCGCTCTAATGAACGCAAACAAAGTTTATTAGAATAAAAGTTCAACAGTTTCGACATGCGCAATAGTAAATGTTCCATTGGATATTAGGGTAGTCTTACTGCAAATGTTGAAAACGTAATTTTCCATGTATCCGCTGGGACAATTCAAGTCTATTTTTGAATAGACTTAACGACAATGAAAGCAATTTTATGTATAACTGTGAATCTATGTAAATAAATTGTACATTATACTTCACCTATGTTCTTTTATTTACTCATAATTCATAAATGATCCTATACCTCTACTCTTCATTTACCAAAAAGAATAAGGTAGCTGTAAACCAAGGAACACTTCAGGCCCACACAGATGATGATTCCTGTATAACTCATTTGTAAAATAATGTGCTAGAGCCAAACAAACAAAATTCCTAAAATACTTTCATATGAAATAATAAACAATCAGTAAACATTAGGTCATATATTTTAAAATGAAATGGAAATACAAACACTAATTTCATACAAAATATACTTTCTAATCGTCCTTCTTGTTATCGGTCTTGCCACCACGAATTCTACCAGTTCTTCCTGCAGCAATAAGACCAACCTTGCGACCAGCAGATGTACCTCTCTTAACTGTAGATGCTTTACCAATATGTTGATGGTTACCACCTCCATGGGGATGCTCAACAGGGTTCATAGCAACACCACGCACCTTAGGCCAGCAGTTACGTTTAACCTTATATTTGTGGTATGCACGACCAGCTTTCAAGATTGGTTTGTCAATACGACCACCACCCGCTACGATACCAACCATAGCCCTGTTATTGGAGGGAATTACTTTCTTGGCACCAGAAGGTAACTTGACACGACTTTTTTTGGTGTCTGGATTGTGTGAGATAATGGTAGCATAATTTCCTGATGCACGAGCCAATCGGCCACGATCACCAGTCTTTTCTTCCAAATTGCATACAATTGTACCTTCAGGCATGGCTCCAACAGGTAACACATTACCTAAAATAGAAGATAAATATAAACCACCATAATATAAAAAACAAAAGTTTTACTAACCAATTTGTAAACTTGCTTTCTTTCCACAGAAGACAAACTGTCCGGTGAACATTCCTTCGGGTGCAATGAACAACTCTTTCTTAGTTTGATATTTGTATGGATTTCTAAAATGTACCATAGCTAAGGGGGCACCACGACCAGGATCATGGATAATTTGTTTAACGACTCCTTTAATGAATCCACGTCGTTCGGCAAAATCAAGAGAACGAAGTTTAGGTTCTCCCTTTCGTTTTTTGGTATGGGATTTGAAGACAGATCCCGCACCTTTACGTTGAGCACGAATTACACGACCCATTTTTCTTATAAACTACTCCCTACAACAAAAAAACACAAAATTAAAATATAACCTCAATAACTCAAAACACGTTAACATAAAAGATAATAGTAAACCAAATCCAAAAATTCTACTTTTATGACAATATTACTACTTGTAATTATTGATAGATTTCGAAAATTTGAATGGATGATCACGAATTTTGTAAATATTAATCGAAAAACATTCAACTACTCACCAATATTAAATATGAAAGGAAAATGGACTTCCCATACGACACCAAACGACCGCGTGTTGGGAACTATCGGTTTTTTCACCACGCGTTACCAACTGTTGCCAACAACACAGCAGGAGCGCGCTATCTGAATTTCAAATTGAAAAATTTATTTAAAAAATCGGAAATAATAAATGAAAAAAGAATATCCATCTTGAATTTTTTTATAAAAGTAAATTTTAATTACTTTATTCGATGTAAAAAATAATTAAATATTGGGGCGAAAAATTAGTTCATTAGTGTTGTAGGTTGTAGGCTTTACCAAATTATATTTTCAATTTTGTTTATTTATTATTTATTAAGAATAAAATAATATTCTTTAGAAAACCTCCGAAATAGGCACTTAATTTTAGTAATAATTGCGAAAAAAAGAAGTTTCCCTTTCCTATTTTATTTAATTTTTCTGTTTAACTGGCGATCAAATTTTCCCGAAAATTGGGGTATATTCGAAAAAAAAATTGAATATTTTATAAAAATATTAGCATATGAAGAACGATGAGGCTCCATTTTTTTCAAAATCGATATTTTATCGGCATCTCTTATTAGCTTGTAACATAAGCTATGAACATACCAATCCTCACAGGAAACAAACAATGAAATTCCACTAAAAACTGCGGTTGAAAATAGGCAGCACAATGTAACGTTATGCGTTTTGAACAGTTATGAAACTTTAATCCTCGTTTTACTCGACTTTTTAAAAATGTGACCCTCAATCGTTCTTCCAGTGGACCCTTCATATATTATTTTATACTCAAATATCTATATTTTCTAATATCCCGGTTGGAGTGGTTATAGGGGTTCAGGGATGTTTTTAATGAGTGGACTGTAAGCAGAGTTCCCGGTTTTTCTAATATCCACATTTTATTTTTTTTTGCTAGCTGGATTAGCGGAGTTTACATCGACCCATTGGCATGATCTTAAAGAAAGAGAACAAATAAATATGAATAGACATTTTGCTGATGGTGGAACAGTGATAGTTTGGGCAGTTATTCACAAAGCACGCCGAGTAATAACAACGATCAGCAAGGGATCAGAAGTGGGATGAGCCTGCTGCTGGCAGATCGCTAACAGGCCGCCCGACGCCTGCCTTGAGCAGTCATGGCGGAGCCTTTTCTAATAGTTTCCCTCAGAGCAGGTCGACTCTGAAGAAGAGGAACAACGATGCTAAAGGACAAGATGGGAAGAAGCCTGTGGCTGACGGACTCCATCAGGCAACCCAACCCCTGTCTTGAGCAGTCACGGCGCGGCGTTCGTGCCTTTTTCGTGAAATTCGAAGGAATAGGATCAGCAATTCAGAAGAACGAGACGCAAATTTAATTTTTTATTATTATGTAAGCGTTGCGACCGACGAGATGGACAAATGCGTAAGAGTAGAGAAAGCAGAGCTGTATATAATGCAGCTCCATTATTATAGCTAAGGTTCGATGCAGTCACCAAGAAACTCCAAAACAGTCATTTATCCCATAGCATAGATGAAGGAGATAAGCGGGCAAAGCTATGGCCAAAATACCTCCATAATATTCAGAGGCTTATGTCCAGCAGTGGGCGGAAAAGGCTGATAAAGATTCAAAATCTCCTGAATTAAATAACAATAGAAAATGTATAGAGGATTTTAGCTTGTATGAGGAAAACTAAGGTGGAAAGCGACACAAAAGTTAAGAAATACAATTAAAGGAAGTTGGAATAAAATTACACCATAAATTGGCTATGAGTATGAAAAAAAGAGTTTGGAAAGTGCTAAAGAACAAATTATATAAGTATTATTTAGCTCTTATAATTTCTTTATAGTATAATATGTAGGGTGTTAAACTCATTTCACCTGCGGCCCTGCGGGTCGTTTCATGACAAACAAAATTTCCGCGGTCCGCACCAATGACTTTCTTATCCTAAAATATACAATATTCACAGAAATATATATTTTTTTTATATACAAATAATCACAGAAGTTCATTTGGGCAGCAAAACTACACGTGGTGGGCCACATGCGGCCCGCGGGCCGCCAGTTTGACACCCCTACGTTTATACAATACTGAAAGTGCACACCACTGGAAACTGGATACGTCATTTCATTATACACGGCACTGCTTTTAAAATAGAAATGTGAGGTTAAGGTTGTTGATTTTACCGCCAATATTTTGTAAACCTTCAAGTTCTTGAACGTATTTTAATAATTTTTATATTCTCGTGTTTTTAGTGTTTTGGCAATTAAATAGAAAATAAGATAATGGAAGACGGTTCAGGTGAGTTCAGTTCATAATTTTTGAATTTGTAAAATTACCTTATTCGTTTTAATAGAACCAAGAGTCAAGAGACAAAAAAGGGAGAGACCCGGTAAAAGAGCTGCGTTCGACAGATTGAAAGAACTGAAGGGTTCAAAAAATAAGTATGAAATATCAGATGTGGACGATGTGTACGAAGTGGTCGATGAGAAGGAATACACGAAACGAGTTATCGGTCGTCAAATGGAAGATTGGATTATAGATGATGGTTTGTAATTCAAAAATTTTTTAATAATAATAAAGTAACCATTTTTTTACATTTAGATGGAGCTGGATATGTGGAAGATGGTAGAGAAATATTTGACGATGATTTAGATGCAAATTCGATTGCAGCTGCATCTTCCTCCAAGGATAAAAAGAAGAAGAAGCGGAAGGCAGTATCCGAACAAGCTGGCAAGAGCGTACAATTTTTTTTGTCAAATATGCCGTCGAAAAAGAAAGAGGTGAGTGCGATTTTTCCAATTCCGCTCTGAAAAAATTATATGAATATTTTAAAAATGTTTTTGTACCTTATTTCACAGGAAGTTAAATTAGATGACGATAATATACTGTCTGAATTGATTTCTGAGTTGGATGATACAACTCCGTCATCTAATTGTACCACACCTCAACGTCCGAGTAATATTAAACCAAAGCCCATGTCAAGTTTTACGTTTTCCAGCGAAAAAATGGCAGCAAAAGATTATGTAAAAAGTTTTACAACAACAAAACCGAAAATAACTCCGTTAAAACCAACCAAGTTAATTGTTGAAGAACCTGTAGAACCTGTTCAACACATTGCCGAAAAACCTTCAGAAAAAATTTTAAGAGAAATAGAAATAAACTGTATTAAACCACCCATTCAGAAACCAATCGATAATGATGAAATTGAGAAGAGCAAATGTGATGCTTCAGAAATAATTATTGAAGAATTTAAAAGTCAAGATATGTTTGATGATGACTTTGATTTGGGTCAAATTGAAGATGTTACATCACAAGATGAAAATTTAGTGAAAGAGAAAGAAAAAGATGGCATACCAGATGATTGGCTTAGTGGTTGGGACACCATGCAAGGAACCACAAACACCACGAAAATTGAAATTAATGTTAATAAATCACAAATCCCTACTGTTACTAATGAAGATGGAAAAGAAGTATGGAAATATTTTAATTTAGCAAGAAAACAAACATGTAACTTAATTTTTAATGTTGTAGGTGTTTCGTTTTTATTGGTGGGATGCATATGAAAATGCTGGTAAACGTCCTGGTGAAGTTTTATTGTTTGGTAAAACTTATATCGAATCTGCAAAGTCCTATGTCAGTTGTTGTGTGGTTGTGCGAAATATTGAAAGGAAGGTGTACCTTTTGCCACGTCCTACTGTAAGTTAATTTAAAGTAATTCCAGAGCTGTATCTTCAAAAAAGTATTTCAAATATTTTCAACAAACTTGTGAGTTGTAGTACTAGATTATTCTTATTTTAAAATATTTAAGGGGGCAAAGGGGTTTGGAACTTTTTGGCACCTTCACATTCATTTTAAGCACAGAGTAATTTTTATGGAAGGATTTGGTATAAATATTTTGAAACTTTCCAACTATATCAATATTTCACCTATTAATTCAGCAAAAATAGTCGAAACATTTTTGGGTACCTACTCTACACAATTTCCAGCTTTAATTCTAAAAGCTGCAATAATTTATTGTAAATCAGATTCTTCATCATCACATTTTACCTTAAAGTGAGTTAGGCCCATATTATAAATGTGGAGTTTGTACTTCATCAATTTCACACAAAAAATCCAAGTTTTCAATAACTCTGTTGCTTCTAGAACCTATTCAAAAATTCTGAAAGTTTCGTAAACTACCAAGTATAAGTAATTAGCAAAAGAGAATCACGTAGTTTTTTATGTGTGAATTATTAATGGAGAAATATAATTTGGTTTGAAAAATATTTAAACTTGGGAAAAACTTCAAAATTGTAATTTTGAGACCAATTTACAATATTCATTTGAAAACAGTTTTTGTCGTACTCTCAACTTGATCTATGACACTTGGTGCCTTATTGCAAAAAGGGGGTCCAATTAACACTTTCTGAATTAAAACTGGAAATGGTGTAGCTGTAGACCAGGGATGAGCAACCTTTTTTTGCCACGGGCCACTTACAAACTAAAAAATGTTGTGCGGGCCGTATATAACGGGGGGGGGGGTTTAAAATTTTTTTCTGGAGGGCAAGTGAGTGTTTTCTTATAAAATTCTCATACAAAATAAGTTTTGGTCGATACAATTCGTTTTCAAATTTAGAAGTAGTGCTTACTTTTTTTATTACAATGATATTATCTATTGAAATATATTATCAACTTAAACAATTACCAACTTAAAAATCTTTGGCGGGCCGCACGAAAAGTTGCGGCGGGCCGCGGGTTGCTCACCCCTGCTGTAGACTGTAGGTGGTTAAAATATGGTTTAAATATAAAAAGGTAATTTAAAAAGTTTCTGACTTTATCTAATTGCATGAGTACCAAAATTGATCTCGTAAACCTCATTTCTGAATGTTGGAGTCTACTCTCAGTTTTCTTTGTGAGTGTCCAGATCTCACTTCCGTATGTAGCTGGTACAGGCATAAACTTGTAGAATTTCAGTAGCGTCGTCCTATTTCTACATTTTTCAGCATACATGCTATTGTTCTATTGAAGCAGTGCCGGATTAAACCAACGCGGGGCCTGTAGCAAATGTTGTTGCGGGGCCCCCATACTCTTTTGAACGATCTTTATTTTTACCCTTTTTCTAACGAAAAAAGCTATTTTTCCCAAGGCGCGAACAGGGTTCACCTTTTTTACCGGGACGGGACCCCCAAAGGCAGTAGCATTTGCTACTTCTGCTACTGTGTTAATCCGACACTACATTGAAGTAGTTAAATTTCTCTACTTTCTTCTGCATATCACTTTCATCGTAGAGATGCATAGTTCAGCCCAAAAACTTAAATTTTTTTACCAAGAGTAATGCCATAATGTACGCTAAACACTACAGAGATATATTTACTCATCATTCTGTCTTTTTTGTTATTTCTACAAATCTTGAAAAAAATCAAAAAATGTTGATGTTTTGTTATAAAAGTCATGATTTTTATCGAGGCAGTCAGAGCATAGTGGTCAAGCAAGTTGACTATGAACTCTGAATGCCCGGTTCGATTCTGGGTGAAGTATTCTGGCCGTCTCTCCCCACGAAGTGTGGGTTCTTCGTCGGGCTAGCGACTCGGCATAGGTAAAAACATATTTAAAATGCTAAAAAGCAAACGCCAGCATCGGCTAGCGTTTGCGAACTGGTAAACCGCTCAGCGGTATAAAAGCCAGGATAACAGGAACAGGATTTTTATTGACCCTGCCTCTAGATCGATATGGGCTGGGCTAACCTTACAGCTACAGCCAATTAAATATCGTTAAATGCCAGTTTATGTATTTTTCAGGTTTTGGCAAAATTTAGGCCCTATTTGCAATGATCCGCAAAATTTAGACCCTATTTGTAATGATCCGCAAAATTTTTGTTTTATATTTGCTTTTTGGACCGTTTACTATCTTCCAGTACCTCGGAAATTTTCAAATTCGTGAGCCCGGTTAACGTCCTGTGCCCCAAATATTTACTATAACTGTAGTACATACTAAATTATTTCTTTCAAGTCAGTATGTCTTTGAGTAGTTATGAATTAGGACTCGGCCCCAGAGATATAATCTACAATTTGCATAAGTTGAATACAATTAATATTATTGATACATAATAGTCAAATTAATACCTCACCTCGCGAAATTTGCGACTAAAATGTACAGATAAATTAAAAATTGTAAAGATGCATTAGAAAATTCACACCGGCTCAGAGAGAAACCTTCTACCTTCGCATGGGAGGGGTATAAAATTTCACTGTATATAACTACCAATTTTTAAAATAATTCAAATTTATTTAAATTAAATGGAGTAAACCCGGAAGAACATCCTAATTTAGAAATTTAGGATAGTACATTTTTTTGTCTTGAAACGGCGGGATCGAACTTTTGGTGCCAAAATATTGTGATCCCAGGGGAAAGTACCTGATATTTAAAATATTTTTATGAAGATTTCATATTTGCAATACTTTGTTGAGGTAGTAAAACTTTCCTAATTTTTTGAAATAGCATTTAGATAACAATCACGAACCCACTGATAAACCCGTCTCTTTGCACGATGTTTATAAAGAATTTAACACCGATTTTGCTCCACAATTGACACTTCGAGGATTTAAATCAAGACCGAGTACGAAAAATTATTGCTTCGACCCACAAATTCCAACAGAGTCGGAATATTTGGAAGTGCGATATGATGTGAGTTACTTTTTTGTTGTTTTTTGTGTTTTGAGGATTTATTTTTAAGGCTAAATCTCCTCGAATGGATTCGGATATGTGTAATAGTGGCGGAAAGACCTTTTCTCGAGTGTTTGGTAGCAGGAGCAGTTTTCTGGAATTGCTTTTACTGGAACGCAAAATTAAGGGACCGTGCTGGTTGGAAATTGAAAATCCTGAACCTGATATGAACCCTTTGAGTTACTGCAAGTTTGAAGTGAAATGTTCCGAACCCAAGAATATACATATATCACAAAATAAGAATATTTCACCCCCTCCATTGGTGTTGGCAACTTTAAATATGAGAACGGTGGTGAATTCGAAAAATATGAACAACGAAATTGTAATGATTTCAGTTTTGGTTCATCATAAATATACCGTTGATAAAGCACAGCCTAATCCGTTGTTTGAAGAACATTTTTGTGGTGAGCTCGTGCTTTTACTATTAAGTAATAATAAAATATTAAACTTCTTCATTTTTCAGTGTTTACTAAATTAAGTGACCAAATTTTACCACTGGATCTTCACGACTCTTTAACCAAATATCAAGGAACTCGAGTACAAAAAATGGACAGTGAACGAGCTTTATTGAATTATTTTATTATGCAGTTATCAAAAATCGACCCCGACCTAGTAGTGGGTCATGATCTGCAAGATTATCAGATTGGTCTCTTGTGCGAGCGTATACTGCAACATAAATCTAACGCTTTCAGCAAGTTAGGCCGAGTCAAACGTTCCGATTTACCTCCAAAACGAATATTAGAAAGGGAACTGTTTTTGGGTCGTCTTGTGTGCGACATTAAAGTGTCAGCTCGAGAATTAATTAAATCTAGGTCGTACAATTTAGAAACACTGTGCCAAACGGTGTTGAAACTGGGGAAAGATCAACGACATGAAGTCGACACCGAAGACGTTCCCAAGTTTTACCAAACTTCTGAAGATTTATTAAAACTGATTACCTTAACCATGAAAGATAGCGTTTTTATTTTAAAAATGATGTACGAACTAAACGCTATTCCTCTTGCTTTACAAATTACCAACATTGCAGGCAATGTTATGTCACGGACACTACTCGGAGGTCGTTCGGAACGAAATGAGTTTCTTTTGTTGCACGCGTTTTATGAAAAAAATTATATTGTGCCTGATAAGGAATACAACAAGGATGGTAATTCATCTGAAATGCAACAACGTTCAACTGCTTCGCGAAAGAAACCGACTTATTCTGGAGGTTTGGTTTTGGACCCCAAAATTGGATTTTACGATAAACTCATTTTACTTATGGATTTTAACTCTTTATATCCCAGTATTATACAGGAATACAACATTTGTTTTACTACAGTTCCGGCCACCAATGAGGAGCACGTGGTTTTACCCGATTCTAGTTTACCGCCGGGTATTTTACCAGTCGAAATAAGAAAGTTAGTTGAAAGTAGAAGAGAAGTGAAAAAGTTGATGAGCAGTTCCGACATTTCACATGATTTACGAATGCAGTACAATATTCGGCAAATGGCTCTGAAATTAACAGCGAATAGTATGTACGGATGTCTGGGATTTTCACATTCGCGATTCTTTGCTAAGAATTTGGCTGCTTTAGTAACCTACAAAGGTCGTGAAATTTTAACCAATACCAAAGATTTGGTGTCTAAATTAAATTACGACGTAATATATGGTGACACCGACAGTATTATGATCAACACGAATAACTTAGATTACGATGAAGTCATGAAAGTTGGAATTAAAATTAAACAAGAAGTTAACCGATTGTACAGACAAGTCGAACTTGATATCGATGGTGTCTTCAAGTATTTGTTACTCTTGAAAAAGAAAAAGTATGCTGCAATGATTCTATCTAAGAACAAAAATGGTGAACTCGTAACGCAAATGGAACAAAAAGGTAAGTTTTTTATTAAGTCTTGGTTTTAATTTGTTATTTTTTACTTTTTTATTAACACTCAGTAAATATTATGCTTCTTTTTATTTAGGATTGGATATCGTTAGGCGTGATTGGTCCCAATTAGCGGCCGCTGCGGGCACTTTCATCCTGGAGCAAATATTAAGTGATCAGTCGTTTGAAGACCGAATCGAGAACATTCATTCCCATTTGGTAAAATTAAAGGAAGATTTTGAAAAAAATATAGTACCCTGTTCGCTTCTGGTCATAACGAAACAGTTAACAAAAGATCCACGCTTATACGCCGATAAAAATCAGTTACCTCACGTACAAGTTGCACTAAGGATGAACAAGAAAGGCGGACGTGTTTTACGAGCAGGTGACACTGTTACATATATTATTTGCGACGATGGCACTACTAATGCAGCAACTCAAAGAGCCTACCACATTGACGAACTTAAAAATTCGAAAACTTTGAAAATCGACGTCAAATATTACCTAGCACAACAAATACACCCAGTCATATCCCGTTTATGTGAACCACTCGAAGGGACCGATTCTTACGAAATTGCCAGTCGATTAGGTTTAGACATGGCGTCGTTTAAAAAACCCATCAATAAAAGCAACCAGGACGTAGGCGAAAACTTGAAGAAACGAGAAAACAGATTTTATAATGTCAGTCCGTTTATTTTCAAATGCGCAACGTGTAAAATGGAAAATAAAATTACTGGCATTTTAAATAACGCAGTTCCGTTTTTGTCACTTTGTGCTAACCCAGAATGCACCAGACGACCTGTTGATTATCTCCCACACATTCAAAACCAATTGACAATTCGAATGCGAGAATTTATTAAAAAATATTACAAATATGAGTTAACTTGTGAGGATCCCGCATGCATAAACGATACAATTCGGTTACCATCAAAATTTGCTGGAAAGTATCCGATTTGTACTTTCTGTAAGAAAGGAGTTATGTACAAAAAGTATACCGAAAATGATTTGTATAATCAATTGAGTTATTTTGAACATATTTTTGATTTAAGTAAAATGGAAACTTGTAAGTTTGATTTTATTATGTTTTTATTATTTTTAACATTGTTTATTTTTTTAGCCATTGTTATGGAATCTAAAATCGAAGCTGGGTACCATATTCTCAAAGAAACGACCCAAAAAGTTCTTAAGCATTCCG
The DNA here is from genome assembly GCA_958510855.1 of Rhagonycha lutea. Lineage (NCBI taxonomy): Eukaryota > Metazoa > Arthropoda > Insecta > Coleoptera > Cantharidae > Rhagonycha > Rhagonycha lutea. Next base: position 87,714,151 of record OY294036.1, read on the forward strand.
GTTACGCTATGATTAATCTAACACAACTTTATTCAGCGTTTTTAATTCACGATAAAGGATCTTTAAATCAAATAACTACCGAGAGTAATGATTTAATTTTTTATGATGAAAACGATGCAGAAGATGATTTTTAATGTGTGAATATTAGGTTTTATATTTTTTATTTAAATAAAGTATTGTTTATTTCATAGTAAATATATTTTTAAAACTTATTAGAGAAAGCTTTCAATTACAAATTAAAGTATCTGTGTGCCGCGTAATTGGCTATTTTTACTAATACTTTTAACAGTTATAGAGCGTTTGTTCACGTAGGGGGGGGGGTTGACATGGACCTCACTACATTTTTAGGTCCTGCAGGCAAAATTCATTAAAATTCCTACTTGTTAGATGCGTATAAGGTGAAAAAGGCTTTTAATTGAATAAAAATTAATTTGTTTGGGTTTTTCCCCCCTCTTTGAGCTTATGAACGAAATGTCTTTGTGGCTTTCTTTGTTTTAAAATGTTTATTTTACAAGTCGAAACACGGATTTACTATACTATAATATATTTCAAAAATAGTGAAAAGATTATAATTGCTAACGCTAAAGTTTTCAAACCTTATGTTACTACAGCTCCCTGGAAAAAAAATCAATTCTTGGCGCCCCCTCCTTTATTTCATAAAATAATACACACATTTCTAAATGATTTTTACTTTAGATTCGTTATCATAATTAGTGATGGGATAATTCAAATTAAAAATAACCTTATAATAAATCGCGAAATACCGGTATTTAAGAACCTTCTGGACGAACCGAGTGAAAAATCGTAATAAATAACCATATATTATAATTTATAACCTAATGCGCGAGTCAATTCTCTGCTTCACCGGAAAGCTAACATTAACATCCAAGTCAGTTTGGAATTCGTCAAGTAAGCATAACCGCCGAATCGAAATTTGATAACGCGCGCTTCATAATTGAATGGAGAAGAGGTTTTGTTTCACTAATTACGTCATTACCTGTTCAGAAAGAAACGAGTTAAAAATAATTTGAATTATAAAATCATCCGGTTATTAGAATAACCTAATCGGCAGAATCCAATTCTTGAAATAATCCGGTTATGCCCATCACTAATCATAATAACTTAAAATATAGAAGTATTAAAATTATTTGCACAAATGAAAGCAAAAAGTTATGACAAAAAGTATTATTTATTTATTTATTAAAAAAAAACTGTTAATGATAAAATTATAAGTTACATCAGATTAAATCACTTTAAAAAACCACAAATTAATATAAATAAAAAACTTAAATAAAAGTAATTTTTGTACGAGTTTGGTTCACTTGCCATACATTCAATTGTTCATACTCTTCAATACATTCATCGATTTGATCAGGCTTATAGCCTTTACTGATACACTTGTCCGAAATATCGGCCATTTTAACAGTTTTATCTTCTCCTGCTAGTTCTCGGATCAAAGCAAAAATCTTATCGTTAACATTAGGTGGTCTGTAAAATTTTCACGATTAAAAGCAAATTCAAAATTGAAAAACTAAAACGTACCTATATCCTACATTATCTGCATTAACATTTAGCGAACTTTTACTCATTTCCATTAAACGAATAGCCTCATTTACATCATCCTTTTCAACGACGTTAGCTAATCGGAGTCGAGCAAGTGCCGTTGAAAGACGTAAGATACCCAACAAGTTTCTGGCAGACGTGAACGTCATATCACGTGCGTTACGTGCTTCTATTCGTAACTGAACGTAGGCAGCTGTAAAATTTCGCTGTAATTCCAAGTGGTGCTCAAGGAAGTTTGCTACTTACACACAATATAGTCGGTGAGATCAGTGGGTATGGCAGGCTCTCGCATTTTACACAAACAGATGTATTTTCGCATAACAGACATATCCAAAGCTGTCACTCCTGTGTCTGGTTGTTTGCAGTGCTGATGAACATAGGTGATGTGTTTAGCCAAACGCAAGTCATTATCACGATCTGCTTTATCTTGGATTAACCATAACAAATCGAAACGAGAAAGTAGAGCAGCAGGAAGCTGAATATTTTGTTCAATCGTACGTTTTGGATTGTATCGACCAAACGCGGGATTAGCTGCTGCTAAAATTGATACGCGAGCGTTTAAGGTTGTCATTATTCCAGCCTAGAAGAAAAAATATTATAGAAACTCTGAGAAGATAAAGAAAATAATTAAAACCGAGTAAGATAGAATGATGGACAACAATGAAAGGAAAAGTGATGCTATGAAAAGATAGAAGTATGGGTAGGTTATAGATTTAACTTCATGAAAGCTGTAGGTCTCAATTGAGGCTATGATTAGAAACTATTAGAAGATAATTAGGGGGAAGTCTATAAGAAAATAATAGAAAAAGGCCAACACAAGAATAAAAAACTAAATGTTTGTTTACCTTTGCAATACTTATTGTCTGTTGTTCCATAACTTCATGGATAGCAGTACGGTCAACATCGGCCATTTTATCAAACTCATCAATGCAACATATACCTTTATCGGCTAAAACCAGAGCGCCTCCTTCCAACATCATTTCACCAGTCATCGGATCCTTCATGACTGCTGCAGTCAAACCAACACCCGAAGAACCTCGTCCTGTAGTATATTGACTTCTAGGTGCAAGACGGTTAATGTAACCAAGCAATTGAGATTTGGCAACTCCTGGATCACCCATTAAACAGATATTAATATTTCCACGAATTTTCATTCCATTAGATTTACGATCGACACCACCAACAAGCAGCAACAAAAGTGCTTTCTTAATATCCAAGTGACCATAAATTTCAGGCGCTAGCGACATGGCTAATTTAGAATAAAAGTCGTCTTCGGTTAAAACAGCCAATTCTTCCGGCGTTAACTGCGTTGATGCCACTTCATCTTCGGCAGATTTATTCACACAAACAATTCGCTAAAATCAGATATTAAACATATTTTTAAGAAAATTCTGTAACATTTTTTACGTGAGCTTCCAAATAAGTTTCCGAGGTTAAACCACCTGCAATTTGACGGAAACCACCTTTTAATAACGGCAGATATAATCCTGTAACGCAAATGTGATCTCCAGGTAAAGCATGACGAGTTGTTTCACCACGACAAAAAATTGTCATTGAACGTGGGATATGTCCAACCGGTACTTGATCGCTCTAGAAAAAAGAAACAATTATACAAAACAAAAGAATGCTTTTCACTTACATGTTCTTGGATTCTGATTTCTTGAAACTTGACAAATTTAGATCCTCTTGTTTGTAAGTACAAACGTCCACCTGATTTATTTACTCTGCAATCTTCACCGGGACACATAGACATTGGTGAAAAACTCAAAGACGTTATCGGTTGGTAAGTTTCCGCACCACATTGATCGCAAGTGTAAGTAGCCACACATAATATTGGTTTTACCTCTGTGCAACGAGTCACAACACCTTTCACAGCGACAAGCTTACCAATGCGATCGGATTGTACTTCACGAATAGGTAACGATTTTTGTAGCGACATTTCTTTGAAGTAAATTTCACTAAAAAATGTAAATGAAAGTAAAGTAATTGAAAAATAAAAAAGAAATCTTACTATCGTCGCATCAATTCGGCCGGATATTTGTTACGAGCATCTCGCTGTTCGTTGGGTTGTCTCAGACGATTTTCCATCATGAGGCGATGCTCGATGTAAACGTCCAAAGAATCTTTAGCCAAAACTTCGTGTTGTTTATAGGTCGGTAACAATTCAAAAACAATATCCGAAAAGATGCTGCTGTAACGTCGGGTATTATTGACAATGGCTTCGGCCAAAGACTCGTCGTGTTCGTGAACATCGTCCAAGTCGATACATAAATCAATTTGCTCGCGATGTGCTAGCTTGGTTAACTGTGCAGAATATTTGAAGTTTTTTGAAGAACCATCTTGCACGCAAAATTCAACAAGGAAAGTTTTTAAACTTTCTAAAAGAAAAGTTAGGTTATAAACAAGTTATTATTTTAAAAAGTTTGTTGATTTTCAAGTTTAATTTAAAAACGTACCCTTGTCCTTATCGTAATCGCGTCGACTCATTTTTATAACGTTTCGGGAAAACTATTTTGTGTTTAAAGCACTTAAAGGCAGAAAACCGCTAAATAACTTCAGCGATGTTTTGGCGGTAAAATTTAGTGGTTCGGCGATTATGCGCATTTAATCTAATACAGATTAACGAACTTATTAGCGAAGCTCGCGACATCTATAAGATCTCGTGGAAACCAACTGCTAAAAAATCTAAAATTACTTTCCCATTTGAAAAAGTAAAAGGCAGTAAGGTAATAATAATAACTAATAAAAATTAATGTCCCGCTTCAGCAACAATATGTTATAGTTAATCTCTGATTAAGTTAATCCAGATCAAATATGAACCAATGGAAAACGACTAGTAGTAATAAAACCGATTTCTATTGGTTCATATTTGATCTGGATTAACTTAATCAGAGGTTTACTATTTTCATGAGTCAGTCCAAATTTTTTGGAACGATGTCTGAATGTGTGAGTGAATAGTTTTTACGGCTATGATTACGAACCAACGCATCTAAAATATTGAGGGGGCCAATCATGAAAGTTAAAAAAATATAATTTGCAACTTGCGATTATAATATTATATGCACAAGTTTAATATTAATACAATTAAAGAGTTTCAAATTTTTTAACCCCATCAAAACTTATCCCTAACGACTGGAATTATTTTACAATTTTTGGAGTATTCAGGTTTAATTAAAGTTAAGGATACGCTCCACGGTTCAAGTGTTGTTTCGCCAGTACAAGATGGCGCATAATTCGCTGAATTATTATTATATCAAAATAATGAACCAAAATTTATACTTTCATAATTCCACTATTCGTTCACACGCGGCGCTGTTATAAAATTAGCGAAAGTAGAATTCTATGGTAATTATAGTGGAGGGGTATGGTGGTGTCTAGTGGTGTCTATTAAGAGCACTCCGGATCACGTGACTTTCTCAGTCGAAAGCCAATCAAACGCCTTCCTTTTGATTACGAAAGGAACTTCTGTAGGCTATAATAGTTATTTATGTATTTAGGGCGTAAAGAAGCTTTTATGGCGTAAGACGTAATTTTTAGCCCGAGGCGGTAGCCGAGGGCTAAGAAGACGTTGAAGGCCATAAAAGCAAGTTACGCCCGTGGTACATACACAACTTTATGCATGGATGAAGATTTTTTAATTTAAAAATATTTCTAAAATAAATTGAATTTTTGACACAAATCTATTCGCGTTTTACATTAACAAAACGCCACCACACGGAATAATTTCGAAGATCATTTGGAAAGTATTTTGCTTTGTTATCATTGGTTTACACAATGAATTTGTTTACATAAACGTATTTAAAACGTATGGTTTGCAGCGCCACCAACGGTAATGTAAAACGCGAATAGTGTTGCTTTGATTAAATTTGAGTTTTGAAACGTAACTATGGTAACAAGGAAATAGCGGTACTGTCATTAAAAGGTGAAAAATGAACGAAGTTGATGAGGCTGCAGAATTTTTAATTTATTTGATTAATTATTATTATTATTGTTCACATAAAAAACCCACAAGAAATTTTCAATAAAAAGTACTACAATTTTCGGTTTTAATAAAAACTTTTCATTTTGCAAGTATTTAAACTGTTTCTATTAGGTACCTATGATATCGTAGTTTGACGTTTCATTATAGCCCGTGGGTATAAAGAGGCCCATGGGCTATAAAGAGACGTTTATGACAAATAAATTCGTGTATAAGTGTCAATTTATGATACATCCGTGCATAAACGCAATTATTTTATGTAAACAATTTGAACTATTATTAATAATATGGATACAGTGGATGCTCAATACTATTTCGAATAATATTTAAATTCAGTAAAAAAAAAATTATTTAATTTTTTTTTCAAATTTTAAGGAGTATCCACAGTTCAAAATACATTTAAAAATGAAATAGCAAAAGCAAAATTAACTTTTTTTATATAATAATCGAATTAGACGTTCCCTACGTAAACAGAGAAAGTCACGTGATCCGGAGTGCCTTAAGAGCTGCATTTTTGCCGTTTCTTTTCACAGAGGGCGGCACAGTAGAAATTATTGCTAACTTTGAGGATAAAAATATATTTAACTCGATAAAATCAAAGTAATTCCATGAAACCATATTAATAAGTGATAATTGACTTAGAACGTGATCTATTTTTTACATTTTAATGTTGATGAGGTGTGATATTAAAGGCATTTGAAAGGTACAAGATGTTTGAAAAAATATCTAACAGATTCTAATAAAAACTAGATCAAGTTGCGGCTAATTAAATACTAAATACAATTGTAAAGTTTCGGGATTGTAGTGAACGTAATTTAAGATATTCTTATCCTCAAAAAGTAATGTTAGCGAAGTTTTAAACTATATATAATCAACTGAATGCTCATAGTGTTCAAGGGTTCCTTTATAGATGGCGCCAGTAAATTATGGCAATTCAAGTACCTGCAGATTGTGGTACCTGCATTTGTGACCTGCATTCAGTATCTAATTACGAGCAAAATTTCTCGTGAGGCCCGTCAAAGATATTACATTTTGACTTTGAGCTGTCTTTTCTACCTATATTTTTTATAATATTTCAAATAAAAATAAATAACATTTCATTATTTGAAAATTGTATTGCAATTTTGAAGTCATTCCACTTTTTGTTGAAATTTTTATTCTGGCTGTAAAATCATGTAGTATCGTACATAAACCCGGTTTTAAACTCTTAGGCCCTTGGGGTATTATAATAGTATATTCCAGGTACCTACTTATTATTAAAATAGTAGGTACTTTTATAATATTTCAGATACACTTTGACCGTAGTGTTATTTTATAATTTACATAAATGATGAAATTGAAATTTTCTTTGAAGAAATTCAAAGAGGTGAAAAATTTTGGAACGAGAAAATGCTTCCAAAATTAATCAAATTCTTTATTTGGATATCCTCCTCCCGCTTGGTGAGATTTGGTAAGATGTGGTGGGACCACCCTCCCCCTCACATGAGATTTACCCTATAATTTTTAAATTAATTAATTAATACTCAATAATTTGATATGTTCGTGTATTTTGCTTCATATAGTGCATTCTTATCGGTCAACTTCAGCTTTGCCTCCTTTCACAAACAATTAACTTCTTGCTGGTAATTTGGGGGGGGGGGGGGGCATGTTTTTCTATTTTCGTTATATTTTTGAATTTTTTTGTGAAATTGGTGTCAAAAGTTAGAGCATCGTTAGAGTCTAAATGAGCTTCCATGTTTTCGTTTGAGCCTCACCTGTCGCGGAGTTATTCGCGAAATATTGGGGGGGGGGCAGACAAGTTTTTCTATTTTCGTTATATTTTTAAATTTTTTGGTGAAATTGGAGTCGGACGTTAGAGTTTCATTAGAGCCTAAATGAGCTTCTATTTCCAGGACCAGGACCATATATAACGTTAAAAAGGGGGGGCAGCGACATGATTGTAGGTAAAATAGTCTAAGGAAAAATAGTCTACGGTAAATTGGTCTAGGTAAAATGGTCTACGGAAAAAAAGTCTACGAGTAAAAAAGTCTAGGTAAAATGGTCTACGATCTAGGTAAAATAGTCTAAAAGTAAAAAAGTCTAAGTAAAATGGTCTAGGTAAAAAGTCTATATTTCCATTCGAAGATCCCCCCCCCCCCGGCGTGTATCCGCACTTGGGAAAATATATGTCTACAAGTTTAAAACAAAAAATCAATATTATTAAAAATTATTATTTATTAATATTAATTTCACTAGTTAAACCTATAATAGTATGACCAATATCGCGAATAAATTCGATCATAGTACGAGTTCTGTCCCGATATTATCAGGATTATCTCATAAACAGGGCTATCATCAGTAGAGCAAGGAATTATATGCAACAACAGATCGGTCTTGAGGTAACACCCCGGCGATAAACAATTTGTTAAGAAAAATTTGTTTCCAATAGAAAACGTTTATTAGCGCTAATAAATTTTTCTTAACCAATTGTTTATCGCCGCGCCGGGGTGTTACTTCAAGACCGGTCTGTTGTGCATATTTTGAAAATTAATTTGAAGATAATAAAAAAATTTAAACAATAGCACGTGTGTAAGATATTTTTTGTTTTACTCTATTTTTAGCACAAAAGTGGACCTATAAGAGGCACCGCTACAAATAGTTAAAACTCAAAATGTAAAATCTTTGACGGGCCGCACGAAAATCGAGAAAGTATCATACCTCATACCTGGCTCCTACTACATCTGCAATAAGAGAGATAGCATATTAGACACAATAGAGTAATGCCCGTTTTCACCAACATTTATTTAAGAATTTCCTAGTAAAGAACTTCTTAGTTAGGTATGCCATAAATTTGATTGGTCAAATTTGACATAGTATTGACATAATAAACTATTATGTCAAATTTGACTAATCAAATTTAAGGAATACCTACTAAAGAATTCTTTACTAGGAAATTCTTAAATAAAATGTTGGTGAAAACGGGCAATAGTATTTGGGTCTAAGGAATTTGAGCGCCATCTAAGTATTTTCCTGTAACTAAGAAATGGTAATGATCTGTACTATGAGAGAAGCTTCACTTCACACTAGCGTCCTCTTACATAAAATATATTTACCACTATTTACCCATCCAAGTTTTGTACCCGCTAACCTAATCCCCTCTCCTTCAATGCCGCTCTTAATAGATTATTATACGAGTGGGGCGAGTCGACGGGTGTATAATATCAACACCTGATCCTGATATGAATAACATTTTTGTAACTCACATTTGCTTCTTTCTGAAAAGATTACAAGTTGCATTATAAAATAATATTATAATGTACAGTAAAAATGTTATTATTTTGTTAACAGAAATTCTTAAACAAAATTATACATTGTATAGTATAACTAATTTTTCGGTTGCATATACAGGGTAAATTAAACATGAGGCAAAAATTAAAGGGCCTTGGCCTATTCTAAGGATATTTTGTCTTATGATGATTTCTGAAAAACCCCTTTGCGATAACCATATTCGATATTATTTGTTGAAATCTCTTATGATTTATTGTACATTGATTGAGCAACTTTATATTCTACTATTTGATAATAAAATGTTGTTACTACGCATTGCAATAATTTGCTGATTTTGGTGCAGTAAGAAAAGTACTACAGACAGGGCCGTCGCGCCCTATTGTTCACAGTGTGCAAAACACATGGGCGCCAAAATTAGAGGCGGCCAAAATCCCAAAAATAGGGGTTAAAAAAAGGTCATTTTATTTACGCCAGGGAATAAGTAGTAGAAATTTAAGAAATTGAATCGCTAAGTGCAGAAAGGAAAGTGCTACAAAATCAACATTTCGAAATACTCGATTTAAAGCGTCTGCTGATGTGTGTAAAATTGATATCCAAATTGTATTTTTTTTTCACAATCCTGTAGAAATATATTTTCCTCATATGAAACGACAAAAAAGATACAATTTTGAGATCAATTTTACACACAGCAAACGCTTTAAACCGAGTATTCCGAAATGTTGATTTTGTAGCACTTTCCTTTCTGCACTTAGCGATTCAATTGTATTAAAACAACCTAAAAAGTTGGCTACAAGGGCGGCCAATTTAAATTTGCAAACGGGCGGAAGTACCCCTAACGACTGTCCTGACTACAGAGTAGATCTTTACTTTAAGGTGCAGTTACATCTGTCACTTTTGGCACGAATTTTATGTCGGACAGTAAAAGACAGTAAGAGTAAGGCTAGGAGAATAAGAGACAGTAAGAGAGACAGAATTTCTGTCCGACATAAAGTTCATGAAATAAGTGTCAGATCTAAACGTAGCTTTATGCACTAACCAGGTTTCGGCAACCTTTTGTTGTAAGAGGGACAAAAATTTTACGTGGGGATTAGTATGCGGGCCACACTTCTTGGCAAATTCACTAAAAAGAGCTGGTTTTTTTACATTTTTTTGAAAAAAAAATTGTAAATTCACTAAAAAGAGGTTTTTTTAAAAAAAAATGGTCATTTGGTTTAGAGTTCACGGGCCGCACCAAGACCCTTCGAGGGCCGCATGCGGGCCGCGGGTTGCCGACCCCTGCACTAAACGGCTATTTGAAATATTATTTTATCGAAAATAATTGCGAAAGTTATGCAAATAGTAATTGTAACAGGAAAGGGTCACAAACCCGCTTGCAATATTGCATAACTTTTTTTAACCCGGAACTGGGGCTCTAAATTTAATAATTCCGAAAGTTTTAAAATCGGGTTGTAAATGATTTTTACACAAATAGTAGATGTCATAATCTGAATTTGCACCCCCATAAACGTCCCGGAACTAAGTGCATGACACTGCTCCCCCTCAAATCGAATTTTGGGGTGAAATTTGTGTCAAACATTTGAGCATCGTTTGGGCTTCAATGAGTTTACACATTTTTCGATAATAATCTAAAGTTTAGTCACCTGATGATGTTGAGGTGTAACGAAATTGATTGTGAATAATTATACTTTCAGTATACAGTGCAGTCTCGGTAATCCGAACAAACGCTAATCCGACACACGCTAATCCGAACAAAAGAACAAAGAAACGTTTGTTCTGTAATCCTAATATTATTATATAATCCGAACATTTTATTATTTGTGTTCGGAACATTTTATTATTTGTGTTCGGATTATAGAATAATATTCGGATTTGTGCAGACTAGCGAGTGTTCGGATTACCAAGATTGCACTGTATTTACATCTGTACCAATTTTATATTTTTTTAGTGCTAAAAGTGTATTAAAGCGAGCACAAAGTAAGATGAGAGGGCGTAGACAAAATCCGGCACAGTAGACATCGCGTGACACCCAATTCCACCAATTGACACCAACATAAACACGATTGTACGAGTTTTGGTTTCTACGCATTAGCTCCACCCTCTCATCTTTCTTTGCGCCTGCTCTACATTTTTAGTTTGTCTAAAAATTATGATATGTATTTACATTTTTCGATGCTGATATTACGTTCTATAACAATTTCACCTAAAAATTTGACTTGTGAAAGCCAACGTGTATAACCCCCCTCCACCTATTTCGCAAATAACCCCGTAACGGTTGCGGCTACAAAATTTGGAAGCTCATTGATGCTCAAACATTTGACATAAATTTCACCCCAAAATTCGATTTGAGGGAATCACCAAAAAAATTGGAATCCCGATTGGCGATACCCACTGTAATGTTCCCGTTTAAAAATATCCTATTGATAAGACGTTTGTTGTATTAATTATTATCAGGGCTCGGAACTTTAGGTAATTGCATATTCGTTGGGAAAGCGCATATTGTTATTCTGGTTTGACAACAATTCGTTTCGTATTACGTACATTTGTAATATAAAAGTTTTTGTCGCATAATTTTGCATATTTTGTTAATTTTTGGACAAACTCGCATATTTTAAGTTTAAGAACATATAATTGCATATTTTGGCGATTTAAAGAGAAAAAAAGAATTCGTATCTAAATTAATATTGTATTGTACTCGATCACATAATTAAAAACGACCTAAAAAATGTTAGTTGAAGGTGTAAAAATATGTTTATGCAATGTTTATGTACTGTATTGCGCATATTAGCACCAATTACTTCAGTTGATGTAGAAAGATCTTTCTCGGTTTACAAAAATCTCTTGTGCGACAATAGAAGATCATTCAAATTTGAAAATATTTGTAAACACCTTTTACTTCAATGTAATTCAGGTAAATAAAACTAAATTACCAATTGATAAACATTTACTGATTTTATTTTTGTTGTAGGAACTAAAGACGGTTAAACTCAGTCAAATAAAAAGAAGTAAAAGAAGGAGAAATGAAGACAAGTCCCTATGCAAATTAAATATTTTTCCATGTTGTAGTTTCAAATATTTATTTTTATTTTTAATATTTTTTATTTTTTTTTTTGTTTTAATAAAAAATAATGTTAGCAGCTACAACTTTCATTTTTTTATTTTTTTTTGTATTATCCTAATTTTTACTGCATATTATACCGCATATTTTTCTGTTTTTTAACGCATACGTATGCACATATTTCATTGCTTTTTAGCGCATAAAGTTCCGAGCCCTGATTATTATCATTGCATACAACTGCAAAGAGCGGGTAGAACCGGGTAGAACTATTGTACCAGAACCGCCAGAACGTCTGGGATAATCACAATAGGAAATAGGTATAATGCTTACTAGATGCTTACTATTCGAAATTATACTATTATGATATGTCAGCTTAAAAATGTGATACCCGGGAATTCCGAGCTGTAGCCAATTTTTCGTCTTATTTGACAGGGCTAACAAGGCATCTAATATTTTTTTATAAACGCTATTTGATATTTGAGTTTTTTACAATAATTATTGAATAAACCATTCTCATACAAGCAAAAGTGACCAACTACAAAAATGCTCAAAATTGTTCCATAAAATATTACCCTCAAATTTAAGATCAATCGGGTAAACAATTTTTATGTGGGCTATTTTCCAAATTTTCAACTTTGTAAAATTAATAACAAACTTTTACTTTTTAAATTGTTTTCGTGTATCGCATCAGTAATCATTGCTAAATATGCATTATTTTGAAACGGTCGGTAATCTAATAATTATGTAACTGAACAGTACGCCATCAAACACATAGTAGTTAAACTATAAATTAAGCTTTAGTTTATATCTCGACTATCTTGTATTAAATAAATTCATTATTTTGAAATTCAAAAAATACTTATTTATATACATTCAAAAAATTTGAAATTTGGCAGACAGATTTACAAACGTATAGTACTCACGTATATATGCAAAAAATTAAAAAATTATAATTTTTTAATATAAAAAAATTAAAATACTATAAATTTTGACAAAATATAATTTTAAAAAATATGTCATTTTGTAGACCTTAGCTTCATAAACATTATCCTCAAATTTGAGATCAATCGGATAAGTCATTTTTACGTGGGCCATTTCCTAAATTTTTGACTTTGTAATTAATAACAAACTTTTAATATTTAAATTTTTTTTGTTTATCACAGTAATCATTATCAACTATCCATTATTTTGATTTGAAAAAAAAAAATTAGAATCTAGATATTTCGACAAATAATATGTTGTTTTTAAAAATTATAAAATATAAAATATGTCATTTTGTGCCTAAATGTGTTTTATATATGTTCCCAAAATTTCAAGTTAATCCGTCAAGCCGTTTTTAAATGCATCATTTCCTTAGTCCGGCAGTTGTAAATCCCTAGCCTTAAAATAAAATTAAAGGTTTTCAAAATTTTTGAAGAAAGTACCTATCTGCTGCATTTACCCGCTCAAAAATTTCCCCTTAGCAATTAGAACCCCCCTCCCCTCAAAAATCATATCTTCACGATTAGAATTATTTTTAATCTCCTCGAAAAATACTCCTTGATAATTAGAAATTTTTCACTATTTTTGATTACTTCAGAGGTTTAATATTACTGCAATAATAATTAAAGAGTTTGGTCATTTTTCAACAACATTTTTATTTCTTACTCTCCTTAAATATTACCTTTTTGCAACTATAACTTTTTCACTATTTTTGGAGTATTAGTTTCAAAAGTTTTAAACAAATTTGCTATTTTTCAGTTCAAAAATCAAAACAACTGCAAATATAAGGCATTAGAATTTTTTGGTTATTTTTCCTGTGTTTATTACAACAGAATCATAGATGTTTATATAGAAGGCTAGATACGCGACTCCTAATACATGCAATGTTATAGAAGTGAAGCCTGGCGGCCATTTGTTGGGTTGGCAAAACCATAATAATTTCGTACGTAACTTGTTGTAACATGAGTAAATTTATAGTATTCAAGCAGGAATTTAATATTAAATTTATTTATTTATTAAATAATACAGAAAAACAGCAATAAAACAATTTAAAATATTTTATTGTTTTAGGTTAGGTTTTATTTATTTGCAAATAATACTAATTTATACTAATTTATTTAATTTAATGCCTTTTGGCATAACAAAACAAACACTGTAACAAGCATTTTCTTACATTCCTTGCCAACCTGACAAATGGCGGACCAGGCTTCACTTCTGTGTACGAGTTAGTTATCTAGCCTTCTATATAAACATCTATGAACAGAATTAATATTTTCATAAAATTTCAGAATATTTGAACAAAATTAAATTTTTATCAAAAAATTGAAATACAAAATTGCACTGTAATCAAAATAACTAGAAATCTAAGGCATCTTAGGGGTTAGAATTTTTTGGTTATTTTTCCTGTGTTTATTACAACAGAATTAATATTTTCATTAAATTTCAGAATACTTGAACAAAATTAAATTTTTATCAAAAATTTAAATAACAAATTGCATTGAAATCAAAATAACTGCAAATCAAAATGCACCCTAGGGTTTAGAATTTTTTCGTTATTTTTCCTGTGTTTATTTCAACAGAATGAATATTTTCATAAAATTTCAGAATATTGAATAAAATTAAGTTTTTTTATCAGAAACATTAATATAATAACCAATTGCACTGGAATCAAAATAACTGCAAATCTAATCTAATCTTAGGGCTTAGAATTTTTTCTTTATTTTTCCTGTTTTTATTACAACAGAATTAATATTTTTATAAAATTTCTGAATATTTTTGAACAAAATTTAATTTTTATCAAAAATAAGTTTTCTTAAGATTAGGGCCATCATGGTGAAATCTAATCAAATTTTCATCAAAGCTATTATTTAACTAGAAATTCCTCATGGACTTTTGAAGGCCACTTTAAAAAAAAATTAATTTTAACTAATGAACATTGATGATGGGACTAACTTTCTACTTGATTCCAGGATTATGTTTCCCTTTCTAATAGGTGATCAAGTCTCCCTATAAGTCAGCGGTTCTCAACCTTTTTACGACGCGACCTCCAAATTTTCTTGCTTATTTTCTGCGACCCCAACAATGTCAGTAATCGATTCAGGCCCGTAGCTAGACCGAAAATGAAGGTAGGGCAAACGGCTTGTATGGCTGAGCAAATTTTAACGACATGAGTGGGAGGGGGGTTGTGTGGTTTTCCCAAGCGCCGCAGGCGAAAATTTTTTAAATTTCAAGGTCAAAGCGCTTTAAGAAAAATTAGAAAATTTATCAGTTTGGCAGATAGATGAAGATATTGCAATGATATTCACCCTTAAATGAATAATCATCCCACAAAAGCCCCCTAAACTAACGTTTCGCCGAAGATGGGTTTTTCTCTTCCTCAGAGTCGATAGGTTCGACGAACGAAATAAAAGGGTGTAAATTCGTGATAAGGATAATTTATTATCTGAACGTAAAAATTTTTCATAGACAGTTTGCATCAAATTTTATGAACACAATAATTTGTCTCAAACCACAAGTGTTCTGGTGTAATGGCTCAGACATGCACGTAATATTTAACGTTTTAAATTTTTAACACTGTACGTGTAAATCTGTCCATTCATGTAATAGGTGTAATTTTATAAAATAACAAATACAATTTTTAATCAATAAACTCACTATTAAATGGTAAATTTTTATTGAAGTCAGTGCGTTGCCGGATCCATGTGGCCAAACTCTCGTCAGCAGTCGCCAGCTGTTCCAATCTATCAAACGTTCCTCACAGCAGCCAGCATTCCAAAAACCAGCCAATTCTCCAACAACCCAATTCGTCAGAAACACACAATCGCACACTTTTTATAAATCGTAATTAACAATTACGCGAAGATTCGATTTCCGCTAATTATTCACTTTTTTGTGAATCCGCGAAATTACACTTCTCTGACCCTCGGATCAAAAAGAAGTTTTTGGAGTTCTTCCTTCTTTGAGGAGCAGCAAAGAACTCTTCTCCGCTTGAGTTTCAGCGGGGAACTGGCGTGTTCCCTCTTTGAGTTTCACCAAGAGACTCCTCTCTCCTTGAGCTTCACTAAGAGACTGGCTTCATTCCCGCTTGTTGGCCGTTCTGTCCCTCTCCTAGTTTTCAAAATTTGGATTCTGTGGTGGGGTTTGACATTTTTGATCACCAATATCACAATTATTTATAGGTAACATGGTGTTTATAATTGTTTGTTCACTAAATTATTATTTCACAAGAAACTGTTGTCATTTCAAAAGTTTAATAACGTTCACAGAGTGTTGCAAAATATTTGTATCACATAAATCATTTTAAATCTGTATGGTTTTTTGTGTAATTTGTTACATCCAGTGGTTTATCATTAATTTGATGCAAAAGTCTATTTTTATCAGTCAAATTAACTGATTATTGAATTTAATTAAAGAATTTTCAATTTATCACCTTAATAATTCATTTAGATTACTTAACTATTGAAATATCACAACAATATAAACACAGCTAAAGAAACAGCAAGGTATTATAAGTATAGCTTGTGGTGCCATTTGCTCGTCACTATCTAATCTTGTTTTTTCGAAAAATTTCTGTATATCCATAGTTAAATTTAAACAAAATAGACACAATAAAACCTAACACTGGTTTCTATCTTGTGTTTTAACTTTTTGTTTAGCTTCCAATTCAAATTCAAAACTAATTTTGGAAAGAAATCGCTACATTGTCTGCGACCCCCTAAAATAGATCCGCGACCCCCAGGTTGAGAATCGCTGCTATAAGTGACTGCAACCAACAAAATTATTTAATTAAGGTGATCAACTATTTTTGGTACAAAATAAGTATGAAGGAACTTCTTTTTTGTTTTTAGCTCATTTAAGTAAAAAAATTTTAGATAAAAATTTTTTTGGGGACCTTTTTTTTAAACTCTTTTAGACTAAAAAGTTATAAAATCAGAGATTTTTAGGATTCAGGTGTACAAAAGTAACAATTTTTGTTAGATATTATTATTCATATTGAATTACATTATTTTTATTATATTAATATATTATATTATTTTGCAAAATTAATGTAATTGAATGTATAATTAATACAATATATTTTTAAATTTTAATTGATATTATTACAAATATCTATTATAACAATTTTTCTTCTGGCAACAATGAAGAATATAAACCAAAAAAATTATCAATCCTATGAAAGTGACTAATAATTACTGGAATTTTAAAATTACGTTCGACTACTTTCGCCACGTGAAATATGTGTAATGTGTGCTGTCTAACTGTTAGGGGATGACTACCGACGAGAAGCTCCCAGCACGTTTCATGACGTCAGGCTTCTCATCTGTTCAAAAACCGAGAGGTCTAGAGATACTCGTTGGGTTGCAATTTTTAGTATGTGCTAGACCGCGGTGCGTTTTTGAACGTTCAAAAACTTGGAATTTTTAAATATTGCGTCTATAAAGATAACACGATCATAATGTTTAACCATTTAAATTATTCGATTTTCTTCTTAGTTTCTGTGTGTTTGTGTGTCACATTTTCTAAAAATGTTGACAATTTTCGAATCAAAAGGACAATTCAAAATACGGAAAATAATTGTGAAAATGTGAGGCCATTTTTTGAAATGAGAAATATATCGGTCCAACCCTTTGATAGACCTAAAGGTACATACTTTTAATTAAACCTATTCATTGTACAGACACCAAAATTGTTTTCTCTGTATTCAAAACTTCCAAATTACTTGTCTGGTAGAAAAACTTGCAAAATTTGCTTGTTTCCAAATTAGTTATTTTTGATTTGGGCCCTTATTCAACAACATGATAACAGTGAAATGTGCAACGAAGCAGTAATCTCGGTCGTTCTATTTGATAACCTTTGGGTCATTAGAATTGTTATTACTGTAGAATTTGCATTTGATTTGTTTATTTTTCCCTGATCCCAGTATGAAAATGGAACAATAAATTCAAACATGTTTCCAATAATTTTCAAAAACCACTGTGCAATTATTGGAAGTACATACTAAAACTTCTACACCAAATTAACAACTTGTAGATCAATAAATTAGTAATTCAACAAATGGAAAAGTTACAAAAACGCTAAAATATAGAATTTAGATTAACTTTTTCGTTGTACATTGCACGACAAATTTATAGTTTTTCTTTTTTTGACTTGGCAATTTTTAAGTGGTATAAAATATCTCAAAATACGAACAATGTCGAAATTTATTGTTGCTGCATTAAAATTAAATGAACTTTTTAGAACCACTGGGCAAAATTATTACTTGCTATTATTTACGAAAAAAATTCTAATACAATAATAACAAACTGGGATTGCCGGTGTAGACAAAATATAATTTTGTAAATAAAACTTTTGTAAATAAATTTAAGATGTGTTCAAAAATTAATATATTCATTTTCCTAATTAATTGCTTCTCAATTCCTATTAGCCAAATTTTGATTAATTGTATAACTTAATTATTTTTGATAAAGATGTTGAAAAGTTACTACTAATTAAAACGCAGAAGTCACCAGGAGACCTTGAATTAAATTTTTTCATTTATTTTATAATTAGCAAAAAATGACATAATTAATGTTCCTTAGACTATTTGAAAATTCAAATTTTATTTTTATTTTTGCTTTGTAATTTTTTTTGCATGTTTGCATAATTTGGGAAGATTTCAATCTACACAATTTCTTGCTTATAAAATTCCTTAGTTTTTCTATTATCTTGAATAATTAAAAAGAACGTTAAAATATTTTAACATTCTTTTGTTTGTTTTCTTATTTGGGGTTTACCTACCTTTAATTTCATTTAAAACCTTAACAATATTTTACTGAGACCCTTCCCAAATTTATTCAGTGCACGATGTATTTTTACATTATTTTCATATTTCTGACACTTCCCTGGTGTTTTTATCTTTCCTATCAGGTTAATCTAAAATTAAAAAATAGCTTAGTTTCCAGTTAATTTATTTCTTTTTTTCGCTTATTTGTAATTTAAAATCCCTTATTTACTGGTAGCACAATAAAAGTGACAAGTTACGATGTTCCACCCCATTTATATGCTTCGTTATTGACCTATATAAGCAGTTCACAGTTCAACATAAATTTAGCAATTCAAATCCAAAAAAACAACTTCATCGATTGATAATAATTTTAATTAACAACCTCGAAAACTTTTTATATCCTTTAATCCACCCTTAAAACTTTAAGGTGATACAGCCATCTGTTTCGATTGATCAACGTTTGTATAGGAATGGGGTGTCTTTGTGTAGTAAGGGTTACATAAAATAATGTAAAATATTTGCCCTCGTGTATCGTATAATGGTGGTTTGATGTAATTTTTCTTTCCTTTAGTTCGTGTGTATGGGTAATAAAGTGAAATTTTCGAATGATGTGTCGATTTTATTATGAGATTGCATTTTCTTTTTGTAAAATAAACTATCGTTGAAATACTAAAGTATTAGGTAGCCCATAATTTGCTACAAAACTTTCGTGTACAACCCACTAATATTTTTCTTATTTGATTTTAAACGTAATTTTGTGCAAAACATAAGATAAGCCGCGATAATGGAACATGTCGGCATGCAATAATTTTTTTAATCTGTTAAAACACAAATTTATAGTTATTACACTGTGTTTTAATATTTTTGCTGGTTTTATTATGTCATTATGTGTTACGTTGGTAGGATTTTCTGCACATAGCTGGAAAACAATGGTTTTGTGCAGTTGGAGGCGTTAAGTTATATTAGTCGCCTTATTGCTTTACAAAATACATATACAGGGTGGTCGTCTTATCTGCATTACCTAGATTTTTATTGCAATCAATTTTTGTTGTTGTGTCTAAAACCTTTCAACATAATAATATTTACTTTTCCGAAAGATATACTACAGCCCAATAGGTTAACCACTCGTTAATCTATGACACAGTTATAATGATTGACAGTTTACAACTGATAACAATGATTCAAATATTTTCCACATTCCATTACGTTCTTCACACAATTGCTTGTTAATTATGCTCTTCATCTTGTAACAAATTATATTAATTACATTCCATATGGTCTCTACATAATGCTACCATCAAGTTACCTAAGAAAAATCGATAGCACACAAAAAAAAGAAACCGAAGATGTTGAATAAAATAAAGAATTATGATTATGGATATTAAATAATTTAGGCGCCGCTAATACTACCTAACACGCTGCTAACATAATTAATGTTAATTTCAGTTGGATAGAAATTTTTTTAGTTAATGTTTTTTTAACTTCTTGTAAACATTAATTATTCATATCCCGTCACTTTTATTGGGCTATTTTAACATATTTTTGTAAATTGCCACAACTTGATATTGCATTTTAAAATTTTACCGAATCGTTTAGCTACACCTAGATCCTAGAATGTCTTTGTGAACCCAAACTATGAGAATGAAAGACCTGAAAATGCAATACTTTATTTTCAAATAGAAATATGGGATGTCTTCACCCCTACAATTTGGCTTTTGGGGTGCGAGATTTATACTGATACAAAGATTTGTCTTGTAAATCAAATTGTGATTTATTTTTCGGCTTGAATGAAATCATGAAATTGTAGGTACAGATCAAAGGGACTATATTCCATTCCTGCATTCCATATGGTAGTTTTTTAGTGCCTATCTGTTACACCATTTATATGATTTATTACCTTTTTATGCTAATGAGATTTATTTTTTATACAATTGAGCTTATAGTTATAAGGATGGAACAGTTTTGAAATTTTAATGAAGAGGATTACACTTTGTGGAGTCATTATTTTTGCATATTGAGTATTCGAGGACGGAATATACCCGCAGAGTGAAGTGCAAAAGAGAAACTCGACATATCATCTCACTGATGCTTTTAATTTTATTCACTATTGGATGATAACTGAGTAACTGATGATAATCGTTGGTTATTACCTATTATATTTGCAAGTAAAGGCTTTAATTACAATGTGGGCTTCTACACCCCAATTAACTTGAATTAACAGTCTTTTGAAGGTTTTGGATTAAGTTAATAATAATTCCATTGAAGCATTAACACCTAATCGCTTCAAAGGTTGGTAAGCTGCAAAGTTGGCAAAAGGATTATTTCTTTTCTTATAGAAAACAAGGCAAAATTCAACTCCAAAAAAATTTAGAGCTGCTAAACAAAATTTAACATAATATTATGCAACCGAAACCCCGATGGAATTTAGTGGAATAAAACTAGAAATGTAAAAGTAATTATTTTAAGTGACGTGAAAAGTCTTCTAGTTCTATTTAAGATCACGATTGTTTTCCTTTTTTTCAACATCGTTCTATTCGTAGTTCCATGATGATAGATAAATCCCATTAATTAGTCTCATTAGAAGATACACCCAAACGTAAGTTGGAGGTTGGACTCAAAGTTCAGTTTCCCAATAAAAATTTGTTTACCCAATAAAAACTAAATAATAACATAATGGAAGAGACGATCGAGTAAAATTATTATTAGTAATTTAATGATACACTAGCCGGAACATTTTGTAAATTGTTAGCACGTGCTTTCAATTTGCTTCGGCTAAACTTAAAGCTGTTGAAAAGTTCTGGTATAAAGGTGATTCAATAAATAGGATTTCATTCAATTTTGTTTTTAAATCAATTTATTTTTAAACATTGAAAAACTTGTTTTTATATAATATAAGTTTTCTTTCTCGAAGGTAATAGATTTGACGCAAAAATTGAATTTTCTATACTTTCACATAATATTGAAAATTTTCAATTTACTGCGTACACGGCGTTTCCGATCATATTAATCAATTTTTTAATGTGAAAAATTAATCGTGTATTTGACATGATTTCGTTGTTGAACCGTTTGTTTTTGCTAATTTACGATTTTTCGATTTTGCCATGATTAGTGTACGGTCAAAAATTTATATTTTCCGTGTGGTTTGTTGTACAAATACCCGTACACGAGTA
The DNA here is from genome assembly GCA_958510855.1 of Rhagonycha lutea. Classification (NCBI taxonomy): domain Eukaryota; kingdom Metazoa; phylum Arthropoda; class Insecta; order Coleoptera; family Cantharidae; genus Rhagonycha; species Rhagonycha lutea. The sequence continues at coordinate 87,735,930 of OY294036.1, forward strand.
ACTTATAAATTTGTCCAGGTTCGCTTTTCAACTGTACGTAGTTTCCTATCAGACATATCCTATCCATTCAAACTGTCCATTGAATCGCTTCCTAAATGTAAAGTTGACTGGTCCTTTTCAATTTCATATTTTCTACTTCTTTTGGCAACTTTTTTGCATTCTAACATTGGTACGGTTTCGGTATGGTGTATTTGTTAAATTTTAATAACAACTATCACAAATTTTTGATTTTCTATTTTCCTCAACAATTTTTTCTTTAAATAATAATTTTGGCCGACATATCTTAGCAGGTGCCCATTAAACTGTGAATAAATAACAGTATCTTCCGGGTTGTTTAAAATAGTTTCTGCAAAAAATTAAATGTACAAGGTGCTCCAAGAGAACCTGACAAAAAGAGACAAACTTATATTGCATCGTATCAGGTTACTTGCAAAAAAAATTTAGTACCAACTCAGTTGAGGTTTTTATATAACTTTTATAGCCTTAAATGCTTTCAAGTTACATTTTAATAACGCTAATAATTTACATTGATTGTTTAATTTTGTGCTTTTATATTTTTACACACGTTTTTGAAACAATAATAAATCTTGATTAAATCTTAAAAAAGGTCAAAACGGGAAAGCAAAAATTTAATTACTTAAATGAGCTTTAATAAAGAATTAATTATTACTTATACAATCCTGTCATGTAAATTTTAATAAGTTTTAATTTTTATTGGGATAATTAATTATTTTCCCTTGACGGCGCATTTAAAAGCGGTATGTACTGATGAGAACAAACAGTCCGAAATATGCCTTATCCCTACTTCACTAATCAGCATTTAAACTATTGAAAATTGCTTCGAATAAGTGAAAAGTTTGTGAAGCAATGAACGATAATTAACAATCAAATTTCTGGGTTCGGTTTATCCCTATTTTAAGGAACCGAAGTAAAACTTGAAAAGGCATTTATATAATTTTCTTTGAAAGTGCTCAAGATTTTCTGCGCATTTATTATTTATCCTTCAGATATACAAATTAATAATAAGGGTTATTTGAGTTTCTTCTGAGTATTAACTAAAACGCACGTCCTGGATGACACTATAATTTCTTCTAATTTACCATTAGCCTGCAATTCATATGCAGGAACGACATAAATTGCTTAATGGTACTCCACTATCCTGTCATCTACATCCACGCCAGATTAGTATTCATAATTGAACTTGACGTTGTTTGCTTAACCTTTGAGATATTTTTGTAATTTTAGCTCCCGTGGAAGCTAATCGTTGTAAGGACGAGATTTCCAATTATTACAAATTGGAATAGGAATCGCGCATAAAAAATGTATGTCGTATATTACCACGTTAAGTGGGTAACTTATTTTTAAAAAAACGAATTGGATTCACGACAAATGGAGTGTTATTTTTATAATAATGCAATTTATAAGAATTTACTTTAAAAATAGCATCCAACATTAAAATTTAAAAAATCGATGTTTTCATCACGCACGATTATTCTAAAACTGTTGTTTTTAGAAACTCAACATTAAGTGGTTATTGCACTTTAAAAGGGGGAATTCTTCGCACAAAATAACAATAACAGTTTTTGCACAATAAATTTGATCCCCTTTCAAGATGTTTTTTCTCAAGTTGAGATTTTCCAATATAAATTCGGGCGTTCCACTTTTAATCGGCTAATTGATATACACTCAGAAAAATAATTTGCTCTCCTTATTAAACATATTTCACATATTTACATTCATGACGATTGCATTTTATTAACTATAGACATTTGTTGCTTCTATTTATATAAACTATGGAGTGGGCGGAGCTAAACTTATACCAACAGCAAATATTATAATACCTACTCGCATTTTATTTTTACGGATTTCGGCCAAATTTACTAATGAATGATTCATAAAATGTAAGGTTTATATTTTGTAATTTACACCCTTAACTACCATAATTTCTATAGAAATTTTTGCCCCCCCCCCCCTGAGTATATAGCATAGTAAAAGAAATAATACAGTATGGACAGTCCCTGGTCGGCCCTTTGTTCTTGGGTGTTCCAAAAAATCTGAAATAGTTTGAGTTCATCTGTAGCACCCTAGGGGGCTACCTTTTGTTATTTATGAATTCTAACCTATAAGTTTGAGGTTTTGTGAATAATTGTCGTGTCACGTGTCGTGCGACCGACTGCGCCATCTGTGAACTCTCTTCGAAAGAGCACCAAATACAATTGAAATAGACTGCGACATCTGTGAATACCTATACATACTCAAACTATTTTCAGACATGCGTATAAAAATTTGGAACAGCAAAAATGCTCGACTGTCCATACTGTATTATTTCTTTTACTATGTATATAGGTTAGTTAGATTATTGAACATTTTTTGAGGAAAATATCAGTTTTCAAAAGCTTTTTGTGTCTTACTTATGCATTTTCGGAATTGTTTGACTTACGATAGTGTGGTATAGTTGTATTTTTCCTTAGTGGTTGGGAGTGGCTAATGTGCAGAAACGAATATTCGTTATTACGGTTCTATGTTTGTGTCAATTGATCGAATTGGGTGTCACGGGTATCTCCCTCCACATTTGCCGCGCAAGCCCAAGTCACGTGCCAACTACTAACGAAAAAATTAGCCCTGCAGCGATAGAGTGAATTTTTTCCTTAGTGGTTGGGAGTGGCTAATGTGCAGAAACGAATATTCGTCATTTCGGCTCTATGTTTGTGTCAATTTGTGGAATTGGGTGTCACTGGTTCTCTGGTTGAGTTACCGAGCGGAAATTCTGGGTTCGAATCGTGGACTTCACATAGTATCTTAGCTCGACCTTCCATACGCTGTGGTGAAAAGTTGTAGTAAAAAGAGTAGCAAAAGAGGAGTAATCCACCTCGTGAAATGGATTGTGAGGACTTCTAAGAAATGGTAATATTCCGACAGGAATAGAAAAACCTTTGATTGATTGATATTAATGGAGAATATTTTTAATCGCAAGTGGCCATTTTCTACTTAGCACATTCGTAGTTTTTCCATAAACTTTCGCAAAATTTAAGGTATTATGACCTCGATTTAATTGCAAATATTGTTTTTTAATTGGGGGAATGGTTTTTGGCTTATTATTTCAAGTATCTCCAAAGGACAGGCAGGATCGGTTAAATCCGATAAACCACAGGGTTGGATAGTTTTCCACAACTGACCTTAAAAAGTTTTCCAACATCGTCCGATATTGAACACTATTGATGGAAGCTGCGTCACTGTTTCATTTTCAAAGAAGTCTTTCGGCACCAGGAACGTTCCTTATTGGCCCTTGTTGAAAATTTGCAACTAGATGGTTTATTGTTGACCCAGAGAGTTCAATCTATACATTAAAATATCAACGATTGCACGCTGAATCTGATTTTCCAAAAAAAGTTCAACCATTTGGTTCGATTACATTTTTTTTAAAAAGCACAATAGATAATCCGATAATCACTTGAAAGTTATAAATAATTAATTATAATTATTCATATTTCAATATATTTGAAGTTATCATGCACACGCTAACCCTAAAGTGGCTATAGTTTTAGAGCAGTGTATTTGCTAAATGTACCAATGTAAAAAGATTTTTATTATTGAAAGCCTCTGGCAATTCACTATACATTCATGTAAAATAACTTTTTAACTGAAAATTAATTATATTGGTATTATGTAAACGTACTTACTTATTACTAGACATCGGATTATATGCATTTGCATATTTGCATATGCAATTATATATTATATGCATTTGCATATTTGCATATGCAAATGCATATAACTCGATATTTATAGCGTTATTGCATAATTTAGTACTTTCTTGCCTACCGTGCTTATTTCTTACAACACCCTGTAATTTTTTATTTTTGAATTTATTTTCAAGTTTTAAAAACGTTGCGCCTATTTGTTTAATTAAAAAAAAATGAAGAAAAATATAGACGAAGCAATTTTTATGGCGACGATCGGACACCTGTGAAACTGCATAAATTACACTTGAATTATATGGAAGTGTTTACGATATGACGTTCTTCCTAATCCACTGTCGGAAAAGATCCGTCGTAAATTAAGTGCTGTTCTGTGTAAAAACCCGAATCTTGAAGAAATTAAAAAAATTAATGCCTATATTAACGGCACCGGTCAAACCTTGCCTGAAGGAATATCTCCAGAAATGGCACCATATTTCAAATTTTGTCCGCTAACGTCAGTTGACACGAGAGGTCATTTTCGGCCTTCAAATTAATATTAAGCGACAAACGACACAAGTTTACGTTAGAAAATCTTGAAAAATACATGATAGTGTATTGTCACAAGAATTATGCATGATTTTATATTGTAGTAAATTGTTTAATTAATATTAATTGTTTAATTGATTTAAAATAACTAAAAATAATATAAAATTATATAACAAAAAGAAGCATTTTGATAGTGCATATTTTGTGCATATTTTGCCCTTTTTTAAAGCATATTTGCATGCATATTTTGGCATTTTGTTAGTGCATATAATCCGATGTCTACTTATTACATTTATGCGAAGTAAAAAATAGAACCAACATTGGTGGTTTATTAATGAATTTAAAATACATTTCGTAGGTAACTTCTCTCCAAAACCCCTAATTTTATAATAACACTTTATTAGAGACAGATTTGACATTGAATAAATTTTAAATTAGCATCAGTGTCGGTTTAGAAGGTTTGCCTTGTGATATAGGGCAGTTTGAATAATGAAAACTTAGTTTTTAAATTTACTACATTAATAAGGAAGGTTGGAAAATTTTGCGAGGATCGATTTTGAATAAGTTAATTTTGTGATGAGCACGAATGGATTAACGAGACACATCACTGTTCGTATTATGAATAACGTTGATAGTGGATCAAATCGGTGATTCAAATGTGGTACCCTTCCTTTGTTAGATTAGCAATCCATAATTCACCTCACGTTACCTGGTGTTTTTCTGAAATAACAATTTCGTTTTTTTGAGTGTATTATTTATTCGACGAAAATCGACTATCATAGTATCAATTTTTGAGAAGCGTGCTTACTGATGGCGTGATAGCATACCACAACTTTTTAAGTATCGTCGCGTTTTTAAATGTAACGAGTTATTTTAAAAATGGGTTAGCTAAAATTGTAACAATTCATATTATGACTAGCTACGTGAGTTTGCTACAATTTTGTGAAAATAATTTTAGCAGGATTGCATGCATGGGTATGTATTTTGCTTCATTTGCAAATTATGCTGCACACTTTCAAAGCAAACTGCTTTATTTATTGGTTTACTATTTTAATAATTCAATTATGTGTAACATACACCAACATAAAATTTATTTATGCTATACAGTAGAACATTGATTTATTACTCGTTCTTCTTATTGGAACAGGGATTACGGAGTTAAAACAGGTAGTTTTATTTAGATTTCGAGTCAATAAGCATAGTAGGACATACTGCATCTGCCATGTGAAAATATTGCACCAACGAAGGCTCAAGTCACTATAACTCACTTGGGCAAGGGAATTACACGCGTGTAACTAATTATTTAGATTGCTACATCCACCCTTTTCCAAGAATCACTTGTGGTAGCTGCTTCAACGAATTATATCACGGTGGTTATTACTTCAAAAAATCAAGGATCAACGAATATTTGGGTGGTAGAATAATCAATTTGGAATCCATTCCAACCATGAAAATTTTATTTCTACCGAAACAACACCAGATCGTAAAAGAGTTTAATTACTTCGCACATAATCGAAAATACGGCGGGCGAGCTTGAAACTTAAAACAATTCAATTGTACAGAAATGTCAATATTATAGCTTAGGAAGTAAAGCCTCCGATGGTTCTGTATTGCAGACTTGACGTCAAATTACTTTTGGTGTTGTCTAAAAGGCCAAAGCCGACGAAAAGAATTGGAGATCATAACTCTTTCACTTTTTTGAGGTCACACAATAATCACTTAATTTTTCAAAAATGCGAATATCGCAATAAATTTTAATTTCCCAAGATGTTCCATTTAAAGAACACGAAATCAGTTTGTCACATTTTCAACACTTTTATTTAATTAAATTTTTATAACTTTGTTTTTCAATTTATTTCGAGATGATTTTATGTGTTTTGTTATTACATATCTCTCGAGTTGTCGTTTAAAAATGTTTTTTCTGTGCGAATTGAACAAAACTGATAAAAACTTCGTTGTTGTCTGGTGATGTATGAAAGAGTGTGCTTTAGTTTCCAATTTTTTTTTTTAATTAATTATATTTCGAGTGGTGCTTTTACATTTGCATTAAGGCCAAAATGGATGCCGAAGAATGGTATGGCTTACCAATTTATGTTAATAGTGAAAATCTCTATTATGTAACAGAGCAGACATAATTAATTAACTCCTACACGTGTCAAATGCACTTTTGATAGGATGAATAGATCATCTGTGTGTTACCCAAGGATGAATTAATCCAAATACTTGATACATTGTAACGTAGGCAGGCGTACTTGCATATCGGTGAACGTCTATTTGATTTAATTTGCATACCCAAGGTACAACTTCCTTGTTTATTGTAACAAATAATACTAGGACCACTAATAGAGCGTGTAAGCTAATCTGACCACAAAGAAAACCTCAAGATAAATTTGCTTTGTCGCAAACACTTCATTCATTTCATTAGTTTAACTACTATTGGACGTTTAAAATAATTTAATTTGAGCTTTCTTTTATCCTTTTGTGTTAAATTCAACACAACTTTTATGAAGTTGAATTTTTATTTTTTTCCTTTGGTTTTGTGTTAATTAGGGAGCGGCGCGAATCTCTCCCATTCTTTTTATTTATTTTGTCTAGTCCAACTTAATTATATGCAAAATGCTGTGGGAGTTATTCCACAGATGTTTTCATATTCTTTTCTAAATTGCTAGAATTACTTTGGCTGTTAAATATTTACCGGAATAAATTTGCTATAAATAAGATTGTAAGCAACAATATACCTTTCTTGTTCCTTTTTTTATAATCTGAAGATGTTCAATATTAAAATGATGTATGATTTAAGTTTTGGAAGGAATTTTTTTTAAAAGAACGGTTTTTTGGCGTTTCAAAAACTTATTCTCCATGGGGGTCATAAGATACTTTGACAGGCATTACTTTTTATGTAAGATTGCAATAATGTACGGTTTCGCATCGATTTTTATATTTTCCCTTCTTTTTTTCTACAAAAACCACCGAATGTAATAAATACATTAGAACTTTTCATTTACTACAAGATTTTTTTGTTACTCCATGTGTGAGATATTCTAAAAGAACGATCGTTTTAGTATTGCTCGATTTTTGCTTCTCTTTGTGTTTTCACCATTTTCTGCTACATTTAAAGAACGAACGATATATTTTTCAATGTTAATTTTTTTATCCGATTTATTGCACGTTGTTATTAAAATGCTGAAGCTTCGAAGTTATAAATTTCACTTTTATGGAGACTCATAATTTAATTTGCACCGCAATTTTGTTAAATATTTTTTTAGTAAGAATGTTTAGTGTCAGACTCAGTTGTTCATGTTAATCGTTTTGGTTGAATAAATTTAGATTTAACTTTAACATTAATCTGTCGGCTGTCAACTTTTACACATCTCTTATATTATGACGACTATCCTCATTGCTACTGTTGCTAACTCGACGTTCCATTTTCAACCCGATCCTTTTCAAAAAAACTGGAACACTATTCAGATCAATTTTATTTTTTCTTTGCCTCAAATTCCATTAACGTTACTATCCGAGCATAAAACTGTTTCACCTTCCAGCATGGCTAAATTGCGCCTTAGGCTCGAGGCCACTTTGTAGATGATGAAAATTCTGTAAATTATTTTGGTTTATGGACTTGGCAGATTCTTTGTCGCAATCTTATAGAACTTCGTTAAACTAAACTTAAAAGTTTTGTTAAACCATCAGGAAACTTCAAATAAAAACGTTATATTTTAATAAGGTGAAAGTTAGTTTGATGATATTTTGGAAGTGTTGAAAATTTCATTATACAAGGGCAGGTCAAAAAGTATTGGATTTCATAACTTACAAACTTTTGAAGCTAACGAAAAAAAACAAACTTATTTTCTCATTTTATGATGGAGAAAATGAAATTAACGTTGGTTTCGAATTGTTATTTTGCATGTATTTGAGGGGAAATCCTGAAACAAAGTCAATAGTTTCTTTCTATTTGCCTCGATTAAATTGACAAATAATGTAAGGAAATCCCCTAATTGCTCGATTAAATAAGTCCTAAATAACATTGCGACGTTAAAAAATTCGTTTTTTCCTTTTTTATGGTGGTTAAGCCCCATAATCAAATGAATTAGATTAATCAATATCGACATCAACATCTTGACTGAGTGACCTTTAGCCACAATTTTATTCATTTTATTAGTGTCGATTTCACAGGATATATTAGTTTTCACAATTGTTTTGTATTTTCCATTGCTGTGTGCTGGAAGCTCCCCGACTAAATTGAGTTGTTGAATAAGAAGCTACATATTTTTCAAAAGTTGCTAAACTACGAGTACAAGATCATTATTTTATGTTAAGTTACTTTTCAAATAAATTCATAGTAAACAACTTGAGATACTTTTAATGGTAAATCCTAGCTTTTAAAGCTATTTTTGTATTTCTGAATGTTTATTTAAAACAATGAATAATAAAGGTAAATTTTATATTATTTGTTTTCAAACAAAATTCAAAGTTGCTCACATTTTTATCAACAAGACCACGTAATTTTATAAAGTTAGGATTTTTATGAAATTCAGAGAGGTAATTTTAGAAGCAGCTTTTTTACTTAATCGATCTTTTTTCGTCGTTTTAGTTTTTCAGATTAGTTTTCTTGTAAGCATTAACCAATGCAATTAGTATTAGAAAACGATACTACTCGTTGATTACGTATTTTCTTAATTTAAAAACTACTCGGATTGATTTTAATAATTAGTAGAAAAACTAATAAGCTAAAAGCGATTACGTACTACCGCATAATTCTAAATGTCCATCATTTTTGACACATCAATGCTTCAAAAATTAAATTTAAAAAATACGTTACGAACATATCTGAAATTCAAATTACTGTTGTGGTTAATCCTGTCAATTTCACATTTTAATCTGAGTACTGTTCCGCCACTGTTTAATTAATGTTATTCCGCCACTGTCCTGTCACCATATCAGTATTATGAGGTCAGTAGCTAAATTCCTTTTTATAGTTGTATAGCTACAATTTACGCTAAAAAAATCAGCTACTTTTTCCAGAAAATTGTTACTTGGGCGGTATTTTTATCTATTTTATTTTATATCTTTCCAAGTTTTTTATTGTAATATAAAATTATTTTTACTTTTTATTGGAATGGCATTTGTATTTCGTATTTCAAGTACCTAATGAAATATTTCCTACAAACAGTGACCGATGTTATATTTTTAGCATTTCCAAAATTAATAATTTATCTCTGCCAATGTTGAATAACACTGAAAAGGTATTGGAATTTCTATAGAAATTATATCAAATCTGTGTATGATTCATACAGTTATTTGGAATACCTATCTAAAAATAAACAACTTCTTAAATTTGATTTACGAAAGGATGTCAAAATAATAGCAACAAAAATTAATATTTTAAGTTTATTTACTTAACTGTTTATTATTATTTGTTTACTTATTTAATTCAATTCGGGTGAATAAAGTGTTAAAGTTAGAAGTTATTATTTTTGTATTAAATTATAATTAAGTGATTAATTAGCATGTCTCGCTTAATTTCCTTATAAGGTAGTTTAGCATTTTTTAGAAATTATTTGTGTGGGCGCCTAATATCTTTTTTCCAAATAAGGCACTGCGGGTAATTTATTATAATTCTTTTTTCTTAATTTCCTAACGTTTTCTATTTGGTCGTTTTCAATAAAATTTGTGTAATACTTATTTATAATTTGTATTAACATTTTTAGTCGGATTCCGACCTAATGTTTAAATATTTAATTTTCGTTCGTGTTTTCAATTTTACAGGCTGATTAACATGAATTGACTTTTCTTTGTAATTTAATTTTAATTTTTTAAATGGTAGTCGATTTTTTTTTCATTTTAATTAATTCTTGTTTGTTTTATTTACAGGTGAGCTGCTTTTCTAAACGTTAATTAAAGAAAATGAAGGGTTGAAATACTTGGTGAGTTGCTGTATATTGTATTAAATTTTTGCGCTCCTATTTCCAAGTTTAAACAACAATTTTGTCGCTTATTATGGAATTATAAATTAATGGAATTGTGCTTAAAGCTTCATTGTAATTAATCTTAAAATTAAAACTTTCAAATATTTTATAAAATACGGACGTGGAGTAAATTTTCATCAACGATAAATTTGCATAAAAGTCAATACGTTAGGGGTCTACAGCACAGTGAAAAGCTTATGTGACAAGGAAAAAGTAGATTAGGTTAGGGGAGTAGAGTTCTACAAAGTAAAAAATATCGTTAAATCTAAACAATGGAAAAGTTACTGTTTTTTGAACGTGCTATTTGGAAAATTCTCTACGATACGAATTTTTTCATTTCTTAACGTAAATATTTCTGTAATAGTCACGAATTTACTTATTTAGCATAAAGTTATTATTTTATTTCAAAAACCAACCCAATCAAATGAAAATTTTGTTTAAAATTCGACAAAGAAATATTTGAAAACTTTTCTTGCGTTACCTATTTACAAGCACGTAACCCAAAATTTGACATTTAAAACATTGTTGTTAATCTATTCTTGCGCATCCTTAAGAAGCTGCATGTCATTAATTTAATTAACAAATATAAAATCTCTGCAGGAATTATTGTCTTGCGTAGTCGCAATTAGTTAAATAAAACATTATTAAATAATTTGGATACCAAAATTATACACTTGGATAAATTGTCGTGAGATGATAAATTAGAGCACCTTCTTGCGTCATACATCCACTGCAATTTGGGGAGATGTCAGAAATAAAGTACTTGAACTGGATTTGTCGTATCAACGTCAATCACTAAAAGGAAAAAAGGTAAAGAAGGTGTAGAAGGTGACAGTGGTCGATAAGTATAAGAGAGGATATAAAAACAAACATGAAATGATAACGTCGAAGATGCCACAAAAAATGATACGGACCGAAAGACCTTCCGAATAATGTTCGAGTTAATTACATTATGAATATATTTTCGAGTCTATTCATGCGCGTCATTGTAAAATTAGATGTTTTGCGAATTTGGGAGGTGGGGGCGCCAGCTTAACATACTTTACATCAGCTCACAGTTAAGCCGCAGACTTCCTGGATATCGGATTCCAAATCAATGTTGATAATAGTTTTAATTTAAGTTAGAGGTATAAAAGCCAGTAGTTTACATTAGTTAAGCTCAAATTATTCTAACCGAAGACAGAATCCACTTTAAAGTTGTAACAAATGGATTTAGCAACATCAAAACACCGGAATAGATTGAAACAGCTTGTGGTTATTTTAGTAAATGTGAGAAATGTGTCAAGTGTTATATCGGTGTTAATCACGGCCACTATATTCCTCGACTAGAAATTATTTTTTAATTATGTTGTAATATTTGAGGTGCTGATAACTAAAAAGCAGGTTTAGCAGGCTTAATTTTGATTGTTTATATTTCGGCACAATTTTAGACGCAAGGTTAAGGTCATGGAAATGCGATTTAATTATCGATTATTCACTTTACTTTTAACGATCCATGTGAAGGTTTCGTGGTTTTAATAATTACTTTTTATATTAATTCTGAAGTTTATTTTTTAATTTTCCGATCATTTTATAATTGCGGTTGCAAATTTTACATTTTAGAATTCTTAAAATGACGTGGAGATTAACGTCATTTGACATTTATCAGACACACCTTGTACGGAAATTTAAACTTTGTAGAAGAGGTATTATAAAGACCAAAATTAATTAATTTTTTCATTCATAAACCCCTGTAAAAAGGCATTAAATGGGGGAAAATGAAAAATTATCATCACCTTTATATTTTTTTGTTTGGCTAAAAATTTTTAAAATAAATTAAATAATTAAGGTAGACATTATTTAAATTTTCTTTGAAGATATTCTTTTACGTGGCTTATTAATAAATTTTCCATATTTATGTTCGTTCACTTTTGATTAAATATAAACCAAGAAATATTTTTCCAGTAACTGCACTTTTATTTCTTTTAGATTGGATTGTAAAAAGATTTGTGTTGTTAGATCAAGTAAATTTGTGATTGAATTAAGTGACTAAAAAGGAAATAACTTGAGGGAATTTGGGAATTTGTTCCATATGTTACTTTTCCCTTTTAAATTTGCACTTTAGAACCGTTTCCTTATTATTCCATTATACCGTAATATGAAGTTTTTATTTGTTCTTTTAAGAGTGTAACAAAATGAAAATGTTTAAAATCCTTCCTTTGATTTAATTCGAATGCAAAACAGATTATTTTCTTAGCATACAAATTAATGTATTTAATCTTTAATTGGAACTATTTTATTCCATTATGTAAAATAGGCTTTGGTGAATACGAGGGCGGTTCAACTAAAAATTAACCTAGTTTTGGATTTCTTTCTTTTGAATTGAATCGTCATTGTATTTTGGTTATTTTTTTAACTTACTTGCCGACACTGTTTTGTGAAGAAGAACCAATTTGTATAATTTTCTATATTGTTGAAGTTTATTTATCCGTTATTTTTATGCCTCGGGCTAGCGACTCCTAATTTCTTATGCTAAACGATGAGTTAAATATTGTCATCCAAACGTTTACAATTTTGAGAATAAAATTAGAAGTTACCTACGACGTTGTTTTCGTTTTGTATACATCGTGTAAAACTTCATGAATTTTAATATTTTTAGATGAATCGTGAATTTTTATGACTTGTTCTTTATTTAAAACATCTCGACATTATTAGCGTATTATAAGAATGCCTTAGAATTTAATAAAATACTTTTAAATTTTATATTCAAAATTTTATCTTTGATGTTATACCATTCTTTGTCACAGTATTATGCAAGAAGTCGCGGAAAATGCAAAGCACAAAAGTTCATCTTCAATTATCATATTGATTCGCGAACGATGATGGCTTTGCTTCTATATTTTTCGTTCAGATCTCACTTTTGGTCAAATTGGCTTTAGAAAATGGCGTACACGTATGCAATTACACAGTCGTTAAATAGGCACACTTGGAAAAAGAACTTCCGACAGCTTTCTTCCGGTTCTTTAGAAAAATTTTAAAATTAGCTCGTGCACATAATATTATGTATGCAAAATGCTCGATATTTCAATATTACGCTTAAAATTTATTTTTGTAAATTGGTTCAGTATTTTAAAATCGGTACATTTGTACTAAATTTGTATATTTAGATATTGATTTTGGCATGCACGAAAATATAGTCTGCTTTGAATTAAGTTAAGAAATTAGAACCGATACTTTATAATTTTAGAGTTTCGTAATTGTATTTATAGAAATTTGAATTTATGTATTCGTGAGGTAATGGTCAATTGAAATACGAGGTTATAAATTCGCACGATTCCCCGTATATAACCACAACACAATAATTTGTAGATGGAAGAGAACATCCAGGTTACACTTTTCATCCACAGGTCGACAGACAGGTCCCCGAAGGTTTCCGATGCGCCGCTGAAACCGAATCCCTCTTTTAAATTGGCCCTTATATCAAATATTTTAGTTAACTTACCCTAAAAACGTTAAAAACGTTAAAAAGTGAAGGTGAAAACATTTTGATGACAAAATTGCATTAATAAAAAGATGAGCTTTATATTCCAACAAAAATTAGTCAATAATATCCTATTTTCCCATGACTAATTACGAAGGCTAAAGAAACTTGTAAACTTTTTTTTAATTTCTTATTTTTGAGATAATTGTCCCCAATCGTATATTCTATATAGGACATACCGTTTAACGTGTTTTCCGAACCACGACTTAAGTAATTATTAAGGAGTAACCGGCGTTTAAACTCGCAACCTTCAGATGCAAGGGATTCCTTTCCACATTAGTAGCTCAAATAAGTGATTTTTATAGATTTGTCCATGCTGAATTAAGATTCACCAATTACATTTAGTTTTGAAGTTATTTTGAAAATGTCCAAAATTTTCAGCGAATCTCTCTTTTCTCTCCTAAAAGTCCTTCGTAGGGGGAGATAAATTAGAAATAATCTGGTCCAGAGGTTTGTTAAGAATGTCCCATGTATAATTGAAAGAGTAAACAAAAATTTAACACTGAAAAAGAAAGATTTATCGAAGTGGCAGGAAGTTTTCTTGGCTTGAGTACTACAAGGATGTTTGGGAATTAAAAACAGTTCTCTAGGGTGGAGGATGTAAAACAAGAACTTTTTCACTACAGCAAGTTAAAGGTGTAGCTGTGAGACATTCAAATACTGATCCAATCGGGGCTCAATAGGAGCAACTAAATCTCTAACTGTGTTGCCAGGCAAATTATGAGATATATCAAATCCAGGGGTATCGCTGTATCGGGGTTAATCCTGCAATCGACTCAAAACTTGTAAACATAAGAAAATCGGATGAGAATATCTTTAGTAAAGACGGTATACTAATTAGTAGGAAATCAATTTCATCCAAAAGACTAATTACCTAGAAATAACTCGAAATTTTGAAAACCTAACTAAAATTGTACTTTTACTATTAGAATCTTTTAAATCTTTTAGAAAAATGGGATTATTAAAAGAGTTAAATGAATTTATTTATTACGTATTAATTTTAAGGCCCCTTGCTTAAAACCATAACTATCGCGCTAAAACTGTCATTCAGGACTTCAGGATTCATGACATACCGCGACGTATATAAACATCCTTTACAGACATGGATAACTGGGTTGAATATTACAATCATGTCCTTGGCTGAAATGCAACCCCTTCCTATTTGGTTGACGATTGATTTTCACGTAACTTTATATTTTTCAAGTTGTTAGTTGTATTGTTATTTTTTTTTTTTTTTTAGTGTGAAAAAATGTTGTAATCATTAGTCAGTGTATTTTGAGTTTTTAAAGGTTAGTCAAATTGTTAAAATGTTTTGTTTTAACTGCAACTGCAAGTCGTTTAAAAAATATATGGGTATATAAAATATTAAAGATTACGTGAGCCACAGCACGCAATCGATAAGAAATATTTGCACGACTGACACTACATTTCATATAACAACACAATATTTATTTTAAAAATATAAAAAATATTACAAATCAGTAGTAGTCCATTTTCATCGTACGCTCAAATTTTCCAATTTGAAAAATCGCAAACTCATAAATTTACTTACTGCACTGCCTGGGTGATTTAATCACTCGCAGAACTAATAAATTTCCATGCACATAAATAATTTTCCGCCTTCTTCTTCATAATTAAAAAGAAATTTGGAGATAGGCTTTGGCGTAAGTGTGCATTGTTTCACGGCCCGCACAGAAAAGTAATCACCTCTCTCGGTAAAAAATGGACGTAAATCAACTTCATTTTTATTTGTTGTTCAAGGTTGGCAAGTTGAATATTATAAACAAAACCTGGATTCAGCTGTTTTAATTTTATGATTTCGAACCTCACTGTTCCAGTATACATTCGATTTTCAACCCTGTTTGTGAGCACAAAACACCCTTATTTCATCTGAAAGCGTCGATTTATCGAAATCGACCGAATATCGGATGGAAAATGCCTGCTTTCTGACCGATTGGAGAAAAAATTAAGTTACTAGAAATACGTAAATTGATTTTTTAATAACTGCAGTTGCGGCATTCGTAAGATATAAAGCAGACCATGTAAAATCTAAGTTGTGATTGCCAACTGTTTAGGTGGTAATTTCATACAAAAATTCTCTCTTTTATGATGTCTGCAAAAAAATTTTCGGTGCAAAATTAAAGATGCATGATAAAGTAATCAACAATAAATTTTTTTTATTCTTTCATATCCCAATTTGAAAATAAATATGACTTAAATTACCATCTTATTTCCAACCCTGTTATGAAAACAAGAATTTTCCAAGCTCGTTGTTCACATTTGTATGCAAGTAACCCCGCCTTGCGAATGAATTCTAACTTTTTCGTACTACACATTATCAAATAAAACAAAATATAAGGGAGAAATGTGCTTTCAAGTTAGATGTTTTTACTGAAGGTACTATAAAAAAAGAAAAGGAAAATTAAAAGGGTTAAAGTACGAAAGATAAACGTACCGAAGCTTCTTCAAAGCGTTCGTTTGAAATATTTTTTTTAAGTTGATCGATTTCTTCTAAAAGTCGGATTTCTTTATTAACCCACGTCTAGATTGACTTTTTTGTCCAATATTTTCACATTTGAATGGTCAATTTCGTGTAGTAGATTAATCTTTGTTAACACACGGTCAACGGTTTTCTTCACCTCGGGAGTGCGAATTCTTTTCTTTGATTATAAAAATGTTCTTCTTCAGGTAACTTTCAGAAGTAAAATTGAATACAAAGCAACAAAGCGTTAAATATTTCACTCATCCTTGGATTTGGAAGTTTTTTGCGCAGGGTGATAAAATACAAGCATAATCGATGTTTTACAAATGTTAAACGAATTCACCATCAAATCTAAATCTGACAAACCACCGAAAACTTACTGTTATATTATTTGAATTTGTGCGGACATTTCATGAAAGCCTTAAATATCGACTTTCTGTCAGTCATTCAACTTTCTGAATAAGGTGTATTCATTTTTCCGGCACACCCCTTCTGCTAAGTTATGAATTTTCGCATCATTTAAAATTTTAATTTTGTAGTGCTGCAGAAGGCAGTTTGTAAATTTATATGGACAAGGTGTTAAAATATAAATTCGTGGCATAACAGATTTTCAAATCTGCCTTTAGGTGTTACCGAAAACATCCTGGAGGAAAACTTCGCCGTCAAACATACCCTAGCAATAAATCCAAAGGAAATGAAATTCACTTTCTGACATGACGTTTTAACGAGACCAGCTTACTTAATACGGATTTTGATAATGGCATTAAATGCATTTAAACTGCCCTTTGGGGGGTGAAACTTTCGCCACTTTTGCTCTAATATAAAATGTCAGTGGAAGCCACGTTCGCGGTTCTGTTGAAGGATCTCTTAAATCACTTAGTTTTATTATATTAAAAACTTTTGTGATGGTGTTTTAACCGAATTTAATGGATTGTTACTAGAAATTATTTTTTGATTATTAAATTACGTGCGTTTTTAATTATCTGGGTCACCATTAGATCATATTTTGATTGTTTGGTTTATTAAAGGAGTGTTTTTAATGATGACACAACCACCGAGTGGAAAATGGAATGAACGGACCAATTTCACAAGTAGGTATTGTTTTGGATTGCGTTTAGCCACATTGAATCATAAAGTGTATTTGGGGAGAATTCTCATGAGAACACTTAGAAATAAATTATGTATATTAAAGAAAGATCCCAAAAATCCCTGCTTGTCATAACGTTCGTTTAATATGTTTTTCTTTTTTTTTTTTACAAAAAGTAATTACGTAAAGTTGAATTTTTATTATTTATATATTAGTATTTTTTTAATAATTCAAAAAGATTTTTATTAAGCTCCGGACTTGAATATTGAGCTTGGCTTAAGATGATCTTGAAGTACTCGAGATTGTATATTTGAAGCACTTATGTACTGAATATTAAAGATTGCATTTGTTTGAAGTATATGTTCAAAAATTTTATCTTCTTTATTTTATTCTCCACCTTTTTGCAATACCTTGAGGCTAAATTTAATGATTGCGTACGATCACACTTTTTGTTGTTTTTAGTATTGATTATTAAGTGTGCGCAATCTGGTACATTTTGCGTGCTTTTAATTGATGTAATTCAAATATTTAAATTGAAATCGAGCAGAAATTTTAAATTTGCTTTATGTATCGATTAGATAACGATTACTTTTTATTTTGAAAATAGTTATATTATTATCAAATAACTTGGGTAAACACGAATAAATCATCAAAATTACTTCCTCGCTAATTTTAAGAAACTGAAGAACCTTAAATTTTAAGCTCGGAAATGAAAGGAAAACCTCATATTTTTATGTAATTATTTCTATTTTCAGAGAACTATAAAATTAAAAATTTATAGTTTAATTAGTTTGCAGTTCGGTGCATCGTAATTTATTAGTATTCTTTCAAGATTCCATTTTAGAAGCGTTTCTTTATGTTAAATTAGGACTTCAAATTGAAATAAAATTTATTCTTTTCGTTAATTGTGCAAATTTGCTTTAATTTGGAGTAAAACCATAAAACGAGATTCTTATTAAGGGTGGAAATTGTTTGTTTGCTTTTTTAAGCGTGTTTTAATTTCATCTACTATTTTTTAATTAGAGCTACAAGTTATCTAGGTTTTCCTTTGAATTGCTTTATAATGTGATAACGCGTTTGGATTTTACCCGTGCGAGGAATTATAATGAGGGCTGAAAAGCTTCATCATAAGATAACGTCGAAAGGTACAACAAAAGTTATTTGGAAATTGATTTTATTTATAAGAAGGGGTCTGACAAGTTAATATGTAAGTTTTTTTACAACTCGAGTATATTGTAGTAAAATAGTGCGTTGAAATGTTTTCTTTTGGGAAATCTACGAAACGAGCTCTGTTAGCAAGGATCTTCTTTGCTTTGAATTTGAACTGTTTTAGGGGTCACTGGGGGTATGCATATAGCACATATGATGAATTACTCAATTAGTTTGGTCGTTGTCCTTATGAATCTCAAAGTTTGTTGGAAACACTAAAGGTACTATTCATAAGTTTAATTCGCATTTATTTTTAAAGGCTCTGGTTAAAATTTTGACGTGGAAAAATTTTATACTGCCTCACAAAAGTTCTCTTATTAAATTTTAAGATTTGATTAACTCAGAACTTTTCGAAGGTAAATTTTAATTTGCTTCTCTGCCGAAAGGGTGTTTCACGTTCTTTCGATTGCTTTTATTTGAGTACTTCTTTCGTACGTTTACTGTTTGACTACTATTTAAGATTTATTAGTTTTTGTAATGAAACAACCACCACTTGCTACATTTAATTGTTTTCAAATTTTTACTCGAGATGAAATTTTTTGCTCTGCAATCTTAATTTCTGCAATTCCATTCAAACAGTCCTGGGACTCACAATGAGCAAAATAAAATCATTGATTTTCTGTTACTCATAAAACTTTAGTTGAACTTTTTACTATTAGGTTTTCTACGGAAATAGAAATAATTTGTTGACTTTCTGTCGATGTGATAACGAATTATTTGATTTTCGGTTATTGGCCATAGTTGCTGGAGATGTAATAATTTTCAACCGCAAGAATTGAGATATATTTTATTTATTCCGTATTAGTAAATAAATCTCAACTTGAAACTCTGAAATTAGAAAATCTAATCACCATGCATTTCAAAGTAACTTCAGCTGAAATCAAACAAAATAAAATATACTCGAAACCCACATGTCGCAAATTGTGAACTACGGTATGCAATTTAATTGCATTACTTAATTAGAAAACTATTTAAAATATTATCTAATTAAAGATCTACATAAGCAATTAGTGGAAAACCAAATCAGAAAAAGAGAACCTGCAAAATGTAATTTTAAAATTCCTTTTAGCCCTGTAACTTAATCAAGCAGCTAATGAAAAAAGGTTCACATGTCTGACAAAATCACCAAATTTTTCTTCCTCACATGGCAGCCATAGTAAAAATTGAGCAGTTTAGGGCTTTAAATTTTCTACAAAAAATATTCTTACATTCAAAAGTTCAGATTGTTAATTTTACTTTCTCATTGGGTTGATTCATCCCAAGGAAATCTGGCAGTTCCATCTCGATTGCTGCCTCAAATATTGGAGATGTAATGGTCAGATGAATTCAAACTAGAAAGAATACGTCGATGCCGAAGATTGGGAGGTTTCAAACAATATGGCGATTGTAAAGAAGTTGTTATTGTTTGGCATTCTATTCCAAAAAGAGCTAATTTCTCTAGGGAAGTAACTGACTAATAAGAATTTATCTTGTTTTTTCCACGGGGAAGTCGGTAGCTTCCAATTATTCACACCTGGAACAAAAATGCACCGTAGCTGTTATTAAAATGTGACGCAGAAACGGCAGATCGATAATCACATTTCACATCATTTGGAAGAATTAGACTAAATACCAACGATTTTGTTGTATAAAGATTGTAACAACAGTAAGGATTGATTTTGAACTGATTAGAAAAATTGAAGAAGTGTTTTTTAATTGGGACACCCTATATATCCTTAGGTATGTTCTTGTATTGAAGCTTTACAATTAATCTAATTTATTTATAATGTAATATAATATTTTTGAGGTGAATCGATTCTCGCAAGAGCAAATAATTTGAGCGTAAAATCCCCATCTCAGTACAGATGTACAAGATAGTGAATTGATGAGACTCTCAGAAAAGATAAATTAGTATCAAGCTCGCTAAGCTTGATGAGTGGAATTAAATTATTTGTTTTGAAAGTTTTTCAAGTGGGTACTAAAATCGTTAATACTATAAATATTCGAATGAATTAAACTCGAAAATTCGTATACATACATAAGTGCAGCTCATAAAAGGTCGCCCTAAATTTCTTATTTCTTTAGCCAAATGAGATGGGTAGACAATTTTGTTTCATTTGATGCTTCCTTTGAATTGCCCATTACGTGATAAATTTTATGGTCGACTTTAAAAAAGTTTTAAATTTACAACGTTCCAATTTAAGTTTCCAAATTTATTCGTACAATTATGAAAAATAAATGAAGATGCAACATTTCGAAATTTTTTTTAGATTATGTAAAAATTTAACGATCGGAATTAGTTTGGGAGTATAGCTTTTGTATAAGAACAATTAGTAGAAAGTTTGGACTAAAGGGACTTTAATATAGTAGAGAAATCCTTTATCCTTTCCCTCACTAATCCTGCTTTGTCTCAATTTCTTGACACAAATCTGAAGTCATTTGAAAGCATTTCATAATGGTCTATTTTCTTATCACCTCAACTACTACGTATACAACCAAGAAGTTTACCAACTACAAAATTAAATTGCTGGTTTGCTTTAAAATATTTTAAATTTGAACCAATCACGTGGTCCCTTGTGACGAAATATCGATAATTTTCCAGTGTCAACCACTGAAATTATATCAAACCAAATTCAATTCTGATCATTATCTTTCGTAGTAATTCATTCAAATAAAGCTTATCAGTTTATACATAATCCTCTTTAGGGATTCCGGTAATTATTTAGTAATTATTATTAATTTGCAAGTGCAATTTTAGTCATATTAGCTCGTATAAATGTAAATAAACATGTATGAAATAGCTGCAGTACATTTGCAAGTTTTTTGACGTTTTTTATTTAATTTTAATCAAGTTAATGACATTAAAATGTTGTAAAATTATTTGAAAGCCAAATTCCGCTGTTGGTTTTAGCCAGATGCACAAAAACATTAAATTGTTTACATAAAAATTAAGTTCAATTATCGTTTTTCTGCTCGTTTTAAAAAATTACATCAGATGTGATGATGTTTCACTGTACCCCACTCGGTTTATTTTTGAATGAACTTGCGGTTTACTTATTTTCTTTGTGAGACCTGTAAGAATACAATAATGAATCTTTTGTATTGTTAACATTGAAAATTGTTAATTGTTTTGAGTGCTGGTTAATTATTTTTATAATTAAAACGTCACATGCTTGCATATTTGCACGTATATATGCAGGTATACTTATTGAATTTATGGGCCGGTTAATGTTAACAATCGATTTAATGTAATATTACCTTTTGAACATTTTACTGTTCAGTATTTTACAATAGCACGTTTAGCTAAAGCAGAAACTTGTTCTTACAGTTTTCTTACTAAATTTGGCGCTTAACGAAACATGCTCAAGTTGTGAGAAAAAAGTGGCGAAACGGTTAATCCCCCAGAGGTACAAATTGAAACTGATGTCCAGCCAATTAAATGGATGCTTTATTATTTAAAAATTCGTACGTACAGAATAATTTTTGCTTTGTTTTAATAAATAGGTTCCCTAGGGTAACTACGGAAATTTTTCCGTTTTACAGTATATTTTTGTAATTTGCAATTTACAGTTGTTATTAATTTAACTACATTTACATTATTTGTTTGCTGGGCTTGTTTGTTTATTATTATTTGATATGTGCAAAAACTTTTGGCATTTTTTTCGTCTAGTTACCAGCACCGCTTTCGTCAAATGTGAACCCTCTTCTCTGGAATGAATGGAAGTTCGATGATGATTTTTAGAAAAAAGTTAGTGTGGGGCGTTAATTTACTTATTAAATAAGTATAAATTTTTTAAAATACAATGAACTCTTAAGAACCTTTTTAAATAACTTAATTTGCACTCTCATAAGGAGGCTTGGCAGCTTTTGAATCGAACGGCATGAAAAATAGTCAACCTGCTGTGCAACAAAAATGCACCCACTAAGTCTGAGCTGAAACTTTTTACCGTCATTCCGCTGAGAGGTCAATGTTGCAGAGTAGTCCAACAAGAAGGACCCTAAAATCACGTTTTATAACCGGTTGCATTATAAGACTTGCTATTTTATTTCTTTTTATGTATTAATGCTACCATTATATAATTAATAAAAATTTCTGCGATTGACAGTAATGTAGCTTATAAATCAGGAACTAAATTAATGTTTCGGAAAAGAATTGAAAATATTTGTCGGGGATCGGTATTTTCGAATTGTAATTTCCCTTCAGACGACAGCAGTAGTCGTTTGGTGTTTGCGAATTCCTTATACGTGCAAGAAGTCTGTACAAATCGTACCGTATCCAGTTAGTTTCAGCTTGTTTTTCTCTTTTCGCCTTATTTAACTGCAATGCATGGATTCTTACTCCTTCGTTTTGCAACCAGGATTATTGAATTCATTACATTTGTGACCCATTTGACTTCGCTAAAAATAAACTACGCACATTTTTATCCAAATAATTTTATTTACTTCCGAATAAGCACTTTTGTGAACATTGAATATTTCATCCAAAAAATGTTTGTTTTGAAAGCGTACTTTTTATTTGCTTGGTAGCGTAATTAATGAATCCAGTCCTCTTGTTTGACTATCGATGGACTTGATCAACATTAGAGCTTAAAAACGATTTATGAAAAATAGGAAAATTTGCACTATTAAAATTGTGCTTAGAGAGACCGGGGTTATTTAGCACATTTTTCGGTTTTTAATTTTTATTCATTTTTGTACATTACTTTTTGTACCATTAGCTACCTTTTCTTTACCCGACTATGGAAGATTTTGTGCAACTGTAAACAAAAAATGAGTGTACCAATCTACCCCACATGTGATTTAAGTTTTAGACATGTTTAAAGAGAATTGATTTTATTACTTAATTGTAAATTGTTTTTAAATTAATTTTAGAGAGTCTGTGTAAAACAGTGCGATTACTGAAAACTGAATACTAAAAGAGAACAAAATTATTCATTAGCATTGAATTTCATAACACAAGGGATTTAATTTAATACTTTCATTATCGGATAAAACCTTTTTACAGCAAACATTTACAATATTTTAATAAATTTTTCCAAACGCTACAATTTCAATCCGTGATTGATCCATAACGACGTAGGTATAATATAATTGTAACTACCAACATTTAACTCAGGATAATTCCACAAAGACTCAAACAGTTTAACCCCAAGGTCTGTAGAGTTCTTTTCCTATGACGAACAGATTTTGAAAAATAAGACAAATGTGATATTCCCTCATAAAAAGATCCAATAGTTTGCTATAAAGCTGGAAAATATTTTTTAGTTTGTTTGTGTCCGAATAACCAATTTTATGCTGAATTGGTGCTGTGCAGTTGACTGAGCTTGCTGCAGCTTTCACCACGTCCAATGTGTCAACTTACCCCAAAACGACGTTATTGCTGACAGTAACATGTCTGATGCGATCTCAAAAGCTCAGTCAATCAAAATAAAATAAACAACACAAAAGTTGCATTGCTTCAATAATTTACCCCAGTAGTGTCCGTTCTCCCCTACTATACTGAAATATTTCGTAAATCTGGTTGCGACGTTAATTAAATTGTGATTGCACTCAATGTTGATTTCAAACTTTACCTATGCGAAAGCTCATTTGAGAAACTGATTTTTTATACAATGTCGTTGAAAATAGCCATTACGAATTTGCACAAACCTTTTAGAATTGGGGGTTGTTTGTTGAATAACACATAAGTATTAGGGCGCCATCAAATGAATTGCAATTCGAGTGAAATACATTCAATATTTAAATTTTATTTGTTTTTAATTTAATATTCGATTATGTTAGCACAGTTTATCATTCGAAAAATGTAAAAGCAAAAATTAAAGATTTATAAATTTTTAACGTCGTGTCAGACGGAAAAGGGGTTACTTTATTTAGGTTAAAGCCAAACTTGAGATCGTGCCAGAAACAGGCTACTAGTCCGAAACAAAATTCAAGGATAAGATTTCTCGAATTTTGGCGTCTTCTTTATCGATTAGCGTCGAGACGCTCTTGTGATTCTACTAAACAACATTAAAGTTTGTCTAATGTAATTATTTAAATTTGAAACTTGGCTTTATTATTCAAATTTATTTATGCACGAAATAATTATTTCTTTTTGTTTTGTGTAAACTATTATTACATAATTGTAATTATATTTTTAAAATTTTCGCTACGTATGTAATACCACAGACTTGGAATGTTTTTCAAACAAACACCTCGACTTGCAGTGTTTTGCCAGAGCACTTGTAACACAGAGCGTTTAAAGTTTTGATGTTTGGAGGATAAGCCACTCAAGGAGACGGTTGGCATGCGGCCAAAATTTTTTTGCGACGAATCTAGACAGACATTGGTAAAGGGATAGAGAAGACATATTGAACGCCAAGGCTATCCTGAAAAATTGCAAAACTGTGCTGAATTGAATCAACTTTAAGCGAAGTTTGGAGCTTTTTATTTGCCCTCGTAATAAATTTTGGGCATTGTTTTGATGCCTCGCGTCCTAGTTAAAAAAGTAATTACATTTATACGTAGGAGGTTTCCAGTTAACTTCCTTTTATGGTACAAAAAGATTGTAAGCAAAAGTTTTTTATTGTACAAATGATTTACTCGGTGCCAACACCAAAGTGATGTTTGAAAAATTGAAACTGACAGCTAAAAATTTTATCTACCTACGTTCTATGCTAATGGTAAAACATTGTATTGTAATTATCCTTTTTTGGAAATTGCCTTAATCTTTTTTGTTAGTTTATTGTTTAAAAATAGAGGATGGTTAATTGCATAAGCTTCGGAGTGATTAACTTTCTTTATTGTGTGTGAGTGTGCGGAGCAAGTTTTAGTTGCAACAGTTTTATTTCCCCCATATAATACATTGAATTAATTTAATTTTTTCAATTACTTAACTTGGTCTTTTATACAATGTTGATATTAAGTATGAATGGAACGTGCGCCATTTTCTTGTCAAACTGGCGTTTTAATTGAAATAAGTAAGCTTTATTCGTTGAACCGGTATAGAAGTAATAAAACAGAAATCAGATTAATTAATTAAATTTATGCATGGGAGGAGCTTAATTAATTAATTGTGATTAGTTCTATTAGCATTCCATGCAAATATCTATCCAGATAGTATTCCATGTTCTAGTTAATGTCACTAACTATTGTTCTATAATTATTGATTTCAATTAGGAGATTCGTTTGATATAATAAAACTTAATTTTGTTAAACACGAAATGCTGAGCTCAATCTTAATAATTATCGTCATCATGATTTTCAAACTTTGCAAAGTATTAGACAACATCTGCTAACTTGTAATTAAAATCATGGCAAAGTTTTCAAAAAGTGAGAAACACTATTTAATAAAATTGCACTCACTTTATTCGCCGATGAACAGACATTGGAATAATTTGTACCAGCTCAACGTCATTCCAGCTTCATGAGGTATTCTAATTAAGTTTTAAAATATTTATTCAAAACTTTTCCGAGTATACTGAAATTTTCTTCCACATCTTTTAGCAACAAGTTTGACTTTTTAATATTCATTTCCATGCGATTGTATCTTAACTTCGCTCAAGTTTTTCCTAATAAAAGGTGAAAAACTTTGCGCTTGTAAAATGCACTTGATTGTTAAAAAGTTTAATGTCGATCACAATCTTTTATCATTTTACTTTCATATTGGATGCAAGACAAGTTTGCTGGATTGTAAATCTGTTTCGAGTTGTGAAAATTAATTTTTCCTTTTAAGCCCTTTTTTTGTATTATAAGTCCAAACAATTTATTTTTTCATTTATTATTAAGTTGACGTAAACTCGCTTTTGAAAAGTTCCTTTTAGAAGGGTGTTTACATGCAACTTACCACAAAACCGTCTTCTCTTTACGGTATTTTTACCGCAATAAAAGAAACCGTGTTTTACTCGTGTGAAGGGATGTTGTCTGGGTCCATTTATCATGAAACAGAAAATGTGGTTGAGGAAATTGAAACGATATTTTAGGTAAATGTGACATGTTTCATTTTATTTATTTTTTGTAGTACCCATCATACATGTGAAGTTTTTTGATATCCTTATAAAAAAATTTCAAATGCTCTATAAATGAAATAAATTTACTCCTAAAATTTATTAATTTTGTTGTTTGTTTCGCTGCGCTTCTCTAAATCAAACAGTTCGATCCTGCTGCTCTATTACTTACCCGTAATTTATTGTGTTTTCAAAAACTTCTACTTACTTGAGAAACTATTTTCATTTCTCATATTTTGCCTTAAAACATCCAACTAGATTTACGTGACGCGCAACACCGTATTCTATATTCTGATTGGCTCAACACGAAACACAAGCACTTTTCAGCCAGTCTATAAACTAAGCTTACAAATCAAACAAACAGAACTTATTCGTACTTTGGTCTTAATAAATTTTACTTTAAATACGATTTTTTTCTACTTTGGAATTATTTTAAAATTAAAGAAATTGTCGTTTCATCAACTGTAGGATTCCCTTTTCTATTCGATAGGAGCCCATATACAATCGTAAATGGCTTAATACACGTTTGTACATTTCGTGAGCTTGTCTGACAACTAACTGGGAAAATATCGAGCGCCAGGTAATTTAATAAAACAAGGAAGTTACTTTATGAAATCATCAGCATAAAGCTTAAATTTTTGATGATCCAAGATGATCTTGAAGGAATAAATTCCAGCTTCTTGTAATTGAACTCCAAGACGTTCCGAGTCATCAATTCGGGTCTTTTATCCAATGTGCAACTGAAAAACAAAAGCTGTGATTACAAATCAATTTGCAGCACTTCATTGTCCTAACAAAATTGATCAAATGGATTTGCATGTACAACAACCATGCAAATTTTGAAAAATCTCACAGGTGATGTTCCAATCAAAGCTGATGTTAGGTTGACTGGACTCAAGCATACGAAAGTATAATAAAACCATTAAAAAATTATGTTACTAAATTTAGGAACAGTGGATGTGGATCAGAACCAATTATTTCTCACGGAAATGGTTAGCACAAGGAAACCGCAGATTAACGCTCTCTTTTGATATCGATTCGAATTTGGGGCTTAAGATTGTTATTCCTGATCGTCAAATAAAATTCCATATTAAAATATCCCAGGTGTTATACCGAAGAGGAACCCATGCGGCATCGGATATACTGTTCGCAGCAAACGCTTAGAAATTATTGTGCTGTTGAACCTGGTGAAATATGCATTTTAGCATTTTCCAAGCAAAACTATGGAATGAACATATTAGTACTCAAACTTCAATATTAAAATGTTTAAATTTATTTCTCAAGGACTAAAAAGCTCTTAGAAGTGTATAAAAATTACATGGCACTTAATTTGGAAACCTAAATACATTTTTCGATCCCTGGAAGTATTTTAAATTATTAATTAAGACCATTTCAAAAATATTTTATATTAGAACTATTAAAATTTGACTAGATTACTCATATAAAATAGAATACGCCTTTCTACTATTTACAAATTACTGCACTTTGTCAAATACCTATTCGTTAGTCCGTTATTTTGTAATTTTACTAGTTGTGTGAAATGTGGGTCGTCTACTTACAAAGGAACAAAAGAGCATAATTTTATCTTTGGACAAGGAGGAATTGTCTATTTCACGTTAAATTAATTAAAAGTTTACAAAAATATCAAGCTACTGGTTCGTGATATATAAAAAGGGACAGGTTTAAAAAACTACGGACGGAGATGAATTCAGAGTTCTGTGACAGCACAAGAACAGAATTAAACAATATCCTGGCTGACGTGGGATACAATCTCGCTACAACTGTGCTGGAAATGAATAAAATTGTGCTAAAAAATAGTACAATTGTATACAATATTAACACAATTTAGACTTGAAGATAATCTAGACCCAAATTGTGCTACTTTTAAGCACAGTTGTTCTTCAGTGATATATTGCAGATCAACTTGAGACACTGCTATCGTGCCCGGAAGGCCAGTTACCGCGATTTTGTTGTCCTAATCATACAATATTCAAACAAATCAATTAAAATTAAATTTTCCGTTTATTTACTTTGGAGGTTCAATGGTATTACCACCATCGATTTGCTTGAAAAGAGCCCAAAACGTTGAGCGATTTTAACGTACAGTAGACACTAGCGAAATTTTAACAAAGGACTAATTTAAAGTTGTTTTAATGCATGGCTATGAGGTTCGAAACAGTAAAGGTTACAAAAAGTATTATATCATCTTTTCAATATTAACTGTGGATTTAAGAATTGCTTTTATATTGTCATATTTTAAAATTGACGACCAAAATTATACGGGAAGGACTTCAGCTCGAACTCAGAGTGAATGAATTGCTAATCTTGCTTAAATTTAAAATTTTGCTTTTAAAATGTAAATAGTTCCTTAAGAGGAAAATCGACACTTTCAGTTCAAAGTAAGCGATCTGTGCTCACGATTTAGTGTTTAGTTAAATTTTACATACAAAAGAGGGATCTGCAAATTTTCCACTGATAAAAAAACTGACTGAATGTCATATCTTGATTGAAATTTTCGCACATATAAAATTGCTTGATGTACTTGAAATTTTGGGTCAGACAAATTTAAACACATTTTTAATATTTTATTTGAGGAGATAATATTCATTTCGTGTGTATTTTTGATTGGGGGTAAGATATTATAATTGTTTATAAAAATAAAAATTGCGTCTTAATTCTTTCGGATGATACACTGCTCCCAACAAATTCTTGGTGTTAAACCGGAATCAATCAATCTGAAAAATCTGTCAACTGCAAATATGACACTTTTGCACTCAAATTTGCGAAAAACAGACTCATTGAAGGAGTTAATAAAAAATAAAATTAAAATCTAAGCAATTTTCTGAGGTTAGTATCTTTCATTTTTAATTAAAAAAGCAAGGAGGGATTGAAATAGAATGTGTTTCATTGACACTGCTTCATTCAGCTTCTTATAACTTTTTAACTCGTCGGTGTGTAATATATTTTTAGAAGAGAACGTTATTACAATCTTTATGATTATCTGGTGCTTTTTGTTATATAAGGTAATATTTCATCAAATGCAACGGATCACGAGTAAGCAAAATAGTTTGCCAATTTCGATACATCTTGTGCCAAGGCGATTTGAGTTTAACAATAGATTTATCTACCAAACCCTTGGTATGTTTAGGCAGTTTTAACACGTGAATTGCAATTTGATCACACCGGTGTAATGATTTTAAAAAGCGTTTCTGCAACGAATGATGTAATGGAACGGGTGGTTTTTACACTTATAGCAGCTTAAGGCTATTTTTAAAATAAAAATTTGCAAGGATTTACGCTTCTAGAAAACATATATAAAATAACTTGCATATTTTATAAGTTTTTCTTTTTGATTTTTTTCTTTTTGCATAAAGTTGCTCCTCATAATCGTGAAAATTTTATATGTAACCTTATTTTGTTACGTATCACATAAGTAGGTTATTTTGTTAAGGGTGAAGTCGATGAAAAAGTAACCTACATAATGACTTTTATAGTTTTTTTTATTACACTCTAATTTGCTGGAATTGAAAATTTATTTTATATGCAAATTTTTCCGCTATTAAGTTCTGACAATGAAATCCCACAGGAAAAATATTACTTCCCTAATATTTTAAAATCATAAAGTAACAAATGTATAAAATGCAGAAAGATACATAATATCAAACGTTTTTGTTACTATTTTGTAAACCTACCTTTCCCATAATCTGCACTTCGCATGAACTTCAAAGGTTAAATCTCAAACCCTAATATTTTTTTTATAAATATTTGTTCACTACATCTCGCAAGTCAAATCCAGATCCTTAAATTGCGTTCTTTAATTTATTAAGATTATTTCCTAAATATAAAATCTCAGCATCAGTAACTAACTCAGTAATTTTTCCCAACTTGGAAATGAAAAATGTTATAAGATTTTTTGTGAAAAATTGCAATGTAAAACACTAATCCTCGGTGGTTTACTGCACTTGAGATTTATAATGGATTGAAGAAACAATAAAGCAGTTTCTGAATACAGAATTTGTAGCAGTAATAAATAAAACTCAGTACTACTACTACTAAAAATACATATCACAAATCCATTATTCAATATAAACTGGAAGCTTACATTTCACGATACAACTTTACAATTAGTTAGATGTATGTTACCTACATTTGGAGTTGAAGTTGCCGTAAAACGCAGATCCATTCGTTTGCATTACTCGTTTCAGAATAATCAATTTATTTTTCCATTTTGAGTAATTTTAATGAAAAATGAAATCGAAACAATATTATAAATATTTATAATTTCTCGTTCATTTTTATTTTTAATGCGATTTAAACTTGATCGTTTTGAGTTCCCTACCTGCTATATGTATATCTTTCAATAATAAAAATTGCCCTACTTTTCTTGCATGAATCCACCATTTCGTTACACAAAGTAAGATATTTCCTAACTAGTTACATAAATAGCTATTTATAGTGCCTGGTAATTTGATAAATGAGAAATTACAAAATATATTTCGATTATCTATACTTTTGCAAATGGGATTTTCAGTTCTATATTATAATAATGATCCAAAATTTGGCGGTGCGTTACCAACAGAAAACAGTAACGATATAATAAAAGGCAAAGTGATGGAACGTGTTCTGTTATTGTAGCTAATAAATTCCTTTCAAATAATAGGTAACTCTAGTAATGAATTCTGGTTTTTTTTATCATCAAAGAAATTTTTTCCTATTAAATAAATGGGTATTAGAAGAGAAGATTACAGGTTACCATAGAAATAAAATGTTTTAATGTAGGTACGTTTGACTCGATGGTTTGAATTGGATTGGGCAGTTCAAGTTACTTAATTATGCAATTTATTTCAATTTTAAGTGTGCGTGGACCGTTTTGCATTCATTATAAATAAATGATCCAAAAGTGGGCAAAATGGAACTGTTTTTTAATTATTTATATTTGAAAAGGGTGTGCTTTAACTTTAATGGTGTAAAGTAATTCAAACAATAATTATAATTTGCGTTCCTGTTCCTAAAATAAATCATGATGCCTTCCTCTGAGAGTTTTTATTTGCACTACTATATTCGGCCAATCGATCCGATGTAGGATTTTATTTTGCATTTTTGATAAGTTTTTTTTCATGTGATGTATTTGTTTGCTTTTGTAACGTATTTGCTAGATATTAATGTTTGTTTAATCGTAAATTTTCGATATTGCAACCTATCCAATTTTGCTGCAGACGCAACTGCAATCGATAAGGTGGATTCGCGAAAGATTAAATTATCTGGTACTTGAAATTCAATAAATTTGTTGCAATTTTATGTTAGATATTTGTATCGATTTTATATTTTCAGTTTTTTTGTTTTATTATTTTGATCGTAAATTCTTTTTATAACTTACTGAACGATACTTGGCTGTCTAAAGAAGTTTTTGCGTGAAGTACGTACTGCATCAATAGAATTTCAATGCTTTCCAACAGAAACTGATAACAAGACGACATGAAATCGATGATGGATCAGAAATATGAAAGAACGTAAATTGCCCAAATTTATTAGTGCACTTTTAGCAAACCGTTGATAAAAATTATTGGGAGTTGTTTTAATTAGATTAAATATGAAAAAGTTTCTTGCCAAGTTTGGCATTTTGTAGGGCACTGGTTCGTTTGGTAAATCGAATCAAGTTTTGCCTTTATTGTTTGACTTGATGGAATTGTTGAAATTGCATCAATTTATGCTGACAATGAGATTTGATTGCTGTTTTGATGTTTTCAGGTCCTATATGTGGAGGTCAGTGTTGTAGTGGTGAAATAGAAACAACGTTAAGGGTGCAGGGTCAAAAGGATTTTGCTTCCCTTCTAAGGCATAATTCGAGATCAGTTCAAGGTTTACTCAACTCAACAGCAACTTTATTACAAAGTAAGTTTTTGTATTTTTATTCTAAATTGTGTTTGTTATTTATTCTGAAAAGCTTTATTGTAACTTGTCATATCATGTGTCACTTATGATGTGTGCTTATTTCTCATTGCATTTGAAACACCTACATGGAGCAACATCTGCCATTGCAACAAGGGCTGTAAACTCCAGTCTGGTTGAAAGCAATGCAAATGTGCTCTCATACATAAAATTTATTATTGTATTTTAACCAAGATTGCTCAACAAACAGAAGATATTTTAATTACATAATACAACATATTATTCTAGTGCACATAAGGGAATATTTTGTTTTACTTTTACTTTGTTAATTTTCAATTAACATCATAATTTCCATAACTCAGTTCAAAATTATTTTTGCGCTTGTTTTACTTTTTGTTAATTTATTTTACGAGTTTTAAATTAACCCGTTTAAATTGCGGCTTTCTGTTGAATATTTAATTTCAATTATTTCAAAATCACCTGTATTATTTACAACGAACAAATTCGTACATTTTATTTCTACAGGGAGGTACTGAAACGTCGTCCATTTTTCTATTTGATTTTTAATTAAATTTAATCTTTAAATCTGAGGATAAATCAAAGAAAAAGTCCTGTTTAGCTGTTTGTAACTTTAAAACTTGTATAAATTGTAAACGAAAAACAAATTTTATGTTGAAAAGTTTTTAAAAGTTGTCAAATTGAATAAAAACTAAAACTTTAATATTTTCTTCCGAGTTATTAAGAACCAAAAAGTTGCTTCGTTTTTTTCCCCAAAACAATTGCACATATTAAACAATTCGTGGTGTGGTAAATCTGTTCGTGGGTAACCTTTTACCTTTGCTTAAAAGAATAAACTGCTACACATCCACAAGAGACGATGTTTTTTATTTTTGAATTGGATTCCTATTCCGGATTCTCAATTTATTTTAGTCCGTTTAACCCTGCCTGCCTCAACTCTGGAAGTTCGCCAATATCGAGGCTAAAGTTTTGATCTTTCTTCCTAATTTCGTTTTTCCTTTTTCATGGACGAAGTTAATTCGAAAAATATGATTAATTTTACGTTTATATCGAAACCAAATCATTTTTATAATATTTTGTTAACGACAATGGTCAATTATTATTATTATAAATTGCATTGAAAATGTTGTTCTTGTGGAGCATGTACCAGCCAACATTAATACCGATAAAGATGTGAACATCACGTATTGTGTTAAATCTATTGTCAACTTAACGTTGGATTAAAATTGTCTCTCAGGAAGACATTACTCATTGTTTGACAATTATTATTGTGAATAATTCATTTACATCTGAAGAATTTTTAATCGAAGTGGTTATTAAATTTTAATATTGGTTAGAACAATATGTGACTGACATACTTTTGACATCAATTGAGAGAATTTTATACATATTTTATGTGAATACCAAGTGCTGCAATATAATAGTAATTTTCAATTTGTTGATATTGTTATTGATGCGTGTTTTGTGCAGCTACTTCCTCGAATGTAATCAATTCACGCAATGCAATTGCACTTCAAAGCAAGAATTGCTTGTTCGATTATTATTGACGACTGTAACTTACTGTAGTACACAATACATATTTTTTAATTGTATAACATAATTCAATTGTATTAGAATTTTATTGTTATGTATGAATAAACAAATTTTATTATTACTAAATTACAAGAAAGTATTGTGACCATACGAAGGCGTAGAAAAACATTAACAAACATGCATTGTTGCTAATACGAGAGTCATGCTAAATTTCTATGGGAGCTTTTCAAATCAAAACAACATTGTTGTTTCATTGCACATTTTTAATTTTTTAGGTATTACTTACTGATTAAATTTGTACATTGTGACTCAAAAGTTTGTTGTGGTATTAGATTTATTGATTATGCTACACAGTAAAGTAATATTATATTTTTTATTTGTGTGTGGCATATCGCCATGTTGCATAGCTCAGCCTGCAACCTTCGATTATCCGTAGTTTATCTCCATGGAAGAAAATGACCAGACGTTTTGGAGAAGAGGACTTGCTATAGCTGTACGCTGTACCTAGTTTATTTTGATAACTAGATACAATGGTGGTGAAAGTATAATCATTTGATATCAACGTTGATATCCATCGATGACCATTATAGCTGTGTTACATAATTTACCATACGACATTTGCACTTAAAAGTCTGTCTAGTATTTTCAACCAAGTTATCTTTGGTGAAGCCAAAAGTCTTGTGCCATCTAAAAGCAATTCTTTAAGAGAGCTCTGGTTGCACCAAAGATTTATTTGCTCCCCCTTGAGGTAGAAAATTTGCGTTCTTGTTTGTTCTATGCGATCAATTCCAAAATAATTCTGGTGCTCTCAGCAACACCAGACCATCCAAGTATTTTTATCGTGAAATTACTCCTCGGTGGTTTAACGTTCTTTTTATTACGTATGTTTGTCTCCATGGTAACGTTTGACACTGAAATCGCTAAAAAAATACTCCATATTTAGAAAAGAGACACAAAGCAAAACTACACAAATTGGATGTTTTTCTAGAAATTTCACAATGATTTGTTTTGACAATTTTAACACAACAATTTTTCAATCACACTAAATACATACATGTAGATAATAACGTATGCAGCATAGTTATTTATGTAACGAGATAATCTTGTATCTAACATCGCTTGCACATATATGTACATATTATGTACGTACATACGTAGTGACTGTATTGCATGCGTAATTTGATTGATTTGTTTATATGTGTGTGGGTGTATGTTGAAATTGCTAAATGCCTGGACCACCACTGCATATAAAGTTAGTGTTTGAACAGGGTTGATAGTTAAACTTAACAAATTTGGGATTTAACTTGAAGCTGTAACAAGTTACTTCTACTGACCTCAAGAATTATTGTAATGACTGGTATTTAGGGACCCTCGCTTTTTTGCGATTTACAAGTCAAACTTCCATAATTTTGTAACTTGATAAATCAATTTTATTTATCTAAATATATTATTTGCTTTATTGTGAAATATATTTTTATAAATTTTAAATTCGGAGACATACTTGTACTTTGATGTTTTCAATTAGTTTCAATAACATCGATCAAGTTTATTTTGCTCATTAAAATGCTTTCTCAACTTCGGGAAGGTTTTCGTATATCATAATCATTTTGTCGACTATCAACTGCGTTTCAAATTTTATTTTCGTTATTATAAGTGTCGACATAAATAAATCAACACATTAATTATATTTAAATAAATTACCAATTAAATGTTTAATTACCTTTTTAAAATTCTGATTGAATTACCAATTTATTCAAAAGATGAATATTTATTACTAACGCTTGATACTGAATTTTGATTTATTTGTTTTCAGAATTAATCAAATCACAGAGATCATGTAGGTACATAAACATTAATTATCGTCAATTGCTTAAAACCTTTGCTCGCTTATTATAGTTTACGTCGTCCGAACCGGGTATTGTTATTACAAACAAATCAAACATAACGGTAACGGATTTAATGTTTTATCGATAGTTTGTTTCCCATATACGAAGGATTTGAATGCAAAAATTTCATCAAAGCGTGCCATATTCTGATGGGTCTGCGGATTAAACTGCTACCTCTCAGCCCAAAGAGTAGTTTAAAAATTTTGACAAGCTCTGGTTTTCAGAAATAAACGTAATTTTTTACTTCAATCACCCAGTCAGCTTTTAAATTAAAGGGAAATGACTTCTTGTCCCACACTGTGATTTGCGGTGTATTTGAACGTTAATTGTAAAAATGGCAATTTTGAGATCTTTCCGGCTGATAACCGCATTTAGCCACCCGATATGGAAAAGTAAATAATTGAATGACATATCGCATTAGCCTTGGTTTGATTCATTGTAAAATTTTTAAGGTCAAAAATTTTTGTGCATATTCAGACGATTGTAAATTCACCAAAATAGATTTTGCAGATGGTAGAGCTGACAAAAACAAAGGTTATTATTTTGATGTCTCCAGTAATGGATAAGCTTACTACCCAAAGCTCTCTCCTTATTAATTTTGTTTTTTTTTATTACTTGTAGTGTCTATCAATTTTGAGGTAATAGAGACGCATACTTGGAATTTTGACTGTCGCAAGTCGTAACATATCTTCATTTATCCTTTGCAAGAGCTTCTGAAGTTGAAATTGACACATTTTTCTTGTTGTTTCGACGTTATTTAAGTGAACCGCAAAGAATGTGCGAGGAACTCGAAAATAAACTACAGTTAAAAATTATTTTTCTCGTTAAGGGGTTTAATATAGTACATTATTTTCTTTTCAACTAAAAATTTAATTATTAAAATACCTACTTTTATTTAAAAATTTTGACGGTAGCTTTAACAATTTTTAATTAGTTTGCTTTGGATCAGCTCTTTTGTAAATATGTCGTATGGCGAAATTTAAAAAAATTATATCTACCGTAAAGCTATAAAAAATTCTAAACTTTTCGCTGTTTACTTTTCATTTTAACTTGACGAATATTTTCGCCCTTTGTGAGCAGCATCTATATAGGCATGTTCGTTTTTATTTCATAACCAAAATTGTACGTATCTGCAGAACGTCCATGTCATTTAAAAAAAGGACGTTTATATGTGGGAACTCTCTCTGATTTTATAATATCGGCCAACATCCCCGAGCTTGAAAGGTTGTCAGGCTTTTAAAACATTTTTGGAATTTAATTATTTTAAACAGTATTCGTTTTTATACTTTACACTAGAAGAAACAATGTTAATTTCCGTTTTATTGTTGATTTTATTGTGTTTAAATACCTCCTTAGGGAATTTTGCCAGGCACACTCAATTCTAAAAGCTTAGAGTGTTTTTTATTTTACTGTCTTTGTTATTTTCTCGTGTCTAATTCGAATCTTATAATAAGATTATGATCGGCTTTCCATTTCAGATGTTTCGTATTCGAAATTTGTAGTCCGTAAACGAATTGAGAATACAAATCTTATACATAATATAGATAGATATACCTACGTAGATACTAGAAGGGGCAATATAGCAATATAAAACAAAGAAAACGAATCAATATTACCCACCCAATTTGATGTTATTTATCATGATTTGCATAGGTAAGGGCAATAAAGAAGATTATGTACAAAATTTACATTTTTTAAATTTAGGAAGCTTAACTTTTTGCGAGCAACACTTTTTCTTCAGATACATTTTTTTTTAATTATGTGAAATTTTCATTAAAGTATTTTCTTAAATAAACATTTTAGGTCACCGAGTTTCCTTCCTACCTTCAGCTATAAATTTTGCAGCAAAGTGCTTTTCGTATTAAAGAAATTGTAGTAATTTGTACGTAGACTTTTTTAATTAACAATTATCTAATTAATCATAATAAATGATTCTTTCATCCTCTTATTAGTGTGAGTCGTTTAACATATACAAATAACAGGTTCTTACAATAATTTGAGCATACATATTTATAACAATTGCTAATGAGATAATTAAGCGCTTCTTCTTACCTTCAACAATTATTATTATTTCTCCTCATTTTTTTTACTTATATTCATTGCTTTCATCACTTTTTTCTCCATGTTTCAAATGTCATTAAAATGTTGTTACTGCGTGCAACATTTCATACAAGTAATTAGCGTAATTATCAAGATTCTACTAGTAAACCGAGCTTTTCCAACAATATTATGTTATAATTAAGTAACAGGTGTAATTTTTTTTGGAATCCTCACTGCATTCCTCATCTTTCCAGATCTTCAGTAAGGGTTATTTCTTAATTCAAATATGGAAGCGTAAAACGTTGACTTTGTTTGGACTGATGATACCGCAGTAAAATATAGGTAACAAGTAATAATTAAACTCTTCGCAATACATTGAATGAGTGACATAGATTTTCGTACAAAGTTCACGTAAACCGGGACATTTGTAACTCACGCATCGTATAACAAGTAGAAACTACTTGTAGAATTAATTAAAGAAACGACCAATGAATAACATTTTATCTTATTTTGTTCGAATAACAAAATATCAAATCTAATGAAAGTGGCGTTTTTCTTGACCTCTATTTTTCATTACGCTTCTATTGTGGCCATTCAATAAAATAGCACATCAAACATTAGCGGAGAGGCTGAAGGGTAATAAAGCTTTCATCCTTCAAGATTTTGGAACATAAAGTGATCCTGTAATGTGCAACAAAATTAAAAAATTATTACTACACTTCTTACACTTGCCAGAAATGCGTTCGTGTTCTTTTGAAAAACTTGGAAGAAGAAGAATAACGAGGTATTCGTCTTTAATGAGTAAACACGCGCGTTAGTTACTGTCTTTCGATATAATGGAGGTGGTCCGCTATTATACTTTAGTCTATTTTTTATTACAACATGCATTATCTCTTTTCGTTTTCCCGCACTCTTCTCACCATTGTCTAACTTGATAAAAGATTTCGTAAACAACAGATTTTTCTTTCTCTCGTATCGGTCCGAATATATTACAAATCGAATTTTTATGTAATAACATTAATGCGAAATACTATCGCTGCTTTCGCTTTGTAGGTTGCATTCCAAGATATTTTTGAATAATCATCATTATATTGGAATTTAAAATATGCACATGATAAATATACAAAAATTAAATGCAATTAATTTATTTGCTTGCTAATTTTGTCCACTCTGAAAGAAAAGATTTTGTATATTTATATAATATAAAAATTTTGTTTATAATATTATTTAATCCACATAATAAATCCATACATATAAAGCGAACAGTTCTCACCCCCTGGAGGATTGGTTTACCTTCAATTCAAATCAAAATTACATAATGAGATGAGGTTTAAGGCCGAGCAACCATGTTGCCACTGTTGACGTAACTCTCGACGTCCAATATATAGTACAATATTTAATTGCATATAAGGCTATTCGTGGATGCATGAGCCCAACAATCACAGCTGTTAATGACGTTAACACTTAAACAACCGGCAATAATATTGGCAACTGCAACATTGTAATGAATTAAAATATTTTGAAGTTTTAACTAGAAAAATTATATTACGTAAGTATTATTTTTAAAAAATAAATAAACTATATTTATAATTATATTATATTCGTTAAACTAACTTGCAAAGATAAATATGTATTTATTATTACAAATTGCAAAAAATACAATGCTATCGTTGAGCGATAGCTGTGAATCGTTACAAAACTGCAATAACGATTATTTAAGTGATAATTATATAAATGATAAAAAGTTATATCTATGCTTAACAAAAAATAAATAAACAATAAAAAAAAGTTATAAAAACAAAGAAAATCTATTTTAAAACATTAAATTAAGCATTACGTTATAATTATAATCGAAAATAAATATTATAAAATATACATTATTTATTGCAACATTTAAAGCTCCCTACAGACGTTTAAGCTATTCCATAATAATTATGTGACAAGCCGATTAAAATTTTTATTTGTGTCTCACCTCACAAATGAAAATACAAATATCGACTTATCAGTTACACGTCACATAATTATAGATTGGCATGAGCGTCTGTAAGTAGCTTTGGAAGAGGAATATTTTGGGTATTACTCAAAAAATTTGCAGAAAAGTTATTTTTTTTCAAACCACCTTAAATTAAAAAGTACACAGTTAACTCGGGGGGGGGGGGTAACGAGTCCCATTGGGCTCTTAGATCCGCATCTATTTGTTATAGTGACTGGTAATATCACAAGAGCATGAAACATATTCGAAAAAAATTTTGCTTTTCACCTAACCTAAAGATAAAATTATTGGAATATTTTAGATTAGTCAAGATTATTATGAACACCTAATTAAACTTATTAAATTATTATTATAACCTAAGTAAACATTCTTTTTCATGAGATGAAAATATAAAAAGCATAATTGAAAATATATAAGAACAAAAGCATAATTTACTAAATATACAAAGATTTTCCTTAGTAACCTATATAATCGCTATTATATTAGGTGCTTGTAACAAGGAATCCAAGAATATTTCGCATTCCTGATTCGGGATATATTATACAGAATGATATAGTGGATATCATTAGAGTTCTTTTAAGTTTATAACACAAATTATATTATTATTACAACTTGGAAAAGTCTTTTTTTATTAAATTAACATGTTTATCACGTGACGTAATCTTGAAACTTGGACTTATTTATAAGCATCCTAATATACAAAAGGAGGGACCCACATTGGAACCATGGACTCGATTCAGTTTCAGTATTATGTTGTATTGATTATAATATCGTACTGAGGATTTCATGAAGTTCAAAAAAAGCCAATTTCGAAAAACGAATTTTGAATAATTGAATCGAACTTAATTTTTATTCATAGTGGAAATGGTACTCATGAATGGATTAACGAAATTTCCGCTGTGGTTTACTAATTCATTGGATTAGTAATAGATTGATAAAATTACCGGAATTCCAATGGTTCGGTAGAACTTCCAAATAGAATTAATACACCGTCCTCGACAAATTTACCACAAAAATAAATTTAAAAACATTTCAAAAGGTTAAACTAAATATTTTAAAATTTAACCGGGGATTTTTTTGATTGGTGAAAATGTAGATCATCTCTGTTTATAAAAGCTCAGCTCAGCGGTCTGCAAATTTTGACTCTAATAATAATCTATCGGTTCGGTATAAAAAATTTTCTGTATAAGTACATTAATATTTAAAATCCTACACTTCCACAATCGTGCTTGAAAGCAAGTAAGACCTATCAAATTTGTGATGTAAACTGTAAAGGAAAAAGGGGATAATAAAATTTTCATAGCACTTTGGCACCTATGGCATCTTATCACAGGTGCAAAAGGTTCCTTTACACCACAGAAATATTGTAAACTTGGCGATTTTACGACTGTACATTTAATATTAATTATTTCAAATTCTAACATTCGTACAATTGCACAGACTAATCATGTAATAATTCTATAAATTAACAAATAAATTTTTATAACCCGCCACTGTGATTTAAATTGTGCAATATTTGAACTCTCAACGCAATTTAAAGCACATTTGCTTTCGTAAGATTTCGGGAAGTGTTGGATTTCCTCTACAGAAATAATTGTGTTGAAATATGTAAGGGACCATTTTTAATAACGCAAATTTATTGCAAATTTTAAAGAAACAAAAATTAAAAGTTTTATTTTGCATTCAAAATACGTAAATCCATCATGTGTTTCGAGTGAATTTTGAAAGACGACAGTATATTAAGCAAGAACTAAGACTATTGATTATTAATTTATGTTACTAATATTTCTGCTGGTTTTTTCTTACTTACTAATTTACTTCCTCTTGTCAGAATAAATTTTCAATGGACTGCATTGCATTGGTTCAAATGACATTTCCTGACAGTTTCAAATGTAACCAATAAAATGTAATTTCTCGACTATTAATTGCATAGTATGCAATAGTCGCTTGAGATTATTGCTCACTGTGCAATATTTAGACGTTAATGTTATTTAAAATTCCATTCATTTTGCAATAATCTGCAAAATACTAGCTAAGTCTCACCGGGTTTTGTATGACAGCAAGCATTAAAGTTGGATGAAGACAAAATTATCCACTACATTCATATACTTTAAGAATTATGGTTTGGGCATTCTAAATTTAAAATAAAATGCAAAGATTATGTAGTTAGTCGTTGCAAGTGATCAACGTTAAGGTGCCTCTCTTGGCACCTACATAATTTTTTTTAATCATTTAAAAATATTTATTAA
Source organism: Rhagonycha lutea (assembly GCA_958510855.1). Classification (NCBI taxonomy): domain Eukaryota; kingdom Metazoa; phylum Arthropoda; class Insecta; order Coleoptera; family Cantharidae; genus Rhagonycha; species Rhagonycha lutea. The sequence goes on from OY294036.1 coordinate 87,777,992, forward strand.
CAGTACAACCTTGACTTTCTCAAAACCTTCATTTTAAGTTACGATAGAAGCGCCTTAAGCACACACAGTACGCGGGCAGTTATATACAGGCGAAAAAAAAAGAAAGCAATCAATATCCCTAATTTCGATTATTTGTGGATTAAGACTTTTGTATTATTCATTTGGAGATTGAATCAAATCTGATTGGAGTGTTATTTTATTACTCAGCTGTGCTTGACCTATATTTGGTTGGTGTGTGCTTTAGTATATTTTATATTTTATGCCATTTTATGTATTATTTTGGTCCTGCATGTTTCTTCCAATCTTATTTGGGTTTTCCTTCTCAACCACAACTAATTTACATCTGTCGATCTTCCGTCCAGTTTCTGTCTGTTACGGCTGCTAAATTTAGTCTAAATTTAATTTGGAGATGTCAAAATATTCAATTAAATTTTTACTTTACCTGAAGTCCAACCGGGTGTATTTGGTACACATAAATTAAAATTTCCACAATTTTTACCACGTATATTGGTCGATTTGCATTTCTTTTGTTTTATACTGATGCAGTTTATAACTGCGGAATAAAAGAATGTAAAATTTTGCCTTAAAGATAGATTATTTTTGGCTAACCAGCGTACAGTAATTTGTCATATGTAAATGAATGTTTCAAACGTTCCCATAGTGTTTATAAAAGGCATCGCAAATAAAATTAATAAGTTTAATATATAATTGTGGTTTGACTTGATGGTTTGTTGTTTAAATCCCTGCAGTATGTTTTTTGAGATAACGAGTTGAGTTGAATTGGAATATATTAGCAATTCAGCAGTACCTCCATTTGATGAATTTTCAATTTGAATAATTTTTGAATTAATTAATAAAAATTGTAGGAAAATCGCCCGATTTGCTACTAAATAAATTTATTCAATAGGTTTCAAAAGATTGGATAAATTGCTCGTTCGCTTTCCGTTTACTTTTTTCGTAATGGCTATAACTGAAACAATGAAAACTGTTTTTCATGGGAGCCTAACTGTAACTACCTGTATTTATCGTTTCATAACAAATATAACTGAAATGAGGCGAAGTGTTCAGAACAGCGTGAAATTTGATCGTTATCTTAATGAAAAGCGTTATAATTTAAAGTTACTTGCTAATGTTTAAATTGGTATCTACTAATGAACAGTCAACATCTGATTTTGAAAAATTCAAACGATTTTGTTGTAAAAATTGAAATCATACATAAAGAGACAAATTACAAAAATGGTTTTTGTCCTTCCTTCCACCCGCATGAAGATATCAGCGGTTGAATCAAATATAGAAATTCCTGACGTGATCAGACGTTGCCAAAAACACTTGGCAAGGTTTCTCCCAAAGTCGACGAACTTGCTGCTCTTACTTATTCTATCTTTATCTAATTCGTCATTAAAGTGCATCCAACAATAATTAGAACCTCATACTATTTAATTCCATGATTCATTCATAAAAATGCACATATTTTATGAACCTTTCGGCTAAACTTGTTCCGTTTTGTCTAGCATGCTCGTTTTTTTTACTATTAGAACGTCTCTCCCAAACAAGGTCATTTTATAAAATAATCAGAGAGCACAATGTGTTATGCTCAATTTAACTTAACTGCTTATGGGCTTTATTAAGTGGTGACACACACAACTGATGCGTTTGTTTTTCTTTAAAATTTTTTAAATTAAGATTAATCTTAATTAAAATTGAAGAAGCACTAAATTAACCATGATTACATATTATATATGGGGTGCTTCAAAAGTAAAATGTGGATGTGGTGGCGCTGCGACCGTTTTGTTTACTAATCATTCTAATGGAAATTTCAAATTTGGTGGGTCGTTTAACCAAATTTAGTAAGCTTGGTCGAATTGTATTGTTAATTTTGCATTTCAATTTCTTTAAGTATCTTAAAAATACTAACAGGAAGTTTAAACTTGCCTAAAAAAATGGAACGAAGCTTGCCAAAACAATTTTCTAGAGAACTATTAATTTAATAGAATATGCTAGTGTCTAATATAGACATGTTATAAAAACTTTAAAGTAAAGAATTTAAATTACTAATTAAAAAAGTAATTAAAATAAACAATTTTATTTATTATTTTTAATTAATACGTAGCTACTTTATAAAGGACATTCGTAATCTCGTGTTCTTAGCAACAACACAAAATAATCAAAATTAAGGACCTTTGAAAGACGTTTCTTTTACGTGGAATTTATTTCGAAAAGCGACAGCATCACTTAGTAAATTGAGATAATTATCTTTAAATGGATACTTTGCTTCAAAATTATTTGGTTTTATTTACGTGGTTATTATATGTATAAATATTAAATTACCGGGTTTACGGCAGCTTAGTTTGCGTAATCATTTTTTCACCTACCACGTAACTTTCCCAAAATTTAGTGTTGTACGTTATACGTGTAATTCGCACGTTATAATTTAATAACATGAAATTTAGTTAATAGACTTTGTACGATAATAGAATAACCGTGCCCTTTTGTTCGCGTCGTAAACTACTGCAACCTTCCGGGCAAAACTCGAAGAAGCTTCATAATCCTAATGTATCGATTATTCTCTGTGTCCTGCATTGATAACTTGATTATGAAAGATTACAGAGAGGATAACGGAAGCTGACATTATTGTTGATTAGAGCACGTCTCGCTGTCTAGTGAATTGTCAGCAGCCTTGCCATTAAATGCGTAAGCTGGAAGAAGGCAGCGTGATTCACGATTGTTTTGCTCTTATTTATTCTATTTAATCTTTGGCAAACTTGACTTTCGTTTACATAGTGCGAGTAAATAAACACAAAGGTGCTATATTATAAATACAATTTTCACCTTACATTTTTATACGGGGGATACCCAATAAACACGATTTACTGCAGCTTCGACCGAAGGGTCGGACAGTTTGTAATTCTAACTTCTTGGAGTCATTTGGGAATCGTAAAACAATAAGGACAATTAATTGCTTTGGATGCATTTCCTTGCATAAAATTTGGAGACGGTTTGCGCTTTTGTTTCATGGGTGGAACAAAATTGTATTTAGGGAAAATGAATCGCTACCACACAATGATGTTGATGAACTGAAGACCTTTTCACAGATTGTTGTTCTGATAACTTCCAAGCTAAATAATTTGTGTGTGTGTGTGTTATCCAAAGCGACTCAGTAAAATTGGCGATAAATGGTTTATATATGTAAATAAGCATCCTGTAGGTTAAATTTCGTCCCAACAAATTACCATATATTGTTACTGAAGCTTACTTGAATATTTTCAAACACGTGCTACGGTTAACATATCCAAATTCCTGTACCCCATAACATTTAGTTCTGTCCCCAAAGTTGTCAACTAAGCTGTAATTTCCTCTCTATATTATGAAATATACCGGCAGGCATAGTTTAATAATAATTAATTGAATATAGGTATAAACAAAATTTATCTTTTTAAATTTATATTTCATGATCGCTCAGCCATTTTATTGGTGGCAAGAAATATACGACATGGTAGACAAATGTTTCGGTGTAAAATTTGATCTAATTTGTCTAATGCAATAAAGTCATAAAAGTTTCTTATTTCACATTTTTGCGATAAAAATGTCTGGCCAGTGACTTCTTATGAGCAGCATAATCATCAAGTAAAACGGAATAGAGTAATATCTCCAGTTTTTTTTTTACTACAAATTAATTTTCGAAGCAAACAATCTGTTAATCTAATAATGTTGATATGATTATGCAGTAGAGTGAGTATGATAAAATCGGGAATGTTTACAATGAAATTCGTTTCTAATCTAATATCTCTTGTAGGCACGATTAAGGGGTTTCTACCCTAAATACATACAATGAATATAAAATACTATCGAAACCTTCCATCTAATAGGTTATATTGTATTACTCTTGAGCTCATGTGGTTGTAAGCAATATGGATTCGGGGATTAAGTCAAAATCAATTATTGTATTGTACCTGCACGTCTCGATCGATAATGTAGTAAACGACATTCACAATTGCACTGCCGAATAAAATTAATTTAATGAAGCCACAAAATTATATTTACCATGTCTAAATTGATAATTTTAAGTACTAACGACCGGTCAATTGGGCTTTTAATCAATTTCATCCGGCTTAGGCTGGAATTAGAATGTTAGTTGAATTTTTTTAAGTTCGTGTCTTCGCTCTGTGACTACGCAGAAGTTTTCTGATATTTGGATCTTGATAGGAAATTAAGGCATTCTTACACGAAAAAGTTACAAGCGCTTACAGACACGAAAAAGGAGGATAATTTGCAGGGAAAAGGTAAGATAGGTCAGTGCGATAAAAATAAGATGCGATTACCAAAAAATAAGTCTCAAGCTATTACGGAATAAAACATTAAATTTCGGTGAGGCTTAAAGATGTAAACATTTGTAATCTGGGCAATCGACTGATCAATATCATTTGGCACACACAACAGTTTTTATTCTCTCGAAGGAGGAAGCTTTTTTTATTTTATGCATTGGATTATCTCGACGATTCCAAATCTAACATTACTACAGAACCATATTTAATTATTATTCTACTTCACTGTTCTGTTTTCTATCGAACGACTGTGCTTGGAATAAATAAACCGCCTTAATATTCTGATCATTTTTGTTTTCAATAATTTGCTTTGCAATTTTTTTATAAATTAATTTGGATTCAGGATCGGTAATATTACATTGCAGGAAATTATAGACTACTCATAAGGTATGATGTCATTTTGCTAATGTGCAACTAAACGTGACCAGATAAGTTAGTTAATCTTTTTGTATTGTAATCATCTGCACTTTATACTTTATGCAAGATAAATTTTTATTTTATGGGTAACTTTCAGTTCTGCATATTTTGTAACTTCCATTGTTTTTCCACATATTTATTAGTTTATTGGCACCAAAGTTTATGTATGTGAATTGTTCATTTGTAACTTTGTCGTTTCTACACCGACTTCCCTTTTCTCGTGACAATTTACATTTTTCATATCCGGTTATCCACTATGTTTAGATCTAAGAAGCGCTTCTGCCTTTTCAAATTTGTAAGGTTTAGTATTTCTCAACATAATTTTGTAGGAAAAAACAAATAAGTTAAAGCCAAATTAATTAATTACGAAAACTCGAAATTATAAATTAAGATTTATTGAGTTTTAAGTGCCCAAACTTAAAAAAGTTAATATTTTAATTAATTGCTTTCGGAATGATTAATGCGGGAAAATTTTAAGTTGAATTTTATTGCGATATAATTTAAATTTTTATGAATGCCTAAAGTTTTTTGGATAATTTTATATTGAACGAAAATTTAATTATTTTATAAAGCATTATTAAAGTCGAATGTTGCACTTTATGCTTTTAATAATGCAAAGCAAAGAGTGAGTAGTTCGACAAATTACCCTAGTTTTGAAGTTTAATTATGAAACTTGCAAGGAATCTTGTAGATGGGCATGAACCGTAGTATTAACTTTACACTTATCTTCGATGATTAGTTTAGTTTTGATCCACGTTTAAATTATATTACAACTTAGAGTATAACGTTTAAATAACATTATAATTTATTAGTTTTAAAATGTTGTGGTTTAGGAGATAAAATTTTGTGTTTTTATTATTTTAAAACTAAATTAATGAACTGCAATTTATTTTATCTAATTAGAGGTTCAAACGAGGCGTTCCAATATAAATCATTTAGTTGAATTTGATTATTTAATTATTTAATCTACTAGAATAATAGTAGATGTCAAGTTAGTACCATATACAATTTGATTGGTTCTTGCGATGCAATGCAGTTAATCTCTATGTAAATATAACTTTACATACAGTAGCATAGTTCCAAATAATGTTGCGTCCCCTATTGTGGAGTTACAATAAAAAACGACCGAATACTTTTTGCCCTAGAAAAGTTTGATTTACATATAAGCGTCGCTTATTGCTATTAAAACTATTGTTGCTACAAGCCTTACCTTACCTATATTTCTTGTTATTATTAATGACATTTCGTCGTAAATCAAATTTTTATTACAATACAAAACAGTCACATAATTTTCTGCGTTCCTTAATATAAATCTTCTTGATAAATGTCGGGCTATGCATATATTAAATCAATAAAATTATGGTCGGTAAAGGTTTTATTAGCATAATTACATTTATTTCATTACAATTTTATTGTGTATTTGCAATAAATGTTCTTATTTTGTATGTAAAACAGTGACATGATATACGATTTTTTACTCTTGGCGTTAATAATATCTACATATTAAAAATCGAGTCCTAAAAGAAATAAAATTTGTCCAACAAAATTTATACCTTTTTTGATTGTTCGGAGAACGATAATTACGACAGAAATTGAAACGTTATTCGTTTAATATTGGAGAATTCTCTTTTTAATTTTCTATTTTAATCCGACTCATTTCATTGCAAGGATGCAACCAGAATGTAATCAAAATTATATGCAGAATACTTTTTCGTGAGCAGGAAAAATGGACCATATCTACTGAATTTATTGCAGAAATTTTTGTTATGTGGATGACTTCATTTCTTTAATTATCATTGTTCAATAACTATTACGACACTTTTCATTTTCCTGTCTTTTTCGATGCATAATTTTTCCAGCTAGAAAACATAAATATTTGATATTTATCTTTATTACGCCATAATTGAATGCTGGACGTGGTTATTATAAGTAATAAGTTAAAACTGTTTCATAGAGTGGATACGTAATGAGGTGTTAAATATACAAAACCCAAAAGAGCCAATGGCTGACGATCTTTTATGATTACGTGACTTGAATAATGTGGTAACTACCTAAGCAATTACCTTATGTTTAATTTTCATGTTTAAAAATAGAAAAATATAAGCATCGTATACGAATTTTCTGAAAATTTTCCAGCTGAGTAATTAAATTTAAAAATATTAATTCAATATTTGAAATTATTTTGTTTCATTTTCAACAGTTTTTCGCTTTTTGAATTCTGTATTTAATAAAAGGGAAACAAGCAAAATTTTATAGAAATAAGCGTAACTGAATTTATTTTACAAAAAGGGAATGTTTTTGAGTATATAAGGTCCATGGATCTGTTACCTCCTAAAGATTTTCTGCAAGCGTCGCGTCGGTTAGTGTAGATTTTCCACTTAGAAAAATGTGCGTCAGGAAGTCATTGAAGTGACCATGAATTTTATAAAATTCTATTTGTACGATTGTACGTCATAAGTTTAAAATGTTACGATAACAGATTACGATTACTATTTGATGTTATTAAAATTCGAAATGTACGATTTATCACCAACTTAACATTAAAATTGTAAATCTAAATTCAACTTTGAAGGCATTTGCAGTTTATGTCATTTCTGACTTTATTATTTGTACATTTTGTATAAATAAATTGTGTAAATATCAAGTAATAATATAATTCAAGTATAAAATTTTCTTTAAAATTCTTTGATCACTACTTGTACCAAGATTGTTATTTAATCAGTGAAATAGCAAAGCAGAGAAGTATAAAACCATGATAGGATCAACAAAATATATAAATTACGTGCCATATTTACAATCAATTTTGTTTTTAAACCGCATAATCGGAAACCCTCAATTGATCCAAACTACCTTCTTCTGATTTCGATTTTAGATGCTTAACAATTCACTATAGTCGACCCTATTGCGTTTATAAAATAAAGTTCAAAGAGTTTCTTTTCTTTTTTTTCCTTAACGACCAAAAACTTTCAATTAATTACATGTGCGTCACTTCTTTTTTTCGATCGGTGTAGAATGAAACCTCGTCATCAAATACAATTATTAAATGAACAATAATAATTGATCATATCAATACAGATAATATTAGCGGGTACAAGAGGCCTCCGCTTGTATTTAGCCCAGTGGCGTAGCTATAAAACGCCAAGGGTCTCAAAGATTAGATGGTCCTAAAAAATGGTGGAAAACAGAGTAATATGAACTGTTTTTTATCTTTTGTAGTATATTCTTTAGTAAATTAACTACATTACATTATATTATAATATATTAGAGGCATTATAAGGTGGGGGGGGGGGGTTATTAGCCTACACAGGAGAATTGGAAAAGCATTTAAAAAATGTGATAAAATTAAACATCTGTAGAAATTATATTCCTCAAAAAAATTATCCCTTGTCCTGTATTATTGCGGTGTGATCTCGCTAGATCCTTTTAATCTGCACATGCGATGTATTCAGTTAGGGGGACTTTAGCCCACTCTAGAATCTAGGGAAGCGTCTGGATTTCAGGTCTGGAAGGTACCCCAAACCTGCATTTCATTTACACTTGGTTCTCTACAACAGCGTTTCTTAAACTGTGTTCCGCGGAACCCTGGGGTTCCGCGGAGATGACTTAAGGGTTCCGCGAAACTTAAGTGCTTTTTATTTTGATGAGGTCGTAAAAATAATCAACTTAATAAAAATCGCGGCCTCTAAATAATTGTTTATTCAAAATCCTATGTCTGAAGACATGGGAAGTGTACATACTGCTCTTCTTTTACATACTGAGGTCAGGTGGTTATCTCGAGGAAAGATACTAACTCGTATTTTTGAGTTAAGGGACGAGGTGCGTGCCTTTTTTGGAACACAATTTCGAATTAAAAGATCGATTTCTTGATAAAATTTGGCTAATTAAAATTGCCTATTTAAGCGACATTTTTACAAAGATCTTTTTCTTCTTCAAGTGCCTATCCGTTCCGGATGTTGGCTATCATCCTGGCTATTATAACTTTATTGACTGCAGTGCGGAAAAGCTCCGTCGTCGTCATCGAAAACCACGTTCTCAAATTTTTGAGACGCTTTCTTCTTCCTTCTATTTTACCTTGTAATATGCACTGCAGAAGATGGTATATATTCTCGTTTCTCATAATGTGTCCAAATACTGCAACTTTCTCATCTTGACCGTGCTCACTACTTCCGTCTGTTTCGCCATTTGCGAAATGCCTGTTTGTCTGTTATTTTAAGAACTTTTAGTTAATTCTGAAAATATTTTTTCAAAATAGGGGTTCCACGATAAAAGAGGACATTAAAAAAGGTTCCACGGATAAAAAACATTAAGAAACGCTGCTCTACAACAAGGGGGTGTAATCAAGCCCGGACTGGCTCCTTTGGGGGCCCTCGGCTAGTGACTGAGGAGGTTTTTGAAAATCACTTTTACCCCAAGTATATACCACTTTTTTAAGGTATTTTCGAGGCCCCCTTGAATTGGGGGCCCTCGGCAATCGCCGACTAGCCGACCTGATCAGTCCGGGCCTGGATGTAATCCCCCTAGCACTCGAGGCTAACTATGCTCCTGATTAGTATTATCAAAAATTTTTTACTATTATGATAACAAAAAGCTACATTTGACGCTTGTACGCACGAATGACTGGGTATTCACATTTGTGTCTATTTTATCCTTACTTTCGCAATAATTTATTTTTTACAGATATCAAATTTTATGAGTGCTTCATTTATTTTGTAAAAATTATAAATTGGCATGTACTTTTTACATTGTGAAGTCATATACATAAATACCTAAATGCCTTTATTATTATGGTGAAATATCTGAATTTTTTAAAGCTACATTCACAATGATGTAAGTCTAAAAGACCTTTTTATCGGTTAAAATGGTTTTAATTAGTACACTTGCACTTGCAGTGTAAAATTTACCATCGTGTATTTTAGTGTATATTCCACCGATTGTCCTAAATTAATTAATTTTTTTTGTAATAAATAATAATTTAATACTATTCCGCCACTGTTTTGTCACTTGATGTCAATTTGATATTCAAATCTATAACATGGATATTGCTGCCACAAATATATTACTGCTTTGTTTTTATTCTTAAATATTTAAGATATTGTAGGAAAAATCATAGAATGCACTTCACAGCATGGAAAAGTGACACATATTCTTTTTCTATTAGGCTAAGCTAGGAGGTAATAACTAATAATGTCACTTTTGGATTGAATTTGTTGGTCGCATTGGTGAAATAGTGTCACTTTTAAGTTGATGTGATAAGAGATGCGTTTGTAATTACAGTAAAATAACACATTTCAGTTCTCACGGTCTTTTCTGTCTAGATACATAATTATTAATTAATATTGTTAATAGTCCTAACTCAAAAAGTGTAAAGTATTTAATGCTTTATTTTGAGTGATTCTTCTTCTTCTTAGTCGTATGCTTCTTGACAGAAGCGTCGTGATCCTTTTAACATGGGCTTTCTTGGCAGACCATTACCCTCGGTGATTTGCCATTGCCTTCCGATGGGAGACGGTCAAAATAAAAAAAATTCATAGTCAACTCGCTTGACCACTATGCTCCGAACGCCTCTGAGTGATTACCATTTTTTAAAAGGAAAAGGGTATTATTTACAATAATTACAATATTTTGCAACCGGACCTAAAAATTATAACGAATTGCAAGTAGAAAAAGTTACTTTGCAAAATTTAACCCTAGCATGGAGGTGATGAATGAATAAATAGTGTAAAAAGCCAACTTGCTTATTATAAATAATACATCAAGGGTTGGTTCCTTCTTACATAACTTTGGAAAGTTTATCTAATTACTTCGTGTGTGGTCAAGCGAGCACATCTCAGTAACTGCAAGTAATATACCGCTATCTAATACTTGATGCAACCAAAAGAGGTCAAAGTTGACTGCAAAATCAAATCGATGATATAGAGAGAAAATATAATTTTGTTGATATTTACGACTGCAAACTACCAATAATAAAATATGATCACGTTATTATCCGGAAATTGGACTATCGCAGTATTTTCTTGGATTTTAATATTCATGTAATACCAAATTTTGCCAGAGAAACTAGTGAAATTTAGTTATTATCGATTGCTTTCCTCGTGTAAATTAGCTTAACCTTCACAATCATCACAGTAATTGCAGCGTCCTTTGAAGTTTGTACATTTCCTATTTTTATTTGAACCACTACAAATTTTCAAAAGCGGAAATCTAAAAGGGATTTCAGTACAGCCATAACTTGTTAAAAGTATCAATTTACCTTCACTCATTTCAAATTTCAACTGCAAAACGGGCTTAATACAATAGTTTTAGTAGAAACAAAAAGGAATGTAATGAAATATTAAATTCGACTTTCTTCTCGATAAATTGCAACGTGCAGTGTTTCTTTCATCATTACAATACATGGATCAATGCATTTTTTAATTAAAATTAATGAAGCAATTCGAAGTGAGAAGATTGGAAGTTCAGTTTCTCAAAAAGCTTGTTGTTCCAAATTAATGTAACATAGCAAACATTGTATTAGTGTTAATCATTTCTGGGATGAGCTTTAATTGTCCAATTGGGTTGCTTTGATGTAGAAAGGGTTTCGGATATGGCCCACATGTGTTCAATGTACCCCTATGTATATGGATAACGTTAAGCTGTATGAGTTTGTGGAACATATACGTGTTATTACAATTTATGCATTACGAATTGTCTTTTATGTAGTCTAAATTAACTGTCAATGTAAACGAACCGATTTCGTTATCAGAATTCGTTTTGGCAGATAATTGTCAAACGTACAAAGCACTTTCGTGATGAGTTTCTATGCACACATATTAAATGCACAAAACTTCTCGTTTACTTGTACGTATCAAATTAATCTATCCTCTTTGTACTCAAGTTTGCTTTTCTTATGAGCAGAAGCTGCTGCTGCTGGCTTGGTTTAGGTTCTGAATTACTGCAGTACCGAACGAGCATCAAGTTGTCTGTCTGTATTGAAACTTCTTATTAGATAACATACACTTGACATATGTGCACCAAACATAATTCTTAACTAAATATTGATTTTGTTTTTCAAAATATTTTTAAAGAAAATTGGTTGAGTAAATATAACTGAAACGCTCAAAGTAGAATATACTGTTTGGATAAAGGAATCCTATACAGAGTTAACGAAAAATATGGGAAGGGGTATTTTGGTAGTATCGTTGATGATTTCCAGAGGCAGTTTTATTAGCAATGCATTCAAATTGAATTACGATTCCAATTTAATTAAATCTTGTCAAATAACTTATTCGACTTATGATATACAATTCGAGAAAATAACAAAACGAGTGCAAGAAGTAGTAATTGCATTACGTGGAAAACTCATTGATGAATAGAACGGTAATTTGAGATTAATAATTGATATTTTACTCGTGGTTAGTAATATGGATTTTATTAATGTTTCAGGATTTATATCGCTTTCAATTAGAGAATAAAACAAGTCGACTTGTTCTTGTTATAATTTATATCGACGGTTTGTCAAGACTCGAGAGTTTAGATTAATAATTCTATCATATTTATTGCAATTTATTGTCGAGTAATATTCTTCACTTAAGTTGTTTTACATTTCTTGTTATTAAAAAAATTCCATTTGATTAATTATCTTAATTTTTCCTGTTATTATTTGTTATTTGTCTACAACATTTTTCTATACCGCACGTAATAGCGCATCATCCACAATTCCTCCTCCAAGTTAAAATATCCAAAGATTAGAATGTGAGTGTAGGCAATTTTTAATCGTGACGAATAGGTTGTAATTTTCTTTTTAAATGTAATGAAGACATCTATTTTTGCGAATTAATCTTGGGTGTAGAGAAATTAGTTTGAGTCTCGAATCGACTAAGTTGGCATCACTATTCGCCTTGATAAATTGCATCCCATAAGTCACCTCTTCACATTCTTCTTCATATATTAATTCACTTTCCGGTTATTAGCTCTTAGGTTTTCGTTAATTGTCTAATTAGTGTAATGGGTAAACCGTAAAATTTTAAATTTGCAAAAAGCGTGGTTAAAAAATTTGGAGCTTGTAATTATGCGGTTTAGGGTCTTCGTCCTTGTTTTGTCGTTATTTTATTGAAGTTGGTTTACTAAACATGTTTTGACTACGCTAGTACCTCAAAAGTTTTACACCAGATACCCGTGAAATAAACTGAAATGTAATAAGATAACCCTTGTTAGATGCGCATGAAAGCTCTTGCATTTCAAAGGTCCACAGTCAATTAGTAACATTGACCATCACTATAACAAATATACCCACTGATTGTTCATCATATTAGCTAAATTATAAATTCTTTTCTCGAATTATTTCTTTGCCTGCCTTTGGAGAGAGACGTGGAGGAATAACCGTGATGTGTGTGTTTGTGTGCATGTTTATGATTTATCGTTGTTGTGCCAAGTTGTAAGGCAACATTGTTGTTCGATAATTTGTATAAGTGGCCATCAAAATTTTATTTGGCTCTAGAATATCTTCAGGTACTGTTCAACATTCCATTCCAATGACGAATCGAAAATTCTCATTAACATAACAAAAATCGCTAGAAAAGTTCTCGCTGTTTAAAACAATCATACACTCTCCATCCAGTTTGTTGGTTTAAAAAGTAGACGATTGTTTGGTAATACAGCCCTTGACATTAAAAGCGCCCGACCGACGTGCGTTTTCAATCAAAACGTTGTAAATAACCAAACACTCGACTTCCAAAATAGTCACGAGAAAACAATTCGAGAAATCTACCTGTTCTCCTACATTCGACTACCGCTGGATTAAACAGAGAAAGAAGTAGATTACAAAAGCACAGAGCGAGACGTAACACAGTCTGAAGAATGTCTAGACAGAGAAGGTGTAGAGCTGATCAGGGAGTTCGACAAGGAAAAGTTAAACCTTTTAAAGCCAGGAATTTACAAAAAGTCGTCCGTGGGAAACCTTTGCATGTACCCATGAGTCGCTAAAGAGTGAAACAAAATAAGTTTTATTATATTAGTTGAAACGAAATAGCTAATGAGGGTGGATGAACATCGCATTCTTTTACACGCCCCATGAATTAATTTAGAAATAATCTTATACCAAACGTTATGACGCATAGGGCGGCGACCTTTTGTCTACCACAAATATTTTAAATTTTATTCATAATTTATCGATTAAAAATTATCATTTATTTATTACGTAATCAAGTTGTTTCAATATTGGATAACGCACCCGATATTAAATTTTCAAAAGTCGGTAGGTAGACATAGCTGATTAATTTTTTTTTGCTCCTTTTATTTCTTTCGTTACTTTTTTTATAACTTTCAATTTAGGATTCAATTATTTTTAAATTGTCGTAATTAGATGAAAGATTATTGGAACGTATAATTTTCGAATGGTTAATCGTTTCTTTGCTAATTCGTTCTTTCCTCTTAACCACTTTTTTGGACTCGTTTGACGAATATTAAAAATTCACATTTAGAACTTGCCTAATTATTTTAATTAATTCTAATTAACTAAATATTTTTATAACCGGTAGTCATTCTTTTCCTGCATTCAAGTGAACTATTGGCTGTTATTATTTCATTCGCTATAGTTTGGAAAACTTTGTGCCTATTAGGGTTATCCTAGGACTATCTTAATTCAGATATTTTGTTATGTTTAGACACTTAAATGTCACACAATGCTTAAAATACACACAGGAAGTAAATAATTGGAAACATTGGCATCCGGAACCCGGATCATCAGTTGAAGTTATTCGAGTGTTTTTTCGGCGATCCTTAATAATCCTTTTGTAGTTTTTTTTGTGTGGAAGCATAAACTTTTTTGCAGCAGCGAATGAAGGAAAATTCAGTTCAAAAAATATTTTAATTCAACATATCAACAAAGACAGTAGGATTGCTATCTCCTATTTTCAAATTTCGAGCCATTAAAAAATCTCTTGTTAATGTGCAACCGTATATTAAAATTGTTGAAATGAAAATGAGATTTTTACGTTGATTTTTCATATCGCAATAATAAAAGTTCTGGCGGTACTTATTGCACCGTCAAAAATATAAAAAATAAGATAATGAGATTTTATTCGTCCTTTTCAGACAGAGGTACAAAATTCTTCATCCATATAAAATTTTATAATCAATATTCTTGTAATGTTCCCCCAGAAAAATTTTAATTAAATGATTTTTTTAATATCGGCGCAAGTATTTAATTTACTACAGTTAAAGTTTACCTTACAATGTCGGAATTTTTTACAAAAAGATTATGTTTAAAATTTTATTATAAATTCGTTAAATTTTCTTTCAACAAAATAAACTACACAATTTTCTTTGTTGTAATATAATCAACTATAAATTTAATCTAAAACCGCTGACAAAAACTACCCTTACAGATTAAAATGTAGCTTATCAAAACGTTCACAATAAAACCACCGAAACTTATTCTCCTCTTCAAAATCGTCCTTTTTGAAACGATTTTTAAATTAATAGTTTTTCTTTTCGATCGATAATGCGTTTTCTATAGTTGATTTTGTAAAACATGGAAGTTCGACTTTTGTTCCCCAATCGGTTTTAGCTTCCTGATCCAAGTTTCATTATTCACTCTTTTTAAATTAGTTACAAAATTTTTTGTATATCTAGTCTATTTTTATCATTATTTATTAGGCACAACTTGCTGGAACACTCCAATCTTCATAAAAGCATTATTTTTCACCAACAAACTGCAAATATAGAGACAATCGAAATATCTTATTTTATTACCATTGTGACACACATTTAGATATTTTCAGAAGGCGGAAATAGTATTTATGGAGTTTCAGTGAATGCTTTTTAAAACGAGATAAATGCTGATGACAACTATTAAATTTAAATTGGCAACTTGCTGTACAAAGATAAGGTTTGAATATAGTAATAGTATAATAAATTTTAAAGTCGGCATGTTTGAAAGCTAAAGAAATGATGGAAGGTTGGAATTATTTAATTTATTCTATCACTGTTATTATAATTAAATTAATTTCTCACACTTACATCAGTTGCCGTAATCAGTAATTAGAATTTATGAATTATACGAGTATTTGCATCTGCCCATCCGTCCATAATAGGGGATCTACAGTTTAATGTGGGATCCGAATCACAGGAAATTGAAATTTTGAGAGAAAAGGGTTTATAATAGCATTTTTACTAGATGGACAAAAAACGTTTACCAGGAAATATCTGCTTGAACCAATCGTGACACAGGTAAATGTACTTCCAGTCACCAAATCATTTTCAATTAGAGGACACAGATATGCTAATTAGTAATTACATTATACTATACTACTTGTTTTTCCAAAATTTAAACATTTTTAACGTTATCCCCCAAAATCAAATCGTTAAAATGTTATCTAACGAAAGGGGAAAATTGTTTCTAAATTTGTATATTTTAATCTTAAATAAATATTTATAATTTATCTCTTTGAGTATTAATAAATAAGGAAACTGATTTTAAATGAAATTGCTGGAAAAATGAACAAAAAAGGTGAAATCTAAAATTTAATTATAAATAACAGCTTATAAAACATGTCCTTTATTTTCCAAAAACGAACAGACGCCGTTCTATGGATAAATGACATGACGAAGGAGCTTCCTAGCAGATTATTATGTTGGATATGCAAATCAAATTAAATTGGGACACAAATTAAGTTAAACTACCGTTCAATCCAAGATTAGGGAAGACTTATCTCCAATACATGATTAAAAGGGTAATTGAGTTTAAATACGTCATACAGGGTACTTCAAACGTTGTTAAATTACATAGAGTCGATTCCACTACAAAATTAAAATAAATAATGTAAGTACTTCACGATTACAAGTTGAAGCAATCAAATGGAGCTGAGATATTGCTAATTAAAATGACTTGTTGGCATGTTAGTGTTCCTTTCCGTGTTTGTCCGTCTGTCTGTATAATTTAGCTAATTATAGCAGTTTATGCTAATCTCAATCCTTGAAAATTAACAGTATTATTTTCGTCGTTAGGGACTGAAATTCGACATTTGCAAAAAATGTCGATAATAAGCATACCTACCACTTGTTATATAAGGGGGGGGGAGTTAGAGAGACAGGAAGTAAGTCATAATTACTTATATGTTCAGTAACTCATGTTTTGAAAAACCAGCTTTAAAAAAATCAATTTTTTGCATTGAACATTTTGAAAACAAAAAACATTTGAGTTTTCCAAAACATTAATTACTGAACAATTAAAGTTATTATAACTAACTTCACTGTCATTCTAACCTCTCATTTATGATGAAATTATAATGTCTTCGTTACAAAGTTGACTTTTTTTGCTAAAAATATTATATTATTGTACTTATGACGTGTTATGCCTGTTTGACGTTTTTATCTCGCGTTCGATTTATCCAAGCGTTAGGAAATAAATAAATGTTTTGGTAGTCGTTTCCATTTTATTTTTTGGAGTTCCTTCGTTTACATCAGAAAAAAAGTTTTGTCTTATAATGGTACAAAAACGAATAGACATAGCCTTTAGAAGGATTTAAAACGAAACCATTATGAGTAATCCAAGTGATAGTCCTACCCTTGAACAAGCTTTTCATTCATATTCATCTGTGGGGAAAGTCTTTCTGCTACTTTATAACATTAGAATTCTTTTAATAATTTTATATTTCTTTCTCATTTTTTCATTAGATACGTTTATTCCATGGAGCGCTTCTGTTACTTTCTTTATCTAATTTAGTTACCGAAGTCTTCTACGTCGCTCTCATTTTGATGGAAACGCCTTAATGCGTAACATAAATCTATTATTTGAATGGAAGATGTAAATTCCATTGCTGACTCCTCGATTCATCAGTTAGAAATTCATCATAACGATAATTATAAGTTTCCTGCTTTCAAAGGTTTATAAAAAATCGAAAGGTTTTTGTGTACCTGCTTTGTTATTACGCAATGGGTAGAGCAATCTAGTATTTAACATTCCAGAATGTGTTGCCAATGTACACCTGTTGTCACGTGCCCTGCATACCCTATATTCTTGAGGAAGAAAGATGAACTCTGTTCGGATATTTTATTACTGCAGTAACTTTTCGCTTTTATTTAAAAACGAAAATTACGTCTTGAATTTTCATTACTTTTACATTATTTTTGTATTTTAGGATAGAAATTTTCGTTAAAAAACTTCTTTGAAGTTTTTATTAACTTATATCCTCATAAAATCACAAATACACGATTATTTAATTTATAAAACTTGTTTTCTTCTTTTAACAAATTTTTATTTTGTCTCGACTTGTTTAGCAAATCATAAAATTTATGGTAAAATAAATTGAGTAATTAATTTTGACCGATTTGGTCAATTAAAGTAAATAAGTGAAAATTATATTTTATCATTATCATTTCACCACTTGACTTAATTTTAGGACCTACTTGTGATGTTATTATGTAATAAAAGTAAGTAAATAGTAATTCCAGCTGATGGGGCCACGCATGTAAATATATTAAAGTAAATGCCCCAGGTGGACCTCCTTTAGGTTGCTGATTATCATTATGATAAAAATTTTATGTCATGTAATAACATTTTATGCATTATAAAAATAAATTAAGCTATTAGGGGATGGTAATTTAGTATTCAATATTACAGTGCAAAATCGACTGGCTTTTTTAAAATTTTATACTTGAAAAATAAAGAGAAAAATTTAAACTAATTGATTTTATGAGATTCGGGATTAAATATATAATATGTTTTTTTACCCTCGTTTAAAAGAAAAATAAGAAAATGTTGTTTCAGATTATGAATATTTAAAGTATTAAAAAATTAACATTTCGGACGCGTTTCGGAATAACAAACTTCTATCAATTCTCCTGCCGGTATATTGAAAATCCAGCCTTATTTATCAATGACTAAAAGAAAATGTAATCTTGACTTTCTTGTAATATAAGTATATAACCAAGATAAATATTACACATCATGTAAATGTTTATTTTAAAAGTGTGAATCAGAAATGCATTTATCACCTGAATTTATAAACAATATTTTCGGCGGGAAGTAACCGTTTTTGACCCTTTCCTCTTCCTTATCGTTTTTTCCACAAACATTCTCTTTTCGAATTGCTTTTTTTATGTTTGATTTATTTTCTATTTAGGTACATTGTTATCGGTCAATTGAAATACAATACGACTTCAGTGTACTGTAAAAAAGACAACAATGAATCATTTCGATTAGGTATCATTTTTAGCAATATTGATAATTTGAATCATGGTTTCGAAAGTGACTAAAAGAAAAGTTACATTTTTCACATTTGATATTTTTTGTTGTCTATTAATTCCGGTAGATAAAATCTTAAATTATTTAAATTTAATGTTAATTTTTTAGCAGATATTAATTTTTTGCTGTGGATAAACTGTGAAAATGTTAAAATAGCCATTCGAATACTATAAATTACTCTTTCTATTAATAAAATGCTCGATTTTTATCAATTTCATTAGTGGTGTTCACTTTGTCGCTGGTACATTTTATGTCTTTTCATAATACAGTTAAACATAAATAATTTTGTATTAAAATATGCAAATATATAGCCGAGACAGAGATAAATATAATTAAAAGCTGAATAATAATTTTCTAAATATTGATATAAATTTTAACTGTTCGTTATCTTAATTCCATTTTATTTGATCGTTTATTCATTTTAAACTAAATTGGTTTGTTTAAACGTTTTCCGGGTGGCGAACCTTTTCTTCTTGATTAATTTCTCTACAAACACGGTGGTAAATAAATACATACCTACTGATGGAATTTTATTTTCTAATTTCTACTGCCTTTCGGGACCATCATTTCACGCTGTTGGCCGTGAATTAATTTTCGACTAATCAGACTTGTAACAAATTAGAATGCATAAAATTCAATTAAAAGTTATCGAAATGAAATACCAAGCCTAATGCAATTATCAAAGTACAGTGCAATCACCTCTAGATATCCGAGTTACTTGTTCCAATAATATAGTCTGGCTAAATCATTTATTGTATTATAATCGATGATTCGCCGTCCCTTTCTTACTTGCGAAATTCCTTCGATTTTAATTGGACATTGAACGAGTAACTTTGTTGTGATATTTTTCTTAAAACTTCATCTATTTTCCAATATTAACATTTAAATTGGATTCCAACAATGAAATATTCATAATGAGTTTTCGGTGAGCGGTACAAAATTTTGCTCGGTTGTACTGAAACAAAAAGGAAAGAATTTTGTAGCAAAAGTCATTGATAGTTTGAACAATCAAAAAACTTGAAGAAGGCGAGAACGTAGAATATTTTATGAGCTATCATTTTATTTTAAAATAAAATGCAAATCTGAAGTTTTGCACTTGCGAATTTTATGGGTATTTTCAAGAATTTTATTTAAGCATTTTTATAACTCGCAATTTTGAATAAATATAAATTTATGTAGACATCAATTGGTTTAACCGTGTGTAAGAAGACGTAGAGACATAATCCCAGATGCGTTAGTCTAAGCAAGCGATTTACTGTTTGTTGCGGATTGTGGTTACAACGAATGTCGTTATAAATTGCGCAACTACTTGCATAGCCACTTAATCGATAAGCCTCGTGCCTTTATGGCTAGGAAGCCAACTTCCAGTTCTAACGTTGGGGGTGTTGAAGGAAAAGCGATTGCACTTACATGTATTCACTTTATAAACTTTTTTGACTCGTCTCTTCCATCCCTGTAAACTGTATAATACGCAGCAAGCAATAAATAGTTTAGTTTCGAGTTGTAGAATTGAGAAAACTTTTTTCTATTAATTTATTATCTAAATTAATATTTCAACCCTGAAATATGGGTTAATGCGGTTGACTATTTTTCTCAAACAGGCTTATAAAAAGATACTTTCGATTCAAGGCAAAGAGCTACACTAACTTTTTTTATCCAACTTCTTAAATTTCCTATGACTTTATTTAATATGTAGGATGTGGGTAAAATTCTGAAATCTAAAAACGTAGATACATAGCTTTCAATACTTGAAGAGACACTTTGAAATGACCAGAAACTGCATATTCATAAAACATGAGCCCATACCTCTTGATATTATGTATGCGAGCTCTAAATTTCATTTTGTACCATATTTCTTGGGGTTGTAATTTTTACAACATCAATTTGGCTGCATGTAGATTTCAAATACAAAAGCAATACCTTTTATCGACCTGCACTTTTATTACCCAAATGAGTTTTTAATATAAAAGTTTCCAATAAAATTTAATTTACTGCTTTTAATAAAAGCTCTCTATGATGTTGGATATTGAAAACGTGTTAATTTAGTAAATAAATTTTAATTTTTTTGTGAAAATAGCACCTTTGAGCAACATTATTTACTATATTGATTTAATTTCAAGTTTTGGCATTGTATAACTGCCAAATTGTCTTCCATTTAGTTACATCTTTTCCGAAATACATCTAGGTATAGTCCTTTCCAAGGAACTTGGGTGTTACGTCATCGCACTATTACGTGTCAAATGAATTTCAATAATTTTAGTTTGACAGACACCTATCAATTCTGTAAGACAGCGGTCCCAAAGCTAAAGTCGTTTTGACAAAAAATAAATTAATTAAATATAATTGTCCGGGTTGTGCGGCCTGAGGGCCGCACTGGATCTAGACTTTTTTTATTATAATTTCCTACTAGAAGTAGGAATCTTATACACCCTGGAAACTTTTGTGTTTTCATTACATAAAAGTATATGCTTAAAGCACAACCCTGCGTAGTCCTGTGTCTCAATAAAATACAATTTCCCTATTTGCAAGACCTGCTTTCGGGGTTGCTCAATTCAACCCCATTTTCAGTTGCCAGAAAGATTAGAAGATTAGGAAAAAATACAATAAAAAGTAAAATTGAATTAAATTTTATTCTAATTTTGGAATTCTAACAGGAGTAGACCTAGTTTTAATTTATATTTTACACCAGACCACTTTGAAAATGGGGTTGAAGATGGTTGATAGTCATCAACTGAAGATAGGGGTTAAATTAAGAAACCCCGGAACAGGTCTTGCAAGTAAAGAAAAAATTTTTGAAGTACAGACTCAAATACTTTGGTTTTTGTTTTATTTTATTACATTCATTCCAAAACTTGAGAAAATGATAGATGCAATTTGCGGTACTGATAACTAAGTACCTCTGGGACACTAAAAGTTAAATCGGAATATTTTTTTTGGTCGCAAGCAGTTCCACCTTACTAAATACAGTCTTCACCGTAAAAAGTTTTTTTAATTGTTTCTTTCCATATTCTCAATGCGGCCCTCCTTTTGATTCCCAAACTTCAGAAGTTTGGGAAACTTCTATCTATGGAGAAGGGAAGGTCCACTGCATACGTATCTTTATCCCAAGAAAGCAGCATTCGAAAATGATAAACAATTGTACTTCAAAAGAAGAAACAGCAACTGAAAATCGGTCTGTCTGTTAGTAACGCTAATGTTACGTACAACCGAAATTATTGAGCATACATACAATAAAATTGAGTCTTAATTTTATTTAACAAAAAAATAACAAACAACTTTTATAGTATTAATTTGAATATCGATTTTGGTCGTCGATTATAATACATTGTTTATTTATTTGCCATAATCTTACTGAAGGGAAGTCCTCGACTTTTAAATGATATTTAAATATTTAAAATACTTCTCAAAATTGTAATTTTAATAGAATTAATTATAATATTGATTGGTTTATTGCTATATTTGAGGACAAGTACAGATCCAAATCTGGGCTTGGATAGAGTGGGGGGGGGGGATTAATTTACAATAGTAGCATGTTATGACTAGAGATGAGATTTTTAGGTCGTTAAAATTCAAAAAAAGGTCCTAAAAAATGCTATTTTAGGTCGTATAAAGTCAAAAAAAGGTACCTAAAAAGGCACTAAAAAAGCTATTTTAGGTTGGTATTTCATAGTTTCGAAACCCACCAATTAGATATTAAAATTTTAATGGCCTTAATTTATTAACTAATTAATTTTTTTTAATAAAAATTTATTTTTTTTCAAATAAAAAATTAATAGAGAAAAATTAAATATAATAAAATATTTTTTATAAATATTTTTAGTAAAATTATAGTCAAGAATAACATTTTTTCAATAAATTCACTAGTAATTAAAGAAAATTGTCCAAAAAGCCCAAAAAAGGTCGTAAAAATTAAAAAAAATGCAGAAAAGGTAAAAAAAAAGGCTAAAACAAATATAGGGCTTATATGATGTAGTTTTTCATGAAACGAATTTTGGTACTAATAACATCTAAATAGGAGCTAAAATAAAAAAAAGGTAAAAACCTAAAAATTTCATCTCTAGTTATGACTTATGAGATGGTAAGCTGAAGATTAATAAAAATAAATGCACTGCACATGAGAATTTTGAAATTTTCAACAGATAGAAGTACTACTGAGGGGGGGGGTATTGCCTCTTTATCCTGTGGTGACAATTAGAACTCGACTTTCCTTTATCTGCGTTTTCGAAATCTAAAAAATTGTCTAGTAAAAGGTGGCTTTATGCAGTTATTAACAAAAGTAGAGGAATAAAGTTTGTAATTTAAATATTAAAATAAAATTTTAAATCCAAAATCAGATATAAAACACAAACATTAATCAAGTTAAATCCAGGAATATTCAAAATCAACATACAAAATAAACAATTAGGCTGGCTTTTGAAAGAAGACGCAGCTCCTAATATAACTTGCGTATCTTGATGACTTTACAAAATCCATACTTTTTACAATATTATTTGGAACAATTGAAAATAGATTTGCAACAAACGAAAAGGCATTTACAGCAAACGAAAACAGATTTAAAGCAAAAGTTGGAGGAAACAAATGGACTTTGCTTCAAATCTGTTTTTGTTTGCTCCAGCATTGTGATTTGAATAAGAATAAGCATCTATAAATATTTTTTTTAATTCAATAATATTCACAGCAATTGCAAATCAACTAACCACCAATTAAAATTTGTCAGAATCGGAATATCTGTATTTTATTGTGGTTTCTCGTCCCGATTGTGAGATTTTACCTCGTAAAATGAATTGCTAATAATTATTTTTATTCAATTGTTAATAATTAAATTAGACAGCTTATGTTCGACGTAAACTAACATTATGAATGTTACAAATCGATAATACACAAATGAGTGTGGTGCGGTTAGCTCGGTTGTAGAGCTCTTGACTACTGAGGTGGAAGTATATCATAATCGATTCCGAGTAACTATGTAGCAAAACTAAATAGGAAGTTAGTTGGACTGAGTTGAAGATTCTTTCCTGAAGGAAATTCTATTCCTTCTATTTTCTAGAAAAGTCATATTTTAGTATGAATTTACAATAGGTAATACAATCATACAAATTGACAGTAGAAAATTCTTAGAATGGTTTTTGTATGCCTTCTTGCCTTCAGGTGTCAATTGTCAATACTTATGTATTTCTTATGCTGACGGTCGTAGTCCAAAGTTTAGTAACACAAATTTAAATTACCGACTGAAATAAGTTGAATTCTTTTAATTTTTAAGTAGTATCAAAATTTCAGTATCCATTTGACCCAACCTGGTAAGCGTTTGAAAGTGTGAAAGCTTCAATTTTATTAGGAATAAATATGACTTTGTAATTTGTTCTATTCCAAATGAGTTTTCAATGGATTCTGAATGACTTGTGGCCGTAAAAATTATTAATCGATGGATGAAAAAGTCATTAATTCTAAGTCATAAAATATAATTCTCACGGTCGAATATGATAATGCAGAAACCGCTTCATCTTTACGACTTCACCTTTCTTGCTTGCCACAAGCATGCTTGACCTATTTAAGTAGTTTTTGTTAAACTGGAATTCATGACTTTTTTCATCAATACTAATTACACCAAAATATTATGTGATTTTGCTTGAAACCAATTGCACTTTATATTTAAGTTAGGACAGATAAATGAATTCCAAGTGGGAGAACCAGTTACCACCGATGCGATGGACTGTAAACATCAATTAATATTTGCCCACACACAGCCATCTTAGCGGCAAAACTCGACACGTTAACTGCATTTTATTAGTCGCGGGGGCACTGACTTTGCCACGGTCAACCAAGAATGGATACAATAAGAATTTAGTTAAAGTAATTGTTTTTTACCCCTCTCAAATTGAGCCAATTGTACCACATCTACTGTTTTATTTTTGTCTGTCAACTAAAAATTCGAGTTGTTCTTTCGAAGCCAAAAAAACTTGATTGAAATGTACTCCGGTACAAATTCTTTGCTGATGTATTTATGTCTAAAAGTATTTTTCAAAAGTTTATGCTCCGGGATAAGAGAATTATCTCGAGGAGGATAAAAGTTATTATAAGAGAAAAATTTTTAAATCGTTCTTTTCATTTTTCACTGATCGTTAATTTTAATTTTCAGATCACATAATGGAATTAACGAGTCAATCAGAAAACAAAACGTTGCTCGTATTATCACAAGTATATGGACGAATGTCGACATTATCGAGGGAACCTATAAGGACGCTATACGGGGATATTCGTCGATACATACACATAAATACATCTCGAGATGCTTTTTCAACAACCGATGTTGACATAAAAGCTTCGGTGCTTAGTTTTTTTACGGATTTATTTCCATTAGCGTATCATCAAATAGCGAAAACTTTTGTTAAGGATTTTTCCTACGAATACAAATCGTGTTTGAAAAAGACAATTAACGAAATATTACCTTTTGGTGATATTCCTCGACAGCTTTCTCAATCGTTATTGAAGAGCTTAGAGGCGACGCGACTTCTATTGCAAGCGTTCAGTATCGGGGTCGAAGTTCTTAATTCTACTGACACCCTTTTCGCGGAAGAAGGGGGTAAAGGTAACGTCGAGTGTCATCACGCTTTGATGAAGATGACATATTGCCCTAAGTGTCTCGGACTATCCGGAAATACAAAACCTTGCTCCGGTTATTGTTTGAACGTTTTAAGTGGTTGTTTGACCAAATACGTAGCCGAACTGGATGCGCCTTGGAATTCTTATGTGGAAGCTGTCGAAAAACTCGTTATGGGAATAAAACAGCACAACAACGAAGTTGGAGTAAATGTGGATTTAGTTATTCGAGCATTGGATAGTAGAATATCAGAAGCTATTATGCACGCCATGGAGAAGGAACACGAAATCGACGTTAGGGTGAGTTAACTCATGCTTTATGTTTATTGTTAATAGCATTTTTGCCGATATTGCAGCGATTATCGTAACCTACATAAAAATGTCAAGTTTTCTTCCTCGAAAATTTAATAAAATTTTTTTGTTTAACTTGCCACTGACTCGACTAAAACGACGAATAAACAATAATTATTACGATAGATAATTGCGCTTCTTTACTTACTCACTCATCAGCACTCGCCAAGTTGACTTTTAGCTTGTTTAATATTTCAGTTTCTATTTGTCGAGCAAACAATCTAAAGTTAAAGTTGGCTTATAATTATTTAATCCTTGTGCCGTTCCAGCTCAGCAAATCCTTCACATTTCCGTCAAGTCCACGAATTACTGCCTTCAAGTCGTAAAATACAAGTGCCAAAGGGTTAACTGGAGACCACAAGGAAATTTAGGGGCTTAACGTTATTGTTCATAAGATTGCATTTTCCATCCTAAATAAATGTTATAGAAAATTTGCGATCAATAAATTCACCCCACTTATCGAATATTTTTTCAGCTTAACTTTTTTGATCACCGGATATATGCCTTCATAAATCTATGATGCTAAACGAACCGTTCATAAATTGTTTAGTTGAAATTATGTGGTTTAATAATAATAGATTAATTTTATAAGGCAGTAATAAATTCACATGTTCAAAAATTTTGACACACTAGTTAAGTATTAGGAGTCCTTTCCGTTTGCAATAATTTTTGTCAAGGTTGGAACGCATTTGCCATATACGGGCAGAAACGGCTTTAATTATTGAAAATTCCGCAAATTCGCATTGCAAAATCACACATCAGCTTGCGTTTCCCTTTTTTTGTTAAAAATTATCAACACTTACGTTAATCGAGTTCTAACCGAAAATAAAATGTACAATTAATTTATTTTTGTGTGTTCCTGTCTTCCTATCTATTTTAGTCGTGTTTCACTCGGAAATATTTTAAATTGTTGCAAATAGTTTTATTAATGATGGTTTTATCTTATATAGTCAGTTTGGTAGTTCTTCTATCATTTTTTTTTTATTGGTAAGTTAATTAATATAACATTCAACAATTTAAAAGCGGTTTTGTATAAAATCATCAAGGTTAATAAAATTTAGCGCCGTTTAGGTGACTAACATAAGATCCACCGTCTCAAGTTTTTTTTTACTCTTGCATTCCATCGGCAATTTTTAAGTTGGAACCGAACAGTGAATATATGTATAGGTATTTCGTTTTATTTTTATCCTTTTGTACTTTTCTTTTTGGTTCTGCGGTTGTTGATTCACCAGATTTTATCCGATTAAGTTAGGGACGACTTGGAGTAAATTTATAACGTGGTCGAATTAGAATATTAAAGGATTTTGCTTGGTCATCCTTTTATTATAAATAACGATTCTTTTAATTGATAGGGATCGGTTTCTTTGTTCTTTTAAAATTGAAGATTTTGTACTGAGGCTCGAACTTAACACTGCCGCTAATTTACATTTGTTTAATTTATTATCTGTCTCTTACTTGTTGGTCCAACCGCGTGGGGTGATTCGGTTTTGGTAAATACCTATTAATAATTCCGTAATGAAATATTATCAGAATTACCTTGACTTTAAAAATACCTCTAAAGTTTGCAAAAGAATGAATGTGGTTAAGGAACTTGCAAAAATGTCGTTTACGTTACGTGCAACTTTTTAGGATGAACTTAAATTGATATTTAAGTGACCGTTTCAAAAACAATATAAAATTACGTAACTAAAAGAGATGCCCTATATAATTATTATTATCTAACGTGTGCGTAATGATGTATTTAGTTGTAATAATGAAGGCTTCGGAAGAATTTCATTGCAGTTATTGCTGAATTAAGTCTAATAGACTTCCATCAGTAACCTATTAATTTATAGATCGACTCTCGTGTACGTCACGGAAGAATGGGTTTAGAAAATTTTATTTTGTCGAGTATCGGTTTTAGAGAGGAAATTACAGAAATCGGAACCGTATTTTCCAATAAGTGAAAACGTTAGTGTATTTTCAGTTAAGTTTTTGGATGATTGCCTTATTCTTTGCTATACCTTAATTTAGACTCTCTTAGCTATAAAATATTTTTTATTGGAACTTGAGTGAGAATGCCAAGTGCATCGTTTGGCGAAGTGGGTTTCTTTATTTCGTTCGAGTGGAAAACTGTTGAAACCACATTTCACTCTATCTTAAAACATGATCATAATATTGTAGTTCCATTTAATCAACTAATTAAGATTTTATTTTTTATAACTTTTTTGAGACTATTATCATCATCAACGTTAATGCTCCAATTTTATCCAAATTCGTGCACATTTAGACTGATTTTATCTTCTGATGCTAAAACAATTGTACAATTTATTCGTTAATTGTAACGTATTTGGATATTATCATATCTTTAGTTTCCTTGCTTGCAGTATTTATCTGAAAAACGAGATTTTCTAATTTTCCATTTCTTTTGGAAAAATTTGGAGAAGTTCTTATTAATGCTTATTTATTTAAAATTATTATAATGAATGCTGTTGCATATTTTTATTGGAATTTTTTTTAAATTATGAATAACTCCCCTTATTTCAGCTTCTCTTAGCATAGGAAGAAATATAATTAGAGATTATTTGCATTCTTATTATGTTTTGCAATTGACTATTTTTTGTGTAAATTTCAACTCTAAAAATTTATTGGATGGGTATACTTTTTCTGAATTTGCGATAATTGATAATTGCAAAAAGCATTATATAAAATTATTGAGATGCGCATCCGGTTTTTATTATTCCAAGTTTAAGCTCAGCTGGCGCCGGCTGTAGTGCATATTTTATTCTATTACGAAGCCATTAATGTTTAATTTGTCAATATTGAATCGTCTTTTTACTGATGTCTAGAAGTTAATGGAAAAACTTGTATGACCATCTATGATGCTTCGAATGAACCAAACTATGTATGTAGTACTTTTGAATATATTATAATGAAGCTTATTGTTAAGCCGCATCAAAAAGTTACGAAAACTTTCTCATCCCAATCGCATAGCAGTATCGGTAATTAATTTTGTTTAATTACTGGACTTGGGGAAAGTTATAAGACTACCTATAAAGTATAGGAGGGGTTCGGGCGATCTTGAGCATGATAAGTATCCCCAAAATCTGAATTAGCTAATAATTCGAATAATGTTCGCTCTAATACCAGGACTTGTTGATATATCTATTGGCCATGATTTTGATTTAATAAATTCACTGACATGAACATGTTGGTCTTTGAGACCGGGGAGTTTGGGGGGTATGGAATACCCCTCAACCACAAGCAGAGTTCTTAATTAGCATCTCCAGAATTAGGGCTCTTAAATTTGAGCGTCTAGCTCTGCCTATGCCACAATCCACAAAGGCAAGAATTCTACGAGGTAAATTCCTTTGTGTATTGGCAAAGAAAACTGGGAGTGATAAAGAGCAGAGAGCAATATGTAGTGACAGGATCAAGGAATTAGCCTAAACATTTATAAACGACCGTGAAATCCACAGTACACAGTTAAAACAGGTGTATCGCAAATTGCTCTAATATGTGCCACTTGCCCCGCTGATCTACGAATGGAATGGTAGACAGGCCAGCTAAGGGATTACACCCCCGTCCAGTGCCAGAGCATGGGTCGCGCGGACGCGGCTCGTAGGTTCTTCCGTTGGCTCAGACGATCAGTGTACAACTAACTAAGGAAAAAAAAACCTTTCGGGCGCCATGCGCCAGTCCTCCAAATAAAATACGGAAGTAAATAAGAGTTGATTTTATTTAAAGAACAAAGTATAGATAAAGATGGGGTTGACAATATCTGATTCCAAAACTCCAATAGGAGACACAAAACACATAACAAAGCAAGTGAAATCCAAGATACCCTGAAGGGATACCCTGGGACAATCAAATCAAAAAAATAAAATACAGATGAGTTGCCATATGAAGACAACTCACAAAAATAATCCGCGCATCCAGGAGATTGCCCAACGCAGACATAAAACGTTGGTAAAATTGACTGCAAATAACACATTCGCAAGAGATATCATCAAGTAAAATTAAATACAGCAATTGCTTTCTAACTTACCCTTCCACCTCAATCCGTCCGATTCAACATCTCAATTCTTTTGGAACCTCTGGAATATTAATGGTTCATCGTTTAAACTGAGTTTTAGGTGTAAAGCTAAAAATAACAAAAACTGCACAATTAAACAAAAATCAATTCACCTGCGAACGGTATAGCATCTTAATGACGATGTAAATAATTAAGACAAGCAAATCTCTTAAATGCGCTTCCAAAAAAAAACTAATTAATGGTTTTCCAGCCATCCTACGTCGTTGGTGCTGTCCTAACCACTAGAGATGGAATAGTGGTATAGGCTCACGCTACCGCTGCGACAAGAATCCCACAATGTTGGAATGGAGCTCGCACGTCTTCCCAAAAAGTATGGATAAATCGTCAAAGGAGACGGCCAAAGTGACAAACTTATCACACCACTTCTTAATCAAGGACGCAAAACTGCGGTGAAGCTGGGGATAATTGAATGTTGATCAGTCCTGCCCTCTCCATTGATCTCATACGGGAATGGTGAACCCAAAAACGAAATTCCAACATCGTTAAAAATGGCTGCCACAGATGGTTCGACACAGGAATCAAGGTTATCACAGGTGGAAACAAGATAACCAAACTGCTGGCCCATATCCATACAAATAACCATATGGTTGGTGGATAAAAACAGCCAGATGGACAATCAGCTACCGATGCACACCTGTACACCCGCTCAGAAAACCATAATTAAGATTGGAAACCAAAAAATGAACGTCACATAAAATTGAGGTGGTAGTACGAAAAAAAAAAGCTAAAATTTATCAAAAGTCAAACTTCCGCTCAAGATAGAAAATAATGCAATCTTACCCACAAATGTAGCACAGAAGGTAAAATAAAAAAAGATCACTTCAATAAACTAACAATTTGTGGCTTTTAAAACATAAAATTGCACAAACGTAAAATGAAACTTGCACTTTTCATAAAGATAAGCGAAGAATGAAATTTTGATAAATTTTCGAAATTCAAAACGCGTGCGCGTGTTTGAAACGCACACAGGGTGATGCATAGATTTCCGCCAAAATATAAATAATAGCATTTGAAATGCTACACAGGATACTATGGGCAAGCCTAGTTATAACAGTTTGTAACCAACCTCCGTTTCACCTGGTTTCATAGTGGCTGGTATGATCATCAGCTCATGTCCGCAAGGACGGTTAGAACCATTTCATCAGATGTTTCATTAACCCTCGTTGTCTTGATGTCCTGTAACTCAACAAAGCATCAAATTATTAAGATGGCTGATGATCTTCAGTTCAGGTCCGCAGAGAATGCTAGAACCGTTTCTACCCAGTTTATAAGATTTTTCTTTGCCCACATTACCTTGATATCCTTTAATATTTCCATTGGTGTCTGCAGAGCCGTAATGAGGGTAAAAAGTGCCTGTGGCAAGCGGTTTAATTTGCCTGACCGATTTCAATTTGCTTGAAACGACCTGAATTTGATCCTTTAAAAGACGTTGCTTACTTGCAGCTCCGGGTATTCCATACTCCCGGTTTTCCAATTCTTTACTTTTGAAAGTACCTTCTAAATTAAGGGAAGATTTTGTCAGCAACATAATACTAAATTTTAACTAATTTTTTAAGTGTTTTTTTAATTTCCTCTGGTGGCTAAGTAATAGCTATATCCGCTAGACTCCCTAAACTGTGAAGAAACGGGTTTGAAACCGGGTGGTCTGGGGGCTACCCCCCAGTAGTACAGCAGCATCTAAATGACTTCAGACCCCCCCCCCCCGTTGCAGATTGTTTACTTTTAAAAGTACCCCCCAGGTCAAGAAAAGAATTTCTTCAAGAATATGAACTACATAATATTTAATTTTATCTCAGTTTTTAGGTGTGTTTTCTATTTTCTGTGATAGGTAAGACCCCTAGCTAATTTTGCACTTCAAATCTGCGCACCTGTTGCATGCGCCACCTTTACTATGCCCTAGTTACGGCGCTGAATCTCTGTAGTGTACATAATACCATCACCAGGCTTCCAGGTGGCCAACCAAAGGCACAATTATCTCCACTCACTTATCTGATATCTAATAAGATCATCAGCAGATTTACGTAGTATACCATCTAGAGAGCATCAGATCTAAAAGTCTTGCCCAAATTTCAGCTCAGTAGGAAGGATGTCTTGAACATGGTATACATTGAAATGTGCCGAAATACTATAATTGGTAACCAGACTCTCGTTGATGTAAAATTTTGCGCAGAATTACACGTCTTTCTGCCTCCATGCATTCGACGCTCTTATTTAAACGCGAAACTGTTCCATTTAATATATTTCATAGCATTAAAGATTTCTCTGTCACCTCGTGATTAACCCGTAAGATTGAACTGCATGCCATCAGCACTGACTTAAGGGGCCATCCATAAATTACGTCACACAAATTTTACGATTTTTAACCCCCCCTCCCCCCTTGTCACACGTTGTCACATTTTTGAACACTCCCCCCCATGGTGTGACGTCACATATAAACCGAGTTTAGTAATATTTTCAAGTTTTTTGTTCACATATAAATTTCGCATTTTAATATTTTAAATTTTAACGTGTGATGTCACAAAATTTTTGGCCCCCCTCCCCCCATGTCACACGATGTCACATTTCGTTGACCCCCCCCCTAAACGTGTGACGTAATTTATGGATGGCCCCTAACTTCAAATTTTATGTGGTATCATAACCACGGCACAATTAAGTTTTGGGGGGGATTCCATTATGATATGGGGATGTATTGGTGGAGATCCAATCAGAAATGAGGAAAGAGCAGTATCAGGATATTTTTGACAAGGTGGGTAAACTGGGCAGAAGAAACAGAATATTTTCTCTAACTTCTATTGAACATTCTGGAGCACGAATGATGCTGTTTCACTTCTTAAGTCCATGAGAATTTTTATAACCGTCCAATCACTCTAGGGAGGGCAATGCTCGATTTATTATTTATATTTTTAATGATAGTGAAAATTAGATATCGGTCAAATAAAATGTTAAGCATTATAACTTCTATATTGCTGTGTTCATATCTGGTCAGCATTCAATAAACATAAGAGCTTTTTACCCGACTGCCAAAAAAAAAAGAGGGTTATGTTTTTCGAGTGTATGTATGTATGTATGTATGTATGTATGTATGTCTATTTCTTTGGCACGCTCTACAGGCTAAACGGTTTGACGGATTTTAACATATGAGGTGTCATTAGAATCGTATTCATTGTGGGAGTGACATAGGCTATAATATTTAATTAAAGCGTCCGCGAAAAAAAAATATCAGCACATTATCTATTGAGCTTGAATTATGTATACAGGGCGAAGCATCAAACGTCTAAAACACATACATGGAGAATTCTGATAGGATGAAGTTTCATTAGTTTAAGGCGAGGGTACACCTTGCCGGCAAAAATAAGAAGTCCAACTTTGTGAATTTGTTCTGAGAAAATGAATGTATTTAGATCAATTTGGGTTTCGGCACATTATTGTACAAGTCTTGAAGAACATTGAACAAATTTACAAGTCAAAATATTACAAAATGGCCGCGTGGCAGCTGAACTCCAAAATGCACCTCTTAAAATGCGGTGGAAGATATCCCAATGGTCTCGATCCAGATTTTTAAATTTTTGTCTCAAAAATTTTTTATGACCGTTTAAGTGACGATGTTGACTTTTTGACTTTGAACCTTAATACCTCAAAAAAAAATTAAAATATAAAAAATCTGGATCGAGGCGGACTGGATAAACATACATTAAACTAAATTCTTTTATTTCCGATGTTGTAGGTCTAACGACACCATTGGGATATCTTCCACCGCATTTTAAGAGGTGCTTTTTGGAGTTCAGCTGCCACGCGGCAATTTTGTAATATTTTGACTTGAACAAATTGTTAAATGTTCTTCAAGACTTGTACAATAATGTTTCGAAACCCAAATTGATCTAACTACATTCATTTTCTCAGAAATTATTCACCCCCCCCCCCCGCCTTAAATACAGAAGCTGTATTTGAAACAAATATGACTAAAAATTTAAATAGAAATTGAAATAAAAAATTTAAAAAAAACCTTTTACCTAAAATGAAAAATGTGAACTAAAAAGCTTGAAATAAATAAATTATTAAAAATAAACAAAAAACCCGACTGCGTTAAAAAACATCAACTGAAAAGCAATAAACTAAATTTAAAATAAACTAAATTATTAAAAACATAAACAAAACTAAAGAGCGAAAAACAAGCTCTGCAGGGTGTGTTCCACTTCAAGCCCACGACGACCACGGTCGATCGCCAGTCCAATCAAATAACCGCGTTCGATCTTTAGTCCAATCAAAGATCCATGGGACCACGCCGCGGTCGTCGTGGGCTGTAAGTGGAAGGCACCCATAATCTATACAAATTTGTAAAATCAAAAGGTATTGCAGGCGGGGACAAGCTAATAGTCCAAGCTGGTGATCTTTAAGTGAAGTGTTTTGTAATTCTTTGCTTGTCCCCGCCTGCAATACCTTTTGATCTTACAAATTTGTATAGATTATGGGTGCCTTCCACTTACAGCCCACGACGACCGCGGCGTGGTCCCATGGATCTTTGATTGGACTAAAGATCGAACGCGGTTATTTGATTGGACTGGCGATCGACCGTGGTCGTCGTGGGCTTGAAGTGGAACACACCCTGCAGAGCTTGTTTTTCGCTCTTTAGTTTTGTTTATGTTTTTAATAATTTAGTTTATTTTAAATTTAGTTTATTGCTTTTCAGTTGATGTTTTTTAACGCAGTCGGGTTTTTTGTTTATTTTTAATATTAATATTTTTATTTTATTGTTCTCATTTTATAGTTTTACTATTGTGCTTTTAAGATTTGTTAAATTATTGATATTTGTTATATTTTCACTTTACTATCCTGCAATTTCTTGCTACATAAATCTATAGTATTTTTCAATCACTTGACATGCATCAGGTGCATAATCTTCCAAGAAATTAGAATATCATCAAGGGGAAAAAGAAGTAATTCAATGTAACGGTTCACTCGAAAGAGATTTATAGTGGAAAATCATTAAAGTACGCCAGTCTAGGTAATTGTAACTTTAATCAATTTTTTGCTAAAGGCCGGTTTATCAAACAAGATTAATTAGAAGTTATCTTCATAGGTTAAAATGTGATTGACGTATTGGTTTATATCTGTTAATTAAGAGTAACTCGATAATCCAGGCCTTTCAGGATAAATAATTCGGTTGTAGCAGTACCCAAGCTAGCTGATAACTTTTTATTATACATCGCAATGATTTATTGTTATTATTATTGCTTTTTCTTACCTGTGCAGTATAAATGAAGTTATTTAGGTAGGTCTTTATTTTGCAAAACCAGACTGACTTGATACATTCTTCGTACTTGCTTAATTACATCTTACATAATAATCGTGTCTTTTTGCACCAAACAAGACAGTTGTAATATGACTTTAATTACGGTTATCACGTTTATTTTACGTTGAGTTTATGCTTAAATAAACTAATTATCTCAGTGATTAACCGATGTAATCATGTGAATAATGTGCGGATTTACTTTTACAATTGGCTTATCAATTTGCAACGCTTGTCAATTCAATCCCAAATTTGTCTCTATTAAAATAGCAATTAAGATTTTTTTACTTTTCTGCGGGAAGCTCATTTATTGTGGTTTTTAGACGAAAGGAACAAAATTAATTGAGTAATTAAGTGGTTTACTTTTTACATAATACAACTTTAGAGACTGTTAAACGATTATATATTATGTTCTCACTTACACCTTTCAATATCCTAGCAACTTGGTTTTTTTTGCTTCCTACACCTATAATCGTATACCACCCAATCAACCACCAGAAAAACACCTCTGCCAGTCGTTTCTTAACAAAATTGCAGGGTTAACAGTAGAAAAAATAAATCGTAAAAACACCTCTAAACATATTAAGGTTTCAACCTTACTGTAAAATTATCTTGATACATTCAGTCACTATTAGCGGTGTAGTAAAGAAAACCCCCGTAGTAAAAAGGTCTTTTCGGCTGAATGAATGAACTAAAAGCTGACAACAATCTCGGTAAGCTTTTCAAAAATAATCGTTCAAACTTTTGTACCTATATGGTTTAAATTGTTACCTAGAAATGTTCTAAATAATTATTTTAAAAGTGCTCATTTCCCAATGTACTTGATCAAAAAACAATGATAAGAGGGCGCGACGATTAAGGTGTTTATTTATTTGAATTTAATCTTTCAATTAGCTTTATCAATTAAAAAATGTCACAGAGCAGTTACAGTTGGAACAACACGCTCAATTTGTTATTATTTTGAACCTTTTAATTTAGAAGTTAATTGACAATTGATTTGGTTAAATAATCTCATTTAAATTCTTTAACTCGGTTAAGTAAATATTTTTTTTAAATAAGTTTGTAGCTATCATCTCATTTTAACAGGAGGACTATAAATCATTTTTAAGGGAAGATGAAATGCATAAGCGGCTTATTTTTAGCATAAAACAGTATTAAGAATTTTACCCATGCTGTGGCCCAATAACTGCGCATTTTCCCAAATTTTCTTCCGTTTGATCGACGTTTAATTAAGTTAATTAATGTTAAATTCCAGATTTTTAAATCACTTCAGAGTTTTACGTCGCAAAATACGAGGATTGCAAAATATTAAAAGCGTTTTCTAATCTTGCTTGCTTTGTTAGTGCTGCAGTAAACCTCAATTTTTATTGCCCTCCTGAGAAATTTTGTAAGGTAATTGCAGTAGTTTCAGTATGACAGAAATATCGAAAAGTTCATGTTGGCAATATCATTTTGTAACTTCGCTGACGCTTGGGATTATATTTAAGACCTGTTTTCATCAAGTTAATTTAGAAAAATTGGCAATTATTTGATAAGTTATTCCCATTCATTTTTTTAGATAGCTTTCAAAATACGGTATGTTCCACTATCTGGTGGACTTCCTCGTAACTAATAAACTACTCGAACAATTATTATCGATCGATCGGTTTATGCACACATCGCGTTATGTACTACTGCTGAACTTAACCGTGGTTTAACCAATCAGAATCGTGGAAGCCTTTCTGCTGAGGAAAAGCCTTTAAATCTTTTAAGTCGCTTGCCGAGATCTACAATGGAACAATAAAAAATTGTTCTTTGCAATTCCCGATGCCATTGAAAGCAGATTAAACAATTATCGCGTAATTATGTACTACTTGAAAAAGTTCATTAACTGGTGTCAATAAAAACACCTAGAAGGTAAAGCTCGAAGCTTTTATTTAATTAGGTTATCTTAATTTGAAGTGTAAAGTAAATTTGCTGAACGATTACCGTTAATAATCGAAAGAGTAAAAGTAAAAATTGCAAGTTTATCGTTCGTTAAATTATTTAATTAAACACAATTAAGTTAATTATAAATTTAGTCAAACATAAACAATTTACGATAAAACTAAGTGGTTTAAGAGCTAGGAAGTATTTTATATTTTGATGATTAATTTTTGTTAGGAAACCAACACTGACATGTAAATAAGTACTTTGATATTAATGAGGCACTATAAGTTTACGTATTTAAATTAGAGTGTCACATTACATCAATTAGTACATAATATATTTATTCTACCTGTAATTTATTGCAACAATTTAATAATTAATAATTGGGCAGTTTCATTTAACCATAAAATATGTATCAGATTTCATCTTAATTATGTTTGCATTTTTCATTGTTTTATTTTCGAATTACGAGGGTGGTTGAGCTATAATTAAAAAATTTTAATTGGACTATGATAATTATGCAGTAAAATACTTTTCGTTTACAGTTAGTTACAGGAGAGCTTAGAGCAACGTCAAGATGATTGTAAAAATATGGGAAAACGGCAGTAGTGTTAAATAAATAAGGCAGTGATTCAACTTTGTATGCAATAATAGTAAAAGTTTTATCTTTTCTACCTGACGTTAAGGATCATAGAAATGTAAAATACCTGATGGCGCCTGCAGCAGCACAAAGGGTCATAAAACATCTCAAAATAAGACTGAAATTGTGAACCTTCTTTGAGGTGTTCCGCGGTTACCTTCCTAATTCATAACCAACGGAAAATATTCCGACCTCTTCGCACAATAGCCGTTTCACAAATCATTTTATCAGATCTTATACGGAAACGAAATTTCACAAGTTGTCACTTGGGGGGTTACAAAACTACAATGGGGATGTTACTTTTCTAGTAAGTACTGACTATTACATTAAGAATTTATGGTACCGTTTAAAAGTTTCTCAAAATATGGGCCAATAAATTATTGTTTTAAAAAGACGGTATACAATCTTTTTTATTTTTTCAATTTTAACTTAAGATGTTGTAAAAGTTGGAGTGTAATGGTGAAAATTAAAACTTTCAAGTTTTCCTTGAATGACTCGACATGCAAATTCTAACAGTCCAGTTTTAAAGTTTACTTAGAATACAAGATAAAAGTTGTCTTAACTTTTATAAAAGTTTTTAACTTTTAATTATAAAGCAACATATGTTTCATTCAGTCATAATTTTTTACAGCCCCCATTTAATTGTTTGCATAAAATGAAGCATTCTGTGCTATTTAGGTTGTGTTCGTTCTAGTGCTTCAATTGCTTTGAGGTGCTGAATGTGTGAATAGCTTGAGGAAGCTATTCATCGACTGTAAAAGCTTTGGCTCCGTCCAATTCTGAACTAAAATTTATTTATTTGTTTGTTTACATGGACTTCTTTGAGTTCTTATTAAACCAACTTCATCACATGTTAGAGAGCTGAAATTTGATACAATACTCTCATCAGTGCGACATTGAATAAATTCAAATTGTCGAAAAGGACATAAAAACTTAAAAAAAGTTATATCAAATGCATATTCTGGTTTAGGCATGGAGATGCCGAAATTTTAAGCATTCAAAGTTGCAAATTTAGACTTTTTGTTGTTAAATTCAATATCTTCAAATTTGGATGTCTTCTGCGCCTAAAGTATTAAAAAGAATATTTTATCACGATAATGGTCTATATTGTATTATAATTTCCCTTCATTTTCAAATTAAAATATAAATTAATAGCATTTATAAATGCTATATCAATAATTTAAATTTT
Organism: Rhagonycha lutea; assembly: GCA_958510855.1. NCBI lineage: Eukaryota > Metazoa > Arthropoda > Insecta > Coleoptera > Cantharidae > Rhagonycha > Rhagonycha lutea. The sequence continues at coordinate 87,817,002 of OY294036.1, forward strand.
GCTAGCTTCAGCCGGTGAAATATTTGCATGAGACTCTTATTTTTCCTGAAATGTAAAGTGAACCTATCGCAAAATAAAAGATAGCTCTTCATACGAAACAAATTGACTTTATTATCTTCACAATAAAATTTTCTACTAATAATAATGATTTTGCTTCTAGAAATCCAAGTAAATCGCAATTACTGTATTACCTCAACGAATCACAAATTATGTAATATTTACAGAGATCAATTGAAGGGTACAGTGCAATAACGATGAGGGTCACATTTTTAAAAAGTCGAGTAAAACGAGATTTAAAGTTTCACAACGCGTAAGGTTACATTGCGCTGCCTATTTTCAACCGCAGTTTTTAGTGGAATTTCATTGTTTGTTTCCTGTGACGATTGGTATGTTCATAGCTTATGTTACAAGCTAAGAGATGCTGATAAAATATTGATTTCGAAAAAAATGGACCCTCATCGTTATTGCACTGTACCCTTCAATTATTACAGATCTCCCTTGAATTTTTGCCGCATGGTTAATTAACACCCTGTATAATATAATTTTTTTTGTATTTGTTATGGCATTTGGGTGCTTAAGCATTTATTATATTTCCTTTTTTAAAATGCTTGCAGGAACACTAAATAAAATTTTTTACCCAAAAATCTTAGAAGTTTTTGATCGCTTAACTTATCTGTCGAGGCAGTGTTGAAAGACACTGCGATATGGTGCTAAAATTGTAAATTAATATGAATTTAAACTTCAACTTTGTTTGGCTTCTGAAGCGTTTTACACTTTCCACATCGTGGAATGTTTTGAAATATTTCACTGCAAATTAATATTTCTAGTTTTTGTTACAAGAACTAATAACATTTTCTTTGTTAAAATTGTAGCAATATGATTATTAAAATGACAAACACAAAAGAATTGTAATAATAATTATTATTATTCTAAAATGTAAAGGGTTTTCCAACATGAGATAGTTTTTACGGTATTTTACAGTAGCGTGGCTAGGGAGCTTAGCGAACTCCGGAAAATTTTGCCTTCACCTGAGAAAATGGAAAAAATCATTTAAAAATATTATGTTAAAATTAAATAGGTATCTGTAGGTTATGTTATTTTCCTCAAAAAATTTCTTGCAGAAACCGAGTGGTATCAGGAATATGGAATACCCCTTAGCTCTCCAAATCTGAGCTGATGCAATACCCATCAGCAATCATTCCATCGATGCAATCGTTAGAAAATCCTTAAACGGTTAAGTAGTCCTTTAATTGGTTGATCTTCAGGTCCTGGTGGACACATCCCTTAGGGCTTAGGTGTTTCTTTTCTTAAATAGTCATAAGTTCTCCTAGAAAAACTTGTACAATGCCATAAAGTCAGTTTCCCAGAAAGCCAGGATGTAGCCGCCCTTAACCACTTTCGTCACTTTTTGAGTTATGTCATGAATTTGGGCCAATTTGTGGTCTTTTCGGCTGGTCGTGGTACCTGGTTGTTTGGTTTGGGTGAATATGGAGGAAGGGTACTTGGATTGGTGTTTTCGGACGGTTTAGAACCTGAAATAATAGACCAAATATTATATACTCTTGCAAACCGAACATAAAATTTGCACACGTCAATGTTACAAAGCATTTCAAGCACCATGCCGAACGCTCCCTGGTGGTATCATATTTCACAGCAGCGCAAACGCGTCGATTTTCATCAACTAAACCATTAATTATGGTTATGGCTGCTTTACACTAGGGGCAAATAAAACATTAAAATGCGTTTATTTTTAAACAAAAAGAAAAACATCAAAACCACACGAAAAGTGAGAGAAAGATAAAATATAATATCAAAATAAGTTGATAAGTTAATATCACCTTCACTTTTTTCTTATTTTTCTCATCGTTCGCTGTGCTGGAAGCTGGAATGAATAAAATTAAGGCTCAAAGCTGAAACATTTTTTGTCGTATCCTTTCATATAATCCAGATACGATACATTTTTTGCCTCTTCAGAATAAACAATAAAGTGACCACAATTTTTGCAAGATACATTTTTATAACACAGTTTACCAAGTTTAGAAGCGTTTTCCACATTTATTTTAATTATCTACACCTTTGATTATAATTTCTAGGAAGGTATTCATTCTTTCTCTTGTTTGCATTATTACCTATAACAACGTAGAATTTTATCCTGGAAAGGCCACGGTTATATTACGAACGGGGGTACAATTATATTTTTAATTTGCACCTTCGTCCATCTATTTTAATTTAAAATTAATATGCAAGGAAGCGAATAAGCAGAAGAAAAGATAACCTAATAGAAATTAATTCATATAACGAGGTAACTAATAAACAAAAACAAATTTTGCATTTTTGAAGCTGCGAAGAAACCACAACGGTTTTGTCAGAAATTGTAAATATTTTAAAAATTTTTCCAATAAATTCATTCAATCAGTTTGCGAAAAATATTTCCTTTTTTAAAGACATATAAGAAAGTTGTGGTGCAATAAATTTCCGATATATTAAATTCTTTTCTACCTTGTAGAAATGAAAAACTTGATTTACTTGCCATTTTATATTAAAAGTAGCTTGGATTATTCTACGGATTTTTTTTCTGTTTAAATTATTGTGTTGTAGTGGTCTGGTCATTTTCGACATGTAATTTCGAAAGATTTAATCGATTTTTGGCGTTTTAAAACTTGTTAGATCCTGTTTTTTCCTGTCTGACTGGCGTCTATGCTCAACATAATCCTCCTACATTCTTGCATATCCTTAACTCCGTGTTTCTCTTGACACAATAAAGCAAAAAACCTGTCCCTAACAAGAAGTACACACTTGCACCGAGTTCTATAACAAGAATCGGAATGCAGAGAATTTCGATTGAACTTGGTCTCCGATTTTATTATTGAATTATAATCAAATGGAAATACGATTCTTTATATGCTGTTTGTCGAGTGAAACGAATTTGACCCCACTTTTAGCAAATATTTTACAAGATTGAATTTTATTATTAAAAAGTTATCAAATTCGTTTGCAGAAATTTTATGGCAGAAATATATCCATTTTTGTTTTCTATAATCGTGTGAACTTTTTTCGATACAAGTCAATTTCAAAGATGAAATTATAGGGTTTCTGTTTTTAAGAGTTTGGTATAATAAATGTAATTTAAATAAAGACTACTTTTAACATGTGAAATTCACTTTAACGTGAAACGAATGTAATATTTCCATAATATTCAGGACATGCATTACAAGAACAACAAAAGCAATGCACTGTATGTATTATTATTCTCTTTAGAATAGTGTAAGAATATGTAAAACAGAGAAACGTAAAGCTGATAAATTACATACCATGTACGCGGAAACAATAAGATTCTCTCACAAGTCCACTGCTTGACCGCAATTAAAACATTAATTTATTTTAATTTAATATTGTATATCGAGTCCAAAATAATCGCAATTGAAATAACAAATTCTGACATAATAATAGAAAATAGATTGTACGAATAAAAATTATATTATTAAAAAGTGAGAAGTTGTAAGCAACATTGATGAAAACAATTTGTGCTAAAAGGTACTTGATTGTACCGTTAATATTTTAACTTTTAAGTCGGTTTAAGAATAATGAAAACATTGTAGGAGTAATCTTATTGTTAGCCAAAAGGACTGGTTTTGTGTTACTTGCTAAAAGTATCTTTTAAAATATGACATAACTGTTTTTAGATGTGCAAAGAAATTAAGAAAAATTATAAGTCACTTACATTTGCGACATTTAGTAAAAAGTTCGTTTTGTGTGCTGGCAAAATAACTTAAGGAATGAAGGAAATTAGTTTTTTGCTTTTGAAAAGCAGCATATAAAGCTGCATGTTGTTGAGAAAATGTTGTAGGAGTAATTTCGACGAAAGATTAAGGAAGCTGTTTTACATAAATCAAATTTTTTTACTTATACATGAAATTCGCCTAGAGTTTGTAATGGATTTTTAATTGATACGTACCTAATTTTGGTTTCAAGATTCTATAATCAAATTTGAGCTTCTGGCATAGAGAGCCAGACGATTTTGATTGTTTCTAAATTTTACAAGGTCTAACGCACACTTCTCATTATGACTTCATTAAAACGTTGTTCATAATAAAAGTAACAGTTAAGGATTATCACGAATTCTTGACATTTTGCACTTAACTGGAAGTTAAATTAGTCTGCGGTACGTGTGTGCTCCCAAGTTAAAAGCTCAACTTACGTACAAATTTCCTTATTTAGTGTAACGTTATAAAAACGTTTATTTTCCGAAAGGCATTTTAATAGCTCATTATATGTTAAATTCCAGTTTGAGATAACAATTGTAAAATATTTAAACAGCGGGCGTCTTTTTATTACATCAAGTAGATAGATACGACTTGTGGTGCTTAATGTAATTTGTTTGACGACTCGAAAACAGGTGAACGAAAATTAAACTAAAAATAATTTTCAAAAGTTAATATATTTCTTTTGTTTATTTTTAACTGTTACATTTATACGAATTGGTTAATTAGAAGAAATTTATATGTATTTAAGAGTTAGTAAAATATGATACTGTAATTGCTTGGGCTGTATTTGTTTATTTTATGTAATAAATATTTACACAACCAGACACATAATGGAATGGAAAATTATATGGTGATTTATTTGTTAGTCTTAATTATTGCATAATGCATATAATAGTGCAATAATATTTAACTAAAAATTATAGTTATTTGCGAAAGAAGCTGCTACTTGGTTAGGTAATTTCAGGTTGTGGTTAAATTGACTCATCAAATTGTTTCAAAAATAAATATGTTTTCGTATAATAATTTCTTGTAATACAATTTATTTACTTTTCTACAAGGTCTTTCGCGTATCGAGTAAATTAGAACGATCATTATCGCATTATGGCAACCATAGAAAGGAATTGTATTCATTTTTAGCTACCAAAGCTACTTGTAACTGTATCGCATACGCACTACATTTTTTAAAATGTAATTAAGGGTTGCTTTTATAGTCAATATAAAGGAATGTTTCTTAGGCTTCACTATAAAGAACTAATGTGGGGTGGGTGATGGACTCCCATCCATCAACCTGGAAACTCAAGTTCTTGATGCATATTTTGAAAAAAATGTGTTTCCATTTTAATGTATTTTTGAGTTATTATAATTTAATCGAAAACATAATATTATTTACTAGAACTATAACTTGAGAGAATTCTAATTGTTTGAATTAGTTTAACATCGACTGTCACGAAACTTGGATTATATCTGCTGAACTTTAAGACCTTGTTACACAATTTTTTATGTATATCGTTATTTCTATTCATTTCCACTATACTAAAGTCATTACCCTTACAATAACGATTTCACCCTGTCTATTTCACAAGAGATTTGGTCTTTTTTGGTAATCTTGAAAAGCACTTGTCGGAAATGCTCACAGTAAAAATAGGGGAAATTTTTGTAGATTTGTAGTTTTTAAATACAAATATCTTCTATGAACATTCATATAGGATCTTTTTCATTATTTTTCCATATTATATTCATCGGAGAGTCTGAGACAGTTTTCAATGAAAACATCTTAATAAGAATCCCTGATGAGAATGTAGAAAATATAACTTTAATCTATATTCCGCCTCAAGTCCATAGTACTTGAAATCAGTTCCAGTTTGACTGTAATATTTTGATCTCAAATAGTTTTTTAACTGTCTTCGGGGTTTTATTATTTTTCTTATAAATATCAGATTTTATCAATTTTTTTAAGAAATTTTTTTTAAGAAGAAGCTAGCAGCGAATTGCAATGTTTAAGGTTGGCATTACAAAACTGAAAGATGGTTGCCAGTTTATAGTACATTTCAAATCGGTTTTTATATGCGTCTTTTCGATTCGAACTTGGAGATTTAGTAGGATCAAGCAATTTTTGTCTTCGTTCCGTGCGCCCAGTTTATCGATTAGCTTGAGATTTATCGCAGTGTAAACTGTCATTCTGAACGCAAAGCCTAAAATAACGATATTAAAATGAGTCGCAATTCGAAGAGAGTCTCTCTCCAGTTTGTGTTGCCACGATGTTGGTATAGACCAGACCTTCATGATAATTGTCGAAAGGTGGGAAGCAGGTTTTACAATGAAATGTAATCTGGGGGCAACTTCTCAAATAAACACATGAAAAAATTAAAGTTACTTACATAGAGCTCTAGTAAGTTTACATAATATAAGGTGACAGCATCTTCTTCTAATCGTTTTTGACGCTCGGCTTCAACAGATGACAAAAGATTGACTTGTTTTAAGTAAACAGAAGCATCTGATTTACAGATAAACACTGCACTAGATAGTGCAGTGCTAGATGTAGTAGCAAGTGCCGATTTCAACCCATTCTGATGTAAAGGAATTCCCCAAAGTGGCAAACTCAAGCATGGTTCTTGGATGACAACAAAACCCATGAACGAAAATAGCTGATTGTGATCGGATAAGGTCTTCGAAACTTCTGCACCAAAACCACGAAACGTGCTAGGACGAAAGTCGTGTCAGATGGCAAAAAACATACCATATGCGAAAAGATGTTAAGATTAGGTAGCGATAATTGGTCATTGCGGTACACCAAACGACGTCCGAAAATAGTAATGAAGAAAGACATCACTCACACCAATATCGAACTTAAACGGATACAAAAATGATCAATCCATCATAACGTGACCGCTTACAATCGCTACCATTGCAAGACTGCCTAAAGCATGCACGTATGCGCAGCGTCGATGACCTCGACAAGCAATGCCTGCACGATTACGTGAAATTCATGCAGAACTAGCATGAGAAATGAGAATGATTTAAGAAGGAACTAACAAACAAATGCAAAAATTTGTTACAATATTGTCATAAAATTCACGACATGAACAACGGGGATAAGGGCCCCCTAAACTGCATTATATTGCAATCAAAATTTTTGTTTTGCTATTTTAAATAGTGCATCTCTCAATCGGGGGGCCCGCGTCGATGCTCTTGTTCGCGGGCCCAAAATTTGAAGTTACGCCACTGCTTGACAACAAGCAATTGCATTGGAATAATACCATATACCATTATTATCTTTTGTATTTAGCAAGATCTTCACTGGATATACTATTATTAACAGTTTTAACAAAATGAAGGTTCAGTTTTATGGTAGATGATATTTTTATGGCAGAATTTGAATGAAATAAAATACGAAATACATTGAAAAAATTCCAACTTATGCTTGCCTGCTGACAGCTGTTATCCTTATATTTCTATGCGTTATTTCTAGTTCATTTTCCGTTTGACGCAATATAATAACTCTACACAGTGCACACCAATAGTTCCCCAAACCGCCACTTTGTGTGCTGAAAATTAAGTTTTGCAAAAGTCAGTATTGGTTCGATGAACAGTTTTTTGCTTGATTTTTTTTTAAATCTTTTCGGTTTGAAGTTACTTAACAGGCACGAAGGCAAGATAATTGTGGAAGTTTAAGGATTGTCTTATCTTGAGTTTATATGCTATCAAAATCCCAGTTGTCTGTCTATCTGTTGGAAACGCACGAATTTGCCTACTAAGCCACGTACGATAACAGAAAGAAAATCTTCTCACTTGTGGAAATAAGTATACAAAATTTCATATGTAAAATGTGCGTCGATAATTTCGTAATTAATAATTATAATGTAATGTGCTATTTACTTTTGGCCGAACAACCATTACCTTCACGTATTAGACGGACCTCCTGGCATTCATTATTGACTTATCAAAACAACGTATGTAAAAAAATGTTTTCGATAGTTCGACAAATTCTCTTCTAATATTGAAAACTGAATTTTGCAAAAAAAATCATCCAATACAGCCATTTTGGACGATAAAGAATGAGAAAATTATTGGAAGAATTACATCATATATTTTTTCAATTAATCTAATGGTATGTTATTTTAATTGTCGTTTAATCGATTTAACGCCATTATTTCATTACCTAAGGTTAACTCTGCACTTTATGAATTTTCTGATCATTAAGTTTAATTGTTTTTATGTCTGGAAGTTAAATTAACCATTTCAATATTATATTTCCCCAGACTAATATTTAACTTGAAATTTTTACAATATTAGTTACGTTTATTAAATTTCCAATCTTTTGTGAAATTAAAAAAGTATTCCTTGATGTAAAGTAATTTTATTGTAGTACCTAACAAATTTTACTAAGCTTCAAGTGTATCATTTGAAAAATTTGAACTGGAATTATATCTACTTCATTATTATTTATAATTTTAAATTTTGCATTTCTACCTTTTCAAGCGAAATAAAATTTTTATGCTTAGTTTTTATAACCTTTTTTTTTATTGCAGGTAAGGACGATTAATATTGCTTTTCCATAACTACTTGGCGCGGTAAGGTTTATTTTGGAAGAATTGAATTTAAAATTCAAATCGTTATTTTATTTTAATTTACGTTCTTACATTCCATAAATTCTTCAACTTTCGCTTTCAATTTATGAGGATTTTAACTTGTGCGAGTTTGATATTAGATTATTTCATTGGAGTCCATTGTTGAACCCAATTTGAAAAATTAGATGTTAGTCACCTGTCGGTTATAAATTGAACCGCGAAATATTTTAAACAAAAACATAGTATTTTAAAATTGCATAATTTAAATAATTAGTTGTGGTTAAAAAGTTTGAGTGTTATTAAAAGCTCAAGAATTCAAATTAATTCCGATATTTAAAAAACTCGATTACAATTTCATAAAACTTTTTTTATAAATTTAACTTTATTCAACGGTTTTACAATTTTTAAAATTAATTATAGCTAATGTAACATAACTTTTATTATATAAAATTCCTTAAATTGATTTTTAATTAATATTCTCTAACAGTTTAATTAAAAATGTCGTCGATGGCGCCTAAATAGCAATAGATGGTGATCAAATATAGCGGCTTGTAACCTAAAGGCATCCAACTCAACCCCATTCTTCACTTATTAGCAATTATTTTCACGCGAAACCCACCTTTCAAAATGGCTAATTTATTGCTGTTGGGTTTCGGTTGTAAATAAATTGTGCTTACAGATTGTTTTTTAATTTAAACAGTTGAAGTTGGCGAATACATTTTAAGAAAAAATTATTTTGGAAAACAGCAGCTGTTATGGAAGGGCAATTTACTCGAAAGCTTTTTCTTGTTTGCATATTTTGTTTTGCATATTTGCTAAATGCGTTTTGTCTACAAACTGAGCGAATCCTATATAACAATACAAACTTAAATCATTAAAATGTACAATGTACGAAATTGCTGGTGCTCTAAAATTATCTCTTCGGTAAATTAATTGCATCGATTTTAAACCACGAAGCGAAATTTATGAGCTTTTTATATTAAGATACGTGCATGGGAAAAATCGTGAATAAATAATGTAAATAAAGTGATGCTTTAAAATTCTGTGCTTCCTGAAGAACCAATACTCTATCGATGTACAATTTAACGGCTTAAAAATAAATTTTTTAGATATTCTCTTCCCTGGTGGAAAAGTGAAAGGAATTGAAATGTTCTTTAATTGTTTTCAATTTTTTTTTGCTTTAACTACGCCAGTTCTGTGCTTTTATCTGTTAGTGTTGTATAAAAACATTATCACATAAAAGTTTATCTTTGTATATAGCAAAAATTCAAGAAAACTCAAGTTTTATTTGAATTGTTTCGTATATATAAAAATAAAGCGATTTCAACATAAATATATGTTGACAGATCTGGGTGCATCAATAAAATCTTTCTTGGCAAAGTCGAATTACGTTTCGGCTGCAAATGCTCTTGTTGTCTACTCGAATCTAGGTTCCAGTTTTATTTTCTGGATATAAAATTGGGGCGTTGTACTTATCTCAACTTGCAAAATTCAATTGTTAAAAATTGTACTGCTTTACCTGCCTGCAATTGAAGCTACGTATTTAGGTCAAGTGAACAACAATGGATATTTAAAACCACAGAAAATAGTTGTTGTTTAATTTCCATAAAATCATATTCGGAAATTGGAAATTATTGTTGTGGTGGTACTGCAGTTTTCAATACACTAAGATGTCATTCGACTTCCTCTCGTAAAACTTCCAGATAGTAATCGCTGAAATAGAGCATGGAATGGAGAGCCTTATTGCTCTTATAAGCCACTCCAACTGTTCAAAAATGCTTCTTTTGTATTGTAACCTTCCTATAAAACACTTAATTTATTCTTTCGTTGAAATTTTATATTGACGGTAAATTTGCATTAGTTTTCCAAAAATAAAAGATTTTATTGATCGATTGCGGAAGTAGATAAGAAACTTTGATGGATTTTACTAAAACGAAACTCACAGAAGTGATTTTCGTAGAAAAATAGGACGACGTTTTATTTTAGATGGGTTTTCCAACAGTAAATTAGCCATACCAAAATGTCTGACGTTATAGTTTATTTTCTGAGGATTTATACTCATTTTGGAGAATTATCTACAAGGTTGATAAATCTCATTAAGTGTTTCATTCTAATACAGGTTTATAGGAGCGCGTTAAATGCGTGAATGTAATTTCCGTTGTTAGTCTTATCTCTCGACGAAGTGGTGGAAAACATATAAAGCGAATAAGGAAGAACGTATTGTCTTACTTTGCCAATCCAATAACCATTCGACTTCTTTAAATTTTTGCAATTTTTCAACATAAAATTGCATAATGCTTTGGTATTTTTGCATCTCATTTATTATGTTTAACAAATCGTCCATTTCTAAACCTTGAATAGGTTATAAGCAATTATAGCATATCAAGTATCTATAAAATTTATTAACTTGCTCGTACAGAATTCTTTAATAAATTTTTATTTAATTACCATCTTGCTCAGTTTAATATGTAGATATATAATATTCGCAGATGGCCGATAATTTTAAGTTCTTGCTAACTTGTCATTAAATTGTCTTCACTCCTAATATGTACACCTAACTGTACATAAACTGTACCAATTTAATTAAGGAAGTAATAAATGCAGAAGCTCAGTTTTATTTTAGAAAGTAACAAAATATTTTTTTTTTTTGATTAATTTAATTTTTATTTTACACACAATTGGATTCGAATCCGAAATATCAGTCACCACTCTCACTCTTACCAATAACTTGGATTATAATAATATCCGATTGATTTTAGGAAATCAATCATCTGATCTATTTCAAAAATTGTCATCAGATGGCCCTCCTAAATTTGAATGCTTAAAAAATGCCTTATTTGCCTCCCTCCCTCGAAGAGTGTCGCAGACGAACAACTATGACCTTCACATATGGTCGCGTTCTCTCCGAGAGAGACAGAAGATCGAGCAACCACATCAACGATAATATCTGGGAGATTCATTCTGGTTAGATAATTTTTATTAAGATTTAATTGAAAAGTTTACTTGGTTGAAAACAACCAGGTGGTGGCACGAACCTGCACCACACCACCATCCGGATCATGATTAAGTATGCCCTGTCCTTTTAGGGCATGTATATGTGGTATGTGGCTCTGGTCAAAATATGGCGAGCCCTATAGGGGCAGTCATAACTTGACCTGATAGTTGCCGATTCCGAAATGCATCCGTCATCCGAAGCCTAATGTGGCTCCTCCACTAAGTCAACCAGATTTGGATGTGACCGAGTTTTGACGTTACATTCCGGTAAGTTGCCTGCTGATCTGGTTATTTCCTAGGGAAAATCGCATCCCTGCCTCATTTCAGCCCTAAAAATTTGTTTGTCGGGTTTGTTTACAAATCTGACACTCGTTTAGGCTGCACAGCCTCGACAATTAATATATTATATTGTCGTGAATCTCTTTGTATCCCTAGAGGGGCCGAGTGTGAGTACAATCTTAATTTTTATGTAAATTTTAATAATAATGCTTGAAAAGTATTCTAAAATGGTTTGAGACTACTAAAGTTTAAAAAGTGCAAAGTTAAAAGAACATTTAGTGATCGGACATTCATACTCGAGTCTTATTATAAGCCATATCCTAAAAATTGTAGTAGAAAATTAATGAAGTAATAAATTTTGATAATTTAAACAAGAACCAATAAGTATAGCTTTTGTAAATTATTAATGCCCATTGGAGTGGGGCGAAAAGCTGCATTAATTAGCATCGAAATTATAATTACACAGTAAATTATTTGTACAATAAATTGAAATCGAAAAGACCAACCTTTCTAGAACTCTGCAAGCGCGACTTTATTTTACCTCAATTCTTGCAGATATTAAGGAATAAACCACAAGATGTGTGGGTTGCGGTGCTAAAGGCTCAGAATTCGATCACTGTATAATATATTAGAAAATTTTTTAAAGATACTTACACATTCCCAACTATAAAAATTTGTTTAAAAAATTCATCAAATGAATTTATAAGATTGATTTACTGAAATTCGTGTGAACCTAGCAAATTTTGGAGCCTCAAAAATAAGTTTACATCTATATAGGGTTTCGAAATGAACAAAAACTTGTATCATGAATAATTCATCGATTGCAAATGAATCGTAACCGAATTGGTCTAAAATTATTCAGTGTAAATTATCGAAATTTGTCCCTAGAGTTTGTTGCAAACCAAATCAATTTGTCGTAGAATATTTATATTGTTATTTCCTTTGGTATTTTATAGGTATTTTTCTGCATAACTAAGTCATAGACATGGACATATAAAATAATGAGTTTCTTTATATCTCGATGACAAAACTCGATTTATTAGCAATTGTTGTGATAAACAATCAGTAAGAGTTGTTGACCGAGTTTTCTATACGAGTATTCAGTTTTTTGTTTCATAATTTATAATTACTTGAACTTAACAGTTATAAGTTACATATTTGCTATTATAGAACACTTGGTATTTATTTCATTATTATTTGCATTAATTTGATCGTTTTAATTGTCTACAGTAATTGTTCGCTTAGTCAAGAGAGCTGCAACCAAAGGCAGTTAATATTTAAATGCATAAATGGAATTTAATTGCTATTTACTATTTTAATGTTTCTGCATTCCGTTCTTCTTTTCTGTACTTTTTTATGCTCTCTGTTTTATTTCTTTTAAGTTCACGATTACTATGTGGCTGAATTACTAAAAACAAACCATGCCCAAGCTTACGTGGATCCTAATGAGAGTATACAAGTTTTTGTTTCAAACTTAAATCCATAAAAACCAATGTGCAGTTTAATTGAGGTTATTTTGGTTTTAAATATCCTCGCGGGGGTAGTTTGAAATTTAAATCACCGTATCCTTTTCAGCTGGTTAGAATGTACAACAGTAGTTCCTGGATCGTAATGATTTCAAAATTTTGAAAATTCACCAGAAAATGAAGGAATGGAAAGAATAGTTTGACAAAACAGAATTGAATGCGATTGTAGCAGTTGGCGAGACACAGCTACAGATACATTCCAAATTAAAAGAACTATTTGAAGTTTTTCTATTGTTAAACTCATATAACATCCGCGTGGCTAGCGAGAGTATATTACGAAATTAATAATTCTCTTTAATGAAAAATGTTAACCGACCGAATACACGTTGTCGTTTAATGAAAATGTCTAGGTGGTTTGAAGTAATTGTTCTTTCACAATCTTATGTTCATTATGTCTTGCATATAAATCACCGATCTCGTAAGTTTCTGCACAGATGCAAGAAACCGTAATTTTAGGGTTGTTATGTTTGCTCGAGGCGCACTAGACATACAATTGCTTTCTCTCATCATCTGATGATTTGAAACAGTCGCTACCCTTTCTCATTTTCTGCTGTTGTTTGTGTATTGTTGTATAATAATTACATATTACAGTCAAAAGGTATGGAATATTACAATTTTCAAGTGTGCATTATCCGTCCTTTTTGTTTGACTCAACATACTCCAGCATGACGAGCTGCGGGATATCTAAGTAAACTCTCTATAATACTAAGGTTAATTGAAATTCTGTTTTAACATAAATAATAATAATTTCTGATTGGTTTTGGTTTTCCAATTCCATATTTTCACGTTTCGTTTACTTGTATGTACCTACTTATTTAATATCTATACATGAATGCTGTATGGCTGCTTCAAAATTGTAATTCTACTTTCTTGACGTAGTTTTGTACATATTTTAATATTTATGAGAAGATTGTTTAAATAAAATGAACGTGACAGAAAAGTTCCATTTCAATTGAAACTGTCTTAACGAAGCCCATTTGCTGTTTCTAGCGCTTTTCCAAACTTGCTATGGAGGAAATTCACACTCGGGCAACAATAAATAGTCAGGTTCGCATCCAAAATTCAAAATCGTATCTATTTAATTTAAACATTAGTAAGAAATTATATGAATTCAGAAGCCATATTAGATTCAGTTCAGTTCAGAAAGATGTGCACATAAGAAGCTATCTATAAACCCTCATTCTCGTAGGGAAAGAGGGGGCGAAATCTGCCCCATACCAGATGATTTGTGTTAAATGTGCTTTATTACATTTAGTAGTAGCAAATACTTCTTACAAATCTTGCAAATTCTATTGTTATTTTCGGCGACATTTTTAAGGGTGCCACCTATTGGCTTAAGACGTATACTAACGAAACTGTCAAGATATAGTGGGTGATAATTAATAATTTACTATCGTTTACAGTACGATTTTAACCGTATTGGTTAAAATTAGAGTTTTTATTTAAATTATTATTTAAACAAAATATCCTACACCCTTAATAAAACAACATAACCTTTGTCGGGTAGCGTTAATTCACATTTGCAGCTGGTAGTGGCGCTGCGATCATACGTCGCCGCAAATTTGCATGAGTTTCCCGTATTAACATAATAAAGGATTTGGTAGTAGCTACATTTAGTGGTAAAATCTTCTGAGACATCTTAAAATCTCTAGAACATATGCAAATTACTAATGTTCATGAAATCTCCTTCAAGAGGAAGTAAGGTTGAAACAACGTTATAATCTGTTAAGTATTTTTGGTAATATATTAATATTTTCTTGCTAATTTTACACTATTTCTTGATACAGATCGTTGCTGTCTGTTTTGATGTTTTGTGAAATATTAAATTAAACTGCTTCAGTTTCGCAATTTTGTAAAAACTTAACAATTAGGATTATTTTATATTAACGTTGACCATGTTATTTTTCTAAAAAGCTACAAAAATAGCTGAAAGTACAAAATTATTGTAATGTATTTTAAAATTTAAAATAATTTTAAAATTTTAATTATGGATTTCATGAATTAAAAAGTTACATAATTAAAAAAAAAGTTTTATAATTTACCTCTCTCTACATTTTTCAGTCCAGAATGAAGTTCCCATTCTCCTGCTATTGACACCTTGTCATTTCCATTGTCAATTTGATTACGAAGTGAGGTCAACAAAAAAAAAAGTTAAAAATTTATTCAAATGTAGCAAATAAATATTGATTGATATTAACTATCAATTAAAAGCTTCCTCAGTTGTGCAGAATTGAGAACTTGCATAACCGGATGAGGAGTAAAATTAAACGAAAAAAAACTTGATATTTTTTTCTAGCATAGAATAATGGATAATTCAATTTATTACCCTAAAACTATATGTTTCAAAAAATTAAGTGGTATCACTGTTAGGGCATGGGCAGGGTGAAATGTAGTAATAATAATCTTTATTATTTAATCATAATAAATTTCAACTTAAAAGTGGATATCAGCATCAGGAGATCAGCCCAGCCAGGGATCCTTGTTTCTCCTCTTTATGACGCCTTTTTCGACACTCTTTGTACATATTTTATGAAGAATCAAAAATAGTTTTCGATGAATCTCAATAATTTCGTAAGTCCAGGCCTGATTAATGATATCACTTTTTGGTGAGTATAGCCTGAATTTTCTCAAAATAAGCTTTTATTCTCTTTGAAACAACAAATAAATTGTATTGTATTGTTTCACTTCAATTATCGATCCAACCTCGTAATGATTTTAAAATAAAACGAGATTTTGGCATTACAATTCATTAGGCGTTGGAAAGGTTTTTTTAGCCATATAACTTGGATTACATCCTTTTTAAGAAACTACAAAGTTAAAACAAAATTTTGGGAGCTTTTTCAGTTATGTGAACAATAAATAATTCGTGATTGATGAGCAATTTCTTGTTATAAACTCGAACAAACTCTTCAACTTGTGAAGTATTACTTTATGTACTATAATTTGTTGTAAACAGCATTTGAAAGTTTGCGTTGTTAAACTATTAATTATTACTTTGAAGTGAATTGCTTATTATAGTTAAAATTGTTAAAGTTTTATCAATTTGTTCCTATTAGAATAGTCAACTTTTTTACTTTATTAAATCTTTAACGATTATTATATTATTTTGTAATTTATAATTTTGTAGGTCATGGAGATTTACGATGTAGATAAATTTTTATTTTATAGTGCAATTTATTAATAAATTTATTTTAATCACTGTACATTTCAAATGCAATATGAGTGCATGATCAAGCTTTCATATTTCGAAATTATCATCGTGTCCATGTTACAGTGTTTTTTTATTATTGTTTTAAGTCTGTATTTGAACGAGAGATTTGATTTGCTTTCTATTTTTGGTTCTTTTAGTTTTCAAACTTAAAGAAAACTGAAACAGGATTTGTCTTTATTGTAAATTTTCGATGCCTAGTAGAGCTTAGGATTTGTTGTGTTTTTTTGTGTCATGCTTTTAACACTACCTAAAGAAAAAACATGACAGATGCTGTTGTACAGGGTACTCCGGAATAAACCGACATTAATTCTAAAGCAAATAATTTGAAATTTTGATGCTAACAGGCAAATTCATCTAGTGCATCCTTTACCACCAAAAACATGGTTCACTCTCTTGTTTACTTTATTGTTATAATCTCAACGTCGCGTCGTCGTACAGTACTTAAATTTTATGTAAAAAAGGACGTTTTGCTAATTTTATGAAAATAAGAGAACTTATTATGTAAACTCGCGGAGAGCGTAGCACACTAAAATGTAATTAATTAGTTTTGTTTGCTTGTTTGTTGTGTTCCTGTCAGTATACCTTCATACATATAATAAAGTCAAGCAGACGAATCAACAAAACTCAGATTTCCTTTTATTGAATATTCAAACTTCTTCATGAGTTTTATACACATGCAGTTTATATTCAAAAATATTTTATTCAATAAACAGGATACTTTTGTTGAAAATGTCGAGTATGTATTGAAAGCCATTCAAATGGCTTTATTCCATAATATATAAACATGGTATAAAAGAAAGGGGCTGCACAACTATCTCTGAATTATGTATCGAGATTAATGGAAAATGTTACTTGATCAACTTTCTGGCAACAGTCCTAATATCAGTGGCGGCGACTCGTGACTTTCATTCAAAAAATTCAAAACAAGCAATTGGTATGATAGGACCATAATGTACCATTGTGCCCCTAAAGCAAGCCGCCACTGTCGAATCCACCAAAATCGAACTGGAACTATAATTTTTATTAATTTTATATTCACCTGTAGCGACATTTCCTGGTTGTTGTTAATGTCAATAAATTGGCTATTTAAATTGTGACAACGTTGCATTAGTTTACTCCCGAAAGGTTTTTCTTTTGTTACGTTAATGTTGTCGGTAATTCACAAAAAATAGCATTCCCGTTTCGTTTAGGCAATTAAGAATTTAACATTGAAAAGCGTTCGAGATAATTTCTTACTCATAATTACATTTTGTTAATTGCAGCTTTAATTTTATAATTGCGTTTTTGATTAACGCTCATTTAGTTTATTTATATCGTGGAACCTTTTTGTTTTCTTCTCGTTTCTTTTAAGTTAGTCCGTTTATGCGTTCATCATTGATTTATTAGAACCTAATTATAAATTTGCAAGCACTGTGGAAGTTTTTTGTTTATAAAATAATTTATAGGTTTAATCGATATTACTCTGGATGATGAACGACTGCAGTAATTCTGACATCTCATGCATTTGATTCATTGCGCCCTAGAAAAAAGGGATAAAAATTCTGCTTCTATAAATTTTTTAGTTCTGTAAGAGCTGGAACCTTACTTTTGGACCTACAGTTTGTACCATTTCTCACGACTGATAAAATGGTCGAAATACCGAAATCTTTTTTATGTCTCTGTGTGCATTCAAGTGCCAAGTAAAATTGCAGAATTGGACTTTCAAATGTATTTAATATAAAATAATAATGCAAATTCTGATATTTCAAAAATATTTAGTAGTATAGTAAAAAAATTCAAGCAATATTATTTTCATCATCTGCAATAGTGCACCGATATCTTAGTGGGGATGATTTTTTGAATTATATTTACTACATTTTCTCGTAAGTTTCTTTGTAATATGCGTCGAGGGACCCATCTCTGTCACCCTCTTTCTAATAATTCGAGTTTGATTAAATTTTCAAAAAAGCTGTTAAATAACTTGCAAGGGAGCAATAAATCAGACCCACTACTATTATTTTTATTAGGTAAAGAACCATAATCCATATAAAAATATGTTTACGATTTCTGAATCGTTTCAATCACTAGTAAAAACTGTGGGGTAATTAATCAAAAAAAGCATCGAAAAGTAGAAAATAAAAGAAAAATTATGTAATATAATATATTTTTAATTAATTTTGTTTTTATTAAAAAAAAACAACAGTTTTTGTTTAATTTGTGCCTCGCTGGTTAACTGGATTATTTGATACTTTTTCACACTCAGCGATTGATCAAAATTGGCTTTACGATCGACAGGGATCGCTATCGACTTGGCCACCCCTGGTCTAGTGGATTGGGAAAAACCTGGAAAAATGACCATTTTTCTGAAGTTTGAATTGAATGTGAATGACAGCAGCATGACTGGTATTCTTGAAATACCAGAATATTTAATCTTATTTTTAAATTTGATAACCGCGGTTTCATCAGCGTAAAGTCTAACGCCAAACTCTGGAAAATATATTTTCCAGAAATAAATGCATTGCAACCGCTTATTACCTGCAACTAGCGACAACTGTCAGATGCGATTTAAACACCCATACTAAAAGTACCAGTACCGGCCTTCAAATTTAATCAAATAGAGAACCGTAACGAGGGTAGAAAGCTCCTGCGGTAAGGGGTTCAATTTTCGCTATAAATTGTATCTAATTTTAAAGTGTTTCTTCTATTTTCTAGTCTATGGAAGTTAAGCCTGTCAGACTCCCTAAAATGTGAAGAAACCGGGGGGTCTCGGGGGTATGGAATACCCCCCAGCATAAGGAAGTAACGAGATTATTTTTCAAAATTGATAAAGACGCAAATTTAATTCTTGAAAACACCTTTTTGCTTACTTACGGCTGGGGGTATTCCATGCCCTCCTGACCCCCCCTCCCCCCGACACAGATATCCAATAGTTTACTTTTAAAAATACACTTCAGGTCAGGGAAACATTTTTTCAGATTAATGTTTTCAAATTTTGTAAGTATTTCCTTCTATTTTCTAGGGTAGCTAAACCCCCTAGCTTATTTTGCGCCTCAAATCTGTACGCGACCTTTCTGAAGTAGAGTGAAATTTTTCTTACGTGATTGGGCGGTAGCATATTTCTTGCGCAGTACTACTCGATTCCAATTTTCTTTATTCCTAAAAATATCATTTTGAGTTTCAGTTTCAAGAATATAAAAGTTCTAATAATGATATCATTATTATGTCATCTCTTTAGATAGGTTGATCTGCGTTTTCTTATCGTATTGATGCGCATTTTGATGTTCATTCAATCTTTCGGTGTTGATTTGTATCTACTATTTTATTCTTCTTTTGAAAGTTAAACCAACAAATATTGAAAGATTTTCACATGTATTAAGCCGATGAGTCAACATTATGCTGCTACATTTTTCCAAGCTATTTAACTTGAAATTTGTTGATGCCTGAATTGGAATTGTAAGCTACAACTCAGCTTCCAAGCCTTGTTTGTTGTAAACAACTTGTTGCAATTTTGCTTGACACTTTTTTGTTTCTTAACATTTAATCTTCTCTAACCGCCGCCATCTGCATCGATTCGGCTATGAAACGATTAATCTTCAAGTTAAGTGATTCCGATTGATCATGGCTACAAGGGGAAAAATGTCTTCGCGCCATTTACAGCGTGCATTTTACTTTTGCAGTGCACATAATTTGGGTCAAAGGAATAAAATAGAATACTATAGCAAAGCGATGTGAGCGTAAAATGAAAACAGACGTAGACAGATCTGCAGTAAAACATTTTATGATGTTTGATCAATTATGCACGTATTATTAATTTGCCCGATCCTTTATCACTGTACCGGTAGTAATTATGTTTTCTATTACAAATACAAAATTATATATCTTACGGTTACATCTTCCCAGCAAACCTGATTTTAACTGAACGATTCGTGTGAAGTTATCCACATTTTTTCTTATAATCTGCACTAACTATATTGATATTTAATAGATACAATAAATAAATTTTATACAGGAAGTAGCATCTAGACTACTAAAGACTTCCAGTCTCCATGTACTTGCATCTTTTTTGTATTTTATGAGCTATATCTACAGATAAATTTCTCAATCCATGTGCGCAATTAAACGAATATTTAGATGTTATTGGTATTTGCATAATATAAACTATGAAACCAATACTCGGTAACGCGACTTATGGTAAAATTACCATAACTAATAAAATATTCACCACATTATAATCCTGACTTCTGAACATGTTACTAATGTTCTCCGATTAATGTTTAAGTGATGCTAATAAATTCGTTACCCTGTGCGTAATTTACAATAATATGCATCTTGCTAATGCATGCAACATAATATGTACAAATACCACATATGTGGTATAATAACCAGATTCGCATTTCTGATATTATTATAATCATAGTATCTACTCATCAGACGAAAAAATTACCTAATGAGCTTTCTCTTTTTTTACTTTGTTTCAATTTTTTTGGTTACTTTTTAACGAACCCATTTGTATACCATGCGGGTGCTTACACCTTAAATGAAACTTGACGGCTCCGAAGACATAATTAAACTGCCTTGAATGCTCCATAACGTGAATTTTCGTCTTCATTAACCACTAAGTTAATATCATCACATAAAGTTATAATAACATTGCTGCAATTTCTTGAGATACTCTAATTTATTGACACGAGATTGCCGTAAGGGTAGTTTGTTTAATGACGTTTAATCTGCATGTTGTACTTGAGCTATTTAGCTAACTCATTTATCTCGTTTAGTTTAATATTTAATTAAAACAAAGCATAAAAAATTCATACAGTTTAGATCAATATTAAATGTTTTCTAAAACTGCGAATTTATAGAAGTAAACGATATGTCATAGAACATGGAGGAATAAAAATGGTTAAAGATGCTTAACTGGAGAGAGATAATGTCAAGATACAAAAGAGATAGATCTTAAAAAACGTGCACATGGTTCAAAAATATCGCTTTGTTTCTTGTCTTTCTTCTTAATCAATTTCCTTAATCTGATGGCGAAGAAGTTTATCTCGAAAAGTTAAAAAGAGGCCATTTATCTGTATTGGATATTTTGATCACGTTTCGGCAATTTTTAATATTTCATCTTTCATTTTAAAAGACGAAAATATAGCGGTGGCTAAACTCGCAAGTGTTAAAGTAAATTATATATACATTTCAGTAATACTATCTTATATTACGAGAACAGTTACTTTAACAGCAAATTCTAACAAGTTCTCTAAAGTATTTAGATAAATTAATTGTCATTTCTTGTACATAATTCTAATTAATTGGTCTGCGATATTAAATAAAGGAACACAAATAGTCGCTTCCGTGTAAGCTACCAAGCTTTGCATGCGACTGTAGTAATAATTTACAATATTAATAAACACATTCACATCTTTTAGGTTAATAAGTAATTTATTTTCACAACTATTGGGCAAAATAAATTTTATTCCATAAATGGATTTAAGAGAAAGTTGTCAAAAGTTTGCCGCTTCTCGTATACCTAATCAAATTTTAATCTCGTGTGGTGTAAACTTAAATAACTTTAACGAGTTTAATTTATAACCATCAATATTATCTTCGTTTGCAAACTTGCATATGCTACTTTAATCTCATATAAACCAATCCGTAAGTAACATTTCAAATTTATTTCCATGTCCCGGATAACAACTTGAAGAAAAATTGAGTTGGTAATTTTTTCCACGCTTTTTACGACATTTTGACCAAATTAAATTATTGCAAGATGCAGACCTGCTCGAAAAGATTTCGTGTTTTCTGCTACATTTAAATAGTTTTCGCTTCGAACCTTTCTAAATATTTTATTTTAATCGTAGACAACTTTTTATTAATTTATTGATGCCAAATGCTAAGATTACGTTGTTCAGGATCAGGAATCTTTTAATTAGAACTAACAGCATCGAAATTGACTAATTTTATTAAGTATTTAATGTAATAATTAATTAATAGGTTTGTATATCAAGTTTCATAATCAGCATTAATTTTATTCTTTTTTTTTAAATTAAATTAACAAAAGTAACATTTACTTAAAACTTAAAAGGGAAGCCAAAATTGACACAATCTCCTTGGGGAATTTTATGCGATAGTCTGTTTAAAAATTTATTGCATTGATTAAATTACCTCGAGGAGTGATGCAAATGACCGCTTAGTGAGGCGGCGGTTTGAAGAATCAATGTAAATTGCAGATCCGCAAGTAGTGAATAATTTACACTTTTATTCACTTGAGTTTTGGGAACAAAATTACATCAAATGGAATTGGGGCTGTTAGACAAGCTGTCATAAACTCATAAGGGATCTTTCCTTATTTATTGCTTTCAAAAACAAAAAACACTCTGTTCGATATAAATAAATTTTAATCTTGATACGAAACGCCAAAATTATTTGTGATGTTAAAATAAATCTTCAAAACCCCTAAACGAGAGAATTTTCGTCGTCGTTTTGGTCGTATCCATATCTCATGGCCGAAATTTTGTTTATTTGATTTGCGATTTTCATTTTCGAATTTACATTACTTGAGACATCTTGTATCTGTCGCAGTTATACGCAGGTGAATCGTAAGCCGTTTGGATATAATTGAAAATAATAAATTTTTTGTAGGTGAATTTTTAGAAAAAAAAATGCAATAATAGAAATGTGAAAAATACCATATTCCAGTCGGAGGTGGATTGGCGCTAGGCTTTGATGCGGAAAATTGTGAAGCAGCTTTCTGTCAAGACTGCTTGTAGCGAATTAAACAATTTGAAAGGAAAAAATAATTAGTAGGAACAAATTTGAACATAAAAACATATAACATCATATAGGATCACATTTATGTAACGAATTTTTTATTGCTATTCTTAACTTCAGACCACCATAGTTTCATATGAAATTGATTCGAGGTTGTTAATTTTTTACCAATAATTACATAGTTTGTTCTTCTGGCAATTGCACTTACGAAAAATAATGGTAGTATCCTTATATTGCTTTATAAAGAGCAACACTCGCACATTTTATGGCGAATTTGTAATTTGACGGACGTTTATTGAATGTTTATTACAAACATTATTTTTGTTCTTAATTACTACATAAAGCATTTCTTCATACCTCGCAAGAAGTTGAAAAAATTTACTATGGGATCTTATGAAAATATATGATTCGATTTGCGTTGTACCGATAAAAATGTATCTAACCGTCCTTTAATTGCCAGGCGTTAAAAGATATTTTCCCATAAGAAGCCATAATACATGTGATACCTCATTTTGGAAGTTTTCTCATGGCAAATTCTTACTTGGAGATTTTTGGTTCAAAATTTAAAATTTAAAAGCAGTCCCCTTTCCCAGAATTAATTTTACTCTTTATCAGGAAGAGACGGTTATTTCCTTGCAGCTAATATGATCAGATGCGAATGCAGGGTACCAGGTTCAAATCTGGGGAGTCAAAATTTCTTATGGCCAAGTCTCCGTTCTTCGAAGGGCACATTAAGCCAGCGGTCCCCCTGAGTTGATGAATTGACACTATTAAGAAACACAGGGCTACAGGAACATCTGAAGGCTAGCCTAGCAAGCTACCTATTCGATGTAAAGCAATTATAGTTCAAAATCAATCTGTCCGACTCTGGATTATGAAGGAAAGAAAGAAAGATCAGGAAGATAACGGAAATAATTTTTAAGTTGTTATCCGTATTAATCATTAATTCAAAACGATGAAATCCTACAATATTGCACATATTTTCACGATTGTATTCAACACTAAATTTACTTTTTAATTTCACACTATTTAAGATGGGAATTTTACGTAACTGCTGCATTAAAGTAATCCTTTTCTTGTATAGAAATAATTCTATATTATTTTTGTAACGATTAATTTCTAGTTTCAGGGATGATCTGCTTTCTTGCTTTATCAAAAGTTATTTTTTTAAGGATTGGGTTGGGAGCTAATCGTAACTCGAAACTGCTCAAGTAGTCGGTAATCGCTATATTTCTCTGTGATTATTACTTGGTATTTATATTTCCAAGCTTCCAAGTAAATAAATGAATTCCAAAATCACGTAAAATAATTATAAAATTAATAGGCTGTTGCCTGGCAAAACCATTTATCTAATTTTTATTATAGAATTGAAAATACGATTTTGCCAGATAAAACTTGCAAAAATACATCATTAAATTATGAAATAAATAATCCAATTTTCTTCAATAATCCGGTCCAAAGTTTTGCCAGGCAACCAATCGATAATTTTATATCCTTTAATGCTTACTTTTAAGGTAAGCCGCCACTGCCCCAATATTCACGAATCCAACTTAAATTTTCAATATCCTCAGTTGTGAAAAGAAGAAAAACTGTGATTTTCATGGTCCAAATAAATGCACATTATTGTAGGTCATCATAAAACATGGAAAGAACAGAAACCGTTGTTATCGATCTGGATTGTAATCATACGTTACCTTTAACATTTAAAGCAACTTTTCCTTTAGATATAGCTTTAACCTTAAATAATCACCTCAACAAAATCCAGATTGTGCTAGGTTATCAGACCGTGATGGAAAGCCTCATGTATGCGTCAATCTTGATGAACGCGATGTTCTAGTATGCAAAACTCAATCGCATATCTTTCGATTCAATTATTTGAATATAAAATAAAAAGTGTAGGTGCAAAACAAAACAGTTTCTCTTTCACACGCCATGTTTTAAATAATTCCATTAGGAAACTTTGAAATATTTTTAAGCATGTCGTTAGCCTTCCAGAGAATTCAAAAGTGGAAGGAACATTTTTTAAGTGTAAGTACTCACGCAAATAATTAATTTCCTTAGCATCTACTAATCAAAGAAATAAATTTACGAACTTGTTTGTAAATTTATTTCATTAAAACAGGAATTTTTGGATTATAAAATTGTTTGCAGTTGTTCTATTCGATGAAGTTTCGTTCATTTTTCAAAATACACGATTGAAATTCTTTAGCATCAACAACTACCATTTACAAGTAGGTACAAACTAATGAATTAATCGTTTCTAATTTGATACCTCTTCATTTTGAGACAACATTTTTGTTAAAAAATTAGTATTTCTGTATAATTTATTATTGTCGTTTCATTTATATAAATAAATTTTGCATTAGACATTCTTCATTAAATCAGCTGGTATCCGCTGTCGATTTATGTGTGTAAGCTGCTTGTATGAACAAAAGGTGTGCTCGCCTTACCATTGGCACTGTGTCAATGCAGACATGGTGGTAAATAAATTTTCTGTGGTTGAAGACTTAAAACAAAAGGTGAAGGTTGTTGGGAGTGTTTCTATGGGAAACTACAAGCGAGTAGTGGAAACTTGAGCTTTCCTCTCCAATAATAGTCTTTACAATTCAGGCAACCGACACTCGACGCGACCAATACCTACTTGTAACCTCATAAAAGAAATCTAAAATCTACCCTTACATAATATCCATATTATACTATATAGTTCAATAAGGTGCAATAAAATATTTTATCTTCGGAATCTGCCCTTAAGTTATGTCGAGTTGACATTTAGCTTAGCTATAATTTATTCGGAAAATTTTTACTTTTGGCTTTTTATCACCGTAACATCACCGTACGTACACTAAATTACAAATATTGTGGTAATAAGGGACTGCAGTAACGATGACGACTACCCTACTTGCATGAAAATGCGTTGCAGTTCAACCCAGTCATGAATTTTGATTTATGGTTCTTCAAGTATTATTAATAGAAGCAAACACCATAATTTGATGTGAACTTTTGATTTAAAAAATCCATAAAATTACATGAGCAAAATAAAATTGAGTTAAGTTGAAAATTAATTTGTATAACGGAAAAGGCATGGAATCGAGGTAAATAATTCAGTTTTAAATGTTTCTGGCAGTTTTTAAAGTAATTAATTTTGCTATAGTAATTCATCAAGCAAGAGAATTTGTAAAATTTAGTTGAGCTTTAACTTGTGGTGAGTGAAGTATATTCATTCCTAAAATCAACTCCTAAGTTCTTATAAGAACATGGCAAGCTTCTTTCATTAAGTTTACCTCTTCATATTTTATTAACGTTTTAACTTTAAATGAAGGCCTGGTTTAGGTGTTTCTTATGTATTAAATTTAACCGAGTTACTCTATATAATAAATTTTCTCTAAATAGAGCTTTATACAACAGCAGTGTAATTTTAAAACGTTCTTTAAACTTAATTAATATTTTTACGCAGTTAATGTAGTCCTCAACAATGTGAGTCAATATTAACACGTTTTGAGATTGCAATTCTCAAGTGGATGCATTCTCACAGTAGTTGCTCTTTGATCTTATAAAACGTGTGATTTAGGAAGCAAATCGGTTTGAGTTAAAAGTGGCAATTTAATAAAACGTGATAGCGCAAACGTTAACGCGTTATAAATAAATATAAGCCAGTATATTGTTTTAATTATGAATTTATTACCTAATTTGTACGTGATCGCGTGACTTGTCAAGTGCTTTAGTCCATCAAAAGCGGACGCTTTGTTGATTCTACAAAAAAAAGTTTTCCAAAACCAAAATTTTCCAATTGTTTCGAGAGCGGATATTTAGCCTAAGAGGGTAAACCACTAAACTTAATGTACGTTCTGAATAATAAACTACCTACCCTGTATATTCCAAAATGAATATTTTCCATTATATTATGCATCCTGAATTATTAAAAATTTAAAGTTTTAAGTAAACCATTTTATTTTATTTTATTTTTATACAAGTATATTATGTATGATTAACACCCCGAGGCCTGAAGTAGTTTGTTACATAAAGAATTATGGATACTTTCCAGAATTATTTTGTACTATTACTATATTTTATTACAGTAAGAATAACAAAAGAATCGTGCTAATTAACTAATTGAAAAATATCTAAATTATTTGGAAGCAAAATTAAAAAGAAACTTAATAAAGCGCATTGTAGTTACTTTTACAGACATAAAAACTTTTTTGCGGCTGGAACGTAATAAACAAGAAACATTAAAACGTGGTATCCCTTTTATTTTGTAATTTTGTTCCGGAAACGAAACTCCACTAAATTCATTTCTTGTACGTATCGTATCGTTCATTCATTCTGGTGTATGTGCTTTTGCTTTGCTGTATCAAATTTTCTTCAATTTTATTCAAGAACTCTGGTAATGACGTTGGCGCTGCAAGCCGAGTTGCAAGAACTTATTGAAGTGAAAATTTTTATTAACTTGAATGAAAATTCAGTCAAAGTTGAACTTTTCTTTGCTTTACATTGCTTTGATCCATTTTTTTCAATATATCATTTGTTTAAAAACAATTTTAGTTTAGATTTATAATAAATTATCATTGTTGCGTGATGGGATTGATGCAATTAGTTGTCTAATGGAGAGTTACCTTTTCTCAGTGCACAGCTTAATTTGAATCCTGTAATAAGGATTAGAACCAATTAGAAGGCATTAAGGGTAATTAAAATAATACAGAACAATTAATTACAGAAATTAAAATGTTGTTAAGTCCAATGATTGTTATTATATCTACTACATATTGTTATGATCTTCTCGTCAAACGAACTATAACTAAGGCCCTCAAAACTAGTTTTTCGCCGAAGATATTCACAATGATATTCACCCTTTAATGAATAATCACCCCAAAAAGGCCCCTAAAACTAGTGTATTATCGGAGTAGAGTTTTTCTCTTGCTCAGAGTCGATGAGTTCGATAAACGAAATAAAAGGGTGTAAATTCGTGACAAGCATAATTTATTATTTGAACGTAAAAATTTTTATAAACAATTTGCATCAAATTTTTATGAGGACAGTAAGTTTGTCTCAAACCACAAGTATTCTGGTGTAATGGCTCAGACATGCACGTAACATTTAACGTTTTAAATTTTAACACTGTACGTGTAAATCTGTCCATTCATGTAATGGGTGTAATTTTATAAAATAGCAGTAAATACAATTTTCATTAATAAACTCACTTATAAATGGTAAACTTTTACTGAAGTTAGTGCGTTGCCGGATCCATGTGGCCAAACTCCCGTTAGCAGTCACCAGCTGTTCCAATCTATCCCAATCTACCAAACGTTCCACGCAGCAGCCAGCACTCCAAAAACCAGCCAATTCTCCAACAACTTAATTCGTCAGAAATACACAATCGCACACTTTTTATAAATCGTAATTAGCAATTACGCGAAGATTCGATTTCCGCTAATTATTCACCTTTTTAGTGAATTCACGCAGTTACACTTCCCTGATCTTTAGATCAACAAGAAGTCTCGCGAGTTCTTCCTTCTTTCAGGATCACGAAAGAACTCCTCTCCGCTTGGAGATCACTTAGGAACTCGCGTGTTCCCTCTTTGAGTTTCACCAAGAGACTCTTCTCCGCTTGAGTTTCACCGGGGAACTGGCCTCATTCCGGCCCGCTGGCCTTTCTGTCCCTCTCCCAGTTTTCGAAATTGGATTTTTATAGGTGGGGTTTGATATTCCTGTTTACTAATGTCGCACTTATTGATAGGTAACATGGTGTTTATAATTGTTTGTTCACTAAATTTTTATTTTACAAGAAACTGTCGTCACTTTAAAAGTTTAATAACATTCACAGGGTGTTGCAAAATATTTGTATTACATAAATCATTTCAAATTTGTATGGTTTTATGTGTAAATTGTTACATGCGGCGGTTTGTTATTAATTTGATGCAAAAGTCTATTTTATCAGTCAAATTAACTGATTATTGACTTAAAAATTAAATAAAATTGAATCACTCCCTTTATTTGCTTGCTTATACCCTCTAATGGTCAAAATACCACCACAATATATTTATTATTACTTACTTATAATAATAATAATAAAAAAACCGGGGGGTCTGGGGGGTATTCCCCCCAGGCTCAGGAAGTAACATTATACAATTTTTAAATATACGCAGTAAACTTTTTCAATTAAATCTTAATAGAACTAATCTCCAAGATATTATCATTGGTGTGATAGATCGGCCTTCAGCCTCGACTGGAGACTGCGATAATACATGCATGTAATAGTAGTTGCGCGTGCGGTTTTATCTAGGGGATTGAAATATATCAAATACATAGTACGGAATCTGTTCCGTAAACTTGTTTTAAATTGATAAACTTTCTTTGGTTAGTAATAAATGAACTATAGCTAATAAAACGCGCTTTTGCAAATGACACAGAGGAGGAGCTGTCTAGCAAGTTAATATATTGAATTACTATTATTAATGCTAAGGCAGTTGAGGACATAGTCCTACAAACTCTATTAACATGATAGGCAATATTGTAGATGGACCTACAGTTTAACGTGTAATTAACGTGTTGGACACTTCGATCAAAGTTTACCACCACGCTTCACAAAGGCGGCGCACGCTACGGGCGCCAAGATTTGATGCGCAAAATAAGCTCTTTAGCTTAGTTACCTTAGAAAATAGGAAAACACTACTTAATAAATGAGGTAAAATTAAGTATTTTGTAATTTAAATTCCTGAACAAATAATCTGTTTCTGATCTGGAGAAATCCGGGGGGGTCTGGGGGGTATGGAATACTCCCCAGCTATAAGCAGTAACCAGATGGTTATTCAAGAATAAAATTTACGCAAATTAAACCGCTTGCCAAAATCCGACGATCTTTCGCCTAGTAATTTATCATCGCTTTTGTCTTTTCTCAATATTATGTCAAATTACGAATAAAAATGCATTTGTTAGCTTTTGCGTAATCAGTGACATAACTAAAGAAGGTTGGAGGGGACATGGTCCACTCTGAAAAATGGAAACTACATGTGAAAATATGAAGTAATTTATGTTATTCAAAGATTTTCCTTTAGATTCATTGCTTCATATTTTACATACGTCGCCATAAATAAGGGGGTATCTACGCTCTGCAGGGACGTTCTCAGCC
This sequence comes from Rhagonycha lutea, assembly GCA_958510855.1. Classification (NCBI taxonomy): domain Eukaryota; kingdom Metazoa; phylum Arthropoda; class Insecta; order Coleoptera; family Cantharidae; genus Rhagonycha; species Rhagonycha lutea. The sequence goes on from OY294036.1 coordinate 87,847,211, forward strand.
AACTTTTTTGAGGGGGGAATTTGCCAACTTAATTAATTCAAAATTGCCAACTCTTTGTAATTGTCTATTTTGCCTATTGTGGGTTTAGCGGTGTTTGCCAACTTGACCAAATTATGAACGATTTGACCCAATTTTGAATGATTTGACCCAATTTTGAGTGATTTTGCCAATTTCTTCCCAACTTTCTAAAATATTGGGGGGGGGGGGAGGCCTCCCCTTGGACACGTCCCTGCGCTCCTGTATGGGATTTATTAGTGTTTAATACAAAGTTTACTTTTGTATTTACTATGGAATCTAATTAAAATATGTGATTCGATTTGCGTTGTTTCGACGAGGTGTTCCACTTCCATAAAACGTAACCTCGACGCACATCGGCACATCTAAACCTAGGTGTACTGAATTAGGTACTTGTGTGGAATTTATAAATTGTATATAGTATTTATGATTTAATTGCCAGGTGTTAAACTTTATACGAAGCAAACATTGACGAATATTGTGGGGGGGGGGGGAATAAAAAATTACACTCTACTGCCTATAAGGCTTGCGTATCTGATACTATACAATCAAAGCTAAAGTTATGACCTAAAATAAAGTGCAAAAAGATTTTTAAAAGATTATTATTGTATATTATTATGATCTAGTAAATACAAGGCTAGAAAATTATCTGATATAATTATCTCATTACTTTTTTGTAGTTTGTTAATCTTATTTAATTGCGTCAAATAGTACATACTTCTTCCTATTATCGGAAAAAAATCCGGTATTTATTTTCTTGCTCATGAGAATTTCCTGTGGATTTTCTTATTTATTATCGCATTATTAATAGTAAGTCTATATATTTTGTAATTATATACTGTAATTGATCTTATTGATATTTAAACTATAATACAGTGCGTCTCGAAAATATGTTCTGAATATTAATGTTATTATTATAGGTCTACAATCGCTTAATTTCTTTTCCAAAAAAATTTGTTAAAAATACTTCTAATATTTATTTTTGTATTGTTAGTTGCATTACTTCAGTAATAAATAACGATAAATAGACCCACGACAGCATAAATAATGAAAACTGGTCAAAGCACGAGTAGAGCAGAATAGATATATATATATATATAATTAGCACTACAGGCCTAGAAGGCCCATGGCTTAGTGGCTATACTAGCCCACATCTTCCCACTCTCAACCAGATATCTCTGTCTAATCTGTTCCAGAAACTTTACATGTATGACGCAGCCGCATTCACGGTAATGACGTCGATACAACAGATCCTGTACAGATAACACCAACAGTGTTTGGATGTCCACTGGAAGGCCGAGCTAAGAAATTCTGTACGGTCCGCGATTTGAACCCAGAATTTCCGCTCCGTAACTCAACCACCGGTCACATCACTCCACCGCTGGTGCTACAGAATAGACAAATTTTTAAATATTTGGGAAGTGAACTGAAACTACAACAGTTTAAAAATTCAGGAAAGTTAATATTACATTCCATGATGATTTTTCAAATGCAGTTTAGTTGTTTAAATATATTAGAATTCTGAAAATGTATCCTTCTGTATAATATCATCATTAATGGAACACTTTATCTATATGACATTTTTAAAAAACGTTTTGCTGTAAATTATAATATTATTTAGCCTTTTTCTCTGCGTTAAGCGGCGTTCACAATGAAGTGGGGTCTTGCCTTGCTTCGGCAATTTCAATTTTATTGGCTCTTGATAACTTTCTAGCGAAGCAAGGCAAGACCCCACTTCATTGTGAACGCTGCTTTATACCTTTCTCAATGCTAATATTGAGAATGGGGAACCTACAGTTTGACGTCAGTTTCGAACGACTAAATCTTATAGAAAGTATTCGGCATTTATGCTTTAGGGCTACTTACCCTGGTTGGGGAATTGTATAAGGCTGGTTGCAGCATTTTTTTTTTAATTTTACTATATTTATAGTTTTCTTAGGAATCGAATCTGTGTGGTGGAAGAAGCAGCCGAGCGCTGTACTATTGGCCTAACCGTACGATCGTTTCGACAAGAGGAAATCAATTAGAGAAATAAGCTGAAAATAAATATTTAATTGTTTGTCGGAAATCACTATTCCTCATAATTATACATAAATAATTTTGAATTGCACTCTAATAATGTTATAAATACAAGAGGTAAACTAAAATTTGTCCTTCCCACCTACAGGTTGTCCAGATGTCAACAATGATTGTATAGTACTGGGAAATTAAATTTTGTAATATGCTGTCGGAGTCATTGGTAATTTTGCCATACGATATGTTCTCTGAAGTGACAAGCAATTTATTATAGAATTGGTACCTTACAGTATCGATGAATACTTTGCGTGCAACATGCACGGTTATATTTAGCTTGTTGGGGGTGAAACATTTGAGCTACTTGGGGTACATTACACTCATCCATCAAGATGATATGGGATTCGAATCCACGACTTTTTGTTTTGAAGTGATTTTTATACTTTCCCACCTAAAAGGGAAGATCATTTCACTGTAAGTTAAAATGCATGCACATTTTAATCAAAAGACAAAATTAGAATCGTTCCAAACAAATAAGAAAATTTTTTGAAAGGAATGTTCGAAATTATTGAAAATGAGAACAACTTCTTATTTGACTTTGGATTCATATTATATTCCTTTGTTAAATTTCAATTATCATTATATATTTGGAATGTCTCTAATTTTGATTAAAATTTGTATACATTTCAATTTACTATTCGTAGTAGTTTATATGTGTATCAAGGCACTTTAGTGCCTAAGTGCATATTAAATTATTTCTGAAAATGCTAAATTATTTATGCAAATTTTAACGTTACTAATGCATATTTATTGTAATCGAACAATTTTAGTTGTTTGAAATTATATACCTAATTGATATCAATACAGGTAAATCGATAAATTAATATTAGCAATTTATAACCTACGTAAATGTCACAATGTTAGTGCAAGGTGGGTTGCATAACACAAACGTATTTTATTTTCAAATTCCTAATAAGTATCAGTTAATTTAAGAAAAGTTAACGCCCTCGTATAATCCAAAATAATGAGCAAATATTAATTTAATTTATAATTTACACTGCATATTAACATTAATTTGTAGATTCATTTCACTATGTAATTCGGATAAAATAAAATTAACAGAAATTATTCGATATGGTTGTTTATTTTGTTTATTAATTTTTATTCGGTTGAAAAATTAAATTAGTTAGCATAGCATTAGATCAGTAGCTAATTAATATTGATAACGTAAAATTATAAATAATTTTATGTTTATTTATACTATATTATTTTAGTATTGGTTTGTTGCTTTTTAGTTAAAATAACCTATGGTGATAAAATCTTGTTTGATAAGTCAATGTTTACTAAACTTTAATGTGCAGCACATCAAATAAGCTTTTCAGCCAGCATGGTTTTTGGATTGAATTGAAAATTATTCGGGACATTGAGCACGAACTCTTTTGTTGTATCCAAGGCCTAAAAACAAACTTGTTAGGAGTGATTTGGTTACATTCTTCATCCTATCTCAAAAATGAACCAATTTTAACAAATTCCAAAAATAGCTATCCCGCTATCCGAAGATGTTTTTTTTTTTGTTAAATCCTAAATCGAATACATTATACAAAGGTTGATTGATGTTACACTGCAATTTCTTTCCAAATTCGATTTTTAACATACAATTTTCTGAGCTTAATTTATCAGCGTTATTTGATAATTTCAAGTTTTGTAAATTGAAACTTAATTAAAAAGAACCTTTGTTTTTAACAAATAGTATTATATTACGAATTAGATTGACGTGGGATTTCAATCCACGACTTGAAGGTTTCGACCTTTAGTTCCAAATTTTGTATCATAAATCGAACCGCACAAAGGACATTAAAACCTCATATTATAATGATAAATTGTACCTAATTTGACTTTTAATAAATACATTAAAATTTTGCAAAATCCACACAGAGAGAAGCTAATAAATTAAACCATTTTAAAGGGTCTTAACGATAACAAGGTAACAAATTGCTAAATCCATTAGAGTGTAGTTTATTCCGTTAGGAGTTGTAGGAAATACATGTTTATTTTTTGCATCTTTCCTATTAGTTTAACACCTACGATAATATCAATTTGTTATCATATCCAGCAACTTGTGATTACATTTTAATTATTTTCTCTTTTTATGGGCAGTTAATTATTGCAACCGGAAGAAGTTTTATGTAGAACTTCAGTCAAAAAAGTTATAATTAGCGATTCAAGTTTTCCACCGCCAGACATGGATTATTATTTGGGAACATAGCAAGAAAATGTAATTATTGTGAGTGCATTTGCAGTCGAGAATTTTGATGCATTTTACGACTCGTTTTCCATTATCCGAGCTTTTCCCGAATAGTTTTCAAGGTTTTGGGTTGTTATTTCCTTATTTAACTTTTTGATGTTACCTAAATATGAAAATTTGAAATCTTTTCAGCTTTTTAACGGTTACGACTAGGATTAAACGATATATTTTTTTATTTTAAACTCGAGCTGGTCATTTATCAGTGTCGAGAGATACCTTTGATACCGAACATTATTTGTTATATTTTTGATTTATTAATTTTGCTAATATATAAAAAAAGTGTTGGTTTATTAACTGAATGGGTAAATAACAAACGTGTGTTTTAAGAGGCTATGGTTTATTTGTATTATTGCGTGTTAAACGAGACGTCTGTAAAAATTATAACAAAAACAAAACAGAAAAGTTCGTTGACTTCTTAAACATCAATGCAAAAACCGCCAACATAAACTGTAGGTGTGAAATGGCAGTGAATAATAAATGATGAGAAAACATTGAGTGAAACGAGTTATGGAATGACATGCACTGTTTTAATATTCAATTATACCTACCAGCCAATAAATTTATTGTAGATGCTACCAATTCACGATCGATCGATATGAATTTTTCAAAATTTTCAACTTCATCCATATCTCAGCTTGACGACTTTGAACTTTGGTATATAGGTACTATTACATCGGGCTAAATCGATTAAACTTTTATATCAACAATGACGTGTTTTATTAGCAATTGAAATAAGAACAATTGGATTGATTTCGTGACATTTTATGAACTATTAAAGAATTAAATTGTTTAATTATCGTATTTAATTGTGACTCGCACAATAATTACAAAACAGCTTTCGTTTAACGTTTAAGCTTTATTTACAAATAATAGTGTTATTGTTATTCTAGGACACGAGAAAAGAGGAACATAAAAACCAAACGAAGTAAAATTTTTGGGACTCGATTGATACAATTTTCACGCCCATCTGGAATCCGAATAGTTCTTCTGGAAGTTATTGCATTTCTTGTCAGCAAATTTTATGTTTCAAAAGAAAATTTACAATGTAAAAAATTTTTGTATCCATCAATTAAGTGGAGGAAATCTTTTGCAAATTTTAAAGCTTTGATAAAGCTAATGTTTATTTTTTAAGACTTCATTATCTTTTGAGAAAGTGTGAGGAAGGATTGCAACACTAAATTTCTTCCAACTTGTTAAATCTTGAATTGGAGTCGTAATTTATCGGATTGTTGGTTGTGTCGTAGTTCTGCGATTACCATTGTAACGCAGAAGCTTTTGATGTATGGACAAGGATTGTATTAGAGTACTAACAATGAATGCATTACCTTTTGTCATTAAAACGTTAACATTTAATAGTATTTACATTCCACGATGGGATGGAATTCATATAACAATGAGGAACGATGTGATAAAGAGCTAAGGTACGTTCGCGAGGCCCCACATGCACAAACCACCTACCCCTACACCCACCGTCATCTTCCCGGTCAGTACAGCAGCACTCGAGAGTCAGGTAGATTACACATTCCATTCTCACAAGAAGTCCTAGTATCAACAATCCGAGGCATTGCACTAATCGTTCAATCAACCTACATAATTTCCTAATGGCTCTTATAATATTATAGACACTCGAATTGAAGTGGAAATTGAACATCAATGTGTTAATTTTTCCTGAAATATAAAAAAGATAAACAGTTGTTTTTGTTAGAAATTCACGGTAATCGAATTCCATTTTCGAATGACGCTTTAAATTTAATCAAATCAATTTATTTTGGGATAAGATGAAAAACCTTTCATAAGTCTGTTTTGAAAAGGAGAAAAAGGTTATCGAATTATTGTTGAACTGTCCCCGGTGTTACTAAAGAAACAGAAAAATGCGGGACTATTAATCAATTCCGTCGCCTTAATCCTCTAATAAGGGTTGTTTTTGCACTTAAAAAAAGTTATTTGAGCTATTTTAATTTACGTTCAAAGTATCTACGTCGGGTATTTGACCCTTTCTACCTCCATGATTTCGTTAGCTTTATAAATTTTGATTGAAAATTTATTTTTTAACCAATTAAAAATTATCTTGATAAGTTTGAAATATAATAATTTACTGATATGCTTTGCTCTATATTTTCTTTCAATATCTATAATTGGTTGTCGTGATTTTATCTCCAGTTTTTTATTCGATTTCATTAATTTTGTGTTATAGTTATTTCATTTCTCATTAAACTCATCTTTCTATTACATTCGATGAAATTGTCAATTTTTTGATTTTCGACCTTTGCACTTTCGCAGGAAAGTAAACCCAAAAATTTGATCGTTGAACATAGCTCGCGAGTTCAGAGTTGGAATCTTTGTTGCCTGAGTAAAACATGGCGTCTTTCATTTATCTTTCTTTCAGAGGGTCTCATTCTGTAATGTAAATGTGTTGTAAAGTGTAAATGATATAAATTGGTTACGAAAGGGTAGTTTGTCAAGAGAATTCTGAAAACTTTAATTTTTGCAAAAATTTGTTACCAGAAAATGAGAAAAGCATAAACAAACTGAATGAAGGATGTAAACTTTTAAATACAACTACGAGTAAAAGTCTTTCTGTTTTACAATTTTAAATAAATATATTGATCTTGTGGCGATTCTATAGAAAATTAACAACACATAATAGAAGTTCCGCGCAACATAGAGCCAATCGCCTCGGTATCACAGTTAATTACCTCGCGTACGCTAGCTAGAGCTTAATGGATCATGTTTTCCAAAAAAAGCACCATTTTGCATATTGGTGACCACGATAGAATAGAAGGTTTCGCAAATCCACCAACTTTGTTTATTCTTGTAAACCAATTTTCTATTTCAAATCTCGAGTCGATGTAAAATTGAAATCAAAATACAAGAATCAATAACAAACATATTAAAAGAAATCACCACTCTGATGTGGGATTAACTCTCAAATAATCTTTACAATTTCAAGCAGCTTTAACAATAACTACTGGTCAATAAACTAAAAATCAGCTCGATAATGCAAGATTTAAAATTAATGTACAAAACTCAAAGAAACTTACCATAGTTGCAGAAAGCTTTTTGGGGTTTGGACGTACAAAGATGTAGTGAATTAATTAGACGTCGTCGTGCAGGAATTAGTAACAAACAATCACCTCTGTAGCCCAGTCGGTATCATTTTATTAAAATCAAAAAAATGTGAGTAATTTTTAAACTTATAATCGAAACCGTATATTCTCAAACAAAAATATATTGGAATTTAACACACATAATTTTTTTTGCAGTAGATACTAATAAAAATTTATATTTTAACTATACCTATTCGTTTTCGAGTATCAGAATTTATGAATTATTTAAAATGTATGTTATAAATTTTTCTGAACTAGGTGTGATTATATTTTATGTTCGTTGAGTGTAAATTTTCGTCGTAATAAATACACCAATTTACGTTACATTGTCAGTTTTATGCCGGGGTCGGAAATTTTACTCCGTATAAAATCTTTTTTTTTTGTAGAGCTTCTTTCTCCCTTGTGTATTAAACTCGATCCAGTTCATCATCGTGTTTTTGCTAACTTATCCTTTTCGGTATCACTTCAAACCAAAATAAACGATATTCTAATCTAAAATATCTATTTAGTACGTATAACGCAGTATAGAGTGCTAAAATTTAAATTTTTTACTCGTACACAAATTCGTACGTTTTATTTTTATACACACAAAAATTATTCAGAAATGATGAAGGAGCAAATTACCATTGTTTGCTTAACCCTACATAATATCGCGCCCATATTTTTCTTCGTAAAAAAATTGTGTTACAATAAAGAAATCGGATTTTTTTTGGGGTTTTGTTCCAATTTTTCTGTATTAATTTAAAAATCATTTTTTCAAAAATCAAAATGAAATATTTACTTTTCATTGTGTTGTGCATACTAATTTTGTAATTGTTCCAGTCGAATTACTTTTTGACGTTTAATTTTATCTGATCGTTTCACATTCAGAGCGTCGAGTTAACAGGATTTAATATTCAATCACTTTTTTTCAATTTTGTTCAACAATGAAAGTGGTTAATTGATAATTTTGTGCCGTGTAATTTAAGTAATTTTTTGAACGTCCATTAAACTCTTTATTGTTGGAAATGTGTAATAACGAATTTAATCTCTTTCAGGTGAAACGAACTTGTGGTGCTGCGAAACTTTTGGTTGCCGACGACCCTTCTTTAATGGACACTACTACCGCAGCAAGTGTTCCCGGTAATGGTAAACAACGTTTCGGATCTAACATGCGGGTATCTGCGCCTTCTTTAACGACTCCGCTGCAAGAATTTCTCATTTCAATCGCTAAAAGTAAAAGTTTTTATGGTAATCTTGCCGATAGTTTATGTAGAGATGATAGCTTTGCTGAACCTAAAGATCAACATTGCTGGAATGGTGAAAAAATTGGAGAGTAAGTATTACCTAATTATCTTTATTAATTGCTAGAAATTTTCTTTCTTTTATTTAATATTCAATATTTTATATAGTTACACCGATCGTGGTTACACCAAAGAAATGATTTTTTTCAGAAGATTTTGAAATTATTGTTTTAGTATTTTATACCTTACAAGTAAAAATATTTTTTTTCAATCTTGTATACTCTTTCAAATAACATCAACAATACTATCTCAAAATGTCAAACAAAAAACGTGATAAAACGTAAAAGGTGATTCAACCTGCAAATCTTTTAACCTAGATTCTTATATACTAACGTACAAGTCAGGTCATCACAAATAATAATATGTATTCAAATAAGGTTATCATAAAAAAACTTTATAACCATTTAAAAACCATATGCAAAAATGATTCCGATCGACTCGAAGGATGTTTGAAAAAGGGGAAGCATTATTATGAACAAAACTGCCAAGCAATCTTTAAACTGTCGAACAAATTATTTGAAATACTCGGATGTTTTCCTTTTCGGATTAAGGGGGGGGGTAGTCGCAAAGAGGTGAATTTTCCAAAAATTTAAGACTTCTGCCAACTGCACCAAATGGTTACATACGGTTTATTCCAACCAGCCGAGAAACCGTACAATGTACGGTCAGGCTCATGCGCAATAGATAAAAATCATAAAGTTGCAATAAAACAATTAAAAATTATTTTTTTTTTGCTATAATTCAAATGTTGGTTATATTCTGTAACGCCCCCTAACATTTTGCTTTAGTTCTAATAGGCACCAGGTTGGGAACCCCTGCTATAGGGGAACAGTGTCTAAGACGACATACCTACCGAGATAGGAAAGACCCTATACGCCAAATTTTCGAAATTAGAAGTGAAATTGGTGTCACAAACCCGACACAAACTTCAACCTTTGGTAAATTCTATATTTGAAATGATTATTTCATAAAATGTACATTATTAATTTGTGTTATGGTTAGGATTACTACACATTAATTATTATTGACTGTCTTTACTCATCAGTAAATATAAACTATTGACTTACAATTTGGTCTTTATAAATTATAATGTGTGGCAAATATTGCCACACTGTGACAGTTTCAAAATATTTTCTGAAGAAACTATGGAATTTATTATATTGATTCCATTATAATGCTGTGCTGGAAAGCGATTGTAATATTTACATAATTAAAGATCGTAATGGACTGCTTGCGTTCTTACCTAAAAATATTGTTTGTTAAAAACTTTGTATCCATAAGCAAATGTATTAAATTAAAAAAAAAGCAACAAAGTTTTAAACTGCAGCTTTTCTAATTAATGATGTCCCCACAAATCTAAAATTAGAAAAAAAAGCAGTCTGACAATGCGGAATTTTTTATAATCTCCACCTGACCAGCTTGTTCCTGTACATAGCTCGTAAATAATGTAAGATAAATTAATCGTTGTTGAAGTTTAAAAATGAATTACAGTTTTGGTCAGATAACTGCTAGCGATTTATTTAACATTAATAATAATTATTATAATAACAAAAATATAATGTAGCTTAAGATATTAATTAAAAATATATAAATGTAATGTGGAGGAAGAAACAATAGAAAGGGCAGAAAATTATTGTAAGCTAGTAGCTCCCCGACTCGAACAATATCATAATAATTTAATTAAAATATATTTTATATTAATTATTTTATAGTTTTTAACTTGTGAAACTTATTTTAAATGAAATACTAGTTATTTATGTTATAACTATCCGAAGAGCTCAAATAAGAGCGAAACATATATGTCATAGTTTATATAATTTCTAATAACTTGTAATTCATTTAAAATAATTCATATTAAACAATACCATATTGTCCGTTCTTATCCCTAATAAGAGGCCGCAGGCCGAGTCTAGCGAGTCAGGTCAGCTTTAAGAACACATTAAAACTGTGATTCAGCAAAATATACCTTCGAAGTAGTTTGCTGCCGGCTTACCATAGAGTACCCACTTCTTCAGGGATTTCCCACGCACATAGTAATAGCGTGGTTATTTGCATATAGGTAATAGCATAGGAAATGTAATAGCACAGATAATTGTAGTTATTTGTGATAATGATAATAGCTCTTAAGCTGTGCTCCTCAATCAGCGCATAATTTAAAATTTTTGTACTACATTGTAATAATTGCAGTAAAATGAGTAAAATTTGAAATATTTTCAGTTTTTTCTTCGTGCTTTTCTTCCTCGACTCTTTCCGTTATTCAGAAGTCATTAATTCGTGGATTTATTTACCCGTAAATTGGGTTTTGCCTTGACGAAAAATTTAAAAATCGTAAATTAGTAAAAAACCTATCAAAAATACTTGAGTTGTATTGGGTAGTCAAGTCGCCGTTTTATGGTCAAGAATTTCCACTACATAAATTTTCTTAAATGTTATGGTTTTTCTAATAGAAATATTCTTGTTAATTTGAGGAAAATATTCCAACGAGTAAAATGGAAATTTTTTGGCTATCATAAAGAAAAACTAATAGAATTGAATAAAATGAACATTTTAACACTTAAATTTGGAGAAAGACGGGTAGAAAATGAGTTCAAAAAATTTGCACTGTATAGTAAAATAAAATAGGAAAAACTGCACGATTGAATGCGCCCAAAATTGTCCTTTTACCTGCTGACAATGGTGGATGCCTTTTAAAATCTTCCTATTTTCAATAAAAATTTCAAGATATTTTTTGAAATCTACAATCAAAGACGAGAATTAAGATTGTTTCGAAAATTTAATTCATTTTAAGCTGAGAGAAAATAAAGAAATTGAGGAAAATATTAATGGTTGGAAGGGTAAAATAATATAAGTATCATACAAATGAATTTTTTAAAATTTAAAATATAATTATTCAATATTATAAACAATTTTAACAATTGAATTTTATTTTTAGATACACAAAAACGATAGTTCTGTCAGGATTGGATATGCACAAATATAATCCAGAAGTAAAAGTTAACATTAACTTACAAACGCTTAATCCACAAATAGCAAATTTAGCGGATAAATTACGGCACGTTTATCAGGTACTTTTTCTGTGATTAACACAAAATAAAACAATTTACTGACATTTGGGTTCCTTAGATGGTGATATCTTCGTTGGGAGCAACACCAGGTTTTCCAGAATCAGATAATTACATGCAAAGCGATAGTGCAGATGGATCGGGTTCTGGAGGCGGATCAGATTTTAGTGACGATTCCGACGACATAGATAGTCGTTCAGGTTCTGGATCAGGTAATGGACCAGATACAGATAGAGGTAAGTTTCCTTTTCCAAATTGAGTGTGGTGAAAACTAAAATGTTTGGGTTTTTGCAGGACATAACAGGGGTAACACGTACGGAGGCAACAACAATGGAGACAGTAGTACCAAAACGCATGCTACGGAAACACATACAACGAAACACGGTATTCAGAAACAAAAAGAAGCAACTCCCAGTGATACCACCGAAGGCGTTTCTTCTTCGGTTAAACTGAACAACTCTTTGCTGTTTACTTTTGTGATTTTAATAACCACGTTAGTTTGCACATATTAGACCTCTAATTTATTTGTGTCCATAAAAAACCGTCAAAGTTTATATTGATCGATTGGATGCTTTAGCTGTGTTGTTGAAAGAAGATGCCAAGATTATGAGATAAAAACTATTTATTACTATAAGAAATTCTTAAACCTATTCTATCTTTTTCGTCGTTATAATTTTGCTGTAGATACTACAGAGTTTGCTCCTCTGTAATGTTGAAGAAAATTTTATTAGATAGGACAATAAATATGGTTTAAGTGCTAAAGGTGCTAATAAACTTTCGATTGGTGTAGTACACAAGGAAGGAATAATTTAGTTTCAAAAACATATTATTCCTTGGGATCGATGATACTCTAGGTACGTATTTAAATTAAACAAACAAAAGTTTTCTTGCTTATTTTGCTCTCTAATAATTGTACTATGACTTGGCGCAAAATTGTCCATTAAAATTTGATGGATACTCAGTATTAAACTTTTAATTTGTGGACATTGGCTGTTAATAAATAATTTATTCTGTGTAGTATATTAATTAGGAAGATTTTAAATCTTCCAATGTGTATAAATGTCCCGATTTATAAATTTAGGATTTTTTAGAAACCCCATGCGATTTGTATATAAGCTATTAAATTAGTTTAAGAAGACTGTGTATGTATTTAATTTTATAATTTACAATAATTAATTTACGACGATGCGATGTTGCCAATAAAGTAAAATTTAGATTATTTATTAACCACTTCCAAATTTGTCTCCAAGGCATTCGATTATTTCGTTTATTTAAGGGGGCACTTTTATCTTCCACACCTCTACACGATACGGACATTTTTTTATTATTTATGAACAGACCAGTTTTGAGGGTAGACAATTATTATCGGAAGGTAAAGGTGCTCCGTTGTTATTTGAACTAAAATGTATAAAAATAGTTGATGTATTAGAAATTTTAAAGTTTCAAGTTTAGTATGCACTATAAAAAATATAAAAGTCCTTATTTAACTTCTGTATAATACATTATTACTGTAAATTTTACTGTATGTGCAAGAAACGGGGTATACGTGTTTTTGAAAATATAAAATTGTAGTGCAAGCTAACTCAATAATAATAAAATCTGGTTATGTATTTATAAAATACAATGTCTTTCCATTAAATAGGATCTGCTTTATAAATTATATAACAACTAACTAACTTACAGTAGTTACATTTTTTGTGTCCAACAACGCAAAATTAGTTGTGGTGTTCTTGCAAACTTTTTTCTATTACTTACCTATTTCTTCTTTCATTGTATTATAGGAACGAGACTGAGTGATGTGTGTAGATAGATTTATATATTTAGATATTTGTGTAATCTTAAATTATTTTGAGAATTATCTGTGATTGATATATTTTATTATTTAATTGTGAGGTGATTTATGCTAAATTATTAAGTATAAAAATTAAATTTGTTATTTAAATTAAGAAATTATCTATTAAGAATTTCATTATTTTAACAAAAAAGTCACTAGATTTAGATTTATTTAATGAACCCTCACTTTATTATACTTGTTGGGATAGTTGTCGATTTTTGAAACTCCACAAATTTTATTTTATTCTTCCTATTGTAAGTAGGTAGGGTACATGCAGCTTTACGTAAAAATAAAATGAATGACTATCCAAATCGGTATATAAATTTTAAGTAGTGACTGTTGTAGAAAATTGTAAAAGTGTTGACCAGTTTTTATAAAATAATAAGAATCGTTTCGGTATAATGGCAGTTACTATTTTTAAAGTGTAAAATTGAGAAAAAAAAATATGTGTTACTATCGCTGAGATTATCAGTGTGTAAATATGGCCCCACCTAATAATGATTATGATGTGGTTTATAGCTATTATAATGATGCAACACAAATGTTGTTTATAATAATTATTTTGTTTTCTGTTAACTTTTTTTATTCTGTGAAATTATTCTATCAAAGCTGAAACTGTTTTTGTCATATCATATTATGTCGTATCCTACTTATTTGATGTTGCGTTAATTAAGATACCGATAATGCATAAAAAAGCAATAACATAATAATTTTGAAAATGTTTAAAAATAAAAGTTATTTTTAAATTTTTGCAATATTTCTACCGCAATAATTATATTTTAAACTTTGCTCACTAACATGAGATATTTTCTGTCATTAAAATATATCAACTAACTAGTCTTAGTTTTGTAATTTTTAATTTTTAGGTGCTCTTTATAATTTCGTATAAATGTATTATACGTTTTTATTTTGGTAGAATAAATTACTAGCTGCCTTTTCATTTTGTATTTTTATTTACAACGCAATATCCGTACAGACAAAATACTAATTTTTAAATGCAGAATATATTTATTGGTTGTGCTTATGAAAGTGCTTATCTGGGATACCCCAGGTAGATTCTCTAATAACCGTTGGATATCCTCAGGATAGCCCAGTCAATAATACTCAAAATGTCCTAAGGACAGCTATGCTAAAATCTTCAGGATATCCTGAGGACTTTTTATCTAAAAAAAAATGTGCTGTATGAGATCAGGGCTGGTGCCATCTGCTCTTGAGTCCCCCTGTAAATTTCAAATATGTTGGCCCAAATCACAAAGAAAGAGCGCCTCCTGACATTGTGTGCCCCTAGGCGTCGCTTATTTGGCGTACTGCTTAGCACCAGTAGTTGATAAAGCTAATTTCTTCTGTTTTATGTTATATGGCATCCCCCGACTTACCTCAGAAAAATCCCCTCAAATTCTCCATGGGGAACATGCCTAAATTTAGAAAAATTTCCTCACACGTAGACATGGATTGACAGACGCTGTTCTCGCTCGTTGTACATAATGTACGCAACGGAGGCGATAGACAAGTTCGCATGAGTCACCAATAAATCCTCTGAGCAGCATATGCAGTTGTCAAGATCATAGCAGAAATGTTACCCTACTGACACTAGTAAATTTATTAACTAGCTGAAGCAGCGATCGCCTTTCAACAGGCCAGATGACCTCCTTATGTCTTTGTCATCAGGAGTTATTGCCAATGAGAAGGTAAACTGTGATACTGCTGTAGAGATATGGGAGGCTGCAATTAAGAGTATGGCTGGTAAGACATTCCAGAATGTGACTATAAGATGCAAAGATCAGGTTTATAATTTATCTGCTATGGGTAAAACTGTACTCATCGGAAGAGATCCAGTAGATCCAAAGGAGAGACGCAACACTGTTGTAGTAGGCGAAGACACGGACCTGCTAGTGCTCAATGTAGTTATAGCACAGGCAGCTCACTCATGGAAAAAAAATGTTCAGAAGCAGGGGGGTACAGAAAGGCTCCGCGGATTTTAAGGATCACATTATGTTCATCCTTGCCATGATGAGGTGTGACACTACTTCTGCACCATACAAAAAGGGTCACATCGTTTGGTACAACAAACTCCATGACGATACTCACTTCCAATCACTATAGTCACAAGTTCAGCAACTCATCGGCATCTAAGGACGACGGAGCAGCTGCAGGTGAGTAGTAATGTAGAGGTTTCCGTTATAATATGATAATTGAGAAGAAACCTCTAAATTACGTTCTTGAACTAGCATCCTTTCCACTGACCTCTGGTGCAGAACGTGACCACACCCTTCGCGTTTATCACCAAGCCCAGGCGTGGCAGGGTAACCATCTAGCACCGATGGACTGGAGTTGGAAAGTAGAAAATATCCAGCACATCTCTACACCCACAATGTTGCCCCCAGTGCCTAATCATCTTTTCCACCTTGTACGCTGTGAAAGAAATTATGAGTGTAATTAAAAAATTATCTCAAATTAAAGATTATGTTGTGTAGCTTATGTTTCTGAAAAATATTTCCTTGATCTGGAGAGAAATTTTAAAAGTTAACTATCGGAAATCCGAGTTGTCTGGGGAGTATGTAAGCAAAAAGATGTTATCTCAAGAATTAAATTTGTGACTGTCAATTTTGAAAAGTCATTTCGTTACTTTTTTATGCTGGAGGCCTGGGGTGGGGGAGGTATTTCAAAAATCGAGTAGCGATAGAGTATCATCGGCAATAGTAAAATAGTCTCATCAGTAGCGATAGAAATATGATTTGATGACGTATTTTAAAATTCAACCCCTAAAATAGAGAATATAATGAGACATTGGTTTTTGTTGGTTTTTCTTTTTGTAAATTCAATAATGATTTTTAAAGAGTTAACTTCAGTCAGAAGCTCTCACATGAATGATGGTTTTGTTTCAATTTGAGTTCCTGTAGGAAAGAAACCTATTATACATTTTTTTACCATGAAACCGATTGAGAATTTCGTGAAAGTTTTAATTAGCAGAAGTAGGAAAAATTTTTTGGAAATTTCCTACAATGAGAAGATAAGCAGTGTCGTTTGATTTACGCGACTAATTTTTGACTGCGAAAATTTTGTATGTCCCATTCAAGTGTGGACAAGATTGGAGTTTTCAATTTGTGATTTAATTAATCAGCGGAGAGTTGATTAATTGAATAGTTTGTTGCAAAAAGGTAAGTACTACTATTTCAATTTTTCGAGATACCTGATTTAAAGTGCCTGCTGTGTGTAAAATTGATCTCTAAATTGTATATTTTTTTCACAATCCTTCAGAAATATAATTTCTATGAAATAGCAAAAAAAAATACAACTTTGCGATCAATTTTATACACAGCAGACACTTTAAATCAAGTACCTATCTCGAAAAATTGAATTTATAGTACTACCTACCCTTTTGCAACAAACGACTCAGTAGTTTTGGTGGCGTTTAATGGAATCTAAGGTTGCATCAGAAATTTGATAGTGGTGCAGGGAAAATTTTAACGATAGTGATTTTTGGTGAAACATGACCCATGTAGCACACAATATTGTGGCAATATGGGCTAAATACATTTTAAATATTGGTGCAATATTGAAATACAATATTTAGCCAATATAGATTTGTTCGGTTTTTGATATATTGGTACAATATTGTAGACAATATGGGTGCAATATTGTGTACAATATTGGTGCAATATAGTAATACAATATTGTACCAATATATCAAAAACCGTACAAATCTATATTGGCTAAATATTGTACACAATATGGGTGCAATATTGTATACAATATTGGTGGAATATTGTAATACAATATTGGCCAATATAGTTTTGTTCGCTTTTTGATATATTGGTACAATATTGTAGACAATATGGGTGCAATATTGTACACAATATTGGTGCAATATTTTAATACAATATTGGCCCAATATAGTTTTCTTCGCTTTTTGATATATTGGTGCAATATTGTACACAATATTGGTACAATATAGTAAAAAATATTGCGCCTATATTGAAAAAATTAAAAATTTATATTTCTAAATTAAATTTTGTTTAAATTGTGTGTAATGTGTAAATTAATTAATTACTTTTTATGGTCAAATTTGGGGTTTAAATGTGAATTAATTTTTTTCAACTTTTTAAAATTTCATTTCATAATTTTTATACATATTATAGTTTTTTAAATAGTTTTTTTATTTTTATACAATTCATACATCTAAATCTAAAGGTTATATATTAATTATTTCACTTTTATTTATATAGATTACTAGGGCCATTTTTCTATCAAGTCCTTAAATTGTCTCCCAAGGAATTATTGTAGTTTAACCTGAAAATTTTAAGAACATTATTTTTAAAAATCTATACTTACTCGGGGTTTGAACTGCCATCCTCCACGTTTGTAGCCTAGCGCTGTTACCTCGGACCTACTGGGGAGCTTACGTAGAAGTAGTGTAATTAATATATAAATATTGGATTTATAGTTGGGAAAAGGTCTAAGTGAAACAATTTTATTAAATTGCCGGCGTTTCGGGCCCTTTTATTGGCCCATTTTCAAGGCTAAAAATATTATAATAATAATATAATGGTAAAACAGATAAATTAACTATATACTAACCTTCTTTGGAGACCACTGTAAGTTTTGACTCCCTTTTATACATTTAAGAAACGGTGAATAATAATTGAAATGCTAAAATGAATAATGAATAGTAACAATACATATTCCGAGTTGCTTGGAATAAATTGCAAAAGTTGATCACTCGTCTACTTTTATGGAAAGTGTCGTACATTTTTATATGTACTTTCTTGATAAATTAAGATTTTTACAAAAGAATTTTAATTACTATCAGATGATGAAAAAGGACCGCCTTTTTAAATTTTCTCTCCTATTTTCTTCCAGAGCGTCATAGGAGGGTCGGGATGCGATTGTATTTTCTAATTACTATCTCCTCCACTAGACCCTACCCATTTTCTGATAAGACAACTTCACCAGCTGGCTCAAGACAGCCCCAAAGTATGTAGTGTCGTACGGCGGCAAAATTTGCCGCCTAGCGCGATCGACAACGTGAACTTTTTATGAATACTGTTAATTTGTGAAATCGTTTTCAATTTTATTCACAATTAATTTTTATTGTTTTTCGAAATGAAAATGTATTTCATTTTTATGTATTTTAATTGCGTCTTATAAATGTAGCATTTATAGGTATTTATTAATTTTATGTATTTTCATATTGGTCTTTTTTTAAATGTAGCATAAACTTATTTTATGTATATTTCTTTAAATAATTCAAATCATGCACTTTGAATGACGAAAAACTCACGAAAACAATAAAAAACAAAGGCGGCCTAATTGCCACCCATGCGATCGAAAGTGTAACTTGAAAAGGCGCGAGCGGATGAAGGTTAAAAGGATATAATTCGATTAATTTCTTTTGTATTTTATATTTTCAATGAGTTTCTAAATGTATTTTTGTAATAAATTGTATTTAAATACAATAAAAATGTATTTTGCTTATACATTATTCAATTACATTTTGTTGCCATTTAATTACATTATTTAAATTACAGAAAAATGTATTTAAAAATTTTCCGTCACCACGTGTTTCAAAATGCTATTGAAACACGATTCCTTGAAGGAATCAAGGAACTACCTGTGATGTAAACGGTAAAAGCAATTTTATGGCAGACACTTTATAATAACATATTTCTGCACATAACTGTCGTACTAAATTTCTACCTGTAATGTAAACGGTCAGAATGATTTTATGTCCGACACTTTATAGTTTATATTATATACTTCTGGACATAACTGTCGTGCTTTTCTACGTGTGATGTAAACGGTCAAAATGAATTTATGTCCGACCCTTTTTAGATATATTTCTGGAATAAAGTGTCAGATCTAAACGCACCATAAATGTCTGACAAAAATTTTGCGTTTACATCTGACCATATATAAGTGTCTACACTTATTGTCGGAAATTCATGCATATATATCTGACAGAAATTTTGCATCGTTTAGATTAGCGACAGCTGGTGTCCGACATAAAATTCGTACAATAAGTGTCAGATCTAAACGTACCTTAAGGGTACGTATACAAACAAAATGCATTTGTTTCGAGTTTTTGAACTATTACAAAATATGAGATACTGGATTTCAAATACAAGATGCGGTATTTTAAATACAAAATACATACATTATAATTTTAGATTTTCATGTTTTCGAGGTATTTACAAACAATAGTCGTTCCTTATTAAACATAATAATATGTATTTAAAATATTTAAAATTGGTTTATTATTAATTCGTGAGAATAAATATGTTTAATTATTTATAATTATTCCTTAATTTATTAATAATTAAACATATGTATTTAAAATACATTATATTGAAGTATTTAATTATATTTCTTAAATATAAAAAAATTATTTGAAACATTTACCGCCAGATTTGCACGTGCTTTAAAATGCCTATGCGCGGGTCTGTTTTTTTTTTAAATATCTTGGTAAATCGATTTAGATTTACAATTTAATTAATATAATGACGTTTTTCATTGCTTGGAAAGAATGAAAGAAAAATTTCATTGGTTTCATAAGGTGCATCTTTTGAAATCATTCAAATTATGGTCGAAGCGAGAAAAATCGATTTCTATTGGCTCGCTATAGATAACGGACGTTTGATGTGGTTTAACTTCTTTACGAGATAGGTACCTACCTCGGTGCATTGTAGCCCTCGGGCTTTGCCCTCTGGCCACAAAATTGCACCTAGTGAATAATAGTGCGCTTCTCTCCCTTAATGTAAAATGTAAAAAGAGTTTATTTTAATCTCAAACAAGAAAAGAATAACACAAAATTTTTTTTTATTATTATTACTAATACCAAAAAAATTGCGTTGCGTTTTCGCAATAAACGACATTCAATGCTACAAAAAATACTTAAAAATTGTAATTTTTGGCAGTTTCACGATTGCAGTATAAAATATAAACCGTTATGCAAAAAAAATTCGAAAATAACAACATTTAATTTATATAAAAAAAGTTACTTAGAAAGAATGAGTGCGCTATTTCAAAACCAAAAAATCCTGCTTTTTGAAATCGTTTTAATGGACCCATTCGATAAATTTTTTATTTTTAAAATCTTAGCAATATCTTTTTTCGAAACAAATTAAAAAGCCACATTAAAATACAAAATCTAAATTGTTACTCTACATTGCATAAAAAAAAAAGGTGCATGTCCCCAGCCCCCCCCATTTCGATTTTTGACTCCAAAATAGTCTCAATCGTTTGTGCTTCGTTTGTGCCTGTTTGTGCAAACATTTTTTTCGTTTGTACCCAAATAGTTTTCGAGATATTTCAAAAATAAGCTGGGGGGGGCTGGAGACATGCTAGCCCCCCCCATTTCGAATTTTGACTCCAAAATAGTCTCAATCGTTTGTGCTTCGTTTGTGCCTGTTTGTGCAAACATTTTTTTCGTTTGTACCCAAATAGTTTTCGAGATAATTCAATTTTAAGTTGGGGGGGGCTGGGGACATGCTTTTTTAAAATTCGAATTTCGGATTCATAATAGTCTCAATCGATAGCACTTCGTTTGTGCTTGTTTGTGCAAACATTTTTTTCGTTTGTACCCAAATAGTTTTTGAAATATTCAATATTCTCGGTAACACGTTGTAACATAACGGACATGGACGCGCTGAATGCTTTAACGAGATTCTGCGAAAAACTTGCAGCATGAAGACCAAAATAGTCTCAATCGATAGCACTTCGTTTGTGCCTGTTTGTGCAAGTTTTATTTTCGTTTGTACCCAAATAGTTTTTGCAATATTCGAGATTTTCGGTAACATAGGTGCATGTCCCCAGCCCCCCCCATTTCGATTTTTGACTCCAAAATAGTCTCAATCGTTTGTGCTTCGTTTGTGCCTGTTTGTGCAAACATTTTTTTCGTTTGTACCCAAACAGTTTTTGAGAATTTTAAGGAAAACATAAAGGACATGGACGCACGTGCATGAATGGATTAACGAGATTCTGGGAAAAACTTGAAACATGAAGACCAAAATATTCTCAATCGATAGCACTTCGTTTGTGCCTGTTTGTGCAAGTTTTATTTTCGTTTGTACCCAAATAGTTTTTGCAATATTCGAGATTTTCGGTAACATCGCAAGTGCTAACATAAACAGTTATTTTAGAATTTCGAATTCAAAATGGTCTCAATCGATTGTACTTAGTTTGTGCCTGTTTGTGCAAACATTTTTTTCGTTTGTACCAGAACGCTTTTTGAGAATTTAAACGAAAACATAAAAACATTGACGCGCATGAATGGATTAACGAGATTCTGGGAAAAACTTACTGCATGAAGACCAAAATTGACTTAATCGTTTGTGCTTCGTTTGTGCCTGTTTGTACAAGTTTTATTTTCCTTTGTACCCAAATAGTTTTCCAAATAATTCAATTTTACGTTGAGGGGGGGGGGCTGCAGATATGCTTTTTAGGTATTCGAATTTTGGATTCAATATAGTCTGAATTCAGCGCAGTAGATACGGGGGGGGGTTAGAAGAAACTTTTTTTTCGGAGGAAACCCCCCCCATGACCAATGTCTAGCTACGGCCCTGTCTGAATTGTTTGTACTTCGTTTGTGCAAACATTATTTTCGTTATACAAGAAATTGATAATTGTTATGCAAAAATATTAATTATATTTTTCCTAAATAATTCCAGTTATAAAATCTTAATTTCTATGGAAAAATCTTGTCAGAAAAAAAGTCAGAACACTATGAAACGTCAGGTCATAAAAATTTAAATTATTAAAAGAAGTTTCATAGGTATTATTTAAATATGAATTTTAAGCCTGGGGGGGGGGACTGGAGAAATGCTTTTTTGAAATTCGAATTTCGGATTCAAAATAGTTTCAATCCTTTTTACTTTGTTTGTACTTGTTTGTGCAAGTTTTATTGTCGTTTGTACCCAAATAGTTTTCGAGATAATTCAATTTTAAGTTGGGGGGGGACTTGTTTTTATGTAATTCGAATTTTTTTCGAACATATTTTTTTTAACAGACTGGGCATTTTGCAAATTGCTTTCATAAGAAAATTTTAAAAATTTGTTTATTAGAAAAATGGATAATAATAAAAAGATTACACGATTAAAAATAAATAAATAAATAAATTTTATAAATAAATTAATTTAAATTTTTTAATTTTGTTGTAAATTTTGGTATCAAAATCTTGCACGTCGGTCAGACCCGTAGCCAGGATTTCATTTCGGGGGGGGGCACATGTAAAAAACCTTTTGTAAAATGTAAAATTTTCGGTTGTTTCCCTTCCATTTTCTTTGTCTTTTCAACATTTCGGGGGAGGCGGGCACTGGCTACGGGACTGACGTCGGTCGCCGGTATGGTTGTACTTTTTTTTATGATTATCTCGAATACTATTTAGATATTTTTACACAAACAGGCACAAACAATTTAGCCTATTTTGGATTCAAAATTCATGAACTATTTTGTCACTTATCAAAAACATTTTTAAATGTGTTGAATTGTGTTTTACTCGAATAGTGTAACTGTAACTAAATGTCGATTAAGAGCGCGCTGCAAATTTTGATGCAAAAACATGTTTCGACAGATGGCGTGCCCTAAAATATTAATCTTTTATAGTGATCTTTTCACCAAAACAGAATTCTAATAATTTATAAAAGTCATATGAATAAACGATAACTAAGCTAGGCAATAAGGAAGTTTGAGCTTTCACAGATAAATATTTTTAAATATATTCAATATTTTCGCATGTGCATATCTTTTTGGAATATGCTTGTAAATATTCAACATTGGAAGCTCAAACTTCCTTATTGCCTAGCTTAGTTATCGTTTATTCATATGAAAAAATCTCGAATATTGCAAAAACTATTTGGGTACAAACGAAAATAAAACTTGCACAAACAGGCACAAACGAAGTGCTATCGATTGAGACTATTTTGGTCTTCATGCTTCAAGTTTTTCCGAGAATCTCGTTAATCCATTCATGCACGTGCGTCCATGTCCTTTATGTTTTCCTTAAAATTCTCAAAAACTGTTTGGGTACAAACGAAAAAAATGTTTGCACAAACAGGCACAAACGAAGCACAAACGATTGAGACTATTTTGGAGTCAAAAATCGAAATGGGGGGGGCTGGGGACATGCACCTATGTTACCGAAAATCTCGAATATTGCAAAAACTATTTGGGTACAAACGAAAATAAAACTTGCACAAACAGGCACATACGAAGTGCTATCGATTGAGACTATTTTGGTCTTCATGCTGCAAGTTTTTCGCAGAATCTCGTTAAAGCATTCAGCGCGTCCATGTCCGTTATGTTACAACGTGTTACCGAAAATATTGAATATTTCAAAAACTATTTGGGTACAAACGAAAAAAATGTTTGCACAAACAAGCACAAACGAAGTGCTATCGATTGAGACTATTATGAATCCGAAATTCGAATTTTAAAAAAGCATGTCCCCAGCCCCCCCCAACTTAAAATTGAATTATCTCGAAAACTATTTGGGTACAAACGAAAAAAATGTTTGCACAAACAGGCACAAACGAAGCACAAACGATTGAGACTATTTTGGAGTCAAAATTCGAAATGGGGGGGGCTAGCATGTCTCCAGCCCCCCCCAGCTTATTTTTGAAATATCTCGAAAACTATTTGGGTACAAACGAAAAAAATGTTTGCACAAACAGGCACAAACGAAGCACAAACGATTGAGACTATTTTGGAGTCAAAAATCGAAATGGGGGGGGCTGGGGACATGCACCTAAAAAAAAATTAAGTTTGTTAAAATTGCAACTCTGGGAAATAAATGGGTGGTTAAACCAACCTTTTACCTGAAGATGGGAAGGTACATTCTTATTCAGAAAGTACAGGTAGAAATTGAATATTACTAATTTGTATGCAAAATTAAGTTAATACAGAATTTATTGAAAAGCAAAGAGGTATTGAAATTTTGGCAAAGCTTTTCAAATTATTTTATAATCCTAGCTCATTCGAATATTAGTAAAATATCAGTGCAGTATGCAGAGTTTCAATCAATAAATTCATCTCCCGATAAATTTCTTTTTACTTTTCCAATAAATCTTTTTTTTTTATTTTACCCGCTATTCAAATCTGTAAGTAAATTTATCTTTTAGTTGTTCACAGTCTTCTTCTTAGTCGTTATTTAATTTTAAATCATGTGCGTTGGAAAGATCGCTTCTTAAGGTGCATGTCGCCAGCCCCCCCCCCCTCGGCCATTTAGAATTTTGAATCGAAAATAGTCTAAATCGTTTGTGCATCGTTTGTACCTATTTGTGCAAAAATTATTTTCGTTTGTACCCAAATAGTTTTTGAGAAATTTCAAAATTTCGCTGGGTTGAGGGGGGGGAGACATTCTTTTATGAAATTTTGAATTTTGGATTTAAAATAGTCTAGATGGTTTGTACTTCTTTTGGCCTTGTTTTTTTAAGTATTATTTTCGTTTGTACCGAAATAGTTTTTGAGATTTTCAAGAAAAACATCAACGACACCGACGCGTATGATTGAATTAGCGAGATTCTCCTTAACACGTGGTAACACATACAATTTTATGAAATTTCGAATTTCGGATTCCAAATGGTACATGATGTGCAAGTCCTATTTTCGTTTGTACTCAAATAGTTTTTCAGATTTCCAAGACAAACATAAAAGACGTTAACGGGCATGATATTGTTAACGAGATTCTGGGGAACACATACATGTTGAAGTTCAAAATAGTCTCAATCGTTTGTACTTCATTGTACTTGTTTGTGAAAATATTATTTTCAATATAAAATCAAATAGATTTAGAAAAATTTCAAAATTTAGCTGAGGGGGGGGGTGGAAGCTGGAGACATGTTCAAATGAAAAAAATTAAATCTTGTTTAGGCTCTAACGAGGTTCTAACGTCTGCCACCAATTTCACAGAAAAATTCAACCTAAGAGATAAAATAAAAAAGATGTCTACCCCCCCCCCAGATTTCACGAATAACTGCGTCAAGGTTGAGGCTCAAACAAATAAAGGGAAGCTCGTTTAGGCTCTAACGAAGCTCTAACGTTTGACACTAATTCTACCCAAAAATTCGACTTGGAGAGGGGAGCAATTCGACTTTTCTACTTTAAGAAATGGCGTTCAATTTTATAGTTACTGTAGACATGCCCCCCCCCCCATACAGCTTGAATTTTGTAGTGAAATTGGTGTTAAACGTTAGAGCCTAAATGAGCTTCCATTTTTTTCGTTTCAGCATCAACCGTCGCAAAGTTATTCGCCAATATTGTATAATATAATTATATTATATTATATTATAATATAATATTATTATATAATTATACATCATCATGTATTTTACGTATATAATTATACGTCATCAAAACAATTTATTTTAATTTAACACTGATATTTCAAACTATCAATTTTAAAAATTTAAATTACCCCAATGGCTCAATATTGTTTTACAATATGTGGCCCATATTGGCAACCGATATAGTAACAATATTGCGCCAATATTCGAACTATATTCTGCCCATATTTGATCCCAATATGGATAGTCTATATTGCACCAATATTGCGCCAATATTATAACTATATTGCGCCAATATTGGTTTACAATATGTAGCCCATATTGGCAAGCAATATAGTAACAATATTGCGCCAATATTCGTACTATATTCTGCCCATATTGGATCCCAATATGGATAGTCTTTATTGCACCCATATTGGGCCAATATTAAAACTATATAGCGCCAATATTGTACAAAAATATTGCGCCAATATTGGTAATCATTATTGCGCCAATAATGTTTTACAATATGTGGCCCATATTGGCAACCAATATAGTAACAATATTGCGCCAATATTCGAACTATATTCTGCCCATATTGGATCCCAATATGGATAGTCTATATTGCACTAATATTGCGCCAATATTAAAACTATATAGCGCCAATACTGTACAACAATATTGCGCCAATATTGGTAATCATTATTGCGCCAATATTGTTTTACAATATGTAGCCCATATTGGCAAGCAATATAGTAACAATATTGCGCCATTATTCGTACTATATTCTGCCCATATTGGATCCCAATATGGATAGTCTATATTGCACCCATATTGCGCCAATATTAAAACTATATAGAGCCAATATTGTACAACAATATTGCGCCAATATTGGTAATCATTATTGCGCCAATATTGTTTTACAATATGTAGCCCATATTGGCAAGCAATATAGTAACAATATTGCGCCATTATTCGTACTATATTCTGCCCATATTGGATCCCAATATGGATAGTCTATATTGCACCCATATTGCGCCAATATTAAAACTATATAGCGCCAATATTGTACAACAATATTGCGCCAATATTGATAATCATTATTGCGCCAATATTGTTTAACAATATGTAGCCCATATTGGCAAGCAATATAGTAACAATATTGCGCCATTATTCGCACTATATTCTGCCCATATTGGATCCCAATATGGATAGTCTATATTGCTCCCATATTGCGCCAATATTAAAACTATATAGCGCCAATATTATACAACAATATTGCGCCAATATTGGTAATCATTATTGGGCCAATATTGTTTTACAATATTTAGCCCATATCGGCAAGCAATATAGTAACAATATTGCGCCAATATTAAAACTATATAGCGCCAATATTGTACAACAATATTGCGCCAATATTGGTAATCATTATTGCGCCAATATTGTTTTACAATATTTAGCCCATATTGGCAAGCAATATAGTAACAATATTGCGCCAATATTCGTACTATATTCTGCCCATATTGGAGCCGAATATGGATAATCTATATTGTACCAATATTGCGCCAATATTAAAACTATATTGCGCCAATATTGATGTACAATATTGAGCCAATATTGGTAATCAATATTGCACCAATATGGGCTAAATCTTGCCAATATTGCGCCATTATTACAATATTGGAGCAATATTGCCCCCATATTGCGCCAATATTTTGTGCTACATGGGGAGAAAAGTTTACATGGAGATTTTGAATGACATGATATGGACTAAATTAACTAAAAGTTTGGATTTATCAAAAATTAATGGTTTAAAGGTGAAAGTTGATTATTTGTAAATTTTGGTGAAGGTCAAGGAAGTGATAAGAACATCGACGGATCTGCTTTAATCATTCCCATGTGAGGATTGGTTGACCGTTTCGATTTGGAAAACGATAATTTATCTGTCAAAGGTAGCGTCGTCAGTTGACTACTGTATGCTGGAGTTTTTTTCTTTGTGCGGATCACGTGTACGAATTTCATAGGATATTCGATTTTAATGGACTTCAAGTTCAATATTTAACATTACTCAAGAAATGTTTAAAATTATAGATTCATTTTGTGAACCAATGAGATTTTCTGACTACGTTTGGTTTTCTTTAAATAAAATTCGCAATAATAATTATTATAAAATTTTGTCTAATTCGCTGACTTAATTCTATATTCACTGACTGGGTTGGCCGAGGTGAGAAGTGGAATCTGCAATTAGGAAATAGAGGGTTTACCAATTAAATATTATCTCTTGATCTCAATTGTACAGGACAATATAATACAACTCATGGAGGAAGAGGAACGGAACCTTAAAGTCAACCAGATGACTGAGCAGATTAAATTCTATGAGATACCACCCCCAAAGAAGAAAGCATAAAGCTCAATCTGAAACCTGCTGCCGAAACACGCGGTATTGGACCATGATCCTGTTGATCTGGAGATTCCCTTACCGGTCCCTTCAGCACAGGTGGATGAAGCAAGTAAGTTATAGACAATTTATAAATGTTAACTAGGTACCTTTGAGGAATGGAAAGCCGAAAAGGACCTTGACAAAACTTCAGATGAAAAAACGCACAAGGAAAAAAGAAAAGATAGAAGACCATCGTTGAGCAGCACCTAATAACATCTCTGATGGTGACCCGAATTGCATCGAAATATTCAATACTGGCTCCGTCAATACAATTACTGACCAGGACTTGTCTGTTTATAAAGTCCTGGATGAAATCAACTCATTGAGGAAGATTACGAAACGAGTAAAGTCGAACGAAAGCACCGTTACTGCAGCTTCTGTCCTAAAAGTGTATGAAATTTGTTCATTAGATCAAACAATTTCGTTCATTGGAATTTAGTCTCCAATCCAATAAAAATTAAAATATTACCAAATTTTGGGTATTTTTAATGCCAAAAATGCAAAAAACGAGAAAATCTTGGATATATCGAAAACCGTAAGAGATATCGAAAAAAGAATGAATTTTTTAAAACCCCTAAACTCCACATTCCTACAATTTATACTTGGAAATGCTGGAGTCTCTAATACAATAAAAATACTATTAACATATTTTGGGTATTTTTAATGCAAAAAACATGAGAAAATCTTGATATATCGATAACTGTAAGAAATATCAAAAATATAATTAATTTTTAAACCCCCTTGCCCCCACACCCCCTACAATTTATAATTGGGAACTTATATGCAAATGCTAGAGTCCCTAATTCAATAAAAATAAAAATATTGCCAAATTTTGGGTATTTTTATATTTTTAATGCCAAAAAGACAAAGAATGAGAAAATCTTGATATCCCGATAACCATAAGAGATATAAAAAAAATTAATTTTTAAACCTCCCGTACCCTGCATCCGCTACAGCTTACAATTGGAAACTTAAATATAAATGTTGGAGTCCATAATTCAATAAAAATAAAATACTATTACCAGATTTTAGGTATTTTAATGCCAAAAACATAAAAAACGAGAACATTTTGGATATCACAAAAATCGTAAAGGATATCGAAAAAATAATTAATTTTTTAAACCACCTTAACTACTCCACTACTTGGACGTATCACCGACAGTGGCGGTGATATGAGTAAGCGAATGTAAGCTATGCTTAGGGGCCCGTGAGAATTAAGAAAGTCAAGGTAAGGTAGCACTAAAACTTTTTTTTATGGGATTGGGTTTTTTCATAAAATATTAGCTATTCACTTTTAAATTTCTTTAAATTTTTTATCAGAACCTCGCCAACGCATACGGTTTCTGTTGTAAAGCTCAGAAACACACCAACATAGACGAGAGAAATTTAAAAATTTAAAATTTAAAAAAATTTGTAGTGGTATATAGTGGGACATTCTGTGATGGTGTATAGTGGGACTTGTTATTCAATTGTTTCAGGTTGTCCCACTATATACCAGTATAATAACTTTATTGTTTGTTTTATAGATGCCGAAGAATTCGAGAAAGAATCTTATCGAAACAATTAAAAATAGCCAGTTGGCCCATATCGAGAATGGAATAGCAATGAAAAATGCCATTCGTGATGTTATGAAGAACGGGCTCTCAATACGATCAGCAGCGACTGATTTTAATGTTTATTGATATAAAGCTATGTATTTACAGTTATTCTTTTTGATATATATTATAAGTTTTCGTTTTTTGTTTGATATTTCAATTGGTTCCATAATATATCAGGTTAAGTCCCACTATATACCGGGCAGTGGTATATACTGGGACATACGGTCTATACCGGGACCATTGAAAAAAACCAAATTTGTGTAATAAAAATTGATTTTCATCTATAATAGTATAAACTTAATACCAATAATTACTACCTTCCATGGAAACCGTGGCTAAAACAAATAAAAATGTAGTACTAAAAACGGTGCATGAAATATTTTGTCCCACTATATACCGGTTTCCCCTACCGTTATTAAAATAAATAGACAATACCCAATAGCAATACTTTAATAATTATTATTATAGAACGTACAAAAATAAAAGATTTTGTATGCAAGTAAAAACCTTACGAACTTTTTTTTTAGGGGCCCGTTTTGTATATTTGCTTACGGGCGAGCTACTCCTGCACCGCCGCTGGTTAGAACCAATATTTTCATGCAATTGCAAAATATTTGAATAAACTTTATTTTTTATCCAAAAATTTAAATCAAAAATCGCTCCGAAACCAAATAATCATCGGAAATTAAAGACAACTTTTGGTTTAGAATTTCTTCATTATTTTTCCTGGCTTTATAGGTTGTAATCAATAGTTTTATGCAGTTGCAGAATATTTGAACAAACTTTATTTTTATCCAAAAATTTATATCAAAAATCGCTCCGAAACCAAATAATCATCGGAAATTAAAGACAACTTTTGGTTTAGAATTTTTTCATTATTTTTCTTGGCTTTACTAGGTTGCAATCAATAGTTTTATGCAGTTGCAGAATATTTGAACAAACTTTATTTTTTATCCAAAAATTTAAATCAAAAATCGCTCCGAAACCAAATCATCGGAAATTAAAGACAACTTTTGGTTTAGAATTTTTTCATTATTTTTCCTGGCTTTACTAGATTGTAATCAATAGTTTTATGCAGTTGCAGAATATTTGAACAAACTTTATTTTTTATCCAAAAATTTAAATCAAAAATCGCTCCGAAACCAAATAATCATCGGAAATTAAAGACAAATTTTGGTTTAGAATTTTTTCATTATTTTTCCTGGCTTTACTAGATTGTAATCAATAGTTTTATGCAGTTGCAGAATATTTGAACAAACTTTATTTTTTATCCAAAAATTGATATCAAAAATCGCTCCGAAACCAAATAATCATCGTCAATTAAAGACAACTTTTGGTTTAGAATTTTTTCATTATTTTTCCTGGCTTTATTAGGTTGTAATCAATAGTTTTATGCAGTTGCAGAATATTTGAACAAACTTTATTTTTTATCCAAAAATTTATATCAAAAATCGCTCCGAAACCAAATAATCATCGGAAATTAAAGACAACTTTTGGTTTAGAATTTTTTCATTATTTTTCCTGGCTTTACTAGGTTGTAATCAATAGTTTTATGCAGTTGCAGAACATTTGAACAAACTTTATTTTTATCCAAAAATTTAAATCAAAAATCGCTCCGAAACCAAATAATCATCGGAAATTAAAGACAACTTTTGGTTTAGAATTTTTTCATTATTTTGCCTGGCTTTACTAGGTTGTAATCTTAGATCATATTATATACTTCACTGATCGAAGGTTGTAATTAATAGTTTTATGCAGTTGCAGAATATTTGAACAAACTTTATTTTTATCCAAAAATTTAAATCAAAAATCAATCCGAAACCAAATAATCATCGAAAATTAAAGACAACT
The DNA here is from genome assembly GCA_958510855.1 of Rhagonycha lutea. Taxonomy (NCBI): domain Eukaryota; kingdom Metazoa; phylum Arthropoda; class Insecta; order Coleoptera; family Cantharidae; genus Rhagonycha; species Rhagonycha lutea. The sequence goes on from OY294036.1 coordinate 87,878,976, forward strand.
TTTGGTTTAGAATTTTTTCATTATTTTACCTGGCTTTACTAGGTTGTAATCAATACTTTTATGCAGTTGCAGAATATTTGAACAAACTTTATTTTTTATCCAAAAATTTATATCAAAAATCGCTCCGAAACCAAATAATCATCGGAAATTAAAGACAACTTTTGGTTTAGAATTTTTTCATTATTTTTCCTAGCTTTATTAGGTTGTAATCAATAGTTTTATGCAGTTGCAGAATATTTGAACAAACTTTATTTTTATCCAAAAATTTAAATCAAAAATCAATCCGAAACCAAATAATCATCGAAAATTAAAGACAACTTTTGGTTTAGAATTTTTTCATTATTTTACCTGGCTTTACTAGGTTGTAATCAATACTTTTATGCAGTTGCAGAATATTTGAACAAACTTTATTTTTTATCCAAAAATTTATATCAAAAATCGCTCCGAAACCAAATAATCATCGGAAATTAAAGACAACTTTTGGTTTAGAATTTTTTCATTATTTTTCCTAGCTTTATTAGGTTGTAATCAATAGTTTTATGCAGTTGCAGAATATTTGAACAAACTTTATTTTTTATCCAAAAATTGATATCAAAAATCGCTCCGAAACCAAATAATCACCGGAAATTAAAGACAACTTTTGGTTTAGAATTTTTTCATTATTTTTCCTGGCTTTACTAGGTTGTTATCAATAGTTTTATGCAGTTGCAGAATATTTGAACAAACTTTATTTTTTATCCAAAAATTTAAATCAAAAATCGCTCCGAAACCAAATAATCATCGGAAATTAAAGACAACTTTTGGTTTAGAATTTTTTCATTATTTTTCCTGGCTTTACTAGGTTGTAATCAATAGTTTTATGCAGTTGCAGAATATTTGAACAAACTTTATTTTTTATCCAAAAATTTAAATCAAAAATCGCTCCGAAACCAAATCATCGGAAATTAAAGACTACTTTTGGTTTAGAATTTTTACATTATTTTTCCTTGCTTTACTATGTTAGAAGTAGATAACTTACAAACTTTTTTTTTAGAGGCCCGTTATGTAGGTATATTTGCTTACGGGCCCTAGCTACTCTTGCACCGCCGCTGATCACCGAGCAGCTCGTTTTCGTTAAAATTAAGAGCAAACTTGTAAGATTTTAGGTTAGATTGGGATAGATCATAAAGGCAAATAATTAGAATCATTAAAAATTATGTTAGTGGTCGGCGAAATTTTAATTGCGAATTTAGTGATCCTCAATATCTAACAGTTTGCCGACCGCTGCCACAGACCCCCAGGTTTTCCGATTATTTATTTTTAAAGATTTCCTTCAGGTCGGGGAAAGATTGTTTAGGAACATATACTTTTGCAATACGACAATATTTAATTTTATCTCATTTTTCAGTGTTTTTTCCTAAGCTGGCTAAGCTAAATCAAAATAAATGGGGATGAAACCGGGGGTCTGGGGCCCCAGCATAAGGAAGTATTGATATGACTTTTCGGAATTAATAAAAACGAAAATTAAATTTTTGAAAAAATATCTTTATCTTACTTATAGCTGAGGGCGCGGGATTCCATAGCCTCGATTCACCGATTTTCCGATTGTTTACTTTTAAAAACACCCTCCAAGTTAGAGAAACACTTTTTCATAAACATAAACTAACATAATAGGTAGTAGGTACTTAATTTTATCTCATTTTTTCTATTTTCTAGATTTCCGAACTGGTGCACGAGGCGCGCGCCTAGGGCCTCATAAATCAAGGGGCCACAAAATTCTGTTTTTTTAAGTAGTATAGTGCATACTAAAGTGAGTGTGCATACCAAAGTGAAAAACATGAGCGTAGAATGCACACTATAGAGTATAGAGTATAGGGGTAGTGAATATATTTAGAGAGGGGCATCAAAATTGAATACGGGTAATTAGTGATGACGAAGCGCTCACAAAGCGCAAATGGCGGGAAATATTGGGTTCTAAACAATGCAAAATTAACATGGGAAAATACAGAGCGCAAAGAATAATTCGAAAACGAGAGATTTCTTAGCTATGAGATTCATATAGCACCAACAATGCACTAATAAGGAATATAACTGGTAAGTTTCAATGCAGTAGATAGACCCAAATTTAAATTATTTCGATTTGAATGTTTGAACTATTTAACCTCACTTTTTGTTACATATATAATTATCGTTAAATCACGCAAATAACTAGTTAATATGCTACTTAGACATGTTACAATTATTGAGAATTAATTCATCGTATTTTCTGTATGTTTTATATGTACATTTACACAGTTTAATAGTTAACATAATGCTTTCGTAGATATTCAAGATTGCGACAACTGCCAAAAGGAACATTGCAAGTTTTTTTAATTTATGAACGATTTCATGGCAAAAAAGTAGATGGAAAGAACTTATCATATAAGAATTTACTGCAAAATTTCCACTTATAAAGTGAAATTTGTCAGAAAACGGTTTTAAAATTCACAAGGGTGAAAAACCTTATGTAAGTTTAAATTTGAAAATATAAAATCAATAAGAATCCTTTATAAATAATGTAGATACTTCTTTTACAGGTAATTGGTTCACATCTAAATTGCGAAACCCGTTAATAAAGGAGTTAGAAGAAGTAAAAGCGATTCATTGGAGTCATCCGAAAATTCATCGGAAGGAAATGAAATTTATTTTGTAACTAAATATTGTAAATATATTAACTTTAGCTAATTCTTTAAACAAATAGAAGTATGTATATTATTTTTGGAATACATTTTCTTAGGAAATTGATTACATTTTACTTTTTTAATAATAATAAATATTTAATAGGCCTTAATAATAAGGTTTTTCACCCTTGTGAATTTTAAACCGTTTTCTGACAAATTTCACTTTATAAGTGGAAATTTTGCAGTAAATTCTTATATGAGAAGTTCTTTCCATCTACTTTTTTGCCACGAAATCGTTCATAAATTAAAAAAACTTGCAATGTTCCTTTTGTCAGTTGTCGCAATCTTGAATATCTACGAAAGCATTATGTTAACTATTAAACTGTGTAAATGTACATATAAAACATACAGAAAATACGATGAATTAATTCTCAATAATTGTAACATGTCTAAGTAGCATATTAACTAGTTATTTGCGTGATTTAACGATAATTATATCTGTAACAAAAAGTGAGGTTAAATAGTTCAAACATTCAAATCGAAATAATTTAAATTTGGGTCTATCTACTGCATTGAAACTTACCAGTTATATTCCTTATTAGTGCATTGTTGGTGCTATATGAATCTCATAGCTAAGAAATCTCTCGTTTTCGAATTATTCTTTGCGCTCTGTATTTTCCCATGTTAATTTTGCATTGTTTAGAACCCAATATTTCCCGCCATTTGCGCTTTGTGAGCGCTTCGTCATCACTAATTACCCGTATTGCGCCTGGGGCCTCTCAAGTGCTAAATCCGCCACTTTCTAGGGTAGCTAAGCCACCTCGCTTATTTTGCGCCCGTGGCATGCACCGCCTTATAGCAACGTTTTAGTCACGGCACCTACCTCTGACCTAGAGTAATCATAAGCAAATCGCCTGACTTGTTTGAAAGACATCCCATACTGGTGGATCTCCTGGTGGCATTTTAACATGTTGAATGTTAATGAAAGTCAAAATTAAAATGCCTCCTGGTCTGATATAAATACTTGCCAGTGTGTATATTTGTTGTCATAAATGAAAACAGCTGAATTATAAACTGTCACATTGTCCTTCTACACATTTTCAAACCTGTGCTCAGGCCCGGACTGGATCCATTGGGGCCCTCGGCTAGACATTAAGGAGGGGTCCCCTTACTAAGAGAGAAGATTTTTGAAAAACACATTTTCCACTATTTTAAACACTTGGAAGAAAGTTAACTTTACCCCAAGTATAAACTACTATTTTTGAGGCCACTTCGGGGCCCCCTTGGGTCCGGGGCACTCGGCGATCGCCGACTAGCCGACATAGCCAGTCCGGCTCTGCCTGTGCTGTAGAGTAGTCTTTATAATTTCATGGGTTCCATGGTCACTAACACAGCAATTGACAGCCCATGCAACAGCTTCCTGTGATAACAAGTGCCTGTCAGTTTTTTTCTTGTAATGTTATACCATTTTTACTGTAAACATTCAAAAAAGGGCTTAAAATATCTTGTAAATTTAGTACCCAAGTCACTAGTGGTGAAAAACCATCTACATTCTGTGAGTGCAACTATAAATAACATGATTTGACCGTAAAATTTAAGTGGAACCATTGTGCCCTTTGTACTAATGTCCCCCGATCTCCCCTAAAAAAAAAATTAAAGCCTTCCACCAGGGATTGCTCGTTAGGTACAATTGAAACATCTTCACTTACCTATTTTTATCTATAGTCTGTTTTTTTAAGAAACGAGTAAAAAATTTCTATTCCACGTGGATAACTTGATTGTTAACCAATGAAATTGCTTGAAATTTAATTTCAACCTTTAATAGGGTTCAACCTTGCTTGAAATTTAATTTCAACCAATTTCATTGGTTAACATTCACGTTATTCACATGGAATAGAAATTATTTACTCGTTTCTTAAAAAAAACAGACTTTAACAATTAATTTAGCACGTAACGTTAGATACCTGGGGCTGGGGTGCAAATTTGATTGAAAATTTCTTGCTGGTACCTCGTATTTAGTAACTTGGAGGTCATTACTACTGTGTTGACGTGTTAGAAACAAGGGGGCAGCGTAGTCAGAGATAGTCTGCGCTAGTCGTCAGACAAACAACGTATGAAAATAAAAAGAAACAGAAATATTTAAAGTAGGTGCGCCATCAACATGTTGTGTGTGTCATCGTACGGGAGCAAATTTTTTCGTTGAATTATGTGCATTTTACTTTTAGCATTAGTGTGATATTAGATTATAAAAGAACTCTCGTTTAAATCACAAATGTATTTATTAGGATAGCAAAAAGTTATTATTAACGTAACATCAATACACAATTTTATTTTACTTGTATAAAAGAACAAAATGGCGCATCAATTGCCCCCATCGGTGAATTGTTCATTAGACGAAATAGATTTAGGTGCATTAAAAGTGAGTACATATTTTAATATACTTCTTAGTTTTAAAATAACTTTAATTGATTGGGTGTTGGCTCTCTTCCTTTTTGGAAGGCCACTCAATTTTTATCATTTGACCCTTAAGTAAACATTCCATTATTTTGGGTGTGAGTCATTCACTTTTGTCACTTGCATTCTACTAATGAGTCTTGTTTTATAAAATTAACTTAATTATCAATTTGTTTTAGGATCCGGCTGGCATATTCGAACTCATCGAAGTTGTCGGCAATGGCACATACGGTCAGGTGTATAAGGTAAAATTAAATTATACCCATGTCTTCATTTTACTTTTTACTCACATTTTACTAAATTACCTATTGTACTTTTTTACCGACCACAGTTGATTAGTTGTTGTGTGTGTAGGATTTTTAATGAGTAACATTTACAAGCTGATAAGATTACTTGGTAGGTTTATGTTTAAACCTCGTGTTATTTTTAATCGTCGTTAACGTACTTCTTTATTAACAACATAAATTATTGGAAGGATAATTTAACAGGATATGAATTTTGTATACCATAAGGATTCCAATTAAGTTATTTTAAATTGATTACCAAATATTTTCATTCTACCTTGATAAAAGTGCTATGCATTGATAAAGCTAATTATATTTCTTTAAATTTTAATTATTGCTCATGTTTATTATTCATTTAGAATGATAAATTTTTTCTGAATACAAATTGAGTAATTTAATTCTGATAACAGTGCACTTTTTATGTACTATATTAAACTGCCCAACTTAAAATGTCATAATTACTAAAAGAATTCTCGGAAAATGGGCATTATTATTGCATTTTGCAGTTTTATAGAATTGAGATGATTCAGAAACTTACCTTTGGTGCAGCACTACAAACCAGTATTACTTCTGCAGCTATCATAAAACAACAATTCAGATTACAGTGATTTTTATATTGGAGCCACTGAAGAGATTGTTCTTCATCTTGTCTTGATGGGTTCCAAATTTTGACAAATGTTTCTTTTCAACTTATTTGTCTTGACAGTTGGTGAAACGAAATTTTTGTTTTAATTTGTTCTTACCATATAATCAAAACAAACAAGACCTTACATACATTCAAGAGAGTCCTCCTTGAATGTCCTTGCAAAGGAATGGTATTGTTTGAAATTGCTTTTTTCCTCGTTTTTGTGTTAAAAGTTATCTATTTCTTTTTAATTTAATCGTGTCTTTGGAACTGTTTACAAAACCTGTTTGTAAAATCAGGTGATCTTGATATAATATAACTCTGCTTGTATTACTCTTATGGATTTTAAATACATAATATGGTTTTATGTGCATTTGACTAAAAGAATAAATGCACACCTACTGCAGTACAATTGTCCACCTTTCGATATTTTGCAAAAAAATAAGCCATTTCCTTAAGAAAACTGTTTAAACCTAATTAGAGAGCTTTTTACCTGCATTAATCGTTAATTGGCAAGAATACACTTATTAATGTAATACCATATCATTTTATCACTTACTAATTTTTACCTGTACTCAACTGATGAGATCCAAAAAGATCGAAATACTTCTTGTAGGATTTTTGAATTAGTTATCATTGGATAGCTTCACCTGCATCAATTACAGGTAAACATACATTATTAATATAATACCACATCATTTTATCACCTAATTTACAATCATTTTCATCTACTCTACTGATTAGTTCAAAATACGTCTCTTATTAGAATTTTTGAGTTGTTAACCAAGGAAACTATAATAATTGGATAGTTTTTACCTACATTAGTTACCTTTCAATTAGCAAACATACTGTGTTAAAATAATATCACATCAACCTAATTTTTTGTAGTTTACTCTGCAACTGAACCAAGGGTTTAACCTAACAATTTGAAAAATTTACGACCTACTTTGTATAGCATAGTTTGACAGTGCAATTACAGAACGTTGCATTTGTGAATTATATTTTAATACTAATTTTCATTAGGATTGATTTTTTTAGAATAATCTCATTTATCATTTTCTGTTTTTTTTTGTGACAGTTTTTGGTGGTTAACGTGACAAGTATCACATGTGAATCATTGAAACGGAAATCTGATGACCTCTGTATTTTTAAGTTATCTTTAGTTGTATGGGAATCATAATCTTCAACACTTTCTATTTTACATGTTCTGATTATAGTGATAATTTTCATACACGCCTTCGCCCAGTTCAAATGTTCCTATTTCGTCTTTCAGTGCAAATTCGCACTGTTCAATTGTCTGTATCTCTAATTTACCCCATACTTACATCAATGTAAAAGTTCAGCTTTCTAGATGGCTTAAAAGTATCAAAGTTGATTTTGTATTATCATGCAAAAAGTGCATCTTTAACATTTAAGATAATACATAAACGTGAAAAAACGCCAATAATTTTTCCCATGGATCAAATTTAAATATAAAAAAAATTGTAACGTTGACCTATAAATTCGTAGCAAAATATTTCGTAAAATATTCATATCGATAGTGTTCCATTTGCGAGTTTTTATTGGGACAAACTTGGGGTTAACCCCTCCCTCCCCTCAATGATTGAAAATTAGCATAGAAATTTTAAATATTAACTTACCTCATAACATAACTCAAACCTCTCCCGTAAGTTCATATTCAGTAAATTCCGAAAATTCTATTATATAAATTCTAATATTATAAATAAATACTTTAGGTTAAATTTGTTCATATCAATGAACATTGTTACAGTGGGACTGACATGCATAAATTGGATTAACGAGTTTTCTCTGAAATATTGAACTAGAACTTTTACAGTATTATTTGGATCAATTGAAAACAGATTTCGAGCAAACTCCATTTGTTTTCTCCAACGTTTGCTCAAACTGTGTTTTCGTACGCTCCAAATCTATTTTCGTTTGCTCCAAATCGGTTATCAACTGTTCCAAATAATACTATAAAAAGTATAGTGGGAAGCTTGTTAATCCATCCATGTGAGTCATTTTCAATGTCCCTATTATAAAACTAAAAAATAAATTGAGGAATGGTTTTTTTTGAGGGTTTCTTTATGTATTCTAGTCATTCGGGGGGGGCGCATCTTCTAGCAAGAATAATTTCAGATTTCATTCTGGACGTATAGAAAAATACAATCTCCAGTGTGTTTACGGGTATTTGGTGTTTTATTATGTGTAAATATAATATAAATTTAAAAGACCCGATGTGAAGTTAAATAAAAGGTCATAATTTATTGTATTTTAATCGATTTTAATTGTAATTACATTAACGCCACCACACGGAATAATTTCAAAGTCCGTTCTGGACGTAATATAGTGGCGCCACCAACGGTAATAACCATTCATAGATAATATAATAAAATCCTCAAAGTGGGGATGTCGTGCAGTATTTTATATAAATTTTGAGTTCTCTCTTTAAAAAAAATGTACCTACTTAAAATAAGCCCTTCAATATTTAGTAAAAATTAAATATTTCTTTCGTTTGTTTTTTACATTTCCATACAAGTTTTTGTTAATATTTAAAGCTTTCAAGATAGTGAATATTTGAAGAAAAGAATATTTGAAGATAAAAAAATCAATAAAATGCTAAATATTTCGTAAGTAACAAAATACGAAAACTCGATGGTAGATACCGGCGTGAAATATTTAGGATAACATTCAATTCTGCACTTTTGAAAATTACTGCAAATTAATTAATTATGTACTACAAACTTAATATCAATTATAGAATTACACTTCAAACTTGTGAAGGTAAACTCTTCACTTCCTGAACGTCTGATGTGCAAAATTAAATGACGAAAATTGTGTAAACGTGAAATAAAAATCGGCTATTTCAACATTCTCATTTCTAATAGAAGTTCGATGGATTTTAGTAGGTTCAAAAGTATCGAGATTATTTTAGAAGGAAAATTGGTGCACAAACTAAAATATTGAATTTCTTCTAGAACGGTGTATTTTTACTTATTGGTAGTTTTGGCCGTCTCGCACATACATAGAAAACGTTCAATTTTTCCCAATCATGGGATCCTATGCTTTCAGTATGTGGTTTACTCAGTTTCAGACGGAACAAGCTGTTCAAATACAGCGTTCCATTTTATGAGGTAGCTTAATCCGTAAATCTAAACTTTTTCTTGCAATTTTTACCATCAAGTTCCTTTTCTCTTAATGTAGTCTATTGATTCTATAGGACTTATAAATTTTTTTGTATTCGCCTTGGCGAATTACCTTATTCAAATTTTATTTATTTCTCCTAAGCTCAACAGTCCAATCTTACCTGTGTTGGTTTATATTTTCAATAAGATCAATACCTTCGTGTCAATCAAAAACGGTTTAAGTTAGATATTTTTCCTGCTTATTTCAGAACCAACAGATGATTTTATACAATTAGTAGTACCTACCTAATTTAAAATAACAAATTAAAACTTATTCTATTATAATTACATTCCAAGAAATTCAATGGCAATGGAAAGAATCTGAAATGATATTATCCATATGATATAAGAAGAGTATTATCGGTAAAATTAACATTATAATCGCATAAAGTTATTGTATTTTTACTTCACACATTAAAATAATTGTTATTTACTGTTTCCTTGCCAAATCTGTTAGTTGGTGTTCAAATGCTGACTTCTATGACGAATGCAGTTTTATCAATCACCGATTTAAGTATAGTTCCAATTTTATTTCCTGTTTTTCAAGAAACTGAATTTTAAGCTTTGATGTTGAACAATTGGTTTCAGTTTATATTTGATATGTCCTTGAGGTAGTTAAATTATAATTTTACGACCTTCGTAAATTACTTTGCTAGACCGTTAAATTTTATTTATTCGATTAATCCATTATTTGATAAAACAAATTTCTACTATAAAATTTCCATAAACTTCAGAAATTTGGTTATTTTAATATACATAATTGATTTCATCCAACTGAAGAGCTTAATTAATTATTTATTAGATTCATTGTTGTTCATTATACACATGTGCTAGTTAATATATTTTTTTCTAAAAATTACTTTCAAATATCTCTGTTGAATTGATTTAGTTATTAAATTAGTACAATACCACGGTAAATTATCTTTGTAATGATACATAAAAAAGTAGGTTTTTCAAAGTATAGTGTAGCATAATAATAAATTATTGTAATTCTGAGAATTGACTAAATAATAGTCACATGTAGGTATAAGGAAGTAATACAACAAATTTTTTTGTATTATATAGGTGGAATTAATTGAAGTAATGATAAAACTAGAAAGTCAAGTATTAAAATTATGCCTATTTCTTACCATACTTAAATTTTTTTACAGTTTTCTAAAAAAGAATAATTATTGTTTAATTTAATAAATGCATACTATTTTGCAAGGCACATTTTCACTTTTCTTTTCTCTTAGGGTCGACATACCAAAACCGGACAGTTAGCTGCTATAAAAGTAATGGATGTAACAGAAGATGAAGAGGAAGAAATTAAACTTGAAATAAATGTATTAAAAAAATATTCAAATCATCGTAATATCGCGACTTATTATGGAGCTTTTATCAAAAAATCACCTCCCGGTAAAGATGATCAGTTATGGTTGGTCATGGAATATTGTGGAGCAGGTAATTAAATTTATCTAATTGCTGATTCACTAATATATTATTTGTTGCAAGAGTAATTGCTATCAAAACAAAATATGACGTTAGTAGTATAACATTATGTAAGATACATCAACTTACATAATCTTCATGTAAAATGAAAAAAAGCATTGATTAACAATAACACTTAATTCTTTCACACAATTACCGCAATTACCTACCACTCAATGTTATAATATTCATAAATTTTTGATAAGATCTAATGGTAATTTGAATTATTTTTTTAAAGGTTCCGTCACAGATTTAGTAAAATCCACTAAAGGGCAATCTTTGAAAGAAGAGTGGATCGCGTATATTTGCAGAGAAATATTACGTGGACTGTCTTATTTACATTCAAACAAAGTCATTCATCGAGACATCAAAGGTCAAAATGTTTTGCTCACCGACAATGCTGAAGTAAAATTGGTTGATTTTGGTGTCTCGGCCCAACTGGACCGTACAATAGGTCGAAGAAACACATTTATTGGAACTCCATATTGGATGGCGCCGGAAGTAATTGCTTGTGATGAAAACCCAGATGCAACGTATGACAATCGCAGTGACTTGTGGTCACTTGGTATCACTGCTCTTGAAATGGCAGAGTCACAACCACCATTGTGTGAGTTGCATCCAATGAGGGCACTCTTTCTTATTCCTCGTAACCCTCCACCCAGGCTAAAGAGTAAAAAGTGGAACAAAAAATTTCATAGTACGTAATTATTTTATTTCTTTAATTGGGTTGTTGTGACCTGGTGCGTTTTAGGTTTTATCGAAACAGTATTAGTTAAAGACTATCACGAACGTCCTTATACCGAACAATTACTAAAGCATCCATTCATAAGGGACCAACCTACAGAACGACAAGTTCGTATTCAACTTAAAGATCATATCGATCGTTGTAAGAAACGAAAGCAGGAAAAAGAGCGTGAAGATTATAGATATTCCGGTTCAGAGAATGAAGAAGAGGAGCCTGCTCTGGCTGGTGAACCCAGCAGTATCATTCAAGCTCCAGGTGGAGACACATTAAGAAGAAATTTCCAACAAATTCAAGAAGGAAGAACGCTCAATCAGGGTGTGGAACCCCCACCACCAAGGTTTGTTTACTTGGTCTCATAATATTGATAATATTAAATGTTTAATTTTTTGTGCTGCAGAGGCGGTAAAAATAAAGATAGAGAAGAAATTCCTGAACCAGGGCCTCCAGCTCGACCACCTATACCTCAAAGAATTATTGTTGTTCCTGATCCTCCTCCAGCAGCACCTAGAAGGTTTGAATTAAACTTATGCAATTATTTATTGAAAAAAATAGTAATATTAACAGACCACTGCCACCGCCACCCGAAAATGCTGTTCCACGAATTCAACAACCTCAAAGGAATTCGCAAGCACAACACTTATTTAAACCCATGGTAAATTATCAGATTATGTCTTTACTTGTACTAAATAGCACTTTTGTTTTAGAAAAATTTATTTCAAACTGTAGAATTTATTGTAAACTTTGTAATATTTGCAGTGTATTAACATAACTTAAGTGTTATATTGGTGATAAGCTTTACTAGTTAATTGTCTGGTAGCACAGCTTCTTTTCTAATATGTCTATTTATTTCATGTTCATGTCTCACCTTTTCTTCAGCTGCCACCTCGAAATCCTGAGGTATGTATCGACTATTCTCTCGTTTACTTCTTTTGTACTGTCAATACTTCTTATTAACAGTTTGCACTTTATTCATTTTACATAAAATGTCAAAATGCTTTATGTTATCATGTAATACATTTCTTCAGGAGTTAGAAGTGTTGGCTGCTCATTTGAATGAGTTGGCTGTTCAACCTGAAGCTCCACCTCGAAATAACAGAAAACAAGTGAATAATATTTCGACGCCAGGATCTGGAAATAACCACACTCCGACCTCAGCTAACCACACTCCTGGATCGAACAATCAATCCAGCGATCAAGCTAGTGGTAATATTTTAGATCAACTTATCGATAGTGAGAGTGATTCTGAGCCTGAAGATAATGGTCGTGGTAGAAATGATGGTACTTTGTTAGCAAGTGATCCACCTAAACCACTGTAAGTTATAATTACTACTAAAACTAACTCCTCATTACTAATCTCATTTTTTTGTTTTATTTATTTTTTTTTATTTTTATTTGGTTTTGTTTGGTTAGTCCTGAGTTTGCTTACAGACCCGGTTTAGGTGTGGTAGCAGAAGGTGCTTCTAGTTCAAATTCTGGTGCTACAGGATCAGGAGGTGCTCCCAATAGACCACTTCCACCAACCCCAGATGATGATGACTCTCAAGGTGATAAAACTTTGGTGCTTAGAAGGGTAAGTCAAATTTATGTTATGTTTTTGTCTTATTTATCCAACAGTAAAAAAATGTTGCTGTTATAATCATTTTACTGGAATTGTATAGTAGCAAGTAGGAGATAGTGACATAATCTTTTACAATCAAAAGTTTTGTTTTTTAAACTTTGAAGTTCAATATTGCTATTTATATTATCAAAATATTAATTTATATCAATACCAAAGTGGAAATTGTATAATAAATATTTGCACAAATAAAAAATTATTTTAAATACAGTGAATCATCGATTTAACGAAGAAATATGGTTGACAGAATGGGGAGGAGTGGCAAACTCAAAATTAAATCAATCTAATAAATCAATATGAAATTTTTTTGAGGATACGAATCGCGGAACAGTGTCTTTTAAATTCGAAATTCGTTAAAAAGGCGATTCACTGTAGAAAAATTTTAAATTCCAGTTAATTTTTGTAGTTGTAAATCCGTAATTAAATTATTTGCATGCTTATCTTAAGAAAATAGTCAGCAACATTCTAAAACTGAAATTTATTTAGGTAAATGACGATCTTTTGTTAGCTAAAATTCTTTTCAATTGAGCTAAACTTATGTTTATATTTTCAAAATTGAGGGTAAATTAAGTATATCGATTTTATAAGTTTCTTATTAAATTTTAGAATAATTTAAGTGACAAATTATTACATCAAAATACAAGAAGCTTGATTTGCATGTGAAACAATATGAGCACTGTGGCGCACCTAATTAATTACAAAAAGTACATTGTGCTAATTAATGGTTATTAATTTTTTTTATTTAATTTTTTATGATAGCTTTGTGTGAATTTATTATTTAATTTTTGGTATTTATAAACATTAATGTTTTATGTTTGCTGTATAAAAAAATAACAGCAGGCTGCAGCCAGTACAGCAGAAGCTGTGAAAAAAGATGAAAATGAAATTGACGAAGCGACTTTATTAAAGGATTGGGATTTTGCAAGATTTTTTCCATCAAAGTTTTCTACTCAAAATCAAGAAACTTCCATTGCTAATAAAATTGTGGAAAAGAGCAAAAATGAGAAAGCGCCAAATGTATCAAATCATCGAAGGATGGAAAGCGATTCAAAAGTTGGTGGGAATCCTTTTTTGCGTGGTTTTCGAAGAGAAAATTCGGATTTCTTTCCTCTTAGTTCCTCGAGGCATTCGGCAATATTTGTCGACAGAAATGCGAACCCTTTGAGGTCGAGTGGAATATTTAATAATAGACGCAGTTCCGATGCTGGAATTAATAAAAAAGTTATTGGGGAACCAATTTTAACCGAATTTATTAAACGAAACGTCGATTCCCCAAGTTCCACTTCTAATAATGAAAAAAGTAAACCTAAACGTACGGGAATTGCCGAAAAAGGTGTAAATGCACTGAAGAGTATCGGCGTTTTGCGTAACGAAAATGTCGTTAAACCTAGACGCGAAAAGACTGAGTCAGATATCGTTTTGCGTAATTCTGAGGCTAGAAAAAGTTTGCGAGATAATTTGGAAGCTAGACGACGCGATATTGAATCGCAATTTTTGAGGGAAGCAGACAATATACGGAAACGTAATTCGCGACCTATTGATGTTAATTCAGTTGCACTTTCGACAACTACAAATTCTATAGATGGGGAAGAGTATGTTTATTTTAATCAGGTAATTTTTAGTTTATGATTTTCTTTATTTCTTGGGGGATATTTGTTTTTTGTTTATTTATTTAGAGTTCATCTGTACTCAATTGCAGAATTAACATTCATTCAAAAAAGCATACGTTTCTCCTTTTGATGGAAGTCTACAATTAGATAATCCGAGAAGTACAACAGTGTTGTGTTGTCTTTTACCATTGAATAATCTTTTGATAATGGTGGAAGTAATTCAAATTAAATAGAAAAAATGTTTTATTTGCAAAATGAAAGCGAAAATAATTGCGAGTTCATTGTCAGTTGGTTATGGTGGATTATAGAATCTAAATAATATCGATTTTTTTTCTTTTGTTGTAAATTATTGGCCTAGGTAGACGGAAAATAGAAGCAATGACATTCAATGATTGTATAATTTGATCACTTTAGTTACACTAGGCGAAACGAATTTCGTCAGTACCAGGTCCAGAGAAAATCATGATCTTGATCATAATTCCTGCTTTTAGAATACCATGACAGGTAGTTAAAGAAAAATCTTTTTATCCAATTATTTGATAATGTAAAATATGTAAACCTTTTAGAAATTTCTGAGACTCTGGACATAGTTTGAAAGATAATCACCAGATGACGCATATTGCTTCTACAATTTACCAAACAGTTATAAGTTATAAGGGATGCAATTTATCACGTTTTCAAATTTAATAGCTCTGTCTGCTAATATCCTTTTAATCTGTGCCTGGTGTTTCTTAAAAATTTGATACGGTGTGCGTATCTGTTATTATATACAAGTTCAAATGTAAGGAAAGAATATTTCTGATTTATCTAAATTCTAAAAAATGAACAATGCATTAAAAAATTGGGGAATCCCCTTGCTTTCTACATCGAGATTTTTAGGGTCGTGCAAGATAATTTTGATTTAAAAACTTGCATTTAGTGTTATTTACTGTTGGGACAGTGGACATGACTCGCTTGAATTGATTAACGAGATTCCCATTAATTTGCACAACTTCATGTAATATTAAAACCATTATTATTGCATTTAAAAAAGAATTCAAATGGAATAAAGCACTGGAGTGCCAATCAAACCCTCCCCTTGTGAGTCAAGTGAAATAATCGCGACATTTTCAAGTTTTATAGCATAATATCGGGTAATTCCCTTACCAACCACCAACTTTTATGCAAAATTCTGCAATTGAATATGAAGGGCATTTTTTTTTTGTGTTAAACTGATTTTTATATATTTTGTTAGCTTCAATGCATGTTTAGTCATTTTGAGACATCTGGGGTTCAAAATTTCACTATTTTATGTTTGTTTTAACCATAAACTTAATTTGTGTGCTGCTTTTAACTAACCAGCGTGATCTAACTTCATATAACACTTCGAATCAACGTGGACATCAGACTAAGTTTTCGTCATCATAGCAATGGAATGTCACTATCTCTACAGCATGTTTGAAAATCTGCATTGAGCATGAAGACAAACTTAACTTTTGAAACTGGCTGCAGCTACTGCTGCCAATTATTGATACTCTAATTATTTCATTGTGTTGTGTATCTACCACTACTTCATGTTTGTTTGATAGACTTTTCGTTGCGGTAACTAATAACAAATTCTAGCATGGTATGTTCATATATTTTTGATGTAATAAATAATTTTTTATATATTTTAAAAAATTAGTTGCAGTTAGAAAATTTTACTTGTATTTTAGTTAAAGTGTGTAAGAATAAAATTTTATTGTAATTCAAACAGGTATTACCACATCTCTTTCAATGGTTTCATTAATCATGCTTTTGTTTAGTCTTACATGTTTTTATGTTATGGGTTTTACTGTAGACAATTTTTTGTCTTTTTTTAAATTTTAAGTTTATTAAAAAATTGTCTATGTGTAAAATTGGAATCGATTATAACGAGTACTATTTTTAATTAACACTTGATTGCTTAATTTTGTAGAATGGAAGAAGCAGTGAACATGCACGTCAGAGTAGTGTTTTACCTGACTTATTAAGTCAAGCTGGTGGTAGCCCTGGAACACCTTCGGCCAGGGATAAGTCGCAAAGTGAAGAGGTATGTATCGTTTTTTATCATTTCTTGCTTTAGCGCTGTTTTTGTATGTGTGAGAGTGTGCATAATAAATTAAATGTCCAATGTGAAGGAAGGACTTCTAAAAAATGTCAACAGCACAACAAAAGTGTAACAATTAAACGATTTAAAGTTTTGTTTTTGAGTAATAGAGGTGGGGTGATGATTAAGTTAGCAAAATAGATGTGTTGTGGGAAACCTTTAGGAATGCTTGATAGCTCACAACTTTCCAACAGTTTTTAGATTTTTCGACAACTCCCTGGTCCGAAGTAGTAAATAATTTATTTAAATAAAAAAATCAATATTTAAAGCTAGGAGTCTACACTTTTATATGCATGATGGTTACTGTAGTAGAAAAACACGTTAAATTTAGTTTAGTTGCTTCAGTAATCATTAGTCACCACTCGACAGTTACAACGGCACGGTTTCTAAGATTGAAATTAAAAATTCCCTTTAAATTAAATTAAGATTAAAAAAATTATAATATTCAACACTAATTTTTGTGTATTTCTCTTTGATTTTTGCCTAACTGAGTGGCGTCCATAACATCCGTTAACTGTAAGTATGATTACGTTTGCACGTTGCTATGTTATTGTCGTTGCTTCATCTTGTTGGATGCATGCATTTGGTAAAAATTAGCTCCAACAATTTTAGCTTGTTTATTTGGTTGAGGATAAAACTAATGAATACACTAATTATTATTTATGGATTTGATTTAACTAACCGGGTATCGAGGTAAAGAATTATTAACACACAAGTTTTATTTTTTATTTTAAAGCTTTTATATTTTGACTTGAAGGATATAAATGTTAGTTTATTTATGTATTTACTTTTATTATCAACGGGCATAAAATTGTATTATGCTTGAAGTAAATTTATTTTTGTACTGGAATGCGTAAGCAGTAGACAACATTTGAGATGAGGTTCTTGCCTGTCGATTTTTCTTTATTTTTAATGGAAAAATTGTACCGGATAGCAAATTTAATTGTTTTTACAGACTAACTGGGTTATTATTGAACTTATAAAAGTAAGTATAATTATAAACACATCACAAAGCAACTTTCTGAATTTGGGGTTAACATTTTAATAAAAAAAAAATAAGAGCAATATCTATTGTGCTTACAAGGGGGTAGTGTCCCCCTTGTATTTTCAAAAATTAAGAGACTGTTATCTGGACTAAAATTTATTTTTACACATTTATTAAGTTCAATAATAATGAAGGTTTTCTGCAAAGCAAGGAAATTTGTCCACCCTTTATAGCAGTGGTTTCCAAACTTTGTTTTGAAAAAAAATGTAATATTGGTGCCTCCCCCCTTTATTTCATAAAATAATATACTACACGTTTTTAAACAGTAAATAATGCATTAATAAAATAAAAGCTTTTTTAATTAATAACAAAATTTCGCACCCCCTGTGTACCTCTCCAATGAGAGGTATCTCCAATCCAATCTCCCAGTTTGGAAACTTAGCGAATAATTTTTTTTTCGCAATTTCTGTAATGTTTGTGGGTTTAATATTGATCAATTTACATAGTTTCTAAATTATAAAAACAAAATGTTCACTATTTTGGCAATGATCAGAAAAGCACTAATATATTATTTAAGGGCCTGATCAGGACGAAAATCTTTTAACAGGTGACGCAGTTTAAAAAGGTTTAAACATAATTTTTGTTTGCTGACCCGCCCCTCAAAAATTACCTCTTACCATTAGAATATTTTCACTATTTTTGCAGTATTCAAAGATTTAACATTAATAATTTTACAGTTTTAAAATGTTACGATTAACTCTCCCCCCCCCCCCAAAAAAAGATACTACCCTCTTTTCGTTTAGAATTTCTGCGCTATTTTTGCAGTGTTCACATATTTAACACTAACATATTTACAAAGTTTAAATAATTTTAAACAATTTTTGCTGTTTTATCCTCCTAAAAATTAACCACTTGGCGGTGGTTTCTAAACTTTATGTTACTAGGCTCTCCTTGAAAAAAATTTAATCTTTATTCTTTCCCATAACATAATACACATTTGTAAACAACAAGACAATTTTTTTTCCAACAACAAATTTCGCTGGTCCCTTTGCACCAGTGAACTCTTCCCAGTTTGGAAATCGCTGCTTTATAGTATTTTATTTTTTTTGATGGCAAGTTCTTTATTGGTTGTAATATCTGTATGTAAATGCTACTAATTTTCGTAAAAAGTAGCACTAAAACCATCCTAATGAACGTTGGCAAGTGTTTGATTAATTTTAATTTCTTTTACAGTATCGACAAGCTATGTCGTCACAATCAAGTCCCTTCTCTAACAAATCGACCCCTCTTAATATACATTCTCTTGCCTTACAACAGAAACAGCGATCATTCCTTACATTTGGTTTCGGGGCTGGTTCTGCTCAATCCAGACGTGAATCGCACGTTAACGTCAACGTCACTCCTACCTCACATGATGTGTCTTCTGATACTCCAGAAATTAGAAAATATAAGAAACGATTTAATAGTGAAATTTTATGTGCGGCGTTATGGGGTTCGTTACTTTTTAATTTCACCAAACCTCTTATAATTCCTTTTTTTTTTGTTCAGGAGTTAACTTATTAATTGGAACCGAACATGGTTTAATGTTGCTTGACCGTAGCGGTCAAGGAAAAGTTTACCAACTCATTTCGAGACGAAGATTTCAACAAATGGAAGTACTCGAAGGACAAAATATACTCGTCACTATTTCTGGAAAGAAAAATAGAGTTCGAGTGTATTACCTCAGTTGGTTGAAGAGTAAAATTCTTCGTACGGATGGATTAAGTGATGTAAGTCTGTCGATGAAAACGACTTTATTTTGAGCAATGTTGACACTGTTTTATACTTTACAGCAAGTGGAACGTAGAAATGGTTGGATAAATGTTGGTGATTTACAAGGAGCAGTTCACTTTAAAATAGTAAAATACGAGCGAATAAAGTTTCTGGTCATAGCGTTAAAAGATAGTATCGAAATTTATGCTTGGGCGCCTAAACCGTACCATAAGTTTATGGCCTTTAAGTCTTTTGCCGAATTAACGCATCGGCCTTTATTAGTTGACTTAACAGTCGAAGAAGGCACACGCCTTAAGGTTATTTACGGTAGTGCCGATGGATTTCATGCTGTTGATCTGGATTCTGCTAGTGTATACGATATTTATTTGCCTAAACATGTAAGTGATTTTATGGGAAAAGAAAAAAGACAAAAATTCATGTACTTCTTTGAATATTACAGATACAAGGTGCAATATCGCCGCACTGCATAGTAACTTTGCCCAACAGTAATGGAATGCAGCTTCTGTTATGTTACGATAATGAAGGTGTGTACGTTAATACGTATGGACGCGTTTCAAAAAATGTGATACTACAGGTAAGTGGTGCACAAAAAAAAGCAAATAATTGGACCACTAAAGAAACTTCTTTTGTTCAGTGGGGGGAAATGCCAACATCTGTAGCATATATAGGAACTGGTCAAATAATGGGTTGGGGTAACAAAGCCATAGAAATTCGTTCAGTCGAATCGGGACATTTAGATGGCGTTTTTATGCACAAGAAAGCACAGAGGTTGAAGTTTTTATGTGAGCGTAACGATAAAGTTTTCTTTTCGAGCGCTAAGAGTGGATCGTCTTGTCAAATTTACTTTATGACTTTAAATAAACCGGGAATGGCCAATTGGTAACATAACTTAAATTTATATTGACTATGAGTGAATATTATTATGGATGCTATTTAGATAAGAATTTGTTGATTGGTTAATTAATGTCAAAATATTACTTTACGTTTTAAAATATTTACAAGTGGCATTTTTGGTTTTCATTATTGAAAATGAAAAAGTTAAAACGAAAATCAAACTGAATGGAGTACAATCGTTAATTGATTTTTAAATTTATGATTTATGCTGCTCTATTCGAAATAAAAAACTGAATGTACAATTTCATAGTAGCAATAATTTACATTAACCGGAAACTCTCGCAATTTTTTTGTTACGTTTTAAACTTTGACAAAGTGTTTGTAACCAAAATCGTCCCATTTCTGTTTTTTTTGTACTTCGTATCGTTTCCAAATTAAAAGTGTAACAAAAAAATTAGGAAGTGTTCTGCTACTTAATTAAAAAGTTGTGCATGATGAAAGACAAGTGGACAAAAATATCACTTTTTTAAATTTTAGCACTTTTCCATTTTTGTGTTGTCTTCAATTCAAGTGGAACTTTTTAATTTGACAATAAAATTTATTTACTTCAAAAAGAGACATTTAATGCATTTATTATTGTTATTAATAGATTTTTGGTGCCAACCAGTTGAAAAGTAGTAAAAGTTTGAAAAATGCTCAGTATGTGTAGAAATTAAGATTGCAAAACATTAAACATATTGTATAGCGAAATATAATTTAATGTTAACGTAAAAGGTTAACATAACACTAACATTTTTTTATAAAGATTTTTAATAGAAATTTACATCTGTTTTTGGTGAAGATTTGTCTTAAGAACTTTTTTTGTATATAAAATAAAAAAAAAATACTTACGTATTCTGTAATTGTGTGCAAAGTGGAACATTTGTACACAGTGATTTACTACACATTATACATTGTAATAGCCTGTACTGTTTATATTCAGTTTTTTTCAAAATTTGCACAGAAACAAAAAAAATTGTCTTACAAATTTTATACTAAAAAAATACCAAATGATTGAATTAAAATAAATCTCCCATGTATGTGTCGGTAAAGCAATTTGATATGGTAAATTTTATTATTTCTTAAAAAAGATTTGGTGCAATTTAAGACTGTTTTATTATATTAAAGATTTTTTTTTATATTATGGCGTACGATATAGCAAAAATTGTCATGTTTTTCCTTATATTCTTTATTGTAAGCATGCAATGCCTTTCTGTAACTTAGGTTGCTCTTTCTATTTGTCTTTCCAAAGAATTGGTATGTGTGATTTTTTTATTAAATGAAGTAACATTTATTACCTAAAAATATCTTTTTATTAATATTATTCCAAATATAAAAGTTACATATATGGAGTTTTAATGTTTGTTTTTGTTATCCCCTCAAATATCCTTACATTTTCAAGTATAGACAGAGTAAAATACATGGAGGAAATAATGGACACCACAATGGCAGGTAAAATAACTATTTTCTTGATTTTTTTTTAAACAGATACAATTAAGTAGAAGGTAATGGTCATGTGAAGTAAATATGAAACGCACAAAAATAAAAACAAGCATGTAATTAAAAGGTTTGTTCGTTTGTATGAACTAACTTACTCGGTTCAAGTTAGTGTAAATGAACTGTGTTCGTTTGGCTGCTCAGTTCATGAACGAACATGAACTTCTTGCTCCATAGGAGGAGTAGGCAGTGTAAGTTAGAACACTATCTAACATTTGTGGTGGGAGTATTTTGATTTTTTTTTTTAGTTTAGTTTAAATTCTTCAATTGTTTGTGTATGAATTTTGTTAGATTGAATATCTTTTTCATTTATGTAAAAATTTTAAATATTATCTAATTAAATATTTTTCAAAAAATATCAGTTTTCACATTATTTGCGAAATTTTAGTCTGACTGATAATAATCTTTTAGAAATATCTTCTTCGCTTTCTTCTTTTTCTTGCTGGATTTCTGAAGATTGTTCTAGCAAGATAGATACATAAGTACTGTCTCCTCATTGATACCATAAGAATGATATATTTTACTACAAACCTTCTTACAATTGCAAAATTAAGAAGTTTTTCTGGAGCAGGTGGGAGTAAATTTTGAATTGGCTCCAAATTGTTATCTATTAATTTCCAACCCCAGTCTTCTTGGTCTAGTTCATGGGTCACCCAAACTACGGCTCGCGGGCCACAATCCGGCCCGCCAATTTATTTTAGTTAAGTACATTGTAAAATTTTTTCCATACATTTTTTCGTCGTCGTCGTCTGCTTCACGGTATAGGCTCAGGCCTGTTCCGATTCTCAGTCAGCCCATCGCTTTCTTGGACGTCCTATATCTCTCTTTCCTCTTGGGCAGTATTCCATGGCGCGTTTTGGCAGCCGCTGGTCTTCCATCCTTTCCACATGCTCTCTCCATTGACGTTTGTAGTCCATCACTCTCTCTTCTATAGAGAAGATATGTAATTCTTCTCTGATGTCTGCATTTGCCTTCATGTCCAACAATGTACAGCCATTCACTGATCGCAGGAACCTCATTTCTGCTGCCTGTATTCTAGCTTTCTGTTGGGTTGTTGTTATCCAAGTCTCGCTGCCGTAGAGTAAGGTGGGAACCGCCATTACCTTGTAGAACTTCATTTGTGTTTCTCGTCTACATTGCTTTCCTAGCGTTCGTCTAATTGTTCCACACATTCTTTGGAAGGAAGTTACTTTATTTGCGATATCGTTGTCATACTCGTACGATACGTCGCATCCTAAGTACTTGAAATGCGAAACCTGTTCTAGGCAGGTATTATTTATACATATTTTTGACCTAATTGGATCCTTTCCTTTAAAAGCCATTATCTTCGACTTTGTGATAGATATTTCGCAGTTATATTCCCTAGACAAGACATTCAGCAGGTGCATTGCTCTTTGCAAATCATCCTCTGTAGCTGCTATCAGTACTTGGTCATCTGCAAATAATATTGTGTTGACAAATTTAGCCTTCCCAAGCTGTATGCCATGTGGAACCATTGGCTTCCAAGTTTTTATCATATCATCTATGTATAGATTGAACAATATCGGCGACAAACCACACCCTTGTCGAACTCCTTGATTGATACGTATTACTTCTGTATCTTCGTCATTATTTATAATTTGTATAGCAGTGTGTTTGTATAAACTCTTCACGATATCTATTAGGTGTCTTGGGAAACCTCTTCTCTTCAACACTTTCCACAGTTTCTTTCTGTTGACCTTATCGAAAGCTTTTGTATAGTCCACGAAGGCAACATGTGTCTCTAAGTTTTTCTCTCTTCTTTTTTCTATTATTTGTTTAAGCGTAAAGACAGCGTCCGCACAAGAACGCCCTTTTCTAAACCCATTTTGCTCTTCTTCAAGGAGAGTTTCCGCTATTATTTGTACTCTGCTTGTTATTATTCTTGCGTATAGTTTGTAACCTGCGTTCAGCAAACTTATTCCTCTGTAGTTGTTAGTGTCTGATCTTTCTCCTTTCTTGAACAGTGATACTACCTTGGCTATTCTCCACTCTTGTGGTATTGTCTTGTAGCTCCAGCACATATTAATAAGATGTAACAGTCGGAATTCCAGCAAAGGTCCACCATACTTCAATAGCTCAATGTTCATATTGTCGGTGCCCGCAGCTTTACGATTGCGCAGTACTTTCATTGCATTGTGAAGTTCTTGTATCGTTATATGATCCACCCCATCACATCTGTCAGTTGCGTTGACGTCGTCATGGTTTTCCTCTGTGTTTTGGTCATACCACAGTTTCTTATAATGGTCGATCCAGACATTGGAAGGTATGGTGTTAATTTTAGAAGAGTCCTTTTCATCTTTGTTCAGGTGTTTCATTATTTTGTAAGCGTTTAGCTGTCTTCCGTGAATATCGTCTTCCATATTAGCGATATATCTTCTCCAGCTTTCATCTTGCGCCTCGCGTATTATTGTTTTTGTTTTATTTCTCAATTCTTTATACTGCTCCTCATTCTCTTGTGTTCTATTTTGTAGATATTTCTCATAAGCCTTTTGCTTCCTTCGGATTGCTTCCTTTATGTCTTCATTCCATATCGTCAAACCTCTTTTTTTGTAATTCTTTTTTCTTTTCCCAAGTACTTCACATGCTGCACTGTTTATTGCAATTTTTAGATTTGTCCACTCCTTATCTATATTATATTGGGTGTTCATATTATGTAGGTGCTGTGTTAGTCGTGTTTGATATAGATGCCTGATACTTTCTTCTTGCAAGAGGTATGTCTTGTATGTGTACTCCTCCCTTCTTCTCTCATTTGTCGATTTAGACTTAACCCAAGGTCTAGGTATCATTATTTTGCTTACTACTAGATAGTGATCTGAATGGACATCAGGTCCTCTATATACATGAGTATCTTGTACCAAATTAGCTAACTTTTTATTAACTATTACGTAGTCAATGAGACTTCTTAAACCTCTGGCTGTCCATGTGTATTTATTGACATCTTTTTTCCTGAAGAAAGTGTTTGTTACTACTTTAATACTAATACTATGTTAATACTTTATTATAATAATATGGGAAACTTGTTATTTTCGGCGACATTTTTAAGGGTGCCACCTATTGGCTTAAGACTTATACTAACGAAACTGTCGAGATTACAAAGTAAATCTGACCACAGCTAAAACAAAGAGGGTGGATAAACATAAATACAAGCCCCAAAAATTAACCTAAACAGAGAGGGATCGATATTCAAACGAGAGCATAACCTATGCCGGTTTGAAAATCAATCATCGGTGTTATTTGCCGAGTGCTAATTATATAATTTCTTTTTAAATCATCTAATAAATTTTTCTGTAATCAATTACATGACTACGAATCTCGAGCTGTAGGGTACGAACTTTTATATCTTTATTTTGTAAACTTTAATCTATAACTAAATAAGGCTGCGCTAAAATAGGAATTAGATTATTATTTACCTCTTCTTTTTTGGTTTGTTTAGTTGATGTAAGTTTAAATAAACGCAATAAATTTAGCATTCTATTTTATTTGGCGTTGATTTATCTTCCGCACCTCCGTAGCTTATTTACCTTGCGGAATTGGCTCAACTGCGGATTAGAACTTTTTATAATCAAATCAACATCCAAGAGAGCCTG
The DNA here is from genome assembly GCA_958510855.1 of Rhagonycha lutea. Classification (NCBI taxonomy): domain Eukaryota; kingdom Metazoa; phylum Arthropoda; class Insecta; order Coleoptera; family Cantharidae; genus Rhagonycha; species Rhagonycha lutea. The sequence goes on from OY294036.1 coordinate 87,904,446, forward strand.
GTGGCAGTTGAGTGATTTTTTAGTTAATTTGCAAACATTCAATAATTAAAAGTGAAGACTAATTAAATGTATATTATTGTTTTGATATGAGTAGGAAAAAGACCCCAATGTATTTTAAGTGTACTTTCGGTTATCAAGAAATTTCCATTATGTAGAATATTAAACATTTATTTACTAATATTAAAAAGTTACAATTATTCATCCCTTTTAGCCATTCTTATTTTTCCTCTCATATGGAAAGGAAGTGGCACAACTTGAGGACAGGGTATTTGTCCAGGTATTTCACATATGCAATGACGTTCACAACCCACTCCAATATTAGCAGGATTATCCTTCTTCTCTCTTGCAATCGCTTCCTGATCCAAAACGTTCCTGTAAAAATATTAAATAGTATAATAAATTTTTTTGTACACACAAAGCAGTTACAGTACTTTGATTTTCCTATCACTTTTAACAGATGATCGAATATATCTTCCTTTGATTTACTATCACAATCAATCAACATTTGTCTACCATTATCTGAAATTGCAACAAAGTATAATTATTCCAAATTTGTTGTCAAGATTATTATCAACCTTACCGTAAAAGCACCTGATGAACGGAGATGGAGTTAATTGTTTGAAGGTGGATATCTGTACGTTTGGATTTTTGTATTGTATTTGAGGTAAATACCAAAATGCAAACTCTCTAATGATTAAAAGGTTAATATGATTACACTTTTACGAGACGTGAAAAACTTACTTAAGACCTTGATGATGATTACCTTCAACATTGAAATTTACGGTAAAGATTTTAATTTCATCTTTAAGAACCAATTTTCCCGATTCCAAGTATTGCAATGTTCTCCTAATAGGAGATCTTCCTTTCATAAACGGCATATTTTCTTAATTAATTTATTTATTTTTAAACCAAACCACCACAAACTTACTAACCTCAAAGCTTTACATAACCTTAATTTTTGTTACAGAAAGAACAGAACCGTATTTAGAAGAAATTTGTTTGCAGAGATGTAGCCAGGGGCCCTATTCTTGAATTTACTCAAATTCATTAGCATACGAAAATAACCGTAAGGTTTGGACTCTGGTTTGGATTATACCTACGTACAGGGTGGCTCAAATTCGCTTCTTCTTATGGGGAAATCAGTAACTATAGGAGATATCGAAAAATGGATGGCGCATCCTCGATCTCTTTTTTGGAGAAAAGCTCAATGGCGAAAACCGGAATTCGCTATCTTTTTTTGTTTTCGAGTTATAGCCAAAAGTTCGATTATTGGACTTTTCGATAAATGTCGATATCTCGGTTGTTTTTGAAGTTTCCAAAAATGTGTTTACACTTTCTTTAGACACTTTTTTAAGGGCAACAAGATAGGCTGAATAGATTTTAAATATTTAAGTGAGTTTCCGAGTTATAATACAAAGTTGTGTTTTTTTAAATTGAAACCATAGTTGAATATGACATTTTTAAATAGCATTTTTTATCCTCTTTTCAATGATATATAACAAGTGGGGTCCATTATTTCAAATAATTCCCATTTTATTAAAAAATGCAATAAAAATAAGAAAAAAACAAAAAATTAATAACATTTTTAGTAAATAACAATAACAATTTTAAATACGACAGCAACTAAACAAAAGTTTCCCACTGAAAAACAATTGGTGACGATGTTTTAGATGTCAATAAAGATTTGGTAGTGTTTCGTTTTGACAAAATTATAATATTGAAAATAAGGGACTTCAGTTTGAATACTTACTTTAAATTTTGTATTTATTGTTTTATTTGAAAATTGTTATAGTTATTTACTAAAAATGTTATTAAATTTTTGTTTTTTTCTTATTTTTATTGCATTCTTTAATAAAATGGGAATTATTGAGGGAATTATGAGATTTACTCAATCTCATTGCCTTGATATGTTTCACAATGGTTCTTTCTTGTAGTTCAATTTCTATTTCTTCATTTGTTCTTCTTCTATATTGTTCGTAACTGACCTTAACTGTCTCCATAATTTTCCTCATGATTGTTCTCTCAAAAACTCTTAGCTTCTCTTCTTCTTTCTTCGTTAGCCACATTATCTCCATTCCATATGTTAACTACGCGTCTTCAGCGTCTTGTATATTTTTATCTTTGTTTTTTTGTATTTGTTTACTCATTATTAGTTTTTTGTTACAGTAGGACGCTCTATTTCCAGCCATTATCCTGTCCTTAATTACTTCTTATCTCTCGTTTGTGTTGTTAATTTGCATTTTAGGTATCTGAAAGTTTTCACTTCCTCAAAAGCTTAAGCATAAGCCCCCCCCCCTCATAAAATATGGTGGAGGCTTTATATCCGACTATGGAATGGATGTTATAGCTGGATGATGATGATGATGAAAGTCTTTAGATAACCTCTGAATTGAAAAATTATAACAATTTAAAAAAGGCATCTCGTTAATCAGTTCATGCGCGTCATTGCCACTCTTTAAGTTACAGTGAACTGATTTCAACTAAAATCTAATCAGTTCTCAATATAAAAGTACTACAAAATATAAAATTAGGTAGCCATGTCCTTATTGGTTTGAGAGGTAAAGCGCACACAATACTAAGTGACATACACACCAACACGTACAAGCAATTTATGTCGTATCCTTGTTTAACGTTCACCACATGAATTAATATAAGCTTGAAGTGGTTAATAATCCATCTCGCAAATTGCTAAAAAAAAAGTTTTTTTAAAATTTTCGAATTTTCAAGAAGACAAGGGTTACAAAATTTAATTAATTGGGGACTTAAAAAATGAAACTTTAGACAAAAATTGCAAAAGTTTTTATATTTTGGGACAACATTGTGACAGGTCAAAAAATTATTAATTCGATTTTTGCACCCTTTTTTGTTCCCCGGAACATTGTTAAATTGTTAAAAGAAAATGTAAATTTGCAATAACTCTGAAAAAAATTCCGAACTTTATGCAAATCTTGAACAGTTTAATAATTATATTAGACATCTGCTATAAAGTTTGCACCCTGCTACGATGACCGAAACATTGCAAATAGTTGTGATTATTAATTTGCATACAGGGTTGTATTAAGGAATTATTTGCATGACTTTTGCAATTTTTTTCGACAGGATACACCAAAAAAATTAATATGCTACTGTTTGCAATGTTTCGGACATTGTAGCAGGGTGCAAACTTTATTGAAGATGTGTTTTAATTATTAAAATGTTCTCCAAGGTTTGCATAAATTTCGGAATTTCGGTTTTTTTAATTTAACAATGTTCCGGGGGGCAGAAAAGGGTGCAAATTTGGATTTATTATTTTTTTACCTCCTTCAATGTTGTCTCAAAATTTGAAAACTTTTGCAATTTTCATACCTTCTTTGCTACAATGACTGGCCTATAATTTTAGACCATCTGACATTGAAAAATTTAAACAGAATTTCCTCTGGCGCCATTTTTACTTTTTGAATCTGTGGGAGGCTGTGTAATAGTATCTTCGTTCCATTTACTTTATTAGGTAATAGAAAAGTGCGTTTTTTCACTTTCTCACAATAATTATAAATCTTGCACTTATATTTAGTCAGTTCTTCCTTTGACAGTGTCAAATTTTACACGAGACAATTCTTCAATTATTGTAGTAGCACTTAATTTAATACGTATTTGGATAATTGGCCACTTTTGCTTAAGTTTTGTTATATGTATCTATTTGGAACATCATTTTATATCTATTAGGTTTTAAGTGTGTACATTTATGGTCGATTTTATAATGATATAACGAATATTTATAGTTTATCATTTAACATTTAAGAAGATTAACAAATAATAGATTTACGTAATATAATCATAATTTATGCTCCCCATTAAACAATTATTGGTTATTATTTTAGAGGTAGTCAACTTTTTATCTGATATTTAAATTGCATTGAATATATAACAAAAAATTCAACTTTTTAAACTCCAAGTGTTAAATTAAATATTCAGTATGAGTTGACTATAATTAATCCTTGCATTATTATCCATGTGTTGTGATAAGTTTCAATGAGTTACATTGCATAAATTCGGTTTTTCAGTTTAGTGTGCTCAAGAAGGAAAAGGACAAAAATGGATAAACCGAAGGAATATTTCGATTATTTGGATTACATTATATTTGCTGCTATGCTACTGATATCTGCTTTAATTGGTGTTTACTTTGCATTTTTTGCCAAAGTAAAACAAAATACAACGTCCGAATATCTTATGGGTGGAAAAACGATGGGAATTTTTCCAATATCGATGTCTCTCATTGCAAGGTAAAAATCAGATTGATTTTATTCACAAGATTCTGGTTAATTTAATAAATTTGCAAATTTATGTAAAATATTGTAAATTTATGTTGGAATGCCAAAATAATAAGCATAACTTATATGTATATCATTGTAAACTGAAAAATTACCAGTTTCCTTTATCATTTTTGTTGCTCATCCTTTTTGCAAATTTTTAATGAAGTAGGAATTAAACTTTTGAACTAAGCGTATTACTTACTTAATGCACTTAATTAAAATATATTAAGCAAATCTATTTTTCTGGAATAAATTAAATATTGGTTTATGACTTACATTCTTTTTCAATGTTTATTCAATCTTCTACAGTAATAATACAAATTCAAAATAATAGTTTTTCTAAGACGCAGTAAACTTTTTAACAGATCCCATTACTAATTATTACGCTATTAAATTAGCATAGTTTAATAATTATTGATCAATATTAAAGAAAAAGCGATTAGCAAAAAACTTTTACCTGACTTCTCACAAACACAACAAAAGGTTACCTCTTTACATATTTATAACTACGAGGAGAGTTCAATAAGTTGGGTAAATTTTGTACTATATTTCAAAATAGTCTCCTTTTGACTGGATACATTTATTCCAACGATGTAAACTAAGATTTATCACAACCTTCAAAATATGAATTGGTTTCTACGATTACTTCATCATTTGTTTGAAATCTTCTTCCAGCAAGCCAATATATCAGATTTGGAAACAGGAAATAATCGCAAAGTGCTAAATCTGGAGAATATGGTGAATGAGGAAGTAATTCGTAGCGTAATTGTGCAAGTTTTGCTGTTGCAATTTTCGACGAATGAGCTGGTGAAAAGACACTATTTTTTTGCAAATCTGGTCGTTTTTACTTGATTTCATCATTAAGTCGATACAGTAATGATGTTATAATAGAGTCCTATTATCGTTTTTCCTCTTTCCAAGTAATCAATAAATATTATGCCACATTGCATACAAAAACACAGTTGCCATAACCTTCCCAGCTGATGGCACCGCTTTTGCCTTCTTTGGAGCACTGTAAATGCAAATGCAATATTAAAAGTAATTGATTTTTGCAATGAAGTATTAAACCAAAGATTAAATTTTGTAGGAAAGTAATTTTTTTCCTTATACATAGATTAGTAGGTACTTCTTTACATTTTAATGTTTCTCAAAAATATAAATTTTAATTTTTTTTAGTGCTTGCCTTGCTTAGGTACAAGCTGACAAAAAGCAATCAGATTAAAGTATTTATTTAGAGATTTTTCCTAACTTTAGAATTTTGGATTGTTACAGTTATATATCTGGAATATCAATCCTAGGAATGCCGGCAGAAATATATACTTATGGTACTCAATTTTGGATGGTTATAATTTCGGTTATTTTAGGGTCTATTATAGTAGCAACTGCCTATTTACCAGTATTTTATCAATTACAAGTTAATTCTAGTTACGAGGTAAGAAGTTTTCTTTCCAATAAAAAGTCTGTTTTTAATTTCTTTGCAAGAGAGAGAAATTAAATTGCACAGCCATTATAAGGTGGTATGAATGGGACACCATTTTTCAATTTCAATTAATTCTGATTTTACTAAGATTTTGTGACCTGGTAAAATGTTCCATCATAACCAACTGCACATAACCAATTCTAAATTTTCTTTTTCAGTTCTTAAAATTGAAATTAATGTCCATATATCCCATTCATACACTGTCCTATTCATGCCACCTCTACCCTAACCATGCATCGACAAATCAAAACTGATTATTCTTAAATCTTAATTTTTGTTTTAGTATTTAAATTTACGTTTCAACAACACTGTACGATTATTGGGATCGGTTTTATTTTTAATAAAATTGTTGCTGTATATTCCAATTGTTATTTACGTTCCTGCTCTTGCATTCAGTCAAGGTAAGTTAAGTATAAATTGGAATATGTTTAAATGGAACTTCTTTTAGTTACTGGAATTAACCTACACTTGGTAACTCCAGCCATATGTGTAGTTTGCATTTTTTACACAACACTGGTAACTTTCAAAATTTTAAAATTTGGGTTGAAGTTTAACTCTTTTTTCTGTTTTAGGGTGGTTTGAAAGCTGTCGTTTGGTCAGACGCTTTGCAAACCGTCGTCATGTTTGGCGCACTAGTAGCAGTTATAATACTGGGAACCGCGAGTGTAGGAGGACTGGAAGAAGTGATAAATCGGAATGAACAAGGTGACCGATTGGATTTCTTCAAGTCAGTATTCTACACATATAATTTAATACTGAAAAAAATTAACATAAACCTACCCAAATTAGTTTTGATTGGGACCCCACTCTAAGGAATACGTTTTGGACTGTTACAATTGGAACCTATTTTTCTTGGTTAGCTACTTGTGCGATAGATCAAGCTATGGTGCAGAGGTGTTTATCTATGCCAACGTTGGCATCTGCGCAAGTGTAGGGGTTCTAGTATTTTAACAATTTTAAGTTTGCTTCACCTTAGTATTTTTTAGAACTATCGTTATATTAGTTGTTGGTATAATGTTAGTGGTTTCGATGTGTTGCTATATGGGAATGATCATTTTTGCGGCTTATTATAAATGTGATCCAATAACAAGAGGAATAATAGCCAAATCAGATCAATTGATTCCGTATTTTGTCATGCAAATTGCTACGGTAATGCCTGGTCTTCCAGGTCTGTTTGTAAGCGGAGTTTTCAGTGCAGCTTTAAGGTAAATTCCAAACCAAAACCAATTAAATTATACATAATAATTAATAATGTTTAAGTTCAATGTCCACTGGTTTGAATTCCATGACCGGGGTTATAGTTGAAGACTTAATTAAGCCAAGAATGAAGAAACCTCCGTCGGAAGCACAAGCAAGTTTTTTGATGAAAATTAACGTGGTAATTATTGGAACCGTATGCGTGGCTTTAGTTTTTGTTGTCGAGAAACTGGGAACTTTAATCCAAGTATGCAATAGTTTGATTGGTATAACTGAGGGTCCATCGCTTGGAATTTTTACATTAGGGATGTTTTTTCCATTCGTAAATTCAAAGGTAAAATAACATTGATTGAAAAAGCTGTTTGACAATTAACTTTTTTAGGGAGCGTTGCTAGGTGGATTGGTTAGTGTAATTTTGGTAGGATGGATTTCATTAGGAACCCAAGTGAATATTGCAACAGGCATAATTACCTATCCAGAGAAGCCAATATCTCTGGACCATTGTGACGCCAATTGGCTACAAGAATATCTTAATACAGCCTTAACTAGTAATATATCACATGAACCTCCAGAAATTCCATTTGTTGTGTACCGTCTTTCCTACATGTATTACTCGGGATTAGGAACAATTACAGCAATTGTTGTTGGTGTAATAATAAGTTTGTTAACTGGGTGCAACAAGGGAAGAGTATTACATAAAGATTTATTTTCTCCACTAATTAAAATGTTTTTAAAGAATGATGACTGTGATATCAAGACTGCTGCTCAACGAAATGATTCCAAATCATTTCATATTGACAACTGTATAAAATTAGACCAATTAAATAATTAATTAATAAGTATAATCAATAGTTTTTTTTATAGTATTAAAAAGTAATAGCATTGTGGAAGGGTTCAAATTGAATCATCCTGACGAAATCTGTATTCGGGATATAGGAAATCCAACATCGATTTATCCAAATGTCCATCCAAATTGCTATGAGTCTGGTTTGTAGAAAAATGTCTTTGAATTAGGTGTATGTTTGTCACCATCTAACATCTAATTGCAAACTGGACCAGTGAGAGATGGTGCCGCGGAGATGTCAACAAGATTGGACCATCCAAACATCGAAAAGGATACCCCAAATGTCATCCAAAACAAACAATAATAGGATGTTACCAACTCGAGAAAATCCAAAATGGTCGTACAACTTGCACACCAGAACTTTTAGTAGATTACCATATTGAGTTACGCAATTTACAGCCAAATGTATTCAGTGGCCCCAAAAACATTAGCCAGAGTCGGAACTTGCTACATACGAAACTGGCACGATAACGGAAGTCGTTAAACCAAAAACATGCAGTCTATGGTCTTGGTAAGGAGGTGGTTCCTCTGACCTCGATGACCTTTATTGCTAGTATAGTTAAGGACGTATTAGCGGAGATGACCTCTTCGAGCTCCTCGGGGAGCGATAGAATTAGGGTGATTGACTCGTTTAGCAGCACTACACTTAGAGGAGCTAGGTGAAATATCAGCTCCAACGTCGGACGTGAATTTTACTCCCGGGGGAAACTCGCTCGTCGTCCAGCGTCTAAGGAACCCCTAGGGACGTACGGCATTAGCTCCTGCTGAATGGACAACATGAATCTCGTTAGTCCATTTATGCGCGTCTTTAATGTTAGAAAGGTGTGACGTTACTAAATGCCAACCGACCATATCACTGGAAGTAAACATTGGTTTGTCACCGTTTAGTTCTCTCATAAGATTTACTTGGATTTGTGTTAGTGATAACTACTGATAAGCTAATTAACAATTTTACAGGTGTTTACTGATGAAATTAGATTGATGACGTCATCATTTGGCCTGTCTTTAACTTGGAAAAGTGAGAAACATCTCTTTTGTTTGCTTCGTTGTTTCCATGCAGACGTAACCTTCTTTTTGATGTCCATGCTGAAATAACAGCATTATAAAAGCAAAAGAAAACATTAAATTGGGAAAATTTATTTTCAAATCAATAATTAATTCTAGAATTTAATTACACATTTGCTTTAGATTGATCGATTCAAGATCCGTTTATGTTTCATTTGTTTCATAAAAACTAAATTTTTTAGTGAACAGTGGAAATTTCAATCCATTCACAATAGAAAAGTGAAATATTTTACAAAGTAATTTTTTACGAGAAAAGGTCAAGACATTTTTTTTATTAGTCTTACCATTCCCTTAACTGCGATGATCTTTTCTCAATTTCCATGCAAAAATAATAAATTATAGTATCGCAAAAATAAAGCTTTAAATCGAAAATAATGTGAGAATATAACATAAATATGAACAAATAAAGAAACTCATGATTTTTCAAATCTGCCCCGCATTGGGGGTAGATTTGAACAAACGGAAAAACTATGAAAACTCAACACAAGAAGTATACAAAAATTAATATAATTATGAGGACAACTTTTCATCTACACATTTTGAAAGGTTGTTTTTAATTTTTCTTCTTTTTAACTTGATGAGCCAATGCTTCCTTTCAATTTTGTTTTTTTCTGGAGTGTGTTAGAATCCTAGACTTTCGTGTCTTTGTTTTTCTGGCAGTTGATCATCTTGGTCCAGCATTAGGAAACGGTCTATTAATTTCTGGTGTCAAGAAGAGCAGCATCATCATCAACATTAGAAGTTGATGAACTAGCAATTGCTTAAAAAAGGCTAAATTCCAGGTTTAGAAAAGCCAAATGTCATATTTTTAATGGAGAATGCAGTGATGTTAGCAATATTGGCGAAAACTGCCAAATCATGAATAGTCAGAGTTTTTCCTTGACATAAATTACAGCTTCCAACGTACAATGACTTTCATGATTGTCCATTACTATTATGAGGATCGGATCATCTTGAGAATATTTTGTATATTTCTGGATATGTGCAAGTACTTTTACAAATAATGATCCAATCATCCATCCACTAATTGACCTCTTTGAGCAGACACCACCTGTCCAACTTGTTTCGCTCCTTTTTTTGCAACAATGCGAGGAGCTTGCACGGCAGTGGTCAGTCTATATTTCATCCAAATTGAAGATTTTCCTAGGTGTGAAAGAAAAAGACAGTAAAACTCTCTCATAGTTTTCTTGAAATTCTGAGACATTTGCTTTGTTCAAACTCCTAGCTCTAGCCAAACTCGTAATTTCGGATTTTCGCAAAGAAAGCTGGTCAAAACTAACTGAATCTTTGCAAAAAAACTGCACTGCAAAAAAATTGTTTACTGTCAAATATGTGTGGCTACATACCTAATAGTAATCACTTATTGAAGTTAGAAACAGCTAAATTGGTTGAAAAATCAAAGCTGTTCAAATGTACCCCGTGCTCAAATGTGCCCCCTTCTCCCTAAATTGAAAATAGTTTGCAAAGAAATTTTTTTACTATATTATAAGGTATAGACAGGGAGATTCGTCGTCAGTGTCACTTGGTAAAAAATATATAGCCTGCCACCGACACACCATTGCCGCCCTCTCTTTAAACGAAATGTCCTTGTGGTTATCCTTGTTTCAAAATGTTCATTTTAAAAGTCAAATAGAGATTTAATATATAATCGCAAGTTGAAAATTATATTCTTTTACATTTAATTTTTGACTCCTTCAATTTTAGAATCTCCAACGCAACTGCTTGGGGGGGGGGCATTCAAAGTCACAGATCTTGACTCTTTAGCAGTTATCCCCCATTTTATTTTGACTGTCTTCCACTTCAGAATGTTGGCCAAGAACATTGAAGTCTAAAAAGGTGCTGCAAAATGTGGTAAACATTAATTATAAGTTTTTTAAAATTACAATCATAACTTTTTGAACAGTTGTTCCCTGCCTCCCATATCAGTGGCGGCTCGTGACATCATGAAGCAGGTGTGCTGCAATAGCGAACTTCAAAAAGGGTAGGGGGGGCAATTGTTTTTAGTAATTATTTAAATGATTTTATCGGAAAACATGCGGAAAACTGTACTTTCAGAACCTCTTCCTGAGGTCGGAAACGTATTCTTATATATTAGAAACTATAGTAGACATTTACCAACCACAAAATAATTGGCAGTTCTGCAGCACATAGGGAATAGCCGCCACTGTCCCATATTCCTTCACCAAGTTGACATAATGTACGTTATCATAAATAAATTGTTCAATATCCCCTGGTGGTAGGGACGGATCCATAAGGGGGCTGGAAGAAACTTTTACCCCAATATTTTAAAGCAGCTAGCAATATTACTCAAAAATTGATAATTTGGCAAAAATTTTCAATTTCATTTATTGTTCTTGCTTCGAATTCGAAATTTTATTGGATTTAACCTTTATTGGTTATTTTTTGTGCATACATAATGCAATAATTAGATTTAAAAGACTAATTTTATAAAGCACGTCGCCCTTTTTATTATGTTGCTCCGTTATACTTTTTATAATTTGCTAATAACATACACGAGACAATTTTTCAATTGCGCTTAATTTAATATGCTATATATGTACTTGGATAATAGACCACTTTTGGTTAAGTTTTGTAATATGTATTTGGAACACCGTTTTAGCTATTAGGTATTTTTTACCTCACAATAATATATCACGTTGTGTGCATTAAATTAATGTTTGGATTGTGTATATGGTGTGATAGCTTTCAATGAAGACGATTTCCGGATATACGTTATGTAAATTTAGTTCTTCCGTTTAGTGCGCTGAGTAAAGAAAACAACAAAAATGGATAAATCGAAGGAATATTTCGATTACTTGGATTACATTATGTTTGCTGCTATGTTATTGGTATCTGCTCTAATTGGCGTTTATTTTGCTTTTTTTGCCAAAGTGAAGCAAAATACAACATCTGAATATCTCATGGGTGGAAAAACTATGGGAATTTTTCCAATATCAATGTCTCTCATTGCAAGGTAAACAATTGTTTCACAAGCTTCTGGTTCATTTTCATATTTTACCTAGATATTTAAAAAAAATTTTAACCTCCCCCTCGTATTTGCAATTTTTTCATATTATCAAATATTTTCTGTTTGTATCTTGTCTCAAAAAGTTAAAAATGTTTTTTAAAGTATTTCTAAATAAAATTTCTTGTTTACGGTTAAAATTCTTACTGTTAAGTTTTTGTTAAAATAGATATTTTAAATTTATGTTTCATTTTTTGTTTAATAATAATTTGTTTAGGCCTACAAAAATAAATTATCAAGTATCTCAATCTACATATTTTAATTAAACAATTTGCAAATTAAATTAATTCAAGGAATGTCAAATTAATGAGCAACTTAAACGTAAAATATTGTAAACTGAAAAATTACCAGTTTCCTTTAATATCTTTGTAACTCATCATTTCTGCAATTTTTGATGAAGTAGGAGTTGCATTTTTGAACTAAACCTACTTCTAGACTTCAAAATATTTAAAAATATGTTCTATAGAATAACAGCAAAATTAGTTCATTGCTTATTAATTTGCTACTTCAAACTATCAACAATGAATTATTGTTAATCCATATAATTTTAAGCCTTTTCGTCAATTAACAACTGCACAAAAGTGGGCTGTGATGTAATTTAACATTCAGATTGCAGGCAAAAAATATTTAAATCCTTCTAAGAAATTTTGGAAAAATAATTAAACATGAAATGATATTTTCGAAGGTGCAATCTCTGGTGTTGCTAGGCTGGGATAGATAAGAACCCCAACACAAAAACATACAAATTGGGGGGTTCCCTCAGATCCGAAATTAAGTGGAAAATAACTGTTAAATTATAAATTCAAATTAACCATTACCTACGCATCATCTCAACATTTTTCTCCTAAGACTGAAGAAAATATAAATCAACTCACCAGATTGGATGCAGAATTACTGTATGCACATGTTTGCTTATGGTTTTCTCTTGTCGTTCACCTTTCCATTTTAGCTCCATTATAAATTTTGTAAATGTGGGACTTCATGTTTTTAGACGTGTTGTATTATTATTAGAATTTTGGTAAAATTTCGGCTAATTTTAGAATTTTGGATTGTTACAGTTACATATCTGGAATATCAATTCTAGGAATGCCGGCAGAAATATATACTTATGGTACCCAATTTTGGATGATTATGTGTTCAGAAATCTTAGTGTCCATTACAGTAGCAATTGCTTACTTACCAGTATTTTATCAATTGCAAATTACATCCAGTTACGAAGTAAGATGTATTTATCAATAAAATTTCCTTACCTTCTCTTCTGCAATGAGGTCGTCTGATCGATTTCCTTACAAGAAAGAGAAATTAAATTGCACGGCCGTTATCGATCGATCATAACATATAAAGGGTGTTCAAACAAGAGGTTGGATTATGATTTATATTATTGCATATACCGATTGTGTGGCAAGTGGTACCGTCCTGCTGAAACCACATCTGTAACCCAGATCTGGGGTATCTGGAAGCCATTCACTGCAACCCTTTGAGCAGTCCCATTTTAGATAACTGCACTAGCCGGAACTGAGTTGAAAATATGACTCGTCGCTAAAGATGACTTTCTGCAAAACTTTCCCCATATTCATAATGGAATTTCACAGCAAATAAGCATTGCGCGACTGTGTACCGCATCATAACTAAAACTTTAATGTGTCTACAGGGCAGATACCAAAAATGATAGCTCGGAAATGACTCGAACGTCAAAATCCAACCTGCCATTTGAACACCCTCATTATATTGTGCATTGATAAGCACAAATCTTTAGACAAACTAAAAAACTGACATAACTTTTTTATAAATCTTAATTTTTGTTTTAGTATTTAAATTTACGTTTCAACCAAACTGTGCGATTATTGGGATCAATTTTATTTTTAACAAAAATGTTACTGTATATTCCAATTGTTATTTACGTTCCTGCTCTTGCCTTCAGTCAAGGTAAGTTAAGTATACATTGGAAACTGTTTAAATGCAAGTTTTTTCAGTTACTGGAATTAACCTTCATCTGGTAACCCCCGCCGTATGTATAGTTTGCATATTTTATACAACATTAGTAAGTTTCAAAATTTGCAATCGGCCTTAATTTATTTATTTCGTTACCACTTTTAGGGCGGATTGAAAGCTGTAGTTTGGACTGACACCGTGCAAACCGTCGTCATGTTTGGCGCACTAGTAGCAGTTACAATTATGGGAACCGCAAGTGTAGGAGGGCTGCAAGAAGTGCTAAATCGCAGTTCTCAAGGTGGTCGATTGGATTTCTTCAAGCAAGTATACTAAAAGCAAACTTTAGTATTGAAAAAATTAACAGAAATCTACCTAAACTAGTTTTGATTGGGATCCCACTATAAGACATTCGTTTTGGACCGTTACGATTGGAAATTATTTCTCTTGGTTAGCTTCATGTTCAATAAATCAAGCTATGGTACAGAGATGTCTAGCTATGCCAACGTTGGCATCTGCAAGAGTGTATGGCTTCTAACTTTCAATTAAAAAGTTTGAACTTTATTGATCTTAAAATTTGTTTTAGGACGGTCTTTATATTAGTTGTAGGTATAATGGTACTCATTTCTATGTGTTGCTATATGGGACTAGTCATTTATGCGGCTTATTATAAGTGCGATCCAATTACTCGAGGAATAATAGCCAAATCAGATCAATTGCTTCCATATTTTGTCATGCAAATTGCTACGGTAATGCCTGGTCTTCCAGGTCTCTTCGTAAGTGGAGTTTTTAGTGCAGCTTTAAGGTAATTTCAAACCAGAACCAATTAAATCATACTCAATAATTAATAATGTTTAAGTTCAATGTCAACGGGTTTGAATTCCATGACTGGGGTTATATTTGAAGACTTAATTAAACCAAGAATGAAGAAACCTTTGTCGGAAGCCCAAGCAAGTTTTTTGATGAAAATTATCGTGGTAATTATTGGAACCATATGTGTGGCTTTAGTGTTTGTAGTGGAAAAAATGGGAGCTTTAATCCAAGCATCTGGAAGCATGGGTGCTATAACTGCAGGTCCATTGCTTGGAATTTTTACCTTGGGGATGTTTTTTCCATTCGTAAATTCAAAGGTAAGACTCGTTGATGTTAAAACTGATTTCTCTATTGATTCTTTTAGGGAGCTTTGTTAGGTGGATTAATTAGTGGAACTTTGATTGGATGGATTTCAATTGGAACTCAAATAAATATGGCGAAAGGTGTAATTACCTTTCCCCAGAAACCAATATCTCTGGACCACTGTGACGCCAATTGGGTGCAAGAATATCTTAGTATAGCCTTAACTAGTGATGTATCTCATGAACCTCCAGTAATTCCTTTTGTTATGTTTCGTCTATCCTACATGTATTATACGGGATTAGGAGCAATTACGGCAATTGTTGTTGGTGTAATAATAAGTTTATTAACTGGGTGCAACAAGGGAAGAGTATTGCATAAGGATTTATTTTCTCCTGTAATCCATAGGTTTTTAAAGAATGATGACTGTGATACCATGACTGCTGATTCTAAACGAAATGATTCCTCATCGGCTAATAATGAAAACGGTGTACAATTAGATCAATTAAAAAATTAAAAATATATGTGGAGTAGTTTTATTTATAGTTAATTCATTTATTTTCCGTTAAAGCCTTATTACAACAAAGCAAACAAATAAAAGAGCTAGAACGGTTCTAACTCACTTTTAATGAAAGTTTTTCGAAGTCCAAATTTAATTAATAATTAATATCGATATAATTTTTAATTTAAATGATTCCACGAGATTGGTAGATTAACTATAAAGATTCATGGTAATTATCAAAATATGCTAATGATATCATTATAATGAATGTCTCAAAAGTGAGTTAGAACCGATGTAGCCCTTCTACTCAAATATTTGCGATACTTTAGTGCAACATTTCTGCAAATAAAGTAACTTATTCATACCGTGATCCTGTACCAAGTAATTATGTACCATGAAATGTAATTAATCAGTTGATTTACCGTTAAATGCAATTATCATTGCTGCAATTAACAGTGATTATAATTACATAATAATTATCGCACAATATAAATTAAAAATAATCTGAAGGAATTATTTACTTTTATTTATTATTTAAAATGCATTAAGTACAAAACGATTAAATAATTAAATTTTACTTAATAATATAAAAATTGTTCTTAATATTTTATTTATTCCAGTAGGAAATGAAAATTGAGGAAACTGTACCATATTCAAACAGAATTGCTCGTTAAATTTAATTCTTTACAAAAACTTTTTTGTAGTGCTAAAATGGTCATAAACGCAAACCAGTTTAATATTTGAATACCCAATTCACCTTTTTAGTTTCTCGACTTTTAGTCATACTTTTAATTTTCCTTCTATGCTTCGCACAATTTTCTTTCTCCCATTCGTCGGAGGACGAATCCCTTTCACTAGAAGAAAAACATTTCGGCTTATTTTTTTCATTATCTTTCTTAACCTTTTGCATCAAATAATTCCTGTAATCATTGACTTCCCTGTCAAGGGATTTTCCCTTTTTTAGTTTACGTATTCCACTCTCAAGTTCATCTTGATACTGCATAACCATAACTTCAATTTTCCTCAACATTTCCCTATCTTGTGTAGTTATCGATTTGGGCGGATTAGGCAATTCCTTGGATTTCTTTCTATTTTTATCTTCTTTCATTTGACGTTCTATTTCCAAATCGTAAAACTTTTTAGTGGACATAGCTTGCGCTTCGACTTGTTCAGGATCCACAGTTTCCCATTTTGATGGTATAAAACCAGGCAGCATTTGGTGAACATTCTCAACCGCCTTCTTGCAATCTTGAGTTGCTTCTTTAACTTCTTCTTTTACTATACAATCCGTTCCATTTTTGATAGATCTTTTAATCAAGTTCACGCCATCTAGTGGTTCATCAATATCCGATTCATCTTCCATTGAATTTTCAGGATTGATTCCTAAAAATGAGTTTTGCAAAGAATTCAAATAATCATCACCAAACATTTTCCACAATTCCCACGACTTCAAAACATTTAAAACTTTACATTTAAATTTTTCTTTATCATATTCCATAATCAACATGGTAAGCGTTTCGTGCAACTGGCTAAAGACAATTAAAAGGTGTGGTTGAAATTCTGTGCGATATATTGGCGCATAACATTT
The DNA here is from genome assembly GCA_958510855.1 of Rhagonycha lutea. NCBI lineage: Eukaryota > Metazoa > Arthropoda > Insecta > Coleoptera > Cantharidae > Rhagonycha > Rhagonycha lutea. Next base: position 87,921,478 of record OY294036.1, read on the forward strand.
CTTCATACTGGAATTGTACAGTACATCCGATACCAAATAAAGCCTGGCAATCTTTTTTAGAGCATTCGTACCTATGCTCATGAAAGAATCCACAGTGATTTCAACGATGTCTTTCACTGCATCAACATGATTTAAACAAAAAACCATTGTTTCTCCGATTTTCTTCTTTGTTGGATTTAAATTTTGCAGTAGTTGCACAAATCTTGACTTTTGAGCATCGGAGAGCATACTCTTGTCTACCTTATTTAGAGGACCAATTAAATGTTCGGGCATTCCTTTACTGTAATTCGGTATAAAAGGTGGACGCCAAATGGATCCATTTTTAAACATTCTGAACTCTTTGGTGACCCAATTTTTTTGGCTTTCTTTTTGCAATATGGAATACAACTTCCATCGATAATAAATATGTACAGGATTACGATTATCGAATAAAAATTGGTACAAGGAATTATTAATTTCCCTATTCATCAGCATTGCTTCAAATAAAGGACCTTCTCTGATAACGAATTCTATAACACGATGAACTACCATCAGGACCTTTTTATCCAGCGGAATCGTCACTTTAACTACAGAATTATATAATAGTTCTTGCATATCTTGATCCGTTGTTGGATATTTAAAGGGTTGTTTTAAAGGCTGAGCATTAAATGGTAGACCTGTGAACGGTGGTGGCAAAGACAATTGGAGAAGTTGAGCCGGAATATAAATTGGAGTTTGTGGTAATTCAACAGGTTTGCCCCAACCTATTCTCATATCCTCATGGTCTTTCAAGTTGTGCATTGCTCTTTCACCATCGTTTCGACTCATAAAAGCAACAAAACCGCAGTTAGTGGAACGATTTTTATCATCACACCTAGGCCACATAATTTTTACACTTGCTAAGGGACCAAATGCTCCAAACAATTGCATCAAATTTTGTTCTGTTACTTTAGGATTTACGTTTGCAATGAATAAATTTGTTGTATTGGGATCGTTGCTGGTTGAAACTCCTGTCGAAGGGTTTAAAACAAGATCGTCTTTCACCTTCGCTTTTTCTCCTCGTTCCATATGACGCAGTTTCAGTTCTTCTTTTAATAACTCCAAATTACTTTTAGGTTTTTCTTGTCCTTTTGTACGTTCTGGTTTCGTTTCTTTTATTAATCGTGCACATTCGATGGCGTTTTTCATGGTTGTACTTGAGGTTTGCTTCAAAAATGGTTGTGGATTGTATAACTGACCTTTTTGCAAATCCCTGTCTTGTCCATTTTTATCAAATAGGACGCCGGATTTTACGAATGTTTTATAAGTGGTGGTTGAAGTATCTTGAAATGTTTGGATAAATTCTTGAAATGCATGAGCCGTAGCTTCTTGGTCTTCTTTATGTTTTCGCTCCAAATCTTTCTTTGATGTCATCTTACAAACGGTTCACTTTTGCTTGTTTCTTGTAGGAAATTTGACGTCTTGCTAGTGTAAACAAATTTTCCTGTAGCTCGGCAACGGCTACTTTGTTATTGTTTCAAATTAGATTATTGAAAATATTTACGACAGGGGATTTCCAACATTAAATAAAATAATGATAAGAAAGATTATATTATTATTATTTCTTTGCTCGTATATAAAAACTAACAGTGTTATTCATAAAAAACTTACAATAGTCCTATAAGCCTGTTTTAGTTAAAATGCTCATTAAATCATAACCTAATTTTTTTTTGTAGAGAGAGTTAGTTACTTCCTTCGTAGAGTAAGCCCTAAATTTTCTGCACACTTATTTTATCCAATACGAAATAAATATGGACTTTGTAAATAGACAAAAAATAGTTTATTGAAATACAAGACTATTGCCATGCAACATAGATACCGTACAAACAATTATACCATTTAATACAAAACGTAAATCCTGCGAAGATATGAACATACCAGGACCAATCATTGATATCAGCACCAATGTGATTAAAAATGGTGCATCCATTATAAGAGTTGGTGAAAGTATAATTAAAAATGGTATTAGCACTGAAAGTAATAAAGACATTGCCAAAAGGCCAAGCAATGCGTTTTCTTCTTCTTGAAATTCTTCTTCGTCGTTCATTTTATTTTCTTTAGTCCGCTTTTCTACATTTGCGAATCCATTTTTAAGCAAAATATGTGTCATGATGATATCCTAACATTTACTTACACTACAATTTTGAAATGAATTACACCTAAAACTGAAATTTATAATTTTATCAAAAAATTGACAGTGTCACATTTTATTTGTAATTTTCAAAAATTAAAACAATGACAATTAGACAAATAATTTGGATTAAAACTACAGTGAGCGCGGATTTTTTGAATATTAAGAAGTATTAACTTGATTTTGGGTTTAATAAGCCGGCACACATTAACTGGGAAAGACTCCCAGCATAAACTCTGGAGCTTGATTCTATAAAAGATCTAATGTCATTTTTAGCACCAAGTTCCAGAATTTTAGTAAGGAGGAAGTTAATTTTAAATTAGGTATTTTAATATGAATTTCTCGAGTTTGATAACTTTAAATTATAGGAATGCCCAAAATATCTATCCAGGGTAAATGGTAAAGCCCCTATGGCTAGCTTAGTCGCAGTGTTCTTTTTCAAATGCTTTAAAAAGCTATTTTAAAGTGCGGTTAATTACCACCCAATGGAAAGTAACTAAGCCAAGGCGCACAGATTTAATGCGCAAAATCAGCTAAGGGGTTTCCCCACCCTAGAAAATAGGCACTTAAAATTGAGAGAAAATTAAGTATGTAAAAAATGATCTTGATGAAAAAGTTTTTCCCTGACTTGGAGGGTTCTATTAAAAATAAATAATCGGAAAACCGGGTAGGTATTTTTAAGTTTTTTTTTTCTATTTTATAGTTTAAGGTGGCTAGATCTCCTAAAATGTGAAGAAACTGCCGTGAAACCCGATATGGAATACCTTATTTAGCAAAATATCATTTCTTCCGCTCAAGTATTTAGTAGATTGCTGAGAATCAGGTCCGGACTGGCACCTTTGGGGGGCCCTCAGCTAGAAACTGAGGGGGCATTTTCAGCTATTTTGACACTTGCAAGGTATAGAAAAAATACAAACCCCAAGTATAAACCACTTCTTGAGGCCTCTTCGGGGCCCCCTTAAGTTGGAGGCCCTTGGCGATCGCCGACCTGGCCAGTCCGGGCCTGCTGAGAATTTATAAATTGTTCCCTAGGAATGTATATATTTTCGACTGAGAAGCACTTAAAGACGAAATAGCTTGCTGAACAATAAAAGTTATTGATTTGGTACTTATTTGGCGTCTTGGGGAAAGAAATTTCTGCATGGCCCATTGCAGAGAGAAGGATCAGGATGTCGAATAAGCAAATTTATTAAATAATATAAGGAATTTTGTAAAAACGGCTTTAAATAAAACAATTTTCAAAAAACATCTTTACTAGTTTTCGATTACTGCAGAAAGGTGACATAATCATGTTAAATTTGGCACCTACGCCAAGTAAAATTGTCAAAATAAGTTTAGTCTATTCTAACTATCCACAAAATTTTAGTCTGAATATTAAAAAAAAATTAGGAGCTTTTTTTTAATTTCCTGAACATTTATAAAAATGTCGCATGTCCCCTTTCTGCAGTAAATGATTCATGTGTAAATAATGTAAAGGGGTAAACAAAAATTGAAAATTTTCGCTGAATGTTATAAATAGAGTACGGATTTCTAGCAAATTTGCTAGAGGTACATAAATATTGATAGCAGAAGCGTAATTGTTATAAATGTCCACGAATTTGGAAAAAATAAGTCACTTATTGGCGCTATTTTTTATGCTTATTTTAACATTTTTATGCTTATCTTTAAGCATTTTTAGTGTTTATTTTAGCACATTTTCGATAAATTAATAAAAAAATTGCAGTAAATAGGTAGGTACATAAAAAATACTTAACATTTACAGTTTGCTTACTTTAAATTTAACATAATGCAACATCTTAAAACATCATTTCATTTGGAAAGTATGAAAAAATTTAAAAATTATGCAAGCAAACAACAAACTTTATTTTAAGCGCTATTTTCACGATTTTTTATGCTTAAAAGTCCGTACTCTAGTTATAAAAAATTAAATGTTTGTTTACTAAATTAAATACATACAAACGAAAAAAAAAAGATTTATACACTGAAAAAAGTGGATGTAATTTTACAAATATTTTACGTTAATAGAGTAGAGTGGGGCAAAAGTGCGCACTTAGATTTTAATTTGGTATAAAATTTTTATTATAAGAGCTGGAACTCTAAAATAATTCATAAACATTCTCAATCTTACTCCTAGTGAAATTGTCTACCGTTTTCATTTCTAGTGTAAGCACCGTGCTTCTGATATTTTTTTTTTGTTAAATTGGTAAAAACGCACTTTTGCCCCACCAGTGGGGCAAAAGTACGAATCTGGTTGGGTAAAAGTTCGCAGGATTAGGGTTTAATAATTAAAAATTAAAATGACATGGATTGTTTACAGAATATTGTATTTCTTGAAATGTAATATGAATAACTAATGTAACATCGTAATGTAGACTAAATTAAAAATACATGAAAGTAGTAATAACTATATGGTAGGCCAATTCCCTACTCAACAGTTGTCACAATGGAATTCGCCTCTGCCTTCGTAAGAGGAACATTCTTCGTGCCACCACTCTTTGCAATTTTTGCACTCGATCCAATCTTCTGTTGGAGGATCTTTGTACTCTTCATCGCACCCTGGACAGTTTGTTGCTCTGTTTAAAACCTTTTTTTTTTTATTTTTGGTCTTAGCTTGAGTATCGGTAGAGGTCAGTTTCCTTTTAGAGTGTGAACCTACTGCCCTGGAAGTTTGTAAATTATCTTTAAACGGTGAGCTAGTAATTATTTCGGACTTTTGTCCTTTTCTCCTTCTTTGCTGTGCATCCTTCCTTTTTGGAAGCGGCATGATTTCTGCAGGAGAGACTGGTTGAAATGGCGGTGGCTTGCTGGTGGCCAAAGTATTGTCCCAAATTCCTCCAGATGGTGAGTTTTCTGTTTCCTCAAACCTGACATGTTGAATGCCAGAGGTAGATGGAGCAGCATTTGCTTCTTTAGTTGCCGAGTCTTTTTTCGACTTGGATCGGATACTCTGGCAGCCTGAAGTAGATGGGACTACATCGCCTCCTCCATATAGCGGAATTCTGTGATTGACCTCCAAATCTGCTTCTGAGGGTGTAGGTGTTTCTTTATCAAGTTGCTGCATATCTGTTACTGCACACGGTGCAAAATCGTCATCTGTAAATACCCCAGGATCAATTGGAACAATTCCACAAATCTTAAAAGCCTTGACAGCCTTTTCTACCGTAGCACTTCTGCAGTAAGCTTTGCCAAATAATTCCGCTATCTGGAACTGTGTAATAACTCTTCCTGGGTTACTGACTAACCAGTTGTTGCAAGCTTCTGCATAGTAAGTTTTGAGTGCTTTAAAGAAACATCGGTCAAGTGGTTGAACTTTGTGGCTGCTGTGAGGTGGGATTGACAGCATATGAATGCCGTTATCTCGGCAAAATAGTACAGCTTCCAAGGACAAGTGAGAACTATGGTTATCAAGAATCAACAACGCTGGATTGTCCTTTGTCGCCTTAATATATTTTAGAAAGTGCTTGATCCACACCAAGAAAAGGTCTGTGTTCACATATCCACTGTCGGAAACAAACATCACAGAGGCTGGTGGTGCGCCATTCATTAGTTCTGGTTTCATCCTTTTTCTTTTGAATATGAGTGCCGGGGGTACGTATTGACCAGCAGCACTTATTGCACAGATGGCTGTAACTAACTGACCCCTCTCAGCTGAGCTGATTTTTCCTACAGCTTTTTTGCCAGTGGCAGAAATTACTTTTGGTACGTGATTTGGAACAGTTGATAGTCCGGTTTCGTCCATATTGTAAATATTGTCAGACGTGAACTTGTGCTTCATCATAAGGTCGGACAAATTACTGAAAAACACATTCAACTGCACTTTGTTGAAGCCCATGATTCTGGCAAGACTTGTTTGCTGAGGAGTTCTCAGACACAGACGATATTTCTGCATAAAGTTCAATGCCCAATCTTTTCCTGCTGTCTTAGAATCCTTGTTAAATTTATGGTCGATACCGTTTGCTTCGGCGTACTCAAAGGCTAGTCGTCTTAAATCTTTGAATATAAGACCATAGAAAGAAGTGTCCATGTCTTTACAATGACCAGCTAATGCAACTTCTTCTTGTTTTGTAAATGTTGCAGTGAATCGTCCGAGTTTTTCAACGCCAAATCCTTTTTTTAATCTTTGTCGGAGAGCAGACTCAGTAATACCCAAATCTTTGGCGATGCCGCGATTTGAATCTCCCCTTTTTAGTCTCTCTCGAGCTATTTCCAACATCTCTGGGGTACATATTTTTCTTTCGGTCTTTCGTTGGTATTTCCTGAAACAAAATCGATAATCTAATTTAGTAAAATAATCCTGTAATTGTATTATATTTTACATCATCGCTGTTCTAATGCACAAACAAATAAATGAAAATGAAATCCCAGTTGGGGTAAAAGTGCGCGCGTACTTTTGCCCCGCCGTACTTTGCGCACATTTGCCCCCTAATACAAAATCTCTATCACAATCAAATGCTGCTATCTATCGGAAACATTTATAAATGCCTTGTATGACATAACGCACAACATAGACATGTTTATCGAATCGTCCAAACAATTATTCACTTTGGTTTATATTTATTCAAAATATACAATTTGCAAACAATCAAAATAATACATCAGCGCAATAAAAAAGGAAGTTTACCTCATGGTTTCGACGTTGTTCACGCAAGCCGGCTGTCACTACACATAACAACAATCCACCATGACACCTTCTAAATGAAATCAGTTTTACCAACCCATCGTTCACTGAAACGGAAATACTGACACTGCGCACTTTTAGACGCCGCGCACTTTTACCCCACTCTACTCTATACGTGTAATTTTCCATGAAATATCATGTAATAAATTTTTTCCATATCTTTTACATGTAAAATAGTCGTGTTTTAGTAATTTTACAATAATTTTTAAAACCTTTCCTCTACTAGTATAATTTTACTGGCAAATGACAAGTAAAATTTACAAATACTATGTAATTTTTAGAAAGTATGTAAAATTACGTAGTTAATGTAAAATTGTTGCACCTTAATTCAAGGAAATGCTCAGGAATGCAGACGATATTGTCGCCTATTTGCCCGGCATCTTTTCAATTTGTGATTGTGCTTAGTACTTTAGTACGCTTTGCGGTGTACGAGTTATTAGACGTGAAATATAAATTATTGTAAGTGTGATTTTGTGACCTTCATATTTAAAAGAATTAGGTAAGTATTCGTATATAATAATATTGTACGTTCTTGTAATTATGATTATGTGTATTTCAGTAAACACAACATAAAATCAGTTGAAAAGTAATAAAAACACTTGCGTTAGGTATCAATCATAGAAATACGCCACGGATAAAATGATAATAATATGTTGATGGTGATAGAACCCCATGATAGAATCCGAGCCTGTTGTAACAAATTTCATGTTGTAACAGAAACTAAAAACCATTGGCAATGGCTCCCAAGAGAAAATGCGTACGTCAATTTATACGGGGTAGGTATTATTTAGAATTTATATTTCATTTTAATTAATTGACATTATATTTTTACAGCTTCCCAAAAATTGAAAATTGATGTGTCTATTATCATCCTGGAAGGTGATGGTGCAGTAGCGGACGAAGATGAAATTTATTATTATAAATGATTATTTAGATGTTTAACAGCAAATTTTGACATTTATTTCTTTATGTGTATGTAATTTTTTGATTTAATTTTTTAATATGTGTAATCAATATCTAAAATAAGTACTTCTTAGTATTTATATATTAAATAAAAAATTATTTTGATCAAATAATTGGTTTCTTACTAATGTTGTAAATTTATTAAGGGTAAGTTTTCGTCCATTTTTAATTAATTTATTTTTCCTTTTTTCAGGTAGCGGACTATTAATAATTACTTGATTGTATTACTCAACGTTTCGCTAATTATATTTATGATGAAGCTATAAATATATTAGCGAAACGTCGAGTAATACAATCAAGTAATTATTAATAGTCCACTACCTGAAAAAAAGAAAAATAAGTTGTAAATTTACTTATTACATGTGAAATAACAAAGTAAATTCACATAGTTAATGCGAAATCACAAAGTAAATTCACATAGTTAATGCGAAATCACAAAGTAAAATCACATTGTTAATGTGACAATACAAGATGATAGTAAAAATGATATTACATGTCTAAAGTATTTTTACATGATCAATGTAAATGATTACATGTATTATGTAATTTTACGCGACTTATTGATGGCCACTGGTGACCATCAATAAGTAACGTAAAATTACATAATTTTTTCTTTCAGTGTATTATACATCAAAAACGCGATTTTATTTATTTTTTAAAAGTTTTTATCTTTTATTTTATTTAGAAATAAAATGCACAATTGCATTTATGTAATCATCACACATTTAGCCATTATGCAATGAGCAATCTTATCACTTATCAGGGACCGGTTCCTGTATAATATACAGGAAATGTAACTAGTCACACAAAAAAATAAAAAAAAAGGTTTTCTCTTATTACTTCGTAAATGTTTGGGTTGGAAAGCTGAAAATATCAGGAAAACCTGTTCTTAGAAATTGATCAACCATGTAGATTTTTAAAAATTGCTTAGGGCAATAACATACATTTTATGTACATTCAGGTCTAACAGGCTCACCTAAATGATTCGAAAGTTAAATAAACATTTTCTATGTAATAAGAAACTTAGCTACCTCCAGTAACATACATCTACATTTTTGATGGAAAAATTAAAAAATTTAATGGTTATTAAAAAAAAGGATAATATTGAGGATTTTCTTTTTATTATTTAATTTTTTATTATAATTAGTTTCATATGAAAAACAAATTCACAACTTAAAATCAACTTATATTTTTTATCATCATAACTTTGAGTAACTGTTGGAAAACAATTACACAACTTAAAATTTTTATTAAATTTATTTTCGTATTAGAAAACTATCAGTTTCCAATTTTTTCAATTTCATCTGAATCGTCCACATTAAGATATTTAATTTTTCTATTAAAATGCTCTTCAATGTCCTTGCAAATTTTCATCGATTCAGGAGAATCAATTAAATTAATTGCAAGACCTTTCTTGCCAAATCTTCCAGTTCTACCAATTCTATGAAGGTAAGTTTCACAATCTGCTTTGCCATTCATATCAACTGGTAGATCGTAATTAACTACAATTGTGACTTGTTCAACATCGATTCCTCTTGAGAGCACATTTGTTGTAATTAAAACTTTTTCCTGACCGGTTCGGAAACGATCCAGCACTGAAATTCGTTGTTCAACTGATAGCTCTCCAGTTAGAACAGCAACAGCATGGCCATCTTTTGACATCTTACCAGCCAACCAATTAGCTGCACGTCGAGTATGGCAAAAGATAATTGCTTGTCCAACACCCACAGTTCCATAAATGTTAGCAACGGCGACATATTTCATATCTTTATCCGTACACCTTACATAGTATTGATCAATGTTTTCTAGACTTTCCTCCTCTCTCTTTAACTTTATAATTAGGGGATTTTGAATTATTATTTCAGCAAATGACATTACTTCGCTATCATAAGTAGCAGAGAAAAACATCATTTGGCAAGATGTACTTAAACACCTAAAAATGTTCAGAATAATAAATGAATACGAAACGGATTCCAATTTTAACATACTTGTGGATACGAATGCATTGGTCCTGATGTCCTTGTGTAGCTATCATGACATCGGCTTCGTCCAGCACAAAAACAGCTATTTTGGATAAATCAAATGACCGATACTTAATACCCCAATCCAACACTTTACCAGGAGTACCAATAATAATGTGTTCGGTAAGCTTCTTTCCCCTAGGAACTAAACAAAAAAAACTGAATACTTAGATTGCCTATTAAGGGCGAGAATTTTAACAACAGGAAATCAAGTGTTGTTCGATTCGAACTTGAACTCCTCGACTCAAATAGCAGTTATTACACATTCCTCTTAAATTACGATACTTACATTCTTCTCCACGAACAGCATATTTTAATTCAATATCAGGACAAAATTTGGCCATGTGAGCAGCAACTTCCCCAGTTTGTATTGCAAGCTCGTAAGTGGGCGATAAACACAAAACCTTAAAAAACAAGGTTAGTTTTAATATTGAAAAACTGCACAAAATCATACTTGGGGATAGTGCTTTTCGGTATCGACTCGACTTAACATAGCCAACACAAACGCTGCAGTTTTTCCAGTCCCCGATTGCGACTGAGCTATTAAATTTTGTGGTGGATCTGCCAGTAATGTAGGCAGTGCCGTTTCTTGAATTTTGGAAGGAGCATTGAAACCCATTTCGTAAACTCCTTTCAACAAATTAGGTTTTCTAGAATTATCATTTTTACTTAAAAGTTAAAATATTATAAGAAAGAAAGAAATGTTTACTTACAAATGTAGTGCTTCGAAAGTTTTAACGGAATATAAAGGTGAATTGGGGTCTTGCCTTTGAATTTCAATTCTGTTATTATTTTCTACTAATCCTTTCCGTATCATTTTATGAAGAAGACTTATTTCTGCAAGGTTGCATTTTTCAGTAGCGTCTTCGCCAGCATCTCCTGCTCCAATATTTTCGGTAGTGGAATCGTTGGTTTGTACAGCATTAGCAACAGCCGATTCAGTTCTTTCAACATTATTAGGTTCAATTTCCAAGTTGTTTACCTAAAGGTTAAATTCGAAACGAAAAGTGTTTTAAATGTTAGATAGATGGTAGATAATAATAATTATTACCTGGTCAGTTAATTTGCTTTCTTGGTCTTCAACATAGCGACTCCAATCCACTTTAGACGACATTTTAGAAAATCTGTGAGTTTATAGTAATGCTATAAAAATTAACTAGCACAAAATAATAAAAAGTTTTAAGCGGTAAATTAATCTTACAATGCCGTATTGTTAAATGATCAGTCATAACCTCACTTTACAGTCATTATTTTGAAATGTGAAAATTCAAGGTTGAATAACAAATCAGAACCGTACTTTGAATAATTGTTAAAATTAGTTTTCAAAATTTGGCGCCACACAAAGAAAAAGATAAGTTTAAGGCGAAGCATCACCACGTGACTAAATATTGGTGTAAAACGTTCTTTAAAAAGATTTGTTAAACATGTTTTTCAAGAAATATTTAGATATTTTTGGAATTTTAAAAATTCAGCTTCGTAGCTCAATAGAATGATCGTTTCTGTAAACTAAAGTATTACAATAATTGTCTTTATTACTACATTTGAAAAGAAATTTGACATTCCTTTTTTTGAAAATTCTGAATATTGGAATTCGAGATTTCTTTAATATCGTATTACTAAATAGAATTACCAAAAGTTGACAGTATCAAGAAACAATTATTCTATTGAGCTACGAAGCTGAATTTATAAAATTCCAAAAATATATAAACATTTCTTGAAAAACATGTTTAACGAATCTTTTTAAAGAAGGTTTTACACCAACGTGGTGATGCTTCGCCTTAAAAATTATTGCGGGAGCAAAGTGCCACTTTTCTTAGGAGGGGGGGGAAAGTAAATTAGCGGGAGGAAAAGTAAATACCACCAACTTAAGTTGGTACTTCATTAATGCCATGTACAGGTCTGGCTTTAGGCTATATGGTTTGGTAATTCTCGCTTATTCTAACAAATATTTGTTTTGAATTGTTTTCTTTCTTTCGGCTTTCGGAAAGGCAAAAAATAGTATATTCGCGCTCGGGATTAAAGTGACTTTTCGTCCTTCGGGTAATTTTTCCACTCGGCTGCGCCTCGTGTAAAAAACCTTTACCCTCATGACGAAAAGTAGCACTTTACTCCCTCGGTGCATAATATACTATTACTTACATTTATTTACTACTAACATTGCCTATAGCGTGAAAGGAAGAAAAAGAAGACCTATAAGTCCTATAACACACTGCGTAATAATAGTTTATGATTGATAATAATTTTAACTGTGCGAAATAAAACAATATGTTATTTCCTGTTAAAAGGATTTTTCTTTTTAAATCATATTATTTAATAATATTAACATAATTAATAATTATATATCTAAAATTTCGCGGCACACTTTTAGAATTTCGCGGCACACAAAAGTGCCGCGGCACAGTGGTTGAGAATCACTGGCTTAGATACATATCGCATTCACAAAACAGTAGCGGAGCCTAATGAAAAGATTGGTAACTTTTTTCTAAAATCAAGTATGAATAGATAAAGATACTGCAAATTAAATCAAAATAATATGGTATGCTGCAAATAATGTTATAATCACCCTAGAAACCGTACAATGTACGGTCACGGTCGTGCGCAATAGACAAAAAGCGTTCCTTTTATACAGAGTGTCTGTATCGTGAGAGTGTCCCAAATCTCAACGTCATCCCTTGGAGCAGTACTGCCTTAGAGGGATGATAGACCAGCTCATGACTGACCAGAATATCGAAATATACCAAAAAAATCGACACATTAAATCAGTTATCGTGTGCCACAGGTATGAAATTTCATATTATAAGAATCTAATTTTGGTCAAGTAACGCTGAATAGCTCTGCTATTGATCACAGATTAAAACAGAACTAATATTGCTATACTTCTTGAAACAAAAAATGTTTTTGAGAGATTAAAAATTTTTTTTAAATTTTATTTGCTAACTTCGACTCTTCATACTGTAAAAAAATTGTACTACACTAACCTGGCAAGTTAGTTTAAAAATTGCTCATTTAGTGTAGTTTTCAAAATGGTATAACATATGCTATAATAATACTTTAGAAGAAAAGATATAGCTATTTTACTGAAAAATGAGCTCATTGTGAAATTATTACAATAATCAGGAATTCAAATAAAAATAATATTTTTAGATAAAAGTGACAGGCATTTACTTAAAACTAAACAAAACACTAACAGCCTTATGCATAGTCGTACTTTTAAAATGTTACTTATTAGCTACTAGTTAGTAGCTACTAAAGTGTTGCTATGCATAATTCTTTTAAAATTATTATTTTAGTTATGCCCGCTTGCACCATATTTTTAAGTCCTACTTAAAATAAAAACAATCGATTTTGTACTTAAAATGACACAAAATGGCTATCTCACGCCATAACCTCCAAATTATTCCATAATATACCCCTACTTTAAAAATAAAAAGACAGAAAATCATTGAAAATATTGAAGATTAAATTGATTACGAAAATGTATTTTAAAATGATTTGACATTATTGACTGTATTGTAGCAATATAATTATTTTATTAGTAGTTAATACATCAAAAAATGAGATATTTTATCGACCTAACGAACTACGAGAATAAAACTAGTTCAAGTAAACAAAAGTTAGTTCAACTGAACAAAAATTTAGTTTTACATTGATGTCATATTTCTTCATTAGCTTTACTAAGGCCACTTGATAATAGTGACGCTGCACAGAGTTCAAATTTTAAGTACAAAATTTGACATAAATAGAACTTAAAATAAGCCATAAAAATTGACTGCTTAAAAATCGTAATAAACTTGTAAACCACGAAATTATTGAATAAAGGTGAAATAAAGGTTTATTTCAATATAAAAAGTTATTAGTAATTATTATTATAATGGATATTGATAATGAAGATATTTTTGAAGAGGATTTGGAAATTTTAGAAATAATTGATTTTGGATTTCCAAAATTTCACTATACAAGGTCCAATTATTTTCACCAAATGGACGATTTTAATTTTTTTAAAAGGTTTCGACTCACGAAACAGGCTTCTTTAAATTTGTTAATTTTAATAGAAGAAGAACTGGAGTATACATGTGACGTGTAAGAATAGTAGATATTATATTACCTATATAAAGTAATTTACGACGACAATTTTTTCCCTGCTTACAGCAATAACAGTATAACCCCTATGAATCAAATATTAACTACTTTAAGATTTTATGCAACTGCCGCACATTTAATTGTAATTGCGGATTTTATGGGGATGCATGAGTCTACTGCAAGTCGAGTCGTGGTGAGAGTATCCGAAGCAATAGCGCTACTACGTCCAAGATACGTGGTTATGCCGGAAACAAACGCCGAAATACGTAAAACGCAAAATGATTTCTATGAAATAGCTGCATTTCCGCGAGTTGTGGGGGTTATTGATGGAACTCATATCAAAATTCAGTCCCCTGGAAAAGAGGATGCAGAAATATTTCGAAACAGAAAACATTATTTTTCCATAAATGTACAAGCGGTTTGTAATGCGAAGCTTGAAATACTGGATATAGTTGCGAGTTGGCCTGGTTCAAGTCACGATGCTACCATATTCAATAATAGCTTGTTAAGGGCTCGTTTCGAAAATGGTGTATTTCAAAATGGGTTGCTTTTAGGTAAGTCAAATATTACCTACTTTAATTGGCCACACATATTTCAATTTAAAATTATACAGGTGATAGTGGATACCCATTAAAGAATTATTTGCTCACACCTTTGGGTAATCCAGTCACTCAAGCTGAGCAGAGATACAATGAATCTCAAATTCGCACTAGAAATGCTATCGAGCGTTTATTTGGTTGCTTAAAAAGAAGATTTCCCATATTGGCCTATGGAGCTCGAATAAAATTGGAAACGGTTTTAACAATTATTGTAGCAACTTCTGTTCTACATAATATATGTAGACAGATGAATTTAGAAGAAGCACCATCAGAACCAGAAGAAATTGAACCCGGAATGTTGAACAATCTTATTGTAGATGCTCAAGTGCCCCAAATAGAGCAAATTATAAATGATGTCCATATAAATAATACCCGGGACAATTTGATCAATAACCATTTTGCAAATTTATAAAAATTTATTTATCAATTGTTATTTTGTAATTTTAGTAATGTTTCTTTTTTTATGGCCATATCTAAATCATATAATTCTCGTTTAATATTTATTTCTTCATTCTTCCATTCCATGGATAATTTCAATTCTTCTTTTTGCAATTGAGCAACTTCTAGTCTCTTATTCAGTAGGTCATTGTATTTGGCTGAAAGATCTGTTGAAGTTAAAGAACGAACAACAGTCTCTGGTCGCCTACGATTTGGGGTATATTTCTAAAAATGATTAACAATAAATATAAATATTTACTAGTAGTAAGCTTTAATTCTTTAATGAACTACTTTATCATTGTAATTAGTAATTACCGTATGGAGAGCAGGATTAATTGGTTGTTGCAACATACTAGGTTTTAATTTTTTCCATGGTGGATTCTGCAATAAATAACAATAAATCATTTGCCAATTAAGTATAAGTTTATTATTACCACAGTTGTATTGGCAATTACATCATTTTCTTCATCAGATTCGATATCAATAGCTTCTTCGCATACCAGCTCCTTGTTAAAGAAAATACGATAAGCTTCAAGTAAAATAAATATTTCTTTTTTACTTACTCTAAGTGTATTGGTAGGAACAGAACAATTTAAATCTTCTGCATTACTTGTAGAGGCTACACTTGTAGAGGCTACATTTATAGAGGTTACATTTGTAGAGGCTCCACTTTTTAACTTTCCAAGTGATGCAGAATTACTGTGAAATCTATTTTCTAAACCATGCACAGTCTTCTGGTTCATGATGTCCATCATCAGTTCAAAGTCTGGGCAAGCTAATGATAATTTTGATTCTTTGCCTCCACCTAAAACATAATAATTTATGTATTATAAGTATTGGTGCTTTTACTATATTTTATAATATTATACCAGTTTTTATAGCCTTAATTCTATCTTCGGCAGCTACCTTTCGGACATCCTTCTTTTTATTCAGGTAAAACTTTTTTAACGAATCTAGATTTCTTGGAATGCCTCCAGGACAACAGGAATTAAATTCGTTAGCAATCTTTTTCCACGCTTCGTCTTTTTCTATATTTGTCACGGCATCCGTTTGCTTGTTTTCTATAACGTGCTTATATTTAAGAACAATGTTTAAAAAGACCGTTTTTTCATTGCAGGAAAAATTGGATGCACGAATTCGCTTCTTTGTTGACTATAAATTAATAATATTATTAGTAGATACCTAAATTTTATTTAAAATACTTTTTACTAAATAATACATAATAAATTATAATTACCTGAGTTTCCATTGCTTAAAAATTTCTGTACCAAATATAAAAAACTTGAGAATTTAACGCGAATAAATAAAGAAATAAAAAATAAATAAACTAGATAAACAAACGGGTAGACCAACGGGTAATAACAACAAAATAACTTATAAAGAATATATTATTATATATAACGCACGTATTACAATAAAAAACTAAGTTTCAAACTTGAAAAATTAGTTCAATAATTGATATGACAATCATTGACGTTTGTTGAAAAGTCGCAATAAAAATTTTATTCAATTGTTTTTGCATTGATGTCAGATTTATTTCCGGAAAATTTAAGAACTACTTAAATTAACTAGTACTTAAAATTGGTGCAAGTGGGCATTAGTATCATACTAATGTATAATTTTACAAATATTTATTTGGCAACACCGCAAAATATCAGATTATAACCTAAAAATATTAATATGATGACGTAAGTCAATTTTTCAACCAATAATATCAGCGAAATTTGAAATTTTGTCATTGCTATAATCAGGGACGTGCCCAAGGGGGGCTGGGGGAGCCTCCCCCTCCCAATATTTTAGGGCGTTGCTAGCATAGCGCTACTACTGTTATATTTAGTATCCAACTAAGAAAACCGTATGTATAGTCGAGTTAAAATGATACTATCCTTAGTAGGATCCTAAAATCCTTGGTTACCTAGTAAAAATTTTAGTGGCGATCTTGGGCATGTTTTAGACCATTTTAAGCTTACTTTTAATACAAAGTAAACAATTTTTTTGTATTATATTTTGTCGAAGATTAATTTATTGGTTCTAAGTTGGTAAATTAATTCAGTTGGTAAAAATTAAAATACTCGATTAGTACGCCGTGTATTGAAAATAAAATTTTCTTCTTCTGCACGTATTAGGTAAGTATCCGTTACGACAATATCAATCACGGGTCCTTCCATCTTTTCCTTGGTCCTCCGACATTACGCCTTCCTATAGGTTTGTACAGGATAACTACTTTGGAAGTCGTGTATCGTTCATCCTCATCAGGTGTTTTCTCCACGTTTCACGGTATTCTTCTACTTTATCGCTTAGATTGAAGATGCCCAAAGCATTTCGAAAAGCTTTGGACATCTCATCCGATCATATCCTATCGGATATCAGTGTTTCTCTCTCTATTTCTTCGAGTGTAGCCCATAATAATAATGGAGCTCTACGGGCCTTGTAGACCCATGGCTTGAACAATCTGTCTCCATCTCTTTCGGTCTCTCACTATAACTGTCCAGTCTTCTACTCCCATTGTCCTCAGGTCCTCCTCCACTGCATCTAACCATCTTCTTCTTGGTCTTCTTCTGCTACCTATCGTACCCTGCCTTAGGACTTTTCGGGTCGTTCTCTCTCTCGGTTGTCTTTCCACATGCCTCAACCACCTGATCTTTTGGGCCTTAATTACTTCAATTATACTCGGCTCTCCGTAAAGACCCATAACCTCATCATTTTCCAGCCTGCGCCATACGTCATCTATTTGTCATCCACCATAAATTCTTCTAAGAATATTTCATTCCCATCGTGCTACCTTTGCGCTGTCGTTTTTATTCAATGTCAACGTTTCACTACCATATTGTACCGCCGCGCCGGCCTTATCACTGTTTTGTACATTTGTATCTTTGTTCTTCACGATATCTGCTGTTACGTAATATTGTTTCTAAGCTTGCAGCACTGTTATTTCCTCTAGTTATTCTTACGTCAATTTCTGTGCTGTTGTTGAGGTTACCTGTAATTAAAGTTCCCAAATAGATGAAGCTTTCCACGTTCTCAAAATTACTCGTATATATTCCTTCACTCCTACTTTAACCGTAAGTCTTCTCTCAATTATAATAGTTCCGCTGCCTTTTGCGCCCATAACCATGTATATTGTTTTTGTTTCATTTATCAGCATTCCCATTTTTTCCACTGCCTTAATGAGATTTCTTACGATTTTCTGCAGTTCATGTCGGCTTTTTGCAACTATCACAAGATCGTCCGCATATGCCAGGCATTGGTGGTTTGTATTGTATATCGTTCCGTTTGTGTTTATTCCACTATCTCGGATTATTTTTTCCAGTACCAAGTTGAATAATATCGCCGACAAAGGCTTTCCTTGTCTCAACCCGGTCTTTACCTCAAAACTCTCAAATATGTTGTTGTTCGACTTTACATAGCTTTCGGTCTTGTTGAGAGTCATCCTTGCTAACCTTATAATTTTATCCGGTATCCCCAAAGATCTCATTGCGGCATACAACTTGTCTCTATTTACCATATCATATGCTTGTTTGAAGTCTATGAAAATCGCGTATAGTTCTACTTTATGTAACATACTTTTGACCAACAAACTTTTGAATATTGTTTTAATATTAGGGTGAATATTTGGTCCATTACAGATCGATTGCTTCTAAAGCCTCATTGGTAGTCACTGATAATTTCTTCGGCAAAATCGTTTGTTTTTTCTTTTATTTTTATTGCAAGTATTATATTATATACCGTGTCTTGTAAAGCTATAAAAAGAGTATGTGGATCATATAAATTCTTTGATTTATTATAGCCAGGGAGGTACCCAACCAAAATCCCAAATTTTCGATGGGAAATTGTCCAACTTAATTAATTGAAAATTATCAACTTTCTGTAATAAATTGTCTATTTTTCCTAATGTGGGTTTAGCGGCTTTTATCAACTTTACTAAATTTTGAGTAATTTTGCCAACTTTCTTCCAACATCCTAAAATATTGGGAGGGAGAGGCCATGCCATCCCCCCTTGAGCACGTCCCTGATTATAGCAATGACAAATTTCGCTAATATTATTGGTTAAAAAAATTACTTACGTCATCACATTAATATTTTTAGGTTATAAGCTGATATTTTGCGGTGTTGCCAAATAAATATTTATAAAATCATACATTAGTATGATACTAACTAACATGATACTAAAGTTTCTTTATGCATACCAAAATTTTAGTAGCTACTAAGTTGCCACTAACTAGTAGCTACTAGTATCATTTTAAAGCCATAATGCTGTTTTACATTAAGAACATCTTGAATCATTTGAACTTCTTCGATTCTTTTATTAACGCTTGTAATATCTTTCATTATTTTATTATTTACAAACAGCCTTATTATTAATTAATTTTTAAATTAATGCCGTTTCTGAGACAAGAATATATCATACGATCTAAAATAGTATTCGAAGATTCACCTATCAAACAAGTAAGCAACTTAAAAATTTTGGGCTGCACGCTAGACCTGCATTAGGAGAGAGATATACAAGAAAAAATCGAGAGGTTTAATTGAGTAAATGCAAAAATAAAGCCACTCCTCTAAAATGTTATAAGGTAATGTCCGTACCTAATACAGTTACTTATGGCAGCGAGACAAGGGTGATGACTAGAGAGCGTAGAGTGGTGTCAAATAAAGAAGAAAAGGCGTAGCCAAAATCCGATGCAGTAGATTGCGTGACACCCAATTCCACCAATTAACACCAACATAAAGATCCGCAGTTTGGCCACCGTTTTCCAATAGTATTAAAAGATACAGATTTAACTAGTTTTCATTGTATTATTCTTCACCATCAGACACATAATGATTTGCATGGAATTTTGTCATAGAATATTATCAACTCTTTCTTACAATTTAGATGATGGGAAATGATAAATTATTCTTTAATAATATTACTATATAAGGAATTTGTGCGAGTTCGCTGGATTTGAAATGTTTGTCACGCATGTAGATATTATACTTTCGGAAAAGATAAAAGATATTTTTTTATTAACACTTTTACATTTTAATAATACAGTTTTACAAATATTGTTTCTAATGCTAATCATAATTATTAAATATTTATGATATCTACAATATAAAAGTCAATCTTTTTTGAATGTAAATAATCCAGCTTATTTCGTAAAAATTTAACTTTTAAATGAGCAGGTTAAATGTTCTGTTACTTAAAAAAATTATTCTTATTACATTCGAATGTACTAAGTGAAATTGCTAAGTACATTTTGCTAAATGTTTAGATAGTATCAATTACTACTTACACTTACAATTTATACTTTCTTAATTATTCAATTGTTTCTGCGTGGTCATTCGAAAATAATATTTCTGATTAGAAACTTTTACACAATTTTTAAGAAAAGTAATTTCAAATTTGTTTCTACTTCTTGATTATATTACATAAAATTACTATGCACGTACCTATTACAAAATTAAATATTTCAATAAGTAAGTACAAGACTTAAAATATTCAATTGTAATAAAGTTCGTGTAGAATTTATCTTCAGCTGAACGTTGAAGAATTGGAGCGTTTAGCTGAACTTGATAATTAAGTGTACGGATTCTGAACAAAACTTAATTGCTAATTATAATTAAAAGTGTATAATTATGTACGATTTAATAAGAAATAACTAGTGTTATTTTGCATTTGATTTAACAAAATTTGCGTCA
This sequence comes from Rhagonycha lutea, assembly GCA_958510855.1. NCBI lineage: Eukaryota > Metazoa > Arthropoda > Insecta > Coleoptera > Cantharidae > Rhagonycha > Rhagonycha lutea. Next base: position 87,942,085 of record OY294036.1, read on the forward strand.
TTAATATAAAAATATTATTTATAAGTTGAAGCTTCAGATATACATACCTACATCATACATATTTCATTTTGGATTTGTATCTTCATTGAAATAAACAAACAGTGCATTTTTATAAAATATAAAATCTTGTAGCGGAAAGTTTCATGTTTTTAATTACTTAAAAAGTGTATAGGTAAATTAATTAGAAAAAATTTACTTTGGCGATAAGATGCCGACGCACGCAAAGTGGCACTGATTAAGACATTTTTCGCCAAAATTCTGTAATGTATAAAACTGCTCTTAATTTATTTATAAACTGTATAAATTTGTTTAAAGTTAATGAATCGTTCATAATATAAAAATATATGAACAAAATTGCACAGTGTTTTCGAGTTAAGAATTTTGTTTTCTTAATTTTTTTTCATTTTTTCTTTCAATTTTTTCAATTTTTCTTCATTTTAAGATTCAATATAATGTCATTCTTGATATCAAATTACATAAACAAAATTTTTTAAATCATTTTCGAGTTACGGTAGATAAGGGCCAAAGGTGAAGGTATTTATATTTTTGAGAAAAAAAAACAGATTCCAGAAAGTACATTAATTAATTCTTTTGCAAGTTTGCAAGAGATGAAGAAGAGAGCGTGGCAAACCATTTTTTATTAAGAGAGATTTGTATTAAACCCAAAATTAAACATTTCAATTGTTATTAAATTGATTTAAATGAATTAATTTAAATCGATTATTCGCTTATGCAATATCAATAATTATTTTCACAGATATTTTTCACCTGCATTAATATGTCCAATAGCTGTTGCCCGCGACTTCGTCCGCGTGGAATTCACCTATAATAATAATAACTATATTTATCAGGCTGTGTAGGCCTATCACAGTCATAAATACCATACAAACTGAAGAAAATAAAATATTGAAGAAATAGAAATTGATTTGAGTTCATATTTGAATTTAGGAAATAGTAAATGGAATTAAGGGGTCTTTAAAAAAATTATTAGTTCTAGCATTTGAGGTAAGATTATAAACGAAATACATGGATTTATATTTACATTTTGTTTAACAAATGTTTTTTTTCCTTGAGGGACATCGACTGTGAAAATCTCGTTAATCCATTCGCGCGCGTCACCACTAATTAGATAATAGGTGATAAATCCCTTTGGGATAGGATTTTCATAAAATCCTTTCTTAGTGCTCGCCTACGTGATAACAGGAACCTCTGTGCAAAATTTCATCGCTAAGGACCCAGTAGTTTGGGTTGGGCTGTGCGTTGATATATCAGTCAGTCAGTCAATCAATCAGTCAGTCAGTCATTTTATTCTTTTATATATATAGAAGATATCTTCGATGCACTGCTAAATTAATGATCATTAAGGATCCTGTTTGTTGCTCAAATATATTTAAACTATTTAATAAATTAAATTATTCGCGCATGTCCGATTTAAAAAAAAGTTAATAATCATTCATACTCAGTCAGTGTTTGTCGAAACATTATAAACATTTTTCCTGAGACATTTTTACATTTTTGCTACAGAATTGATATTTTCATAAAATTTTAGAATATTTGAACAAAATTAAATTTTTTCAAAAAATATATTAAATCAAAAATTGCACCTAAATTAAAATATCTGCAAATCTATAAGGCATCTTAGGGCTTAGAATTTCTTCGTTATTTTCCCTGTGTTTATTACAACGGTACTAATATTTTCATGAAGTTTCAGAATATTTGAATAAAATTAAATTTTTATCAAAAAATTTAAATCAAAAAATTGCATTGAAATCAAAATGACTTCAAATTAAAGGCATCTTAGGGCTTATAATTTTTTCGATATTTTTCCTGTGTTTATTACAACAGAGTTAATATTTTCATAAAGTTTCAGAATATTTGAACAAAATTAAATTTTTATCAAAAAATTTAAATAAAAAATTGCACTGAAATCAAAATAACTGCAAATCCAAGGCATTTTAGGGCTTACAATTTTTTCGTTATTTTTCCTGTGTTTATTACAACAGAGTTAATATTTTCAGGAAGTTTCAGAATATTTGAACAAAATTAAATTTTTATCAAAAAATTTAAATAAAAAATTGCACTGAAATCAAAATAACTGCAAATCCAAGGCATCTTAGGGCTTAAAATTTTATAGTTATTTTTTCTGTATTTATTACAACATAGTTAATATTTTCATAAAGTTTCAAAATATTTGAACAAAATTAAATTTTTATCAAAAAATTTGTAAATCCAAAATTTCACTGATATCAAAATATCTGCAAATCTAATGCATCTTTAGGGCTTAGAATTTTTTCGTTATTTTTCCTGTGTTTATTACAACAGGAATTATTAATAATAATTAAATTTTCATTATTTTGAGACCCCTTAATTTACGAGGCCCTAAAGAGGCGCGCCTCTTGCGCCTGTTGGGAAATCCGGCACTGCTCCTTCAGCATATTCGCTAAAGTATTGAAAGAATAAATAAGAGTCATAGCTAGTCGGTGCATTTTAGAGTATGTTTGTTGGTCGTTCTTTTTTTAAAGTTCTCCGTATATCTAATTCATTAATAAAGACGATTAGTAAGTACAATATAATATGCTAGGCGATGCGTGGATGTAAGCATGGATGGATTTTGGAGGTTGTCTTGAAATCGAACCTTTGAAACAGGTTAGGGAAAAGGAGACAGATGAAAAAAAAAGAAACCTTACTCGACAACGAAATTGAACGCCTGAAATATTACGTGAGACGTGAGATTACAGTGAGACTAAGTTTTGCCATGTCGATCAATAAATCACAGAGACAAACATTGCAAGTTGTTGGACTGCAGTTACAAGAAGATTGCGCTTTGCCCATGGTCAACTTTATGTGGGATGCTCAAGAGTTGGAACATCTAAAAAACTGTTTGTGTACTCTTCTCTTAGAAAAACAACCAATGCAGTTTATAGAGAAGTTTTGTAGTTTTTGCTATTTACTATTACTAAAAAATTGCCATCAATACAGTTGGTAAAGTATAAAGTACAGCGAATACTAAAATAATACTTTTAAATAAATATATTATTAAATAAAAAATAACCTTCTAAATTCGAATAAAAAAGGAAAAAACGAGTTTTAATATATTATTTGGTTTTCCAACCCGGGCGAAGCCGGGCATCCAGCTAGTAATAATATAAATTACATGGAGTGGTGGCTTCATTTCCATGGCTGCCACTGTATATCATTAATCATTATAATTTAAAGAAGTGCGTCTAATTGGTCTAATCATTAACCACCATTCAAGAAATGTTTATCAACCTAAATCAAGTTGACGATCTATTAAATAGGCGTACACATATTTTAATGATAATATCTGGATAATCCATTCTATTCAGATAATTTCTATTAAGATTTAATTCTTCTTTACACTGGGGGGGTATTCCATACTCCCAGACCCCCCGGTCATAATACTACTGCACGTTGATATATTTAGAACGCTTGCAATCTAATAAAATCAACGAGCTGTGAAACCGTAGGATTTGCGGGGTATGGAATAGCCTCCAAGTATATAGATGGAGTTACTGCAAAATCTGAATTAGCAACTTTACTTGGGAGGTGCAAAATATGTGTAACGAATTTTTGCAATTTGTTACGGTTCTGCTTTTTATTTCATTTTTTCTAAATACGGCTCATGCATTTTATTTTAATGAAATCGTTGATATGAATGCAATTTTGCTGGTAGATGGTTGCGTGAACCTTGAGCGTTTGAATTCATATGAACATTGCTGGAGTAGTAATTTGGAGTAAGTTACCCGAGGACCAAATAGCAGAGCGGACTTGTTGTGTTACAATAATTTTCTGAGTGCCGCTTTGGAGTGTGTTTAAGCATGTTTTTGGTTTAACGACTTCCGTTTTTCAATATGGCGATCTGCTACGTAGTTCTGGTATGCAAGTTGGTCCACACCCATATCTTCGCATTTAATAAGGAGTCTATTAACATCGTGGCATACAAACTGGAGAGGTTATCTTCGGATTGTGATGGACTCTGGTCTCTGTTTGGGTCGACTCTCTCATTAGGGGTGGGTAGTTTTTGTTACATATGATTTTTTGTATTTTCAAAAACTTCTTCTTCAAAAATTTCCAAGACTTCCTCGGACTAGCCAAGACTTCCACGGACTACCCAAGAATTTCCCGGACTACCCATGAATTCCCCGAACTACCCAAGACTTCCTCGGACTACCCAAGACTTCCCCGGACCTCCATGATACTGTACACCAGACTACCCGCATGATTAACCCATTAAATTTTATATTGAAAAATTAAATTTATTTGAGCACAAATAGTTTTTCAGCATAGTTGAGATGAAAGAAGATAAAAGATATATTATAGAATTTAGTTATTTCCCGAAATTCTTTATAATAATACGGTTACTTTACTTTCGGCCAGAAATATGTGAATTGGGACCACTGTACTTTCACTGTGACGGATTTCACTGTGCAGTAATATGATTTTTAGTAGATATAAAATTGGTTTCCCAACCAGAAGGTACATTTTATTGCAGAACTGTTTTAATATAATTATTTTCCATTGTAATTATACATTATTATTTATAATCAAGTTGCACTATACCATCTCCAATTTAGAAAAGTAATCTAATTCTTAATATTTATAATTAGAAGTAGTGGGCGTCTAAAATTTTTCCGCACCAAGTTTTTTATATTAATCAATCCATGCCCACTTGAACAATAATTTAAAAATAATTTTAAACAAACATTTGTATTTAACCATAATGGCTTTTTAATAATAAAAAAAAACATTATAGTAAAACACTAGAAATTATATGAAGAAATGTCGTTAATAAGCTTAAAACCAATTTTAAATGGGGTTCCCAACACAACCTTAAGAGGAATCCTCGAATTTGGAAAACACACTTTAGTAATTTGCTGTTATTTTGCTTATTACTCAAAAAAATAGCACACAAGTATATATTTTTTAAAAGAAGACGTTTGGACGCAGGCCAATTTTTTATATTTTTTATACAGTTGTTTGCACGAATAATGAAGCTTCGTCATAAACGGCATTTGTATGATATAAGACGAAAATTGTGAGTCACATAAGTGTTTGATATAATAAATTTAAATCATAAAATTTAATAATTAATAAGCTTAAAATATTATTTTTAACAATATTTATGACCTTTATGAAATAAGTGGGTCCACGGTCAAATTCATACTAAAAACGGTTTGGGAAATCAAAAAATTTAAGAAACCCTGCTATAATGAAATGGAAATATAACCTAAAATCAAACTAATTTGTTAAAAAATTAAAGCAACAGTCACTATAAAAACTACTTTCATTAAAATTATTATGCACGCTAAGAACTATTGTATCTATCTCTTTCTATCTCATACGTTGGGTGTCAGATAATTTTTGACGTAAAATATTTCTAAAATCAGACATTTAAGAATAATTTAATATAGTGTGTCTTTGTTTCACCTATGTTACTACAATTAATTTAAAAAAAAAGGTTGTCTGTACTTAATTCAGATGGTTGTGACGTAAGCTTCATTATTCGTGATTACAACTGTATACTTATTTTAAAGAAAATATATTTTTCCAACTTGGAGGATTCCTCAGTCAGGATATGATATCAGTCAGGTACAATATCAAATATTGTGCTAATGGTGTACAAAATGAAAAATTTTCTACAAATTTAAATTTGATGTTATTTTTAAGTTTCTACTGTTGACAGAGTTGATGTGATTTTCAAGATTTTAAGTTTTTTCATCAACTTTCCAAAGTTGGTAACATTTTGGTTTCAAAATAAAAGTAGCGTTCTTCACTTTGAAAATTTCAAAAGTTGGCAACCCTAGTTTACTAAATGCTTAGAAAACAAATATTATTGGAGTGCTACCATCTTGTTCCTAACAAAGTTCAAAAATTAAATTTTGGGCAAGCAAACATAGTCCGATTTTAAAAGTTTTATGTGCAAAAAGTGTCAGCCTCATCATGGTTTATTTACACTGTGATGAAATTTCGGAAATTTTGGATATTTATAACAGCGGGGACCAACCTAAAAATGTTCAACAAGTTTGTGAAATTTTTAACGCAGAACATCCCCACAGAAAACCCCTTATGACTACATTTTTAATTACTTCAGTATTAAAGATGTTTGTAAAGACAGGGTAAGCAAAAAAGTTTACTAATATTTGAAAGAAAATAAATAACTAAAAATTCGTAGTAGGCTATGGCTAGATTAAGTTATAACAATTTAAAATTGAACAAAACTTTTATTTTAAAAAATGTTTGTAAATAAATAATATTTATACCTAACAATAACAAGATTCGACATTCTTGATTTTACGAATTTTTTATGTCAGATATTATTATTATGAATTTGTCTGATTTTTATAATGAAATAAATGTGGATATTAACAAAAATGTTATCAAATATTTGACACAGTAGAAAAATTTAATCACGAAGTTATCTCATAATAATCAAAATAAGATGCGAGGAATGTAAACAACATTTAAAATTGGAATAGTTTTGAAGAATAGAATAAAATTGAACAATAGACAATACGTCTAGACAATACGTCTATTGTTTGATTTGATGTTTAGTCTTTCAAACATTTTTGGAAAATTATGTTCAGAGAAAAATTATCGCCTTTTATTATGTTGCGTTAGTAGAACCTATTATAATTTTCACTAATAAGATTATATTATTAGTTGGACATAATATGTGTACCATGGAATTAATATACTGGAATTAATATTAATTATACATGAAAAGATGTGAGAAGTAAAATTTTGTCAGATTATAATGCTTTCCATTTCTTCGCAGGGAATGGTTGGTAAAAATGTTTTCCACCCCTGTACAATTATTGAAAGATAGATTTTTTAGAATATCATTAATTTTTAAGAATGCACGTGTTCGGCATTATTGTTATTATGAATTTCAGAAAGATTGACAGCAATCCTATCGATGGCGATGGGTCACCAAGTAATGGGGTGGAGAGAACGAAATAACTCGCTGCAATTCCAGTTAATTTTTAATTTTTATTGTAAGTTGCAATTAATGTTTTGTAAATATTAATATTAATATTTCTTCCTAGACATTTTTAGTCAACAAATCATGGTACCAGTCTACCAGTACAAAGTCATCCATACCTAGATGGAAGATACTGATGATCCAAGGCTGATCTCTATTTTGTTTTTTATCTGAGTGTTTTCTATTATAATAATTTTTATTATTATTTATAATTTATTATGACGTTACTTAATTATTAAAATTAAATTAACTTTAAATGCGGTTTTTATCTTGCATATTTTCAGTTATATCTTGGTTCATCAGGTTCCAACACCTTCCGAGTGTTTGGATCCGGGTCCACGTTTGGTCACCTTTTTATTGAAAAAGTTAATTACGTGACCTCTCCGTTATGTTTACAGCAAAAGTTATATATTTATTATGTTAGTACCATATTTTAATCTCTCCAACACCCAGATTCCAGAAGCGCTATTTGATAATATTGCGATGCTGAATGGTAGGGAAAGATTTTCTTTGCCTTTATAGTATTTTTTACCAATTTTTATCTGTGTTCTAATTTTTTTGTTTATCGTTAATTCCTTATATGGACATCAAGTTTTTTAAATTTTAATAAACGATTTGAACAGATGTTCCCAGCATTTGTAAAGTGCTCGTTAGTGTTCAGCATTTGATGGTATTCTCCTCACAGGCAATATTAAAAAATTAATTGGTTATCAATTTCTGCTTAAAAGCATAATTTTTTTCAATTGTATTGTTAGATAATTTTGTAAGATTAATGTAGTAATTTAAATTTTTACAGTAGTACTATAAGTACCGCATTAATTATTACATTCAACACTGTGCTACAATAATTAGTTGTGTATTGCTGATCCTTAATTAGTTAACTGACTAGTTTTAATTTATTTTATATACAAAATATGTTCAACCTAAAAACTAAAGACTTAAATGTTAATTCAAGCAAATAACCTTATTTAATTATATTTAAGAAGTATAATTTTTTGTACAATACGGATCGATTAAGTAATGATATAAATAATATTTATCATAGAATTATTTACGAAAAAAAATATGATTTCCTTAGTTTTATTCAATATTTTTCCGTAAAACTTAATTGTTTGGAATAAATAATTATTAAGAACTATTATTTCAATTAATAAATCAGCAAATTGGAACGTGACTTAACATTTTATACAATAACTTAAAATTTCACTTTATTCTTAAATTAATATTATTTTTTTATGCAATATTAAATAAAGCTTCTTCCATTACTTAAAGATTTAAATTTAACAGTCTATAGGTTTTAATTTCTTTCCTTTTCCATTAATTAGAAATTTGGAGTGAATGAGATGTAATTTATTCAAACGTAAAAGTACTTATTCTTTGTACAATCAATTTAGTTACATTATTTATTGTATGTTAAATTTAGTTAAATATTTGAATTTAGTTTCAAATAATTAACGTTTATTTTACTACTCATAAAGAATATAGTTCTTCCGTCTGCAGAGCGAATTTGATTTCTAAAGAAATGTACTGCTACTTCTTGGAGCTACCGAGTTATTTTTTCCTTATTACGTATTTAATTTCCGTCCTTACATTTTTCTAATGATTTAGGTGTCCCTCTTATTCCAATCTTCTGTGGAATATGTTGGTCAGAAATTTTTTACAAACAAATCATCGATGCTTTAAACCTTTCTATTATCGAGTGTCAAGAGATTCTCAAACTTGATGAAATCAGGTAAGTACCGTGAACATTTAAGAGCATCAAAAAACGTATTTACTTTGCTAAATAATTCAACCGTTATGACAGCTTAATTCAATACCTCTTACCTCTTTTATGAAAATCATGTGCATTAATGCATAAGAACCATGCATTTCCATTTGCAATTCAATTGCACTTTTAGATCTTTTCAAGAAAATTTAAAAATTTTCTAAGCCATATACATATTATAAATAATTATAAATATATGTTTATGTTAATCGTAATTATCATAATTTCCACTATTTAATATGCATCACCCGCGGTGATACAAATTCAATCATTGTGTTAACGTGCAAAAAATAATCTTAATTACGGGCAATTAAATGCGCTCTATTATAGAAGTGACAGTGAAAATCATGAAAAATTAATATAGAAGTGAGCAACTTTTAATTAACCAAGCGGAAAACTTATTTAAATGAATTTTCTTGTAATGTATATCACTTTAGTGTTCTACGGTTTATTACTACAACAGGAGGGGGATTTATTTTATATAAGTAATATAAAAAAGAAGTAATTATGTATTACGGTATCATTTATCACCAAATCGCAGAAGGTAACGGCAGCTAATGCGAAGAGAGGCTTATTAGTGCATCAAAATTAAATAAAAACAGTGAACGTGTTAATTAAATTGGGTGCAGTTAAGCAGTTTTACGTATAATTTACAAAAGTGCATTTCGGTGTGTCCAAAAATTTCTGGTGAGTAAGCATATTTTATAATAAGAACAGAAGTTTTTTTTAATTAAATTTCATTAAGCATTTAAAATTTTCATTGGGAAATTTTAAAATCGTAAAGGAAGTCTGCAGCTTCATCACTTAACTAACCTGAGCGGTTTTTACGTATTACAAAAGTGGCTTTTATTTTCAGATTTTTCTCGAGTGTCGCTCCTTTAAAAATTGAAATGTGTGACGACGATTTAGCTGCTTTAGTTGTGGACAATGGTTCGGGGATGTGCAAAGCTGGATTTGCTGGAGACGATGCACCTCGTGCAGTTTTCCCAAGTATTGTTGGACGTCCTCGCTATCAGGTTTGTAAACAAATTATATTAAAACGTCTTAATTCTAAATTTAGGGTTTCCCTGAATTTTTTACAACTCCTGGCTTCTCCAGATTTACCCTGATTCTAATTTTTTTTATTGTTAAAAATAAACTTAAAATAAAATGAATAAGTAACAAAAATTTTAAAAACTTTGTAGAATAATTATACTTTTCTATTGTTTTATAAATAATATAAAATAAATGTTTCTTAATTTTCAAAAGAAAATAAATATTTTTAAATTTAAAAGGTTTTATTACTGAAAATTAAATTTGAAATAAAAAATTTTCCGAATTTCTTTGATTTAATTTATTCAAAATGTTGATTACTTAGTCTATAATATTCTGTTACAGATTATGTCAGTGGCTATCATATGGGACGTAATTTAAAAGAATTCATTTTTTCCATTTCCAAAAATATTTTTTTATTTTAAATCTTTCTAAAAGTAATATTTTATTTTTTATTTTAAACATATATTTTAGGTGCGCCTGTTATCTATCAGCGCTGTAAATTTTAGAGTAGGATGACAATGGGATCAAAGGAACAAAAATTTTAATTTAATGATTTTGCCATCTACCTTATTCGGCTAACATAATCAAGAAATAAAAAATAATGAAAACTTAGTATTTCTTAAAATTCTGAAAACATTGTAAGATTCTTCAGAATATTGAATTTTCGGATTACATTTGAATTTTTTCGTATAAAGCTTAATTCGCAAAATTCTTTAATGTTAATTAAATTTTGTAAAATTTTCCTTAGCTAAGACAAAGCGATTGCATTTTTAATTGGTGGAATTTGATGTAACGCGTTCTCCTTCCACTGCGCAAGATTTTAGCTCCTCATAGTCACTAAGGAAAAACTTCACTCTTCACACAGGCTTATGAAAATTTATTTTTTAAACAATTAAAAAAAATACCCTTGATGTTGTTTGGGGCCTTCTAAAGTTGTGGTCCCCCGATAATCGGTAGTTATGTTCATCAAGGATTATACTAACTGCCCAGCTTCCATTACACCACGGACTAAATATTAATAAATAAACAAACAAACAAAAATTTTATTATAAACTTTATAAAATAAAAAAATTATAAGTCGATAAATTATTTCTTCTATTATAATTTATTTTGATTCACGGACCATTATTTAAAAAAATTGCAAAGGTAAAGATAACGCCTGTTGTTTGAATTCCTAAAGTGTGAACACAATCACAAAGTGGAAACACAAGTGTGAAAATAATTGAAGTGTTTCAAGATAATATCCAATTAGCATGTTTCGACTAAGTGCTTCCATAATTATTTTTTTTAAGATGCAAGACTACATTTTTTTATTTTTTTAAAGGGTGTTATGGTGGGTATGGGTCAAAAAGATTCTTACGTAGGAGATGAAGCCCAAAGCAAAAGAGGTGTACTAACAGTGAAATATCCAATTGAACATGGAATAATTAATAATTGGGACGATATGGAAAAAATTTGGCATCACACATTTTATAATGAATTACGCGTTGCCCCAGAAGAACACCCAGTTTTATTGACCGAAGCACCATTAAATCCAAAAATTAACAGAGAAAAAATGACTCAAATTATGTTCGAGACTTTCAGTACACCTGCAATGTACGTTGCAATCCAAGCTGTCTTATCTTTGTATGCAAGTGGAAGAACGACAGGAATCGTGATGGATTCTGGAGATGGTGTTTCCCATACAGTTCCAATTTACGAAGGTATAAAAGAATTAATAAAAATGTGTATTCTTGTACTCACAACTAATTTTTGCAGGTTACGCACTTCCTCACGCAATATTACGCATGGATTTAGCCGGTCGAGATCTAACTGATTACATGATGAAAATTTTAACGGAAAGGGGTTATAGTTTTACCACAACTGCCGAACGAGAAATTATAAGAGACATGAAAGAAAAAATGTGTTATTGTGCTGTGGATTTTGAACAAGAAATGGCTATTGCGGCCAGCACGAATTCGATAGAAAAATCGTACGAGTTACCTGACGGACAAATTATCACGATAGGAAGTGAACGGTTCCGTTGCCCAGAAGCAATGTTTCAGCCTTCATTTTTAGGAATGGAAACTTCAGGATTACACGAAACCACCTACAATTCGATTATGAGATGTGATATGGATATACGTAAAGACTTATACGCTAACACGGTACTGTCTGGTGGAAGCACGATGTTTCCATGTATTGCAGATCGTCTTCAAAGGGAGATTGCTGCACTAGCACCGTCAACCATGAAAATTAAAATTATTGCGCCACCTGAACGGAAATATTCAGTATGGATTGGTGGAAGTATTTTGGCTAGTTTAACCACTTTCCAACAAATGTGGATCTCAAAACAAGAATATGACGAGTGTGGACCAGTTATTGTACATCGTAAATGCTTTTAAACACTTATTGGTATTTTACGCATTTAATTAAGAATTATTCTCAAAGATTATTTAAGTACCTACTCATGTAACAAACATTTACGCTCCAAAAAGTACACCTCATAATTTTTTAAACGTTTATTAAATATTCTATTTAAAAATCCATTTATTTTAATAAATAAAATATTGTACTACAAAGATAAAAATGCAAAATTCATGTTCGATATATTATCGTCGAACTTCAATAATCGCTAGAGGTATATTACATCACAAGGGAGGTAAGTCAGATTTACTTTGCGGAGGTTTAAAAGCTTAGGGCCGTTCAGAATGAAGTAAAGTATTTGCACACACTTTAGTTGTCCAAGTATCCTTAGATCTAAATTGTAGTTTGCCTGTTATGTTATGAAAAGTATCTACTTATAAAATATTTATTCAAATTCGTGTAAGAAAATTTTAACTACATTTATTGCAATATAAACATATAAAAATTATTCAATAATTGTGAGACCAATACACATTGTAAATATTAAATTTATACAAATTTTTGTGAAACAATAATTAAATTGTTTAAAGATTACATATTATAGACAGACAGACAACAAATTTTAAGTTATATAAAAAGTTATTATCCATTTTAATTACTTTTCACGAGTAACCACAATTTAAAACACAATTAGCTGATTTATTATCAACATTATTTGAACTTCTACAAAATTCTTCAATTTGATTGGTTCTTCCTTCGTCAAAGCAACAGAAGCTTGGACTTTTCAACTTTGAAGAAATTTCTGCAAGATTCCAAAAAGTCAAAAGTAATTTTAAGCTTAAAAAAGGGATAGAAGAAAAGCATGAGGTATGGAGGTTTATTTACAGGTAAAATTTATAATTTCATAAACTGCTTTAATATTTTGCCAACATCTAGCCACAATAATTAAAAAAATTGTAGTCAACAAATTTTTCTCTCAATTAGCACCATATTTTGTAATTTGATTTAGTGCTCTGAAAATAAAATTATTTTGAACGTTCTGCAATTTAATTTTTGGGATGTTTCTTTTTGCATAGAAACATAGCCTGCAAGTCTTAAACCGTCGGCAAGACAAGATTAAGGCAAGAGCTAATTTTAAGCATAGAAAAGGATTAGAAGAAAATACGTCACTCTGAATGACGCTTATAGGTAATCATCGCTATTATTTAGGTAGGTATCTTGCATGAACTTCGGTTTTCCTGGTTTTTCTTCTAACAAGGGAAGGGCGAGGAATGGTAATCACCGATTTACATTCATACATACATGATATGTTTAGATCATAAAAAAATAACCAAAAAATTCCAAGCGAAGAATTGCGTTAAATATTTAGATGATTTTATTTGTGCGCGATTTTTAATTTTAATTTTCCGATAAAAATTAAATGTTGTTTGAATATTCTGAAACTGCGTGACAATACTGATTACGGTCCAGTGAACACAGGAAAAATAACCAAAAAATTCTAAGCGAAGAATTGCGTTAAATATTTAGATAATTTTATTTGTGCGCGTTTTTTAATTTTAATTTTTAGATAAATATTAAATATTGTTTGAATATTCTGAAACTGCTTGAAAATACTGCCATTGAAATATTCGGTATGAAATAGTTACAGGTTCTAAATGTCTTAGAAGTATCAATCCCATTGGATCATAGAACAAACCACTTAATAATTGGATATAGAAGTGCATCCGATTGTCAGAAAAGTTGCATAGAAACTTGGAAAGATTGGCATTACATGGAGGACCTATCATTAACTGACTATAGATAAATGTTATAATTGCCAAAGCTTTGGACATACCGCCAAATTTTGCAAATCTTATAGTACCTAAACTGAACTCCCTTCCAAATACTGTTTAGCTAAATCTAAAACCGATAAACATAAGTGTATCAACTGTCTTAGGGCAAAACATAGCAAAACTGAACATTGTTATATATATAGTGCAGGATTTATAAAGCAAGACTTATAAATAAAGCAAGACCTATTTCCCTTATTTTCCGAATATTCAGGTTACTGCGTTGAATTAGGAACATGTCTCGACCGGAATTATAATCAATAATGCTGTCGTGAATGACTTCACACATTCAACTTTCTGAATCATAACTCTTCTATATACCACACTGTAACCTCAATTTTCATTTAATTCCATGAAACCAATTTATATTATTGGTACTTATTTTCCTCCCTCAGTTGAAATAGATATTCTGTTCAGGAAGAAGATCTCTTTAGAAACACACAACCATCATTACAATGGACCAACACACACAATTGACAAAGTGTAATTAGTCAAGATAAACCAGACTTCACCAACAAAAAACGCATGAAATTCATTATCAGCTGATTTCGACTTTAGCCAAACGGCATAGTCTCATCAGATGCACTCTGGTTTTGCGGTACAATGCAAACGAGCTATCAATCACATAAATCCATAACGTTAAAAGTTGGAAAGGTACCCCGCTCATCTGACGCCACCTGTCGTAGTGTGTGTGGACGCATACTGATCCCAAAAGCAAACAGTAGGTATCAAACGACAGATATTCTGTTGTTTGAAATTAGACAATGAAAAACTGTATCTTTGTGGGGATTTCAGCTATAGATCTCAACTATGGTACAATGTTAAGAAAGCTGACGAGCGTGCTCTCATATTGGAAAAACTTTTCACCCAATTTAAGAGGACTGTATACCTAACTTTTAACGAATATCGATATAGCTCTTTTATTAATCTATGGAATTTAATGCGGTTTGAAGTAAATGATTAGAAAAAAAATCTAGTTTCACGGAAAGTCATTAAGAATTAAAAAACAATTTTTTTTCATTTTTATTATAATAATTTGTCACTCCAGTGACCTGCAAGTGACTTTCCATGAATATACAAACTATTTTAAATTAAAACTATTTTAAAAATATTTATGTAGGAAGACAAAAACCCCTATATATTTGCTTATTAAGAAAATGCATTTAAATCACCGCGAGGTAGCGACCTCTGGCAAATAATTGTATTTCAAAGATTGGAGGCGTGCGCTATTTCATAGACGTGCATTATGTTTATTTTCTTAGGATAAAATTATGTTGTAGCTGTGTTTAAAACGCTACATGTAACTTTAAATGTTTTATATCACTAACTTTGTCTAAAATTACTTATTTTAATTTATTTACACATAAGTTAATTAATTTGTCTTTTGCACTTATTTTTTAAAACTTTCCTAATTATTAATTTAACTAAATTTTCCTAATTTAGTTTTTGACCCCTCAACCACAAGTGTTCTTTGTTTTTTCGATCACCACATCGACATTTGTTACTAATAAAAAATCTGTATAAGAATAAAAATAACAACGTAGGGGAGACTCAGACGTATCTTTGATATGCCGACCGAACGGCAAAGAATAATTCGAATTGACACGCTAGCTAAATTTTTATCCCTTAAAATGGCAGCAGTACAAAATCCTTTTTGTCTTTTTTTTTGTGAAAATTTTTGGTTTGATTCTAGTTCTAACGATAGAGACATATTTGCTAACAATTTTCTAAGAAAATTCAAGTTGATAGGACGATTGGTTCAAGAATTATTTCTAAGTTTGTACTCATAAAACTTGTCAGTAAACTTTTTAACCCTTATGTTACCGAATAGGGGTACCCGGGTACTTTTTTGACTTTGCCGATGTATATCTCAGTTTGTATTTTTCACAGCGTATTGGGACTTTGTGACATCTTATAAAATATAGTTCTAAATAAATTAAAGCAATTTTAAAAGTTTTTCGATTTTTACAAATGCAATTTTTTCGCGATTATAACAGACTATGCCTATATTCCCGAATGGGGTACCCGGGTACCCCTTATTGAAAATCGCATATTATTGACCTAAAAACGGATGATTTTATTGAAAACAAGTGATTTATTTTTTATAATGCAAGTGATAATGCCTACAAAACACTAACAATCTCGAAAAAAGCCCTAAAAAGTATAAATTCGCAAAAATTATGTCGGGGTATCCGGGTACCCCATCCGGGTGATATATGTTGTTTTTTTATTCGGTAACAAGGGTTAAAATCTTTTTTTTTTTAATTATTTTTTTTTTTTGTAAAAGTAGGGGAGACCGGGCTAGTTGACTAACTTTTTAAGTAGGTCTATATATGCTTATTACATTTACCGAAAATATTTTCTTGATTTTAGATATGTGAGTAGGTCGTATATGTCTTTCTCAATTTAATTTTAAATATTAGATTGCTTCTATTTTGACCAGATAAAATTATTTTCCCCATTTAGAATAATAGGTAGAGTTAGTCAACTAGCCCAGAGAACGGGGTTAGTTGACTTATGTATTTTGGTTAATAAATTTATCAATTCAGTGTCGATATTTAAGTGCCTAACGGATGAAATAAATAATATTAACCCTTAAACGTCACCGTTTATACAAGCGCCATATAAGTTAACCAATTAGTGTACAACGTCCGTTTAATCTTGAAACGGACTAACAAATTAGCGACAATTCCATTGAATTCCATTCCATTAACGAATTGGCGCTAATTTGTTAGTCGTCCGTTTAAGGCCGTGTTCTGGTTTGGAATGAAAAAAAATCAAGGTTTTGTTTTATTGCATAATATTCTTAAAGTTTAGACCTTTAAGAAAATTTTCAAGAGAAAATTTTAAAATTCCAATAGTTTAACACGTTTTAGCTACTTTAATGACGCAGCAACTGAACC
The DNA here is from genome assembly GCA_958510855.1 of Rhagonycha lutea. Lineage (NCBI taxonomy): Eukaryota > Metazoa > Arthropoda > Insecta > Coleoptera > Cantharidae > Rhagonycha > Rhagonycha lutea. The sequence continues at coordinate 87,958,966 of OY294036.1, forward strand.
TAGCAGTGAGTAACTTATCGAAGGTCGTAGTAATTATGTATTTTATGACATTTTAACATTTTTCAACATGGTTGACATAATATCTCAAGTTCCATTTGACCGATTTACTTCAAATTTTGTACAAACTTTCACTATATAACTGTCTATCGCCCCTACCACTTTTGTATCAAAATTATTTGTTTTACGGGTTGAAACTTTTGCTTAAAACTTTAAACGTGTTTTCCTCAAAACAACATTTTACAACCTGGTTGACATGATATCTCAAGTTCTATGTAACCGATTTGCTTCAAATTTTGTACCAACCTTCACTATATAACTGTCTATCGTTCCTACTACTTTTGTATAAAAATTATTTGGTTTACTATTTTAAAAAATTAAAAATTGTGAAAAAAACAGTCAAAAATAGATATTTTCGATACAAGTTAGAAAAAGATACTTTTCCACGCGTTTCCCGTTTTCTCTTTGGTAGGGACGATAACGACATTCTTACTAATTAAGAATATTTTTTGAAATCTTGTCTCCGATTACCAGAAGGGTTGCAATCGTGTCAACCAGCACACCCTCTATATTTTTTTTTACCCCCAACTTTACCGGGTTAGTGTGAACTCCGCCAATTCGGCAGGTAGAAAAAAACAAAAAAGTGTGAACTACGCCAAAACCAAAAAGGTCGACAGTAATCCAATATGTGAACTCCGCCAACAGCCATTTAACAATGTGTTAACTATTTATATCATAAGCCGGAGATTATGGTTATTGGAGTTTAAGCCAAAATGGCTCTGGAGCGCTGCAAAGCGGAGCGGAGCGTAGCGTCAATTTTGGCAACATAATATCCACCTAGGACAGAGTTGAAAAAAAAAGCTAGATTCACCCCTTGATAATACCACAATTTGCCCAGTTGGATCACCCCCGGGGGATGTTTTTAATGAGTTTAGTGTTAGATTTCGTAAAAGCAGTCTCCTTTTACGGTACCCCTATTATAAGTAAATAAATTTTTGTTATTTTTAAAAGTAAAATTATTGGTAAAAACAGGGATGCGTCGGTAGGTTACTGTTACAAACGATTACTTTGTTAATTAAATATAAATTTACTAATAAATCCCTCCCTAAATAAATCCCGTAAGCCCGTATGTTAACTCCACCCAAAATTGGCGTGGATTACATTTCAGATTACTGTCGACCTTTTTGGTTTTGGCGTAGTTCACACTTTTTTGTTTTTTTCTACCTGCCGAATTGGCGGAGTTCACACTAACCCTTTAAATCATGGTCAACATTGCATATTTTCACAAAATATAAGTGAAAATACAACAAAGATTACAAATACGAGAATAATTAATAAATAATGAGAATAAAAATATTTACTTAGCGTCGATGTTTTCAGTTTTCTAAATCTTAAGAACGCAACTTGCACTATTTTATCACCATAACTCATAATAATGGTAGGTATGACATGCATATACAACATGAATATCGTACTCTGAGCGCCATCGAGTGTATTATTTAGAAATTTTGGGCAATTAGTCAACTAACCCCTATGGTCAATTAACCCCGGTATCCCCTACTGTAAATTTTTAATTTTTATTATTTATTTACAATTTCGGTTACTTTATTGGTCATATATATTTAAATAATGTTATAAATATTGTTCAATTTGTTTCAACCTTTTTTTTATGTGATCATAAATTAATCTATAACCAAAAATATGGCGAAGCTAATGTGTTACGCTTGATCTAGTGTGGTAGTCGAGTTTAAATGTAACACAACCTTGACAATTTTATGCAAAATACTATAGGACATTATATTATCAGACCCTTTATAAGAAAATAAAATAAAAAATAATTGATTTTTTAAAACTTGCAAAGGAGAAAATAACGAACGTCTATGAAATACCTAAAAATGCAAATGATTTATAAAAGACAAACGCAAGCGTACGAAGCAATAATGTAATATTAGCACGAACAACGAGATGTAGAAACAATAGTATGTAGTAACTACATCTATGCAAATAAAATAGTATACGCCTATCAAACACATTAAAAAGTAGTGGGGACTTTCAAGTCGGAATTTAAATGTACATATACAGCCGTCTTAACCTGAATTTTTTTAATAGGCCCTGAGGAAAGATGTCTTTTGAAAATACGAGGGGGATCAAGTAACATCGATCTCAGCTTCCATTCCAATGATTTTAATATTATATTTTGAAAAGTTGTAGATACAGTAGAATCCGAATAGTACGACTTCGTTTATAACGACCGACCACTTTTAACGACGTATGCGAACCTCAAGTTTGTTTTTTATATAATTTAATTTAATATAATTTCAAACCGTTTTGTGCGTCGTCCGGTTAGTACGACGGTCCCTTGACCGTCACTATAATCGGATTCTACTGTATTTGAAATTTTCGGAAACTGCGAGCAAGCTGCCTGCGGTAACATTTTTTCGAAAATTTTAAATTTTAATTCTTATTTTTGACTATTGAAAAAATATTGAACACGTATTTATTTTTTTCGTACAATATTTTTTTTTATCAAAATAAAGGAATTTTTAAATATTTAATAAATATATAAAAAATTATAAGTGTTCTTTTTTGGAGAGTAAATACTTACTACATACATTAGTAAGTACTTAAATAACTTTTGAGAATAATTTTTAATTAAATGCAAAAGACACCAATACTAAGTGTTTAAAAGCATCTACGATGTACAATTCTCGGTTCACATTCGTCATATTCTTGTTTTGAGATCCACATTTGTTGGAATGTGGATAAACTAGCCAAAATACTTCCACCAAATCCATACCGAATATTTACGTTCGGGTGGCGAAATAATTTTAATTTTCATAGTTGGCGGTGCTAGTGCAGCAAACTCTCTCTTAAGACGATCTGCAATATATGGAAACATCGTGCTTCCACCAGACAGTACCGTGTTAGCGTATAAGTCCCTACGTATATCCACAACACATCTCATAATGGAATTGTAGATGGTTTCGTGTAATCCTGAAATTTCCATTCCTAAAATTGAAGGCTGAAACATTGCTTCTGGGCAACGGAACCGTTCGCTTCCTATCGTGATAATTTGTCCGTCAGGTAACTCGTACGATTTTTCTATCGAATTCTTGCTGGCCGTAATATCCATTTCTTGTTCAAAATCGACTGCACAATAACACATTTTTTCTTTCATGTCTCTTATAATTTCTCGTTCGGCATTTGTGGTAAAACTATAACCCCTTTCAGTTAAAATTTTCATCATATAATTAGTTAGATCTCGACCGGCTAAATCCATGCGTAATATAGCGTGAGGAAGTGCAAAACCTGCAAAAATTAGTTGTTAGTACAAAAATACACATTTTGATGAATTCTTTTATACCTTCGTAAATTGGAACTGTATGGGAAACACCATCTCCAGAATCCATCACGATACCTGTCGTTCTTCCACTTGAATACAAAGATAAGACAGCTTGGATTGCAGCGTACATTGCAGGTGTACTAAAAGTCTCGAACATAATTTGAGTCATTTTTTCTCTGTTAATTTTTGGATTTAATGGTGCTTCGGTCAATAAAACTGTGTATTCTTCTGGGTCAACTCGTAATTCATTATAAAATGTGTGATGCCAAATTTTTTCCATGTTGTCCCAATTGTTAATTATTCCATGTTCAATTGGATAATTCATTGTTAGTACGCCTCTTTTGTTTTGAGCTTCATCTCCTATGTAAGAGTCTTTTTGACCGATACCCATCATGACACCCTTTAAAAAATATTAAAAATGTATAGCCTTGCATAAAAACAATAATAAATTAGTCGAAACATGCTAATTGCAAATTTTGAACGACTTGAATTATTTTCTCACTTGTGCTTCCACTTTGTGATTGTGTTCACATTTTTGTAGAAAAAATAATGTATCGACTTATAATTTTTTTTATTCTGTCAAGTATATTCACGAAGTAACAATTACTATTCAGCGTCGTAATGGAAGCTGGACAGCTCTGAATTTAGTTGCCGAGTCCTATCTCAATTTAAAGCTTATGCAATGGACTTTCATGTGAAATGTCTTATTTATTTTGTTTTAGGTTTTTTTCTTTAATAATTAATAACAACAGAATCAGGGTAAATCTAGAAAAGTCAGGAAAGTTGGGGAAAAATCTAGAATTTAGACGGTTTAAATTTGTTTACATACCTGATAGCGAGGACGTCCAACAATACTTGGGAAAACTGCACGAGGTGCATCGTCTCCTGCAAATCCAGCTTTGCACATCCCGGAACCGTTGTCCATAACCAAAGCAGCTACGTCGTCGTCACACATATCCATTTTTAAGGGTCAACACTTGAGAAAAATCTGAAAATGAAAACAATTTTTGTAATACATAAAAGCCGATCAGGTTAGTCAAGCGATGAAGCTGCAGACTTCCTTCGTGGTTTTAAAATTATCTTTGGGAAATTAAACATGCTTAATGAAAATAAATAAAAACAACTTCTGTTATTATAAAAAATTATAATTTTTGTAATGTTCTTACTCACCAGAAATTTTTGGACATAACAAAATGCACTTTTGTAAATATTGATGCACTATAAAGCCTCTCTTCTGATGACGCCGTTGCCTTCTGCAATTTGGTGATAAATGATCCCGTAATACATAATTATTTCTATTTTATATGACTAATATAAAATAAATCTCCCTCCTGTTGTAGCAATAAATCGTAGAATAACAGTGATATTACAAGAAAATTCATTTTAATTAAGTTTTTCCCTTGGTTAATTGAAAGTTGCTAACTTCTGTATCAATTTTTTCATAATTTTCAAACATATTTAAATATTTTATTATTATAAAATTATTTATAATAATATGTGTATGGCTATAATATGTAAAAGATCTAAAAAGTGCAATTGAATTGCAAATAGAAATGCAGTGGCAAAGTAAATAAGTTTTTTGATACTCTGAAATGTTCACGGTACGTTCCTGATTTCATCAAGTTTGAGAATTTCTTGACACTCGAAAATAGAAAGGTTGAATGCATAGAAAATTTATTTGCAAAAAATTTCTGACTTCCATAATATTATGAAAATCATAATTCCACACAAGAGTGGAATAAGCTGGAAACCGAAATCAATAGAAAAGTTAGGTGGGAGCCTGGCGCCCCATGGATTTGAAAGGCGCAACCAGGGCCCCTAAATCCCGTAGGTATCTTAAAATACTTGCAAATTAGGGCCCATCCAATGCTGGAAAGCATTGAGGGCCCTGGAATTTTTACCCCTTTTTCTATATTTTTCATAAAATTTCTATTATTTCTTCCTCTTTTCGTCCTGGAACCCAGAGCCAATTTCGTTACTCTACAGAGGATCCACCGGGAAACTCTCGGTAGCCCGGTACACTTAAAATCAAGAAAGAAATTGCCAAATTACATTGTTAAACCAGCATCCCCTCCACCGATCTCTGGTGCAACACGTGCAGGCGTGGCCGGGTAACCATCTAGTATGGCTGGACTGGGGTTAGAATGTAAAAAATGGCCAGCACATCCCTACACTCACAATGTTGCCCCCAGCGCCTAATCATCTTCTCCACCTTGTACGCTGCAACTACAAGACTGGTTGTGAAAGAAATTGTGAGTGTAAGAAAGGTGGGCTCAATGATCTAATATGTGTGATGAGTGCGCTGACGAAACGTGTAGCAACAGGCCTGAGATCGCTGTCGATGATGAATTCCCTATAGATGAGAACGACGATCTATCAGAAAATAATGCTGGCATTGCAATAAATTGCAAAACCACCATCCAATAGAGTGCATTTTATTCTTAGGGCCAGTTGCATAAAGGAAGGTCATCCTCAGATCAGGGTTAAACCAAGGATCAAAGCAAAGCAGGATCCACGCAAGGTATATAGATTTACTTGATAGGTTTATTTGTAATCTATATACAGGGTGTCCCCGCACTCACTTTACATAACTTAGGTGGTGATAGGGGACACTTTTCTAAGAACAATATTTAACAAAAAATATTTTCTAAATTCAAACCCTCGAGAGTTAGCAAAACTTTTCTTGTTTAATTATGATTTTTGTCACTCCCTCTTTGATTTGTCCACCTCATTCCATTGGCTATCGTTTTTTAGAAACTAGGTAGGAACCTCGATGATTCATTCTTGCAAGTTAATAATTCTAGTCTACAAATTTGTTTTAAATGTACTTCTTCTTCTTCCCTTCTGGTCAGTAACGGATCTAGCACTAAGTATATGCCTGGGTGTAAAACCATTCATGGGCCGGTGACGTGTGCTGGCTAACCGGGCTACCGGCAGTTTCCCGAAATTTTATGAAAAATATAGAAAAAAAGGTCGAATTTCCAGGGCCCTCAATGCTACCCAGCACGCTACTGATGGGTACTAATTTGCAAGTATTTTAAGAGACCTAAAGTATTTATGGACCTGAGTTGAGCCTTTCAAATATATGGGCCCCAGCCTCCCAACAAATTTTTCTCTTGATTTAGATGTACCGCTTATTCCGTTCTTGTGTGGAATTATGATATCTTCATAATAATATATTGGTCAGAAAGTTTTTGGAAATAAATCTTTCATGCTCTAAACCTTTCTATTATTAAGTGGGAAGAGATTTTGAAACTTGGTGAAATCAGGTAAGTACCGTGAACATTCAAGAGAATCAAAAAACTTATTCACTTTTCTAAATAATTCAAACTTTATGATAGCTTTATTCAATACCTTTTACTCTTTTTTTTTTAATGAAAATCGTGTGTATTTAATGTAGAAGAACCATGTATTTCTATTTGCAATTCAATGGCACTTTTTAGATCTTTTTAAGAATACTTAAAAAAGTCATATACATATTATAAATAATTTTATAATAATAAAATATTTAATATGCATCACCCGTGGTTGCGCTCTATTATGAAGTGACAGTGAAAATTATGAAAAAAAAATTAATACAAAGTGAGCAACATTTAATTAACCATGCGAAAAACTTATTTAAATGAATTTTCTTATAATGTATATCACTTTTATTGCTACAACAGGAAGGGGATTTATTTTATATAAATAAAATAAAGAAGAAATAATTATGTATTAGTATCATTTATCACCAAATCTCAGAAGGGAACAGCGCCATTAAAAGAGAGGCTTATTAGTGCACCAATATTAAGTGCAGTTAAGTAGATTTACCTAATTTACAAAAGTGCATTTTATTGTGTCCAAAAATTTCAGGTAAGTAAGAATATTAAAAAAATTATAATATATTATAATGAGAAAGTGTTTACGTATTGCAAAAGTGGTTTTCATTTTCAGAGTTTTCTTGAGTGTTGCTCCTTTAAAAATTGGAATGTGTGACGACGATATAGCTGCTGTAGTTGTGGACAACGGTTCCGGAATGTGTAAAGCTGGATTTGCTGGAGACGATGCACCTCGTGCAGTTTTCCCAAGTATTGTTGGACATCCTCGCTATCAGGTTTGTAAACAAATTTTATTAAAACGTCTTAATTCTACATTTAGGGTTTCCCTGAATTTTCCAACACATTCCTGACTTTTCCAGATTTACCCTGATTCTTATTTTATTTATTATATAAAAAAAAAAACATAAAATAAAATAAATAAGATACAAATATTGAAACTTTGTAGAGTTACTTTTCTGTTATTGTTTCATAAATAATATAAATTAACTGTATCTTAATTTTCAAAAGAAAATAAATATTTTTTAATTTAAACAGTTTTTATTGCTGAAAATTTGATTACTTTCTTCTATCTTTAGACTTCAATACCAGGCCCTTTCCTTCTATTTTTCTTTTGCCTCTCTCTTCACTGTATTTCTCTTATAATGTGTTTCTGACATGTGGCGTTTCTTCCTCTCCTAAATCTTCAATTCGCTAATGTATTTCGTCTCGTTTGCTGAGTACCTCCTTTCTTACCTTATTTGAATGATTCCAACAAAACATAGTAAATTCAAAATATAGCAAACTAATACTTAGGCAGGTCATGGGCCCGGTTATGACCGAAACATAAATTAATTTTAATGTGACTACAAAAGATTTTATAATTCCAAATACTAAGTTTCGTAAAGATAGATTGCATAGGTTTCTAGTTGTGTGGGTTGCGGTGCTGAATGCTCATTATCCACCATAGATAACTTTTTCAAAGTTTAGACTTTAGTCGGATTGATACTTCAACTTCGGGGTGATATTTTAAAATTTAAAATTTTATTTATGTCGATTATAATGCGACATAATAATATTATTAGGTAGGTAGTTATTTTATTATCGCGTTCCAAAATGTCCGTAAATTTTGTTTATTTAAATTCATTCTACTACACTTTCTTTCATTTTACTTTAATTTAACGCAATAAAAATGTATTTTATGAGCTATCAGCAGATTTTTAATTAATAAACAAATATGTAAATAAGTAAATAAAATACAATACAAATGTGGTACCTATTTATATAAAATATTATAACAATTACAACTATAAACATAGCAGAAAGCTCAAAAAGATATAATTAATACTAATTTAATTAAATTAACTTTTAAATTTTATATTTTTATTAAAACTGAATGAATTTTAAATATATAAAATTTACAGAATCTTATGGAATATTTAAGTTTCTGGATGCATACCGATAGTTCATAAAGATATAATTGATTTCCGATGCCTAAAATTAACTAAAAATATTTTGTCCCAGAAAAGTTCCTTATCCTTTAAAAATTCAATATAAACGCTTTGAAAATACAGTACAACCTCGATAATCATAATTCATAACCAATAATTGATGTAAAACTATTCGGGATATTGAATTTTCGGATAATTTTGACCTTATTGTATAAAACTAAATTTCCAAAAATCTTTTATGCCCCCTTCGTTCATTATTTAAATAATTTCTTCTACTAAAAAATATTTTATTCACGGACCATTATTCACAAAAATTGCAAAGGTAAAAGTAATGTCCGTTGTTTGAATTCCTAAAGTGTGAACACAATCACAAAGTGGAAACAAAAGTAAGAAAATAATTCTAGTGTGTTAAAATATTTAATTAGCGTGTTTCGACTAAATACTTTCATAATTTTTTTTAAGATGGAGGGTTACATTTCCTATTTTTTTAAAGGGTGTCATGATGGGTATCGGTCAAAAAGACTCTTACGTAGGCGAAGAAGCCCAAACCAAAAGAGGCGTACTAACAGTGAAATATCCAATTGAACATGGAATAATTAATAATTGGGACGATATGGAAAAAATTTGGCATCACACATTTTATAATGAATTACGCGTTGACCCAGAAGACCATCCAATTTTAATGACCGAGGCACCATTAAATCCAAAAATTAACAGAGAAAAAATGACCCAAATTATGTTCGAGACATTCAATACACCTGCAGTGTACATTGCAATCCAAGCTGTCTTATCTTTGTATGCAAGTGGAAGAACGACAGGTATCGTGATGGATTCTGGAGATGGTGTTTCTCATACTGTTCCAATTTACGAAGGTATAAGAGAATTAATAAAAATGTGTATTTTTGTACTTACAGCTAATATTTGTAGGATACGCACTTCCTCACGCAATATTACGCATGGATTTAGCCGGTCGAGATCTAACTGATTATATGATGAAGATTTTAACGGAAAGGGGTTATAGTTTTACCACAACTGCCGAACGAGAAATTATAAGAGACCTGAAAGAACAAATGTGTTATTGTGCGGTGGATTTTGAAAAAGAAATGGCTTCTGCGGCCAAATCGAATTCGATAGAAAAATCGTACGAGTTACCTGACGGACAAATTATCACGATAGGAAGCGAACGGTTCCGTTGCCCAGAAGCAATGTTTCAGCCTTCATTTTTAGGAAAGGAAACTTCAGGATTACACGAAACCACCTACAATTCCATTATGAGATGTGATGTGGATATACGCAAAGATTTATACGCTAACACGGTACTGTCTGGTGGAAGCACGATGTTTCCATGTATTGCAGATCGTCTTAAAAGGGATATTTCTGCATTAGCACCGCCAACTATGAAAATTAAAGTTGTTGTGCCACCCGAACGTAAATATTCGGTATGGACTGGTGGCAGTATTTTAGCTAGTTTAACCACATCCCAACAAATGTGGATCTCAAAACAAGAATATGACGAGTGTGGACCGAGAATTGTACATAGTAAATGCTTTTAAACACTTATTGGTATCTTACGCATTTAATAATATTCTATTTATCGTAAAATGTTTTCAATAATCAATAGTATATGTAGATATTGCGGTGATAAATGACCAAACGGGGATCTGTGACCACAATCAAAACATAGTTCATCCCGTGCACATCTGCAATGGCCCAGAGAGGAAACGCCAATCACATAAAGGGTTCTTAATCAACATGTGTTTTAGAAAAGCTCGATACAAAAATATAAGAAGCCTTTATGTGAAAAGGTGTCCTTTTGAAAAGGATTCGTCATCGAGGACATGTTGTCACTTTAACGAATAGCATGTTTCTAGAAATTATAGAATGACACGATGTAAGTGAAGGTCAGAAACCAAGTTGTCAAGGACAATTTGGATATAAAAAAATATTTATGTTAATATGTAGTTGTATATAAAATTTTGTGATTTATATATCAAATTAATTTGTGTATTGGCGAACGTAACCCAGGGTATCCCGATGACGGTTGTCTAGACTAGAACAAAGAAATGACAAAATAAAGAGTAGGCAGTTAGGCAAGAATCTATAGCAATGAGAAGGTTGCTAGGAGAAAAAAAAGAGGAAGAAAAATAAATAAATTTGAAAAGTTAGTTGCGTTGGATCCTTACAAGAATAAGTTGGTGATCAAAGGAAATTTGATCTTTCCGACGTGGAAGAAAGATGTATATTGGCCGTATGAAAGTGCAATGAGAAGGAAAATTTGGAATCAAAATTAAATTGGAAAGTGTTGGAGCAGCAGGTTGGAGCTGAGATTGTGAACAAGCGTTACCAGAGGAAGATTTGACCGAATCCGTGATACCACAGGGTAAATTCTTTGTTGCTATTTATTTATTTGTTTTTATATTTATATTTTTGTGTTGAACGATTATTTGGGAAAAGTTTATGTAACGCATTGCCGGTTAAGCGGTTAAAAATTTGTTTCAATAAATTATTTAATTATAAAATTAATATTGTTATTCAGTCACGTCTCATCGTCGTACATTAAAGTGGAAATTATTTTTACATGGAATTAGGAAGACACAATTTTGGCGTTTCTTCTTGAGGTTCTGCAAATTGGAGAAGCCGATTGTTTTGAGTGTGGTCGGAGATCGAAAAGAGAATAAGTGAATAAGCGAACGGTATCAATTAGTGATAATCAAAATAGGTGGCGCAATTATATAGATTTAGAATTGAAGACTTTCATTGGTTAGAAAGAATTAAAGAAAAATTTCATTGGTTTCATTTACTTTTAAATATTTGAATAGCCAGCAGCTAAAAGGGAATTTTTCAATTTATTAGTTTGTAGGTGGGTAGGAAAGTTTAAAAATTTGTGTTGACTGCGAAAATTAACATACAAGTTGGATACTGCGCAATTGTATCCGAAAGTGAAAGAAAATTTGGATATTTTTGGTTTGGCAGAGAAACATCCGCAAGATAAGGACCGGATTGCGGGGCTGCAAGGAATGGCAAGGAAGACGGACGTCCCTTGCGTTTCTCCTGCGTTTTCCAAGTATTCATATTTCGGAGCAAAAGCTTTGATGCCTCCCATTAATAAGTATAAGGCGAAGGTGGAAAGGGGGCATTCCCCCTCCCAAATTCGGCATATTATGGCTTTATATTGTTATGAAGTTTAGGTCAAAACAAACTGTTACTAAAGCCGTTGGACCAGTTTCACGCCGAAGAAGGGTTTTTCTCTTCCACAGGGTCGATGGATTCAACGGACGAAATAATAAGATGAGAATTCAAATACCACATAATTTATTAAATGAAAATAACCAATCGTTAACATTTGCATCAAACCACTTATGGACAATAAATTTGTCTTAAACTAAATGTGTAAAGTGCAATAATTCAGACATCCAGAATTACATTTAATTTGTCATATTCAGAAGAAATAAATAACAAATTTTCTACCTTACAAATGGTAAACTTCATAAATTTCTCGTGCGCCACTGTAAGTTGAGTCGTCAGTAGTCACCACCCGTTCTTTCGTCTTGAGAGCGCCAGATGTCCCAAACCTCAGCCAGTGTTCCAAATGTGAAGTCAATCTCCAACAACTTCGAAGACACGTGCAGAATATTTATAATCACTTTTTATTTTTAGGTATTCAATTAACTAATACCTTATTACGTTCGAAACACACAGCCTTCCACTAATTATGGACCGTAATTATTAATCACGCAGAAATGCGACTCTCGCAAATCATCCGCTACTGCGTATTTACAAGCTTCGCTTCTTAATTCCCGGATCAAAAAGAACTTTACTTGAGTTCCCAGTCTGAGATTCACCAAGCAACTCAAACACGAGTTTCTGCTTTGGTCGTCACAGGAGAACTTTTACATGCTCTCAATTTGAGTTTCACCAAGAGACTCCACGTGTACTCAATTTGAGCTCTACTCCGAGACTCCTCTCTGCTTGAGTTTCACCCGGGAACTGGCGTGTTTTTGCTCGCTGATTTTTAACGTTCCCAGTTTTCGAAAAATGGATTTCTGTGGTGGGAATTTTGTTCTTGCCAATTAAAATGGCTCTCACAGCAGGCAACATAACGTCGTTAATCGTGTACGCACTGAACTGTCATTAACACTTTACACTCTCAAGGACTTTGGCGCTAATTTCAAATGAAAATCATACACAAGGCGTGTCACAAATTTTGTATTACACAAATAAATTCAGAAATGTTTTGTTTTGTGTGTAAAATTGTTACAAGTAACGGTTTTGTAAATTTGATGCAAATGTTTCTTAAATGTAGGTCAAATCACCTGACTATTGAATTTAAAAAAATTTAAATTAAATTACTATCTCATTTGTTTGCTGTCAAAACAATTGAGCTTGGTTTCCAATGAACTACTAAAAAGTAGTTGTACTAAAAAGGAACTTCACTTCTAACAAAAAAAGAATTTCGAGAATATGGAAAGAATAATAATAAAGAAAAATAACTTTATTCTTTATAAATAATTGACTAATTACACTTGGTCTTACGTGTGTGTAGGTCCATTGTGGTGATGGATTTGCGTCTCGAAGAGAACCTTTTCCTACTTTATAAATAATAACAATTTTCTAAAAATCTAAAAATTTTCTTACAGAATCTGAATCTTCCGTTTCCGTTGTGGTATCTTCGATTTCCCTTTTAGGCAAAATCTGAGGAAGATCTTTTTTTTTATTACTATAAACATATTTTGGAGATTTTAAACGGATAATAGGTGTTGCTGATATATTAGAAGTTGTGCTGACAGTAGAAGGAGTATTTTCGTGAAATACAGGGACTGCTGAAGGAACAAGCCTATGTCTCGAAATATTGATGAATGATTCTGGATTAAAATGACATTCACAGACATATCGGGTTTTTAGTTGTTCTGGTTTCAAATCCAACAAACGCACATTTCCTGTAAAATAATATTTCCTGTAAAATAATATAAAGTAAATAATCTTGATTTAAAAGATTGATGTTGGGAAAGGGTCACCCATCAATTATGTTATCTTCTTAACCCTTTCATGGGCAGTGGGAAGACGTCGTATTCCCAGTACCGAAATGGGACCATGGAAATAAGTTTTCCCACCTAATATTTGTCTAATAATTGCAAATATCGAGAACATCTGATAATAATAACCATTTGCTAAAAATGATTTAACTCTTTCACTGCTCCATGATAAACATAGAATCGGATTTGAAAAGTGCAAATTTACTTACGTACTACGTAATACCAATGATAGTAATACTGCACTTGTAATGGCATACTGATGGCTTTATTTGTTATCTATTTACCCGACACCTGTTCAAGGTCAATAAAAAATATAAAAAGATTAATATATCACAGACAGTGTCTGCGAGCCAATGTGACAAAAATCTATTCAGTATCCAAAGCTAACGTTTTTTATAAGTCGTGGACAAAAGGACTTTAGTCGATTTAAGCAGTGAAAGGGTTAAAAAAGTAAAAAGTAAGTTTTTTAGCAAAATTATTTTTTTTTATATTACTATTATTGTTCTAGGCAGGTCCCGTGGGAAGACGGTTTCCCACCTCTATATTTATAGTTTGCGGTATTAAAAATCCTTATACCGGGTGACCGGCCGCCGATGTGAACATAGGAAAATAACATAGGAAATTGATTTTTTTTAAATTCCTGCTTCCCATTATAACGGATTAGAATGAAAATAGTATCAATTTAAATAGGTTTATTTTCCGCGTCTAAAGACACCCAATCACTTGATGGTTTGCTCTTTGATCATTGTTAAAAACTCAAAATAAAATGACAAAGTAGCACTTTTAAATAGATATTCGGGTCTATTCTGTAACTTTAGCAACTTGCTAAAAATGTGCAATTTTGCTAAATAATAATTTTGCTTAATACCTATTGGAGCAAAATTGCATAACCATGGTTATTAGCAATAATTAGCAATATTGCTCATTGTTAGCAAGTTGCTAAAGTTACAGAATAGACCTGATTATACCTATTGGAGCAAAATTGCATAACCATGGTTATTTATTAGCAATATTGCTCATTTTTAGCAAGTTGCTAAAGTTACGGAATAGACCTGATTAGATGCATTGTTTAATTCATTGCAATTGTTTTTGTTTGAAAACTAATTTTAAACGTAAGTTTTGACAGTTAAACCATCCAAAGCAGGTCTGATTTTTAAAAAATCACTTATTTTAATTCTACATTTTTAACATTATTAAAGAACAAAACATCAAGTGTTGGGTGTCTTTTGACGCGGAAAATAAAACTCTTTCAATTGATACCTTTTCATTCTTATCCGTTCTGATGGGAAGCAGGAATTAAAGAAAAATTAGTTTCCCATGTTAAATCCTATGTTCACATCGGCGGCCGGTCATCCGGTATATCCATTAATATTTTCATAATTATAATAATTCAGGGGGTCTAACATAATATGATAAAAATTTTAGCAAGTTGCTAAAGTTACAGAATAGACCCGAATATAACATTCCAAAACTAGTGCAATTTTTGAACTTAAAAATTTCTACTTTTATCTCGTAATGCGATTTATGTGCGTTCCTTGCAAGTAAATTTTAAAGTGGAGCTCACCTACGTTGGCCCTACCGTGAGTACGCCACTGCATTTATGTACTTATCAGAAATCAATTTCTCACAAGGTAATGCGTAAATAACCTACTTACCTAATATAATAAATAATATTAACTAAATTTACCTGAATTTATTACCCATTTCATCAAACGAGTACGATCATTTGCAGGAAATCGATATAATTTTAAATTTGGATGCTTGTATTGTCTTTTTTGACATGTTATAAATTCGCACTTATTTCCAGGCATTTTATGTAAAGTGCTATGTTAAAAAATCTCTTTTCTTTATCAAATTGTCCTCGACAAAATTAATCACATTCAAATGAATTAAAATATAATTTTTGTTGAACAAAATGGATTATTGCAACAACTATTAAAACCAATCAAACTTACGCTAATGAATAAATAATTAATTATTATAAGCGGAAGGACGTAACGTCAAATATTGCGATTAAATTTTAAGTAAGACATCTACTGATTCTAATCAAAACTAAGATACTTACTAGCGGCACCTGGTGGCTGAATGCGGATAATAAACATCGCTATTGGAATCAGGAGCGTACCCAAGTATTTTTCCACACTACAACTACAAACCGTCTAAAGTCTCTAAAGCGAACTTTCTTTATTCACTAAATATGAATTATTCTAATATGCAATATTAGATTTCGTTTCTCTTTTAAAATTTTAAACTACTGGATAATATAAATGAATTCGAATCATCAAATATTTCAGCCTCTTGTAATTATAAGAAATTTAGTAAGGCAGGGGTCGGCAACCACGGCCCCCAAAGGGTCTTGGTGCGGCCCGCAGACTCTAAAATAAATGCTTTTTTTAACGAATTTATACCTATTTTTAAAAAAACAAAAAGATCTTTCGGAACAAAAGGTTGCCAACTCCTAGTTAAAGGTAAATAATGCAAACATATCACTTTAATAAAAATTTTATTTTCATAAGTTATTATTTACATTATAAAATATACAGAATACATAAAATCTATGTTGTCTGCAAATGTGCTAAAAAATCCTGGAAATAAACTTGTACATTACGATTTATTACTTTTTTTTTTACTAAAAGTACATTTTCACAGATGATTTGAAAGTAAGGAGAGATCTAAGTGGCGTCTGATGTATCGACAGCATTTTGTAATATTTAAAAAAACAATAATAATAATTTAACCTATCACTAAAAAAAAAAGTTTATCTTTTTGTCGCTTTCCTTCTTATTGTTGATTTTCTATTGCTAGTTATTTTTAATGTTGTATGAGGATTATTTAGCCAAGGTAAACTAAATTCACTAAAACAAAAAAAATTTTTATTTAGCCAACAAAATTACATTCAAATGTCATTCTTTACCTGGGAGTAAATCGTGGAATGGGAGCGCCAAACGCAGATACAGGCAACAAATCACCCACTTCTAAGTACTTAACATCTTCAAGACCAGGCCACAAAGATTGGATGTTATCGTTACCATCTTCCGCTTTGCCACCAGATCCAACTCGTTCCTGCCTCTGTTTTAATTTTTCCACCATCCTTTGTTCTCGTATTCTTTGTACATCCCACCTGATAAAAATTCAATTTATTATTTTCGTTGTTACAAAACAGATGTTTACCAGGTTACCTTTTACGTCTGCGTTCATCGTTTTCCAGTCTCAAGTGTCTCTTATTAAAAACTTCATCTTCCAAATTCTCAGTACCTTCCATTGCATAGCAACTGTTGTAAACTTTAACCCTCCAACGAGGAACTTCTAAGTTACTAGAGCAACGTTCAATAGCTAAGTCAGGGTCAATCGAAACTGGCAAAATAGTATCTCCCGTTTGTGTAATGTATTGTTCACAAGAAGTTAACATTTTTTCTTCTTTTAAGGAATCTAAAAACAATTTTTTTAGTCGGGGAAATTTCACAAATAGTTAAGCCATACTTTTCCTTTTTTTCTTCTTCCTTACACCTACTGATTCGTCCGTGATGCTGTCATTATTTGACAATAGTGACGATCCACTGCACAGCCTTTTTCTCCTTACGTTCATCCTTAAATTTTTTAATGTATCTTCCATAGAATTACTATTTACAATGCTATTATTAAGTTTAGGTAATGAGTTGTCATTATTTATATCGTTCAGCATATTCATGGGCTCAATAATTATGCCATCATTTAGGGTTGTTGAGTTTGTAGTGTCTTGAAAAGTACTTCCTAAATCTAAAGAATCACAATTAAAAAATAAGCTACATAAAAGCGGTAAATTTTTCTCCACATGTATCGAGTTGAATTTATCTGTACATTTTAGTGACATCCACAAATGTATTAACAAGATTCATACGAGTTAACTAAAACTGGTTTAATCCTTTCCTGAGGACTAATATTAACCCTTTTACTCCTGATTTTTTAATACTACTTTTAATAACTGCTAAAATATCCCAATGCTATTTCAATGCAGTTTATAAAAATTAGAATTTTTCGAACATTGCTTGGGATCAATATATCCCGACAGGAGTGAAAGGGTTAACCCATATAAACCTAATTTTAATTTTTTTTTTAATTTTAACTAGATCGTGATTTTAACTAATTTTTTAATTTTAAATTTTTTGTTTTGATTGTTGGTCAGTTTATTAAGCCCGCTTATAAAACCGTTTTGCTGCCAGTTAAATTAAAATCTAGAATTTGGCGTCACTCCCGCTAAATACCTGTTTTCAAATAATATAAACTTCTTAAAAAATGTTTTTGCGAAAATTAAAGTTCTTATAGGCTTTTGATCTATGCAGTGCTGTTTAACAATAGCCAAACTTTATGAAAAAAAAACTTCAAAATTCATTCAACTTCCCTATTAAACGCACCCGTGTATTGCATGTTGCATAACTGACCAATGTAAAATGCAAATAAATCATTTCCTATTTTGCTTGTAAGTGATAATTACATTATTGGCCTACTATTTTGAGAATATTGAGAATATATTGAGTAAGAACAAACAACCATTGCCCTCACATGACCTTCTAATGATAAAATAATAGTCAGTAGTTGAAGGTTGCAACTGAGCATTTCAGCTGTAGGATAAAAATTCTGATGTGGCTTTCCCAAAAAGGTTTAATAAGTTACCCCTATATAAACTGCATTTGTTTTTCTTCTTAATAATTTAGGAATATAGAAAAATAAAATACTTTTTTTTAAATACATAAATAGGTCAGTAATATTAAATATACTATTAATTAAGTTTATACCAGTTTTGGTAATATTCCTGGGAATCATAATTTTCTTTGTATTTTCAACATTTCGGGGGGGGGGGGCACGTGCTCCCCCTGTACTACTTTTTGTTAAATGATTATAATAGTGGAGTTGAGAAACTCAAAATTTGATTTCTTTTAACAAGTGCCTCTAAATAGGCACTAAAATCTCAAGTTGAGTTACAGGTGACTCAAAATGCAGTCAACATGTTAATGGTAACAGTTGCACTTTTGAGGTTAAATTTTATAAACACAAAAATTGAACTCAATACATGCTGGGGTAAATTGACCATTGTGATCTGACGATGATCTTTATAATAATAGAGACCAGGTGTATTAACAATAAAATATTAAACGTGAATAAATTGCACAATATTGTTCAACTTACCACTTTTATCACATTTAACAGGCGCATTTCCAGGTAAAACACAATTTTCATTTGTAATTTTTTTCAAATCCGTAGTAGAAGTAACGGTTTCGTTATTGATATATTTAGTTTCGTCGGAGCAACTAACTATAATATCCTTGTGTTCTAGTAGTAATAAATCAGTTTTATTGTCTTCAACAACATGTGAAGCATCTTGTGTCATTTCTTCGAGGTTTTGTTTGATTTGTAAGTGATTAGTTAAAGTTTCAAGTGGAAATTTACTCAATACCATATCTTGGAGCTAAAACAAAAACGTAACAGTTTTTTATACAAATTTTAGGGAAACACGAATACCATTTCATTTTGCTGGGTCAATTTTAAAATTTTTAAGTCTCTACTTGATAAATCATCGCTTTGTTGTTGTATCAAATCTAAATGCATAGACATCCATTCTTTCAAAAACTTAACCTCACTTCTACCGTATATGTGACAGTTGCACTTGCAACAAATATCGGCCCCTGAGGAATTAAAATCTACATTATCGGTGTTCGAGGCGTACAAATGATCGTACGACAAATTTATATCATCTTTACTATCAATTTCGGCACTTATTACGCTATTGTAAAAATTGCTGTTTTCTGCGGTATCTGTCAAACGGGCATTAATATTTTGACTCGAACATTCTTCGGACATTTTCGTATAAACTCGTTCTATGTTTTGATCATTGTCAGATTCGCTTACGAACATTATACAAATTAACCACTGACGATTTTAAATTACTTCTCATTTTTTCAGATTATTATTCCAAATTTCGAAGACAACAATAACACATTTTAATAACTTCAATTTCGAAACAAACAAACCTAACGTTCCGTCGGACGTGGTGTTACAGTGTTCGGTAACGAGTCGTGATCACGTACAAAACATCTGACGATTTGTTTAGAAGACCTTTAAAAATCTATTATCGATCGAAAATAGCACTGTATAATTTTCAAAACTACCTGTAACTAAATCTCACACTTCATAAACTAACTGTAGTTTTTTAACACACAACTGTATCACAAATTTACAACTTTGTTGTTATTGTAGTTCGATTATTTTTGAGGTTATGTTGGTTTTCTTGAACGTATTATGTACTTTGTCCTCGTTTATATCAAATTTACCTGGACTGTTGTCGTTGGAAACACTAATAATTAAATATGTTATTGTTTATTTTTTTGTAAATATTGTCTTTTACGCGTGGTTACCAAAAGACGCACAACTCTTTATTTTCTTGACGCATGTAAAACGCAAACGCACGAGCGAATTATTCCGTAATTGCTTCCGGATTGGTAGCGCTAAATTTGAACCTGTGGTATTGAAACTAAAAGACCCTCGTATTTTGGAATTTTTATAACTTTATAAAAATTGTAAACTTCAACTTATTAACTTATTTGCTTTTGAAATTTTTCCAACACAACAAATTACTTTTTTCGACCATAAAATAACGGTTAGCATACACGTCATGTTACCTTCAAATAATGTACACAGATCATAAAATCCATCAGAAGCGGAAGTGGAGGCCAACGTAAACGGTTGTGGTAATCTAATTGTGGGTTCGAATCCTTATTCATCTGGTAAATTGGTGACCCCAATTTAAATCTTCTAAAATTTAAAATCTTCTTCATATCAGTATCAGTCGCGGGCGATTTTTCACACGTTCGTTGGCTGGAGCACGCTAAACTGGCGGAAATTGAAAGATAACATTAAAATGAAGAGTTTAAGGGCCCGATCTATTATTTGCACGACAACTTTTTTGATAGGTGGCGTAATTGACATCTTTCATTGTCTGAAAAGAATGAAAGAAAATTTTCATTGGTTTCAAAAGGACCTTTTTAAAAAAACTATTTTAATGCAGCATTATTAAAAATTGCTGTTTTAACTGTGTCATGACTCATGAGTCATCCTCCTCCTCCTCAGTCCATAACCCTTCTGCAGAGTGTGGTGAGCCTTTTAACAAAGGCTTTTCATGGCAGATTACACCCCGGTTGTTTGCCATTGCCTGCCGAGGGGAGACGGCCACAATATGATTTTTACTTCGCCCGGAGTCGAACCGGGTTCTCTGTGTTAGCAGTCTATGCGTTTAATCGCTATGCTAACGACCGTCTCATGAGTCTCATGAGTCATGACTTATTTTAAATTGTAATTGATTGTGTGTTTTTGACACAAAATTGCTAATTAACATAATTACAATGTTAATCCGTTATTAAAACCAATTAATAATTATGTAATGACCTTCAGAAAATTCTGCTCTTTCTATTAAAAAAAGAAATTCACCACTGTATTTATAACTAATTCTGCATTCTGTTGACGGTATGTGCGATCTAGATAAATACTTACAACAAAGCTTGGAAAGGTCTTACGGTCATTGGTGAAGTGTTTACAATACCATATCGCCAATCAAGACCAGTTCTCCTCAAGCAGATGCCCTGGTATGTATTGCGGAAGTAACTTTTCTGCAATACATGCTGGTCTTAGCCCTCCTCGGGCCTGTGTCGCGTTTGCCCTTCTTGTCGACCTTTCACAAACCCCAACTCTGCGATTTTGGGGGGTCACCTACGTCTGTCTTTTTGTTACAAGGTTCTTGACGGTATTGGTAACGACGTCCGTTTTAAATGCACTATAAAGGTAAATTTTAAAAGTTTTTTTTTCCATAAAATTGGGGGCAGCTAAAAATGGTTAAAAGAAGCGATGCTGTAGATCGGGAACTATCAGGTGACTTTTTGCTGCCTATCAGAAGTACGTGTGAAGTACCTCATTGTGATTCTCTTACTTGAGCATTTTTTAATAATATCTAAGTTATTCAAGTGAATTTCTAGTGGATCGAGTGCATGATCTGATTTAGGGGCATTGTGTATACGAGTACAGTAGCGGATCCAGGGGGATCCAGGGGGGCACGTGCCCCCCCCCCAGACGGTGTATTTTTGGTGGTAGGTAAGAAACCTCAGCACAGATTTTAAAAATTTCCACTGTCAAGAATCATTAAAAACGGTACAAAAAGCTATTATAAAACAAAATATTTGCGAACCATTGCAAATAGGGCTCTAAAAAGTCAAATTTTCAAAATTTGTATTGTCCGATGCAGTCTTACGAGTTAGAAACAGTTTACAACATTTCATTGGCTCCCGAAACCCCGCCTCTAATATATCCCACCAAAAGCTTATAAATATGAGGTGTGTACATAAAATGCTCTCAGTACGTTCTGGCTATCACAACAACGTGTCGTGTGTTGAGCGTTAAAAAACAGTTCTTTTTAGGACCAAAAATACTTAGAAAGGGTTACGGTTTTAACGACGTTGAATCTCGCTTTTTTTTTGCAACTCTGGCGGGGGTGTTTGTGTTGCCGAAATGGGCCTTTAGTAAACACTAAACTCATTAAAAACATCCCCCGAGGGTGATCCAACTCGGCAAATTGTGCTATTAGCAAGGGGTGAATCTCGCTTTTTTTTGCTGCAAATTTAAGCCAAAAATACGTTGAAAATGTGAATTTACCTCGACGTTAACTGTACGATGAATTTCCCCGTGTTTTTTAGTCAAAAATACCCCTAAAAAGTGAAATTATGTCGATGTTAACTGCGCGACGGACTAGCTACTACTGGGAGCACACGCGTGCTCCGATCCTAACTCACTCAACATCTACTGATTCCAGAGTATCTTGGAAGCGAAGCTTCCGTCGACTATTTTGACATCTGAGTGCCGTCACGTTGATTACAAACAGGCCAGCTAGTAAACCAGCTGGCGAGCGGTGATCGAGCGCAAGGCCTGAACGCGCTCGAAGTTTTGCTGAAAAACGCGAGTGGCATTTAAACAGCCTTCGGGGGGAAAAAGTTTTTATTTGCATCAAGGCGAAAATAAAATTTATTTCCTTTTTCTGCAAAAATTCGCTAACGTCTTGGTACTAGCATGCTAGTACATTAGTGTTTCCGGTTCGCAGAACAAGTAGTTCTGCTCCCCATCGTTTTGGTCCCACTAGGGGCTGTTCTAGGTCGGCGTAGGCGCATCAGTTTTTATTACCAAACCAATGTACCAACTGTGACCACGCGTGCTCCGATTTGTGTTAGAGTAACTCATAGCACACGGACGGACGACAGAATGACTGTGACGTTTGAAAATCGAGCTAAAATTGGCAACTTTAAAATCGATTATTGGCCAAACTAATCGATATACGACTTTCATCCTCACCTTAATCGCTTCGTCTATATTTTTTCTATCTAAATCCGTCGAGATTTTTTAAATAAATTTAATATTCTCGAGCTGAGACTACTTACCTGCTACCATAATAAAATACTTAAATGATAAAAAGTAAAATAGCAAACTTTTAAGTACAGTAGAACCCCGATTATCCGTGCGCGCTTTATCCGGGCGGCGGATTTTCCGTGCGGCATTTTAAATTGATCATCCGTGCGCGGATTATCCGTGGCTGACGGACAGAGGTTGGTGTATGAACGCTGAATGCACCGTGCAGATTTTCATCTCTGGGAATCCCCAAGTTCGGCTCGGGAAATCCCCCTCCTTATATGTGTTTACTTATTATTTTCGCCAACTGCCGACCGATTCGTTAGTTAAACGTAAACAGCCGCACAAAATGCAGCGTACCGGTGCTAATGAAACGCGTAAACGCAATGTTTGAACGATTGAACAAAATATGACACATGTATTTTTCTGAATAAATCATTAAAAAGTAAAAATGAGGTCTTTGGATTATCCGTGTTTTCGATTATCCGGCGAAGGCTCGGTCCCGGCTGGCCCGGATAATCGAGGTTCTACTGTATTCAAAATCAGATTATTACTTTAACTTCACTCCTCACAGTTAGCACAACAAAATATTCCTGTTACAAACGTCGTACAAGTTTCTTCCCACCATTTTTTTCATTCTGAACATTTAATGCAACTTTGTTTTTCTATATAAGCCATCAGCTGCAAACGAACGCACAAAGAAACATTTGACCACTGCTAAGACAAAGAGGGTGAAAAAAAATTAACATAAAGATGGGTTCCAAAAACGGACCAAGTCAGAAGGGGATCGATATTCAAACTAGAGCAAGCCCTGTGCCGGTTTGAAAATAGGTCACTATTTGCTATTTTTATGTATGTTCATTGCTACGTGTCAATTATATTATTTTGCTTTTTAATCATTATTTAATCAAAAAAGTGAATCCACAAACTTCTAGGCGCAAGGTAAGATCTTTCATCTTTTTAATGTATTTTTTTTTACTTTAACGTGTAACTAAATTTAGGGCTGCACTAAAATAAGAATTAAATTATTATTTATGTCTTCGTTCTTTTCGTTTAATTGATAAAATTATTAATAAATGCAATTAATTTATTAAATTAAATAAATCCTGTTTTATTTGGCGTTGAGATGAGATTTACCCCCCACATCTCCGTAGCTCGCTTACCTGGTGGAATTGGTTTGATCGTCGATTAGAAAGGTTTTCTAATAAAAACTAACATCAAAGTTCAAAGTGTACCTGGTGGCAGCTGCGTAGAGTGGTGTCAAATAAAGAAGAAAAGGCGTAGCCAAAATTCGGCGCAGTAGAGATCGCGTGACACCCAATTCTACCAATTGACACCAACATAAACACGATTGTACGAGTTTCGGTTTCTGCGCATTAGCTCCACCTGTTCTTCTTTATTTGACACCACTCTAATTGTTAATTAGTTTGTCCGCAAACGGAAAGTAGCAATTTTCCAGGAAAACTTCGTTGGATTTTAAATATAATTAAAATAATTATTATTGTGGGTTTTTTCGAGATATTTTGGGCATCACCGATAAGAAAATGTTGATTCGAGAAAAGCGCGTTTGAATATTTTTTGTGGAATTTTGACTAGAAATTTTCACAAAACATTCTAAACATAACGAAACTTTAAGAAAATGTAGAAATTGACAAATCGATTTTTCGGACCTTGCTAGGGGTTTATTTCCTTTTAAGGGTCGAACGCAGTTCTATGTCCAGCTATAAATGAAAGAATTGAGACCTTATGGATCTACAGCTGGAATGGTCTGAAAGTCGATGCCATTCCATGCGGATTCCATATACGGAAGTCCATTAATCATATCTGAACCATTAGAACAAGACTGCATTAGCTCAAATTTTTTAAATTGTTCAGGGGAGCTCAATACAAGTTTATCGACAGATTGCGAGTAAACAAAAGAGGTAATGGCATACAACGGACAGATGACAAACACGGAGAGATGACTAATAGACTTTAGATTTAGGGAAAATCTTTTAAGATAAATTAATTATAATTCCATTGAATTGTTTAAATAAAATACATTGATTTTTATTCCAAGGGATTATTGATTTCTGTTAAAATAACAGATACTACCAAAAATTTTATTTACAACTTTGTTCTAAATTAATTAAGAGAAAATAGCTATTTACGATATAAGCATCGTAACGTATCATATTACGATACGAGATGGGAAAATTGACCAACGAGCCCGAAGGGTGAGTTGGTCAAACCCATCGAGTATCGTAGTATGACGTTACGATGCGAATATTGTACAATGCTTTATCTACTATCATTTAAATATTTACTTCGCTAAAATGGCGGACAGTGATAGTGATAATATTCCTTCAGATGTGGAAATTCTTGCAAACGCAGCACTTTCTACCATAATACCGAAGAAATCCAAGCTAAAGTATGAATTGGAATACGCACGATTTCAAAAATGGTGCGAATTAAAAAAGGTAGGAGATGCTCTCTCTGTAAAAATTTTGCTTGCCTACTTTTCTGAAAAAGCGGAAAAGTACAAGTCCTCTACATTGTGGACACACTACTCTATGCTCAGAACAACAATTGCCTTAAAACGGAAAGTGGATATAAGCAAATATACAGAATTAATTGCATTTTTAAAACGGAATGGAGATGGATATAAGCCTAAAAAATCCAATATATTTTCAAAGGACGAAATACATAAATTTTTGCAAGAAGCCAATGACGATCGATATTTAATGATAAAGGTAATAGATACTAATATTATTTTAATTTATCTAAGAATAACTTATTCGTATTGTACTTAGGTTTCTTTAATTATCGGTGTTTTCGGAGCTTGCCGTAGAGAAGAACTGTGTAATTTAAAAGTAACTTTGCCGAATACAAAAACCAAAGTTATAAGACAATTTGTAATTACTAAAGGAAATATTATTGGATGTGACTGTCTAGATATTTTTAAAAAATATTTTCAACTTCGTCCAAAAGTTATAAATCACGAACGCTTTTTCATATATTATAAAAATGGTAAATGCACATCGCAGCCCGTAGGTATAAATACCTTTGGACGCATACCAAAAGAAATTGCTACTTTTCTTGGTTTATCCAATCTGCAAGACTACACTGGTCACTGCTTTAGAAGATCATCAGCAACCTTACTGGCGGATGCCGGTGCTGATATGGACACATTAAAGCGACACGGCGGTTGGAAGTCGTCCAGCGTTGCCGAAGGTTATGTAGAATCTTCCATTGAAAACAAAAAGAAAATTGCAACTAAAATTATGGGAGTAAATGAAAATATTGTTAATGTTCAAAATTCTTCTGCCAATATTAGTTGCGTTGATTCAACTTCTGCTGGAATTAATATTTCAAATTGAAAAAAATGTATAATCAATGTTTATAATAAATAATAATGGTATTCCATTATGGAATACCATTATTATGACACTTTTCATAAGTTCAAGATTATTCCTCACTTGAGGACCTTCGATAATAAAATAAGTTTCTTCTTTAAATGCATTATAATTTCGCCTTAATTTACCCGTGTGGTAAAGTGTTACTTTACCACACTAGTGCGGTAAAGTAGGCTATTACGATTTTTCAAGAAATGTCATAAAGTTTGACATATTAAATGATAGTAGATAAAATAATTAAATATAAAAATTTAGCAATGAAAATCTCATTCTAGCGAACCAAACATATTTTTGAAACCGTGTCAGTTCAGATATTCAGTGGGGGTTCCCCAAAAATATTTTCATTTCGAAAAATAAAAATTTGCAAAAATTTATTTTTTGTAGTATCTATACGTATCTACATAAATATTATTTTATAATACAAGTAATATTTACCTACTCATGAATAAATAATTATCTGCATAAAAGAGAGTCTCTAGTTCCTTCTTTATTTAATTTATTAATTTAGGACATTCTAATAAGTATATAAAATCAAATAGTATTACATTGTTGTAAATCAAAGAGTAAAAAAGTTTTAAATGTGTGAAATTGTTACGTAATTTTTTACTGACGACATCAAACAAATCGATCAAATATTTCGAAGTGATTATTAAACGGAGTTGCGCTCAAATTGTCGGTGCGTTAACAACACACGTCCATACCTTCACTGTCTTCACGCAATGTCAGACTTTCGTTAATATTTTCTTCAAATAATTTATACAAGGTATTTATTTTTAATTATAAAATTGTATTGACTATTTATTTTAAGTTATATTTGAATATTTTAAGGTATATGAGAATATTTAACCTTACTGCACAGTGGCGCACTGAAATTTAATAACTTAGGGGCAACGCAATTTATATAATTTTATTTTATTGCAAAACTTGTTTTCATCAAAATTATTGGTTACAGTTTGAGTAATACATAGTAATTATTATTTGACTTATTGTTTTTTAATTTGTCGTTATAGGCGAGCGGTTTATCCCTATTTTCAGTTCACTAACCGACCAAGGAGCGTTCTAATGGCTGGAAATGATTCGTTTTATTCGTTTTATTTATTCGTTTCCTTATATTATCCTGAGAAAAAACTTCTATAATACACCTTAATTTTTTATGCGGTCGTTTAATAGTTATTATAAACAATTATTTGTTTTATAAATCTAAATTTCTGGAGAAAAATCTGAAAAAATTATTATATGCTTAATTAGATCAAAATAAACATTTTTTGTCTCTTTGACTTTTCCCGTAAAATCAATGGTTTCTAAGATATAACTCGATAAATGGCGAAAAATGCCTACTTTTATGATTTTTTTTCTCAGAAACCAATATTATCCAAACAGAATAAATAAAAAACGAAAATATTCAGCCAACCTTAAACTATAACGACATATTATTTTCTTTTTGATTTTTAGTGTTAGTAAAAGTAAAAAGGTATTGGAGTAGACCTCTCACACCTCGTCCTCTTCGTGTAGGTACGTCCGTCCGGCGAATTAGGATGGAAGCTTTAATTCAAAATTCAAATTATTTATTAGCCACTAATGGTGGGTTTATAGAACGAGATAAGGAATAAGCGATAGTGGATAGTGGCCAAGCGATAGTGACTAACGCCGATGCGGGTTTATACAACGAGATAAGAAGTTAAGAAATCCGCATGTTACGCATGAGCAGTATAAATTATTTTGGTGCTTGACATCTTGAGTTTATAGTTTGTTTTGACATTTCCTATCTATTTGTCAAATTGCATAATTAAAATTATGCATAGTCAAGATTTGATTGTGTCGTTCTGTATATTATTTTACCTAGTAAAATATTCGTGAAGATGATAATGCACAAATTTTTGTATAAAAAATGATAATGCAGTTTATTAGAGACAAAATTACAAAAATCCGTAAACAGAAGTCCCTTAAAACCTGGTCATTTGATTAACTATGACTTTTGCCATTTTAAAATGTGATTTATTTGAATGAAATATAAAATATTTATAGTTCAGAAAATATAAATTTGAAATGAAGCAAATAGGCGGGTTAAAATTAATTCAAATGAACTAATTCTCAAACGAACGCGATAAGCGACAAGAAGTTGAGAAAAGTTCAACTTTTATCCGTTAGCGCTTATCTCTTATCGCGTTGTCTAAACGGTAGTACAGTATTCCTATGGTTCAACTTTCTTATCCACTATCGCTTATTCCTTATCTCGTTCTATAAACCCACCATAAGATACAATATATTACGTAGTACAGGGTGGCTCAAATTCGCTTCTTCTTATGGGGAAATCGGTAACTATAGGAGATATCGAAAAATGGATGGCGCATCCTCGATCTCTTTTTTTGAGAAAATCACAACGGCGAAAACCGGAATTCGCTATCTTTTTTGTTTTCGAGTTATAGCCAAAAGTTCGATTATTGGACTTTTCGATAAATGTCGATATCTCGGTTGTTTTTGAAGTTGCCAAAAAATTTTTGACACTTTCTTCAGACACTTTTTTAAGGGCAACAAAATAGGCTGAATAGATTTTAAATATTTAAGTGAGTTTCCGAGTTATAATACAAAGTTGTGTTTTTTTAAATGGAAACCATAGTTGAATATGACATTTTTAAATAGCATTTTTTATCCTTTTTTCAATGATATATAACATGTGGGGTCCATCATTTCAAATAATTCCCATTTCATTAAAAAATGCAAGACAGCAACTAAACAAAAGTTTCCTACTGAAAAGCAATTGGTGACGATGTTTTAGGTGTCAATAAAGATTTGGTAGTGTTTCGTTTTGACAAAATTATAATATTGAAAATATGGGACTTCAGTTTGAATACTTACTATAAATTTTGTATTTATTGTTTTATTTGCAAATTGTTATTGTTATTTACTAAAAATGTTATTAATTTTTTGTTTTTTTCTTATTTTTATTGTATTTTTTAATGAAATGGGAATTATGAGAAATGATGGACCCCACATGTTATATATCATTGAAAAAAAGATAAAAAATGCTATTTAAAAATGTCATATTCAATTATGGTTTCCATTTAAAAAAACACAACTTTGCATTATAACTCGGAAACTCACTTAAATATTTAAAATCTATTCAGCCTATTTTGTTGCCCTTAAAAAAGTGTCTGAAGAAAGTGTCAACACTTTTTTGGCAACTTCAAAAACAATCAAGATATCGACATTTATCGAAAAGTCCAATAATCGAACTTTTGGCTATAACTCGAAAACAAAAAAAGATAGCGAATTCCGGTTTACGCCATTATGATTTTCTCAAAAAAAGAGATCGAGGATGCGCCATCCATTTTTCGATATCTCCTATAGTTACCGATTTCCCCATAAGAAGAAGCGAATTTGAGCCACCCTGTACATGTGGATTGTCATAATTTAAAATACTTATTCACTAGAACATGTGACAAAAACAAAACTATTTTATATACTCCTTATTATTGACTAAAAAGTTTTTTGGCGAATTTTTAAGTTGTAAGTACAACAGCTTGTTCATTAGCGTTTAGCGCACGTACGGAGTTACGGACGCTAAGTACTCTCTGACGAGTACTTAGCTACTTAAAATTAAGGTGTATATAGAAGTTTTTTCTCAGTATAATATAAGAAATCGAATAAAATCATTTCCAGCCACTAGAACGCTGATTGGTCGGTTAATGTAGTTTCTAGGCGAGTTTAGTCCAGTCATTATAACATCAAAATAGGGGTGTTTGTTGCAAAAGGTGGCGTAGAAGATTTTATTTTTTTAACTTGTATATATGGGTGCCAACATGTAAAAAACAAAAATGCTAACACGGGCGACCTCGGGAGAACTTTTGGCCTCCAAAAAACCTCCAAATTTTAGGACTTTTCTTCCTTTTTTGTCCATAACTCCTAAACTGTGCATCCTAGCAAAAAAACAACAATATAATAAATTAAAGATTTATTAATTAATTATTATATTAATTAAAGAATTATTAAGTTGTGGTACTCATTCGACGCAGAATTAAATAATCTTTAATTTGTTATACTGTTGCTTTTTTGCTAGGATGCACCGTTTAGGAGTTATGAACAAAAAAGGAATAAAAGTCCTAAAATTTGGAGGTTTTTTGGAGGCCAAAAGTTCTCCCGAGGTCGCCCGTGTTAGCATTTTTGTTTTTTACATGTTGGCACCCATATATACACGTTAAAAAAATAAAATCTTCTACGCCACCTTTTGCAACAAACAAAGTCTATAATAGGTTTGTTCGTTTGTATGAACTAACTTGCTCGGTTCAAGTTAGTGCAATGTACTGTGTTCGTTTGGCTGCTCAGTTGATGACCAAATATGAACTTCTTGCTCGACCTCCATAGGAGGAGTAGGCAGTGCAAGTTAGAACACTATCTAACTTTTATGGTGGGAGTATTTTGTCTCGAAAGATAACCCAGTTCAAGTTAGTTCATACAAACGAACAAACCTTATGACTGGACTAGTTTGAGAGAGTAAACCTATTTTGTCTTTTTTTTTAATTTGTCGTTAATCATATCTCAATCTTACTCGTACGATGCAATATCTCAAGAGTTATAATTATTATATTTTTATGTCGATATTGTAATGTAAAGGGTCTGACCGGTTAAGCATGTTAAAAATGCCTTTTTTGAATTTGATGGTGGGAATTTTTTACAAAGTATGTTATGTAAAAAGACAGTGTTATGCAAAATTTCAGCTTTCTAATTTAATTCCTGTGGACTGTAGAGGGAAAAAACCACTTTTTCACATTTCTTCATTTTTTTGGTACTAAAAGATATCCGAAAAATTTTAAAAAATTCACAAAAATCAAAAATCATATAAGAAATATGAAGACAATTTTTTGGAATTCCTTCACTATTAAATTCCACGAAATAAGAATTGATAAAGTTTTAAAAAAATTATTTAACCATGTTAGAATTTTCGTACTATTATAAAAAAAAATTTACATAATTCTGCTTTAAAATACCTACAATTTAAAAAAAAAATCATCTCGAAATTCCGCCGACAACACCATCAAAAATGCAAAATTCAATTCAAAGTTGTGGCGTCACACTAACGGAGTCGATTACACTGCCAGCTATCCGAATTCTATAATTTATCGCTGTCAGCGTCAAGTAGTGAAACGCGACAAATAGTGAAACGAAAGTAAGATTTCAGTAATTTTAAGACTTTTCATGTACTTATTAATGACTTTAACGATTGATTTTGTTTATTATAATTTTATTATGTTGTAATAGAGTACTTTTTAGTTTGAAATGTTTATTATTTTTAAGCATTTTCTTATTTAACTTGTGAAACATGAAAATATTCTTATATAATTGAAATAAAATAAATTTTAATTTAAAAAAGTACTTTATTACAACATAATAATAATTACAGTAAACAAGAATAATCAACATTGCTATTTTTAAGAATATAATAGGTTCAGTATATTGCATTATTTCTGATTTTCAAGATTTATAAATAAACTATAGTTCTCTTGTGCTTCATAGATATCCAATATCTCTTCACAAATCATTTAATTAATTTATAGTAGTACTTAATATTTTTGTTAAATAATAATGTTTTAAATTAAAACCTCCCTGCCACTATCGTGGTCGGGTCAGGTACAGTTCGGTGCAGCTGCTTCGGCGCGAGTACAATTCGGCGCAAGTACAGTTCGGTGCAGACCCGGTTCGGCGCGAGTACAGTTGGGCGCAGACCCGGTTTGGCGCCAGTACAGTTCGGCACAGACCCGGTTCGGCGCCAGTACAATTTTGCGCAGACCTGGTTCGGTACGAATACGGTTCGGCGTCGACCCGATTAGGCGCGAGTACTGTTCGGTGCACTCTTTCGTGCGCACACTCTTTTCACATAATCATAAAATGCAACATAGTAGTGGTGAATCATTCTAACATTGCAAATACAAGTATATTTCTTAAATTACTTAACAATATTAAAATTATGATTTTACCTATACACTACAGTCCCCTCATTGCGCGAAAGCGTGTGCGCCGAACAGTACTCGCGCCAAATCGGGTCGACACCGAACTGAACTCGTGCCGAACCAGGTCTGCGCAAAATTGAACCGGGTTTGCGCCGAATCGGGTCTACACCAAACTGTACTCGCGCCGAAGCAGCCGCGCGGAACCGGCGGTTCGGAAAGGGCTGCGCCGAACTGTACCCGACCCGACCACGATAGTGGCAGGGAGGTTTTTTCGTTTACATTTATTGTGATTATAATAACAACAATCAGCATTTATTTTGTAATTTTTTCTTCTTTGATGTGATATACAACATATTTTTTAATTTAAAAAGTACTTTTTTAAATATTTATTTCAATTATATAAGAATATTGAAATCTTACTTTCGTTTCACTATTTGTCGCGTTTCACTACTTGACGCTGACAGCGATAAATTATAGCATTCTGATAGCTGGCAGTGTAATCGACTCCGTGAGTGTGACGCCACAACTTTGAATTGAATTTTGCATTTTTGATGGTGTTGTCGGCGGAATTTCGAGATGATTTTTTTTTTAAATTGTAGGTATTTTAAAGCAGAATTATGTAATTTTTTTTTTATAATAGTACGAAAATTCTAACATGGTCAAATAATTTTTTTAAAACTTTATCAATTCTTATTTCGTGGAATTTAATAGTGAAGGAATTTCAAAAAATTGTCTTCATATTTCTTATATAATTTTTGATTTTTCTGAATTTTTTGAAATTTTTCGGATATCTTTTAGTACTAAAAAAATGAAGAAATGTGAAAAAGTGGTTTTTTCCCTCTAAAGTCCACAGGAAATTAATTAGAAAGCTGAAATTTTGCACAACACTGTCTTTTTACATAACATACTTTGTAAAAAATTCCCACCATCAAATTCAAAAAAGGCATTTTTAACATGCTTAACCGGTCAGACCCTTTACTTTGATAAATAGTACTTTTCATCACAAGGACGTAAAACGAGATTTTTCGTTCGAGGGGCGCCCGAACGCCCCCGAGGTGAAAAAGAAGTTTTACGGCTGTGTGATGTAAAGCGTTTTTCGTTATTCCGCCATATACGAAAATAGGTAATTTTTGTACCTGAAATTGTGGACGAAAAGTGTACTTTTACGTCCGGAATAACGAAAACATTTTATTGTAGATCTGCACGTATTTTTTAATTTCGAGTATTTATACACTATAAATTAATGTACTTAAAAATGTATATACACTTAATTTTAAAGTGATGATTAAAAATGACATCGATTTTTTGCACCTTCTTGGTGAAATTGACATCCAATTCATGAACTAGAACCAGATCTTATAATTGTAGTTGATGAGTGTTTAAAATTCAATAGTAATCTGTACTTAAGGCGTCTTACCTCTCCCGCAGCTTAAAATGCAGGGTTTCAGCAAGTCAAGATTGTACCGTAGAATGGGGTAACATTGGCCCAATTTTATACAAATTATTTGAAATATTTAGCAATAAATTATATAGCACCAACTGCAACTGTACAAAGCATCTAATATTTTTTAATTTATTGGTAGGGGTATATCTATACTGTTTTAAAGTTCAATTTATTTTTTTCATGTCAAAATTGTTTTTGAAGTGGACCAAAGTTACCTTGACATGGGGTAACTTTAACTAAAGCATGTTTTTCGGGGCTTGAGTTAAAGATAGTCTGAAATGAAAGCTAAAAGTTGATTTTGTAAACAACTAGACCATGTAGGTAATTAAAAAAAACAGTTTTATGTGAATAGTAAGAAAAACATAGAGAAAAAAGTCAAGCAAACTGTATTTTTAAGAAAACTTTAATGCTTAATAGGTCTTAATAAATCCATTGGGATTTATTTTCAATTTCGGGTTTGTCTTGGAGCAAGCACTTCTATCACTTCTTCCAAATCAGAATATGTCTTACTTTCTTCATCAGAATTTAAATTGATTTTGGGGGCCAATGTTGCTCTAATATCTGGGCCAAAGTTGCCTTAACGAAAATTTGTTAATATTATAATTAACATTAGTTTTCGTTTGCCTTTTCCTCCTTATTTTTCCTATTTTGCCATCTGCATTTTTGCATTTTTTATAATGCACCATTTATTTGGAACGGCATTATTTCTCAAGGCCAATTTATACGCATTCTTATCTATGTTCACCTGACCTACCTCAACTAATAGTATATTGGCGTGTGGCTTGGCAGTGCTAGGAAATGCATTTTTCGACGATTCTATGGAGTCTTTCTCGAGCGTCTAAGTAAACCGCATCGACCCGGGGTCAAACTTTTAGTTAAAAGTTCATGACCTCGTCTTATAACTACTGTGTTACCATGTGTGCAGTTTTAGTTTAAGCGGTTTTACTGTTTTATACCAGTTCTTATGACTCGAGTATTCGAATATCCGAATATTTTGCTGAACACCGATGCATTTTCGTCCTTGGGAGTAACCGATATCTTTGTTACGATCCATGTGCAGTGGTGTTGTGGTTACGATCTTCCAATTGTCAATTACGAGAGATCTTAGTAAGCAGTTGTTTACTTCGTTGAAGTTCCTTGTTGGAATCTTCAAGTTCATTTTTCAAATGCGAGAAGGACCATCGTTTCAACCTGTCTACGAATAGTTAGCAAATGCTTGCGCTTCCTGCAGTGAAAACCAACTATCGCGTTAAAGTGAAAAGTAGTGCGCCAGTCGTTTGTTTTGATACCAGTGCAGTGTTGATTCCATTATTAGGCACGGTCTGTTGCGAGAGAAGAACATTGATTGTCATTTTTGATTGTGTGAGTACCGATAGATATCTTAAGGTAACATATTTTTTGCTTTTTCTTTTGTGACTTAGACCATAATAATTGCCTTTGCATTAAAAACTTTGATGTACCATTTTTATTCTTGCACTGGTGTGATTCTTCATTTGTTTGAGGCACTTTGCTACCGTTTCAACATTAGCTGGACCATATTGGTTCAGCATTGTAATGAATTGTATTTGCTTGTTAATAACACGTCGTACATTTACATTTACTTTATCAATAAACTTTGTTATTGTTGGATAACTTGTTTTATTTCGGAAGCTACTAAGATTATTTTACAGTTCCTACGATTCCGGCTCTCCCAACTTGTAAAAAAAGAAAGCTTAGCCTATATCAAAAAGGGGCAACACTACTTCTTAACCAGGATTTTTCTGGATTGTTTCCATCCAACTATTCTCTGGTTTTTGGTCAGCTCTCCCATTAGGGGCTGGAGATCAGAGGGTGGAAAGTTGTGTTTCAATCTTGGTTATTCATTCGTCACAGACCACCGGATTATAACTAAATTGAAAAATCTTGTTATATCACCTAATTACTAACTTAAAATTAGATATTAATATTTACTGTGTTGTTCCTAATCTTAAAAACTGCGTTTGAGGAAGAAGTTGCCACGTGTTGATTACCGATGAATAACTCGATTGACGATTCACGACCTGTACGAGAAAACAGACAGCAAGTACTGTTCCAATCTGTGGTTCCCCGATTTTTGCGGTCTTCTCCTATCTGCTGGCGCAAAACTTAAAAAATTATCGTTGCATTTACGATCTCTATACTACAAACCGAAGCTACAAACAAACATTTTTTGTCAGGTGGGCCAATGTTGTCCTTAAAGGGCCAATGTTGCCCCCATCTTACGGTACTGTTAATAATAAATTTTTTTAAATAATTCTAAAAAACATTTTTAGGATAAACATTAAACTATTTTGGTACAGGTTTGAAATTTTAAAAGTATAATAAATTAATTTCAAAACAATAATGTGACCATCAATATAAGCGATGTGATTGGTTATATTTGAAGATATTATAATATTGCTTCAAAATTGATTTTAATTTCAAAATTTTAAGCCTGTACCAAAATAGTTTTAACTAATTATTTTTTCTTTTCTTCTTTAATTTCCTTATATCATTTTTGATGTGCTCTACCAGCAACTGTGTCAAATTTCCTTGGCACTATTGGTACTGTAAGTATAAATACATAGTTGTTTTACATCTAGTAGGTAGTTTGCTGGGCTGGCCTTCAGATGTACCTGTACCCTGTTTTTTTATGTTAATGATGGCAATTCATTAACCCAGGAAGACCACCGACTTAACGTGTCTTCCAAATCACGAAGAGTAGTTATAAGAAAGTGTTACCCTTCGCAACCGAGTTTGTTAGCTGTAAGGCAATGACCGTCTTTTATTTATTTATTTTTTTAAAAATTATTTAAAACTATTTTGTGTTAGCACAGTCTTTACTTGTATGTTTAGCATTTTAAATCAAGAGCCATCATGCTACATCATGGTTAGCGCACAGACGCGCCAACAACTTATTTTGGTGAATTAGAACACATTTAACACGTTTAACATACACGACTTTTATGAAATTTTATGCTCTACAAAATTGAAGTTAATAAAATCTCCAAATTGCACTGGCAACGAAATACTTACGAAAAACCAAACCGTGCATTTTATTTCTTTTTGCGAACCTACATAATACGCAATTTTAGGGCTTTAAATCTCGGTAGCCATTAGAGATATAAAAAAATTTTAAATACCAAAGTTGTAGAAAACTTTCTCCTCTACAAAATTTGTTTAGAGTACTTTAACCAAAATTTGCATTGGAAACGAGATATATCGGAAAAACTAGATTTTGTCATGATTTTGGCTGGTTTTTTCAAGGTGGGGGAAAACTTGGATATAACATTAACATCTTAATATATTAAGAGGAAAAGGAATAAAAAATACTTTTGTCATTCGGGAATTGAAAAATTCGATTGGGAGGGAGGAGCTTTTATAATCTAGTAGTATGCTAAAATAAACAAATTATATAAGAAAATAGAAAGAATTTATGGCCGTTATTCAAATCTAAAGGGAGGCTTGCTCCGATCATCCCTTGGATCCACTCCCTCTATTTACCTATTGCCACAAAATGGAAGAATTAATGAAGGATTCGTGGAGTAGAAAGAGAATAATAAGAAATAGAGAGAAAATTGAATTTGTCTACTTTTGAATTTGGTTGATTTATAAGTTGTGTACGTTACAATAAAAGTTAACCGTTTATTTAATTGACCTTTAAGAATTGTTGATATATAATCATTCAATAATTAACATGACTAATGAAAGTAGACATAATAATCGAACTCGGCAAAAAAATTATGTCCGTCATGAAGGAATTTCTAAAAAATTTTTTTCTTATGATTGAAAGTTTACATTCGCAATTTTGTCATGATTTTGCATGTAGTCACATCTACAAATATGTAGATTGAATTTTCACAGTTGCAAAATTTTTAAAACAGACATTTCTTTTGACGGTAAGTCACTTTTAACATATTAAGAAAATAACATGGTAAATAAGTCTTTTTTTAATATTTCTTGTTTCCATTGTTACGGATAAGAATGAAAATGGTAAGATATTTTTTCGCATCTGAAGACATCGAGAACATTTTTCAATAATTTATTTTGTTCTTGCTACAAATTAAATTTGGTTAATTTGATCTGTCAAAATATTTGTGACTGTGTGTGAATTGTCGAATGACTGTTTTCTGCTTTGGACGATTAATGGCTTTCGGAATCTTCTATTTATACGCTGATTAGCTCTGTGTCAATTATTGTAGTAGGTAATTTTTTTATCTAAATTTTACTCGTATAAGGATTTTGATGCAGTCTTAAGTCTTTAATGTATATTCGTACTCCGAATCCGTCGAAAAATGTACCAAAATAATAATTTATTTAAATCTAAAAACCTTGACTGAAACTAGAATCCTTGCCAGTGAACGATGGTGTTACGTCATCGTACACCTGATTGTCGATAAGCACCGTTATTGGATATGCAACCAACATTGTTTCTATTAGTAGTCGGGTTAGAATGGCGTAACACCAAAATTTTCTGACAAGGCTGTCTTTCCTTTCTCTTGTGTGGTTTAATTTACATATTATTATCGCTCTTGATATCGCCCAATACCTCACAAAACCTAGCGTGGTTATCGACTGACTAAATGACAATTATAAGAATTTAGTAGGATATTGATCTTTAAAACATCAATGATGGCATATGGATATATTTGCATACTTAATTATTTTTTATTACAAATTAGTTTCGATAAATTATGTGACGTTGTATGAAGATAACATTATCAATATGACCTTAAGAATTTATGTTTCTTAATGGTATAGTACTAGGTATAGCATACACTAAAAAGTCTACTTATTCTGTACAAAATGAGAAGGTTACAGCTTAGCTGTTAATGTGTTAACTATTCTCCAGGTTTACTGCATCAGGTTCAAACCTGGCTGAAGTAAAAAGATTATTCTGATGGTCCCTGGATGGAAATTTTACTTTGTACAGCGTTAGCAAAACGGCTCTGAGCGTCTGGAGTGTAGGTGACGGAGCGAAGGGCGCGGAAGAGTCGATTTTGACAACGCAAACACGTCCTAATAGCAATATCATAATGTATAAATAAACTCATCCTATAATGTATTGGAGGCGGTCGGAGCATAGTGGTCAGGCGAGCTGATTATGAATGCTAAATACCCGGTTTGAATCCGAGTGAAGTAAGAACTTTATTCTGACCGTTCTCCCTTCAGAAAGCAACGGCAACCCACCGTGAGTAATATGCCAGGTGAATCCTTAAATGTTAATGATCTAAAAATTCCAAAATTGATCCGTGGACTATGGGGAAGGGTAACCACCACACCAACATTTGAGGGTCACGACGCTTCTGTCAAGAAACAAAACGACTGTATGATGGTATGATAATTATAATATACTAGACGGCATAGTCTCGTATTGGTTACAGTCTTAAATATTAGGTTAGATTTAGAACTTATCGGAGATTACTTTCTTATTTTATTTAAAACGCTTTTTGTGTGATCCTAGACACTACACTTGATCGGAACAAATCTGAATAGAAGGGACACGGATCTAATGTTAATATACGATTTCAAATCAAATGAAACTAGATAATGTATGCGATCTCTTAGTAATAAATTTGATATTATGTAAAGCAAAATTTTATATACCTACAATAATTTTAAGTAGTAATGTGGTTAATTTATCATGTAGAATAAATTTAGAGGCGTTCATACTGATAAAATAAATTATTAATATTTGTTTTGTTATCAAGCTTCATCCAAAGGCGAAATTTATTGGACAGGTCAGCATATAAAATTATCATTTAAATATTTTATCTTATAATGGGTCGCCCCAAAAAAG
This sequence comes from Rhagonycha lutea, assembly GCA_958510855.1. Taxonomy (NCBI): domain Eukaryota; kingdom Metazoa; phylum Arthropoda; class Insecta; order Coleoptera; family Cantharidae; genus Rhagonycha; species Rhagonycha lutea. The sequence goes on from OY294036.1 coordinate 87,998,582, forward strand.
ATATTTTGGAGAAACAGAATAGATATATTATAAGTAGTCTGGGAGCTACATTTGAAAACCAATTACCATTGCATTTCTTATGGAAAATCACATTATATTTATTGATTATGGACTAAAAATGGATTGATAATAGCAACATCGCACATAAATTTAAATAGAACTGTTTTACACTACATGACTGTATATTTAAAAATAGTGAACTATAAAATATTAAAGTATAATGAAAAGACAATGTTATTATTGTCTTATTTTTTTTCGGCGACGCAGTATACTGAATGAGATCTATTTGAATCCGTCATTTCAAAAATAGCATCTTAAGTTATATTATCACAGTTTTAAAACTTAAACAACAATAATTTTGAAAGTTACTTTACTAATAATAATAATTATTGTTCTGATATAAGGTAAGTGAAGGCAATACCGCCATGTTAAACTAACTCGATGGTTGTATTTTCTGAATACTCTTAAAAAATGATTGTTTCTTGTAAAATTAGTGCGTTATAAATCTTCAGGGACCTGACCAACTTTTAAGGTCTTTTAAAGCAAACTCCGATAACTTCTTTTGAATAACGAAATTAAATATTAGGGTTTGATTGGTTCTTGAACTTTGTTAAACTCAATTTTAAATTTACGTGGTCCTTCTATGTATTATATAATATATATAACCTCTTGGGAAGTAGCTACAAAACTAATGTGCGACGCTCGTGAATGGATTAACCAGATAAAAAAATAAATATAATAGTGACTACGACTTTTTGTAGTATCTACTATTTCGTCAAGACAATTTAAAATTTAATTTATATTCTTTATTAATCTAAAAAATACATTTTATATAATATAATTAATTTATTAAGTGTAATCGAACGATTGATTGTTTCACTTTGTGTATTATATTATGTAAACTAAATGTTATCGATTTCCTGTTGAAGTTTTGTTCCTGATGTTTAACCATAAAATTGAATATATTTTAAAGTTTATCGCATTTGAATATTTTTTTAATGTTAATTTTAACGCATCAAAATAAGCTTCCGTCACGTTCTGTGGAATGTGACGAAAGGTTAGTATTTTACATCTGATTTGATCAACTTGAACTCTTTTAAAAGAATTTGTAAGGAAGGGTGGATACCGACAAAGTATTTCGAGTCTCTTCCATGCTTGTGATGCGTGTGGCGAACATGTTCGATGTATGTTCAGATCATCTCAGTGGTTTTCCATTGCCTTCCGAGGAGGGACGGTCAGAATAAAGTTTTTTGCACTATCTGTGCTTGAACTGGATAACTCGGAATTAGCAATAGCCGTACTTAACCATTTAGTAACTTAATCATTAATTAGTGTATCTTTGTGACCTAAGGAATTATTTCTATATTTACTTACAGATGTCAATAACATAGTCAATTGACGAAAAGTTAATAAGGTTAAAAACGGAAAAATAGATTAAACAATGATTAAGCACACATACATATTTATATTTATGGAAAGTCATAAAGATAAACTTTGGAGTATCCTTGCAAAGTTCAAATTATATACCACATTAAAACAGTTTTAACAACAATCATAGATTTAATGTTTAAAAAAATTTTTTTTTCAAACATTTTAAATTGTGAGTGTATTTTTTATTAAAATCATTTTTGTAAAAAGTGTATATTACGGAATAATATTTTTTACAGGTGTAATGATCCAAATTATAATCTAAGAAAAATCAGAAAACATGGCCGAAGGACTGAATTTGTTTGGAGCTTGGGATTATGTGGTATTGGTGATAGTTTTACTCATATCTTCCAGTATTGGAGTGTATTATAGATTTACAGGCGGTAAACAAAAAACTGTTAAGGTGAGATTAATACCAACTTGAAACGTGAGTGCATTTGTTAACTTTTTAGGAGTACTTATTAGCTGATGGCAATATGCCCATAACCCCGGTAGCGTTTTCGCTCATGGCATCTTTTATGTCGGCTATTACATTAATGGGAGTTTCTAGTGAAAATTACACATACGGAGTTCAATTTGTTGTTATTAATTTTTCATACCTTATTTTCACACCGGTTGCCGCCTACTTATACTTACCAGTTTTCTTTCGCCTTCAAGCAACCAGTGCTTATGAGGTATAATCGAATCGGATAGCTTAATCTGAGAGAAACCCTAATTTCCTATTTTAGTATTTAGAAAAAAGATTTGGAAAGATTACAAGACTATTCGCTTCAATTGCCTACACATTACAAATGGTATTATACATGGGAATAGTTTTATATGCTCCTGCCTTAACACTGGAAGCCCTTACCGGTATAAGTCAAGTAGCTGCAATTTTAAGTGTTGGTATGTTTACTTAAATGTTTAAAACCTAAATTATATTTAATCCCATTTTAGGATTGGTGTGTACATTTTATTCCACAATAGGTGGAATGAAAGCAGTTTTAATGACTGATTTATTTCAATCTATCCTTATGTTTGCCGCTGTATTCAGCGTGATAATATGCGCCGTAATTCAAACCGGAAGCTTTGCCGAAATTTGGAGAATCGCAGAGAGAGGAAACAGAACTGAATTGTTAAAGTAAGTTTTTTTTAACTTTTAGTAGCTAAGTAAGTAATTTTTCCGTTTTCAGTTTTAATCCCGATCCCACCGTACGACATTCGTGGTTTTCTTTAATAATCGGAGGTGGTGTCACGTTTCTATCCATTTATGCTGTAAATCAAACTCAGGTGCAGAGATATTTGACTGTAAGAGACTTAAAGCAAGCCCAAAAGGCCTTATGGTTGAACTGGCCAATTTTAACCTGCCTTAGCTTAAGTACATCATTTTCCGGTTTGGCAATTTATTCTCGATATTTTAAATGCGACCCAGTGCAAGCAGGAATAATTACCAATATTGACCAGGTTGCTTACAGTATTTTAGTTTTTAATTTTATGACAAAATAATTTTTAACAATTATAGTTGATGCCATACTATGTGGTCGATTCTATGGGACATATTCCAGGATTAAGTGGTTTGTTTGTAGCGGGAATTTTCAGTGCGTCCTTATCAACCATTTCGGCGTCGCTTAACAGTTTGGCTGCCGTTATGCTGGAAGACTTCTTAAAGGTAAATTCAGCAAATTGTGTTAAACTAAATTAATGTTGATTTTATAGCCACTGTATTTTATAATCAAAGGAAAACCTTTACCAGAAAAAGGATTATCACTAATTACCAAATTTATTGCATTTTCTTACGGACTTCTTTGTATTGCAATTGCTTTTCTATCGCAATTTTTGGGGGGAGTTTTACAAGCCGCTTTAACCATTTTTGGAGTAGTTGGTGGACCACTGTTGGGTTTGTTTTCATTAGGAATGTTTACTACAACTGCAAATCAAAAGGTAGTAGGAGGTTTTTCAAAATTGTTATTGTAAAATGTTTTTTTAAAGGGTGTTCTACCTGCGTTGATTACGGGTCTGTCACTTTCGCTATGGATAGCGTTTGGAGGACCAAAACCGCCACTACCAAAGCTTCCTGTTGGTACTGATTGTAGTGCGACAAACCTCACTTCTTCATTCATCACTGCAGCACATTTACATAAAGCACATGATGCCAGGTTTATAAAAATGTTACCTAACCCAATGGTTAATTAATAAAATTTCAATTTTAGTGAATATTTTTGGTTGTATAGACTATCTTACATGTACAACGGCGTTTTTGGTTTGTTGTGTACGTACATTGTTGGTTATATTTTAAGTTTCGCTGCATTGAAACTGGATATGGTAGAATTTAGAGTAATGGATCCTCATCTATTTATTCCTATTGTTGCAAAACGGGTAGAAAAGCAAAATGCAGAATTCAAAAAGGCTGAGGTAAGTGCTTTGTTTTGTTCCAGTTTGAGGAAGCAGAAGAATCAGGAGTTGTAATCAGTTTGCTTGCTTTTTGTTAAGTTTGTTTATTCAAATTATCAACTGTACTAGTTTGTTTGCTAATGTATAGGCACTAATGTTTCGTTTTTGTTAATTGAACAGGAATTCAAACTAATGGAAATATACTGACCATCATTCACCATCTAACCAGCGCAACAAAAATTGGTTTTTATGAAATTTTTAAATTTGAATTTTTATTAAAAATTAAACCAAATTTTGTTAATGTGCTTCACTAATAATTACGACTCGACAATATTTACAATGTGATAGTTTTTTTTTTACTGTGTAGGAAATGTTTAAAGGTTCCTATTTATTTTAACATAAAATTCGACAATATAAAAAAAAATAATACCGGCCAGTTACTTTTGCAGAAGTGAATCATTTTAGTTTCCAGCTTTAACCAAACTTAACTTAATTTTTTATACATTTCAAAAATTTTAATTTTGACAACGGTAAAGCGCCATTTTTTTTGTAAATTTAATTATTTATTTGTTTATCTCTAAGAGCGGTAAAGGAAGTAGTAATTTAAGTTAGACCTTGACTCCACTTTGTTCGAATATAAACTAAGAATTAATTTTAAAGCGAAATATTTCTCGATTTAGAGCAACATTCATATTATGTAGATATTATAGCGGAAAAAAATGAAAATGAAAGGGTGCGTGTTGCGTGCGCCAGTGAAACAGCCATTTTCAGTGGTCAATCTCAAACAGTTTCATTCGAAGACTACCTGGCACAAGACGGGCGTGATGATCTGGTTCCCAATTTTTAATTTGGTAATGCTTTTAATCCCAACCAATCAGAGGTGCGTTACGAACAGATACACACAGTCGGAACAAGGTTTTTATGTGTATGATCGAATAAAATTGTTTTGAGACTGACCATTGGTTAACTGGCACACGATCTGTAGTTTATAATCAGTCCTACAGCTTACCACTAGATCAAACTACTACATGTACTTATTAATATTAAGGGTGCGATTTTAATAACTTTCAAGATGGCTGTGCTGTGCAAGATTACCTTTGTAATTGCATGCTATTTGCGCGTGCGGTACATAAATAAAACTGATAGATTTATATTTTAAGGATTTTCCTTGAAGTAAATAAAATAAAAATACGTACCCTTTCTTACCTTAGTAGTTTTTTTTTGTTAATTGGTGCCCAAACATTGAAAAATGTTATCACGAGTCGCCACTGCTAAGTATAACTTACTGAAAATTAAAATAATTATTTAAATGGGAACTTAAAAAAATCATGCTTTGTAGCACATTCTAATTTAAGAATATTTCTGTCTACTCATAACCATAAACTTGATAAAAAAATCCATTAATATGCTTGACGGTGAAGGTTTTTTTAATTATTAAGCGTTTTTAACTATGTCTATGGTGGGTAAACCAATTCTTTTTGCAATTGGAAACAAAATATCTACACTTATCTTGACCACAGGAGAGCCGACATAAGAAAGTCAGTGAAGTCCAAATTCAAAATTCCTCACAGTAACTCGCCAATTGAATACACCAAATCACCACTGTGGACGAAAATGTTTTCTAAATCAAAATACTCTGTTTCATAGCTCAAAAACAAAAGACAATTATTGATTCTGTGATTTAGGGGAATTCCCCATCGATTGTAGGCATGCGCATTTATTTTAACGCTCAAACACCAAATTTTTGACCAAGTTATTAGAAATTTATTAATATGATGATGATGAATAATAATTAGATTAAAAATTACAGTTTGTTTATAAAATTTGCGGTTATGAGGACAGAAAGACTCTTAAGTTCATCATAAGGGATTATTCTTTCTGTAATGTAGCAAGTTGTAATTTATGTATTAGCTAATGATGTGATTTGAAGTTAGTGTTAAAAATAAATTCATTTATAATTAACTGCACGTATGTAAATGTAAAATGGTAGCTAAAATTATTTTAAAATGATATTTTTGGAAACATTTGTATCAGGAAGTATAGGTAGTACATAAGAGTTACTTATTTTTAAATAAATTTAGTCTGGATCAGTGGTTCTCAAATATCATTAAAACGAGAAGATTTGCATCGAGGCCGAAGGCCGATCGGCAATATTGAATAATATTATTTTATTTTCCATTGTTCTACCTCTGTTTATTGAACCTTTATTCTAGAAGATCATACTTCTAAAATAAAAATCTCAGACAAAGTATATTTTAAGTAGGTACACACTTATTAGGCACAATTACATGATAATTTTTAGTGTTTTATGATACCATATCAGTATCATTAACTTACATAAGTGTTAATAAAAAAATTAGTTAAATATCTTAAAGTATAATCTTTTGTTTTAGTTATCTCAAGGAAAGTTGGCTTAATTTAAGTGTTAAGTTTTTATTCGGTTTTTATCTTAAGGGCGTAACCTTTAACAGAATTGGTATTTTTATAGACTAAATTGTAAAATTTCTAAGATCATTGCAATTATTATTAGTTCTTTAGGCGAATTACGTAAAACGTTAATAATTTATTGTTAGGGACATTTTTTTCATTTTATTTTCAACATTTTTTATTTATTTTATAGGTTTGAATACGGGATTAACTATTAATTTTTTTATGTATGTTTACAATGGTACTTTAACAAGGTACCTAATAGACAGGATATTGTGAATTTTTTTATTTTGTTTTAAATAACAATAATATAATACAATTATTGTTGTAAGGTGGTAGTTTATAATTTATGATACCTAATTGTTAAATTAAATATTAGCCCTTAAAAATGTTTAGAAATCCAGTCTTCCATAGATTTTTTAAATAGAATAAAAATTAAATGAAATCAATAAAAATTGTCATCAAATGTATTTTTTTCAAATAAACCTGAAGAAACGGAATGATTAATTCGATTTGGCCGACTAATAATTTTCATAAAATATTTAAACATTGAAAGTCATTCCTAATGAACCAATTTTCTGTTATTGATTTTGGTTCGATTCAAAATTGAACGCAAGGTCCTATATCTTATATCTTATATCATTGTAACTTGTTCTCCTTTTGGATAAGGATTCTTGCAGTGAAACCATAGATGAAACTATCTTGATAAGTTGCATCACGCCCGGACGATCTGTAATAATAAATTTTGAAATTTTGTTAGTTTAAAACAGTGTTCCCCAAACTTTTTTGTCTCGTAGACCACTTGCCATGATTTTCGGTTTTGCGTAGACCCCCTCTGCTGCTCACCTTTTTTTTTAGGACATTATTGGCAACTGCCGATATTATAGTAAAAGCAGTAAAAGTAACAAATCTATTATAATAATCTAACTATTTATTTAAATTAAAATTTACATTAAATAACTAATGGAAAAATAATTTTTTTAAATTTTAGTGGGAGGGATGAGCCTGTTGCTTTAACAATAAATGTTCAACATTTGGTATCAATTTAGTTAGGTTTACTCTCAAATCTCCTCTGTTAGTGATGTCCAGTCTGTTTCTTTATTTTGATTTTGTTTTTTTACAAAAAATTAAAAATTAAAGTCGTAGACCCCCATTTACATCTCATAGACCCCCAATTTCTTTTTTCGCTGACATCGACCCCTTGCAAGTCCCTCCTGTCCCCCCTGGACAAAATGATGAAGTGTTCTAAGACTAAGATTTTTATTATGGGTCTTTTTTAATATCAAATGGTTTTCATGGTATTGTATTTTTACCTACGACGGGGAGCCAGCCCGACGAAGAATTTCTAACGTGGAGGACCAGAAAGACAGGCAGAATAAAGTTCTTACTTCACTCGGATTCGAATCGGGTATTTAGCATTCATAGTCAACTCGCGTAACCACTCTTTGCTCCGACCGTCTTTTATTATTATATGTATATTATTATAATCTGTTCTCGGGTGAAAATTTGATGAATTGAAGAAAAGAAATCTGAAGGTGAAAGAAGTTCGGCAAGTGGAAGGTGTTTTTCTTGTCAACAACATTTGTGTAAAAAATTCCATAGCCATGTTTGGTCATTTGGGCCAGTGGTTCTTGCCTTCTTAAATGAGGGAGGAATCTATACGCGATTTTTGGGTTATTTTTGCTAAGTCCTGTTTTTATGGTAAAAAAGGAAAATTTTTAGTGTTAATTATTTTATTTGGTCATTTAAAATCAATTGAAATTATATTGGTTAGTGGGCCATATTTTTTTTGAAAGACTCGTTCAACCAAGTGATTCATCGTTTTGTTGTTAAACCGTAAATATTGGTGTTAAATTTTAGGTGAATAAATTGAAAGTGAATTATTAAAATTATTTTCCAAGTAAATAAATATTGGTCGGCGCAACAACAACAAAACAAAGGTAAAAAAATGGTTTTATTTATTATAATTGGTTTTGTAAAATTCTGTATACGATTTAATTTTTGGTTTTCCCCTCGGTTTTCCCAAACTTACCGATGATAAATTACAGGTCTTTGAATTATTTTACTTGAATTAAATTAACTCGAAGGAATTGCTGATATTTTAGCATATCAATTTAATTGCATTACTTTAGCTTGCCCATTTGGGTACAATTTGGAAAGTTGTCTTTGAAATTTTTATTATTATTAATCATTTACCTAACAGGAATTTTAAGTAAAGTTTTGCTAAGAATGTGTGGGAAAATAGAATCAATATTTTGGTTGATTTTAATAATTAGTACTTTGGATGGAGTAGTACGAATTTTAATTTTAGTTGCTCGTTAATGTCAATTTATATTGTCTTATAGGTTTCCAGAGTTAAGTTTCCATTTCAATGGGATGGTTCAATTAAAAATATTAGTATTATGTGGGATTATTTAATAATCCTGTTGTAATGATTTAAATTTAAAGAATAAGAGCAAGAAAAGTAGTTTTCCTTTCAGTAGGATATCATTTGATTTTATCCAAGGGAAATTCGTAAATTCAATCCATTTTTGGTATGCGTAAATTCATAAGCATAACGCACATATTATGTAGATTAATTAGTATTTAAAATCAATTGTATTAATTAGGGTACAATGGGTACCTACATTAAAAATTGCATAAGAATTTTCTTTAAAAATATAAGTAGCAAAATATTCCAAGTTAATATTAATTTACAAAATGATAACCATCAAATAAATTATTTATTATTGATGTCATTTTGTTATAAAAATAATTGGAGAAGATTTTCACAAAATTGATTGTGAAAAGTGCGTGGACACTTAAATAAAAAATATAGAAGCCAGGCAACAGGGAACTACATAAAATAGAAAATCTGGTACAAAATAATGGGAGATTTTCAAACTGCCACAGTTTCACATCCCAAATTGCGACTCCACCATATTAAAAATTGGCGCAGAAAATCAGTTTTTTAAATATATCTTCTTTCCAGTGCCTCATAAACAAAAAAACGCTCTACAACTTTTCTTTAAGGCAATTCTTTTGGTAAGTATTCGCTGGGTGCGAAGTGCATAGTGGGGGTATTGAAAAACGACGCCAGCGTCCGCTGCGGAGAAATGTTGTGCAAAAAAGGTGGCCAGATGTCATGCACCCAGCGAATACAATTTCAAAGTTAAGGAAGTATTTGATATTATAATTTATATTGGTATGATGGCATGTATCATTTTGGATGCAGAAGTGTAGATTTAGATGTTTTTTTTTAATTTGAATTTGTTGCGGAGTAAAGATCCATACGCAGAGAAGATTAGAGGTTGCTAGGTTGCAAGGTTGATTTTTGTGTAGAATTTAATTGAAAGTTAATTTGATTTTTAAAAATAAAAGAAGTGAAACAGTAGACAGTGTTTTTTCCCATTTTAGAATAAATAATGAAGAGACAATCCGATTAATTATAAAGTTGCAAAGTGGAAAATTTTGCTATTGAATTTATTTAGTATTGAAAGTATCGAAGGTCAATTGATAAGGACGGCTTTAATAAAAATTGATAATCGACTTGAGCTAACAGGAAAGAAGAGGATTTTCCGCCCAATTTGAGAAGTAAAGGAAGGGATTTTTCTTGGGGGTTTAAGGGTGGAAAATTACACTTGAACATATAAATTTGCTGATTATTTTTTAATAGAAAATAATGACTAATAATTATTCATTACCAGGGCTCGGAACTTTATGCGCTAAAAAACAATGAAATATGTGCATACGTATGCGTTAAAAAACAGAAAAATATGCGGTATAATATGCAGTAAAAATTAGGATAATACAAAACAAAAAACAAAAAAATATGCAATTTTTTGTTTGATCTTTAACAAATGAAGAAAGTTGTAGCTGCTAACATTATTTATTAAAACAAAAACAACAACAAAAAATATTAAAAATAAGAATAAATATTTGAAACTAGAACATGAAAAAATATTTAATTTGCATAGGTTGCAACAGTGGCGCAGCTAGAACTTTTGCCGCCCTGGGCGGAAAATGTTTTTGAATGAGCTTTTTTTTAATCCTATTTCCTAATTGATGAAATTTCAAAAAAAAATTTCTTTTGTCGCCCTTAATGCCGCCCCAAAATATTTTTGAATGACTTATTTTAACCCAATTTCCTATTAATGCCGCCCAAAAAATGTGCCGCCCGGGGCGTACTATTTTACACCTTCAACTAACCTTTTCTAGGTCGTTTTTAATTAAGTGATCGAGTACAATACAATTAATTTAGATCCGAATTTTGTTTTTCTCTTTAAATCGCCAAAATATGCAATTATATGTTCTTAAACTTAAAATATGCGAGTTTGTCCAAAAATTAACAAAATATGCAAAATTATGCGACAAAAACTTTTATATTATAAATGTACGTAATACGAAACGAATTTTTGTCAAACCAGAATTACAATATGCGCTTTCCCAACGAATATGCAATTACCTAAAGTTCCGAGCCCTGTTCATTACGAATACGGGGTACCCTGGGTTCAAACCTGGAGAGAGTCAAACTTTCTTATGACCAAGTCTCCATGCAAGTTGACGAATTGCCACCGTGACCAAAAAATAAGAGCTACAGGCACATCTGAAGGCTAGCCTTGCAAGCTGCTACCGGATGTCAAACAACTATAGTCCAAAAATCGATCTGCCGACTACCAACCAACCCGTCTGGGCAGCGTGGTGAGTTGTAGCCAAAATTTCCATTACTGGAGAGACCTACTGTCCAGGAGAGGACTGAATGAAGAAGAAGAAAATTACTGCTTTTGAAGGAAGTTTTCTCTTGCTGCAGCAATGATTTCGGAATCAACACACGTTCCATCTTGAAAACATTTTTTTTCTTATCCATGCAAAAATAAATACTATCCATCATTAATTAATTAATAAAATATAGCTAACCTTTTTATTTTTTTTTTAGTAGAATAAAATTTATAACAAAACTGTTGTTTCTATATGTTGTTTATTATAAAATTTGTTTATAAATCTACTGCTTTAAAATAAAAGTTGCAAAAACGTTTTCTAGAACCGATGAATTAATTTTTTAACCCATTTATCGTCGAAATGCGACACAAGTGGAAAAATGTCGCACAAGCGCTAATTATTATTATTTACAAATACTACATATCAATTTCGACATGTTAAACCCATGATACATTGGGTTAAACCAATATTATCGACTTGTAAACAATTGGATTTTTATTATTTATTTAGAGATTAATATGAGATTAGAAAGCTAAATTAGCTTTTTAATAATCTTGCTACCCATAGTGATGGGCAAGAATGAATATGGTATGCATCCAAAGAGATTTTTAAAATCAAAAATAGAATAAAATAAATACACTTTTTAATAAACTACATACTTTTGAATATTTTGATATTTCAAATATCCAAAGCAGGTTTGAGTTTTCAAATATTACTTATTTTAATTATATATTTTTAGAAATAATAATTATAAAGAACAAATATCAAGTGTTGAATATCTTTAGACGCGGAAAAAATCTCTTTAGTTTGATACCATTTTTATTCTTGGTCCGTCACAGTGGGAAGCAGGTATCGTAAAAAAAAACTGATTGACCAAGTTAATTTCCTATGTTCGGGTCGAAAGTGGGCCATCTAGTATGTAGCTAAATAAACATTTTTAATTTATCTATATTTATCTTCACGATGGAAAATCCAACACCGCAAACCACAGGAATTTATTAATAATCCATTTCTGGGTGTTACAACGGTACCTCAATAAAAACAAGCAATGACCTTATAGTTAAAAGTACTTCATTTATTAATTTAGGTAGGTACTAGTAGAGCATCGATAATCCGAACGTCAAAAATTCGAACATTGATAAATTCATACCTCAGTTTTCAATATCAAATATCCAAATATTTTTTGTTTCCTTAATTATTATTTATGAAGCTTTATAATTTATTGTCAAATTATATATTGCGTAAGGATTCTAACCTGAAGTAAAATATGCAGCTGTTAGAACGCCATGTTGTGGTGGAAGTGTAACATCTCTGATCTGAGTACATGTTCAAAAAGAAAAGTAACAATTGTGTAGGATTATTTTCTAACTTCTACTGTAAAATATATAAAAACAAGATTAAAAATGATGCTATAGTCTGTATAGTCTGTGAAATTTTGTACTCGTTTCTTTAAAAAAACAGACTATAGAAATAAAATATCGTATTTGAAACATATCTAGAAAATAAATGAATGAATTTTGTTATACTAATTCATTTATATTGATATGAATCGTACGAAAAAAATTGTATAAATATGGACGATAACATAGAAAAGTTATTACCAGGGGAAGACCTTATAATATGACAGTTTTAAATTATAAAATGAATGAAAATAAATAAGTAAAACGTCTGTCATTTATTATTAATTTGTATACCTACCACCCATTAATTCGTAAAGTATGATATAGTAGTAGAGTAATTCATGGAACTGGTTTTTTATTAAACCTTAAAATACGTAAGCTCTAGAGATAAATCTGAATTTAAAGTACAATAATTTTATTTGTCTAAAGTTATATTTCAGACGTTTCGCTAAGTCGTTCATTAGTTTCATCTTGTGCGAAAATAAAATGAAAAGTAAACTTATAAAAGTTGGATCCATGTAATTTACTCCACTGCTAAAAAGTTAATCCTTTTACTTTGGAAAAGTGACTGAGGGATAGTAGGGAATTCACAGATAGAGGTAAGCATTGATTAAGCAGTATTAGTAAGGGTAGAACAGACAGATTAAAAATATAAATCTCCATTTTATTAAGATTTTGTGGGGAATTTTATTGGAAATTAATATAATTAAAAAAAAAAAACAAATAAGTAATTTAGGTACTATATCTTTTTCAAAGAATATTTTTTATTAAAAAAAATTTTTTTTTGACGAATTTACCACGTAATAAATAATTAATTTACTTGTAAAATATATATTTTTAATAATAGGGAATTATGTTGATTTAACTAATATCAATGCTAATATTATAACAATTAACTTCTTGTTTGTTAAAATATTATCTACTTATAATTTTCACAAGTTGAAAACTCAAAATACGTATTTTAAATATTTCACTATAATAATTAATAATAATAATACCTACGTTTTATGTTGTATTTATTAAAGGATTTTACACATAAAATATTTGTACTGATAACACAATTGCATTTAATAAAATTTAAATGATAAGTGATAACTAATATAACTGTTATTTACGCAGAGACAAGAAAATTTATCTTATTTTAAATTACTAAATTATTATAATTTAAATTTTACACCAGTGCAGTGTCACACTATTCCCAAGTAAAGGCAAAAAGATATTGGGAAACAACTAAAATAAAAGTAGAAAATTTGAATTAAAAATAGAAATATTTATGCAGGTTTTAAACAAGCAATACAATTGATTTTTTTATTATTATTTTTAATAAAAAAATGTTTTTTTATACAATTTAATAATATTAAAAATAAATATGGTGGTTTTTAGGATAACTTGATTGTGTAGGTCGTTTAGTAAAAAAAAACGTGGGAACCAGTAAAATCATCATTGAATAGAATTATTGTTTGGTGCGGTTTTTTGACTGAACTGCTCGATTTTTGTTAAAATGCTGTTCAAGGTTTTGTACAAAATAGTTTGTGTGAATTTGTTGGTAGACGTTTGGTTGTATCATATATTTTGAAATTGTGCTGCAATCCTGGAAAAATGTAATTAAGGGGTGATTTTTAGGTGGGTATATAAAATGGTAAATTTTGTTTAGTAATACTAGAACTTTTTAAAAAGGCTAATATTAAACCCGCGAATACAACAAAAATAGGGGAAAATTTTTAATCGTTTTCTAGGTGCAACATTTGCAAAAAAAATTATTTTTTCCTGTTTATATTCTACCACTCTATAATTTAAATATTAGAGTTTCTTAAATATTTTTTTCAATTATAATTTATTGAGGAAATAATATAACAATATATTTATTTTACCCAAATAGTTTTCGAGATATTGAGACAAGCTAGCCCCATTTTTAATTTTTAATCCAAATTAGTCGAAATCGTTTGTGCCTCGTGTTTACATGTTTGTGCAAATGTGATCTTTGTTTTTACCCAAATAGTTTAAAAGATATTTCACAAATTAGTTGAAATGGGGGGGGGGAGATATGCGTTTTTTCAGTTTCAAATTTTGGACTCAAAATGGTCTACTAGATCGTTTGTGCTAAGTTTGTGTTTGTTCGTGCAAGATTTATTTTCGTTTGTACCTACATAGTTATTATTGCTATTAGTTTAATTAAAAAGAATCTTTGGTAACAAACATTGAAAAAATTCAACATTTTAAATAGGTCATAGTCGTCCCCAGAGAAGTAGATCAAGGCGAGACAAACGCAAACAAACTAGAAATGCAAATTCGCCCAAGTCTAAGCAGTCGATTGGCTACGCATCTTTCTCGGAGGAATCCGTAGAAACGCCCGCCTAAATCAGTGGTCGGCAATCGGTGGTCCGTAGTGCGTGGCGTGGCGTGGCGAATTAATTCAAACTCCATTTAAATTTGCTGTGCTTAATTTGAAAATAGTACACAAAAACGGAAAAAAGTACATAAATTTAGGAAAAAGTATAACAAAAGGTTGATAAATTTGAAAGGGTACCTCAAACTAAACAAAAATATTTTTTTTCTTCGCTGTGCTCAATTAAGAACGTATAACAAAAGAGACAAGTATATAAATTTTGGAAAAAGTTTGAAAAAGGTCCATAAATTTGAAAGAAATAAGAAAAGTTCGTCTAATTCCTTCATCTCCTGGAACAACGTTGAGAGATCATTAGCGTTACTACTGGGATTTAGAGATTGGGTGAATTGTTGATGGATGACTTGAGGTAAAATGAATTGTGGGATTTGGGGACGTGCAGATAGTGCTGGAAAAGATTGGGGGGTTTGTTATGTTTGGGGGAAGCTGTGGAGCAACTTATGTCTAGAGTGAAATGTTACGCATTAATTATTGTTTTCGAGTATTCGATGTAGGGTAAAGCATATAGTTATCGGACAGTTAAGCAAATTATTTTTTATAAAATTCATATCTCTCCTATTTCTTATTATTTCTTCACCAAATTTAGTTTTACACAAGTTCGATCTTGCATGTTAACGTTGCGTATTTAAATTTTTGATTCTGACAACCCGATTTTTAAAAAAATAAATTATAATAAAAATATACAAATATGTACAGTTACCGGACAGTTTTTCAGTTATCGGACAGGTTATGGCTCAATGGTTGGACAGGGTTAAAGATGACCAGAAAATTTTTTTTCAATGAAAATGTATTTATTTAAAACACAATCTTGGCTTATAAAGGTATAATTTAAAATAAAAAATAGTTTTTTGGTACACATTTAGTTTATGAAAATACTTTTTGCATTCATCGCATTGTATTTCATCCCTAAAAATGAATGATTGGAAATTTGATGTTATTTTGCACAAGATGAGGATAAATACATTGGCCATGTATTCGTAAAACATTTCAGAGGTGATTCACCCATTATTGTTCCGGCTAACACCCCATTGAGGGTTTACACATTTTACTATTTTTTCAGGGATTCTTTGATAGGGGTAGATTACCATAGGTACACAAATGTTACCATTAGCCGAAAAAATAAACATAATATTCATTGGATGGACATTTGTCTACTGTATAAACATTTTTTGAACCTCTTTAAGGTTACTGAATAGGCGTCCGATAATGGAATTTCAATAATATTTATAATGCAGTGACTGGACACATAATTTTAGGTTTGCATTTAAAATTTTTTTAAAAACGTTGGAATTAGCATTTGCTAGACACCCGTACCTTTATATTAGCACATAAATTCTATTTATAGAATAGATAATAGAAGGTGTAAAAAATGTTTTTGCATAATGCATTTCTTAAGAAAATATTAAGAAATCATGCCGCACTGCTCCCACATAACTTTTAATAAATCATAACAATGCTTAGGGTGACAATAAATTTTTGCGCGTTTTTCCAAAACATCTATACACTACATATTTGTCATCTACCTACTATTTGTTTATGCAGCATTAGTAATAGTATTATTTTTAAGGTTTATGTGAGCACTGTCCGATAACTGTAACGTGTCCGGTAACTGTATCGTTTACCCTACTTGGGGTAAAGAGGTGATCTGGAGTGCATTTTACGCATCGTTGGTTGACATTGCAGTGTCTGATCCACGGCTAACGTTTTGGCACCTGAAGCATTGAAGATAATGTTGACGCCGGTTCATCTCTTCGAATCGCACTATTGTTGGACCTACGTTGCGAAACTTCTTGATATGGGCAGAGTTGTTCCGGTGTCGAAGTTGATAAGGAATGAGGAGGTTAAGTCCTTATATTTATTACGCAGCTAAGTGATTTTAACGATTTAAAGGATTTTGATTATTTGATGTTCCTCGATGAGAAGGGTCCTTCATGACTAATTTGATCGTCCAATCTTCTTTGAAACCATAGTTAAAGCCTTTTATTCCTCCTGGCACGAACAGGGTGTTTTTAACTGAGTTGTGATTTCCTCTGGTTTCGGTTTAGATCTAACTTTAACCAAGTACGTGTTGGATTATGATTTGATTTTGTACCAGTGCAGTGGTTCGATGTTGTTATTTTTATCCATTCGATACGTATGGATAGGACGATCGGAGGTGGCTTCTGTGCTCTGGGTGTTTATGTAGGTTGCGTGCCCTGGACGCCTTGAACGGTTCGCCTTAGGCGTCTGGATTGAACGATGTCGAAGCGATTGTATAAAGTGACGCCAGTCCCAACCACTTGCTGGAATTTGAGTGTTACCGGAGATGTGTCGGCGGTATCCATGTTGCTTTCATGCTTTGATTGGCGTGGAAAATATGGCAGAAGAAAATTCCATAGATTGCAGAGATTGTAAAGATTGATGATGATGAAGAAATATGTGCTTTAGCCATGGTTATTGGATGGAGTCAATTCCATAGAGGCCTGTTTAATTGTAATGGGGGCAGCTGTTGACCCGTATTCAGCCGTTTCATTTTTTTGAGCGTATGTTGGTGTTAAACCTAATCTTTCCTCTAACCTTAAACCCCGTTCATAAACACACTCGACTGGGTGTCGGTCCTTCGACAGGACGAATCCCAGATTGTAAATATGAGAACATTCCAGAAATTTTGACAATTTTTAATTAATTTGACAATTAATGCTCAAATTGAAAAGCCCTATTCTTCGATTTTGCATATTTATTTGAAGTTTCAAATGTCATTTTTACCATTTTTACATTTTCCACGAATTTTGAACTCGAAATTGGAAATTTTAAAAAAGCAAGTCTTCCCCCTCCCAGTGATTTATTGAAACATTTTATCAACCATTTGGATACAAACGAAAATAATAATTGCAGAAACATACACGAACGAAGTATATTAAACGATTTCGAGTATTTTGAACTTCATCCTGTATGAGTTAATTAGAAGCTCGTTAAACCAATCGTGCGCGTCGGTGTTGTTGATGTTTTTCTCGAATAACTCAAAAACTTATTGGATATAAACGAAAATAAGTTTTGCAGTAACATGCACAAATGAAGCATAAACAATTTAGATTATTTTAGATTTAAAATTTGAAATGGGGGGCCTGGAGACATGCACCTTAATGTTACAGTCGCGTACATGACTTAAATAACTAAATTTAAATATATTAAATTCGGTAGAGATCGTATGAGAATTTGCATTACATTTTGTATTTTCTTTATACCCATTACCTTCAAATCGTTCGTGAACTTGGAATTTATAATGAATACGGTTATTGATAGTAAATTGTTTCTTCTCCCTATAAATTATGTTTTTGTATTAATATATAATTAATACTATTTGTTGAATTTGGAAGTTGGCTTCTAAGTAAAATGACATAAATATAAATAATACATTAATAAATTAAAATTATAAGTCAATTTTAATTATGTTTATTGATTTGAGATGATCGAACAGCCGAACGGTTAGTGCGCAGCCCTTCCATGCAGCCAAGATTCGCGGGTTCGAATCACCAAATGTTTATCTGCTGGAAGAGCAATAGAACATAAAAATACATAGATACTAATTCTGATAAAAATTAAAAAACTTTTTTTAGTATCAAAATTAAAAAAAAGACCATTATGACATTATGAGGTACCCAAAGAGCCATATTATCTGGTTTTGCAAGTCCTATATTGTTGATCCCAATGCCATTTTTTACGGTTAATTTCTTATAGGAAATTTCAAATTAATATATTAAAATTGGGAGAATTCGTAATCAGAATTTAATTTTTTTTACTCTATCCAAAATTAACAGAGAGCATTTTTAAAGAGCTGTAATTAAAAAAATGAGATAATTAAATTAATTCTTGTTAGGTATAGTTAATATTCACCTGTGGTCCTGGGATTCCAATAAACCTGTTGGTAAACAAATAAATCGTCGTTTCGACATATCTACTATAATTTTTTGCGGTGTTACTACACGAGAATAATTTTAAATTTAAATTCTAATTTATAACAATTTAAAAAATACATATACATATTTGAATATAATTAATTTTTTAAGTGTGTGCGAACTACTGATTGTTTAGCTAAATGTATATGTAAACCAGATAATGTTTTTGATTTCCGTTGAAATTTTATTCTTGATGTTTAAAAAAATTTGAATATATTTTAAGTTCATTACATTTGACGGAATATAACGAACGGTTATTTATGTAAATATAAAGATTGATAAACTTGATTTTTATTTAAAGTTCTGTAAGGAAGGATAGACGAAAAAAGGATAATACGGTGAAGTGGGGGGTAATTATCAAAATAAGGTAAATATGGCCAGATATAAATTTTGAAAAATTTTATCAAAGCTTATTGTATTACATGGCTCTTCTGAACCGGTTGGTATGCGAGTTTACCGCCCAACTACCAAATTAGCTGCTTATTCGTGGAACTACGTATTTTCGGTTGGAAAACGAGTGCTACAGGTATTTCTTGAAATCGAAGACGAAAAAAATACAAAATATCAAAAAAAAAACTTGTCAGAAAGCAATAATATATACTTCCACTTACTTTTGGGAATCAAATTTAGATATAATAATCAAATTTTTTTCTAGGAATTGCAAAAGTTAAGAAAACGTAAATTCCAATGGGTAAGTGGAAATTAGTGCAAATTATACAACTAAGAAAAGCCTAAACACTTTGATGGTAAAACCATTCGGATAGGTGTCAAGTTTTTTTTAGGTAAAAAACATTTAGATTAATGTGGCTTAATGTCGAAGATGAAGACTTTTTGACAAGCTCCACAGTCAACCAGGTTTGATAATTATGATTATCATTTTGAATGAGTTTCTAAATGCTTAACTTTTGATAAAAATTAGTAAACACACGAAAGTGTGTGCACATTGAGATGGATTAACATATTTCTGGCCAAGAGAAAAAAAAATTGATTTTCACGACTTTGGGGAACTGGTAAATAGTAAGATAAAAAGTGAGGACAAACACCTTTGGATATACCTAAGTAATACTACGGACCTGCCATTAATTCGCTATTGTGGGTTTATCCGTAAAAACAAGCTTATATTTCATCGAGCAAAAGGACATAATTACTACGCCAATCACATTTCTTATCTACGCTCCCAGGAGCAAGCACGTGTTTAAAAGCTTATAGTTGGGCAATGAATTTCCAGTGTTTTTCAGACTGTGATTGTTTGCACTTGAATTTTTCGAAATAGCTATGCTTGATTAGAAACAGGTAAGGACTATATTATAGATATACATTTGATATTCTTTACTGATGAAAGTTAGTGATTATGATCAGATTAAACTCAAATATTTAAATTTTTTATAAACATTAATTTTTTTCTTTAAAAATTTTTAATTTTTAAAAGCGTCCATTAATTACGTAGTTTTTTTTAGAGAAGGGGTAACGGAGGTTTGGGTAATCTTAGAAATCCTAACGAGGATTTGTTTAGACTAGAGGGGGAGGAGGTCCAAAGTAAATAAGTAAATTGAAAATTTATTATTTTACATGTATGTATTACATGTGTTATGCCATACGATAAATAATAATAATTAGTAATAAAGTTCTATATTTAATAAATAAATTAATTTATTTCTCAAATTGAAAAAAAACTTGGTCAACCTCTTCCAAATTTACCTTTTAGTAAGAAATAGTCTCAAAAATTTTATCAGCAGGAGAACGAGGTAACAAATAGCCAAATCCTAAGAATCCTTATACAGGGGAAGGGGGGTAAACATTTTAAAGTCGTTCTTACATAATCAACTTGGAAATTAGAGAACCTCATGAAAACCACCATAATTTATAAGCGGAAATTATTTACTATTTTTTCGTCAATTAGTTAGTTACAATCCTATTTCAAAGTTCAGTAGTTTATTGGATTATTTAGACTTCCACCCCCTAGAACTACCTTATTAATTGATCAATGCAATTTTTAGAATTATTTTTTCGAAACCTAGTAGCTCATTTTCAATATTATGTTTAAACCTTAAAGCACCGGTCGGTAACCCGCGGCCCACGAAGTGTTTTGGTGCGGCCCGCCAGACTTTCGCCATGCCCTAAAGAATTGTGGCTAGAAATGTCATAATCAAACTGCAATTGGTGTTGAAAGTTAATATTTTTGCATAAAAATTATTATTTTATAAACAAAACATGTGTAAAAGATCAAAATACAAGGGTGGTCTGATAAGTAGCAGTGTCAGGGAAAGACACTCAATTTTTTATTACTTTTTTGAATTCACTTCATAGTTCAGAGATATTTCAACGTTTTTAAGCCATCCAAAAAATATTATTTGTTGAACTCAATAAAATAGGCCCCTATTTCGGCGATAACGTTTTTATTTGACGTGCACCGCTTTCCGCCAAATCATTTTTCCTTGTTTTAAACAAGAAGAAATCGCATAGGGTCAAATATGGGGAATAAGGTAGATGTGGCAGCAATCGTAGCGCAATTCGACCAGTTTTAATGTGGCGATTACCGATAAGTTTTTTTTTTCTCTTTTTCTTCCGCTTTTGCTCCACGCAGCACATTTCGTCTATAACTTTCTCATTCTTACTTTTTTGTGTAGAATATTTTGTATGAGTTCTATTCGCTATGTGCGTGGGTAGAAAGGGGATACGAAAACTATTCGAAGCGTTCGGAGTGAGTTATTATTATTATTTATCTATGCCTTATGTGATTAGCATGCACACCAATACACCACAAACCTCTTAAACAAAGTTTAAATTTCCCTCAAAAATCCTTAATTAAAACAGTTTCTATTGCTAAAACAGTCCCAATGCATTTTATTTATTGAGCCACCAGAGGGCAGCAGGAGGAATGCACACAGCGAATAGGGATGTTTACAATGTCATCAATATCTCTAATATTCATTCGACTGCTTGCTAATACGATTTAATGGATTTTCTGCCCATATCATCAGTAGTTAGCTCAGTTGGACGGCCTGACCATTCTTCATCAAAACTGGATGTTCCGCCATGTTTCAATTTGTTATACCAATACCAATGTATCTACATATTATGTTCGTAATCTTCAAATATATATCAGGCAAGCTAAAACATAATATGCAGTTCGCCTATTTTATTACAGGCATAATTTTGTTAAGGAATAAGGAACATTTACTATTTTTTAAAGAATTTTTCTACGATATTACTATATGTTTATAAAAACTATTGTAATTTTTTCGGGATTTAGATAAGGTTTGTTTTCAATTAAACTACTGTTATATAATGTCGACGTTTCGCATAACCTTATTTTATGCTTTCTCAGGACTAAAATTTATTTATTACGTTAATACAATATCACATTATAAATAACTTAATTTAGGAAATAATCGGACGGTGAACTTGTAGCAGAGCACAAGGGCACTGCTCCATATCTCCTTCATCTAAGGCGGTTTACAGCGGAGATATAGCGAACTTGATGTTTATTGAAGAATTATTCGGAGGATAGCACGAAGCTAAAAAATCTTGATTAACGCGACCCGCAAGAGCTTTGTTAAATGAAATAGTTTCAGAATCGATGATGTAGATGGCTAGGCGAATACAGGAGAAGACGTGCGGGAACGTGAGTTTCCATCTTTCTTAGTTGTGGATTACGAGGTTCTGGGAATCGTGATGAAGGAAATAATAATCGATTTTGTTATTGTCGTATTCTGTTGACGGTACGTGAGCTCCACGCTCCACGTAAATACTTAGAGCAAGGTTTAGGGGACCAGGCTACCGCAGTTAACGATTACTTGTACAAATGACAACATAATACTAAAAAGTTTATTTTAAAATTTCAATTCGTTGATTATAGCGGAATTTGTAATTAGAAACATAACGCGGAGATCCGTGGACTTAAAGATTCCGGTTTTAAAGTTTGGTGGACTACAAGGATATTTTTATTAAGTGAACGCGCTTAGAGATCCCTGTTTTCGAATTGCAATTTTGAGTATCTTCTCGCCTTAATGTGACAGATTTCACTAATCGAGTTTTTTCGATAATTACTTTCCAAGTCCAATATCTCCACCTTGTTAAAATTAAAGAAGTGGTCAAGATGTTGATGGTATGCAAAATTTAATGTTTGTTGATCGTTCCTTCATCCCACCCACTTTTTTACATTCATTCTTAGGTTGGTAGATCCTATCTTTAACCATTGTTCGTTTGGCCTATGTATTAATTGAAAAAGAATCGTGTCTAAATCCTGAAGACAATTAGAATTGTATTTAGATGATGATGGACAATAACATACAGTTTCTAATAACCACGATTGAACTATGAGAGAGGAGAAACTTGGAGTTTGAATTACAAACTCAGAACTTCTTATCTCGGCCACAGGTGAACAACGACATTCCGTAAATTAAAGAATTGGACTACATAAACTGCATTGTAAACAATTTTGGTATAAATTGCCACGAAAATCGTAGGGGTTAATTTTGATAATGTATCGTCTGGTTGTATTAAATAATACTTAATTTTAGGTTTTTATACGTAGTATAAAAAGAAACCTTATGATCTGGCTATAGATCAGTCTGTCCATCCAAATAATTCAAAGTTAATTAAATCCCTCAAATTATTATGGCCTCTTTTGCTTTTATATTATAGTATTAGTTGATTTGATGCTCTAGTGATCCTATGATCCGTTGGTCCCATTAAAACGTGTAGAAATTAACTGCGATCTTTTGAATTCCACTTTGTTTAGTCTGGTATAAATATATCTCTAATTAATCATTTTATCAAATTACATAATTTTACCCACATTCATTTTGCAGTGTAACAGAAAAAAACTGATGAAAAGAGCTAATAGGGTCAAAACGGCAAAATACAAAGATTAAACAATGAATACAATCTTATTTATGAGATTATCATAAGTATAACAGTTTTAAATAGCAACAATCTCATTTTAAGTGTGTTATAAATATCTTGCTAATCATTAACTATTAACAAAAAAAAACATCAACAGTTTTTTTCCAAATCTCCAAAAATATATACTGAATAATTTTTTTTAGAGTGAAGAATAAATAAAAATGGCCGAAGGACTAAATATGTTTGGATTTTGGGATTATGTGGTGTTAGTGGTGATTTTACTCATGTTTATCGGTATAGGATTGTATTATAGGTTTACAGGTGGTAAGCAAAAGACGGTTAAGGTAAGATTCAAATAACCAACCTGAAACATAAATATATTGCTGGTTAACATTTTAGGAGTACCTATTAGCTGATGGAAACATGCCCATAATTCCAGTAGCATTTTCGCTCATGGCATCTTTTATGTCGGCTATTGCATTAATGGGAGTTGCTAGTGAAAACTATTCATTCGGAATTCAATTTATTGTTATTAACATAGCACATCTTATTTTCACACCAGTAGCTGCCTACTTATATTTGCCAGTTTTTTTCCGTCTTCAAGCAACCAGTGCTTACGAGGTGATTGAAACATAACTTAGTTTTATTAAAAATAATAAATTCCAATTTTAGTATTTAGAGAAAAGATTTGGAAAGGTGTCGAGGTTAATTGCTTCCATTTCATACACGTTCCAAATGGTAATATACATGTCCATAGCTTTATACGCTCCTGCTTTAACACTTGAAGCTCTTACCGGCGTAAGTCAAGTCGGTGCAATTTTAAGTGTTGGTATGTTTATTTTTCCGTTTAAAATTAAAATCTTACTTTATCCCATTTTAGGATTGGTTTGCACGTTTTATTCCACAATAGGTGGAATGAAAGCAGTTCTAATGACAGATTTATTTCAATCGCTCCTTATGTTTGCCGCTGTGTTCAGCATAATTATATGTGCCATAATTCAAACAGGAAGTTTCGCTGAAATCTTTAGAATTGCCGAAAGAGGAAACAGAACTGAATTATTTAAGTAAGTGCTTACCCAGGGAACGGGGAACAGGGGGGATACTAAAATTCCACAGTTACTCGCCCTTTATTTTACCCTTTCATTTCCCATTAAGAAATTTGTGATTTTCAGTTTTAATCCTGATCCTACCGTACGACACTCT
Source organism: Rhagonycha lutea (assembly GCA_958510855.1). Lineage (NCBI taxonomy): Eukaryota > Metazoa > Arthropoda > Insecta > Coleoptera > Cantharidae > Rhagonycha > Rhagonycha lutea. The sequence goes on from OY294036.1 coordinate 88,023,295, forward strand.
TGGTTTTCTTTAATAATAGGAGGTGGTGTCACGTTTTTAGCCTCCTATGCTGTAAATCAAACTCACGTGCAGAGATATTTAACTGTAAAAGATTTAAAGCAAGCCCAAAAGGCCTTATGGTTAAACTGGCCAATTTTGACTTGTTTGAGCGTAGGTGTATCCATTTCCGGTTTGGCAATTTATTCTCGATATTTTAAATGCGACCCAGTGGAAGCAGGGATAATTTCTAATATAGACCAGGTTGGTTGCGACTTTTTAGTGGTTAATTTTACGGTGATAAAAATTGGAACAATTTTAGTTGATGCCATATTATGTGATCGATTCTATGGGACACATTCCAGGATTAAGTGGCTTGTTCGTATCGGGAATTTTCAGTGCTTCTTTATCAACCATTTCGGCGATACTTAACAGTTTGGCTGCCGTTACGTTGGAAGACTACTTAAAGGTAAATCTGGTATTTTGTTATAAAATAAATAAATGTTATTTTTATAGCCAATGTATGTAATAATCAAACGAAAACCTTTGTCAGACAAAGGATTATCACTGCTTATCAAGATGATTGCATTTTCCTATGGACTTCTTTGTGTTGCACTTGCGTTTCTATCACAATTTTTGGGAGGAATTTTGCAAGCAGCTATAACAATTTTTGGCGTAGTTGGTGGACCACAGTTGGGTTTATTTTCATTAGGGATGTTTACTACAACTGCAAATCAAAAGGTAGCAGCTGCTTTTTTTAAATCGTTGTTGCAATTGGATTTTTATAGGGCGCTGTACCTGCGTTTGTTATGGGTCTCTCACTTTCGTTATGGATAGCATTTGGGGGACCAAAGCCTCCACTTCCAAGGCTTCCTGTGGGAACTGATTGTAATGTGGCCAATTTTACCTCTTTACACATCACTGAAGCACGTTTGCCTGAAACATACGATGAAAGGTTTATAGAAATGATGTTATTCAATGCTTAGATTAAATAAATTTTTATTTTAGTGAATATTTATGGTTGTATAGAATATCCTACATTTACAACGGAGTGGTTGGGTTTTTATGTACTTTTGTTGTTGGATACCTTTTAAGTTTCGCTATGTTAAAATTGAACTTGGAAAGTCCGAAAGTAATGGATTCTCGTTTATATATTCCTATTATTGGAAAACGCGTAGAAAAGCAGAATGCAATATTGAAGAAATCTGATGAGGTAAGTAATGTTTCTACTTGTAGCACAACTTCCATATCGACTAATCAGTTAAAATAAAAATTTGATCTGTTTGCTTGCTTTTCTCAAGTTTCCTTCAATACTAACAATTTTTCTAGTAGCTATTAACCTTCACCCGCTAGCGTATTTTGGAATTGAAATTTGCTTTTGTGAATTTTCTCTCCCATTTCCTTCCAAAGCGTCATGGCAGAGGTGGGAAGGGCTTGTATTGTCAAGTACTGTGGCCAATTTACCGCATACGCGAGCGGATGAAGGTTAAATAATATTCTTGCAAATATGTTGGCACTAATGTGATGTTTTATGTATTAAACAGGAACTCAAACTGAAATTTATTGACCATCATGCACCATCCAATCAGCACAATAAATGTTGTGAATTCTAAGTGTTACTAAAACAAATTGTTAATAATTAAACCATATTGTATTATTGTACTTTACTAACCATAATAACATATTAATACAGTCGACCTTGGATATAGTGAACTAAGAAATAGCGAACCTAAATATTCCTATACTTTTACGAATATTTCAATTCGGTTGTAATGAACTTATGTACATTTTTATTTATAAGTATTTTATATTATTACATAAAATGAACATGTAGATAATTATTTTTATAATTATTTAAGTACAAAAATAAATATTTCGCTTGGATATAACGAACTAGGTCACCGATTTTTAGCTTATCGCCAAAGCTTGGAAATTTATGCGCTAAAAAACATTAAAATAATATGTACTAAAATATTCATTAATTAATTTAATTTAGTTTTTTAAACATATTTTATAATATAATTACTTCTACTATTAATCATTAATTTATTATTATTACCTACCAATTTAACAAGAAAATATTTTAGTATCCATATATTATTTATATTGAAAATATACATATACTATATTATATTTTTGGGTTCTTAACTTGTACTATACTTATAATATTTTATTAAGTTACTAAATTGTAACTTTTTTTTATTATCAAGTTATAGTAAATAACAACAAATAAAAGTTACAATTTAGTAACTTAATAAAAAATATATTATTTATAATATATTATAATATTTAAGTGCATATTTGAAAGCTTTTTAGTGCATAACTTCCGAGCATTGCTTATCACCGATTTAGATGAAATAAGTATCGGAATTAAGCGGTGATTCCCCGAATGCTGCCTGCTTATTAATATAATTTTTTGGGCATGCTACAATTTTTTTGTAAGTTTTGTGAATGTAAATGAGAAGGAAATTTAATTTAAATATTTCCACAAAAAAGAAAACTTTTGAGAAAAGAAGTGACTACTGAGGTTTTTCTATGAAAGAAAATGTAAATAATATACAAATTAAAAGCAATAAATTTGATTATTTTATATTTTTGATAATTAATTTTGTAAGAGCAATGCAAAATTGCGAACCCTAGGTTACAGCGTGTAAATCTTCAGGTCTTTTAAGATTCGCTATATCCAAGGTCGACTGTATTTACAATGTGATAGTATGTTTATTGTGTTCTAAATGTTCTTATTTATTTTAACGTAAAATTTGACGATATAAATGATCAGAAATAAATTTAGAAATAATATTTAAAACCACTTGTGGAAACAAACCGCTTCGTTTCTATTTATAGCTGATAATAATTTAATTATTAAATAATTTTGTAAATAGGTTACATTTGTTACTTGTTATATCCTTTTTTACAATTAAATTTTAACATATTTATGGAAGATTTTTAATACCGAGTATAATAATTGTTAACTTATACCCTCAAATGACTGAAAATTAATGATCATTAATTTATTTTTAAATCGGAGATTTTCGAATAATTGTAGTTTGAGTATTTTTCATACGTGTATCCGATTCGTGAAAGTCTGTGCTAAAGGATCCTTAATGATCATTAACCTGGCAGTATGTCGAAGGCATCACAAGCCTTATAATATGTTCAAAAATTCAAACTTCCATAGATTTGTATAAATAAAAAATACTAAAAAAAAACAATAAAATGTATACCATTCCACATTTCTAAATATATTTGTTTCATTTACCTTTATTTATTTCAGTATACAGTAGAAAATCGATAAAGTGAACACAAAACTCCAAAGGCATGTTCAAATTAACGTAATTGTTCATACTAAGATGAGGTATGGATTTTTGGATCTTATCCGTTATGTTGTATTCACAACTGCGACGCACTAGTCACTAGTGGATTAACCAGATTTCCGCTACCGACAGCTCACTAACTGATCATAAATTTATTTTAATAAGGGGAGCATAGTTGAACAATATTCCAAGAACCAAGCGTATCCGTATGAATTGCATATTGACCTTCTTCTTCTTAGTGCCATATCTTCTTTAGGCTTACGCGATCCTGGCTAAGCCAGGAAAATTTTTCCTACGGAAATGTTAATGGGGTGGTTTCCCTTTGCCTTCCCCATAGTCTACAGATCGATTTTGAACTTTTTTTTAGATCACAGCACATATCCGACTCAATCAGGATTATAACCGCAGTTTCCCGCGCTGTAGTCTATCCGTGTTTGATTTATGCCAAACTGTTGGCCTGCATATAGGCTGCAAATGTAATTAAAAAAAAGAAATAAAATAACCAATAACCTAAGCTCCTGCGTTTCAAAACCTATCAAAGCTTGCTTTTCTTTTTAAAATAAATATGTGGTTATTGTGAATGGACGGTCGGTAGCAGGAATATTGAATGAATTCATACAAGTACATCAGTGGTATCAATATCAATAATGTCACAAATAATTATTGTCACTAAAGCATAAAATCCTTACTTTCTTTGTTTTTGCTGTGGACGTCAAGATTTCAAACACGCAACAAAAATAAATCTCGACTTCCACAGTTTACGTTATCGAGCAGACATAGAAAAAGTTAGCCGTTCGCAGGTCCGAGATGTTCATAAAATCGAATGTTTACGTTATCGAGTTTCGACTGTATATGCAATTTCTGAATTTTTTAAAAATCATGAAGAAAAATTATTGTTTGTTTCAAGAAAAATTAAAATGTAAATAATTCTGTGGGAAACAGGTGTTGGTGAAATTTTAATGTCGGGAAATTAGCACACTAAATGAAAATCTGTACCTTAGAGGAAAAATTCAAGAAAGACAGAAAATCTAAGGAAATATTTGACGGTTTAATCGACACTACAAGAAACTATAATTAGAGGTGAAAAGAAAATTTTAAACAAAAAATTCCTATATTGGAAAGTTTAAAATATTTCAAAAAAGTTTTATTTCAATAATATAATTGAAATTTTAAAATATTTGAATATTATAGTGCAAAATCAACAATAAAGGAGTAGTAGGGGAGCTCGGAGCTGATTTGGACACAGCTTTATAATTCCGACCATGGTTGTGTGCGTGGAACCACAGTACATTTTTTTAGTACTACCTATTTAACGCCAAACCATTTATTTGTAATATTATGCCTTGAGTTTAAAGATAACAAAGTAAATCAAATTTTTAGTTTTTTGATGATATCTTTATAATATTTGCACCAATTTATTGTTTTAATTTAGATACTTTACCATGAATGATTTAATGTGTACTTTTTTTTTGAGCATTGGAACTTGAAAAATAAATAACTTATTTTTTTTAACTTGAAGATAGTTTGAACAACTGTCGTACTAAATTATCAGTTTAAACGTATACTTGTGTTTTTGGTTCATTAAAAATTCATTGGTTGGTAATAATTTAACAAACTAATCAGAGGACGCGCCTATGAACGATGCAGATGAAGAGAAGGACAAAAAAGGCACTGGTAATTTCTAGCCTTTACCAATATAAGCAACACTTGAGGAGTTTCCAAGTTTGCAATCGTTGAGCTTCAGTATCAGATTGCTGTCATATTTGTGTTTTTTGAAGGGTCCCATTTTTACTTCTAAATTTGTATATCTTCATGTCGTGCAACAGTCGAATTGTTCCGATCAGAACGTCAATCTCGTAGGTTTTCAACTTTTTTTAGGTTGCTAAACTATTTTTTGTTGTTGATAATATACAAAGAATCCAATCAGAAACGCGTCTCTAAATGACACGGAGAAGGAGAAGCCTTCTAGCAAATTTCTATTCTGTCTACCTATTAGATATAAGTTTAGTAATAAAAATATATAATATAATAAATGCTTTGAGTATTTGAATTTAATATTATTTAATATTTTTTATTAGTCCAAACTAACTTTTCGAGTCGAACTTTCCACCTACCTCTGTACTTTCCATGTTCCACAATAGTACCAAAGAATAAGACGTAACACTTTTTTGCTAAAACGAATAGCCTAGAACCTAAATTATAATATAGTACAATCCAAATAAATTGTCACTTGCGTCACCCTAACCTTATTTGGTTGCATAACCAATGGAATTTATTTGGATTGTACTATATTGTCATATTTCAAAATCAACCCTATTTTATTTTATAAATAGTTGATCAGGGATATCACTTTTCTTGAAAATCTAAAACGGATACTTTCAATTTTAGAATTTGTAAATACTTGTTTGTAATTTTGAATAATTCCTTGATAGGAAAACTACTACTTTTACATAAACAAAAGTAAAATTGTATGCTTCTTGAATTGTTGGATATTCGAATAATTTAAAATTGTTGATTTGAATTGTTTTAATCTTATAAATTAATATCAAATTCAGTTTTAAAAACTAAAAATAAAATGGACGTTTGATTGATATTTGACAATTTATAAACAATAACAAGTTTATTTGTGTTTCTTACCTAAATTAGAAGAGATCTGAATAAGTTTGGCTTCAAATGATGGGTACAAAAATAATATATTTCCACCACAAAACATGAAATAATGAATAAGTTTTGGATCCAGTTTATGATTGAACTGAAACGGGAATTCTTGGTCGATTCTTGCAGGAGTACATAGTTAGGCAGGATGCCTAGCAATTACAGTCCTTTGAAGTTAAAATTTTCCATTCCATTGATTTCAAGTGTTGTATAATTTAAAGTGAATGAATCATCACAAAGTAATTGTAAGTAAGAATTTATACAATAATTAAAGTGATGCATTTCAAAGATATTCGATGTTAAAATTTTTACGCTTCCATTCATCAATAATTAAATTCGGGTTTTATACGAAGATTATTGGAAACAACGTCAATGATCCTAAAATTCAAATCATTTTGTTAAAATCACATGTAAAGTTGGGTTAAATTTTACAATTACCTACATGGAAAATTGGGTTCACAAACTTTTTATAATAAAATTGAAACAATTAATTCTTAAAGTATTTGATCGCGAGAAATATTCAACATATTAATAACCAAGACGGGTTTAGCTTTAGAAGAAGGGGTAGATACACCACATCAGTGGGGTAGATTTTAAGGTTAATTTTTGTATGATAAATTTTTATCATCGCACTGAGTTGAGAGCGAAGAAATTATTCCGCAAGTAAATGTGTTCCTGTGCAATTTCCTGAATTTATTCGATTGGATCTGTGATCCCATGGTTCGAAATAAAATATTCGAATGTGTCAGACTTCTGTAAAGTAGTAAACAATACAACTACAATTGTCTATTAGAATCATCAAAACTTAAAAAATAGAATGTGTTCTTTGTATTATAATAACGAGTCAGTGTTATTATTCATTCTTCTCATCATTTATTAAAGAATCTAAGTCAATCCTGACAGAGAAAAAATCTACAAATTTGAAGGAACAGGAATATTATTCCCTATTTACATTTTTTACAATTTATTATCACTTCAGGTTATAGAGAACAATATGTAATATTATTACTATTATTTATGTAGTTTTTAGTTGAATCGGTCAATGCAGAAAGTGAATATGTCCATTATCGATTGGCTTTGATTTGGACATTTATAGTATTTTTCTTTAGAGAGTGAACGAAGAAAATAGTTAGCTATACAAACAGAGAATATTTATATTATATTTCTTATGCCACCTGCTTGCATTAGATATTATAAATCATAATTTTACATGCTAGCAAAAATACAAAATTTAAAATTACGTTAATTTATATTTCAAGGGGGGAAAACAAAAATGATCGAACCGTTTAAATGCGACTAATTACAGGTCAAGTCTCCCCATGGGATCAAATGTTCAACTTTTTTTGCACTACCCGTTTCTATACTAAATTATTTTAATTATAAATGTTTTATGTAAACCAAACGACATCTGGTGTTGATCAACTTTGAATCTTTGATAGAAATCTATAAACATTTCTCAATTAATACCATACAGTAGCGCCAAAACAATTTTATTGTGATATTTAAATTTTTTTCTTAACGATAATGAAGAAGAAAGTCATTCTAATCCTAATAGAATATTTATGAACTTAATTTACAAGATCAAAGGGTACGAAGAAGTTCGAAAGAGTGCCAAAAGACAGCAAAATAATATTTCAATGACGAAAATAATTCTAATAGTTCATCCATAATTTTTATGGGTACTAAATGCATTTTAATTTAATATCCTGTTTTTAGGAGTTCATTAGATTTTATGATAATAAGCAATAAATCATTACGCGGTTGGTCGTAATGTTTAAAAGCAATTGATTTCAATAAAAATTAATTATTATGTTACTGATGTGCTATATTATATTGGATACACTTGTGGTACGTATCTCCAAAAGAAAAAAGGAATGCTAACGCCTTGAGCAAGTGGGCAAGTAGTCTTCGTTGGATTTATCCGGTTCATACTGAAATATTAAGTTTTAGCCAGTTTTCCATTACGTATTTTGCATTTATTTTTTAAAAAGAATCTGATTCAAAACACCACGCTTAAAAATCTTGAAAAACAAGTTAAAATGTGCCTATTCATCTACATATGGAGCCTGTAATAAATAACCTACATTTGGCAAAAACCAGTTAAATATATTAACTATTTTATGAATGACAGTTGAATTAAGCTAGAAAAAGTTTTCACTATTTTGTTTTACGCAAAGTATGGAAAAATAAATGTTCCAAAGAAAGTTATCAATGAGATTGCATGTTATTATTTTGGTAGTTAGCTGACCGATTAATATTTTCAAGCGGATGGGACAGCTTAAAATAATTTTGCACTAACATCAACCCCTCTACTTTTCATCCAATTTAGAAAATTTTTAATAAAATTCTATTACTACTTGTAATAATTAATAATTGTACTTTGTACTTGTATTGAAAAAGTGATTGGAAAAGTTTACCTGTTACCGGATATACTTACTAATCTTATTCCGAATGGAATATTTTATATTATAATAATAATAATTATTTTAAAAATAATCCAGTTTTTTAAATTAAAATTATGGCATTTTAACTGATCGTGTAAGAAAAATAAAAAAAACAGTACTTACTCAATTACCGTAACGTTCAAATTACTGCGCTTAATAGTTTTTTTTATCAAAAATCTATAGTTTTTAAATATTTAAAGGTAAACATTTCGTGGGTGTCGAATTGCAATATTAATATTTTGTAATAATTTTTATCAATGAAGAATATAAAAAATTTTGCCGAATGACTAATTTCATAAATTTAAATATATTATCAAGTTAATTAAGATGTTACTACAGAAAATTTTGATACTTTCGTAATTTATTTGCTCAATAAAGTTTAAAATAAAACAAATTACTAAATTTTAAAGAGATTAATTGATGAACATCAGAGTAATAATTCAAATCTAAATTTGTTCGTTGCTAATTTGCCCCACTTCAATTTTAACATAAAACTTTCGTAAAAATATATCTCAAAGGGCACATCAAGGTGGACATTGATTTGACCCTACTGGTGCATAAACTAATACGTTTTTGCATCTAATAATATTAATTGCAAGGCGTGATCCATTCTTTATATAGATCGGAAGTTGTAAACACAATTTATTGAATATCTCATTTTAGAGTAACGCCAAGTCTATTACAAATTGGAATACTGCGTATTAATATTATTATTAAATTGTATTAAATTCTTGTTATTAACAAATGTAGGTATACAGGCAGCTTTATAAAGAAAGGACCTATTATAGCACCAGCCCTTTAGTCAGAGATGGATTTATGAGTGTCATCACATATATTTTTTATGCCGATGTGACGTCTAAAATTTAAAATTCTCCACAAGAAGTTCTATGAACATTTGGACAGTAACTCTATATCAATAGGTACTTTAAAATTCCATCAGGGTGTCAATGCGAAAAATAAGAAAATTTGGAAAATGAGATGGAAAATGGTGTGTTATTTGATTTCAGAAGGAAGTCAAGGATTGATTGCAGACGAGGAGGATAGAAATGCAGAAGAAAAGTTTTCAATTTCAGCGACAGGTTGAAAATTGATTTGGTTTCATTGAGTATTAAAGAATTTTAAGGGGTGGATGATACACCTGCCAAATGGATAATAATTAGAGAGATGATCTACTTACCACCAAAATTATGACACCCCCAACGAAGATTCTCTAATGGAGATATGTGAGATGGAAGAATATGTCTTCATGCAAATTTAAACCAGGAATATCCATTATCCAGAAAGATTTACGATTTAATCTGAAGTTATTGAAATGTATAAATAATAATGCGGAAATTGCATATTATTGGGAAAGTGGACCTAATTTAAAAAAATTTTAAATAGAGAAAATCTTAATATTCAGCGGCAGCTTGGCTTTTCGTCATTTCAAAATTATCAAAATTATCGTATAATTTCAATATCGTAAATTGCTAAAAATTTGTAGTGTAAATTGGTTATTTTCTAATAGAAAATAAATGAAATGAGTTTCAATGAAAATATGGATAAAATAATACTAAATTAGTTAGAAGGAATTATTAGTGCAATTCCAAAGGATAACATAGAAATTTTAATAAAATATTGATTTGGTATATTATCGGGGTCGCCAAGTTCGTAGGTAGGTACTTCAAAATTTCATTTGCATGATATGATAATAATATTCTATTTATGATTAATTTTTTTTTACTAACAAATGAATTCTGAATAGCCATAATTTCCTAACTTTTAGAATATCAAGGAAACCTTTATAAATAAAAATAAAATAAAAACTAAAATAGTTTTATAGTAGAAAATGTTACTGGCGCTTTACAAAGAAATCGTATTTTAAAATTTTTTTTATTTATTATTAATTTCATTAGTTAATAATTTTCATAAACTTTCAATATTTTTCAGTAGGAACGACCCAAAAATATAATATTATAATACAGAATTAGGGACTCTACCATTTATATTATTCAAGTTTCCAAGTATAAATTATAGGGGTTGTGGAGTCCAGAGGTCTTAAAATTTACTATTTCTTCGATATCTCTCACGGTTTTCGAAATATCTAAGATTTTGTGTCTTTTGTATTTTTGGCATTAAAAATACCTAAAATTTGGTAATATTTTTATTTTATTAAATTAGGGACTCCATATTTTATATTTAAGTTCCTTAGTAGAAATTACAGTGTGGAATTCAGAGGGGTATTGTAAATATTATTGTACTTAGGGGTCGATTGGCTACGGGAGCTTGTTTTTGTTCATAATCCTTTTACTTAGGCTTTCAGAAATTCAGTTTTGCTAGCAAGACATAAAATGCTCGTGAGAGGTTTTCCTTTTATCTCATTGGGTGTCAGTTGTGTCTGTCCCGAATATTTTAGCCTAAGTCGAACTAAGGCGTTCGGTAAATTCAATCTCTGATTCAGAGAGTCTGCACCTGTCATTGCCTTCCAGTTCCATATTTTTAAGGTGATATCTCACGGAATAATGTCCAGTGAGCAACCCAGTAAATGAATCAAATTTATTTTCTTGATAAAAGAAGAAGCTTTTTAGCCTCTGCAGTCGAGTACTCTATGAATTTATTCGCCTGCCTTTGTCCTGGTGTTTACACCTCTGGATTTCCAGCCCACTGTGTGTTTTTGATAGCCCACAGAATGGTTTGGATCTAGTCGGGTACGTTCTTGATCCTGATCTATCTAGTTTATCACCTATTTCATTATCCTCAATTCCTTCATGACCTGGCACCCAATGAAAGGTAATTTTGTTGCCCTTGGCCAGTTTCTTGCGAGTTTATCTGCATTTCCATGTGGATAAAGACTGGAACTGTTGACTTTGAGTGCTTTAATCTCAGCTTGGTTGTCCCACGTTATATTGATTTCCTTGCTCTTTAAATTCCTTTTTATTTATTCATGGGAACATAATACAATTGCAAGTATTTCAGCTTTCATTATTGTGGGATAGGTTCCTAAGGCTATAGATGCCCTATACCTTGGGCCATGTGTTCCTTTTCTTGTTCCCTGTTTGGTTTTTGATCCATCTGTGACCCTTCTTACCCGTAGGTGAAGAGCTGGCAGATCCAAATGTGCCTCTGTAGCCGCAATTGGGGTTATACGCATCGACCATGTCATACCCAGACACGCTAGCCGTGTCGTGATTTCCTTTGTATTTTTCCACCATACAAACGATGCGTATGTGACAATGGGTCTTATTATTGACGTATATGTTGTACAAATTTTGGATGCGCAACATTTGGTAACATAGGGATAGCTTTTATATCTCGATTTAAGGCCCGCAGAAGAGACAGTCATTGCATTGCAACTAACGCAGTTGGATGTGAATGCGGGGTACCGGGTTCAAACCCGGGGAGAGTCAAACTTTCTTATGACCAAGTCTCCGTGCTTCGGAGGGCACGTTAAGCCGGCGCACACTGGGCTGAAAAATGATGTAAAAATTTATTTTCCAATTAATGTTTATATAGTAAATTTTTTTAGTTGGTAATATTAAAAAAATCGCACATTACAATCGCAAAATTCGTTATGTTCTGGTGGATTGTTTTGCGTTTAAATGCTTATGAATATTAAATATGATTATATTAAACAGATGATACTCATAGCAATGCGTTTATTTTAAAATTTATAGGTAAAATAACGATTTTAGGGTTTATCTTAACTTGAACTTTTCGAGCGTTCTATAAAATTGAGAACTTTAAAATTTAGACCTGCGTTACTGTTACCTAAACATCTATATCGTGTATCAATTTCTCGCTGGAATGTTTGCCTATAAGGAAGATATTGTCATTTCAAGTTTTAATCTCTTAATTTTATGTACCAAATCCGCTCATTTTCATCATAAAAATATGAAAAAAATGAAAATATAAATGTATATCAAATATATTTGTAACACGTAAAAGGAATTAGATTAGTAAATTATTAAAATATATCAATTAATTTACTATTTTATTTACGCAGCATGCAAAGGAGAAATTCCAAATTTATAATTATCTTCGTTAGGAATTTTATCTTCTAATTTTTGGAAATTGTTCATCTCGCTTGGTTTTGCTTTACAAATATAACATACCATTGAGGAAGTAGTTTCTGTTAGTGTTTGACATACTTTGCCGTCTACCATAGTGAAACATACTATATGCCTGATTGTAATATTTTCTTTGTATTTTGTCAATATTAACGTATCAATTTGTCTTTGCAAAAATTTCATTTCGTTCTTTATAACTTCTGTACTTTCCTTAATAAATTCAAATTTAATTGGGCGACAAAAGAAAGTTGAAGATGGTCGAGAATTAGTCCAAATGATATCAGATTCATCTTTATGATAAAGTTTTAGGGGAACTAAAGCTGTCATAAAAATACTTGAATCATGAGCAGTTTCATCTGAAAATTTTTGTTTGTATGTATTTTGACCGGAAGCTCCATCAAAGCCGCATTTACTTATTAATGTGAATTCGCCACTTTCATTTGTTTGCACATATTTTAAAATTCGGCTAACAGTGTGATCTAAAAGTTCTTGCAAATTAATTTGTGCAACAGTTTCAGTCACGGTTATGGATTCTCTCCTAGGATAACAATCATTTTTTGCTTGTTGAATTTTATAATATGAGGGAAATAATTGAAGTTCTTCTTTTGAAACCGAGTCTCTAAGTATTATATATTGGGACTTGGACAAATTCAAAGATGTGTATATAGACAACGCCTTTTCTTTCGAGTACACGACAGGTTTAAATTTATCATCAAGAATTTTTCTTATTTTTATAACAAATTCAGGATTTTCTTGTAAATGTTCTAAAATCCTTGCAACATCGTTAAGTCCATTGTTGTACATACTCCTGATTGTAGAACACATGAGCTCCTGCGTATCCTTATATTGAATAAATTCGGTCTTTTCTACCATATCTTTAATTTTCAGTCTTATACAATGAGGCCAATTAAACTCAGAATGCAACCATGAATTATTGTTCTCCAAAAAAATTTTTTCAGTACGGTTGGACTGTTTCCACTTCCTACGCAGCTTCAAACAAAGCATTCTAATACTATTTTTTAAAGTATTCAGTTCTGATTCACAAAAATTGATATCAAGTCTGGAAGTAACCATTTCAAAAAGTTTCTTGTAATCATCAAGATGTGTGTCAGGGGAGCTTTTAAGTAATAAATAAAGATCATAATTTGTTCTTAAATTATAATTCATCTTGATTTGATTTGCTTTTTTTCTAATTCTCTATTCTATTTCCTTTTTTATTTATATTTTCTCGATTTTCAAAACCTTTATAGGCATATTATCTCATCGTATATACGGATCAATGGATTCTGAAGCATGAAAGCTTTCATATTTTAGCGAAAATGAGCGGATTTGGTACATAAAATTAAGAGATTAAAACTTGAAATGACAATATCTTCCTTATAGGCAAACATTCCAGCGAGAAATTGATACACGATATAGATGTTTAGGTAACAGTAACGCAGGTCTAAATTTTAAAGTTCTCAATTTTATAGAACGCTCGAAAAGTTCAAGTTAAGATAAACCCTAAAATCGTTATTTTACCTATAAATTTTAAAATAAACGCATTGCTATGAGTATCATCTGTTTAATATAATCATATTTAATATTCATAAGCATTTAAACGCAAAACAATCCACCAGAACATAACGAATTTTGCGAATGTAATGTGCGATTTTTTTAATATTACCAACTAAAAAAATTTACTATATAAACATTAATTGGAAAATAAATTTTTACATCATTTTTCAGCCCAGTGTGCGGCGGTCCCCTCTTAGCAAGCTGCTACCGGATGTAAAACAACCGGATGTAAACAAACAACCCGTCTGGCCAGCGTGGTGAGTTATGGCCAAAAAACCTCCATAATATGGAGAGGCTTATGTCCAACAGTGGGTAGAAAAGGCTGATAAAGAAGGCCCTCAGACCTCAGAATCATGGAATGTGACCTTATGCATACGCCAAGGTTTATAAGTGAATATGAAGTACAAATTTTAATGTTAACTTGAAAATTTTAATATCTTATCCATGGAAATACTATAATAGGGATTGTCAATGACATAATTCATTCGTAAAATAAATCTGCGTTATAATACATGTAATAAAATGAAGGAAGAAAATCCATAACATATAGGCATCTCAAGTTTATCCTGTGATTATAAAACTTAGCCTCGTAAGTATCTATAATTCTAATTAAATAATTCGCGGTCACTTTACTTGGATCTAACAAGTAGATATTAATTGAACTTGTAATTACAATTAATATTCCAATTGAAAACTTAGGTATAACTGATATAATATTGTTGCAAATCAAACAAAGTTATTTAAAGTACTAATATAAACGGAAATCACTTCTTAATAAACCATTTGCATAATAAACGGAAGCTATAAATAAAATAACGCAAACCAGAATATAAAAATGCATTTCAAAATCAGCGGTCAGGGCCGTCTCCAGAATCAGGGTCAAATGAAATATTATCAAGAAAATTAATAAAGGACACGTTTCGATTTTGAGAAACTGATCAGGTTCGTATTCGTAACTTATATAAGTTGCTAAGCAACGATCCCTTCGTATTTGCCAGGCTCTAAAAATGAGGGCTAGTTTAGTATAATCAAATATTTCGTAGAATTTAAGCTACATTATCTCTTGATCATCTATCATAAGATAGATTCGTTCTCCTATAGAATCGTTACAAAATACATATAGGTATATCGGATAAATATTATAAGTTCAAATGTACCACAATGGATGACCGCAGCTTCGGTCTTATCTGCGTTTATCGTATTAGCCTCCTCAGATCCATACTGGTAAGCTCACAATACAAATAATTTGGGGTGGGCGACCCAACGGTTGACAATCAATGGAAACGTCGAGTAATATCAAATGGAGACCGCGAAGTTAAAGAAAAAATATGAGAGGACCTCAGATTAGGTCGACGGACGATGTGAAGGGTTTTGTGGGAGAAGACTGGACTGGGACAGACGGCAGTGAAAAGATTACTTGATTTATTGGGGAGGTGAAATTATTTAAAATTAAAAATGATTCATAGATGTATTTACATTCAACGAAGGGTTATCCAGTTTATGTAATAAATTGCAATTATGATTTGGTATATAATTTGAACTAACCTTGGAAAATGTGCTGACTATGAGTATAACAAGAATCTATTGTTTCAAATTAAAAAACAATAAATTATTTCGCTAATTATTTCATTTAAAAATGTAATTGTAATTGTTTCATTCACTTATATGATAAATTCCAGTATTATTGGGTTGGTTTATTTTTGGCCACTTAAGAAATAAAACGACACTGAATACAATAAAAATTTAATATCTCAATTTGTTAGCCAAATTATATATGGCAATAATATGAATTTATTGACTTATCTAATAATATTAGATTTTTGCCTAATTTTTTTGGTATTTTCATGTTTAGCGTATTAGTTTCTTGTTTATATGACTTCTTTGTGACAAATGACCTTCTCTCTAACTGGAGAGCTTTATAGAAGCTCGATTGAATGCCTTGAAAAACATGAAAAGTCACAAGTTCATTAGTGTATGTTAAAATTAGACCTAATTAATAAGTAGCATGAAGTATGTTTATTTGCATCAGCTTAAATAGTTTAAAAAATATAACAACAATTTTATGGCTTTTAATTTAAAAATTAATTAATTTTTTTGCTAACAGCTGCAATAAAAATAAACAAAATAACCATTCGGTAAACAAATATTAAAATAAGCATTATTATGTTTCAAATGATTCAAAAATTTAATTATAGATAGATTGTTGATAATAAATGCATTTGAGGAAACTGGAAGAGCATCTGGAGCCTACAAAGATTTTATTTAGATAGAAGATAAAGGGATTCCAAAATGTACAAATAAAAACTCGCAACCAGAAATTTATTCTGACAAAAATCTACATGTTTCGGTCTTATATGATTATTGTTAGTGGCCTATTTGGGGCGAATATAGGGGAATAATCAATCTAAAAAAAAAATTTACGTCCCAATCGATATAGAATCATTGAAAAATTATTTGTTCTTACCTGTGTTTAATTTTATATTTTGCTTATGCTTCTCTTGGGTTAATATTATAATATAAAAAAAGCATTTATTCATCGGTAAACGAAGAAAAGCAAGGTCAACAAAAAAGTAGTACATAACTTCGTGCTAGGTAGAGACAACTAATAGGGGACCGTAAAATTAAATTTAAAAATTATATTTGCAAAAACATCGTCCTTCCTAAAGTTGGGGTTAATCCAGTAGAAAAAGGTTTAAACAATGAAAATTGAAACACCATCTTTTGATGAATATTTATCAACTGTAGAAAAATACTTATGTTAGTACCTAATTAAAGATGAAATAAAATTTCTTTTTGTAATTCTAATTTAATTACGTCATGTGTATCGAATGCACATAGTCGCAAATAAAATAGTTAATACCAACAAAATCTAAACTAAACTGGATATTCTTTATATCCTGACGAATAATAATTATTTCTTGTTTACATATTTAGTAAACAAAACATTTGGAAGAATCGTTTGTTTCAACTTTTTTAATGATTTTACAACAAAGTAGGTATAATGTATGAGCAATAATTGCGATTTAATTACATTAATTTTAATTTATGTATCTTAATTTTGAAATGCATTTAAAATTAATCCATTTTAAGTGGATGTGTCTGGTTGTATTTATTTAATTCCATTCAATTATCTTCATTATTCATATACCTAGAGCAGGGATGGCGAACCTATGGCACGCGTGCCATTGATGGCACGCGACACAATATTTTGGGCACGCCACCGATCAAAAAATACACTATTAAATATTATAATTAATTATTTGATGGCACGTCTATGGCCTCATTAAACATTTCTTTAGAAAAAATGGCACGCTGATACATAAAGGTTCGCCACCCCTGACCTAGAGCTTCTAATACCTATACATTTTTAATATAAAAATAATCGACCCCAAATATTTCTTGATTCAAAAAGGATAAGATTTAGAAATACTACAAGGTAAAATCAAATAAAATTGATCAACTTTTCAAAAACTGATTTTAACCATGATAATTTTTCCACCACTCAAAAAATTTGTGTGATTTTGATTTGGAATCCTACAAGTTAAAAAAAAGTCTTAAAATTCCACCTAGAACACCATAATTGGAAACACAGAATTTTCACGCTTTTTACTAGAAATTCACACTAAAATCGCTTTATTTAATTATTAAATTAAAAGACTGAAATTCTGCACCCGATTTTTTTGTAAAAAAAATTGCATCTCTGGTCCAAAGCACATTTTTCAAAAATTTTACTTATTAAAGAATTAAAAGTAAAAGTTTGAAAAATCGGTCGGCCTTCGGTTTCAATTTTTCGATTTATTTTATAATGAATTTGAAAAACAACTTCAAAATTTCTTTGTTTAGCCCAAAACGTTAGGATTCTTATAATTTTGCGTTTTTAACAAAGAATTAAACGTGAAAGTTTGAAAAAATCGGTCTTCCAATTTTCGATTTCTTATCAAATAATTAAATATGGAAGTTTGAAAATAAGTGGTAATTGGCATCTGGTTTTCAGTTTTTTATTTACTATAAAATATAGACAATTTTAAAAATAAAAGAATTCTGAATAATTTTCCTGTTTGTCAAAAAATTAAATGCGAAAGTTTGAAAAAATTGGTAACGACTTTTGGTTTCGATAAACTTTGAAATCAATTTGAAAAATTATCTCAAAATTTTGTTGCTTAACACAAAATACATCAAGCAAAGCAATAATTCCCAATAATTTTGCTTTATATCATAGAATTAAATGCGAAAGTTTTGAAAAAATAATCTCGAAATTTCGTTATTTGACCTAAAATATCTATAAAAAAAAATTTTTTTTAATTTATATTCTTATGCCCCTTCGGAATTTTATGGTTGCAACTTATTTTACAAAATTTGTTATATAAGGCAAGGGCCGATTTCCCAACGGCGAAAATGCATGAGTGGTAGCGATAAGTAAATTTCCAGAAAATTTGCAATGCACGAGCAGGTGGACTCGACGAAAATATCGCGTGAACAAAAATTCACACAAATGATTTATTCTATTGTCGTAGATTATTATCATTCATAAAAAAGTTCTGTGATGAATAAAATGGCAATTTTAATAAATTTAATTGTCATCATCATCATAATAATTTCCGCTACATGCACATATGCAATTTCCGGAAAATTGCACACTATCACATAATTTCCGAATAATCGGACACCGATTGGTTGTCTGAATGTACATATGTTACGGAAAAAGTACGTAACTGGAAAATGTACACATTTACCGGTAAATGTGTACATTACATATTCCACGGGAGTTGGTAAAAGTGCGTTGAATAATATAAAAGAGGGCGCTATCCTTACAATTACCGGTAAATGTGCACATGTCACATGTACCTTGGTAAAAGTGAGTAGGCGAATGCCGAACTGTTGTGATGTAATTATACCATTCTTTAAAGTCTGATCTGATCATCTAATTTAAAGATTGTATTTATTTTCTATGCTTTCTGCATAGATCTATGAAATTAACCCCCAATTCCATAAAACTTTTAACAAGCTGTTAAAGTTAACGGATGAATTCTATTGGTCTATTAGTACTAACGGACGCTTTCTATTGGTTAGTTAAATTTTACTAAAAGTTTTATGAAACAAAGCATAAATCAGGCCCGTAGCCAGGATTTCATTTGGGGGGGGGGCACTTGTAAAAGGCCTTTTGTAAAACGTAAAATTTTCGGTGGTTAATTAAATTAACTCATTATTTATTTATTATTTTATCATTTCGGGGGGGGGGGCAAGTGCCCCCAAGTTCCCCCCTTTACATTATCTAAATTGTGGGGTTTTGTAAACATAACCTATAAATAAAGTGTCAACTACTATCAATATTTTAATATTTAAACGATAAATTGTTTTATTTATTATTATAAATTTCAATTAAATATAATAAAATTAATTTAACATTAAGTGGGCATTTTAAATTTGTTTAAATAAATAAATATTAATATTTCTAATCGTTCGAAATTTAAAAATGTCCGTTCATTAAGTTTCAATATACTTTTCCCAACATTGTTTGGTAAATGTGGACATATTCTTAATTCTATAGGGAAAGGTACATTGTATGTACATTTACCAAGAGCACCGGAAAAAGTGCACATTTTCCGGTAAATGTGCACTTTTACCGGTATATGTACTTTTCCCGTAACACATATATGAATGCCATTGGTGCACTTTTTGAAAAAGCGATTTTCGTATGAATTTCTGAAAATCCTGGGTTTCCATTATTTTTAATGGTGTTGTAGGTGGAATTTTGAGGATTTTTTTTTAATTTGTAGGGATTCCAAAGCACAATCACATCAAATTTTCTAAGAGTTGTGAAAAAATTCTAACATGATTAAATAAATCTTTTAAATGTTGAAATTTAATTTCCAAAAAAGTCCAAAAAATTGTTTTCATGTTTTTTGGGTTGTTTGTGATTTTACAAAAAAATTTTGAGATGGTTTGGGCATCTTTTAGTACAAAACGAAAGAAATTTGAAAAAACTGTTTTTTCCTTCTTAAGTCAACAGGAATTAAATTACAGGCTAAAAGTTTCACACGACTGTGTTTTTACAGAACAAATTTTGTAAAACAAATTGCCACCATAAAATTCCGAAGGGGCAGATTTGACATACTTATCAAGATATATTTTCAAACTTTGTACAAGTTTTAGTTCGTTTAACTGTTTCCTTTCAATTTCTTAATCCTCCTTCCTCTACTCACTCCATTGTATTTGTTTTTAGGTAACTGAGGAAAAACTTGTTTGTTTAACATAATTGAATATTGGGATGTGGTTTGCAGTGAAATTTAAAGAGGGACTTTGGTATTATAAAAAATATGATAGTGACTTGAGTATATTATGGTGGGGTACGGAAACAAAGTTTTAATCTCGATCGATTTTTCGTTTCAAAATTCACCAATATCTCCTCGTTTCTATGTATCATGCAAAACGTATTAATTTTTGAATTTTTACCAACCTTGGTAAATAATCTAAACTTTGCATTGACGAACTTCATTGAAAACTTTATTAACATATTGTACATTTAAATAACTGTTATCTATATTACGTGACAACATTTTATATTTTACATGCAGAAGTTAGATATAACTGAACTTAGTTTTTTGTGTAACTCAATACAAAACATTGCAGAAATCACTAAGTGATTCTCACCTAATTGTATGAACAGTGAGGTAAGTTGATTAACGCTTTTGGGACATAATATAATAATATTGACTATCGAAATGTTATCTGTGATATCTAACTTTTAAATAATATTTATTTGATTATTTACTTATGACTGTTTATTTAAATACTGCCAAGTCATTTAAGTTAAAGTGCGGGAATAGTACCTATATTATACACTGAGGGAGTAAGTGCCACTTTTCGTCATGAGGGTAAAGGTTTGTTTACACGAGGCGCAGCCGAGGGGAAAAATTACCCGAAGGACGAAAGTCACTTTAATCCCGAGCGCGAATATACTATTTTTTGTCTTTCCGACGAGACAAGGCCGAAATTAAAGTTTCCAATAAAGTTGTGAACCCCGAAATTAAAGTCACCGTTTCAAACCAGCAACAAAATTTAACAACTTCGGTGGATTTTAATCAGTTGCTTCACATTAACTCTTGCTCCAATTTTAATATACCTAACTGTAAATTTAACTGATGGAAATAAAAATTTGTAACTATTTTTACTTTTCCTCCCGCTCCTAAGAAAAGTGGCACTTTGCTCCCGCATTTTAATTTTTGATTGCATGATGGGTAAAATTTCCTGAGAAATGTGATGTACGGTCCAAGAAGTTAACTAATCCAAGATAAATTGTTTCTGTAAAAAATACACAATTAACGGAAATCAAGCAAAACTCCAAACTTAATTCATATACCTGTAAATATTCGGTGGTTCTGCAAGTTATTGAACAAAATTTCAACAAGCAAGTAAAAAGGTTTAATACAATCGGTTTGATTGTGAGTGATAACCGCATTTACGCGAATATATTTGCATTAACTTATAGATTACTTTATTATATAGTAGTAACGTACGAGGCGCTGGCATAAATTAATTGAATAAAATCGTAAAACATTAAAAAACTCGTTGTGCAAATTTAAATCTAGGATTCGAGGATTACCAAATTGAAAACCTATTGCAATTTATTTTAACAGAGATTTCAAAATTGTTGAAACTTAGCGATTGTTTAAATTTTTATACAATTCTGGAAATAAATGACAAAAAAAACATGTATGATTAATTTATTACTCAGTATAGCACGATTCTTACTAGTTGGCGGTAAGAAATTCGATTAATAACACCGAATGTTATTCGAAATGTGCAGCAGGAATTTATTAATCGATGTAAACATTGGTAAACAGAAAATGTACGTCATTTTTATCACTTTAACTCAAAATTTTTAATTTATTTTTATTAGATTAGATTTTACCTTTTGAGTTTCAACTTTTAATTTTTTTTATATTATTTTCAAAACATTAAATTTTCTCCAAAATCGTTGAAACAGTTCACTTTTAAGTTGGTGATATTTTAGAGAAGAAGGTAGGCATTCTGTCATTCAGTAAGAAATAAATTTAAAAAAAAAAACAGTGAAAAAGGTGCCTATTTTCTTCTCTTGGTGCAGAAGTGTCACGCCTTTAGCAACTAAAATCATTGGTGTAAGTTACTTATTATTATTATTAATTGTAATATAGGCCAGTCAAATTAGGCTGATTTTAGCATTAAAATGGAACTAAATCAGGAATAAATTAAAATTATTAATAAATTAAAAGTTATAAGAAAATTTGAACCTGGATAGTAGTTATACAAGACATCTAAAAATCTGAAAAAAAAAACTAACTCATCTGGACTTTAAAATTGTGCGACAACGGTAGAGTTCCGTTACTGAAAGAAAAAAAGGCGGAGCTAATGTGCAGGAACGAAAATTAGTCCATCAAATTTATGTTCGTGTCAATTGGTGGAATTGTTCTTATTTCTTACCATTCTTGCAGCATTGTGAATGCAAAGTCGTGGATGCAATTTTTTTGAGTGGTTTGCATATTCCCGGCTCAAATTATATGTAAATTTTGTATATTTTATTTGAAAATGTGCTTTCTATCGAATGGCCCAAGTTTCATCAACTCCTGAAATAGTTCCATTTAAAATTCTACTTCTGATTTGCCTAATAAATAATTTAAAAGAGATGTTTTTCCTTCACTAGTAGAAATAATATAATATTGTAACTATAGACAACCATTTGGGATAAACCCAGCGCGTCAGACAGCATTTTAGAACTCAGTAATCCGTTACTAATTAATTAAACTACGTAACCATTATGTTTCAATCAAAAATTCTTACGGAACATTCAACTGTCTTTTAATAAATTATTGAATAGAAAGTTAAACACTCAATTCAATAGTTCAAAAAACTTACAAAAACGTCAATATCACCGGTTAATGCTTTTAAAATGTGCAAGTTGAAACTTATATTAAAAATAAGGTGGAACACGGATGATCGCAGTTCCTAGGTTTTCTACTTACCATTAATGTGCAGGATTACTAAATCAGCAGATTTCAGACAAAGAATCGTTCTGATTGGGTAGGAATTTAATTATGCTTACAGATCGACTGACCAATAGACAACCCAGATTATTTTATATTGCGTTTAGAGGCTTAAAAAGTAAAGGTATTCGAGTACAGTGGAGTCGCGGTAATGTGAACATTATAATAGCATGAACAAAAGATGAAAAATTGCATCAAATATACCTAGCAATGCAATATAATATCCATAGGTTAAAAAGCTGTTCATCTTCCTTCGGGTCATAAACCAAAATTTTTATTAACCTAAAATAAGTTTACGACCTACAAAATAGATGCACCCATCTGATTTATTACAATTCTCCAAGTGAAGTCGCAAGCCGAACAACTATGGCCTTCACGTATGGTCGCACTTTCCGTTATTTAAGGTCGAAGGTGAAGCAACCACATCAATATTTGGTAGATCCATTCTATTTTAGGTAGCTGTTATTAAGATTTAATTGACGAAGTTCACTGGGTGTATTTAAAAATTTTATAACATTTAATCTTCTGATCCTAGGGTTATTTTAGACTCCCCGGTCCTAATACCACGACATGTTCATATTTCTATTTGAAACCGATGCGATTTAATAAAATCAATAACAGAACATACATTAACGACTAACCTCAAATTTCATAAAACTTTTAACAAGCTGTTAAAAGTTAATGGATGAATTCTATTGGTCTATTAGTACTACCAATGTACGTTTTATATTGGTCAGTTAAATTTAACTAAAAATTAATTTACTTAAATTTATGAAATCGGGCATAATATGTTGTTCTTTGTGATCGGGGAGTTTGGGTGTATGGAATACCCTCCAAATATAAACGGAGTTACGTGGTTTGGGTTTGCAAAGTTCTACACCATTTGCAGCTGTAATTCAGAAAGCGTCAAGTGTAATTCAGATTAGCCAGTATTTCTGACTTTACAGGCGCCCATCGGGTTAACTCCACGAGACTGAATACCGAGTAGGATTGCAGAGCTAGCCATAGGGGATAAGACCGAACGCCGAGAAGCTTCGCAAAACTAACCAGAATGGCGGTTGCGAGGCCAGAAATATTAACTAATCTGAATTACACTTGACGCTTTCTGAATTCCAGCTGCAAATGGTGTAATATAATCTGAATTAGTATGCCCACCGCGCTTGAAGTGGGAAATATGTTTGAATTCTCGTTTTCATTGGTGAATTTAATGACTTTTTAAAATTTTTGGGTTATGTTGGTCCTAATAATTGGGCATCGGTCAAGTCGGATTTAATTATTCCAAGGTCCTGTATGCGACATTCGGTTTTTGTAGTCGAACTTAATTCCGTTGGGTTGTTTTATAATAAATATATTAAATTATTATCATCATGATCATTTTTGAACGTGGCGTGGGGACGTTTTAACGCGAATAATTAAAATTGTTAGTATTAGGCAACTATTTCTTTTAATGAAGCCAGTTAAAAGACAGTTCCACCAGTCGAGCTTAGGTTAGTGTTAGCAAACGATATCTTTTAAATTAATCCCGCTTTAAAAGTAGATCCACCGGCTAGCTACCCGAACGTGAGCGGGCTTTTCACCTAGTGTTTATTATGAAGACCGTTTGAAATGTGTACTAATTTAAAAAAAAATTGATAATAGCCCACTGATTGGTTAAACAAACCAATGCTAGTCAATGTTGGCTGTAAAACCAATCAATGGGCTGTTAACAATTTTTTTTTAAATTAATACTTTAAAAATCTTTCTTCGAGGTGCCACCTTGGACACTAACGACGAAATTCAATTGTCGCACCATTCCAAATAAACTGGCACTTACCTAACCTAACCAATTAAGGAAGCTAAGGAAATCAGGAAAGCGATTTTCAAATGAATATTTTGTGTAGCCATGTATACTAATGACTATTGGTACCTACTTCTAAAGCTATAAAATTGTCACTATAAGAGAATCGGGAATCCTTAATTTTAAACGTAAAAATAACAGTGTTTGTGAGCAAATTATTTACTAAAACAATTTTTAAAATGTCTAAACTAATAACAGTACGAACATCCGATGAAATATCAATGGAAATTGATTTTGAAGTAATAAAGTGTTCAATTATAATAAGAAACATGATCGCAAGTTTGGGGTTTTCCGATGCAGCAATTCCGATAGATGCTGTGGATTCCAGTACAATGCAGTTAATTTTTAAGTGGGCAGATCACCATAAAGAAGATCCGCCTGTACCCGACGATTACGATGATATTGAAAGAGATATTAACGATATACCGGATTGGGATAAAGAGTTCTTAAAAAATATTACTCAAATTCAATTACTTGACTTAATTAGAGGTACCACTTTCTTAAATATACCTAAACTGTCGGAGTATTGCTACAAAACAGTTGCAAGTTTATTTACTGGTAAAACATCAAAAGAAATGTGCGAGACTTTTGGTTTGAGTCTAGAGGAGATCAAGGAAAAAGAAATAGAACATGATTTGGAATTGCCCTCTTCGTCAGGTACACAAACTGCATCAAATAAAGGGAAAACTGAAGTTCCGAGGTTTCCGAGTATTTCAGAACAATTAGAATTGTTGTCTAGGTCAGATGAAGAACCTGCATCGAAAAAACAGAAAACTGAAAACTGAAGCTCCCGATGTTTCCAAAGAAGGTGTAACGATTTATTCGATGTATTGTTTATTGTTTATAGTGCGTAAATAAATATTCTCCTTTACAGTTTGATCTTAATTAATTACATCTTTAATTACTTTTGTAAATTCTTTTCCTCAGTCCATAACCCTTCTGCAGGGTGTGGTGAGCCTTTTAACAAAGACTTTTCATGGCAGATTACACCCCGGTGGTTTGCCATTGCCTGCCAAGGGGAGACGGCCACAATATGATTCTTACTTCGCCTGGAGTCGAACCGAGCTCTCTGTGCTAGCAGTCTATGCGTTTAATCGCTATGCTAACGACCGTCTCCTATTAATTATAAATAATTACATTTATATATTTTTTATTTTTTGAAATTCCAGGACACTGACCCACCTGTATTAATCTGTCCGACAATCTAATTGGTCCAACTTTTTACAGGCTTAAAATCACATCCAATACACTACACCATCGTTTCTCAATCTGTCGGTCGCGACCCCCTAGGTGGTCGTCATCGTCAGTATGTATAAGGAGGGTCGCCAAACTCTAGGGGGGGGCGCAAGGACTCCAGGGGGGCGTGAAATATACCATTTATTGGTTTTTAAAGGATAAGATAAGATAAGAGCGGTCGGAGAATAACGGTTAAGTACGTTGACTGTTGACACGAAATGCCTGGTTCGATTCCGGATAAGGTAAAAACTTTATTATGGCCGTCTCTTATACAGAAAGGAGGGGGACCCCTACTGTATACGTACTTTGTCCCAAGAAAGCAGTATTCGCAAAAATGATAAGCAATTGCTCATCATGAATGCTGTCACGACGTCCGAATTCGGGCAAAACGACCAAGAAGAAGAAGAAAGGATTAGAACTAAGAGAAAGAGTCATTCCAGTTCCCCAGGGGGACGTGAGCTTTCTTTCTCTTCTTTATAGCTTTTAGGAACTTTAGGTGGTCACGACAAAAAAAAGGTTGAGAAACGATGCACTACACAATATATACTCAAACCAATAAATAAGTATATTAAATTTGAATGTGAGGGGAAAATTATCAGTATTAGGAAACTATGCTTTTTAATTATTAAAAGAGAGATCCACCAGTCGAGCTTAGGTTAGTGTTAGGAAACGTTATTTTTTAAATTAATACCGCTAAAAAGGTAGATCCACCTGCCAAGCTACCAGTCTATAAATGGAATTTACATATTTTTTTTATATTGGTACAGATATTTAATACAAATCAAGCACTACATTTATTTGTTTCGCTCCATTAAAATATTTATATTTTTATTTAACTGATATAAAATATGAACATTTCATAGGTAATTTATTTCAAAACTGTTTTTTTCTAACATTAAAAATTTATTGTAAATTTAGATTTGTAACTACTAATAGAAATTTTTGTTCGAATGCATAATCAAACAAATTAAAGCGAAACTTTATTTTGTAACGCATTTATCCAAGGTTAGTATTAATTTTACTACTTTTAGTTTTTAGTTTGACAAAATTTACGTAACAATAACAAACAAAAAGGGTATAATTTTGCAAATCAATTTATTTTTTATCTAAAACATCATCATCATCGTCATTTCCTTCATGGTTTAGGTCTTTGATCTGTTCCGGCCCATCTTTTCCTCGTTCGTCCCACATCTCTGCGTCCTTGATGTTGGTATCTAAAACAATGGTTCCAAAAGAATTGGAAAGTGCGTTCCCCCTTCCTGTGTAACTCCTAGGTTTACGTATATGTACCATAAACAAAAATTTCGGTAGCCAACTTATTCAAATATTAATCCAATTAGTATTTCATTTCCCTCTGCTAGCTTCCATTTAGTCATTTTTCTCACTACAGATCTGATAAAATAGCAAATATGGAATTAATCGTTTTTCTGGCTTTAGCACTTCTTCTTCAGATGTTAATTTAACAGTTTCGTCGTTGTAATAAACCCAACTACCAACGTTTTCATTGTATGCACTTGCAACATAGTGACCTCTTGCAATCGATGTGCCTATATGGTATATCACTGCGAATAATTTATATCTTTTTGAATGTACATCATCGTGAGATGCCAATATTTCAGAGTCGATTTCCAAAAGACTGGGAAACTCCAACTGCTTATTAATTTTCATGGGGCCATTTGAATCATATTCGAAACATTTAACGTGGCATACCAAAACCCTTGGCAGTTTTTGTATCAGTGTTTGCTGATAGGCATCTACTTTCTCATTTGTTTTTGAAGAAGTTAGTCCTTCTACTTTCGACTTGGCGGCTAAAGTCTTAAGGGATTCAAAAATGTTTGAAGAGTCCTTTAAATCTAAGGGAAGGGTGAAAAACGGTTGCAAGTTACTTGATGTCTCATCATCAACACGATGTACACTAAAGCGTAGGGCACCTCCAAATATATCTGAAATTGGGGTTCTTTTAATTTCGTTTAGTGCAGAACTCTCAGTTGTGATGGTATTACCGGCATTCTTCATCAAATCTGTCATTTCATCGTTTAATTTATTGAGTAAACAACCAAGGAATTCTTCAGCATCTTCTTGGGAGTCTTGAAATGAACTAGCATTGTTCTGAAATATATCGTACATCCAATGGGGTTCAAAAGGTTGGGGAAATCCATTTTGTTTGTTCTCAATCATTGTTTGTTGATTAAATACATTTACCAACCTAGCCATTTTAACTATAGTCCATGGAATATTCGTTGTATCGTTAGCTGTTTTAACAAACTTGATAACATCATTGAAGAGATTGTAAACTAATGGACATGATACTACAGCTTGCATGGTAGAGTTAAGATAGCAGTAATTTGATGAATTAATTAACCCACATGGTGTTATATTCGTTACACTTTCGTGGATAGTGTAATTCATCAAGTATTTCATAACCTTCAATGCCACATTATCGGTATTTTGTTCTTCCGTTCTGGATGATGGACACTTTTTTTTATAATAGTATTTTTTTGATTTCCTTCTCAAAAATTGACAGTATTCTCTCTCGTATGGTTTAAAAGATCTTTGTTTTCGTAGTTGCTTTCTCATAGCTTTTCTGTAGTTTTCCATAGAACTTTACTTGTACTTGATAAATAAATAATTATATTACTGATTTACTTATATAAAAAAACACAGCTAAAAAATTTACCAATAGAATAATAAATTTCAACTGGGTTCCTTAAACACGTGGAATTCAAAATGGTAATTTTTCTAATAGTGTTTAAAAAAGTCTTACTTTGTGATATCCAAAAGAGTGTGGAAAAGTATTACTTTCCCGCACTAGTGCGGGAAAGTAATACTGTGTGGGAAAGAGAAAAGAGAAGGGAAACTAGTGCGGAAAAGAGAAAGTTCGACAATGTCGATCGCAACATGGAATAACAGCTTCATAAAGTTGAGCTTTGCACCAAATTTAAAAAAAACTGCGATCACTAACCTATTTTGTTTTGTAACTGATCACACTGATCATGATCATTAATATAGTGTACTAAAGTACGGTTGGTAGTCAATAATACCACGGCTACCAACCGTCAAATTTAAAAAATATTATATATTTTTTCATAAAGTACTATATAAAATTATTTTAAATAAAAAGTATGTTATTGGTTCTTTTTCAAACACTATTAGAAAAAATATTGTTCGATACGCGTGGAAATAGATATTTTCGATACTAGTGCGGAAAAGTAACATTTTTCCATTCGAGGCGAAGTTGTACGAACGAGGCCGAAGGCCGAGTTCGTAAACCGCAGCCGAGAATGGAAAAAGATACTTTTCCACGCGTATCGAACAATATTTTTTCTAATAGTTTTTGAAAAAGAACCAACAACATACTTTTTATACCTAATTTAAAATAATTTTATATACTTTATGAAAATATATATAATATTTAAATTTGACGGTTGGTAGCCGTGATATTATTGACTACCAACAGTACTTTGGTATACTATATTAATGATCATGATCAGTGTGATCAGTTACAAAAGAAAATAGGTTAGTGATCGCAGTTTTTTTTTAAATTTGGTGCAATGCTCAACTTTATGGAGCTGTAATTCCATGTTGTGATCGACATTGTCGAACTTTTTCTTTTCCGCACTAGTTTCCCTTCTCTTTTCTCTTTCCCACACAGCATTACTTTTCCGCACTAGTGCGGAAAAGTAATACTTTTCCACACTCTTTTGGATATCACAAAGTAAGACTTTTTCAAACACTATTAGAAAATAGTACATTGTCTTATTCGGATTAAAAGTGAAACTTTGTTTGACAAGCAATTTTTGCATTTGCGAGGCGGAGCGCTAGCGGAGCCGAGCGAATGCAATAATTGCACGTCAAACAAAGACACTTTTAATCCAAATGAGACATACTACTTTTTCTCCAACCAAAAATTAAATAACATACATCATTAATAATGCGAAATTCAAAATTTAAATTACTTCAAACATTTTGTTTGAATATTCGTGTAATGAAAATCCAGTAACTGCAATTTTTGTTTTTTTATATTAAGTTGTCAAAGTCATCTGTCATAGTAAATTTTTATAGAAAATATATTGCTCTTCGTCCAAAAAATTATTAAGCAAGACGCTAATTTTAAGATACCAAGGTGGAAAATGTTTTCGCGCAGTGGTAGGTATGCATAAAATTAGTAGTGTTCCACAATAAGTGGCAAAATATTTACATTTGCATAATATAAGGGATAATACTGGATACAGTTTACGTCGAACTTCGACTACACTACTTGTCGATCCTGGTGGTGACATTACCTGCCTTAACGCCATGGAGGTTGGAAATCTATTACTGTATGCGAGGGCTATATAGAAGATTCTTTAGAAAATAAAAGACAGCCAAAAAAATATGTCAAGTTGACGAAGTTAGTACTAGTTTAACCCCCATTATTGATATTACCTATATAGCATCAATAATCAACAAATTGATGAAGATGAACCTATTGCTCAGGAATTACACTTTGAAGATCCGAGTACAGTAGCGTAACATTCACCGATATTGTTAATAATTCCAATACTGGTAACAAAGCGGGTTTGCTTACTTTTTATCAATCTTGTGTAAATTATACATTTAATATTAACATGAAGGATTAAGGTATTAAGTATTTTTTGATTATTATTGTTATTCATGTAAAATTTTGTATATCCAATAAATTATTGACATTAAAAAATATATCTAATTCACTTTTAGGTCTAGCACTAAAAGTACTTTTAGTACACGTAAAAACAAAGTGTTGCTTAGCAATGTTGGCATCTTTATATTAATAACAAAAACGTCAACTTTTAGTTGAGGTAATGCTATTAAAAATGTACTGCTTTTAATACGGTTGGAGAAAAAGTATCTTTTTCTAACTTGTATCGAAAATATCTATTTTGAAAACTGCTACAGGCAGTGCAAACAAAACAAGTGGTACACAGTACCAACATAACTTGGTTATTTATTTGATTAAAAATTAAATTTGAAAAATTCAAATTTAATCATAAAATTCAGCCTTTCGACCCCTAATATAGAAAATCTTCTTCTTTAACTTCCTTTAGATCAATCGTTCTACAAGCAACTATATCAAGTTTCCTTGGCACTATTACCACTGTGAGCATATAATTGTTTTACATCTGGTAGGTAGCTTGCTAGGCTGGCCTCCGGATATGGCTTTATCCTGTTTTTTTTATAAATGTTGGCAATTCACTAACTCAAGAGGACCACCGGAACGTGCCTTCCAAAGCGCGGAGACTAGTCATGAGAAAGTTTAACTCTTCCCCTGATTTGAACCCGGTACCTCACATTCGCAACCGATCGTGTTAACTGCAAAGCAATGACCGTCTCGTCCTATAGAATTTTTTATTCCTTAATGACAAGGTAGAACCAGAAATTATTTAAAAATATGAAAAAGAATACAAATACAGGGGGATGCAAAAAAAACGTGGAGTTTTACGAAAAATTGGAAAATATAGCAAAATTTATTATAGGTGAATAAATCATAGTAATACTATGTAACGTTATTTCAAGCCTATTGGCTATCGTCAGTCGTATTTAATCAGATAAAAAAATAAGAAATGAAAAAGTTAATCAGAAAAACACCACATTTTTAAATGAAATGCGATCGAACTACATACTAGGTGGTAGGTGACACCCAAATGTTTATGATCACAAAATTCGACAGAAAACTTTAGATTTGGGAATATAGTATATATTTTTATCTACATTTTAACATGCATCTAATTCAACTATTGAGTTATTATCACTTTTTAATGTTTATTTTAATTATTTTTAGTTAGTTGAATATTTTTGTTTGCTCTAGGTACCTTATTTGGTTTTTTTTTACTGGCCCAATAGGAGACAGCAAAATTCGAACCCACAACTACTTATTTGTAATCGCTTTGCGTTTTACTCCATACCACGGTGCTGGGTTGGATATATATTTGTTTTTAAATGAGTACATTTTTCTTCTTTCTTTAAAATAAATATTAATATAGATATAAATTTTAATTTACCGGATGTTTATGCGAAAACTATAAAGCTTGACTAATGACAGTGTCTTATATACTTTGTTCGATCCCAGACAAAGTATTTATGTAACGGTAGAAACACAGTGGAAGCTGGTCGTCGAA
Organism: Rhagonycha lutea; assembly: GCA_958510855.1. Lineage (NCBI taxonomy): Eukaryota > Metazoa > Arthropoda > Insecta > Coleoptera > Cantharidae > Rhagonycha > Rhagonycha lutea. The sequence continues at coordinate 88,055,514 of OY294036.1, forward strand.
ACCTGCTTACCCGCTTGAATGTTTTTATTGAAATACGAGCTTGGTTTGTCCTCGATTACATTAATTCATGTATTACTTATTATATTATTAATTATATTATATTAATTAACGTAATTGAGGACAAACGAAGCTCGTATTTCAATAAAAACATTCAAGCTGGTAAGCAGGTTTCGGCGACCAGCTTCCACTGTGTTTCTACCGTAAGACTTCATTCTGATCACCACACCCCAGTAAAAGAAAAGATGAACCATCAAGGTGCAATTTACTTTATAAAATCTTTTACACTTCATTTGATTCGGAGCCCACATTAAAGAGTACCTATATATTTAATATGCTTTCTATGTGTGTGATAAAACTTCAAAAGCACAACACAGATGAGAAAAAACAAGAAAGAAAAAATTATAAATAAAAATTATAGTTGTCGCTAATTTATATAATATTTATGTGTGATTTCTTGTTGTGCAAAAGACCTATTTTGATATGCTAATAATATATCTTCCTCCAATAGAGCTGCTACACACCTGCTCGATCATCATTTGACATGATTTGATTGCTTGTTCTTGCTTGCTAATTTTGAATACAACAAAATTACCTATTAAAATAGAAGCAGATCCAATTATCCAAAACATTGGATTCTCTGCTTTGCTTTTGCTTTGCTATAAAATCTGGCCTGTGGGATACTCTTTACTATTATTCTTGTTTTAATGCATTTCAAGAATACTCTTTTGATTCTAAGTGGTTGAATTGATAATGAACGTGGATGGGGTGGGTTCGTCATGCTAATTTTTAATTCACTATTCGTTCCCACTTTCGTGCAATGTGACTAAACGGTTGGTGTACTCCGCTTCTAGTCCAAAAACTGTTATCAATAATTGTTCGGTTCTACAACCACTTTCTTCCATTTAACTTCAACTTATTTCTTTTTCTTAATTTGTCAATCGCAAAATGGGGATTTCTTTATCATGAAGGAATTAACAAGCTTCGTAGTATGGTCGTAGTCCCTCCGAGTGAGGCCAAAGGCCGAACCACCACTTCAATTACTTGAATCGCTAAGTGCAGAAAGGAAAGTACTGCAAAATTTACATTTTGAGATAATCGATTTAAACTGTATAAATTTTTATCCATAACTTTCAGCTGCACAATTTTTTCACACATTTTAGAAATGGCTCTTAGCTATAGAAAAAGTGAAAAAATAACTTAATTGTATCAATATTGCGCCCCAAAAAAAGTATTTAGTTCATTGAAGTACTTTCCTTTCTGCACTTAATGGTGCTATTTATTTTAAACAATGTAAAAAACTTAAGCAAAAGAAAAATCAAACATATAAAAGACCAGGAAGCTCCTCCTCCACCGTGTCATTTTTTTAGGACAAACTACGTACTCCGATTGGTCTTTGTCAAACTAAAAGCAGAAGAAAACCCAAAAGCAAAACAAGCACAAAGCAAAGCCAAAACAACAAAAAATAACATAATATCCAAAATATTAAACGGCCAACACGCTGTATCTGCTCCAGCGTGTCATATTTTTAAGTCAGCAAACGCACTTTGATTGGTTGTACCAACCGTGGTTTTACCTATTATAAACTTTAGATCCGTTAATCCGATATTCATCCATTCAGAAAATTAATTATTCGACTTTTACATTTTTAATAAATGTATTAAATTATCATCATTATCATTTTATACCTTGAGAACGTTTGAACACTAACATTTAAAATTGTCACTATTACACTGAAAAAAATAGGTACGCCATATTGATGAACACCATTCATCAAGTGAAATTCATCGTAATGATGACGAAATTATCAATATTATGATTAGAGTCCGGATTTGTAGCTATTATGCTTTTTCTGAAAATTCGAAGCAGCTGAAAATCTTTAGAAAAATTTTGTGTTTTAACTAAAAAGAAGTCATTTGGTATAAAGTTTTATATGCTTTTTTTGCTTTTTTTGGGCTTTTTGTGCTTTTCGTGCTTTTTTTTTGACTTTTTGTGCTTTCCGTGCTTTTTTATACTTCATTAATGCTTATTTTACAAAATATTTCAAAGTTTGATCTTTTAAATGCATCTTTCTCTTTTAAAATGCAGAAAATTTTGAAAATTTTAAAAAAGTTGCTTATGAATTAGAAAATTCGGATAGCAAATCTATAAAAGATTGCCAAAATGTATTAAAGAATCCAGAACTTAAAGCAAATTTAGCGTTTATTAAATGCCACTGTAACTTTGTTACTGATGTTATAAAATCTTTCGAAAATCAGCAAATGCGACAACATAAAAAAGAAATTGAAAGATGTGTTAGAGAAAAATGAAGGATTAAAAATCTTAAATAATATAGCTAAAACAATAGCTGGAGAAACTATTGAAGATTTTGAAATGGAACCCCACTTGTAGCAAAATTCAAATTTGCACCTATTACTAGTGTAGATGTCGAAAGAAGTTTTTCTGCCTACAAAAATCTATTAAGTGATTTTTGAAGTGAAGGATGAATTTTACTAAAGAAAATATGGAAAAATTCTTAATTGTTTCAAAAATTAAATTAATAGGTACCTTTGTTTATGCTTTTTTTAAATAAAATTTGTGCTCTTTTTGACAAAGTTGATGCTTTTTTTAGTATTATTTGGTGCTTTTTTAAGCACTTTTTTTCTCATTTTTTATGCTTTTTTATCCGGACTCTAATTATGATGTAACAAAAAACTTAGATAAAATAATGAATTTGATTTCATCAATTTATTTTCATCATGGAGATGAAATAATCATCAATGTGCTGTACCAAGTCATCGATGAGGTTTAAAGAATGATGAATTATTCATCAATACAATGAATTTTATTTCATCGGTTTATTTTCATCATCGTGATGAAATATTTTTGATTTTTTTTTCAGTGTAGGAAACTATTCTTTTTAAAGAAGCCCGAAGAGAGATCCACCGGTTAAGCTTAGGTTAGTGTTAATGTTAGGAAAATTAAAAAATAAATGGAATACAAAATTAAATATCAAAACTATGTCAAAACATACTATTCCAATTTTGGTACAATTATTTTTTGTTAACATAATACCTATACCTAATCACTAGGGTCCGGATTTGTAGGCATTTGCATGTTTTTTTTGCGTACAGGCACGTGAAAAATTTTAAAAGGGGAGCATGTTTTACGCCTTTCTGAATCGTTTTATATAGTTTTTATTTTGCCTATAATGCATATTTTGAGTTTAAGTGCATATTTGGCGATTTGTTGCCTATAAATGCTTATTTGCTTATATTGGTATATATTTTGCATATTTAGCAATTCCAGTAATAAAATTTTAAATAATTTTAATTATTCTCTTTCTGATATTGCCGCCTTTTGTATTATTTAAAACAATAATTTTAATTAATTTCTAGTTTGTCAACTGTAGGTGATTCTGTGCAATAACTGCATATTCTATTAATATTACTGCTCTAATCATGTTACCAAGAAGGTGCATGTCCCTAGCCCCCCCCCCCCATTTCAAATTTTGACTCCAAAATCGTCTCAATCGTTTGTGTCTGTTTGTGCAACCATTATTTTCGTTTGTATCCAAATAGTTTTAGAGATATTTCAAAATTAAGCTTGGGGGTGGACTGGAGACATGGCGGCCCCCCATTTTGAATTTTGACTCCAAAATAGTCTCAATCGTTTGTTATTCCTTTGTGCCTGTTTGTACAAACATTATTTTCGTTTGTACCCAAATAGTTTTCGAGATAATTCTATTTTAAGTTGGGGGGGGGGGGCTGGATACATGCTTTTTTGATATTCGAATTTCGGATTCAAAATAGTCTCAATCGATTATACTTCGTTTGTGTCTGTTTTTAGCGCATATTTGAGTGCTTATTTTGAAGTTTTTAGAGCATATTTGCCTGCATATTTTCAAGTTTTTTAGTGCCTACAAATCCGGACCCTACTAATCACTAGGGCCCGGATTTATAGTCACTAAAAAACACCCTATATACAGGATGTCCCCGCACTCACTTTACATAACTTAAGTGGTGATAGAGGACACTTTTCTAAGAACAATATTTGACAAAAATTTTTTTCTAAATTCAAACCCTCGAGAGTTAGGCCTCTTTAAAGCATTTTTTTTAATTTTCACTTTCACGTGGCCATACCCTCGAAAATATTGATTTTTCGGTAAAAATGGTTTAGTGCTTTTTTAAAGACCGTGAATAATCTACAAACTAGAATCACATCTTTTATTGTCTAAAATCAACGGATTTCGAGTTATGAATTAAAGTAAGTTAAAAAATGTCGAAAAATTTGAGCTTTCTGTTTTTTGGGTTTTTTTTCAAATCCTTGTATCTTTTAAACGAAACATTTTACAAAAAATCTGACGCCCCATTCCGGATAGGAAATTTAACGGACTACAACTTTGGTCTAGTAAAAATTTTTGAAAAACCAATCCATTACACAGAAAATCAGAAAATAATAAACAAAGCAGCTACAAAACAAATAATTAAATTCACTAAATTTTTTATTTTTTTTGAAAAATTATTTTATTAATTAATTTTAAACTATTACATTATTTAAGTAAATGTTTAAAATGACCACCCTCATTTCAATACACAGTCGTGATTGTTTTAAAAGATGTTTGTTGAGAAAAAATCGAAAAAAGTTGATTTTTCGACACTAAACATCTTTTAAAACGATCACGACTGTGTATTGAAAATGAGGGTGGTTATTTTCAACATTTACCTACATAATGTTGTAATAGTTTAATATTAAATAATAAAATAATTTTTCAAAAAAATAAAAAATTTAGTGAATTTAATTTTTTATTTTGTAGCTGCCTTGTTTATTATTTTCTGATTTTCTGTGAAATGGATTGGTTTCTCAAAAATTTTTACAAGACAAAAGTTGTAGTCCGTTAAATTTCCTATGGAGGAATGGGGCGTCAGATTTTTTCTAAAATGTTTCGTTTAAAAGTTACAGGGTTTTGAAAAAATCAAAAAAAAAATAAAAGCTCAAATTTTTCGACATTTTTTAACTTACTTTAATTCATAACTCGAAAGCCATTGATTTTAGACAATAAAATATGTGCATCTAGTTTGTAGATTATTTCACGCTCTTTAAAAAATTACTAAAACATTTTTACTGAAAAATCAATATTTTCGGCGTTATGGCCACGTGAAGGTGGAAATTAAAAAAAAATGCTTTAAAGAGACCTAACTCTCGAGGGTTTGAATTTAGAAAAAAATTTTTGTTAAATATTGTTCTTAGAAAAGTGTCCTCTATCACCACCTAAGTTATGTAAAGTGAGTGCGGGGACACCCTGTATAAGCCCTAATATATCCCAACAATAGAAACGTTTATTAACGCTAATAAAGATTTTATATTGGTTAAAAACTTTTTTATTGGCCAGTTATGAGAGGGCTGAAGGGGGTTTTCTCCTAAGTCGGACCTGATAGTGCCTATAAATCCGGGCCCTAAATCACTAATCTGTAATCAGTAATCACTAATAATTATACTTTGCTTCTACAGGGTGGGCCAAAAATAATTTACTTTTTTAAACGCGTCAGTGCGATCGAATTGCATGTCGGAGAGGGGCGCGGGTGGTCGGGATTAGTAGTTTGGTTCATGGAAATGCAATCACGATTTAGCGCTTTACGGGTGAGCAGCGTACGTTTTGTGTAAAACATGTTTACAATTGCAATGACGAAATTGTTTATAGCTCACCCTGTATATACAAAAATAATTTAAACAACTAAATAATATTATGCACTATAGTCGTGATCGAGTTTTTACTGCTACCAAGATGAGTCTTGTTGAATCTTAAATTACATCAATATGCGTACAAAAACATTTTCATTTTAATCAGTGGTGGTGTGTAGCTTCAAATTTCGGACCCTTTCGTAACTTTTTTTGGGGCTCACGTAATATTCTTTATTATTATTAATAAAAACATTTACTTTGCAATCAAATTATCTATTGAATTTTAAATTCCATAAATTATAAGGATAATTAAATACACCAAGGTCTCGATTTGCGTTGGGGTTGCGTGCCAGGAAAGTAAAATACACTCTGTCGAACTACGCAAATTGAATAACATATTATTTCCATAAGATTTTAAAGCAATATGAAATGTGTAATACAATTACATAATATCGCATATTTAGCAAAACGTATTGGTTTTTCTAATTTTGTCAAAAAACTTTACTTTAAAACATAAAATATAATGAAAACTAAATAAAATAGGCAGAAGATCATAGGCTCTTAGCGATAGTAATATTATTTGCTGGTTATACGATGAAAATCGAAAATTGAAAAGAATTCGAAAAGAACCAAATTTAATACCTGATTTCAATTGCTATGATGAGAAATCTCACTCACTCATTCGTAGTTTTATCTAAAATATAGTTAAATTGGTTAGTTTTTAATTCGCGATAATAAATTATAATATGGAATTTTTAAATAATTTAAATAAATACTATTATGTATTATTCTGACGAAGAGATATGATCACTTGAAAGCTTAAAAATATATTATAATTTTAATTTAGTTTATAACTCGTAAAATTATTTAAAAACTAGGTGGAAAGCCCGTCCACGGACGGGCAGCTAGTCGGTGGATTTTTTCTTTAGCGGAATTAATTTAAAAAAAAAATATCGTTTCCTAACATTAACACTAACCTAAGCTTAACCGGTGGATCTCTCTTCGGGCTTCTTTAAAAAGAATAGTTTCCTACACTGAAAAAAAAATCAAAAATATTTCATCACGATGATGAAAATAAACCGATGAAATAAAATTCATTGTATTGATGAATAATTCATCATTCTTTAAACCTCATCGATGACTTGGTACAGCACATTGATGATTATTTCATCTCCATGATGAAAATAAATTGATGAAATCAAATTCATTATTTTATCTAAGTTTTTTGTTACATCATAATATTGATAATTTCGTCATCATTACGATGAATTTCACTTGATGAATGGTGTTCATCAATATGGCGTACCTATTTTTTTCAGTGTAATAGTGACAATTTTAAATGTTAGTGTTCAAACGTTCTCAAGGTATAAAATGATAATGATGATAATTTAATACATTTATTAAAAATGTAAAAGTCGAATAATTAATTTTCTGAATGGATGAATATCGGATTAACGGATCTAAAGTTTATAATAGGTAAAACCACGGTTGGTACAACCAATCAAAGTGCGTTTGCTGACTTAAAAATATGACACGCTGGAGCAGATACAGCGTGTTGGCCGTTTAATATTTTGGATATTATGTTATTTTTTGTTGTTTTGGCTTTGCTTTGTGCTTGTTTTGCTTTTGGGTTTTCTTCTGCTTTTAGTTTGACAAAGACCAATCGGAGTACGTAGTTTGTCCTAAAAAATGACACGGTGGAGGAGGAGCTTCCTGGTCTTTTATATGTTTGATACCATTCAATAAAGTATTGTTATAAATTGTTTTTATTTAATATATTCTTAAGAAAATTGCGGGGCCTTAACAACGGTGCTGAATTTAACATTTAAATAACTATGTACAAATTCAATCATAATGTTGGATTCTATTATGAAATTAACTGAATAAATATGTGATTTTCAACTTAACTCTTACCGATTTTAATAATACTCGCAGTATTGGTATAATAATTAAGAGAATATTTTTCAAATTTTTTCGATAACTAATTTTTAATTAGTTATATGCCACTAGGATTTATGTAATTTTTTATATACTTTGACTTACTACTGAAAACGGTACAAATGACCGAAAAACTGTACGAGGATTCTATTGGAAAAACTGTATGAGGCTTCTTATTATTTGAAATGACGTTATTCCGTCCTTAATTGAGGGACAAATTTCAGAATAGGTTCATAATATGGGTAAGCATATTTTGATATTTAGGATTTTCATAAATTACATTTGATTTTGAATTTTTCAAAAAGAACCAATTTTTTCTATACAAACCATGATATTAATAATATCATGGTACACATATGTGTACCATCTATATGCGTATCTATATGTGTAGGTATATTTTAATTAAATACGCAGTATAATCGGCCTTGTAAACTTTTGAGTGGGATAACTAGGAATACTGAAGGAGGAACATCATATAAAATTTTAATGAGGTTCAGTAGGAATTAATAATTACTAATTAAGAATTCGCCCACTGCATGTTTTTATTTTAAAATTAAAAAATTGAACTAATTTAAAAAAAAATTATTTATTTATTAAATTTTTTATTAAAAATGGAACTATAATATTATCCTTTATTTCGTTGTTTAAACAAAAGTTTTTTAAAACATATTCCCATACCTAATACAATGATGAACTCGAAGATTCGTCATTAATCCGTTCTTGTTCCTGATGAGAACACGAATATTAAAAATAACGAATTGCAAACAAATTGTTGCGATAGAAATTAACTAAAAATGGTTTAATCCGTTCCTGCGGCAAGGACGAATACACGAACCAACTGCCATTTATTAGAACGAATATCAAACAAAAATTTCAACATAAAAACAAGACGAATTTCAAAACAAGACGAATATTTGGCGTGGATCAGGTTTTGTGCGAACAACTAACTGAATTGTATAAAAAGAATTCATTGTTTATGTTTAACAGTTTAACAGTAATTGTTTCACAGTTTAATATTTTACACACAATGTTTATTTGAAGGTAAGAAATCCAAATAAATATTAACCAATTTAATATTTTCTTAGAAGCTTTTCCAATTCTTAAGGACCTCGCGGCCCACTGGCTACGCCACTGGGTATATTATTTGAAATTATATAATCTTTTTAGAAATATTCGGCTTTGGTGAATAGGAAATTCCTGATTACATTAATTTTATAGTCTGAAAGACTTTCATTTATCTTGTATATTTCAAAGGCTTTCATTAATTTAGCAATCCCTGAAATTCTTCGAGTCTTTTTAACTAACTTACCCATTTGTGCAAAGTTGTCCCTAGGGGAAAATTTTGAAAATAAAAGTTTAAAAAAGTTTGTTTTTAAATTAAAGGTTTATCTTTTATACATAAATGACGTACTAACAACAGTGACATTTCAATAAATTAACGTTGTTCCTATGGATGTTGCTTAAAGGTGAAATTTCCTATTATCAGCGTCTGACGGATGCGTTAACGGATGCGTCAGACCCTTAGTAACCGACGCAATGGTAATAAATGCGATCTGACCATGACCTTTATTAAAAAATCAAATATATTTATTACCATTGGATAGGTTGCTAAACGTCAGACGCATCTGCCTGACGGATGCGTTAGACGCTGATAGGAAATTCCACCTTAAGGTTCATTCAGCGCCTGACGTTGTCATAGTAGTACTATGAAAATATTAGTGAAATTATATTTACAGTATATTTTAAATGTGAAATTGTGTGCATTTTAGTTATGAGAAAAGCGCGACAATGAATCAATTGATTATTATACTGATTTTTGTAAATAAATATATATGCTATTTACAATTTTTAACCCATTTTTTATTTATAGGTTCTATTATACAGTATATCAAAATAATTCAAATTGTGTATTAGCGGAACCTATAGTTTAACGTGTAACACAAACCACGGCGTATGTGAATCTGCTCAAACCATACATCTTAATTCGATGTACCACCATACCCTATCGATTAATCGTGCTTTTTAATTGCTGTTTTGTATTGTTTAAATTATATTACATTATTTTATAAATTATTTTTTTTATTCGAAAAGTGCTTCTTTCTTCACATTTTAATAGTTGTTATACAACAATAATTAAAAAAACAATAAAAATGAAATATCTTATTTCATATTGAAACTGTAAGGATCGTTATAATAAATTTTAACTTTTTCAAAAACGCATCTTACAAAAACCGCGGAATAAAGGTACACAATTCGGTTACTTTGAATTACTTCAAGTTATGAAGTAGTGAAAATTAGAATAATAATAAAATAATCTCACATAGGTACAGAAGTTGATATGATTCTGTATAATCGTTATCCCCGCCAATCGCTTCTGAATTTAATTATTTTCAAACTATTTATTTAGGTAACGGTTGGCAAAATTTTCAGTGTGATACAATCATTCTTCAGTGACTTATTAAAACGAAAAATTATTTTCTTTTATTTGTTTAATTATTTAAGCAAATTACGCGAATGCAATACAGAAGTCGATCTAATCGGCAAATTATACAAATACAATTTCGTACATATCTCTTGAGAAGGTGTCAATGTAAATAAATAGTTTCGTGTTTGTGATTTTTTTATAAAATTAAATTGTAAGTATTTTTTGATTTTCTAAAAAATATTTTTGAGTTATTCAAAATTTTTATATTAATCAGTAGGTACCATTAAAATTATGATACATAGTTGTAGGTATTTGGGTGTCAAAAATCATAGTTTAATAAAATTAGACAATAAGCAATATTAAACGAACAATTCGTGATTAACTTATAATGCAAAATTAGTAATTTTCCATGTTAGAAATAAATTACAATAGGTAATTATTTGAACAATTTTTGGTGTTATTATTGTTCAAATTTTTTGCTAAACGTAACTTTTGATAATTGTAATGAATTTTGATTGCAATAAAAGGTGAGAATTTTAATTAGGTGTTCAAATTTACAGTACATTAACATTTTTTATGTGCTATTTACTTTTTCACTCTTTAAAACTGCTTTTATGTAATCCAAATTAAGTAATCTTTAAGTTGCTAAAATTAAAATATTAATATGGAATTAAAATAAAATTAATTCATTAAATAAATTAATAATTCGAACAATGAAATGTTATGATGGTATTGTAACATTTTTCAGAACGATCACAGGGACAATTCGATTAAGTTCAAGGAATTAGAAATAAAAATTAAATCAATTAGACAATCAAAAATTGGTGTACTTAATACATCATTTATTTAAGAAGAATCTCGAATAAATTTCTAAATTAATATATAATTTCGAGAATTTTGAAATCCAACTGTTAAGAAAATTATGTATATCGATCGAATATCATTATAATATGCGATTTCTCAAATACCTACATAAGAAAATTATTTTAAGCCAGAATCAACCGGATAAATCCAAATTAATCTTAAGAATTAAACCAGCGGCAATTCAAAATGTATTAAATATTTGTATTTTTACAGGTTCAATAGTCGATATTTAATGTAAATTATTTATTTTCCTTAAAAAAAACAACTTCCAAGATGATGTTCGATATCACGAAAAAACAAAACACTCCAGTGCCGTTTCAGTTCGTGAAATATTTATGCATTGCATTTATTTTACTTTTAAATTGTACTGAAGGATATTCAGAGAAAATTTCTACAGATCTTCCCAGCATTTTGAACGATTATCCACATTTGCCACAAACTGAAAGCCCATTAATCGATACAGGTAAGATCGAGTTTTCAGACTTTGTAATGTTTACATTACAGTTTTTTTTATTATGCAAGATTGTTTTTGAATTGCAAATTTATTCATTTACAATGTCAAGGTAACATAATTTAATTGATTAATTTGTATACTATACTATTAAAATGTTAATAAAAATGTAAAGTGGTCCACGAAAATTTTTTATCATTCAAGTTTTTTTTAATGCACCATAAATTTCCAAAATTATTTTTATTAAATAATTTTTTATTGCTTAGTATTACTATAATTTTATTTCTTTTTAATTAAAACTTGAAAGACTTCCAAATACGGGTCAGTTCCAGTTCACATCACAGACATCCGTGTATTTTCAATATTTTTTACCAATGGTTAAAATTATTTGATATTTTATTTTTCATTTTATTATAATGCCCAAATAAAATTTCATAATCCAATAAACATTGCATTTTTGGAAAAGGTGGATTGGAGTGGTTTATCTCTCGCTAAGTCCGAAATTCAGGATTCTAATTTTAATAATTGATTAAAAGTCGAGGTAAAAGAAAACACTAATTTATTTTAAAAAAGGGAGAAAGGAGGAAATTTTCTTCTTGTAAGAGGAAATTTCCGTATAGTATAATAAATGAATAAATTAAATAAAGAATAATTATTCATATTTAATATTTTTTCCGTTTAAAAAAAAAATGGTATACTTACGCATTTAATTAATGAAAAAGATAACAATTATATAAAATTTAATGGCAATTAATCTTAAACTTTATTCGGAAGTACAAAGTGATTAAAATACTTTTCATCATTTTTTTTGATCTACTGGTTTTTCCGCGGATGTGTATTCCATATGACCATGACCACGGCGACTAGCAGTCTACCGTGCAAGTTGAAAGTCCGATTAGAAATTCTGGGGTACTTAATAAAAACAGTACCAAAAAATTCAAAAGATGATTTCGTGTATTATCAAGATTTCTAATCGATAATTTTGACCACAAAGATAACCAGATGACTGAGAAACAAAAATCGGTGAAACTATATAATAAAATACAGTACTTCAATCAGCAATCAGTATCTGTTTCTGATGGATTTGAGTTTCATCAGGTTTGTCTTTGCCGGGGGGGGGGGCTGTTGGAAGTGCACGATCAATTATTTGAAGCCTGCAGTTGTGTGCAATGGTTTCCTCTCAACAGATACGCAAAACAAACTTTGTTACATTTACCTTGACCTCGAAGTAAACAGCGAGGGTGAACTACTGCAGCTTCCTTGGTATGCGCTGTGACATTTAAACAGTCGCAGGATTGTTTAACACATAGGTAACGTCGTTGTAATGACCGCGATTGCGACCTCCGTCATGGGGTCCTTCAACATATCCATGTAATACCTTGACCATACCTTTACCATAAAATTAAAAATCATTAAACATTTTCTTCCTTGTTTAAACTTGAAATAAGTTTAATTTTAGTGGATTTAAATAGTTCCAAAATTTTCAGGTTCTAAACATAAACTAATCCGTCAAAAAGAAAATTTGCAATGTGAAAATGGCCACGAAACAATTAAAAATTCATTCAGTTGGGCCGACTACTTAATATTGGCTACTATGTTGATTGTCTCATGTGGAATTGGCGTTTTTTATGGCTTCTTTGGAAAGAAACAAAAAACTAGCAGTGATTTCTTGCTTGGTGGAAGTTCAATGGGAACATTTCCTATGGCAATGTCATTAGCTGCAAGGTAGGTTAAGAAAAAACTACTTATTATGTATTCGCTCTTTTATAATATTTTAATATTGCAGTTTTATAACCGCCATCGAATTATTGGGAAATCCTGCGGAAATGTACAACTATGGTACGCAATTTTGGATGATATGCGTTGCCTTTATTATTGTAGTTCCTATAACGTCAAAATTGTACTTGCCAGTTTTTATGACTTTAAGGCTCACAAGCAGTTACGAATATTTAGGATTAAGGTTCAATAAGCAAACCAGTCTTCTAGCAAGTGGACTGTATATACTTCAAATGGTTTTGTATACTAGCGTTGCCGTGTATGCTCCTGCTTTAGCATTAAGTCATGGTAAATCCTCTTCCACCACAAATAACAACATTTTCACGTAAACAAATTTTTAGTGACTGGACTTAATGTTTATGCTGCAGTTTCAGTAGTTTATATCGTATGCATTTTTTATGCATCTCAGGGAGGTATGAAAGCAGTAATAATGACAGACACTTTTCAAGCTGTTGTTTTAATTATTTCCATACTCTTGGTGCTATATTTTGGAGAAAAATTTGTTGGAGGAGTGGGTGTAATATGGTCCGACAACTTTAAAACCGACAGGCTGGAATTATTCAAGTAAGTCTTTTTTCACTATCTGAAAATAGGAGTGAAAACTAAACTCCTCTTTCTTCATTAGCTTCAATCCAAATCCAGCCATCCGCCACAGCTTTTGGTCAGTTGTAGTTGGTGGTACATTTTATTGGATGACAATGTTTTGTGCAAACCAAGCCTCAATACAAAAGTATTTATCCGTTGAAACAATATCTCAAGCTAGAAGGTAAGACTTGCTTTTGGAATTTTGAAATAATTTTAAGGGAAATTATATTTTAGTGCGCTTTGGGTAGCAAGTTTTGGTTTAATTTTGATCTACACCATAAATTTCTATACAGGAATGGTATTAGTTGCTCACTATATTCACTGTGATCCTGTTAAATCTGGTGAAATTGGTGCGACTGATGAAATCTTACCACTGTTTATTTTGTCTCAATTGGGACACATGAAAGGAATCACTGGATTATTTGTTGCTGGTATATTTGCTGCTAGTTTGGGCACCGTTGCTGCTGCGCTTAACAGTTTATCCGCAGTTACGTGTAAAGATTTTATAACTGGTGCTTTCGGAATTAATATGCCTGAATCAAAAGGTGCTAAATGGGCTAAATGGATATCCCTCGTGTACGGACTTCTAAGTTTTGGGTTAGTTTTTATTGTGGAGCAGTTGGGTAGTGTCATGCAGGTAGCACTCAGTTTCAATGGAATGGTAGGAGGTGTAACTTTGGGGCTTTTTTCTTTGGGGATGTTCTTTCCATGGGCAAATTCTAAAGTAAGAACAATAAATAATTAATTAAACAGTCCTAACATTTTTTGTAACTTTAGGGTGCATTAACTGGTGGCGTAATTTCCATGATTTTTGTTCTTTGGATTGGATTAGGACAACAAGTAGCTGTTGCCAACGAAAACTACGTTGTGCATAAAAAAGAAATCAGTATTGATAACTGCCCTTGTTTAAACAGAACCATGTGGGAAGGTACTGAAATAACACCTTTGGATGATTATAAGTAAGTACTAAACTCTTTCTATTCTGGAGAAATTACTAAATATCCTATTTTAGTTCAAATTTGTTCTTCCCTTATCGAATTTCGTATCTCTGGTATTCTGCGATTGGATTTGTGCTCACCATAACTATTGGATTACTAACATCTTTTGTAACGGGAATGACAGATCCTAAAGATGTGGATAGCGATTTACTATCACCTCCAATAAGGTCCCTACTGGATTCCTTACCAACTAACGTTAAAGAATACTTAAATATTCCACTAAAAATGAATACTAAAGATATCACAATGATGGGAGTTATAAACCATGCCATGGATATAAACGACGAAAAAGTACAAATAAAAGAGAAACCTGAAAAACACGAAAAATATGAAAAAAAGACTGAAGGTGTAGACAGAAAAATTTCAAATATTAGTACTAAAGTTCCAAAGTTTTAATTACTTTCATGCTCATTAATTCGGCGCAAAGGTTTTGTAAGAACAGAGTAAATAAATTATTTCTGTTCTTTCCGATAATTAACAATTTCTTAAATTCTTTTTGTAAATGAAGATCAAATTCTGCTACGTTATTGATGAATCTGTTATACTTATATCAGCTAATCACGGCTGATACAAAAATTATCGAATTTCATTATTAGAATTATTGAAGCAATATGGTATATCCGGAGATAATAAGAGTCTGATGGACTCGAATTTTAAAATATTTTTTTAATTGGTTTAAAACGATTGAACCAACTTCAACCACCTATATGATACCAAATTTGTTCATTGATCTCATTTATCTGTGTAAAATACTTAGCCGAAAGCTGGGACTTGCGCCAATTGTCACGAATTTCTTTTTCAAAATTTTATTTTACAATTGTGAGATATTTACTGATGTAATAAATCAACTAACGGATAGAAGCAGAACAAAAATTGTTTAGAAGTTTAGATGTAAAAAAAAAGCCGTTGGCGTTCATTTTAACCTTAAAAATTTAAAAACTTTATTAAAAATTCAATAAAATTAAAGACAAAACTAATTAATTGCATAATTGAGATCTTCTATATCGTTAAGTAATTAATAATTATTCTCGCTATGGTACCATACCATATGGCATAAGTAATTACTTGCCGATAAAAGAGATCAAATTTCCTTAATTATCAGTTAATATTTCCGCATTAAGCGTGTCACAATTAATTTTCTCAATTTTGTTTTAAATTCAAAATTTTAATAGGAACCATCATTTTTCATCTTTGCAAGAAAGCAAATATTTATGCATTTATATGTAGGTACAAATTTTTAATTTTATATAGTAGTATAATATTTTTAATGATAGAGCTACTTGCTTAGAAATTGTGAGCAACGTCACAAATGGGACATTCGCCACAACCGTTCATGGGGCAATCTGGAAACTGAAGTTTAGTATAGCTTAAATTTATTACAATTGCACGAATGTTACTTACGCTTCTGCTTCATAAATAGCTGTTGTGGTTAGAAGCCCAATTCTTTGCTTGCGAAGTCACTTGCCCAAATTATATTCTAAGATTCGTTCAGTATTATGAATAGAAGTTAGTGATAATGAAACAATTAGATTAATTAGTTAGGAGTAGGTACAATAATTTACATCATAGTATTGTTATTGTATACACATTTGTAAAACTAAATATATAAAAGTATTATAATACACTTACGTATGAGTTTTTTTCCCTACAAATTGAAAGAATGATTCGATGAAAGATTAAAGACACTTTAAAAATATGTTGACATATTCTTCTTGGTCGTTTTGCCCGAATTCGGACGTCGTGACAGCATTCATGATGAGCAATAATTGCTTATCATTTTTGCGAATACTGCTTTCTTGGGACATAGTACGTATACAGTAGGGGTCCCCCTCCTTTCTGTATAAGAGACTGCCAGAATAAAGTTTTTACCTTATCCGGAATCGAACCGGGCATTTCGTGTCAACAGTCAACGTACTTAACTGTTATGCTCCGACCGCTCTCAACATGTTGTTGACATATTACTTTAGAATAATTTCATGCTCCGAGAAATGTCTTCATTTTCCGACCATTTATTACTATACTGACCAAAATCCTTTTAGAGTAGAAATACCTAGGAGGGAAGAGGTAAGCATCAAGCAGGAGCTGGGGGCTCGATTTGATACCATCTGGTATAGGGATAGATCCAAAACGGATATAAGTACTGGAGCGGGAATTGTAGAGGTGACAGAACAGGGGTTGCTATCAGCATAAACCTGGGCTGCTACGCAACTATCTTCCAGGCGGAAATCATCGCCATAATGGTCTGTGCAGTGGAGATGATGGGGAGGGTTTATGTCAATAGGCGAATCTGCATTATGTCCGACATCCAAGCAGCACTCCATGATCCACGATCCAGAATTTGCTACCTTTCGCATTCGCCTACCGACACACGCCTATTTATTTACAAAACTGAATTATTTAGAAATATTAAAGATGGCTATATTTGGTTTCTTCTTTTCTGACCCAGTGAGTGGGAGGTTTTTGTAGAATATTTACAATTTGTAATATACAAAATAATATTCCGTCTGAAAGTATGTACAAGGTTTAAAGTTGTGGGTTGAGTCGATTCCTCCCCTCTTGGTGGGGGGGGGGGGTCTGGGTTCAGACTTGATGAGTCTGGATTGTTTCTGTCTGTCCCTTGTGTGTGTATAGGGTGGGGATGAAAAATTTCTAGCGAGAGGGCGGAGGGAGTACCGCCAGTTAGTTGAAGATTGTGGGATCTGTGTGAACGAGATTTTTGGCCTCCTGAGTGGATGATTAATGGTCTTGGGATATTGGGGTTATAAGCTGGGTCGTAGTTGCCTAATAGATTTTTTATAAGAGAATTGGTGGACAAGAAGCAGTTTTTATAGAGTTTTTCTGTTTGTTCCTGAATGTAGTCTTGTAAGGTTTTGACTTTGGTTGCAGCTCGGATTTGTCTATTTGAGACGAACCAAGGGGCTTTGAGGGATTGGTGGACGTCTTTATTGTGGATTTGGTAAAATATTGGTAAATACGTAATTTGGTTTTCGGAGTAAGTGGACTTTTGTGGTTTACACCATTTCAAGCTTTAATTCAGAAAGCATCAATTGTAAATCAGATTAACTAGTTCTTTCGGCATTAAGGCTACCCTTCTGGTTAACTCTGAGAGACTGTTCGAAGTTCAATTTTAACTCTTCTGGCTAGCTCTGCGATATTGCTCGGTATTCGACCTCGTACCACTCTCCAGATGGTCAGTGGTGAGGCAGGAAATATTGACTAATCTGAACTGTAATTGATGCTTTCTGAATTAAATGTTGAAATGGGTAGTAGTAGTTTTGCAGTGTTCGACGTGGTTGCTCCAGCATAGAAGTGGCTCCAGTGTGACTCCCATGTACTTGGTTTGACCGAACATTGTAATTTTTATGTCTTTAGGTTGCGTGCAGACTTTATTAAAGATCATTGCTACGCTCTTAGTGAGGCTGACCGCCATTCTCCACATATGGTACCATGGTTCGATATCTTTTATTCCGTCCCGCATACGTTAAAACCGAGGGGTAAATCACTACAAAAATCTGTTGTACACCAAGGCAAAATCCAGATTATAATCTATAAAATCTTCACTAAAAATCGCATAGATTTTATAATCCAGTAGAAATCTTACCAATCCTTGTTTCAATCTATAAAATCTCTACAATCTTTATAAAATCTGTAAAATCCCGAACAATCTTCATAAAAATCTGTAAAATCTCAGAAAAATTTTTAAAATCTTCGAAACAATCCCAAAAATCTTAGCATTGTTGTCAGGCAAAATCCCGATTATAATCTATAAAATCTTGTTAAATCTTTTGACAATCTCAAAAATCTTTTAAAATCTCTGTGCAATCTTTAGGGATTGAAATCCATTGTACGGTTTAAACCTTAGTGAATTACCCCTCGGTTAAAACCCATAAATCTTCATAAAAATAATTATCTAAAATCTAAATGGAATGAATCTATTCAAATTATTTATGTGGTTGAGGCATTTGTTCTCATTCAAGCGAACAAATAAATCAAAAATACGTCTATAAATTATACATAAGAGGAAGAGCTTTCTAGTAAATTAATTCATTTATTGAATTAGGTTTCGAGTGCGATAACCTGGCACCGAAGAATTACAATTTTTTTTATAAAATCTCGACAGAATGTGATAGAAAACTTTAAAATGAAGCTTTTAAGATGAGGACGAACATCAAATATCGATTAATTGAAGCAATAATCGATTGTAAAGTTTTGATATTTCACATTTGATTTGCGGCAATTGCTGCATTCAGTTGACAGTAAGTGCGCGTGACGTAAATACTCACGACAAGGTTTAGTAAGGAGCAGGGCTACCCCGGTGCCCGGTCGACCGTTAATTGTTTAACTGACAACATCAAATATAAAAATTATAATTTAACTGCATATCTTTAATTTAGAGATCCCGGTTTATAAAAATGTTCCCTTTTTAGGTTATAGGTTTTCTGCAGGGATTATTTTAACAAGTGAGCGGGCTACAGCTCTCGATTTAAGAGTTCCGTTGGCTACCTAGGTTATGGGTTGGCTCTAGAGATAATTTTAGAAAGTGAGCCGCCTTAGCGGTGCCGATTTTCGAGTGAGTTAAAGTAACAGAAAATCCTAAGCATTTGTATTATTTTTTGCTCTAAATAGACCGATACATTCCAATGTTTCAGTATCGTTGAAAATTTTCACAATGTCCTGTAAGTTTAGCGTATTTCAAGCTTCCAACATAGCTTATGAAGATCATTGACATCCGACTACCTGTCTGTCCGTTAATAACGTAAATAGTTACATTATAACCGATATTTATGAAGCTAAACCATCCTAATGGTGAGTTTCACCGACCTTAATTAACACAGAACACATGGAACACCAGTGTTCCGCTACTGGAGAAGGCAGTCGATAGATGGCACTACTAAATTGAAAATGCAATCGTAAAGAGTGAAAATTTATAAGTAGAGTGGACTTTTGACCGTTTGCCTTTTTAGCATTGAGTTAAAAAGATATAGATTCTCGTTACTCTATTCATGCGCATCACTTTGATTCATTTAAAACTAAAATATTTTTTGAATAAATGTCTACGTCTTATGTATAATCATTGGTATAATATAATATAGGTTTTCTCACTTAAAGTTAAAATTCTAATATTTTAGCGCTTTGTCAAGTTTTGCTTTTTATAGTGCAAGTGCAAGCTTTTTATAAAATGTTTTAATTTAACTATCAAAATAAAATTTTATAAAAGAAAATTTGTAACTCAACATTTCTGTTTGCTTGAGCGCCCTCTTAAAAATTTCTCTGAATCAAAATGAAAAATTGATTTTTTAGTGTGCAATTGCGCTTGCTTGAATTTTCCAGTAGGTACACAATTTCTTTGTAACCTATAATGTGATTAAAAGACTCAAACAAGAATTAGTTCAAAAAATAAATACAAAATGTAAAACACAGTTACTTAATTTTAATTTTAACTACTTTAGAGTGCATGGTGTCCGGCTTTTCCCATTTTCAGGACTGAAAGCCTTCCTTAAAACATATTTTTATATGTTACTAAATAATTTGCATAATTATGAAAAATATAGAAGAAATGGAACTGAAGTTTCATAAGACAGTTAATTTATTCGAGAGATGGTCATATGTGGTAGCAATACTATGTTATTTAGTATTTTTTAGCATCATTTGGATACTTGCTTTGCCTTTAAAATCAAATACAAACATGGAAATATCTGAGGATGAAAATTTTTACAGTAAAGAAAAATTTGAAGATACATTTGAAATTAGAATTAAAAACAGCAATTTTAATTCCGACAAGGAAAATGCTGAAAATGAATTACTGAATACAAAAACGGAGTACTTGGTTAATTTTAAAGGTATCCGTTACAGATATGGAACAGATCAGACAAAAATCTTAGAAGAGGTTTTTGCTAAGTGAGTATATTTTTTGGAAAATAGTCACTTGGGCAGTGTTCCTAAATAAATCATTTTCGCAGAGCCGACAAAAATAAAAACGAAAAATTGGATTCAATCGAATTAGCAGAGTGGATAAGGGCAAAAATTTTGGAACATATATCACACGCAATTAGCCATAATTTTGGTTTATTTTCCATGATTGACGTCAATCCTAAAAATGGTGTAATATCTTGGAAGGAATATCACACCTACTTTTTAAGAAAGCGCGGATTCAGTAAAAAGTACGTGAAAAACCATGATGAGAAAAGACACAAGGGATTGCAGAGGTCCATTAAAGGTAGTGGTGAGTATATAACTATTTAATAATAAATAAATATGATAGCTTCTGTAGAACAAATTATGAAAGATAAAGCTGTTTGGATGGAAGCCGCGAAATCAGATCCAAATTCGCTGACGGCAGAAGAATTTTTAGCTTTTACGCATCCTGAATCAAGTGCAGCAAATCATCTTGCTCTTATTGATGAGTTATACGACAAATTTGACCGAGATGGTGATGAAATTTTAACCGAAGATGAATTTGCTGTTTTGCAAACACCAGGTATTTTGCAACATTTTTCAAGTAATGCAAACTCAGGTGCATCATACGAAATTTATAATTCTAACATAATAATTTCAAAAATTAATTTCTGAATCTGTGAATCTTTTTATTACTTTAGGTGGAGATGATGAAATGATGATTATCAGGCAAGACGAAAATGAACGAAGAGCTGAATTTAGAAAATCGATTGATTTAAACGGAGATGGTAAAGCTGATAGAAGAGAACTTCTGCATTATGTAGCACCTCAAAGTCCAAGACATAGTGAGCACGAAGCGGAAGCATTACTTGCACTTGCTGATAATGATCACGATAATATGTTATCACTAGATGAAATGTTAGCTCATCCTGATTTATTTCTAAAATCAAAAATGATAGACACGGCCTTAAGTTTCCATACTGAGTTTTAATATAGGGTTTAGTATTGAAATTATTTTACTAATTAAAAATGTGAGTTTTTTTGTTAATGGAACTTAGTTTTTATATTCTTATACCGAGTGGCTCACCTTAGACTCCAAACATAAGAAATTAATCATTTAAAGATTCCTACTTCCTTTTTTTCCGCGTCTGAAGATACCTGACACTTAAAATAAGCGATTTTTGAAAAGTTTGAATTTAAAACAAATCTCTAAATTTTTGCTCTAGGGAAGCAAGAATTATAAAAAATCCAATTTACAATGTTAATTCCATATGTTCGGGTCTACAGTGGCCTAACCTTAAATAAACATTTACAAATACCAAAAATCTATCTCAGAAAATGCACTTTTAAGAAAACAAAATTTGAAGTTTAACAATGTGATTATCTAATATAGTTTAATTCAGAAATTTTTAAAAATGTAAATAGAAATTTAAAATTCGACTTCAGATTATGTCCATTTACCAGGATTCCAATATCCAGTTTTATATGTCATTTTTACATAACATATATTTGGTCGTAGTTTTTCAATCTCGTGAAATGTAAAAAGTATTGAAATAATTATTGTACCTAATTATATAGTTTTTGATATCCTGCCCATTTCCTAAATGGTTAAATTGAATTCTATCTAAATCTTAGGCTTTCTAAGCTTTCTAATATATGGTCATCAAGCCGCAATGTCGTATATTAAGCGTGATCATTTTTTTAATCTACGTATAGTTAAATATTCAAGGACCATTCTTCCCTAAAAGGAAGAAGCACAGGAGCAGAACCGAAATCCACAACTTTGACCATCAATATTAACCATGATGTGATATCAATAAACAAAAGACGATGTTCTATATATTTTTCAAAAATTGAGAAAGAGAAATCCCCACACAGAGGTTTTGCAAGGTTATTGTTCTAAAGTGCACTGATCACCACTTTTAAGGTCTATCTTCTTGTAGCTCGTGGTAGTGCCATCAGCAACATTAATACGGCTCCAATGTTTCTTTGAAGTATTGGAAGATCACCCTGTAAACATCTTCAGTGGCCGGTGTTACGCTCAATCGCACTTCTTGTGAGTCTGGTTCCTGGCTAATAGACTTCCATTTGCCAGTTTCCCTTAGCATGAGAGGAGGGATTTTTGGCTTCTTCTTGAGCGTCGACTGACTTGTGGCCGATGGACATATACGCTGCGACGACTTACACCCTGGGCTAACTCAGGAAATGATCTGTTGGTTTCAGGGGCCGTTGTAAACGTACCCTAGGTAGAAGTCATCTGTCTACCCACCTAACGCGTGAGTAAATTTAAGAAAATCAAACAAAAGGCAAGGCCGACCTGTTTTTCTCCCAAAAAAACGCAAAAACACTATAAAATACAAAGTAAAATTGTATCTGATGAACTTAATCTTCTTCTTCTTCGGTAGCCACTTTACACAGGTGTCGTGATCTCAGATTCACTACTTTCATCCGTTCCGTACACTCCCGACTCTTCCCACCACATCGCCCCATCTCTTGATCTAGTTCCCTCCACTTTCTTTTTTCCCATTTACTTTCCTTATTTTCAAAGAGTTTTTCACAATACTTCCTCCATACCTCCATCACTCCATTATATTACATCTGTGATTCTTTCTCCCTTATCATCTCTAATGGTCTATGATCGTGGTGCGAAACATCTTGTTCTCTAGTACTATTTCTATTGACATTAGTGATGGATTTTGAGTTTATTTTTATGGTTATTATAGCCTATGATGAACTTACTCATCCTTTTTTATGCAACGCCATTTCTACTCTTGGTTTCATGGCTTGAGAAGTAGATGGTGCTCTTTCTCTTTGACGTGTAGTGACCCTTTCCCTTCCAGTGGGTCGCTGCTATTACGGCAATATCTATGCCATTTCGTGCCAGTTCGCTCTCCACAATATTCGCCTTTCCAGGCTGCAACACCCCCGAACATTCCAAGTTCCTATTCTTATAGCATCTCAATGTTTGAACTGATAGTGGTATTCATTACCCCCCCCCCGGAGATCCGATTGGGGGGATTATTTTAACTCCGGAACGTTTTACTCCGAGTGACGCCATTGACTTTCTTGGGATTTAATTGCCAGAGTTGGCATCCCGTTGCCTTCCTCAGTGTTTACTCGGGTTGTCTCCCGTTGATCAGGAACTTAACCTAATGAGTTATAAAAGTAATTGAAGGACAACTCTTGATTGGTGATTTCTTGTTAGGTCGTCAGGCTGGATGGAAAGCTAGGAAATGGTGGGAAAGCTAGGTGTATTTGAATTGAATGAATAAATGTAACTGGTGCAATCTGGCATTAGAGGAGCGATTTTCTCCAATTAGAGTAAGATTATCGAATTGCAAGTTTACCAAATATAACTAATTCATTCATAAGAATATGTTTATGTAAATTAAAGTTAAAAATGTATTGTGCATGTGTAGCACCGTGTATATAACTTTTCATTTGTGAACCTTCAAAGTTTTCAAGGGCGGGAGTGGTGCGCAGAAAATACTAACCCAGTTTGGTGCGCATTATTTGTTAAATGGTTATGTTTTTCTTTTAAGTTTATTTGAAATTTATAACATAATAATATCTACCTAAATGTAGTTATTGGAAATTTGTAATATTAACAGCAACAATGACTTCTTCACTGTATTTAGAAAATTATTTAGACAGTATGTGTTCATTATTCTATTGTTTGGCTTATTTAACCTCACTTTTTATAGGTTTAGAACATTTACCAATTGAATTGCAACGTAATTTTACTTTAATGCGAGATTTAGATCAACGAGCTCAAGTTTTAATGAAAAATATTGATGTCTTGGCGGAAAATTACTTGAAGAATTTAAAAACGACCACTCTTGAACAACGTAATGCAGAATTAGACAAAATACAAGACATGTTTAATAAAGCTAAGGTGAGCTTAATGTTTTATTTCATTTCTTGTTTTTAATCTAACACTTCTAATTCTAGGAATACGGTGATGATAAAGTACAATTAGCAATACAAACTTACGAATTGGTTGACAAACATATTCGACGATTAGATTCTGATTTGGCTCGATTTGAATCGGAAATACAAGATAAAGCTTTAAATATGAGGAATCAAGAAGATAGCGTTGGCAAGAGTAAGTGCAATGAGTAACCTGTTTTCATGTCGTTGATTGAAAATTTGTTGTATTTTAGAAGGTAGGAAGAAAATTAAAGATGGTAAGGACGGAAAGAAAAAACGAGGTCATTCTAGTGAGGAGGATTCGACCGGAACCGTCCGAGCTAATAAGAAAAAGAAACACAAAGGTTCTAGTGTGGGTAATAATGCTAGTGGCACGACTTCTGGTGGTGCCATATCTACATCAGGTGAGGGGGGTTCGTATCATTCAATCATCTCATTTCGAAAAACGCAATTCTTTTCTTTCATTGAATTTCACTGATCGGATAAGATTAATTTCCATAATGAATGATTATAATTGCGTTTTAAAAATCTTACATCGCATCACATAATTTTAAAAATTTTTTTTACCTTATACCTAACTGGATGATTTATAGGTGTAGATGGAATTTTGCCAGGTTTAGCTGGAATTGCGCATCCTAGTGATGTATTGGACATGCCTGTTGATCCAAACGAACCGACATACTGTTTATGCCATCAAGTTTCCTATGGTGAAATGATTGGCTGTGACAATACAGATGTAAGATTATACTTTTATTTGGGGTAAAAATAAGATTAAGTAAATTTTTGTAGTGTCCTATTGAATGGTTCCATTTTGCTTGTGTGGGTCTAACAACAAAGCCAAAAGGGAAGTGGTATTGTCCAAAATGCACTCAAGATAGAAAGAAGAGGTAAATGTTGATGAGATGACTCAGTTAATATTCATTTTTAAATAAATGAAGCAAGGTTAATATTTTATTTATTATATAAATAACATAATTTGTAAATATGTAAATTTTTGTAATATTAAGGTTTATTTTATTTATTAGAAATTAGATGGGTAGCAATATTAAATACAGCTCAACCAAGCTTACAACATTTTTGTCGAGTTGTCTGTTTATATTAGGTTTCATTGATGGAAAATATTTACATTTATTGTTTTGTTGTTGTTAGCTAGGCCGAGTTGTGTATATTGTGTAATTAATTTATTATATTTAATTAACGAATTTTGTTATATGACCAACCCACTCTAGGCTGATATTTTCATTGCACAATTTTAATTTAAACAAATACCTCTTTGATAGATGATAAAACTTTCTGTAATTCGTTATTTTTATTAAAAATGATTCCAAAATTAATTTTTTATTGAAATGAAAGCACTTAGAATTTGACTTCCTGAAGATATTGAAATTGAGGTGTTTGGTGCAAAAACAAGTTAAGTTAATTTTTTCCATCATATTTGGTGAGTACAGGATTGCAGTGTATGAAAAAAGTCAAGTTCGTACCTATCTTCATCTGGCTGCATGCTTAAAGCCATTGTCATCGTAATTTTTGCTGCAATAGCAGTAAGTTCAGGCAAGGAAGAAGCCCATCAATTAGTAACAAGTTTCTAAGTAAAATTTGTACTGTTTTTCCAAAAAAAAACCCTCAAAATCAGTCAATGTCCAAATTAACGAATTTGAGATTATAATTGTCTTCTACAAATTCCCGTTTTATAATTTGAAAAATATAGGTAAATAAAACTATATTTTTCACCTAATTGGAGATAAGGGAGATTATTGATTCATCTTTTGTTAATGATAATTAACTCTCTCAGTCAGTAATGCATGAGTATCTCTTAAATTGTGAGTGATAAATGTTTTATCTATGTTAAAAATAAAACTAAAATCTTGTTTACACAAAAGAATCAAATGTTAATTTGGAAACATAATAATTCATTGTATTTACAGTAGTTTAATTACAAAATTG
Organism: Rhagonycha lutea; assembly: GCA_958510855.1. Lineage (NCBI taxonomy): Eukaryota > Metazoa > Arthropoda > Insecta > Coleoptera > Cantharidae > Rhagonycha > Rhagonycha lutea. The sequence goes on from OY294036.1 coordinate 88,081,978, forward strand.
TTCATTTACAGCTGTAAAATTCAAGCTTGCTAACTTTTGTAAAATTATACAGGTTAAAATTAATGTTATCATACAAATGATATCAAAGTACGTCACTGTTTTAATTATATCGGTAGATATAATTAAAACCTCACGAATAGCAATAAATTTGGATGCAGCACAAATATTTTCCAATTTCAGAAAATCACTTACCTACTGTTCTGCATAAATACCTTCATTATTCGACATGTATTGACGTTTTATAATTCAAGCTGACCGTCCGGTACAACACAGCTGACAAAAAGTTTTCTAAATATTGTGAATTTTTGCTAATAATAAATAAATTCACTGTTGAAAGATTGAATAAATTCTTAATATCCAATAGCGGTGGTAATTCCATTTCATCATCCAACTTATTTAAATTTAGTTCAAACTTACGATGGTTTGTGAGTTCCAGCTTCACGAATAGCAATAAATTTGGATGCAGCACAAATATGTCAGAAAATCACTTACTGTTCTGCATAAATAGTTTCATTATTCGTGGATCTAAAAATACTACCATGCACAAAATACAATTTTGCCCCAAAATTCGCTTTATGAAGAATTTTACAGGTGTGATAAGATCTTATCATACCGGTTAGAACTGGACGTGAATCAACTCATTATTAATTTATTACTATCAGTTGTTAGCAATTTAAATATTATAGCAATAATTGGCTGTTGGCTCAGTTCATAATTCCACATTGTGGAATTGCCTAAAAGCCGTGGTAGGAGTTCTTCTTCGGCACTTAATTTCTTTCAAAATATCGCCATATCATTTAATGTTTCTAGATCCATTTTCTGAGGTGCATCAGTCCCCTTTACTTCCTTTCTAGTTCTACCTTTCCTTGGTTTCTACAATCTTCTGTTCTCTTTCATTTTCTCTACAACCCTTCTCCATGTTTTCCTGTCTTGGCAGATCGTAGTTGTAAAAAGTAAAAGATTATTTAGAATTAAATTTGCGCCTTTATCAATTTTGAAAACTCAGACCTCCCCCCCCCCCCGGTTTCACATCCGCTTCTTCACATTTTAGGGGGAGTCTAGCGGGCTTAGCCCTCTGGAAAATAGAAAAAATACTTAAAAATTAATTATATTACATAGTTTATGTTTTTGATAAAATCTTCACCTGGCCTGAAGGATATTTTCAAAAGTAAACAACTAGGAAACCAGATGATTTTTCAAGAATCAAATTTGCGTCGTTTTTAATAATGAAAAGTCGTCTTGATGCTTCCATGCAGTTGAAGGGTACGCAATAGCATAGTATTTATTGATATTTGAACAATTGTGATTGATTGAAATATTATTTGACCATAATTAGTGTAGGTAGTGTAATCTTTTTTTTAAATTATTTATTGTTTTTCACTAGCCTCAGTGGTGGAGTGATGTGATCGCTGGTTGAGTTACAGAGCGGAAATTCTGGGTTCAAATCGCGGACCGTACAGAATTTCTTACCTCGGCCTTCCAGTGGACATCCACACGCTGTTGGTGTTATCTGTACAGAATCTAATATTTGTATCCACGTCATTACCGTAAAGAGCGGCTGCGTTATGCATGTAAGTTTCTGGGACAGATTAGACATGGATGTCTGGTTGAGAGTATGAGGATGTGGGCTGCTATAGCCAAACAAGCCATGGGTCCACAGGGCCTGTAGTGCTATATATAAAAATTGTTTTGCACAAATTCCTTTTAAAAAACGTAATTTTCCCAACTGAAGAATTTTGCTTCAAGAAACAGCAGAAAAAAGTGATAAATTTCTTCAAGTCCTACGAATTAGGTTTTGGTTGAAATGAGTGAGTTTCATGAATGGATTAACGAGATTCCACTGCTTTTTTGTTGTTATATTAGATGTAAATAATATCTAGGGTGCATAGACTACAAAAATGTAGATAAATAATTTTAATTATGTGATGTTAAAATTCCAATACATTCAAATATGGTCAAATCATGAATTTTAAAATAATATTACCTAATAATAATAAAAGAGTAAATAGTTATGATTAGGTGAGGAAATTTGTAATACACTAAAATTTGTGTCAAGTATGCAATTAAAATAATAATAATACAAAAAAAAGAAAATTACCATTATTTGCAAAAACAATATAATTTTGATGGTCCTCTGCTATTTTCAATACTTCTAATATATTGCACAAATTTTCTAACTTTAGCTATCACAGGAAGTGATTATACTACATAATTTCCTTATGTTTAAAAAATTTTAAGCCAAATTGGATGGATACAAAATCTTTTTTTAAATCAAAATGTTTGATTCTTCATAAATGTAATAATTTTTAATTGTAGTATTTTAACTAGTTTCATTGCAAGTTCACTGACTGACAATGACCTTACCTTTTACTTTACCACCACTTACATATTGAAAAAGTATTCACAGTTCATCATACAATTATTATGTACGTAATCAGGCTCTTGTTCCTTCTACTTATTCATAACTGGCATTTTCTAACAAATGCTGATGGTAAAAATAATTATAATTTTAATATGTAGTAAATGAATGGAATAATTTAAATTTTAGGTGAAAGTTATAAAAATGTAATATTAAAGTGCCGGTCCAATTCTATGTATATAGATTTAGAAACCAAAGAAGATTTTACGGGTGTTATTTACACCAGAGGTAGTTTTCATGATAAACAAAAGCCATGTTTTCTAGATCCAGGTTATAAGCATGGACAGAGGTCTTTTTCTATTCAAGTTCCACTAGATAAATGTAAAACCCGTAAAGTATGATTCTTTCCAATAGATTTATTTTGAGTTACACAATTATTTACTAGGTTGGAAATGTATTTTCAAATGTGCTGGTTGTGCAAAGTGATAAAGATCTGATAATGCCAGGAGATGCTGCATTTAAATTAGAATGCAATTTTGAAGAACTTCGAAATATCACCGTTGCAACTCAATTAAATAAAAAGTAAGTTACCAATTTTGCTCAAAATGAAATATAATTATGTACATTTTAGCCCAAACGTTGTTTCAAAAATAACAGTTACTAAACCAGATGTTGAACCGAGAAGAATTGAGTAGCAATAGTAGAAGAAAAAAATTTTCAAGTGTTATATTTTACTTACAAGTTTTGTTGGATTTAAAAATAGAAATATACATTCAACTGTGTACATTACCAATTTATTAAATAAAAAATTTAAATCTCGTTGCCTTAATCATTACTACATATCACCCACACTCCCACAAGTATGCAAAGTCACCAAAGCTATGTAACATTTTTTTTCCTTTTAAACTTTTAGTTTTAGTAATTTAATTTTATTCTGGATCCATAAACTAAATAGAAAGTCAAGTTGTAAAAACATTTAGGAATGAATAAATATAAAAAATATCCATACAATTTGTTATATTTGATTCAAGGCCCAACAAACCGTATCGATTGTGGTGCTTTATCCCATAATGCAAAGGTTACATAACATTTTCTAAATTAAATAAAGTTGAACTCTACATCCTGCATTATTTTATAAGCTAATACACAATTGCACCACAATTACAATCTATAGTTTTGCAACATTAAAGTAAAAATTCAAAAACAATATTTTGATATGTTGTAAAATATTTAAAAATTATTAACTAAAAAACTTGAAAGAATTTAAAAAATACGTTACAAAAATTGTAGCTTATAATTAAATCAAACTGATCTAACTATCAATGTTTATTTTTGTAAAAATAAAAAATTAGATACAAATTTAAAATGTTAAAGACTTAGCAAATAGAGCAGCTGTTGCTTGTGTTTTGTCACCACCAAACTTACGTAATTCGAATATAACTTGAGCTCGTGTAAAATTTAAGGCTACCAGCTCAGCAATGTCATTTTCGGTAAACCTATCTGTTGGTAAAATAGCAGTATCCGATTCTGTTAAATTGCTGAGTACTGTGTTTGCTTGTGAACTTGAGGTACTACTTGAAGGAGCATCTAAAAATACAATTTTTACAATTAATCAACCACACTAACAAATTTAAAGAGTAAAATTGTTACAATTTTTAATATTTAGTAATATTATCTTCTGTGATGTCTCGATTTGGATGCGGAACTAGGATTATCATGGGATCGGTGTCGGGATTGGGAACCAGATCTATATTCTAAAATTAAAAGCAGATTTGGTTGGGTTATAGGGTCCTTATATTATATCCTCCACCAAATGTATCAAATTTCGTTGATTTTAGTGTAAACATTATTACAACAAATTTTGTAGTATTATTACTGTTAATTACATCAAAATTGGTTTGTAAATGACCTATTTTATTGCATCAGTAATCTTTGAATTTAAAAACTCGACCTACCCTAATATCTGCAAGACATCATTCCAAAAATAAAAATTAATTGTTTAAGACTTTGGAAAATTTTGAATATTAAGTATTAATAATGGTAATGGGAATTTACCAGTCAAAGTCAATGTTTCTTTTTGGCTCTATAAATTTGGTAATTTAATGCTCTAGTCCAGGGGCTGCATCAAAACCCTTCGGGGGCCGCGGGTTACCGACCCCTGCTCTAGCCTATAGTTTTTTCAACCTTTTTATGTCACCGCATTCCTAAAGAGCAAAAAAAGCTCGCAATGCCCTCAGTAGCAGGAGTGACTTTTTTTGACCGCTTAACCCTTAAAAACTCAATAAAATGGTAAATTTATTCTTTGTGACCCCCCCCCCCATAAGTTATATTTATCCTTCGCGACCCCCCTGAAATTTGAAGTCACAGATTTGGCGACCCCTGGGTTGAGAAACGATATCGAATCGGTACTTGATTAGCACAGTAGCAGAAATAGCAAATGTTACAGGTTCTGAGTCAGTCTCTCTCTCGTTTGTACCAATTCACGCCTTCAAACCCACGTTTGAAAATCGCTGCACTAGATAACTAAAGGCAACCAAATGCCCTCTGTATCAGTTAGTATTTTATATCTGTAACTGATACCAAAACTAACTCACCTCCCTAATAGGATAATAATAGGTTTAATTAGACTTTAACCTTTCCTCTACAATTGTGAGTTATCTGTGCTTACCTATACCATTTTTTTAGAAATGGTGTACAATTATTAGGTATAAGTTATAGTTTAAACGGAAAAGGAATTAAGAAAGGGAATGATTAAAATAAAAATAATACTCACTCGAATCCCTGCTGTTCCTAATGGCTTCTGCTAAATCTCTGTCTTCTGCTTGTTTTTTTGATTGATTAATTATGTCCTCTTCAGAGGTACCACTAAGACGAGCACATTCGGGCAAATCTATTTCGGAAAGGAAGGCAGTTTCTGTTCCAGTAGTACCAATTCTCAACACATTTTTGTGTAAATCTATGCAACACTAAACAAAATAACCTAATCAGTACATAAAAATTAAACCATTACCACAAAGTTTACCTGATGTCTTTTCAACATATCCAAACCCAACAACATATCCATAGGTTGTTCTTCCAAGACAGAAAAACTTGTAGTTAAATAATCGTTTGAAATTTGTATTTGAACCATGTGAATTCTTCCTATAATTTTCTGAACACCGACACCTTTAGCAATACCTGCCCACCGAGTATCAACCAATCTCATAATATTACATCTTTCGGCACAACTACTCGACATGATCGTAGTCTGAGCACCTGAATCAATAAAAGCTTTCACAGGTACGCCATTAACACGACAGTTTATGTATAACATCGTAACTGTTCCAAATGTTTCTGGATTATATTCCATTGCAGCTTCCATATTGGCTTCAATATTTTTTTGTCTAATTTCTTCTGCGATTAAGCGTTGTGCTTCTGTATCAAATGGATGTGCGTTCATCATCCTCAGTCTCTGTTGATCCCTCTCCTGTCGGGCTTGTACTTGCTCACGCAACACCGAAGCAAATGTATCTAAAGAGCCACGGTTAAAATGTTACCGATTATGACAAACTAAAAATTACCTATATTTCCTGTAAGTAATGAATCAGCCAACCGAGGGTTGTTTTGCTTTAATAATGCAAGTTGATCAGGATTCGCTAAAAACATATCTCGGATGAGAACTGGATCATCTTCAACTTGACCAGCTCTTTGGGCACTTTGTCCATGCATATCATGTCCATGTTGACCTTGATGTTGTCCATGGTGTTGTCCATGCTGTCTTGTCGAATTGGGCACTTGAATATTACTAAAATCGAGTGCATGCACTAAAAAAAAAAGAATTCTTATAATTTTATTCAGAAAAAATAATATACATTTTTACAAAACTCAAAAGAAACAAAAAAAAAGTGTTTTAAATAATACAAAAACAGTAAACAAATTTATAAGTTTATGTGAAAATCATCAATTTCTTTGTGTAAAAATTGCTACTTACAATTTTCATTGCTGCTTCCATCTGCACCATACATGTGCTGCATGATAACAACGTCTCCATCAGAAATACCATAATTTTTGAGTTGTTTCTTTCCGTCCACTAAAGGCCTTCCATTAAAAGATATCAAAATTTCTTGACTGGGAAAACCGGATTCAACTTCACACAACGCTTTAAAATTTTCCAACTCCAAGTCGTGGGAAACATCGAGTACAAAAATGTAATCGGTCATTGTAGTTACTGTTACCTTCATTTTGCTTAATTTTTACGGAAATTTACTTTTAAATAATATTATAACAGCACAAAATGCGACAACAAACTTCTGCCAGCCAACAAACCTAACCTAAACAAATGTCAAATCAAACTGACAAAATGCGACAGTGCAGGGGTAATGGTTCTTAAAAAGGTTAATGTTATTTGCAGTAATATACAGGATGTTCCTTAATATATGCGAACATTTTCGACATGTAGGGAAAAATAAATATTTATCTGTGCAGGTAATTCAACTAATGAGATTATGGTGCTTCTTCTGCTCTCCATTTTTGCACCATAATAAGATGGTAACTCCCCGGGGGAGAATAATAAAATAAATTATAATGAAAAAGTTAAGAAAATGTTGTTTGATTGTTGATTAATTTTACTAATAGTGTAATAGTATGATATAATAATATATTCGTTGGGGGTCTCCATTTGTGTCGTTTCCAATAACGGCGCTAAGAGGGTGGCAATCTGGGAAATTTCCCAAAGCCCCCCAAATAAATAATTACTATTTTATTTATTATCAAATATGTTTACTAAATTTAGTAATACAACACAAGCGCTGTGATTGGTCATATTATTTGAAGACATTATTGCTTCGAAATTTATTTTATTTTCATTATTTTGAGCCTGTACCTAAATAGTTTTATCTCATTAATTCTTTTTTTAATCATTTAAAAATATTTATTATTAACAGCACAGTATTGACTTGTATTTTTAGCATTTCAATCCAAGAAACACCATAGAACCAAATGGGAATTTATTTGGATTGTACTATAACTACTTTGCACAGAAGGTCACCAAAACAACCTAAATCCGGCTCTTTTGGGTATTAAAAATTATTCAAATTCAAGGTTTAGAATAATATACTTAATAGTAAATAATAATTATGTACTTTGTACTATATGAAATTATTCTGTAAGAAAATTTGTAATAATTGTACTTAGGTGATTACAAAAAATTATATGTCTTTTCGAATATTTTCGTTTAATTTAGAACCACCCTTCATAATATCAAATTATATGGAACTCGTTAATAAGTTTTTCTAGTACAAAAAAGTCGCCTCAAAACGAAATTTCAGAATATTAAAAATTTGGCAAAAACAACTTCTTTGTTCAGAAACCTAAAATTAAATGAATTATTTGCGGACTAATTTGAGTCTTAAAAATAAATGGGACTATTTTTAAATTGATTGTTTAACATGCATAAAACTTTTTTTACGTATGTAAAATGCAATGTCATTCGAATTACTTTTAAATTTTATAATTTCAGACAGTGGCGTTACACAGTGGTTAAATCGAATATTACTTTGGTTTATTTCTAGCCTGATTTGATTGCTAGTTGGAATTCTGTTTCGCTCATCTGGAGCGCATTTTTGCACGGTAGTTTGAACCAACGGTGTAAAGAACTGATTAGATTTTGGTTGAAATCCCTCCTCTGAAACTTCGTTTATTTGAGATTTGTTGATTTTGAATGACGCGCGTGAATTGATTAACGAGATTCCATTCGTTTTATAAAAAAGGACAGATTATTGTATGGTCATTTAAACTATAACGAGATAAAATGTCTCAAAAATATGCAAAAAAAAAACGCAACGCAAAAGTACTTGAAAATCGTATACCTACAGTTATTTCCCAGCAGTGGCGTAAATAAGGGGGTTGATCAGGTGATGAATCAACCCCCAAAGGCTAATAATAATCCAAAAAAGTACAAGATACATTTGGGGCTAATAAAAAGTCCTTTTTAAAAAGCTATTTCATTTATTAGTACCAAACGGAGAATAGGATGTATGACTTATCAGTAGTCAATTACAACGAACACTGCGGAAAGTGCATGGGTTCAACATGCAGCTTTCCCATGCATGATCAGCTTTTTTAGAATTACCTCATTACAGAAATCTGAGGTGCTGGTTAATGACATAATCTTAACTCCTCCCAACCTAAGAGAAAAATTATAGTTGAATACACTTAATTTTTTAAATTAATATCCTCTAACGGATTCACAATTTCAGATTTTAGTTTTTTGTTAATTTTTTCTTTTAGGTGTGGATAAAATTTTAAAGTTAAATACACAATTACAATAATAATTATAATGTAACTAAAAATGGTATACAAACTGATATTATCATAATGAAAGGTTAATGTTTTTATTGACGAAATTTTTCTTTTTGAATTAATTAGTTGTTTATCTAATTCTTTTACTGCATCCAGATTAATGTCATCCAAATGAATTGGTTCGATGTTCAAATGAATAAATGATTTTTTTCAGTAGTTATTTCTACTGTTGGTATTTTAAAATGTTTAACATGCGGGTTTAAATTATGGTATGTCCTTAAAACTAGTTTATCAATTTTTAAACTACAATATTTTGGAATTGTTACAATATATGTTCCATTTAATACTAATTTTTCAACTACGTTTGAACAATTACTAGAAACTAAGGTTGCTTTAACAGTAATAATTAACCATTTGTTTTTTGATAATTTTTGAACTTTAGTTTTTGTTAAGTAACTATCCCGAAATTCACATTTTTTTAAATTTTCACTAAAATTAATTAAATCGACTTCACATGGATTATTTTTTGTTATTAAATTAGTAACTTGTTCACTGCACAAATAATTTAACCGATTGATTTCTTTACACATTTCGTCACTAGATCCATATTGTTTATCGTTCAACATTAGGTAAGAGAATTTTGGAATTATAATTTTGTAATAGGATTCTTGCAACACAGGTGAGGAATAAAGTTTATAATAATCATATGAATTTTGTTCTACTAAAGGAATTTCTAAAATGAATATTATTTGTTCTTGACGTATATAACCTTTGATGTTTATAATCGAATAGTAAGTGTTAAGATTCTCTTCATCGAAGTCATATGGCAATTTTAAATTTGTCAACCTGGAATTTATTTTTGATAATTCGGCTTTCAATTCGTCGTGCATAATTATCGACGGGTGTAATGAATTTAATTTAGCAAATGTAATAGAGTTTTCCACATTATCTACAATTTCTATTATTATATCTAGAGCTGAAATTAATTGATTAAAAATAGTATTTAGAATTACAAAACTATCAATTTCATTAAAATATAAAGTGGAAACATTTTGCATTACCTTAGCAATTTCGTTTATTCGGGATTCTAGCAATATTTGATTATGTTGTAATTTGGTCATTGATTCATTGAATACGTGCAAAGCTTTATCAGTAATACTAAGTTGTTGTTCGGCTATTTCTTTTATTTGATCTTGGTTTTCTTTGATTTTCAAAATGGCAGTATCGTATTTCTCTGCGTCTGAATTGTCTAAATTACCCGTGATGGCTTTCCATAACGAGCCTAAACCGTTTATCAATCCGCGCTTGGAACGTTCATTATTATCAGAACTTATGGTCATTTGCTTAAATTTAGTTTTAACTTGTAATAACTTATAATCTAGTAAATATCTATAAGTAAACATCTCATTAGCATAAGCTGCTCCATACGTGGTCTCATGAAATGAATTGTTTAACTTATGGTAATTATTAACTAACTTATTTAATTCTAATCGTAAACTGGATAAATCATAAATTTGGATTAAACTCCAATAATCAATCACATTTTGGGCTATACCTAATTTCAGTGGAAGTAGTCCATGATTGTTCGAAATTTGATCTATTTCTACATTGTCACATTTTGAGATGTGGATGGTTGTGGTGAAAATGGTGATTGCGGTGATAGCGATGGTGACGTGTCTGGAACAATTGGTTGTCTTACATTTTTTAAATGAACTGTTCGACCTTTATTTTTATCTGAACCTCCAACTTTTTGTATTATCGCTTTATTATTTGGTAACAAGGTTTTTAATATAAATGGACCGCTAAATTTTTCACCTGTTTTGTTTCGCTTATATTTATAGCTTGTTTCATACACAACTTGTAATTCTTTAAACGGATTACTAACATCTATATTTCTTTTGTTCACAACTCTTTCTTTGTTTTTTATTAAATTTTCGTTGACCCTATCATATGTTAGTGCTAGTTTTTCTTTATGTTTTTGCATATACTCACTGTACATTTGTTTGTCATAAAATAGATCGTAAGGATCTCGTAATTTTGTGTGACCTAAGGTTAATTCTAATGGAGTTAAGTTTGTACTGGAATGTATCGAGTTATTATAAGCTATAATGGCGTATTTCACTAGGGTAGTTATTGGATCATTATGATTTGTTTTTAGTAACCTAATATGTTCTGCCAAAGTGCTATGGAATCTTTCAATATTGCCATCCGACTCCGGGTGGTGGGGTGTCGTGAAATGAATTTTTATTTTGTGTGATTCAAGCAATTCTTCAATTATGTGATTGTGAAATTCTAAACCTTGATCCGCACTAATCGTTTCAGGGGTTCCATAAAATGAAAAGTAATTAATTAACGCGTTCAGTATATCTACAGCATTTTTTGATTTAATTTCTATTGCTTGACCTAACTTTGTAAAAGCATCAACTATGGTTAAAAATTTAATGTTTTCCGCCGTGTAAACATCGATATGTAATTTTTCAAAAGGACGGTGTGGAGTATCCGTTAACATCATTGCAATTTTGGGTGGATTTCTTTCATATTTACTTTTCTTGCATTTTGTGCAATTAGCGATAAATTTTGCTACATGTTCTTGCATGAGGGGAAAATAATATTTTCGTTGTAGTTGTTTTAACGTTTCCGAAATACCACGGTGGTTAGTTTTACCTTCATGTTGATTTCGAATAGCTATATCTATGTCGTCTTGCTCATTGAGAATTTCTCGTCTTTCTGTGCAATAGATTAACTCGGGACCCGTTGCATTAAATAATTTTTGAACCACTCGATTAAACTGCTGAAACATATTTTCCGTTTCAAAATAAACATAATATTTTTTTGATTCTGTAGTGTATTCTTTTAAAAATTTGACAATGCTTTCTTCATCATTATTATTTATCTGAACATGATATCGTTTAATTTTACCTATGGTTTCTATTTTGACTGGTTGCATTTGTGAATGTACCTCATATATGAAATATTGATTCGGTTTCGAATCAATTACATCTTGGCATATTTTTATACTCGCGATTTCTTTATTTTGACTAACCGAATGAACCGTTTCTGAATCATCTAATCGTTCTACAATTTCATCTAATTGATCTACAGACATGAAGTTATCTTCAGAAGGATTTTCTTCTAATAATATATCACGTAATAAATTTTCATTATCATCGTAATTATTTATTACAGATTCATTTTCTATCGCGTTTATATCTATTGGTAAATTATTATTTTGATCATTTTTATTATTAATTTCAATTCTACTTAATGCATCTGCGTTACTATTTTGCTTACCCTTTTTATAAATAATTTCGTAATCATACTCTTCTAGTTTTATTTTCCAACGTTGTAATTTTGAGTTTGGTTCCTTTAATTTTGATAAATAAACCAAGGGACGATGATCTGAATAGATAATAAATTTTCGTCCATACAAATAAGGTCTAAAATATTTGACTGCCCAAACTATCGCCAATAGTTCCTTTTCGATGGTACTATATTTTCTTTCTGATTCATTTAAAGTACGTGAGGCGTAGCAAATGGGTTTATCTGACCCTACTGGTCCTTGTGAGAGAACAGCCCCTATGGCTACATTAGAAGCGTCTGATGTAACTACAAAGGGTTTCTCAAAATCTGGGTACTGTAATATTGGGTGATTAACCAAAATATTTTTACATCTATTAAATGCTTCCATGAATTCTTTAGTGTGTTCAATTTTATGACCTTTTTTTAAACAGACGGTTAAAGGTTTAGTGACCTTAGCATAATCTTTAATAAATTTTCTATAATAACCTGTCAATCCTAAAAATCCTTTTATTTCCTTTGTCGTTCTAGGAGGTGGGAATTTTATTACAGCTTCTATTTTAGCTGGATTGGGTTTCACACCTTCTGGAGTAATAACATGACCTAAAAATTGCGCTTCCTTTTTCAAAAATTCTGATTTATCCATTTGGATTTTAAAATTTGCGTTTCTGAGCCTATCGAACACCATTTTTAATTTTTCAATATGTTCTTGTAATGACGTAGAAAATATTACTATGTCATCTAAATAAACTATACAAGCTTCATTTTGAATTCCGCGTAAAATATTATCTATGACGCGTTGAAAAGTTGCAGGAGCATTTTTTAACCCGAAGGGCATGCGCTTATATTCATAATGTCCTCGCGGTGTTGAAAATGCCGTTTTTTCTCGATCTCGGGGGTGCATTTCAATTTGATGGTACCCCGACGCCAAATCTAATGTAGAAAAATAAGAACATTTACCTAGTTTGTCTAGTATATCCGAAATATGTGGGAGGGGATATTTATCATCAACGCATTTATCATTCAATGCTCTATAATCAATTACCATTCGAAATTTTTGTATTCCCGATGCGTCTAGTTTTTTTGGAACCACAATGACCGGGCTTGACCAGGCACTTTTAGAATGCTGAATAATATCATTCGCTAATAGTTCTGTAACCTGAGCCTCTACTTCTTTTTGTTGTGCATGAGGCATCCTATACGCTTTTTTAAATACCGGTACGTTATCATTAGTTTTTATTTCGTGTTTTACTATATGCGTAAATGACAAAGGTAGACGGTCACAATAAAAAATGTCCCTATACTCATAACATATTTTTCTAATCGCTTTATTTTCTTCTTCATTTAAATGATCTAATCTAAGATTTTTTAAATTTTCTTTTAATAACCTATCGGCTTTATCGTCGCCATTTAATTCGTTTCTATTGGTCATTTCGACATTATCCGTTTCAATTACATTTAATGGTTCTACAGTTACTAACTTTTCTGTTTCATTACTATTGGTAATACTAATAATGGCTTCACGATTTTTTATTGTAACTAAACATTGTGGGATTTCGACCCCTTGTACTATTTGTTTATATTCAATTATTCCTAAATTTAAATTCGTGTTTACGGGAACTTTAATAATTTGTTGTTGACGCGGTTGTAATCGAAACTGTTTCGGTTTCAATTGTTCAAAATATATCGGAATCACATTATTTTTCGTACACAAAATATTCTTTTTTAAATCAATATTCGCGTCCAAATATTTCAATAAATCCATACCAATTAAACCATCGTAATTAGGATTAAAATCAAATATACAAAAGTTAAAATATTCTTTAATATTAAAAATATTAGGTAATGGTATCCTTGCTATAAATTTATGAAATGAAGTTTTATGTGCTGTTCTAATTTTGAAAGGTGATTCTTTAACATAATCTTTATAATATCTTTTTACAATTTTCGGATGTATTAGCGTTTTCGAGGACCCTGTATCGATCATAAATTTTAAATTTAAGTTAGGAATTTTTATATAAGGTAAAGTGGACGTGTTAATATTAGAAATATCAATTACGTTTGATCGGTTACCGGCTCTGCCATTTGAAAATTTTGATCGTCTTCAAATTCATGTTGAAACAATTCTTCCGATTTAAAATTTGATCTGCTATTTTGAGGTTCGCGCCTCGTATTTCCCGCTCTAGTATTTCCCGACGACGTGTCCATTGGTTCTGGGACAAAACGTCTTGTCACGGTAGTTTTTTGACCGTTATTATTATTGAATTGCCTATTTTGATAATTTGGATAATTTCCATTATTTTGATAATTTTGATTCGGACGATAATATGATTGGAATGGCTTGTTAAAATTATTATTATTTGATCTATAATTTGAATGTGATGCAAAGTTATTTTGCCTTGCATTACCTGAATTATTATAATTATTATTGTTGGGCAATCTTTGATTAAAATTATTATTTGTTTGATTATAATTAAAAGGTTTATTCTGATTATATGATGGTTTAGAGTTACTGTTCTTATCACTTCGTTGATGGTTATGACCTCTCGGTTCATACGAGTTTACTTTATTATTAGATTGCTGCAATAAATTATTTTTTGTATATGAAAAATTTTCTTCCTCTATTACCAAACTAATTGCAATTTCTAAAGTTTCTGGTTTTTGTAATCTGATAGCCAAACTACTTTGCAACCCTCGTAAATAAGCATCTAACGCTTGACTTTCGTAAATTTGCGTTTTTAAAGCCCTAATATCTTCATCAACTTCAGTTAACTGTAATTTGGTAAGTAATAAACTTAAAATGTCTTGACAGCGATTGCCAAAATTTACAGCACTTTCATTTTTGTACTGTCTAAGTTGTAATAAATCTCCAACCAAACATTTTTCATCTCTGGAATCGGAAAAGAATCGCAATAATAATGCCTTTATCTCATTCCAATTACTCAGACTACCTCTAGACCCAATTAAATCTAAAGCCCTATTTTTAAGTTTTCCAATTATCGCTCGTAATAAAAATTGATTCTGTGGATTATTTATATTTGCACGATCAGTGAAAGTATTTAATAAATACTCACTAGCATTTATAAAAATTGGCAAACTTGCCGAATTCCCACTAAATTCGGGAATTGAATCAATGTGAAACTTTTCAACTTTCGGAGTTGCCATTGTGACTTCTCTTCTGAGAGGACTCCTATCTCTTACTGTTTCGTTTTCTGGCATGAATTCAAACGTTTTTTATTTATTAGTTACGTACGCAAAGTTCAAATAATATTCTTTCTTTAAATTAATTAATTTTTTATTCTTAATGATGACACGTAGTACGCGTGTGTATAAAATACGATTTTATATTATTGAATCGTAGACATATAATTATTATAAAAAATTATTAGGATAAAAATTTTCACTTACAGGAGTTGAACCATTATTTTCTTTTTTTTTTATCTTCGTTGTTGTTTCGAACTCGATGGCCTCCAATTCGGCGATGTCGTCCGTGTTGTGGTCACCAGCTTCGAACTTCAGGGTGGGGTTAGTGGAATTGACGATCTGCAATTCGGCGATGTCGTCCCAATTGTAGTTTCCAATTTCACTTGTTGAATTTTGTGTCCAATCTTCGCGATTTTGTCGTCGATTGAACTTTAACTTTCCGTTGAAACAATAATTTCGACGATGCACTTCGATAATTATTATTTACAACTCTAATTTTGCAGATTCGAATGTTTTAGTTAATCGTTAAAACGAACACAATAAATTCGCGATTTTTGTCGAAAATACAGTACTAAAACAATCCTGTACCGACTGCGCCAGATACATTTGGGGCTAATAAAAAGTCCTTTTTAAAAAGCTATTTCATTTATTAGTACCAAACGGAGAATAGGATGTATGACTTATCAGTAGTCAATTACAACGAACACTGCGGAAAGTGCATGGGTTCAACATGCAGCTTTCCCATGCATAATCAGCTTTTTTAGAATTACCTCATTACAGAAATCTGAGGTGCTGGTTAATGACATAATCTTAACTTACATTTAAAAGTAAAAATTTCCAAAATCCTAGACCCCCGGTGGTGTCTCCTACCAGATTCATCAACCCCCCAAATTCAAATCCTATTTACGCTACTGTTTCCCAGTGTATCAAAGCCACAAAGCAGTCCCGCATCTACGGAATGACAATAAGGGCCGGAGGGGGAATTAAAAAATTTAGTTTATTCATATTTTACTTTTACTTTTTTAAATAGGAAGGTCATGTGTTGTGTCGGGCAATTGCGGACTGCACCGATGGTCAAAGGGTCACATAATCTGACATGTGGATTGCACCGGGTTCGGTTAGGGTAAGTCTTAGGGTAAGTATGTGGACTGCACCGATGGTCAGTAAGTAATCTTTTTTAATTCCATTAAAGGATTGAGGTATTTAATTTACTACAGAGGTATGTAAATAATACAGATTGTATTTACATTTTCTGGTTTTCATTGCTTAATAATGTAAAACTTATAGCAATAATTTATGGAAAACCTTCATTTCATCCATGATTTAGGTTTAGGGGACCGCTAAAAGAGGGATCCACTGGTCGAGCTTAGGTTATTGTTAGGAAACGATCTTTTTTTAATGAAAGAGAGATTCACCGGTAGAGCTTTAGGTTAGTTAGTTAAAATTTTACGATTTGCTACCATTCTATTGGTCCATAATTTTTTAAATAAATTTTGATTGGCTTGAATTACACATTTGCGAAAAATTGTTTAGAAGACTGCGCTGATGGATTAGGGGTCGTTCATAAATTACGTCACGCAATTTTAAGCATTATTCAACCCTCCCCAACTGCACAAAAACCTAGACTTATCTCCAAATATTACGTTATGCACCCTTCAACCTCCCATCTTTCAATATATTTTTTTTTATTAAGCAAAACCCAAAGAACCGTACCTATTTTTTATTAGGCAAAACAAACATCGTTAGTTAGTTTTGTTAATCGTTAGTTATGTTCTCAAAATGACTTACTTTTTAAACCAATAACAGCAACCGTTGATTTTGAACTTGCTATTCATGTAAGCATTAAGAGCAATGTCCAGTGCTACCCCCCTAATACAGTATGAATATTTGTGTTTTATGTCATTTATTTCCAGGACGTTACAAAAATTGAAATAATTGCTAGCATTGCAAGATCTTTCAACTTTTTTTTATGTAAAAGCGCAAAAAGAAATTGATTTACTTATTTGAACATCGCGTAATTCGAAAACTATGGTTGAAAGGGGGGGGGGAGATTCCCATGTTCTAATTTTCGAATAACATGGTTTTTTAATAAATAAATCAACTTCCTTTAGCGTGTTTAAATAAAAATGTGTTGAAAGATTTTGTAATGCTAGCAATTATTTAAATTTTTGTAACGTCCTGGAAATAAATGACAGGAAACACAAATATTAACACTGTATAGGGGGGGGGTACTGGACATTGCTCTTAACATGTTTGGGAAAATATTGAACTTATTGCATTCCGATTTCATTTAAGCCAAACGTGGTATAGAAAAATTCAAAAAGTAGGTTAGGTCGCAGAATATTAAAACGGTCTTTCCGAAATTGGTCAATGGTTGCTCTTCTCGTTTGGTTTGCAATATTTACATCCAAACGAAGTTGATGCCGCTTATAGTGAAGATTTAATATCGATAATGCCAGACGATGCATGACTGAACACCTATTCCGATTATATATTTCGAACCTACATATATTGATGCAGATTCACTTTTTCCATCAAAGCTCTGAGCAGCACGCACATCAAGTATATGCCGGAATACGAATGCCTGTGAGTCGTTTTATAACGTATTTAGTTCACATTTTTATAACTCCACCAGCCGATTTACACCTTCTTGGAGATATTAAAAATGATGCAAATTAAAGCATACCTAAGAATTAGCAGAGTATTGGCATAGTTAATGCCGTCAGCCCGAGATCTATGATTTTTCCGAACCCGGGCAAGAACTTGACATTGGCGCCCCTTTCCTCCAGTATTTGAGTTTAAATATATCAAAAATCTCACGAAATATAATTTGGTGCTCCCTTGAATTGCCTCCAGGGACAGGTGCCCTGGTTAGCCTCCCCCCCTAGATCCAGAGCTAAATGCCATTACAGTTAGTAAACAAGCCAAATTACAACATTTGATCGACTTGTATTCTGACAAAACAATTACCAGGATCCAATTTATAAAAATTCGAATTTTTTTCAATAAATAATAAATTAAAATAAAATTAAATATTTTGGCCATCTATTAGTTTTATTTTAAGTTTTTCAATAGTGTTTGGGACGACTCCTTGTATACGGCCTTGTTCATTTTCAGTAAAAACATTACGGGCTACAAGATTACTGGTAAGTCTTTGACTTACAGGGATTAAGTATTTATATCGGTGCAATCCACATGTGGGGATCGGTGCAATCCACATCTGACCATCGCACAGTAGGCTGATTCCCTAAAAAACGAGAAATTTGCTTTTTTCTCTTTTGCTTTTTTTCACAATTTCTTATATACTGTTTGTTTGCGGTTGGTAAATTTTTAATGGATTAAAAAAAATGAAGTCGAAAAAAAGCTTAAAAAGGCATGTCCTAACAGGTTTTTTGCGTGCAAAGAACATATTTATACTAAACATGCTTAAACGAAATGAATAGCACTCATTTTAAGAGTCGCATTATGGATTTAATACGTAAAATGATGATTTTAAAATTTATCTTCATATGAACTTTTCTCGAGTTGTAGGAATATCATACTCGTGAAATTTTGTATGTGTACTTCTTAACTACATATCTACATCATATTAAAATTTCTCTCACAAATGCCTGCCACCTTCCGAGATATTAACATTTAAAAAATTGCTCTTCCTAATCTCTTAATCTTGGTTTAACTCTAGTTTTTAACATAAAAAGCCATGTTCTAACAGGTTTTTTGCGTGCAAAGAACATATAGCTATACTAAATACTCAAATGAAATAAACAGCACTAATTTTAAGAGGACCATGATGGATTTAATACGTAAAATGATGATTTTAAAATTTATCTTCATATAATATGAACTTTTCTCGAGTTGTAGGAATATCATACTCGTGAAATTTTGTATGTGTACTTCTTAACTATATATCTACATCATATTAAAATTTCTCTCACAAATGCCTACAAACTTCCGACCAATTCCGATATTTTGGTGAGTATATGAGAACTCTTTGTTTTATAATTGGAAAAATAATCTTCTTCCAATTAAAAACAAATCAAACAAACTACTTACTATCTCGAACCACATTTCCAATCTTTTGCTGCAAATGATAGTTTTTGAAACAATCCTTAAAATCGCACTCTTCAGGAAAAAATTAAATATTTCCGCTCGATATTATTAAATCATATTGGGCTCTTGGGTATTTATTACTTGGGTATTATTAGTAACCAAATTCAAGTTAAAAGTAGCACAATATTTATTAAATTAATTATTTTTATACAAAAGCAATTCAACAATTTAATCACGTTTTAATCTTTTGGAACCTTCTTCGGAAACCTCGGGAACTTCAGTTTCCGTATTTTTCGATACAGGTTATCCATCTGAGAAATCTCCAGTTTTACTTTTATTCGATGCAGTTTCTAAACCTGACGAAGAGGGCAATTCCAACTCAGGTTCCAGTTCTTTTTCCAATTTATTCTCCTCATCTATATCCAAACCAAAAGTCTCGGCCATTTCTTTTGATGTTTTACCAGTAAATAAACTTGCAACTGTTTTATAGCAATACTCCGACAGTTTAGGTATATTTAAGAAAGCGGAACCTCTAATTAAGTCACGTAATTGAATTTGAGTAATATTTTTTAAAAACTCTTTATCCCAATCCGGTATATCGTTTATATCTCTTTCAGTATCATCGTAATCGTCGGGTACAGGCGGATCTTCTTTATGGTGATCTACCCACTTAAAAATTAACTGCATTGTACTGGAATCCACAGCATCTATCGGAATTGCTTCATCGGAAAACCTCAAACTTCCGATCGTGTTTCTTATTAGACTTGAGCACTTTATTACTTCAAAATCAATTTCCATTGATATTTCATCCGATGTTCGTAATGTTATTAGTTTACTCATTTTAAAAGTCGTTTTAGTAAATAATTAGCTGTTATTTTTACTTTTCAAATTAAGGATTGCCGTTTCTCTCGTCGTAGCAATTTTATTGTTTTAGAAGTATCAATAATCATTAGTAGTACATAGGGTTGCCAACTATTTTTGAGAAAAATAAAGTAACTTGTCTTTAAAGCCCTTATGACACGACGTCAAATTTTGCATAAAATTTACATGTAAATTTTTACGTAATAATTTTCTAGATGGGAAAATGACATTTCTAGAACACGTTCTAAATTTAGAGGTAAAATTTTCCTCTTTGATTTTATTTATTCTAAGGCTCTAACAAATACTTTCGGATTTACTCTATTATCTTCATAAAATTGTATTACTTTGTCTGAATTTAGTCCCAAATATAACTCTTGCACCAAACTTTCAATATCATTGTCAAAATTGTTTTCCAACTATTGCCGAACTGGAAGTGTCGAGTTATCGCGTACCGCAAGATCATAGAATAGAACAGAGGTGTCAAACTGGAGGAGTTTGACACATTGACACCCCTGAAGTAGAAAACCAAAAATAGAATTAAAAAGAACAGAATGCCGTCAATAAGAAGGAGCAATTTATGTCGCAGAACTCGCAATGCTACAAAAAATAATTTTTCGAACTAATCGAACTGCAGAGCAACGCGAAGAGCGAATTGAAATTGCATGAGACCGATTATTATCACAAGATCAACAGTTGTG
Organism: Rhagonycha lutea; assembly: GCA_958510855.1. Lineage (NCBI taxonomy): Eukaryota > Metazoa > Arthropoda > Insecta > Coleoptera > Cantharidae > Rhagonycha > Rhagonycha lutea. Next base: position 88,102,726 of record OY294036.1, read on the forward strand.
AATTTATTTTTGGACAAGACAACGTCTGTCGGATCAGCTAGTTTATAATAAAACTGTAAATCTAGGTAACTGCGCCAAATGTTGACAAAATTCTCGTTCAAATGATAGTTTTGGCCCTTAAACCAATCCCGATTTTTTGGTGAATATATGAGAACTCCTTGTTTTATATGTATTGGAAAAATAATCTTCTTCTAATTAAAAACAAATCAAACAAACTACTATCTCGAACCACATTTCCAATCTTTTGCTGCAAATGTCCTTAAAATCGCACTCTTCAGGAAGATTTAAATGTTTCCGCTCGATATCATTAAATCGTCTTGGGATCTCGGGTATTTATTACTTTGGTATTAATAGTAACCTACTTCAAGTTAAAAGTAGCACAATATTTATTAAATTAATTATTTTTATACAATAGCAATTACTTATACAGAAATTATTATAAATAATTTAATCACTTTTTCATTTTTTGGAACCTTCTTCGGAAACCTCGGTAGCTTCAGTTTTCGTATTTATTGATACAAGTTCTCCATCTGAGATATCTCCACTTTTCCTTTTATGCGATGCAGTTTCTACACCTGACGAAGAGGGCAATTCCAACTCAGGTTTTAGTTTGTTTTCTAATTTTTTCTCTTCATCTAAATCCATACCAAGGGTCTCGAGCACTTCTTTTGTTGTTTTACCAGTAGTTATCAAACTTGAAACTGTTTTCTTGCCATACTCGATCAGTTTAGGTATATTTAAGTAATTGGCACCTTTAATTAATTCAAGTAATTGAATTTGAGTAATACTATTTAAGAACTCATTATCCCATTCCGGTATGTCTTTTATATCTCTTTTAGTATCATCCCAATCAGCTACAGGATGAGGATCTTCTTTATGGTGATCTGCCCATTTACAAATTAACTGCATTGTACTGTGATCCACATAAAATAACGGAATTTCTTTATCGTGAAACCCAAAATGTTTGATCAGTTTTCTTATTAGAGCTGAGCATTTTATTACTTCAAAATCAATTTCCATTGATATTGCATCGGATGTTCGTAAATTCAGTTTAGTCATTTTAAAAGTCGTTTTGATAATAATTAGCTCACAAACACTGTTATTTTTAGTTTTAAAATTAAGGATTGCCGTTTCTTTCGTTGTGGTAATTTTATTATTTTAGAAGTACCAATAATCATTAGTGCATAGGATTGCCAACTATGTTTGAGGAAAATAAAGTAACTCGTCTTTAAAGCCCGAATGACACGACGGACTTCAAATTATGCATACAATTTACAAGTAAATTTGATCTGCACCAACGGTGCTTCACACTGCTGGCACAATGCAGATCCAAAATCATGACAAAGGCTCGATGCCGTCAAACAATTAATTTGTTTAATTATTAATAAATTACGAATTAAGGAATAATTATAATGTTATATTTGAGCTTTCGATCTTGCATTAAGACCTTCCTTAATTCGTAATTTATTAATAATTAAACAAATTTATTTTCACGAATTAATAATAAACCAATGTCAAACAATTAAATTCCCAACAGCTATGTTACACATAGATGACGGAGAAAAGCGGGCCAAGCCCGCATCTGCTCCGAAAAAGCTATTCCGATACTACTACTACTATTACAAGTAAATTTTTACATAATAATTTTCTAGACAGGAAAATGTGCGCCGGGCACATTTCTAGAACTTGTTCTAAATTTGGAGGTAAAATTTCCTCTTTAATTTTATTTGTTCTTTGTTCTAAAGCTGTAACAAATACTTTCGGATTTACTCTATTATGTTCATAAAATTTTATTACCTTGTCTGAATTTAGTCCCAAATATAACTCTTGTACCAAACTTTCAATATCATTGTCAAAATTGTTTTCCAACTATTAGTGCCGAATTGTAAGTGTCGAATTATCGCGTACCGCAAAATCATAGAGTAGAACAGGGGTGTCAAACTCATCCAGTTTGAAATAGTAGAGAACTAAAAAAAGAATTAAAAAAAAACAGAAATAAGAAATTTATGTCGCAGAACTCGCAATACTACAAAAACAAATTTTCGAACTAATCGAACTGCAGAGCAACGCGAGGAGCGAATTGAAATTGAATGGGACCGATTATTATCACAAGATCAATAGTTGTGAATTTATTTTTGGACAAGACAACGTCTATCGGATCAGCTAGTTTATAATAAAACTGTAAATCTAGGTATAGTCCAGTCAAAATAGACAAAAAAAAGTGCAAAGTTTGCAATAATTCGCATCCAGCTGAAAATTGGCATAAACCTTAAATGCACTATTACAAACAAAATATCAAAAGTCCCCACCGATCCCACATCTGCTTAAAAAGTTATTCAAGGTCAAAAGTCAACAATATCGATTTTTTGCATTTTGCTCGTAAATGATAAGTGTTATCGTAAAAATAGGTTAAACAAAAATTGTAGATCATGAAATTCTCTACAAAAATTATTCTTATACTTATTTTCGTACGAATCGCTATTCCGGATATATCGCGATTTCCAAAATCACTTAATCATTACCAATATTACCATTTTTTCAATCAATAGGACACTGTCTAATAAAACTTCCCAACTTTTGAATCGTGATATCTGATGAATAACGAATCGTACGAAAAAAAGTATAAGAATAATTTTTGTAGAGAATTTCATGATCTATAATTTTTGTCTAACCTATTTTTACGATAACACTTATCATTTACGAGAAAAATGTAAAAAACCGACATTGTTGACCTTTGACCTTGAATAACTTTTTTAGCAGACGTGGGATCGCTGGGGACTTTTGATATTTTGTTTGTAATAGTGTATTTAAGGTTTATGCCAATTTTCAGATGGATGCGAATTTTTGCAAAGTGAAATGTCTATTTTGACTGGACTAGTAACTGCGCCAAATGTTGACAAAATTCTCGTTCAAATGATAGTTTGGGCCCTTAAATCAATCCCGATTTTTTGGTGAGTATATAAGAACTCTTAGCTTTATATGTATTGGAAAAGTAATCTTCTTCCAATTAAAAACAAAACAAACAAACTACTATCTCGAACCACATTTCCAATCTTTTGCTGCAAATGTCCTTAAAATCGTACTCGTCAGGAAAATTTAAATGTTTCCGCTCGAGATCATTAAATCGTCTTGGGATCTTGGGTATTTATTACTTGAGGGTATTAATAGTAACCTACTTCCAGTTAAAAGTAGCAAATTATTTATTAAATAAATTATTTTTACACAAAAGCAATTCACGACTTATACAAAAATTATTATAAACAATTTAATCGCGTTTTCTTTTTTTGGAACCAACTTCAGCTTCAGTTTTTGTATTTATCGATACAGGCTCTCCATCTGAGAAATCTCCACTTTTCCTATTATTCGATGCAGTTTCTACACCTGACGAAGAGGGCAATTCCAACTCAGGTTCTAGTTCGTTTGCCAATTTATTCATCTCATCTACATCAAAACCAAACGTCTCGATCATTTCTTCTGGTGTTTTACCAGTTATTAAACTTGCAAATGTTTTGTTGCCATACTCAATCAGTTTAGGTATATCTAAGTAATTGGCACCTTTAATTAATTTAAGTATTTGAATTTCGGTAAAACTATTTAAGAACTCTTTATCCCAATCCGGTATGTCTTCTATATTTTTGTCAGAATCTTCGGAATCGTCAGCTACAGGAGGATCTTCTTTATGGTGATCTGCCCATTTACAAATTAACTGCATTGTACTGTGATCTATATAATATAACGGAATTTCTTTATCGTAAAATCCAAAATATATCAGTTTTCTTATTAGAGCTGAGCATTTTATTACTTCATAATCAATTTCCATTAATATTTTATCGGATGTTCGAAAATTTAGTTTACTCATTTTAAAGTCGTTTTAGTAAATAATTAGCTCACAAACACTGTTATTTTTAGTTTTAAAATTAAGGATTGTCGTTTCTTTCGTTGTAGTAATTTTATTATTTTAGAAGTAGATACCGATAATCATTAATGCATAAGGGATGCCAACTATTTTTGAGGAAAACAAAGTAACTTGTCTTTGAAGCCCGTATGACACGACGGACGTCAAATTTTGCATACAATTTACATGTAAATTTTTACATAATAATTTTCTAGACGGGAAAATGTGCCACATTTCTAGAACTTGTTCTAAATTTTCCTCTTTAATTTTATTTGTTCTAAGTCTGTAACAAATACTTTCGGATTTAAAATATAACTCTTGCACCAAACTTTCAATATCATTGTCAAATCATAGAGTAGAGCAGGGGTTTCAAATTCCTCCAGTTTGAAATAATAGAGAACTAAAAAAAGAATTAAAAAGAACAGAATGCCGCCAATAAGAAGGAGCAATTTATGTCTCAGAACTTGCAATGGAGAAGCGAATTGAAATTGAATGGGACCGATTATTATCACAAGATCAACAGTTGTGAATTTATTGAAATTTGGACAGGACAATGTCTGTCGGATCAGCTAGTTTATATTTATAATAAAACTGTAAATCTAGGTAACTTCGCCATTGTTGAAAACGTTCTCGTCCTAATAATATATTGGGCACTTAAACACCAATCCCGATTTTTTGGTGAGTATATGAGAACTCTTTGCTTTATATGTTTTGGAAAAATAATCTTTTTCCAATTAAAACTAAATTAAATAAACTACTTCTTACTATCTCGAACTACATTTCCAATCTTTTGCTGAAAATGATAATTTTTGAAACAATCCTTAAAATGGGATCTTGGGTATTTATTACTTGGGTATTAATAGTAACCTACTTCCAGTTAAAAGTAGCAAATTATTTATTAAATTAATTATTTTTACACAAAAGCAATTCACGACTTATACAAAAATTATTATAAACAATTTAATCACGTTTTCGTTTTTAGAAACCTTCTTCGGAATCCTCGGAATCCTCGGGAGCTTCATTTTTCATTTTTTTCGATTCAGGATCTCCATCTGAGAAATCTTCACTTTCATTCGATGAAGTTTCTTCACCTGACGAAGAGGACCACTCAGGTTCTGGGTCTTTTTCAAATTTATTCATCTCATCTACATCCAAACCAAACGTCTCGAGCATTTCTTGTGGTGTTTTACCATCTATTAAACCTACAGCTGTTTTGTAGCAATACTCAGACAGTTGAATTATTTTGAAGTAATTGGCACCTTTAATTAATTCAAGTAATTGAATTTGAGTAATATTATTTAAGAACTCTTTATCCCAATCCGGTATGTCTCCAAAATAATTTTCGTAATCATCGGGTAAAGGTGGATCACATTTATGGTGATCTCCCCACGTTAATATTAACTGCATTGTACTGTGATCCACATAAGGTAACGGAATTTCTTCACCGGAATACCCCACAAGATTGAACAGCTTTCTTATTAGACTTGAGCATTTTATTACTTCAAAATCAATTTCCATTAATATTTCATCGCATGTTCGAAAATTCAGTTTAGTCATTTTAAAAGTCGTTTTGATAATAATTATCTCACAAACACTGTTATTTTTAGTTTTAAAATTAAGGATTACCGTTTCTTTCGTTGTAGCAATTTTATTATTTTAGAAGTATCAATAATCATTAGTGCATAGGATTGCCAACTATTTTCGAGGAAAATAAAGTAACTTGTATTTAAAGTTCGTATGACACGACTAGTGATTGCAATACCGGTATACCGGAATACCGAAAACCGGTATTTTCGGCTATTTTGCGATACCGAAATACCGGTATTTTTGAACGTGTAATACCGGTTTTTCGGTATTTAATTTTTTGTTATTTAAAATAATTTTGAAGTTGGTATTCGGTAAAGCCCGTATAACACGACGTTAAATTTTGCATAAAATTTAGTACTAAATGGTAACTAACCAATGGAAAGCGCATGTTGGTATCCTTCAGACGTTTTTTATTGGTTAGGTATTAACCTGGGTATTATTAAAAATAAATATAAATATTATATTATAATAAGGGCCGGTCTTTTCACCTTTTATAAACGTCAAGTAACCACTTGACGATTATTTTACTTGAGCATTTTAATGGTTGAATAAGAAAGTTAGGTCTTTTCGTCGCATTGTATGCAACTAATATGCCAACTTAATATTATGCTAATAAATTTAGTAGCTAATAAGCTGATTTAGTAGGTAAAATGCTCAATTAAAAAAATCGTCAAGTAGTTACTTGACGTTTATAAAAGGTGAAAAGATCGGCCCCAAAAATAATATTATCAGTAGAGAACGGATTTATATGCATAGCAAACCGGTCTTGAGGTAAGACCCCATAAACAATTGGTTAAGAAAAATTTATTAGCGCTAATAAACGTTTTCTATTGTTTATGGGGTGTTACCTCAAGACCGGTCTGTTATGCATATAAATCCGCTCTCTAATTATAAGATTCAACATTATTTCCAAAGTAAACAAACAGAATATTAAGGAACACAAAAAATCAGCAGATAATAACGAAAACGATAATCTTGGCAAATGCAAAAAATGCTTAAAAATTATTAAAGTTGTAGGTGGAAGCACCAGTGGTTTGCATACATATTTGAAAACCATGATATAACCGTATTAAAAAGAAAAGAACTTTGTTCAAATTCAAATATAAGTTCCAGTTCTTGTGGACCACATTATTTTGCCCTAAATAACAACAACTCCTTGCACTATAGTCTGATTTTTTTAAGAAACCGATAGAAATTTTGTACTCCACGTGGACAACGTGAATGTTAACCAATGAAATTGCTTTGAATTTAATTGCTTTGAATTTAATTTATTGCAGGTGTGCTACGTGCGGAGATACGAAGAGAATTTGATGACCATTTCCGCTTAGATAAGGATTACGCTTCCCGTCTTAGTGACAAGATTTTAGGCCATTTCTTAATATTGGTCCTACAAATAAATGAATTGTATATTTGTAACGTTTAAGAGATAACGATTCCAAATATCTAAAAATAATTTGAAAAAGTCAAAAAATGTAGAAATTAGAAATAAATTTTCAATTACCAGTAGACGCGTGTGGGAATTGGTAAGTCGGCTATTTCTACGTGCAGAAAAAAATGTATCTTCCTCTAATTGCGGAAGAACGTCTTTTACTCATATGGATTTTAAAATAAGAAGTAAAAAGATTCACTTTGAAAGAGAAGTGGGTCAGAAGTTATAAATATGGGTAACTGTACTGATAAGGGAGAGTCCGGCCGTTACCTGCATCAAACTGCGTTGCTCCAGGGGAGTGATCATAGACGCTTTTTGATAAGGGTACATATTCGTAGACTCGATTGTGCGGGTTAATTTTGTGAATTAAATAGAGAGTCCTCCTTCACCTGTTGCTAAGAAACTTGCTGGCCATTTTGGAAGCAAATTTCGAAAAAACACAGCTGAAGTCGAAGACTCCAAGTGCGATTTGGTTTTGAGTTTTGATAATTGAGTTTTGTACAGTACAAAAGCTCAATTAGTAATTTTGTTTGCAACTATTTATCAAACCATTGTTTGAATAAATAAGTTAGTGGTAATCAATTAAATTAAATAATTTAATTAATTTTCTCGACTTAAATAAATAAGTTAAGTTTTTGTGGTTTTGCTGAAACAACTAAAGGTAAAATTTATTGTTTACTGATAAATGATTTTATTTTGTGTGCGCGTTTGTCAAATCATAATTTGAGAACGCAAAATTTTTGTATTCTAACGAGTTGTTAAGGAAATGTATATGGGTTCCTTATATTATAATAATTGATTGGAGTGAGATTCACTCATCAGGTTATTGATACTTAATCTTAAAGGATAATCGCGAGACGATTGTTTCCTCGTTTGTTGATAGTTTTGGCTGCATATAAGTTTAGCCAATATTATTTAATCGTTAAAGTAAGGTTTGATAAGTTAATCTGTTTTATGTTTAATTTTGGAAATCTGAATAATTGATATTCAGAGACGGAAACAATTTGTAGTTGGTTGAATGTTTCGTCAATTATTACTTTCAAAAGTTATTTTGTTGATTATACTGTGGCAAAAGTGTTGTCATATTATAATTTCGAGTTAATTATTTTGTAAATCTTTGTAAATAATTCAGTTTAATTTAATAAATTGTTATATTTGGGAAATATTAATTCTTTTATTTTGAATTTAAAAGAACCCCATAAAATAAAGGTGGAAGTTTTTCAAAAGTTAACGATTCCTACGTTTTCCCAAAATCACTGCAAAGGGCACCTTTCACCCTACATTAGCCAGCGATATTTACGTCATTTCGTGAAGATTGGGAAACCAAACCAGAGCTACCAAAAAGTATCGAAGAGGTCCAGGACAACTAACAAAGAGAATTTTGTCGGGTGGCAGCGTTAAAACTAAAAATAGACTGTCCTTTGTTACCGTGGAACTTTCGTCGATATTCCCAAAAATTCAGGAGTATCTCAAAACTCGAGAAATTTTTGGGAAACCTAATAAATTAAGAGAACATTCTGGGGTGACTTTTTATTTAGGCCAAGTAAAAAGGTTCTTGTGTTTTCTGAAATTATTATCAAAATTTTAAGAGAAAATTTTATAATTAATTTTAATAACGCACCCCCGGTTGTTACAAGTGTATGGAATCCTTGATTTTTGTCCAAGATGTCGTTTAATTTACTATTTACAATTATTCCCACACTCCCTTGCACCTTTAAAGTTTTCTCTCTGAAATTATTTATAATTTTTACAGATTCCACCAAAGGCAAATATTTTTTTTCCAAATGTTCAATGGATGATGGAACGTAAGAGAAATTAGCTTTGATATAGCTTAATTGTTGTCGAATTAATGTATCTTTAAAAATCTCTTGACATTCTCTTATTGCTGCCGACGACGATTCTGATAATTCAGAAACAAATCTTTGAAAGATTTCAAAATTTGTCGCATAATATAGGGCAGCATTGAGCCACGTTCCCCACCTTGTAAGCACTGGTTCAGGAGGTAGAGGTGTATCGGGAAAATTATCTTTAAAAGCTTGCACTCTCAAAGGCGCCTTGACAAATATCCTTTTTCCATTGGAAATTAAATTATTTACCAAAGAAAATTGAATCCGAATTGTTTCGGCAACACGGGAGAGCCCATGTGCCAAACATGTACAGTGAATTAAATTTTCATAAAATACTTTCAGCACTGTTCCGGCTTTAATCATGTACGCTGCTCCATCGGTCACAAGTAAAGCTACTTTATCAGCTGGCACTGGATTTGGTAAATATAAATTAGTCAAGCCATCTTGCACGAACCTTGCAATGGTCGCATGGTTGGTTTTGGAGAGTTCCTTGCAATATACAAGGTACGGTTGAGAGGGTTGATCGTCACTTAAAATTGCCACCAGCAAATTTGCAATATAACGACCACAGCTATCTGTTGTTTCATCTACAGTTAGCCAAATATAATGGTTTCCAATTCGACTTTTAATTTTTTCAAAAATATTTAAGTAACAATCGTTTAAGTAGTTTTTGCGGATGCTACTTTCACTGGGGAGTGATCGCTTACAGAAAGTTTCCAGAAACTGCTTAAACTGGGGGTTTGTAAGTTTATGAAATGGTATATCCGCTGACACCATGGCATCACACAAAGCAATAGCAAATTGATTTTGATTTGATGACGATGAACCTGTTAGCGATTCTTTGTAAGTTTGTTGTTGTGCCTTGTTTAGATTTTTTTGGTGAAGAGCTGTTTTCACATGTTGTAAAACATTATACTTCTTATCAATGGCGATCTAAAATATATTAATATTTTTACACACTTTAATAAAAGGAAAGGAAACGTTCTTACATGTTTAGAACAACGTCTGCAAAAAAATTTGTTATTTTCAATAATAATATCTGGGAAATCTTTTATCCACAAATTCGGTGTCCCTTTATCTTTAACTTTAGGCATATTTGTAAAATAATTTTTAAAATTGCACAGCTTAACCACCTTTTAGCACAATCACGATTAAACAATACGAACCAGAGGCAAGTCGCAAACTACCAAATAATATCCATTTATCCAGCATACACTGTGTTGACAAATGCAATTCAAACTAAAATAGCTCTAAATATACTGCATAATAAAGGAAGGAATTCAAATCACGGAATTTGTCATGTCTTTACGCAGGAGGTGTCGATATATTAACGCATTTTATGCGTTATTTGAACTCTAGTTTATATGAAATATGACTATGTTGGAATAAACGTGCAGTCTACAAAGTTGCAGACAGCTTAAAAATATAAAGATTGCTTTGTCTCAACAACTTTGTAAATTATAGTACGTTGCAATTTAAAATTTAACAAAATTATTCGAAGTTCAAAAAAAAACCTTTAAAAAAAGCTCCAATAAGCACTAACATGCGTTTTAAGCAAAATCTTGAGAAAAAAGCAAAAAAAGCACTATCAACATTACGTCAAATCACTGGAATTTTTGAGAAACGTAAAGATCCAAAAGGAATATCTTCTGCTTATAATTTAAAGCAATAAGCAAAATGCTTAGAATCCGGGCTCTAAATTAATTATACTTACTTTTTTTTTACATTTTATCATTTTTTTCAAAATCCATACAGACAAATGGGCCCTGTTATTATTTGATTTAATTATGATTAAAAGATAGGAAAGGCAGTCTTATTTAAAAATAAAACAAATATAACATTATTCTTATCGATTATTATCAACAATGCCACGTGTGAGGATACACATAAAAGTAGTCACAGTAACATGCAAAGCTTATGCATTCAACCATGGAAAATGAATTTCATATAACAGATCCGTATTAATTATATAAGATAATGTTTTTGTCGTCGCAATTTGTTGAAATTTTATAAGATCCATAGTTTACAATAATATATTAACCATTTATTAGGGGTAACTAAAAAATAATAACAACAAAAAAGAATTTTACAACTATTATTATTATTTATAAGAAGCTTTTGTAATCATTTTTCTAAAATCTAAATGATTGTTAATTTAAAAACAGGATTTAAGTAATTTTATGCAAGAATACCAAGATTAACCACCACCGAAGTTTAAACGTAGTAGAAAATTCAATATGAAAAAATCATAATAGTGCGTCCCTGTATGCAGACAATTAAGGTGTATTTGCAGGGTGCAGATTGAGGTCGAAGGTGTAATTTGTGGCCCCTACTCATACGTCATTAAAAATATATATCAAACATTTCCGTTATTTATGCTTCCCTAAATCGCTTTAGGGTTGAATTTGAAAAATTATTGCATTTTAGTTGGTTCATAAATTAAGGATGTTTCTAATGTGTCATTTTAATTATCTAGTTAAAATTAGTTTATGATTGAATAAAGGATGAAAAATTGCAGCTTCCGGTAGTAGCTTCCAAGTAATTAATTATTAATAAAAATATTAAGAGGTAGGTATCTAATGTGAAATTTGAACCCCTCGAGCATGGCATGTAAATTAAATTAAATTAAAATATTACAAAATTAAAAATTTTTGTAGTATTCAAACTAAATCAATTCTACTTTTTATCTCAAATATAACAGATAGAAATCAAAAAGTATAACCCCAGAAAATTTTAATTTTCTCTGTGAAACTACACCATTTACAACTGCTTTTTCTCGCACATCTCAATTTAAAAGATTGAAAATTATATTTTCCTCTCTAACATATTAACATAAAATCTACCCCTAATCTGGTTCGAATTGGGTTTTCACTAAATTACCGCTACCTTTATTTTTAAGAAAAATTATTTTTTGTGTAAAAATTTATATGCTCAATTCTCTAGAGAATTGCTTCTAGAGAAGGTAGAAGAAGCAATCCCAGTTTCTTTCGAAATTTCCTTATCACCTTTTCTTTATTTTCCTAAATTTTTACCTCCTAATAAATTTTACATCTTTTCTACTATAATTCTAATTTATAATTTTATTTATTTAAAAACTTCATTCTACATAATATTTCTTCTTGGGTTATTGATTTCATCTCCAGTCTATTTTTTACGTAAGTACGTAAGTATTAAATTTAAAGTTTTACGATAGATTGAAGTCGAAATATCCGATTTGTACTTTTTCAACTTTGTGAGGGATTTTGAGCGACTTACCTTCGTTTTCGGCAGCTGAAAATGCGATTTCTGCACTCTAATACGCACTCAAATTAGTTATAGGCAATGACAAAAACGCATTGGTAATTTTCGTGGGATTTTACAAAAACGATAAATTAACCCCTTTGAATTTTTTTCACCCCAAAAAGTCAATATTGGAAAACCATTGTGTTTTTGACTGATTCTTATGTAATTTGATGAGAAAATTCGTCTGACGCAGTCCATTTTGCTGTAAGTGTTAAAATTAAAGTTTTACGGTAGATTGAATTCAAAATATCCGATTTGTACTTTTTCAACTTTGTAAGAGATTTTGAGCGACTTACCTTCGTTTTCCTCAGCTGATAATGCGATTTCGTACTTCTTACAGAAACTTCCATATCTTTAGACAGTAGACCCACTGGTTTAAGACTTCAACAGTTGGAATATCGTTAATCCATTCGCGCGTGTCACCACTAATTAGATAATAGGTGATAAATCCCATATTGATGTACATATATCTTTTTTTCTAAAGAAAATTCCATGCTTCTAGACAGTAGACCCACAGGTTTAGGCTGTGTTTAGAAACCTGAGGAACGTCGACATTGGGAATCTCGTTAATCCATTCGCGCGCGTCGCCACAAATTAGATAATAGGTGATAAATCCCTTTTGGATAGGATTTTCATAAAATCCTTTCTTGGTGCTCGCCTACGTGATATATAGATTTACAAAACGCATTTGTAATTTTCGTTGCATTTTATAAAAAACGATAGATTAACCCCTTTGAATTTTTTTCACCCCAAAAGTCAATATAGTTTGATGATAAAATTCGTCTGACGCAGTCCATTTTGCTGTAAGCATTAAAATTAAAGTTTTACGGTGGATTGAAGTCGAAATATCCAATTTGTATTTTGTTCAGAGATTTTGAGCAACTTACCTTCGTTTTTTAATTTAATTTACCACAATTTCGCCATTTAATATTATTGTATACTACATTAATTATCTTGGAATGATGATTTTGCAAAATCGGTAAACCTTTCCTATCAATTTTCAACTCACCATGCTCTTCTTTTCCATTTCGCACCAGGTCGTCATTTAATTTTCAATATAATAATAATAATCAGTTAAAATTCCAAAAGGCGAACCCAATAACAGGAAAGTGGATATCTCATTTCTCATGAGCCCTTTTGATATATTACTATATTTTTACAGAGAGCAATGCATAAGCACCACCCAAAAGGACCTACAGTGTTTAACGTGGAATCCGAACCACTGGGACAGAAAGAAAATCGTTCTGAGTAGGATTCAAACTTAGAAATTCTACTAACTAGCCCGGCAACCACCTTACTAGACCAACTTCCTGCCTTTGCCTTAGCAAAGGGCCCTTAGGGCCCCAATATGCCCCTTTCATGAACCAAACTATCTTTTTCTCTGAAATATTTGTATTCACAAGCAGTGAACGTCTTGGGATGGTTCATCGGGGATTTTGTCCTGTTTGCAGCAGTAGTCGGATTTCTGGGAGTCATCGGGTGTGATAAAGTGGCCAGCATGGTGAATTTCTTTGGTGTGAGGTCTTCTTCGGAAAGGGGGCGAGAGCTTCCGCTTCTAATGCACAGTTCATGTCCCTTTTGGGAGCGCAATTCTGGGATTTCCTCATCATTGTCTGTGGAAACTTAACCTTGGTTCGATCGGTTATCCTTCTTGGGTTTCATTTCCTAATTTTCTTGATGGTTTTTTCAACTCGTTGATTCCTCACGATCTGTCTTGATGATGTTTTTATAATTTATGTATATCTTAATGATATACATACAAATAAATTAAAATTGCAAAATTTCAATCAATCACTAATTATTGATTGAGGAAAGTGGCCAATAAACACAAAAATAACCGAAGCATCATCAATCCCACGTCCTCCACTTTTTGTGCAATTACTATTACAAACAGCAAGAAATAACTTTAGCATTAATTTTTACTACCTCCCATCGACTAGTCCATACTCGAAAGTTTATCAAAATGCCCCCATAAGATCATAAAGTAAACAATATCCAAATTTTCTGATATTTAAGATTAAACAATTTTAATGTTATTGTAAATTAGCTACTATTCATGCTTTAATAGCCTTTTAATGCAGTTGCGGATTTTGCCCCTATATGAAGTCCTCACACCCCAAAACTTAGATACATATGTTTCCATTAGATTCGCTCTCACAGTAAGCCAGCGAAGTAAAACTGAACGAAATATTATCAAGACTTGAAATTTACGTACATCGACGACTGTAGAACATCCCTACCGTGTGTACAGCAAAATTACTTGTCAAACAAAGACATTTGAAGTGTGGATTAGGTGACAAATTGCGAACTCTTACGCATTGAGTGCTCTCGTGAGTTAAAAATAACACGTAAATCAATTTTTGCTTTGTATTATTTTTCGTTGAAAAATATTAACATAGAGAAAATATATAAATCAAGCTTTTCATCAAATCTTTCGAAAGATTAACTAGTATTTGTTGTCTTGATAAAAACAAAAGTTTTTCCCAGAATATGGATAGAACTGCAACAATTAGTTCTATTTTCCTTAATTTTTTTAACAGAATGAAGAACTTTTTAAAATTTTGAACAACTATGTTATATTATGAAGAACAAAATAGCGTCCGTTCAGAAATAAAAATTTCAAAAAGTTATAAACAAATTATTCGATTTGATGTTCAGAATTTTCCGATTATCCATATAGATTTTCTCGCGTCGTATAGTTTCGATGTAATCGTCACACATCGTAAATAGGGGCGGAGAAACATCCCTTAAACGGAATGCAGGCGTTTCCAATATAACTCCGGTGACGAGTACCCATTTATCCGGAGAAATCCGGGAACACAGTTGCACGGGCGCCATCGCACGTGCCTATCATTTCTTGCACGTGCCTATCTACAATCAACACACTATAATGTTTAATCCAACAATCAAAGCCACCCTTAACAATTAAGTGCCACACTTATCTTGTTAACAACACGTGATGAAGTGTACAATAGTAGTTTCAATTTTCATATCATCTCGATAACATCAGTTTCGGCAAGTCTTTATTTTGTGGCTTCAAAAAGTGGTCAAAAATGTTTAGCATAGATAATTTGGATTTAGACGTGGTAAATCGGCAGTTTTTCTTCGAACCTGGTGCATTTATAACAAATAATAATAACAATAATAATGGTAGTGCAAGTTCCGGTTCGACAAACAGTGGAGATTTATTTCTTTATGATGAAAATAGTAGTGATTCTATTGGATCTAACTATTCATTTAATAGTGATCAAGAAAATAGTTCTAGTCCTAAAGAGTAAGTTTCCAAAATTTTATTTTGCAATTTTTGTTTTTATCAAATCACTTTTTTTCACTTCTAACTAATTTTTTTAACACGAAGCCGCTTGCACAGGCATCGAAGGAGAAATAAATGTCCACAACAACAAATCCAACAACGACAGGCTGCAAATTTACGTGAACGGAAGAGAATGCAATCCATCAACGATGCTTTCGAAGGTCTCAGAGCCCATATACCAACACTTCCTTATGAAAAGAGATTATCGAAAGTTGATACATTAAAATTGGCGATAGGATATATCAATTTTTTAAGTGAATTAGTTCGAGCAGATAGAAATTCTAGTTCGGCCGGATTTAGTGGATTAAGCAGAAATAATCAGAGAGATGAACCGAAAAAAATTATTGTTCGGGGTAAGTTAAAGTTGTTAAATGGTTTTTCAAGTTGGTTTCAAATTTTATTTTCTTCTTGGAATTTTCGCATTATTTTTTTATGTTTTTCAAATTTTAAATTTTCTATCAGAAAGTTGACTAGATAATTAATTTTAGAAATTTAAGAATAATATTATCCAGTAATTTCGGAATAAAATCTATAAAAATACGTTGAAATAAGTCATCAGTTTTTCTTTAACGACTCAAAAAGTGTAGCTAATTAATTAATATTTAAGGATTATCTATTAGCACTTTTAAGTCTCAAATGCCACGGTCAAGATCAAAATATTCGTTTGCACGTAGTATTTTCACAATTCAAATTTCCACAAAAAATGTAAATCATATTTTTCCAAAATGCATATTATATTCAATCAATTACTGGCTTCTATTCCTGAGGGAATATAACCATTTCTTTGAAATATGGAAAAACGCACTTTTCTGTCTTATATTTTCATTCACTCATTTTGTCTTTCGGTTCTTGTTAAAAGGAAAATAATTTCAACTCCAAAATATGCGAGCGGATGAAGGTGAAACGATTAAGAAAATGAAAGAGAATTTTGATCATAAAGTAAGAAATTAAACAGAAAAACAAAGTTATCCTAAGTTGCAAGTGGAAAAATTAAATTAATTAATCAATATTGTTAAAGAAAGTAGATTGTGGGTTCACTACGATGGATCGGATGCAGTGATCATTTCCTTGACGACCGTGACCTTCGTACAAAACTAATCCCTGTAGCACAACAAAAGATACATTAACTTTCAAAATATTTTATTCTGGTTTAGTTTACCAACTTAACGTAGAAGTGTAGGTTACGGTCGTCAAGGAAACGATAAGATGGATAACAAAATTGTTTGAACTTCTTTTTAAATAATATACTATAGGAAAAATGCACTCCGTTTCCAGTACTGGATTAACCCTATAAGCCAACCCTGATGCGTTCGGGGAAAAGCTACTTTCGCTACCAAACATTTATTTTTTTCCTTCTTTCGAGCTTCCAGTCGCTTCTAAACGCTTTGGCTCCCCACGAAAATGTTTGTAGCGTTTGTAGCGACTGAAAGGAACGGAGCCAAAGCGTTTGAAAGCGACTGGAAGCTCGAAAGAAGGAAAAAAAGAAAAGTTTGGTAGCGTTTGGTAGCGATATTAGCTTCTCCCCGAACGCAGGGAAAATAAGTACGTGCTTAGGGCATCAAAGAAAAAGGGGAACCACAGAAAATTTTCATAACCTAATTTATCATTCAAATCGATTAAATTCCTAACCTAATTCAAAATTTAATGAAAAAGTTTTGTTTAATTTCGAATGTTTGATAAATAAAATTTTATTTTAAAGTTCTTTAATGTTTTCTTCTTCAGGTGCCCTTAGCCTTATCCGAATTCCGGATGTTGGCGATCCTCCTGGCTAAGCCAAGAATATTTTACTAGGGAAATGTTAATGAGGTGGTTGCCCTTTGCCTTCCCCATAGTCCACATATCGATTTTGGACTTTTTAGATCACAGCACATATCCGACGCAATCAGGATTAGAACCGCGGTTTCCCGGTTTCTAGTCTTATTCGTGTTTGATTTACGCCAGAAATTACGCCAGGCCTTATTACAAAACAAATATTATCGTTTTAATATTTTGAATTACAAGTGTAACGGGGCACCAAAATTAGTTAGTGCTTAGGGCAACGGTTTTAATCCGGCGCTGCTCCGTTCGCTGTGACAAAATATTCCTCATATGATATTTTTTACATAAACTTTTAGAATCAAGAAAATACTAATAAGGGATAATTTTGCATAATTAAAAATTTTCAATTTTCAAGCGACCAAGGTTTCCATATCATGGGCTGACTGCAAAAACTGACCAAGTCCATATTAGGACCTTAAAGGACTGCACTGTATGGTCAGTTTTTAATTCTCTTTTTTTACGCTTAAATTTTAGTTAAAAATTAAAAATAAGAATGGGATTAAGTTGTTTTTTTGCTTTCGGCCCCACTGGTCATATTTTTTCTTTAAATGTTAACTAAAATTTAAACCTAAAAATGAGAATTAAAAACTGGCCATGCAGTGCAGTCCTTTATAGGTCCTAATAAAGAATTGGTCAGCTTTTGCAATACAATTAAAAACATCGTTAAACCAAAACAAATTTCACATTTCTCATTGAACATCGATAAAGTATTGAAGCAGGAAAAATATTCTTTTGTAAGGAGTGACCTTTCCCCTTTTGTTTTTTAACTTATTGTTAAAAAATGTTATTGATATTGAACAATTAAAAATTATAATTCTTTATTACATGAAACTAAGTAACGGTGATCTTATAACCTTTTTGTCCACTGTGCAAAAATAATGTTTCTCCTTGCCCAACAATGAATGACTTTCCATGTCCCGCAAGCTCCCGCTTTTCCGATTGTTTACTTTTAGAAGTAGGTACCCTCCAGGTCAAAAATAGACATTTTCAGGAACATTAAAGACTTAAAAAGAATTTAATTCTTGAGAAAACATATTTATTTTACTTATACGAGTACGTACCTGGATACCCCAGATCCCCCGGTTTTTCGATTGCCTACTTTTAAAAATACCCTCCAGTTCAGGGGAAGATGCTTAGAGTATCTAGTTGACCTAAATCGTGAAGAAACCGTCGAGAAACCGGGGTTGGGGGTATGGAATTCCCCCAGTACAAAGAAGTAGAAAACGTAGAAGTAGAAGAAGAAAACATTCCATACCCCTCGACCCCCTGATTCCTGATAGCTTACTTTCAAAAGTACCCTTCAGGTCAGGAAAGATTTTTCAAGGACAGAAACTGTATAATCCTTAATTTTATCTTATTTTTAAAGATTTTTTCTAGTTTGAAATCTATACCACCTTCTCCACACCCTAGTTATTGCTTTGAAAATTCTATAACAAGTATATTTAAATATTATTTTCCACTTCAAATTTACTACTAAAGTTATTGTTACAATATTGTATTAAATTCTCTTTCAAAATCTAGGGGTGTTAATTTAATAATTTTATATTTGAAATCAACTCTTTGAATTCCAATTTAAAATTTTAATTTGGATCGAACGTAAGTTAAATTATCTGCACGTCAGTTTACTTTATTTTTAAATTATTTTAAGTACGGGTAGTTTGGTGTAGTAGTTTAGGAAGTGAAGCTATAGATTTAAGGTCATAGGTTCGAATCCCGATCGCTCCCAAATTTATCTGTGCCGTAAAAAAGATATTTCCATAAATTTTATCGTGTTTTTCCCTCCATTACTGGCACTTTTTCACTTTCTTTTGTTTTCTAACTATGGGGAAAGCTTTAACGCCAATAATTATTTTAACTACATTCTTAAAAAAGTTAATTAGAAACTACGAAAAAAAGGAGAATAAAAATAATGGAAAAGTTAAATACTTTTTAACGAAAACATTTTTTCTGTATCCTGTAATACTTTTCCTTTTATCATCATTAATCATTAGTAGTTAATCATTACTAAAATATAAAGTTTTTTTTACTTTTTGTTATCGAATTTTTGATAATATGCTAAATATAATTCTAACTTCCAAAACTAACTAATAAGTAAGAAAACCCCGAAAACCCTCATTGATTGCTTTTTCAAGTTTATAATACAAGGTGAGATTATAAGGATACAGCTGTTTTGCGTAACGAATTTCTGATAGCGGAACAATAGCTCAGTCATCAAGCATCACACCAGTGATAGTCAGGAGGGCGGAATACCCCCTGACCCGAGTGTAATCAATCTTGAATAGAACCACAAATAGGCAATAGCCCGGGAGGCCTTTTGTATGTTGTTACACATTGAACAACAAGTGAGAACGATTACTAATTGTTTATCCTCACATTAGTATAATTTATTTAAACAAAATGTACCCCATATTTTCTTTACTTTATTTAAAAATAATAATATATACCTACCCTTTTTAGTGAAAATTCATGGACTTTCAGTTTGTAGCTATAACAGGCGCGATTGAGTTTTCTTACTTTTTTAAATAATTTTCATTTGACAACAATTAAAATACATTATATTTAATTTTTATTTGTTATGATGTTTCGATAATAATCATAATAATTAAAGAGTACATTATAGCGGAAGTTTGTAGTATGCACTTAAAAGTGCACCTGCAATTTCCACCTGGAATATTTGTAACTATTAGGGGATGAATTTGACCTTATTTTCTTTATAATTATTATTATCAGTTTTTTTGGCAATATTTTTGATTTGGTATTTTTATTTTATTCAGGTTCCGGTGGGCTTTATACGGCTCACTCACTTTCGTGGTCGCGCCAAAAAGAACCAACTTCTAGTGGAATTATGTTTGCAAAAGTTTGGACTCCCGAAGATCCAAGGTCAGATAATAAAAATGGAGATAACAACACACCGTTTGTTTAAAATTATTTACAGCTGATTTTTTATAACTTCAATAATTTAAAATCGCAACGAAAATTAAAATTTCTTTCTTAGTAATTTACATTATTTATATAAACGATTTTAACAAACGGCATCTAACTGTTAAAAATTATAGAACGAAAAAGTGTAACTTTTATACCATCAGATTATAGTTTAACCATAACTGCAAAAAACAAATGTGCAATGTTTTAATAAACTAGTCAATTTTTGTAAATATGTACAAATTTGTAAATAAGCAAACTATTAAATTACAAAATTCATTACAAATTATTATAAGTAGAATATATTATTTTAACTCATATTTATACAACACAGATTAAAATTTGTTAAAACTATCGAAAGTATAATATATTTTTTTATATTTATTTCACAGTTAAATATATCAATCCTAGTCAATTTTTAAAATTTATTTTTGAAATAATAAAATGTTAAATATATTATTATATCTTAACTAACTTCCTATTTATATAGTATTATAATATTACGTTACAATTATTATAGAGAAAGGGTGGATAGGCAAAATGAAGGTTGGTCCCTTTTATTAAAAACTTTCTTATATTTTTGGAAGAATGGAATATTTATTTTTGCATTTTTAGTCATAATTAAAAGATATTATTAAAAATTTACACCATTTTTATTGTCAATGGCAAACATCAAAATTTTATAGGTACGAAGTTTATTTTTATAAACATCTTAAATAATTATGTAATATTACATAAGTTAAATGTTACATAAAATTCTTACATGCTACATTTACATAATATCATGTAAATATAGATAAATTAATATCAAATATTCACGCTGAATGTAATTCTGCTATTTTAGTATGTATAAGATTAAATAGCACATAAAAGGATAACATAATTTTATATAGATTTTCCGATCAGTGTAACTGATTTTTAGTTTTTCCTTTTCCACCGAGTTATTTTATACTACTTAATTTAATCCCCTTTCTCTATATTAATTGTGAATTAGTAGGTCACTTATACAAAAAAAAATCTAGTCCATTTAACTGAAAAATACTCAAGATGTTCTTGCTATATATAATAATAATATGTACTGGTTACTTTATTTTTGTAATAAAAGTTTTTATTCAAATTATTGATTTAAAATTATTTTTTGGATTTTACCATAAACGTCAGATATATTTTTATATTCAACCGTCCCTCGTTGTAATATTACTACAAGACCAACATCATCATACCGAAGTACCATAATCAGGTAAGCAATGAATTATTTAAATAAATTAATTAACTAATGTATGTACTATATTGCGATGTTAAGTTGCTCAAATCTTAACACAGCATACTTACCTTTAATTATTTCAAATTGATAATTTTTGCTTAAATACTTTCTCGATCGCCAACCACAATCAATTCAATTGGCTTCCCTAATTTGCTTAAACCTCAAGAGAACCAGCCAAGATCGTATCGTCCTGATCCGGTGCAAAAATAATTTCAATGTTGTGAACAACAACATGTGATTGAATAATGAATTTTAAATTAATAATTTATTTAACTCCAAAATCACCCCAAAATTTATCGTTCAATATAAAATTAGTTTGGTCTTCTTCCAACTTTACTTTGCACAAAGTTTCTTACACCTCCTCACTCCTTTTTTTATCACCAGTTTCCAAAGTTGCACTACGTTTCTCCTTTACACTTTCAACTTTTTGTTGGACGGATTATTGTTTTATGCCCTTTTCCACTTGACTGGATTAACTTTCTTCGACTTTGCACTGCGTTATTTATCGAAGGATGTGCAAAACCCAAACCTTCCTTGTCGAAGGATCTTCAAAAATTAAACTTTCCTTGTCGAAGTCAACCACAGCAGTGGAGTGATGTGATCGCTGGTTGAGTTACAGAGCGGAAAATCTGGGTTCAAATCGTGGACTTCAGAGAATTTCTTATCTCGGCCTTCCAGTAAACAGCCACACGCTGTGGTGATATCGGAGGTAGTTCTTCAAAGAGCTCGATTAAGTGGCCCAAGTGCGTACGAGTTCCTCCACACGATAACAGTCCAGAAAAAATAAACTAATCCATTATAATGTCCATATTTTTTCAAGGTAGGCAGCAGTAACACCAAGCTCCAGAATATATCTCAGACATATCTCTCTCGTTAATTCATTCGTGTGCCTCCTCAATTTTATAATAAACTGAAAAAACTTGCAAAGTAATTTTCTTATAGGAAAAGGTCAAGGCATTGTAACCTTCGTTTTTATTTTAACATTCATTTCGCCATTTTGCATCGAGATTATTTAATTAAAGTTAGATTTTTTAAATTATCTTTTGTTTTGTAGTCACCTCGTATAATTTTATTTCATTTCATTTATTCAGTATAAAGCGTTCATTTTGTTATCATTCAGAAGTATTTTTATATCATGCAGGTGTGTAACTTAGTTCCGCCACCTTGCAGTAATACTATATTTATCATATTATAACGTCTAATTGTCGCGAAAAATATGAGCATACCATCACGTTCACGTCTAATTGTCGCCTTCTTCCACCTGCATGCTAGTTGATATCATGCAAACTGATAACGTCGCATTTTATCCAACATCCAATGAAAGCCTTCAGCACCCTTCCAGTAATTAAGTTAACTTACGAATTGCATCCGCAAGGAGCAAGTCACTTGTTTTCCATCTGCCATAATAATAAAGTTTTAACTTTATTGGCACAAGTCAAATTCGTATTCTTACGGTTTTATTAACAACACAGATTAATTAATTGTGCTACGTCGCAAATAAATTAATAAATTAAGAACTCAAATTCGGTTCACGATTAAATAAATTTTGATTCTTAATTAGTCATTTTTAAATTAAAGTGGATATAGTTATTAAGGTAAACATTTAATTCGATAAGTTACGTTCGTGAATTTTAACTGGAACAATTAATTCCGCTCACAACAATTAATTGTCCGTTAAACGTGGAGTTCAAATGGTGTATTCACCTTAGTTGATCAATTTAATAAAGTTCGACGATATCAACGTCGACCTCAATGGAATTGGTTTATGCCCTCTTGCTTGCCTAACTTCTTCGTTTCCGAGACCTGACCTAGTGAAGAGAGAGGAACAACCCTCAACATTGTACAAGATTACAAGTAAGTCGAATATTGTGTTACTACTTCAACTTTACCATCCAGTGTTAGAAAGTGCTAAAACGGTCATCCTAATTAACATTACTTTGCTTCAAATTGATTGTTTATGTCAAGTTATTGCGTCAATGTTCAAGTTTATAATAATAATCAGTATTAATGATAATCATCTTTTGTTAAACGAACCTATTGTAATTTTAGTTGATAATTGTAGAACAAATTCAATTCAGATAAAAGTTGGCCAATTAGTATTTTTCTTTTCTAGTAATAACTATTCTTTTAAGTTTATGAGCAGCTTCGCTCATGTTTGTAACGTATCGTGTATTTGTGTACATTTTTCCACCATTATATTATATTGTATTTTACACCTTATCTTATTTAGCAACCTAGTGTTGCCTTATTGCTATTATTTGTGTAATATAGGTTGTACTCTTCCAAACTGTAAAGGCTCGTCGACGAAACGAACAGTTTCAAGCAAGGTGGACCGTAAGTTGTGCGTAAAGATTTGGGAATCTAGGAGTTCTCTGTTATCGTTTATTTCCGATCTTTTGTTAGACCTTAGCATTTCGACTATTAATAGAGTGGCGTCCATGGAAAAAGTAACCCCGATAGTGACATTAAGTAAGCCCCGTCGTAAGTACCCGCGATCCCTCAGTAAAGTTCATTTAAGATCTCGCCGACCCCCCCCCCCCTTCTCCACTGAATCAATGCTAGTCTGGAGGCAACTTTATCTGTACACGGGCGAGGTGATCGTTACGACGAATTAGAGTGTAACAATTTATTCGTAAAAGCAGTTACCTAGTCTAATCTAAAGTGAGGCTGGAAAATGCATGTTATTTTATAGTTTTATCACATAATTATATGTAGTGGACAGGTTTGCAGGTTGCCACCTACTGCAGGTTGCCACCTACCTTGGATTTTGGTGTTGGACCAATGTCATAAACTAAATTTTGACTGAAATCGAAACCTAAGGAGGTGTGATCACTTTTAAACTAGTTCTGGAGCGGACAGAGCTACTAAGACAGTGTGTGTTGACAAAAGTTTGAAAAGTTGTATCGTGAAAATTTAAAAATTAAAATTGTGTTTTTGTTCTGTGGTCATAAATTGAA
The DNA here is from genome assembly GCA_958510855.1 of Rhagonycha lutea. NCBI lineage: Eukaryota > Metazoa > Arthropoda > Insecta > Coleoptera > Cantharidae > Rhagonycha > Rhagonycha lutea. Next base: position 88,127,040 of record OY294036.1, read on the forward strand.
CATTTTAATCGAGAAATCAAGGTAAATATTTTTTCTGTATTGCTTTTACATTCAACTTACATTATCCTAACAAAATTTCAAACATATCATGAAATAGCAATTTTTTTCAGATATAATTCTAAAATAGTGCTAGAATGCAGGTTGCCACCCTTTACGATTTGCAGGTTACTACCTATCGTATTTCGCTTGTTTACACTCATATGCCCGTTTTTATGATTGTTTGATGTTTACAATTGTTATTGAGTCAAAAGTGAAATGTTTTTATTGCATTAAATAATTAAATTTGCAAGATAATATGGAATCATGCAAATTAACATGAAAAATCAAATTTTGATTTTTTATGCCAATTTACACTAATTTTTTTATGTTTACGACCACTGAGTATCAATAAAAACCCATAAATTTTATAAATCAGTTGGTTTTCTTTCCGTTTTTCTACATTTTCAGCAATTTCTCGATGGGTGGCAACTTGCAAGCCTAAATTTCAAGAGCTCGATTTTAGGTACTTTTGAAAAACTCCTGTATAATTTTTATTTTTTGAAAATTCAAATAATTTCTACGTCAGGATTGTGCCTTTAGAGTTCCTCTTTCCAACGAATATTATAATATCAACAATATGTTGATTTTGTGACGAGCTATGAGCAAAAAAGCTAATGGGTGGCAACCTGCAAACCTCTCCCCTACGACTATACATGCAAGAAAGTTAACAAGAATCTTCGATTCGATATCGATTTTCCCATGGTAACATTTAACATTGATTATAACACTTATACTCGTAATAGTACGCATTATTGGAAATAAATTCATAACATCTTGAGGTTTTAGTAAACTTTTGTTTACTTCAATTATCAACTTGTATATTAACACTTAAACTGCCGATCCCGTATTATTGAGTGTTTTTTTTTTAAATTGGTCGTAAACTGCCGTGTCGGATTCAATATTCATAACAACTTCATGGTTTTTAGTTAGGTAGTATTCCTTTTGCTATATTATAATATCACAAGTAGTTTGATTATATTCGACAATAACACGAGTGAAACTGAATTCTTCTTCCAAATAAAGCTCGACAAAGATTTTAACGTGTAGGAGGAGTTCCAAAGTGCCACTTGGATTTTACAACTGTTATAGTCGAATATTAATCATGACACGAGTGCTATATTTGACTTCAAGATACAATGAATCATAGCAACAAGCCAAATAAGTTTCTTGGTTAGGCTACTCTTCAAGCCCATAACCAGATTTTTTTTTCGGAACATTTATAATTTGTGAAGCTGCATACATAGAAATAAATAATAGAAAAAGCCGACTTTTTAATTTTCAAAGTCAAATGGTCTATAAAATTTAGAGATTAATAAATATTTTCTCAAAGGAATTGGTTTCGCTGTGCATAAATGAGGTAGAGGTAACAAATAAATTCAAACAACATTTTTTGAATTGATTTAAATCTAGGTAGACCACCCAGAAACTTAAAAAATAAATAGCAACTCAGTAATTTTATGTTGCATAATAATGGAGCATTTTTAGTTATCAAACAACTAGTTAATTCAATGAAAATAACAAGAGAATGTAGATAAAAAAAACTACAGAAAAAAAGTGAAATCATTTGGAAAGATAAATATCCATGATCACCTGCGCTTTTCTCACGATTCTGTGACGTCAAACGACGCTAGGAGTCGATATTCTGAAAACGACGTCGATTGGTTACACTTGCTATATCCCACGACAGATTGTAATGGCGGATTTTACATCAACAACTCCATAATAAATTATATAACTTGTTTTAGGGTTTTGTACCTACAGTATCAAAATTTATACGATGTCAGTGACATTAAAATAAAATCCATGATTATTTAATTAGTTTGACTAATTCCCAAACATATTCAGCAATAACAGTTAGTTTTGGGTTCAATCAGCTCAAAAGGGATTAAAAAACGAATTTAAAAAATTGTGTCAGCTGCAGAATTTATTTATTTAAAAGTTTCTGCTGACTATTTAAATCTAATAAATGAACCAAAATGTCATGGAAAAAAAATAAATGGATGGTTGTACTATGTACTTATACGAGACATATGCTACAATTTAGCGAACCCTCAACACTTTATAAAAATATAGTGTTACAAATTGTTCTGGTGTAAACACATCTAATGGATTTTTGATTTTCATGATGGCACTGGTCGTATGAATTTGTACCTATTCATTTTTGCAGCTGTATTTGTATTGTTACTATTTTCTTTAATTAATTAATAGTAACTTCTTTTTTAATAGATGATAAAAATATTTTATTAATCACTGCTTCACTGATGATGAACTAACGATCTGAAACATGTGTTATGGTTATTAAACTATTTCAATTTATAAGATGATTCAGAACAAGAAGAAAGGATAAAACGGTTCCTGCATAATATTGAATCATTGCGAGAATTATATTTATAATTAATATAATAAGTATATAATGTTTATAAAATATTCTCTAATATTATTCGTTAAATATAAATATTTTATTAAATATTTATAAAAACAAAAATATATTATTTAATATTATACCATCAGTATTATTAAATAACAGAAATTGAGTATAATATTGGAGAGTATTTTAATGTTAAATAATAAATAATTATTTTAAAGAGTCATTTAATTATTAAATATTTAAAAATAACTCGTAGTATTTAAATACTAAATATAAACATTTAAATAACCTAAAAATGATTTAAAATAAAAAGAGACGTTTAATTTTCAATATAATATTATTATATATTTATAATTAAATATGTACAAAAATATTATTTATTCTGAATTATTTATAAATTATTTCAATATTTATAATTAGAGACAGGATAGTTAGGCAAAATAAAACCTCAAAAAAGGCAGGCAAAAAGGCATTAAAAACAAGCAAAAAAGGCAAAATAAAAGGCAAAAAGGTACAAAAAAGGCAAAAACGTTTTTTCAACAAAAATCATACAAATTCAAATTAATTCTCTTTATTTTTGTACCAACTGGTTACCAGAAATTTTTCGATATTATCTACAGCAGCTTAAATTTGTTCTCCTGTCACTCAAAATTTGTTTGAATGTGGAGAACGATCTCTCCACATCGCAAGACGTGCTAGGGGCAAATTTCAATGAACTTATCTGATCTGGAGTTAGCTCTAAATCAATATCGTCATTCGAAATTCCTTGATGTGTTTTAGAAATTTCCTGTATAATTTTATACGATGGATTTTTTTCTAAAACATTATATTAATTTTTCATTAAATTTTTTCCCTAGTGTCGATTCTCTGCTTCACTGGAAAGCTAATATAACAATAACATCTCAGTCAGTTTGGAATTCGTCAAATAAGCATAACGTCGCCGAATCGTAGTAATGTGATAACGCGCGCTTCATAATCGAATGGAGAAGAGGTTTTGTTTTACTAATTATGTCTAGCATAACCAGATTATTTCAAGAATCGGATTCTACCGATTAGTAGAATTTGAATTTAAAAATTTAAAATTTTTATAATTAAATATAACATTTAGAAATTTTTAAATATAAAATTAAGAAATAAATTTTAAAAAAGCAAAAAAGAAATATTTTGGTTCAAAAAGCACAAAAAAGGCAAAAACAACCGCAAAATAGGTGAAAAAGGCAAAAAAGACTGGAAACCCCCCAAAAAGGCAAAACAAAAAATGAATTTTTGAATAGTACATGCTCTGAAACGGATTTTAAATTGGGTCTGCCTGAAATATTTCAATTTTTAAAAAAAGGCATTTTGCCTAACTATCCTGTCTCTATTTATAATGTACCTAAGTTAAATACTTATTTTTTAAGTATCCTTTTTAGTCATTTAATAACTTCTTGTAAATATGTTTGTAATTTTTTTTTTCGCTTTTTCTTACGTTAGATTATATTTAGATATTATAGCAAAAAAGAAATAACTATATCTATATACCTGTCATAAAATGCAGGTGGATGTATGCACACCTGATGAACGAATTTTATCTATGTTAACCACTTGAAATATTTTATTTATGTAAACAGATGAAACTTAACAATATAATCTATTTAATATACTATGAATTTCTCTTAAAGCCAGTATATTATACCCAACAAAACCAATAAATAATCTATATTTATATATTTTGGCAAATTATATTGTTGCTGCTTCAATTTAGACATTGAGCATCATAAACCACTAAATAATGTGTTAAGATAACAAACGAGAAGCAATAAAAAAAAATCATTTTTGCAAAAACGATTTCTAGTTTTGTAAGGCTCCAAAATGAAGATGAAATCTTTATAATCCAATTTAAGCATGAACCGCACTGTTGATTTTTGTAGAGATCTCTATTGAAATAGATCATGTAAAAGATATCAATTAAAAAGGGTAGATCATTTAATTCGATACGAGCATACAGGTATAATGGAAAAATGAACTACACTTCACCATACATTAAAGCATAGAGTACTAAAAAGAATCGACCCTCTTTTAATTTCGATTTTATTTGTGGACGCAATTGTTGTCTTCGTTGAGCAAATAATATTATAATACTAATCTGTAGAGCATTAAATTTAAATAAATTGTAAACGACCGACATATGGGTTCCAATTTGAACTGTTATAATTGCGGCAGTCAAACATTTTAAAATAAATTATATTATTATTATGAAAATGATTGTTAAAATTTATGGAAGCTATGTACCAAATTTCAGCTTTTTAGAATGTGGGAAAAATTTTTTAGTTACAGTTAAAATACCCAACGATTAGGTACAAAAACATTAGCTGAAAGGTCATAAAATAATATTTGATTTTTATTACGTTCAATTAATTATTCGAAAAAAAAAATCATTTTAATGGTTCATGGATAAAAATTTCTTTAAAAAATTATTCGAGCAACTTCATTTTTTGTAAATTTTTGACTAATTTAGCCCTTACTTTTTAATTTAAATTGAAGATATAACAATAATAGAGTTATTAACAATTGCCTGAACTATTTGTAATTATGAACGTTAAAACTAAAATTGTATTTAATGTACCACCCCTTAGAATAACTATGTATGGTGAACAATTAAAATTTAAACTAGGGCAATACAGGTGCTATCCTGTTTTAATAATATTTTTGCAAGGGTCAATATAATAGGTATGATATCCAGCTGTGCTCTCTTGTTTATTTAATTTTAAATGCGGCGACCCCTTCGAGTGGGTATTAGGGCGCTCTATGCCATGTTCACGCCTTGCTAAGGGGATTTCAAACCTTCTCTCATTGTTACAGATCGGAATTATTATCTAAAGACTTATCCTGCTTAATTTTCATTCAATTCCATTTCCTTAAATATTAATTCTAAATTATTTGATGCGAGAATTTTATCGTTAAACTCATCTACACGATCATGTTTAACCCCAGACATTTTTCGGTAAAAAAGTTATCATTCGGCTCAAGTAGGGGAAAGCAAGGGTGGACCAGGGGGGGGGGCTCTTTGGATAAATTAAGCATTATTTCAATATATTTTCAAGCAAAAGTCAAAGATAGAAAACAATTGCTTTCTCGACGGATTCTAATGAATTTTGACGAGAAAATTCGACGGAAGCAGTTTATTTCACAATATTTATTAAAATTAAACTATTAGTACGGTCGATTGCAGTTCAAATCTTCGATTTACAATCTTTCAGCTTTGACAGTGATTTTGACCAATTTGAGAGCGCTTCCGCCAGCTAAAAACCACTTTTTCGCACTCTACGCACCCAAATACGTCATATCCAATGATAAAGAGCAATAAAGAGGCCACGGAAAATTTTATCAGATTTTACAAAAATGATGGATTAACCCCTTTGAATTTTTTTCAGTCCAAAAAGTCAAAGTTGGAAAACAATCGCTATCTCGACGGATTCTAATGTATTTTGATGAGAAAATTCTACTGACGCAGTTTATATTACGATATTTATTAAAATTAAACTTTTGCGGTCGATTGAAGTTGAAATATTCCATCTTCAATTTTTCACTTTTGCAAGTGATTTTGAGCAACTTTACAGCGTTTCCGCCAGCTAAAAACCATTTTTTCGGATACTACGCATCGAAATGCGTCATATACCATGAAAAAAACACATGGAAAATTTTATCGGATTTTACAAAATCGATGAGTTAACCCTTTTGAATTTTTTTCTGGCCAAAATGTCAAAGTTGGAAAACAATCGCTTTCTCGACGGATTCGTATTTTGACGAAAAAATTCAACTGACGCAGTTTATTTCACGATATTAATTAAAATTACACTTTTACGGTCGATTGAAGTTCTAACATTCGATTTTGAATTTTTCACCTTTGCAAGTGATTTTGACCACTTTACAGCCCTTCCGCCAGCTAAAAACCAATTTTTCAGACTACTACGCATCTAAATACATCATAATTATACAATGACAAAAAGGACATGGAAAATTTTATCGGATTTTACAAAATCGATGGGTTAACCCCTTTGAATTTTTTTCAGCCCAAAAAGTCAAAGTTGGAAAACTATCGCTATCTCGACGGATTCTAAATGTATTTTGACGAGAAAATTCGACTGACGCAGTTTATTTCACAATATTTATTAAAATTAAACTATTAGTACTACGGTCGATTGCAGTTCAAATCTTCGATTTACAATCTTTCAGCTTTGAAAGTGATTTTGACCAACTTTACAACGCTTCCGCCAGCTAAAAACCAATTTTTCGGATACTACGCATCCAAATACGTCATATATCCCATTATCCCAGTGGCGGATTTCCGAACAGGCGCAAGAGGCGCGCGCCTAGGGCCTCGTAAATCAAGGGGCCTCAAAATAAGAAAAATTTAATTAATATTAATTAAATTCCTGTTGTAATAAACACAGGAAAAGTAACGAAAAAATTCTAAGCTCTCAGATGCCTTAGATTTGCAGTTATTTTGATTTCAGTGTAATTTTTGATAAAAATTTAATTTTGTTCAAATATACTGAAATTTAATGAAAATATTAATTCCGTTGTAATAAACACAGGAAAAATAACGAAAAAATTCTAAGCCCTCGGATGCCTTAGATTTGCAGTTATTTAATTTCAGTGCAATTTTTGATTTAAATTTTTTGGTAAAAATTTAATTTTGTTCAAATATTCTGAAATTTAATGAAAATATGAATTCTGTTGTCAAAAACACAGGAAAAATAACGAAAAAATTCTAAGCCCTCGGATGCCTTAGATTTGCAGTTATTTTGATTTCAGTGCAATTTTTTGGTAAAAATTTAATTTTGTTCAAATTAAAATTAATATTCTGAAAAACGAAAATATTAATTCTGTTGTAATAAACACAGGAAATAATATAACGAAAAAATTCTAAGCCCTCAGATGCCTTAGATTTGCAGTTATTTTGATTTCAGTGCAATTTTTTATTTAAATTTTTTGGTAAAAATTTAATTTTGTTCAAATATTCTGAAATTTAATGAAAATATTAATTCCGTTGTAATAAACACAGGAAAAATAATGACAAAATTCTAAGCCCTAAAATGCCTTAGCTTAGTTATTTTGATTTCAGTGCTAATTTTGATTTAAATTTTTTGAAAAAAGTTTAATTTGGTTCAAATGTTCTGAAACTTTATGAAGATATTAACTGTGTTGTAATAATCACAGGAAAAATAACGAAAAAATTCTAAGCCCTTATGCCTGTTTTCACCAACAATTTATTTAAGAATTTCCTAGTAAAGAATTACTTAGCTAGGATTCAATTAATTTAATTGGTCAAATTTGACATAGTATGACATAATTATTAACTATTATGTCAAATTTGATTAATCAAATTTATGGAATCCTAGCTAAGTAATTCTTTACTAGGAAATTCTTAAATAAAATGTTGGTGAAAACGGGCATAGATGCCCTAGATTTGCAGTTATTTTGATTTCAGTGCAATTTTTGATTTAAATTTTTTGATAAAAATTTAATTTTGTTCTAATATTCTGAAATTTTATGAAAATATATTAATTCTGTAGTAGTAAACACAGGAAAAATAAGAAAAAAAATTATAAGCCCCAAGATGCCATGGATTTGCAGTTATTTTGATTTTAGTGCAATATTTTTAGTAAAAAACAAGTATTAAAAAAAGAAATCGTCTGCGGTGCTGGTGAGAACCAGGGGTTTAAATCAGTTGCTTTAGGGAGTGTAGGATTAGTGAAACTACTTACAGGGGGGCCTCAAAATTGAATTGCGCCTGTGGCCTCATAAGATTTTACAAGAACGATGGATTAACCCCTTTGAATTTTTTGCGTCATTTTCAAAAGCCAAAACAAGCTGATCTATATGGATTGTTTCAAAAATCTTCTTCAAAAATCCACGTCTCGTAAATAATTAATTAGGAAATTTAGAGCGACGTAAATATTTTATCAAGGAAAATCGACCCCTGGCTTTAGGTTCGCAAGTTTCAAGAGTAGGTAATTTTAAAATTCAAACCTTAAAGATCAGGTTTGCTAGAGCACAAGCAGTTAGATTATCTCTAATATTAACGACTTTGTACTGAAACAAAAATTTGCACACAAAGTTGTCGTAAATATTTCCTATTGTTTATTTATATTCAGTGGCGGATTTCCGATCAGGCGCACGCCTGCGGCCTCATAAATCAAGAGGGCCTCAAAATTCAGCTTTTTTGGATACCACCTGGCTGGTATCCACACGCTGATTAAAGCAATTCTTTGAAGTTCTACTTTAAAATTGTTATAGTACCGAAAGTACTGATTTTTTTAGTGAAAATGGTGAAAGGTTTAGATTTTAATAAATTTTTCAAATTTTACACATTAAAAGTCTAGTTTCCTGAAAGTTTCATATTTTTTGGAGATCCCCCACCAAAAATATAGAGCTTCAAACTTCGGCGATATTCAAAAATTTACGATATTCATACTTTTAGATCAGAAGAGAAGGGTAAATCTCTGGACGCTGAATTTTACTGGGTAAACTTCCTTGGTTTAGAGGATCTGGTATAAATTTGAGTTCTTAGAATTCAATCCTTTATTGCAAAATAAAATTGTGAAAATAGTGTTTTTGAATAATTTGCATGTAAACTTGATGAATCCATCTAAGCATCCACTTAATAAAAATCAAAACTGACAGACAACACTAGCCTAAGCAGGTGGGTTTAGAAGCATGAAATTTTGTACATAAGTTGCTTATATCGACACCCCCAAGGAACAAAGCCGTAACTCACTTTTACCTATTTTTCAGGAGCGCCATTTGAAATTTTCAAAATGTTAAAAAAATTCTCAAGGATTTAACTTAACTTCTAGTCGGCTTTCTTATGTCAAATCAAATAATTCAATGGAATAAAGCCGTATCTCATAGAGCGATCTCATTGGTTTGGCACAACATACCAGTCACCTATTGCCTAGGATGAGGTTCCAGCCTCAAATATTTTCCGAAGAACAAAGCCGTAACTGGAGTTACGGCTATTTTCCGCTCAAAATGATCAGAAACGCTAAATTGGCAAGAATCGTAACTCGACTGATTATCTCTGGAATTATTGGTCGTAAAGTAAAAATGTTTTTACCAAAAAAAAGGTATTTTTCTAAGGATTACAGCGGTAGGCTTAACTCAAATATGACGTAACTCAGTTACGGCTTTGTTCCTTGGGGGTGTCGATATGAGAGATTTATTACATACCATTTAATTAGTGGTGACGTGCAACACCCTGAAAGGCGAAAAAACCTCATTGGACACTCAAGATCAAATACTCCTAGTATTTGATATAAAATAGCTTATCAATTATCATAAATATTTACATTATGGTTTTTGACTTACATCTCTAACTTTTTTGTATATGCTTATTTTTCAGTCGTTGAGTGTAGACAGAGACATAGAAATGGCAGGCAAAAGTAATAGTAAACAGCCAGTCAATGGTCACATAAAACTACCTATCTGGTATATTTTACAGTTGATCACAATATAAGTAAAGGTTATAAATTTGAAATAATAAACAGCATTAATAATTCTACAAATTCTATATTAGAAAACTTAAAACAAAACAATCAGACTTTAAAATTACAAAATATACACACAGTACCTATAAAAATTATGCAATTAACTACAGACACAATTTAAATAATAACGTGTAATTGTCTACAATTTGGCTAATATTTTAGAAAAGTATCCCAAAATATTTGCAAGAAAAATAGGATTTTGTTCAATTTACATTATACAATTTACAGCCGCAAATACTATCCTTGTTATGACAATTTTATGATTTATTTTTTATTACAAAATTTGTAGTTGGTTATTATTATGTATTGTATGTCTGTTTACAGTTTCATCAAAAGTACAAAACAAACAATATTTCTACACCTAAATAATAAAAAACGTATATTTACAAATTGGCAGTTTAAAAAAGTCACAAATCATAATATTGGTGTAAAAGTTTACCTATCCATTATTACTGGTTGAATTAGATATTTATCATTTAATTGATACATTTGAAAAAATTGCTAGCAATATCCCTGAGTTTAAGTTAGAACTATGTACTAAAGTTACACTTAGAAAACTATAATTTTTATACGCAGTTTGAATAGTTATAAATAATGAACAAAACTCGCTTTAAAACTACTCATTTACAGAAACTAATTTTTTTTAGTATTATGTATGTATTATGTCGTATGCAAAAATTAATTAACAATTTACTTACTTAAAACCAACTCTCTTGGATATTTAAAATTATTGAAACTTTATGCCCTCACAGATCAATTAATTTTATAATAAGAGAAGATATAAAATAAAAATGTTACCATTGTACTCCTTTTAAGTATGACTAGATTATAATATATTCATAATGTACACCTAAAATTGCGTAAAACGTAAATATAAAATTAATCAATTGTGATGTATTCATTTTGAACTAACGCCGGTTAATTAGTTTATAAGTACAAATTTTTGAAAATGGAAATCATTTTTTTGATAACTACAAATTGTACAGTTTTCTAAACATAAAAAACAAACTAATTAATGCTTAAAATATAAGTGGTAAATTTAAACATATTTACAATTTCAAATAAGACGAGTTAAACTAACAACAACATTATTATACAAAAAAAAGGCAGTGTAAAATTTCTGTCGAGGATACACTAAATTTATTAAAACTAAATTAATAGTTCAATTATTAAAAATATTGTTCCGTCACAAAATTGATGAAAACTGCAGAAAACAAATCAATTCTTCTTCAAGTTTTTTTAATTTATAACACAAGTCACCACTAAGTTTTGTCAAATGTTTTCTGCGTTCATGAATTTTAAAAAGCAGCGCCCATTTCGTTGGATGATTCGATTGCTTCATATTTAATTTACAAAATGTGATTTGTCAACGCAAATTTAGTAAACGAGTTATGCTAAAGGCAGGATGTTCATGTTCTCAGCTAGGCTTCGAAGAAGGCTGATGATGCATTTCTGATTCTCGTCTTATGACCATCTAAAATAAACATTTTTAAACTAACCCACCATCTGAATTACGCTAAACCATATTATTAAAAAAGTCACAGTTGGGCATGTTGCTTTTTAAGATACATTTTGGATACATAGTAGTTTAATTACCTCAACATGGTGGAATACTACATTTGATATTTATCACCAAAAAATCCTGTTATAACAAGGTTTAAAAATAAGCAGAACATCAAGATGATTATGAAATCCTGAGGGGATTCCCGTATTTACGACATTACAATTTGCATGCAAAAGTAGCTAAGCTACTACCCAACTGTGAAAAAAGCACATGCAAGTACACAATTACCAAGCACATTAATGATTTGTTTACGTTTAAATAGTGCCAGTACACTAGAAAAATTGCACGAAAACGGAAGAGAGAAAGAAGTAATCCAGCGATATAAACAGTTTATACCTGTGATTGTGAATTAGAGGGTCCAGGTCCCTGATATAAATTGTAAGCCTGCGGCCTAGGAGCAGTGCGACCACTGTCCCCACCTGACCTTGCAAGCCCACTATTAGGGTAGCCTGTCGATCCTGCAGGTGAATGTCTACAATTGATACAACTTCAATGAAATACTAGTTCGTTATTACTTTAAAAATTAAACTCAAAAAAAAAGAAAACAAATCAGAAAAAATTTACTCTGTTAATAATAAATAAACACCACAAAAAACGTTTTAAACAAAACTAATTTTACCTCACATTAGAACCAGGAGGAGGTTGATTGTTTGCAGGACTTCTGTGCTGATGTGGATAAACTGGGTTTTGATCAGGAGGTAAACCATTTTCTATTGGTACTGGTGTATGTTGTGCAGGCACTTGTGAATGTGACGAATAACCACCACTACTATGTCTGGAACGTTGAGGAGGAGCTTCAACGTGAGACGACGTTACAACAGACGGATGAATGTTGTTAACTAAAAGAAACGTCAATTATTGTGAATTAATTCAAACGAAATTGCATTATCGTACCTGTGTGAGAATGAGACGATTGAGCTGTGGCAGGTTGACCGGTCAATGGAATTGCTAGCCTCGCATTTACAGCTAATAAATGATCTCGTCTCTGCAACAGCGAACTAACATGTTCCTCCAGTCGTAAATTTTCAGCTCGAAGTTGATGCAGGCAAGATAATAGCGAAGCAACTGTTAAAATAAACGTTAATGACATTTTAACAAATGTAAGTTTCATTCTTACTATCAAAGTGCTGTGCTTGTTCCATTAAAAATTGAGATCCTTGTTCCCATTGCCTTTCCAGCAATTGATCAAGTGTTTGGGGTATCGATCCTCCACTACCACCCAACATGGAAAATCCACTCGCACCGGAAGCTGTACTCGATCCACCTGTACTACTCGATCTAGCCTTTGATTTGAAAAACGTTAGATAAAACAAAACCACTTTTAAAAACATTTACTTGTGCAAGAACCCGATGATGCAACTGTGGTCCGATAAGATGCGACTGTTCACTTGAATTAAAAATGCTATGTGCTTCTAATTCCGAATTTAGATGATCAGACATCTTCTGGGCCATATTTGAGTTTGGATTCAGTTGATTTCCAAGCATGTGAGGAGCAGATACTCCATTTTGAAAACTAAAAATTTAAATAAATCTTCACACTTTCACACAATCATAAAAAATACGCACACTTTGAGATTATCTTTGTTGTCTTTAGATGCAGGAGCAACGATGGTGGGTGCATTTTTTCTTCCTTTACTTCTGCTAGCTCTAGTATTCGCAATTACTTGACTTTCCGAACTGGGCGAACTAGGAGGAGATTCTTTTATTTGATTAACTGGAATAATGGAGGATTGAGGAGGCGGAGTAGAATGCTGCGATCTACTCGCTCGTTTCGATGCTGCACCATATTGGGCATTTGCAGCAGCTCCTCTTTTCTTCGAACGAGTACTCTTTTCAGGCTTTTCACTCGACATTGATCTGTAAGTAAATTACAAATTTTAACACTCAACACTAAATAAAACACAAGAAACGCAAGTTAACAACAGTTCTCAATAAACAATCAGACTGGAATAAAAATGAAAATGTAAATTTTTAATTTTCTTATCATGCATATGTTTTATCAACAAGTTTATTGTTTGTTAGCAGTGTTCATAGAAGATGATAAAATGTAAAAATTAAATCAATTTTACGATTTAAAACTGTTTATGCCTCTCAATAAGTAATATTTTTTTTAAGAGTTAAGAAAGCAAATTATTTAACACTTGAAAATTTGTCTTAAAACCTAAATTTTTTAAAAAAATCGGATGTGGTCATCACATGACTTAACCATATTGTAATCTTTTGGTTTTATAATTTATAACAGCACTTGTGTCTTATTTTTATATAGACCAGTCACCTTGACGGATTTTTGAAGTGAAAAGTTGAACAAAAATTGTGAAAGTTTTTAAATTTTGAGACAACATTGGAGGTAAAAACAGTAATAAATTGCTTGCCTATTTTAAAAGTTTTCAGTGCCTAAAAATCCGATCCTTACTAATCACTAATTTAATTATATCATATTGTTTTTAAAAGCAGCCACTAGCCTATTTAGGGGGGAGGGGAAACAATATTTCGGACGTCTTTTATGGAGGACGACATCGTAGGCTTTTTGTCCGGCTTACAACTGGATTACATAATGGACTATAAAATTATGCTAAAGAAAGAACAAAGTTCAACAAATAACCTAAGGTCCTAAGGTGTTATCCATAAAAGACGTCCGAAATATTGTCTTACCCCCCCCCTAATTAGGGGAGTTGACATGTGCCCGTAAAAGTAGATAAACTAAGCTCGTTCTAGCTCACTTTTACAATGACATTATTTCAAGTTCGAATTTGATTGATCAAAAATACAGGAATAATTATTAGTTAATCATTCATGTTTAAGAAAGCTAACGTTTAGAATTAAGTGCAAAAAGACCAACCTTGATCGTTTTGTAGGCACATCTAGTAGATCGTTTTCTGCTTGCTGCAAATCCAAGCCTAAAGACGTGGACGAAGGCTGCTTCTCGTAAGTAATTTTCAAACCACCACCACTCATTTCTGATGTAATTACACCGGTACTTTGAATGTTGTTGCCTCCGGTCATTATCGAACCTATGATTGATATTATAGACGCAATTTTCAAAATTTACAAATAACTTACTGTTATTATGAAATGCGTTTGAAATATTCTCTTCAAACCGTTCCTGCAATCCTTGAACAATGGCCGAAGATGATGTTACCACACTTGTTTGATTGCTGACTATGTGAGTGTGCGAACTTAAATTGGTATTTAGTAACGGTAGGGAAACGACAAGAGAACTGGCAGTTAAAAGAGGATTAGTTGCTTGAATTATGGAAGAAGTTCCACTAGATTCTATCGGAGAAGGAATTATTGCTTGATCAGGTAAAACATGTGGTTGTGGCGGAGATGTTGGACCTTTTACAACTGACGTAGTTGGACTTGCAACTAAGATTACTGGGACAGGGGGTATTTGACTATGTTCGATTTTAATCTGAAAAATTTAAATATAAGTAATATACAAAAACGAAATTGACCACAGCACAAATATTATTTTACCTTTTTAATTTTTTCCGTCGATTCAATGATTGATTTGTTTTCACGTTTATCCGAAGTGACAATGGTTGTTCCACCTGAAATTCCACTAAGAACACTGGCGCTCAATTCGGGTATTAACACAGATAAGTTGGATGCCGGTATAACGCCGCTATCACTTGGCACTGTATTAGGTGTAGGAGTTCTGGAATTTGACTTGCGCTTTTTACTACTTTTGACTATTTTAATATCAGTTTTAACGTCCACTTCGAGGGGTTCACTTTTGGCGTCTTTTAAAAGCAAAGTACTTTTTTCGGTTTTTTCAACAATATCTACAACACTGTTAGATGTCCCACTTTCTTCACTTTTTAAACCTTTTATATTTAAGTTTGTTATCTTTGATTTGTCTTTGTCAGTTTTTCCACTATTATTATGAACAACTTTATGATTAACAACACTAGCACTAGCTTTCGAACTCGATTTCGAGGTTGATCTACTTGATGATGACTTATTTCGTTTACTATGGGAAGACGTTGATTTCGTATTAATTAGTATCGGATTTGTTTCGTTATCCTTCTCTGAATTAGAATCAGAAAGGAGATTTTCTACTGATACCGGTTTATATGGTGGTATCGACTTTACATTACTATTTTTTTTCTAAAAACAAAAACAGCTTCACTTAGGCTGTTAAATAACAAAATTATTACTTAATGAACTTAATTGAAAATTGAAAACAAAAATCTAAAAAGTTATAACATTAAGATATGATAAAAAAATCTTACCAATTTACTGGAATGATGTTGACAATATCCACAGTACTTGACATTATCACAATAATTTCCTGCTTCTTCGCACAATAATCCTAACGCTTGAGCACAAGTAACATGAAATTGTTGTTTACAACCTTGTTTATTACATTGCATACAAGCTCCAATTGTAGCATTCGTTTGATTTCCTTGTTCTTCACAAATATAACAAGACTAAATAAAAATATCCATTAAAATGTGTTCACTTTCAAGTAGTAAACAATTTTTAAGAATCAAAATTGATAATTTACACACTAAAAAGTAATGAAAGTAATGGTTTTCTTATGAGGTACTCGAAAGACATGCATAACAATTTACAAAAATTAAATCTCACAAACTTTTGAAATGAACCTCGTATCGTAAGTTATACAAAATAGCGAGTGGTGGTTAAATAAAGAATTTTTGTAATGCCACTGTACCTTATTAAAACGTTCAGAAGGAATCAAATTCAAGAGAATAGGTTCCATAGTAGCAACATTTCCGAAACGAACTTCGGGTATATAGAGTGCACAAACAACATGGGCCCAGCCACTATTATCACTTCGTTTAAGTGCTCCATATTTACTTGGGCATAATTCACATCTCTAAAATAATGTTAAAAAAATTAATTTGAAATTCAGTGGAAATATCTAACCATGTTTGAAAAATGATGATCTTTCAAATTGCTCTCCTGCTACACTAAACAATTTCAGTATACCACATTTCAAGCAAATGGAAGAAAAATTATTTTTATTAGATGCAATTATTATATAAATAAAAAAAGATACTAACCACCCTAGCAGTTCTTTCTTGACTTTCACATTTACGACAATACCAAGGACCTGTAGGGACAGTTACAATTCCATAACAAGCTGTAAAATAAAACATCATAAAAATATTTTGACCATCACAGGTAGAAATATTTACAAATTTCTTGAATCAATTTTTATTAGGTATTATAAAATTATTATTCACTTTCGTCTTCAAAGTTTGACGCTTTTAAGAAACTAAATTAGGTTATTACATTCATGTACAAGTCTTAATTTGTTTTAAAAAATGTATGCTGAATTATTAAATGATTCAAGTTGAATGTACACAGTAGCATTTAAAAAAATGCAGAAAAAGTACAACAGATGTTGTTTTTTGTTCTCTGGGGAGGTAGGAAATATAAAACTAGAAATAAAAATTTGAAATAAATCCACCTACAAATAAAATTATAACTAAATTGGTGTAGTGAAACCCTATAGGTTTTACATGAAAGCGCATTATAATCAAGGGACCCAAATCGAGATTAAATTTTAAGCGAAATATTTTATATCTACAGGCCACTAAGCGCCATATACAATTACTGGGGTGATACCTACCTATTTGAGCTATTAAATATTATTATTAGTTTTAATAAAATAATATATTTCAATATAATAGAACCTACATAGTATATACTAATTAGTAAAATGCAGAAATTATTGGAATAAAGTGTTTCCGTTTTGATAATAAAATTAAGGAAGAGCATGTCAAAGATTTTAATTGCATAGAAAAACAGCAGTGAAGGGAGGAGGGTGGGCATTTAGAAAAAATGTGAAACATAATTTGTAATGCCTTTCTAGCAAAATAAAAATTAACTTACAATTAACGCAAGTTTATTTAAATAACCTCGTAGCCAAATCCAGCATTAATTGCTAATTTTACTAAATTATTACAAGGAAGTAAAATTCTTGATAACCGTTGATTATAAATTAGAGAAACATGTGCATCCATACTTAAATTTGTGCTCTAATTTCTAGTTATTCAAAAAATAATATATTAATTATTAGGGTCCGGATTTGTAGGCATTTGCATGTTTTTTTTGCGTACAGGCACGTGAAAAATTTTAAAAGGGGAGCATGTTTTACGCCTTCCTGAATCGTTTTATATAGTTTTTATTTTGCCTATAATGCATATTTTGAGTTTAAGTGCATATTTGGCGGTTTGTTGCCTATAAATGCTTATTTGCTTATATTGGTATATATTTTGCATATTATTTAGCAAATCAAGTAATAAAATTTTAAATAATTTTAATTATTGTCTTTCTGATATTGCCGCTTTTTGTATTATTTAAAACAATAATTTTAATTAATATCTACTTTGTCGCCCCATTTCGAATTTTGACTCCAAAATCGTATCAATCGTTTGTGTCTGTTTGTGCAATCATTATTTTCGTTTGTACCCAAATAGTTTTCGAGATATTTAAAAATTAATCTGGGGGGGGGGGGCTGGAGACATGCTAGCCCTCAATTTCGAATTTTGACTCCAAAATAGTCTCAATCGTTTGTGCCTGTTTGTGCAAACATTATTTTCGTTTGCACCCAAATAGTTTTCAAGATATTTCAATTCAATTTTAAGTTGGGGGGGGGCTGGAGACATGCTTTTTTGATATTCGAATTTCGGATTCAAAATAGTCTCAATCGATTATTACTTCGTTTGTGCCTGTTTTTCAGGGCATATTTGAGTGCTTATTTTGAAGTTTTTAGAGCATATTTGCCTGCATATTTTCAAGTTTTTTAGTGCCTACAAATCCGGACCCTATTAATTATACAGGCATTTTAGAAATATTTTGAAGTAAGCAAACTAAATTACCAACTATGAACAAAATGTGATAATGATGACCTGATGAGCAATGCTTAATGTGAAATCCAAACAAGGGTAATAATTAATTTGAACTTGGGAGGAATTTAGACGCCGAATCCTTTGATTCAAAAACAACCAAGGTAAAATTTATGTAAATTTATAGAAATCATAAAAAAAAAAACAAGAATTAATTTAGAAATGATGTTATTTGAGATTCCAATGTAGAATATTTTCGAAAATACAAGCATATAACAGCTATGACACAAAATTAACAGATTTTAACGAAACTATATCACTTCCTGCGTTACTAAAAGCAAAATTTAATTCCAGAATTGTATAACTACAATATTTTGGTTGAACTTCATCCAAAACATTTTTTTGCATTTAGAAACTTATTTTAATTTTTGTTTAGTACCTAACGCAGTAGTTTCAATAAAATCTGTTACCTTTTGTTGTCATTTTAAGGTAGGTCTGTTCGTTTGTCTTACTCTGAATTACTCCAAGTAAAGTAGTGTAAAACTGATTGGTGTCAAAAGTGGGTTTGTGATTTTCCACCAATCAATTTTCGCAATTTTCTATACTAACTTACTCAGAGTAGACAGTTCATGGAGTAGACAAATAAACAGATCTTTAAGCGGCGTTCAAATCGAAGTTCTCGTCTTGCTTTGCTGAAGTAAAAACTGGCAAGATACAATTAGATGAAAGTATTTTCTTCTATCCTTTTCTATTAAAAATTGTTCATTTTGATGGATCAACTTCATGTTGAACACGGCTTTAGTCATAGAAAATTTTGTTTTTTCTTCATAATCATAATAACTTCGAAAATATGATGAAATAAAGAGTTTTGTTGCAATTTGAATCACAATGTACAATACAACCTTGGTTATCCAGACAGACATAATATGCAGACTGCACCGATAGTCAGAAATAAATTAATCCTTTTCTTTTGGGTTTCGACCGAGGGTCACTTGTAGATTGCACCGATGGTCAGATGTGGATTGCACCGATATAAATAGTTAATACTTGGAAAAGGTTTTAATTAATTTAACGACGATGGATCCGAATCGGATTTAGTTGTCTTGTCAAAACTGACTCTTCCGCGCTTTCGTTCCGCTTCGATGCTCCAGAGCCGTTTTGACAACACTTTAACAATTAAAAATATCCCCTAGGGCCGTCCAACTCGGCAAATTGTGCTATTGGGAAGGGAATGGATCTCTATTTTTTTTACATTACACTTTTTAAATCAGATAGCAATGAAAAACGGAAAATAGAAATACAATCTGGATTATTTGCATACCTATGTAGTAAATTAAATACCTTCGTGCTTTAATGGAAAATATTGCTTAGTGACCATCGGTGCAATCCACATGTCAGATTATGAGACCCTTTGACCATCAGTGCAGTCTACAATTGCCCATCCAGACACACTTTAAACTGGTCACTCCAGTAACCTGGTCACCTCTGGTCTTCAGACCTTTTATATTTTTTACCTCTGCAATCCGGACATATTTAAGCAGTTTTTATTTGAATGTAATTTATTAGTATTTCTATAAGACTACACTATGATGGATGAACAAATAATTGATGAAGCTGTATGAAAGAAATATCAGATATTATGAAGGGGATCAGGGCGATCCTGAGATGGGAGACAAAAATGTCCTCAAAATAAAGCATAATGATGTAATAGATAAGATTTTCCAATATGCATCCAATGCATAGTGGAAAATAATTTATCATAGGACCAACTCTTATTAAGTTTGTTCGTTTGTATGAACTAACTTTTAGTAGTCTAGGAGTAGGCAGTGCAATTTAGAACACTATCTAACTTTTGTGGTGGGAGTATTTTGATCTCGAAAGATAACCCAGTTCAAGTTAGTTCATACAAACGAACAAACCTATTGAGAAGAATGAAAGAAACAGCTCGAGATTTGGTATATAGTAAAGAAAAAATTAACCCAATCTAAATTAATTGTTTCTTTTAGATTATTTTTGTTTTGTTGGTTTTTATTCAATAAAATAATTTTAAACAAAGAAAGAAAGAACTTTAAATTTAATTGAATTTTCTAATTGTAAAAATGGAAACAATCCAGCATATCGCTACCTGAAAGCTACAGTGAGATAATATATTGAAAACCGTCAAGTTGAGATAATTCAAGTTAAAAGTTTAAATTGCAATGCAACACTTAACATGACCATTTACAAAAAACCAAAATTATTTTGAATTATCTCCATCTGACATTAGATAAAATGACCTCATCAGCAATTTTACTCAATACTGACCTCAAAATCGCATTTTTACGAGATATTTCTCTGTGACTTAGAAGAAAGTTAGAAAAATACAGCAGATTCACAATATGAGAAAATTATAATGAATATATCAAAAAGAACTGAACATGGGCACTGTGTCAATATGCTTGTTGATTTTGTGAGAAGCTATTTGGTTTAAGGTAAATATTGTTTGAATTTTATGAAATCCAGATCTTTCTGAAATGAATCTTATCCAGTTGGGTTATTTGATTTGTTCTTGGAAGTCTTTACCATACAACTAATCTAATATTCATGGCATAATTTTGAAACATTCAGACATAGAGATTAGTTTCTTGAATTGCAAGGTTGAATCTTGCAAAAACCAATAAAATGAAAGTATTAACAACTCCAAATAATCAGACGACACTTACGTTTTCAGAACTAATGTAACACAGATTTAAAAAATATCAAATTTTGTAGGGATTGTGCATAATTTCCTGTTAGTGTCATTGTTTTGAGTATGTAATGTTAATGTATAATGAAATTATAAGATAGTAACTTAATCCAACATAATATTGAAATAAATCAGGCAATGGCAGCAATAGAAGAAACTAAATTCAATGAAATTCAAGTCTCTTCTTCGATATTTCAATTTTATTGGTTGTGAATGAAGCATAATAATAAGTCTTATACCATGACTTAACCGACGTTTACATAGATTTCTGTCTTGTCAAGATAGAAGCTAGCAAGAACAAATCAAATTCCAGTGTTGTTTTTCTCTTTCTATATGAAGAAATAGTTCAATTTGATTGGTTCTTTCCAGCACCTACCTTGACAAGACAAGAATCTCTATACGAACGTTACCTGAAGCTTAGGAAGTAAATAATGCTTTACTCCACAAAGTAAAATTATATATCACACAATTATTAAATAAAATAAACAAAGAGGTACAACAATCAATAAATAACATCAGCAAAATGCATTCATTCGTTCTTGATTTTTTTGCTTATTCCACCTGTATCAATTATACACCTGTTGGACTAATTCGTTGCCCTTTGCATTGTGACAATTTCCATCATAAAATTTTCATTGTTATGTAGGACAGTAACCACTAATCCATTCATATGCATAATCTGACCGTTATTTTAGACAACAAATTTCAAGTAAGTTGCATATATGAATGGACAAGGGTCTGGATATTAGCATAAAAATCATTTTGGAGAAAATTGTTTGTTATTTAACCGACAAATAGAGAATTTCAAAACAGTTTACAAGAAATGCATAGGAAATTAAGGGATAAGCTAAATGGAAATGGGTGAATCCTCTATCCAAATTATTTCATACGCTAGAACAAAATTGTGCTCTCTATAATTCTTACAATTTATAGCTCAAGTTAATTGTATCATTTACAACAATGGCTTTGATGAATCTCAATGTGATTGTCTAACGCAAGCATTTAATAAATCGAAAAAGGATTATGTAAGAATCTTGATATTCTTCATAACCTTAAAAGATAATAATGTAAATTGAGAATATTCTTACCTTGATGCACAGCAACGGTACATGACTGTCCATCGCAATACACAAGAGGATTCTCATTCCAACCACTTTCATCAGAACACACGCAACAGCCTCCTACCATCTCCTTCATAATGTATGTCGAGCGAGGTTTGCTAAACTAGCGAATTGATAAACCACCCTCCCCACATCTCCACATACTTTTTATAAAGTCAAAATTCATGTTTAAAACGTTAAACAATTTTCATAGTTAATTTGTGCATGTCTTGTCGATATTCAAAACCTAAAATTTACCACCAAAATTAAATAGAACACACAAACAATTTCATCAATTATGTGATCAAATAAAAGTGTGAACTGGAAATTTGAGTGAAATGCAAGGTTCTAATAATAATATTTGTAAGTGTGTTTATTTAAATCGGTATATTTATTTCTATTTACATTAACGTGGTGGTAGCGTCACACGATTTTTTAAGTAAAACTTTCACTATATCCTTGAAAACATTGAAGCACTCTATTATTAGTGTCACATTCTGAAATTTCCAACGCTTGGTGTCAGAAATTGTGCAGAAATGCACTTCTAATTAGCTAAAAATGCACCATAAACACAAATTTCTATACGGAAACCATTTTGTTTTTGTAGTATTTTTCAACAAGGCGGGAGTATGCGCGCGACAATGAACTATGACGTATTTATTGAGGTTATATTGTTGTTGTTGGTTGTTGTCACATGCTGTTTTGGCGTAGATAGCGTCACAACATTCATATACAGCAGGGGGTGTCAACTGTCAAACTCATTCCAGTCGCGGGCCGTTTTCTGACGAACAAAATTTCCGCGGGCCGCACGAATGAAGCCTGAACTTGTTTTGCTAACCAATCTCAAGCCTATCTCCATTTTTACACCACTGATATACAGGATGGTCGAAAAAAAAGTTATTTCTTATCATTTATTATTTTCAATCGGGGCTTGAAATGGAATAAAAATATTAAAATTTATGAAATGGAAAATTGTAAGAGTTCTGATTTGTTAAAATGCATGAACCATTTCGGATCGCATTGAGGTTTTTTCTTAAATTCGAAGATTTTAAACCCAAATTAAAAATCTTGAGCTACATCTCAAGCTAGAAAATGTTATTTCTTATTATTTAACATTTTTTGACACCTCCCCCTCAAAATCGATCAATTGATACTACGGAAGATAGAATTGCTGACAAGATCTAAAGATCTGCCGAGTCAATATTTTGTGTTTCCTTTTCTGTAAGTTAAATATTTGTGAGTTTAGTATTATTATGCTGTTCTAGTAGAGGATTTAGCATTTGAAAGGACCCAGCCGCAATTCAATTTTGAGGTCTCCTCTAAATAATATTTTCATTACCCCTACAGCAGCGATTTCCAGACTGGGAGGCGCGAACTGGTGCAGAAGGAGGCGCAAAGTTTTGTCGTTGAAAAAGAAAGGAGCAAAAAAATTAGATTTTTCTTCAAGGAAGAAGAGGCGTAGAAACATAAAATTTGGAAACCACTGCGCTTATGTTAGTGATTTTTGAGCGGGGTGAGAATGTTGAGAACCACCAGAATATTATTGACACTTCGACGACCGACACTAACATAACCTTAAAATATTTTGAAAAATAATGGACAATTCTCAAACTTTGCAGAATAAACTTTACTCATTAGTTGAACAATTACAAAATATGGCAAGAGATTTACCACTGTAAGTTATTTTAATCTAAAATAAAATCATCTTAATTTTCTTTTGTAGAAAGTACCAAATGAGGGTACCATACGAATTGTTATCAAATTTAGCTAACTGTTTACTAAACGAAACTATCTTTGAAATTGTGAAAGGTTTAATGGATATACAACACGTAACTGAACAACATTTGTACCAACAACGATTGGTGCTCATAAACAAACAGAAACGTAAACAACTTTGTTCGGACTACCAGTTTTCTTTTTTAAAATCAACATTGTTTTAGTTGAAAAGCAGGAATTGATAGCAAAAAAGAATATAGGCGAAACAGAAAGAGAAGACGAACTTAAAAAAAAGAAATTTTTACATAAACATGAATTGAAACAATTTGATAAATCACTCGTCATGCAACTGGATCAAAAGGTAAGTTATATTTTCACCGTCATTTGAGATGTTCAATTGCCTTGGTTTAATATTTTTATTATGCAGTCAATTGCTGTGAAATGAAGTAAAAAATTGCCAGGTTTATGTTCCACATTCCTTTTTTTCTTTTAATAATAATTACTGGGCCTATAACCTGTTTTATAAATTTAATATTTTAGAAACCATACATAGAAATAACTTTTGTATTGAACATTTAATTAATTAAACATTAGAATGCCGATATCCACAGTAAATTTCAGTAAACTTTTCTTTACTTTTAGGTGTCTGATCAACAACAAATTTTAGAACAAGCTGGAGTTCCAGGTTTTTATATTACTAAAAATCCATTAGAAATAAAAGTACAAATGCATTTGTTAGACTTTATCCTACGACTTAGTAAACCTGGAAACAGCACATGAAATACACAAAAAAGAAAAAAAAACCTTATTGTAAATAAATTTTTATTGTCTATATTTTTAATGATACATAAAAATCGGCAAAATTTTAACTGTATAGCTACTAAAAGTCTAAACTTAATATATAAAATTATTAAATACCTTTTGATTTTTGCTTACCTAAAACGAAGCTAAGTAAGTAATATAACCAACATTAAACAAGAAGCTACATTATAATCATTGGCGATTTTTAATACTTGTATAAGTTTTTGTTAAAAATTAACAATTTATATTTACCTACTAATTCTTCATCAAAGCAACACTGATGAAGTTAAAAAATTATAGAATTTGGCACGGCTTGAATTGATAAAAACAAGGCACGTGAATCAAATTATAAAAGAAATTTGAGTTGGAGTTTCATTTAGTCTTTTTAGGAGAATTTGTACCATAAGTTGAACCTTTGCTAATCTTCGACATTCCCACAATTTTATACAACATAAGAATAACTGAAAAATAAACAATCAAGTTTGTGTCAACATAAAAAGAGTAACTTACAGAAAACGATAATTCCTGCTGCAATACTGAAATGGAATAAATCGCCACTGAATAAAGAAGTAGTAAGGTAATACAACGTTGGAAATAAAATCAAGCTATTCCATATTATGAAGTTGAGTAACACATGAAGGCGAGGAGGTTTTTTAAATCCTGCAACACGCTTAATTCCAGATGTAGTAAAAAGGTCACCTGTTTTGATGAAACTTTCCCTCATTTTGTCCTATAAAAAACGTTTGTAAAATTGTTAAGCTTTTTCTTAAACAAAAAAAAACAAACCTTCTTGGCATACATCTCGTACAAAAATTTCTCTTGTTCTGCTGGAGTTTTGGGTACTTCTTCCATTGGAATACGATTTATGTATATACAACCCTTTAATGATTTTCCCTGAATTAAGTTTGAAACTGTAGGTTTTACGGGATCACTATCGTTAAATGCTACTAAGATGTCATAAACAGCTGGCACTTTTCCTTGCATGGACGGTAAGCTAGCAATAAATCCACGAGTGCGTGGTTGCAGATGATGTTTAAGGGGGGCTAAATTTTTTTCACGTGCAAATTGTTCAGACGCTTGATGTTTTGCTTCTGTAAAGCGCGTTCCTTCCGAAAACATCAAGATCTAAAAAAAATTGGTATGCATTAATTACAAATAGGTATTTTGGATGAGAGGTGACCTACCCACATGGGATCAGGATAATCACCCAATTCGCTTATTTGTGTGTTTATAATATCCTTGTCTTTTTCGTAGGACCTGTTTAAAACTATAAAGTCAGACATTTTCCAAGCCCAGCCTAAAACTGGCACGTATTGGAGTTCTTTCTTAATGTATGCTTTGCAATTCTGAAATTTAAAAAAATGGTTAGGATTAATGTAATTTTTTATTTGTTCTATCATAAAAGTTTCACATAATTTAAAAAATCGTTCAACTGTACATTTTTAAAAATAATTAAGAAATATTTTTTAACAGTTTTTTGCAGTAAAATTGCAAGAGAACTATATTTTATATAGAGTAATTTTATAAACGTCGACACAAAAACTGCTATAGATAACTCATAAGGCCATAACCATCATGAGTTATAATCATTTTGTAACTCTAAACTAGTGAAAGTTATCAAAAATCTGGAAGAGGATAAGTAGCAAAATTTAGCGTAAAAAGATGAATATTTTGTTTTTTTTTTATATATTTTAAATATCTTTCACCGTTTTTCAGTTATTTTGGGGTGAATTCCACTTAAAGTTCACGACGACCACGATCGATCGTCTGTCCAATCAAAAAACCACGCCGAGGTCGTCGTTGCCTTTAAGTGGAACCAAATACTTTACTTTACAATACGGGAAACTCATGCACATTTTCGGCGACACAAAATCGCAGCGCCACTAGCGGCTAGAACCGTGAATTAACGCTACTTGACGAGGTTATGTTCAGAGTTATGTTGATTTATTAACGGTATAGCGCTTTGTTTAAATAATAATTTAAATAAAAACCCTAATTATAACCAATTCGGTTAAAATCGTACTGTTAATTATAGTAAATTATTAATTATCACCCACCAAATCTCGACAGTTTCGTTAGTATACGTCTTAAGCCAATAGGTGGCACCCTTAAAAATGTCGCCGAAAATAACAATAGAATTTGCAAGAGTTTCCCGTATTGTAAAGTAAAGTATTTGGTGGAACGCACCCACAGAAAAACTGGCAACTGGGAGGAGTCATACTTAAGTTCTTGTAGAATTTGGCGCATAAGGCGAAGCATCACCACGTTGGTGTAAAACCTTCTTTAAAAAGATTCGTTAAACATGTTTTTCAAGAAATGTTTATATATTTTTGGAATTTTATAAATTCAGCTTCGTAGCTCAATAGAATAATTGTTTCTTGATACTGTCAACTTTTGGTAATTCTATTTAGTAATACGTATATTAAAGAAATCTCGAATTCCAATATTCAGAATTTAAAAAAAAAGGAATGTCAAATTTCTTTTCAAATGTAGTAATAAAGACAATTATTGTAATACTTTAGTTTACAGAAAGGATCATTCTATTGAGCTACGAAGCTGAATTTTTAAAATTCCAAAAATATCTAAATATTTCTTGAAAAACATGTTTAACAAATCTTTTTAAAGAACGTTTTACACCAATATTTAGTCATGTGGTGATGCTTCGCCATAAGGGAGCCAAATCATAAAGGTGGCGAAAAATGGAAACAAAATTGGAAAATAACTTCTATTCAAACGTAATTCAATTGCAGTAAAGTATTATGCCAACAATGGGTTTAAAATATTTTTCCAGAATCTGCATCACAAACAATTCAAATATCACCGAGGTTAATGAATTCTATAAACATAATTACAATTCTAAAATTAATTATGTAGAAGGTAAAAGGTGCTATTGGCCAAACAATACAAAATTACAAACTAAATTAACCCATATAAACTTGAAACTTTTTTATTTCAAATGTTAAATTTATTGTTTTGTTTGTTGGCTAGTTTATTAAACTGGCCCTCAGAAAAATATTATAATGATTCAGAAAATGTTGTAAATGGCCGAAAAATGGTGTCCTTTTAGAAGAAAATCATTTCTTTTTTTCAAATAATTTTATAATTTGGACAAATATTTTTAAATTTATACATAAAACAGGTTTATTGGACCTTTGTGTATCTAAATTTGATATAATCTAATCAAAACTACTAATAACAACTTCAATAATTTACTACATGTCACCCGTGCTACCCCAACATATGCACCTAAGCTCCTCGTCAAAATGTATTAAAGCCAATTTTAAATGGGAATTTCAAAATTCGAGTAATCGAAAAATTCTATTCTATTTTTTGAGAGGAGCTTAGGTGCATAATATGTTAGGTAAACAAAGTATAACAGCTAATCAAGAAACATAAAAAAGTATAATAAAATTCAAACATTTTAACGAGCTATTATTGTTGGTAATAGATTCTCAATACTTCCAAGGATCAAGTATAACCTTAATAATAAATTGTATTTATATTAATTATGTTAATTTGGTGGGAGTTTATTTCTGCCGTCCTTTTAAAAGGAAGGTAGGTTTATATGGGTTAAATAACATTCCTCGAGAAAATAGAGGATTTAGAATTTCAGCAATAATTTCAAGTGTTTTGCAAGAAGTTATTTATAGTTGTCGATTCGATCTTTTTTTGATAGATAATAACGTAACTATAATTAATTACTTGGTCATAAAATCACTATAATGTCCGATCTTATGTAGAACGGCTCCAACAAATCAAGCATGCACTTCATCATTTTTACATATTAGTATTTCTGATGAGTAAATGAAGATATGCAAAATATATTAGCTAATCTTACATGTTCCACCTGTAGCCCGTTTATATTCACTACGTCATTTTCCAAATCTTATCTTTGACGCACTTACTAAATTAAAAATTACCATTGTTCTGTGATTTACTCAACTATTATTTAAACTTCATATTTAATAAATTTAATTATTCACAATCTTCGTTCTTAAAAAAAAAAGGTTAATGATCATTAATTTTCAGGGTGTCAAAGGTATTTACTTCAATTAATAAATTTATACTTTTATTTCACAAAATTTAACAAACTTGGGTCAAGTTCATTTATTGCATTTACTGCTGCAGCCAACATTTTTGACGATTTTATCGAAAACGATTATTTTAAAGATAACATGACGTTTATTCGTTACAATAGAATATAGCACAGCTGAAGGGCATAGTTGTTTGGTTTATGTTACAGCTTATAATTGTTATAACCCATTCAATTATTTTATTTTCGCCCGAGAGGCTTACAAAGATTCATATCAACATGTATCCCACTCTC
The DNA here is from genome assembly GCA_958510855.1 of Rhagonycha lutea. NCBI lineage: Eukaryota > Metazoa > Arthropoda > Insecta > Coleoptera > Cantharidae > Rhagonycha > Rhagonycha lutea. The sequence continues at coordinate 88,156,033 of OY294036.1, forward strand.
CCCTACTACTAATCATTTTTCTTAATAACGTAGGTATACATGATTAACTCAAGGCAAACAATATTAATTAGACATTGGACAGTCATAAATTTAAAAGTATTAAAAGTACAAAGTTCTTGCTTAAGAAAATTGAAGATATTTTACTAAATGAAAGCAGAAATACTGTCGATTTCGTTCCCCACAAAAATAAATAGAATCCATAATAAAACAGATTAATAAATGAAAACCCATAATAATTAATAGTATATTCATTTATTAAAATATTTGAATGACCATTATTAAATAAAATTTAAACAAGATTCATTAACATTTTAATCAAATTTCAATTTATTATTACTTTCTTTAAAAACTTAGACATAATACCAAAAATAGCTGAAGATTAAAACAAATAATCGCTTCTTGTGTGTAATAATAAATTATAAAAGGAACATTTCAAGTTCAAAGTCAATCACTGATATGAAAATTTAAACTCGATTAATTTTTAGACTTTTGATAATAATTACGCCATAAGGAGACAAACCCAAACATTTCTGCTAAGCGTATTTTCAAAAAGAGGCACTGATAAAAAATAGTATATTAAGAAAAGCGGAGTAAATCTTGTCTATAAAAGTTGTAAGGTCAAGCGTTGTTTCAAAGTCCGTTTTATGATCAAGTTGATTTTTTTTGCCCGTCAATTTTAACCCTTCACTGCATCGTGATGTTTATAAACAACATAAATTTAAATCACCTGTAAAAATTTAAACTTTTGGATTTATTTGAACTTTTTTCTTTAAACAATGCCACGATATATCTGAGATTCTTGCTATCACATGCAAAAGGTATAAATTTCAAAAGATAAGCAGATTTCAGCAGATTACTCTTTCGAAGTCGTGAATCTAATGTTCTTGCTTGTTAATGCATATTTCGCTCCGTATTAATTTATTAATTATTTTCGTTTTAAATTGTTTTTTTTATTGTTGTGAAGTGATATTTAGTTTAGAAAGGTATTGATTAACACATTTATTTAATTTATTTGTAAATTAGTCCAAAAGAAAAAATTTTATAGCAAATAACATAATTAGAAAAAAACATCATTTTATTCGATAAAAAAAATTCCTTGCAAGAAATATTTTTTTTAATATTTTTCCATATATCAGGAAACCACAATAAACAAAATATACTTTTTTTAAGGCAAAAAAAAATGTCATGCAGTGAAGGGTTAAAATGGGACCCAGCTTTTTTTAATTAATGAAATTTTTGCCAATCCTTTTACTACTTTAAGATTACTTTTTACTGCAGAATGGTCGTTCAATAAAAAAAAGTTTATGAGTATTATACACTCAAAAGATTTCCTAAACAAACAAAATAATTAATAAATTTTTAAATTCAATTTATTAATTCAATATAAAATTATAAACACGTTGTTTTCAAGACCCAAACCTAGACAATTAATAATTTCATATTAATCATCGAAAGGTCAATTAAGTTATTCATTGGATAAATTATTTGATAATCTTGCATTAAAAAATCACATTTTAAGTTTGATTGTATACCTTGAATAAAATATAAATTCATTGTAAGTATGTTATGAATTTATTCTTCTGGTCTTTTTCGTTTCTTTTTATCTAATACTGGGTGAAGTGCTTGTACCCAAACATAGAGAAATAATACGATAAATAAGTTTTTTGAAGCACCCTATTTCCCATTTTAACAGATGAGAATGGTATCAAGCGAAAGAAATCTTTTTTTGAGTCTGAAGACACCAAACACTTGCAGCAATGCAAAAATCGGTTGTAAAAAAAACCTAGTCATTTCTAATTCTTATGGGGGCAGTTATCTCCTTGGTTTTCAAAAAAAAATGTATGTTAAAAATCAATTTAATTTTTAGAAATTAAAAAATTGTATTATCAAATTTTTTAAACATATCTGTATTTTAGTATTTCGGCATTCAAGTTATGAACTATAGCAAATTTGCATATTGCAGCTTCTATTTATATAAACTTTAGGGTCGGCAGAGCTATACTTAATCAAACATCAGCCAAAACAATAATCTCATATTATTTTTACGGTTTTTGGCCCTTATTTGGAATTGAAATTTTTTTGTAGGTTTATCGTTGTCACCCTCAAAATTATATAGGCTGTTTCATATTAGCATGACGGTAATAGATTTCCATTTCAAACCTATCAGTTTATAAAAATTACATCAAATTAATTAAAATCAAAAATTTGTTTGATATTAAATATCTGCTTATTTTGCTCAATGTTAATATAATTTATTAAAAATTCTACATAATATGTTTCGAAGGGATGAAACCGCTTAAGGTTCATCCTGTTCATTTATGAAAACTCTTAAGGTTTATAACTAGAGATTTCTATTTAAAGGCAATGTTCCAATGTTACCATGCTCTGCCCAAAAAGTGTTACGATTAACTTTATCGAATATATCAAATTAATTTAAAAAAAAAAATGGAAAACTAAAAATTAAATAACTAAATTATTTTATATTGAAAAAGAATTAAATTTGTTAATTAAATTGGTGAATTACATTCAACAATGTTCATTGAAAATTAAATACAAAAATACTACATTATAGTATTATTTGGTATTATTTATTATAGTTTACATAACAGTAGATTTACATTTAATTTGTAAATTGAACCTTATTTACAAATTAAAATTAACAGTTTTTTATAATTAAACATGATAATGAATTGTGTGATATTTTCAATGAATAGCGTGATATTTGTTATTGCATTACTATTTATAAAATAAATTTCATAGTCTACCATTTATATACAAAATTTAAAGGAAACAAGTTGTTTTATTTATTTTTTATTGCAACTTTTATAATTAAAAAAAAAAACAAATAATTGGAAAAATTGAATCAAATAGATTAAAACTCTCTATCTAGTCTAGAAGATAGATAAACAATGTATATTTTAGAATGGACATGTCATTCAAAAATGGTGAGAGGGTTAAAAAAGGTCATTCGAGCGGTCCACGGAAATGTTTCTTGTCAGGAAATGGTCCGCGGGTGGAATGAGTGTGACACCCCTGCTTTACGACATAATTTTGACGATCTCTGATTTATTCCAAAATTGTTGAATTTTCAATAAAAACTGAACCGCAAAAACATCTCTCAGGAATCGTTAGCTGAAGTTGCTGAGGAGGACCCAAACTTCCTCAAATTCATTATAACAAGTGATGAAACGTGGGCATACGGCTACGACGCCGAAAAAGGGTTAAATATTCTCAATGGAAGACTCCCGATGAGCCAAGGCCGAAAAAGCACGTCAAGTTCGATCAAATGTGAAGGTTCTCCTTACTGATTTTTTTATTACAACGATATAGTGCATCACGAATTCTTACCAACAGGCAGTAAGGTAAATAAGGAGTATTGCCTTGAAGTTTTAAGCTATTTGCGTGAAAAAATCGTCAAAAAAGACCAGAATTATCAACTTCGCTATTAGTTTTTTCATTTTTGACTAAAAATGGAACTATCGCGTTGCATCAGCTTCCGTATTTGCATGATTTGGCTTCATGCGACTTCTTTCTTTATCAAAAGATTAAACGAACATTGAAAGGACACCGTTTCGACACCATACCGATGATAAAGCAAAAATCGGAGCAAGAGCTGAAAGTCATACCAAAAGAGGCGTTCGGGAAGTGCTTTTTAGAAAAAAGATGAGAAGTACATTATATCCGTGGGGGACAGCGGCGGCCCTAAATCAGTGCGACCACACCGGGCGCTGTCCTAAAGGGGGCGCCAAATTAACAAAAAATATAAATTTCCAAGCAAATTTATGTTTGGGTAATGAACTTTTTGCCTTATATTACGGAATTTTTTGCAAAGGAAAGGGGGAGATGAAAGCATTTGCCCCCCCCCCAATTAAAACATATTCGCTCGCTTGGCTCTTGAATTTAGTATATTTCTCATTATAACCACTTGCTTTGGGCTATCAATTTCCCGGTAGAATTTTGTTAGTCCATCCGCCCCTGGGGCCTCAATACCTACAATTTGGATTGACCAAACCTGGTTTAGGATGTGATATTGTTGCATACATTTTGATGCGGTTTTCTGTATACATTATACTATAATTCTTCACAGTGGGTTCTTAATTTACTGATCATTACAGAATACCACCATGGATGCTGCAGTACCAATGTAACTTTATAAAGGATGTATAGATTTTGGTGCAGTTTTTTTTATTATCGATTGAATAATATTTACCTAAGTTTGTAGAAGTTGTACCACTATGAGGCGCTTTAAGCCCAATATAGTACAATACAACTTACAAGCTCAAATAGTTATTTCATTTTTTAAATATCCAAATGCATAGTTATAATAAATAATTTATAATATCGATATTGGAAAGGCAAATAATCTTAAGCGACATTAGTGTTAATAATCACATTAATTTGTTGTGGGTAGTCAAATACACATTAATTACACCTATAGTACATTAAATAAGAATACTGCGCGCGTGGTAGTGGACGTTCACTCACAACAATGAGCATTACAGTTAATGTCGCAAGAGTTTCTGCTTTTCCAGAGTCGATATTGTATTTAAAAGCATATAAATAAATTTAACTGTAGGTATTTAAAATAATTTGATTTTGGCCTTCCTGTAAAAATCCTATGAACGGGTCATGTCTACTTATACTTATTAATATGATTATAAATCAAAGGTTTATAGTAAAGAAAATGAAAATAATTATCAGTAGGTAATACTATTTTATTACATTTTTTTAAATATTGTACTGTAATCAGTCAAAGTTCAATATTTCTTTATAAAATGATTAGTTAATAATAGATGGTAATTTGAATTGAATGAATTTTTTGTGGAAAATTTTAATAATGGTATTTATGTAATGAGTAATAACTAGAGAGCGGATTTATATGCGATAAGAGACCGGTCTAAAGGTAACGGCACTTAAACCCTAACATAGCTAACCAATAGAAAACGTTTATTAGCGCTGATAAACATTTTATATTGGAAATAAATTTTTCTTAAGCAATTAGGTCTTTTCCAACCACGAGGATTTCCAGTAATATTACTACAACGCAAGCGCAATAGATAAAAAGTCATGTGCAGAAGACAAGTGTTGCTTTTTATCTATTGCGCTTGCGTTGTAGTAATATTACTGGAAATTACTTGTGGTTGGAAAAGATCTATTGTTTATGGGGTGTTACCTTAAGACCGGTCTGTTATTGCATAGAAATCCGCTCTCTACTAATACCAAATGGTTTTCAATTATACCAACATTTACTGTTATCATATATTAATTATTGATAACGCAAAAATGCATTTGGTGTTATTGGGATAATAAAATAAATGCATTTGAATAAAAGTTTTATCAGAAATGCATAAATGTTTTTAATTAACATGATCAGAACTTAAAAACCTAATGGAGTATAATTTGTAGCAGCAGTCCTTTCAATATTTAGCAGTAAAAATTAAAATAAAAGAGACACTTACCCCTAACAAATTAATTTTGTCTGAAGTAACCCATCCTACCAACCAATCAATTTCAAAGGTGTGATTCATAATACAGTAAGCATGTTCTTTGCCGTAGTACTTGTCGTAATCATCTTTATCAATAAAATACTCTAAATCCAAATTCGCCCACCAATCGGCCACGAAAACCAGTTCTTTGAAGAGACACATTGTTAGAAATTAACTTTAAAATACTATGTAATAGGCTACTTACGTCCATATATCGACGCATTTAAATACCAATTGATTTTCCTATAGAAACTCTTACTAACGGTTCTCACCGTTATAAATAAAAGAAATTGTATGAAATTAATAATAATTCCAGACATAAAAAAAGTGATGCCACAGCATAGGTGAATAATTTTCGATTGTTTTACCAAACTCATCATGGTAAGTGCTGGTTCGTAACTAATATCTGAAAAATAAAATTGCGTATCCTTAATTTGTTATCAAAAAATACTTCACTTGCATTATTATTACATAACTACACGTAAATTACATGTAGGTACCTTACAAAAATTAATAGGATTGCAAGTGATAAGATGATGATTTAAAAATAATTACTTACAAAAATAAACAATATCGTTGATTTTTCGTAGAGTAATTAATTAAATTTGGAACATTCTCAATGAACACTCAAATAAAAATAATTCAAAGTTAAGGACATGATCTAAACGGAAAACTTCTGCTAGTGTTTTCCACTATACAATGGAAACTTAGGTTATAACTTCAAGGTCGCAATCAGATGTTGAAGTACGGCAGAAGTGCGTACTTATTAGTGCGTATCTCATATACTATACAGGGGGCATAGAAATATTGTAGCTTTTATAATAATATTTAAATTGGTTAGTTGTTAATTTGTGATACTAAATTAATTGAATTAAATTAATATTATATTTATAAGCTTTCAAGTGCTCATGATCATACACCCTTCTGCTTTTTATTATTTCTGACGAAGGGTGCGTGAGCACTTGAAAGCTTATAAATATTTTATATTAATTAGTAGAGGAAAGTGACCAAATATGGAATAGGCGCCTAATGTGGAATACCATTAAATTTTCGAAACCACTGCCTCTATTTAGCCATTACTAGGATAAATGACAACCTAGTAAGAGTAGTTGACCACCCCAAACTTTACAACGCTCTATTACCATTAATAACCACATGGCGGGACATTATTCTTTGTACGCACTTGCGAAACTTTATTGTTAGTGATGCAAATTTTGATCTATAACGTAAGTATTAGTAATTTGTTAATTACTCTAGATTTATAAGCATGCAGAAGGATGACTGATAACATTACGGATGTTACTTTTCAAGAAAATATAACCTGGCTTTCAATAAGAAAACATTATTCTTAAGTGAGCTTAGTTCCAAATATGGAATAGGGAAAATTATATGGAAATCTTATGTAAGGAATGGGCGCCTGTTGGTGACGATAGTGTGGGTGGTGTGTGATTTTTGCAGTAGAATAAGTTAATTTTAACGGAATAAGTTACTTTTATTTCTGACCAAAGTCTCAAGATCCGTTATAAAAAGACGTTACTGTTTTTGTTAATTTTTGTAAAAGAAACTTGGTTCTTATTTATTTCCCTATTCCATATTTGGGGGTCTATTCCATAAATAGCTACTATTATGTTAATTTAGATTTTTAAATAAAAAAAATTTGTTGATTAATATTCAAACACAAGACTATGACTACGATAAGCCAAAATGTATGACTGACTGTGTTTATAATTAAATTTGCATTTAATTCATGATAGTTTTTTTTTATGCCACAAAAACAAAATGGTATTCCATATTTGGTCACTTTCCTCTAATTCAATTAATTCGTAAAATTATTAAAATATAATAATTAATTTTATAATAATAGGAATAGGATTGAATTAAAATCTTATGAACTTTAATTGGCATGTGATACCACAATTCGCTGTTTCTTCTGTGTTGGCTTATGTGCAGACGATAATAATATTATGTCTGTTAGACCACGCAGGGAAACATCTAGAAAAATTAATTTTGATAATATTAAATAATGAAATTGAAAAGTCGGGCGGCCTTTCCAAGAACCAGTTTGGATTTAGGAAAGGTCTACAGTCGATACCTTAAACTTAATAGCTAGGACAATCCAGGAAGCAAGAAGTGGAACTCGAAAGTTCTGCCTAGTGGTGATATTACACGTGCGGAATCCCTTTAACAATACCGGATGGAGGCACATTCTTAAGGTAATGTGATAAAGAAGCATAGATCCGCACGTGTATAATATTATCGCCAACTTCCTGGAGAACCGCAAGTTAAGGCTAGATAGAGGAGGGGGTTTGGATGATATGGAAGTATCAAGCGGGGTTCCACAAGGATCAGTTATTTGTCCATTCTTGTGGAACCCAATGAACGACGGGTTATTCAGACTCCAGCTCCCAGAAGGAGTGACCCTAGCGGGTTTCGCGGATGGTCTCACCTTGATCGTTCTGCGTGATAGAGACGCAAAGTTGGTGGAGGCTAAACAGACAAAGCCATTGCCACCATCCTTCACTGGGATCGATTTTCATCGGCCAAGTCGCAGGCGGTAATGGTGTCCGGAAGAAGACAGGTGCCACCTGTCCATATCAACATAATATGGATGGTATTAACATTTGACTTGGAGATTCAGTTACCGCACTCGGTGTGAAGTTGAAAAAACACCTTCACTTCGCCGAGCACATCCGGGGTGCAAATGTCAGGAGACCGAAGTCTTCCAAAAGAAAAATATTAGCGACTACTGTAAACTCGATAATGCTCTATGCTGCTTCCGTTTGGCATACAGCATTAAGAGCCACCAGCTGACCTTCAAGCCGGAGAAAGGGCGAAAGCCTACTCCGGACGAGTGAAAGTCTCACAGGACATCATGGTTCTATGGCAGCGTAGATGGAGGAAGTCTGAAGTTGGCCTATGGACGAGACGACTCATACCAAACATCGGTGTATGGGTCACCAGAAGTCAAGGTGAAGTTAACTACCATTTAACCCAGAAGTTAAGAGGAAGAATGAGCCATAATAATGAATTTATCCAATTGAAATTTACGACGAAAACAGAAGACGTCGACAAGCACGACTGATAATAAATTATGTTTACAGTATAAATGCGACCGCAACAAAATTATAGAATGGAAACTTAAAAAATAGCTAGGATTGGAAAGAGTTTTCTTATTGACCTAATAAGATAAATTGATTTATTATTGGTGCATTTCTTTCTAAAAGAATCGTAAAATGTGAAGACGACGTTCAAATTTTTAAAATGTTGTTATATTGAGAACTACAGCTTTGAAAAAATAGAATTTTTCTGGGTTTTCCTTACAATCACATCAACTCATTCTCAAAAATACGTGCATTTTGTATGAACAAGTCAAACCTTTATTTTCTGAAGCAAACTCTTCAAATCAAATCAAGAGCTTTCCACTCCTGTCGGAATATTGCCAATTCTTTGAAGTCTTCACAGTCCATTTCACAAGGTGGATTACTCCTCTTTTGCTACTATTTTTACAACAACTTTTCACCACAGCGTGTGGATGTCCACTGGAAGGCGGAGTTAAGAAATTCTGTGAAGTCCGCGATTTTAACCCAGAATTTCCGCTCCATAACTCAACCAGCGATCACATCACTTAACTACTCTGGATTTGTTGTGGAGGGTAAGATAAACTTACAAGCACTTAGTAAGTAAGTCCCCCAACAAAGATCCTTGTAGTTTACGCCGAGCAGTAACAAAGTACCCCTTTGTAAACTGTAAATACGGCACTGCTAAGGGGTAGCTTTTAAGGATGCTACATCCCAGATTTTGCGGTTTGCACTTTGTGTTGCCTATATTAGTGGATGTGAAAATTCTAATAATTTGAATTTTTAACACAGGAACGGATATCAAATTGGACTTGGCCGAGTGATTGGGTTAAAATTTATGCAGCTTAAATTTTCTATGAACTTGCCAAATTATTTATTAGTGTAGTAAATTTTGCTTACAGAAAAAATTTGATCAAAAATTTTAACTTTTTATGAAAAGTTAAAAATAAAAGCTCACTACTGGAAATTGGTAATAAATAATGGTAACCAGAAGCGTTGATGAAGAAGTAGTCGAGTTGGTACCAAAAAAGATGACCGGGTGGAACCATTTTTTTGCGCAGTAAATGTGGAGGGAGAACAGATTATGTAGTTCACATTTTTAATTCAACCCGACAACCTTTGGTTGCAAAAATTGACGTGAGCGGACACATTTTCGTTTCTGCACATAAGCTCCGCCCGGTCATCTATTTTGGGACCAACTCTACCTAGGGTATTTTTTGTGTAAAAATAAGATGTGACTTACACTTTCATAATCACTGGCACTGGCATAAATGTGCAAATATTTTTATCCAACATTTAACATTCTCTCATGTCCTTAGTGTCCTTATTTTGAGTTCAGGAAAAAAGTTCTCTTGTGTACCTACTCCGGCGTACCCCCTTAAGATAAAGTTTTTACTTAAATCGAACGTTTTTTTTGTTAGTTTCTTGAGGTTTTCAATCCATTGATATGGATTCAAGAACCCACATGTTAATGAAATTTTACCTCTTTATTATAACGGCTCATCATTGTACTCGTATTATGATGAAACATCTCATCCACTTATGCATCCTACTTCTACCTACCATTAATATTATTTTAACAACTGTAACGTTTTATAAATATATCTGCATGAACGCATTTTATAAATCAAATTACTGTAACGTGAATAATTTGTCCATTAAAGGCACCATCTATGCAATCTGATTTTCCCTCGCCCCTAAATCCAAATATACAATGTACATCACTTTATTGTTGGTATTTTACCACATAATTCTTTAATCTTCATAATCTCAAATATTATTGAAGCAATTCTGCTTCAAATGCTTTTTAAATAATTATTTTCATTTTAAAATATTAAAGAAATTTAAAACCAAACATTATATAAATAATTTTGTTCATAATTTTGAACTTAAACAATCAACTTTTTTTTTAACTGAATATCTATCAATATTTTGATACAATTTTTCTGAAGTTATTAATCAAAACATTACATTTTTAATCATTCTGGTAACACTAAAGGGGTACTCATCTGCTATAAAAATATTGCTACCCTTGTAAAACCACTTGAAATAGAAAAAATATTGTTGTGTATTCTTCCATTGTAAAATTAATTTTTCAAAATAAAATCAAAATTTTTTGTAGGTTCTAATGTTATGTTTAAATTACATTTTTTACAATCTTTATATTACATTTATGTTGATGTTAAATTAATTTAAAAATAATTGAATTTCAGGATATTAATTTCAAAAACTAAGTATAAAAATATTATTTCATCAAAATTTATATTAAAAATATAAAATTAAACAATGATTATGAGTTTTTTAATTTCATTATGAATTTTATTGAAAACCCATATATTGAAGAGAGCTTTTAAAACTTGCGCAAAATTTTTATAAAAATTATTAAATTTACCATGTATGATTTTACTATCTCATTTGTTATCATGAGACAAATAAAATTTACAAGTGATTTGTAAATAATTGCATAAAATGAAACAAATACGATTATATTATTTATATTCGTATTTATTAAAAAATAGTGTGGCAAAAAAACTACTGGTACTTCTGAACAAATACACGTGTACAATATAAATAATAAATTATTTAGATTTTTTTTTAATTTTTACTAACCACCTATATCAATATGGTGATACGATTTAATTAAATCTGATCGCCTTGATGTGTTTACTTTATAATTGACGATATTAAAATGTTATTACTTTTAATATGAATATATCACCTGCTTATATTCGACTTTGATTTAAGTTGTTTAGTATTTGATTGATGGGTTTAATTTACCTTAAGTATTAAATTTGATTATTTTTGTATACCATTCCAAAAATTTCTTCTAGCGAAATGAGTGTCCAAATAGCCGCCATACCTACATCAATCTTCAACGTTTTCTGCAATATAAATTTCCTCAAACTATTTTCAATACTTTTTTTCAAAAACGTGCCCTTGTAATAAACCGATCAATTTTTTAACCCCTTGTCATTACATTTTACAAATCGAATTAGTTACAGTTTGTTTTTATTTTATGGTTAAATTTTCACCAAAATTTATGTAATATCCGCATAAAAAGATTTTCTGAACAAAGGGCAAACCGTAAAAATTGCAATAAATATAATTCGACATTTTATTTGAAAGGGTTGCATACATTCATGTTTGTTTTTTATTCCTTTTTGTATTAAATCAGTAAAGTAATCGGTGATAAATTTATTACCTAAATTGCCTTTGCAAGGGTTGCGATTCCGTTACATTTAAAAATTAAATTTCAAATAAAAATGGGGACCAAAGGTATCAAAATTAATTATATGTAAAAAGGTTCTATAATTTGAAAGCTTTCAATTCGAATTTAGAAAATTAAGCTGCTCCCTCACCTGTCCATCAATGGTTTTCAGAAAAATTATGTACGTAACCGTAAATTTTCTTACTTTAAAAGCTTATTTGGAAAAATTTAGATTTTAATTACAGTTTTTGACTGTTATTTTAAAAAATTGACAATTAAAAATGAAATTCCTCAGAGACAAACTACATACAATCACCCTCATATTCAACCAATCAGAATCATGCGACCCTTTTCATAATATAATGTTCCATATACTAGCTGTGGAGGGGTCGACAAGTTTATATTCAAAACCCTCTTACAATATTTTAGTTAGTTTTCATAGTTACGAAAGAGTGCAATTATAAATTTGTTTGTGAGGTGCTTCAAAAAATAAAATTGGATTAACAAATTATTATTATTGTAAGTTTTTCTTTTTAATTTTCATTCCCTCTTTAATTTTTTTTTTCTGATCATCGTAGATGTCTCAAATGCAATATATGAATTTTAGTGGAAACAGAAGTTTTTACACTTACGAAGACAGTGAAGATTCCGGATTTGATGTTTCATTCAAATCAGAATCAACAGATTTAACCGACGATTTACTTGATTACGACGACAATTTTATACACCGAAAAAGTAAACCACGATTTACTGATCCAAATTCTAACAAATTGTATGAAAAGTTCAACACCGCTTTTCACAAAAGTTTAAACGACAGTGAAAACAAATATTACAAAACTTCATCATCTTATTTTACGAATGAGCATTCAAATTTATACGAGGAAAACTTATCGGAAACGGAATTCAGTAATTCCAGTCAATTTTTGAAAACATCTACCCCAGTTAAAAACAAACCAGAACATAAAAGTTCCTACAAAGAAACCAAACCAAAACGACGATATGCAACTGGACGAAATCGAGTTTCAAGAGCAAAAAGTCCCTCTCAAGTCCAGAAAATTAAACGTTGCCGTAGAATGAAAGCAAATGATCGAGAAAGGAATCGGATGCACATTTTAAACGAAGCATTGGAACGTTTAAGATGCGTTTTGCCCACATTTCCCGAAGATACAAAACTAACAAAAATTGAAACTTTACGTTTCGCCCATAGTTATATCTGGGCATTGTCTCAAACTGTAAATAATGTGGACAAATATTACACTGATGAAAATGAAAGTGTCGTTATAAACGTTGGAAATGTTATGGTGTCGATAAATCGAGATGGAAATACCATAACATCGAAAAGTAGCGAACAAAGTGTCCCCAATGCAATTGTTACGCATGGTACCATAACCAACGCCAGTTTCATGCAGGATACCGATTTTGAGATAAAATCGGAATCGTCTTCCTCGTTTTGGGCAGACGAACCAAATAACGAATTTTCCAATCCGAACTACCCAACTGTGCCATATCCAGTTCCTTATTCATATGATCATAAAATACAGTGTCACAATAATTTAGATCTAACATATCAGTGCATATAATTTTTGGTTGTTGATGAAGAAAGAGAAACATTTGTTTCAAAGTTTTGAATAGGCACCAAAATATATTTTGGCTGCTCTAAGAGTTACCGCATTTAATAGAATTTAAAAAAATTGTATTCACTAATTAATTCCAAAGTGCTTAAATTAATATTGTGCATATAATGTGATATACCACTAGTCAAATCTTTCTACAGATTTTCTGAAAATTATAGTTTTTGTCAGATTAAATTATGTTCGCCCAACACAGTGTAACCCAGCCGGAAACGTCTACAAATATGTAATGGTGGGTTCAAATCCCACATCCGCTTGTTGGGTGAACGCAATATTACGTACGCTGTAATAAACTAATGTTCCTTTATTATTTTACAATATAGTATAAACTTGTAATATTTTTGTTATGTTGTACATATTTAAATTTTTATTTACAAGTGTAATTTTTAGTTAATTAATTTAATTTTCTGATGTAATAGATTTAAATGCTTGCCTTCATTTGAATGCCTTATTGACTACCAATGTACTTTAGAATTAAAAGAATGTTTGTATAAAATATTAATTAAAAAAATCTATTTTCTAGTCATGATGTTTTATACTGTAAAAGTACGAAAAAGCGTGCATGTCATCGATTGATAAACAATAAATTAATGTAAGCAACGAAGTTTTGTACTTAAGATCAAGATCCTGTTAAACTTAAATGTTTTTATAAATGCATATATTTTGTGATGATTTTTAAATAAATTACTTTTTTAATAAATTGATTTTTCTTAAGCGGCGATAAAACTTATCATTTCGTTACTAGGTACTCAAGGTTAAAGTTTCATTTTTTCAATTTCAATGTTGTTGTAATGTCAAGTGGTAAGTATCTGCTAGCAGGCGACTGACAAAGACTTTTCCAAAGTAAAACTGCAAATTTTTGTCATAAGTTTTCCTTTGGTTTTCTAAATTTAATTATTTAAACATTAACTAAATTAAATTTTGAAGTTTTTACTAATTAAAACTACAAATCAGAAGAAGTCAGGTTTAGGAAAACGAAGCATCATATTGTTCCAAAAAATGAGTATAAATCTGCCCCATCCGCAACGAAGTTTAAAAATATACTTTCAAATGTTAAATTAATTACATATGTCTTTTGTTGTTATTGTGGAAAGTGTTATTTTTCCATTCTTGACCTAACCCTACATTTGACTTCGCTTCAATGGGACCAATTATATTGCACATTAATGGGTAACTTACAGATTATTTAATTGCCGAAAGAATTACATTAATCTATTTTATTTAGAAAACTTAGAAATTTAAAAACACAATGGGAGTTTACGCAAAATATTTACTTTTGTCTGATAATTTTTATATTTAGCTATTCTCGAATAAAACATTATTTACTCTTCAAGACTTAAAATACTATGATGTTTTCGTAATTGAAATAAACTTTCTTAAAAAAATATTTCAAAGATAAAAAAATTAATTAAAGGCATTTTTCAATTTACATTACAATATAATTTTCCATTTAATTATTTTGAAGACATTCAGAAAAAATCTAGAACCAATTCTACAAATTTTAAGCTGCATCCCATGGTGGAATTTTTATTTGTTCAAATATATTTTTTTTGCTTAAAATAAATAAATTTAAAAAAAATTAAATAAATTACTTAAATAATATTTATGCCCTGTACTACGTCTCATTTAAATTTTTCCAAAAAATTATCATAAGTATTTCTGTTCCCAATTCTACAAATGTTAAGTCTAAATACTGTTAATTTTTAAACAAAATATCTTTCAATTATTATTAAGTAGATAGTACTAGGTACAAAATAATTTGTTCGTTCTGTACGTCTATTTTAATATAAAAAAAATAGTTTTGAAAAAATTAAATTAAAAGTACATACATAACGAAAAAAATTACATAGTAGATATCTACCTAGGTACTTAAAAATT
The DNA here is from genome assembly GCA_958510855.1 of Rhagonycha lutea. Classification (NCBI taxonomy): domain Eukaryota; kingdom Metazoa; phylum Arthropoda; class Insecta; order Coleoptera; family Cantharidae; genus Rhagonycha; species Rhagonycha lutea. The sequence continues at coordinate 88,171,313 of OY294036.1, forward strand.
AAAAGATACAATTTTTTGTTTAAAACTTCAAGTATATGAAGTATTTAAAATCACACTCTGTTATTGAAAAATTTCTTTTTTAAGATCATATTCTGTAATATACTTATGCTCCCTAGGACCCAGCTTTAGATATTCGCTGGGTGCGTGACATCTTGCCACCTTGTTTGCACAATTTGTCCGCATCGGACGCTGGCGTCGTTTTTAATACCCCCATTATGCGCTACGCACCCAGCCAATGGGTGCGTGACTTCTGACCTCCTTTTTTGCACAATTTGTCCGCAGCGGACGCTGGCGTCGTATTTAATACCGCCACTATGCACTTCGCACCCAGCGAATACCTACTATGTCTCTTCTTAAAAAAGGAAAAATCTCCTAATCCCAGTCCTTCCAAAAAAATTTCGTAAATTGGATTTTTGAACCTCCTTGAATAATGCGTTGACAAATTCGACTTGAGGATGAGCAATGTTGCTTAAAGCATTTTTTCTTTTAGGAAATAATTATTTAAAAAAATATAATAATTCGTGCAAAATTTAATTATTCATTCTAATAAAATTAATAAAACTTAAATATTCACAAAATTAAGAAATTACAGTTGTACTAAGCATTTTAGTCCTTATTTTTAAAGCAACTGCGTCACAATTTTTGGTAAAAGTTTTGATATCTTACAGAACGCTTTATGTTCACCCCACCACCAAGTAAAGAGGTCATCATAAACTTTCTGTCTTGGGTTGTTTAATTTTTCACAAATTTGACACGAAGAACGTTCACGAGAACTGGCGATATAAAAATGCTTTTTCCATTCAAAATATTCTAAATATTTGTCATCGTTTTCATCTAGATACTTTAAATAGTCCACCAAGTGCGAAACGTTATCGTAATTTTCCACGTTGATCACAGAATACGGAGGAGCACTTAAACCGTAATCACCTGCACCGTACACTACAGGAATGATGTTCCTTTTTAAAATGTTATAGAGCTTTTCAGTGGAGTAGTCTTTACAGTAGGAATTTTCAAACGAAAAATAAAACTTGTATTTTTTTTCCACCAAGTCGTAACATGCCTCAGATGACAGTGTCTGTCGAATTTTGTCATGGGGACATTTTAGGGTCCCACAAGATCCGTAAATATCTACAGGCATGTATTTTTGAATTCCTTGCACTAAAACTTCTCTTTTGCTAGTCGTTTTGCAGTGACTTACGAACCAAGCCGCTAGTTTGGTTTTACCAGCAAGGTCTGCCGGACGATGCATATACTCAGTCTCATTTGGTACGATCATACCATGACGTCGAACAATATCCGAATCAAATCTATATGACATGGTCCAATTGAAATAAGATGCAAATGGTTTCAAATTCGGGGAGTGTAATGGGGCTTCCACATTCATGTATACGTATATTTGGTTTGGTTTCCTCACGCTAGGTTGCTTCGTATTATTTTTATCGTGAATACCATGAAAAAGTAAAGCATCAAAATTTTCCAACGGCATAAATTGCTTATCCGCCGTAGCATAGCAATTTTTATACTCACAATTTTTGAAAGGTTTATATTCGATGCCCATTCCGTAATCTTTAATGTCCCAAAACGGGATCCAGTACAAGATATATTTGGTGTTTACTCCCAAATCGCCAGTCAAATTTAAATCATTTTGATCACGTGCAATGTATAAGTTTAGTTGTTCTTTCTTTATATTACTAAAAGAGTTGTTTACGTTAATTATTAGGAAAAACATCAACAGCAACAGCAACACCAAACTGGTAGGAATAATTAACTTTATATTGCAAAAATTGCACCGAGTTAATATTAACATATTCGCTATGCTTTTATTCATTTGGTAATGAAGCAGTAAGCACCAAGCAGAAAGTTCTTGCTTTATATTATCTTATCAGTGCGTAGTAGGTACCTTAAAAGTATTATTTTCTACATGCGTCAAGATAGCACCCCCACTTTCTCCAAATTAAAAAAAAATAGTTAGGAATGTTGTGTAAATTTTGTGCACAAAAAAAATTTTGTGCTTTCATTGTTTTAAAATTATAACCATTTAAATGGTGGGGGTGCTAGCGTGACGTCAAGCTAGCACCCCCACCTGCATAACGTTGCAACCAGTTATGCTACGCATAAAATAAACATACCAGAATTTTGTGTACAAAAGGAAAATTTTGGGCTATCATTGTTTTAGAACTATAACTTCTTGATGCATGGCGCAACACTGGAATTTTTTGCCAAATTTTTGGAAATTGCATATTCTTTTTTTTTAATTTGTTCCTTATCTTTATATAATTTTTGTAAACACGTTTAATATAAGTAGGGTCCTTTCCAGGTAATCACCTATTTTTAGAATTTTTGTCTATTCTATGATTTCATCGTTAGATGTCATCTCAAATAATATTTCAAATGACGCGCATGGTGTGGTTAACGAGATTCTAGCTAAGCGTAACCCTTTTACTTTAACTTAAAAAAAAAATGGCCGAACACAGCAATTCTTTATGTTAGGAAAACTTCTTGTTGGAAAATTTCGGTACTCGAAAAGCCGGTACTCGAATAATTTATTTAAAAGGGGCCTTTAAAAAACATGTTTCAACAGATGGCGTGCCCTAAAATATTAATCTTTTCTACTTATCTTTTCACCAATACAGAATTCCAAAAATTTTTAAAAGTCATATGAATAAACAATAACTAATTTAGGTAATGAGGAAGTTTGAGCTTCCAATGTTGAATATTTACAAGTATATTCCAAAAAGATATTCATATTTGAAAATTTTGAATATTTTTAAAAATATTTAACTTTGAAAGTTCAAACTTCCTCATTAACTAAATTAGTTATCGTTTATTCATATGACTTTTATATATTATTAGAATGCTGTATTGGTGAAAAGATAAGTAGAAAAGATTAATATTTTAGGGCGCGCCACCTGTTGAAACATGTTTTTGCATCAAAATTTAAAGGGGCCTCTTAAAACCTTCCTCAATGGTAAATTTTCAAACCGTCGCAACCTGATAAGATGATTTCTAAAAGAAAGTTTAAATTTCGATCTGAAAATAACAGAGTTTCCCAAAATTTTCCGAATTAAAATTTTAGCGACAGTCTGGCCCTGATATATTATTTATATTTATTATAATAATATTTTGTTTCCTTCGTTAATTTTATGAAAATTTCGCAATTATGATATAAAATTAATAAGGAAAAATATATTAATGGCTTGAATATGAAGAAACGTTTCGCCCAATAGGTACAGTTTTTCTATCAACCGTTTTATAGATAAAAAGTTTTTCAAAATATCAAAATTATGTTTTATTATAAGTTTTTGAAATATGGCAAATAAATAATAAAGAAATTTCAATATTGCATTTTTAGTGGTGCTCAAGAAAAATTTATTATAAATGAGATGCTTCTGATATAAGTTTGAGCAATTTTGTAGATGTTGATAAAAGCAAAAATTTAGAAATAACAGCAACATAAAGTTTAACGACAGATAATATACTAAAATAATGTTATCTCATAAATTTTGGGACAACGTAAATATAAACATGGTATAATTTAAAATCTCAGTGTAAATATCGTTGATCTGCTGCTTTAGATACGCATCCTTTTGTCACAATGATGTAGTATAAGGGAATGACCACAAAAGCTAAGATTTACATACTATGATGATTTACATGATTAGTTCTGTTGACGTTTTAGTATTATTGCACAATAATTATTCTTCGAAATAACAAAAGGACTGCGACAGGAATGCTGTCTAGCACCACCCCTTTTTAAAATATATCTATACGAAGCTCTAAAAGAGTGGACTAGGAAGTGCAGTAATATGGGCATACAAATAGACAACAAAACACTGTTTACTTTGTTTTTTTTGCAGATGACCAGGTGCTGATGGCGGAAGACGAGTATGATATATGTTGACTATATGCCATTAAGAAAACTGGCAGAAGAGTACAAAAATGGGGACTGGTGATTAACACCAAGAAAACGGAGCATATGGTGGTTTGTGAAGATAAGAGAGTTAGACATGGATTGAAAAATATGATAGTCTCTTGGTACCAGGTCCGGACTATAAGGTGGATGCATTAAAACCTACCATTCGAACTCTCAGAGTATCTGGCGAGTCAATATTGACGTGTGTTCCCTGGCGTTGTCCTAATAGAAGACGACTCCTCTCCTTTTGAACAATGCTGGTCGCTTATTGTCAATCGCCAGCTGCAACCGGTCCAATTGCTGGCAGTACAGGTTCGAATTGAGTGTCTGGCTCGACGAGAGCAGCTCATAGTGGATAATTCCTTACCAGTCCCACCAAATACACAGCACAGCCGTTCTGGCAGTCAATCCTGACTCGGCAACCCTTTGAACGGCTTTGCCGCTCTTCAACCACGATCTTTTTCACACAACATTGTCGTATGTGACCCATTCTTCATCCCCAGTCACCATCCGATTTAAAAATAGTTCGATTTCTTGACGTTTGGCCAAGGATTCGCAGATGAAAATACGGTTCATAAAGTTTCTTTGCGTCAATTCGTGTGGCACCCAAACATCGAGCTTCTTTTTGAATCCAACCTACTTCAAATAGTTCAAAATGGTTTTGTGGTCGATGTTTAGCTCAAGGGCAATACTACGACTTATCGCATGCCGGTCTAACTTAATCATTTCCGGATGTAAAACAACTATAGTCCAAAATCGATCTGCGGACTACTCACCAACCCGTCTGGCCAGCGTGGTGAGTTATGGCCAGATCCTCCATAATATTGTCACAACCCCAAAGTTCAGTAAACTTAATTATTAAAAGAAATGCTGATTCATAACAATTGCGAAATCATAACACGACAGATTCCAAGATGATAGTATTAGTCAGGCTAATAAAAGGAAGATATTTTCCCAATAATATTAAATTACTTGCTAATATCAAGTTACACATAATTAATAATTAGATTCTTGGTAATCATAACAAGAATCTAATTATCTAAAGTAAACAAACATGAAAATGCAAGATTCTTCTAAGAAATGTAATTGCATTGGAATGTAAAGAATTGATAAACAAAGGAATAACTAGTGGAGTTTTCAATATAAATAGAGGAACAGATTTGTGTAAATTATCAGTCTACGGTCATTAGTCTTCGGTCATCCGTCTACGGTCATGAATCTTCAGTGATCAGTCTTCAGTGTCTCAAGTGTTTGTGAGGATCCACGAGCAACACCGCCCGAATCGACATCCACCAGCCAAGCGAACTCAACAGAAGGATGTCGCCTCAGTTGTACACCGTACCGATCATCGTAGGGTATGAATAATTAACAGTATTTTATAGACTGACCAATCTCACATGCGCCTCTTATTTATGTAACATTTTATTTATAATAATTATTAAATGTATATTGTGGAAAACACGTTTTATTATGAGTTGTACTAAATCCCCCTTCAAAGAGTAATTATGGTACCTAACCGTTGAAACCCCGATCCACATAAGATGTATAATTAACGAAATAGGGTTCTACGATGAACCTTAAAACACAAGAGGGTTTAAACGTGACAATATGGAGAGGCTTATGTCCAGCAGTGGACGGAAGGAGGCTGATAAAGAAGAAGAAAGCCATCTAACGACAAAATAATGAATTACTTTTTCCCCAACCTAATAATATAATATTACTATGATAGTAGCAGGAGTAAAATTAGCCTACTATTATCAGCTATAATGAACCGAGGGCGATGATAATCACGCAATAATTTTGTTTAATAATTTACGAAAGTGTGTTGCTTAGTAACTGCCCGACGCCATAGGCGGAGGGCAGTTACTTCAAGCAACACACTTGAGGGAATTATTAACCAAAATTATAAGGATTTATCATTGACCGAGGTACATTCGGTGAGATAACTTCCTAAATAAGCAATGTAATGTACAATCATTTAGAAAAAGAATAGTAAATGAATTATATTTCTACATCACAGGCAGTTGCTATCAAATATAATTCAATGGTTACCTATGAAATAAAATTTTTATTTGTCAAACCAAGTCAATTTTAGGTATGTTTGACAGAACTAAATTTTTTTCATAGGTAACTATTGAATTTTAATTTAGCGGGTAATTATCAGCTCAATTTTAACAAATCGCCCGCATTTTGCGGGTACTTATCGCTTCGAATCTGGTTACCATGTAAAGTTTGTTTGGAGTAGTCAATGTAACTCACGTGATCAAAAATGCATTATTCTGATTGGTATAATATTAATGTAGGAAGTTATCATAGTAATTTTACATGAATTTTTTTTACAGTGCACTGATAACTCTGCAAAGGATATTCAATCGGTTTCATAATAAATAAAAAATTAGAAATATTCTCATTTGTTTACGCTTTATCCAAAAAGCAAGACAGTTACCTCTTATTGATGCAACATGTAGTTACTAGTGAGGCGGTCGGAGCATAGTGACCACGCAAGTTGACTATGGACGCAAAATACCTGGTTCGAATCCGAGTGAAGTAAGAACTTTATTCTGACTGTCTCCCCTCGGAAGGCAATGGCAAACCACCGAGGGTAATATGCCAAGAGAATCCCTTAATGTTAACAAAAAATTAATATTAATGGGATCACGAGTCCTCAATCATGAGGATGCGACTGGAGAGAGAGAGATATAGTTACTAGTATGGTTTTATTTGATTTCTATGTTTCTAGTGGACAAAAATTCTGGTCTCCGTTGTTCCGACCATTAAGAAATGGGTCAAAGGGTTTATCATAATAAAAGAAATGTATTTAATGTGAATAATTACAACTTTCTATTTTTAATCCCTTGGGCGCATATCTTTCGATTGAAGCAGCGCACACTGAACATTTACAAATGAATCTGAATGATTGAAATGATAATTCTAACAAATTGTAGTAGCTAGATGGGATACGTTGATTTGAAATTGTTTTATAATATATTTCTGATTTAGAGAGAAGAATGATGAATATTTTTATTTGAGCTACAATTGTAACATCAAGAGGTTATTGCCAAATCATTCAGATGTTTGAGGTTTTATTGAAGTTTAGTCTGTACTCAGATGAAAGCATATTAATTCTTTTCCAGTTTGTTGTTTCATACTGCCTCGTCAGCACACTCTGAATTTAATTTGTTTTATATGTATGCCTTTTTGTACATGAGTTTGGATTTCAAACATGTAAACTCCACCTGCGTTCTTCTTATATCTCTGTTTTCGACATTGGATCTAACGGATAGCTGTTGTGAACTAAATTGTCGCTACGAATAATATAACAGTTGGCAGATCTGAAAAATAATAATTTGAAAAGTTTTCCTGTGCTTTTCAAATATGTTAAAAAAAGCACGGAATTATAAATTTGAAAAATAAATAACTACTATAAGGGTAAGATTTTTAAAATTAATAAAATCTATACTGTAAACAAACTTTTACCATCATGTTTACCTTTAAATCCCACATTCAAATTGCTATTGTGTTACACAGTGGAAATCTGATAGATAATAATTATTATACTACGATAGTATTGATATTAGCCTTCAAATCTGTAAATATCCTTAAAATTGGTTTTATGTTAAAGTAGACAGAAACTAAATATTATTTACATGATTTTATTTTTATATAACAAGCGGAAACATTTACTATAAGTTTTGATTTCACGGCGGTACCGACCAGTGCAAGTAGGGCAAAATACAAGAGCAACCTGTGATATAAATCAGGGCGTCCTGGTGCAGCTGCCTTAAATCACTCTACCAGAACAACCCCAACTGCATTTTCGAGGGTTGCAGGGTTGGTTTTAACGCAAAATCTGACGCTTAAACGTCAAAGGAAAATTATTGTAGGGTGTTGCACTATACATAGGTAGTCAACATGCAAATGACAATAATTTATTTTTCCTATTTGATTTACCCATTTCCTTGCATCTTAACCATTGATCATTCCAATTATTTTCACATTTTCTCTTCTTCTTAAGAATGAAACAATAATATTCTGTATGAAAAGCATATTTCCACTTTAAAGCAGTATCTGCTTCCGGTTAAATGGGGGTGTGTCGAACAATGTTTCAATTTTTTTGGCTTGGAAATTATTTGGGTACGATTATAAACGCGTATTATAAATTTCCTGCTTAAGCCGCTATAAAAGATTAATGCTTAAAATAGCACTAATGAGTTCGGTTCTGTATAAATATTAGCATAGAAGTTCAAACGTCCGTGTAGTCGGTGACAATACCGCGTACCCCAATAATTCACGTTACGTTAATCGTACTTCAGATTGTTTCGTTTTGTAGTGTCTGAAGTCAAACTGTACACCGGGTCATTCGGACAGGTTACCTTTAAATACTAATATTTAGGTACTATATAAAAAAGGGGTGACTGAGAGACACCTTTCAAATATTTTTATGCTAACTTGTCGTTGAAAAAAATTTTTACTTCCAAGCTTTGATCAGATTACCTATTATCAATCTTTATGAAGTTTGTGAATACAAAAATAGGATACATTTTTCTGTAAAGTTTGTCGCTTCACTGAGCATTGAAATCGCTACATTTTTCCCAGTTGGCGTTGTGAAAATATTCATATATTACATGAAAATAAGTAATGAAAATTACAAAGTCACAACGAAAATTTGGTTTCTGCAATTAATAAATCGGGTGGGTTCTGAAAAAAGAATGGAAAAAGCTTTACTGAGCATCAAAGCAATATTCATTAACCATTAAAAGAAAGTAATAGTAAATTTCAACTTAAAAATTCTTCTCATCTGTACATGTTGATACACCAACGTTTAAAATGTTCATCTTACCACAAATAAAGAATATGTACATATATTGGACCCTTTATATGACTATGCTAAGCCGGGTGTTCGTACCCTATTAAGTAATCTCTTGTTTAGTCGAAGACAATAGATTGGAATTATTATAGTTTGTGGCTCGATGGAATATGTAGTCTCGTGGGGCGTTTTGTATTGCACTTTGGCAATGTCCCTATCAAACGGATTTCATCGATTTTCCTTTGAAAATTCTTTATTATTGGTCACTCAATTTTAATCAAATGCATAGGATTAACGAGAAAGCATTTTCTAAAAGAGCGCGAAGGACAAGACCAAATTTTTGCGAAAATGAAAGCACTGATTATAAAATTTTTCTGAACCAGCTAACCCAGTTTGGTAAATACGACTGAACATTTTTTTAACTTTATATTCGTTTATGCTCTTCAACATCAAAATCTTTGGAATATGGGAGAAAAGAAAAACTTGACAAATATTTCGAAATTCGATCGCTTTTGTGAATAAGCATTGTCAAATTTGCAGATTTATTTTCTTTGTAAATATTTTGCGAATGCAGGTTTATAGTAATTTTAACAAAAAAACCTGTATGTATTAACAGATGGCCAGAAAAACGAGCGCGTTCGAAATTCAATTATTCATAGGGAGCAAATAATTGCTATTGGCTCCCTTTAGGGTTTCTATTGTTCAAATCACAGGGGAATATCAACCTAGAGTTAGCTTACTAAACAGCCATTTGTAAACGTTAGTAGCCACCAGCGTATTTAGTTAAGATCGAATATACACTTCACCATAGCTTCATGAATAAATAATTAGCAACGCTTTTAATTTTCTAAAATTAAGTGGAAAGTAATAGATATTAGAAATAAATCAACAATATAGATTAATATGAGTATTATGGCAGTTATAAAGTGGAAAAGTAAATTAAGAAACCAATAGAGTAATTCGCTAATTTGGAATTACATTAAAATAAAAAGGACTTCACGTGTCCTGGGGGGTCGACTAGATAGGTGAAAATTAATGGGCACTACCTCTGTAATTAACTCAAAATTAAGTTTTCTTAACTTTCTGGATGGGAAAAGTAACATACAATATAAACGCTTACTGGGACAGATTCCAATATTAAAATCTCTATAGCTGTTTTAACAGTGTTTAATATTCCTGTTCCAAAATCTTTCAATTTGAAACCAAAAAAATGTCATCCAAAATTGTTTAATTCAACCAAAATATCTCATGACTTTCTTCAGGCGCCCCTCTTGAAGCTTTAAAATGCCTTGAACAGGTCGAGACTGTGCTGTTAGTAATATAGGGTTATTCACTTACAGCCGTATTCATAAACAACTTATAACAGTCTTGTAAGCCTGTTTTAGTTAAAGAGCTTTTAACCTAACTTTTTACTTTTTTTTGCTTGCATTTCGAATTTTTTTAGGTTAAAATACCAACTTATTACAGTAAACGCGCTAAACTCCCTATAAATGTTATAGGGACTTACTATTTAGTAAACTGTTTTATAGGGAGTTTAGCGCGTTTACTGTGATAAGTTGGTATTTTAACATAAAAAAAAATTATTAAAAATTACTACCAAAATTCTAAGTCTATAGTTGCAACTTTAAGAGCGCTTACTCCAATTTTCGGTCATTATAACCGTCCAAACAGACAAGCTGTGCGTGTTATAGTGAACAAATTCGAGTCAACATATTCACTATCTAATATTCCGGTGCCATTGAGACCACGTCCATGTCGAAGTATCGAAAATATCACAGCCGTAAGGTCTTCAGTTCAAAATGAGCCAAATCAGTCGATTCCACGCCGTTCACAGGCATTGGGAATGTCTCAGTCTACATCGTGGTGAATTTTGCATAAAGATCTTAGCCTAAACTCTTACAAGATCAAACTAAGCCAAGAACTGAAGCCTTCTGATCATTGAAAACTTCTGCGATTGGGCTTTGCAAAAGTTTCAAGAAAATCCGGAATTTCATCGAAAAATTATCTTTAGCGATGAAGCTCATTTTTGGCTTAATGGCTTTGTCAATAAGCAAAATATGCGTTATTGGACAGCAACAAATCCACTAGTGCTTCAAGAGACTCCATTGCATCCACAGAAAGTGACCGTGTGGTGTGGATTTCATGCCGGAGGTGTGATTGGACCGTATTTTTTCGTCGATGAAAATGATCGCCATGTTACGGTTAATGGAGTTCGCTATCGTGCCATGTTGGAAAACTATTTTTGGCCAGAATTGGATGGACTTGACATCAGTGATATGTGGTTCCAACAAGATGGTGCGACATGCCACACAGCTGGTCTAACAATGGATCTGTTGAAAGAAAAATTTGGTAATAGTGTAATCTCGAAAAATGGTCCGGTCAATTGGCCACCTCGCTCTTGCGATTTAACGCCGTTGGATTTTTTTTTATTGGGTCACGTGAAGTCGTTAGTTTATGCCAACAAGCCAACAACATTAGAGGAGCTTAGGAACAATATCAAACGTGAAATTGACGACATTCCGGTCGATATGTGTGAAAGGGTGGTGGAAAATTGGCTTCAAAGAATCGATCGCTGCAAACGTGCCATAAATTCCATACATAAAATGTAACATGTGTACTACACTTGGAACAAATTTCAGCCCTATATCTAAATTATTATGTGTTTTATTCAAATACAAAATTGTTATGTCCTTACTGAATAACCCTATATAATTATATTTAAATAATTCAAAAAAATTGATGAAATAAAATATAATATTATTTTGGTAAAGGCTTAGATTTTGAAATTAAAATTAATTCCAAAGGAATATGGAATAATGTCTTTAAATATGACCATCAATAAGCGCTGAGAGTTGGTCACCTTTGAAGACATTATTGTTCCAAAATTAATTTCAAAATTTTAAGCCTTTACGAAAATGGTTTTATATGTTACATAATTAATTCTTTTTGAATCATTTGAAAATATTTATTATTAACATCACAGTCTTGACTTGTCCAAGACACTGAATTTTAAGCTACGAGAGAGCCGCCTTAAGATTTTAATTTAAAATTAATTATTGTAAGATATGAAATTAAACATTGCGCCTTTTGGATGGTTTTAATTTATTTCTAAGCTGAGTAACAGATTCCTCATAGATAACGTGATCATTTATTTTTAGCTTTAAAACGGAACCTCTTTATGTTACTCTCTTTCTGGCAGGGGGCAATGGTCCCCAGGCCCAATGTTTTGGGCCCCTTAAACTGCATAATATTGAGACCACATTTTATTTTTTTTTTTAATTTTAAATGGCACCCCTTTAAATCGGGAGGGCCGTCGAAGCTCTTGCTCCCGGTCCCAAAATTTGAAGCTACGCCACTGCGTGGTTTATAAAAAAATGTTTTTTGTGTACAATATTATATTCCTTTCGTGATTTTCTATTTAATAGCAAATGACCTATTTTATATTTCCTTTTTATCTATTTCTTTATAATAATAGCTCTATTCGCGGTAACAATCCTGGATAAGTGTTATCCTACTGCGTCTGCGGATTTATAATAAAATTGTCATTAAAGCTCAAATTCGATGATAAAAAGTATAAAACCGCAGACGCAGTAGGATAAAACGTGTCCAGGAGTGTTACCGCGAACAGAGCTATTGAAACATCGCTCCCCGGCTAGGAAGCAACAGAATAAAAATTTTATTTTATTTTAATATATTATATTTCCCTTTTTTGTATCATTAACTTTTGTGCGTTTATTTCTCATTAATAACTAACATTTTTTTACCATTTTCAACATATTTATTGTCACATTAAAGTTTAGGATTCAGCAACCCTAAAACTTGGAAATAAAAAACTTGTATATAGCAGAGTGGCGCAGTGGAAGCGTGCTGGGCCCATAACCCAGAGGTCCGTGGATCGAAACCATGTTCTGCTAATTTTTTTATTTTGTTAATTAAAAATATTTGGCACAAGTTCATAATATTGGAATATAATAATTAAACTCTCATATATTTGTAAAATATTAATTGGTATATTTTAAACAATTTTACGAGTTAAATTAATTAAATTATTAATATATTTTTATTGAGCTTTCAGGCACTTGTATGCCTTTCGTCAGAATAATACATGTGTATTATAATAATAATTTATGATAAATAATTTTAAAATATACCAATTAATTTATTATCACGAGTTAACAACTAAACAATTTAAATATTTATAATATAGGATATTTTATTATAATATTGAAGAACTACACTGTTAACTGACTAAATTTTTGAGACTATTTCAAATTACTTGTAATTTATAGGGGTACATTTTTGACTGAAAATTAATTATCATTAACTTTTTTTAAATAGGAGATTTGCAAATAATGTAATTTATTAAATAGGTTGTTGAGTAGATAATAATAGAATAAATGGCAATTTTTTATATGTGGATCCGATTCGTGGAGTCCTAAGCTATCTTATTGTACCCCGTCCATCCTGAGGTGTTAGATGGATTGTGGGGTGGAGGCCTATGAGATAGATCTCGATGACTACCTCTGTCACCAACATAGTGGATGTCCTCTGGAAGGCTGAGCTTTAAGAAATTCTATTCTATTCACTCTGCGCGTCCGCCTATCCGCGATTTGAACTCAGAATTTCCGCTCTGAACTCAACCAGCGATCACATCAAGCCACTAATGCCAATGCACTAATTATTGACTTAAGAAGTCAATAATCGATTACTAAATGCTTATGGAATAATCTTATTTTTTGTTTAGCTTGTTCATTATAAAATTTTATCAATTATTTATCAAAAATAAACTTAATTGAACCCATTAAATTAATTAATTATTAATCTCCAATTTGTGTTTCTTATTGCTTCCGATTAGTTACGAAAAAATGTAATTACTAAAATGAATGCATTGTAAAACTCAATTATTAATAAACCTGTTCGTTTCCTTTTTATTTCAGAATAATCGCCTATGGCTCCATTTACTTAAAATTACAAGCACAATAATTTTTATATGTTTCATCCCCATATGCATAGGCGGATCCAGGGGGGGCACGTGCCCCTCCCAGACGGTATATTTTTATGTATATTTTTATATTTTTGTGTAATATGATAACAGTTATTGTTGACTTTTTTGCCCGTCCGCCCCTTGTGCCCCCCCCCCCCAGAAAAAAATCCTGGATCCGCCCTTGCCCATATGAAGGTCTCTTTTTAAGAAAAAAGATTGTTGCTTCAATTAGTGAACTTGGTATTACACTGGTATTACATCTGCACATCAGCCGAAAGATTAGTTAGGGCCGTTGATGTAAAATATTGTATTTATAATATGTATAAGTATAACATACATTTATTATGTAGAGTAGAGGAACAATTCAACAAACAATGTTAAAAATTAGCTATTTATTTTTGACAAATATAAATCTTGCTTTAGTTACCTACCCTAATAGCTTCGGGCTAAAAGCTGTGATAATCCCGTATGAGGTAAAATTAGGGTGAATTTCATTATCTTTTCTTATTTATTGATGCATAGTAACGGCGATGTATTTAAACAGTTATTTATATACATTTCGCTAATTATTATGCTTGAATAAATAAACTTTACATGCCTAGTGTAAATATTTTATATTTTAATGTAGGGTTGGTGTTCGTTTTTCTTGCAGACTAGACTGCAGTTTCACTAAACCACCGTTAACCACCTAACTTTATTTATTATTATTTATTTTTTTATTAATAAATAAGTTTTTGATATAAAACTTTAAATGGAAGCCAAAGTTTCGTTTACAAAGATATTGTTTTGCTTACAAGAAAATACTGCAATCTGATTGGTTTTCTGCGAAGGTCTACTTGGTGGTGGCTTATAAGTACTAGAGGACGGATTTATATAAATTTTTTTCATGCGGTTGAAATTAGTCTAAATAAGTTATTTATATGCTGTTATATAAGGTTTGTTCCAACCAGCCGACAAACCGTACAATGTTACAATGTACGATCATGCTCATGCGTAATAGGTAAAAATCATGCGCAATAGATAAAAAGCGTTTTAATCTATTTCACAGGAGCGTGGATGTATATTGCACGGTTTCTCAGCTGGTTGGAACAAACCTATAATATGCGAAAATCACTATTTTGTGTTACTAAAATCATTAAAATATGAATATATTATGGTTACACAAATACATATTATATGTATTGTATTGATTTACAACTTACGGGCTTTAGATTCCAATTAACATTATAAATTGATTTTATGTTTTTATATTATAACTATCTGAGGAGCTTAAATGATATTGAAACAATGTTGTCATGGCTTATATAAATTCATTATTTAATTATTTAATTTTTCGATAATTTGATACAAGTTAAGTATTACATATAAAAGTTAAATTAAGTATCTATATAAAAAATTATAGTAATAATCTAATAATAATCATAATACGAATATCCCTAAATACTAAAAAAAAAGTGTGATCATAGCTTAAACAGGTTTTTAAATAATAGTAAATCCAAAACGATCGAGAAAACGATTCCACTTTTGTAGCAAATTATTACAAGTATAATTATTCAACCGTTTTATTTAAATAGAAAAAAAATGGGAACTTACAATATCCTATATGTTATCAATTAAAGTAAAGAATTTTGCGAATCCTTCATCGTAAATTTAATCCTATTTTTGGTTAAATCAAAGGAATTCCTATTGATTTTCTCCATTGTTCCAAATTGTGTTCGAAGCGAATCTGCGTTCCCATAGTAAATTTGTGTAAAAGCAGTTGAATTTGGCGATATTTGATGCCTTTTAAAATATCAACAAACACTTTTTGTTCTAAAAGAATTATAAGTATTAAATTAAAATTTTAGAGGATAATATTTTAGGGATTCAAAATAAACTTACCAACAAAGTGTTCCATAAGAAATTCTAGCTTCCAGTTGGACAATAAAGTTCGCAATTCTTCTATATTTTTCTGATCATCAGAATAAGTATCTTGTATTACAATTTTCGTTTTTAAATCGTTATTTAAATGTTTTCTCTTCATATGCCTTTGAAAACTACTTGAACCTTGAAAAATTTGACCGCAATTATCTTCAATACATTTAAATATTGAATTTGATGTGAGATCATGGTATCGTTTAAAATGAAAAGCTAGTAATTTAATAGTTGTAAAATCCTTTTTGCAAATATAGCATAACATTGTAGCTATTTAAGGTAAAAAACTATTAACCATAAGCACGAACTGCACATCAGACCAGATCTTCTGTTGAAGTGAACCTTTTTTTGATTCTTTAACTTTACAAGTAAATGGACGTTCACCCATAATTAAATCATAAAAGTTATCAATGCAGTAATAAAAGGGAAAACGGTTTTTACAAGATACAGTTACAGTACTTTAAAATTTACTTAGGATTTCTTTATATCAAAGAAAAAAGTTCGTTGTCTCAGTGAAATTTCATTAAAGATCACTGGTCGTTAATATAACGTACCTACTATATTTTTTTCAGTGTGCTTTACAAAGAATAAAATTTTTTCTAATACTCTGCAGTCTGCAGAACTTGTATGCTGTCATGCCCTATGTTGAATATGTGGCGAGCTTTATTGTGCGTTTTTTACACATTTTAGGGTCAAATATACTAACATTAAAAATATAAAATTGTCACTTAAGCCTTAAGCGTCATACTCATATCATAAATGATGATATTCTCATGAGTACATAATAGAGATCTATTATGATCTCTAAAAAATCACACCATATTTTATCATATTATCTCGTTTTTCAAGTGCCGGTATTAAAAATTTTGATACTCTGTAATAACACATTAAATGAAAATTCTATTGGCCGCACGTTACCAACACGTGCTTCTTAAAAACGTACACGCGTCGTTGTAACACATACCACAAGGGCTGTTGAGGCGTGAAAATACATACAAAATTCAATAGGGCACGCGTTTGCTACTGTTTGTTGTCACCAATATCTACACATAACAGTTGTTAAATTAGCTAATTTTTTATTGGTAGGTATTCTACGCTTGATGTATTTGTATAAGAAAAAAATAAAATACACTACGAAAAAAAAATAAGAAGAAAAAATAGACACCATTGTTGAATTGGAATTGAATAAATAATATTTAATATTATTCCTTACATGAGAAAGCTGAACTAAACATATTCTCATGCAAGTTTCGGAAACTAAGCAGATGCTAGAAATATTTTAAACCGCTCAGAAATAATGTAAAGTCCATATTCATAAAATATCTGGTGTCTGTCTGTTAGAAATGCACAAAGTAAACTGCTAAGCCACATCCAACATAGAAATTAGTACTCTTCAGACAGAGAGACAGGGCTGGTATGTTTTTTATTAATGACTGTATAAATTATCTATTCATCTGGCATAGCAGGCCCGTAGCCAAGGGGGGCACGTGCCCCCCCCCGAAATGTTGAAAACACAAAGAAAATGGAAGGGGAAAACCAAAAATTTTACATTTTACAAAAGGTTTTTTACAAGTGCCCCCCCCCCGAAATGAAATCCTGACTACAGGCCTGTGGCATAGTATACCTTTTACTATCTATACTCGTATATTGGGCGATTGGTGTGGTCGTTCGGCCTCAGTCAGGGGTAATGCGACCATGCAAAGAACATAGTTTCACGGCCTTCGATCTGAATCACAACTTTTTCATATTGACATTGCTTTTAATCCCAACCAATCACAAGTGCGTTACGAACAGATACATAAACATGGTGTTTTATAATTTATAATGTACGATGGTTTCATTCATTGATTTATTGTTGAAAAAACTTTAAATTAGTACCTACTTATTTTCCAACAATGTAACGCAATTTATTACTTTGAAGTTTAATGCTACTCGTATTTAAAAATTTTTTGTTTTTAATAATAATTATTTGTTTATATAATTTAAATAATCAATATCCTTTTTAGAAATTTTTGTTAAGAACACACGAATGTATTGCTAATCGCGTTATAAACCATAATTATTACACTCGTGTTTTCTATTGTAAAATGCGTGTAACTTGTTTAAAATTGTTACATATTATCTGTTTTGCATTTACAATGCACTCCAGCTTGTCAATCCTTTAATCTGTAAATTATACAATGTACTTATATAACTAAACAACCCTTGGGCATAATCCGTACTTAATTATGCACGGTCTAACCAAAAGAAAAGAGAAATGCACGTGGTTGTTAATAAAATATTGCAGGGTTGCGCTATTAAAAATATTTTAAAATTGATAGACAAGATATAAATAATACATTGTATTTATAACTAAAGTGTATTTTATTGAAAACGGCTAGAAAAATTTTTTTATATTAATTTTTTTTAAATAAAAAATAGCTTATGTTAAGTAAAATCATATTTTACGTATATTCTGAAAATTTCAGCTTTCTACGATTATTCGTTTTTGAATTGAACTTGACACAAGCTCAGACCCTATTGATCTGCCCCCTTAATTAAAATTATTGTACATTAATTAGATCAATTTAATATTCGCTATATGCGTGGGTGGAGAGGGGATGCGAAAACCTATCGAAGCGTTCGGAGTGGCCGTAATAGAAACGATTAATTATTGTTATTTATTTATTTATTTATGCCTTATGTGATTTCAACGAAATTAAACGACTGCAAGTAAGGGCCAGTTGTATAAATGAGGGTTAACTCGGGGATCAGCTGATCCTGGTTCAAGAGCTGACCCAGGATCGCCGCAAGGTAGATAGATTACAAATAAACCTATCAAGTAAATCTATCTACCTTGCGTTGATCCTGGGTCAGCTCTTGAACCAGGATCAGCTGATCCCCGAGTTAACCCTCTTTTATACAACTGGCCCTAAGAGTGTAAGCTATAAACTTCTTGAAAAATAACTTTCTTTACTGTCGAGTTCAAATTTTTTTAATAAAAACATTGGAACTTGAAATTTAGATGCAAGGGCGAAAAATTTTTAACAGTAAAAAAATATATTAAAATTGACATTTTTCAAATTTGTAGTAATTCTAGTTCATTTGACCGTTTTCCCGATTATTTTAAATTTTTGGGGAGAGAAGGAGAGCACCGCCGGCGCCTCATTGAAGAAATAATATAGAAACCTTTAGGTACCGCTACTGTATAATTCGCAAATGGTAATGCAACAGCGACATCTAGGGATTTTTGATAATATTAAAAATTGTAAAATAAGCGTCGTCCATGTTATTTTGTGCACTTGAAATATTAAATAGATGAACATTTACGGTTTAATAGCGGATTATAAATTTTCTATATCAAAATGAAGGTAAAATTGGTGGATCAAGTGGTGCGCAGTTTTAAAGTTGCTAAGGTGTTTCGTGAAAATACTGACAAAATTAATGCGATAGATTTTTCTCCAAGCGGCGAAACGTTGATATCCTGTAGCGAAGACGACCAAATTGTAATCTATGACTGTGAGAAGGGCACCCAAGCTCGGATAGTAAACAGTAAAAAATATGGTGTAGATCTAATACATTTCACTCACGCCAAAAATACCGCCATCCATAGTTCCACCAAAATTGACGACACAATAAGATACCTATCTTTACACGACAATAAATACATTCGTTACTTTCCAGGACATTCGAAAAAAGTAGTGTCGTTGTGTCTGTCGCCTGTTGAAGATACATTCCTATCCGGTTCTTTGGATAAGACCCTAAGATTATGGGATTTAAGGTCTCCTAATTGTCAGGGTCTCATGCACTTATCAGGTCGACCCGTTGCAGCATATGATCCAGAAGGTTTAATTTTTGCCGCTGGAGTAAATTCTGAGCTGATTAAACTGTATGACCTGCGCTCGTTCGATAAAGGGCCCTTCGTTACCTTTAAGTTAACACAAGAAAAAGAATGCGATTGGACGGGGTTAAAATTTTCGAGAGATGGAAAAACTATCTTAATCAGCACAAACGGTTCTATTATTCGGTTGGTTGATGCTTTTCATGGTACTCCATTACAAACATTCACAGGACACTTAAACAACAAAGGAATTCCTATCGAAGCGTCGTTTAGTCCTGATTCACAATTCATTTTTAGTGGCTCAACAGATGGAAGGGTGCATGTGTGGAATGCCGATACTGGATACAAGGTGTGTGTGTTAAATGCAGACCATCCGGGTCCAGTTCAATGTGTTCAATTTAATCCCAAGTATATGATGCTGTCTTCAGCTTGCACAAACATGGCATTTTGGTTACCGACTATTGAAGACACATAAGTATTACAAATCTAACATTGGGTGAAAATTTGTGTCACCACTTTTCTTTGACAAATCTTTCGAGAATAATTTTTATACTGTAAATAAGTTGTGTTTATTTTTAATTATCATTGTTTTTTAAATAAATTATTAATTTTCTCAAGGATATGAGATTTTCAGTCCAAGATAAAATCCTATGATTTTGATTACTCTGTCTCAAAGCGCTAGAAGTTCCTAATAATTTGATTAAAACTATTGAAGATATTTCAAAATGATTTCTAGTTAAATCATTTTGGAACTCAACTAAATTTTTTACATTATTACCGGTAGCATTTTAAAATTTTTAATAATTTGTCAATAATGATTATGTAGTTTTATAAATTAGCATAAGAAAATTTTATAGTATATAGCACGGGCTTTTTCCTTCCAAAATTTACTATATTATTTCTGATGCAAAATGTATATTATGTGATTTCCTTGGCTTTTTATGGTTGCCCTGTTTTTAAATTTTATGTAAAACTGCTTCATTATAGAAGCAATTAGTTATGGCACAGGGGGGCTCCAGCCACCTTGAGCCATCTAATGCATGATTGATGTGGTTGTTCAGCCTCGCTCAGGAAGAATGCGACCATAATTATTTGGCCTCACTTGGAATTGTGACCATAATATGTAAATTTGTATATTAGTAATCCCCTGTACAGTACTTAAGCAATTGAAGCTTTTTGATAGGTCCATGGTCAACCAATCCCGATTTTTTTATGAGTGAGGACCCTTTATCCATACAGACTAGCTGGCACAGGCGGCCTATGGCCGTGATTGATAGGGTTATTTGGCCTCACTCTTTAAATTTTGATATTGGTAATTATTTTAGTCCCAACCAATCACGAGGTGCGTTACGAAGAGACACAGAACTCGTGATAGCAAGATCCTGAAGTTCATCCTATAATTTGGATGGCTTGGGGAGTAACAGGTCGAGGTAGAGCTAAAAACCAGAGGTAGTAATAAAATGGGCCCAATTTAGAGACCTAAATGCATGTGAGTTTACTTTACCCTTAACTATAAATCCTGACGTGCCCAATAATTATAAAAATGGCACCCGCATCTAGCATATCTGAATGATATCTATGCACAGAACTGGATCATAAGGCGGCCAATGGACTGCCCTGACCTTACAGTAAGTGATTAATTGGAACTTATTGGTGTGCTGCCAATCAAAAGCGCGTCAAGTTTTTTGAGTTGGTAGTAAGTTAACAACCAATCAGAAGTTCGGAAGAGCATTATGGACAGAGACAGACAGTTTTCTACAACATTCTTATTTTTATTATTTATTAATGTTTTGTAAAGGTTTTTTACCAAAATTAAATAATCGGTAGTTGCAACCCCCCCATCCCGCAATCTCGAGACATTTCTTTATGTAAAAACAGGATTTGCCTAGTTTACTCATTTGAATATCGCGCAAAAGAAACATTAGGATTAGGTGATTCACAAAAGCAATTTCTTTTTTTATGATTGCATAAATGGATGTTTCAATATTGGCGGAAATCATCGCTTTCTTCTACAATTCTGAAAGTAAGGCCATGTTCTCACTGAGTGAACCAGAGTTAACCACCGAAAATAATCTATTCATAATTTATTATATTGCAAGTTTTTATTAACTTGTAAACACTTTTTTTAATTTAAAAAAAAATGTGAAAATCGCTATTATAAATTTAATTTTTTGTTCCAATACCAAAACCACATATTTATCATTTATGTGTATTTATTGCACTTATGTGGTTTTGGTTATGGACCAATACTTTTTTTTTTGGTATAAAATTGAATGTGAGTAGGTTTGTTACCATTTCTCCTAATAAAATGTAACACAATTTTGCCTAATTTAATGCAATTGAATTGAAACAATTATTATTGTTATTAATGCATTTTTAATTATTAAGATAATATAACAAATTCTGTATTTATAATTGTATTTTTATATTCCACCTCAATTCTATGTAGAAAATTAAATTAAAATAGAACATTTGTTTCTAAATAGTGATATTGTAATAAGAAACGGTATTGTTTGTGATAGAATAGTTTGTAATGTGGTTTTTTAGTGGGTAATTCTATTTTATATGTAACCTATATCTATCTATAATGTGTTCATTAAAATATTTCCAATAAACTTCTTTATAAAACAAATGTGTATATTATAGAACATTTTTAGTGCAAAAATTTCAGTAATAACCTGAAAAAAAGAGGAGCATAGTACTGCCTTGCAAAGGAAGAGGGTCCAATCTGTAAAATACCAATTCTGAGATGTTTCCACTTTTATATAATTTTTAATAGCACATGAGAAAAAATTCAACATTTATTACACTCTAATTGATAAAGCAATATTATTTGAAAATTGCGTTTTAAATTTCAATCTTCTGCAGTAAAAACTGAGGATGCTATTAATAATTATGTAATAGATATCCTAGAATTAGTATTTGCAGATCATCTAATCGTTAAAATATTAAGGGGGCCAATAGTGAAATGTAAAAAAATAAAATTTTCCTAAAAGAGTAAAAAGACAAAAACTTTGAGTCTATATCCATATGGATATAAATGATCATAAAATTTAATACTTAATTTTATGTTTTACTTTAAATTTTGTTTCAAAGTTATAAACAAACAAAAAGGATTGATAAAAGATTATAAAAATAAAAGATTTTGTTACTCACATTTAAAATTATGGAGTTTCTTTTTCATCAACATTTATTATCATTTTTATCGACAATTTCTAAGTGATACAATTTTTTATCGTGTTCACTGATGAGTGATGGTGCACCAGAAATAAGATCTCTTCCCTCAAAACTCTTTGGAAATGCAATCACGTCCCTAATACTCGTCGTTTCTAACATTGTTGCAAGCAATCGATCTAAACCAAGTGCAATACCACCATGAGGAGGACATCCTGAATCAAGCATTTCTAACATATACTGCATTGTTGTTTTATCCAAATTTAACATATCAAATATGGTTTCTTGTAATTGAGAATTATGTATACGAATTGAACCACCTCCAACCTCGTTTCCATTCAATACCAAGTCGTAAGCTTGTGATCTCACCTACAGAACATCATTTAAACAAAATATTAACAAGTTTTAAAAATTCTCACTTTTAAAGGAAAATCTTGTAATAAATGAAAATCATCTTCATGTGGGGCAGTAAAAGGATGATGAGTCGTATTAAAACTATTAGGTTCAACCCCTTTTTCAAATAACGGAAAGTCTGTTATCCATATTGGATGAAAACCTTCCTTTTTCATTATATGTCCTTGTTTTTCTAAAGAGTATACGTATTCCACTCTAATAGAACCAAGTAAAGGTAACTAACAAATAAATGTTACAATCTCAAAAACTATTCAAATTAACAAAAGTAATTATTTACCACTTCATCCACATCTCCATATGCTAAAGCAAGTATACAATCATTTTCAAGCCTCATCTTTGCTATTAAATTTTCAACGACTGTTTTGCCTAATAATTTTTCAATTTTTGAAGACCAATCTTTAACATTAGAAATTTTGTTTAGAACAAATTTTATTTTGGGATACCTTTTGGCTAGTTTTGTCAAGTCTTCTTTTATTGATTTACTTAGAGTAACATAAGGCTGTCTGAAAACTAAACAGTGAGCACCAAAATTATCTGTTATCAGATTAGTATTTTCTTTTAAAATGCTGGTGCAGTCTTGCAGCTAAAATAATATAAACAAGAAGGTTACGTCAAGTTTTAAAAAAAAAAAATGGGTACTAACATAAAATTCGTACCGAGTATCTGGCTTATCACTACCAAACGTTTGCATTGCTTCTTTATATGTTAATTTATTAAACACTCGAGGTAAAGGAGATAAAGAATCTGGCCAAGAATACTCTAAAAGTTCTTCGACAAGTTTCATTATATCATTTTTGCTTGTAAACGACACTTCTAAATCAAGTTGTGTAAATTCTGGTTGACGATCTGATCTTGAGCCTTCATCACGATAGCAACGTGCTATTTGAAAATATCTAAAATAAAACGCTTCAGATGAAATTCATCAAACCTCCGATGTAGTGTACCTGTCGGTACATCCAGCCATTAGCATTTGTTTAAACTGTTGAGGACTTTGAACTAAAGAATAAAATAAACCAGGAAACCTCGTTGGAACAATAAATTCTTGAGCTCCCTAAAAAATTGATTATCAGTAATGATCTGCACAGTGAAATGCTTTAAAACCTCTAATTTTTGTATCTTTCTTTAGGTAACATAGGAAGTGGATGGGTCCCTAAATAAAGAAAAAAATGCTTACCCCAGGAGTAGCTTTAAAAAGAGTCGGTGTTTCAACATCCACAAACTCGTATTTCTTAAAAAATTCCCTCATGCTCATTGTAAACTGCGAACGAACTCTTAAATTCCTCTGCATTTCAGAAAACCTTAAATCCATATACCGATACTGCATTCCCAATGCTTCTTTAGGTTTTTGAAACTCCCTAATATTAAAAGGTAATGTTGCTTTTGCCTGATTTAGAACTTCACATGAAGAAACTAAAACTTCGATTTCTCCTGTTGTCTGTTTTTTATTAATCATATTTTGTGGTCTCGATAAAACAGTGCCTGTGATCTTAATAACTGATTCCAATGGTGAATTACTTAACAACTTTTGGATGTCCACATTCTACAATTATACTTAATTAGGTACTTCTCACAATTTTAATAAAAACTTACATCAGATTCAACGATTATTTGAGTGTGGCCATATGCATCTCTTATAACAAAAATGTTATTGTATCGTTGAAATTCGAGCCAACCACACAATGTTACGTAACTGCCGACATGAGAACTTCTTAATTCACCACAATTGTGGGTCCGATAGGTAAATTTGTTACACGTATTTGTAGGTTTAGAATCATTTGATGTTTCATCTACGAGGTAAACATTTTTAAGAGAACTTTGAGATGGTAAACCATCATGTAATTTTCTTTTGTTGTACCACACCGAGTTTAAAGTGCACTGAGGAACCTAAAATTCGAATTTTGATTAGAAATTACAAGCAGAAGAAAGTTGGATACGTACACGATTTGTGGATAATCTTAAGAGTTTTTCTAATTTATTTAAAGTTGAACGTCCTATTCGTAGTGTTATACTCATGATTTTATTCGTTATCCTATAACATTGGGAACTTCACAGATTTGGATATTTAAAAGTGAGGTTAGAAACTTCTATTTATATACGAAAGAAACCGAATTGGTGTCGACTGTCGATGTGTGTTCATGGTCATTGATCCACTGATTGGGATCTCTGTTGGGGTTCCAGTTCCAAGGGGCTTCTTTAGATTGTCCACTTTTAAAATGTTAAACGATACTATGACACTGCAACACGAACGGTAGCTGATCAGTCAGAATAAAGGAACGAAATAGTATGTGGACGCAAATTAAATATAGGGCTGATTAAATTTTAAATAGAACGTCGAGTTTGATGGCCACTGTTATAATCTTTGTTGAAAAGTTACGCATGCTTAAATCCTATGTTGGCTACCCTGTGAAAATCGAACATTTGAAAAGATTGACAAATGTCAACAAACAATAATAATATTCAAAAAGTGTAGTTTGTTGAAATGTAAAAGTTTCACTATATAATTTAGCAAATATATGAATTAAAAACGATAAAATGAATACTGATGAATATCAATGGCACTATGATTACGTGCGTTTAGCCTGTGATTCGGGATTTTCGTTTCACGCCCTAAAATCACAAACATTACTCGATGTCGGTAAGTTCTTTATAATATAACAAACTTAATGCTTTTATGTTTCAACTTTAATATTTTAGCATATTTGGATATTGAACGATTGACTAGAGATCGAGATTTATCTACCATCGAGCGATATATGGGAACGGTGATTGAATTTAAAATTGATAACGAACAAGCAAGAATTTTAGATCCAAAATTTGTTAAAATATTTCAACTTGGCCAATTAGCTGTGCAGTATTTATTGTTTTGTAAAAAATATTTGGACAACACTGTGGTACTTTTAAAAAACGACTTTCTTAAAAATATTGAGGTTTGTCGCATCCCTAAATTATTAAGTATTGTTAATGTTTGTTGAATATTAGTGCTGATGATGGTTCTTAATTATGAAAGAGTTATTCACATTGCAATAGTTTGATCAGTCCATTTCAACTATAATTGTGACGAGCACACATCAATTTCAGGAGTACAATGCCATAAGACGAAGCATTTTTATAATTTTCTACTTTCAAATGGCTATAGCATCGAAACTATTGACTTTTTGGTGAAAACTGTTAACCTATGGCTAAAAAGGAATCTGAAAAGTTTCTTTTAGAAGGTCCAAACGCTATTTTCACGCTAGGACAAGTGAAAAATTACACATTTCATAGAAAAGAAGACAAATTTATAACATAATTCCGAGAACTTTGGAAACACACCCTAGCATTATAAAATAAATAATATTCAGCCTTCTTTAGGAACCTTGTACATGAAATTAGTAAAAATGTTCAGGAAACCCATAAAACTGTCGAGAATCCTCAGTTTTGTTGAAACTTGTTTCATAAAAATCTTGAAAAGAAATATCTTATTTGTAACCCTCGCCTTCAGCTTGAGCTACAACTCAAAAAGTTCCACTTCACACCCTTGTTGCATAAATAAACAGGTTGCATAATTTATTTTTATAGAATAAAAGAAATCGTTATAAATTAAACTTTATTCTTATTTTGAATAAAAATAATAATAATTTTAAAACGACTATTCTCTCCTCTACTAGACCACATGCCCGTGTTCTGATAAAAAAAGCTCCTCCACTTATCCTTTTGTTTATTGAATATTTCTTCAACCGCAAATTTTCTTCATCAGCAAACAAGATGTTTCGATGATTGTCATTCACGTGCCGTACTAGAAGATGTTTTGTTCCTTCGCATCCAATGCTTTATAAAGTCACTGTAAGATGCTGTCCTGTTGCCCTATGATAAGCCCAAGCCCCAAGCTTTAGGTTACTTCTTAAAACACATAACATGGTTATTTTGGAAATTAAGTTCCATAGCCACAATTTTCTCTTTTCTCTAGGGATTTCTTTGTATCTATTGTAAAATCTATCTATGTCCTGTATTTTCCTGTCAATATAAAATTTAAGCTTCGAAATCTTTACAATATTTTTAACTCTACCACAAGAAGAAATTCTTGTTTGAAAAAAAAACAAAAATTCTCAAAAATCTAATCTTTTAAGAAATTTTTAAAGGAAAGCTGACGAAATTTATGTAGTTATCAGTTTCACTCGTACCTATTTTCTTGTTGCTCGAAACTAATCTATCAAAATTTGTTTAAAGGAAACAAAAAATCTTAAACGATTTGTGGAAGAATTAAGAGTAGAAAACAGTAACGCAAAGAAGCAAATAAAAGACTTAAAATCGGCCTTAAACTGTCAAGTTGCAAGTCCACAAAATGTAGCAATTTTCCAATGTAACGAATGTACTAAAGCGTTTTCCACAGAAGAGTATCTTCTTGCTCACATTAAAAGAAGACACGAATGTAATAAAGATGTAGAAGTAACTAAAACTTCGTTTCAAGTCGAAACCGATAAGTTACAATTAGAAATAAAGGAACTTAAAGAACGTCTGAATAACACAGAGAAGTTTATTCGAAGCGATGATTTGGACTTGCAAACAAAGCGCGCTACCAGTGTTAACTCTTCCATGCAAAGCGTAGTTGTGGAAAATACAAAACTGATTGAATTGCAAAGCAAATTTGAATTGATGAAGAGTCATGTCGAAAACGAACTACGAATATTACAGACTCAAAAATTTGATCAAGAAAAGTATGAAAAATGGTTTGAAACTTTCTTGGCCCAGTTGGATCGAACACATAACAGAAGTGCGATTCATAAAAGTCAGGAGGATAATTTGCTAAATAAAGGGTCGTTTGTTTGTAATAAGTGCAAAAAGGATGATGCAGATGTGCCTATCAAAAGTTTTGTTTCGCCTGTGCGTGTTAGAAATGACAGTACAACTCAAACGGATGCTGTTCCATTATCAAAACCTATGGCTAATAAAACTTGTCAGGATGAAAGTTCACAAACAAATCCCATTAAGCAAAAAGTGGAAGTTGTAATTGATCAAAACGACGAACATAAGATTGCTATCGAAGCTGATAATCGTTTGGAGAAATTTGAAGAAATTATTCACGAAAAGGTAGACATTTATTTACTTAAATGCTGTATGTTTTTACGGTTTTGTTTTATTTTGTTTACTTCATACTTTTTTTAATGTTCCAATTAGTTTTCGATGTTTTAAGAAAAAATAGCATGATTTTGCAGAGCAAAATTGATTCTTTAGCTCCTTATTAAACAATCTACTGTTGTAGATATTAATACTAAATAAAATGATATTTATTGGGTTCTTTCTTGTAGGTTTCTGGTAGTATAGAAAAATTAGAAAATCAGATGCAGTCATTCATGAATAAGATGAATGATATTGAAAAGCAAACAATACAAAATAAAAATATGATTAAAAGTGAAACTAAGTCGAATCCTAAGCAACCCGAGATAACCATTCAGACTCTTTATATTAAGGATGACAAAGCTGAATTGAAAGATAGAAAACCAATTGCATTTAGCAAGCATCATTTCCACAGTCACATACCGCCTGCTTTACTTGCGATAGAAGGTGCAACAAAGCAGACAAATAAAAAAGTTATGCATGTGACGCAATCAAAGATGAGCTTATCGAAAAAATCTTCAAATAAGGAGAGTATGCAATTATTGAAAACAGCCAGTAGTAAAAATACAATTTTAAACAGTGATACGGAGAGTGAAGCTAGTGGTGAGGATAGTTCAAGTGATGAATCATCAGAAGGTGAAGATGATATACCAATTATAAAAAGCATTCCATTAAAAGCAGATCTATCTGTTAAACCTTCAACTGTGTCAACATTAGGGAAAAGATCCCTTACTAGGTAAGATTTTAAATTTTAGTTTTAATTTTAACTTATTTATTATTCATCTTTTAGTTTAAAAGAAGTGGCATTCACTCCAGAAGTTTTAAGCGGATTACAACAAGAAATTGAATATATTTTAAATAATCGTTTGGAGGAACTTGGAGTATCTCCAGATTGGTCTTCACTACCGATGCGTTCTTATCAACGTGCAATGAATATTGTCAACCATCAAGCTACTCTTATTCAGAAGGTAAAAATTTTAACAATATTTTGTTTGTGTTAATCTTCTTATTTCAGAATATTTCGAATTATATGCAAATACGAAACCGAATACTAAAAAATGTTGATAAAAAGGTCCTCAGTAAAACGGACAGTGTGACACCTAAAAAATCCAAGCTAAGAATTTTGTTGAGCAAAGCGAAACCAAGTTCTAAAAGCGTCACAAAACTTAATAACAAAAATTTGAAACTAAAAGAACCAAATCTTGAAAAAAATTCTCAAAAAATTAAACTCAAACCTATACCCATGTATGGAACCGATTCAGAAACCGAAAGTATTAAAAAAAATAATAAAGGTGATCACATGGAGCTAAAGAATCAAACTAAAACAATTTATGGAAACGTCATTCAAGAGCTTAATACCACAATTTCTTCAAAATTCACTGCTCCACAAGAATCTCCTAAAAATGTAGTTGATGGAACAGTGGAATCTAACCAAGATATAAAAAATAAAAATATTCCTGACATACAATCGAAAGGAGTCTTAAAAAATTTCCCTTCGATTGGTTCCTTACAAAAAAAGAAAGTTATTTTTGATCTTGTTTCAAGTGATACTTCCATGGTTAAAGAACCAGAAAAAGATAACGTCCATGATGGTGGAAGTACTACAAGTATTGCTAGTTCAATCCTTGATGTTCCTAAAGTCAATGATACTAATAAGAAAAGTGAAGTACAGAAATTGATAAAATCTGTTGCATCGAAACCAAGTTCGGAAATACAAAACTTGTCCGATGCGTCCGATTGGGAGATTAGTGAAAGTATTAATAATTATTAATGCAGAATCTGTAAATAATAGTAACTTAAAAAACGGTTTTTGATTATAAAATGTTTAACTTTTATGATTAATTGTAAGCTGTCTTGCTTTTGCAAAAATTAATACTTTAGGTATTATTCATAGAATATTATTGGTGTAAATCAATAAGCGCAACAAATCTTCATAAATTTGCCAGAAAAAGTATTTAGTCAGATAATCTAGTCTTATGATAAAATAAATTATTATAATTATTGTTAAAATAAACTTTACTTGATGTTGAATCTTTTTTTATTTTTATTTTATATAAGTATTTTACAATATTTTTTATTGTAGGATGTTCAGGGAATTTTTACCGCTATTTTTGACGGGTTCCGATTTGCTACGTTTTTTGAATGCATCTTCTGCAACTTTGTTAATAATTCCTGCAACTTTGTGATAAACAATTCCACCTCTGGTAGAGGGGGGTCATAGTTCAAAAATATCCCAAGTAGTTTAGATAAGATATAAATACTGGCTTAAATTACAGTCTCAGGTCAACAAAAAATTTAATTTTTGAGTTTAGTATCAGTAAATTATATCAGCCACTTTTAAGTACTAGCTAAATAGTTTCTATTTCAGTTTTAAGTGGTCGGTTTACTTGCGGTATACAAACTTTTTTAACGTTCAAACAGTTTAATATTTTCCCGATTTATGACAATGTGGCGCGTGTTAATTAATTCAAAACCGGTAATTAAACAAAATAGTTTTAAAAATGTGTTGAGAAATATTTCAAATCGATATATCGAAGTTAACGAAGAGGTTAGGCAAGCCTTAATTGAAAATAAGCCCATTGTAGCTTTAGAATCCACTATAATAACCCATGGCTTACCTCATCCTAAAAACTTGCAATGTGCCCGAGAAGTTGAAGCAGTAGTAAGGGAAAAGGTGAGTTAATTAGCCCTCGCATCAAAACAAAGAACAATTAATGTCAATTGGTATCAACAGGGTGCAACACCGGCTACTATAGCGATATTAGGCGGGAAAGTTAAAGTGGGTTTAACTGATACCGAACTTGAAGAATTAGCTGATGCTAAAAATGCTTTCAAGACGGTTAAAACATCTAGAAGAGACTTTGGATATGTTATTGGAAACAAGCTCAATGGAGGAACCACCGTTGCTGGTACCCTTATTGTTGCTAATGCTGTAGGCATTCGTGTATTTGCTACTGGAGGTAAAAAAGTCTTACTTTATTGTAATTACCCCATACTTATTTATGTACAAAGCATTTTATTTGATCAAATACATACCTAGTATTTCATTTATGTAGTAGAGACCGGGGTTGGATGGCGCACTTATTGAATTAACTGCTATTTCTCAGGAAGGTTGAAGGTACTATTAAAAAAATATATTTGAAAGTTGAATCGACTTTTGCGCTGTAGGGTGATATCTTAGGTAACAATTCCCAATTTTTCGTACATACCCCACTCCAGTGTTGGTTGGTAATTATATTTAAACCAATATACAAAAACGGAAGTGTGTGACAACCAACCCCACGGTCTCTACCTTAGACCGTCTCTACTACAATGTATAATTTTGTTATTGTTGCAATGTTTACTTTTAATTATCATTTTAAATGGAACATTTAATTATTAACGAAGCCTAACTTTAGCAATTCATAATGTTATCCAAAATCTGAAAAGATTGGTCACAACGGATTTTATATAATTTCTACATTATTGTAAAAGATGCTTTTGTGAAAAGTTATAACGAAACTCTGTTCTAGAAGTTTTATTGAAAACTTTCCAAGTTTTAGCATGTTTTGATGATGCCATCAATACGCTTGTATTACCTAAAATTTTTAATAACGTCATATTTTCTAAAAATGCCGTATAATATAACTTCAGTATACCAAACTTTCGTATAAAATTTTTAGATTACCAATTACAATAGGTACGCCATTACCCAAGTAAGTTTATGGTATTACTTTTGCTACAAAATTTAAATATTGATATTAAATCAAGTAAAAGTATTTCACAAACGCAGGCAAGGTACCGTTTACAAAATCCATTCATATATTGGAGTATTCGTTTCCAAATTGAATCCATTATAAGTGATGATATCAAAGCAGCAAAAACCTTGCATCTAGCTCTGTGCGCGCATGCATTGTTACTATTTACTTACCTCTGTATTTTCTTTGTTCTCTACGTCCATACGGATCCTGTCCGTTATGTGTCCATCACTGACGCATATGAATGGATTAACAAGATTCCCGCTACCACTGGCCATAAATTTATTTTAAAAATAGAGCATAACCTGAACAATATTCTAAACCTACATATCAGTATGGATTGCATATTGATTACAAATTTATTCTAAAAAAATATAAAATAACAAATACCCTAAGCTCTTACTTTTCTAAACCTATCAGAGCTTACGCTATTTAATAAACTGTGCTCTTCTGTCAGTGAATGAGCGGAATCTTGTCAATCCATTCATGCGCTTCAGTGGTGGACACATGACAGGCAAGATCCGTATAGACGTAGAGAGTAACGACCGATAAACACTTAATAGTATAGTTGGCTTAATATATTCTAGGTGTTCTGAGTTCTGATGCCATACTAATGGAGTGAATTGAATATGGATATTTTATGATTTAAGCCATAAAGTCTTCTTTATGATTTTAACGTCGTTCCAAAGCACAAAATGTTAGAGAATGATTTAAGCGTTCACACCCGAAGGTTGCTTACACCAGGTTGATCAATTGTGTGCACTTTTTAATTTTGCTACGACATAGTTTTACCAGGAATGGAACCTGGAACTTTCAACTCAGGGGTCGAGCGCTCTTAAAACAAAAAAATGGCAAGGGAATAAAAACATTGAATATTGAAACGATACATTTCAATAAAAGTTATCTTTTTTGCACGTAACGGTTCGTGACACAATTTCTTTTTCTAAAGATCCCCAGCTTTATTACCCCCATCAAATGGCCATTTTACCCTCATGGGACTGAATGTTTGGCATTTAGACCTCAAGGCTACTTCCATCTGGATGGAGAATTGTGTGCGGTTAGTTACATCCGTTACATTATTCATATTCCATTCTTGTCTTAATTTTATTTATTGAATTTTTTAACTAAATCAATTAGATGTTTATGTGATCTATTGGAAGTATTTATTATGTCATTCTAATTCCATGAAATACATAGAATTGAAAGAGATTATAGATCATCTATGTGTGTAAACGGAATAAAACCGGAAATATGTGTATTAAACGTAAGAATGTCGTAAAGAAACTCTGTCTCTCTGTTCGTAACGCTATTTTGAGCTCCTGATTGGTTCCCTTTTTATTATCCAACTTAAAAAAGATTACTAACCTCGGATTTGTGGTTCACTTGAGTTCCAATTAAGCTCAATATAAGGTTTGGGGGGGCCTATTGTTATTATTATTTATTTAAGCAATAAAATAGATAAAATTATAACAGTAATGGAAAGAATTACAAAACAAAATGAATAATTATAACATCAAAATTAATTAATTCTTCATTTCTAACTAAAAAATCTTTATTCGTTACAAAATTCTGCTTTGTATAAAATATTCACATTAAATTTTAAAACATTTTCTGTTTAGAACAACTAAAAATTAATGCCATTTTAAACCTACTTTGCTTCCTACTTTGTATATTAGTACAACATTCTTATACTTAACAAAGAAAAATTATGTATATTTTCTTATTAATCGAGAATCAAATCATCCAATACATTAGCAATACAATAATAATCTCTTGCATCTTCGCGAGAAAAGTGACACAATTCAAAACTTTTTGTAATTTTTGGAACTTCTTGTATTACCAATGTAGGTAAAGGTTAAATTTTAGGTTTCTTTAGAGTTGTCACTTTTCTTGCTAGGTGCGAAATTTTATATTACCAAATCCATTCGGTATCTTTCTACCGGTAAGATTAAACAAAAATTATTTTGGTTAGTAAATTCGGGTTTATCGGGTTAAAAGATTTAAAATTACCTACATCTTTTCCACCAGTAATTCAGAAATCGTCAATAATTGTAATTCAGATTTGTCAACTGATATTCAGAAATCGAAATTTAATGTCTGTAAAAGTGGGTTTTATCGGAATAAGGTCTTAATAGAAACGAGAAAAAGACAATATTTTAATTTATTTATGTATCTAATTAGTAATTTCATTAGTATTCCTACATACATTTCAAATGGGAACTTTGCCTCGGAGGCGCCCACGTCACTAACTAAAGGTTAATAATAATATCTAAATAAGCAAAAAAATGTATTCTACTAATAAATTATATAGACATAAATTACAAGAATATCAGGAGAAGTAATTAAATGATTCTCCATTTAAATATTGGGCCAGCAAGAAAAAATAACTATTAAATCATTTTCAGTGAAAAATCATCAGTGAAAAAATATTGGGCTCAATACCTGGCTAGCACACAAACAACATTTTATCAGCAAGTAAACAAATCTTTAATCAGCTTAATATTTATGTGTATTCAAAATAAAATAGTCAGGAAACAAAATTATTACTTGGTCAGCAGAATTACAAAATTGATCAACAACAAAATAATGTCCATGAGCTATAAATGATTCACGTCACTAATTAAAGGTTAAATTTAAGGGATTATTATAAAAGCCACAGAATTGATACTTTTTGAATTATTACATTTGACGCTTTTTGAATTACAATTGACGATTTATGAATAACAATTGACCTTTTTTGAATTACTATGGAAAAGTGTAGTTTTTAGTTTGAGTAATGTTTATTCTTTCATAATGCAGAATATGTCATTACTCTTTTAGAATTACCGTTCTATTTAAATTGCGAGCGAAAAAGACTTCGCAGTTTAAAAATCAGTAATAGGTTTTTGATGATGGGTGATGGGTCAAATCGTGTAATTTCTGAAATAATTTTATAAGTAAAGAAGTACATTATCAAAATTAATTTTGTTGTATGTTGCATCTTTTCGATTATATGATATCCTAATTACCGGTGTCCTCCATTCCTAACGGATTAAAACCACATTTTTGAAGTCTTCCAAATCCATTTTGAAATTACATCATTGAAATTACTTTTTTATTATAGCTTTATAATATATTTTCTTTCACGACAAGATTTGACTAATTTGTCACTTCATGCAAATTCATTACTTATTGTAGCAGTCAGCCGCAGCGACATGTCGCGGCTGTGGCTAGGAAACCATACCTTTAGAGAATTTTTCTGTTTATTTAAAGCCTCAGGCTTCTTCGTCTTGTTATTTGATTTTAGCTTATAGTAATTTAACTTGTTGGTCTGGAAAGAAATAGAGTAAATTCCGCTTAATCGGCGGGATACATTGGGACTAGACATTTAGGCCCAATTAAACGGGTGGCCCAAAAATGTGAAGTTCCAAACAAGTTGATTTGATTTTTATTCTTTAAGATTTGATATCTTATATGATAAATAAGCAACTTCCTCGATTAACTGGTGGCTCAAGTAACTGGAATCGTTATTTGAACGGTATCGAATTGAATTGTGTTTTGAAACTCTCGAGTTCACCCGTCAATGGACGGGCTTTCACATGCCAGTAATACTATATAAGAATTACATATTATAAAACTCACTAATTATCTATATAACCCTGCTGTGATTGGTCGAATCATTCGGTAACCTTGCTCTGATTGCTCGAGCCAATCTAAGGCTGCCTGATCTTTTAGTTATTACATATTGCATGAAAGAAATTAAATGTCGTATGTTAACCCTTCAATGCATCGTGTTGCATATATGCAACATAAATTTAAATCACCTCTAAAAATTTAAACTTTTGCATTTATTTGAACTTTTCAGCAGATTACTCATTCGTAGTCGTGAATCTAGTGTGATTGCTTGTTACTCCGTATCTCGCTCCGTATTGATTTATTAATTATTTTCGTTTTAAATTGTTTTTTTTTATTGTTGTGAAGTGATATTTAGTTTAGAAAGGTATTGATTAACACATTTAATTAATTTATTTGTAAATTAGTATGCAAAAGAAAATTTTTTATAGAAAATAACATAATTAGAAAAAAACATAATTTTATTCGATAATAATAATTCCTTGCAAGAAATATTTTTTTTAAATATTTTTCCATATATCAGGAAACCACAATAAACAAAATATATTTTTTAAGGCAAAAAAAAGTCATGCAGTAAAGGGTTAAATTAAGCAACTGTGATTTTGTGGTGAAAATTCAGTCCTCAAATGAAAAAGAACATAATCTCTCTTAAAAACATTTATCTGTGTGTATTTCCCCCTATTTCAATAATAATTTATGATTAATTGTTACATTTTATCTTATGTAAATATTAATGTATAATTTATTTAAATTACTTGAACTTCCATAACCTCTACTGCTGCTGAATTTTGTTAAAAGAATATTGATGAAGCTAATGCATGGATATAACTGAAACCCCACGTCATTTGAAAATCTGTTTGATGAATTACTTTATGTTTTTGATATCAGAAATTGCATAAATTTTATTGTTTTTCAACACTGGCGTAGAAGTTTCGGTTTTAATTTCAAGAATCGATATCACAAGTCAGCATATCAGACTTGTAATTTTGAAACTATGGAATTGAAAGAACTACTCCTGTTGTTATTTAATGCAATTATAAAAGTTTTGTGCTGCGCATTATTTATTAAAAAAAGGCACAACAACTTTCATAAGTAGGTACTATAAAGTTTCTACCACAGATTAGAAATTTTTTAAGTTTAAAACTTGTTATAGAATAAAAAATAATATAATGCAAAAAGTTCTAACCAATGGATATCTCAATAAAAGTTCTATAAAAATAGGGTTGCATAAAAAGGCTGTAGTAAAAACTTCAAATTGAGGTTGTCGTTTTTACAAGTTTATGGATTTTTTGTAAACGTTTTTCGTTTATGATATCTACTATAATTATTTTGATTAAATCGTTAAAATTTTGTTAAAGAACCAATCAGCAGTTTCATCACTTTTTATAATATTTTTTACAAATTTACTCTTTAAATTTGACTATTTGTTTTCTTGAGTACCTTTAAATTAATGGTTGTTTTTATTAGAAATGAAGTTGATCGTTTATCAGTCTAGAATGATGTGGTCGTTGACCGCGTTAAATTTTCAAAAGAAAATTACGTTAGAAACCTTTTCCACCTTCATGAAATTTCAATGGATTAGGTTCGTTGTTTACTTAGTGTTATTTTTAATTTTCTTAGCTATTTTTTTAAACTTTTCAAGTTTCAATTATTTATTATTATTTGTTTTTGCAGCGTTCGCAAAGGTGTTTAAAAATAATGGCATTTTGATTGCCTTTTAATTAAAATAAACTGGAATAAACCGATTTATTCACCTTGATCTGCTTTTATTATCTAAGATTAACTTTGTAGCACATACATAATTATTATGTTATCAATTATATTTATTTTTTATGCATATTATTCTTACTTTTTCCAATGCTTTTCGGTATTGAACTTGAAAAAAATATTGAATGAACAGGGTCCAAATTATGTACATATTATGTAATCAAACACAAACCGTAGAGTGTGTGGTGAGTCCAGAGTCGACTTTTGAGGCGAAAGTACCAGATTCGATTTTGGAAAAACTATAATCACGAATCTAAAAACTGATACTGAAGCCAATCGCACATAATTCCACAATCTGGCTTAGGCAGCTGTGCCTCATGAAAAAGCTGTACCAAACTTGTAGTGCGGGACTCAAAGGGTTAAAATAAAGCGGAAAAACTACTATATTATTACTATATTATGAATAAAAAATAAGCAAAAGTACTCTGTACACTTTTAACATGGAAACATAAAATATTTATATGGCGTGACTGCATGTTTTTCTTAATTATAAATAAAAGAAAATCTATACTTTTTAAAATATATATTTGTCATCGGAATTTGATTAATTATACGTATAATTAATTTTCCTTTTAGAGTACATCTAAAATTCTACGGGAGAATTTCAGCAGTCTTTCAATAATTTCAATTATTTCTATATCTTTGCACCATGCAGAGTTAGGAAATCTACCTTCCGAACTTTTAAAATATTTTTTCTCCAAGCAATTAGAAAACTATCTTTTCTGTCAGAATTATGTTTATATGAAAGTATAACTTTGTTTTAATTCAGTGAAGTTGTTTTTTCATATTTTCGAGAGCAAAATGCAACATAACAGAAAATAACTCATTATATTCAGCAGTGACGTGAAAATTCAGGGTTCAAATCTTGGACTTCACAGAATTTCTTAGCTCGGCCTTCCAGTGGAAATCCACACTGTAGTACAAGGGGCCTGATTAATTTGCCCAAGTGCATCAGAGTTTATTTTAAATATATTGAAAATCTAGAAAAATAAGAACCTCAGACCTTAAGAAAAATCTCTGCGCCACTTTAAGCTGCTTCTTTATCGGCGCCGGCTTACTAGCTCATCCCTTCAATGTTAATTAATGTAAACGAACACAACCGAAGGTGGCAACCTGATAGATATTTCAATGCAAAGATCGAAGCGGGTAAACCGGACCGGAAACCAGCGTTCACTGTGTACACAGTCTTAGGCAAGCATCCGTCCTATGATGGCACCTTTCCCAGAATTAAAATACAAATTTTAAGCTTTTAAACTAAGAACTTATTATATATTGAAGTATGTAGGTACTATATTATCAATTTATGTACGCAACCAAAATGTAAACAAGAATTACTGTCTGATTCATAGTAGATATAAATTGTTAGGGTTGCCATCAAATGCTTACTTCCCCTACATAGTTTTACAGAGTAGGCACTTATTAGTATTTCAAATGCTTTGCTAAGGACTATTAATAGCTGTGGTTTAAATTTGAACATAATGAAAAATTTTGTAAGTTAGATTCCATAATAAGGGTTACAGGTAGCGGTGTTGTGAATATTTTATCAGCGGTCCAGGTTCCCAGTTTTTCCATTTTTAAAACCAGGTAAATCTAATAAATACAACCTACATCCCACTGGTAACGAACTTCTGTGTTAATTGTTGCCTAAAATTAATTTAAAAACCATTACAAATTTCACAAAGTTCTATT
Source organism: Rhagonycha lutea (assembly GCA_958510855.1). Lineage (NCBI taxonomy): Eukaryota > Metazoa > Arthropoda > Insecta > Coleoptera > Cantharidae > Rhagonycha > Rhagonycha lutea. Next base: position 88,210,238 of record OY294036.1, read on the forward strand.
TTGTTATATCAGAAAATTTTACCCTCACATTTCGAGTTATAACCAATGCCTGTTAGTTGTTTTTAATTATTAGGACCCTGGAATTTAAAATTGTAACAGATCTAGAATATTAACATAAGCTACAAAATTTCGACTTTTTTCGAAAATAGGCTCTAATCACTAGCCTACATCAAATTTTATGGTTTCATATGGAATTATAACATTTTTAAGTTTTTAGAATTTTATCAGCTATTACTTAGTGTTTTGATTCTTTCTCTGTCACTATCTGATTAATTTATCATGGAAAGTTTAGATTATTTATCATTGTAACAAATTCCATTCCTTTCCTGTTTGTTTCTTCCTTTAATCCTCTGAGGATTTCTTTAAAATTTATTTTATAATTATGGTTTCATAGCCTTCTAAATGCTTTTCACTACTTAATTTTATTTTAAATCTTAAATCAAAACTTTTACAATTTCAAATGTAGTTTTTTCTTTTTTCAATCTCAAGACTTAATAATCCGCCCTCGTATGTGCCGTTATTTGTATAGGATGCCCGGAATGTTTTTTTATTTTAATGGAATTAAAAAAAACAGTTACCAGATTTGTATTCATTAAACTGCGGGGTTATTCAAAAAAATATTTATTATGAAAGGATTGATAAAAAATGTACGTAAAAAATAAATAAATATTGTATTTTGGCAAAAACATACAAGAATTCTTCTTTAATTTATTAATCAAGTTATTAAAACAAAAATGTGAAAAAATTATTAAATCATAGCTTTCAATCTCACATTAAAAAAGATTATAAAATTTTTATAAAATAAATTATAAACATTTTTTAAAAATAATAAAACAACGAATCAATTCAGTAATTTAAATGTAACTCAATAACCGTTAAATTTTTGACAAAAGAAGGGAATTTTATAGAAAATGAAATTTGCTACAAAGTTAATCTTTAATTTTCCTTTTATGATAAATAATTTTCGAGATATTAAAACTTTTATCAAGACAATAATTTTTTTGGCAATGTCGCCAATTATCAGTTTTTGGAAAGGAAAAAATTTTTTTCTTATGCTAGTTTTACCATGAGATTTTTGTATAACATGAATTTTACATAAAACTAAAAACTTCACCAGGCAAAGTACTCAAAAAAGCTTTTTATAACTTTTAACGTCTTTGACGTTTAAAATTAAAACCATTAAAGTTAGATATATGCCGTCGGTGACTTTGTTGTAGAAAATTTAATTACTTACAAATTTATTTTTATACAAATTCTTACGATTCTTGCAGAATTTTTAATGAAAAGTATTGGTATCAGTTTTTTTCCAGCTCTTGGGAGTTTTGCATATTGTCCGGGTTCTATTTTTATGCCATTTTCATTTATTTCAATTGAAAATGAGTTTAATTTTTAACTCAGGTTTAATTGACTCCTGACTTAGTTCAATTCAAAAGTCTAATTTGACGGACTTATCTATTTTGTTTTGTCTCCAATTTTTGTCAATAAAATACAACTTAAGGTTTTCGGGTCAGGAGATTTGGGCGCTAGGACAATTGAACGCCGCTGTTTGGACGTTTGAACGCAGGAATTATGTAATTAATTTAATTTTATGTTTATTACTTTTGTAAACTCTATAAATGAAATGTGAAATTTTTTCTGGACTCCTAATCTGGCAACCAATTAGTTGCTTAATTATATTTAAATTGGTTAGTTTTTAATTTGTGAAAATAAATTAGTACTAAGGATATTTTAATAATTTAAGAATTAAGGAAATAAAATTAATATTGTATATTTTAAGCCTTAAAATTTTTTTTATTTTCTTAATTCGTAAATTATTAAAATATCCTTACTAATTAATTGCTTAATTATAAAATATTTATTTAATAAATAAAAATTCTTTCACTGTCAAAGGATCTCTGTTGATAGCTTAGGTTATATATTATTTTATGTTATTTATTTTAGTAATAGAAACTACCTTATAGGGGGGATAATTTTAATTCCTTGCGTTTAAACGTCCCTGCGTTCAAACGGTCACGTTCAAACCGGCCGCGTTTATACAGCCTAAACTGTACTTCTTTTTTGTCCATTCGTCCTTCAACAGCTAGATCAGCATCTTTCAAAACTTCATTACAAATCTGCAACGAAGTTTCCATAGTTCCTTTGGCACGCCTTTTGATGGATACTTTGATTTTGTGACTTCAACTCCTGCCGCATCAGCATCAGGGAACAATAGACGGCGTTAAATTGTTCCAGCGTCCAAACGGTGGCACCCAAAGGTCTTGGCGCCCAATAGTTCTGACGTCCAAATGGCGGTATCCAAACGAATCGTAGCGGCGCCCAATTGTTCTATATAATAATCGTAATATTTTTATGTCTTCCCAAAATAACATGATAATTTCAATATTATTTTTATATTTTATCGAAAATTTAAGATTAAATTTAAAAATATATGCATTTTTCTGCTTAACAGTTTCAATTTGTAGTTGAACTTGATGTTATGGAAAGTTGCAAAAAAATATAAAAGTAATTTTGTTACATGAACTTTGTTACAAAGTTAATAGCCAAAACTTAAAAGGCAAATCAAGTTTTTGTGAACAAGTTGCTTTCGATTCAATAAAGTTTAATGAGATTCAACAAAGTAATTAAGTTACATTCAGTAACTATAGCTACCTACTTTCAAAATATTTTCTTTATGTCGTCATAAATGTGTCAAAAGCACTGCTGTAATTTATTCTATTCATCAAATTCAATAGAAAATCTGGGAATCTTATTAGTTTATAGATTTCAATCATTTTCTAAATTCTAAAGGACAGCATGGAACATTGCAACATGCAGCATAGTTGCATTAGATAGTTTTAGCAAATTAGAAGGCAAACACCCCCACTAGAAGACTGAAGTTAGATTCGAATCCGCAATTTCCTTCCATAACTCACCCAGCCATCCTCGTGATGAATATTGATTATAACGTCATGCAATGAAATCTTCTAAATAATAAAAACTTCTCTGGAAACGTAGTACTTCGTAGTTCGTGTTGGTTTCGAAAGAAACTTTTTCAATGTTAGTCGATTTCAAACGTGCCCGGTGGGCAGACATGATAGCTTGTAAGTTCAAGTTAGAAACACCCATAAAACAGCGTTAAATTTAGACATTTTTTCCGCAGCAGAAAACAAATCATTCAGTTAGAGCAAAATTCTTTTACCATCAGAAGTCGGGTATATTACACAATATATTTTCCCCTAGGGAAACTTTTACATTCCATATGCCCCGAGGCCCCCTCTAGATTTAAAAGTGCATCAAAAATAAAGATTTTCTATAACGTCTCATGTCGCTAAAGCAAAAATCGTTTAACTTTTATAAAAGTAAACTATTGTTTCTATGTTTATTATTATTGAGAACAACCAAGAAATAAAATAAAAGGGAGAACTGCAAACAAGATTATTTTTTGTTTGAAATTTTCCTAAAAGACAATTGACACATTTGGAGAGCAAACAATCGGAGGGATCCTTCTAAATATTTAATGGTATGTTTTTACTTGAAGTGGGTATTCCTGAAATATTTAAATTATATTCCCGGAGAGCACCGTAAGCACTAATTTTTTTTTCATAAAATATTTCTTTCGTATCTCTTGCGTGTTTCACTTTTTGATTTTGTTAAAAATTTTATTAAACGTACTTCGTGCACCCATTTCGCAGATACTTCTTTTTGTGTCGTTTTAGCTTGTCAATTACCTTTAGCAGTAATTTACCAGTTCCCAGCTATTTTAGGTAAAATTCCCACAATTCACGTTTAATTCGATTTACCAATTACGTTATTAACAAGCCAGGCTCCCAATCGGTTAATAATTTTTAATTTACAATTTCAGTAAGTAAATTGAAACGGAGAATTTCCATTTACATCTACAGTTTTATCTTGAATTCAGTAATGATCTAATTAGATTACGAATTGGCACGTACGTAGGTATAAAACGAAAAAAATAAAATAAAATGCTGGAAGATAAATTTTAATTCCTCCAAATCCAAATTGTATCGGAAAACACTTTCGTTTATTAGATAAACCTGTGGTAAATTGCTTACCAATCGTGCTTACTTATATTGAAAAATATTTGTAGATTTAGTTTTTTCTATAAAGTAATTAATTTTAGGAATCGGCGGAGTACACCGAATGGGCGAAAAAACTTTGGATATTTCCGCTGACTTGACTGAATTAGGAAAAACCCCAGTGGCTGTAATATCTTGCGGTGTTAAATCGATACTCGATATACCGAAAACGTTAGAGTATTTGGTATGTTCAAAGTTTAATTTTATTTGTTAATTAGATAAATTAATATTGTTGTTCTAGGAAACTCAAGGCGTGTTAGTGGCCACTTTTGGTAATAACAAAATATTTCCAGCGTTTTACTGCCGCACCAGCAAATGCGAGAGTCCTTATAATGTTCGAAATGCGAAAGAGGCAGCCACTATTATTGGATGTCATTTAGGATTAAACTTGAAGTCAGGGTTGCTTTTTGCTGTTCCAATTCCAAAGGAATTTGCAATGAACGAAGAGGATATGAATGCTGTTATCGATAAAGCAATGATTAGTGCTGAGAACCGTGGTATTTCGGGTAAAGAAATAACTCCATATTTATTGTCACAAATTGTGGACATCACGAAGGGTTCTTCTTTGAGAAGCAGTATCCTTTAATATAATAAAAATTTATGTGACACACTTACACCTAACACTTTTTCTTATTATAATAATAAAGATATGGGTTTAATAAAAAATAATGCTGCTGTAGCAGCTGACATTGCGGTAGAATTGTCGCATTTAAATCAAAATTCTGATGCTACCGAGGGTTATTTAAAATCGCGAGAAGTCAACATCGATCATGGAAATGAAAAATTGAAAAAAAAGCAGCCGGTAAGTATTAGATTCACTATGTTACTTAAAAAAGTCATTGTGTCTTCCCATTTTTCAGAAAGATCATCTTGACATATGAAAATTAGGATTGATATGAAATGTCAAGGGTTGCAATAATTGGAAAGAAACTTTTTTCCATTTTTCTACTTTGCATGTGAAAGTTCAAAATATAAATTATTTGTTTTATTGCTTTCAGAAAATTAAAATTAAAAATTGACATGTTAACTGAATCCACAATTATGCATACTTATTCTGAGAAGGGTAAATGTAATAAATTGGTAGAAGGGGTATGTTTGGACATGATATAATGGATGCTTTCAAAAGTTGTGGCATTATATTTTTTATGCAAATTTTAATTTTAATCTTTTTTACTTTATATTCAGCTATTTTAAAATTAAAAATTGAAAGAAACCAACTTGTTTTGATTTCAATTTTTTTATAACGTAAATTATTTTGAAACTGAAAGAGTAATTAAATTATTATTTTTCTTTAAACCGGCCAGAAAATAACATTTCCTTTTCTATTTCTAATTTATATTCCGGAAAGTAAACACTTTGCTATTTGCCGGCCGTTTGAAGAAAAAATAAGGTAAACGCAAAGCTCATAAAGTTTTGCTTTACTAACCTTGTAGACTACAGAATACGCCTTCCGCTCATTCTGTAAATTGCTTTAACTCGTTTCAAATCTTCATAAATTTCACTGTTTTTCTCACGAATCGTAGTACAGAACTGAGATTCATAGTACCATTTTGGGCAATTTGAAGTTTTTTTTTGTTGAAAGTATTGCTTCAGATAGACCAAGCGTATGTAAGATGGAATAGGCACTCTAGAAATCTAAATTGTGGTTTCGGGTGAGGAAACCACGATGTAGATTTCTATGCTGTAGTAACAGATGGCCTAAATTATAACTCTCTTAAATATAAAAATTTGTTGGTTATTGTTATAGTATGTTTGTTTGATAGTGTTTATCTTCTTGAATTTGGATCTTCTGATCCAAATTTTATCTTTTTCATCGTTTTCGTATGTTTCTTGTTTTCTAAACTCTTTTCTACGAATTACGCTACTCTTATTTTTTTGAAACTAACTTGGAATTTTGGGATTACCTACTTATTTTTGTTCATTGAAAATCCTAAATATCTGAATTCTATTAATCCCAGAGAGTTGAAGATGTAGTCTAAAACCTCTATAAGCATGATGAGTAATGTTGCAGATGGACCTACAGTTTAACGTGGGACCCGAAATAAATTTGAAAGAAATATATAAGCTTGTACTCGGACGGGGTTTGAACGTCGGATCCAATAAAAACGGGGGAATAACTACCGGTGTACCCGTGGTTCAGCTGCACTATGGTCTAAGAGTTTTAGACAGAAATTAAAAGAAATATTTGAGACATAATAAAAATTAATTAATTGGGCTGCTATGAAGAAATACAATACGTAATAAGAAATATTTCTCGTATCTGAATGACATGATAAACTAAATAATCTTATTGTGGATACGAAAATAATCTTCAGAATCCATCAATGACATTATTAAGTCAACAATGTGATTATTGGGCGAGTTACAGAGCGAAAATTCTGGATTCAAATTGCAGACTTCACAGATTTTATTAGCTGGGCCTTCCAATGAATCTACATGCTGTGGATTTAAGAATGGATTTTATAATTGTGTAAGTCTGGTTTGGTTAATTGACAAAACGTCAAAGCCAAAAAGAGAAAAAGCCAAAAATGCAAATGGTGATTATAATTTTCACTTGTCAGTAAATAAATAACTCGTAAGTCGGTGACCGTATTTGTTATATTCAGTTGCAAACGTCAAGGTTCGACTAAAACAACTCAAGAGCAAGTTTTCAAAGTTATCACAGGCAGAGGAAGAAAACAAGATGAAAACAAAAATTGGGATGACAAGATTTCAATATTAGACAGTATAAGGATATCACTTGAAATCTATTTATTGTCACTATAAGAACCTTAAAATTTTAGTATTCTTCTATTTCCTTAATTTTTATACGATATCCTACAAAGTTACAGGTTTTTGCAAATTTTGTATCTCCGAGCAAGTTACGTCCGTGAACACTCGACTAATTCAGCTATTTTGATTTTCAAAACTCAAAAAAATATAAAAAGTTTTTTGTCTATTTCAATGATTCGTTTAACCCTTTGTCTTTCAAGAGTACTTAGAAGTACCGCAAATTTGAATACCCTTTCAATAACAATATGAAGGGACCACTGGAAAAACGATGAGGGTCACATTTTTAAAAAGTCGAGTAAAACGAGGTTTAAAGTTTCACAACTCTTCATAACGCATAACGTTACATTGTGCTGCCTATTTTCAACCGCAGTTTTTAGTGGAATTTCATTGTTTGTTTCCTGTAAGGATTGGTATGATCATAGCTTATGTTACAAGCTAAGAGATGCCGATAAAATATCGATTTTGAAAAAAATGGAGCCTCATTGTTTTTCCAGTGGACCTTTCATATGGTTTTGAATTATAGTATAGATCAGCGGTTCCCAATTAGTTTTGGTCGCGGAACCCTTGGGCGGTGTAAAAAATTTGGCGGAACCCCAAGTCGATTTGTTTACTATTGCCTAAAAAAAAAAGAGCATCAAGTGACCGGTGAGCATAGGCGCAAAATTGAACTAGGGTTAAAGTTTGGGGGCACTAGAAAAAGTCTTCAAACTATTTTGTAATGGGGTGGGGGTGGTAAAAATTGCGCCGCAGGCAAGATTTTTACATTTTCAAAGTCAACTGAGGTTAGATTTGAAGTTAGAAATTATAAACAGATGTTTTTGTAGTAATTTTTGTGATTCCAGGGGCAGAAAACTATTTTTTGAAAAATAATAAGCTTCTCGAAAGCCTGGCCTTCGACGCTAACCTCATCGTTTGCTAATCAATTCAAGTTTCTATCCCCACTAAACTGAAGTATCATAATAACAAAAACAATTTTTTTAAATATAACATAATATTCTGTAATTAAACATTGCTAACATTTATTTATTGTCAAAAAGTACCATACTATTAATTCAAAAACCAGTTTTAACCATAGAAAAATAAGGGGGCAGTTACAGAAATCAACTAAGTAGGTGACAGAAGCAAAATTGGTTATTAGCAATATTGCTCATATTAAAAAACGACGCCAGCGTCCGCTGCGGACTAATTGTGCAAAAACCGTGGCCAGATGTCACGCACCCAGCAAATTAGTGAGAAGAATGACATTCGGATACGGATTATATAAGCTTATAAGCATACAGGGTACTCAAAAAATAAAAAAAAGTTAAAAATTATTTTTTAAGCGGAAAAATTTATTGTTACGCCATTTTGAAATTCTTTTTGGCGGAACCCTAGGATTTTTTTGCGGAACCCCATTTGGGAACTGCTGGTATAGACTATTACTTTTTAATAAAATTTTTTGACCAACACATAAAAGTACCGTTTACTTTGTAAATCGAATAAATTAATAATAAAAGTAATGGTAGGGGAAACCGGGAAGGATTGGACAGCTTTATAATTGTTACCACAGTCGTGTGGGTGGTACAACCGTAATTTTTTTTTAGAACTTAGGTATTCTAATTTATATATTATATTGTCGTATTTTGTTTGAATGAAGAAGCAGTCAATTTGATTATTGAAAAGGATTGATTTTTATATTTGAAAATTTTGAATGTTTTCGCGCAGCGCCTCTGGGTTTTTCTGGGAAGTCGAGAGAAGACCGAAAGTGTAGAAGGAGCTTGCGCAGGGATCCCAAGTGTGGGATGTTCGTCATTTGGTTTTTGGAGAAAAAGTAGTGAAATACTTCGCGTCGGCGTCGGTGTGTTTTTCCTTTCTGTTGACGTTCAATAAAAACGAAAAAATTGGATAATTATTGAAAAGTAAAATAATAAGTTTCATGCAATTGAAGGTCGTGCGATAACGCCCGCGCGATAGTTTGTACGACTGAGCTAAGCCGGCTGTGTACGAAGATAATCCGGCTAATTGGTTTATAATTTTGGAAGGCGTTTTTTTTATAGTTTGGGGCAGTTGAGGGTCGGATTAGAATACGTCAGTATAATACTTACATCTACATAATTATTGTTTCAATTTAGATATTTTATTATGAATGATAAAAAAAAATTAATTTTTTTGGACGTAGGGGTACATTAATCATTTTTTGTCTAAACTATCCCCATAGCTGTCTAACGTAGATCCTTTTGCTCTTGGTTTATTTAAAAAGTACTTCGTGCGTTTTTCAACTCTTGGATGAACTGCAATCCAATTCTAGATCCAAACACAACGCTAAACATCTGCGCAGATCCAAAATTCTCCAATTATGCCTGGAATAAAGCAGCAACTACAGAATATATAAAATCTGAAATTTTCACTGGGGAAGACAGCAATTGATACAGCGCACTAGCAGCAGACAAAAATTCTAGAGCTTTTGGGTTATATAGTGCACGTCCAAAGTATCCAATAAATGAAGCCACAATAGATTTTTTGTGGCAATGTCAACTTTCATCATTTGACAATTGATAGAAAGTTTCCTCGGTTTTGCTGGAGTCGAACGGATATTTAGCGTTCATAGTCAACTCCTTGACCGTTATGCTCCGACCGTCTCATATATTTATTAATTTTTTTAAATTTTATTTAGTTTATTATATCAAAATAATGATCAATTACGAACATCAATATATTTTTCTTATAAATTTAATCATCTGAATTGAATTTTAATCAGATAAAACTAAATGAAATTTAAGTGTTACTTCGAGCAACTTGCTCAAAGTTTTCGAAAATTATAAAAGTTTACAATTTTGTAGAAAATGAAATTAAAATTATTCATTGAAGCTGAAACACATTTCTATTGATTGACATCGTTTTAATACAAAAATTCGTAATATTTACTTATTCGCCCAAAAGTTAAAGTTTTTTGGAATAACTTCACGTTGGTTGAAGCTCAAAAGTTTGATAACATTTTCAACCAAAAATTCGACTGGAAGGGGCTATATTTCTACAATCCTCTCTCCCACCCAAATGTTTTTGCAAACTTTGCGATGAAATAATGGAAACTTATTGAGACTCAAACGTTTAATATCAATAATTTCACACACAAATTATTTACGGTGGGGGTAGTGTACCATGGAGAACGTTGCGTTCAATTATTAACCAGAAATGTTTGGACTTTGCGCATCGATCAAATTGTTTTCCACGAAATGAATTGTTTATTTATCATGATTTTCTTGTAATTTACGAATTATTGATTTCATTTTTTAATTGTTTATACTGATATTCTGAACGTGTGATATAAAGTGCACGATTGAACCAGGCATAATTTTTTTTACAACGCATTCCTTCTGATAAAGTTTTCTCATCAGTACCTACATCTTGTTTCATTTTTGGACAAACGCCTTTTATAATACAAAGGTTCGCTCGATAATCAACCAGTGATACTGTAAGCTACCACAATAATTACGACCAAATAACTTCACAATGGGAAGAAAAAAAGTGTTAAAATTGTGACAAATAGGGATGAAAAAAATTGAATTAGCAGTAATAATGAGAGTTCACTTATGGCACAATTGTTAATGATGTGTGAATTAACGTATGGTATTTGGTTATCTTTATCCCACTTCCAAAAATGTAATATTAAAAAGAGGCAGAAAATGAAAACGATCTAGCAATAGCTGCGATGTAAATATAGAAAACGTATTTAATATTTATATGGTTTATAACTTAAATTGCTTAGAAATAAGTACCTACATGGTACATAATATGCATGTAGGTATTACTCGTATGCATTTTTTTTACGTGATTACTACTGTGGATTTTAAAACTTCCAATCCTTGTTTCCAACACAAAATATTCAATATCCTTATGACTACCTGTTCTTTCATTATACATTATCAATTTTTATTACTACAATTTATATTAATTTCTTTATTTACTGCTAAATCTACACCGATAACATTATTGTATTGGTCAATCTCGATATGCGCAGAGATTTACCAAATTCCAAACAGCTTCCAGATAGGCAGTTAATCTAAATGTATAATGTCATTTATGAACATTATATGAATTCTACTGTGTAATTTGACGGTAGTAGATTATAACTTAAATTTTGGAGTTAATCCATTATGTGATAAATTTAACAATATTGTAAACCTTAGTATCATATTCTTGTTACGAATACATGAATTTTAAAATCATCCTTGCCATAATCACCCAATTAAATCCTTCTTGTATAACAAATTAAATCTTATTTAAATATTTTTACTATTATTTTGCATTTTGTACGATTCAAGGGCTACAATAATTGACGAAATAATATACAATGAAATGTGACGTATGGTGGAAATTCAATAAAACTGCTAATAAAATATTTATCAAAAATGTCCATTCCAGAATAGGGACTTCAATGAAAAAGAATAATTTAACAGTATCGAATGATTTTTTATTTATTCGAGTTACTGAGATTATCACATCTGTAGTTTATTTTATGCCTTAAATTTTATTTTTATTCTCCCAACTAAATAATAGATAATTGATTATAGATTCGATTTACAGGTCCATTAATTATTAGTTCTCATATTATTAATAATTACTGATTTGTTTTCCCAGAAAATATCGTTTACCATTCAGCATGGATTTATTTTGATTTTATTTAAAAGGAAAACATCCTTATTATTTGTTACTGATGTTTTTTTGGAATTGTCCAAAATTTGACTTTCGTTTGGGTGTATGATACAATCGACGTATTTGTGAAAGAGTTATTCGAAAAATATCAATCAATCGAACATAATAAAACCATAACTTTTGAGTTCATTTCATCTTTTGTTGACTTGGTTGAAAAGGACGATTTTCCTGCTATATGAGCTTTTTAGATTTTGAATCAGAACTACACTACATTAGGGTTTAAGAAAGGAGAAATAACTCAATAACATAAAAATGCTTACTTCAAAAACCATCCCATTAATTTAAAAAAATTTATAGCAATTTATCTTTCTTTTTGTTTAGATGGTAATTGGTGGCTGCGTGCTGGATAGTTGTGCTATATTAAAAGAAAACGATATAGTGGTAAGTAATTTTAGTAAAATTTTCTAACAATATTTTATTTGAAATATAGTTACAATGTATAAAACATTGCGTTATTAGTTTACTCGTCGAAGAAATTGCATTTGAAGAGCTTCAGCAAAAATAATACAAGAGTAGGTCTATCCATTGAGAATCGAAGCGTCTAAGGTTTTAAGCTACATATAAGCGTCATTTTAGAAAACATATCCTAATGGATAGACACCTATTTGAATTTCTTCGAAAAATATGCTTATAACGGAACGCCCTATATATTCTCTCTATTCACAGGCATAACATGACATAGCTTTTTAACAATAAATTTATATTACATAAATTCTATCGCGAAAGGTCGCGTAAAAAATTGGGAAGCGTAAAAATAGATAAAATTGGTCTTTACTGTCGGCATCTATTTCCGTGTGTATCTTTTTTCTTTTGATTAAGTATTAATTGTAGTTATATTATGTTTATTTTACATGATGTGAATAATATGTAGTATTATTATTACCAGTTTATTTTACATTATAATATGTATGTATATTGTATTTGGTGTGTTCGTACTTTTTCAGATATTGTAGTATATCTAATTTGCTATCAATATTTTATCACTTATTCATAATTCAAGGCAGTTCTGGAAGCCAAAATAAATTTTACCTTTAGATGGTGTATCGACTATGTATGTATATTTATCGTATTATAAAGCCAGCGTGCACGAGTACTAGGCATTTTAATAAAAAAATTTACTTCTTGTGCAGTCTCAATTTTCAGATGAAGGACCCATTCAGTTTTATTTCAATTTTATTTACTAAATATGTTATGTACATAAATAATTTAGAATTTATTAGTATGGAGGCAACCGAAATTTGTTGCAAAATTCCGCACGTTTATACTACAATAGTTTTTCATTCTTTGGAACGGTATGGTATACATAAAGAAGTGTTTCAGAACTGCCGAATTTTACTTCACCTTCATTGTAGGGTGATCGATTTTACACGCGTTTTTGTACATGGAACATTATAATTACAACACTGGAGTATCAACGTCCTTAGTACATCCGGCTCATTAGGTAACTTGTGTATGACGAGGCACTATCGAAAATAAGCTCATATTATGCAAACACTATACTCGTCTTTTCGAGTCTACTCTATCGCACTTCACTAAAAACTAGTCGTCCGTTCGCCTCTTGGAAGCTGCGGATATTTTACACGGCTTAAATTTATTTAAATATTTAGACTTTTAATTTATTATTAATCTTAAACATTTTTATGGTTATTTTCATTATTTCACGCAGCTACATTATGTTGTATATTATTAATTTAAGTTGTATATTTATTTATTTATTTATACCGTTTTGCTTAATTTTGGGTCTATATTATACATTTTTTAACGCTCTAAACGTTACTAAAAAAGCTTAGGTGTAATAAACATCTGCTCATTCATCTTGCAATCCCAGTCGGTCGACTAATGGATTTAACAACTAAAACAGCAAAACGGTGGCCGCGACTTTCGTGCATCTTTTACTCGATCAGTCTCAACATGTGTCGTCCCTATGTCGGGCACGGGTTGGCTTTGTGAAGATTTCTTCCAAAGGAGTAGCCAGAGGTCCCTTCTTCGCGCGATTCCATCGACCACGACTAAAGAGGCCCTCTAGGCGGTATTTTAGTCAAATGTTATCGTGACTTGTTCGCCTATATTCTCTCATTTCGTAATTATTGTTCCCGTTTGGATTTTTCGATTGCGTTGGCGGTGAAGACAATAACGCATTACATTCCGGCCGCACTAACAACGACTCTCGTTCACTTTCTGCACTTTCGGCGCGAAGTACTCCAGGAACGGAGCCATTCGCGTTAGGTAATTCTAGTTCTGTACGTAAAATGCGAATTTTCTGTATCATTTCACGGATCTCATATCGCAGGATCCCAAGGAAGCACAGCTTAAGGAAGGCTAGCACACAATAACCTAAAACGAAAAACAAAAATTTAATATTTTTATATAAATTTCATATAGGACAATCTCTAACCCGAGACTTGCGTCATTCCTTAATTATATACAATCACTTGTCTGCAGTAAGCCGATTTGCTTACTGACCGTGACGCAAGTCCCAGGTTACAAGATTACAACTATGTTATGTATTTTACAGGATACTGCACGGCTGCACCTTGTAATTTCCCTAGCGTACAGAATTATAAAAACCACACAAAATTCATTTCTTACTTAATGTTAATTAAACCTAACTGACTGCAGATAATTATGTCCTAATTAGAAATACTTAAAATGCATTGCAAAGCGAATAAAAATTCTTTGTTTAAGTTAACATTGCCAATTAATGTGATAGATTTACTTTCTCTTGAAATAAAATATCAAAATCCTTTGGGAAGCCTCGTCTTTCACTTTGTGAATTGGTGTGATAGATGAACACTTGGTAGTCCTTTCGACAGTGCATTCGGACAATTATTCAATTTTGTAAGATGAAAACGATACGATTATTTTATACCTTTTTGAAATAAAAAATTTACATTTTTGAATGAATATTAAGGCTGGAATTCGCCAAGCAGGAGTTCGTTTTGGCTCGTGTGGTGGCGCATAGGATTGTGAATTTATAATTAAATAGATAGGCAACACAATAAACATGCATTTTTTAGTTCAACTTTTCATTAAAGTATGTCGCCGCTCAAATAAAGAAATCTATTTTTATACAGAATTTATGTTGTTTTTACTTTTTACTAATAATATATCTATTTCACAAAAGTCTCTCCCTCTCTTTTTGTATCAGATTTTTCAGGACATTGAAATAAATTTCTAAGAAGCGATAAAATTACTAAACGTACATAAGTGATAATGTAGGTATTCGTGAAATGTACACACACAAGCAATTAATAAAGACGCCTTTGAATTTACAATTCAAACAAGACTCCAATAATTTTTTGGCTTTTAATTTTAATTCTCCTTTTATATTTTTATTTATTCATGTTTATTGATAACATACAATAAATAATTATTGCTATTTATATTATTGTATATTAATTATTGATTTGAAAATATACAATCAACGAAGTTTTTCGTGATTCATTTTTTGATGTGAAGCATTATGAATATAATTTAAAATAAAATGATACGGCAAAGTAATTGCTTACACAGGTCCGTAGCCATGGGGTGGCAAGGTCGGGCAACGGCCGACCTTTTAAGGATGTTTGCCCGACCTTTTAAAATAAAAATATGTAACTATAGATTAACAGAAAATTTTCCCATTCTACATTGGTCCTTTTTGTAAAAGAATTTTTTTATTTATATGCTTTCAAATACAATTCGCAGAATTGAATATTCATCACAGTACCCCTGCGTTCGGGGAGAAGCTACTTTCGCTCCCAAAAATTTCTTTTTTTCCTTCTTTCAAGCTTCCAGTCGTTTCCAAACGCTTTGGCTCCCCATCAAAATGTTTGTAGCGACTGAAAAAGGCGGAGCCAAAGCGTTTGGAAGCGTCTCGAAGCTTGAAAGAAGGAAGAAAAGAAATGTTTGGTAGCGAAAGTAGCTTCTCCTCGAACGCAGGGTACATGTAATAAATTTTTTTCAAAGGGGGAGAGGGGTCCCCAAATAAAGGCATTTTCCCCCTGTGACATTGCATTTTTGGCCCACCGACCGAGCACCGACCATAAATTTTGATAGCCCATTTGGCCCTGGCGTGTGGCTGTGCGATAATACCATTATAATACGATAATATAACTTTTCTTAAATCGCGTTGACCTTGAAATTTAAAATATTTTCGCCTGCGGCGCTTTAAAAAATTCCCACGAACCCATCTCGCATCCGCAACACTAAAATTTGCCCGGCCATACAAACCGTTTGCCCTACCTTTATTTTCGATCTGGCTACGGGCCTGGCTTATTATTATTATTGCTGAACGGGTGTGTTTCTTTCGAACCACTTGCACTGAAGCTCCTGGCTTATTGTACCCCGAATTACGTTTAGTGCCCAAGAAGAACTCAAAAAAAACTCAAACTCGAGTTTTTTCAAACGTTTATTGTATTGAAAATACAACGATTTTAGCTGCTTGACAATACAATGTGAACTCATTGTGAACTACATGTGAACTGCATGTGAACTGCTTTAACTTTTACGTTACATAAAGTTTTATTTCTAACAAATGCTTACTAACTAGTTTACAATAATTTGAAATTAGATCAGTTTGTTTGTGCAGTCCCAGGCTCCTAACCTTTATGGGAAAGCCATCCTCGTAAGATTGTTGCATTTCCGTTATGGTGGGAACATAACACCCGCGTTCCGTGTTTTACTCCAATAGTTCTGTATCCTCTATAAAATTGAGGATTCGACCTATGGGAACCTGATTTATCTCACCGAGAGTCGGATATAGACAATCAAGATGTTTAGGGGCTAGAATTATGCATACACATAGTATGTGGTGCGGAGTTTCCTCCTCCATCCCGCATAATCTACATGTAGGATCTTCCACAACACCTATTGCGTTAAGGTGTTTGTTAAGACAGCAGTGTCCGGTAAACAGTCCTACTATCTTTCTCAGCCGCACTCTGCTCAGCTGGCCTGCTCAACGGCCCTGGCTTACACTGTTACACTAATTAAAATAAAACAATTTATTTATTTACGACAAATGGAGGAAGAAAGGGACATTTCTTGGACGTTAGCTTATCTAGGAACGTGGATTTCTCATTAGAATTCAATATCTATAGAAAGCCGACAACGACGGACATTGTTATCAGTTATCACTTGTTCAATGTTCATCTAATCAATCGAGAAAAATAAAGACGTCTGTTTCCATTCATTCATAGACTCTTTAGCCCTCTCCCGAGGTCACGGTATATCTGACAGATACATGCAAAATGTTTTCTTAACCTTCATCCGCTCGGGTACGCGGCAAATTGGCCGCATTTTTAAATTTTCTCTCCCATTTTCTTCCAGAGCGTCATGGGAGGGGTGGGAAGGGCTTGTATTCTCTAATTACTATCTCCTCCAATAGACCATGCTCGTGTTCTGATAAGAAAGCTCCATCAGCCGGTTCAGTACAGCCACAAACTACCCTAGGTGTCTTAATGCGACCAATTTGCCGTATAGCGCAATCGATAACGTAACTTTTTATCAATACTCGAATGTTGGTTTTACTGAGAAAATATTAGTAAATATAAAATAATAAATTAGAGACATATTTTGAGAAATAAAATATTATTACAAATTGAGTGTAGTAAACGATTACAGTACATTTTGAATTTTTAAGTTAAGTTTCCTGTAATTTTTTTAAATTTTAAATATAACTTTGATTTTAAATTTTAATATAGATTTTTTTGTCCAAACATGTACTTGTAATGTTATGTCAGAGTTCATAAGTCCTAAACAATTTAAATCATGCACTTTGAATGAAGAAAAACTCATGAAAACGATAAAAATCATATGCGGCCATCAAATTGCCGCATACGCGATCGGAAGTGTAACTTTTATAGGCGCGAGCGGATGAAGGTTAAATATTTTCGAAATTATTTAGCGCATAGCACAAGGCTTTGACTAGCTGTGCATACATATCTTAGAAATGATAAGTCGTATCGTTTACGATATAGTTTTGATTACAATCTGTTTAACTTTTACTTATGTGGCTTTGATACTTGAAAAAAAAGTGGTTAATCCCTTCGAAACAATTTTCGTAAATAAATTGTTTTATTTTATTTTAGTGTAAGCAATTACTTTGCAGACTCATTTTATTTTAAATTATGAAAATATACACTTACCTACTGCCAAGGTAGCAAAAATTACAAAAGCTTATTTAGCGTAACCCTAATTAAATAAAATATTAGAAAAAAAATACGGTTTATCAAAATGATTACATTCGAATGTATAGCATTCCTCGACCGAAATAAATTCCTGGACATCCGTCGAGAAATCCCCGCAACTGTTGGTTTTAGTTCTCTAATATGCTTAGTAGGAAAGAGACAAACACAAGATCGTAAGTGCGAACTGCCGTAGGTTGATGACTACTTGTATTACACATAAGAACAATCTTATCAACTTGCATTTAACCTTCAAGCGCACGCGCCAAGTAAAATGTGCTGGTAAAACAGATAACTCTTAGGCAAAATTTTTTAAAATTAGTTTCGCCTGCATATTACTAGCTGAACTAAATATTTGAATTTGATCTTGGTGGGAGTATCCAGTACATTATTATTATAATTACATTTTTAGTACGTTTTAGGTAAAATAAACTTTCAAAAATTTACATGTGAATTCATTTTCGCTTATATATTATTTCAATTAAAGAAATTTAATTAATTGATAAATTATTTACTATATTAAAATTATTATTATTGTTATAATTAAAATTATTATGTTTAAAAATAGGAGGTGCTCTTCGTATTGGTATTATAAATATTACCTCAAAATTTCAAAGTGATCCATTTATTCGTTTTCGAGATGACTACGTATTAGTGTCCGATTTAAGTCTGGCAAATTTTTATTTCCATTTTCAATTTTAATTGTTTATAAGTAATTAATTCCACCAACTTGATTTTCTCAAAAAAATTTACAAACGGGCTATTTTAAAAAAATTAATTAAAAAAAATTTAATTAAAAAAAAAGAAATAGGAGCGGATGTTCCTTAAGGTATCATACACCTAATCTAAAAATTTGATCGCAATCCATCAAATCGTTTTCAAGTTAACTACGTATTACCACGAGTACACTGTAATATCCTAGCCTTAATGCTAATAATGAACCATTTTACTCGATAATTGTTTGATCATGAAATTTTAAAACCATCAATTTTATTACCACAGATCTTGTATTCAAACTGTCTAAAAAAGAAAATAAAAAAAGAACGAATTTTTCATTACTCGTAAACAACAATGAAGCACTTTTGATAAAAACCTTCGCGTGCTATTATTCACGTTTCTAGTATTTTTTAGGTTTTAGAAACGTAGTTCTCCTTTCCTAAATACTTAAATAATGAATGGCACATTAACTGTTTACTTAGTTTTAGTTGTTTTAACTTAAAATGATTAACAACTACGAACTAACATTAGGCAGGTTGGGGTAGTCACGAAGAATGTCTAAGTCGTGGTGTCACAATACGAGCATTAAATTAATTTGGAAATGTTGGAACAGCGCCAACGGTTAAATCCTAATTGCTCTTATTTTATTTCACACTGATTAAAATTGTCGTAATATGTTGAGTGTTCATTATTGAAATCAATATCCCATCGATTGTAATTAATAAATATATTCTATTCGCAAGGGGCTATCACTTGCTATCCATCACATTACCAAAATACATATTTGATTCTATTTGTTTACATGTAAAATGTAAATTGCATGTAATTAGTATGTAGATTTGTACACATATTATGCAACTACTGTTTAACTAAATTGAGATTTCAATTAAAGGCCGAATTTGATAACGATACCAAAAATTGGGTAAACAGAAATGTAGTGTAATTGTTAATTTACTGTTATACTTAACGAATTTAGGTACAGTAGATCTCATATAACGCGATTTGGCGTAACGCAAGTACATATTAGGTATGCTAAAAAGTTTCGGGCCTAATTAGACAATAAATGACATTAAAATCGATTATCTCTAAAACTACTTATCTGATCGCATAATCATATATATCATTGGAAAAATGCCACTTTTAGCTAAAAAACAAAAGTGGAATCATTCGATTCGGCTCATGCAGTTGTGAAAAATTGCTGATTAAAGATGGAAGTAAATAAAGAAAAAATTCGCTACATTTTACAACTTTTCTTCGATCAAAGAGAAAGCGCTGCGCAGGCTTGTGAAAAAATTTGTGCTGTTTATGGTCCAGATGCTCTATCGAAAACAGGAGCAAAACAATGGTTCGCGCGTTTTCGTTCTGGAAATTTCGATGTCAAAGATGCACCACGCTCTGGTCGGCCAGTCATTGAAAAAGTTGAGGAAATGCTAGAAATTGTGGAACAAAACCGTCATGTAAGCACTGTAGAGATCGCCAAGAGTCTAAACATCAATCGCCAAACAGTTGCAAACCATTTGAAAAAAGTTGAATTCAAAAAGAAGCTCGATATTTGGGTGCCGCATGATTTGACGCATAAGAATTTGCTCGACCGAGTTTCCATCTGCGAATCGTTGCTGAAACGTAATGAAATCGAACCATTTTTGAAGCGGATGGTTACTGGAGATGAAAAATGGATTACATACGACAACGTTGTGTGCAAAAGATCGTGGTCGAAGCGAGGTGAAGCTCCCCAGACTGTGGCAAAGCCCGGACTCACCATTCGAAAGGTGATGCTGTCTGTTTGGTGGGATTGGAAAGGTATCCTCTATTATGAGCTGCTACCAACTGGTCAAACGATTGATTCTGCACGCTACTGTCAACAATTAAGCAGATTAGAGCAAGCAATTCAAAAAAAGCGGCCAGAATTGATCAATGGGAAGGGTGTTGTGTTCCATAATAACAACGCCAGACCACACGTATCTTTGGTGACCCGAGAAAAACTGGAAGAGCCTGGCTGGGAAGTTTTGATGCATCCACCGTATAGCCCGGACCTTACACCATCAGATTATCATTTGTTTCGGTCTCTCCAAAATTCCCTCAATGGTGTAACATTGGCTTCAAAAGAAGCCTGTGAAATTCACTTGGCGAAGTTTTTCACCGATAAACCAAAGAAGTTTTACAGTGATGGAATAATGGTTTTGCCCAAAAAGTGGCAAAAGGTTATCGAACAAAATGGAGCATATTTAGTTTAAATACAGAATTTCAAAACATAAAAATTTGGTGTTTAAAAAACTATCTAATTAGGCCCGAAACTTTTTAGCATACCTAATACATCACCGTCGTATAGCGCGGTTATTAATTACAAAGTGCAACAACAAACGGGGATTCCCACACATGCCCTTCATTACGTAGAAGCATAAGCCTGTTTTCACACGGAACCAGAAATTGCGTACCGAAAAAAGTTGCATTAATGGTGCATATCAAAAATACACGTATTTAAATAAGCTAACCTGGCGCCATACCATTTTTCTTAACGTACTCGTGTGAAAGCAGTCCATTTAAATACGTGTATTTTTGATACGCACACTTTTTTCGGTACGCAATTTCTGGTCCCGTGTGAAAACGGGCTAAGTCTCGAATAACGCGTAACGCAGTCCAATGTAATACGGGGATCTACTGTATTCATAATTTCAAATGTTCACCATTAATACTCTCAAAATATGCTGATTAAAATATATAAAATTTTTAATTGAGTAGCTAATGATTTATTATGCTGCCACACAATCTTTGCCCTAAAGGAGTAAAATATGTCACAAACAAATGGAATTCAAGCCGAATTTATAGTGGAACATAACCACATTGGGTAGACATTTATATTATTTGCATTTAGAGTGACACCAATTCTAATCGTACCTTCCCCATGACAAAATACATTCCTGTTCCGATGATCTCATTTGAGATTTAATTATGTTTTATTTGACTATCCTCGTATCAGTTTGAGCGCTGAAACGCTGACAGAACCATTGAACTAAATGTTATCTAATTAAAAAGGACACTCAAAGTCGAACATCTGACCATTGACGGAAAATTAACTTATAGAAATAATGTTAGAATTTGAATAATTTAAATTACATGTAACTACGATTTGAATTGATAAACAAAACCTGCACATGTAAAAAATTTATGATGCTTTTGTAAGTATTAGTCGTAAATAAATATGATTTCCTTCACAAGGTTGACATAATTCATGTTTCAATGTGGAGTATGAGCTAAAGAACTTCCTACAGTATAGAGTATAATATACAGAAGCAGTCAATGGATCACAATAGCCTTATTGCATGATCGCGATTTCGGCTTTAACCAGAAGTTATTGAATTTCAGCACAACTGTATGTGACTGCGACTTAACCAGAGATGTATTGGAGAAGCTACCCCGGGTCACATTTCATTTCAGGTATCTACGTTCCAGCTCTTCGAGATATATAATCAAGGGTTGGTCTACACAAACATCGTGGAAAAGTACCCTCTTCAGATTGCAACGCTTCATTGTCTCCTTTTGGATCAACCTTCTCTTTATAGGTTGTGACTAGATGAACAATTTACGTTTCATCAGTTTTCCCTGATGAATGAAAAAAATCCCATTCTTTTTGACATACTTTGTAGTAGTAAACATACATCTGTGTAGGGCTCTCAGACTTCCTGGGAAACCTGGATTGTCTCGATTTTTAGGGCTAGGTCGCCGTATCCCGAGACAGTCTCTCGGGATGTCCATTTATACATTTTAATAATTTATGTTACTACAAAACTAGATTTGCCCGTGACGCAATCAGGATTGGTTCGTTCATTACCAATTTATGATGGTAAGTAGTTTAATATATTTTACAGTATTATTTGGAACAATTGATAACATATTTGGAGCAACCGAAAACAGATTTGAAGCAAACTCTTTGTTTTCTCCAATATTTGCTTCAAATTTGTTTTCAATTGTTCAAAGTAATACTGTAAATGATATAGTGGTATCTTTAGGCGGCACAGCCTGGGAAATATAGTTAATAATTAAAATTTATGTACAAAATATTATCATTTTGTTGTAGGATCGTACCAGATCTCAGTATTAGGACTATATTTTCGATTTAGCTGCGTCTGGCGATTTTTACTGTGTGTTATTGGTTCAATGCTTTAAATTATTTGTTCATTTCTAACCAATTTATTAAATTTTTCTACTGTGTTCTAGCTTTTTATATCTTGTGCGTTCGCACTTTCAGTCTTCTCCATCTAGCAAGAGGTAGAAAGTGGGGCATTTTTTTTTGCGTTTCAAGAAATTCAAGTAATTCACTCCTTCTTCCCCAAACATGACCGGACTAAACTTATGTGGGGTTCGGGCCTATATAAGTTTAAAGGGGCTGCTTAAAATTGAAATTGCGCCTTAGGCGAAAACTTAAAATTTTTCAAGGTTAAACCATCTTAAATTAATCGTTAGTAATCTGTGTTCAATTATTTTACCTTCGAAAATTGTGCTTTATTGGTACAAATTTTCGATTATCCTATTTATAAAGAGAAAATATTATAATGAATGTAGTGAATGCAATTAATGTTGTAAAATTGTTTGAAATTCCAAAAATATAATCTGGAAAATGTTAGCATGAACTGAATAGATTGAATTTTCTTCTTAAATTTGCCTTGTTACAAAACAAAAACAACAAAAATAATAATTTTAACTTGGCCTGTTCTTACAAGAGGCGAGCCAACATTATCACTCACCAATTTGCATCAGTTTTAATATATTGACGTAAAATAACCCAGCCCCCGACTTTTCTTCAAAAACGTTTCAAAAATAATTTAATCGAGCCGCTGAATTATCTTCGAACATACGCCGCGACTTACTCGTCGGTTCCAAATTTTTATCACCACTTTACGTGTGACCTTCTAATAATATTCAACAAATTCCACTTTCAAATTTCAAATAAAAAAAATCTTCAAATTAATGATCTCTAAAATAAAAACACTTTTCAAATCAACAGTATTTATTTTTCTTTCACAATTATTCAAAAATTTACTCTTTTCAATATAATTAACCAAAAATTCGCAACCTGCCCGCACGGCGGTCAAAGTGCGAGTCCCCATTATCTCTCATTTTAACAATACCAACTTATTTGTACAAATATTTTCCCCATCCAATTTTATTGTCAATTGGGGCTCAAAAAAATACGACAATATGTTTTGGTCATAATTAATTATACATTAGGTGAAAATTTTAAATTCCTTAATTCAGCCCATAGTCACAGCAGTGGAGTGATGTGATCTCTGGTTGAGTTACGGAGCGGAAATTCTGGGTTCAAATCGCGGACTTCATAGAATTTCTTAGCTCAGCCTTCCAGTGGACATCCACACACTGTGGTGAAAAGTTGTAGTAAAAAGAGTAGCAAAAGAGGAGTAATCCACCTCGTGAAATTGTAAAGACTTCAAAGAAGTGGCAATTTTCCGACAGGAATGGAAAAGTCCTTGATTGATTGATTGAATTCAGCCAATTTGGAGAAAATCGCTTTTGAAGAACGAACCTTGCAGATAATTTTTCATTGTATACCATCATGTATACATCGCAAATAATATTTTATAATGTAGCATAATTATGCATTACGGTTATGCAACCCATTTTGCTCTCATAAGGAATACATGGTTAACCTTGGCATAATCCAAATGCAATTTATACAGTAATCATATGAATTCGTTCTTTAAAATCTATTTTCTCAAAATTGGCTTAATTGAGGAATTTAAAATTTTCAAGTAATGCATAACAAATTATTACCAAAATGTATATTATAAATGATGCAAATTAGCGAGTGACAATATTGGATCGCCCCTTGATAGTGAAGGGTAATTTTATAGTAATATTTTGGCCATATCTCAATATCTAATAGGCAAATTTTGAGGGACCTTTTGTACAGAGTGCCTTTACCCCTACTAACGTATGGTTACAATGTTTACAGTAATAATAATCATTTATTAGAGTTAAGCATTTGTCATATTGTGGTACCAGTTTTTGTATATCATTTGAAAGAAATCTTCGCCCATATATTGATTCTTTTGTGATTCTGAACCATAATCAACTTCCTGAATGTCTCTCCTGATCTTTGTGACCGACTATCCTTTGCCTCTAGCCTCTAGCGTGTAGTGCTTTGGATTGCACACATTCGTGGAAAGTAAAAAGGGAGACTCAGGTGATTTTTGACCAACTGACAGGAAAGAATTGGCTAGGCTTCAAATGTTGTAATAAATAACGGAAACAATTAAAATGAGAAAAACTAATTTATTCAAAGATGGATGAGGTAGTACCTATGGTAAATACTCCTGATACAAAAAGAAGTAAATACTTGTGTTGCAATTTCATATAATCACTCGTGATTGGGAGGAATGTTACGCCGTCTAATCTTGCGAATTTCTTCACTCATTTATTGAAGTTAATCTTTGATCGTAAAAGTCCTAAAAGGTGGATCAAGAAGCTGGGAGGGGGAAGATTTCTTCGGCATGATATACAAATTGTATCACAATATGAGAACTGCAGGAAGTGTTAAGATTTTGAAATTAAAAAATTCTTGTAATATTTACATACCTATGTATTTATTAATAACAACTATTCAATTTATTTAACTTTAATATAATAATATTTAATAGCAGGCAAACTGCAAGTAGTAGGAATAATTTTGTGAGTCCATCCACCAGAATTGGATAATGACTGAAGTACTACAGCAGCGTTTTTCGAAATATTTTAGATCACAAACTGATATTATTTTCTTCCATCAAAGAAATAAAGGATTATGGAAAATATTTTAAAACGCTTAAGAACTAGCAAAAACGAACTCTCATGGACCAGCGCCGATCTGCGGTTAATCAGTTTTAGTAGCGCTGTACTACAGTAACCAGCAGGCAGCGTAAATCATACACGAATAGACGGATAGAGAGTGGGAACCGCGGTTCTAATCCTGATTGCGTCGGATATGTGCTGAGATCTAAAGCGTCTAATATTGATCTGCGGACTTTGGGGAAGGCAAAGGGAAACCACTCCATTAACATTGCCATAGTCTTCTTGGATTAGCCAGGAGGATTGCCAATATCCGGAATCGGATAGGCACCCGAAGAAAAACTACAGTATATGTTAAGTCATTATGTGCCTCTGCTGTACAATTAGCTGCAGAGCCAGTAGATATAGAGAGTGCCGCATTGTTTTGATCTGACAAACGTCACGGTGAATAGAAAGTGGCCGAAGATTGACGAATACATTTTTTGTTGACTTGACAACACAATATACGCTTTCTAATTCCAGTTACATTAGTATTAATTATACAGTTCAATTATTAACCTTTAATTAGTGACGTGAATTTTTCCTACATACATTTCAAATGGGAACTTTGCCTCGGAGGCGCCCACGTCACTAACTAAAGGTTAAGAGTATTAAAATTTGAATGATTTAGTACTGCACTCATTTCATTGGGAAATTAAGCGTGCTGATTGCTTTTTATCCTTTCCAAGAAAGCTATAAAATATCGTTCCATGAGTTTTTACCGTCAGTTTTTGGCAAGTAGTTGTCGGCATCTCGGCGCTCAAATGGAACACAGAATATGTACTATAAAATTAAAGTATCTTATTACAAGTTTACATCGTCTATGATTTTTAGAGAAAGAGATGTCCTATACTGTACTAGATCAGCTATACTAATAAATTTTTGAATGTAATTAGTATGTAAGGGATTCCATTACTACTTTTAAGCACTAAATGGGATCATACAGTTTTTATGCTTAATTTAGAGGATTATGAGTGTTCGTAAACGCTATTTGAATTAACGGTGAATAAAGGTGGCATAGCAATTAACCTTTCCCTACCAATTCCCAAAATTTTATTTTATTCTTGTTTACAAATTGTTAGCAGATTTACTATTTATAGCAATCTGTATTAACCCGCCTTCACCAGGAAAACTGAACATTGCTTCATGACCGTTTGAATTTAGTACCGATAACCGGTTATTAAAATTGATAAGTAACAGTAGCAAATATGACAAAGACATGCATAATTATATACCTCGAACGAGATCAATACATAAAATGGAAAAGGATAGCAATAATTATAAATATAGATGCTCGTTTAACTTTTATCGCATAATTATCGTAAATATTTAATAACAAATTTTATGGAACAATAATTACACAAAAATCTTATACCTACAATTTCAAGCCGGTCATTAATATATCATTTTAAGTTTATATTATGGAAAATTTATTAACCTTCATCCGCTCGCGTATTTTGGAGTTGGAATTTTCTCTCCTATTTCCTTCCAGAGCGTCACGGGATAGGTGTCAAGGGCTTGTATTCTTTAATTACTATCTCCTCTACTAGACCATGCCAGTGTTTTGATTAAAAAAGCTCCACCATTCGCCTCAGTATAGCCATAAACTACCCCACAAATGTCTTACTGCGGTCAATTTGCCGCATACGCGAGCGGATGAAGGTTAATACCAGACGCGTATAACCAGCGATTATAATTTTCCTCCATACGAACATTAAAAATGAAGCAATATTAATTTTTCCTGGCAATAATTATTGTAAGTACTAGTGCTAATTTTACTGCATCAAGGTTTTCCAAGCTTCAGATAAATATCTACACTATTAATTTGTAACCACGTACGAGGCTGTTCAGTGTTTAAAAACTGAAAATTTTATTAAATACTCTTTTTTATTGCAACTCTGTGGTTAATAGGAAAATAAACTTTATTTTATTTGTCAAGAGATTTAAATAGTAAAAATGAATTACAATTTTATGCGAGAAAATTTAAAGCTCAAGTTTAATCAAGTTTATGGTTTAGAGCTTAATTAATTCAAGACTAAAATTGTTTAGGACCCAGGAAGACTTTTTTTTTTATGTAAAAGTAGGATAAAGGTGCTATAGGTTGTTGTTAATATAGATTACCTAAAATAGCGAGCAACGAAGCGGTATCCCTTAAATAAGTTAGTAGTCGTTCTTCGCACCCCGTAGTGTGCTCCCGTATGCACTTAGTTTCATTAGTACTTCGGGGTGGTTCTGCACAGCAACTAGGCGGAGTTTCTAGTTGATAACCTGTTCGATTAAAATCACCAGGTCCTAAAACGCCACAACATTCGGTTTCCCTCTGGAGACGATCCCATAGTATTGTCATATCTCCACTTGTCGCGTATTCATGAAGAACTTTAACACGTAAATTGGGCCTTAGTTCTTGACAAACTCTTTCGAAACGAAAAGCCCAAAATGCCCCAAGCACTACGTCACCAAAAAGTAATATTAACAGAAGTAACCAATATGCATTTAACATTTTTTCTGAAAGACGTACCGCACCAACACAGCCAAGAATTTGAAGTGCACCTCCCTGAGTTGCTAATGCAAGATAAGCGTAAAGAAATGTTGGTTGATATAAAGCTAATGATGGTATCAGCAGGCGTCGGTAATCAAAAACCAAGGTGCGGGCCGCTGCTCCGCAGAATGCTATTGCTCCAGCCAGCAGCGCCGTATTGCATGTGTAGATCCAGAGGCGGTAGTAGCGCATGGCACGAGTGGACAGCGCCCCTGCGCCCACAGCAGGTCCACCGTGATACCGCCGTAACGGCATCCGCCTCCGCAACCCCCCCTCAGCCGCAGTGCCACCCATCGCCCCCCATGCACACCTGAAACAAAAGAAAAATATCTTAATTTAACTCACACTAATGCACTATTAAATATAGTTAAAAAAGGAGAAACTCGCATTTTCTTTAATCCTAAAGCCAAAATTGACTAACGGCGCCACAGTAGACTCGTTCGTTTGTGATTATCTTGAAAAACCTCAAAGTTTTCTAAGTAAACAAAGTTGTTTACGAGTATATCTATCTGGCCATAAAATTTTCACAATCTCTATCAAATTAAAATATGGTTATTGAAATTATGTATTTTCTCAATTCTACTTTATGTTTCGTTAGTATTTACAACTCTAAAATTTAATTATAAGTTTCAAACTGTGTTAATTCACTCTAATTATGTAACATTTAATATACGCAAAACTTTGAAAATTTAATATCAATTTGTATTAATAACAAGCTCCATAAGTTTTAATTTAACGAGAAATTAGTCTTTGTGAAAAACTGCCCATATTATTTATGAAACTAGGCATCGCTTCTTGTTTTTGTTTAAGGAGAAACTGATGTGAAATGCGAATTACCGGTGTGATTTGTTTAAAATTCAGCCCAACCGACAAAATTAAATTCAAGTGCATTGTGACTTTGATATGATACTGTTGCAAAAAGAGACTTTACTTCGAAATATGCTAAATCTGTGTTTCTGTGCTATTGATACCCGGAAGCAAAATGGTTGATATTTTGTGCACATCATAATAAACGTTCAGAAGCACTACTGCTCTAGCCATAAATTAGAAAACGTTTACCAAGGTAAAACCTGCAAAATATCTTTTCCATATCGGTTTATCACTTTCTAATAATATTTTAAATTTCCTGTATTTGATGTCTGACAAAATTACGTGAGTCGAGCACAGCTCTACATTTTAAATTTGATAAAATGCTTTGTTAGGAGTTCCAACCGCTGCTCATTATGGTATTTACTAATTGGATTTTCTGGTTGAGTGAACAATTTAACTACAGCATTTCGCAATTATTGCAATTTAATTATTTATTCGTTAAGAATTTCATGTAAGTGTTTTTTTATAAAGATGCCGGCGTGCTATAGTTTATGTAGGAGAAAAAGATACATTGTATTATTATTACACCCTCCCATCGTTTGGATGGATTGATGGAACATGCTTTCCAATATTTACTCTTGAAGACCTGAAATAGTTTTCCTTCTTGCCTTGGCATAATGGATCTCTTTGTGACTACTAGAGACTAGAAGTAAATTAAGATGCTATTACCAATTTACCGATAAAGTTAATAAAGTTATAATCGGCTGCCATGCAGCTTTCTTTTTAGATTGGGCAAAATACTGTTTAATCGTGGTTACGTTGCGAACAGACAGATCTGGGATTGTAAAATAAAGTTTTAATAATTTACTGCGAAATAAAATTGAACAAACGAGAAATGAAAAAGTAAGATTATAATAATTTATATCGATACATTGAATAGTTTGTTAATAATCGGAAAAATTTCCCTGGATTATTCTTAAGTTAGAAACATGAGGAATAGAAAATGATAAAGTAGTTTGATTTTTGTTTGAAAATCTTTCTTTTTCTTGCAGTTTCAATGCAATAAGTGAAATTTATATAACCTAATGAACGTAATTTTGTTTACGTTTTTATGAAGAACACAAATCCTAAATAATATTATTCATCTACAAATATACATCAACATAAATTTAACTATAACATGATCGTATAACTGAAAGACGTAGCTTGCAGGCAAACAAAGCAAAAATTGTAATAATAGAAATTTATCGTGAAATATTGAAGAATACAAAGCCTGCTAATATTTGGAGAATTTGATTATTTTCATGATGGAAAACTGAACTACGTTTGTATACGAAAATGTATTCTGATACATATTGAAAATTTAAATTGTAGAGAAAGGGTGGAAAATTCCAGCAAATATTTCGCAGTCTAAAATATCAGCTTTTCCAATAGCTGACTCGTGATTAGGAGTTAATTGTAGGATGTCGCTTTTCACTGTTTTCAGAAAACCATGAAACGAAAATTATTAAAAATGTTTGTTTATTCGTTGTTTATATTTGCTTACAAAATTTAGTTAAACAGCATATTATTTGTTGTTTTTATTATAATTCTATTTTTAATTTATAAAATTCACATTTTCAAAACTAAACATCGCATCGACACAAATAAACAGAACGATTTGTATTTATGAGGTCAGATTTTTTGTTGATCAAATGACAATATCGAGTGGAAAAATCTACGACAATGAAAAACGCAAACAAATTTGTTTGTATAATATGGAAATGTATTCGGTAGATACAAATGCAATACCTCGATTTTAAATTGATAACATAAGGGTAGGGTGAACTTAGATAAATGATTGGAAAAGTAGTGAATATAAAAATGACATTTGTTTCAATTTTTCAAAATTTCAGATTTACGTGATGGGATTGGTTATCCCAGTACAGATTTTATTAACCTTTACTGTACTATTTTTTTCTTAAAATAATACAAGCGTAACATTTTGCTGAATTTTAAGTAGGTAATTGTTGTGTGTTGTTTTTGTAAGCAGTATAATTTATTTTCAAAAATGCGAAATTTAATATTAAATATTAAAATTTTAATTTATACTATACAAGACATAGTATTAAAATACATGTAAATCTAATAATTCTATATACAGAGAATAATTGTTTCCAGATTTTTTGACCGAAACGGATTAATTACGAAGTTATTTCATAATAGTCAAAACAGCAATCAAATAAAGCAAAAGTTTATCAGCAACAACAATTCAATTAAATTTGAAGCCAAGCAAATCTCTTTAAAGCGAGAGAAAAAACGAAAAACACAACTAGATTTTAAAAAATCAGAGAAACGGAGCAGAAATGGAACCACGTCAAATAATAAGTATCAAGAAAGCAAGTGAAATTAGATCTTCTAATCGAAGTAATGGAAACTATAGAAAACAATTTAAAAGAAAATAAAATGCAAATTATAACAAAAGAACAATAAATAATTTGGAATCCCAATGGAATGCTTAAAAGAACTTCATGAAGGCATGGAGGTGGTTGCAGTATAGTGCTAACGCGAGTTGACTATGAACGCTAAATACTCGGTTCGAATCCGAGTGATGTAAGAACTTTATTCTGACCGTCTCCCCTCGGAAGGCAATAGCAAACCACCGAGAGTAATATGCCAAGAAGAATCCTTAAAATGTTAATGATCTAAATAAGTCCAAAATTGATCTGTGGACTAAGGGGAAGGCAAACCACCACCCCATTAACATTTCCCTGGTACAGCCTTCTTGGCTAAGTCGGGGGATCGCCGTACATCCGAAATCGGATAGGCACCTAAAGAAGAATGAAGGCATAATGACAAATGAAGACAAATTTGAGAATTTACTACTTTAATGGTAGTTTGAATTTTGGTCCAATTGGAACAAAAAAATAATCAAGATTCAACAGAAAAATCCAATATTACATTGCCAAAAACAGATCAAATTTTGTACTTAAATTTTTAAATCAGTTATGATGTATCGATTGCAAAGATACAATTTACATGAACAGCAAATTCAGAAATAGGCATATTATAACAGAAAGAAAAGGATCAAGCAGCATTCCACAAATTAGAAGAAATAATTTGAAGAACAAAAATTTCGGGACGTAGAAGAATCTGAGAATGAAAAACCAATATTGGAAAAAATGAAAAACAAGAAGAAGAGAAAACTTGGGAATTGAAAGAAGTTGCAATACAAAAAACAGCAGAAATGGCAAATGAAGAAGCAGCACAAAGATCTGGAATAAGTGATGACAGCCCAAAAATTTTAAAATTTAAAATGCAAGCTACAAGGAAAACAAGATTTTCAAGCGAATTTTCACTAAGCATCAATTTAATCACGTCACCAAAAAATCTTCTAAACCATTAATCCAATATGGAATTATCATAAACACGGAACAAGTTAAAATCACATCCAACCAGGGATACCAATTAAATCTCACCAATTTCTACGACGATGCAAAAACAATCATAAGACACAGAAGAATGTACCAGCAAATAGAAAAACGAGAAGTTGAAAGAAAAAACTGAAAATTATTTATAATAAAATTTCACAAGCATTTCATTTGTAAAGTAGGCCAAATATTGAACTTATTACAGAAGACAAATTAACGAACTTAAAAAGTGCATGATTATTCATCTGTAATTTTTGCAATTATTGAGGATTCGGAAACACAGAAACGGAAATATAATGTCAGCTAAATTTTCATATATAAACCCGTGTATTTGTAAAATAAAATAAGTAAAGCTGCTTTCTTTGGTTTCCAGGTCAACAAACCCGAATATTGAGACTGGTACTTGCCAAAGAAATTATTATAATTTAATGAATTCAATCAAAGTTTTTTAACTTTCTTCTCTTTAAGCTCTTCACAAATCAACCCTTAAATTGTCTCAATACACTAATTTCCTCATTACGTATATTTTATAATATTGAACTAAACCTTTAAAATTCTTCGAACATACAGAAATTAATGCATTTTTTCCTCAACCCACCTGAGTATTTGTCTTACTGTCCTTCTAATTTCCACAAAATTAACAATATCCTTCAATCCTACCCCTATGTTTTAACTAGAACATGCTAATATAATATTTGTTTCTATAACATTTTTATGTCATAAAATTCACGATGTACTACTACAAGGTAGCTGATTTGTGACGTTGTGCAGCAAGGGGTTAAATAATTTCAAATTGCAAATTTTCAGTTTTAAATGAGAAAAATATTAAAAATATCAAAGAGGAGATTGCAGTTTCAAATTAATAACTCAATATCTCTATAGCAATACCGTTATTGAAGAAAAATCTGTAAAGCATTCTATTATTTTATGTAATAAAGAGGAAATCGTGTTTTGCAATGTCATATTCAATATCTCGAAAATTTTATTTTGGTGATCTAATTTTGTTCATTTTAAAGTGTCAATATCAAACGATAGTTGTTTGATCTTCATTCCGTTAAAATCAGTGCACTTTTCCACAGTAATATAATAATGGTGGGTTTCACAAACTTGAATGGGTTTAAAAACGAATGGATGCTGTTTTAGTACTAAGAGAAGTTTTCTATTGATTAGATAAATTCAATCTTTTTTTGTGCAACCCACCATTTTATAATTATAAAATATCAAATAGAAAATGTGATAAGTTTCTTTAACAGATAAAGTTTTATTCGATTGGAGTTTATTGTACTCAGGCAGTTTTGACTGTGCCAATTTGAATAAAGAAAATAAAAGTAACTTCAGACCACTTTCATAATTGCTGGCTCAATGTTAAATTTATTCAAAATAGTTTTATTAGCAATACTTAAGTTTCTGTTTAAATTTAATCATTGTATTGTATTATATCCAGCAGCGGTCTTTGTTGAACATACTTCATAGTTATGGTAAACGCAATCATGTAGGAGATTAAAATTAATATGGTCACAAAATGAATTCTCTTTCAACGCGAAGACGAACATTTTAACCAAGTATGCAACGTTATTATGAACTATTAATACTTCCTCTTATTGTGTAAATATACCCATTACCTCTATTATTCATTCCATTATATTAGATTCAAAACGCTGTTCTAGTACAATGTATTTACATTTATACGCCTGCCAACAAGTTAATGTGTTGTTACTTTTTACAATAAACTCCATTAACTAAGGTACATACAAATTTGTTGACTTACATTTGAATATGAATTTTTTGGTGAAGAATTAAAAAATTCTTTTGAAACTTTTAATGGTGGTGTTCAAACAATTTATTAGGAAATTTGAACTATGACATTGGGTAAACCACAGTCTGCGGTTTTTCAAGCGAACCACAACTAAATCTTCGAGTTTCTATTTTAGTGAAGCGATGTGGTGTGCTAAAAAAGGAACCATGAAACCAAATTGAATATGTACACTGAAAGTTATGAAAAGCGAACATTGAGCTTGGCATTATGGTGCATGGTCTAACATTATAAAGCTCGGCTGTTTATTGTTATAAAAAATATGATTTGCGATTATACTATATTTAATTTCCTTTTCATAACCGAATTTGTTACATAATTCAATTTAAAAGTATAATTCTCTTTTTTGTCATGAATATTACATTTTTTATGTTTATTTTATAATTAGGTATAGCTATCTTGCATCTAATAAGTTGTAGATATGTATCTCAACTCAACGAAGTGTTTTACATAAGGAAAATAAACATCGAGTGCTTGTCAAGTGCATGTTATATCGCCAAATGCTTTTAGCGCAATTTGAGTTTGTAGGAAAATCTTCCTACAAAATCCTTTTACTATGAAAATTTCGTTTGCAAATGAAAGAATGTTTTTTCACTCTCAGAGGCCTTAGATAATTTTATAATAAGTAATTACATACATGTTAGCATAAGCAAGGATTATTAAGTCATACAACCTGAGTCCGGACCTGTACGTTAGAATAAGCGAGGAATACTAAGCCATATAACCTGAATACGGACCTGTAATGAATACGGTCCTGACTAATAATTTTAAATTAAGTATTGATTAAGTAATACCAACCTAAGTTGGTATTATGAGGGCGGTAATCAACTGAGGTATACTATACCAGAGAATAATTATGTAATAACAAGTAGCATAGAAATAAAGTAACAACGGTAATAAATCGTAAGTACGTAAAAGTAAGTAAAAAGGCTTGTTTTATTTTATTTTACTGTAATTTTTGGCTAACGCTAACATCAGAAGTGGAGATTCGAGCATACGTTTAACCACAAACGGTGATTTAGGAGATCAGATTGGATTAAATCAGATCGAAATATTCGTGTTTTGTTTTGTGTTTTATTTTATTTTGTGTGTGTTTATTTTATTTCGTTTTGTTTTGTTGTTTTATTTTTTTTTTCCCCGTTCAATATGGGTCAAAATACAGGGGATGTTCCAAATAATACAATCCAAAATCCTGGTGGAAATCAGATGGATTTTGAACAAAATATGAAAATATTTTTTAAAGAAATAGCTAATTTTCGACAAAAGTCAACAAGTGAAAATAACCAATTCCCTGTTACCTTACCGGATCATGATCCAGATAGTAGCGAATTTTCAACGGACGAATGGATCGACCACATAAACAGTTTGAAGGAGCTGTCTCAAGTACCCGATCATATAATGATCTTGAAAGCGGGAAACGCTCTCCAAGGAAACGGTAAGAAATTTTTTGATGGTTGGAAACCTTTCAACAGGAGTTGGGATAATTTCGCGTATGATCTGCGTATAAATTTTCCAAATCAAGAAACATGGCACACGAAGTTAGTTAAAGCCGCGACTATGGAAAGTGCTGATTTCGATAGTTTATGCGAATATGCGATGAAAAAAATTCGTAGCATTTATCAGTACGAGCCACAATTGATCTGGGAGAAAGTTTTATGTCCTGTGATTGGTGGAATAACAAATGATACAATTCGACAGAGAATGCGAACAAATCGACCAAAAGACCAACAAGAACTAATGCTTTTGCTACGCCAATGCGATAATGAAAACCAAGATGATCAGAAGAGAAGAATAAAACGACCTAGGATGAACACGATAAACACCACGCGACCTGATTGGGATAATGAATCTCAAAGATTAAAACGATGTTTCAAATGTGGTAAACCAGGACATCTCAAAGACGCATGTAGAAGTTTACCAAACTCAAGGTACTCACAAAAAAGTCCAATACAAGACAGATGTTATAAGTGTGGAGAAATAGGTCATGAAAGAAAAAATTGTAAAAATGCCCCAGATTTGATTAGCCCGCAAACTCATGCAAAAAAAATTAATAACCAAAACATCGTTCCTCAATGTAATTTTTGTCAACGATTGGGGCATGCTGAATCTGATTGTTTTAAAAAGAATGGACATCCCAAGATATTTTGTTTAAATAATAGATGCGAGATCACGCCAACCGCTACGGTATCAACTAACAACACGAAGCAAGAATTTAGCTATTTGATAGATTCCGGAGCAGATCAGTCTATAATCCATCATTGCGTAGTAAAAAAAATTAATGGTAAAATGATCGTATGTTCTCAAATCCTGTCTGGATTTGGAATAGATGTAGAAACCTTGGGAATTTGCCGACTATACATTGCGCTTCAAGAAGTCACTCTTGAAATTGATTTTCTAGTTGTACCGGACAATACCATTCCTGGTGTAGACGCATTGATTGGGTGGGAGACGATTCAACGTCCGGGATTACAAGTGGTCGTGAGAAAGTATGGTTTGGATTTAAAACTTTCACCAATAGTAAAACCTCAAATTCGAAGTGTACTAAATAATAACGAATTGTCAGGACTGGACGAGAAATGGAAAAAACAAATTCAGAAACTCTTGGACTCTACTCGCAACCAAATACCGCAAGCAGTAACCACTGGAAAATTAAGAATAACTTTAACCGATGATAAGCCAATAGCATTTCAACCTAGGAGACTAGCATACAGCGAACGAACACAGCTGAAGACAATAATTCAAGACTTATTAGATCAAAATATAATTAGAGAAAGTTCCTCACCTTATGCTAGCCCCATCGTGCTAGTTAAAAAAAAAAAATGGATCGTTACGGCTATGTGTTGACTATAGGGAAGTAAATAAAAAAACTGTTCGAGATCGTTACCCGTTACCAAATTTAAGAGATCAACTCGATGCATTAGGAGAGGCAGTCTACTTTACCACTCTTGACATGAAGGATGGGTTTCATCAAATAGAGATTGAAGAAGACAGCAAGAAATACACCGCTTTCGTTACACCTGACGGTCACTATGAATACAACCGAATGCCGTTTGGATTCGCAAATGCACCATCTTGCTACCAACGAGCTATAAATAAGGCTCTGGGAAATTTAAAGGACACAGTGGCACAGGTTTATTTAGATGATGTTATGATAGCTTCCGAGACAATCGAACAAGGATTCGAAAATTTAAAAAACACGTTGGAAGCGCTATCTAAAAGCGGATTTTTACTTAACCTAGAAAAATGTACATTTTTTAAAAAGGAAACTGAATATCTTGGTGCCATAGTAGCACAGGGCATTATAAAACCGAGTTTAAGGAAGATCGATGCGCTAGCTGGTACTAAACCACCAAATGACGTTAAGGGGATTAGACAATTCATGGGTCTAGCTGGATATTTTAGACGCTTTATTAAAGATTTTTCATTAATTACTGCCCCTATCACTCAATTGCTAAAAAAGAATGAGGAATTCAAATGGACAGTCAAGCATGAAGAGATCCGGCAGATAATTATCAACATTTTGGTAAACCAACCAACGTTAAGAATATTTAATCCAGAGCTACCAACTGAATTGCATACTGATGCAAGTTCTGTTGGAATCGGTGCGATTTTGATGCAAAAGGAAGAAAATGTAATAAGACCCGTTGCATACTTCAGTCGAAAAACGACTGAAAGTGAATCTAAATATCACTCGTATGATTTAGAAACACTAGCGATTGTTGAAGGGACGGAACACTTTCGAGTCTATTTATACGGATTGCATTTTACTATCTATACAGATTGTAATTCCGTAAGAGCAACTGCATTAAAGAAAGATTTACATCCGCGAGTGGCTAGATGGTGGATGAAGCTTCAAGATTTCGATTTTGAAATAGAATACAGACCTGGGTGCAAAATGGGACATGTGGACTATCTAAGCAGGAATCCACTAATTCGGAGGATACAAAGAACTACGAAAGCTGATACGATAATAGAGCATCAAGCAAATGATCCATTTTGCCAAGAGTTAATTACAAGTCCTAATGACAAATTTGTAATAAAAAATGAAATTGTTTATCACCAAGAAATCAAAGGAAAGGAAGTCATGTTAAAATGTTATGTACCGATATCAGCTCGATTAAAAGCAATGAAAATATATCATGATGAAGCTACGCACATTGGATGGGACAAGGCCATCATACGAATGAAAGAAGAGATATATTGGCCCAAAATGGGACAAACATTTAAAAAGTACATCAGAAACTGTAGGTCGTGTACCCTTGGAAAATCTCATACAGGATCAAAAAGTGGGAAATATCAAGAAGGTGAAAAAGCAACCGAACCAATGCAGGTATGGCATATTGATCATGCAGGACCATTGGTAAAATCTAATAACTGTACTGAAATTTTGGTTGTCATCGATGCGTTTGCAAAATTCTGTATGCTTACTCCGATTGAAAACAAAACTGCGGAGCAATCAGTAATAGCGCTGAAGTCATTATTCAGAAAGATTGGGAAACCGAAAAGGATTATAGCGGATAGGGCACGTGCATTTACGTCAATTACATTTCAGAACTATTTAAAAACAGAAGACATCGAATTACACTTCATAGCAACAGGAGTACCACGAGGAAATGGTCAGGTAGAAAGAGTAATGCGAACATTGTTCAATCTAATGCGGAGCTCTTTAAATAATGAAGATGAACACAAATGGATTATGATATTACCACGAATTGAAGCAGTATTAAATGAAATGGTATGCTCGGCAACAGGATTCTCGCCAAATGCACTTATGTTCGGAACCAGAAAACGATTACCAGCGGAGGAGTTATTTTTGAAAGGAATTAAGGAACAGAATTTGGAAAGTATGGATACAATGAGATTAAAGGCAAACCAAAAATTAGTACAAGGAAGACACATACAACAAGAAGAATTTGATACAAAAAGACTTAATGCGATTCTTTTTAAAATTGGTGATAAAGTAGTAGTTCAGGACACGCAAAAAGCGGGATCGGGAAAACTAGGCAACAAATTTTTGGGACCCTATGAAATTATAAAGATTTTGCCTAATGAACGGTACGTACTGAAACGATGTAATAAAAACACAAAAGTGACGAAAGTTGCGGCACATGAACAATTAAGAACTTGGCCGACGGATCAGGCATTGGTATTATGAGTTGAAAAACAAAAAGGTTGTAAATTTTATTCTTCTTAATTTTAAAGACAATAAAAAATTATGATTGAATTATTATGGCGGTCAGGCCGGAATTATTATGGCGGTCAGGCCGGAATTATTATGGCGGTCAGGCCGGGATTATTATGGCGGTCAGGCCGGAATTATTATGGCGGTCAGGCCGGGATTATTATGGCGGTCAGGCCGGAATTATTATGGCGGTCAGGCCGGAATTATTATGGCGGTCAGGCCGGGATTATTATGGCGGTCAGGCCGGAATTATTATGGCGGTCAGGCCGGAATTATTATGGCGGTCAGGCCGGAATTATTATGGCGGTCAGGCCGGAATTATTATGGCGGTCAGGCCGGAATTATTATGGCGGTCAGGCCGGAATTATTATGGCGGTCAGGCCGGATTACTTATTATTACGACTTTAAGACTAATTATTTATTGTGCAACATTAACTTTAATTATTTTTCAGGATTATTATTACGACTGTACGACTGATTATTTATTGTATAACATTAACTTTGATTATTTTTCAGGATTATTAGGATTATTATGGTGAATTATTAGGATTATTATTACGACTGCAAGACTGATTATTTCGGCGGCATGACTGATTATTTATTGTACAATATTAATTTTGATTATTTTTTTTCCCTTGCATCCCCGGTAAAATCGTGACACAGGAATGCGGCAATGAGCAATGATATGGACAGCAATGATGATTCACAAGTGCTAATTCACAAGAGATTAATAGATTGGCCTTACAAAGTTGGAGACGGGAGCAAGATTATGTCACGAGGACGCGACAATTGCAGGATGGCCGTGTTAGCATAAGCAAGGATTATTAAGTCATACAACCTGAGTCCGGACCTGTACGTTAGAATAAGCGAGGAATACTAAGCCATATAACCTGAATACGGACCTGTAATGAATACGGTCCTGACTAATAATTTTAAATTAAGTATTGATTAAGTAATACCAACCTAAGTTGGTATTATGAGGGCGGTAATCAACTGAGGTATACTATACCAGAGAATAATTATGTAATAACAAGTAGCATAGAAATAAAGTAACAACGGTAATAAATCGTAAGTACGTAAAAGTAAGTAAAAAGGCTTGTTTTATTTTATTTTACTGTAATTTTTGGCTAACGCTAACAATACATATAATATTTCAATTCAATTTAGAAACAAATATAGGATGTGGGACTTAACAGACATTGAATTATACAAACTTTACACTTTCAAAATCGTGGTGGGAAAGTCAGAAACACAAGTTTCACCAAATATCCTGAACTTGACAATTTTACAAGCATACATTTGATATTAATTATTTCAAATACTCGGACGTTCGTAGAATCGCACAGGTTAATCCTGAAATAAATTTTAAGCTTATAAATAAATTTTAATGATAAAGTCACTGTATTATGTTCACGATATCACGTATTCAATCGCATGTTGCAATAAGTTGTCGTCTGAAGAAACGATGCCACTAAAGTTATAATTATCAATTGAAAGAACCAAAACTTTAATATTAAACAATTTATGCGAATTGAGCATGGTTGAGCAATATTTATAACATTAATTACATTAGCATTTGATATCTACTATTAAATTACCAATTTCATTCTTGGTTTTGGAAACGCCTGATTTACTTCAAAATACTCTGAATAGGTGGTACTACTAAATTGGAATGTTTAATAAATTGTTTTAGCAGCAATGTCTGATAAATAATATTATTATTAATTAATTCCTGATGAAATGTGTAACAACATTTGAGAGCACAAATAAAATATTATTTCAACAATTTATTTACTTATTAACTCGAATAATATTTAAAATAATATTATATTAATTTATAATTTTCACGAGTTAAAAGTTTTATAATTTAAATTTTTGTCAGGAGATTGTAACATCAAAGTTGAAAAAATATTCAATATTTGTAATTAAAACTTTTGAATACTTAAATCCTCTTGTTGAGATTACTATCTCAGCAATAGTCTAAATTGCCTTATAGATGTACTACGTCTCTGGACTCACTTTGCAGGACAAGTTAACTTTGTTGGTCTTTGTACTGAATTGAAACAAAGGTAACCTAGGATTACTTCGCCTCCATTAATTTAGCATAAATCATTCTAATAAAGTGCACCAAATAGCATTAGATACTGCATTAACCGTAAATGAACCATTAACATTTATGCATTTTCCCTTAACTTATTGCTTAATAACGATTCGAAATCCACTTCAAATAGATCGAAATTAATCAATTAAATTTAATTAGTTTGAATTGGAAATCTAAACATAACGTTAAAATTTTTAATTGTACATAATATAAAAAGTTTACTGACAAAAAGTTTGGGGTTTTCCTACTTTTCTGTTTGTAATCGCACTTGACATATTTCCACCAAACAATTTAGAAAGCCTTAATACGTTGCTGCTTTGCTTTATAAAAATTTAGTAAGAAAAACGCTTTCTCGTGGTTAGGGTACGCTGCAAGCCTCTTAAGATTTTTCTTAACAAACTAAAATCCATCAATTTGGATTAGAGTAAATGTAAAGTTTAAGTGCACATGCTACGTTTGTTTGTATTAACAATTTAATCCGATTATATATCGATGTATTTCTTACTTAGAACGTAATTTCTTTCAAAAAATATATCATTTTGTGCTTTTAGTTTTTTATTTAAAATTTTGTAATATTTTCTTTTAATTTGATTGGGTACGAAAAGTTTAGGAAAAACGGATACAGCACTTGAGCGTGCTATCATATCGATTACAAAGGCCGCTGTGACCTTTCTGCCCTACATCTATTCTTATATTGTCTAATTCATAAGATACCACTCGAAATTGTACTTATTTGTTATCGAGTATCGCATCTTGACAAATAACGACATCAATATAATATTATACTATCATCGGTATTGTTACAGATGTATAAATAAATGAGAAGATTGCGTTTACACAGAATTTATTGAATATAATTCAATTATTGGAGAGCGAGTACCTATGTAGATGACGGTGTACCTCCATAATATTATCTATACGGAAATGAGATGGGTAGTCAAGTTTCGAATTCCGTCAATTTAATGTGGAGAACCTAATATTAACAAGAACTGGGGTGTATTATGCCAAAATTAAATTACAAAATTATTAAATTTTACCTTATACTATACCGCTTTACTAAGTTTTGGTTTAAGTATTGTGGAATATTACATTATACTTCCATACACACATTTCTAATAATATCAAAAGCATCAAGTTTTACTTAAAATTGCATTTGCTCATGGAGTGTCTCAAACTTCGAATCTTCCTAGTTCGCCTTTGTCCTTTTGACAGACTTTACCGTCACCTGTTATTAAATATATTGAAATATTTGCAAGTTCAAAATTCTATTATATTAATTTAGTTCCCCAATTTTAATTAGAGCAGAAAATCAAAGAGCCAAAGTTGTCAACATGAAGCCTATCGCTCGAGATTTTCAATTTCGTGATGAATAAAAATTAAGGAGTTCTGAAGTCGTTATAAATTTTCCTTGAACTTCCATGGTTAATCACACCATAATAATAAATAAACAAGTACCTAAGTAATACTTCGAGGCTTATAAATTCAAAACTTTAAAAGAGGATGAAGATCATAATTTATATCTGTCAAATAAAAGTTTTTCTTTTACGTGATCTCTCAAAAATCGGTATTTGCAAAACCATAAATCTATACTTTTATAACGACTTTACTTTTTGTTTCAGTTGCAGAAACAATTACAGTTTGAGAGCTTTCCTTTTGAATTTGTTTTGATCGGAGAAGTAAATTAACATTTTAAATTTCTTTTTTTTTCTATTATTGCTGATGTAACATTTTTAGATAGAAAAATTCGGTCAATATTTTTTTAGTGCAGTAGATTTGTGTTAGTAGGTAGACAATATAAATTTTCAAACTTTTCATTTTCAACCCATAAAGTTAAGTTATTACGTAGTGTATTCAAAATTACGTGACTAGAATAAGAATAGCTTACGAAAGACATCAAGGTCTAGGAGTAAAGACGATGAAAGCAAACAATGCAGAAAAATAATAATTTAGAGTTATGAGAACACACACGAGAGATGAAAATACTTGAATTGTTTGAGTTTAAAAATGTTTCTCGTTTAATTATAATAATTAAATGTTCCTGTCAAGACTGAATGTTTATTTGCATTATTTTATTCGAGATTTGAGATATTTTTAATATTTTTATTTCGCACATTCCACAGTGACTACTGTATGATTTTTTTATAGGTAACAAAAATATATAAAATATATTTCGCACTTCCGGGAGTAAAAGTGCTACTTTAATATTTATTTACAGGGACTAAAGTGTCACTTTGTTCCATAGGATTAAAGTGAACATGATCTAGGAATGTTTCATTAAATAAGCACTGTATATCTTATATGAATTATTAAATTATTTGTATAAATTCACTTGTTTGCAATAATTTAATTTTAAATTGTAAGATTTTTATTGCTGGAAGTGCAAAATATAGCAACAATAACTTTATTATTATAATAAAAAAAAAATCTTTCGCTGACTTGGAGGATACTTTTTAAAGTAAAAATTCGGACAACCGGGGGACCTGGTGCAGGGCTGGTGCCACCTGCTCTTGCACCACCCTGAAAATTTCAAATAATATCACCCCAAATCACTTTTTTCATTGCAATTTGCAATGAAACAGTTTCAAATTATTTATTGATCATAATGCATACAATGTAGATCATATTCTTAAACATCTCCTGACATTTTAAGTTTCTATTTGTGGCTTACCGCTTAGCACCGCCCTCCCCTGAATTTAAGGTTATGTTAGCAAGCTAGCAAACTGTGGCCATTTTGTTGGTGAACGTGCGTACTGAAAAATGTCATAATTTTCTGAGGCTAACTTTTCATCTACGCGTAGGATCGCTCGGCATCCGGCCTCGAACTTCTCCCATCTATCATAGCTCGGCCTGCGACCTTCGCACTTTTTTTTATGTATCTTTTGTAATTTTAATCCTCGAATTATCTTGCAGTTGAAGCAATCCCGATTTCCTATGAATAAGAATATAGAATAGAATAAGAAATAAGAAGGCTAAAGACCGAGCTATGTTTTGTGATGATAGAGGGCGGCTTCAGCCTCACATCTCAGTAGCTTCTCCTCTTCATGTAACATAACTCAGCCTCCGGTCTCACACTTCTTCTCCCAGGTTATAATTTTCTTTTAATATTTCGAGGATTCAAAAATTTATGAAGGGCCGGCGACACCTGCTTTTGTAAAACACTAAAAATCATAAATATGTCGCCT
Organism: Rhagonycha lutea; assembly: GCA_958510855.1. Classification (NCBI taxonomy): domain Eukaryota; kingdom Metazoa; phylum Arthropoda; class Insecta; order Coleoptera; family Cantharidae; genus Rhagonycha; species Rhagonycha lutea. The sequence continues at coordinate 88,254,515 of OY294036.1, forward strand.
CAAATCACAAAGTTGCAATGAAAAAGTTAAAAATTATTGTTTGACCATAATACAAATGTAGATCAAATTCTGAAGCGTCCCTTGTGCGCCCCTATGCGTCGCTTACCGCTTAGCACCGCTCGTGATCTGTGGGTATGGATTACCTCCGAGCGGTAGGAAGCAACTAAGTTAGTTTTCAAGAATCAAATTTACATCGTTTTTAATTATGAAAGTCATCTTGATACTTTCTTCCTGCGCTGCGTACAGCTACTCTGTACCAGTGTCGTAACTACGGTGTGGCGAAGAGGAGCAAACCACGAGCGCACAGATTTGAGGTGCAAAATAATTAATATTCTTCAATCTTACTTTTTATTTCAAAATTTGTTATATTTTTAGGAGAAAATTTATTGTGTTGGAGTGTGGGAGGGTAGCACATATACTTTGTAGTTTCTACCCTCCTATTACGACTTCGATTGCTTTCATTGCATATTAAATTAAATCTAAAATATTTATTTAGTTAAATTAACGCAAAACTTTTGTCTCCTATCAAGAAAACAACGCCAAACAAAGCATTAACTGTATAGATATTGTCGTGAAACGAAATGAAATGCAGCTTTGCATTAGTAATTTGCCACTAATTAAGGGACGTTTTATCCGAAATAACATGGTCGAGCATGGTTTTGTAAATGAAGGTCGATTTATGTGACCACTGACACAAGCACACAATTATTGTTGAATGTTAGTGAAATCCAGTGATTATAAAGTTGTTTGCGGCGATTTAAACCTAAAAAGGAACGAATTTAATTGTTTGCATTTGAATTTTGAGCGCGAAGATTTACCTATTTTGAAGTGCAAAGTGACTCAAAATTTCGATTTTTCTGTTGGTATTTTGAAGTTCCTGGAACATGGAAGGTAGAGAATGTTGGTGAGAGTTGGCGTGCGACTGTGAAGCCAGCAAGGCGTGTTTTTGGTGAGGTCCACCATAAGTGACCAATTTTCGAGTTTTCTTGGAAAACCCAAATGCTTTTCAAGCTGAGAATTAGTGAAAGACGTAGACAAGTGATTTTAGATTGATTTGGAAGTAGAATCTTCAAATTGCAGCGTTTTTGGAAAAGCGTCATTGGAACATTTGGTATCACACACGTGTGTAAAAATTGTCATTCCGCCATTGACGAATGATCGAATGATTTTTGTAATCACGACGATTACGTGCCTACAATTAAATGTTTAGAAGGAAAAATTCAAATTAGTTAAATTTTGAATCGAATAATTTTACATACCAAAATTTGAGGTTAGTCGCACGATTTATTAAAATTGGTTCAAATCGGCTGAGATTTGCCAACAAACTTTTTTATACGATTGCCGATCGTTTTTATAAATTAATTTGTGTCACACGATTTACACATAAATAGGAACCTGGAGTATTTTGAGGTTGTGTTGATTTTAAATGCAAATACTAAGGGTTCCTATCACACAATTTCACACATTAGCGACCAAAACGAATCTGTTCGTAAACAGCTCAATATCGACCTGTTTTTGCTTATTAAATTGAATTTATTTTATAAAAATTAAATTAGTCATTTTTTCGAAGCTGGGTTTGATTTTTGATTCCATCCAACGAGCGTACTTCCAGTTTAGTTTAGTTTAGTAGCGTTGTCGATAACGACAATCATTTTAATAAGGCAATTGATGCAGTTTTGTTCCCACGAGAGGAATTTTCAATTTAACGACAATAGTGCGGTAGCAAGGCCGTACATTTTGTTTAATTTTGGCCACCCGAAAAGGAGAGAAGTACGAACCCAACCCTGAGATTTGTCTCCGTACAGAAATCATATGCTCAACGATTTACATAGCTACCGATGGTACTCTAGTGTTGAGATATTGTCCTGAAGAAAATAATTTAAAGTAAGGGTCGTAGGAAATATCTCTACAATATATAAAGCATAAAAATCACTGACATAACCCCGCAATCCGCTGCTGTAGGGACGTATACCTTTAAAAATATATAGTAACATTATAATATATTCATAAAAAAAGTGAACTTCATTTTAATTCAAAATGAATAAATTCTCTCAACATTATTTTGCAATTTTAACTTTAAAAGCTTTCATGTAGATATAATAAACCTGTAGTTTCAAATTTATAAAATAATCAACCACTAAAATAACAATTACTTACATACATTCAAATTTAAAACGTAAATACCATTTAAATTTTAATTTAAAATATTAATTCAGATTCTCTTAATGGACTTAAGTTTTAAAAATACCATTAAAACGAAAAGAAGTTAAAGTGCAAGTTGATTGTCCATGCACATAAATTGTACAATGGCGTTCTGTATTTATTAAATTTAAATACAAAATATACTAAACATCCATGTTACATTTTTATTTATATGCAATTTGATGTGCATTGATGATCCAACGCAAATCAAAACGATGTAAAACGAAGAGACGCAAATCGAGAGCTGAGACCCCACGAGTTGAAAGTGTCATTGTTGTAGTCAATTTTGTGTGCGCCTTACCTCTCAAACCAATAATAATTTTACAACTAAATTTCATATTTAGTATTTTTATATTGAGATTTAGAGCTGATTGGATTTGAGAGTGGAAATGACGCGCATGAATGGATTAATTCCACTAATTTACATAACAATTTTAATTTTTTGCACTCGACTGGTGCAAAGTTTTTGGCTCGACTGTATACGTCGTGTATTGGCCTAAACTATTTTCAGGAGTATGCCGTTCATGAGTACATGGGCGCCGAATAACAGGGGCGGTCATAATAATATAATAATATAATATAATAGATAATATAATCTTGATGAGGTATTAATGCTGTCTTAAAAACTAACGACCGTTGGCTGTTGTTGTCTCAATATTCTCTATCCAATTAAATATACCTATTATAATAATATACTTTTCAACGTTTTCGAGACGTCACGTCAGTGACATGCTCAACAGAATCTCTTTATTTTTGAATCTGTTGAAATGCATTGCAGCTATTTTTGATTATATTATTCAAAATGTCACATGTAATGCACGTTTATATATTTATTTCATAATGAATACAATTTATTTTCCACAGTCTAGTCCATTATTTATCATTTTAATTCATAAGCTGTGTGAAAACATTTTCATCGCGTATCTAACATACGGATGCGTTATACAAGCACACATGGGAAATTTTTGCCGCATTTAATCTGACTTTTTTATAAATGTCTGCAAGAAGTCGCTCTACAGGAGTTAATCATTTAAATTCAATTTTTGCAAGATACTTAATAATAGCAATATTTAATATCTTTACAGAGAAATCTTACTTGATACAAGTTGATACTGAATTGTCGACGAAATATTATATTCCTTCACTTTAAAAATCGATATTATTTTGTTTGACGTACTACTTTTCTCATTTTCCCATTTTTCTATTTATTTTAGGTAGGTACTTTGTAAACAGCTTGTCAGATCTTATATGTTATTTATTACAAGGTAATCAAAAGCATCGGTTTTTTTTTTGTTATTATTGCAGATCCTATGTTTGTTTTGGATTTCTTTACAAGTTTACTTTTAACTTTGGTATACTTTATCGTTGACGAATTGATTAATTTAAGTAGTATCAAATCGATGGTTAAATCTATTTTTTAAATTATTGTTACAAAAGCGAAACGATAAATTAAATTAAGGGATTTGATTTTTGTAACCCTGAGAGAATCATTTTCATTTGCCTTATTTTTAAGTGATTAACTGCTAATTCCAAGGTATTAGGTTTTAAATCAAACTTTATTATGATTTTCTGCGTATTTTGAAAGGTACGTAAAATCGTCGGCCTCCTTGGGTTGATAAATTGTCACGATTAACAAAAGCACCACTATCAAAGCACATCAATGTTTCTGGGCATAGTTCTAAATTAGAAGATGAATTTTCAAATCGAATGAATTGAATAAGAAAATGTTCTTGGAGTATTATATCGTCTTAATTTAAAAAGATTTAATTTTGTTTTAAATCAAAGTTTATCAGATGCGTCAACGCATCTATAAATTTAATTGGGTAATCTGTACACTTCAACTTCAGCGTCAACGACATAAACTCACTATATAAATCCCGCTTAAGAATCCATTAATTTTACAATTATTCATAAAAGGTTTTTTCTGTAAAATCTTAAAAAGTAATAAATTGTATAACAAAAAAGTCGAGATGGTAGTGAGTGCCGTACTAATTGCATACATTGGAGAGTTTTTGAGAAAACTTTCAATTCAACGATCACCCATGCTGCTCTCGAAAGAAAATTAAAAAGTTAAAGTAATACTTGTAAGTAAAGCAAATGATGAAGGTTTCTAGTAAATTTAAAATATAATGCATTATTTATGTCTCGAAGGGCAAATAAATTACAATGTTAAAAGTTAAAGACGACGATTATTTTCAAAGTCGATACGAGTTCAAACAATGGATGTTTTATTTAAATAATGTAATTCTAAAACAAGATCAATGTTTACATCTGAATGCTAAAGACATATATTTCAGTTTTTCAATTTGGTTAAGAAAAATCAATTGCTAGTAAATCGTTTAAACGATAAAATAGAAATTGCTTGAGAGTCTTCCTTGCCAAGTTTTAACGATGGATTAAGAGTTTAACCGGCCTTGTAGTTTTACAAGTGAAAATTACGATCGTTAAATTTTGGATCAGTCACATATTAGTTCAGTTCCAGTTTCCTAAACGGTAGTTCACAGTTTCGGCCTTGTTGATTTCGAATTTATGTTGTAATTTAAATTTTATTGTGATATGTATTTTATGATTGAGGAATCCCATAACTTAAGGAAATATAATTTATGACTTTATACATTGGTTCATTTAAACACATTTCCTGGTACATTTGTTTAAATGTAAAATGGGAAGTCTGCCGAGAAATAATCTTGTTTAACATGGTGGTTAACAATGCCAAGTAAAACAAAATGCAAGTGCTTGGCTTGTAATCAGAATTTGAATTTTTAAAGCTGACCGTTCAATATTACAGTTATTAATTTTTGGTTTACTGAAGAAATTTAAACTATACTAGATTAGAATAATCTGTATCTACAAATGTTTTTCATTATTAAAAATTTCACTTCCGAACTGGTGGTTGGAAAACCAGAAATACAATTTTCACAAACTATTTCGAACTTGGTAATTTTATGAACAAACTATTATTAATTCTTTCAAATTCGCTCACAATCGTATAATTACTCAGGTTAATTGTGAAATCAATCTTATGATATACAATAAAAATTTAATGATCCGCCCCTGGAATAATGCATTCGCGAGCAAACGCACTTATAATTTTATTATCAATAGATTGCTGTTTGAATGTCTAATGACGACTTGATCTTTGCGACCACGAGACAGACCATTGTACCAATTAATTTAAATCGTTAATTAGTACTTTCGGGACTAGTAACACGATTATTAAACCTGCGTGGTTAAAGTGAGTAACAGAAAATTGGTATGTACTATGTACATACGCATACACTCCCTGTGCCCATATTATTTTACCTGCGGTTAACCCTCAGGTTTTAACTAATTAAAAGAGTAAAATATTTTCTTAACCTATAGTTTCATGTTATTCTATTTTAATTTTATTCCATTTTAAAAAAACTGAGTTTTTTTATTACCGTTGAGAAATAATTTAATAAATTTTTAAAACGAATGTAAATTAATTTCACTTGTAAATATCCGAAGTTCTACGAGTATTTACTTTCAATTTAGTTTTTTTTTGACTTCTTCAGGAAAATTATCCTGGTGTGGTATTGATTATTATTAACATATTTTGAAATTTTTGTTTTATACAATATAACAAGGGTGAAAATAGATTGAATTACAAGTTTCTCATTATCTGTTAATTTATTGTAGTAATATCAGTTTCTTATTTGCTTAGCTAATTAATTAAGTCTAATCAAAGAAACTTTCCAACGTTGCACTAAACGTGGGGTAACAAAGAAATGATTTTGATCATGTAGGGTGGTAAGAACATCAAATTGCTACATTATTTCTTATGAATCTTTCCAGAAAACTGTTTTTATTCCCCTACCAAACTGACCATTATTACAAAGTGTTTTCCTTTATTTTTCACATTTGTTTTTGTTTTTTTTTTGAACATATCAAGATTGTGAAAATTGCACAGCTTTATTTGTTGAACTAAAGTTTTTTTTCCAATATCTGCTTTAGCGGTATTTGTATTTAATCTTTTAAAGTAAACATCAGAATTTCCGCTGTATAAAATATATTTAGAACATAAATTAAATTTTGAACCTGATCGAGCTTAATTTACAATTTTACTCATTTGTTTTCTGATTACTTTAAATACAGTTTGCAATGTAACGGTTTCATTATCCGAGAGGAATATACAGAATTTGCATAAAAACAATTTCATGTTATCCGCGTTAAACTTGGTAAAATTAAAATTAATATTAATTTTATGTTACAATTCAGTCGAATTTATTTATCAATAATACAGCAAAAATTAACCCATGTATAATTTAAATTTTTAAACCCACTACTTTATTTTTCGTGCTAAATGCTTAAAAAATATAGTTTTTATAATAAATTCAAACTGAATTTTAGTTAAGTTTCCAAAACCAACCAAAGTCAACATTATAATACATAATAATTTACAGTCTCAGTACTTTTATGCAATTTTGCATCTTTGCGGTTGCAGTTCCTCTCAGGAAATTAATAAATTATTTTCGTTGTTTCAAGTTGGAGCTGCACGATTGTGGCACCACTGAATTATTTATTATTTGTTTATGCCGCTATTTTCAAAATATCCCCTGGCAGTAATTTCCCAGTCTACTGTACTATTAAAAATCTTCATTTTAGACTATAACCTTATTGAATTTTTCAAATTAAATATTATTTAATATTTCCCTACTTACTATTTAAATATCTGAACTCGACCTGATTCTGTAAGTGGAACATTACATTTTGTTTTATCTTTTCTTTAAAATTTATGGCGCTTTTATCTTCATTGGCAAGTGATATGCTAAGCAATAGCGGTGTTATATCTTATCATATACCTTTACATTGAATTGTATCGGCTTAAGAACCATTTTAGTATATATTCTGCAAAATGAAAGTGTAACTTGCGGAATATTATATCTACAAAGTACACAGGTAGTAATATTTGGATAGTTGTTTCGAATGGAATCAAAATTATTCAAATTGAAACATCCAAATATGCAAATCTTATTAAAGGTTTTTCAAACAGCAGGTTTAGTTTATTATAGTAAATACAATTCAACTTAAATGTTGGATAAACCGAATCTCAATTAATTCTGCGTTTCAAACTAATAATTCCCAGCATACGTAATTTTGCATTTATTTGGAAAACAATTACCGGAGATAGTTGAGTTTACAATTAACGTATCTTGATTATGCGTTCATGCTTGTTATAAATTAGTGCGGGTAATTAATTTGCCTGATTAATTTATAAATGTTGGAGCATATAAAAGGTAATTTAGTAAAATAATTAAATATTTTGCATTTTGATTGGCACATATTTTCCAAATCATAAAAGCAGCTTGTTAAGACCATTGACGGGGCCGGGATAAGCATTAGAATATCGTTGGCCTATAGAAATCATTTCCGTTTAAAGATAAGCGATTTAATCCGAAATTAAGTTAAAATTAACAAATTTTATAATATAATCGTTAAAGTTAATGACGTACTTATCTGTTATTTAAAGTCTGCGAATATTCAATTCTCGACGGTTACTCGTTTAGATGATGAGTAGATTGATATTATGATGCAGTAATAAACTAATACTGTTAATAAAATTAAATTCTAAACAATTAAAACTTAAATTACCATTAAACCATCAATCTAAAGTAATTAGTTTAAAATAAATAGCGATGGAGATGTAATTTTATACAAAATTAAACCTTTCACTAAAATGAAAAATTAAGATAAAAACCCCGAAACCAATTTCTTTCAATTAATTTTCACTAATGTAAGAAGAAAAGTGAAATATTGTAATGTGATTTTCCACTCGACAAATTGTAACTTGAAATTTCTTCTTGAGGTTAAAATCTTTACGAGCTAAAAAGTTGTCGGTCAAACAAAACTGTTCTTTCTACGATTACTGCAAACTCTAAGAAGTTTTTACTCGAAAAATGATTCATTAATTTAAAATTAATTACGGTGTACTTTTTCCAACAAGATTTTGGAAGTTCTTAGCGGGTAGAAACCGCAGAGTGATTTATGAATGGAAATTTACCCTTGGAGAAGATTTTCAAACGTCTTTTTACGTACCGGTTTGACGGATGTGCGGTTAATCGGAAATTCCAACAGGATATCGCAAAAAAAATTTGTTTGTGTAGTTTAAACAATAACATCCACAAGCAAAAGACTTTCTTTTTCAAATTTCACACTACCCACCTAAATTCGCCATGAAAAATTACATGAACGGTGCTAATAGTCTGAGGAAACTGTCTCGATTGGTCGTTTCGTGACTAAATAAAATCTCCGATACGGCATTACGCTTGGACGGGGAGATCAAACTTGTTTACTTCAGATCGTAAAGTTAAGGGGGTAGGATACTGTGGACAAGCGTAAAACAGTATGAATTTTGAAAATTAATTCCAGAAAAACTACAAATGCGTTTACCTTAATTTTTGGGCATATAATAATATCAATCTTATTGAGTATACATGTAAAATTTTATTGCAAAATATTTAAAATTGTAGAAATTACGTGAGTTGGCATACGTTCGCACGTACGGTGACGGTGTACATCGATTTTCAATTTGTAGTGAATGAATTTTGTTGAAATTTGGAATATAAGTTCACAGATGTAGTAGTTTTCGTGTATCGAGCCATTTTTTTGAATTTCTTTTCCGTTAATTTTTTATTTAAGAAATACCGTATAAAATATGCACTATTTTTACAAAAATAAATTTAAAATTTTTTTTTTCAGTAATTAAAACGAAAATTGGAAAAATGGCTCGATACACGATAACTACTACATCTGTGAACTTATATTCCAAATTTCAACAAAATTCATTCACTACAAATTGAAAATCGATGTACACCGTCACCGTACGTGCGAACGTACACCGTTGTATGCCAACTCCCGTAATTTCTACAATTATAAATATTTTGCAATAAAATTTTACATGCATACTCAATAAGATTGATGTTATTATATGCCCAAAAATTAAGGTAATCGCATTTGTAGTTTTTCTGGAATTAATTTTCAAAATTCATACTGTCTTACGCTTGTCCACAGTATCCTTCCCCCAAGCAAACTTATCTTGGTTGATACTTTTTTTTTCTTTATCGTTATAATATAATCTCATTGGAAAACAATCATATTATTAGAGGAAAGTGACCAAATATGGAATAGGCGCCTAATGTGGAATACCATTAAATTTTCGAAACCACTGCCTCTATTTAGCCATTACTAGGATAAATGACAACCTAGTAACAGTAGTTGACCACCCCAAACTTTACAACGCTCTATTACCATTAATATCCACATGGCGGGACATTATTCTTTGTACGCACTTGCGAAACTTTATTGTTAGTGGTGCAAATTTTGATCTATAACGTAAGTATCAGTAATTTGTTAATTACTCTACATTTATAAGCATGCAGAAGGATGACTGATAACATTACGTATGTTACTTTTAAGGAAAATATAACCTGGCTTTCAATAAAAAAACATTATTCTTAAGTGAGCTTAGTTCCTAATATGGAATAGGGAAAATTATATGGAAATCTTATGTAAGGAATGGGCGCCTGTTGGTGACGATAGTGTGTGTGGTGTGTGATTTTTGCAGTAGAATAAGTTAATTTTAACGGAATAAGTTACTTTTATTTTTGACCAAAGTCTCAAGATCTGTTATAAAAAGACGTTACTGTTTTTGTTAATTTTTGTAAAAAAAACTTGGGTCTTATTTCCCTATTCCATATTTGGGGGTCTATTCCATAAATAGCTACTATTATGTTAATTTAGATTTTTAAATAAAAAAAATTTGTTGATTAATATTAAAACACAAGACTATGACTAAGATAAGCCAAAATGTATGACTGACTGTGTTTATAATTAAATTTGCATTTAATTCATGATAGTTTTTTTTTATGCCACAAAAACAAAATGGTATTCCATATTTGGTCACTTTCCTCTACTATTAATAATTCATAGTTCATAATAATCAATTAATTTATTAATTCAGTCATCTTAATACGAAAAAAGTTCATAAAAATATATATTCCTCTAATCTACTAAGTTTCCATCCATAAAACAGTTTTCTACATTTCGATCTCATTCTTCCTTTGATCTTCTTCTTCAGCCTACCTTAGTCCACTCCTGGACCATAGGCCTCTCTAGTAATGGAGGTTTTGGCCATAACTCACCACGCTGACCAGACGGGTTGGTGAGTAGTCCGCATATCGATTTTTGGACTATAACTGTTTTACATCCAGTAGCAGCTTGCTAGCAGGCTAACCTTCAGATGTGCCTATAGCCCTGTTTTTTGTTAACGGTGACAATTCGTCAACTTAGGGGGTCCGCCGGCTTAACGTGCCCTCAGAAGCACGGAGACTTGGTCATAAGAAAGTTTGACTCTCCGCAGGTTTGAACCCGATACCCCGCATTCGCATCCAACTGCGATAGCTGCAAGGCCATGACCTCCTTTGATCTTCTTCGTTTCTTATTGTTAAATTTTCATTTAGAAACTCTGTATAAATTGATGGAAACTTTGTTTATTTAAAATTTAAATTGTGTTGATGTTGAAAGTGTGTAACTTAATAATTAATTTGCCCTATGTGTATACCTTATAATAAACTACTTAAAATGAATTAAATTTCACAAGAACCTTAATTCCTCGAGTTTCTTTTCCACCTCTTCCAAATTATACTGATGATCTACCGCCAATTCTGTTGTGGTTGATCTTTTGCTGCTGCTCCTTATATTAATAATTATTTCATGAAAATGTATTGTCTAACCCTACCAATTAATTATTGACAGATTATTTACGTTGATTTCACCACAGAACGATTCCAATTTTCTTATTGACGTGAATACGTCTATAAAATCGGTAGCATGTTGAAAAATTTAATAAAACTATGTAACGAAAAAATGTGTGTTTGTACGAAAAGTATACCCCGCATGTTGAAAAATTTAATAAAACTATGTAACGAACAATGTGTGTTTGTACGAAAAGTATACCCCGCAAGTTGAAAAATTTAATAAAACTATGTAACGAACAATGTGTGTTTGTACGAAAAGTGTACCCCGCATGTTGAAAAATTTAATAAAACTATGTAACGAACAATGTGTGTTTGTACGAAAAGTATACCCCGCATGTTGAAAAATTTAATAAAACTATGTAACGAAAAAATGTGTGTTTGTACGAAAAGTATACCCCGCATGTTGAAAAATTTAATAAAACTATGTAACGAAAATTGTGTGTATGTTCGTATGTATGAAATAAAATCGGCAGCAGCTTTATCTTCCTTTGCGAATTGGTAGGAATCCATTCTTGGGGTTCACCTTAAAATGCTTGTCAAATATATTTATGCATTTATGTAAATCTCGATAAACCTATATAGATATAGACAATAATTAATTATCCGTTGAACCGTAATTTACAATAGATTATCTTATAATGTTTTTGCCTGTTTTGGTGTTTCATCATTACAAATATCTTCTTTTAAGCTTTCTAGGCATATTGTCACTTCTGCATGTTCTTCTTTAATTCTTTTTGCCTCTTTTGCGGTCAATTCCTCTTCCGCCTTACGCTTATTACTTGCACGTCTACGTTTAAATGCCTCCGCATGTCTCAATTCACACTGCCGCTCCGGATCTTCGCGATAGATCTTCAATGCATTTTTAAGAGATGCAAGTCTCAACGCTCTTAAATAGCAATTTCGTTGCCAATTGTCTGTTCTTGTCATCGCGACAATCAATTCCACCTCAGCTTTAACTTCCTTTGCGAATTGGTAGGAATCTATTCTGTTTCTATAGTTTACTTCACCTTAAAATTCTTGTCAAATATATTTATCTCTCGACCTTTATATGCATATTTCATCACATTATCCGTTGAAACCTTAAGACGTTGAGGCGTTAAACCGATTAAAAAATTTACCCCCACCACTAAAAAATGTAAAAAATAATTACCCATAACCACATCGAAAAGGTGACATCCGTAAGATGCGCGAGGAAAACCTCATTACCTGCTCAGCCACCGTGCCTATAGGACATGATATTGTAGCAACCCATAATTCAAATTCAAATTATTTGGCGCCAGCACCTCTTAGGTTGGCAATCTGTAACACCGCACAACCACGAGGAATATAACCGCCAGTTCCAGACCAGTGCTCCACAAGTTCTCAACCACAACTCAACAAGTTCTCAACCAGTACTCAATCAGCATACATCAAGTTCACACCACGGTCATACCGGTCATAGTGAATCAATCGCACACTATGTATCTCGCTCATATGTATCAGGTTTTTATCGTAATTGTTGTATTGTTATTTGTTAATTACTGCTAGAACCCGTTATTGTTATAAATCGTTATTGTTATTGTTCGTTACTGTTATTTTATTAAATACATCGTTAACAAAAGATAAGTGGAGATTTGTTCGTTGTCAACACACCGACCACATAACTTAATACCCACAATATAATTAATTGCAGATAGTGGATTAATGGATAATGATCGTATCAACGTTTCAACGGATAATGTGATGAAATATGCCTATAAAGGTCGAGATAAATATATAGTATTATAGACTTGAAAACAATTTTAAAGTGAACCTCAATAACAGAGGAGATTACAAAAATGTCTAACATCCTACCTTTGCAATCGATAGCAATTCAAGAACTAACTTCTAATGACTATCTTTCAACTGATCACATCTCAAAGTTTAACGAAATCCTGGTGGTTAATACAGAGTTCAGACCACAAGAAGCTTTATTGATGTGGCATATGTACAATGATATAGTTTCAGTGAGTACACGGCATAATCAAATTCTGCCTGCGAGAGCAACTGACAATATCACTCACTGGATATGCACATATTATTACGATGGTTCTGTAATACATATCTATGACAGCGCCAATAATTATAAGGTTAATAATCTTACTTCTGATCAGCTACGGTTTCTTGATCGGTTATTTCCAAATAAACTTCCCATTATATACGAAGATGCTCAACAACAAACCAATGGCGTTGATTGCGGTGTGTTTGCGATAGCTTTCGCTGTTGCTATAGCTAACGGCATGAATCCATCGCAACAGATATTCAATATTCCTGTGATGCGGAACCATTTAAAAGATATTTTTAATCAGAATTTACTTTTAAGTTTTCCTGTTAATATTACAAATTGCGAGGTTCCTTCAATTATGGCAAGAGATAGAACAAACCCAAACAAAAGAAAACGATCAAACAGTATGTCTTTAGGCATAGAAAGTGGCACAAAGAGAAAAAGGCAAGAGAAGAATGCGGAGGTTAACGCAACAGAAACTAAACAACAAAGGAATGCAAAGTTAGAATGTGAACTAGAAAGAATGAAAACAATGAGAGCATTGGAAACAGAAGAAAAAAGAAATGCGAGGTTAGAAAATGTAAGAGAAAGAATTAAGAAGATGAGAGCATTGGAAAAGAGCAGTGTTTTCTAAAATATATCGAGCTTGTGAACGAAAACACCGATCGTGATCAGGAGGAGAACATCGGTTCTGCAACTAACAACGGCGATGATGCTTCTGCGGTTGGCAATATAAGACTGTGGATAGAGTTCCCCAACACCGTGATCGGTCGAAAGAGACGCGTAAAAGCCAGACCTCATGTGATGTGCAAGTCAACTGTAATTAGTCGAGACTGGACGCATATTAATACTTGCATGGCCAACATATCTCTTGATGTTGGAATCAAATGCAAACGAAGGCAGTTTCCGCTAGTCCCCGCTTGCGCGTTGACCATACACAAATCGCAAGGCGGGACGGGACGTTCGACGAAGTTGTCTTTCAGTATGATCGTTCGCAACAGACTCAATTGGTATATGTGGCGATGAGTCGAGTAACATCTCTGCAAGGACTCTATATAACCAACTCGACAGACGATTTCAAGTTCTATGATGGCTATGGTAGCGCAACACCTACTATCAAAGACATACGTGACGAGTACGCAAGAATGGCCAATCATAGTTTGCAAACTCTTACTGAACGGGTTGAACGGTTCATAGGAACTAAAACAACGTCCCATGGCGATAATGATGGTAAGGTTGATATAATCGCGTGCAGTCTCAACACCCAGTGTTTGGTGGTACACTCTCGGGACATAACTTCTGACACCGTGATTAGTGGATGCGATTATTTAATCTGCAGCGAAACGTGGATGGACGAGTCTCTGCCACCGGTGAACATTGAAGGTTTTGAATGCAAGGTTCACAATAACAACAAGCTCCTATCGGTGGCAGACAAATCCATAATCGTGCAGCCTACAAAACGCAAAGCCCGCGGAGTCTGTATCTACAGAAATATCCGCAGTTTGACAGATTGTAACGTCATAACCAGAGGCGACGACAGAATGCGCAACGACTGGGAAGATGCGGGAGACATGTGCATGGTAAGCGTGCAGTTCAAGAACCAGTTCAAGTTCTTACTTGGTTCTATATATATTCATCCGGGTGTGTCGCAGTCGTCTCTACAGATCTTTATGTCGATGCTCAAACAGTACTCGGAATCAGTAAAGAAGCATATTAGAACCATGTGCCCCGACACCGAAACACCAATGGTGCTATGCGGTGACTTTAACGTGGATGTGGTGCAGAACAAGAACTTCTTAGAGTTCATGAAACGAGAGTTCAATATGGACTGCGTACAGAACCCTCCAAGCACTCTTAGCAATACTTGCCTTGATCTGACATTTACCCGGAATATTGATGTATCCTGTATGCCATGTCACCTATTTTAGTTACCTTACCACAGGACTATTATGAATAAAATTGTCTTCGATGCTTAACGACGACGACAACGACATTTTTATCCGTTGCTTCCATTAGGAAGACCAGAAATACGCTACGGTGTTCATTTAGAATACTTTTATAATAAATTTTATTAAGTTAATATTTACCAGTTTAATAATAAATTACCGCCACTCCAATATTTTGTGACATTCCTATTACAGAGTTTGTGTGAATAGGTCATCTTGGGAACTTCCAAACCTTTGCTAATGGATCAAATCATATCAACGGATAATATGATAAATTATGCTATAGTATCGACACTGGAAAGGTCAATAGGCGTAACCCACATTAAATTTTTTTTTAAATATTGGTTGATATCTATTAAACCAAGGGTAGTATTATTTAACAATAATTTTCAATTGATAAAACAAAACTTATTACACACAAAATTGCAGTTTTCAACCATAACAATGCATACATGCATAATTAATTTAGTTTCTCCTGGGAAAAAAAAAGAAAAACTTTTAGTGAGGGTTACGCCCATTGACCTTTCCAGTGTCGGTATGTCTACATAAATGTATAATATTATAATATATGAATCGCTGATTGCAGAAAGGAAAGTACTACAAAATCAACATTTCGAAATACTCGATTTAACGCGTCTGCTGTGTGTAAAATTGATATCCAAATTGTATTTTTTTTTCACAATCCTTTAGAAATATATTTTCCTTATATGAAACAACAAAAAAGATACAATTTTTAGATCAATATCAGACGCTTTAAATCGAGTATTTCGAAATGTTGATTTCGTAGTATTTTCCTTTCTGCAATCAGCGATTCATATAGCTAGATACATATTTAATTAAATTTTTGAATGTTATGTTATCCGATCGGTATAGACGGGGGCGAAAACGGGTATCCCGGGACGACGTATTCACGCAAACCATACGGCCATGTTCCTGAACATAGCCTCGATCCGAAGGATCCCGATTTTTTTCAATTAACATTTTGTAAATAAAAATTTGTAACTTTATCGCCTGGATCAAACCCGAACTGCGTAGCTCTTATCAAATTTTCACTTTAACAACTAAACAATTAAACTCAAATTTTATTGCATAAACAAAATCTATTTATATAACTGCATTATAATATTATGTGAAACGCTTACATAAATTTAAATTGTGAGGCCGCAGGTTGCTTTGAGAACAATGGGCCGCCCATAAAAACCGAGATACCTCCGCCCGTTTTATTTTATTGCACCGATAAAATATTTTAAATTGAAGTACCTATTTGAAACATTGCGGATTATAGATAACAGGCTCATAGCCAGGATTTCATTTCGGGGGGGGGGGGGGCACTTGTAAAAAACCTTTTGTAAAATGTAAAATTTTCGGTTTTTCTCCTTCCATTTTCTTTGTCTTTTTAACATTTGGGGGGGGGGGGCACGTGCCCCCCCTGGCTACGGGCCTGATAGGTAACTACAAATATGAAACCTTTACACATACTCAAGTTGCGAGCTCACAGGCCGAGCCAAGATTGGGGCAATAAGTCGCTTGTCAATATTGAAGGTCAAGTTATCATTTTCTTGTATTGCATTGATAAAATCTATTAAATTAAATATCCTTTTTAAGCATTTACAAAGATCGAAATTACCAGGACGCAGGCCGAGTCAAATTTTGTTTTTTCCTGTGTTGTCACACGCGACTTATATACCTTTGTGGGGGTAAAGTGGGGATAGAAGGCGCTTTTCTAAATCAAAATTTCAATTAAACTTTTTATCTCAATTTAGTCTCTTGGAAGTTTCGTTTTTCCTCATTATTCCTAATTAAATCCATATTAGATTTCCCAAGCTATGCGGTCTGAAGGCCGTACTAAAGCTACGTTTAGATTAAATACATTAACCAATCCTACTTCTGGAAAGCCTAGAATATCTAAAATTGTCCGTTAATTTATAAATGGTGGTACAATATTAGCTATTGAATAACAATTAAATTTTTTTTAAACGAAAGTCAGGGAAATTAAAGTTGAAATTTAAAATTAGGTAACATAATTTATCCTGACTTTCACTTAAAAATTAAAAATTCCTCGACTTTCCACGACTAAATTTATAGTAGTGTATTTCCAAATTTAATGACTTTTTTAGGTATTTCGAATCAAATATTGAAAATTTGGTTTTACTCAACAATATTTTAAATTTTACAAATATTTATTTCGTTTCTGTGATAAAATTTCAAGTTATCGAGAAAAATCCTGACTCCAGTAAGTGATTTTTTTGGGGATTCTTTCATTTTTTCTAAATCGCTTATTGGATTTCTGATATTTGAGGTGAGAACAGCCTGAGTAGTAATTCTAGTATTAAAAAATTTACTGAAAATGTAAGTAATGAAAATTAAGAAGTTTGGATGGGAAAATTTAATTAGAAAAATTCAATATTGTCAACCTCAGTGGGGGTGTCAATTCATATTGTATGTGTGCTTAGCAAACCCAGACCCTGTCTATATTTGGAGGGTATTCCATGCAGGCCCGTATCCAGGAGGGGAACCACCGAAAATTTTACATTTTAATAAAGGCTTTTTACAAGTGCCCCCCCCCAAATGAAATCCTGGCTACGGGCCTGAGTCCATGCCCCACAACCCCCCCGTTCAAATAAGACCGACATAGTGGTTTCGTTTATATCAAAATGCCGTGGAATTATGACTGGAAGGCTGGAGGAATGAATATTACCAACCCAAAAATAGTTGACGCATCTCTGTTTAGTATTAGTACTCAAATCAAGGTTCAACTAAGCACCTACTATAAGATTAGGGCGGTCTAATAAAAGAAATTGTAGTATTATTTATCAAAATTATCTAAATATGTAGAATGGAATAGAGAATATCCCAGATGGGAGTTGATGTTATTTTTCGACCTCACCCATGAAGAATGCGACCATACATGACAGCCTTAGTTGTTCAGCTTACGTCCTCATCAATGCGGGGTTAGATTGTGACAAATTAGATACGCAAGCTTTTCTCGTAAATATCTATCTGATATCAATCAGAGGCACATGTATAATGACACTGAGGAGGAGGAGCTTTCTAGCAAATTATTATATTGAATATATTTCTATTTTAAAACGGTCATATACCATCGAAACTGTTGATTTTTTGATACGTATAAATCTCTCTCTCTCTTCAGTCCATAACTCTTCGACAGGGTGTGGTTAGCCTTTTGACAAAGACTTTTCATGGCAGATTACACTCCGGTGGTTTGCTATAGCCTACCATGGGGAGACGGCCATAATATGAATCTTACTTCGTCTCTTTGCGATACTTTATAAATCATTTAATACTTATTTAAAAAACTTTTTCTACAAATTAGAAATATTTCTCATAAAAATTGAAATCTGCGGTTTTCGAGTAAACCACTTCATACCCACATTAATTGTGGGTAAGTAAAAGTTAAACAAGGCTGCGACATACACATAAATTTCACCTAGAGTACATTAAGGGTGCGTTCCACTTAAAGCCCACGACGACCACGGTTGATCGTCAGTCCAATCAAATAACTTCGTTGCATTTTTAGTCCAATCAAAGAACCCCAAGAACCATTGCACCACCCCGCCTTTGTCGTGGGCTTTAAGTGGACCGCACCCTAAACAAGGATACGGCAAACGTGGGAGTGGACGTATATATGCGACGCTGTGTCATAAGTGGTTAAACAATAAATTAAACAAGAAAATGTTATAACTTTTTTTTTATTTTAATCAAATGCATCTTTTAAAAGAAACATTTTACAATTAAAATAGATTTACGAATAGCAAATTCGAATTTTGTCGAGTGACAATTTGAAAATGGGCGGAATTAGATAATAAATTACAATTTATTATAATATCAACAATTGATTTCAAGCTTTCTGTGGAATTAATCGGTTTTTCAAAGTAATTCATTGTTCACAAAGTTGTAGCCAGTTAATGAGTTAATGTAACTGTTGAATTTAGACAATAAAGGATTATAATCTGGTTTGTAGATAATTTCACGCTCTTTGAAATAGTGCTTAACCATTTACACTAAGAAATAAATAGTTTGTGTGTTCGGATGAGTTATGACCATCTGATGATAGAGATAAAATAAAATTGCTTTAAAGGAGGCTTTAAATTACTAAAATTGTGTTTTCTCCACCATGAGTCATTGGGACGGGACTATGATATTATATAAAATTTGAGTATAATTGCATATTTCGAAGTGCTTCAAAAATCGATTACAAACGTTTTCCAAAATTGCAACCGTTGGCTGTATTAAAATAAAGTTGATATAAAAATACAGTGAAATCGCGAATAATCTAAACATGTAATTAATTACTTCAGTACAAGAGGACACCAGAGATCTCAAACTTTTTAGTGATTCTAGGAGCTAAAAAAATTATCACTTTCTCGGCGTTTATTCCATTGGGAGCTTAGTTTTTGAATGATGAATTTTTTAAAATTGACAGGTTTTACCATAGGTTTAATGTATATATGGGAGTTGTAATGCGCAGGTTCTGAGTTCTATCCCTGTACCAGTTAACCTTTTTTTTTCAATTATGTAATTTATTATCGGAATAAAAGAATTAACGACCTACGAATTACCATTAGAAATACTTGATATCATGTATATTTTATATGTAAAAACTGTGCATTTTATTAGTTCTGGAAAATGTTTAGTGCTTTTTTGGTGATTCGAAAATACTGATATGGTTACTATCATGTTTTAAACTGAATTAACTGATTATAAATTTCGAATTAGTTTTAAGAATTCTGTGAACTGTTACTAAGAGTTTTTTTTTTTTAATTTCTTGCAGTTATTTTAATTCTTAGAGACGGTCAAATTCACGGTGGTGATATTGCAAAATCTCTTCAAGCGAAATCAGAACTTTTGACGATCTCTCCTCAGAACGCAATAGAAAATCCTTTTTTAAGCAGGTAACCCTTCAACAAAAAAAAACATAGTACAGTTCAAAGACCACGTTTATGTGGACACCACCACAGGCATAGAGTAGGTCGAAAATAACATAATGGATCAAGTTATATGAAAAATTTATCTTCGCAGCGACGTGACGCGTTATAATAGTTAAAAGCCCTTTTGTAATAAAGGTATAAAGTATAAATGATTGAGAACAAACCTCTTTCAGCACAAATATCTGATGAATCTTCTTTTACATGTTATTTTTGTTGATTGAGATAATATATCTGCGGTTCTTTACTTCCAGAACATGGCAGAAGAATTAAGTGAAATATTAAACATATTAAAAAGATTTTGATTTATTCATTAATAATAATAATGATCTTTTTTTAATTATATAAATACATTCAATATTACTATATGACTATAATTTGTCGATAAAACCATTTAATTATTACAGCTTGATATAGCATGTTAACATGGTATATAATTTCCAACATTTATAATTTATTATTAAATTTAATGATATCGACAAACTTTTATTCAATTAAACAAGAATGAATGGTTGAAATAGAAAATCGAAACTTGTCCCACAAAAATATTAGTGTATTGAAACTCTTACTAATTGGATTAAATACTGCTTCGCGAAAATTTTTCCTATTTGAGAGTTTTCATGTGGATAAACACCGATGATGAAGGCATATAAAATATACGTTGCTAAAATGTGCTCAAGTTTCTTAATATTCTATAGAGTGAAAATTTTATGTGCGAAAATAGTTTGCCAGATAACGAGCATAGTTTCATATAAAAAAACCCTTACCTCTTGAAACTCGCTTATTTTCTTAAGGTACTATAATTCCAATTATGTCTAATTACGTGAAAAGCAAGTCTTGCAATAAAGAGATAAAATCAGTTAATAAGGTACTGAAATTCCCAGGCTTTTATGGAGAACATGAAAAACAAAGTTCATAAAAGTCTTGTGTTTCAGTAATTGTGTTTATTCGAATGTAAAATTGATTATTGTCGAGTTTAAGTTGCTAATGGGCATATTAAAACCAAATTCTTACAATGCAATTAAAACAATGCAAGTCATTAAACTTCCTCCCCTTAAATTGATTTCTCACTTTATATTCTGCATTCAACTAAATATTAGAACCTACCAATAGTTCGAATTGTCATCGTTTTTCATCGCACCGTTTCGGAAAATAATAATAAATTAGTGATATTGCTTTTCGATCAACGTGTTTAATTGAAAACTACTTTCAATAAAGTGCATCAATTTAAAAATAGTTTTCATAATAATGCATTTTTGATATGGTATTAGTAAACTTTTCAGTTTATTTTCCGTAAAAACAAACAGATGTGACAGGGTTTAAAAGTTCATAGCTGACGTAAATGTACTACTTAAAAAGCATTTTCAAGCTTGTCTGTAGTTTTCTTTACAGGAGAACATCAAACTTACATTTATCTACAGCATTCGATTTTTATTAAACAAAATAACCAGGAGCCATTGCGATACTAAAAGTCATTTTGATCTCTTTGTACTTACAACAGGCAAAGTGGAAAAGCTTTATGTGATAATTAAAGTTTTTTTAATCATAAAATTTTCATCAAAACGCAACTTGAGCCCACATTATTTTTATATTTTTAACAATTTCAATGGCCGTATTCACCAAGCTCTGTTAATTTGCTATCAGAGAGTTAAGTCATTAACAGTTTGTTAAGTGACAATTTCGTATTCACCAATGATTGTTAGCAGTAACAGTCTGTCAAGTCGTCAAATAAGTTAATAGATCAATATGGATCTGTTAACTTTGGTAACCGACTGATAAATATTATTTATGTGTCAAAATTGTCAAAATGTAAAATAACATGATCAACACTTACTAGATCGTGATCTACCCACACTTTTAAGGTTAATTTAATACGAGTGAAATTAGCTGGAGCGAGTTTTACCAACAATAATTTTAGTAACTTTTTAATAACCGCTAGTTTACTATTTTAACTTTGAAATGTGATGGTGAATACGAATTCATTTTAACAGACTGTCAAGTATTAACAGTTTGTTACTTATCAAACTGTTAAATTGAAAATGGTGAATACGGCTGTTAGAGTTGTATAAATTTTTCTTTCATTAAGTGAGGATCAAGTGAAGGGGGCAAGAAAATAATACTTTTTACGCCTGCAGTATTTTGAAATTACTGCCTTTTTCATGTTAGATAAAACTTACGGCAAATGTAAAGTAGGTATAAAATATTTATCTTTTTTCCCGTAAATCACCAAGATAGAGCCCTCTATACCAAAGCAGTTTGCATTTCAGTTTTTTTTTACTTTTCTGGCTTAAGAAGTAGGTATAATTCCTCTTTTTATTTTTTTTATGTGCTCGCATACATTTTTATTTAAATCCGAAATTTCAAATTTATTATTGCAAACAGAATTATAACTTTCTAGAAGCACTTTATTTAGTTGTAGTTGGATAGTGAATTCATAATGAAAATATTGTTATTTTATAAGTTTGAATTGTTCAACTTGCTTTTGCATTAGTGTTTGTTGTCAGTTGTTTGGTTCAATTTGTATATACCTACCCCTAAAAACCCTAGAAAATTATTAAGTTAACAAATAAATTTACATTGGGTTATTATTACTTTCTAGTTTCTAGCAAATCGGAATCCTTGGGATTTATTTAATTGCTTTGTTGATTTTGTGATCTGTACAAATTAATATATAAAATTATAATATTTTGGAAATACTTTCTGTCTGATTTAAAAAGAAGCTTATGGTGTATAAACTTTTCATATTATCCCATATTGTGGAGGACACTGAATAAGCTATCATTTTTCAAGACGACAGTAAATATAATCCCTTTCTATTGATCACTAAACTTGTGCTATATAAGAGTGAAAAGGTGGTATAATATACGCATGTGTTAATGGAAGATTTTAACAAAATAATTCCAATTGATATGAAAAATTCTTAACCGAAAATTCATGTATGCGCATTTGAGAAACTATTAATTTTGCTTTAGCCAGTTTGCCTAACTAATCTTCGTGTTACAATTTTTCTGTTATTTTCGTACCTAAATCTACATAACCATCAAAATTATATAAATTTTCCAGTTCGGTGTTTAAAAGCTATTAGTTACTACAACCCTTTTGCGATCGAAACTCCACGTGTGTAAATAGTTTTCTATTTTCATGATAACGAAATCAAAGTTGTTTTATTAGATTTTCTACAAATTGAACCCAATATCGATTTTAAACATACTTTTAAATTTGAATAATTAAATTGCACTTTAATTTGCTTTGAAATTCAATTATGCTGAGTAGAGGATACTACATTTTTTAATCAAAATTTTTTACATTAAACTAATTAAAATGTCAAGGATTTATCGGAAAATTTAATTGATAATTAAAATAAGTATTTTACTATACTTATAACGTTATAACTGTTGAAAAAAATATTTGCCTTAAAACGAAATCGTTAATTCTAAACTGCATAAAACGTCAAAACCTGGTAGGTGGTAAGGAAACCGTCGATGATTCAGGTTTCTAAAGCTTCTACCTCACCCAGGGGGTTGTTTTTGATCATTTCTAGCGCGACTTGCAATCGGTGGACTTCGGCATCGTCTGCCTTGCATTTTTTGAGTTACAACGCTAGTTTTTGTTAAATTTTGCAAGAATTTTCAATTTGTTATACTTATTGCAAAAATAAAATAATATTTTCTGTTGCTAAAATTAATAGAACGTTTATAACAACTATGGGTCGTTACTCTCACACCTCACAGACGGTCGACGCCTACGTTATCCTTTGCGCCACTCTTGTGGGATTATTATTTATTTAATTAATTTATCTTAAATTACTTACCAAAGCCATTAGATTTTAATTTTTCAATTAAAGTTCCTCGTTTTTTAAAATAACGAGATTAGAATTATACACATTTGTGGAAACGTGATGGGTTGGTAATCATGATTACATTTTAATAGGTAGATACTACCAGAAAAAAAGAAAATGTAAACTTTCCTGAGCTTTATTCAAGTGTGGACTACCCACTCAGTATAATTAAAAGCAAAACTTCTACAATAGAAAGGCAAAATGATTTAGATAGAAAAAGGTGTAGCATTCTTGTATTGATTTTAATGTGGTAATACTTCACGTTCACCTTTATTTAAAAAATTGAATAAATTTAACAGCTAATATTATTCCTTTTATCCGTCTAGGCAGAGTAGTAAATAATTTGAAACTTTTATTGATAAAAGTTTTCCGGACACGAAAGTCGTCCATTACGATTATTATATTATGGTATTTAACAAAGGTGATATCTCATGGCACAAAAATAAAATAAAAAACACTCCGTAAAAATCACGTTAGAAAATTTAATACTAAATTCAGCTTATTTGAAGAAGCCCTTGCTGATTTATGAAGCTTTCCGAAATATTCCAATAAAAAAATTACTTTTCAGTTTCTTGCGTTGGATGTTTTATCATTATTCGGGTTTGTAATATTATTATACCTACATTTACTGAATTTGGTTACAATAAAAGTTAATAAAGCCATTTTGGTTTCCACTTCAGTAATGTTGAATGTAGGTAATTTACTGATTGCCACCCTATCAGAGAGATGAATGCATTATTTGAAATATAATAGGGAAGTATAATTTATTAGTATTTGTAAAAATAAATAATTTTAAAAATTTATGTATGAAATTAGTTTTCTTGCAATTACAAAATAAAACTAAAATATTTTTAATTGCTTGACTAATTTTTTTTTCTACTATTTTAGTTCCAATTAAACAGAAATTTAGTACTTGGAGTAATAACAGCTCAGATTTATTTTCACGAATATTTTACCCAAAAATTAAGTAATTATGCTGCATGGTGCATGAATGCATAACATAGTAATTATCTCTATGACGTTCATTTATCACTGATAATGATATTTCAGTCACGCAATGGAAACTTTCATGTTTCATTCATACCACAAACTTTTAATAGTGGAGTGTGACCCATAAAACTATTATCTCCAAGTTGAATAATTCAAGATTTGAGTGCTTAATAAGGAAACAATAATGTGGGTTGTTGTTCAGCAGACAAATAGAAATTAAAAATTAATGTAAATGAAAATAGATTTTCTTGTTTCTTGTTTGAGATAATTATAATATGTTGGTCGTAGATAGTATTTTAAAAGGAATCTGCCATTCAGGAAGACCGTACTCATCTTAACTGTTCTGATGGCTCCTGGGGTTTATTTTATAAATAAAATCAATTTGGCCCAAATATTTGGCACATTACCGTTAGTAGTTACAATTTTACTAAAATGTTTAATTTTAGATTAATTTTGATCAGCACATTTTAACAGTGCTATAATTAGAAATCCTTATAATTACTAACAAGACTTGGACGATTTGTTTAATTTGTAAGTAATTAGTAGTCTAGAAACTTTACAAAAATCAGCTTTGAACTAAATTATTTGATTCTGAATTGTTGAATTACATAAAACGTTATCACAGAGAGCAGCATGTATGCAGAGAGACACTCGGTCTTTTAATTAGCGGAATTGGTATAGACTATGTTGAAGCACTCCATTCAACAGATAGAAATCTGGCTTTGTTGAAATTAATTTTTTAATTGAATTTATTTTATTTTGCTACATGTCACCTCTGTAATTTTGTAATAGCATTAGAAAGAACGTCGTTCAATTTTAAATGCTTCAAACAGAATCGTAATTAGGGTAGAAAGCGCTTGTGGCAAACGATTTAATTTGCGCCACCCCAAAGATTTTTTTAACTGTTAAATATTTATTTATACAATTAACAACATCATTAAACTAAAACAAAGTTTTAGGACAAGGTTTCATTCTTTAAGTGCTTTTTCTATTTCTTAAGCTCTTAAGGTACAAATCTGAAGAAACCGGCTTGGAATCGGGGGGGGGGGGGTATAAGAAAGTAGCTAGAAACAATTGAAACGTAATAAAGAAATCTAATTATTCTTGAAAATACATTGCTTTGTTTACTTACGGCTGAACCCCCCAGACTTGCCAGTTTTCCAATTGTTTACTTTCAAAAGTACCCTCCACGTTAGGGAAAATATTTTTCCGGAACATAAACTACAAAATATTTAATGTTATCTCATTTTGTTACGTATTTTTCCTATTTTATAAGGTAGCTAAGCCACTTAGCTGATTTAGCTCCTCAAATCATTTAAATTGAGTAAGTTAAACTTTCTGTTTTTAAATTACACCTCCTGTATATTCCCCTTAATCATCAAAAAATTTGCTAGTATATTTAATTGCTTTAAGGGGCAACGTAATCTTTGGCGGTTGAAGAAACTTACATGTTTGTATTTTTCCAAGTTTGTAGTTTAAAAATTATGAGCGACCAATAAGGTTAAAATTCCGAAAATTAACTTATTAAATACCCATGATTAATATCAGACGATAAACGGTTTTTCAAGGTACGTGTGCTAGTTCAGTCAAATACCTTATAGAAGTCAATAATTTTGTAAGGAATTCCATTCTTAAATCATTTAAAACTATTAGAAAAAAATTCTCCAACCAACTATGAAAGTTATCTTTTCTCTTGGAATTATGGTAACAAAAGTAATTCTTATGCCAAACATAAGAATATCGTAGAATACTCGGTCTCTATCTTCTGATTGGTTCTTTTCTTAGTATCAATCATAGCAATTGCTCTCCTAGTTGTGTATGGGAGAAACATTCCACTTGAGAAATAAGCATTTTTTTCTTCAGATTTTCAGAAATATATTTAGTCTAAACGGCATTTCTTGATAACAAATCCTAATCATTTTGCAGTGATTGTTTAGAAGAAACAAATCGAATCAAATAATTATTTCTAGATGTTGTTCAAGTTGGCACACGTCTAAATAAGACACTTTTGCCCATACGTCTTCTGTTACCGACAAGACACAATTCTAATTATATCGCTCTGTTCCTTACTTACGATCAAAAGTAACATTAAAATATTGCAGAGGTTACTATTGGAATCTTGACATTTTGTTAGATCAAAGTTGAGTTTATCTTTCAACTTGCACCACAATAATTAAATAAAAATTATATTTTTTGAGTTGTATCACTGTTGAAGTGGAGTAGTGGTGCAAATTCTAAATTAATCCATAGAAATTTAAGCGTACCTTTTACTCACAAAAGCCCCCATCTAACACACAGGGGTTTACTGTACAGAGAAAGACATAAAATCACTGACTCATTTTGACTACTTAACTAACAGTCATAAAGACACTTCGTATTATTTATACTATTTAGTAGCTAGCTCGGGCAGTCACTTGCATAATATTGTTAAAATCCATAAAAAAGTGTTACAGTCACGATTAATACTTTGTAACTAAATATTATTTATATTATAAAAGTGACCTTTCCTATATTTATACCAGAATTACTTTTATCGATTACAAATCTATATGAATTACCTGAAAAGGTTAATGTTGCAATGCTAGTTTCTATATTTATAAAACAATCATATAAATATTTTATTAGTATTACCTATTTTCGTTTCAAAACTTGTTTACAATTTTTAATCGTTATTTATGTATATAAACTAATAATTTTAGTTATTAATTACTAATAATATGGCGTGATTAAGTTTTGTATACGTGCGGTACACTCGTGATAATAATAAAATATGTAGGATCCAAAATAAAATAATATTCCAGGAACATTCGTCGATATTTCTAATTTTTTAAGTACTTACTTATCAAAAATATCTTTTTCTTCATTTTCCACTCGGTTGGACACCGACGTTGGGCATTTACTATTAGAAACTTTGTCAGCTCGGTCAAGCATTTTATACAAAAAATGTGATTTTTGGAGCAATGACCAAAATGTTATGTTCTTTCCTCGTTATCATTAATGGTATGTGATTACCGTATTTTTCTAACGATTTGACTTGGACATTAAACTATTTATTTAGCCGTGCATGGTATTTCTATTGTCATGTTCTCATGTTAATATATTTTTTTTATAAAATTTATACTAAGTCCATTTAATAACGAATGATTACTATTTAATACGGAAAATTTCCATTCCACTATTATATTGCAATTCGTACCGATCGAATCAATTTCCTGCACAAATACCAACACAAGTTTTGAAACAATAAAAAGAGACAGCTTAAAATAATCCCAAATTTCAATTGTGATATTAATAATTGACTATTGAAATATGATAGGTTGAAGCAAATTTAAAAATTAAATTTGGAAACCGAAAATTGTGAATAATTTTCCACGACGGTAGTCGCATTTATAATTTACGTCGTTACACATTTCAATACAATTTTGTATTAAAATGTATATTTCATTATACCTAATAGTGACATTGTGGCTAAAATTTGATTTAACGTTTGATTGTTTTAGTTATTGTGAGGGAGCAATCGGTATATTTATAGTGGCACGATTTATGAATACAACAAAACTTTTGTTCTAACGCAAGTTCAAATTGTAATCGGCGGGTAGTAGACATCACGCTGGGAAATAAAACACTTTATCTACACAATTTCCTATTGCAAAATCAATGTGCTTAATGAAAAACTTACCGAGATTGCGTATAAGAAAGTTGTACTACTTTCCATAATTAAAGCTCTTCTAATGTAAATGAAGTTCATTAAAACCCTAGGAAGTTTCCTATCACTATTTTCCACACCTTTGGGAAGAACCCGGTACCCGGTTCGATAAATAACCGAAGTTTACCATAAAACATAAAGAAGACGTACAGGTGAAGGTATTAAAATAACTGAAGTGAACTAAAAATAGGTTGACTTTGTATTGCGTGGCTCATTGTACTAACTATGCATAGTTTGTATTATCTAACATCGCAGAAATAGTACTAAAGTCACTGCCCTAAAGGTGTGTTTCATTATATTTTTTGTTTTATTTTCCATAATGCATAAAAGATTATTGTAATTACTAGAAAATTAAATGTGTCATAAAGTCTTAATACGCGAGTACTTTAGAATGGAAATTTCTAGCTTATCTAACACTAATTTATTCTACTTGCCGGCTTTATCCACATGCAAATATTTGTTTATTTACCCAAAAAAAAACTTAAATTTAAAAATGTAAGGTATGATAAAATACGACAAATATTTTCTTTTGAAATTGGTACGACGCCGACGACGCGACGTGCACAAAATGTATTTTCCGTATGTGGTCTAAATTGAAGCAAATTCAAATTTTCCTGCATTATTAAGCTTTGTTTTTGATTTGTTTTGATTAGAAACAGTTGCTTATTGCGAATATGTGTAAGTAATTTTATGCTACTTTTATTCATTTGGGGTCTGGGCATTTTAAATATGCTGGCTTCGAAATTGTGGAAAGTTGGTTTGATTTTCTGTTTTATTTTACTTCAGCTGTTTGAATGATCGAAGCGTCGAGTCGGTGGAATCGAAAACTTCAAAGTTAAATAAATTATGGAAACCTTGAAATTTTCCAACGGAAACAAATTAATTTATTGCTTTACCCCGGACCTGATTTGATTTATAGATTTATAATATGGTGAATCAATACGCGCACTTCTTTCATTAGCACCCTTAACTGTTCAAAATATCAAAGAAATATTGAAATAAAAATTATATACTGAGTATCTGCTTGACGTATATAAATAACCTGTATTTGAATGTTTTTAATAATAATAGGAATTCTATTTTTGAAGCAATGCAATTTTATTTTTTCCAATGGAATAATTTAGTTATTTTCCGTTGTTTTGACGGTTTTGAATGTACCGTTAAATTATCTATTTATACTATAAGTTAATTTCGTTAATTTATTTATTTTTAACTTGTCATCATAATATTTTTTAGCTCATAAGATTTATCTATCATAAAATTCTTCAACTTACAAAAAATTTATAGTCTCAGATATTTGTTAATTTTTAAGAATTATTTAATAACAAAATTTGTACTTTAGTACTTTAGTAATCAGTGTCTATTATAAATTTTAATTATAAATCTATAATTAAGTCTATTAAAAGTCTCTGTTCTTCTTTCAAGTGCCTTATCAGCTCTCCTTGACGTTGGTTACCTTTCTTATGATTGTGTTGTCCTTGCAAGTGCTATCGCACATTATTTAACGTGGATTCGGAACCACATGAATCATTTATTTTCAATAAAAACATACAACAGAAATCTGCATTGGTGTGATTCCATTTGCGTCTTTTCATATGAAATAAATCTGGTTTAGCATAGTATGTGTCAATTTCATACTGCAATTTAACACAAAAGCAAAAATCAAAACGTTTAATATGTCAGTTAATAACTTTATCTATATAATTAACTATAATTTAATTTTTATGATTAGGGATATAGCTAGAGGAGGCATATATCATCTGGAAATTGGGAAGAACATTTAGAAATGTGATAAAATTAAGTAATTAAATATATTATGCAGCTTATTTTTTTCAAAGATTTTCCTTTGACCTGGAGGGTATTCCATACCCCCCAGACCCCCCGGTTTATTTAATATTTTATTTCATTATATTTTACACATGTCGCCTGGACTGTAGCCCCTTCTAGCCCTTCAAGTTAGCTACACTCTTGTATGTACACAAGTAAAAGTATGAGTATACAGTAAATATTGGTTTCCAATCCGGTTTAACCGCTTCGATCTATTGAAATATTTTATATATTGTTATACATTCATAACATTGTGAGATAAAGGTGGTAAACCGGCACCGGTAAACCCGCCTTCACTGTGGAATCATGCTAATAAAACGTTTACAACGATGGCACATCGAATTTAATAAAATATTCATTCAGATATTTTGTGATTCGATTTGCGTTGTTTCGACGAAATGTTTTTCATTTACCTAAAGCACATGGAGGCCTTGGTACTTAATTGCCTGTATAGAATCTAAAACTGTGCTATATTTATAAGTTAGTTGTGAGGTAAATGCGCATAATTTAAGGGAGGAGATTAATATAAAATTTTACGCTTAAATGACGTTGGGATCTAGCATAATTGAAATTTATTTAAGAGTACCACATGTTGGTACGTACGATTTTATGAAGCGAAGTATAATTTTCAAGTGTACGAATAAGTAACTACATCAGTTCCACTAATTACGTTAATTAAGAATTTTTGAGATTTACTTTTGTGTTTTAACAAAGAATGTTAAAATTTAGATATTCAGTACAACGTGGGAGATGCGATAAAATTAATGCCTCCACTTATTGATTGAAGTTTTTTGTGATATAAATAGAAAAGAAAAAGAAGTTACAACCGATTTGAATAATTTTTATAACGTTGTGCTGTTAACCAACTACAAAAGTGTGACATATGGTTTTATCAGATTACCCGCGTCGTAAAATTGCATTTATAATTCATTGTATAGTTTTTAAGATTTATTACATGATTAACTTAGGTAATTTTACGAGTAGTAGAAATGTTTGAAATAATTAGCAGTAAATACCTGCTCGTGAAATCGACAAGTTCCCGATATTTGATGAAAAGGTTATTCTGGTTTTTCAACCGATATTTTGGAAGTACCTGATTTGACAAATTTGTTTACTGCAGATACAAGATATTCATTTCATTTCTAACAAAAACCCAACTAATTATAAAACAGTCAAGAATCTCATTTGCGTTCGTATCCGCTGAGTTAGCACATATAATAACCTAAATCATCTACTTTCTGTCATCACATACCTCCGGTTATAAAAAAAATACTTAAAAATTTCAGAATTATTATTAAACAAGAATCTTTTCTTCCTTAAAAATCACTTTTTACTTTAAATCCAATCATACATTGCAGACATTTGGATCGAATGCGATTGTAATATTATGCATAATATTTTACATTAGAATTCGAGAGGAAAAAAGTACTAAATTCAGAAGCAGATTCCTAATAGTCGGTATTATAAAGGAAATAATATTATGTTTTTATTTTGATTTATTTTATTTTAAATTGCCTTATTTACAAATCATACATAATAATAAATCTGATATGTACTTCGGCTCGCAATATAAAATCTCAAACTTCATCCTTGTGGGCTTCGTTTTGTGACCTGCACTTTCGACAGTAAAATATCATTTACGACCATGATGCATTAACATATTATGGTTTTACATTTCCTTCAAATTTTATTTAAGATCCTATACAGCTAACCCTAACTTATTCCGATTTATTTTAACCCTTTGAGTCCCGGACCACGAGTTTTAATTAAATTCGACAAAGCAAATGGATAGAAGATCCTTCTATGTCGCCAATTAGTATAAATTAATTTTTCAGTTTATCACTATTTTGCATACATAAAGCTTTTGTAGTTAATCTGGTTTTTGTAGTTAAAATATTATCAATATTAATCAATTAACACTATAACATAAGCCACATAATAAATTAATGCTTCAAATTTAGGTGCAAATAATATTAATGCAAATAATAAAAAATAAAAACTTTACTATTTTATTCGAAATTGTGAACACATTTGAGTTGATTCGGTTTACCGTAAAAGTTATAGTTCGTGTGATATAGAGGCGTGATAAGATTCAAAATGTCTGTGGGCTTTATCCCTTAAAAGTAAAAAAAAAAAAATATTCCCAATTTTTATAGTAATTTTTGAAGAGATATCAGGTAACGACCCAATTAGGTCACTTATTTCCAAGTGTAATGCAAATATCTCTAAATCTTATCTTTTCACATAATACACAAAAATCTTGGCATTTTTCTCATAATATAAGGAAACTTTTCGGATTGAACACGACGCTTTTAATAACAGCGATCGGTGTTTGTTTATGAAATGACAAATGCAGTTGTATCTGACAGCATTCCAAAAGGAGAAACCATAAAAAAAAAGTTAGGATTGAAAGATGAAGTACATCTATATTCGAATATCATTCATAGCAGGGTTTTCCGTGACGCTTACCACTTCAAAAGTGAAGTACAAAACTTTTTTGCTCTAAAAATTTTAAATTTAAACATTTTTTATTAGCCAAAAAATTGTGATATAAAAAGCCCGAAGTTGTTCGTTAGATAATCTTATTAAACATATCCATGTCAAATTTCAAGTCAATCCATCAAGTACTTTTTGAAATATACTACAAGCGCCAGTTTGGAAAACGTAGAAAAGATAAACGGGTGTAAAGTTTCGAATCGTGCTTTTCATATTATAAAGTACGAAATAAAATAGAACACGATTTAAAGCACATTTTTGTACCTACACTGAAAAAAAAAAGTCAATAAATATTTCATCACGATGATGAAAATAAACCGATGAAATAAAATTCATTGTACTGATGAATCATTCATCATTCTTTAAACCTCATCGATGACTTGGTACAGCACATTGATGATTATTTCATCTCCATAATGAAAATAAATTGATGAAATCAAATTCATTATTTTATCTAAATTTTTGTACATCATATTGATAATTATCATCATCATTACGATGAATTTCACTTGATGAATGGTGTTCATCAATATGGCGTACCTTTTTTTTTCAGTGTACTATTTGAGATACTATGATGTACTATCTGGGATTTGTACAATACCGAAAAGTTCTGACGCTCTATGCTTATAACTTGCCCAATTTTTTTAAGTTTCACATCTACTAAAGTGGAAAGCATTCTGCAGACTTGAAACTTGAAAATTATGTAATAATAAAATTTTACTTCTTTTCCAAAGATCAAAAGTGACACACGTTTTCAAGTTATATTATTTGCAAAAATGTCATCTGAGAAAAGATTTTTTGGCTGCTTTATTGATGTGCGGAATAGACGGAGTGAATTATCGACGATTCGGCACTTTTAATCAAGTGCCGTACGGTCTTCTTACATGATTTCAATTCCAAACTTAAACCGAAACTTGTACAAGCAAGAAGCTGCTCATCGAGGCAACTTATGGATTCCTGGTGGTTGTAAGTGATTATTTTTTAATTTTTTGGTTATGTGTTCTATCTTAGTAGAATAAAATAAGTTCCTCTTAATCCAACTGTCCATACATCCTGTATTTGGATTTGATTTAAAATAAATTTATAATATATAAAAATTATTATAAATAAACAACCATCGGGAAAACATGATGCTTATATACGACGGCGACGTTTCTAATAAAAAAAAACTTAAAATGGCATTAGATAACAACGACGTTGACAAGAACAAAAGCATGCACGACAGCCTATTTGCAATACAATAAATTGGCAATTGAATCTGTAATTGGAAACAATTTCGCCACTGTTTTGTATCCATTTATCTCGCTTCTCAGTCAAATTATTTTATTTGTAAAAATTTAAACGATTCTCTATCTCTACGAACAATTTTACTTTATAGTTGATTTTATTTTTCTAGCAAATTTCCAATAAATTCATTGAAACGGGGAATTGGAGGTGTCGTATTTCTTTTATAATAATGACTTCAAAGTATCTCCTCCTTCTCCATTGTTGTAACTCAATTTATGAGAAAGCGATTTTTATAAATCTCTTCTCCGTCAACTGTTTCTTACATTTCAGCGCTATATTGGAATGAAGTTTTTTCATAGCTATTAAATTGCTGAAATATTTCAAGCGATTTAGCGTTAATATTAGATTCTGTTTTATATCAGGATCGTTCGATTAATTTCAATGCGTTCTTTGATTATCTTCCGTTTCTTTTTATAAATATGTCACCATTCCGTCCGGTCAATCGGTTTTGAACTGAATGGAGAATCGATATTCGGGGTTTGAATCCTTGAAGTAAAGTTTACTGAAGTAAGCTTTATGTTATCTATTATTTCATCCCGTAGGAATAACGGAGCCACGAATATCGTCCTCGAAGATCACCATAACTATCCACATCAATAACATTTTAGAAAGATTCACAGAAACTGAAGTTTAACTACAAATTTACTTCACGATTTTGTAAACTAATGTTTACATTCATCAAAGTCAAATTAGTAGAATGCATTTAGGAAAGTAGAAATGCTTGCTGCAATTTTTCTGCATTTCACTGTGACATACAATTTCCACATTTGTAACATTTTAGATAACATACTACAACTTAGAATCTTACAAATTGAGCTATTTCATCAAAACTTGCTTCTAATTTATGTAAAAAAAAACTATTTCCAAGCTAAATTACTATATCATTTCCTACTTGGACACTCCATCCACTTAAAAAAACCATTTTCCATCATTTCTGATATACTCGGAACGAATAAAGTTGTATAGTTATTATATTAGAAGAACAAATTAGAAGAACTCTTCAAAAGTAACCAATTGGAACATACAGGATTTTTACAATATAATAATTTGTGTTGGATTCTCCATAACATTTTTATTACTATCCAATTTCTTTACTTTACATAGAATTTTCATCGGCTGCTTTCAAAAGGATCAACAAAGTTATTTTAAGTAATTGAAAATGTTCGGGATAGTTTTGAAAAAAGAACTAACCAATTAAAGTCCTTCTATTTCTTAAACCGCTTAAAAATTTGTTGTGTGTTAATTAATTTAAGCCGAATTAGATAGTTTAAATCCTTAAATCATCAAACTAAAAAATAATATCCCATTTTTCTTTTGTTTGAATTTTTGAATTATTATGTTGAAACAAACCATAAGTTTCTGCTCTTCCTGCTGAAGCAAAGTAATCGCGAGTTTTTAATTAAACATTTGACTAAGAAGTCTAAATTGCAAAACATTATAAAACAAACTTTTGTTGTTTCGTGTTTTAGTGGGCACATGCGACAAAAAATATAAATATTTAAACACAGTTACTTCTAACATGAAGTTTAAATTTACATAATTTAATTAAGCTTTGACGTTAAAAAAGTTTACATCAAATTTTGCAATTAATAAAATTTAACAAGTGAAACAAATTTTTGGACGTAATAACAACACAATTGCTCCTGCCGTTGGTTTTCTGGGGTTGAAAATTTCAAGGAATAAACAATTCCTAAAGGTGGGCAACTGTTAGAACATTGTACAGCCTGCAGGGGAACACCGAACTTGAATGATAATTCTATTTAGTTTGTTTTGCAGTTATCTTATGCACGGCCGCACTGCCTTTAATAGTTTGTCCGGAGGAAGCAAGAAACAATTTCGCGAAACTCTCACGGGAGCCATCATTAACGACCCCAAACACTCTTTGGAGAGCGAAACAAAATTAAAAGTTTATCGGGAATTATAAACTGTCTACAAATATCCTTAAGACTTCAGTTGTTCTCAACATTGTTAAAACTAAAATAATGATACTTGGAATCGAGCCAATTTTGAAAATATTGGTTAATATCAATTTATTATAGCCCTTCTAGTTCAAGGGTTTCAAAGAGAAGGCAAATTAAGTTACCCAAAAGTTAGAAATTATTAATTCGTCGTCATTGTTGTGTAAGTTTTGTAAGCAATTTGGGTACATAAGAAGAGAAAGGCCCAGGATATAATACCTCAAGTAAGTCGGCTCCTAAAACAACGAAGAGGTGGTTAAGAATATTTTAAAATTTTGTGGGTTCATATAATAACGTTCAGGCTAAGAAGGAACGAAGTTATGTTCATGCAGAGCAGACTGTTGCCTGTGGCGGTATTTGAAATGGAGCGCCAAATGATATTTTAACAATGCTTTTTTATTATTTTTCGATTACTTTTATTATAGCAGCATCTCTGGAGGACATCAATTATTATTAACGGAGAATTATGATTTCAAAATTATTTTATGGGTGATATATTTGGTGTGGAGTGATGTGATCGCTGGTTGAGTTACGGAGCGGAAATTCTGGGTTCAAGTCGCGGACTTTCTTAGAATTTCTTAGCCCGGCCTTCCGGTGGACATCCACCAGTACAGTTCGGTTCAGACCCGGTTCGGCGAGAGTACAATTTTGCGCAGACCTGGTTCGGTACGAATACGGTTCGGCGTCGACCCGATTAGGCGCGAGTACTGTTGGCGCACACGCTTTCGTGCGCACACGCTTTTCATATAATCATAAAATGCGACATAGTAGTGGTGAATCATTCTAACATTGCAAATACAAGTATATTTCTACCCGACCCGACTACGATAGTGGTAGGGAGGTTTTTTCGTTTACGTTTATTGTGATTATAATAACAACAATCAGCATTTATTTTGTAATTTTTTCTTCTTTGATGTAATATACAACATATTATTTTTTAATTTAAAAAAGTACTTTTTTAAATATTTATTTCAATTATATAAGAATATTTTCATGTTTCACAAGTTAAATAAGAAAATGCGTAAAAATAATAAACATTTCAAACTAAAAAGTACTCTATTACAACATAATAAAATTATAGTAAACAAAATCAATCGTTAAAGTCATTAATAAGTACATGAAAAGTCTTAAAATTACTGAAATCTTACTTTCGTTTCACTATTTTTGTCGCGTTTCACTACTTGACGCTGACAGCGATAAATTATAGCATTCTGATAGCTTGCAGTGTAATCGACTCCGTTAGTGTGACGCAACAACTTTGAATTGAATTTTGCATTTTTGATGGTGTTGTCGGCGGAATTTCGAGATGATTTTTTTTTTAAATTGTAGGTATTTTAAAGCAGAATTATGTCAATTTTTTTTTATAATAGTACGAAAATTCTAACACGGTCAAATAATTTTTTTAAAACTTTATCAATTCTTATTTCGTGGAATTTAATAGTGAAGGAATTCCAAAAAATTGTCTTCATATTTCTTATATGATTTTTGATTTTTGTGAATTTTTTGAAATTTTTCGGATATCTTTTAGTACCAAAAAAATGAAGAAATGTGAAAAAGTGGTTTTTTCCCTCTAAAGTCCACAGGAAATTAATTAGAAAGCTGAAATTTTGCACAACACTGTCTTTTTACATAACATACTTTGTAAAAAATTCCCACCATCAAATTCAAAAAAGGCATTTTTAACATGCTTAACCGGTCAGACCCTTTAAAGCATAATATAAAAGGTGAGAAGCAAAAGAAATGATGGTTCAAATACCTCAAAGAGGCTCTAATTTTGAATTCAGTGATGTCTTGCAATTTGAATTTAATAATATAAAAACATTCTTTAGAAAAATATGAAGAAAATGTTTATCTACATTTTAAGTTGAATTTTAAATGTTTTACAAAACAATGACCTTCTGTTACGTAAGGGCCATAGTTGTTCGGCCTTCGGTCTTGTGCATAACTTTTGTAATTACTGAGTTTGATCGGATTATTAGTCCTACGTACTTCCTAGCATCCTAGCAGGCAGAAGGAAGCCAAAAAAGCATTTCCATCGGTCTGGAATGGGAAGAATATATTACGAAAATGGTGTCAAACGTTAGAGCTTCGTTAGAGCCTAAATGAGCTTCCATTTTTTTCGTTTGAGCCTCAACCGTCGCGGAGTTATTCGCGAAACAGTTGGGGGGGGGGCCACAGACATGATTTGCTATTTTCGTTATTTTTACGAATTTTTGGATGAAATTGGTGTCAAACGTTAGAGCTTCGTTAGAGCCTAAATGAGCTTCCATTTCCAACATCCTAATTTCATTTTCTAAAAAGTTACGGGCATTTCAAATTTTCGATTGCTCCGAGCAAGTTGCGTCCGATAATCCTCAAATTTTATTTTATTTTACCAGATTAAATCTTTTGTTTAGATTAAAAAAATTAATCCTCCTTACCATTATAATCTTCATAATAAATAAAAATGGAAAAATTAATTTTACAAAATTTTTCATACTTTTATGTTTCAATTCTGTTTCCCACTAATGTAAAGTGTGCACGCCCTTTTCTCATATAATAATGTAAGTTAAATTGCAAGAATTTGTAAAACTGCACACGTTTCTGAAAAACTAAAAGGGCCGAATACGGTATAATTACATTTTTATATCTTTTTCATTACTTACAGGACGTAGACACGTTTTAAGTCGAATTTTGGGGTGAAATCAGTATCAAACGTTACAACCTAAATGAGCTTTCATTGTTGGTTTAAGATTACTTTTTGTAATCGAAACAAAAATTTTACGCTCTAACGTCTGACACCAAATTCACCCCAAAATTCGATTTGGGGGGGGGCCAGCGACATGCACCTTGTTTTTTGTTAATGGTGGCAATTCGTCAACTCAGGGGGACCGCCGGCTTAACGTGCCCTCCGAAGCACGGAGACTTCTTCATAAGAAAGTTTGACTCTCCCCGGGTTTGAACCCGGTACCCCGCGTTCGCATCCAACTGCGTTAGCTGCAAGGCAACCGATTCATTGCTGCCAAAACCGATTTCATTGCTGGGATTCATTACAAACTCAATGAGAAGCCATAATTACATCTGAGGCATCGATCTTCAACGTTATTAATATTTTCTATGTTAATGTACAAATCAAAATGTTCAGGATGAAGCAATGCCGCACAGATGCCAGACTTTCGGCCACGCCCAGCGATATTTCAGGTGTTACATGCAATCTCACTTAAAGTTAAATTGTACGAAACTTTGCAGTGTTTAAACAATCTACGCAAACTGAGATGAATAGCAACCGGTCCAGCCAGTTCTCAGTCTACTTCGACAAATTTCGATAAAAATAGTACCTCTTGCAAGAGGCTAAATTAGCATCACCCGCGAATAGAATATTTTATTTTTTTGGAAGGTATTACAAATTATGGCATGGTATGCCTAGTGAAATTGATCCTCAAAGTTCATTTTTCCACACTATTAAGTAATAAATCATTATTAAGCTCTGTGAGCAGTAGTAATCACTATCATTATTTTTTAATAAAAAATGCATAGATGTTAAAAAAATTATTCAATATTATTCAAAAAAGAAAAACAATTTGCTTGCCCACATTTATGATTCAAAAATATGTTGTTGTATACGTCAATACTGTAGCCATGTTGTGGTGGGGGTGAAAACTTTTATTTTAATATACAGCGTTTTTATAAAATTTTAAGCTTTCATAATTGAAATCTGCAAATTTCCCAACAAAATGTTCCAAAAGTTTGTTTTATCTTTGATTTCATCAAATGCAGACTTCATGTAAACTTTTTCCAAGTGGACCGAAAAAAAATTATATCTACTAAATCATTTGATACTTCGTTCGAACTTCTTAAAAGAAAACGTGTAGGTACTAATTCATAATATAATAATTGTTAATACTGGAGAGGACAGTATTATATTTCTGTTCAAAGTTTTACTTTGATTTGTTTATTAATCAAAACTTTTTCTGATTTGGGTCCTGTTGTTTTATATGCAAACTGCATATTTAAAATTGCTAAAATATTCATAGAAAATGTCATAAACAATAAAAAAAAGATTTAAAAAATGTAATATGAAGCAGGAAATTGGGTGTTAAAAGTTTTAGTACGATGCACTATACCACTTTTCCACAAGCATATTCCGTTAGAAAGTAAATAAATATTTAAACTGTATTTAAATGTTTAAATACGGAAGTTCTAACGCATTCAAGTTTTATTCATTCATAAAATTATTAAATAATTTTCTTAAACGTTTTCCAGTAAATATTTTATTGAACAGTTTATTTTATAGGTATATTTTAGTAGTGTAAATTTAATGCGAATTTAAATGACCTATTATTGTATGATTCAAAATGTAATTAAATTATAAAGAACAAAAAATCGTAATGAAAGAGCAGTTAAATTACAAAATATAATTGATATGACTTGTCACTTAAATCTAAATCTTATATTGTGACATAATAATTACGAAGAAATTTTCGAGAACATTTAATAGGATTTTGTAAAAGCGACATAATAAATAATAAGCTATAAAATGAAAAGCCGAAAACTGAAAAGGAAAATCTTTTATTCATTTTATTCATATGTTACGGCTAAGCCGATGCGCTGATTCGTCCGAAAGGTCTTCCGATGTACTTGCCTAACGAACCTACGTCGTTGTAGGAAAAAAACTGTTCTATTCCAGTTAGTACCCCTTTGTAAAAAAAAGTTGCTAAAAATCTTGTCAGGAATGGATGAGATGTCGTTTAAAAAGACTGCATTTGAGATAGTTTAAACGAGTCAAGGGGATCGTAATAATGAGCTTTGCCATGTTAAGCAACAAATCCGTTGTCGGATATACTTGAAAGCAAAGCCCCCTGACAATTTTCTTTATAGTTTCTCATCAAGTGATTTTTCTTAGTTTGTCAAGTTTTACAAAATCAATCAGAAACTATCTAAAAGTTTCGAATTACATACAAGCTATTATTTACCGAGGATAACAATCCTTAACCCTTGTGGAAAGATTTAGATGATTGATAAGTTTTAAGCTGTTTTAAGCATCGCGATAATTATTATTATAGGGTGAAGGTTATACCACACTAAGCTTACCTTCGTACTTTTATAGTAGGTACCTCCAATTTGCTTAAATTTATTATGTGTTCATGTGATGAGTGCACTTAAATTCAACTTGACTAGCTGCAAAATATTTTCAGGTCATTTGGCTGCAATAACCTTAAAGAATGTAAAAAGAATAAAAATTTATTTATAATAATTTTTGAGTTAAGTTAAAATATCGTTGGAAAATTTAACATTCCTTTCATTGCCAACCACCTATACCTAGTACATATACTGAAATATGTATATGTAGGTAGGTACATTAATATTTTATAAACTCAGTTCTAAGTTTCCCACATAAACGAGTCTTTTCCTCTTTATTACGACTGCGTATTGGGTTTAATTATTGATAAACTAAAATTTGTCACATTAATGACTTTTTAATACCGATATGGCAGCTAAGTTACGACTAACATTTCTTGAAAACATAAAAGTATAGTAAATTTATCAATGAAAGTTTATTTCTTAATTTTATTGAAATATCGCACTGAAGTTTAGTTAATTAAAAACTACAAAGTGAAATTAAGGTAATTTGTTCTAATGACAATGATGGTCACTTACAATAATTAATTTATTAAATAATTTATTTATACTTGCAATAAATTGGGAATTAACACTGACAATTATTGTGACTAAACACTGCACAAAGAACGAAAAAACGATTTTCATTTACGTCCAGGTGAACCGACAGAGATTCTATGCTTTTTTGTGGAGCCAAGCCAGCGGAAGGAAGCAAACATTGAAGCTCCGCTTCAGATAGGCAAATAATTAGTTAAATTTTGAATAAATTGTTGCAGTTACTGGAATACACCAAGAGTAAACGTACATTAACTGAGCAGTGAGTAAATTGTACTGTTTTAGTAGTTTTCTTTCGATATTTTCCATTATTTTCCAAAATTGTGAAGCAACTGAATATTTGTATCATTAATTACAAGTAAATTATTAAAATATCGAATTTGTTAAATCGGAGATTCATGAAGGTATTTCGACGATACATTGAAATAATTAATGTTAAATGTACAGTCGCGAAATTGCCAGTTCACAATATTTGATGGGAGTTGTGTTCTTTACTTTCAACCACGATTGTGGAAGTATAAGATTTTAAAATGTATGTGTATTGATACAGGTAATTTTTATCTAGTCAAGTATAATTATTTTTCTGATATTTTCAACGTCAAACCTAACACCATTTTAACGGAATATTAAAGAGTCAAATTTTGCAGACCCTTGAGTTGGGTATTTATCAACTGGGATAATCTACATTTTCGCCAATCAAAAGAATCCACCATTTAAAATTAATGACCTTAGGTTAAAAATTTAACCTTTTTTAATTTATTTGTGATGGTGAATTTGTAGAGAACAATATGTACAGACATGAATATAATATAAAACTTCCAAAATGTGTCAAATCGGTATCTTTAAGTCAATTAATTTGAAGAAATCATTTTAAAATCAATTTATAGTAGTAATTTGTTATCAGTTTCAACCTTGTGCTAAGTAATTACGTCAAGCGCACGGACCGTCAACAGAATAAGAAGTTCTTGAAAGAACTAGACGATTCCTACGTGAAAAATTGAAACTTTAATCGCTTTCTTCCTAAATTATTCGCTATTTGACGTTTACCCTCACCTTAAACGCTTCTATTTAAAGTTATCTATCAGATTCCGTCGCAATTTTGCAAAATAACTATATCTTCTAGAAATTTAAAAATAACTAAATATTTCACGAGTTTGGAGGAACAGTTGGATGAGACGTCTTCAATGCATAGCAGCTAACTAATATCATTTTCAATTCGAATTTCATTCGGGCACTTAACCAGAAGACTTCCATGCATGAATAAGCTGTAAACTTTTCTGGATTAACTGTCCTAAAAATTAAAATTTACAAAGGACATCTGCGTAATTATCTGAAGGAAAACACTGGACGTGAAGAGACTCATGCATATTAGGTGTAAACAACTTAAGTGTGTTAACTTCGACCAGGGTTCGAAGGTTGGTCTTGACGGGCGCAGATCGACGTAACCGACGCAGAAAGTAACCAAATATTTCATGAGTTTGGAGAAACCGTTTTGTAAGACTTCTTCATTACATGGCAGCCAACTGACGTGATTTTCAATAAGCAAATTTTGTTTGGGCACTTAAACAGAAGACTTCCGTGCATGGATAAGCTCCCAACTTTTCGGGATTAACTGTCCTCAAAATTAAAATTTACAAAGGACATCTGCATAATAACCTGAAGGAAAACGCTAGACGTGAAGAGACTCGTGCATATTTGGTGTAAA
Source organism: Rhagonycha lutea (assembly GCA_958510855.1). Classification (NCBI taxonomy): domain Eukaryota; kingdom Metazoa; phylum Arthropoda; class Insecta; order Coleoptera; family Cantharidae; genus Rhagonycha; species Rhagonycha lutea. The sequence continues at coordinate 88,297,868 of OY294036.1, forward strand.
CAACTTAAGTGGGGTGCTATATATTGCAAGTGATGAGGGTGAACTCGATGAGTTAGCACTGGTCAGACCAGGCCAGGGTTCGAAGGTTTGTCTTGATGGGCGCAGATCGACGTTTACGAGGACGGTCCTTTATGTGTAAATAAAAAATATTACAACTACCACTTATTGTTTGATCATTATTGAGTTTACTTAACGTCTAATTGTACCAATGTCTACATTTATATGAATTTTTTATGAGATATTCATGAAATTTTGATTACATTTTATCGCATTTTATGTAGTTTATCCGAAATCGAACCGGGTACATTCACCTCCGCAGTAGAATGCTGATCTAATCTGTTATCTCATCAATAAATTTTTACTTCATTAGTAAATATTTCACCGTAAACAAGTCAATAAAAAATCAAATGTAAATTATAAATTACATTGAACTTTGTCAAACATTTGGGTAGGAAAGTTTTGGTGGTTGGTCTTTAGACTTACCGAAGATGTTCTATAGACTTTCTACTGCCAAATATTTATTAATTTCTCTAGGATGTAAAGCAGGTTTCATCATGTATATTTGTATAAATTAAATATAATAATTATAAGTAAACTTCCAATAATATTATATATTTATGTAAACACTAAAAGTTATTTACGATTTTCCATGGCAACTACCTCATTCGGTTACATACATAATAATTTACTGTAATACGGTTTATCTACACAACATAATCTATGTATTTATATTTCTATATTATAGCCAATTTAGTTATAAGTAAATACATTACCTAGTGTATATCGTCGGGTTGTTGGTAAAAGTGACCAACTAACATGGAAATCCTATACATTTGGTCATTTTTACCAACAACCCGACGATATATTATGTGTGTTTAATTTTTAATGATCACTGAATTATTTTATTAATAATAAATTAAACACAGTAAAGCTTTTCGCCCATTCTCAATTCGAACGTTTATAATGTATAATCTAATGCTATTCCTACATAGTTACTTTAGCAAACATTTCTCACGTGTTAAACCAAAATAAAATATTCAAAACACAGTAGATTTAGAAATAAGTAGTAAAAAAAATTTCAAGAATGCGTGTGAATTTTTTATGTAATTATATGCGACTGACGACTGCAAATAAGCATGAAATAATAATTCTATATCTTTTTCTCAAAAATTTCACTTTTTATGCCTCGCCCCTTCTTTATTCCAATCATATTTTTCAAATATTTCTCGTCCTACCCTGTCACAAGACGATAACACTATGTAAAGTGTTTTTCTGTTACTTACAGTCAAATTTTTAATTTACCGTCTGATTTCTTTTAATTTTATCGTCGAGATTTTGAATCGAAAAACTCTCGGGAAAAAAAATTACTTGATAGTTTAACACTAAAATTTTGTCATAAAATTTATAGTATTTTATGAGAAAGGTACAGATAACCTAAATTGACGCAACACTAAAATCCCAAATTTCAATTCTTATGTTTACCTACTTTTACGGCACCTTTTTGTGTTTTTATTAGCGCTTATGATCAGTCTTCGTATTTTACTACACATAAATTGACTATCATACTTTTAAGGTAGATATTTCAGATTATGCTGCAAAGAATAGAGCTTTGTAAAATATTACATGACTTTGGATGCAGTAAATAATATAGAATGGAAAGGGAACCGGCCATCGTTGAAATTCGGCTTAAATAAGAATTCCTACTGGTGAAATTAAAATTAATTCCTATTATGTTTACTAATATGGATCCTTTCCGATGCAGTTCCAAAAATCCATAAAATTGGGTTATTTTGAATTCAAGACCAATTTGGGTGGTCAATTGTTAAAGTAGCGGGATGCGAGGACCATATCAAACTCAGATCAGAAAGTGAGGCTGGAGTAATTATTTACCTTTCAAACTGTTTCAAATATCATCCAATGGTAAAAATAACAATTGGTCAAAGAGCATAACTTATATAGCAATCCTCTAATTTGGGAGACACTTGAAATCTTATATTGAGATTTACTCAGTGTGTGAAAAAGACTATATTTTTGGTTAGACGTTAGACCAAACGTAGAAAATGATTTGAGAGATATGCATTTAAATTCAAAAGTTAAAACTAATTTAGCTCACCTTAGTACACAAATTAATCGACGAAAATAGTTCCTCAGAAATGTGAAGATTTCTCATCCACAATGGCAATATCACGATCTCTTCTATATGTACGCAAGAATTTCATTAATTATGAACCGGTGCGATAAAATTGGTTATCTTAATCACTAACCATAGAGCGTGCAATTTCAAATATGTAATGACAAAAATAGGTACCCACATTTCTCTGGAATTAATGTGCGTGACCATCTTTGCATAATAGGAGACATGCCTACTTTGTATTTGAAACGATTTATTACCAAATTAATACACTATTGAATTGGATAAGGAAATGCCATTACACTTTATTGCAGAAGCGTGCGTAGAACTAAAATAAAATCGAATTTGTTCAATATTTTACTTATGAATTGGAGACCAACTATAAATATCGAGCAATAACTTGAAAATCTATTTCGGTAATAGTATTTAAAATAATATGAACTTGTAACTGCGACGTGATTACGATTAAAAATATTTAAGAAGCAAGAAAGCAAAAAATTGTAGCCAGACGACTAAAAATACACGCAATTCGTTGTCGGATTAAACACAACTAGGGATTTGGTTTTATCTTATTAGCTACATTCTTAAATACATATTATTAACTATTAAAATGTTGAAAATGCAATGTAAACCTGCCTGATCGAGTTGGTAGATTAGAATGCTATCTAATGTTTTGCAAACTCTCAGTTACATCACTCACTGGTAAGTTAACAATGCAATTTCCATGTTGGATGCAACATAGTTTAAACCTAAATAGATGCTCCTGAGTTACAGTGTCACTTTACTATGTTAAATATAACTGATAATTCGATAACATTAATTTAAAAGTCAATTTAGTTACAGTAAATTTCCATTGAATCATTAGCTTGCTTAATTATCACTATTAGTGTTGGTTCACAGTGGACTTTAACTAAAGTGAGTACCTAAGTGCAAATTTAATAATTAAATGTTAAACGTGAACTTTTTTTTAACCATTTTGCTTTTTACAAAATCAAATATATTTTTTAACTTCTTTAATTAAAAAAAACAGTCCCTCCAAACAAACATTGGTTAGCTGTCAGCTGGTTGCCAGTACCTGCCAGCTAGTAATGATGTTGATGACCAAGTAAAAATGTTACTTGGATTTATATGTTTTTACAGAAGCCCCAAAAAACTTATATCTTAGTGCAATATTGCAAACTAACAAAAACTTGCATTTTTATTTGAAGATGCACAGATTTTATTGGGTAATAAACTTTTTCGCTTGATTTTTATTACCAATTTATTCATTTTCCAAATAGAAAATAAATAAAATTTTAGTTATCTTCTAACTAGAATCAAATAAATCCTCCAAGCATAAAATTTTTAATGTTTGGATAAGAAAAAATATGCTACGAGTAGGCTATTAAACTGGAAAAGGCGAGAACCACCGACGCGACGTCGCAAGGTCGCCTTTGCTATTTTATTTTCCTAGCAGTTGAAAAGCGTCAATAACTTTGAGTGTTTTGCTTTCTGCAATTATGTATTTGTAGGAAAATGTATATTGTTTAAAAAAAGTTATTTATATGGAACGTTCTTCTATTGCCAAACAAGGCCATTACTTATTCCTTTATTACAATAATAAGTAAGCGACAAGATAGAGTGTTATATTTTGTCGCTGATTTAGTCAAAAATATAAAGCCATAAAAACTAATTAAGTCTAATCATTTTTATATGCCTCATAGGGAAAACAAATGTTCAAAAAAGCATTAAAGCATCATCAAATTATGTACGTCGAAGCTGAGATTTTTGAGTTGAAAATGCAAATCGGAAAAATTGTGAATAATTTAGTAATTTTTGGTGACCTACTTTTAGCATTATTAGGTAAAAGAAAAATTATTTTTTAATAAAAACAAATTAATTATGTGGTACAATACCATAATATATTGAGCAGTAGTTTTGGCTATTTCAATTTAGCGAATATTCGAAATCCTTGCCAAGATTTTTAATATAATTGGTAACAATGGAGCTATTTTCCCTCTGCAGCTTTTTATCTGATCATTGAAGTTGGCATGTCAGTCAAGTAGTTTTTATTAAAATTTTATTATTTACGAGATTTATTTGAATTTGAAGAGAGACTATTATATTTTTTATTTCGTTCATTTTCAAAATTTTATTTGATGCTGCATTTTAATAAAGGACGCTTATTAATGACAATTAAAAATTGTATTTCAATGGAAGCACGAACTCAAGTGTCACAAATTTATATCTGGATGTTAAACTATTAATTCTTGAAATCAATAACCGAATGTAGGTATGTCTATCTCTTCGTGAAAGCTCTGCTGAATGATTTGTTCCTATTGATTATATGGAACGTGTTTCAAGCACTGGCACCAAAATAATATAAAAAGTTTTATAAAGAAAAATTAAGTATGTAATTGCAATAAAAAATTTAATACGAAATATTATTTTTAGTAAATATTTTTATAATTTGGACTTTTAATAGTTAAATGTGTGGTTCTGTAGTTGTTTTATCAACCAATTAAATTGTATTTGTGATATAATGTCATTTATTCCAATTTTCAAAATAAAATTTCCATCAAAAGAACAAATTTTCGCTTCTGCTTTAAACACACAAAAAGTGTTAAAAAACTATGATTTAATTTACTCTCCAAAAATTTTTAATTTAGAAATGAATTAAACCGGAAGACCAACCGGTAATTCAAGTAAAGTACACTTGAAATTGCTCTACATTTTAGGAATGTCCATAGAGAGATTTAGTAAATCAATTTAATTCTATTTCCCTTTGGTCGACATTTTTTTGGATAATTCTGGAAGATTAATAAAATCTCTAGCAATATTTATACCAGTGTTAAATTTCCTTTGGAAAAATTTGAAAAATTAGTTATTGTCGATTTTACTACGATAAATTTATTGTGTGCAATTTTCTTATAACTGCTTATTAGTTAATGTAACTGGTCCTACACGCTATGAAAACACGAGGTAAACATTATTTCTATGTTAAATTCTATTATTGTTACTTTTTAACAGAAACCAACATTTCGTCACACCATCATGCTAAATCCTCGGATATTTCAAAAGTTTTGTTTCAAAAACCTCTAATAAAATATCAGTTATTTCTGTTTCTATTTTTTTGGAATTTCTGACAAGCGTTAATATTTATCCAATGAAGTGAAAAATGTGAATAAATATTTGTAATATGAAAATAATTAGATAGTTTTTCGTTGCTTCCGTTACAGCGAAAAGGAAGATAAACAGAAATATTATGTATTATTCATCAGGATATCTCAGAATGTGAATCAAAATATTTATTTAATTTTTTCATCAAAATGAGTTCAAAATTTTCATATTCTTACTTCAGAATGGTATACAATTTGTCAACTGATTTTCTCTTACCGAAATCGAAGTGGAACGCATATCTTATGTATGTGTAGGTATATAATGTAGTTTAGTCAGCATGTCGAATTGAGTTGTACCAATAATAAAGTATCTATTCACAGTAACTTTGAAACTAAGCTGAATTTTCCATTACATTAAACTGGAAAATTTTTGCAGTTTCTTCAAACAATATGTAATTCCATTAAATTACTTCAATACAATTCTTACTTTTATTAGCAGTACAGATTTTCCATACCTTTATGTTTCTTTTCCATACCGAAATGGTAATTCAGCTGTTTAAATTGTTGAGCCAAAAATGCATCAAACAATAAATTTTCTACGTCTAATAAATATGAAAACGCCTCGACAAAATAATGATACTAGAAACAATTTGTAAAAATATCAGAGCCCATGATTTTTTATTTATGAGAGAATTAAAAAAAAAGACGCATTGTGGATGTATGTTAATGTTTTCACTTATTTACACATTTCTCTGACATTAAAATGTTAAAAATGAATGCCTGAATAAAAATTCAGGTCCCAGAATCAGCTTGATTATTATTATCAGACTACCGCTTTGAGCTAAAAATTAACTAATTGAGCTATCAGTTAGCAAATAGCTGTGTATCGGCTAGAAATGCTACTTGGGAAGCCAGCTCTTGAGAGGAAAAAAACGTGGTTTAACGACGTTTAAATCGCTTGTTACTTTTCACGTCCCTAACTTGCAAAAGAACTTTTTGGCGTTCCGAAGCTGCGCTTTGAGACAGCATTTATTATATTTAGCTCCAAAATAGTTCGGCATTATGATCAACGTTCACCAAGTTAAAATAAAAATTTGAGATACCTAAGGATTTTAAATCTGATCAATTTTAATTTGATCTCATAAATAAGGACATAAGTTGAAATATGACATCTGCAACTTCAGTAACGAAATGACAGATTCCTTGCTTTTTGTAGTCAGTCAAGACTTAAGGCGTCGGCCATATTTGGGGTGCTCTGTTAAATTTTGCAATTTTATGGTAATTCGAGTAATTAACAGCTACGTTATAATTAGCTGCAGTGTTTACAGTCGACGACAAAACGAATTTTCGCTGTTTTATTAATAATATTTGGCCTTCTTTTGATAATACCACGGTAAAATTGTACAATATAATATTGCTAACCCGAAAACACTTAAGGTGGGTGGATTTGTTAACATTAACGTTCGTTCTACAGTGGCATACGGTAATTTCGGTTTTTGAACATTAGTGCACTGTTATTTTAAATATAGTAATTTATTATTATTATTTTGAAATTTTATTTTTAATACTAATCATCTACAATGCGCAGATGGTTTGAAATAATTAACATTATCATGATTGTATCAACATTATCAACGATTATTTCTTAGTGTTTTTGGAAACTGCATTTTCAACTTTTTTTTGAAAAGTTCTTAAGCGTTATTAGCACTTTATTTATTATTTAATTTGAACCTGATAATTTTAATAATTTCGATATCAATTTGTTTTAAATAAAGGCATTTTTATTTCAATTTGGTGTCGCAAAGTTTAATTATTTGGAAAAGAGATTATTGCGACGACAAAGAACCGATTGAGCTAGCATTAAAATTAGTGTATTTATTTGCTCCCACTAGCATCCCCAATTTTTAGCAAAAAATATACGTGGCCGATCTGCCAGTTTGATACCCATGACTTTGAGTAAATAATCTTCGCCGAATAAGAGATTTTATCAGATTTCAAATAATTCAATAAGCATTGCAGTGGCAATTTAGATATATCTGGTGCAGTGGCGGTGATATAAGTGATATAAGTGATATAAGTAAGCGGATGTAAGCAATGCTTAGGGGCCCGGGACCATAAGGGGGCCCTACCACCCTGCCCTACCTGTCCATATACCGTTCTTAAATGCAAGTAAAAAACTTACAACCTTTTTTTTTAGGGGCCCGTTTTGTATATTTGTTTACAGGCCCTAGCTCTTCTTGCACCGCCGCTGATCTGGTGTTGATCAAAATTTTAACAAAAGATGTTTTTGATTGAGCGAATAATTATACACTTCGAGATTAAATTAATAATATTTTCAATACGCTCGAAACTCTAAGCTCATCACATGAACATGGTGTCACGATTATAATGTACAATGCGTTCAAAAGCCATCATCTAAGCTCATCACAAAGCCAATTATTTGTAGTATGACACTATGATCATGATCACGTTCGTACCCCTCAATGTGCAATGGTAACACATCTAAAATAACTAAAATTTGAGTTTTATAGTCTTTGCATGTCTTTGCCGGACATTGGAACACGGCAGGTTGAACGCGGCCGTGTGAACGCAGGAACGTTTGAACGCGAGAAATTGATTTTTGATTAATCAAAAAAAAGACGCAACCTTTCCATTAGCACACTTTGCCGAGTTAGACGGCCCTAGGGGATATTTTTAATTAGTTTAGTATTGTCAAAACGGCTCTAGAGCGTCCGGGGCGGAGCGGCGCGAAGCGGAGGCCCAAAAGAGTCAGTTTTGACAAGATAACTACCTTCCACCTCGGATTCAACACCGGTAAATCAATTTAAACCCTTTGAACTTGTTAAACTGCGTGTTTGGATGGTACATTGTCCATTTGGACAAGGGGGGGTGCAATTGTATCTAATTGCTCGCGTTCAAACGTCCCTGTGTTCAAACGTCTCTGCGTTCAAACGGCCGTGTTACAATGTCCTAGAGGGCTAAAGATGGTATACACTCGTACACTCGGTATATACGCGTATCTCCGATGTAAAAGCAACACAACTCAAAATAGAACAGAGATGGTTAAACTATATTATATTATGTTAGTGTTCATCTCAGCAGAAAAAGCAAAGTCGGCGAAAACTAAAGCTGTAAACGTATTCTCGAAATAAGACGCTTTTAGTTGTATTACTATTGCATTGCGAGTGCGATTTGACATTTTAAATATTAATTTTTTTACAGTATATTTAGTAATTATACAGTGATCAACGTTGATTGATGAATTACATTTGAAAAACCTAGTTACTCTTGTTACTAAATTAATGTTGATTTAATCGCACATTACCGTTATATTGACGAGTTATGTTTGCTCTAATTTTTAAAATGGATAGACTGGAATATGATATTATATTACTATTATAAAAATAAAAGTATACAAAATCAGTGCGTTTCGATTTGCGTTGTTTTTGATTTACTTTGCAATAAAAATATAAAACATGTGATTCAATTTGCGTCTTTTTATATAAAATAAAAGTAGTTTGGCATTATATTATGTAAAGTACAATTATTTAGTAACTGGTAATTTAAGAAAAATAAAGATTGAAACTTTGACTTTAGTTAACTGCAATTTAATATTACCAGCAAATAATATTTTCATCTAGTTTTTTCTTCATTATATTTGTGATATCCCACTAAGGGCGAGGATCACCAAAGTCAGTTAGTTTATCCTCCTGATAAATAGTTGGATATTATGTAATTATTGTTATCGTGTAAGTGGGACTTTGAATAAATTTGACGTTTAATTTCCAAACGCCATCTATCATCTGTTTCGAATTCCAATTTAATATAAATCACTTACAAAACAGTAAAAACAGTAAGGTCAAAGTAAATTATTTTCTAATTTACACGAGATTCTACGCTTTGAAAATTAAACGTCAAATTTATTCAAAGTCCCACTTACACGATAATAATTATATCCAACTATTTAGCAGGAGGATAAACTAACTGACTTCGGTAATCCTCGCCCTTAGTACAAAAAAATTTGTACTATATAAATTTGATGTTCTTTAAAATGTTTCCCCTGTCACCGACTCCCAGATTGAACCTCATTTCAACAAGATCTTTTACGATCTTACGACGATAGTAGACCGCATTTCGAATTTTACTATGGGATTTTATAGAAATACATGATTCGATTTGCGTTGTTGCTACGAAGTGCATCACACTTTACATCACACGTAATTCTTAAAAATTGGCGAATTGTGAAAAATTCGTCAAATATAAGTATAGCGGCAATATGTAGTAATAAAATTAAATCAACTTCTAGCATCTCAAGTTACTAGGTTTTGCGATTGTACACGAAATATTTTCCCAGTGACTACTTACTAATATTAAAATTGATAGAATCAATTATTGTGACATATTAAATGCAAAGGGTTTCGTAAACTAAATATGAAATTAATTGATCTAGAACAATAAATAATTATCTGTTTAGTTTATTTGCTGTATGTTTACTACTTGAAGTGTATATTTATGGAGCTTTTACTACAACATGTAATTTTATTAATCATAAAGCATAAGTTATGATAATCCAACTAAATATTTAAAATATGAATTATTTAAAATTAATTACAAGTTTAATATAATAATTATGTATAGTATGAACTATGACACATCATGTTTCGCTCTTATTTGAGCTCTTCAGGTAGTTATGTAAACTTAATTAAAATTAATTCATTAATGATGATGATTATCTGTGTTAGTGAATTGCCACCATTAAGATAAAAACCAGGATACATGGCACATCTGAAGGCAAGTCTAGCAAGCTACCTAATGGATGTAAAATATGTATATGCTCATAGAACTAACATTGCCAAGGAAACGACGCAGATGTTGGTAATAACAGGCCTTAAGGCTTAAACTACGTTGAAGAAGAAGAAGAAGATTTCATTAACAACTTTTTGAAATATATGACTTCAGACTCAGGAGCCCGAACTTTTTACGACGATAGTAATCTTCTGCAAAAATGATCAATTAAATCTAAATTTGCAGCTGTTTCAATTTTTGAATTGAATTTCTAAAGCAATCAATGCAACCAAATGAAAGTGTGCTATTGGGGTTGCATATACATTAAAATATCCTCATGGCAGATTACCTCAGTGATTTGCCATTGTCTTCCGGAGAAGGAAGGTGGCCAAAATAAAGTCGATTTCTTAAATATTGACATAATTTTGTCCAATAAGTAGCATTCCAAAATTTATATTTACTCCTTAATAGTTTTGCCAATAAAATCATACAAGATTAATGCGACAAGTTAAACATTTTTCTGGATGACGATTCCACTGCATTAGACAATTTATTTGGGAAATAAAATACAAAGTGAGCGTTTCAATAATCTAAAAACTCTATTCCCAATATGACACGAAAATTAATGATTTTCCTTACTAATAAGTAAAAACTTTTATTTATTATTTATAGAAATTATAAATTATTATAAACCTTGTAATTTAGTTACAATTTGATTTATTGCGCAATTACATTTTAATCAATATTTAAAACACGGAATTCAACCGCTAATTGATACTAAGTAAGCAATAAATAAGATTATCCTGGGATAAGTTTTATTTCCTTTACGTACTTGGTTAACCAGGCTACTTTAGCACGAGATACCACAATAAATATAATTTTGTAGCGATTTTAGGAGAATTTTATAGAATGGATATTGTATTATCAAATTAATCCCGATTCTCCGGACTCTTGATGCATAAATTATCGTGATTACAAATCCCGTCAGGCTTTCCAGATTATATTAAACACGAATCCTGTACAAAAAATCTCAACTCTAAAAGGGCAAACTTCCCGTGGTTATTTATTGAGGCTAGTTATTCTTTTTTATTATTGAGGCGGTTTTTCAATTATATAAAATTGCGTTATCGAAAATTTTAAATGAGTAACTTTTATTGCTATTACAGCACTTCATTTTTCTATGAGCATTAAATGCTCGAATACATAAATAAACGTAGAGTTAGGTAATGGAAAATTCAATTACTTAAAATCGATTATATCGTAGGTATAAGCTATTTATTTTATATCATACAAATTTACATTTTCAAATTAAATAGGTTTGATTATTCAAAATTACATAATTGAAAATTTATATAGTAATGTCAATCACGAAAACAAATACTTAAAAAGTATCGGAACTAATATCAGGGTGTGGTTTAAAATACCAATATTGGTATGAAGGTCTCTGGAGTGTTATTCATCTTTGCGATTGTACCGCAAATTAACTGTAATAAATTATTATTTTGAACACTCTTAATCTTCTAATACAAAGTTAATTAAAAAGCGCAGAAAATATGTACAAATAAAAAGCACTACGAAGATGAACAGAGATAAAAATCTCAAGCAAATAAAGAAACTCTTTTACGACTTTAAAAAGGAAAAAGCTTCAGAAATATATTAAATAATTACATTTTTCAAATTGATTCAATTTAAAGGGTTTTCGAGCAATACATTTTCTTTTCTTTTTATAAATATATCCATTTCCGAGGATAATTAATTAATTTTTATTTATCTATAAGTCGTAGTATATCGATTTGTTGGCGTATTTTGCTTCCAAAACATAATTTAAGAAAGTTATTGTGAAGCTTCGGTTAGGAAACTTATTTTATTTTATCAACAATCCATTAATGTTAATTTGTATTACGTAAAGTGTTAAGTTTATCAGTTGACAAATACTTTATTAGTCTACCACTATTGCGTTTTTCTTATCATTACAGTGAAATAAAATTGAGGAAGTAATCAATTAAAGTAGCCTACATTTTCAAATCAGTCTTAAAATTTAGTGCCTCATAAATCAAGTCGCTTCTTGTCTCTTCTGTTAAATATATACGCAGTTTTTAATTTAAATTAAGATTAATTAAAATTAAATACTGGATTTTGTGTTTATTTACACACCAACCTTTTTGGTGCTTTTTCACATTAGTGGAAAGCGTTAACGGACCGTTAGCACTATCTAACCATTCCTATTTATAGGGAATGCTAACGCTACGTTAGCTGAATCGCAAGTGGAAATACTTTTTATTCTTATACACAGTTGCAGTTTGGAAGTAAGTTAAATGCTTGACGGAAGAATCACATTCTAAAATTCTTGAAGTTCTTGCGTGATTCTTCATATCAAGCTTTCAACTGAAAATTCCTTCTCGTTCCCCGAATTTCTAAATTAACAAAGTTTAATAAATTTCTTTGAACTTCTTAAGGCTGTCTAAAAAGAGTTAATTTCTTATATTATTAAGGAAGATGTTAGAAATATAATATGTGCTTCGAGATAAAATAACGAAATCTTGTTAAGATTCTCAACTCGTTTACGAGAAATGACTGTACGCTATAACAAAGTTGTCCCACTTGAACTACTTTATAATTTAATAAAGAGAATATAGTGGTTTTACGATATTTTCCAACTTATCTTTTCTAATGATAAAAGTAAAGAAGAAATGGTATTGTGTCCCATTTACTTCGCTGCATCAGCTATAACAATTAACTTTTGCGTATCTACTTGAATCCAAAATTTTATCTAGTGGAAATTATTTTTAAAGAAATCACATTTAAAACTTGTAGTTCATTTAACTATTAAATTGTATATTATTTTAAATAATCCCCTTAGGCTTAGCTTAACTTAACATCTCGAGAGTCCTCGAACTTTCGTTAAGCTCTTGTGAAATTTATTAATAATAATCTAAATTTAAATAGAAATAACTTTTCAAGATCAATAATTTTGCTAATTTTGAAATTAGAATAAATATAATTACAAATCAAAGTTTTAACAACGACTAACTAACCACGGTACAAATGTATGCTCGAAAATTGAACAGTTTCTTATAGAAGTTTTTAGTTAAAGAAATTAAAAATTTCCAAATTTTCTAAACGATTTACTATCATTAATCTTTTAAATTAAAGTAGGGTCAAGTCAAAATAATGCCGAGTGGCATTGCGTGAAAAACTCGACTCGCTCTCTGTTAAAATTAAATGAAGAGAAAACGTTGGTAGTATCAAGCGCTATTCTATGTAGCTGTTGTCATATTATTTTATCCTTATACTAAACGATTACTAAATTTTTAAAATTCATTATACTTTCTGGCACCGCTATCAGGAAGAAAAAGGATAATGAGGTTACAAAGTACTCTTTAGGTCAAGTATTTACAACATTACGAATTTAAGGAAGGAAAATTTCTTAGAAATGTTACAGATTGTTTAAAAAAAAGCATAACTGTGTATGTTTGCAATATTCTTAATTGACTTTTACTTGCGGGTGCCACTTCCGTATGCAAGACGGTTGACACAATTGAAATATGGATGGTTTTTATCTACCTACATTTCTTCTTTCTTTCTTGGTCCTTTTACCCTAAAGAGGGTTTGGTGAACCTTTTAATTTGGGGACGATTTATTTACTTTATATGTTTCGTACTAAGTCCTTTTTTTTACCCTAAGACAAGGTTTCTCTTGGCAGATTACACCCCGGTGGTTTGCCATTGCCTGCCGAGGGAGAGACGGCCAGAATAAGTTCTTTACTCGGATTCGAACCGGGTATTTAGCGTTCATAGTCAACTCGCGTGACCGCTAAACTCCGACCGTCTCTAAGCTAACCTACATTTATTAAAGCTTTAATTGCGGGTTAATAATTTTGATTCCTGATCATATACTATTGAGGCGTTTTTTGATTAATTATTTTCAAATGGGAATATAAAGGAAACTAATACAGTAAAATGAATTAAATTGCAAAATAGCATTAATATATTTACAACAACGCCCACCAGGCGCTTTTTGGGCTTCACTTACTACATTTAGTGGTGTTAAGGACGCTCAAATGGAGGCGTACAGGCTTACAATAAATGGTCATGAAGTTGAACTCCAAGAGAGGGCTATCATACCATGATCTTCAACTCTATTAAGAACTTCCAAAAACCTTTTAGCAGGAGCAGGAGCTAGGGAATCGATATGATACCATCTGGTACACAGATGGATTTAAAACGTCAGTAAGCACTGAAGCAGGAATAAATGGAAAGAGAATGGGAACGAAATAATAGCCATTAATGGTCTGCGTAGACGAAATAATGCGGAGGGCGTATGAAAGAAGCGGATATGCATCCATGACCGACAGCCGGGAAGCATTTAAAAGCTTTGAACGGAGTAGAAATACACTCAAGAGTTATAAAGAACTGTCTCGAGGCAATAGTAGCAATGGCACAACGCAACAGCCTAGTCCAGAATCAACTTGCGAGATAACGTATCAGACAGCAAAAGAGGCCATACATCTTAAATACTGAGAGAAAAGGACCCAGGAAATTCTCCAGTTGAGCAGAACACAGCTGAGAAAAACAGTAAAATTAGGCAACTGCTGCTTAAACAGACATCTCAACATATTTGGGGTCATTGACAATCTTATACGTAGATTGTGTGGAGAGGCGGAAGACTCTCCGTATTACCTGCTATGTGTATGCCCAGCGCTAGCCACAGAAAGATACAATACTTCGGTTATCCTTATCCAATAACCGAGAAGATAATCCAAAAGTACCCACCAGCAGTGTCCTTAACTTTAGTTGTTAGTTAATCATTGCTTAGTGAATTAATTATGAACCAATAGAAAACGTTGGTTAGAACTACTAGTCGTTTTCCATTGTTTAATATTTGAACGACAAGTAACACTTTTAAGCCTCATATTAGGGTAGAAACCCCTACTTTGCCACTTGTAACGAATTTTTGCAATTTGTTATACGGTGCTACTTTTCATATCATTTCACAATATTTCTAAATACGGGCCATGCATTTACTTAAATGCAATCGTTAAATTTTATGCATTTTGCATACCATATGGTTAATAGCGTGAACATTTCTGGCGTATGAAGACTTGAGTCGGGGAGTCTTGCAAGTTCAACCCGAACAAACGTACACTGTTTTCACTACGATTTAGTTTTGTGTCTGTTCATTGGTGAGCTATCATATGAAGCAGTAGTATGAGTGTCATGTGTGGTGTTTCTGGCTCCTGTTCGTAAGTATCTGGAACAGGAAGGCTCTCCATGCGCAAATCTATTACGCAGTTTCTTTGTGCGCAAGTTGTAGATCCATTTTGGATTTTCTGGAATTGGTAAATCCTATTGTTATTTGTTTTGGATAACGCCTGGGGACTCTTTTTCATCGTTTGGATGGTCCAATCTTGATGACATCTCCAACACCACGTCTCACTGGTCCAGTTTCCAACTACAAATCTGCAAGCAGTGTTCAGTGTCGCGAATATCCAATTGAGTGTTTTCTTGTATGAAATTATGTATAACAAGTTACAGATTTCATCTTTGGAGCCACACGTTGAGAAAGCAGTTGGAGACGAACAGCTGTCACCATTATACGAGTATTGTAAGCTTATACGAGAGCTCGAGGTAAGCAATTTTACCTTTTCCAATTCGTATGAACCAACGTTTGATTCTGGACTTTTGTGTTCAATATTGGGTTACTGTTAGAGGTTAATGTGTTTATAACTATTTGAGCACTTGTTTGTATAGGGTGTTTTTTTAGCTGCATGAGAACTTTCAATAGGGATAACAATTGAATCAAGATTGCTATGGAAACAGTTTTTTGACATTTGTGTTTAGCAAGGTTTGGCATTTGATAATGCATAGATTGACCATTGAACAACGCTACCAAATTGGGCTCACAACCAATTGGAAGTGGATCCATTTTTTTACCGTAAAATTTTGTTCAGTGACGAGGCACATTTCTGGTTAAATGGGTATGTGAACAAACAAAATTGCCGTATATGGAGTGAGACCAATCCGGGACATTATCTTGAGACTCCATTGCATCCATTAAAATTGACTGTTTGGTATGGAATACACGCCAACGGCATCATTGGTCCATATGTCTTTCGAAATGAGGAAGGAGCTACCGTTACGGTGAATGGTGTGAGATATCGACACATGCTCAATACATTTTTGTTTCCAAAACTTCAAGAGCTAAACATTGACAACTTATGGTTCCAACAGGATGGTGCTACGTGCCACACAGCCAACGAAATCATCAATTTATTGAAAAGGCAATTTGGTGACAACATTATTTCAAAACGTGGTCCTATCAATTGGCCTCCAAGATCGTGTGATTTGACACCTCCAGATTATTTTCTGTGGGGGTATGTTAAATCCATGGTTTATGCTAACAAACCAACAAATCTAGAAGCATTGGAGGCTAATATTCAGCAAGCCATTTATGAAATAAAGCCAGAAATATTGGAAAAAGTGGTCAAAAATTGCACTAAACGGATGCGCTTCGTAACCATTAGTCGTGGTGGTCACATGCCGGAAGTCATGTTCAAATCATAAATGCCTTTAACTGTACTTTCATAAAAAAATTATAACCAAAACATTCCGTCAGGTTTTTAATGTTTTATTTCATTTTGAAGTTCTCATGCAGCTAAAAAAACACCCTATATTTAGTATGGGGTGCACTTTTTGATTGTAATCATTCATTGCTACTGTGTGTCTGTTTACCACAGTAATATAATATTGCAAATTGTTGGAACTGTGATAACAACTCTCAAATTCTGGGTGCCAATTAAAGCATTTGTTTACTATTTGCGTTTTTTTTTTAGTTTTCCCAAGTTACCCGTCTATTTTTCAGAAACCCTCGATCCATGCCTCCACATGAATTGCGAGTTAGTCTATTACCATCGTGGCAAACAAACTGGAGAGGTCATCTCCGGATTGTTTCCGACTCTGGTCTCTGGTTGGGTTAACCCTCTCATTAGGGGTTGCGATTCAGAGGGCAATTCAGACACACTTCAGTGCTGAAAAGTAAAACTGTCCCTAGCAACGGGTGTAAAAGTAAACCGTCTCTCAACTGGCGAAAATATAATTTTCTTATACTATTAGAAGAATAAGATATTAATTTCTACAAATATTTTTCATCCATAAAATAATTTTTCGTGTTGAAAGTAGTAAGTACTTTTTAGCCCCACTTCATGGTATAAACCTCTAGTT
The DNA here is from genome assembly GCA_958510855.1 of Rhagonycha lutea. Classification (NCBI taxonomy): domain Eukaryota; kingdom Metazoa; phylum Arthropoda; class Insecta; order Coleoptera; family Cantharidae; genus Rhagonycha; species Rhagonycha lutea. The sequence continues at coordinate 88,315,102 of OY294036.1, forward strand.
TAGCACCCTAGTGCGGAAAAGTAAATCGAAAAGTAAAACCGTCGTTAGTAACAGGTGAAAAATTAATTTTTTTTCTTTTACTACAATATTAAAATAGCAATGTATTAATTTTTATACTTTTACCGCCGTATTCATAAAAATAAATCAATATTTAAGAGAGGCTTGTAAACCCTTCTTAACCATAACCTAGCTTTTTTTGCTATGAAAAGCAAGCAAAAAAAGCTAGGTTATGGTTAATAAGGGTTTACAAGCCTCTCTTAAATATTGATTTATTTTTATGAATACGGCGGTTAGAATAAATTGAGACTGATTGGATAAAAAATGCCATTCGTTGCAAGGCTGGAAGTAACTTTGGATTTTCCACCATGGGAACGTAAATTACTTTACATAATTATTCTTTTTCTTCTTCTTCTAGTGCCATATCTTCTTTCGATAAAGGCGATCTTCCTGGCTAATCCAGAAAGACTTTACTAGGGAAATGTTAATGGGGTGGTTTCCCGTTGCCTTCCCCATAGTACACCAGACCGATTTTGGACTTTTTACATCCCAGCACATATTCCACGCAATCAGGATTAGAACCGCGGTTTTCCGCTCTGTTGTCTATCCGTGTTTGATTTACGCCAGACTACTGGTCTAATTATTGTCTAATGGTCATAATATTATTAGCTAACGTATTTTTAAAATTTAATTTTAAAATGATAAATAGAAAATTAAATTGGAAAACAAAAATAAGAACGACGAAAAATGACATTAATTTTTATTAATGTATATAAAGATTACCAAACTTTTATTTAAATCAGGTTAGTAAGAACTCTCCTATGATAGGGAGAGTACGAATGGTTTATAAAGTCAATTTTAAAATTTAAATGATTTAAATTGTTGATTATCTCGCAGCTAACGCAGTTGGATGCGAATGCGGGGCAGGGCACCGGGTTCAAACCTGGGGAGAGTCAAACTTTCTTATGACTAGTCTCCGTGCTTCGGAAGGAACGTTAAGACGATGGTCCCCTGGGTTAGTGAATTGCCACCATTAACATGAAAGCAGGATACAGGCACATCTGAAGGCAAGGCTAGCAAGCTACCTAATGGATGTAAACTATTCATATTATGATCATGGAACTAACACTGCCGAAGAAACGACGGAAAAGTTTTAAAATATTTTCTATTAATTTAAAATTAGGAAAACCTGCTAAAATAATAATCATTAAAATTATATACTTTTGTGAAATTTTTTTTAGTAATTAACAAGGTAACGACAAATTACGCAAATATGTTTTCGGGCTTGGAAGGATTTCTCTTAAGCTATAAGTTGTTACTATTATATCAATAGATCCCACTAAAAACTAGCAAATATAGTATCATGAATATGAAACAATACCCCCTTGAAATTTTTACGTTGAATGGATACTGATAATAATTTTTTCATTATATTTTCTAATTAACCGCACTTGAAATGTATTATCGGAAATGTAACAAAGCCATATCCTCTATTGTTTCTACTTCAAAGAATTTATTTTAGTAGTAAAATTACTCTCAACTTCCTCCTTTGTAAGAGAAAAACCTACACTCACCGATAAACTTTAGTCTTCTAGAAAGGTTTATAGTTTTTATATTACCATCACTAAAGATAATTTGTGCATAGCACGAAAAATATTAGCAATTTACGCGTTATTTGCATTTATTCCATGTTAACTTTTTAGTAGTAGTATTTAGTATGTTATACTAGGTATAGTGAGTATATAAACAGAGTGTGGACAACGTTATGGTCATCTTTTTGATTGGTCGCGCCATTTTTCTCATTAAGAGCCCGAATTTTGAAACAATTACGAAAATCCTTGAGATAGACGTCAAAATAACAATTATACTTTACAAATTAAACGGGTAGAATACATTTTTATATTAATTATAATTATTTAATTATACTTTTATGAAACTCTACCATTTCTTAACTTACTACATTTTTAATTGAATGTTTTTGTGTAAGAAGAACAAGTTAGTATCAATTATTATTCTATGGAAGATATGCACGTACTGTTAACCATTGAAACTGAGAAAAACATGGCGGCGAACTACACATTGACCACACTCTGTTTATATACTCACTCTAGGTTATCCTATTTCAGTAGGTTGAAAAATTGCGAGTAATTTTTAAGAAATTCAAAAGTCATAAACGGTTTGAGATAAAAGAGTAAAAAAATAAATAAGTTTCTTTTCCAAGATACTGAAAGATATTAAAATATGAGCCAAAGAAAAAGTAGAACGTAGGCTCCATAATAATATGTACTATTATTATGTACTCGTATGTACGTAAACCAAATATCATTAAATCATCTACATCTGTTTTTCAAAAATTTTCTTTATTAACATTTCATTAGCCGCTCAAATAATATTTCCGCAAACAAGAAGTGTAAATTATGATTTTGTATGTTCGATATCAAGCTGTTTAGCATAATAAACACAATTTCATGTAGGTTAATGAGTTTTCAAATTATCATCAAAATGTTCTAGGATTTAATCAAACATAATATTATTGTTACTTTGCTATTATTATTAGTAACAATAAATTACAATTATTTAAAAACTGCTGTTTGATATTTTGAATAATTCAGATTTTTGCTATTAGTAAGCGATTTGCTGTTTACGGTAAATTAGCAAGCATAAATAATTAATTTTAAGCCTCCATACACGTGTTATTATGTTGAAAACATCATTTTGACTAAAAGTTCTTATTGTCATCAACAAGTTACAACAAACCCTTTGAGTTTTGCTTTACAATACCTACCCTTAAAACAATGGTATTGTTTGTTTGGGGTTAACAAATCGTTGTTAATGATGCTACATTAATCTGTTGACCTCTGGATAAATTTTATCGAAATTATAAAATGATGACCTCATTTTTTTACTTTAAATTATGTATAACAAAAATTATGTTAACTCAACGTTGTAAAATTACAATGAGTTTATATTAGCATATTTTCAGAAAATTTATAACTTTCCTTTTGTAATATTATTCTTTTTATTATAATATTGCTTGGTTTACATATTTATAATCCTCTTTAAGATTTCATTTCAAAGCTTCTCTTTTCATTTGGAAGTAATTTGTAAATGTTGGTGAAAATTGAAGCAAAAGGTTCGAAGTTCTGATTCAGCTCGAGTGATAAGCAAAATTCGTTTAAATTTGCTATTCACAATCGTACAATCGCATTAAACAACGAAAATATATTTTTGTTGATTAAAAAAAATAAAAATAAGGCACTCTAAAAGTTAACTACCATCAAGTATTTTTCCGGCTACAAGAACTCTCACTCAAAGATGCCGATGTTCTTTTTAACAATAGGAAGAGAAGTTCCTCACGCTACACTTTTCAAACAATACCTAGTTTAATGAACTAGAGAGATTACTAAAAGCGTCTTTTTTATTATTGTTAGATTTTCATAATCCTAATGAAACTTTTATCTTTGCAAAGTTAAAAGCTCACAATGCTTTATATTATTTAACTTCACATTGTATCTACAACTTTATTGTAGTACTTACGGTTTTCTTATAATTTATTTTACCTTTGTATCATTTCATTTTCCTACTTTGCTGATTTTTTTCGTTCGTAAATTGGCTAATTTATTTAAAATATTAGCGGCCATTATTAATGTTAAACAAAGTTAGCTTGAAAATCGGGCCCTAAGGATAATTTAAATTTAAGTAGTGAATAATTTAAATTTTCTATATGGAACAAGGTAAAAGTTAACCTCAATTAAATGCATATTTTATTTCATGAGCTTTCCACGACTATACATTTTTCTCTTCTGGTGTTTTGCGCTACCGAAGTTCTGAAGACTGCAGCTTTTTAACATCCAAATTGCTAATTTTGTGCTTTAACAGCATTTACGAATTAATTTTGTGCACCTGAAAATGTACGCAGGTGTCGAAGTGGGGGTGCTAAACTCAAATTGGTAATCGAGCACATAATAAATTAAATTAAATTACATTTTATTTTTGATTTTGAAAAGGTGTAGGTTTTCTGAAATATCCAGCTCACTGACAGCTTTGTAAGTTACTAAAGGGTAATTAGTAATTACAGAACTTTAATTGAGTTTAATTTTTTGTTGAAACGCTATCAGTTTTTCTTTTTAAATGTTGAAAATAAGAATAAAGTATATACTTATCCTGGAGATGAGGGAAAATCTACAAAAATATAAACATGACTTAACAGGATTTTGCATTTATACACATAATTGTACTATATCATTTACGTCAGCAATAAAATGCTTCATAAAACGTAAATAAAATCTTTATTTAGCTGGACAAATTCTAGAATTCCAATTCTCATTTCCAGATTACGTTTTAATATCAATTTAATTTAGTCCTTAAGTAAATTTTAATGTCATTGTCAAGGTTTAACAATTTACCTGCAAAACAGTATTACCATTTTATATTCCTTCAAGATATCTTATTTCAGGGAATATTTGTTAATTGTAAATTTTATTTGCTTTAACTTCTTGGGAACGTGAAAATTAACTTTGTTTAATCAGTGATTTTCAACAGACTGCTTTAATTCAACATGGGAAAATGTGATATTATTGGAGAAAGGTTGCAGTAGCTGGTTTAATTTTGAATACATAATTATTATTCCTAGCTCTGATTTTATGTGTTTAATGTTATAGAGGGAAAATGAAAACTTTCCAACCTTACTCTTTCAGTTATGTAATCGTACATGAATCATATTAGTACTTCATATTCGTCATGAATTATCCCCTACCTGAAAACTTTCTGGATTCCTCCTTGTTTACTTTATTATTTTTTCTACAATTGAAAATAACTAAAAAATTTCAATAGTATTATCACTCATAAAGCTCGGAAAATCGCTTTTACAGAGTGAAAACACCTGGAAATCTAAACCTTTATGGATGATCATTCAAATAAACAATTTTATTTATCTTAACTTGTCATTTTCAAATTTTCTTGTAAAATTAAATCAAGAAAATTTAATTTTCAAGATAAAAGCTTACCTTACAAAACTAATTAATATTGGCTACGTCAGAACTCACCTAGAACAGAAAAATATTATTAGTATTTTCTTACGTATCACGTAAAATAATAAAAAATTTAGCATTCCTTTCGCATATGATAAAAACATTAACATTCTCCAACAATTTAATTATTTGGAGTAGGTAAGTTTACTTATTAGATAAATAATTAAAAGTTTTTCAAAAGATGAAAAATTCAAGTTTGCATTTATACCATTTTGGACTGAACTGTGAATCAAGTAAAAGTTTTCTTAATTTAACTTTTTTGTATTCCTAAAACTTTTTTAATATCCCTTTTTTTATTCCAACATAATTTTAATTTCAGACAAAATGCATCGTGTCGAAGTGTTGTTGATGTTTTAAATAGCAACCTGGTGCATGATTGGTATCTTTGTATAGCAGGAAAACTAAATAATATATTTTTATATTCCTTTCAAAGGGGATTTTTTAAATAAAATCCGCAGTAAGGAAGATTTTCCTTAGCACTACATAAAATGACATAATACGCAATAAAAACTTTCAAGATTTATGTTTTAAACGTATGAAATATTACAGTTTTTAAACCGTAAATATTATTCCACCTGAGAGTATATTTTATATATCGTATTTGTTCAAAAAAACAAGAACTGTAAATTTTAACTCTTTCAATTCAGTGGGGATTGGAAACTGTATAAATTGCTCGGATAGCCAATGTGTGTGTGTTAAGAAATTGCGTGAAGGTATGGCCAGTAATTTTCCTGTTTAAAATTCTAGTCACTAAAAGAATTCCTGAATTTCTTGATTCAGTAAGCCTATATACCACTCAATTTAACCCCCAATATCAAACACACTTGGGATTTTTTCTTGCAATAGAAAGTTATCGCAATTTTTATAACGCATTTTTGTAATTAATAATTTTCCCTGTGGTCACATAAAATAATAAAAGAGAAATATCTATCTTCTCTAGAAGCTTACTTACAGAAAGTGCAATATAAGGGTAGGTACTAGTGCAGATTTCACATTATGATCTAGTTTCTAGTACATAATATTGAGCGATAACCACGTCACTGAATCTTATAATGGAATTTGATGAATTATAAATTATTCACTCTTATGATTTATAACCGCCATGCTTTAAGAGTTTTGCAAAAAAAAAAAAAAAGCTTTTAACGTACCCTTTTTTGGGCTGGAGGAGAAGCACTCTTTGTTCTTTTATTGTTTATGTAATAATCAAATTTCCATCACCCAGTGATGATATTATGGTGTCACTTCTTTGGTTAGTTAACCAAATCGTCACTGTGTCTTTTTATTTGCAGAAAGATTGTGGAGGAAACAAAATACCTTATCTATTCACTTTTCCAATATTATTTAGGTGTTCTTGAATGAACTGTACTTATTTATAATTATAATTTTGCATTCTTTAAATAGCAGCTCGTATGTAATAACTGCTTTGGTTTTCTTTTATAATATTATGAAAAATAATTTATAATTTTAAAAAGAAAAACTATTAAGTTTTTACTGCAGGAATAGCAAACAGTACTTTGGAAAATCCTTTAGTAAAAGTTTGTTTTGTTCCGTGTGCAAACAACAATATTTCCTGCATATCAATCACCCTGGCTGCATGAACTTAAAATGTGCAATTAACATAACTGTACTACTGCTTATAATACAATTTCTTGTAGACAAGTTATGAAAAATAAAGCAAAATGTAAAATAAAATTTTAAAATATATTCTGTTAATTAACTTCTGAAACTTGAAATCGAGGATATCATTTTAAAATTATATTTCATTTCAGACGAACATACATAAAAACGGTTTTCATTGGATGTTCTCAAATTGAAATGAACTCAGACGGACTGTAATGAAGTTAATCATGAACTTGGCAAACTATGCTATCTTGGGTATACGAATTTTGCTTACAGTTATAATTTACATTTGTTGCTATTTAGTTTTATTTTAACAATTTAAGCGTTTTCACTTATTCTTGTTAAATAGTTTCTCCTTAATGTTAGGAGAGATATTTATGGAAAATTAAAACTTTCTGTAATAAAACTTCTAAATCTAAAATACTACAAAATTAATAAGTAAACTTAAGGAGGAAAATAAAAGTAGTAAGGTAAACGATATACAGTGACGCACAATTGTCCTCGGACAACTAATAAAAATTGCAATAATTTCAAAGTAATTTAACTTTTTGAAGTTTGTATAAGGTTGGGTATAAGGAATATTAAGATACTTCAGCATTTACGAAATTTATTTTGACCCATTGAACAAATTTTAATGTAGACTTGTAAATGTCTACATTTTTTATGTTAATGTATATTTGGTAAATATGATCAGGCGAAATGTTGGATATTTAATTTGACAAATTTTGGGAAACCGACTTACCCTCCTCAAATAAAATTTATTTATATTATTATTTACATGTTGAACGAAATAATAAACAGCAGTATAGATTCTACGTATATAATAATCAATATATAATCACTTTATAAACCATTATGTCAATTATATCAATACTACACAATCCGAGATATCATAATATTGCCCTTACAAATGCACACACGAGCCAGGGATTAGCGATTGCACTATGTAGACAACAAAGCGACAACTCTAATCGCACAACTTTTGATCAGTTATCTTAATTGTAATATTAAATCACATAGCTTTGATTGAAATAATCAATCACTGAGGTAGGAAAATCCCCCCCCCATTGTACTAATTGTCTGGGAGTGACCTCAAAGAAAAACAACACAAACATTTATTTAAACAAACCAAATAGATCGTTAAATTTTTATTTTTCTTAAAACATCATTTGGCGATGGCTTAACGTATAGATTTTTACATGCGACTTCATTTGTATAAATTATTCATTTTTCATATTAAGAAGTTGCCAAAGCTATTTCAATAATGTTTATTCACTACATTTGTTTATTTAATTTATGCGATTCCTGACTATATCTTCTGGAAACTTCAGCTCATGACCTCACAGGATATTGCCACTTTTCGTTGTGAAAATGACGTTGCTATTATCATATGACTAATTTTTTTAACTTCTGAAGATATATCTAATCAAGGTGTTCCTGACTAACGTTTAAAGTTTAAGTTTACTATAATTTATTATCAAATTCTGCCAAAAAGAGGGCTATAATAATATATACGTAGCAGATAGAATGACAAATGTATGTCATTTTTTATGCAAATTCCCCAGGGTAATTTATTATGTTTTTAATTTTGTGAATACTTAAGCCATTTGAAGAACTTTAACAAAAAAAAACAAAGCGATTACATACACATAGGAGAAACTGGAAATGATTTGTGTAATTTTTTTAGTATCTATGTACACGCGAAGTTCGCTATCATCGCAGATATGGAAACTGCTATCCCCATTTTATGCAAATGACGCTACCGATTTGAGGTTACTATTTTTTAAATATTGTGAGTTTATTTGTTAATTATAAAAATTACCAACCCCAAATCAATAGGCCATCTGCAAATTAGGGAGAAAGTTAGTAACTCTATATACCGGGGAAAAATCTCATAAAAATTTTTAATGTACGCTTCTTCCGCAGTATAAGATGTTAAAATCCTCAAAGAGGTTTTTCGCCTGCAAAATTCTGAATTTTAATTTTATCGAAAACCTCAGTCAGGCTAAAATTGAAGAGCATAAAATTCTCTACTTTGGTTAGGCACATCAAATTTTTCTACTTTGTATTGCATCACTACCTGTCGCCAATATTCTAGCGTTACTATTTCTAGATTTCTTCGATTTGTCTGCCAATTCTGTGGTTTTGGGGAAGCAGATAGTAAGTCTGAATTTAAAATTTTTCAGAAAAGTTGAATAAAATAAAAAGAAAGCCTAATACTCGAGATAAAGTACATCATCAAATGATGGAATGTAGGATTGGGTATATTTTACCCTTAAAAAATCAATTCTCATCAGAAATGTTAAATTGAGACTTATCTTTTTCTTTTCCGAAAAAATGGAGTTAATGAAATCGTAGATGCAATATTTATTTTGTTTTGTTTTTTGTTTAAAAATGATTTAGTGCAAACACGAGCTAAGTCCAAATATGTTCAAGATCCGTACTTGCAAAATTAAAGTTGTAATTCCAAAAATTAAGCAAAATTAAACAAGCGCTTTTTCAACATTTTTGTGAATTTTTGAAACTTAATAATCAAATATCTCCAAATGACATTTATTGTTTCATCAAACATCTCAATTGAAAGTCATTTTCAAACCGTAAGAAATTACACAGCGCGACGACCTTCCCTTATATTAGAATTTACATCAGAGACGCTAAGAAAACCATAACAAACGAAAAAAGTATCTAGAAACAATTTTGTAGGAAATTAAGTTTTATACAAAAAAAAAGTCTGCGATATTTGTCTTCAAAAGCTTTGATACCGAAAAGCATTCAATGTCGTATAAATTTTGACTCTGTAGCAATTATCCACAACTTTGTCCATCTTCCACGCCTAATTTGTCCAAATTATGTAATGTGGATTCCTTCCTTCACTTTTAGTCCATTTAAAAAATTATTTCGTACGGTTATCAACTTTTGAACAAAGTGCAATTCAATCCTAGATCAAAACATAACCCTAAACAGCTGTGCAGTTCCAAAATTATTGAATTGTGCCTGCGACAGAGAAGCAACTCCAGAAAATGTAAAATCTGGTTTTAAAGTTCTTCTGCAGTATTAGACCGTTTCCGTTCTTTCCCTATGGAGAGTGAATAAGACACTCATATGTAGATAACAGTACACCAGAAACTGACGAAGTTCGTTACTCCTGGAACAAGCTTTGTGGCAAATGTTTGTAGTCTATGTCCAAAATGTCCAGTTCATTAAACCACATCAGATTCTTTAATTTCTTAACTTACTTTGGGAGCACAGTAACTTTTCATTATAGGCGAAAGAAGTCCTCCCAGAATAAACTCTTTCTTCTTAATTCCAATAGTTTACTATCCCTTTACCTATGATGACCAATGTTACCCCAGCTCCGGCTAAGGGGATAGTTTGGATATTTTCCAGCACTACGTTTTTCTTGTTCCATAATAGTACCAGTAAATGTGACGCATTGTTTTTATGATAAAATGAAGATCCAATATAGATTTTGAGCTATCGAATGGTACCTAAATCATATTGATAAAGCACTTATACTAATAAATCTATTAAAAATCGTTAAATAAAAAAGTGTCCAATATTTCTCCGATCTCCACTACCTATGCATTTATTTTGGAATGATGGCAAACTCGGATTCGTTTTCAAGTTGCTCCAATTGCACTAATTATGTAGACTTCTGATTATAACACGTTACGCTATTACATTAAACAATAATTTATAGAGTAGCTCTTCATCATTCATTATGATAAAATTTGAAAAGAATTTCAAAGAAAACTTTGAAAGCCTTAATAGAGGAAATTATTGCGCAATTTTGAGTGCTCTGTGAAATATTCGAGAGCTTTGGCATGTAAGCCGGATATTCTCGTTTCGCAAATGCCAAATTTTTACAAATTAAATTCAAGCACGCAAAGGCACTCCTCATCAGTTCCTTCAACCTTTAAAGGTTCAAAAATTGCATGTGTCATCGTTCCATATAATATAAATTATTTCTATATTTTTAATAATTATTATTCTAGGGATGGAGATGAATATTTTAAGTCATAATAGTTAATCCTAACAACATCAAATTAATAATTTAATGCGATTGTCGTAAATTTTTAAAAAGTCAAATCCATGTCGAGTGTCAGACTTCAGACAGCCAGATACTGCAGTGGTACCATCACGAACGTGGTATTATCGCCCCAAAATGCGATTACCATTGCTACCAAGCACGAAAGCCTTTGATTTATTTAAAGCACTCATTGCACACATTAAAATTACAGTGACGCCTTCTCCACTGAACATGAACCTGACAAACTTTAAGGGAGAGAATCACTGTTTGGCGACAAAAGGGGCGAGAAATGAATAGAATGAGAATTACAAACTCTTGTGATAAATAAATGATGCCGTAATCAACGGTAAGATAGATGTTACAACCCTCGTGAGCGTTTACCTTCATAATCGGATTATTTTGACTGGATTTTGCACTTCAGTGCAGATTAAAAATTTTCAAGTGGTTTTGAAATTATGAATAATAATAACGTAATTAATTGAAAATGAATTTTCGCTCTTACGTTTTCATCGATTTAATAAACTTTGTTACGTGCAATTAATTTTCTATGATAGGTACAACATAAGAAATGGAATAAAATTTGCTGTTATGCATAATACCCATAACAATTTTTGTTTTCGTTTTGCTCATACATTTACAAAAAGAAAATGGAAAACCAAACCGTTATGTTGTTCACGAGCAATATAACTGCACGTAACGTTCGATTTTCAGTTTTTGTAATGTAGGCCATGCCACATCGCCCATCATTGACCGGATACCGAACGTGCCCAACTGAATATCCGCTAAATATAACTAGATCGTATAAAACCAATATAAAAAGATTAAAAATCAAATAAACTCAGTTTACTTTTATTTTTCCAATTGCATTGTCGAGAAAATGGCTACGGTTTACTGTAATTTTTTCGGTTTCATTGCGTTCAATGAAAATTAATGTTCTTGAAAATATTTTCGTCACGAAACGCGATCTTAAATGTTTAATAGCTAATAATTTTGAAATACTGATCGCGGATATCCTTTCGTTTAGAAACGCTTCAATTTTATGAAACAGGAAGTTTAGAAACTTGAATTAGGTACTCGATTTATTAAATTTCGATTTAATATTAATTTTATTGAAGCTGTCTGATTATGAGAAAGCGCTTCTTCCTTAAAAACAGTAAGATCCCTAAAGGGCGACCTTCTATATTATTGAAATTAATGATGGCACGTAATGGTATGGTGAACTCCAGCAACATTGCAAACTGATAGTTTCGCGTAGCAACAAGGGGGTGAAAAAGAATTTATCTTTCTATCGTAAAAATGAAATGTTTGCAAATTTAATTTCTGTGGAAATAAATTTAAAATTTTTAATTTCCTCAACATGAAAATTTTTTCAATTCAAAAATTGCTTGTCCGTATTTATGTGTTGGTAAATTTGGTTGTTGGAATGGATCGATTTATAAATAATTAATTTCAATACATAAATTATGAGGACATAGCTTCCCCTCCTACTTATAATATTATAGTTGTTGTTAATCTGTTGTAGATAATCTTGTTAATTATGTTCATCAGCTTGACTCCACTTTTACTTTGTTACCAACAATGTAATGACACTATAAATCTCTTTGATAGTTACTTTATTTGTCATGCTACTAATGTAAAAGGCTTTTTGATTGCACATAAAAGAATTAAAATTTGCTGATGTTTATCGAAACATTTTTTACTACTTTGATCTTATTCATGAGATATTTTTATTATCAAAGTTATTTGCATTTTAGTTTGTAAATTTACTTTAAGTGCGAAATTTGCTTTTCAAATGTTTCCCTATTTTGTATTCAAGTGGCGCCCGAGTTTTATACTATAGTTATTTACTGGTTCATCACACTTGTTCCGCTAAATTACCCAAGTAATAATGGACTCGATAACAAATTCAACCCCCGTCGTTTTATATCTGTAACCTTCCTAATGACATCCAACGCATTTCACCCCCTATTTCGCCTATAATTTGTCGCCACGAGATTACTTGAAACGTACAAAAAGAAATGCAACGGGGAATTACCCCATTATTAATTTATCCTCTTCTAGTGCAGCATAATATAAGGACTATTTAAGTAGGATGATTGTTGAAAGCTTTCATTTTGACTTATATTTTTATACCCTAAACTTTGAGGGTAAAATATTATGTTTGTCCATTGGCCACCTCATAAGTCAAGAAGTATCACTGCTATCGACTAAATTTTTTCACCGAAACCATCTTCAATATTTTGAAAGTGTATTTAGCTATAACAGAAGTTTCCATCGTTTCCGCTTTTATTATTTTACGATTTCCTTGCTACATTTCTTTTATTTGTTAAATTTTTTGTTTCTATTTTCATTTTGTTTTTTTCTAAGCGGCTAAGTATTTGCAACGAGTTTATGATCGTCAATGTGTACATTAAAGTAAGATTTTATTGTGCATTTTATTTTACTGAAGGATAATAAAACTTGAAATTTTAGTGTTCTTCCCATTCCTACAATATTTGAAAGGGTTTAAACCCATTCTTATACCAAAGAACTTGAAAAATATAAAAAATATATTTCTAAATTATAAATTACATAAAAACTTTTGAATTAATTAAACGTAATAACTTTTCCTACTATCTCCTCGTTCGCTTTTTATTTTTATTTGAACTCTGTGCTTTGATTAAAATGTTTGTGCTTTCAAGTTATCGGTGCTTTAAATTGTACAACATTTGCTTTTGAAAGTTGTCGTTTGATAGATTGTAACTTTGTGAAATGTATGGAAAGCTGAATTTTAAATTAATAATAAAAAGATGTGGATGGAACGTAACACTAAGAAAGAAGGATAGGTCACGAAAACTTATTTACTAAAGAAATAACTTAAGATATAACAGCAAGACTAACTTCCGTCCCTTAAAATGTGAACAGGAAATAACAGGTATACTTAAACTGGGTCATCAGATTGTCAGAAAGCTTTCCCCAAGAAAGAAAATGGAAATGGAAACATAAAAGTTGCTACACAAAGCTTTTCTTGCTTAGGGGGTGAAAAAATGGTTTACGCTATGAATATTGATGTAGCTTATATTGTCCTAAAGGGACACATAATTCGCTTGTTTATGTTACCAAATTGTTCCCAATATAATCGATACCTACGTAATAGTATTTGAGCGGAAAATTGAATTTTTTAGAACTTTAAAAGTCGTGCATGATTTCAAGCAATTGTGAATAAATTGATTTGTGCTTAATTTTTTCTGTTAATTTATTATAATCGACATTATTTTATTATCCCACATTTATGTTATTGTAAAATATCACGAATTATCAACTAAAATTTCACTTACTAATGGAAAAAATTGATGAGCTATTGAAAAAAATTTAATGTGACAACGCATGACCTTTCCATTTACTATATTCAACTATTCTTTATTTAAAAGATCTAATGTAAATTTGTCAAAAATTTACAAACGAGGAATTAATTTCCCTAAAAAAATTTTATGTGACCGAATACATTTTACAAATTATGGAGCACTTGAAATCGGCCTTTCTACAACTGCAGGTTTTTGTGCATCCTTTCCTGCACTGACTAGAAATGTACGTCAGGATTGACTGAGGAGCTGGATCTCTGATGGTTTTAATACCAACAAGTCCTTTGCTGCCCTTCCTTCATCCCCAATCCAAAGAGTTTTTCAGTTGGCCCATTCATGTCTGAACTTGATGATAGGTGTGAAAGACATGGTACATTGCTGTGTATCCTGTATCGGTGGCAGCTTTGAAAAATTTAACTTGACGTTTTAAGAGGCCCTATAAAATAATGACTGACCTCGAGATATTTCTACACATAAAAATATTTGCTAAAAAAACTTGAAAATAAACATGATCATAAACGATTATTAGTGTTTTTACAAAAGTATTCAGAAAGTTTTAGAAATCTTTGTGCCAATTCCATAAATCAATTATGTTGTTAGACAAAAAGCTTCAAATTCTTACGGTTAACAGATTAGATCCAATCTGTAAACAAACGTTTTCTATTCCACCCATGTTTATTGACGCCTTTCGGCAATAATATTTTAGCTTTTCTACTAACTGCTTTATTTTTGCTTGAATTACTTAGAACTTTGATCTTAAACAAAACCACTTGCAATATTATAGACAATATTTTCCTCAAATTTTTCAATCCTCCTATAACAAATTAAGTTTGGGATAGTAACTCAAAATACAGATGAAAGCTTTCTAAAATATTTCCGTGGTGATGAATTCATTTGTTTTGCCCTCTCATCTCTACAAAGATAAGCAATGTTTGCAATTATTATAATAATTATTATTAATTAAAATTTCAATAAAAGTTATTTTATTTTCGGATTATTATCGGTCGCAACAAAAATATTGTACGTAACACATCTAGAAAATGAATGCGTTACTTTTGGAACTCATGGAATCTGCCAACTTACACAGTAAAATAGTAACTATTAATCTAACATTCATAAGGAGGAAATCACTTCCATTAAAATTTAGTAAACTCAATTGAGGTTTCCAGCACTGGCACCCATTTTCAACAATTTTAAAATATTCAGATTGAAGAGATTTTGAGATTATTCAAATGGATGACTTTGTTCGAGTGAAAATAATTATATTTAGGGCTTCTATACTAAATTCGCGCTGGAAAGTGTTTATTTTTCGAATAGTTCCGTATGATAGAGATAGTACCAACTTTGAAAAATAATATAAATATTTAAACTTACAAATCCCCTTGGATATTTTATTTTCACTTGATATTCAACTTTGCAGCTTGAAATTTTAGCGATTTTCTATTCAATTCAAGTAAATGTTCTATTTCAAGTCAATTAATTTGATTTAGGCGGCTGACGTTTTCGCAATTGCAAAAGACTGTTTTATGGATAAAAACATAGTCGCTTTAATAAATCTTAATTAAAGCTGAAAATCCAATCAAAACCTGAAGAAATTTACATGTATTGTGGTGGATGACTGAATATGACTAAATTAATTATAATGCGTTTTAACCCTGTTAAACATGTTAAATACTGTGACGTATGTTAATTCCTGCATATTTTGCATTAGATATTAAATTTCTATATTGTGGCATAGAATTCCAGAAAGGAAGAACATTGGAGATGAACCGAAGAATAGAGAGCTGATGCTAAACTAGTCGACATTTCTATTGATTCGGTGGTAATGATATTTGTACAATTGATTCTTATGATAAGCGGTGGAACTCTGTTTGGATAACAAGGTTTTCTGAGTAAAGTATAATGTAACATAAAAAAACGGTCATTATATCTGATATAATCCAAAATATCATCGAAAAAAGTCTAACTTCAACAAACACTCAGAAATGTTAGTAGTGGAATTACTTCCAACTTTTTGAGTTTAGAAAGCGAGAAATGCTTTTAGAAGGTAAAACTAAAGGTAAAATATTGTTCAATCAAGTTAGCACCCACATAAGCGATAAGTAGATTCTTTTAAATGCAATTATATACTTGCATCGATTTTCTGTCAAACGTAATCTTTCTAAAGCACTAAATAGGATTTTCCCGATAGTGCACTATTATGTACTTCAAGTTTAGCTGAACTATAAGCATCCATAGGTATGGAATAAAACGTTAATTAGCCATATTATAGTACATACTCGTCCAATTTAATTGTTTAGACTTTAAAGCAATTGATTTGCTGGTAGCAGCAAATATAATTTTAGTTAAAATGGGCCCAAGGGTGCTTCATTTGGCGTTTTACATTATGTGAAGCGTCACGTTGTGTCCTTAATAGTAACTAAATTTAGTAGTATTCGGCGTGTACTTATCATTAAATAAATGAACAAATCAGAGGTTATATAATTAACACAACATTTTTTAATACAATTTCCAATGTAAACAACACAAAATGCAATGTTTTAGCAGATGTACTACCTATGTCGTCCATGTTGTTTAATTACAGCGCCATCTCTACGTGGTGTAAAATGCCAATAACAAATATTTTTGTTCCTTAACCAAGTAAGCGATTTATAATTAAATTGGACGATGAAATACTTAATTGTTTAGGAAATTCGCAATACAGACTAGGAGATGTAAGAATTTTGTATCAATCAAAACATTTTCGTATAGTTTCAATCTTTGAAAGGTCCTTGTCGAGCTTATAACAACACAGTGACACTATGCAAAGTTGTAAGCTCTTGGATGTCACTAGCAAATTAAAGTTACAACATAGTTTGGGTAAACAAAGACAGCGACTTTAGCTTTCAATTAAAGTTTAAAGTTATTCCCCTATTTTAAAATTAAGAGAAGACCAATTATAAAAGAATATGATAAAAATAATTGTATCACCTTGTTTAGGTTTGTTGCTATGATTCACAATATTCTCCAATTCAAAGTTCTCGTTTTATGTTCCTCAAATCTGACAATTAAGTTATTTATTTTTTCAATTATACCTCAATTTTGTGAAAAAGAAAAGCTAAAAATATAACATCCGTTCTTGAAACGTTTCTTATTCGTTATATTATTCTCACGTTAAACAAAACATGTGTTATATTATGGCTGAAAACAAAGTTCACGTTTCTTCAACCACAAGGAAACCGCTAGAGAAATATTATACAAAACAAAATTATTATAAAAGAAAATTTTTTTAATTACTATACCATTTAGAAACATTTATTAAAAATTGTTATAAATCTGAGAATAGTTAAAACTTTTGCTTTCGTACTGAACTTTTCAATTATCTTTGGGTTCAAATTTATGATAAAAGTTTTTCAACAATTTATATGTAACTTGAAAATTGGTTAAATTGTCCTAAATTATGTTACTATTAATAAAAACTTCGTAAAGTCTGAATCCAAAGAAAGTAGTTAATGTAGTAACAGCCTAAAGATAATTTTCCAGAAATTATCGGAAATTGAAATAAATTTAAAAAAATTTAAAAAAACGCTTTCTGAAGCCTTCAATTGTTTATTGTGGGTGTTGGTAAATTACCTACTTTGAAAGCAAATAAATAAAAGCTTATTTATGCACAAAATATAGAAAGATACAATGCCACTTGAGAGCCATTTTTTGTTGGAATCCAATTTTGTAGAATGTCAAAAATATTTTTCTATTTCAGTTTGCTAGATTGATTCGAGCGTGAAGCAACTGACGATGTCAATAAAATATAATGCGAACATGTGTTCCAACTTTTTATGTACTGCACTTAAATCAAAAAATAATCAAATAAAATCATATTTCCAAAACCTAGATTGCTACTTATAGTGCCATTAGGCAAGTAATAGCATTCTACAAACGTATAATTTTGTTCTAAAATTGGACCATAGGTTGGGTCATTAAAATAATGTATTTGATAATCTGCCACTATCAAATAATTATTGGCGAAGCAAGAGTCGTAAAAAATTTAATTGGGGTATTTCATTATATCAGTTTAAATAATAATTACAATATTATATTCCCCTGAGTTGTTCATTTCAATGACCTCACGTATTTGGATTTTCAAGGCAGATGAATGTGATGGATCGTAAAACAATTTGACCGTTTAATTAACCTCCACTTTATCGTTAAAGAATCAAATTAAAATTGCAATTAGAAAGATTATACTATTCTTTTTGGAAACATTGGAAAGAAAAGCAATACGACATTGTCAGAAGTGAGGGCGCTTTTTGTACTTTTTTCACCCTTTAACTAATTAGCACTTGCGATTTTAGTTATACAAATGCAGTAATTCAGTTAGGGAAATCGAAAATGTGGAACAAATAATCTTTTAAAGTCGATGATAACTTGTTCATGGAAAGGATTCTACTGCGAAAACCAACCGCTGCCATAATGTAGATACAAAAGCTATTGATACTGTCAACAGCCACAAATTTATCTACAAATTGGGATATATGAATTATAAGGGAGAGTAAATAACTTTCATAAAAAGGTTCCATTTTATATAATAAAGGAGAACCTAATGATGTCATTTTGTACATTATGATAGATAGCATTCATTGTTTTAAATTATGCATTCCCTACAAAATGCAATGCTTTACATAAAAACCTAATGTTATATTCCACGTATAAATGTAAATCAAGTTTGTTAACAATGTAACTTGAATGAAATTTAAGTGCCAATCCATCTAAATCTAAATAATGAGGGCTGACTAAAACAGTGAACCTCAAAAGTTTCTTTTGGAAAGAGAAAATTGTAATTATCCGTTGAGATATTATGACAGCAACAATATTTTTTTATTTTCATTTGCATGGGATTAACTACTCTTGAAATTTCGAATTTTCACAAACTTAAACTTTGAAATAATCGTTTTATACAACTTACATAAACAAATGCTGTGTATAATAAGAATTCACTTTATTTATTTAGGTTGTAGTTTCACTGAACAATCGTGACCATTTAATCTTTTTTCTCGTGCCAAAATGTAAGGCTAAATTTCACTTAGCGTTGGAAAATCAAAGTATTACTTGCTTTATTTTCATGTTTATTTAGCAGCTTAACTGAGCTTGTGATACCAGAATTTGGTCCTAATATTTCATTTTCAATATTAAAAAAATAACAGTTTTATTTTCCAATACCAAGTGAAATTCGGCATTACGAAATGGCTACAAAAAAATTAATAGTTATAATAATTATTAGCGCTTACGCAGGGACTCATCAGAATTGCTAAATCATAACAGGTTTATTTAGCTATAGCCATCAGAATACCTGATTTATCAAAATATTGCTATTTAACAGAGTCCATTTTGAGAACCGCAATATTTCTTCCTAACAAAAACTCACAATTGCGAAAGTATCGCAGAACTACCGTTCGGTCGTCGAGCAGTCGCTTATGTTGCCCAAACTGGGATTGTTCCGATTCCATAAACTATTTAGGCCCAATTCCACTGAGGAAACACTGAACGACATGAGGCATGCTACTTGTTTTCTGGTGTTGTCAATGGAGTTTAGTCGTGTCGCCCTTAGTACTGCTATGAAAATATCTGGAACTGCTTCTATCAGTTAGATGTTTATTATCATGTACTAGCGCTATTCCACTTTTTATCAGGGTTTCTTTTATTTCTTCCTTTATTATACAGTCTGTTCCAACTGCAGTTTTAATTCCCTCCTGTAGTGGAGGTTTGCTTCTGAGAAATTGCATTTTATCGATTACTTTAAGTAATAAATTCTGGCAAGACGGGTGCAATAAGCTGCATAAATGAGAAAATATACCCGACGGAATTCATGACAGATTATCATTTTATCACCACAAATCGATAGCTATTTTAAAAATGCAACAACCTAATAGTTAGCAGGAATCAAATTTAATATTATTCTCACCTGAATAGGTTATTAAATGACATTGCATACGATATCTTACTTTTTAGTATCAAATTAAAGGTCAAAAAATTCTCTTCCAAAATAGCACTCTTGAACTGCAACTAAATTATTCTCTCATTTTCTTGTGTTATTATTAAATAATATCACACATGCGCGCATATCATGAAATACATTTTAATTTAAAGTTACCAAAATTGTAGATTTGTAAATTTTATGTGAAATTGCAAATAGAGAAGATAAAAATACGGTGCCAAGACGCAAACTCATATTATTTATTTAATTGAGATTATTTGAAAGATTGCTAAACCTTCAAACTTTCGCACTAAATCTCTTAGAATTTTAGATGTAGGAAGGTGATTTATTAATATCAAAGTATTGGCAAAATATAACAAATCAGATAAATCAACTTTTGTAGATCCGAAATAATGATTTATTTGCCAAGCAGAAAATTTTAATTACGCCAAATACTTGAATGATTGCATTCGCTTACAGTAAAATACCAAAATTAAGAAAATAAGTTTTTGAAATTAAGAACCTACAACTCGTACAAAACAAACATCATAATTACATATTGCAAACTCTTTCATTCACCCACCTCTAATTTATTGATTCCAATCTAATTATTTTATATCACACCAAATCTAAACACTATTTTAAGCTAACAAGAAGATGGCTTCACCCAGCTTTCAGCTCCTTTCGGAAAAATCGATTTTGTAATTAAAATATTTTCCAAATATCAGTAATTAAAGATATTATTGACGCGCGGTATGGATTAACGAGATTGCATCAATTATTATCGTCTACTACTCCGTATACTCCTACTGCCTGTGAAATATGAAAGGCTGATTCGAAGCCGCATTCATCAGATTGATAATCATGAAAACAAGATACCGATAACTCTTAAAGTTTCTAAGAAAAATGCTACCAACACATAAAAATTTGTTATTTATTATAATTACACTTTTAGCTACTCCCAACATCTTTTCCGGTTGAACCAAAAGTGACAGGAAGTTAAATTAGAACTAGAAACATTTTGCTGATATAAACTTACGTATCCGTGAAAGAATTAAGTCAATATCTTCTCTTTAGTTGTTGGAAAAATGTTACCAACATGCTTAACACGCAACCCAATTTCCTTCCACTGTATATAGCAATATAACATATCCGAATTCATGCAGTAATCGGTGTTAAAATAAAAATACTTCAGTACAAGAATTCCAAACGCTGCAGTAATTCTAATTATTGATAATTCTTCGAAAGTATATAAATTGTCTTCAATAGATCTAATTAAATTGAAACAAAATTATTAAATTTTGCAAATAAAGGGGTTCCAGTAGGATCAAATCAGATACTACATTAATGTAATAAACTAGCTCAATCGGTTCTTTGGGTCGCATGAGATCTCTTCCAAGTTACGATAATTTGTAATGTCAAACACAAATAAAATTGCTTTTTTAAATTAAAGAGTTTAATGATAAACTTGTTTGAAATTTGTTATCAATATCTTCACATTCAAGTGATCCCCGTTATTTCGATTATTAATACGTCGTTCAATAATTTTTACACCAATCTGACATGTGCAAATTTCTATCCATCTGTTATCAAGAAAAATGCAACTAATTCACCAAAATAAGTATCGTCGCTGGTAGCAAACACTACAGCTAATAATATGTAGCTGTTAATCATTTTTTTTAACTACTAAATCGAAAATTTTTGCAAAACTCAAGAAGAACAAAAGAATTCTCCAGTGTCCTGTTCGGTCAGTGCTAAAAACCTAGTAATTGACGTACGTTAAAATTAAATAAGAAAGAAAATGTAAACTCTAAAACATTTATTAACTGCGAGTTAATGAACAGTTTATGTCATAATCAGCCCTAACACATTTTCCACGTTCAGTTGTTACTTTTCATTTTCTTCCGTTCGTATTCGCCACTTTGATCATACAAAATAACCTTTTTAACACAATCGAGAAAATTATGATGTAACAATTTAACCAGAATTACTGAGGCTGCAAAATTTGACCTCAATTTGACGAAAACGCATTTCCCATTGGGGTTGTCTAAGGTAAGGTAACTTTTTCATCATTAGTTTTTTATAGATTTCAAAATAATTATTACAAAGTTTACTTTAAGTCATAATTAGGATTTAATTGAGTTTCGTGGATGTGTTTTAAATAAAACAGTTTATTTAAACTTCCTAAGTCGGTTTATTGAAGTTTCACGTACTTTTTTATAAATAAACATATCCTCTAGTTTGTTCGTGCTAAATCCAGCGTAATAACGGTTACGATTACTTAGGCTTCAGAATCTTAAGTTTTAAGCATACATTATTTAATAAAAATTGCTGCATTAAATGTTCAGAGTTAATCTGATTTAGCTGGATATACAGTGCCGTTATCGCATTTTATTTGCATTTTTTGCTGAAATCCGCTTATCCCGTTATTAATGCACAAATAAAATTATTTTAAAAATTCTACTATCTAAAAGGGATTCTAAAATAAGCTCCCGAAATGATTTTATAAAAACTTTGCTCAGTAGATTTGAGTTTTCGTTGTATTACTTTTCACTTCATTGATTAAAATTATAGATTTTTTTTTACATTTTTAACTTTTTGCATGAAGATTTATAGATCGAAGACCATCATAATGAACTGAACAACCCTAAAATTTCTTCTGGTGGTATCAGAGAGCTAAAGCTAATTCTAAATTATTATTGAATTTCGTTTCATCCTTGAAAAATTTTAGTGTAAATAATTACTTTTCAGAAAATATTCATTAATTAACACTTCTCTAAATCTCAAAACGCGTAACGAAATTGTGTTTGTACAGAAGTATTATTTGCAAATGTAGAATTTAATTATAATCCAATAAAGTGAACTCGAGAACCATGTAGTTAGAACAGTTGGCTTAGACGTAATAATTTCCATTCTAATTTATTATTTTACGTTTTAATTATTTTCATAAAATGTACACGCAAAATGTATAAGTAATCAGTCACGTTGCACTACAACCATGCCATTATCAATTGATCAGTGCCTTAACTTGATAAACTTACACGTATGCAAATAAATAATTTAATAAATAATAAATGAAACAAAAATGTAATCCTGGGTTTTCCCAATTGCGTAAAAATTTAGTAATTACTTTCAGGAAATGGGATGTTATTTATAATTCAGCTTCAATCAAGCAAGTTTCGTAAAGTTTCTCATATGTTATTTATTATTAATTAATAAAACGAAACAATATTAACTCTGGAGATGTATAATAATTTTGCTCAATTCCTCAAGAATATTACAAACAGACTGCTCGACTTCATATGCTAACTTTAACGCAGAGGTCAACTTTGGAAGATTAGAATATGGTGTGCAAAGAGAGATGAAAAAGGTAAAAGTTAAGCACGTTCAAACGATGATAATGGAAGCACAAACAATCACGTTGTTAATTAAACTGAGTCTTTGCCAAAAAAAAAGTACACAAAATAATAAATCAGGCCTCGACACAATAATTACGACGATCAACTCACCGAAGTAAAATGACATTTCAGCAAAGATTTTAAAATTGACAGTTTAGAATTGTTCCCAGAAAAAATTCATTTTTCTTTTGAAAAAGTTTTTCTTGGATTATTCTTTCCACTATTTGTAGTTTCGAATGTGGAACATCTCTAAGGTTCGCTACTAACCATCAAATATCCATCAAGCATATATTTGACTCTATGTTAGATAATCTGACTTTACAAAGATCGTCGTCATTTTCCAAAATGACTTTACTTACTTTAACATCAAATTATATTTCTTGGTTTTTCATTTGCGAGATTTAACAAAAAAATAACATAATATTAATAGGACCAAGAAATGGTTTTTGTGATTCATTTGTAAATTTCCGAAATCTTTTTGGTTGTCCATCAAAATATAGTTTCGCTACAAAAAGTTACATTTTGCTCATAAAAAATCAATATACTATTTTTTTTTAAATCAAACAAAGAGAATAAAACGGAGCCACTACTTAGCATCGAATGGGCCACAAAAACGTATGGTTGACTAGATTTTACAATTAAATCCATTAAATTGAATAAACAAATAGTGGAAGACAATAAAAACAGGACATCAAATAATGAAACAATTACGAACACTAAAGAGTAAATAGTTTTTAATGTTCAAAATTTCACGTACTGCACTAAAATTGTGTATTAATTTAACAAGGAAACTCAAGTGCAATTTTAATCTCAAGTGTGAAGCTTATTTGCACCTGGCGAATCCGAGCACTTAATCCTACGTTATGTACGCTATTTTATGCACTCCCAGGAGTTCAACTGCAACTAATCTCAGTAAAATACACATCACACCTATTTTAAATTTCATTTTGACCTTTATTTTCATTATAATTTCATTTATTTTCTTTTGATATATTTTCGTGTTCTCCTTCAACTTCATTATGGTGTCAATTCCAAATTTATTTAAATTTTCATTTAATTCTTGCAAGTTTTCATTCATTTGGCAGGTGGCCTTAATTAAAATCTCCAGCACTGTCTTTGCTTCCTCCACTTCTTCCTTCCTACATATTTTCAAGTTGTTAATTTAGATTTGTTTAATGTGCATTTTTAATTCTTGCACCGGGTATTCTAATTTTAATTTCGGATCCTGGAATCCTGCACATTTCCTTTATAAATTTCCATCTGTCTCTGAGATAGACATTCAAATTATCCAGTGATATTTCTCTCATATCTAATCAGCCAATGCAATTCTTTTTAATTAACTTACTTCATTCACTTTAAATTACAAACTAATTTCACTTTTTAACCTTGTACACGAATTGCTTGGTGCGATAACCAGCGAAGTATTCTTATCCACAATAATTTATGGCTACTGGGGTCAAAATCGATCTTTACTTGGTCAAACTTTGAAAATAAAATGATTATCTGGCTAAAATTTTGGTCTTAAATGGGTAGGTGGCATAGCTTGGAATTCAGGTCAGGGTTCTATGCTAAGCTACTGAACTGATCCAAGAATTGATTAAAGCCGATCTGAAAACTGATGCATTTCTTACAAGAGTAGATTAACTAGTATAACTCTAAAGAAGCCATTTTAGGACTGATCAATACTGGATCAAAAGACGGAGAAGGAATAATTTATAAAGGCTAAAACCTCCTCATGAAAATGCTTATTAATTAGCATCAAAATTGTAAAATATTAGCATTATTTGGAACTCGAACACCCTCCTTGCCCATTCAAGCCTCCCATTGACTTAGGTCGCATTCACAATGAAACGGAGTCTTTATTGCCTTACTTCGGTAGAAAGCTAGCAAAATCCAATCAAAATGAACAATTTTTTAATCATAGAAAAGGATAGAAGAAAATACTTTAATCTAATTGGCGCTTGCCAGTTGCCAGCTCTCTACAGAAGCAAGACCCTACTTCATTGTGAATGGCGATTTAGTCCTAGATCCGCCACTGGAATTGATTTATTAATCAAATCAAATAACATTTATTTTACTTTGCGATTATAATTGGTCAAAGTTTATAGAGTCTACTATAAATTATGGCAGTTTATGAATGTTTCATGGGTTTAGAATATTATCGACCTAACCGGCTCGATCAGGTTATTAAAGTTTTTGTTCAAAAAGACCGAAGACATAGCCATAAATAAATAAAAAAAATAAATGTCAGCTATTCCCGCAACGATGTAATATTGTAGAATATTTGTTATGTCTGTGTTCGGTTTCAACAACAATCCATTAGAGGGTATAACAAACTTTAATAACCAGATCGATCCCGTTGAAATATTTGAATGCGACCTAAAACAAAATGCAACCAAATGGAGGTATGCTATTAGGGTTGCAAGTATCTAATGAAAAAAGCTTAATAATAATTATATTACAATTTTTTATGTTCATGTGTCAATTAAATGTGCAAAACACATAATTTTTCTTTTCCCTTGTTAGCAAAAGAGGGCAGATGGTAATCTCCCCACTCCCAAACTAAAAAATCGAGAAGAAACGGTTAATTAACTAAAGTTGTTACAAATTTGAAAAAGGAATTTTTCAAAAATGGATTTATTTACATACACTAGCTCATAAACTTGAGCTGGATCCGCCTTTGCTTTCTAGATTCAATTTCCTTCATAATTATAAAATCTGCAATAACTTCTAAAGTAATAAATTTCTATTAGAAAAGGTCAAGTCACCACTATCGGTTATAAGTATTGCCCACTCAATAAGTTGTATAATTTTACTGTCACCTATGTCCTCCTAGACTTTTTATAATTACTTAACACAACTTTGGCATCCTATTAATTAGATTTACTAAAGTTGTTGATGGAATTTTCTTCCATTCTGACTAAAATCTTCCACAACTGTTTTGCACTCGGAGGACAAACTTTCCTGACCTGCCTGTCTAATTCATCCCACAATAACTTAATTGGGTTCACATCGGGAGACTGTGGGGGCCAATTTAGTTTTTACGAAGCCCTGGCTGGATAAGTGATCCAAACGTATGCTTTGAGTCATTGTCATGTTGGAAAGTACCTAATTTTATAAAATTTTGCATTCTAGAAGACAAAATTTTATTTTTAAGTATGATGTTCTTGTTTTAGTGCTATTTTCTTATGATACCTTCAACTTTATAAATATTTCTCACTTTATCACCACCAAAGCAACCCCAAACCATAACAGATCCTCCACCTTCTTCCACAGTATAGGCAGTAAGCATTGTTCCGATGTTCGCTCACCTGCTGATCCTTGAACAAAAGCTCTTCGTTTAGAACCAAAACCTCGAACTACGATTCATCACTCCACAATGCATTTTTCCATTCTTCCAATGTAAAATTTTTGTTTTTTGGCCAGTCTCTTATTCTTATTTTCTGTACTCAAAAATGGTTTTCCTACAGTTACTGTGCCGTAAAGGCCGGTTGTTACACTAACAGGTTAGTTTCGTTTCAACTGTTGGTTCTGGTACAATCACACGTCGGTTACGTTTACTAGTTACCATTAACTTGGAATCCTCTGCAAAAGTGTTAATTTTATGCTATCCAGTACATGGTTTACTCTTTAAACTGAAGCTTTTCTTAAATTTTATCACATTATAATCAATTGTTTATCGTGAAGTTTTCAATAACTTCGATATTTCTGGATTACTTTTACCAGTTTGATGATGAGCAGCAATGATAGCATGCATTTTAATTGAAAAGTTCCTTTGATTAATTTGATGTTTTTTTTTTGTTTAAATTTTAGTTCGAATCGAAAAATCGGAAAAATATACACCACTAATTAAAAAAAAACTTTTTAAATTAAATTTTACGTTAAAACCGAAAGTTTAAAGTTAAGTAAAAACTAAAAGAATTGAAAATAATCTTGGAATTGCAATAACTCTCAAAATAATTTTATAAGAGAAAGGCAAGAGACGGTCGGAGCATAGTGGTCACGCGAGTTGACTATGAACGCTAAATACCCGGTTCGAATCCGAGTGAATTAAGAACTATATTCTGGCCGTCTCTCTGGTCCTCCAGGTTGGGGGTTCTTCGTCGGTCTGGCTCCCCGTCGTAGGTAAAAAATAAAATGCCATGAAAACCATTTGATATTAAAAAGTTAATATTATAATGGTCAGCAAAGATCCATCAGGGTTGTAGCGCTGCACGACGATGATAAGAAGCCATGATTCACTTTTGTTCTTGTGGTCGTTCTCCCCTAATTGAACCCTTAAAATTATTACATAGTTAATGAATATTAAAAATTGATCAACGTTTCTGTATCACATGAATAAATTTACACATAAAGATAGGGCTACAAAATATCTCTGAACTAAAATTTCAAAAATTTAAGAGGAAATACATTCCTACAATTAATTATTCCATATAGCATAAATTTAAAAGGAATTCAAGTTGATATAAACTATCGCTTAATTGGGCATCAACCCAAACTTTCAAATTTTAAAATTTGGAGAATATTGAAAATCGATTAGATGAAGTGGATGAGCCAAACCAAATTTTAGACTAAGCACTTGGCAAACTAATATTTTCAAATAATTAATTAATCTCGCCCACGAATGTCTTTATCGGGCGATTCACTTGAACGAAAAGATAAGAAACTGGGAACAGCTGTAGAATATATTAATGTCAGATTTTCCGATACAAGCAATAGCGAATTGACGTCATTCAAATTCAAATGCACTAAATTTTAAAATAATAATAATACAAAACACCGATAGTAGCTTTCTCCAAATCTCTGTAGTTCCAATACAAATACCTGCTGCGATTCTCGAATAACAGGACAAAGGATGAGATTCACGATTTTCTATTTTAAATATGATTTCAACTTTAAGAAGCGATAGTTTTCTAGGGTCAGCATCTTAAAAACATGTTTCCATCGCTTCAGAGAAAAGAACTCAAAAAAGAAAATCTAACATTCACTTTCTTGTTGATTTTCCTACCCTGGTCCCACCCCTATGTATTTGGTATCTGCGTATCTGAATTTTTTGCACCTTACATTTCTAGTCTAGTGCTGAATAACAAAACTAAGCAAAATAACTTGGTAGACATTTTCGTGTGCACTGAGATTATTCGCTTTGATAAACTGCCTGACGAAATACTGATATAATATTTAAAGACCTTTTTAAATAAACATGTAAAACTGGTTACAGATTGAACAATCTATTTTAATTTTACCTATATAGCGTGAGAAAATATTCTTGTAATTGTTTTATTAATTGTCTGTAGTCAACAATTAGATTAGTATCATCATCCAACAATTTTACTTTATTTTAACAGAAATCATTAAAGAAATGGGTTTTGTCAAAATATATAGACTCAATTTATTACGTTTGTTTTTCATTTAATTAATTAAATAGATGGTAGACGATAATAATAATTTATATTTTTATGACTTACTTAGTAATTTTTCTTCTTCTATAATTTTTTTGGAAAATCGCATCTATACAAAAATTTACAAAACAAGAAAATATAATCTGCGCATCACAAAAAATGTCTGGTATATTTAGCATTTCCTACTAATCCTTGATAACGTTTTCCAATTTTTACGGTATTGTATGTCTTAATTTCCACTTCAATGACAAAATAAAGCTTCATTCGTCTCTCTTGAGCTTTTAAGCTGAAATTTTATATTATAACTTTCAAAGAATAATGTATGCCACGAGTAAATTTTAAATTTAAATTATTTCACTTCGCCTATTACAAGTACGAAAGTTTCCTCTCTTTAATTCTAGTATACTAATTTTTTAATAGACTTCGTGCATAAATTACATCTTGTAAATAGAAATATCGATGTATTTTCCGGAATATTTTTTTACGTTCAAGACAAATTATTTTTATTGGAAAACTACTTATCCATCACGCAAATTGATTACTTTCATAAGGATTTAATTCTGAAGAGAACTAATTTATCTTCAAGTTAAGATAACGTCTCGATTTAAATTAAAGCAATTTTCCAACAATTGAAGGTTTATACTCTTGTACATTAATTAAATTTAATTAGTGTTTCAATTACTCACTTATTTCTGATTTAATTATTAATATAATTAATTATGAGTGAGTGCGCTTCATTTTACCTTAACGTACTATATTACACCCAACAGCTCAAAATAATCGTTCAATATTTAAACTTTTAAAGATTTCCTTTCACAAAATGTCTTTTATTCATTCTCATTTTTTTGTACTTTGTTTTCGTATCTTTAAAGTTCTTGTTTCTCTTAAGTTTCGCAAATTCATCAATCACTTTCTCAGTTTACACTGAGCGACCACACGTTGCGTTACAAATGGAACTTGATCCCTGCGATCACGAAATAGCTTTCTCACTATTGGCTATTTTTTCGGATGTTCTGTAAGAAAGCAAATATTTTTATTGCAAATTTCAGTTTTTGATCCATTTCGCTAAATAATTTGTCGTTGCAGCTAGTAATTTTCCTAATTTTTAGAATGCAATGCAATAAATTTTCGATCATGCAAACACTGATCCAATTTTCCTGATTTGTTGACCTACTTTCGAATTTCTCATGCTTGATGGGCATAAAACCTAATATATTATGTCGTTGGCTTTTATGTACTTACTACATATTTGATTAATTTTGAGCAACCGATTTCCTTCAAAATGGATTAATAATTATTTTTAATGATTGAAGCATACATTTTCTAATTAAAGTTATCGAATATGCCATAATTACCTTTCCAAGGCGTAAAAAATTCTTGTAGAAATAACGATTTATTTCTTATTTTGTTGATATTATGGTTTTTGTTTGTATTGAGCATTAAACTGTTTGTTCATTGATCTGTTTTCATTACTGACGATTTAAAATTTGGAGCAAGGATGATTTTAATAAAAAAATGTATCTAATATGTTTACTTTAACGATTATTTACTTAATTAAATTTTACATTGTTGAAAAATATTTGCATTATCCAGACGAACGATGTCTTCTGTTGCTTTAAAATTGTTTGACGAAATTAAACAAGAATCTTTGTGTAGTATAAATATTATTTTAAAGAATTTTGCGAAATGTTTTTTGCAATAAATCGATGCTGAAAACGGCGTGAGCTATTATTGCTGCTATTGAGTATTCATAGAAAAATGTCAATCAAATGACACCAACAAAAATAAATAACGTAGCTTTGACACTTTGCGAGGTCAAAGAAACGAGTTCCTGTGTTTTTTAAATCAAATTTTTATTTAATGGTCAAATGGTTTACCTAATGGCTGGAAGCTTTTGAACTAGATGTCTAATCATCTTGAAAAGGAAGATGATCCGATTACAAGTAGCTATATTATTTTTTTTCCAAGTGTACATACTACTTGAGATCAGCTTCTGGTTAACAATATACGTAAACTAGATAATTGGAAAAATAAAGTTCTAATTCCGGCGAGGTCATACAAAAATAGAGTAGAATGATACTACATCACAAAAATTAGGTGGAAGACTTATTACAATTTGGAGTTTTAGAGAGTGTAGGTATAGCAGTAGCAAGATGTGTACAAAATAAATTGAGAATCCAGTGAGGCGATTTATATTGGACATAGCGATAAATACTTCAGATGAAGTGTTGCAAGCAATAGGGGTGCTATAAAAAATATTGAAGTACCCTACGTTTTATAAGCTCTCCATCGATCAAAAAACAAGACAAACATCAATAATATCAAGTTATGTATTAGAAATAATAAAATTGGTTAGGTACACAAAAAGTTCACGAAAACAAAAAAATTTGGTTCGTTTGAAAAGGAAAGTCTAATTACATTTTGGTATTTTTTCTTTTTCTATTATTGTTCATTTTAGTAAATACAATTTATTTTATGAAAACTAATTGAAAAATGACAATATTTATGTAACTTTATTCGTAATGCTAAGTTATAAGTTTAGTGTAGAAACATTAAAAGTTTTCCAAAGTTTACTTTTTATGGGAAGTGTCGGCAAGCAGTGGCTACACGACTGAAATCACATCAACCGATAAAAAGCGGTGTTCCAACTTGAAAGTATATAGGTTCACAAAAAAATTACGACACCTCGAATTGTTGATAAAATATAGGTAGCCAAACTATCTTTTAAAACTCAAGTAAGCACATCAACTAAACCACTAATTACTCCTTTATAACGATTAATTTTACTTGTTTCTACTTTATGATAATGCAACATTTTACTGAAAAAATTAACGGATAATCCATACGCGGTTATTCACGCAATGTTTATAAAGTGAAACTACGACCTGCTTTATGTACTACACATCATGGTGACCTAATAAGATATAACCAGATCGAAACATGTATCAACGTACTTTTCACGTGTACGTAACGTGTAACGCATCACGTTTAAAATTTGTTGATCTATGCAACAATTTAAATTTATTTTTACCGTGGTTTGAATTCCACGTTGCTTGTCGTATTTAACTCCCTTAGTATAAAATTTAATAATGAAAACTTTATCAAAACATGGACTGGCAGCGCTTTTTATAAATCAATTACAACAACGTAAATCAATTTAGCGCTCTTAATTAAAATCTGGAAAACTTCAACTAATAATTCAATTGAAATTGTTAACTTCAATGATTAATTTACTGATTCTATTGGTACTTGCCACAGCGTCAAATGATATTGTAATAACATCAAATCAAACCCAGTTTATAAATGAATGAAGTTTTATTATTTTTCAGAACGCTCTTCGCTTTTTTTCAACTTCAAATTGGAATTGAGAATAATCCATCTCAAATTCTTTTATACGGTATCAAATTATTTGTATGATTTTGGATTATTTGATAATCATAAGAAATTTAAGCTTCGGAGAGGAGCGCATCGCACGGAGCAATGGGTTTTTGCTCGACGCTGGAGCTGGAGCACAAAATATTTTACTGGTCCACTGATTTTTTCGTTTTATGGTAAATTTAAAAAAAAATAAATAAAGCAATACCTTCTGGATTCTATATTTATTGTGTAGGGTAAGGTAAACTCACATGCACTTAGATTTCTAAATCGAACCCATTTAATACCTACGATTTTTGCCTCCTCCCCGACCCTGTCACTCCTCAAATAATCCTAACTGCAGGATAAACTCTTGGATCTTGGCAGGTGGAGTGTCACTGATTCAGGCCATGTCAGACCAGAAGTTCCCCAACACGGATACTATCTTAAAAATCAGCGCCAGACATTAGCAAAGTACATGTTCAACTGATTTCTTCTCTTCGTTGCATCAATGGCATTTAAAGTTATCTGCATACCCAGGGAAGTTCCTGTTAACCTGTACGGTAGCTTTCTTTTTTGGTACATAGAGCAAGCTGTGTCTTTGCCGGGTTAACCAAGAGGGAGAATGTTTTTTGCACAATTACTCTAAAGCTTTGAGAGCGTCCTGCGTTTTCCAGTAAGCAGTCTGACGTAGTCATCTGCGTCGCCTAGGGTGTAGATCCCTTGTCATTGAAGAGTTTGAGCCTTGAGTTAAGTTTTGAAGATGATAGCCTTTTCTGCCAACTCATATCCTATGTACCTACGCGGAACCGTATCGCGCATCTCTCTGGTGCATAGTTTCTCTAACGTTTTCAAGAAGAACGAAGTGAAACTGTCTTGCCTAAAGAATTTAGGCCTAATTTTGCCTAAAGACAGAGAGTAGTTAGTTCTGCCTGGTTTGTGTATAAAGATAACTCTTACCTTCCGTTATCCTTCCAGTATCTTACCTACACCTCCACTAAGGGCTAAAGGCTGATAAAGGGACAGAAAGATTTGATTGCCAATGTAGTATTGGCCACATTTTTTGACCTTCTTTGCAGTCTACCTCAATCTATGGCCAGCTTGTCAGTCCGGTTAAGTCAAAATCAAAATGTGCTTTTACCAGAATTTCCTGTCCTTTCGACACCTGGCTGTCGGTGTGAATCTTTTAAAAAAGGATTTGCTGCATCAGTGGTTGATTCAACAGCGATACAAAAGATTCTCCATGATTTTCGTTACTTTTGACGTATCATTCCGTTGTACTCCGACTGCTGCATCTTAAATGCTGCCCAGTCACTGTCATTTTTATACTTCTATACCTTGTTATGTATTGTTAGGAGGCGGTCGGAGCATAGCGTTCACGCGAGTTGACTATGAACGCTAATCACCCGGTTCGAATCCGAGTGAAGTAAGAACTTTATTCTGACCGTCTCTCCCCTCGGAAGGCAATGGCAAACCACCGAGGTGTAATCTGCCATGAAAGCCTTTAACAAGCTTTGTTAAAGGTCACGACGCTTCTGTCAAGAAGCAATACGACGGAGAAGGAGAAGGACACCTTGTTATAGAGCTTTCTGGTCACTTTCCACTCATAGGAAATGGGACCATACGTTAGGGCTACAATTTTGTTTTTTTTATTGGCTCTGAGTTATGGTCTGATAATGGGTACTATTTTATTGTCCACGAATATCCTTGGGAAAATATTCATTTGAAACATTCTAAGAACATTGAAATGGGGAAGATTCTATTGATAATAATTTTCCATGAATCTTCTCCATTTATTGGCTCGAGAAATACTCACTTAAACATATTTAAAACGTACAAGCACTAAAAAACACTAAATAATCTCTAATTTGAACATATACAGTGCCGGATTAACCAGCAGAAGTATAGCAAGTGCTAAGAGCCCCGCGGTCTCTGGGGCTCCGCATCCAGCAGAAAAAAGTGAAAGGACAAATTTTGTAGGCTAAAGCGGCGTTCACAATGAATTAGGGTCTTGCCTTGCTTCGTTAGAAAGCTGGCAAGCACCAATTAGATTAAAGTATTTTCTTCTATCTCTTTCTATACTTCAAAAATCGTTTATCCTGATTGGCTCTTGCTTGCTTTCTAACGAAGCAAGGCAAGACCCTACTTCATTGTAAACGCCGCTTAAGTCTACCACTTTTTCTAATTTTTAGTAACTTGAGCTTCCTCCTTTTCAATTATTTCACTATGAACTTCAATTTTCATCTCTGCGATTTAGCCAATTTTTGTTTTAATTGTTAAAAGTACTTGTTTTTTACAATTTAATTTAATTATTTTTTAATAAGTTTTTAATTAAAAATTGAAGCGCTCTCCAATACTGGATTATAAATTTGAAAATATTTAAGAAATTTTATAAATTTAAGAAATCTTTTAATTTTAACTCCATTACAAACAATGCTTTGACACCAATTAATGAAAAACTACTTAAAAAACAATTTTCCATAAATTCATTGGTAATTTTAGTACATTTTCAAAATCAGAAATGATAACAAAAATGCCTAAAACTATAATTATGTACTTAAAAAGCAATTTTCAAGTAATCAGGTGACAATTTTAATAAGTTTACAAAATTAGAAAGTTTAATCGAAAACTGAACTAAAATCGAAAATACTTAAATTTTGAATAATACGTGCAATTTATAATTCAAAAACGTTTTTTCAGATATTTATTTAGATTTTGTGACAGTGCCAGATTTTTAACCCTTTGTAATCTGGGTCTGTCACAATCATTTCAACGAGAGCTCGAGTATAACACAACGCACATTCATTCAAATCTAATAAGTCGAATCTGACCTGATCAGATCACTTTCAAACCATCGCATCGCAAGCCAAATACTACGCTTACATTTCCTTTCTTCGAGCTCTGTCAGCC
Source organism: Rhagonycha lutea (assembly GCA_958510855.1). Taxonomy (NCBI): domain Eukaryota; kingdom Metazoa; phylum Arthropoda; class Insecta; order Coleoptera; family Cantharidae; genus Rhagonycha; species Rhagonycha lutea. The sequence continues at coordinate 88,350,131 of OY294036.1, forward strand.
AGATTTGAATTTCCCCAAAATCACTTACTATTTCACTGTTGACCATTCATTATTTATGTTTTTCTGATGAAATTTATTTACTATCCATTTTCTAACTTTAATAGTCGAATTGAAAGTTTGTGAAATTTAATTTAAAATGCCCCGAAGTCCTCTTTGAAGTTCAACCGCAAAGTTAAAATTAAAAACTCATTTTAAATCAATAAAAAAATGTATATTTACTCGGTTGATACTTTTTGATAATTTTTTTCATTTTTATGTGGAATTTTAATTCTAAATAAAATTTATGATAATCTATTGACTTCTAGAGAATAAATTATTGCTAACGAAATATTTCAAAATTTAATTTGGGCAAATGTAGTATGCCTATATCATCTTTTCATAAATTTTTAATTTTGAAATAAAAATATTTAATTGAAATGTCATCTTCATACTCCTGTTATGTCCAAAACTGTGCTAGACAACCTTTATTAGTATTGTTAGGCAATATTTGAAAAAATCGATAACAATTAGGTAAAATTATTACGTTACCTATATCTTATACAACGCATTGTATTTGATAGATATAAATTTATTGCTGTTAATGAATTATAATGAATATCTCGAAACCCAACAATATAATAATTAAGTTGTCATTTTCAGAGATATTACGTCACAAATATTTTCTGTTATTATTTCAACTTTCAGATCAAATTCTAAATTTGGATTTTCAGAAAATTTTCAATACATTCCAACTATTAAAATTCTGTATAGAAAAATATGTACCTATATCAAGAAACGACTATTTGAAAAACGAACGTTTCTCAAATGTTTCCCTATAATTTTCCAAGTTATGCATGTTTGTCAGGAGAGACATGATGAAAATTATTTATACTGCATTGCGGGTGTCTGAATGAGATTGTATACTACCATTTATATTTCATTTTAATTTTGCCCTAATAATAAAACTTTATTACAAGGAAACTTTACGTTTTTATAATTCATTAATTTTTGATTATTTGATTATGGAAATAATTCGAACAAAATCACCTTCTGTAGCAGTTTTCTTTGAAGGTTCCATTTTTTGCTAAATTGGTTGGAAAATAAGAGTTTAAAATACTTTCTAAGGGATGAATACTAATGTTGTAATTAAGGAAATTATTGTCATAACGTGATGAAAATATTATTTAGGCTGATCGTTGGTTGAGTAGAATTTGAAATCATTTTATCGCAGTATAATAATTTGTTCAAAATTGTCTGATTTACGAAATCACTTTTATGTTTTCGAACTAACTTTCAATCGTACACAAACTTTGCTGTTAATTTGTTAATAATCTTGTTACCTTTTTGCGATGTGATTTCATTACATTGTGCCCATCCCTATACTCGTAAACAAATCTCAAGTAATTTCAACCATTTTCATTATGTAGTATATGTAAATTTTACACCATAATTAACATTCATAGATCTCTCCTTGTTATCATGTAAATATAGAAACGCATAGGAAACGCAACAAACTTCACTTCGAAGAAGTTCTGTAATATTGCAACTCACTTTTAAATTTCCCGTCCTCATTTTCTAAATAACTAAACTAAATTCCTGCCAGAATTTAGCTTAACAATTTCTAACTACAATAATAGACAGTCCTTAACCGAATAAACGAATGTTGATGGCAGATGCCAACGATATAGAGCACAAGGAATTTCTAGTTAGATAAAGCTTACAGACAAAATTGTTAGATCTATTGTACCTACGAACAGAATCCAAAATATGTATTAGATTATTTTAATTCTAAAATATTGAAAATTCACCTGAATCGGAAAAACAAACCCTATCAGGATGTTGTAAAGAGAACCACTTCGCTGAAATAGAGTTGGGCAGGCCACGTAGCAAAAAACAGGATCGATGAAGTAAGAAAGTGTTGAGATGGCACTATTGAGAGAAAGAAGATTAATGGGCAACCCCACATAAGGTTAGTAAATAAGGCAACAAGACTGAATTCACTGAGAGAAGTTCAAAGCAGAGATGTATGGAATAATATTAGTGGGACTTATCTGCAAAGTATAGAAATCAGCTAAAAAATGAAATTAAAAAGTGGTCATTGAAAGGGTCAGGTTTGTCCACATCTGTACGTGAACTGTCCACATCCACTATTTAATAGTTCAAGTTAACTTCAACTGTCACAACTTTAACATAATATGGTCAAATTATAACTTTAGATGCAAAACCATTGCGATAAGGTGGCAAATGGATTATTAATCCAGTTTTGGAAACGTGGAACGAATTTTTGATATTGCCTAATAATTGAATAATGACTTTACATTTCCTTTTTAGACGTCTGCGAATAATATAAAAGTCAATGACTTTGTTTGCAGCGGCAGTTTTAGGTTTTCCGTTCAACTTGAATAGGTAAAGGAAAAGCTCTGCATTCAAGAACGTGATCGGTGTCATTTATTTGGTTTCGGGAAATTACTACGAACTTTTAGGTAAAAACAGATTGGATTATTTTTTATTTTCAATTAGCTGCTACAAACTTAATGAAAATAGTAAATTTGATCATAAATTTTAAACTTAAAATTCATTTCAAAAATTTTATTGTTTTATTGTTACAATAAATTATTTCCACGTGTGCTTCTACTTTCTTTAATTTACACTGTTATTGGAGTTTTGGCCTACTAAATCCAAATCTTAGTGGTTGTTTTCTTACAACTGTTTTGTTTCACAGCAACAGCTTTGCTTGAAACTTGATGAAAAGTTGACGGTATTATCTAAATTAGATTTAAAATTAACGTTTAGCTAAGTTAGCTGTGAGAGCGGTATACAAAGGCGTGGAACGATTGATCAAATCACACACGAATCGAATATCAGCATAAGACGTTTCCATCATATATCAGCATAATACGTTAGATATTTTTTGATTAATATCGAGATCTTTCTGTTACTTTTCAACAAAGTGAACGAAAACCACAAAAATATTGTTCTATATTTTATGTCACATTCCAAAAATCGCTATTAATATTTGTCAAGTCTATATACGTTTTTCATGAATTTTTATATCGATTCTTCTCAGACGAGCATATTTTTCAACTCAAAACTTTTCACTTCCTGAAGCAAAAAGGTTTAACTAGATTTAACTACAAGAGACAAATGTTGCCTGCCTGAGCTGACTTGTATGAGAATGCCGCAAATAGTTTAGTAAGTTCACCTTATTTATTACTGATTAAGAATAGATTCGGAAACAATGTTGGCATGACTACAATGGCACAAGACAACATCTTGTTTAATAAATTATGTTTTTATGTGAACTTTGTATTTCAACATCAATCTCATTACTATACCATTATTTTGGAATTGTTACGCTTATTATCAATGTACACAAACTTAACAAGGCTTCGAATAATATTATTTTCTTCAATAATTTAATAATCGAATATTTCAAAATAATGACATACAGATAATGTTTTGGTTGACATAAGACATGTAATATTTGACAGTAATATCCTATGAAAAGTGCGTGTATTTTACTTTCAGCTCGAAAACGTTATTCTTTGATTGTTAATGTTCATAATATATTCAAATTGAACCGTCAAAATACACGCGTATTTTACTTATTTTTGTATTTTTTGTTACTATCGATTTTGTAACATTTTCTTAAATTAATGTCAAAAATTATAGCAGCCGCTCATATTACTTTTGTTTACCTAAATAGCCCCGCCGATATCGCAAGTAATATGATTTTTTAAATTGTAAAATTTAACATTTCAATTAGTTCGATTGAGTGAAAACAGTTAAAATATTTACTTGCAAGTCAAAGATATTCAGATGAATTTGGGAACTAGGAGATTAACTACCGGGGTTTCCAATATGATACGGTCGAACTAGGATCCGAATGCATTTCGGATAATTATTGCACATAGTTTCAAAGTTTATTTTAGAAAAAAATTTTAATTCACTTGGATATCACAAGATTATTTATTTTAAAAAAATGTCTACCGGTTCTTAAATAAGGTTCTGGTTACGTCACTGCCACATTATTATTAAGGCTGCGCTCGGTTTTCCCCTTTTTTCGCTTTAAAACTGCAACAAACTGCTGCAAAATTATTCTAGGAACGAAATTTTAAAAATGTACATTAATAGTATATTGTTTGGCTAGGGATGAAACAAAACGATTTCAGACTAGGGTAAGGATTGCTTGCCCGAGCGAAAGCGAGGGCTGGCATCACCCCGAATCTAAAATCGTGTTTCATCCTGTGCCATACATACTATTTTTCATATTACCTGTAATGAATCTCAGAGTTTTCATAAAATATAAGAATTGTCAGCTGTCACATTAATTGTTTACAATTAATAAATTCAATTCTGAGAGGTTTAAAATGAAATCAAAAACTGAAAGATAATTAATTTTTATTCTAAATACAGTAGCAGCTCGATTATGTGAACTAATAGAAACCAGCGTTCGTGATAAGATTGTAACGCAAATTGCTCTAAATTGTGCCACTTGCCCCGCTGATCTACGAATGGAATGGTAGACAGGCCAGCTAAGGGATTACACCCCCGTCCAGTGCCAGAGCATGGGTCGCGCGGACGCGGCTCGTAGGTTCTTCCGTTGGCTCAGGCGATCAATTGGCAACTAACTAAGAAAAAAAACCTTTCGGGTGCCAGTCCTCTAAATACAACACGAAGTAAGGAAGAGTTGGTTTTATTTAAAAAACAAAGTTTAGATAAAGATGGGGTTGACAATATTTGATTCCAAAACTCCTATAGGAGACACAAAACACATAACAAAGCAAGTGAAATCCAAGATAACCTGAAGGGATACCTTGGGACAATCAAATAAAAAAATAAAATACAGATGAGTTGCTATCTGAAAACAACTCACAAAAAAAAATCCGCGCATCCAGGAGATTGCCCAACGCAGACATAAAACGTTGGTAAAATTGACTACAAATAACACATTCGCAAGAGATATCATCAAGTAAAATTAAATACAGCAATTGCTTTCTAATTTACCCTTCCACCTCAATCCGTCCGATTCAACATCTCAATTCTTTTGGAACCTCTGGAATATTAATGGTTCATCGTTTAAACTGAGTTTCAGGTGTAAAGCTAAAAATAACAAAAACTGCACAATTAAACAAGAATCAATTCACCTGCGAACGGTATAGCATCTTAATGTCGATGTAAATGATTAAGAAAAGCTAATCTCCTAAATGCGATTCCATAAAAAAACTAATTAATGGTTTTCCAGCCATCCTACGTCGTTGGTGCTGTCCTAACCACTAGAGATGGAATAGTGGTATAGGCTCACGCTACCGCTGCGACAAGAAATCCCACAATGTTGGAATGGAGCTCGCACGTCTTCCCAAAAAGTACAGATAAATCGTCAAATAAGACGGCCAAAGTGATAAACTTATCACACCACTTCTTAATCAAAAACGCAAAACTGCGGTGAAGCTGGGGATAAATGAATGTTGATCAGTCCTGCCCTCTCCATTGATCTCATACAGGAATGGTGAACCCAAAAACGAAATCCCAACATCGTTATAAATGGCTGCCACAGATGGTTCGACACAGGAATTAAGGTTATCACAGGTGGAAACAAGATAACCAAACTGCTGGCCCATATCCATACAAATAACCATATGGTTGGTGGATATAACAGCCAGATAGACAAGGCTACTGCCCACCATGTGCACCGCTTACAAAACCATAATTAAAATTGGAAACCAAAAAATGAACGTCACATAAAATTGACGTGGTAGTACGAAAAAGCTAAAATTTGTCAAAGTCAAACTTCCGCTCATGATGGAAAATAATGCAATCTTACCCACAAATGTAGCACAGAAGGTAAAATAAAAGATCACTTCAATAAACTAACAATTTGTGGCTTTTAAAAACATAAAATTGCACAAACGTAAAATGAAACTTGAACCCTTTCATAAAGATAAGCGAAGAATGAAATTTTGAAAAAATTTTCGAAATTCAATACAATTGCGCGTGTTTGAAACACACACAGGGTGATGCATAGATTTCCGCCTAAATATAAATAATAGCATTTGAAATGCTACAGTGCAGTGCAGACAGTGTTTGTATAATAAAAAATGTTTTTATTTAGACATATTCTAAATTAAATTTAGTAAATTACAATTAATTATAATATTGCGCGATATTTTTCAAAATTTTTTTTTAGGTAACTTTTCCTGCAGTGCTTTAGCTTTGCACTTTCAAACATCCAAGCAGTAATTTATTATAATTATTCCTCTCACTCCAAGAAATAGCCTTTGAATGATTTTACGAATTCTTTTGTGTTTATTTCATTAATTTTCCCTTTCTAAATCAACATAATATTCTTCATCATCATCATAATTACGACTTTCCTGTTGATTGACTAAGTAATCATTCCCCTTCTAAATCTTCTTTAAGGGGAATAAAATTATTATTCTCTCAATTTTTTATGTATCCTTATAATTATGTACACTTTATTCTTTTTTGTTCGAGTATAAAAAACCGACATCAAAGATATTACTAGGTATTGTTATTTAGAGAAACTCGACGAAATCTGATAGATAATAATTTTAACATTAAGCGTTTAAGGTGAGGATGAATGTCAAATATCAATTAATTTAGGCAATAATCGATTGTAAAGTTTCGATATTTTATGACGCGAGCACGTTATGGCGCCACACGTTTCGCCGCCGCACGTATCAAAAAATAAATAAAATATAATTCATTCATTCATTCATTTTGGTTAGTACCACAAATTTTAGAACTTGCATAATCTACCAATCAGGACTAATATCCAATCAGGATGCATTATCATTGCACGGCAAAAATACTTATATAGGGTTTAAATTGATTTAACGATGATGGATTCGACATTTGCCTTGGTTGTTTAACTCTGATCCGAGATGTGACGTAGTTGCGTTGTCAAAATCGACTCTCTGCGTCCTTCGTTCCGATGCCCTCCGTTCTGAGTGCTTCGAGCCATTTCGACTAACGCTGTACTAATTAAAATATTCCATAGGGCCATCCATCTCGGCAAAGTGTGCTACGGGGAAGGGGATGGATCTTTCTTTTTTTTCGGCCAAGAATACCCCCAAACAATGAAATTTGCTCGATGTTAACTGTACGTACTTTTTGTGCATGTGGCGTCGAAACAAAAAGGCCTTTAAACCAAAACGTTCGCGTCAAAATGTCCGGATCCCCGATATTCTGGGTCTGATTAGTCCCGGTTGTTGCATTGTATTGACGGTCCATGCGCTCGGCGTAAATACTTACGACAAAACTTAGAAAGGAGCGGGGATACCGCAGTCTACATTTACTTGTATTAGCAACTGCAGTTATGTTTTTAATTAGTGAACGGACTAGGATTTCCCGATTTTTGAGTTCCATATAATTACATAATAGAAACTCCTAAGCATATTTTTGCCCTAAAAGGGACCGGTTTAACCGACTTATTATTACTAAAGTCAATATACATTTATTGCACTTTTATTTATACAGACTGGGGTGAGCGGAGATAAACTTATACAACGAGGCAATACAATACTCGCATATTATTTTTCAGTCTTTCACCTTATTTAACCCCAATTTTGAATGACCTGCAATTCTTTTATATTTGATATTTAGACCCTCACCTACCATAATTTAAATTATATTTTTATTTACATACTTTAAATTTACAAAACAAAAACAATAAATAATATTATTATAATTTACATTGGACGATAGCATCCTTTTGTGGCTGTCGTTTGACATAATATTAGAGTGGGTATTTTTAAGCGTTACATGTAGAAAGAGATACGTTAATGTAAGCAACTTAAGAAGAGGGGTTTCTTTACTTAAACTGAAGGAAGACGGGTAAATGCAACAGAGTCGAGATGCAATGGGGAATGGGGGAACGAATAGATTGACCATTGAATGTGGCATGGTCGAATCTTTTATGTATTATTAACGAATAATTAATGTAGTGTATTTCGATGCTTATACTATATTACGAGTAGTTCGGTGAATCAACGAGATGAATCCAATTGAGTGACGGTGCCCCCATATGTTAAACGATATTATGGTATTGTTGTGTTTTGTGGTAAATAAATATTAATTTTCAAATATGATCACTTGATTACTTTTATGGGGAGAGATTTAAAAATTCTAAAATTACAAATTGATTGTTATTCCTCGCTAAATCACTTGATTTATTGTTTTGTTTTTGTACACATATTCTTCCTTTGTTTAGAAAACATTTGAAGTAGAAACTTTTGAAATAGACATCCGGTATATTCGTACATACGTACATACCTACTACATAATTAATAATAATAGAATTGCATTCTCTTGTACTAACTGCATTATCAATTTATATGTTTGCATTGCTGTCGTTTGTGTGTATGAATAATATTGTTTATTTTGAATAAATTTTTTATATTAAATTTTATTTTATAATATTTTCTTCAACAGAGCGTAAAATGATAACTTTACCCTTTGTTACAGTAAAGAAATCCATTGTATCACTAGTGCAGTAAAGTAATTTGCATTTAGATGCAAGAGAGAGCTAATAAGTGACACTTTCCATGTTAAGAATTGTGGGCGGGAGAGGAAAAGATTTAAAAATTCTAAAATTAGATATTATGTTTTCTCCTTGTTGTTTTGGATTAGAAAATATTTTGGGGTACTTTTAAATGTACATATTGTAATGTGCTCCAAACCAAAATGTATTTGTGAGTTTTGTGTGCTCGGTAAGTCACAGCGCCAGCGGTCTGATTTTTTTAACAAGGGGTTTCCTTTTCGTGGCCCATTTTCGAAGAACTTTAGAAAATTATTTTTTAAACTTGAAAAAATCGTGTGGATCGTCGGATAATTCAGTTGTGTATTTCTAAAATTCAAATATTTCTTTTAATGAATCCATTTTTATGAGTTTTTATGAAAAGGTAAAAACGCAATTAAATATTTCTTTGTACAGTATAACAAACAAGAGATGAAAAATTATAAAAAAAGTAAACTGCCAGAAAGATTAATAAATATTGCTATTTGTTTAAACCAAATTAAACTTTTTAGTAAAAATAAAGAATATCATTTTGAGTTCCTTATTATTCATAAAATATGTAATGTTATTATGGAAGGTATCTATTTGGGTTACAAAATATAATGCATAGACTTGCGGGTTAACTCCGCTTTTTGTTTTCAGATAATTATGTTTTATACCCAAATTTGTCTTATTTTATAGAACTTGAACCCCTAAATTTGATTTATCGTTTTCGTTCAAATAATGCAAGATTGCGGTTGTTTTCACTCTATTTTAAGTTTTGCGGCATAATTTTATTATGAAAAATGTATGTAAATATTATACATTAGTATATTATAAATGTTGTCCAATGTGGGGCTGGCTTTTGATCACAAATTTTCGATTAACTAGAAATATTTATAGTCTAATTTAAATTTTGTTATGACGTTTTGTAATTTATTTCTGACACTTTTTATTCAACGTAACAACAGTTTGGTAATTATTATTAATTATTTATGTTGCAAGTCATTAAAATGCAGGAACGAGGAGTGAAACTGAATATACCATGTTACGCTGAAAATAGAAATTTAACTGCGAAATGTTTAGTTGTATCTACATAGTTAAATCAGTAAACTTATGTACAATTTAGGACAACATGTATTATTATGTATTAGTACAATATTCCAAGTAACAACAAACAAATAAAAATCGATATAGTTTTATCTATTTTTGTTGAAAAGCGCATTAAATAATATCGTATCAAAATATATCTTACACAAATTGCCTAAATCCATACCTAAAACCGAAACCATCGTAAAAGCTATGAACTGAATTTTAATTATCATTTTAAAAAATTATAATTTCACTCGTAATTTAATAAGTAAACGTTGAGATGGTAATTACTTTTCTGATGAAAATTAGAAATTTGTGCCTACTGAAAATGATGTTATTTTTCAGACTGGCCTCTTACTCACCGAAGCGAACATTTATTCCAGCACTGTTTATTTGAAACTTTTTAAATATTACAAAATTCAAACAATTGCAGAAAATAATTTGCAATATAATTTTATACTGCTATATTTTTATTTTATTTTGTCCTAACTGTCTTTCAACGCTTTCGTTCATAAAATCATTTTAGGGTTTGAATAATAAACGAGCAATCATTAATTTTAATTTGGTTAAACTCTACTAATTCTACGTTATTAAATTTACAGGTCATTTTCAAAATTCAGAACTAAATAAAATATAGCCAAACCAATAATTAATGTTTTTATTGGACAGGGTTTAAATAAGAACCCAATGATGTAAGAAAGTTACAAATTACCAGTCGTAAATAAGTTATCGTCGCTTTAAATGTGGAAATTGTTTAGTTTGGTTTTTGGTAGATCGATCGAAAAAATTATTTATTTAATTTAGTGAAAATGTTGTCCACATCACCGCGATCTGGATTCCAATAAAGTTAAACAGAGCCTACGTTTCCATTCCGCTACATTTAGCAATTATATAAAAAAACTTTAATTTTATTGGATATTTTTGAAAATTAAAACTAAGACATTTTTCGACCTTTTCTATTCAAGATTATTCTCATCACAGTACCTTTATTATACAGAGTGTTAAAATGTGCATTTAAGACATCAAAACAAGAAAAAAAATTATTTTCTTTCCTAATCCTAATAATCCTAATCCTGGGCTGATTATACTCATCCAGCTCTCGTTCCTCGGTGTGATGGCATATGAAATGAATCAAGCTTAACTTATAAATATTTCAACTATGATGGAGGAAGTTAAGGGAACTTCGCTCCCAATATACTCCGTAAAGACATTTAATTTATGATGTGCTAATTAAGTCGCTGGACCCCGTATCTTCCTCATCTGGTTTTAAAACCTGTAGTGAGATTTGAGAGACTTCAACCTCTGGTTAGCGCTGGGTTCGATCTCGTTGATTAAATATCATTAGTACCAATAAAATCCTAATTATGTATGCATACAATACCAAGTTTTTCTCGGTCTTTCCTACCCAGGATTAATCCTAGGATTAATGAGCAAGGAGATCTTGGGGTAAAATGTGTTTTTTGATCAAAATGGTGGTAAAAATTGATAAGCTAGCAGTTAAATGAAATTAATTATTTTCGTGAATTGTTTTTACATAAACAAGAAATCAACCTGTTTGTTTTTTGATTGTTCAATCTCTGGAATCACGCAAAAATATAGAAGTGCTATCTAAGAACTTGAATTTCACCAGAAACGTTATTTAATATTATTGTTGATTTGCCTAATGGTAAAATATGTATAAATTCTTTGATAGTTTTAAATATAATATGCAAAAATGAGGACGTTTTTAAGTAAAGAACCGACTGAACAAACATTAAAATATTTAAAGAAATATTTTTCCCTGCGAATATTTGTGAAGTGGAACTGATACGCGAAGATTAAAGAAAAATAAAGTATTTGAGTAGAATTTTTAAATAAAAGCGTTATACGACCTTGAAAAGGTTGAATTGTTCAAATTTTATCCAATTTACCAGTAACATGGCTGTCTATCGTGCGAGATAATTTGTATAAATAATTCTCAGATGTTCTACGGAAGATAAACCTTCATAGGTCAAGAGATGACCACCTCGTTCTGATAATGTCGGTTTTCATAACCGACAATTTTAGGGTACACATAATGCGGAAAATTCGATTACGGAAACTCGCCAGACCTTATTACGTAAACTCATAGGTCAAATAAGAAAGGTGGATTTGTAGAACAATTATGATGATGACTTAATATTACTTTAAAATAAAATTCGTTCCAAAGTCATTTGAAAAACTTGTGAATTTGTGAGTTGACTAAAAATTTGCTTTGACAAAGTGTATGCTTGTATAAAATTGGTCAAATTTAGTGTACGAGCGAGATTAATTTTGTAGAAAATTCTCGAGGAAATTTTGTAATTAATGATGTATCGTGTCAAACTGCTCTTACGTAATATTAGCTTGGGCTATTTCCACTTAGGTCATTAGTTTAACTACACCCAAGTAAAAGGATAAGTCAATTAAGAATATATGGCTCATCCAAAATTACGTTGTTGAAAATTGGGTGAATATTAATAACAGTGTTAGCTTATTAATTTATTAACTACCTATAATATAGGTATATCACATACCCTGCTTTGATTATAATGTGAATTACGTCAATAATTACGTAACCAGCAGTCTCGTTATTTATATTTCTTACCTATATCGGTCATTTTAATTATGAAACTTCTATTCCCTAACCACCACTATTTTCTGAATAATTTGATTACTACTCTCCTAATTCGTACTTTTACACAGTGATTAAGGTAAATTAGGTTATACTATTTACAGTAACTGTTTATTTAGTGTTTTGCGAATTAAAACTATCTGAGGAGTTAAAAAAAAATTTTCTATATATTTTGAACTATTTATATTGTCTCCTTTTTTACTAATTTGTTTTCATTTAGGTTTGCCCTTTCCACTTTACCCTCATCGCCCTTATATATTTTTATGGTGTATAAGGACAACTAAACATAGCATTGGTTTCATATTGAAATAACAATAAATTGTATTATTAGGATAACATCAACATTTCCCACGGTTGGGGATCAAACATCCCACATAAGGGAAAGACTTGATCCTCAGGTTCTTCATTCCATCAATGTTATTATAGCCATGCCATAAATATTATTAGTGTTAATTAATACAGTATTAATTCAAACAGTAATTACTAAAGGGTTTAAGTGTCCTATTTCCCCGTTATCTTTTCACATTTAATGTTTCATATTGTCCACAAAATTTAATGTTGTAAATGTTATTACGATATTAGGAAGTAATTAAGAAATTTAATTGAACAATTTTTCATGACCCTATAGAATAGACGATAAACCTTTATGTTTTATAAGCTAAATTTAAATTGTTCGAATAATACGTTATTTAAACAAAACTAAGCGAGAAAAAGTTGTGCAAAACGTGTGTTCGATATAAAATATAGAGCAGAAACGATCAAGGACTTCTTTAAAGTCCTCACGTTTGTGATCAAAGAAAAGCAAAACTTGAAAGAATTACAGACGAAAACTTTCATTGAACGTTATCTTAATGATGCAGAATTTATTGTAAACCTGGGATTTGTTTTCGAAAATAGTGAAACGTGAAAATTTAAATAAATAATACGTATAATTTTGAGTTTGAAAAAATTTTTTGTTATGTTACTGGATGGAGATCTAACGGATACACCAACTAGAATGTAATATCTGTCCAATTTTAATTAAATACAACTGCACCAAAGTGCAGTGTAATGAATGTACATATTTCAACAGATTACTAATCTGTAGACATTGTACTAGAAAGCCATGTCAATACACTCTAATTAAATGTTTGTATGTTTTTTGTAAGAGTTCTCGGCCAGTTAATAAATCAGCTTAGGAAATGCGGATAACGTTGATATCGGAAGGTAATTACAGATCCCATTTCTTCTCTCCTGGAGGGTAAATCTGCTTCAGATAAGGCTAACAAAGTACTTGTTTAATGGTACAATCTTACCGCAATAGATAAATGTTTCGGGAAAATCTTTCGAACTACTTAGGGTTGCAGTATTTCTGTGGTGCATACTAATTAATTAGAAACCAAAACACCATTAGAATACAACACAGAAGATTTAGAGTGGCTAAATTGGTACAGTGGGGCACAATTTAATGCAGTTTTAAATGTAGGCCCTTCTACCGACTAAAAAAAAACCTCAACTTCTGAATTTTCAACAATAAACAATAATCCATATCGGAAACCTTTTTTTTTCTTTAATTTTTTTTCTAAGCTCGTGATCTTATTGATTTTCATCCAGTCATCTTTAAAAGATATACCGTGAAGTAAGAGTAACTCTACGTTTTAAAGAGATATTCTACGCCACCACGCAAACAAAATCATTTAATCTCCTCCGGCATGAATGTGAATTATGGCAACTTGGACGGTATTGTTTTAAATTAAACGAAATTCGTGTCTGTCATTTGCAACACAAAACTTTATTTAAAATATTAAAAATGGACTTAAATTTGAATTTTCGGTCTCGAAGTTTATTCGCATATTTTCAACAAAATTGAAACAAAAAAGGCTTGAAGATACGTAAGAAAACTGGCTAAAATAATAAAGCACTAAAGTTAAATATAGAAAACGTGTAAATAAATAACGTGCAAATCGAAGTGTTTTTCAATATTTTAAATGCAATGAATGAATTAGTATTTCCGAGAATTACTTAAATGTATTTTTCAAGTATATTATTTGCTTCCTGTTTATTAATTTTAATTCAATTATGCCTAACTAATGGGATATTAAAAGCATGAACCGCATGTGTCAGTTTTTATTCCAATTTTAATTTTTTAGTTCAGTTTTATTCAACAGAATACATTAAAATATCAAACTTTTCATTCTATAAATTGTAAAGGTGCTATTGGTAGTTTTTTTCTGCTGCGATGGTCTCAAACCTATATGTTCAAAATTCTATACAAATCAATAACAGGTATTTAAAAAATACTGCCAGAAAATTTCATTGAATAGACTTTCTCGCCGCACATTTTAACATGCAATTCCAAAAATGGAATTCCTATAATATCATCCGCTTGTCACGTACTGGTTTAGTGGATAAGGAGTTGACATATCAAAACTGTGGTGTGTGATTGATTTCGAATGACTACCGAATTAAATGTGCCGTGGTTAGGATTCCACGTTAAACTGTAGATCCAATGTTATCGTTAAGTCAGTACAGCTGACTTGTAATTAGGTTTTGTGAGTTTATCTTTAGAATCCTTCATACTGTGATGTTCCTGAATCTCTCTTGATGTATAGTTTGATGTTTAATCTGGCTAAATAAGTCATTAGGAACAGTTTGTAAGTGAAGTTTTGAATTACGTTACAGAGGAGTGCGGTTGTACCAATTAAATTACAAAGTTACTCTATAAAATATGTATTATCCATTTCTAAATCAATCCAGTAATATTTTTCCGATGAATCTGTTGTAGTTTGAACACTTTTGTTCCAGAAATTTTTCACAATACATGATAATGAGAATGATGACATTAAAAGAGTTATTTATCATAATCGTGGCAGGGTTTCCTATCAATAATCCACATTGTCAGCTCTATCAACAGTTTGCTAATTTATTATCCTAATTGACAATTACGTATTAATTTTAAAAATGTCTTTCGGTATTGTTTTGTAAAATTACAATTTATTGCTCATTCGACTATTAACGATAACTATCGAATTTTAATTATAAACAACAATTTCTTACCAAATATGACTTTTCAATTTTGAATTCAATATCAAAGTTACGCAGGATGTTTCACTTTTTTTCGTTGTATTGCAAAAACTGCATGGTTGTAATATAACTGGGACCGGGAGGGGGAAACTTCGAAATGATAAAAGTTTTTTTGGCAGAAAATTTTGTTGCATTGGTGAAGAGTTCTAAGACCGATACTTTTCATTATTTTTAATTAACTAAATAAATAGATATCATAAATCGTAGCAACTTCGAAAGAAACATTGATCAGTATAATACTTTCGACACGCTGAAAGTTAATGATTATTAACTTTTTTTTAAATCGGAGAGTTGCAAAATAATACTTCAGTAAATAACATAATGAATGGTAAATTTACCTATTAGTGAGATTCCGCCTGACAGGATTCTTAATTATCATTAACTTTTTTTTAAATCAAAGATTCGCGCATAATGTGATATTTTAATTAGCTTAAGTGTAGAGTAAACAACATAATGAATAATAATTTTAAATAATTTCCCCCTTAAATAATCCTTAATGATCATTAAACTTGGCAGTGTGCCGATAATATACTAAATTGGTGTAGCGTTTCTATGATTTGTGCGACTTTTATAATGTCGTTTTAACTGTCTTTTAACTACAAATTCTTTATCAAGCTCTAATTAGTCATTATAATCTTCTTAATTAGAGTTAATTACTTTGTTGATAGACCAGTAGTGCAACATAAATCATATTACTCGACAAGCACTAGAGAGAAACCACAGTTCCATCTTTAATACCGACTACATAACATATTTGTGATCTCAAGTTCAATATCGATCTGTGGGCTATGGGGAAGACAAGGAGAAACTACCCCATTAATTACATTTCTCTGCTAAAATCATCTTGACTTTACACGATGAAGACTTTACCTACTCATACAAATTAAAATAGTAAAACATAATTTACTTTCTCCACTGATATCACCTTATAAATAATTTGATAGTATGCAAATCTAAAACTTTTAATGTGGAAATTTTTTTACTAGCCTTTAATGACGGAAGGTTTAGGAAAGAAGTTATACAAATTTCTATTTTGGTGACCGAAAATTGTGAATGGGCGTGAAGTTAACCCACTTTTTTTCAAAAATCAAAATAAAAAATTTTTTAGTTAATATTCTATTCCGTTTGTATTGTTGTGTCGCAAAAGTGAAAACTCTAAATTTAATATTAGTCACGTAATGCCCGAAATAAGAATAAAAAATTAATAAATTTTTAATTTAAAATGAATTTTCACAAAGTAACGACCGATTCCATTAATTATCACGAAATAAGGATTCATTTTTATTAGCCTCACCCCCACCCTCCTTCATTTTGTTAAAAAGTATTATTCTTAAGTTTTGTTTAAAAGATTATTTTGGAAAATCAAAAAAGGCTATAGCAATGTTATGTATAGATCGAAAACCTCTAAATTTGAAAAACTTCCAAATGGAAATGGTACCGGTGCCATGTCGGCGTGGCCAAAATGTGATATGAATTGAATAACACTTTATTATTTGTTAACGAAGTTAGGATGTCCACCAAAAAAACGGAAGAGAAGATTCCCCATCTATTTAGATGTTCAAATATAAAATATTTTCTATGCCTATTGGTGGTTATATACAGAGTGTCATTACAACCTATGTACCCCTTTTATGTGGTGATAGAGAACATTTTTATAAGAAAAATTTGCAACGTTGCAAATGTAGTGTATCTGAAATGACAACAATTCTCATTTAAATATACTGAGAGCATTCGAGTTGGTAATAATAAAACAAGAACGATGGAAAAATTCTTCTTGTATTGGAAATGCTTCCCTTGTGACTCTATACATCGATGACAATGACTTAAACGTGATTAAAACGACCAGGGGAGGTCTTTGGTTGATATTTTTGTTATATTTAAATTTGAAACAACATCTTTCAAATGGCACTTTGAGTTTAAAGCAGAGAGAAGTCACACGACGCTGAATCTACTGAGTGGGTGTGTCGTTGTGCAGCAAAGACCAGCTTCAGCTGTTGGAATTTTTCCGAAAACTACTCTTGGATATACCAATGACTTCTGAGATCATCATAATCGCCACCTTTCAATCCTCAGCAATGCATTAATGCACTTTTTGAATATCTTCAGGTATAAAAGACGTTATTTGCTTCGAAGTAATGCAAGTCTATCGCATTGATCAGAAATTTATTCTAAACCGATTCTAAACCTAACAATTTTTTGCAATAAGGGAGAAATGTTTAAAAAGCACCACTTCAGCCCACATTGGATACTACCATAACCTACCCAAGCGGCACACTGGCGTCATAATGTCGTCAGTTATTGGGCTTGTAGTGACGTCGAAGACGTCGTAAATGACGTCATTTGACGTCAAAGCAACGTCTCTTAATGACAACGTCAACTTTTCGCCTTAAAAGTGACGTCATAATGTACGTCAGTTATTCGCTCAATGACGTCGCCGACGAATAATGACCAACAAATGACGTCGCCGACGAATAATGACCAACAAATGACGTCATTATAACGACAGTGTGCCGCCTGGGTAATAACCAAACTGTTTTTTAAGGGAAAAATATTAAGAAAAGCACCACGCAGTCTAGTCTGTACTGTTGCTATTGTGGGATCCTACCCACGAAAGCCCCCTCTCTGCTACGACCTTACCTTAACAAACTAACGTATAGCAGATCAACATCGAACTTTGGATCTAACGCAACTTTTTGAGTTTTGAATTTTATCTTGTCAAGATTACCGATTTATTGGGATTTTGGTTTTGTCGGTGAAAATTTAAACTGAAATTTCACATTATTGAAAATGCATAACTCGACTTTTGCCTTTATACCACAGATTTGTTCCTGGACCAATCAAAGTTGCAGGATTAGATGAAAATGGGTAGATTTTCACTAGATAAATTAGTATTGCGAGTTAAGGAGTTAGGTGCACTCAGGATTTTCAAAAAATGAGTTTTGGGTTTCCTTCGTTTTCCTAAGGTACAATGTTTCAAGAATATTCTGTGAAAATTTCAAACCGATCTGATAAATAGTTTTCAAGATATCTTGTTGTTATTCAAACTTTAAGTAAGTAATTCATTGATTAATTCAAACTTTAAATGTAATTATCTCAAAACTACATTTTCAAACCACAATTTTGCAATTACCGAAATTTGTGGTTTTTATTAACAATTATCGAGCGATTTTTTCCTCAAAATTCATAAAATCGAATTCCAGAGGCCATTTGGCGAAATTTAAAAAAAACAGAAATCCTTCATTCAGGCACGAGATTAACTATTAAACTAATAAATTTTTTTTTATTCATTGATTTTGGATAAACCATTATGAAGTTCTGATGGCCACCGCAAAGCACCTTTTCTAAAGAGAGGTTTACAATTAACTTGATAACTTGATGCAAAATAAATATTTTTATCTGAAATTTTTGTAAAAGTGACTTAAAATATAGTGTAAGAAATTAGTATTATGTATTAAATAAAAAACACTGTACAACAGTTCAAAAAAAATTCTTGAAAATGACCAATTTTTTCACACCTCTGAGTGCACCTAACTCCTTAAATCCACAGCGAGATCCGCAGTAAGGTTAAAATAAAAAAAAATAACTTTACTTAATGCGTATGGTAAGAAAGAAATAATCAAGTTACAAAAACAAGTAAAATTGACATTTTTAAATATAAAATTTATTCTTTGCTTTCGAAAAAATAAATCTAATAGGTTTATTATTAGTTTAGTAAACATAAAATTAGCGACTAATTTTTGTAAGCGCACAAAATGCGGTTACACTTGACCTCGCTCATTAAAGTAAACAACATTTTTTAGTGTCTAGCGATGCTCTTAAATGTTTGTCCTAAGCGACTTCTTTCGTTACTAACAGACGGAGAGACAGATGTGGAATCTTATTAGTAATTATTTTGAATGTGGTAATAATACACAGAAGTAAATTTTAAAAAGGTTTAAAAAGATGTAGGTAATATTTTTGCAATTTTGGGAAGGGCATGTATAATATTAATTTTGCAAATCCTCAAACGTACCGGATACCCATCCCTTAATAATACTCACTCACATATTTGATAGCTCCAGCGCATGAATGCGCAATTAGGCTTTAAAATGCTTTTATAAATAAAATTGTATTTATGGCAGCTACAATGTATTTTTATACTCTTGGTCAAGATCAGAACTAAGTACAAGCCAAGAAAATCATGTGACGTGTCGTATGTTTAATTTCACTTTTAAATCAATAAGTTACTAAAATGTTCCCGGTAGCTTAAATTACACTTTATTTTCATCCTGGTGAACGAAATAGTAGATACAACAAATTTCTATGGGTAATTCAACCGCTGGCTGCACATTTAAGTGCATTCACCGGTTTTATTTTCATTACACATCACAGAACTAAAAGAGATTGCAAAACTTTTAAATTCACTATGTTAATTTTATTAAATTTTAGTTGCATTTACGTGCATCTACTATTTAACCACGGTAGTAAATTTTCCAACAATTTATCGCTAATTTTCTTTTGAAATTTAAAAATTTATTGTTTTTCCATTCGGGAAACTTTAATGACTAAATTTACACACAAAACGTTAAAATTTCTTTTGTTTACTTTGGATAAACCTATTTGAGAAATAAATTACGAAGTAATTTTAAAGTAAGCTAAATTTGATGTATAAATTTTAAACTTAAACGAGTAATTAATAAAATTAATTGGTTAAAAGTAAAGATTTTGATTTTAATATTTTATTTATATTTTAGTATAAATTCATGTAGAGTTGACAACATGAAAATGCTGAAAATGTTGCCAAGTACTTAATAGGATATGAAACCATCCCAAAAAAGAGTTCGCAGACAAACAAATATCATGTAGTTTATTGGATTTTCTTGTCTTAATGTAAGGACTTTTTAAAATTTACATAATTTTATCGTATTTTATTGAAAAAAGAAACAAATAAAAATCATTTAAATTAAAGAAGAAAGGGATAAAAGTTGAGGTTTTTTCCTAAATATTAGCCCATATTGTGCAACGTAAAAATTATTGATTAATCTAAAATGTTTCACAAGAAAATTTAGGATCAACTTTTCGACAATTTTATTATCAAGTCATCAGTGAATTTATGGTCTCGTTTGTAAGATATTAGAGAATATTGGAAAAAGAGAAAATCCTTACTCATGGTTAACCAATTTAAGCTAAAATCTAACAAATTTTCTTTCTGCTGAAAATAACCGAAGGTAGTAGGTTAGCTGATATAAAGTGAATATTCTATTATGATAAGTTGATGGCACTAGCAAATAGTAAAATCAATATATCGCATTATACTATTAAGAATTAAAAACTAAATATAGTGCAGTCCTAATAATACGAGCATTCGATTATGAATTTATTTGTTACCAGTAACCGATTAAGTGATCGCAAAGGCTTTGCGGATAAATAAATCGCAAACCATTAAAATGTAATGCGCCTAATAGTAAAATGTATCCAAAATGAAACTTATTTTATTTCCCGTGGTTCGTAACCCACGTTAAATGTGCGTGCGTGATGTATATGACATAGTCAATCGCACCAAATCAGTGTGAAAGTTGAAAGGGGTTCAATCATTTTCCTCCAGGTGGACGCTGCTGACGCTTTAAGTGCTAATATAATACTAGAAGATAGCATAATTTTCCTATGTGTTTTTCTTGAACTGCACAAGAAAAGTGCAGTCTTAAAACAACACAGAACTGCATAAAATGCAGTTTAAGCGATGAAATTGCAAGTGCTCAAATGGAACACTCCAAGTAATTTGGGCTAGTGATGAACGGCTATTAATAGCTCCAAAAATGTATCTGTACCGTGGTTCGGATTTCACGTAAAGCTGTAGATCCTACTTCTCATGGAAAGGTATTTTATGGAATAATGAGAAGTACCTAATAATATGATTCCTGCAATTAAATTTCCATATTATTATTCACGTTGAATATTTTTCTCTCATACAGCAATGGATATTTTTCTATAAAATTCAAATTTTAAGTTAATTAAGACACTAGTGGAACTCTCATTACGGACAAATATAGAATAACCCATAAAAACCTTTGCATGGTATAAACACAGTAACATAAACCTATGTTTTAATATAGCGTTTATAATAATGGTTTAATTTTCTTATTTTTGTCATAAAAATCAATTCTAAATAAAATTATTGATAATTATTGTGTACTTTGCTGAATAATTTAGTATTAGAAACAAAAGGTCGCCGATAAGCCATCATTATACAATAATTAAAGAACATTTGATATTTTCATGGTTGACCATCGTAAAGCAGCACCAGCATTAACGTAATTCGCGCCTCAGTTAATAAACTCAAAGAATACAATATCATCAAATTTAGCTTTTATGATTTTCCGGATGAGAAAACCCATAATCCAGGTTTACTAACGCCACCGGAAAAGGCTCAAGTGTTCCAACGCCCCTTTATATTACTACTCTTGTTAAGTGTTTTCTAAATTGTAACCAACTTTTCTTCTTTTCAAGGATTCCAAAATCAAATTTTTCCGATTTGGATTTCTCATCCATTCATGTTATTTTTTATAGATTCAAAAAGGGGGGGGGGTTGACACGCAGTGTATATCGCTATAAAACATTCGGTTGATAGTGGTTTAAAAAGTTAAACTAAACTTAACATTTTAGTTAAAAATAACAAATTTGGAAATTTATATTTATTTTAGAAACTTTTTTATACACACAAAAATTGAACGTGTTTATTCGTGCTTAAGAAAATTGAAATTATAATTTGTTCTTCTAAATTGCTACCTTAAATTTTTGACATTTAATTTTAGAATTTTAAATCACCAATTACTACCACCCTTTTATGTGCATATTTCATAAAATAATTAACGCTCGACCAATAATCCAATTGGCATTTTCTTAACCGCTTAAGGAGTAATACTATAAAATTTGACAAATATTTTACTCTTCTCCGCGGTTTACAATTTTTGAGAAAATTATTTCAATTAGAATTCGAAATAATATTTAATTTAAAAATTTACATTTTCAATTATTCATTAAATTTTCTTACCTTTATTGACTTTGCCAAGCACTGCTTCTAATTCCTTTATAACCAAATTTTATTATTCAAATATTTTGAAATGAAAACACTAAGGAGAACACTCCAAGTTTACTTTAAATATGTTTTTTGTGCTTTAGGCTTTTTGTTTTCATTACTGTTTAAAAAATTTCATAACTCAAATTTTTCACATTATTGTTTTGGATTATTCCAGCGCACATGAAAAGCTTCATAGCGGCAACTTTTACGCCTTACGCTAGGAGACGATAACTTGAACATATTTTTTGCGAAACCGATTCCAGTCTCGCACCGGCTTCAGTACAATTTTCAATCCGTCGCCGAAAGAACACTGATGGATTTGACTCGAACGGGGTGGGACGCCCCTCTACTGCTCCATACTGCGTTCGTTCTTAGGTTCCTGGCGCATCCACCATTATTTTAAACCGTACTTCAACTAATCAGATTGATTTTTTAGCATTTTGTTTATAATTAACTTAATCATATCAATTAACAATATTTCGCATTGCAACTCCATCGATTAATCATTTTAGATTTCGCTTCGAACCTCATTTTTTATGGATGTTATAAATTGTTTTGTCGTCAAGTCGATCTTAATGAAGTCGTTTCTGATTTAATTTAATTGCTGAAATTTAAGTAACAAAAATTGATTGGTGTAACTATATACTTTCGGAGACCTCTGACGTAACATGTCCGGTCACCATGGGAACAAAGCGTAGTTTCTTACATCTCGCATCGAAGTCGAAACATATTTTTTTCTAATTATACCAATACACTCAATTCAAGGTCGAGATTTTTAAATTTGCGCCTTTTTGCAACACATGCTTGCCATAAAATATTAATTATGTTTATAAGGAAGCTATAGATAGATTGGTGGTGGGAGTGGGTCAGTCGGAAAAGTACTTTTGCCAACGAATGAGTCAAGATGGGAGAAAACTTACTAATTAATTAAACCATACGTTCGAGATCCACTGGAACGGAAAATTACTTTTCGTTTTCAAGAAAAGCGAGTGCGTTAGGACCACTTCTTCCATATACTACGTTCATCTCGTTGATGTCAACGTTAGTGAGCGTTTATTTAACCATCATTAATCCTGACATTTTACCTAATATACCTTGCCGAATGTTTCTCTAACATTTTAATATAATCTGTTAAATAGGACACTGCGATTTACTATTCTCCAAGTTGTACATTGATATGCTTGTATCATTAAACTTCGGGATTAAATCCTGTCATAACATTAGCAAAGTAACATTAAGTATTTAATGGATGTTGAACGAACGATATAATAATGCTGGCCGTTGTCCCTTTCATAAAATCAATTTTCAACATTAGTCAGGTGGTTTATAAAAGCCAAATTGTTGATTAGTAAAAGCTCGATAATTGATAAATTGACTACCGGTTTTATACACAAATTATATTGAACCAAAAATACAAGTTGAGTTTGTTTTGTGCGGTCCCTACTGATGCAAAATTCCGCACACACATTTATACTTTTATTGTTTTATCGTTAAATTACCCGCAATAAAGTCGTTTAGCTACAATTTCTGATTGTTTCGCCAATTCAAAATAATTACCCAAGGGTAATTTCCATTATGAGACTGATTATTTATTTTGCAACAAAATGGTGCATAAACTTTAACATTGGATTGCTTGGTTCCTGATTGGTTGATCAAATTGCTGTTTGCTGACAAGCTAATTTACTACTGAAGCCTTGTTTACACGAGAATTCACATAATAGTTGATCAAGTTTACGACAATCCTGAACAATAGTATCAGTAGAGTCAAATTACTTCCTTCGGGATGTTGGATCTCGTCATTGTTTTTATTTTGTATGCGAAACGTGTGGTTAACAGATTTGGAAAACAGAGATCTAAATTACACTGCGCTTCAGTTACAAAAGCTGATAAGGATATTTGGATGACAAATTTTAGTAGAGTTTTAGTACTTTCGTAGCTCTGTTTAAGATTTAACAAGAAGGCCGAATAAATGCAGCCTTTTTTCTGCAGTTCTAGCTAGACTAATCTCTTTAAAGTCTAGACGTGTCACAGACGCCTAATTTTACATTTAATTTAGAACTATTTTTAATTGAGTAAGATTTAAGTAAGACTTAGAACTAGGTCTAGACTCCATCTGCTTTTATAAGGCTGCTATACAGTCATCTGGTTAGGTACTTGATCTGAGAGAAAACTTACGATTACGGCATAGCATCCTCCAACGTCTAACCGTTAGCGTCAGAGCAAGCTCTAGTATTTTATCTAATTACTGCAAATATTGTATCCACAAAAGAATTGTGGATCACAAATTCCCACATAATTGAAGAGGAATAAGATAGGTTTCTGAATCAAAAGTTGACTACAATGTTCATTTTTAATGTGTAATTGGAAACACATAAAATCTCTGCCTATATGCTGATACGTTAAATTGAAAATGGGAAGTTGGTAGATTACATTGTCTTATAAACTATAATTATATACTACATAATTACATAATTTTATACTTATGTATAAAAGCTCTTAGCTCAGTATAATATTTAAGCTCCGAGACGCATTGGTGATAATATTTCGTTGAAGAAGAGTTTTAAGCGGCTTTCAAATGTCAACAGTTTCATAGCAATTTAAACAAATAAGAAAAACAATTTATAATTACCAATTCAAACTTACAGATTCACATAGGTTCTTTCATGCGATTTAATTTACTTTCCTCTGCACTGATGGTCATTAGTTGAAATTCACTGATTTTATAAAACTTTCATTAATACAATGAACAAATTCATAAAAACTTTTTGATTAATAATTGAATTATTAAGATTTCAGATTAATATACTAGCTGGCGCAAAATCGTACGTTGTAATCTATTATAATTTGTACTTTGATTGGCTCAGGTAATTATTAAACGTCAATGCAGAGGTCTATGCTATCTATTTCAGTCACAAGCTGTCCGCCATATTGAATATTTTGACGTTTAAAAAAGCGCAGTATCTTACCTTGTAAATCAATCTACCTTGATACAAAGTGTCCATAATACGTCTATAGTCTATAAACTTCCTTACTACATATTCCTCAGAGCAAAATAAGACCATCATTGAATCAAACTTACCGTCTATCTTTTTTTTTTTAATTTTTGTGGTTAAAATTTTACCACTTGCGCAATATTGATACCCAAAAAATATATGTACCTTATGTCAAGAAATCTCTCGTTAATCCAAGTTCAAATATCAAATTTGGCTGCAATAACTAAATGTATTCCAATGCAATTTAAGAAAATAATGTCACCATTAATTATTTAGGCTGTGTTTGAGGTAGCTTAAATTCTGAGGATCTTATTCATCGTTCAGGCCATATTTATTTAATTGGGGGTTGTAGCTATTTATTAAAGGGAACCACTTTTTGTAACAAATAATATAATTAACAATAAAAGTTACGTTACAGAAAGAAAGAAAGGCGAAGCTAATATGCAGTAACGAAAATTGGTTCGGTCCATCTACACAACAGCACGGGAACGTTCTCTCTCCACATTTACTGCGCTGGGTTCTGGCTACGCCTTTTTTTCTTTCTGTAACGTAACTCTGACCAGCAGTCTGGCGTAAATCAAACACGGATAGACTAGAGAGCGGAAAACCGCGGTTCTAATCCTGATTGCGTCGGATATGTGCTGTGATCTAAACAGTCCAAAATCGATCTATGGACTATGGGGAAGGCAACGGGAAACCACCCCATTAACATTTCCCTAGTATAGTCTTCCTGGCTTAGCCAGGAGGATCGCTAAAATCCGGAATCGGATAGGCACCTGAAGAAGAAGAACGTAACTCTACAAGTTAATTAAAACATATTTACCCAACCTAACTTATCGGCGGTGCATTGTGATAAATACTGATTAACTGATTTCCATTGTATCGAGCACCTCGATGAAGCGGCGCTTCCTAATGGAGCGCCAGGGTCAGGCATCCCGGCTTAGTTGCAGCATCTCTGATGTCTTCGGCACGCAAATGATTAGCGACTGATCATTACAATTGCACCGCTGGCGCGTTGCTGCTTTTATACACAAATTCCCCGCCTAAATCAGGTATATTCTGATTTGTCACTTGATCGCTGTATATGACGGTTTATAATATAATTACTTGCATATTTCTTTCAATGTAAAATGCAATAAATTATGAACTTGCTAATTGACCGTCATATTGGATATTTTATGATTTTACGATGTTATGGCCCTATCGATTATTCTAGCTCCGATTACTTTGTGATCGAGGGGTAATTCACTAAGGTTTAAACCGTACAATAGATTGCACAGAGATTTTAAAAGATTTTTGAGATTGTCAAAAGATTTAACAAGATTTTATAGATTATAATCTGGATTTTGCCTGATAACAATGCTAAGATTTTTGGGATTGCTTCGAAGATTTTAAAAATTTTTCTGAGATTTGACAGATTTTTATGAAGATTGTGCGGGATTTTACTGCTTTTATAAAGATTGTAGAAATTATATAGATTTAAACAAGGATTGGTAAGATTTCTACTGGATTGTAAAATCTATGCGATTTTTAGTGAAGATTTTATAAATTATAATCTGGATTTTGCCTGACAACAATGCTAAGATTTTTGGGATTGTTTCGAAGATTTAAAAAAATTTTCTTAGATTTTACAGATTTTTATTAAGATTATGAAGGTTGTTCGGGATTCTACAGCTTTTATAAAGATTGTAGAGATTTTATAGATTGAAACAAGGATTGGTAAGATTTCTACTGGATTGTAAAATCTATGCGATTTTTAGTGAAGATTTTATAGATTATAATCTGGATTTTGCCTTAGTGTACAACAGATTTTTGTAGTGATTTACCCCTCGTTTGTGATAATCCTTTTCTATTTACATTTCCTTTGTGTTATACTAATTTTAAGGTGTCCAGCTAGTGTTTTCTGTACATATTAGTTATAATAATTATAATTACATTTTCTACAAAATAGTAAAAATAACTTGAACTAATCGTAGTATATAATAGAAATCAAGAGGTAACAAAACAAATAAAATATTGCGATTATCCCTAATGGTTCATTATTTTCTCTAAAACCAGACATAAGCGTGTAATGTTTACTTTCATGTTTCGCATATCCCCATAAATTTCTTGACATTCCCTTCCGGGTTAAATAGCACTACGTTAGGCGGTGAAAAATGATCAAAGTACTGTTCTGTTCAGCAATAGAATTTCTTTTCGTTATACTATAACATCGTTGTCACACTAACATCATAACTTGAACCTTGAAAATGTGATAGTATGATGAAATTGTATGTAAATTAATTTTATATAGAAAGCAAAGAGTTAACAGCAACCAAAATTAATTCTTCTCCACAGAATACTTACAATTACATCCAATAAGTATAGTAACAAAACATACGTATTTACTTATATTATCCATTATTTTTATTATAATACAACAGACGTTTCTAACAGTACAATCAAAGAACCTAGTAACTCAAGTTACTAGAAGTTCATTATACATACCTATAGCCACCACACTTGACAAGTTTTTTCATACCTTATTTTTAAAATTCCTTCAAAATATGTAATATCACATTCAATCATATTAATAGATTCTTCGATTGCGTGATAAAATAATGAATCTTTTACATATTATTACGCCATACTAATGATTATTTGTGCACTTGTAGATGAAACATGCAATAATACTGAATACTCTAATAATAATTACATATTACTATTTAATGTAGTGTGAAATACTATAGTAAATACAGTCAAACTTCGATAACCCGAACTTGGATAACTGAAAGTTCAATAATGCGAACAAAATCATTTAGCTTATTTTCTATATTATGAGTATTAATTTTATAATTCGAAGTTTTCACGTATCAAACTTTGTTCGTGGCACATTGCACTTCGAGTTATTAAAGTTCCACTGTAATATTTTCTATGGCAAAGTATAGGAATGCCAGTTCCTATTTATATTAAATTTAATAGTATACCAATTACTTATGGTATAGGTAGTATAATAGTTTTAGTAGGTCTACCTAACTAAATCTAAAGTTTAAATTAATTATTTTGCTTAAGTTACGAAAATTTTAACTAATTTTATTCTTATTCAGAAATTATTACGACTTGATTTATTGCGATTTCAAATGCCCAGTGTCTAATCTCCAATTTGTGGTCCCCTAATAGTGTCAAATGCACATTATAAAATGCCAGCCGTACTACTGCAAATTTTTACCCAACAATTTTTAACACTGGAAATTACACAGCATATCCCCTTTGAAAATCTTAAATTGGCATAAACAAAAAACTTTTCGAAAATATTTATAATACCATCATCTGTAAATTTCAAAAATTTTCTACTGAGATATCCAAAAATTGTATAGCATTAGTTACTCTTTGTGCAGGCTCCATTTCCTTTTACTTACTCAACAAACTTTTCCTTTCCATATAATTTCTTTGTAAGTTCGGCTTCTGAGCATCTTAAATTTTGGCATCTTTCAGCAATTCCGTCTTCTTCATTTAGCAACGATCGACTCTTCCAATTAATTTCATTTTTATAATAAATAAATTTCTTCATCCAATCATTTCCTTCTTACTAATTATTTCTTCCTTAATAATAACAACTAACCATACAATTCCATCCTCTTCAAATGTAATCTAATTTCGAAACATCATTAAACTTTCCTTGCCTGCTAATATTTGCTTAAATTTCGGACTTTATTTTACTTTATTATTTATTGCAATCTTTTTCATTTGCTATTATTTATTCTGATCTTATCCAAATTTTATTTATAGAGAAAATTTTGTTATTAATAG
The DNA here is from genome assembly GCA_958510855.1 of Rhagonycha lutea. Lineage (NCBI taxonomy): Eukaryota > Metazoa > Arthropoda > Insecta > Coleoptera > Cantharidae > Rhagonycha > Rhagonycha lutea. The sequence goes on from OY294036.1 coordinate 88,379,254, forward strand.
ATACTATTGAACCCCATTTAGTTTGTCTTCACAAATTCTATAAAAGTTAGTTGAATTAAGTTGCCTGAACATTTCATTGATCTATTGAAATTCCAAATGGAGATCCTTTAAAATTTAAATTATTGCATTCTACTATTTATTAAAATATGTGATAGCATCATTTTCAAATTTTTATGCTTATTCGTCCAATTTAGTTTTCCATCAATTTCCTCTAATTAATAACTACCAACTTGAGGATATTTATTTTATAAGCGTATTTCCAGCGTTACTGTCGGTATTCTTATTTTTGTGTTGTGGAAACCCATTTCTTGATCTCCTGAACTCTCTTAACCAATAATGGTACTTTGCTCAAAATAATTTCCTGCTGCTACTACTTTAATGAACATGTTCCATTTTTGAATGAATGCTCCCCATATTCTCCTCATATTATAAGATTACTGAAAAAATCATTGAAACAGTAAATTTTCATGAACTTTTAAAAAGTACCTAATCATAACAAAAATAAGATGGACATTTGGAGAAAGCTTCATACACTGAATCTAGAAAACAAATTTTATTGTTAAAATCCGCATAACCTAAACTTTGCGGTCAGGGCAAACAAACCCCCAATTTGATCCAATTTATTTATTCTTAGACAATTCACTTTGATCCACCTTTCTGCTCTTTTAAGTTTTAAACCCAATTTTCAATTTATTCTAATAAATTTATTTTTATTTATTAAATTACAAAAAACTGTTTATATCTCACACTTTGCCTTTCTACACTCAATAATTTTCAAAATAAAATGTTTCTCTATGTGCGCGACTTATTAATATCAAAACTAAATTGAAAATATTACTTTTGCTGCTGATTTCTTAATATTACATTATTTAATCTACAAGCTCTTTTGAATTCCAGTTCTAAAAAAGGGTTTAAAGCTAGGTTTAATGCCAATATTGCAACTATACGTTAGATTATTTCATCGTCTCAGGTTTTCTGGTCCAAACAAACTTTTGACAAATGAATTTTTTGTTGAAATCGTGTAATTAACCCTTTGAGCATAAAGTAGGTAAGAGGATTCATATTTATGCTTGCTATACGAAATGAACGGGACGAAATTCGTGGGCGGTCGGCCATTTGTCAACCACGTATGACTAATCATTATTATTAAATTTTAAACCGGTAAAGTTGTGAATCGTGTAGCAAACTTTGTCGAGTAAAACAACTTAATTAAATATGTTAACATTGTTAATATAAAATGTGGTTATTATGCAATCAGCTGGAGCTAGGCGTACTACATTAAATGTACGCCCCAAAAATATTCTAACTTCTATAAGATCATCTTACTGATGAGAGAGGAAGAGGAGGAAAGAGGTAGAAAGAGAGAGGGATGGAGAGAAAGAGATGTGTTGTTATTTTTATAGTTTATAAAAATTAACAAAGTAGCCATGAGGGCACCTGAGTCTGGCAGTATTGTAGGGTTGCAGTATGCAACCCGTCGAACAATTCTGTTTGGCTTAGGTGTCCCCATACCTACTATTTAATAAGAGATTATTAAGAAAGAGACATGTTAAACAGAGGACACTACATAAATAATAATTGGGGCTTTAACATTAACTTAATCCAGAGCAAAGAAACATCGCAATACATACCTTATTTTATACATACACCTAATTTCATACTGACTGGTATACTTGAAATATTGTACAAATATTTGAAGTAATTCAACAACTAATAAATTCAAGTAGTTCACGTACTTCACATTGTACTGCAGGAGTAATTTCAATATTACACAATGCCTGCACACAATATTTCACTAGCAGTTTACCTCTTGCTAGATAGAGAACCTACTATTCATAGTAACTACATTTTTTGTAAAAATTGAGAAGCACAATTCAGCACATCACATAAAAAGAATGAGAAATTTACAATGCTATGACAAAAACTTGTGATTAGGACACATTTTAATGTGAAAATCAAAAGTTGAGGAAACAAATGTTCAAATCATTCCATCTTACCTTTTTATCCTTTGCTAAGTTTGCGAAGTAGTAAGATAAATATACGTGATCATAACTATCACATTCTTTCAAAACCTAAACAAATTGTGAATGAATACGGGAAAAAATATCTTTTTGTGAAATTCTCCACGCTCAGTCATACTTACTACACTTCTTTGCATCGTTAAGAAAAGCATGTCATTATTTATTAAAAAAATATATATATTTCATTTTATAGTGTTCCATCTTTACTTCGTTCATGGAGATCAAAAAATTGGTGTAAAATTGGCTGGTTTATTTTCGTAGAAAAGCATTTTTATTAATTTTTTGCTCTATATTTCAAATAAATATCTAGAAACATAAAAATAGCCTGACTTGAGATATATTAAAATAGAGAGAAAGTTGTATGTACCAGTCTGACTGCTTTGTAATGCAGAATTTCAGCACCGGTAGACTACCCCATAAAACCTGCTTTCTCTCCTACCGTTATTCTCAGCGTCATGTGGCCGAGAAGTCCGAATAGCAAACTAAATCTGTTTGGTGTCGCTACTGTAGCGGCAAATTCATTTATCGCATTAAAATAGGTTTGTGGCAAAAATTTATTATCCTAGAATCTTAGGGGCTGTAATTACTCAAAGCAGGTAGCAATCCTTTTCTTTAGGGACACAATAGGTCATTTTACATTTTACCGTAAATACATCTTAAATTTTGTAACATATTTTTATTCTAAACTGTGCTGTTTCAAATAATTTACTAGAAATATGCCTAAATGAAAGGATTTTACAATTGAAACGCGCGGTACCATTGCATTACAATTTATAAGGTGGGAAAATACTTTTAAGCTCTAGCAATGGCTCTAGTGTTGTAAACATGCTAATTTATTAAAAGTAAATCACCTTTATTGATTATGATGACGAAGTAATAATTAAGATATTTTAAAATATAGAGTTATAAATAAATTAAATAACAATTAAATTAAATATTATATTATTCTGACGAAGGGCGTACACATGTCTAAAATACAAGTACTAATTTGCTGAACACAATGTATGTAGAGTTCATCTAAAGTTAGATAATTGGGCGGAGCCAATTTCTTGCACAGTAGAAGTGGTGAGAGAACGTGCCAGTGCCGTTCTCATTCATTTCATTTTCAATAATAACTAACAAGCAATTTCAAAAATTATTTATTTTCATATTTACACTAACGAACATACGAAAAATGTTACCAGATGCGAGCGAATAACATCTTGGTTGAAGTATTCGAGCGATTTGGCGGATACTACTCTTGCTTATTTTCATCATTTTCAGAATCAAAACACCGTAATTTCCTAGGAATGTGTCTTCTTACAATTTCTTGTAGGAGACAGTTCATATACAATGTTGATATAGTAACCCCCCCCCCCCAAAATATCCCAATTTTTCGTTATTTTTACCCCCCTCATAAAAATTGTTCGAAAATATATTTTTAGCCCCCCCAAACTTTTGACCCTAGTTGCGCCAATGAATATTGATAATATTGGTAGCATTTTGTTTTGCCAAAGTTCTGAATCTTTGGTGATTTCTTCCACAAAAAGCTCTCCCCCTGTATAAACTATAAAATAGCAAGTTTTACAATTTGAAATATTCAGTTGACCCTGAATTTGGTAATAATTATGATGCCTTTTTAACTGAAGTTTTCCTTCACACATTTCCAAACAAATAGATAAGTTTTTTGATTGCACTGCTTCTACCACAGTAATATTTCGCTTGAAAACTGAATGTAAACATTTCACTTCAACTATAGCATCGCTATTTTTCACTAAACCGTCAGGAGAGGCTTCTAAATATCCCGTTTCAAAGGTCTATAAAAAATCCACTTGGTTCAACCTCAATATTTTTCAGTTTTTCGAATTGTTTTATAGCTACTAGCTCATTTCGTTTTCCCCAGTCAAGTTGTGACAGTGAGTAGTTTTTCTTTTATTTATGACTAAACCGAAATTACTAGCTGTCAGACGATTTTTTCTCTCTGTGATAAAGAGCTCAGAGTCATTGATATGTGTGTTATATTATTTATTTCCAGGACGTTACAAAAATTAAAATAATTGCTAGCATTGCACAATTTTTCAACACTTTTTTATGTAAACACGCTAAAGGAAATTGATTTATTTATTGGAATACCACGTTATCCGAAAATTAGAATGTGGGAAACTCCCCCCCCCCTCCAGTCTTAGTTTTCAAATAATTATGCTTCTATAGAAAACTTCTATAATATAGGATATAAATAAATGACATAAAACACAAATTATTCAATGTAACACTGGATATTGCTTATAATATAATTTATTATAATTAATTATAATATAATTCTTCTTCTTGTTTCTTCTTCTTCAGCCCATTCTAGTCCACTCCTTAGCTAAGCGGCACCTTTAAGGATAGGTGGTGCAAACGGTCATTATACTAATAGTAATAATAACTATGATAATAACAATTCAACAAGTAAAAATACTTATTCTATCATACTAGAAGTATCATACTATGTTATAATTATCGTGTTCCCTCATAACCCCCCCCCCCCATGACTAATGTCTAGGTACGGGCCTGGACGTCGAGTCTTCAAGACGGCCCTGACTATGATTGCATTTAATATAATTATTTTTTTTGAACTGGAAAGGTTTGGGGAGTGACAGGATCGGGATGAAATTGAAAATCGGAAGTAGTACAAGGCAGTGACGGATTTAGATTTTCATTACATCTACAGCCTACAGTGTGCATTCTACCCACACATTTATTATTTTGATATAGGTATGCACTAAACCGGTGGTCCAAAAAATCTTAATTTTGAGGTCCCCCTAGGCCTCATGCGCCTCTTTGGAAATCCGCCTCTGATAATGGGCCCGATTTAGATGCCTAAGTACGTGTGATTTTATCTTATACATTATTATACAATAAATCCAGAATCCAAAAGGATTTTGAATTTTTAAAATCAAATTTTAAAACACAATTTAATTTAATTTTGCTTTTCTTTCTCTAGCTTATAATTAATAGTTTGTGTTTTTTAAATATCTTAACAAAAAAAATGTAATAAATTTAGAGCTATATCGGAATTGTAATGATGTCGTAAATGGCTGAATAGATTTATTACAATTATTGTAATAGTAGTTGCAACCGTACCTAAAAAAATTTGGGTATATTCACAGGTATATTCTTAGGTATATATTGTTGTGTTCCCATACCTGGAAGGATAGTACCGTAAATTTTTAAAATTGGATCTGCACTGTTGGTTGCCTACATATATGTGTTATTAGAAAGATTTCAAGACATTTTCTATTCGACACAAAACTCAAAAAATAGAAAATTTTAACATACCGACTTTGTGAAATAATGTTCTTCAAGGTTTCCGCTACAACTAGAATCCAAATTTGGGCTTTCAAAATTTACGATCAAAGAAATATTTGTAAAAAACTCTCATTAAAATAAATTTTTTGCGATATTTTTTTTTGAAAAACACCCAATTTGTAATATCAAACTTAGTCTTTCTGATACTGTTTTTAGAATTTCTTCAACTTTATTCGTTTTTGAGATTTGTGTCGAACAAGAAAAACGAATTTCTCGGCCACCTTAAATGTTTTGTGTTAGATAAAAGCAGTAAAATTTATATTACGAGTAATAACAGGACAACATTTATATCGTCCAACTAAAACCGTCATATTTTTCGTTATTATAATATTTTAAAAAAATGTGGAATTGTGTTATTTCTTATTGTACCCATAAATTTCTCGAAAAGCTAATTTATAAAAGTTTGTTCTACAGTAATATCCAAAACTATTTTTCAAAATTATACGAATACTGTTTCTCCTAGAATATATCATCTATTTTTCTAAATAAAATTTGATAATATTAAAAAATCTGGAAAAATATCTTTGCTTTCAAGTTAATAAATCATAATTTCAATTCTGATATTGCTAAATTTAGAATAAAACATTGTATCGGCATTTCGTTGCTCAACCATATACTGTGCGTCTAAGGTTCGTCCTATTAAGTGCGGTTAGCCTATATATTCAGTGTCGAGAGCCTGGGAGGCCTCAAGCCTCGCGTGTACTTCCCGTGATGGGATGGCGTATTTTAAATTAGAAAAGCAGGAAAATATAAAATTGCAAAAAATTTATATTTATATAGATTTACCATGTAAATTTACCTTGGAAACATGGGTAACTTACATTGATTTTTAACGGTGTAATCATTAAATATACTCGTAAATGACTAGAGCAATTGTTCAAAATGTAAAGAGGGTCTGTTCTTAACAGAATATTTAGTAGAATATGGACATAGCTGGAAGATTAATCGATCTATTCTGCAACAATAACTAATATTTAACATATTTTCATGTAACTAAACTAAGTTCATATTAAACTAGAAGGACAATTTTCCGAAATACATTCAACCCTATTACATAACAATGTTTACAAAAATAAAGTTATATAGCGCCATGTTTCTGACATTTTATTATCTAAAAATGATAAAGCTTCCAGACATTACCATACTTTTTGTATTATTCTTCTTTACAGCGGTTCGTTTTTAATTTTATATATTGGTTATAACTTATAAATTAAAATAAGTAGGTTATCGACAAAAATAATACAATTTTTTCACTGTTTTTCTAATTACTTTTATATAAAGCAGCTGTGTAACAATGAAAGTGTGGAAACTTGTTGAACTGGAAAACTTTTTCACTAATTTAAAAACCTATTATTTTGTGTGTACTTATATACCATCTGTTAACCCTGTACCTAGGCCTAAGTTTAATAAGAAAAGTTGATTTTCCGAACAAAAATGTTGCTGGGAACTGAAAAGGATAAGTGACTTGGTGTTTCAGAAAGATGAAGCACCAAATAATTTTTATTGTTATCCATCTTACGGCTATATTCTCCAGCTGCTACAATTTACACGAATATCAAGAAGATGTAGAAGTTTTTTAAGACAATATATAACTTCTTATCAGATTTGTAAATTATACACTTGTATTTCCTACCTTCCCCAAATGTGCTAAGTATGATAAAGCATGACAGTGTATGTAATTTGTGTGGTAATATTAGTATATTATTTGTTAATGTTTATCTCTACACGTGTTTATAAAATAATGGTTGGGTAAAAAATTTAGTGTAATCATCTTTCCTCCGTGATTAGATCACAATAAATCATCTCTTGATTAAATGGTCGCTATTAAAACTTCCTAACATTGGGCGAGGCGAGATTATTACGGTGAAGCGAAGTAATGGTCGTTACGGAATTGCTAATTTTTATTACGTCTTGGCAATGTAAAAGGATTCTTCGTTGAAATTGAATATTTTGGAAACCTCTCTAACCAACATTTGAAATGAATGCTTAAATGAGACTCAACACTCTAAATTAGTTTAAATGTTTAATTGGTTAATTAGTTCAAACATGCAGTCAGTTCAGCAAGAGAGTTGCAAAATAATTGACTTGAGAGAAGAATTCCATGACGTTTAAAAATATTTGTTAAAACATAAAAGGAAATTTATACTAAATACCGATAATACTTAAAATTGCGCTTGGCTTCGTTAAAGACTTGGCAGAAGTTCAAACATTTACATTTCACTTTTCCCGAACCTTTAGTGTCGACTATTTTACATTTTCTTATTTTTGCATTATATTTCCTTTACAGGCAAGAATTTGCTTTAATATTGATGAAATGCATTTAGAACCTTTATCGCTAAAAGAAAATTAAGAACTTCTCACTATTATTGGCAATCATTTATAACGATTGGAATTTATGTTTATCCTCTTGCAGAACCTTTTAATATTTTTCGACGATTGTCTGCGAAATTTTATTGGGGCAGCACCAGATATAGCACATATTTTACTGAAACATATCACTTCTACCCGAATAATCAAAATCAGGGTAACATTTTTGCATTTAGATATGAATAAGTTTCATTCAAACAATAAAACATCCTATAAATTGCGACAAAACAAAATAACAACTGGATCAAAAAACCATCTCATGTTTTTTATTTTCTGCTTTCGAATAATACTAATGAACGAACTTTTTGTATATTTTATGAATTCGATAGTTTTTATAGCCCAATAATGTGTCTGTTGAAAAAGGAAATCAAATATTAAATTTTAAGAGCAGGTTGAATAAAAACGACTTCAATTTTAAACATCACAAAGGCTACAATTTCCCGAAATCTCTGGATAATAAATAATTGTTGTTATTATTTGTACGTAATTGGTATTTATCATTTACATATTATTCGTCTACCCAAGAGATACAAAACATACAAAAATTTGTAGATGGAAATTCGATAGGGAAAACTCGAGAAATTCTGTAGCAAATAATAACTTTTAGTTTGCAATTAACTGTAACAGAAATATGTTTATTTGGATAACTTGTAATTTTAATCATTTTAAAGCAAAAAGGCTTTATGTATTATTTTGCAATTTGCAGAGTTTTGTTTTCATCTTTGTCGGTTATTATGTTATCAATTTTGTTCTGGGCTTTTGTTTCATTATAAATTTTTGTTTGTTATAAATAGAAATATTGTTTCTTCAAGATTCCGTTGTTCAAAAAAATACTCTTTTAACACCTAATTAACTTGCTCATGCACGGTCTGTACTAATTTAGATTAAAAGTTAACTGGACGGTTAAAAATGTGTAATGTGGCATTATTTAACTCTTGAGTGAACCCAAAGGCGGCGTGAAAAAAAAGGTCATCATAGAAGGTAGAATTAACATCGACTAAGCTAAACAATCAGCACCAGTGGTGGAGTGATGTGACCGGTGGTTGAGTTACGGAGCGGAAATTCTGGGTTCAAATCGCGGACCGTACAGAATTTCTTATCTCGGCCTTCCAGTGGACATCCAAACACTGTTGGTGTTATCTGTACAGGATCTGTTGTATCGACGTCATTACCATGAATGCGGCTGCGTCATACATGTAAAGTTTCTGGGACAGATTGGACAGAGATATCTGATTGAAAGTTACTTTGAATTTACTGTTTTAACTGTTTTTACTGTTTTGTAAGTGATTTATATTAAATTCGAATTCGAAACAGATGATAGATGGCATTTGAAAATTAAACGTCATATTTATTCAAAGTCCCACTTACACGATAACAATAATTATACCCAACTATTTAGCAGGAGGATAAACTAACTGACCTTGGTGATCCTCGCCCTTAGTGGGATATAACAAATATAATGAAGAAAAAACTAGATGAAAATATTATTTGCCGGTAATATTAAATTGCAGCACCAGTGGTGGAGTGATATGACCGGTGGTTGAGTTACAGAGCGGAAATTCTGGGTTCAAATCGCGGACCGTACAGAATTTCTTAGCTCGGCCTTCCAGTGGACATCCAAACACTGTTGGTGTTATCTGTACAGGATCTGTTGTATCGACATCATTACTGTGAATGCGGCTCCGTCATACATGTAAAGATTCTGGGACAGATTAGACAGAGATATCTGGTTGAGAGTGGGAAGAGGTGGGCTAGTATAGCCACTAAGCCATTGGCCTTCAAGGCCTGTAGTGCTGATATCGGCTGATATATTGTCGTGTAACAAAAACTCATGATGAGTTAACAGCTATATTTCAATGATTCACAGTGGTGTAATGCAAGCACTAAATTTGCACGCAGAGTTTATATGACACAGGGACAAGGATGTTACTATTAACACATTTTATACAGAGAATTTGATGAACTCTATTTTTGGTGAAGTGATAGTTTATTTCCTTTGTGTTGTGTAAGAATCTGGACCTGCAAAGCAAGGTTGTGTATTGGAACTAATTTGAATTCGCCGCTGTAAACTGATCTGTGATTAGGAGTCCGTTGGGAATGTTGGAAATTTTCGAATTTGTGAGGTGGTAGAGAAGGATAAAGAGACTGGGACGTCCATCTTTTGTGTGGAGCGGAAGTGTAAATTTTCCAAGACGAGTAATTTTTCCTAATTTGGAAAATTTGGATTTTTCTTTTGAGAACATTAATGTTATGGTGTGAGTATCACACAGAGAAGCCAATTAATGAATGGAAGTGAATCCCATGGTAGTTGGATTGGTAATTTTTGATTGTTCTTATCAAATTTTGGATAAAATTTGGAGTCCGCCATTTTATTGTGAAACAGTGATATGTTTCGATTTTATTTGATGAAATATGGATGATGATGTTATTCTATTTTGTATAAATAATTAATGGAATGGTTTTTATTCTACAACAACGAATATTGGTGTTGTTAATAAATTTTCGAATTACAAAACGTCGAGTTATCATATTGAGGTTAAATTTCATACCTGTTATCAACAGATGGATTTGGTTACAAAAATTGGATGATAATCTACGATTCGCCAAATTGGAGAAACCCACAATTACAACTAAAACAACATTCAAAACTATGAAAGAAGGCGTCAGTAGCAGTGATAAGATCAAGCTTGACAATGAGTGATCACAAAACTTTTGGTAATATAAAAAATTTGATATTATTGTTAATAATTAATGTAATTCTTCTTCTTCTTCTTTCTAGAAGTAATTCTCTAAAGAATTCTCTTCTAGACACGTGTTAGAAACTTTGAGCATATAATATTTTACATCCATCAGGTAGCTTGCTAGACTTGCCTTCAGATGTGCCTGTATCCTGGTTTTTTATGTTAATGGTAGCAATTCACTAACCCAGGGGACCACCGGCTTAAAGTGCCTTCCGAAGCACGGAGACTAGCCATAAGAAAGTTTGATTCTCCCCAGGTTTGAACCCGGTGCACCATATTCGCATCCAACTGCGTTAGCTGCAAGGCAATGACCGTCTAATGTAATTGATTTATTTAAAACTAACATTTGCACACATAAGAGATTGATACAAAAAACAATTAAGGTTTTCAAATTATAAATGAACGTAAATGCGTTGTTTTTTGTAACATCTTAACACATAACATTTTAGTTCCAAAACGGTAAATGTACCGATTTATAAACTGAGCGTAGTAATTTTTTAAAGATTCAACAATGAAATTTTGGTTAATTTGTCTATTTTGTTTTTATTACACGATTTTGGTCAGTATTGAGGTGTTTTATTTTTAAGATTTAGAAGCAAACAAGTCTACAATTTAGGGTTGGCTTGTCTTTACAAATAAATTAAAAAGTGTTAGCATTTCTCGATAAATAAGAGTCTCTCATGTCTCATTTAACTGTTCGCTGAGTTAGCTGGTTAGGATTGCCATCCACCGTGTGGGTAACCAGAGTAATTTTGTTGATTTTAATTTTCTTTTTTTTTAAACTATTCGGTGGAGGACAATATATATATATATATATAAGCTAAACAATCAAGCAATTTTTGATGAATAAACCCAAAAACACATATATTTTGATGTATTTAAATGACCTCACAACGTACGTAAATAAACGTTTTTCAATCATAAATAACAAAAATGTAGTCAAAATTCAATTGCAAATTTACACAATTCACAAAACAAAAAAAAACAGGTTCGATTATAGAAGTTCTATGCGATTTAGGAGCCATCCTTGATCGCCATTGCTTAATCAATCTATAAAAGAAATCAACAGTCATTAAAAAACACGGATACAAAATACACAATAATAAAATGCGCAAACGGAGTAAAATAAAGCTTCGATCAAAGATAAAATGGGCAATGGAGGATGGATTCATCTAAATACACGGAAAATGCTGCAATTAATACACTTCGCGTAGTGACGTCTTAGCACAAATTAAAGAAAATACAAATACCAAAATATTCAAATTTTTAAAACCGGTTACAATAGTTAACGTACGTTCCCATGATTGATGTACCTACATCACCCAAACTTTCATGTAGAAATAAATCAAAATAATAATAAGACAGAAGAAAGGGGTAAAACTTTGATAGTTTCTAATTGTACAAATATTTAAAATAGCAATGTAGATGCAGAGCGATAGATGAACTTCCTTAAAAAGATGGAATAGTAGCCGAAAATCAACATTACAATTTTCTAATTCACAAAAATAATACTTAGGGCCGATCTATCCATCTCTTCGTAAAGTAGCTATTAGCGTTACGGGTAAGGTAGTAGTTCGTAAACGTTTATTCACATCCCAATAGCCACTATTGCCTTGTAAATATGGGTTACGGCTAACATAAATTAAGAGCCTCTTGAAGCGGCAAATATGTTTTACAAATCCGATTTTAACTTAAAATTTCTAGAATTGTGAGTGTTGTATTTATGAGAAATTTAATTTTTGATAAATAATTGATCAAAACGAATCTTTTAGATGATATTAATTTTATCCAAGACAAAAACATAGTTCAGTAATCGGATAATTTAAATTGTCGGGACTGTAAAAATATAATCACTTTTTTAACAAAGTGATTTAACAAAAGTTTTGTTGTTTAATTATGATTTATTTAAAATACACTTTACTCCTTTGGATAAATAAACTGTTAAAATGTACAAATTGCACATATCAGGGATGCTCGGGGTTGAAATCGAGACGATTCTGGGAGGGTAGTTTCAGGTAGTTTTTCGACGTGGTTTCTTGCATTTCTAATGACCTGGACCAAAACTATTTTATCTCTTTCTCTCATAACAATATATTATAGCGCTATCCTACTCTGTCATATACTAACTAGAAGAAAACATCGATCCTGTTTAGTAAGTTCTTGATACCTACGAACACGCTACGACAAGATAAATATACCCAAATTTTTTGCAGGGCGCTTATAAACTTATTCGGTTCGTAATTACGACGCGCTTTACGACGAGATGAATAGATCGGCCCTTAGCACAGCAAAATTACGACTTGTCTAGTAAACGACGAGCAAGGTATCATTCTTGCCCTTCCATATATCTAATCTAACTTTAAAAATACAAATTAAATCCTCCTCAGTCCATAACCCTTCTGCAGGGTGTGGTGAGCCTTTTAACAAAGGCTTTTCATGGCAGATTACACCCCGGTGGTTTGCCATTGCCTGCCGAGGGGAGACGGCCGCAATATGATTCTTACTTCGCCCGGAGTCGAACCGGGTTCTCTGTGTTAGCAGTCTATGCGTTTAATCGCTATGCTAACGACCGTCTCAATTACAAATTAAATGTTCAACTTTAAATAAATTAAATTTTAAACTATTAAATAAATTATTCAGATAATTTTTATTAAGATTTAATTGACAAAGGGTGGGTTGTAATGTTTAATACAAATTTTTAACTGCAGTTTAACCAATCTTTTACTTCTTCTTCCACTTTCTAGAAGCAATTCTAAGAGAATCATCTTCTAGTAATTAGGCTAAAGCCTGTTATTTTTCCAACAACTTTGTCGTTTCCTCGGCAGTGCTTGAGCATATAAATATTTTTACATCATTATGTAGCTTGCTAGACTTGCCTTCAGATGTGCCTTGTATTCTGGTTTTTATGTTAATGGTAGCAATTCACTAACCCAGGGGACCACCGGCTTAACGTGCCTTCCGAAGCACGGAAACTAGTCATAAGAACTCATAAAAACTATGACTCTCCCCGGGTTTCAACCTAGTACCCCGCATTCGCAGTTGATCGCGTTAGTTGCAAGGTAATGACCGTCTCTTTTTGTAACAAATTTTTGCTTTGTTATAATGTTCTCCTTTTCATATCGTTTCACAATATCCCTGAGTACGGCCCATTGCCTTGTATGCATTTTTAAATGCATTTAGTATTGACCTTGCAATTTTGGAACGCAATGTGGCTTGCTGTCGGACGCGGTTGAGCCGTATCAGTTGGGTTTGAGATATTGAATGTGTACGTTCGACCTTCGTGTGCGGAGTTTTAAAGTGCCTTTTAGTGCCGAATTACTGGTGCTTTATCCATTATTTTAAATTGGCCAGCTCCTGTTTCTATTGAGCATTACTTTAAGCCATTCGCTGTAGCGTCACAGTTTTTTTCTTACTGTGGAAGTATACCACCTGTGGATTTTACAAAATTCACCATTATCAGCATATTGCACGATTTCTCCCCGCACGCAAGGTTTTGCGCAATCCAGTTCTTGTTTATCCTTTTGACAAGTATCGAGTTGTGATGTTTGTTTTGGTCTCCTTACAACATCAAACCGATCGATTGCCATCCTGGATTCTCCAACTGTAACGAAGTTTCGTTCGATCAGCATTTCACCTGCTCTCAATACACCATCATCTAATCCAAGCCGTGTTTATCTGTGCGCGTAGTTCTATCAAGTGCTACTGTTTAGATAGTTCAACAAGATCCAGCTTCACATGAATAGCACCCGTTGGTCTCGATTGGAAGTGCCTGTCATCTTTGATATTGTAAGCTTAGCGAGATATCGAGGTAAGCATTTTTATTTTTCCATATCGAAAGCATCAACGTGTGTGTGCTTTGTTTTCAAATTGTACAACCTTAGTGTTGTTATCTTGTTTGGTACTTGTTTATATTTACGACGGAGCTCTTTGTGAATGAACCGCTCATTATTTCATTTGCTACATATTGGATTTATAGTTGGGAAAAGGTCTAAGTGAAACAATTTTATTAAATTGCCGACGTTTCGGGCCCTTTTATTGGCCCATTTTCAAGGCTAAAAATATTATAATAATAATATAATAATAAAACAGATAAATTAACTATATACTAACCTTCTTTGGAGACCACTGTAAGTTTGACTCCCTTTAAAAATTTTCGAAACGGTGAATAATAGAAATACTAAAATGAATAATGAATAGTAACAATAAACAGAAAAATTCAAAAAACAGAAAAAAAAAAAAAAAAAAAAAAAAAAAAAAAAAAAAAAACTTACTTTGCCTTTTTTCTCCCTCGACACAATTTCGGCAATTCAACCAGTGGCATAATTCGGATTTTCAGCGTTTGGGTTGTAAGCTCACACTGAATTTCCTAATTAGCCTCCTTGTATTGCATTCAAAACTTCAACTCCCTCTATAGGAGGTCCTATAGAGGCAGTTTTCAGAATTGAATTTGAAAAGTGCGTGGGAGAAAAAAGTCACTTATTTAAAAAAACCGCGAATCTTACATTTGCCTGCTCAAAGGTCAGTATGATAGTGTTTAAGGTTATATAGTCGTCTTCATTTTATCCAGGATGTACTTATAACCACCGTGAAAGTATTGGACATCCCTTTTAAAATTCATCGATTTATTATTCAAATGAATATTAATTGCTTCCTTTATTTTGCGTTTCCTACCAATGTCTTCCCTATCTAAGATTGCGATGCCTTGGTGGTTTATGGAATGTGACTTTGAGGCCATGTGTTTGCATAAAGCAGTATATCTATCGTCGTTGTCGGTCATAAAGACGCGAGCATTTTTAACGTCTCTAGTATGCTCCTTTATGCGAACACCAAGTTTCCTCGAGCTCTCACCCACATACACAAGGTCACAATCTTGACAGGGAATTTGATACACCACTCCGCTCCGAGCATCAAGAGGAGTAGGATCTTTAACATTGGAAAAGAAACGTCTATTTTTATTGGGACAGGTGAGGCCAAATTTGAGATTGGGGGTTTGTTTGAAAACTGAAATTAATTTTTCTGATAGTCCCCTGACATAAGTGAGACTGTGAAAAAGGGTGTCAGGGGGTGAGGGGGGGGGGGTTAGTTTTTGTTACGGTTATATTGTGTTTTTCTATTGTTCTAAGAAGTGAATAGGATAGGGTTTTTGGAAAATCATTGGCGGAAAGGACTAGGTGAATAATTTCATGATTTTCAGGTAGGAATTTCTGATGGGATAGGGAGAGGACTTTTTGGATAAAATTGCGGGCTACATTTAAGATCTGGTGTCTCGGATGACTGGAGAAATAATTCAGAAGTCTTCCTGAGTAAGTAGGCTTATGATACCAAGAAGTAATAAGCCTACCATCCAGATCATCTCTGTAGACGCGCATATCTAGGAAGGGGATATTTCTCTTAGCTTCTTGTTCCATAGTGAATTGAAGGTCATTATGGAAGTTGTTGAAGTGTTCTAAGATATAGGGTAAAGATTCACTACTTATTACCAGGAAAAGATCATCGACATATTTCCTAATCAATCTAATGCCATTTTTGTGAATGGCATTAAAAGAGGAAACTCTGTCATCCAGAAGTATGTTCATGCAGATGTTGGCTAAATCCACGGATATGCTGCCACCCATAGGGACACCCTTCTTTTGAAGATAGGATTTTCCGTTCGCTACAAAGTAGCTGTTCCTAGTGATGAGTCAAAGTGAACGTACTAAGATGTCATTAGGGATAGTCACTATTGTAGGTGATCGGGAAATTGTATCCTCAATATGTTTGATGACTAGTTCCACGGGAACGTTAGTGAACAATGATGAGACATCAAGGGAAATAAGGATGTCATCATGTTTAGGAATATGGTTTGAAAGTATATCTTTCATTTCTATGGAATTTTTGACGTCGTATGGATTCCCAACTATAAATCCAATATTTATCAAATAAAAGGTCAACTATATATCTACTATTATTCATTTGCTACTGTGCAGTTTTACCACAGTAATTTATACATTGCAATTGTTTGGAACTGTAAGAGCATCTCAGATTCTGTTATCATTGAATTAAAGCACATTTACCATCATAGGTGTTTTATTGTTTTTTTCACCCTTAGCTACCTATTATTTACAGAACCCCGATCCAGCCACCGCCCAAATAAAGAGCTGGTCTAAATTTCCATCGTGGCAAAACAAACTGGAGAGGTTCTCTCCGGATTGTTGCAGACTCTGGCTTTTGGTGTACTAACCCTCTCATTAGGGGTTGCAATCCAGAGGGCAGTTTTTGTTTCATTTTAACCAATCAATATGAATAAATACGGGATTTAAACTGAGTTCAAAGCTGAGCGAGGTTTAACCGAGGTTGGTACAACGGGTCCTAACTTGGCCTTAAAGATTGTATAAATTTTATCCTCATCACCTTAGGGTTACCTCCATTACTCCCTTCCCCAGTCCCCCAAATCCTAATATTACAACGAAATAGTCACACGCATTTGATATATCACAATCCCCCTGAGTGAGGCTGAAAGTCGAACAATCATATCAATCACGCACTAAATATCTAAAGGCGACTGGAGACCTCCTGTGCCATCTATGCAATATAATCATTTGCTAGAAAGCTCCTCCTAATTATCCGTGTCATTTGGAGGTGCATGTCTAATTGGTTTACTAGCCTGAATGGTTAACGAAATAGATAATCTGATTTTTTATAATCCCTTTCCACTTTGATTGAGACCACATTGCATATGTCATTGCATTTGTAATCTTTATATGAAAATATACAAAAGTGTATTAATATTTTCCGGTAGTAATACTCGCAAAACATTCTTAAACTTTGTTCAAAGAATTGCAGTGATAAAAATTATTTTTCACGCTTGATTACAATTTAAGAGCTCATGGGTCATTTAGAAAATTACAAGATTTATATGCTGAGATAAAGATATCTCAAGACTGTAACTTTTACTTGATGTTCGTACGCTCTTCCACTCGGTTACAGTTTTCTCTCACAGTTTATATTTCTTCAATGTTGTTCTGCAGTTAATTTACAATTTTGAAAGTTAAATACGTAAACTGTAAACTTTTCGTATTGAATATGTAGGATTTTCGTATGCAGTTTGCTTATCTACCCGTTAACAAATAACTTTGTAAATTTATCTGATACGTTAAATTCATATTTTACTGATATTTTCGATCATTTCTAGGAAACATTCGACAAGATGAAAAATTGTCCCACTAGACATGTCTTTCTGTGCAACTTGTTAAGGAGCCTCTCTCGCTTAAACTGCAGGGCCTTCAACAAGTTAAAATTGTGCTATTTATAATGAATATTTTTCATTGATTTGAAAAGAATTTTTCAGATGAAACATAAATCTGTTTTGGTGCAGGCTTGAAATTTTGAATTGAAAATTAATTTTGAAGCTATAATATCTTCAAACATGATCATCAATATAAGCATTGTGCATAGGTCATATTTGAAGACATTATTGCTTCGAAATCAATTTTAATTTCTTAATTTTAATCTATACCGAAATTGTTTTATCTAAATAATTTGTTTTGAATCATTTAAAAATATTTATTATTAACAACACAGTCTTAACTTGCATTTTTAGCATTTTAAACCAAGAGAGACGCCTTAAAATTCTCTTCTTATAGCAAAAATCAATCACATTATAATAACTTATCCCCGATTTATACTTATAGACCGAGGGGCGCCCGCACAATTTGTTGTATTCGGACAATATAAGGTGAATATGAAAATGCATTTACCAACCTATACATGAAACCGAAAGTGCATTTATTTAAGCTTATTACAGTAATTCAAGTGGTATTTCTGGAATATAGAGAAATACCGGTAATTTAACAATAACTAAATCTACCTTTACCCCAGTTATGCTGAAACACCTGATACACCACTTTACGTAGAACATATACCGCATCGGCTTTAAAAACCACGCCCAAATTCCAGCAAGCTATATTTTTGTTTTAATTTATTTATATTTAAAATATATTTTAAAATCAGTTAGTCTTCTTCGTAATTTCTAATCTCCCCCTTGAGAAGCTGTTGATAAGCCAAGTAAAATGATTATCATATGCCCCAATTTCCTTCGCTCATCAATAAAATTTATACCAAAGTATTTGTATCTTAGATATCTATGTCAAAATTCTTGCAAGAGTTACTTTAAAAAATATATTTGTTAAATCATTCTACAGAATTAAAAAATCGTCAGTACGGAGAGCGATTAAAATTTTCCGTTTCAAAATTTTGGTGCCAATTCACCCTTCTTTGTATGGTGAATATAATGCAGTGTATACCTTTGTTTTTATTAGCTAAACGTTTTTGTTTATACCATAATATCTTCTTCAAGTTGCTCATTATTTTCCGATTTAATTATTTGAAAGCGGATTATTATCTTTCAACTTCAAACTTGAAAGGAAATTCCCTTTGAGTTTTCCATTAATCGTTACTTTACCGCGTGTGCCTGGGTGAAATATGTATTATGTATTACTACACTACTATTATACGAATATATAATATAGTAGGTAGATACTACTATAGTATTTAGCTTATACAATAATGCGTGTTTTATATAATGTTTGTATGTTCCATATTATCAATAATTATAGTGATTGAATTTTACATCAAATTTTCTTTTCAACAAAGTAAATAAAATAGTTCTTCTGTTGCATGCTAAATAATAAATAAATGAAATGAGAATTTTTAGTACATCAATTTATATTTTATTTTTTAGATGGATGGAAGAATACACGAAGCAAATATTACGTTAAGCGCAGGTGGAGTAGGAAGAAACATGACTGAAGCTATGTGTAAATTGGGTGCAAAACCGCAATTTCTTTCGGTTGTGGGGGATGATAGTTATGGAGATTACGTCAAGTCTCTCTTACCATCTTCGTGTTCCAGAAACATCTTGCAATTAGCAAACCATTCCACTTCTCAATGCACAATAATATTCGATAAACATGGAGAATGCAAAATGTTAATCGGTGATATGAATATACATCATTGCCTTACTCCAAGTGTGGTAAGTTAAAATTCTTGATTGATGTGAAATAATAGTACTATACCTAGAGTTGAAATATTGCTTCTCCTGTTAACTGTGATACAAACTATGTTAAATGATGTTTCGTTATGCCACTACTAATTGGCAACGTATCTGAATAATTAATTATTATAATTAATTCCAACATCAGATGTGTGATGATAAACAGTCTGAGTATGTGATGTTTGTACAGAATTTAATAGTATTAAGTAGATAAGGAATAATTGCATCCCAATTTAAACTCAGCTTACTTATATGTTATAAGATATAAAAAGT
The DNA here is from genome assembly GCA_958510855.1 of Rhagonycha lutea. Taxonomy (NCBI): domain Eukaryota; kingdom Metazoa; phylum Arthropoda; class Insecta; order Coleoptera; family Cantharidae; genus Rhagonycha; species Rhagonycha lutea. Next base: position 88,399,017 of record OY294036.1, read on the forward strand.
CATTAAACCCAACAAAATATAATTTTTACAATATAAACACTTCCAACAAGAAACCGTCACTGTTCTTCAATGATTCAGTCAAAATAATCTTAAAACCTTATAAAATTAATATGACCATTTTATCCTTTAATAGCATTAGAGCATTCGACGATTTTACGCTACAGTTGAAAAAGAATATTAAAAAGATGAAATCAGATTTGGTTTACAAAGTCTCTAATGTAATAACGAGAACCTGGTATATCATTTGCCAAACTAATCAATCATAAGAAAATAAGTGGGATGTTTAAGGCCCAAGACTATAACGGTGGGAATAAAATTAGTCTTGGGGATAAATTTATCTAGGAGATTAATTTATATTCGTGCAACTTCGGATTTACATTTATTTTTGACACATGAGGTGAATTAAATGCCATATTTTTAATTTTAAACACATTTTCGTATTTGTTATTAATTATAATATCAATTTTTGCTGTAAGATAACGTACATTTTACTATTATCAATATTTATAGTAATCATATTATTATTAGTTAATACTTTATATGACAAATTAAAATATATTTATTAATGACTCCGTTGGCCTTGTGCTTAGCAAGTCGGCTTTCATTTTGTCATTGCGAGTTCGATCCTCACCAGAATCATATTTTTTTTATTTAAATTTTTATTTAAGTATTATATTATTATAATAAGGGCCGACCTAAATGTATCTACTAGACTAATAATTAGTTTTTATTATTATTAATTATTAGTCTAGTAGATACATTTAGGTCGGCCCTTATTATAATAATATAATACTTAAATAAAAATTTAAATAAAAAAATATGATTCTGGTGAGGATCGAACTCGCAATGACAAAATGAAAGCCGACTTGCTAAGCACAAGGCCAACGGAGTCATTAATAAATATATTTTAATTTGTCATATAAAGTATTAACTAATAATAATATGATTACTATAAATATTGATAATAGTAAAATGTACGTTATCTTACAGCAAAAATTGATATTATAATTAATAACAAATACGAAAATGTTTTTTAAAATTAAAAATATGGCATTTAATTCACCTCATGTGTCAAAAATAAATGTAAATCCGAAGTTGCACGAATATAAATTAATCTCCTAGATAAATTTATCCCCAAGACTAATTTTATTCCCACCGTTATAGTCTTGGGCCTAAATGTAATAAACTGGAAACTATTTTAAAAATGTGAATATAATTAAATCGATAAAGCAAGAAAAATGCTATGAACAGGAAGATGGTTTAGGAGGCTATATCTATAGCCATCGACTTAAGCTACATTTGATGACAACACAAATTAGGTATTTAGTTCCTTACCTATCGACAGACTTCTCATCTACTTTTAATATGTCTCCATATCAAAACTCAAGATTTTTTCAACATCTCTTATTTCTGGATCGTATCAAATGACAATTTGTTTAAAAATCTGCGTATCTTGTTTCCATATTCATTAAACATTTAACGAAAGCTCTTAACATACCGTAAAAATCATGAATATATAATTGATTTTTATTGCGTTTAATTTACTAAATACTTTTTTAATTTATATTCATTTTATTTATAAAGTCCTATATCAAAAAAAAAAAAAAATTAAATTAAATCTTTATTACTAGCATAACGTCTGCAATAACCATTTTTTTGTACATAAATGAGTCAAGATCATTTAAATTAAATTTTTAATAGAATGTTTGAATTTGCAGTAAAACAATATCTGCATATCATTTGAATATAAAGTGAAAATTTTGAAAGCTTTTTGCTGTTCATTAAGCATGCACACCAACTTCAAAAGTTTCATTACTCCAAGTTCAACTTATAATATTATCTCCACATCAACATTCTTCTTAATTAATGATTTTTTTACATCATAAAATCAAAAAAAGTCCCAATTAAATGAGCTTTATAAAGGCGTCCTGATAATTAAAGGAATTTTCATTTAAGCTTTTAAGGTAGGTAATAATTTCATTAAACTTTTTTTAAACGTTAACATTGTACGTACTAAAATCTTTAATTATTCTTATTTTAACTATTTTTAATTAAATGCTAACATTTAAATACTGTAGCTTTACAGGCTTTTCTGAAGATACAGTAATGTAATTATAGCAAATAATTTTCATTTTTCAATTTCAAAAGTTGCATTTGATCTACAAAAATTATTTTTAACTTTTTCATTGCAACTTTGTGATTTGAGCCAACATATTTTAGATGTGCAGGGGGCGCAAGAGCAGATGGCACTGGACCTATTTAAAGTTTTAAATCCTTGAAATATTTAAGGAATTTGCTATATGGTAGGAGAAGTGTGAGGCCGAAAGCCGAATTACGTTAGATCAGTGCGCGGCCGTAGGCCGAGCTATTCTATGTGACCGTAAAAGGTGGAAAGGAAGTTCGAAGCCGGATGCCGAACTACTATGTTATACGAAGATGAGAAGCCATCAGCCTCAGTAAACTATGCAACGTTTTCGGTCGTTTTTCAGTTTGCACGTTCATGATGCATGATCTACATTATTTACACTATGGCCAAAAAATAATTTTTAACTTCTTCATTGCATTTACCTTCAGCGACTTCCTCAATATTCCAAACCTCTTTATGCTATGATGTAATCATAATATTTATTTACACACCACAACAATACATCGTGAACATGCAATCGTTACAATTACTCAAATCCCACGGAGTTACCATCATCCATAAAACATAAACATCGAAATATGTCATACTAATTACTCGTTAAAGATTGCATCAGGGCACCGTCAATTGTCAATATTATTCGTTCAACACCTCATTGCATCGTTATACGTGTACCCTCGTCTACCTAACTCGACTACCCCTGAGACCTTACTCTCAAGACTCCCGATGCATTCGCTTGTTTTTCTTCTGTTTAAGTATACAATCCCCTTCTTGTAACTTATCTACATCTACCTATTACTAACATATCCATATCTCTTTACTACATGCAAAGCTTAAAAATCCCACAGTAGTTACCAAGGTGAACAGAAATGAAAGCTCTTACGAGCCATATTATGAATGCAAAAAAATCTATATCTATCCATCTTTAAGGACTTGCTAATGAAAGGAAACTAAAAATCATAAATAATTTTTGAAACACTAAAAGCGCTGCAGCTGGCAATGTGGAACATTATAAAGGAAGAAGCAAAGTTTTTTGACTAATGACTTCAATTCTGAGACTATAGTTTCCATTATTTGATCCGGTTTAACCACTGATGCTGCTAAGTATGTGAAGAAAATGTCAGTAAATTAATAACAAATCATCCATATTTTTCTATTACACTGATGAGGATGAAATTAATAATAACATAAATCTATAAAAGCGGAATATGCAATAGATGATATTATTATGAGTCTCATCTTGAAAGCGCACGAAAATTGGGAGAAGATATTAATCATTTAAGTTGATCTTGGTAAAGCGTTTGCACAGAACATTACTGAAAAAATTGGACCACTGGTGGTTGTGGCGTAATTTTAGTGATCCTCGTAGAAATTCTGATATCATTTAAAGTCTGGCCGGTTAAGGTTCTAGATCAATTGGACTAGATCATAAAATCCAGCAGAGGTCACTAGTTGCTTTATTATATTTTATTTTATCCAAGATACAAACCTTTTAAACAGGTATAATATTGTAATATAATATTTGAAAAATAATTTTGAATAAATGTACCTACAGTTGTTGTTATGCCCCCTCATAGACCCTGTTATTACCTACCTGGCTTATGAATAATGGGTCATTGTTATAAAGTACCTGCAGTTAAAAATTTTTTCTAAAATTAAAATAAAATTATGTTTTGTAAGAATTTACTAAAAATTAGGTTTTCGAAAATATTAAATTTGTAGATTTTTAGACAGGGCCGGATCAGAGCTGGGATCCAAATCAAAGCATTTGTTCAAATGACGAAAATTTTGAATAAAATTTCGGCTAATAGCAAAGGTACATTTAAGTAATTGGCGTTACCATTACAATTCGTATTTTGATTTTTTTTATTGAATTTTGAATTTTCTTACCTAATTAAAAAGCAATTTTAAATCTACTTTTTTCTAACCAATCACAGATGCTGCTTTGTACATAAAAGTTGGTTTCGAAAAATACAGCAATTAGGACATCTTTTATGGACAACACCTTAGATGTTTTGTCAAACTTACAACTGGATTACATATTGACCCCAAAATTATTCCTAAAAGAATAAAGTTTGACAAATAATAACCTAAGGTGTCGTCCATAAAAGACGTCCGAAATGTTTTCTCCCCACCCCCCTAATTTGGGGAATTTTTAGTCGCCGTCATAATATCAATATTCTATAGTTTAGTTATTATAATTTATTATACTTCTGGTTTTTAAAAAACTATATAGAAATAAAATTAATATATCACATTTTTTCGGACCCTCTTCCTATTCTTAGTCGCATGATATCACACTGCGCTAGGAAATCTCCCCCCCTTTTTGCATACGTATTTTATGGAGAACCCCTTAAACCTGAAAATATCATTTGCACCACAAATTGTACTAATTATTGTATAAGGCATTGTAAGGTAGTATAATAGTATAAATTAGTCCAGTGGTTTCCGTATTTGCAACGAAGGGGTGTCAATTTGAAGCATTCATCTGCTCTTCTACGATTGCCCCCCCCTTGTCGTAAATCATGCTGGTATGTAAGGATTTACTAAAATGAAATACCTAAAATAAAATAAAACGAACTGACAGATTTTTGTGTAATATACAACATAATATAATTTATTTTTGTGACTTTTGTATTTTTGTACTAGACTTCTGTGTTTCTTTTTCCGATTTTTGTGAGATAGATAGTTCGATCCACGGCGGATAGAAACACTTCATATTTCTGAGATATCGTCTTCTGGTTATTTCCTCCAATATGCAATCGAGATAAAATGTTGTTAACTTAGGAAGCATGACGTCATTCCACAGCTTCCGATCTATCGAAATTTCCTCTACAAAGGTGTCATCGTCGGTTACATACTACATAGACCACGAAATAACATTTTTCTCTCCCAGTTATGTTCATCTGGCCTTGGATCTGATAATAAAAAGCATAATCCCGTTTTAATTCCATGAGACCATCATCGTTTATTTTTAAACACGTAATTCTTTTTTCTGTGCCTTGTCTTAGAGTAAGATTCTTTTTAATTAATTTTGGTATGCATTTTACTTCGACACAATGTAGTGTTTCCTAACACTAACCTAAACTAGACCGGTGGATCTCGCTCTTAACGGTCCCCTCATTAACAAAAATCGATTCCTAACACTAACCTCTCTCCCCTTTTTTTGGTAACAATTTTTGGTACCCCCCCCCCCAAACAATGCCAACAGTTTAAACCAGGCCCGTAGCAAGGGGAGGCACGTGCCCCCCCCGAAATGTATTAAATTTAATTTCGAACCACCGAAAATTTTACAGTTTACAAAAGGTTTTTTACAAGTGCCCCCCCCCCTAAATTAAATCCTGGCTACGGGCCTGGTTTGAACAAGTTAAAAGTATAAAAGTAGAAGAGTTTGTAGCTGGAAATGCAATATAACAGAATAAAAGCTTTTAAAAAGGTATACATAACATAATTGAAGTTATACTTGAAGGTTATGCTAATAGAACAATTTTAGAATTTTTTTCTATTTTTTTTTTTAGATTTTTTTTTTATTATTATTATAAATTTAGAATTTATAAATATAAATAAATAAATGAAATAAATATGTAAATATTTTTATTTATATACATAGGTAATAAATTTTTGTTTGCACCAATGTAATTTACAGTGCATAAATACAAAATTAAATAAGCCCAGGTAGAGGACAGATTATAATTTACGGTAGCTCTATTCGGTATTTTCCCAATACCCACTTGCTACCTGCCAATACAATAGTAGATGTTATGGTTTGTGTCCTTGCTACAAATTTGAGTGCCGACCTCTTTTTGAAAATGCTTGAACTGCACGTTTACTTCTGATTGGTTAATGCCTTGGCACCAATTTGAAATTTCAAGTAAATTGCTTCAATTCTAGTGTCAAGTTCATCTCAAAAACGAATAATCGTAGAAAGTTGAAATTTTCAGAATATACGTAACAGATGAGTTTACTTAACGTAAGCTATTTTATATTTAGATTAAAAGTGTATTTTATGGAAAACCTAAAGAAAATTTTTTTTATCTTAATTTTTTTGAAATAAAAAATAGCTTACGTTAAGTAAAATCATATTCTACGTATATTCTGAAAATTTCAACTTTCTACGATTTTTCGTTTTTGAGTTGAACTTGACACAAGCTCAGCGCCTATTGATCTGCCACCTTAAGTATGTTAAAAATGCCTTTTTTGAATTTCATGATGGTAATTTTTTTCAAAGTTTGTTATGTAAAAACACAGTCATGTACAAAATTTCAGCTTTTCAATTTACTTCCTGTTGGTTTTAGAAGGAAAAAACTACTTTTTCACATTTCTTAATTTTTCTTGTACTAAAAGATATCCGAAAAATCTCAAAAAATTCAGAAAAATCAAAAATCACCTAAGAAATATGAAAATAATTTTTGGAATTCCTTCACAGTTAAATTCAACGAAATACGAATTTATCAATTTTAAAAAAAATTATTTAACCATGGGGGAATTTTCCGACTAAAACAAGAAAATTTGACAAAATTCTACTTTGGAATCCCTACAAATTACAAAAAAAATCATCTCAAAATTCCACTTGCAACACTATCAAAAATGCAAAATTCTCTTCGAAGTTGTGACGTGATTCAACGAAATACGAATTTATAAACTTAAAAAAAAATTATTTAACCATGGTAGAATTTTCCGACTAGAACAAACAAATTTGACAAAATTCTACTTTGGAATCCCTCTACAAGTTAAAAAAAAATTCTCAAAATTCCACTTGCAACATTATCAAAAATGCAAAACTATGGCTGCTTTTCACGGTGTTTTATGATTTGAAAAGACAACCTGTATATTTCTAGATGATCGATGAAAACTATTCATAGTGACCGGGTAATACCGGGTCATTTTAACAGAACACCTCACAAACCCAATAATTTCTGTATTTTCAAATTTTCGCCAAATACCGCGTATACTATCAATACTTTACTAAAACATTAAAATTGAACAACAATTTTTTTAAATAAATTATGTTTAATTGAGCATACATGTAAATTGTGTTGAAAAGCACACTTTCGTTATTCGCTGTTATTTTGCTTATTACTCAAAAAATTTCATAAAAGTAATATTATTTAAAAGAGTACACTTGGACACAGACCGCATTGTTTTTGAGAAAGAAAAAGTTTTGTGCAATTTTTAAGTAACAATCAAAATAACAGCGAATTGGAAAAGTGTGTTTTCCAACTTTGAGGATTCAGTCATTGCATAGCCTTTTAATTGAAGCCCAATCCACATTAATCTTCTTCACTGTCACTGTTAATGACTGCATTCACTTCTTCCACACCGAACAGTCTTGTGAGAATCGCGACTGGCCTTATAATTCTGGATAAATATCGAGAATTTGCTAAATAAAAAATCACGGCTACGATTTGCGAGCAGCATCCGACAGTGTGTCGACTATTTCGACAATCACAAACGTAACACCGGATTCCTGAAGGACCTTGTAAATTCCGAGCATAATCGATATAGCATTTATATGTCTTGCTATTGATATGTCTCGACCTCACGAGAATCTGAATGATGGAATTACTCTCATTTTTCCCGTTTTTTTAAATAACTCATGATAATATTTTCATCTTCATCCATCATTTCGATCAGATAGGATACAGCTTGAGGTAGTTGGAAGGAACCAGTGAAGAGAATCTTCAATTACTGATCTGGTAATTCTGGGAAATCGAGAATTTCAGCTGATGTTAATTTGCGAAATTGAATTTGAAGAGAATTTTGCATTTTTGATAGTGTTGCAAGTGGAATTTTGAGATGATTTTTTTTTTAATTTGTAGGGATTCCAAAGTAGAATTTTGTCAAATTTTCTTGTTCTAGTCGGAAAATTCCCCCATGGTTAAATAATTTTTTTTAAAGTTGATAAATTCGTATTTCGTTGAATTTAACTGTGAAGGAATTCCAAAAATTATTTTCATATTTCTTAGGTGATTTTTGATTTTTCTGAATTTTTTGAGATTTTTTGGATATCTTTTAGTACAAGAAACCAAGTATTTCGCCAATAATACCTTGACGATTGGGGATCAAACGAAAAATTTGGAAGTTCTTGTGGCTCAAACTATATTCAAATGTTAGACACCAATTTCACCCAAAAATTCTATTTGGGTGGGATTAAGTTAAACATGTCTATAGCCCGCCCCCCCCTTCCCAAAAGTTTTCGCATATAAACCTACGACGCGACGGTTGAAGCTTAAACAAAATTATTGGAATCTCATTGATGCTCAAACATTTGACACAAATTTTTCTGAACAATTCGATTTAGGGGGCGTCAGCCCCGCCTATGTACGTGTATAAACATACACTTTCAGAATATTGAAAGTTGCGCTTGATTTCGGGTTTCGAAAAATTTTTTAGAGAAAAATACCGTTTTAACCTATTTAGTCTATGCCCTTTTAAAAATTCTTAAATTATTTTAAACAATTATTACATTGCTTAAACATTTAATGAGTTTTTCTGCGTTACATAGACTTTTCCCAACTCTAAAAGCCAACATTTTGCACCAAGTTTTATTGATAAACACCAAAGATATTCTATTAAACAGATTCTTTTCGAAAATTTCAACTTCAATATTATTCCATCAATCTAGTGATCACTTAAAAGATTAAGCAGGATTAGTTTTCTTAATCGGATCGAAAATTTTAATCTTATAAAATAGATTTAAAATTGAGGGTTATTGAACGGAACTTGCTCGGAGTACTCGAAATTTGAAATACTCGTAACTTTTCAGAAAATGAAAATAAAATGATGGGAATGGAAGCTCATTCAAGCTCAAACGAATCTCTATCGATAGACATCAATTTCACAGAAAAATTCTAAATAGGAACGAAAATGGAAAAACATGTCTCCAGCCCCCCCCAAGTGTTTCGAGAATAACTCCGCGACGGTTGAGGCTCAAACGAAAAATTTGGAAGCTCATTGATGCTCAAACGATGCTCAAACGTTTGACACCAATTTCACTCCAAAATTCCACTTGGGGGGGGCCAGCATGTCTCCAGCCCCCCCCAAGAATTTCGCGAATAACTCCGCGACGGTTGAGGCTCAAACGAAAAGTTTGGAAGCTCATTGATGCTCAAACGATGCTCAAACGTTTGACACCATTTTCACCCCGAAATTCCACTTGGGGGGGGCCAGCATGTCTCCAGCCCCCCCCAAAAGTTTTCGCGAATAATTCCGCGACGGTTGAGGCTCAAACGAAAATATTGGAAGCTCATTGATGCTCAAACGTTTGACACAAATTTCATCCCAAAATTCGATTTGGGGGGGCTGGCGACATGCACCTTCTAAAATCCACAGGAAGTAAATTGAAAAGCTGAAATTTTGTACATGACTGTCTTTTTACATAACAAACTTTGAAAAAAATTGCCATCATGAAATTCAAAAAAGGCATTTTTAACATACTTAACCTGCCAGACCCTTTGCTGAGCTCATTTAATAAAATTTTTAATTTCATCTGAATCATTATACATAAAAATATGTTCCTCGCATGTTATTCGGAGCAAATGTAAGCGTGGGATTCAATAAATTTTGTATATTATAAAACAGGGTTAAAAAAAAAAAGGTGCTTCAAAACAATTGAGTGATCAAAGTGAACAATTAATAAAAAGGTAGTGGTCCGCGAAATTTTAATTGCGAATTTAGTGGTTCGCTATAGAGTAAGATTCATATACCAGTGCTGTGTTGCGTGGCATCCCACAGGGAACGGTTCTGGGTCCTATATTGTTTATAACTTATTAATAATTTGATAGTCAATGTAGCAAATGCTGGTGTAGTACTATATTATGTGTTTATGTGGACGACACCTCTTTGTTGGTCAAAGATAGGAATCATGAACAAATAAAGGGGAGGAAACCGCACTGATTTTATTTTTGACCGGGTGGAATAAGAAGATAAGCCAAAGAACCTAGTTTTGTAATAGAAGGTTTTTTTGTTACTGTGTGCGTTGTTTTTTAGACGAATATGGTCAAATGCGCTAGGTTCTTTGACTTATGTTCTTATTCCTCCCGGTCAAAGTTGTAAGGTACAAAAAATTGAATAAATACGAACAAACTATGTTCAAATAAATCAAAAATTGAAACTAAGCTTCTTTAATCCAAGTGAAATAAATGTGGTAAAAATTTTGGGAGAGTATGTAGATAGCTTCTCCAATCAGAAATCAGGATCCAACATTTTTAATCACGTGAGTAAACGTCGCTCAAACGGTAAAGCTAACCCAAGGAATCATCACAGTGCGGAGGTAATGTGCAGAAACGAAAATTAGTCAGTTCGACTTTATCGACAAAACACAAACGCTGCCATTTGGCACTAAAAACGCCACAATTAAAATTATATTAACAATAGCCTGAATCGCCACCTTAACGAAATTCAAAATGATGAAAACATGTAAGGGAAATACGTCTATGATCCCACCATTTCTATAAATTAGTCTGATAATAATTATTTTGTGCAGTTCTAGATTTAGGATTGATCTAATAAGACTTTACTTATTGATTTAGTTTGTTGAATCGTAATTAAAGACGAAGGTAAACAACTGGTACTATCACAATTAGTAATATGATTTAATGACCAATCCAATAATGTAGACACATTGGTATCATTAAGATTGCCAGGAAAGGCATTTTTTATACCAGACGCTCCCTACTGCTGTGGGCGATTTTGTCCAAGACAATATAATATATCAAGCAATAAAAAAGTTATAGGCTAATTCAAATTAAAGTGGCAATTTTATTTCATATGCCCTATTCCTCCAGGGTCCGATTCTTCCACACTCTCTCCTACTTACCCTATTTTTTTAGAAATTTTAGCAGTTCAAAAGTTATTATTTCAATAATTTTTAAATATTACGCATTTTTTAACTATAAAACAAAATATTTTTCTACTTCAGATTCGAGATCACGAAGACCTGATACGTAACAGTCCTCTACTTATAGTGGATGGCAACTTAAGTTTATCAGGCATGGAGGAAACTCTTAAACTAGCAGAAAAACATCAAGTGCCAGGTAAGAAAACAATTAACTAGCTTTATAATACTAAGCATTTTAATAAAAATCAGAATTTAGTACATACATTATGTATATAAAATATACTATGTGCAAAGGGACGGAATAGAAAATACTGTTAAAGCCTAACATAAAATAAGATTATAAAAAAATAGGTACTAAAAGTTTATAAATAAAATTAGTAATATCAATTACGTGCTTAATGAATAATGATAGTTTACCACATGTTCGAAGAAAATATGTTATCTAATGATGCTGCCAAAACTTTAGTAATCAACAATTTTAAAATTGACATTATAATTGACTACGTGTGTCAGGTATCTTAAAAACTATTCGAACAAGTGTAATAAAAATATATGAGGATATGCATCGTAATGTGCAGGTATAAAAATAACAAATTGTATTTGCAATTTGAACAGTAGGTCATATTTAAATTTTGTACAATTCAGAAAAAAGTAAAAACAATCAACTATCAAAAAAAACAGAAAGTAAATCTATAAAAAGGTTCATTTTTAACGCAATCACTTAAAAATTAAAATATTATTAATAAATCATAACCAATTTCAAATGAAATGAGATTTCAATCAAGTGTCAAAATTAAAATGATAATCTATTACATAGAGTTAATTTTAAGACACTTTCTTTGCTATCACATAATTATTATTCTAGAAGCTTAGGTATAATAAGCTTAATAATTATTAAAAATTTGTGTGTATGTTCAAATCCACTACCACCTCAAATTGTGTTGTGGATTTGGATGCATCTGCATTATTAAATTATTGGATTCACGACGATACTCGTAACTTTGACGTGCTGCAAAGTACAAAAATACTGAAGCAAATCCATGTATAAAGAATGATATTACGGCCAATCCATAGGACCAACTCAAATAATTCCAATTTGGATACATCAACCAGTCACGACGAGTGTGAGAACCACCAAATATTGCAACAGCGAGAAATAGAAAAACGGCTAAAAATAAAATGAAAAACAGTCATATAAAACAGTGAAGCTCCGAATTATCAGTTACAACTACTAAAAAAAATTGTAAACTGGTTAAATCCAAGGTTAACCCCCTTAAATTGGTTTAATATGACATCTCAACTTACTTGTAATTGATACCGAAATAAAGTTGTTGGCACACAAAAGCCATTCATATTTTAAGATAAACTTCAATGGCCAGCGACATAATTGACATGCCATTACAATTTGTGATCCAAAACTCAGTAAGAAAGAAATGGTAACAAAAGTTTGCACGACCATCAGCCAACCGGGTAACATCCACTCACGAATCACATTATATTCCAAACTATACACATGGTGACAGCCGTCAAAAAGATGATCAATCTGAAAATAGGGGTACCGGAAATCTTTGAAACAATACTCCCATAATCCCATGTGTTTGAAAGTCGAGAAGGTATCCGCATACGATTGCACCCAATAAGGACTAAAATAATTTCATAATACTAAACATATCCAAGTCTCGTTAGCTCAACTCACCTGCAAAACGAAATCAATAAAAGTAGACCTGCTATGTATGTTAGAATGGCCCCATTTACAACATGATCTAGAAAATAGAAAAATTAAGAAGTTGACTATAAACAAAGGTAAAACTAAACTTACTAGAAGCTCTAGGATATTCGTTCTTTTCGACTACCATTTTGAAGTTTTTCTTTAGTTCACCATGAAAGTTACAACACAATTATTATTTTTTTTTAATGAAAATTATTTACAATAATATAAATAAGTCAAATAAACAGTCGACGACGCCCCATTGATGAGTTATCACTTTGATGCGTGCATGGAATTGAAGGTGGCGCTCCATGTATTACTTTCTGAAAACAAAACGTAATCTAATTTTTATCGTTTAGATTAGACTGGATTAGACTTTAGAGTTGGAAAATTGTACAAAACATTATTTGAAATAGAACGAATAAGTTAAAATGAATGTGATTTTTTTTTATCAAAAAATTGATAAAACTTAATTAAAAATTTGTGAATCAAGACTAACAAGACACAAACTCTTATGGTAAGCACAATAATTTGATCGACGTAATTAATTAAAAGTGTTAATTACATTTTATTATGTAAAAATATTATTTATAATAATATGTTCGATATTATGACATTTTGATTTTTGACATTCGAAATCAGTATTATACTACACATAGCGGGGGGAAGGCCCCATGGGCCATGGAGGACTCGAGCGTAGGGTCGAAACAAACTTTTGGGGGGGGTTTCTTCTTTCTAGAAGTAATTCTCTAGAGAATTCTCTTCTAGTAATTCTCTAGAGAATTCTCTTCTAGTAGGCCAAGGCCTGTTATTTCCCAACACATGCGTCGTTTCCTTTGAGCATATAAATATTTTACATCCATCGGGTAGCTTGCTAGACTTGCCTTCAGATGTGCCTGTATCCTGGTTTATTATGTTAATGGTAGCAAAATTCACTAACCCAGGGAAGTTTCGCTTATGTAATTTTTTAAATGAATTTTATTTAAATGCAATATTATAGGGTGATCTTTATTTTAGAAAATCTTAATTTTTATTCTTCGCATCCTCTCGATGAATTTCGATCACATGAACCGTAGATTCTGAGTTTTAACCCATAATACAGAACTCCTAATAAGTAGTTAATTGGTTTAAAAATGAGAAAAAACTGTAGAATCATGATACTGTAGAATGAACTCCAGGATTTTAACAAGCGAGGTGTCACTGATTCTGGCCAGAAGTCCTCCAACACAGATCCTCTCATTGAAGTCAGTGACAATATATCATACAAAACATGTTCAGCTGTTTCCATATATTCATTACATCCACATCCACGACATATAGGCTAATCTGTGCAGCTTTTGCATGGTTACATGCAGTTCCTTGTACCTACCCACCCGTAAGCGAAAACCGTCAACTAGGGTAGGCGACGACAACTTGGCGATGTCAACTGTGGGCCGGTAATAATAAATATTTCAAAAGAAAAGATTGTCGTTGTTACTTAATTAAAAATTTTATTTCAAAATTCTTATAAAAAATATAATACAGTAGAACCTGTCAAGTTCGACACTGTCTAGTTCGACACTTCTCAGTAGAATTTCACTGTGAATACCGACAGAAGTGGATAGAAGTTTACCTCATTTCAATTTCATGAGCAGATGCATCTGCTATTTTGCTGATATGATTTCTTAATCACGTTGTAATAACAACGATCGAATTACTTACCTTGCTTTTTAACAAAAGTTTAATTTAAAAAATTTAATTTTTTTTAAATAATATTAACAACATTTATTAAAATTTGAATATACTTGCCCAATTATGTAGGAAACGAATGGCATTTTTACAAGTACTAAGCTTCAAACATTATTTGATTACAGAACCTTGTAAACAAAAATTTGATTATAAATAGCGCAATATGATATTAATACATTATAACTGCAAAACGCCGCGCCAGGCATGTTGCTCGATTCCTAAATTGCAAATGTAACCAAGGGATTCGGTAAGTTCAATTATGGAATAAGGTTAAAACAAAGATTATTAAGTTTTCATCTTTAGTAGCGCGCAATATCTAACAGGTTGCCGACCGCTGGTCTAGTTTATCGTCGCCAAATTGTAGTCGACTAATAAGCCGGCACAAAACCGGTGCCCAGTTGACTGACGCCTATTTGCTGTCTCCCTTCCTCACATTACATCACATTTCTTTCAACCCCCTAGTTAATAATACGTCACAAAATCTGACTCCCTTTTTTTGTTTATTTTAATTTAAAATAGTTTTCAAAAACTTTTATAGTCTCGGCCACTAGTTTTTAAAAACTAGAAATTAAATAATAGATATAGGTACCTATTTGAAACGTCGCGTTATGTTCACGTTACGTTTGTTCAGAGTCCTTCCTCATCACTATAGACCAGGGGCAGGGCCGTAGCTAGACATTGGTCATGGGGAGGGGGGTTCTCCGAAAAACAAAGTTTTTTCTATGCCATGGGAGGGGTTTTCGCGCCAAAAAAAATTTGTAGACCCTTTTTATAAATATCTCGCTCTCCCATGAGGGGGGGTTGAACACCCCCCCCCCTGTATATACGACCCTGACCAGGAGTGTCAAACTGGCGTATGGGGGCGCGAGCAGGGGTCCGCAACCTTTTGTTGTAAGAGCGCCAAATACTTTACGTGGGGATTAGTGCGGGCCGCACTTCTTGGTAAACCCACTAAAACGAGCTGTTCTTTTTTTAAAAAAGGTACAAATTCACTAAAAGAGTTTTCTATTTTTAAAAAACGGGCATTTGTTTTAAAGTCCGCAGGCCGCACCAATACTTTTTGCATAAGTATTTTATGGAGGACTCCTTAGCAATAACATAAAAAATGAACACACTACTAAAGTTCAGTGGCGTAACTAGCCATGTACAGGGTTTGCAAGAACACCGGCTCCATATAGGCCTCGCTGCAGCGGTGTTTACAAGGAACCGTGACAGGGGCCTATATGGAGCCGTGGCACCGGCTCTGGCACACCGACGCCAAGCAAACTTGTTACACCAGTGTGGTGTGTGAGTACTCCAAATTTGGCCTATATTAGAGCCACCATTGGCCATGACAGATGGCGCTGCATATGCCTATCTTGATATCTAACTACCCTAACTACATATTTAAAAAAAAAATTAGCTTTGATTTGACAAATTAGTAAGTTTCTTTCGATCTACCTGGACTATCTGGTACAATAATTTCCTTCACAACACATCAATAAAATCAACAAATTTATTTAAAAATATTTATTCAACATTGAGATATCTACAAATATAAAAACAGATCTTACTTGCTTATATTGAATCACACTTCTAGTGATATTATAATATAAATATGTATAAAAACTTTACAGTGAATACTGCACTTACCTATATAAAAGTACAAAATTTTGATTTTAACAATGAGTTGCGTACATATAAACTAACAAAATTACTAACAAAAAATTTGTATTAGATACAAACATCTTTTTCAATAAAAATAATAATAAAAAATATGCACATGAAAGGACGGATAGTTAAACATTTAAAACTAAGTAATCATGAATTACTCTATTGTCTCAGTTCAAGTTCACACACATTAAGAACTTTTTAACCTAAATTAATACAAATATTTGTACAAATGGACGGAAAGTTAACATTTACAATCATGTAATTATCATTTATGCTTTCGTTTCGTGTTCAAGCTCAAACCGAGCTTGAGAATCTTTCAACTTATCCTTTTTCTTCTGATGTATAATTGAATCGGTGAAAAACAAACTTGAAGCTATCAATAAGCAGATAACGCCTAAACAAGCCAACACAAATGACCAACCGAAAAAGTTATTCGAATGGCCCGGCATCCAACCGTTACGATTTGCAAGAGATGCAAACACAATAACGGCAATTGCACCGCATACTCCACCCACCATTGTTACAATTGCATTTACCCGAATTAACGTTACAAATCTGGCCATATCTGGACCGCAACAAAGAAAATATAACAAACTAAGAACTACTCCTACTAAAACGGACATAAAACAAATTGTAAAAAAGAATTGCGTCGCAACCATAAATCCAGGAACTAAATATCCTCTAATTTCATCGTAGCCAGTAGTAAAGGGATCGTATATCCACCTGCATCCGACAAAGAACCGTCTTTGATATGGATCTTGTGGATCCGCTAGAGAACGAAAACAGTGGGTCCATAATCCTAACCGATCGAGTCTTGCACCTGTAATTCGATAATCTGACACCAACCAACTTGGTGTACCAAATGCTACAGCTATTAATACGAATGCTACGGCAAAGAAGCCCAACGCTACATTTCCTGCAAGCGATTTACGTGACATCTACAAAAATTAAAAATAAAATCTTACTTATTTACTCAAAAAAAAACATTTACATATTATTATAATATAAAATTTGTTCTAATTAATTAAGCTATTACGACTATCATACGCAATTAAAACGGAAAATTACTTAAAAGACGTTTTTAAATTTCTACCATTTAATTGTTATTTTAAAATGATTGTGGCTTTTAGTTTGGCCTACAAAAATTATTGTAATGTTTTCTAAGGTACTTACGATTTGTTTTGAACACCAGGTATATTTAACGGAAATTGGTAAAGTAAATTAGATTCCTTTAGGAAGTCATAAAAATAATCCTTTTTATAAAATTGGAACGACACGACTTTGTAGTACTTTTGTGTAAATTTGTAAGAATTCTGTGTTATGATTCTCGTCAAGGAGCTCCCTGTTGTTTAACCACACCTTACGTTTACTTACTAATCATAGTGCAGGTCAACATGTTTATTACACGGCACACGTATGTGAGAATACAGGTGGAAAATGAGTGTAAACAAAGAGTTAATTTCATTTGTTTACGTCATTTTTTAATGAAAATTGAGCGACTTTCAATTGTTTTATTATTATTTCTATTTTTGTATTTTACCTTCTGTTATTATAAAAAGTGCGGTAGCAGTTTGAAATATTTTAATTAAAATGTGTGTTTTTGAACTTTCTATTAAAAAGTCAAAATATATTATTACTATGACCTGTATGGAATATCCGTCGTAAGTAAGCAAAATAGATATTTTCGATACTAGTGCGGAAAAGTAACATTTTTCCATTCGAGGCGAAGTTGTACGAACGAGGCCGAAGGCTGAGTTCGTAAATCGCAACCGAGAATGGAAAAAGATACTTTTCCACGCGTATCGAACAATATTTTTTCTAATAGTTTTTGAAAAAGAACCAACAACATACTTTTTATACCTAATTTAAAATAATTTTATATACTTTATGAAAATATATATAATATTTAAATTTGACTGTTGGTAGCCGTGGTATTATTGACTACCAACCGTACTTTGGTACACTATATTAATGATCATGATCAGCGTGATCAGTTACAAAAGAAAATAGGTTAGTGATCGCAGGTTTTTTTAAATTTGGTGCAAAGCCCAACTTTATGGAGCTGTAATTCCATGTTGCGATCGACATTGTCGAACTTTTTCTTTTCCGCACTAGTTTCCTTCTCTTTTCTCTTTCCCACACAGTATTACTTTTCCACACTCTTTTGGATATCACAAAGTAAGACTTTTTCAAACACTATTAGGAAAAGATTTTTCAAGAATTAAATTTACGTATTTATCAATTTTAACAAGTCTTCGCGTTACTTCCTTATGCTGGGGGATATTCCCCCAGACCCCCCGGTGCCAGCCCCTTTTCTTCACATTTTATCAACATAAAAAATCACTTCAAAATTAGATAAAATTAAATATTATAATAGTCCATTTTCCTAAAATAATCTTCGGAAGCTGTGACAAAATGCTATCGTTTGATGCAAGATAATTAAAATCTGATGATTATGACGCGCCTCATTGGATTAACGAGATTCTCAGTAGCGAAACTCAGGATAAAGTTCAAAATAATCTAAATCATTTGTTCCTATTGTACCCAAATAGTTTTCAAAATATTTTATAATATACGCAAAAAATATACAAATGCAAATTTTTGAAAATCAAAATTCAATTCAAACATATTTATTCCTTATTTGCACACATTTCATTTGCCTATTCTCTAGCAATTGAGGATGCGTTTGCACTATTAGTTTTTCTAAATACATTTCATCAGTAAATATTATCAAAAAACTAAAGTAAATTGAAAATTATATAAACTTTAGAATTTGGCGACTGCCGCCACTTACAAAGCTGAGTTACCTAAATAAGAAAATGTTATGATTGCGCAAATATTTCTCAAACTAATCTTTAGAACCGGCCCTTTATCAACGTACTTTCAATCTAAAGGGCTAGATCTATTGAAATGCAACTTTATGGTTGAGGAATCCACAGTGAATTTGAAGAAAATGCAAAGGGATATGAGTGAGGTTGAAGCCTCTGTAAATTTGTAAAGTGGGCGATACCATTTCATTTTTGGGCTACCAGCCATCAATTTCCCGGTAGATTTTTGATATCCCATCCGCCCCTGGTTATACCTATGTAGGGTAGACTGGGGGAATACCGGCCGTTGGGGTAATTCCGGCCGTCAAGTTTCTCCTGTCCTAATAAAAATTTTGGAGAAGTTTACATCTCTGCTCACTCATCTCAGCAAACCTAACGGTTATAGTATCGTTTTGGCAGTGCTAGTGCAAGCTGTGCCCTTTTTATAGAGAATTTTCTGAAAAAGCACATGCTACATAACGGCAAGTTGTAAAAATTGTTTGTATGTGTAAAAATGAACCATATTCTGTCTTCTTTCACTCAGTTTACTCAAAACCCACGTAAATTTAGGCATTTTTAAAATATGTGTTGGGTTCTAGATAATTGATTTAGGGATAATTCCGGCCACCATTGTGTGTAATATAATATCGAGACGTCCTGTTCGGGAAGTTTCAAGAAGTTTTGACATTGCAATAGCGACTCTTCAAAATCGACGTAGAGACGGCCGAGTATCTAAGCCTAAATTGGGACGACGGACGCCCACTGAAGAACAGGAGCGTAAATTATCGGAGCAAAAAATTACTCTTGCTAAACTCTTTTCTGGAATTATACCGGTACAAATTCAGTTACACTTTTGCTAAATCCAATAATTTGGAAAATCGGTTTAAGGCCGTTGGTCATAAACAAAATTGTAAGTAATTGCGGCCTCCGGCCGATATTACCCCATACTTCAGGGTAATACCGTCCACTCATATGTTTGTTTACTAATTTTGTATTTTTTTAAGTGTTTCGTTCAGTTCTAATAAACAGGTATTTTGTTCCCTGACATCTTACAAACCTATGTAAGCCGGAATCTTGTTTATCACGGAAATATTCGATTTCAAGTGGTTCCGGCTTATGCAGTTTTCAAATGTAGTTTACTTTTAAGGTATAATCTTGAATAATTAAAAAGTTTTGAAATTTTGAATTATTTCGTCCAGAATCACGTAAAAGTTTTTGATGATTAACTTGTTTGAACTTTGAATATCAATAGCATAGCATATCTAAATAATAATTATTATAGCGTGTGTGATATATCCGCTGAAGTTTCCTACGCAATTTGAAAATTTTTATTCTTTACATCATTTGTAAATCACTAAATTACTAACAATTTATGAGATAATTATCGGTGATACCTACCAACATTATTAATTTTTCGATTCGAAGTAATTGAGTCACTTTTTGCACTGAGAACTTCTATAAAATATGTTTTACAACATATTTTTTTTAAATTACGAAACTTTTTTAAAAACACACCTTGTAATGTGAACTATAAAATGTAAGAGAGCACAGGAAACATTTAAGTGCTTTAATTAAGATGATAAATCTTTAGATTATTATGATTCATGGTAGAATCAACCTACTGCAGCTATGATGGGTATATATTTCTTAGCAAAATAGCAATGACTTCCACTATTAATTTAATTTACTCTTATAGGTATCATTAAAATCTGTAATAAAATATAATATAGCACATCAGATCGACATTTTTCAATGCGACTGTTATTTTTAGTCATTAAAGTAATGGAAGAAATTATTTCTATCGATTTAAAGCTGAAGTTGTTGACCCAATTTTTTGTAAATACTTTGAGCCGCTACAACTAAATCTAACGTCCAACTATAAAAGCGTATACGCTCATTTGTGGAAAAAAATACACGCATACATTATAAAAGCTAAGGTTTATAATTGTGTTTTGTATTAGGTACCCACCTACTTCAAGGATTAGTCGTCGTTACATAATATTCATAATGAAAACTAATTAAACGGCGTTGCTTAATATGAACATGACCCATAATTTTATACCTAAAATAATGTTTTTGTTCTCATAATTCAAAATACCTTAAGAATGCTAATTGGTCTAACGAATTTGTTGCAAAAACGTTTATTTCTTTGTAATAACTTTTATTGTTTTCTTGTTAGTACTTTGAAGGTTTTTTAACAAATTTCAAATGTACAAAGCAAAGGTCGGGATCTTACGTACGCTGCCGAAATTTTTTGAAAATGTGCGAAAGTTCAGTTTAAGCGGGAAACTGTTGTTAACTTTGAATTTAAATATTTTATTAAATTTCTATAAAAACGTGCAATTAAATTATATTTTACAATCTGTGTGATCAATAATGATCTGTTCAAGAGAATAATATGGTAAAACTTTTTTTTTAATTTTTGAACAGTTGCAAATGAAAATGGTATCAATAGAATGAAATCTCAACTATAATAAATTTTAATTAAATACAGAAACTAAAAATCAGTTTAATTTTACTGGCCTACAAGAAATCACAAGGATAATAATCGAAGACGGACAAAAACCAAAACATTTTAATATTAATTATATTAATAATAAAAAAGTTGTTACAAAAATATCGATATTTACATAAATAATAAAAGTAACAGTTTGGACGGACTTAATTTCATTAGCTCGACTACTTAAATAATATAATCATTCGTAATACTTTCTATAAAAACAGATCTGCAAGGCAAACTTAACTAAATTATATGTCAGTATGTGCAGGCTTCACAACGTCCATATTATACTGAGATGGTGGTTGAGATTCTTCCAAATTGCGATATCTGAAGCGTCTCGCCTCTATCAAAAACAGCGCACCAGCCGGTAATAACAGCAACGCACCAGTAGCCGCCAAGCCAAATGACCACCCGAGATTATTGTGTTCCCAATTGGGCATCCAATCGCGCCGATCGCCATATGCTCCAAAAATTGCTACACCGAACAAGGCACAAACACCCGACATAACTAAATTTGCCCCAATTGAAAATAAAAGCAGGACATATTTATCGTGGTGTCTGCTACAAAAGCAATAAAGCCACGTTAGGAATATCGCTATTAGCAGCAAAGTCATGGATAACGTTAAAAAGAATTGTGTTCCGATGAAAAATCCCGGCAACAGGAAGTCATGAATAATGTAATATTCTTCTTCAAAGACCCACCAACATCCTGTGAATCGGGTGTCATATTGATGCTTGAATTCTTCCAAATTTCTAAAGCATACCTCCCACAGTCCTAAAATAAGAACAAAAATGCCACTCCCATTGTCGTCAACAATCAATTGATAATACTAACCTATTTTTATAAACTTGGGATCAGCAATTTGTCCATCTGTTTCCAGCCAATTTGGTGTACAAAAACCAATCAAAACAAATAAAAATCCAACAGTTGTTAAAGAGATTGCAGCAATTCCTGTTTTTGTTTTGAGCGCCATTATGAATCACTCAACATTTTCTGGTTTTTTAACGTTTACTGCGTTTACCTTTTACGTGGCGGCAGTGGTGGTAATGAAATGAAGATGCAAATGTACAGGATGCTTCATAGCAAATGTACTATTTTCATAAAAGTTTTATTTTATCGTTTTTGTAAGGAATATTTATGTTAACCATGGTTAACCAGATAAATTTTTTCAAATAATGCAAATACCAAAAAGATTTATCACTTTTTTAATTTACTGCTCAACAAAATTTCCTCACATCAAAAACCGTCCTCGTTTGATGTGAACCACTTTCCTCCAAATCATTTTTTCTTGTTTGGAAACAAAAAGAAATCGCATAGGACGAAATCTGGGAAATAAGGTGGACGAGGTAGTAATTCGTAGCGTACTTTGACCAGTTTTGATGTGGCGATTGCGGACGAGTTTTTTTCCTTCTATTTTTCCTCACTAATGGGCCCAATTTCTCATCAATTGAGGGTCGAACTGTCCCGATAAATCAGAATAGTATTGCATCGTTCTGGCTTTTCCTTCAAATAGTCGGTAAAGATGAATTACATAGAACCCCCCCCCTTCCGACCGATAATCACAAAACATCGCTCGGCTTCTGATCCCGCACTTCTACTCCTCGCTTAACATACCTCTGATTTTGTGTAACTATCCATTTTATCAAACTTACCTATATATTTATTAATTGTAATTTTTTCTTTTGTTTTAGTCTTCTTTGAACCAACTGACATACCAGTCTCCATCAAACCATTTCGATCGTCTTATTGGAAGTCGATCAAGTACATCACTCCCAACTTACTGGAATTGAGAGAAATTGCAAAGTCGCTCAATATTTCTTTACCATCAAACAATTTAAATGAAATCGAAGATGCAGCTCTAATTGCAAAAATGGTTGCAGTTCACATACCTCACGTAATTGTAACTATGGGAAGTAAAGG
Organism: Rhagonycha lutea; assembly: GCA_958510855.1. Classification (NCBI taxonomy): domain Eukaryota; kingdom Metazoa; phylum Arthropoda; class Insecta; order Coleoptera; family Cantharidae; genus Rhagonycha; species Rhagonycha lutea. The sequence continues at coordinate 88,422,316 of OY294036.1, forward strand.
TCTAATCATCGCAAACGCTGGGAGGGCTTCTGACCCTCTATTCAACCCAAATTGCCCAAACGAGAAAGAAATAAAAGTGAAACATTATCCTGTGAAAAAAGTCGATAATATTATAAACGTCAGTGGTGCAGGTGATTGTTTAGCAAGTGGACTTATTGTTGCTATGCTGGAGGGTTTAAGCGAAGAAAAATGTGTTGAAGTAGGTTTTGCTGCAGCTCGTGCTGCTCTTTTCTCGCATAGTCCCGTTCCAAATTCATTATTTAAGAAAACTGACGTTCAGTGGATGAAAAAGGCAGATCATCTATTAGTTAATTAATTTATAGTTAGAAAATTATTTTAAATCAATTGTAAACAGAATGCGAAGAAAATTTGACGTCTTGTCTTTTACTTCTTATTTGCGAATCTCACATTTTTTATAATCGTCGAGTTTTGTTTCAGCTTCATTTATAAGAAAAATATTTTTTTAAATAAATGGGAAATTAAAAGTAATTAAAACATTTTGTCAACTTATTTTTTCCTCCAGCCAAACTACTTAGATAGGTATTTATTAATAAATAATTACATATGAAGATGACGGCTCAATCAAGAGAATTGAAAATGGAAATTTGGATTAAGAATTTAAATTTGTGTGTTTTTAATATTCAAAATCATTTTACTACCGTAACATGCTACAACTTGGGACACTATCACAAATTGGGACAGTTTGCACACTATTCAGAAAACTCAATCTGGCAAAGTTGTATCTAGGTTTTTTGATTCAACGTGCGTAATACCTGTTTATTATGCGTATTTCAGAGGTCCTTGATTAAGTCACGTGTGATCATTTGAGAAGAATGCATCGGTGTGTTGAAAAATATTACGTAAATTTTATACCTTGGAAAACTTCTGCTGGGGCGGTGTGGCTGTAAATTGTTGTAAGTTCATATTTTGAATGTTTATAGCAAATGTTATTGTTAATTGAATGGTTTAATTAGAACTTTTATATTTTAAACCCCTTTTTTTATTAATTTGTTTTTTTAAAAAAACTCCCTGCGTTTACAACTTGGGACACCTATCATCTGATGTAAATGTTGTGATGTAAAAGTGTGTTCTTATCAAATAGGAAGATATCAATGTGTTGACATCAACTAGATTATTTTTTAAGTATTTTAAAACATTTTAAAGGGTTTTAAGGATTTTTTACGTAACTTTTAAAGGAGTGCCCAATTTTAAACATATCTAAGAAATGCAGGTCGTATTAGTGACTTTTTAGATCATGGATACTTTTTTTATATGCTACTATGTAGTTTTTCCCTTTTTTAAAAAGAATATACTTGTTCCATGTTGTGAACGGCTCAAACAATTTGATTTCTTTGAATATTTCAATAACTGTCCCAAGTTGTAACACCCGTGAGGTAACTTGGGACACCTAGTTTTTTTAAAAAAAAAGGGCTGAAATATGCAATATTTTCAAAATGTCAGAACGTATCGTTAAAGTACTCAAAGAGACCGGAAAAATGGCTATCTCCGATAACTGAAGGGAAGAGTGCAAAAAGAATGGCACATCGTTGAATGTCAAAAGTGTCCCAAGTTGTAGCATGTTACGGTACTTTAATATAATATGTTATTATTTTATTTTTCATAATTTTTTAATACATTTACATTTGGGCAATGGAATTTTTGATAGCTCTGACCACAAATCTATTGCTTCGTTTAAATATAGATCTCTCAAGTTGGACATCATTGGTGTTTTATCTATATTAATCTCTGTTTCCACTAGTACCTGAAAATATCTTTTTATATTAGCACACATTAAAGGTAGGCATTCACATTCCCTTTGTATATTTCGTTGTATTTATACACCTTAGTATTTACCCTAGTAACGCCTAGTAAAGTTGAGTATTATAGTATTATACAGAAGTTGCTAGTATAAATACAACGGTGTATTCGCGTTTTACGTTAACAAAACGCCACCACACGGAATAATTTTAAACTCAATTTTGGACATAATGTTGTTAGTGATGGTGGCGCCACCAACGGTAATGTAAAACGCGAATAAATACAACGAAATATACAAGGGACTGTTAATACCCTTGTTATTTTCCCGATAATTCGCGTTTTACATTAACAAAACGCCACCACACAGAATAATTTCGAAGTTCATTTAGAACGTATTTTGCTTTGTTTACATCATGAACTTGTTTACATTTACATTAACGCCACCACACGGAATAATTTATAAATCCATTTAGAACGTATGGTTTTCAGCGCCACCAACGGTAATGTAAAACGCGAATAGAGGAAAGTGAGGTGGGATCTTCACCCTCCTATTCAATAACATAAATAATAAAAACGTATCTGGTATAGGTACCTACTTACCGTTTTATTTTTATTAGTATTTGTAACCATTACTACACTTTTCGTATCCGAATTAACAGCCCTAAAAAGTTTTTAATTACAACTGACACGAATTATAATATAATATTATCAAAAGTTTTTACTTCAGAAATGGAGGTATTTTCGTAACCGCAATTTTGATCGGAGGTTGTTTACACGTGATTATAGTTTTTGGAATTAGTAACTCAATATCCATCGTGAATCTTTACTTTAAAAAAAGGTTGGTAAATTACTTTTCAAATAATTTTTCAATTCAGAACATACCAATTCGTATTTTTGTGGGTAACAACTATAAGTCGGTGCTTTTAATAATAAAATCCAATACTTCTTGGTGGTAGCTTTGATTATATGGAAGCGAAGTAACTTCGATTTTCCCACTATTTGCTATGAAAATAATAATTATTGTTAATAAAATATGATAAAACTAGCTGGAAGGCCCATCCACGGACGGGCGCCACACTGGGCTGAAAAATGATGTAAAAATTTATTTTCCAATTAATGTTTATATAGTAAATTTTTTTAGTTGGTAATATTAAAAAAATCGCACATTACAATCGCAAAATTCGTTATGTTCTGGTGGATTGTTTTGCGTTTAAATGCTTATGAATATTAAATATGATTATATTAAACAGATGATACTCATAGCAATGCGTTTATTTTAAAATTTATAGGTAAAATAACGATTTTAGGGTTTATCTTAACTTGAACTTTTCGAGCGTTCTATAAAATTGAGAACTTTAAAATTTAGACCTGCGTTACTGTTACCTAAACATCTATATCGTGTATCAATTTCTCGCTGGAATGTTTGCCTATAAGGAAGATATTGTCATTTCAAGTTTTAATCTCTTAATTTTATGTACCAAATCCGCTCATTTTCATCATAAAAATATGAAAAAAATGAAAATATAAATGTATATCAAATATATTTGTAACACGTAAAAGGAATTAGATTAGTAAATTATTAAAATATATCAATTAATTTACTATCACGTATTAAAAACTAACCAATTATAGTTAGAAAATACTATAATAATTTATTATTGTTGCATTGATTATACATAGCGTAAAAGAGTTACCTATCAGCGAAAATTTAAAATTAGTTTTGTTACCAGAACCCACCTAAACAAATTTATATTTGATTTAAACTAATTTAAATTAATTTTTATTAATATATGAAAATAAATTATTAGTAGCTACATAATTATTAATTTGTATCGCTTTCAGTAGCGTCTGTTAATTCAATTTCTGGAGTTAATTCCAGTAATTCCAAAGTTTCGGGTAAAAGATTTTTTGTTTGTCTTTTCTGAAATGGCCGAATACTTGATATAAAAGGATCTGAAGATATTAGCATATTATGTAAAATATCTTCGTTGGATGCTTCCCTGCAAAACTTTCTAGATCGGGTTTCTCTATATTTTCGAAAATCCTTATTTCTTGCTTCGGAAGCTTCTTCTGATAACTGGCCAATCGGAAGAAGAGCGTGTTTAATAATGCCTTCACCATGAAAAAGTATTTTGTGAAGTGAAACTGGCATATAATACCACTCATATAGTGAAACATACAAATTCGCTGTTTCTTTTGCAAATATTTTGAATTTTGTCAGATTAATTTTTTCACCGGACGCTATTGCATGTAATATTGTACGAATTCTTTTTATAAGATCAACATCTATACTAGTTATTTCTGCTGATATTTCTGCATTTTCAAAAAATTTTCTAGCAGTGTTTCCATCATTTGTCGTGCCATGTCCTTGTTTTACTATATCGACGAGTAAGCCAAGTCGAGTTTTAAAAAGATTTTGAACTTTTCTTTTTTTGCTTTCTTTCATTTCTTTTTGTTCTGCAGTTTTAGCCGACCATTTCTTAAATTCGAGATTATAAGAAATGTGTAGTAAACACTCGAAGCTTCTAATCCAAGCATGCAAAGGAGAAATTCCAAATTTATAATTATCTTCGTTAGGAATTTTATCTTCTAATTTTTGGAAATTGTTCATCTCGCTTGGTTTTGCTTTACAAATATAACATACCATTGAGGAAGTAGTTTCTGTTAGTGTTTGACATACTTTGCCGTCTACCATAGTGAAACATACTATATGCCTGATTGTAATATTTTCTTTGTATTTTGTCAATATTAACGTATCAATTTGTCTTTGCAAAAATTTCATTTCGTTCTTTATAACTTCTGTACTTTCCTTAATAAATTCAAATTTAATTGGGCGACAAAAGAAAGTTGAAGATGGTCGAGAATTAGTCCAAATGATATCAGATTCATCTTTATGATAAAGTTTTAGGGGAACTAAAGCTGTCATAAAAATACTTGAATCATGAGCAGTTTCATCTGAAAATTTTTGTTTGTATGTATTTTGACCGGAAGCTCCATCAAAGCCGCATTTACTTATTAATGTGAATTCGCCACTTTCATTTGTTTGCACATATTTTAAAATTCGGCTAACAGTGTGATCTAAAAGTTCTTGCAAATTAATTTGTGCAACAGTTTCAGTCACGGTTATGGATTCTCTCCTAGGATAACAATCATTTTTTGCTTGTTGAATTTTATAATATGAGGGAAATAATTGAAGTTCTTCTTTTGAAACCGAGTATCTAAGTATTATATATTGGGACTTGGACAAATTCAAAGATGTGTATATAGACAACGCCTTTTCTTTCGAGTACACGACAGGTTTAAATTTATCATCAAGAATTTTTCTTATTTTTATAACAAATTCAGGATTTTCTTGTAAATGTTCTAAAATCCTTGCAACATCGTTAAGTCCATTGTTGTACATACTCCTGATTGTAGAACACATGAGCTCCTGCGTATCCTTATATTGAATAAATTCGGTCTTTTCTACCATATCTTTAATTTTCAGTCTTATACAATGAGGCCAATTAAACTCAGAATGCAACCATGAATTATTGTTCTCCAAAAAAATTTTTTCAGTACGGTTGGACTGTTTCCACTTCCTACGCAGCTTCAAACAAAGCATTCTAATACTATTTTTTAAAGTATTCAGTTCTGATTCACAAAAATTGATATCAAGTCTGGAAGTAACCATTTAAAAAAGTTTCTTGTAATCATCAAGATGTGTGTCAGGGGAGCTTTTAAGTAATAAATAAAGATCATAATTTGTTCTTAAATTATAATTCATCTTGATTTGATTTGCTTTTTTTCTAATTCTCTATTCTATTTCCTTTTTTATTTATATTTTCTCGATTTTCAAAACCTTTATAGGCATATTATCTCATCGTATATACGGATCAATGGATTCTGAAGCATGAAAGCTTTCATATTTTAGCGAAAATGAGCGGATTTGGTACATAAAATTAAGAGATTAAAACTTGAAATGACAATATCTTCCTTATAGGCAAACATTCCAGCGAGAAATTGATACACGATATAGATGTTTAGGTAACAGTAACGCAGGTCTAAATTTTAAAGTTCTCAATTTTATAGAACGCTCGAAAAGTTCAAGTTAAGATAAACCCTAAAATCGTTATTTTACCTATAAATTTTAAAATAAACGCATTGCTATGAGTATCATCTGTTTAATATAATCATATTTAATATTCATAAGCATTTAAACGCAAAACAATCCACCAGAACATAACGAATTTTGCGAATGTAATGTGCGATTTTTTTAATATTACCAACTAAAAAAATTTACTATATAAACATTAATTGGAAAATAAATTTTTACATCATTTTTCAGCCCAGTGTGGGGCGGTTCGCCAAGGTTAAAAGTCGATTGGTGTGCTACTCGATCCCAGGGGGAGGTGATTTTAAGTTGGAACTACCAACGACCAATCAGAATACGTTGTGTGTCCTAAAAAAATGACACGCTGGAGGCAGAGGAGCGTGCTGGTCTTGTATATGTTTGATAATATCAAATATTATATCAAACGCTTTAACAAAATCCAAAGCGCAGAGATGAAATTTTTAAGAAATACAGCTGGATATAAATTGTCAGAGAGAAATGAAGAAATAAGAATCGAGCTGAAGGTTAAAAAAATTAAGGAAAGAATAAAAAAATAGATTGAACTGGAGTAACCATTTGGAAAGAATGTCATCAGAAAGAATACCTCTAAAAGCATGGCATTACAAGCCGAAAGGAAGAAGATATATCGGAAGGCCGAGGAAAAGATGGACGCCGGAACAGGACATATGAGAGCCTAATCCTTGAAGTGATGAAGAAGAAGGAGATAAAATAATATAGCAGGTAGTAATAATTAAAAATGCAGCATAATATGGACAAATAAACATTAAAAATTCAACATAAAGAAAATACAAAAATATAGAAAATGTAAAATCTTAAGTTAAGGTGAGCATAAATTTAATACCTGGTAATATTGTGTAATTTAAAAAAATGTAATTGATATTGTTCTCACGACTAATTTAGAAATAAAACTCGAAATTTCTGAAATTTACATAATCGTAACAAATAATTTATAATTTATAAAAGTTATTAATGTCATTTATTGTGTCATATTAAAGAACACCTGCTATGACGATAAAATAATTTTTATATTATTTTTAATATTTTATTGCATATTTTACTCTTCCCAAAGAATTATATTATAGGCCTTACGTGTATTACATACGACGTTTTTTTTCTTACTTTCAGACCTCTCCCCTACATTGTGATAACTTTATATTTTTAGTTCTAAAAGTGTTTAATTTTGATATGTCCACACTCTTTTATATATACCTACTCTAATTTATTATAATTTTATAATAATAGGCAAAACCCCTTGGTAATTTTCGTAACCTCCGCTGATGTGCCATTAATTGTGTTGGTACCAGTGTAAATCAGGTAATTTATTATAACCTCATTTTGTTCTGTCAAACTGGCGTATTTTAAACCAATATCGTAAATAATACACACGAAATGTCTAGATTTTGCAAATTTGGATCACATTTAAAAGAATTACGCGTTCATTTATGCCAAACCAATAAAGCATCCAGTGGAACCAGGTAAAATAATACAACATACATTGTGTACTGTACTTTCAGGGTTATATAACTTATTTATTTTCGTAGGGCTTTCATCGGTAAACATTACGTCGCACTTAAAACAGTCAACCCAAAACTTCCAATTTTAATCAGAGAATGTGCTGGTGTTAAACCAAGAATATGGGCTAGATTTTGTAAGCAATTTAAATAAGATAATTGATTATTACTAACTTTGTCATTTACAGCATGCGGAGAAGAAAGTAGTGCATCGTTAACAAATCTTTCGGCAGAAGATATCTGTATCGTATTAGAAAAACTTGTTAAAGCCTAAAACCTAGTTAAAGCCTGTAGATGATTTATTGTAGATTTTATAGGAGTAAAAAATTAAAGGTTACAATTTAATGTAAGTGACTTCATTTTATTAACATCACAGCTCAGACTTACAAGTATTTACTTAAGTGAAGGTAATCCAAATTGTTCTAATTTTATGCATTCCAGTGATTTTAATACTACGGTAGCTTCTTTAGTTAATTCAGGTGGGATATGATCTTCAGGTACCATCAAACATTGCATTCCAGCTCTAATAGCAGCAGTTACTCCGTTAGGTGAATCTTCTAATACTAAACATTCTGAAGGGTCTGGTGGATTAGAAAAGCGTGATGCACAAACTAAAAATATATCGGGACTTGGTTTTCCATTTTGAACTTCTAGATCTGATCCTCCAGTTATGATAGGATTGAATAACGAAAATATATCCTTATATATTTTTGTTTTTAGTATAAAACTGTCTTTTGAAGATGAAGTTGCTATTGCAATTGGTACATCGTTTTTGTGTAGATGGTGAATTAATTGCTTGGCTCCTATAAAATACTTTCTCAACATTTCAACACTTCAAGTTTATAGAATAAAATTCAATCTACCTGGCATGAAAGCACAAGATTGTAAAAGTTTAGCAGTACGACTTTTATATTCTTTTAAAAAACCCTCAGGTGTCATAGGTAAACCCATTTCTTTTACTGCTATTTTTGAACCTGCTGAATCAGGTCTTCCTAAAACTTTTATACGTATTTCGGGTGTATATTCTTTTCCATGTTCCTTAGCAATTTGAGTAACTACTTTCTTATAAATACTTTCGCTATCTAAAAATAAGTACTAAATAATTATATAATCTAATCTTGGTACCATAGTTCTTGTTAATTGGGAGTAATAGCATATCCAGACCATGACATACATTTGAACTATCTCCTGTACCGATACTTGCCTTATGGATAACTTAACGGTTCATTGTTCTCTGGTCTGAGTCATGGTCCGGAGAACTCCTAAGTGATATCCACTTTACCTCGAGGCAGATGACATCTCAATATCATAGTACCTATCATTCATTCTTCAGTGGAAGTTTTTTTTACTTACCTAATATAAGTCCATCTAAATCAAAAATAACGTGGCTAACTTTTTTGAATTTTTGTCCAGTTGAATAAAATAAGCGATTCATTTTAAATGTTTTAAGTAAAAAATCACAAGTAACAATTGGACAACTATTTTAGGTTATCTGATAAATGAATGTAAGAAAGTAGGTCAAATAAAGTAGAGCACATCATACAAAGTGCTTCAGAAGTTGATCAAAATTTTGATTTTACCAGGGACGCAGATTGAATTTTTTTGTAGTAACCAATAGATTATAATAGAAAAGATCAATTTTTACTTGTAATTTTTTTTGGTCAAAACTGTAACAACTTCACTACCTTTAATCATGGGGTGAGCCAGGTATGATCATCATCGATTTGCCACATTATTATTATACGGTGCACCATAATTAGGACTTCATCAGATGCATATCTATAAAGTAGTTATTCAACCTGTCCGTTTAATATCAGTCCAAATTTAAAAAATGTTGTTTCTCCAACTGATAATGGGCACCCAGTCTGTTTTACACAGTGGCAACTGTTCTTGTCTTTTTCAAATTATTTATACTGTTGAATCAATATTATTTGTGAGCACCAAAGACCAACCTACACAAAAGATATCCGTTTTAAATTTAATATGAAGGTGGTTGGACTGTTAACAAAATTGGATTGATGTTACAACATTCCGAAAATAACATTTAGTATTTTAGAATTATTGTACTATGCGTTTTAACTGGAAGACCAGGCGTGTAGGAGCAGCAACGGACGTTTCCACACTCTTCCTTAGAGTTAATAAATTAAATGTCCTTGTGGCTATCTTAGGGGAGATTTTTGAAAATTACTTTTTCCGCTAGATTGAACACTTGGAAAAAGTACCTGAGTAATAAAAAATACAAACTACTTTTACCCCAAGTATAAACCACTTTTCGATCGCCGACCTAGCCAGTCCGGGCCTGATTATCATATTATTCCTATAATAGAAAAAATATAACATTATCTACTTATATTAAAAGCAGAGTTTATAGAAACATTTTATTTATTATATTTTATTTTACTTGTTAAATGTATGAAATTATGAAAAAAGATATATTACAGTAAAATTTTTGAATTCCACCTGTTGAAGCGATATCTACAGGTATAATTTTCTACGTATCCTATGTGATATGTTCCACATCCTCACAGACGTGGATCCTGTATCAGATGCAACCAGCTTGAAATAAAAGTGAAAATATAAATGAATTTCAAATACCATTTTGTCTACCCTTGCTTTCATATTTGAAGTACGAAATGCAAAATATTTTGGAATTTTTAATTTCTAACTTGTGCTAACAAAGTAAAATATAAATCAATTATTATAAAACTGATCGAAGCGTTCGGAGTGTCCATAATAGAAACGAAACTGGACTTATTTATCTATTAATTATTATGATTTATCTATGCCTTAATATGTCAGGGTTGTCAAACTCATTTTGCCCGTGGGCCATTTTCCGACAGGCCAAATCTTCGTGGGCCGCACACGAATGACCTTTTTTTTAGGTCATTAATTTTTTGTAATGATATTTTGTCTCCATATCGTATAATTTATGAAAAAAATCAAATTTTAATGTTTTCAAATTTAAAAAATTAGAAATTTTTAATATTTTTAATTTAAAAATTTATTCGGCTAATGGCCGTATTCACCAAGCTCTATTAATTTGCTATCAGAGAGTTAAGTCATTAACAGTTTGTTAAGTGACAATTTCGTATTCACCAATGATTGTTAGCAGTAATAGTCTGTCAAGTCGTCAAATAAGTTAATAGATCAATATGGATCTGTTAACTTTGGTAACCGACTGATAAATATTATTTATGTGTCAAAATTGTCAAAATGTAAAATAACATGATCTACACTTACTAGATCGTGATCTACCCACACTTTTAAGGTTAATTTAATACGAGTGAAATTAGCTAGAGCTAGTTTTACCAACAATAATTTTAGTAACTTTTTAATAACCGCTAGTTTACTATTTTAACTTTGAAATGTGATGGTGAATACGAATTCATTTTAACAGACTGTCAAGTATTAACAGTTTGTTACTTATAAAACTGTTAAATTGAAAATGGTGAATACGGCTGTAAGTAAGACTAGCTACAACAGTCCCAATTCATTTTAGTTATTGAGCCACCAGAGGGCAGCAGGAGGAATGATTTAACTTCCTGATTTTCATTGAATGAAAATTTACATTGTTACTTTTTCAATAATTGATGCAGAATTACTCTTTTGCTAAAAAATAGTATGAATTTTATATTAAAATTATATTGCATATAAATCCAATATCTAGTCACCATAATAATAACCATAATACTTTTTTTTATAAATTACGTAATTAGAAATACGGATAATTTATTTTAAATTAATATGACAACAATGAAGAATTAGGTATTCAAGATAATGTGTAATCGATACATGCTAATGGAATAGAAATATATTGTTAATCAGCAATAAAATATAGGTTCCGTTTAATATTCGTATCGAATCGCCCACTGATGAAATTTGGGGGGGGAACGCGCGAGCGTGAAAATTTCTACTACAGTTACGCCACTGTAGCGATGATTTACCTAAAGGAAAAGTGAACTAAAAATATTACTATTTGTAGTGGCTAAAAAAAGATTATTCGAATTTGACGCAATTTGACGGCAAGTAAAGTATGCGTTTATGTTGCTTGATGTCACTTGCAAAGGTGCGATAAATGGAGGTTGGTACAGGTGGTCAAGTTATTAATAGGTGAGTTAATTAACAACAAATAAATATTTAATGAGCGCATTTATTGAATTAATTAATTTATATTATAGTTAAAATGGGACAAAATAGTTCGGTTATTATACCTATACGTATCAGGCGAAAATCATTTAAATCATGTCGTACCCAAAAAACTTCCAATAATAATCTAAGTACAACTTTTACAATAAACGATGACGATCAAAAAATTGTGCTTCTTAATATTAACTTGGCTACCGAAGAAGAGCTGATGACATTACCTGGTATTACTCGAATCATAGCTAAAAACATAGTCGAACATCGAAAAGCAATAGGACGGTTCAAGAAGGTGGAAGATTTGGCTTTAGTTCAAGGCATAGGTGCGGAACGACTAGATCAAATCCGACCTGAAATTTGTGTTAACAGAAGAAAAAATCATAGTTGCAATTCCTCGCGCGCGCAAAGCATGGACAGTTTGGATTCGCGTTTGACTTGTCGCACTAACAAATTAATCGACTTGAACCGTGCCAATATATTTGAATTGCAGAGCATAAACGGACTGACACAAGAATTAGCTGCCAACATTGTAGATTATCGCAATAAAAAGGGTGCCTTTCGACAATTGGACGATCTCATCAAAGTTAAGGGAATAACGCAAATTCATTTAAGTAATGTTCGGTCTTATTTGTTGATTGACAATCAAGATGATAGACCAAGACGACCAGTTAGTGATGTTTTACCAGTTAACGGTATTAATGGTGGAATTTGTACACCCATCAGTCATCGAAAATTACCAAGTGTGCCCATGAAATTTTCTATGAGCAACGGTTTGCCTGCCTCTTCCATCAGTGATATATTCGAATTATTGTCCGCTTACAGTTATCGTCCCATACCCGAAGAAGACTTTTCTTTTGAACGAAACGGAGAGAAGGCGTTTCGCATCGCTTCGTGGAATTTGCAAAATCTTACATTAGAAAAAATACAAAATTTGGGCGTTAAAGAGGTCATTTGTCGAACTATCCTGGAAAACAAGTAAGTCCAAGTTTGCTTATTAATTTGTAAACTGATAACTTTATCTAAAAGTTTTATTGTCTTATTTATCATTTAAGAAACTGAAAGTGCACCTGTTCTGTGTACTTTGTTAATAATTCTTAATTAATTTACATTGGGTCATAATAAGTATTACTTTTGAGAACAACAAAATATGACCTTGTACTTGTGATTTTAAAATGAATTTAATGACATCACGTTATGTTCTGCTAATTTACATTTATCAAATAATAAAGTACAATAAATTATCTCTATCCGGAACCTTTCGTTAATTGATATAGATAAATTGATACCTACTTAAAATTTATTTTTTTGTTTTGTTTTGAACTTTGCTTTTTTCAATAATGACTTATTATTGTTAATTCTTAAATTATTTATTTAATTATGATTATAATTTCTATTGAAGGACAATTTTACAACAATGTGATTATCTTTTGCCATTTTGTTACTAAATTATGTATACCTGGTATACATTGTATAATACATTTCCGCTTTTTTTTTTGTAACTCACTCAATTACACATTTTATCCTGACAATCCTAAAAGAGATCACAACAGGAGAAATTAGTTGATCTTAATTAAAAGAGAATAACGAAATTTTAATGTTTTTAATTTGGAAAATTCACTTTTATTACATTTTTGGGTTAGAGTACGTCAAACAGGCCCAGAAGATAATATAGTTATTTAAAACAAACTCAACGAGGTCTTATAGATAACATTAAAATATAGCGTTTTAGAAAATATATCTATTAATTTAGCCAAAAATCGATTTTTACGCAAATTTTGACCTTATTGACGCATTCTATTGCCCGACCATGTACTTTAATCTGGTCTTGTTGTGGGGCGTGGCAAAGGACCGCACGGTCATTGGTGAGGTGTTTACAATGCCTCACCGCGGGCCAAGATCAGTTCTCCTCAAGAAAATGCACCGTGTATGTATTGTGGAAGTAATTTTTACGCAGTACATTACCTGCCTTAGCCTTCTTGGTGCCTGTGTGTCGCTTTTACCTTTCTTGTTGGATGCGTTCCGACGCTGCGTTTTCTGAGGTGGCTAACTTGCCGCGCGCCTTCCAGCACTCCATCTCGTTGTGATGCTGAAGCAACTATTCCTTGCATACATACTTACTAAACTCAACTGTAAAGTTTCAAAATAAGATGAAGACGGTACTGGGAGCTTTGCTCCCAACAAACTCCAAGAGCGAAGTGATGGCTAAGGACCGGGGCTGGAGTAGTTGTACCTACGCCGTGGTAGAATTAACATCGAGCTAATGTGACAGTTTAAGAGTTCTTTTGGCTTAAATTTCCCGATTTAGGATGTTTTTTAACTGTCTCAGATAGCCACATTTTCTAATATCCCCGGTTGGAGCGGTGGATGGGCTTCAGAGATATTTCTAATGAGTGGACTCTCTCGGGTCGCGTACAGTTCGTCGCAGCCGTTTCGGTGCTAACCTGGTTCCACGCGAATACAGTTCGGCGCACACCCGATTCGGTAAAAGAGAGATCCACGAGTCGGTTAAGCTTAGGTTAGTGTTAGGAAACTGTTTTTTTTTAATGAGGGGATGGTTAACCCATATAAACCGGCCGTCCTTTATAAAGGACAGCAAAGTAACGGCAAAAGTAAACTCTCGTCAAATACACACTATGAATATAAAACCAATTATTATGGTTTCATTTGATACTTGGAAGTATTGAGATACTATTTGTAATATTATTTAGATAAAATTTTTGAATTTTATAATACTTTTTTACGTTTTCGTCGTGAACTGTTCGTCGACTCTGAACTAGAGGTCAGCGAAAGTGCTTATTAAAATTATTGTTATTATCAATTTTGATTGAATTATATCAGATTTGGATACATAAAGGACCAATAAACGTGTTTTATGAATAAATTTGAAATTATTTGTCCAAATTAGTAAATTATTAGAAAAGGAAAAGTGGTGTCCTTTTAAAAGGACGGTAGGGTTATCCACTACTATCTCGATTTAAAAGTTTTTCTTTTGTAACTCCTGGTTTTAATTTATTTTACGGTTTTTATAGTATAATCTACATTATAAATAAGTAGAAACAAAGTTTATGTAAAGGCAAATGCAAAAATTTTAATTATTGTTAGCTATTTTTGTTTTGAATGGCTAGAAACTTGTAAATTAGGGTTCTTAAATTTGTAAAATAACACATGTGGCGAAACGGAAGGTCGTAAGGTATTCATATAGGGTCATTTCTGTTATCGAGGGGTTGCAGGTGGATTCTGTGACGATATGTGCTCGAGTTAAGACGTTTGTTTTTAAAATAAATCGAAGAAGCTGAAGTGAATTTTATAATTCAAAGTTTTGTTTGACATTAGTTGAAATTAACTATTTACTTTTTTTGGGTTTTGAACAATAAATTAGTGTAAATATTTTTTTAACGACATTTGTGAAAGTTTTGTATAAATAAAATTTTAATTCAATTGGATTTTGTTGTGTACTACTATTATTATTATGCCATAGTACTTAGTAGATAACCCTACCGTCCTTTTAAAAGGACACCATGTTTCGGTCATTTACAACACTTGCAGAATTTTTTTAGTATTTTTCTGAGATTCAGCATAATAAAGTGACCAATATCCAGAAGAAAATATTTTAAATTTAAAAAAAAAATAGGTTCAGGTTTATATGGGTTAAAACCGTTTGCTCCGAACTGTACTCGACCCGACTGTCTCAGAGATTCACATTTTAAAAGATTCCAGTCGAGGTGGGTGGAGCTAACCTATTTGCTATAGGCAATTCAATGTCATTAAAAGTCAATTTATGTATTTTTCAGTTTTTTTTGCAAAATGTAGGCCCTATGTTTAATTATCCATACAAATTTTGGTTTATAATTGCTTTTTAGACAGTTTACTCCGGAAATTTTTAAATTCGTGAACCTTTTTGATATACTTTCCACCCAGAAATCACAATATGACGCTATAGCTCATTAGATAATTGCTCTTACCCCTGTTAATTATAAGAATTTTTGCACCGCAATTGTTTAATTATTTTTAGAATTATTTGTACCTACTAACGAAATTTTTACTCAGCTAATTTCGCTTCTACTGTTATGATTTATACTTGAAGGGCGATTCGCCTTTATATCCAGTTACGAGAGCAGGAAGTGGGTAAACAAAAATTATTATGTTACTAGGTGCGTCAGATAATTGCCTTTACACGCACGCGAAAACCAACGTTCTTGGCGCGTACAGGATTGAAATATTGTGTTTTTGCATTGCCATTGTTTTCCACTCTTTTTTTTATTAAACTTGCCATTTTTGTTCTCATCTTTATTTGTAAATTTTCCGTCCTTGAAGTCTTTGTAACAACCAAAGTTTGTTCCCATATACAGATCACAATAATTTTGGAGTGCAATTTTGAATAAACATTCTTATAAATCACGAAATTTCCTGGTTTGCTAATTCGTTGAAATCAGTTTGGTAGTTTTAGAACAAAGTCTTCTAATCGACCATAGATAATAATAATCTGTAATAAAAACGATTAAAACGTGCATACATTGTGTTGGAGCGCTTATCAGAAGTCAAGGTGCAAATGAACTTCTATTTTAAAATATAAGTCAAACTGTTTTTGTTTGTTTCTAAATAAAACTCTTCAAATAAAACAAATACATCCTGGCTATTATTCCAATACAGTACCTATTAATTTTGTTGAACAATTTATTATTTTATCTTTATTTTGTAATAATATTTTTCTGACTTTATTATAAATTTTAATATTATTTAGTATTTCTATATTTAATACAGTTACTAATGCAGTTTTAGTCTGTATAAACAATTATTATGATAATTATGTTTAGTATGAAGTTGCACTATTTAGACCATGCTATTATAGATTATTAAAGCTTGATTACATTATGTAATATTATAATTATTATACACACAATTTAACTGCGAAAATCGAGTTTGTAAAAAAAATATTAAGGAAAACTATGACTATGATCATATAACTTTTTTTATTTTCAATTTATTTAAAAAAAAATTGTTATAAAATGCTTTTTAAATAATTTGTGTGTCAACAGACAAACTGAGATTGTGCGCACAAACCTTGAATCGATTTCATGTTTAAAAAAATCTAAGGTGGTTTTAATTTTTATAGCTATTATTTCATCCGTTAAAATAAGCCCGGTCGGCCCGTAGAAACTTGCCAAAAAAAATTCAATGAATCACTTCGATTTTGCTTTATTTCTCGTTGATTTAATAAATTATACAGTCGAACTTCTAATTTTCAATAAGTTGAATTGAATGTGTTGGCAATAGCTTATTTTCTACATTATGATTACTTATTAATTATTCAACAACTCAAACTTTTTTGTGGCACATTGAACTTAGAACTATTGAAATTCCACTGTAAATAGCTTCATTATTTCAATTATGTGTAAAAGGGAAACTAATTTTCCTATACCCAAGATTTATGAGAGTAGGTAATGTAAGTGACTATAATACTCTCTTAAAAGAAAAAGAAAATTTCTATAGAATTGTGTTAAGAAGTTCACGTTTCACCTGAATGACTCCTCGAGAATTTATTATCAATTTTGATTTATAATCTAACTAAGTAAGTTCCAAGTTAATTAGGTATTGCACTCCCAAAAAATGAAATTGTAAAGTTCCAAGTAAAACAATATCATTATACCTAAGTGTGTCTGTACGTGCGATGTTTTTTTAAGTACAGTAGAACTTAGAACTTGGATATGATGAACCTCAAAGAATTTCGTTCTCAGGACCTCATATGAACCAAATCTTCATTATTTCTGAGTTTTCCAGTGGGTACTACATAAATAATTAAACTAATTTTTAAAACATTTGAGTAAGAATTGAAGAAAAGTAATTTAAAATTGTTTGTCTTCTTTCACATTTTTTATATTTATTTTTCAATTTTTCCCCACGAATCTTCAGGATCTAGTTTTTTTTAGGTCCGTAACATAAACAAACTTTTGTTTTTCAATTCAATATACTACAATAGGTATATAATGACTTATATTTTACGTGGGATTTTTAGGATGATATTATTATGAAAAAATTTTCATATCATCCCAAAATTCTTAAATAAAATATTTTTTTTTATTTATTAAGGAATATAAATAATATTTTAGAAACTTTTGGAGTACTAATCTAGTTTCAGTTCATATTTTATAGCAATTATTTAAAAATATTTGATAATCGCGAGTATATTATGTATTAATAGATCATTTTTAAGGAAGAATAAGGAAATGCGTCAAATATTTTATTAACATGAGATACACAAATAAGGAAATGATTCAGCCTTTTCCATTTCCTTTATCAGTATGATAAGCGTGGTCTTTTGTGTCACTAGATAGGAAAACTGTAAAATGTCATGCACAACGTCATACCTGCAACGATCTGAACTGATCAGGTAAAACATAGTAAAATCGTTGTGTGTGTGGCCCATACTTAAGTTGACCATTATTAACCCAGTACTATTTCATATTACACAATAATCTTCTTCCTCTTTCTAGAAGCAATTCTCTAGAGAATTCTCTTCTAGTAGGCCTTAAGGCCTGCTATTTCCCAACATCTGCGTCGTTTCCTTAGCAGTGTTAGAAACTTTGAGCATATAAATATTTTACATCCATCAGGTAGCTTGCTAGACTTGCCTTCAGATGTGCCTGTAGCCTGGTTTTTATGTTAATGGTGGCAATTCACTAACTCAGAGCACCACCGGCTTCCTAAGTTTGAACCCGGTAACCCGCATTCGCATCAAACTGCGTTTAATTTTATTATAATTTATATATTCATATTACAATAACCTTGATTAATATTTATATTGACTGATTGACTATTGTCTAGGGCTAGGGGCTACTTTAGGTATGTTATACACTTTCTGTGTGCAGTGGGTACTGTGCAACGAGAGCACTTTTTCGCCAACAGGGCTGTACGAAGAATTATCTTTTTGATAGTTTTTAAGTGTGTTGAGGATTAAGCTTAATTCCGAAACCTTATACTATATTTTTTAAATTGTTTATCAGTATTCATTAAAAGAACTGCAATGTCATAATTCTCGGCTTTGAATAGCTCCCATGCCTAAAAAATACATATTATAATTTTTCTGTACAAAGTTGATTTCCATACAAAATTGTCTATTGTCTATACATAGACATAGTTATGATTCGAGTGAATGGTTACGACGTTCTCTTTTTTATTTAGCGGAAAGCTGCTCGAAAGCGAATTTACGTACAACACGTTGTTCGGACGGCAGCCGAAAGCGCAAGTGCATTCAAGAGTTTTACAAACGTATAAGGTACTGATGATAACTAATAAGTTTGAAACACGTGTCTACCGTTCATCATCGAAGTATGCAATTTTTTTATTTTACTTTATGCGTTACCATAAATACGCAAATTTGATTGTGCTTATTATATTGCTCTCATGTAAAATTCAGAAGTTATTACTGTATTTCCGCGTGGTACTATAATACAAGTAGATAAGCAACGATTAAGTTCGATTTTGAGATTATTTAATATTTGGAATTTCGAGATCTTTGTCTTTCAGAAAATATCGAGAAAATTGAAACAATTTTAGAAATATTAATAAATTTGACCTACCGCACGTGCAGTTTAATTGATCGTATGTCTGGTGGCTCGAGTACAGTCAAGGTAAATCGATGGCACACGTATTAATTTTACCGGCACGCGGTAAATTAGTAAAACCTTTAAAAGGGCAGCGCCTAAAAAAATCTCAAAAGATGGCGCTGATGATTCTCAATTAATTATTTTTACATGGAACCGCCAGGCTTTAATATTTAAAATATAGCAAATTCGTTGAGATAATACTATTCTATAAACAATATTCTTGGTATTAAGCTTTTTTGGGTTCATAATTTCAATTTATAAAAAAAATTTCGAAATTACAGATTGATAATTTTTTTCAATGTGGATGCAATTTAAGATATTCAATACCAAACCAGCATGAAAAGAAACAAATATACTTAGTACCAAGTAGAAATTGTTAACATTAACGACAGGACGTTCTATACAAATAACAACTTTTACATAAAAATTTACGTCATCATTTGCAATACACTGCAAAGTGTGGTAGCTTGTTCAGTGATGGCGCTGAAATACAAATAAAAATGGTAACTGCGTTACCATCTCATATATTGTTGTCAAAGTAGCAAAATATAGAGAAAACCACAGATTAATAAGAGAAAAGAGAAAACAAAGTGACGAGAAAATCATTCAAGATGTTTCTAAAATATCTTATTATAAATTATTAATTAAAATTACTTCTTAAAAATTGCAATTCTAAACAAATATTTTACATGTTTATCCGTGAACAAAATTATAGACATTTTTGTAAATAAGTTTTCATGTAGTAGCATTATTGGTAGTATAGGTAGGTACATTTTTAAACACTTTCCTAGGCTAACATCGCACTGTACCACGATAGCAAGTGCTTATCAAATGTCATGTGGTACGATGGGTTACGTCACCCGTCGATAACAACAGAACATATTATTAAAATATTTCACTATAAATTTTTCTTTATTTTAATTATTTTATACCATATACCGGGTGCGCAAAATTATTTTGAATTATTATTAGAAGTATCGAAAATTATTGCTTTTGTGGATTCAAGCCATCTTGAAATTTGACATAATTTAAAATTTCTGTTCCTTCTTTCAAGTTCTTTGTTCGACTTTTCCTTCCCCATTAGCGGCGATTCTAGTGCGGTGCGGTCGCACCGGGCGCCATCCTAAGGCGCCAAAATGACAAAATATTTCGAAAAAATTAATAATTTGTTTTTTTTTGGAAAAAAAAATATTTTTCTGAAATTTGCAAGCGCAAAGCGAGGAAAGTGGCTTTGTAGTTAATTTTTCTTTTAAAAGCTAACACTCGAATTACAAGAACAAACTCAAGTTCAAATAAAATTCACTTCAGCTCAACTTCGATTTATTAACAATTATCAGATATCAATATTCGTTTACATAACAAACGTGTCTTCTCTCAACCCCCGATGGTCCAAGAGTTCTTCCGCAACCCCTCGACCACAAGAATGACCTCTTGCCTTCCCCTCTTACGTCTCACGTCCCAAAGACACCCTCATTTGAACGTTTTGGTCCTCAAGAATTAAAAATAGATAACACTTTCATAATTTGTTTAAATACACCTTTTCAAACAAATATTGTTTCTTTTACGTTTTACTCCACGGAGGGGGGGGAGCCAAAATGAGATCTCGCACCAATTAAAAATCTTGCTAGAGCCGCCGCTCTCGGTAATCCGAACTAATGGAAACCTAGCCTCATTCGGATTACAAAGAAGTTCGGATTCTTGGATAAAGTTAAAAAATTAAATAAAAAATTAAAAATTTAAAAAAAAACCTTTTATTTAAAATTAAAAAAGTGCACTAAAAAATAAAAAATAATTTTAATAAGAAAAACAAAACTTCTTGAAAACATCAATATAAAAGCGTGGGGCTATTTATTTAGAGGTAAGTAAGCAATTGAGAGCCCCACGCTTTTATATTGATGTTTTCAAGAAGTTTTGTTTATTCTTATTAAAATTATTTTTTATTTTTTAGTGCACTTTTTTAATTTTAAATAAAAGGTTTTTTTAAAATTTTTAATTTTTTATTTAACTTTTTATTTTTAATTTTTTAGTCATATTTGATTAAGTGGGAGGCTGTCGCAGCATAGTGCTAACGCGAGTTGACTATGAACGCTAAATGCCCGGTTCGAATTCGAGTGAAGTAAGAACTTTATTCTGACCGTCTCCCCTCAGAAGGCAATGGCAAACCACCGAGAGTAATATGCCAAGAAGAATCCTTAAAATGTTAATGATCTAAATAAGTCCAAAATTGATCTGTCGATTAAGGGACAGGCAAACCGCCACCCCATTAACATTAACATTTCCCTGGTACAGCCTTCTTGGTTAAGTCGGGGGGATCGCCGTACATCCGAAATCGGATAGGCACCTAAAGAAGAAAAGTCATGTTTGTTAAATACAGCTCCTGCTGCATCCTATCAGAATTCATCTGGTATGTGTTTTTGATGTTTGATGCTTCACCCTGTATACATCATTAAAACAAAAAATTTCACCCTGAATGCGGTCCTTAAAAATGCGAATGCGATTTAGTAATGTAACTTTTCACCCTGTATGCTAAAACTGTACAATGCGCAGCCACGCATGCGCTTTATTATTTTCAGTTTTTTCCCGATTTCTCGCTTATTTCGCGGAATTTTGGGACACAAAATTAATATATGAAAATTCGCTGCAAGTGAAAGCTATGTTCCAAATTTCAGCTCTCTAGGACTTCGGGAAGTTAGTTAAAAACGGCCTCGAAAAAGTCCAAGGGACGGACGACGGACAACGGTCACACCAAGTTAAATAAAAGCTTTTAATTAAAAATGAATTTTTTAGAATAATTTTTATTTCAGAAATAAACAAACTTCAAAATAAATATGTACTACCTACTACATAATACATATTCTACTGTGCTTAGAAAAAATAATAGTAGTTTACATCAAAAGGCCATAAAAAGAGATTTTACAACCATGGGGCGGGTTTTCATAGACGAGGCGAAGCCGAGGCACCCGAACGCACCCGAGGGTGTAAAAGCACTTTACGGCCGAGTTGGTGTAATAGTACTTTTCACCACAAGGGCGTAAAACGCCATTTTACACCCGAGGGGAGGGGGAGGTAAAGCCGAGACGCAGCGGAGCGCAGCGGAGCGCAGCGGAGTCGAGGCGGCCGAACGCCCCCCGAGTGTGTAAAAACGTTTTACCCCGAGTTGTGTAAACGGCTTTTCGTTGTTACGGAACTACGCCAGTTTGATTGCTGTTTTAAATTTCAATTTTGATTGGTGTATATTTAAATTTAAATTTAAAATTGGTAGTACTTGCGTACCAATCAATTTTGATTGGTGTAAACGGTTGGTATTAACGGCTTTAGTTGTTTCGTAGTAAGTACTATATCTACGGTAATTTTTCATTTTTATTTGTAACGTGTACGAGTCAGTTGTGAGGAAAGTTTAGTGAAGACAATCAAGAGAAAAGATGAAAACCATCGAAGGAGCCAAAAAAAAAACAAAAAAATGTTTAAACAAACATTTAATCTGTAATCCGAATATTATTCTATAATCCCAACATTTTATTAGTTGTGTTCAGATTATAACTATTTGTGCGGACTACTGAGTTTTTCTTCTTTTGTTCGGATTACTGAATGGTCGGATTAGCGTGTATTCGGATTACCGAGACTGCACTGTATATTGGAATGGAAATGTACTTCCGCCCGTGAGCAAGTTTAATTTGGCCGCCCTTGTAGCCGATTTTTTTTGGTTTTTTAATACAATTTCCTAAATTTCTACTACTTATTCCCTGCCTTAAAGTAAATGACCTTTTCTTAACCCCTATTTTTGGGATTTTGGCCGCCTCTAATTTTGGCCGGCCGTGTATTTTTCACACTTTGAACAATAGGGCGCGGGGCCCTGAATGTCATGTTATTGTTTCTGCAGAAAAATGCAATCGTTGCATTGTTAATATTTTTACGGAATTCTAGAAATTTATTGAAAAACTAATGGTGCTATAGTGCTCGAGTTATTTTGAGGCGATGATTTCTATTATCAAATTATTAAAAAGTTAAAAATTCTATTTGCAACCGTAGGTTCTCAAACTTTTTTTGTGTTTTCCGTGACCCAAGGAGTAGTACTACATTAACAAAATTGCAAGTGAAAACCAAAATAATTGAATTACGTGAAAAGATTCCAATTTTATTAGGTGCCCGGTTTATTATGGGATTCACTGTATATACAATTTAAATTTGTTATCAAATTAATATTTTGAAGTGGTAGTATTATTTAAAATAAATTAATTAAAATTTTTGTTAAAATGTACGTGACCTCCGTTAGTTGTATTGAAACGTGATAAGAAATCATATCAACAAACCAGTATGCACTTGCTGATTAAGCATTCCACTTATTGCTGATAATAATCATCTGATATAGTGTAAAAATTGTGACGTCACACTTCTATAGCGCGCCACCTATTCGTCAATAGCCTGAATCACCAACAAATGGAATGTTAAAACCAGCTGCATTATCCACTACTTGGAGTATTAAAAATTAATATTTTAATTACAAATTTTCGATTGTAGCGCCTCTGCAGGATTTTTGCGGTAACTTACATTGCGTTCCCCTTTTAAAGCAAAAAATTAAATTTTATGAATTTTTTTAAATTTCTTTTCGTCTCGGTTTATTGCGCTGATTCCAGGCTTGGCCGATTCGCGGTCAGTAAATAAGCATCATAATAATACCTAATAATTATTAATACTAGGTTGTGGCGAATGAATGAGAATTCAATTAGTGTGTGGCTGACACGGTTTTGTAGTTGGGCCATGTATTTATCAGAATTAACTGGATTTGAACATGAAATAAATTGGGGAGTGGAAAAAATTGTTCAAATATAGACTTGATTATATTATATAGTTTTCATGCTTGGCCAATCAGAGAACATCAGTTTTTGATTCGAAAAATTTGAAGTTCATTAATTGGTAATTTTCAAAATGAGCTTTTCATTTTCAATAAACGCAGTATTGTTATTGAAATCGACCGAACTTGTTCATGGTTTCATTAGTTAAGTTGCCATAATAGCATGTTTTATTAAAAATAACCTAGAGTTTTCAATAAATTTCATTCACTAATTTATTAATAATAAATTATCTTATCAATGTAATGGGATATCCTAGTCGAGCCTAAACACCTGTACTGGTGATAGGTTATCTATAATTTTTTATTATGTCCACAAGTGGATATTATTAGATTAGAAATGTTTTTAACACTTTTCGATTACTAAAATACTACTATTTAAAAATATTTGAAAACTTTCATTTACTTTTTCAAAACAAATACAAAGTTTGACAAAATCTCAATATGTTGAACAAAAAAGCGCCGTAGGTGATTTTTATATGGTAAAAATTCATTCCCAACAAATTCATTACGCGACCATTTATATACTTCAAATGATTTTGGAACGAATGAATAATTTTAAAATGTTGATAGTGACTCTGCAAAATGTAACTGGAAAAATAACGAAAAATTCAATATTTTGTTGGATTTGAAGATAATAAGCGGATTTTGGTAAAATTCTAAAGGGAGTAATTTAGTATTATTGAAAAGTTAAGGCATGCTTACCTTATTTTGCAGTGTTCCTAATTTCGCAGCATTTTTTACTGGAAACTTTTTTTGATAGTAGTGATAAAAATCTAAAGAAATGCTGCGAAATTGGGAACACTGCAAAGTAAAGCAAGTAAATATTCTTTATTGAAATACAAATTTTCCTTCATTACAATCACATAATATTATTTATTTTACCACATATTTTGTATATTCGTGCCTAATATAATTTACTCAAATTAAGTATCATTACACCTGTGATTATACTCACTTACTTTTTTATATCAAGTTTATACGGTACCATAAACAATACGATGAAATATTTAATATCTCGTGTTATTCTTATTGATTGGTAGAAAGGTCAGAAACCCAAAAATGTACGATGACATTCTATATTGTTAAGAAACTAGAAAAGAAAAACTGGCTTAGTAATTAATTTTCTTTTAAAATTAATGGTTATCCAAAAAATGCTTCCATTTTTTTAATATCAATTTTAATTACAACCAATTACTTATATTTTTAATTAACTTGAAGGTAACCTGTATTAATCCATTTAAAAATTAAAATTTTCACTCGGGCTAATATGAATTAATGTTATAATCGGTATATTGCTCTTGCTTCTAATAAATTATAAGCAAAATTGACCTGTTCATAACTGAGATCAATAAATTTGACACGAAGTGAACGTTTTGATTTAAAAAATTAAAGTCGACTTTACGTCTATCATGTAAGGTATTTTATTATTAATTTGAGCTGAAAATGAATACTTGTTCAAGATTTACGTGTATAACTTACAAAGAGAAATTTGTCCAAAATATTGTAATGATTTAGGGGCGGACGGAAATTGCAAAAAGTTTTGCACAAGCCCTGTTTGATTTTAGGTAATATGCATAATATTAATTTTCTAAATTTCAATTCCAAACTTACTTTTGTAAGATTGAAAACCCAATTTTACAACAATTTTTTTTTGTGAGACTGATGAGTGCTATGTCTATAAGCAAGCAGGTGCTCTGTATACTGACTAGGGCTGGGAATTTATTTCGATTAATCGATTATTTAATCGATTAATCGATGATCGATTAATATTTTTGAAATAATCGATTAATCGAAAAATCGATTGTTCGATTAATCGATTGTTCGATTAATCGATTGTTTTCGATTAATCGATTGTTCGATTATTCGATTGTTTTCGATTAATTGATTAATCGATTGTTCGATTATTCGATTATTCGATTGTTTTCGATTAATCGATTGTTCGATTATTCGATTGTTTTCGATTAATCGATTGTTTTCGATTAATCGATTGTTCGATTATTCGATTGTTTGATTAATCGATTTTCCGATTAATCGATTGATCGATATAATCGATTGTTTTTACACAATCGATTTTCGATTGTTAAATTTAACAATCGCCCAGCCCTAATACTGACATGAGTAATTTATGTCCCTTTCCAGAATTATACAACAATTACCTACTCCTAGTTTCCATCAATCTTGAAAATTACAATTTGTGAATCCCTGATTTCTAGTTTTCAGTTTATATAATGTCGACATGAATAAATCAATTTTTTTTTATTTTGTGCACGTATGTATAAAGGTGAAAACTAGCGATTATTTAAATTCTTATTACATTCTGAAAATAATTGACAAACATAAATTTCTATTCAATATAGCAATGGGCAGTAAGAATTATTTATTTCATGAACCATGAACAACCAAGAAAATATAACATAAAAAGTAAAATTTGTTTCTAAAGAAATTAACTTTCATAATAATTATTGATTGGAGAAAAAATGTTTGCTATATTGCATGTAACGTTAGTTAAATCGTTTATTGCATCAAATAATAAATTTATTTAATATCTTATCTAAATTTTATATAAAAATCTGTTTGTTTTCTATCTTTTAGGTGAACACGAAATTAAAATTCAGTTTAACTTTTTATTTCAACAATGTAATAATATAACATTTTCATAGTAATTATTTAAAATTAATTTAATTTTTATTTTAAACATTCAGAATTAAGGATAAATTTTCCTTAAATTTATAAATCCTATCCTTATATCTTATCCTTAAATAAATTACCTGAAAAAAAGAAAAATAAATTAATTCAGAATTAATTTGATAGATAATTTTTTCGGCATAAATCTCTTGTAATTTTTTAAACTCCAAATAGATTTTATATAATACAAGAAATCCCCCCCCTCTCTCTCTCTCTCTCTCTCTCGCCTAACTGTTGAATCTATTCGCCCTTATCCTTAGTAGACTAATTAGATTTTATTATTCTAATTCGATATTATTTGATCATAATAAGATCAATAATAACAATCTATATTATTAAATAATAGTGTCTACCTTTCATAAGAACGAACGGGTAGTATAATTGCGACATAATGTAGGTAATATTATTGTATTATAAATATAAATACCAAGAGATCGACTGACATTGGCCTTAAACATTGGTAATGTGTCAGCGGCTATCCTACATATAAATTTAAAAATAAAAAGCTTATAATATTTGTCACCTAAAACAGTGGTGCTCAATCTACGGGTTACGACTCTCTGGGGAGTCGCGTAAAAATTATTCAAAATTTAAAACAATTCTTGTAGATATTTATTGGATAATAATATAATTTAATGTTGGAGAATTAATATAATAATGTATTCACTCGAGTTATAAATTAAGGCGGAACAACACTGTGACGTATAAAAAAAATTTGATATTGTTTTTTTGCATTTTCTCCGAGTATGCATAATTAAGAACATGTGAAAAAAATTTCAAGTTAAAATCTTGAAAATTGAGCAAGTTAAGCGGCGTTCACAATGAAGTAGTGTCTTGCCATACTTCGGTAGAAAGCTGGAAAGCGCCAATTAGATTAAAGTATTTTCTTCTATCCTTTTCTATGATTCAAAAATCGTACATCTTGATTGGCTCTTGCTTGCTTTCTACCAAAGCAAGGCAAGACCATACTTCATTGTGAACGCTGCTTTACAGACGATTTAGCAAGTTTTAAGCTAATACGATTTACGTATACTAAAACTTTCAATTGAGTTTTTCTCGAAACTACATTTCTCGACTTGGTACCATCTCTAACTCTAGCTATAATTTTCCGATTTTTAATTTTAAAAAACAAAAATTTCCGTAATTGCAGTGGCTATCGTTGTACGTAGCCGTTTTTCTTTTTTTTGAAATTTAGTATTTTTAAGCTACCAAATGTAAGTAAAAATGTCGCTAAAATCGAACTTTTTGCTTTGAACACCCGCCATTTTGTGAAATAATTTTTTTTCGAAAAACGGCTACGTACAACGAGAATTACATTTATAGAGATTACAAAACTTTTTTATTTTTACTTTTTACACAAACCATTGTCAAGTTATCGATGGTACCGTTGGACCACACGTTTTGTACAGAGGCTATATTATACCTCAATAACTATGGCAACTTGTAATTTTTGTTAATAAAAATTTACACAAAGTAAGTTCAATGTATGCTTAATAACATAACTTTTTTCTAAATCCCAACTAAATAATTAAGTATACAAAAAAAAATCGGAGAAAAACACCTTTTTTCACCTAGTCACAGTGTTGTTCCCCCTTAAGTGAAATATTGGCAAGCCGATTTTAAAGATATCAAAATGTGTTTTATTAAGTAAGGTCAGTTTGTTTAACTAGGCCACCGAGGTAACTAGACCATGTGCTCATATATCCAATTCAAAGTTATGCTTTTGAGTAAAGCTTTTCGTTTTCGTGAAATTTTTTATTTTACTTTCCTCGCGTCGTCTAATCAATACATTGTTGTATATCAACATCGATAAAAATTAATAGTGAGTACCTACAATTTATTTTATGAATATTTTTGTAAAATTGGATTAAACGTCAAGTACAACCCGGTTCACAGGTTCACACTATGTATATTATGATTTCTCATATCGAGAAATATTTTTACGTTCCGTATTATGATTTTTGATATTATAGAAATTATGGCTTTTATGATTGGCTGTTATAATGGCATGGCTTTTCATATGATTAACCCTGTGTTCTGTTAGAAGCTACTTTCGCTATCAAATATTATTTCTTTTGCGTTCGGGAAGAAGCTTCCACTCGCTTCCAAACGCTTTGGCTCCCCACCTAAATTTTTGTAGTATTTGTAGTGACTGAGAGGGGTGGAGCCATTTAGCATTTAGAAACGAGTGGAAGCTTCTTCCCGAACGCAAAAGAAATATTTGGTAGGGAAAAAGTAGCTTCGACGTGCATGTAATTTATATTTGCTATGATCCAGTTGCCTCGGAAAAATTCCACTTTGGGGCAACTAGGACACGTGACAAAACATACTCAAAATGAGTTAGATGGGAAAGTATACTCAAGAGCAACTCTGAAGCTAGCCATCGACAATGTATCCAAAAAATAGGATGAATTTAAAGGGAACATGAACAGATATAGGCGTTCATTTTTTACAATTGTCAAAATAGGGCTCGGTTAACCAAATTGACCTTACTGCTGTCTAAAGAAGCAATTATTGTATCATTTAACAAAAATATCGAAACCCGATATTATTATTTTATTGCCAGAAATATATGCAATAACATTATTGTTTGTTTAGCCTTTAACTTATTATTAGGTTTTAGTTGGTTAATCTATACTTATAAGCAAATCACAAAAGAGTGGAATAACCAGCTCCTATTAAAAGTGGAAATTTTTTTGGGGGGGATTTCCAAACCGTGAATTTCTTTTTACGCATATGTTCATAATAATAACTATTTGAATTTCAAAATGTAATGCAGAATATTTTTTCACATTTGTGATTTTAGAATTAAGTAGGGTAAGGTGCTCTAAGACTGCGCGGTCTCTAAGACTGCGCACCCCTTATATTTCGGCATGGGTGTTTGTTTTCTTGCTAATTTTAATTCCCACACATCACTGCCAATAGCGTGGTTACCCTTAACGATTTTTTTCGTAAAAAAATGGATAATAAACATTTTAGGTAAGTTTTACCATTTTACGCTGTTTTGATCTAATAATTCGACATTTTGGAAATTGTGTACGGTCGTTGTTTTTGTGATTATCGCCTGCATATTGCAATATCATGTAAACAAAACTCTTAACCAAGCGTGGATGATGGTATTATTTTCTAATTTAATTGGAGATGGCTATATTCGTGTCCTTTTTAAATTTATGGAGTGGCGTGTAAGACTGCGCGGTGTGGTGGTTTGTAAGACTGCGCGCGTACTTTTACAAATCTCACATTGTAATGCTGGTTAATTTTATTCTTTTTACCTAAAGTGAGGTTGATTTTATGGCCAGTCGTGTGACGGAGAGGGAAATCTCTGAAACTGCAATTCACGACACACAAAATAAGTCTAAAGAAAAATAAAAAAAAACTATTGGAAGCAAAGAGTAGTTGGGTTGTCCAGGATGCATAGAACAAAGTAAATGCCAATAACTGAAGATTGGATCGAGTGTACATCATGCTCTCAGTGGTGGCAGAAGAAGTGAACTGCATAATACTAGCATGTAGTGTGATATATGCTTGTAAACTGAATGCGCAGTCTTGCAGACCCAAGTGCGCAGTCTTATAAGACGGGGTCTGTAAGACTGCGCAAATGACTTTTTCTGATTTTTTTGTTTTCATTAATAAAGTATATGTAATAATTACTAATTAAGTTTGTAATAATGTTGTTGAAAGACCAATAAGTTTTAATACAAATTTCTGAGTTTTTAATTGCTTTAGTTTTTTTAATATACCGGGTCAAACCTTAAGTGCGCAGTCTTAGAGCACTCTACCCTATACTAAAAGAAATTACACAAATTTAATCATACAATATTATATAATACAAGCGTCTAGAGATCCTACGGATCTCTGACGCTTGGCCCTGCGGGCGGCTGCCGCTATCGCGGCGGGCCGCTACGCGGCTAGAAACGAGTCGCCGCTTCGCGGCTCCATTATGTATGTCGCTTAGAGAAAACACCAGCCTCTTTGCGGTTTAACAAATCGCCGCTGCGCGGCTTCACTTGTACGATAGGTCAAAGTAATTTTGTTGGTGTACTTGTACATAAAATTTTAATGTAAAAATAAATGTAATTTCTGCGATATATCACATGTTCAGAAAACAATTTATATAAAACTGTTTCTATGAAACGCATAGCTCTGTCATGAAACATAGCTCGGCTTACGGTCTTTGCGTTAATATGTAACTTGCATAGACATAGAGCTCGGCCTGCGGCCTTCGCATTAATTGTATCCAAGCATAGCTTCCACCTCCGCCCCCGCATAGGTGTAGATATCGGCTTTCGGCATCGCAAAAGCGAATATGTTTATATGCGAAATTGTAATTGTTGGAAAATTAGAATTTCAATAAAGAAGGAGACTTTTTCGAAGAAGTTCTGCTGGACCTTTTGAATTTATATCGGCCGGTAAATAAGGGCGCTAAGGGCGGTCAAAGGTTATTGACAATTTTCCGCTAAACGATCGCCCCACGATAAAGCGGAGACAAAATTTGAAAAATGAAAAGCAGATTCGTATAGAGCTTTTAACGCTTTTCGATATCGGATATACACAAATTTTTCCTAAATTGCCAAATAAGGTCACAACATATAAAAACAGAAATTCATGGAAATTTCCAATCAAAATCTTACTTGTTTTGGGCAAAATGTTGAAAACTGAAAAATGTCAATTTTATACATAAAGGAAGAATTTTTCGAAAAAATGTTTGACATTTTCGATTTATATACGCGAGGTGGAAGTATTTGACAGGAAAAAATTTTAATTTACCGTAATCTAACACTTGAAAAATGTCTTTTGCATATTACCACATCTAATATGCGGACGTCGAAATAGTCGTCTGATCGGTTTTAATTTATAATTATGAGATTTAGCCGAATCCAGGATAATATTTACTGATTTCGAAAAATTATGCTTTTTTTATTCAAAGTTCGACAAAAAAGAGAATTTATAGCGAAAGAGGGTTTTTTTGAAAAAATTCTATTAGATGTTTTCGATTTGTATTTGCAAAGCCGAGGGATTCCGCCAATAAAAACAAAATATTTTTTTCC
Organism: Rhagonycha lutea; assembly: GCA_958510855.1. NCBI lineage: Eukaryota > Metazoa > Arthropoda > Insecta > Coleoptera > Cantharidae > Rhagonycha > Rhagonycha lutea. Next base: position 88,454,028 of record OY294036.1, read on the forward strand.
AAAATTTTTAGTTTTTAAAGATTTTTTTTTAAAGAAGAGGGGACTCTTTGAAAATTGGTTTTAAAATTTAAACTGCATTTTACGCCTTTCCCGATGGAGATACGAAAGTGGATCATAAAAGAGTTCTATAGACCGCGGCGAAACGCATCCGATCCAACTGGAAAATTAAAGATCGGCCGGCAAATAAGGTCGCTACGGGCGGTCAAAACTTTTTCGTAAGTTTCCCATAAAGGTTCGCGCAACGACAAACCGGAGCAAGAATTCGAAAAACCAAAAGCAGATTCGTATAGAACTTTTATCGGTTTTCGATATTGCATATATACAAATTTTTCCTAACTTGCCAAATAAGGTCACAATTTATAAAAACAGATATTCATGGAAATTTCAAATAAAAATCCCACTTGTTTATGGGCAAAATGAGATTTAGCCGAATCCAGGATAATATTTAATGATTTCCGAAAAATTATGTTTTTTTTTAATTCAAAGTTCGACAAATAAGCGAATTTATAGCGTAAGGAGGTTTTTTTTGAAAACTTCTATTCGCCGTTTTCGATTTGTATTTGCAAGGCCGAGGGATTCCGCGAATAAAAACAAAATACTTTTTTCCAAAATTTTAGTTTTTGAAGATTTTTTTTTAAAGAAGCGGGGACCATTTCTAGTTCTATTTTTTAAATTTAAATCGTATTTTACGCCTTTCCCGATGGAGATACGGAAATCGACAACAGAAGCGTTTCATTGGAGCTCAGCGAGACGCATCCGATCCAACTGGAAGATTAAACATTGGTCGGTAAATAAGGGCGCTACGGGTGGTCAAAGCTTAATGACAATTTTCCGCTAAACGATCGCGCCACGACAAAGCGGAAGAAAATTTTGAAAAAGTAATATTAGATTCGTATAAAGTTTTTAACGCTTTTCAATATCGTATATATACAAATTTTTCATAACGCACCAAATAAGGTCACCATTTATAAAACCAGATATTCGTGGAAATTTTCAATCAAAATCTTAGCCGTTTTTTGCTGAAATATTAACCAAAATAAAATGTCAATTTTCAAAAAAATGTTGATGAACATTTTCGATTCATATACAAGAAGCGGAGATATTTTGCGAAAAGAAAATTGAATTTTCCATAAACGTAGTTTAAGCCGTAATGTTTGTTATTACCCACATATCTGCTTCGTTTCCTACCACTAACCTAAGCTCGACCGGTGGATCTATCTTTTAACGGTCCCCTCATTGAAAAAAATATTGTTTCATAACATTAACCTAAACTCGATCGGAGGATCTCTCTTTTAACGGTCCCCTCATTAAAAAAAAATGTTTCCTAATTCTAACCTAAGCTCGACCGGTGGATCTTTCTCTTAACGGTCCCCTCATTAAAAAAAAATTGTTTCCTAACACTTAACTAAGCTCCACCGGTAGATCTCTCTTTTAGCGGTTCCCTCATTAAATAAATATCGTTTCCTAACACTAACCTAAGCTGGACCGGTGAATCTCTGTTTTTAACGGTCCCCTAAATAAAAAAAAATCGTTTCCTAACACTAACCTAAGCTCGACCGGTGGATTTCTCTTCTAACGGTCCTCTCATTAAAAAAATATCGCTTCCTAACACTAACCTAAGCTCGACCGGTGGATCTCTCCTTTAACGGTCCCCTCATTGAAAAAAATATTGTTTCCTAACATTAACCTAAACTCGATCGGAGGATCTCTCTTTTAGCGGTCCCCTCATTAAATAAAAATCGTTTCCTAACACTAACCTAAGCTGGACCAGTGAATCTCTCTTTTAACGGTCCCCTAATTAAAAAAAATCGTTTCCTAACACTAACCTAAGCTCGACCGGTGGATCTCTCTTCTAACGGTCCTCTCATTAAAAAAATATCGCTTCATAACACTAACCTAAGCTCGACCGGTGGATCTATCTTTTAACGGTCCCCTCATTGAAAAAAATATTGTTTCCTAACATTAACCTAAACTCGATCGGAGCATCTCTCTTTTAACGGTACCCTCATTAAAAAAAAGGTTTCCTAATTCTAACCTAAGCTCGACCGGTGGATCTCTCTTTTAACGGTCCCCTCATTGAAAAAAATATTGTTTCCTAACATTAACCTAATCTCGACCGGTGGATCTCTCTTTTAACGGTCCCCTCATTGAAAAAAATATTGTTTCCTAACATTAACCTAAGCTCGACCGGTAGATCTCTCTTTTAGCGGTCCCCTCATTAAATAAAAATCGTTTCCTAACACTAACCTAAGCTCGACCGGTGGATCTCTCTTCTAACGGTCCTCTCATTAAAAAAATATCGCTTCATAACACTAACCTAAGCTCGACCGGTGGATCTATCTTTTAACGGTCCCCTCATTGAAAAAAATATTGTTTCCTAACATTAACCTAAACTCGATCGGAGCATCTCTCTTTTAACGGTACCCTCATTAAAAAAAAGGTTTCCTAATTCTAACCTAAGCTCGACCGGTGGATCTCTCTTTTAACGGTCCCCTCATTGAAAAAAATATTGTTTCCTAACATTAACCTAAGCTCGACCGGTGGATCTCTCTTTTAACGGTCCCCTCATTGAAAAAAATATTGTTTCCTAACATTAACCTAAGCTCGACCGGTAGATCTCTCTTTTAGCGGTTCCCTCATTAAATAAAAATCGTTTCCTAACACTAACCTAAGCTGGACCGGTGAATCTCTCTTTTAACGGTCCCCTAATTAAAAAAAAATCGTTTACTAACACTAACCTAAGCTCGACCGGTGGATCTCTCTCTTAACGGTCCCCTCATTAAAAAAAATCGTTTCCTAACACTAACCTAAGCTCGACCGGTAGATTTCTCTTTTAGCGGTTCCCTCATTAAATAAAAATCGTTTCCTAACACTAACCTAAGCTGGACCGGTGAATCTCTCTTTTAACGGTCCCCTAATTAAAAAAAAATCGTTTCCTAACACTAACCTAAGCTCGACCGGTGGATCTCTCTTCTAACGGTCCTCTCATTAAAAAAAATATCGCTTCCTAACACTAACCTAAGCTCGACCGGTGGATCTCTCTTTTAACGGTCCCCTCATTGAAAAAAATATTGTTTCCTAACATTAACCTAAACTCGATCGGAGGATCTCTCTTTTAACGGTCCTCTCATTAAAAAAAAGGTTTCCTAATTCTAACCTAAGCTCGACCGGTGGATCTCTCTCTTAATGGTCCCCTAGTTAAAAAAAAATCGTTTCCTAACACTAACCTAAGCTCGACCGGTGGATCTCTCTTTTAACGGTTCCCTAATTTAAAAAAAATCGTTTCTCAACACTAACCTAAGCTCGACCGGTGGATCTCTCTTTTAACGGTACCCTCATTAAATAAAAATCGTTTCCTAACACTAACCTAAGCTCGACCGGTGGATTTCTCTTTTAACGGTTCCCTAGTTAAAAAATATTGTTTCCTAACACTAACCTAAGCTCGTCCGGTGGATCTCTCTTTTAACGGTACCCTCATTAAATAAAAATCGTTTCCTAACACTAACCTAAGCTCGATCGGTGGATCTCTCTTTTAACGGTTCCCTCATTGAAAAAAATATTGTTTCCTAACATTAACCTAAACTCGATCGGAGGATCTCTCTTTTAACGGTCCTCTCATTAAAAAAAAGGTTTCCTAATTCTAACCTAAGCTGGACCGGTGGATCTCTCTCTTAACGGTACCCTCATTAAATAAAAATCGTTTCCTAACGCGAACCTAAGCTGGACCGGTGAATATCTTTTTTAACGGTCCCCTAATTAAAAAAAAATCGTTTCCTAACACTAACCTACTAAGCTCGACCGGTGGATCTCTCTTTTAACGGTTCCCTAGTTAAAAAAAAATCGTTTCCTAACACTAACCTAAGCTCGACCGGTGGATCTCTCTTTTAACGGTTCCCTAATTTAAAAAAAATCGTTTCTCAACACTAACCTAAGCTCGACCGGTGGATCTCTCTTTTAACGGTACCCTCATTAAATAAAAATCGTTTCCTAACACTAACCTAAGCTCGACCGGTGGATCTCTCTTTTAACGGTTCCCTAGTTAAAAAAAATCGTTTCCTAACACTAACCTAAGCTCGTCCGGTGGATCTCTCTTTTAACGGTACCCTCATTAAAAAAAATCATTTACTAACACTAACCTAAGCTGCATCGGTGGATCTCCCTTTTAACGGTCCCCTCATTAAATAAAAATCGTTTCCTAGCACTAACCTAAGCTGGACCGGTGGATCTCTCTTTTAACGGTCCCCTAATTAAAAACAAAATCGTTTCCCAACACTAACCTATGCTCGATCGGTGGATCTCTCTTTTAACGGTCCCCTCAATAAATGAAAATCGTTTCCTCTAACCTAACTCTAACTAACTCTAACCTAAGCTCAATCGGTGGATCTCTCTTTTAGCGGTCCCCTCATTAAAAAATAATCGTTTCCTAACGTTTGCTCCGCTCCCGACGCTCCAAAGCCAGTTTGATAACACAATCCTGATTAAAAACATCTACCTAGAGTGTTTCAACTCGGCAAATTGTGCTACTGGGAAGGGGGTGAATTGCGCTTTTTTTTGCAAAGCTGAGCAAAAATTTGAAAAATCCTGCCAAATAAGGTCACAATTTATAAAAACAGATATTCATGGAAATTTCCAATGAAAATTCCACTTGTTTATATGCAAAATGGGTACTCGAATGAAATAGAACATGAAAGAACAGAACATGAAAAAACAGAACAAATAAGAACAGAACACGAAGAAACAGAACAATGAAAAAAATTTAATTTACCGTAATCTAACACTTTTGGAAAATGTATTTTGCATATTACCATATCTAATATGCAGACATCGAAATCGTCGTCTGATCAGTTGTAATTTATAATTATGAGATTTAGCCGAATCAAGAATAATAATAATTAATGATTTCAAAACTTATGTTTTTTTGGATTCAAAGATTCAAAGTACAGAAAAGCGAATTTATAGCGAAGGAGGCATTTTTCTAAAAAATTCTATTCGAGGTTTTCGATTTGTATTTGCAAGGCCGAGGGATTCCGCGAATAAAAACAAAATATTTTTTTCCAAAATATTAGTTTTTGTAGATATTTTTTGAAGAAGGGGGGACCATTCCTAGTTTATTTTGTTAAATTTAAATCGCATTTTACGCCTTTTACCGATGGAGATACGGAAGTCGACAACCGAAGAGTTTCTTTTGAGCTCGGCGAGATGCATTCGATCCAACTTGAAGATTAAACATCGGCCAGCAAATAAGGGCGCTACGGGCGGTCAAAGCTTTCTCGCAATTTTCAGCTAAATGATCGCCGCACAACACAGCGGAGAAAAAATTAAAAGCTAAACTGCTAAATTAAGTCGCAATTCACAAAAGCAGAATATAGTCATGGAATTTTAAAATTAAAATCATATTTCTAATGAAATCTTAACAAATATAAAATGTCAATTTTAAACATTAAGGAAGAGTTTTTCGAAAAACTGCCTTTGAACATTTTCGATTTATAACACGAGACGAATTTATTTTGCGAAAAAAAAATTTAATTTTTAACAAAATTTAACATTTAATCCGCCGCCCCCGACGGACGCACATTGGGGAAGCAGAGCAAAATACCTGCTATTAAATAAAATACTATTTGAACGGAATTTTAAGTTGGATATTCCTTTTCAGGGATATTAGAAGTATATAAAAAATTCATAGATAAAAATTTCGAATAGGTTTTATTAACCCATATGGGTTAATAAAACCCAGAAAACTCTTGCTTTTGAAATATTGAATTTTTTTCTTTAGTTGTTGGTCAGTTTATTAAGCTGAATCACAGAAAAATATTTAAAAAATTCTGAAAATGTTGGAAGTTGCCGAAACTTGGTGTTCCTTCATAAGTAAATAATTTTTTTTCAAATAATTTCATAATTTGAACAAATTATTTCAAATTTAAACATAAAACACGTTTACTGGTCCTTTATGTATCCAAATTTGATATACTCTAATCAAAACTGCTAATAACAACTTCAAAAAATTACTTTGTGCCCCCCACCTGTTCATAGACAATTTATAAAATGTAAAATAAACGTTTTCTAATAATTAATGATCTGCTACTTTTCAATTGTTTTTTTTTTAATTTCACAAAATGAAAATCTAAATAAACACTTGATATTTGATCAGGAATAATTTTTTAAAATGTAGAAATATAATTATTAAAATACGTGATTTTTAAAAAAAACAGACCTGCCTTAAGTTTATCATAAAGCAAAAACAATGGCATTGAAATTCAAATAAAGCCATTAATTAAATTACAATAATTTTTATACACCCTGTATGAAAAATATAAAATTGTGTTTATAAAAGAACTTTTCAAAAATCGGAAAATTTTTAAAAGCTGTTTTAATGCATAATCAACACCAATTGGAAAAAAACAAAAATTAAAACTCGGATTGCTTCGGAACATAACTAAAATGACCAAAACGCTAAAATTTCCGCCTTCGTGTTTCCATAGGGCTTTTTTTCAAATTACATTCCGTTAATCACAAGTTTAGAATTACTAAAATGTCTCTGCATACCTAGTTGAATTTCAAGGTCTCCTATAAAAAATTTTCAATTGTTTGAAAAGGTTCCGAAGGAGAAAATTCGCTCTAGTAGCGATCAGAGAGAAATTTTTGAATTTCTAACAGTGTTCTAGTGTGTTTGGGTTAATGATGTATTGAAACGCCATGAAAAGAAATCCGTAAATAAAATTTTAATTTTGATTTAATAGCAGGTATTTTGCTCTGCTGCCCCAGTGTGCGACGTCGCACCTTGAATTTTGCGTCGGTTTGTGTCTCATTGTCACAAAATGTAGCTCTACCTACGGCCTGCGCACATCTTTATAATCAAACATAGCTACGACCTCGCACAGACACAGAGCTCGGCCTGCACCTCGCAAAAATGAATCCAGTTTATACGTTTATCTGCAAAATTTGGAATTATCGAAAAATTAGAATTTCAATAGTGAAGAAGACTTTATTCGAAAAAATTCCATTTCACGTTTTCGATTTATATTAGTACGGTTGAGGCACTGAGCGAAAAAAAACGGAATTTTTTTTGTGGAAAATTTTCATTTGAAATTCAAGGCTTAGTACCTTCAAAAAGTTTGGTACATATTTATATTGCATTTTACGCTTTTCCCGATGAAGATACGGAAGTCGACAAGAGAAGAGTTTCTTTTGAGCTCAGCGAGACGCATCCGATCCAACTGGAAGATTAACCATCGGCCAGCAAATAAAAGCGCTACGGGCGGTCAAAGCTTTCTCGCAATTTTCAGCTAAACGATCGCCGCGCAACACAGCGGAGAAAAAATTTGAAAGACCAAAAGCAGAGTCGCATAGACCTTTTAACGCTTTTTGAATTCGTTTTTATCCAAATTTTTCCTAAACTGCTAAATTAAGTCGCAATTCACAAAAGCAGAAGATAGTCATGGAATTTTAAAATTAAAATCATATTTCTAATGAAATCTTAACAAATATAAAATGTCAATTTTAAACATTAAAGAAGAGTTTTTCGAAAAACTGCCTTTGAACATTTTCAATTTATATACACGAGACGAATTTATTTTTCGAAAAAAAAATTGAAATTTCCAAAATTTAACATTTTTGGAAAAAGTCTTTCGTCTCTTACCACATCTAAGCAGAGGTGGTTCCGTTGGCCGTCTTTACGATTTCTCCTTATAATTAGGCGGTTTAACATTTTCCACGATAAAATTGAAAAATTTCGTAAAAGTAAGTCTCTTAAGTTACGAATTTCGACTAAAAGGATATATTTTTAAAAATTTTCAACTTTGACCTTCTGGTACGCCGCCCCACGACATTTTTAAGGTTTTCCACGTAATGTGGGCGATGGTAGGGACCTTTGGGCGTCGATCAAAACCGGTCCGGCAGATAACGCTTCTGCGGTTCGGCCGCTACGCCGTTTCCGCGCCGGGAAGGTTTTCCGGCCTCCACCACCGCCCCCGACTTCGTACCTCGAGTTTTGCGCTGGATTCGGATAAAACTCGTCGGAGCCGACATTTTAACACCTCAAACGTAAACTTCCGCACGCCGCCCCCCGTTTCCCAAGCACTTTTACAATAATTTTTCAAAAAAAAGTTCTTCAACTTTGAGGCTTCACCACGGAGGCCCCCGACGTCTCCCAGGATCGCGCTTGCGGTTGTGCACGATGGGAATACCTCCCGCGTCGATCGCCGCTTCTCCCGTCGAGATCGGTTCGGTGGGTTCTTCCCGCGTTCTGTCAAGAGAATGGTCTCGAAGTCAAATTTGGATTTTTGAGCGTTATCGCGGCGAGAGACGTTTCGTAGCGCCGGCGCCGCACCCGTGGAGCGATTTTAATTTTTTTGGTTTCTTTGGATAGAGGAAATTCCGGCGGACATTTTCCGGCATCGGCGGTAAAAATTCGACGATCGGCTCGCGTTCTAGAGAACGTTTTGCAACAATATTTGTAAAAAAATTCTTCCACTTTGGGGCTTCACCACGGAGGCCCCCGACGTTTGCGGAGGATGCCATATAGGTTCTGCACGATGGGAATACCTCCCGCGTCGATCGCCGCCTCTCCCGACGAAATCGGTACGGTGGGTTCTTCTGGGGTTCTTCCCGGGAAATCGCTTATCACTACAAATTTTCAATATTTCTGCACTCGAAGGCGGAAAAGGTTTTCGCTCGCAGCCGCCGCCCCGGAGGAGTTGGGTCGATTTTTCTGGTACAGTTGGATAGAACTTTTAACGGCGGTCATTTTGACATGTCGCCCCGTCATTTTCGATCGCCGCCTGCAACGGTGGAAGCACATTTCTAACAAATATGTCAAAAAACTACCTCCACTTTGAAAAATCGCCACCCCGCCCCCCAGCTAGTGGCAGGGAAGTTTTTGTGCCTTTACATCATGGGAACACTAGGGGCGTCGACCGAGACGTGTCCGACGAAAATCCGTTCGGTGGGTTCAGATATCTCGATGTCCGAAGATTTTTACCCTAAAAATGGCACTCGTACGGCTCGCGCCGCCTTTGGCGGCGCTCGCCAGGTGTTTATTTGGAAGAGTCGGGAGCGGCCCTGCGGGCCGCTCATTTTAAGACCTCGACGGCGAAAATCCGCCGGCTGGCTCGCTTACGCGAGCCGCTTTTACCTCCGAAATTCCTCTTGACCCATATTATTTTATATAATAGACAAGCGTCTACGAGATCCTACGGATCTCTTGACGCTTGGCCCTGGCGGGCGGCTGCCGCTATCGCGGCGGGCCGCTTCGCGGCAGGCCGCTACGCGGCTAGAAACGAGTCGCCGCTTCGCGGCTCCATTTAGTATGTCGCTTAGAGAAAACCCCAGTCTCCTTACGGTTTAACAAGTCGCCGCTGCGCGGCTTCACTTGTACAATACGACAAAGTAATTTCGTTGGTGTATTTTGTACAAAACATTTTAATGTCAAAATAAATGTCATTTCTGCGATATATCACATGCTTATATATATCACGATATAGGCCGTTAGTTTAGTAGGCCGCGAAAAGTAACGGCCTACTAAATCGCGGTCTACTAAATCGCGGCTTTAGTAGGCCGTTACTTTAGTAGGCCGCGAAAAGTAACGGCCTACTAAATCGCGGCCTACTAAATCGCGGCCTACTAAATCGCGGCTTTAGTAGGCCACGATTTAGTAGGCCATTACTTTAGTAGGCCGCGAAAAAGCCGCGATTTAGTAGGCCGTTACATGTCGCGGCCTACTAAAGTAACGGCCTTCTAAATCGCGGCCTACTAAAGCCACGATTTAGGAGGGTTTTTTTGAAAAAAATTTATTAGACGTTTTCGATTAGTATTTGCAAGGCCGAGGGATTCAGCGAATAAAAACAAAATATTTTTTTCCAAAATTTTAGTTTTTCAAGATTTTTTTTTAAAGAAGAGGGGACCATTCCTAGTTTATTTCTTAAATTTAAATCGCATTTTACGCCTTTCCCGATGGAGATACAGAAGTCCACAAGAGGAGAGTTTCTTTGGAGCTTTTCGAGACGCATTTGATCCAACTGGAAGATTAAACATCGGCCGGTAAATAAGGGCGCTAAGGGCGGTCAAAGGTTATTGACAATTTTCCGCTAAACGATCGCCCCACGATAAAGCGGAGAAAAAATTTGAAAAATCAAAAGCAGATTCGTATATAGTTTTTAACGCTTTTCAATATCGTTTATATACAAATTTTTCCTAACCGGCCAAATAAGGTCACAATTTATAAAAACAAATATTAGTGGAAATTTTCAATCAAAATCATACTAGTTTCTGGGCAAAATGATAAGGACCGAAATGTGTCAATTTTATACATAAAGGATGAGTTATTCGAAAAAATGTTAAATTACTAAATTTAAAATTTTTGTAACGAGTTTTCGTGGATCATAAAAGAGTTTCTATAGATCGCGGCAAAACAAGATGACATCAATAATTCGCGCAATGCTGATTGGTTTAATTCTAAACCAAAAGTTTATTTCCTATGATTTTGTTTCGGAACAATTTTTGATTTAAATTTTTGGATAAAAAATAAAGTTTGTTCAAATATTCTGCAACTGCGTGAAACTATTGATTACAACCTAGTAAAGCCAGGAAAAATAATGAAAAAATTTTAAACCAAAAGTTTTCTTTAATTTCCGATAATTTGGTTTGGGAGCGATTTTTTATTTAAATATTTGCATAAAAAATAAAGTTTGTTCAAATATTCTGCAACTGCATAAAACTATTGATTACAACCTAGTAAAGCAAGGAAAAATAATGAAAAAATTCTAAACCAAAAGTTGTCTTTAATTTCCGATGATTTGGTTTCGGAGCGATTTTTCATTTTAAATTTTTGGATAAAAAATAAAATTTGTTCAAATAATCTCCAATAGCATAATACTATTGATTACAACCTAGTAAAGCCAGGAAAAATAATGAAAAAATTCTAAACCAAAAGTTGTCTTTAATTTCCGATGATTCGGTTTCGGAGCAATTTTTGATTTAAATTTTTGGATAAAAAATAAAGTTTGTTCAAATATTCTGCAACTGCTTAAAACTATTGATTACAACCTAGTAAAGAGAAGAAGAATAATGAAAAAATTCTAAACCAAAAGTTGACTTTAATTACCGATGATTTGGTTTCATTTAAATGAATAGTTCATTTAAACCTTACTTTGAACTATTTTATAGGGAGTTTAACGCGTTTACTGTAATAAGTTGGCATTTTAACCTAAAACAATTCCAAATGCAAGCAAAAATAAAGTTGGGTTATGGTTAAAGTGGTTTAAGTTTTTAACACTGTTTTAAGATTTTTATGAATACGGCTGAATATCTTTATCACTACCTCGAGTTATTGTTATTTAATATCTGTTATTATTTCTGACCATGTTTCTGATCTATCCCACGTAACATTTTTTCCTGGTGAAATTTAAATTTCTCTGCTAGGGCGGTGGCAAATATCTACCAGGGGTTTATAACAGGGTTTCTTTTGCCAGAGCTCTTACAGATACCTCTGGCAGGTATTTATAACGGATTATTTGCAGAGCCCTGAAAATAATTCCGGTAGAGCAGAGCTCTGCCAGGGTCCCTGTTACAGGTAATTTGCATAGCCCTGCAAAAACTCTGAAGCGGGTGTAGTATGGTAGATTTTCCTTTACCACTGTTTGCTACGGATTTAATTAATATGGATTTGCCAGATTAGATTGCGGTTCCTCGTGGAACTCGTTGTGCAAACTGAAATTCACTTGTGTGCAAACACTTCAACTCACTTTATACATTAGATTCACTTACCAACATCGGAAGTTTTCTGTAACTCACCTATGTTTAATATGGTTAGGTCAGCGTCGCACCGATATTGTAATGTTATTCAAATATTGCAATTAAGGCCGGTGCTACACTGTTTGTTTTTCTTTTTTGTTTTTATTTAAATTGACTCAATTAGAAGGTACGTGGCTGGTTTAATGTTGCATAAGAGTGATCGCTGCCGTGCGACTTGGTCGTGCAGCTCTTCGGGGTTGCACTGCCAATTCGTGAAAGGCTTGCGGTCGCGCTAAAGCGCGACACCTAAACTTCACATTATTTTCTAATTTAGTCAACCAAAGCAGGTTTTTGAAATTTTTATCCTGCACTTCACTCAATTTTTCTCATTCACTAAACTTTCACATACCTAATTAAATATAGAAGAGAGGGCTACGGCCCTAATATCTATACCCATGTAATTACCGGGAATTGTAAGGTGTCCTCGTGCCTCGTACTTAATGAATAAATGTTATATTATTATTTTATACATTAGACCACGTCAATGTGGGAAGCTCGACCGGTGGATATCTCATTTTAACGATCCCCTTATTAATAAAAAAATTCGTTTTCTAACAATAATCAAAGGCCAACGATGTCTCTGGATTATTTAAAAAGTACTCGATGTTGCAAATTGATATTTACAACTGTGGGAATTTTTAATTATATGACAATTAGCTCTATTCGCGGTAACAATCCGGGATAAGTTTTATCCTACTGCGTCTGCGGATTTATAATAAAATTGTCATTAAAGCTCAAATTCGATGAGAAAATGTATAAAACCGCAGACGCAGTAGGATAAAACGTGTCCAGGAGTGTTACCGCGAATAGAGCTAAAAATAATTAGCGTTATGTTGATGTAAGCAACTTAAAGAGGGGTTGTGCACTTACAGAGAAGGAAGCGGTCATTCTCGAAGGGTCGTGCAGCGAATAAGGTTTCACCATTGTAACGGTGATATGATGCAATCTTTTAACGATTAATTAATATAATATACGACGATTTGGTATTATTTATATTGACTGGTGTAACGAGGTTCGGATCCAAACTTGCTGTGTTTATTGTGTAGTATATTATATCGTGTAAATAAATATTGATTATCAGTTATCACTATCAGAGTTGATCAATTTAATTCCATCTAAACAATCCACACAACAGCTAATAATTTATTGATTATTTAAATATCCCTGATTATTATTTAAAAAGTACCCGATGTTGCAAATTTATATTTACAACAACTATAATAATTTATTGAGAACCCAGAAATTCGATTGATGTGCAATTTGATTTAGTACCAATTACCTCACACGCATTTTTTCACTTTAGCCGCACCCTGTATGACGCTTTAATTTCAAAATCTGACAGATAGATAACCTAAAATTTGAATGTTTTCAGTGTTACCAACTTTAAATTCGAGACAATTCGACTAATCTAAAAGTCGGTTTACATTATAATAATATGTTTTCTCATATTATGTTTTTGTATTCGTTTTTCTTAAAATTTTTGCATTTTTAAAATAATTTAAAAAACATTAAATCACTGTTTGCAATATAAAATGATACACATTTATTTGTAACACATTTATTCTAACGTATTTCTAATAACGCTATGGCAGCGAAAAAAATTCTTTAAGTAATTCTGCAAAATACGACTCCACAGCGTTTCGCAAGGCGCTCTTAGGTGTTTCTTTTTTGAGTTTTGAACAGAGATAATGCTCACAGGGGGCGGAGGTCGGCACTGTAAGGTGGATGCTGTAATGCCTTAAAGCAGCTTGCATTGATTACTTCCAGAGGACACTTCCCTGAGGGACCCCCGAGTCAACGGGTAGCAGTGGTGAAATTTCATCCTGGAATTTAACAAAGAAGTGTCTATTGGTAAGGTAGGGCCTGAGTGCCTTGTAGTAGGTGTGTGGCAGATATGTTTTAATCTTGTACAATAGGCCAGGATGCCACACTTTATCAAAGACTTGGGTTATATCGAGGAATGCTGCTGAGCAATATCTCTTGGTCTGCAGATCATGCCTAATTTTAGTAGCTATTCTATGTATTTGCTCTATCGTAGGGTGCTGTTCGCTGAATCCAAACCGGTATTTGGGATTTATATTTCTTTCTTCAATTAATGGCTGTAATCTGCTCAGAAATAATTTTTCAAATATTTTCGATAATTCAGGTAATAGACTGATAGGGCTATATTATGAGGTAATTTTCTTTGGTGGTTTTCCAGGTTTAGCGATCAAAATTATTTGTGCAACCTTCCACTGTGCAGAAAAGTATCCCAGTTTCATGATGGAGTTGTAGTTCATAGTAATAATTCTTATTGCTTTTTCTGGTAATTCTTTAAGGATATTTGCTATTATCAAATCAAAACCTGGAGATTTTTTAAATTTTAGTTCGTGCTTGATGAGTGTAGAAACTTCACTCTTCCTTATCTTCTTTATTGATAAATCCGTTTGAAATAGTGCTTCGAGAAACTCAGTTTCATGCCCATTAATTAGGGGTTAATAATAGTAATTAGGGTTTAGGGGTCTTGATAGGTGGAATTTATTGTTTGCTGGGGTCCCGCAATTCTTTTGGTTGCCTTCCATAGCGAATAATCAGTTGCGTTTGTTGCTCTCAATCCACAGAGGTAGCTTTGAATTTCTTCGTTTTTCTGTGGTCACTTGGGAGTTTTTTTTAGCTTTTTAAAGGCATTACTGTAGTTTGTTCTATCCTTAATCATCGCAAAATTAGAATTTAAAGAGAAAGGAGAACTTGTTTGCAAAAATTCCATTTCACGTTTTCGGCTTATAATACAATTTTTAATTTTTATTGAAATTTTAAAATTAAAAATCGCGCGCGAATCAAATCATCTAAATATTTAGCGCAATTCTTCGCTTAGAATTTTTTGGTTATTTTTCCTGTGTTAACTTGACCGTAATCAGTATTCTCAAGCAGTTTCAGAATATTCAAACAAAATTTTTTAATTTTTATTGAAATTTTAAAATTAAAAATTACGCGCGAATCTAATCATCTAAATATTTAGCGCAATTCTACGCTTAGAATTTTTTGGTTATTTTTCCTGTGTTAACTTGACCGTAATCATTATTCTCAAGCAGTTTCAGAATATTCAAACAAAATTTTTTAATTTTTATTGAAATTTTAAAATTAAAAATCGCGCGCGAATCAAATCATCTAAATATTTAGCGCAATTCTTCGCTTAGAATTTTTTGGTTATTTTTCCTGTGTTAACTTGACCGTAATCAGTATTCTCAAGCAGTTTCAGAATATTCAAACAAAATTTTTTAATTTTTATTGAAATTTTAAAATTAAAAATCGCGCCCGAATCAAATCATCTAAATATTTAGCGTAATTCTTCGCTTAGAATTTTTTGGTTATTTTTCCTGTATTAACTTGACCGTAATCAGTATTCTCAAGCAGTTTCAGAATATTCAAACAAAATTTTTTAATTTTTATTGAAATTTTAAAATTAAAAATCGCGCGCGAATCAAATCATCTAAATATTTAGCGCAATTCTTCGCTTAGAATTTTTTGGTTATTTTTCCAGTGTTAACTTGGCCGTAATCAGTATTCTCAAGCAGTTTCAGAATATTCATACAACATTTTTTAATTTTTATCGAAATTTTAAAATTAAATTTAAATAGTTAAGGAGACCTTTTTCGAAAAAATTCCATTTCACGTTTTCGACTTGTATCGGCGAGGCGGAGGCGCAGAGCGAAAAAAAACGAAAAGTTTTTTTTTCGAAATTTTCAAAGGTGGTAGCCTTCAAAACTTTTTTTTTAAATTTATATTGCATTTACCGCCTCTCCCGATGGAGATACGAAAGTCCACCACGAGAGAGATTCTGTAGAGCTCGGGCAGACGCATCCGTTCCAACTTTAAGATCGATCATCGGCCGGTAAGTAAGGGCGCTACGGGCGTTCAAAGTTTTTTCTCGATTTTCCGCTAAACGATGGCGCCACGCCGAAGCGAAGAAAAAATTTTAAAAACCAAAAGCAGATTCGGATAGAGCATTTAACGGCGCTCGATATCGCGTATATACAAATTTTTCGTAACCCGCCAAATAAGGTCACAATTTACAAAGGCAGATGGTCGGGGAATTTTCCGAATAAAATGCTCGCTCTTTTTGGAAAAATTGGTGTAGAAACTAAAATGCCAATTTTAAAGGTCCAGGAAGAAATTTTCGAAAAAATGTCGTTACGCATTTTCGATTTATATGCACGAGGCGGAGGTATTTCGGTAAAAAAAATTTGAAATTACCGAAATTTAACATTTTCGAAAAGAGTCTTTCGTCTTTTACCGCGTCAAATGTGCGGCGTATCCGTCGGTCGTCCATTGAGTTTCTGCTTATAATCGCGCGATTTAACCGAATCCGCTGTAAAATGCAAAGATTTTGAAAATTTTTTTCAAAATTTCCAACTTTTGAGCGAAATTTCGACAAAAAAGCGAAATTTTTAAAATCGATCGACTTTGACCTATCGGTGCGCCGCCCCACGACATTTTCCGGCTGCGGCGCCTCATCTACGCGATAGTACATCTAAGTGGGCGTCGAACGGCACCGGTCCGGTAGCTAACGTTTTCTCGGTACGCCCGCTACGCCGTTGCCGCGCCGGGAAGGTTTTTCCGCCTCAGCCGCCGCCTCCGACCTCGCACCTCGAATTTTGCCCCGGATTCAGACGACATTCGTCGGAGCCGACATTTGTACACCCCTACTTAAAATTTCCGCACTCCGCCGCCCGTTTCCCAAGTACTTTTACAACAATTTTTCTAAAAAAGTTCTTCGACTTTGAGGCTTCGCCACGGAGGCCCCGGACCTTTGCGGAGGACGGCATTTCGGTTGTGCACGATGGGAATACCTCCCGCGTCGATCGCCGCCTCTCCCGTCGAGATCGGTTCGGTGGGTTCTTCTGGCGTTCTGCCCCCGGAATTGCTTATCACTGCAGATTTGCAATTTTTCGTGCTTCGGAGGCCTAAAACTCTTTCGCTCGCCGTAGCCGCGCCGAAAGACTTGCGTCGATTTTTCCGGCACCGTCGAATAGAACTTTTCACGGCCTACATTTTGACATGCCGCCGCGCCATATTCTATCGCCGCCTCCAAAGGTCGAGACGCATATCTAACAAATTATGTCGAAAAACTACCTCCACTTTGAAAAATCGCCACGTCGCCACCCGGCCAACGGCGGCTACGCCGCCGTGTTTGTGCACGATGGGAACCCTAGGCACGTCGACGGAGACGGGTCCGGCAAAAATCCGTTGGGCGGTTTCGGATATCCTACAAGGACAAGGTTTTTTTCTCAAAAAAGCCACTCGTGCGCCTCGCGCCGCCTGCGGCGGCTCTCGGCGCCATTTTTTTTTGCACTACGAGGAGCGGCCCTTCGGGCCGCTCGTTAACTGACCTCCCTCAAAAAAATCGCTCGGGCGGCTCGCTTACGCGAGCCGCTTCAACCTCTAAAAACGTCCTCGACCGATATTATTTTATATAATAGACAAGCGTCTACGAGATCCTACGGATCTCTTGACGCTTGGCCCTGGCGGGCGGCTGCCGCTATCGCGGCGGGCCGCTTCGCGGCAGGCCGCTACGCGGCTAGAAACGAGTCGCCGCTGCGCGGCTCCATTTAGTATGTCGCTTAGAGAAAACCCCAGTCTCCTTACGGTTTAACAAGTCGCCGCTGCGCGGCTTCACTTGTACAATACGACAAAGTAATTTTGTTGGTGTATTTTGTACAAAACATTTTAATGTCAAAATAAATGTCATTTCTGCGATATATCACATGTTTACAAAACAATTTATATGAAACTGTTTCCATGAAACTCATAGCGCTGTCATGAAACATACCTCGGCCTACGGTCTTTGCATTAATATGTAAATCGGCCTAACGGCCTCGCATAGACATAGAGCTTGGCCTGCGGCTTTCGCATATCATTATATTTAAGCATAGCTTCGGCATCGCAAGAGCGAACAAGTTTAACCTATAAATAAGGGTGCTACAGATATTCCTGAAAATTTCCAATCAAAATCTTATTTGTTTTGGGCAAAGTGATGAGAACTGAAAAATGTCAATTTTATTCATAAAGGAAGAATTTTTCGAAAAAGTGTTTGACACTTTCCATTTATATACGCGAGGTGGAAGTATTTGACAGGAAAAAAATTTAATTTACCTTAATCTATCTATCGTTCGATTTGTAGACCCAACCCCCCCCCCCAGTCCGTGATTTTAATCGAAATCGTTAGGGCCGTTTTCGAGAAACCCATTGCATACATATATACAAGAATTTCTCGTAACAACAAAATTTTGAATAGCTTCCTTAGTAGGCCACGATTTAGTAGGCCGTTACTTTAGTAGGCCGCGAAAAGTAACGGCCTACTAAATCGCGGCTTTAGTAGGCCACGATTTAGTAGGCCATTACTTTAGTAGGCCGCGAAAAAGCCGCGATTTAGTAGGCCGCGATTTAGTAGTCCGTTACATGTCGCGGCCTACTAAAGTAACGGCCTACTAAATCGCGGCCTACTAAAGCCACGATTTAGGAGGGTTTTTTTGAAAAAAATTTATTAGACGTTTTCGATTAGTATTTGCAAGGCCGAGGGATTCCGCGAATAAAAACAAAATATTTTTTCCAAAATTTTAATTTTTGAAGATTTTTTTTTAAAGAAGAGGGGACCATTCCTAGTTTATTTCTTAAATTTAAATCGCATTTTACGCCTTTCCCGATGGAGATACAGAAGTCCACAAGAGGAGAGTTTCTTTGGAGCTTTTCGAGACGCATTTGATCCAACTGGAAGATTAAACATCGGCCGGTAAATAAGGGCGCTAAGGGCGGTCAAAGGTTATTGACAATTTTCCGCTAAACGATCGCCCCACGATAAAGCGGAGAAAAAATTTGAAAAATCAAAAGCAGATTCGTATATAGTTTTTAACGCTTTTCAATATCGTTTATATACAAATTTTTCCTAACCGGCCAAATAAGGTCACAATTTATAAAAACAGATATTAGTGGAAATTTTCAATCAAAATCATACTAGTTTCTGGGCAAAATGATAAGGACCGAAATGTGTCAATTTTATACATAAAGGATGAGTTATTCGAAAAAATGTTAAATTACTAAATTTAAAATTTTTGTAACGAGTTTTCGCGGACCATAAAAGAGTTTCTATAGATCTCGGCAAAACAAGATGACATCAATAATTCGCGCAATGCTGATTGGTTTAATTCTAAATTCTAAAAAGTTTATTTCCTATGATTTTGTTTCGGAACAATTTTTGATTTAAATTTTTGGATAAAAAATAAAGTTTGTTCAAATATTCTGCAACTGCGTGAAACTATTGATTACAACCTAGTAAAGCCAGGAAAAATAATGAAAAAATTTTAAACCAAAAGTTTTCTTTAATTTCCGATGATTTGGTTTCGGGGCGATTTTTTATTTAAATATTTGCATAAAAAATAAAGTTTGTTCAAATATTCTGCAACTGCATAAAACTATTGATTACAACCTAGTAAAGCAAGGAAAAATAATGAAAAAATTCTAAACCAAAAGTTGTCTTTAATTTCCGATGATTTGGTTTCGGAGCGATTTTTGATTTAAATTTTTGGATAAAAAATAAAGTTTGTTCAAATATTCTGCGACTGCATAAAACTATTGATTATAACCTAGTAAAGCCAGGAAAAATAATGAAAAAATTCTAAACCAAAAGATGTCTGTAATTTCCGATGATTTGGTTTCGGAGCGATTTTTGATTTAAATTTTTGGATAAAAAATAAAGTTTGTTCAAATATTCTGCAACTGCATTAAACTATTGACTACAACCTAGTAAAGCCTGGAAAAATAATGAAAAAATTCTAAACCAAAAGTTGTCTTGAATTTCCGTAATTTGGTTTCGCAGCGATTTTTGATTTCAATTTTTGGATAAAAAATAAAGTTTGTTCAAATATTCTGCAACTGCATTAATATATTGATTACAACCTTGTAAAGCCAGGAAAAATAATGAAAAAATTTTAAACCAAAAGTTGTCTTGAATTTCCGTAATTTGGTTTCGGAGCGATTTTTGATTTCAATTTTTGGATAAAAAATAAAGTTTGTTCAAATATTCTGCAACTGCATTAAACTATTGATTACAACCTAGTAAAGCCTGGAAAAATAATGAAAAAATTCTAAACCAAAAGTTGTCTTTTATTTCCGATGATTTGGTTTCGGAGCGATTTTTGATTTCAATTTTTGGATAAAAAATAAAGTTTGTACAAATATTCTGCAACTGCATTAAACTATTGATTACAACATAGTAAAGCCAGGAAAAATAATGAAAAAATTTTAAACCAAAAGTTGTCTTGAATTTCCGTAATTTGGTTTCGGAGCGATTTTTGATTTCAATTTTTGGATAAAAAATAAAGTTTGTTCAAATATTCTGCAACTGCATTAAACTATTGATTACAACCTAGTAAAGCCAGGAAAAATAATGAAAAAATTTTAAACCAAAAGTTGTCTTGAATTTCCGTAATTTGGTTTCGGAGCGATTTTTGATTTCAATTTTTGGATAAAAAATAAAGTTTGTTCAAATATTCTGCAACTGCATTAAACTATTGATTACAACCTAGTAAAGCCTGGAAAAATAATTAAAAATTCTAAACCAAAAGTTGTCTTTAATTTCCGATGATTTGGTTTCGGAGCGATTTTTGATTTCAATTTTTGGATAAAAAATAAAGTTTGTTCAAATATTCTGCAACTGCATTAAACTATTGACTACAACCTAGTAAAGCCTGGAAAAATAATGAAAAAATTCTAAACCAAAAGTTGTCTTGAATTTCCGTAATTTGGTTTCGGAGCAATTTTTGATTTCAATTTTTCGATAAAAAATAAAGTTTGTTCAAATATTCTGCAACTGCATTAAACTATTGATTACAACCTAGTAAAGCCTGGAAAAATAATGAAAAAATTCTAAACCAAAAGTTGTGTTTAATTTCCGATGATTTGGTTTCGGAGCGATTTTTGATTTCAATTTTTGGATAAAAAATAAAGTTTGTTCAAATATTCTGCAACTGCATTAAACTATTGACTACAACCTAGTAAAGCCTGGAAAAATAATGAAAAAATTCTAAACCAAAAGTTGTCTTTAATTTCCGATGATTTGGTTTCGGAGCGATTTTTGATTTCAATTTTTGGATAAAAAATAAAGTTTGTACAAATATTCTGCAACTGCATTAAACTATTGATTACAACATAGTAAAGCCAGGAAAAATAATGAAAAAATTTTAAACCAAAAGTTGTCTTTAATTTCCGATTATTTGGTTTCGGAGCGATTTTTGATTTCAATTTTTGGATAAAAAATAAAGTTTGTTCAAATATTCTGCAACTGCATTAAACTATTGATTACAACCTAGTAAAGCCTGGAAAAATAATGAAAAAATTCTAAACCAAAAGTTGTCTTGAATTTCCGTAATTTGGTTTCGGAGCGATTTTTGATTTCAATTTTTGGATAAAAAATAAAGTTTGTTCAAATATTCTGCAACTGCATTAAACTATTGATTACAACCTAGTAAAGCCTGGAAAAATAATGAAAAAATTCTAAACCAAAAGTTGTCTTGAATTTCCGTAATTTGGTTTCGGAGCGATTTTTGATTTCAATTTTTGGATAAAAAATAAAGTTTGTTCAAATATTCTGCAACTGCATTAAACTATTGATTACAACCTAGTAAAGCCAGGAAAAATAATGAAAAAATTTTAAACCAAAAGTTGTCTTGAATTTCCGTAATTTGGTTTCGGAGCGATTTTTGATTTCAATTTTTGGATAAAAAATAAAGTTTGTTCAAATATTCTGCAACTGCATTAAACTATTGATTACAACCTAGTAAAGCCTGGAAAAATAATTAAAAATTCTAAACCAAAAGTTGTCTTTAATTTCCGATGATTTGGTTTCGGAGCGATTTTTGATTTCAATTTTTGGATAAAAAATAAAGTTTGTTCAAATATTCTGCAACTGCATTAAACTATTGACTACAACCTAGTAAAGCCTGGAAAAATAATGAAAAAATTCTAAACCAAAAGTTGTCTTGAATTTCCGTAATTTGGTTTCGGAGCGATTTTTGATTTCAATTTTTGGATAAAAAATAAAGTTTGTTCAAATATTCTGCAACTGCATTAAACTAATGATAACAACCTAGTAAAGCCTGGAAAAATAATGAAAAAATTTTAAACCAAAAGTTGTCTTGAATTTCCGTAATTTGGTTTCGGAGCGATTTTTGATTTCAATTTTTGGATAAAAAATAAAGTTTGTTCAAATATTCTGCAACTGCATTAAACTATTGATTACAACCTAGTAAAGCCTGGAAAAATAATGAAAAAATTCTAAACCAAAAGTTGTGTTTAATTTCCGATGATTTGGTTTCGGAGCGATTTTTGATTTCAATTTTTGGATAAAAAATAAAGTTTGTTCAAATATTCTGCAACTGCATTAAACTATTGACTACAACCTAGTAAAGCCTGGAAAAATAATGAAAAAATTCTAAACCAAAAGTTGTCTTGAATTTCCGTAATTTGGTTTCGGAGCGATTTTTGATTTCAATTTTTGGATAAAAAATAAAGTTTGTTCAAATATTCTGCAACTGCATTAAACTATTGATTACAACCTAGTAAAGCCTGGAAAAATAATGAAAAAATTCTAAACCAAAAGTTGTCTTGAATTTCCGTAATTTGGTTTCGGAGCGATTTTTGATTTCAATTTTTGGATAAAAAATAAAGTTTGTTCAAATATTCTGCAACTGCATTAAACTATTGATTACAACCTAGTAAAGCCAGGAAAAATAATGAAAAAATTTTAAACCAAAAGTTGTCTTGAATTTCCGTAATTTGGTTTCGGAGCGATTTTTGATTTCAATTTTTGGATAAAAAATAAAGTTTGTTCAAATATTCTGCAACTGCATTAAACTATTGATTACAACCTAGTAAAGCCTGGAAAAATAATTAAAAATTCTAAACCAAAAGTTGTCTTTAATTTCCGATGATTTGGTTTCGGAGCGATTTTTGATTTCAATTTTTGGATAAAAAATAAAGTTTGTTCAAATATTCTGCAACTGCATTAAACTATTGACTACAACCTAGTAAAGCCTGGAAAAATAATGAAAAAATTCTAAACCAAAAGTTGTCTTGAATTTCCGTAATTTGGTTTCGGAGCGATTTTTGATTTCAATTTTTGGATAAAAAATAAAGTTTGTTCAAATATTCTGCAACTGCATTAAACTAATGATAACAACCTAGTAAAGCCTGGAAAAATAATGAAAAAATTTTAAACCAAAAGTTGTCTTGAATTTCCGTAATTTGGTTTCGGAGCGATTTTTGATTTCAATTTTTGGATAAAAAATAAAGTTTGTTCAAATATTCTGCAACTGCATTAAACTATTGATTACAACCTAGTAAAGCCTGGAAAAATAATGAAAAAATTCTAAACCAAAAGTTGTGTTTAATTTCCGATGATTTGGTTTCGGAGCGATTTTTGATTTCAATTTTTGGATAAAAAATAAAGTTTGTTCAAATATTCTGCAACTGCATTAAACTATTGACTACAACCTAGTAAAGCCTGGAAAAATAATGAAAAAATTCTAAACCAAAAGTTGTCTTTAATTTCCGATGATTTGGTTTCGGAGCGATTTTTGATTTCAATTTTTGGATAATAAATAAAGTTTGTACAAATATTCTGCAACTGCATTAAACTATTGATTACAACCTAGTAAAGCCTGGAAAAATAATGAAAAAATTTTAAACCAAAAGTTGTCTTGAATTTCCGTAATTTGGTTTCGGAGCGATTTTTGATTTCAATTTTTGGATAAAAAATAAAGTTTGTTCAAATATTCTGCAACTGCATTAAACTATTGACTACAACCTAGTAAAGCCTGGAAAAATAATGAAAAAATTCTAAACCAAAAGTTGTCTTGAATTTCCGTAATTTGGTTTCGGAGCGATTTTTGATTTCAATTTTTGGATAAAAAATAAAGTTTGTTCAAATATTCTGCAACTGCATTAAACTAATGATTACAACCTAGTAAAGCCTGGAAAAATAATGAAAAAATTTTAAACCAAAAGTTGTCTTGAATTTCCGTAATTTGGTTTCGGAGCGATTTTTGATTTCAATTTTTGGATAAAAAATAAAGTTTGTTCAAATATTCTGCAACTGCATTAAACTATTGATTACAACCTAGTAAAGCCTGGAAAAATAATGAAAAAATTCTAAACCAAAAGTTGTCTTGAATTTCCGTAATTTGGTTTCGGAGCGATTTTTGATTTCAATTTTTGGATAAAAAATAAAGTTTGTTCAAATATTCTGCAACTGCATTAAACTAATGATAACAACCTAGTAAAGCCTGGAAAAATAATGAAAAAATTTTAAACCAAAAGTTGTCTTGAATTTCCGTAATTTGGTTTCGGAGCGATTTTTGATTTCAATTTTTGGATAAAAAATAAAGTTTGTTCAAATATTCTGCAACTGCATTAAACTATTGATTACAACCTAGTAAAGCCTGGAAAAATAATGAAAAAATTCTAAACCAAAAGTTGTGTTTAATTTCCGATGATTTGGTTTCGGAGCGATTTTTGATTTCAATTTTTGGATAAAAAATAAAGTTTGTTCAAATATTCTGCAACTGCATTAAACTATTGACTACAACCTAGTAAAGCCTGGAAAAATAATGAAAAAATTCTAAACCAAAAGTTGTCTTTAATTTCCGATGATTTGGTTTCGGAGCGATTTTTGATTTCAATTTTTGGATAATAAATAAAGTTTGTACAAATATTCTGCAACTGCATTAAACTATTGATTACAACCTAGTAAAGCCTGGAAAAATAATGAAAAAATTTTAAACCAAAAGTTGTCTTGAATTTCCGTAATTTGGTTTCGGAGCGATTTTTGATTTCAATTTTTGGATAAAAAATAAAGTTTGTTCAAATATTCTGCAACTGCATTAAACTATTGACTACAACCTAGTAAAGCCTGGAAAAATAATGAAAAAATTCTAAACCAAAAGTTGTCTTGAATTTCCGTAATTTGGTTTCGGAGCGATTTTTGATTTCAATTTTTGGATAAAAAATAAAGTTTGTTCAAATATTCTGCAACTGCATTAAACTAATGATTACAACCTAGTAAAGCCTGGAAAAATAATGAAAAAATTTTAAACCAAAAGTTGTCTTGAATTTCCGTAATTTGGTTTCGGAGCGATTTTTGATTTCAATTTTTGGATAAAAAATAAAGTTTGTTCAAATATTCTGCAACTGCATTAAACTATTGATTACAACCTAGTAAAGCCTGGAAAAATAATGAAAAAATTCTAAACCAAAAGTTGTCTTTAATTTCCGATGATTTGGTTTCGGAGCGATTTTTGATTTAAATTTTTGGATAAAAAATAAAGTTTGTTCAAATATTCTGCGACTGCATAAAACTATTGATTACAACCTAGTAAAGCCAGGAAAAATAATGAAAAAATTTTAAACCAAAAGTTGTCTTTAATTTCCGATTATTTGGTTTCGGAGCGATTTTTGATTTCAATTTTTGGATAAAAAATAAAGTTTGTTCAAATATTCTGCAACTGCATTAAACTATTGATTACAACCTAGTAAAGCCTGGAAAAATAATGAAAAAATTCTAAACCAAAAGTTGTCTTGAATTTCCGTAATTTGGTTTCGGAGCGATTTTTGATTTCAATTTTTGGATAAAAAATAAAGTTTGTTCAAATATCTGCAACTGCATTAAACTATTGATTACAACCTAGTAAAGCCTGGAAAAATAATGAAAAAATTCTAAACCAAAAGTTGTCTTGAATTTCCGTAATTTGGTTTCGGAGCGATTTTTGATTTCAATTTTTGGATAAAAAATAAAGTTTGTTCAAATATTCTGCAACTGCATTAAACTATTGATTACAACCTAGTAAAGCCTGGAAAAATAATGAAAAAATTCTAAACCAAAAGTTGTCTTGAATTTCCGTAATTTTGTTTCGGAGCGATTTTTGATTTCAATTTTTGGATAAAAAATAAAGTTTGTTCAAATATTCTGCAACTGCATTAAACTATTGATTACAACCTAGTAAAGCCTGGAAAAATAATGAAAAAATTCTAAACCAAAAGTTGTCTTGAATTTCCGTAATTTGGTTTCGGAGCGATTTTTGATTTCAATTTTTGGATAAAAAATAAAGTTTGTTCAAATATTCTGCAACTGCATTAAACTATTGATTACAACCTAGTAAAGCCAGGAAAAATAATGAAAAAATTTTAAACCAAAAGTTGTCTTGAATTTCCGTAATTTGGTTTCGGAGCGATTTTTGATTTCAATTTTTGGATAAAAAATAAAGTTTGTTCAAATATTCTGCAACTGCACAAAACTATTGATTGCAACCTAGTAAAGCGAGGAAAAGTAATGAAAAAATTCTAAACCGAAAGCTGTCTTTAATTTCCGATGATTTGATTTCGGAGCGATTTTTCATTTTAAATTTTTGGATAAAAAACAAAGTTTGTTCAAATAATCTCCAATAGCATAATACTATTGATTACAACCTAGTAAAGCCAGGAAAAATAATGAAAAAATTCTAAACCAAAAGTTGGCTTTAATTTCCGATGATTTGGTTTCGGAGCGATTTTTGATTTCAATTTTTGGATAAAAAATAAAGTTTGTTCACATATTCTGCAACTGCACAAAACTATTGATTGCAACCTAGTAAAGCGAGGAAAAGTAATGAAAAAATTCTAAACCGAGAGCTGTCTTTAATTTCAGATGATTTGGGTTCTGAGCAATTTTTGATTTTCATTTTTGGATAAAAAATAAAGTTTGTTCAAATATTATGCAACTGCATAAAACTATTGATTACAACCTAGTAAAGCCAGGAAAAATAAAGAAAAAATTCTAAACCAAGAGTTGTATTTAATTTCCGATGATTTGGTTTCGGAGCGATTTTTGATTTCAATTTTTGGATAAAAAATAAAGTTTGTTCAAATATTCTGCAATTGCATAAAACTATTGATTACAACCTAGTAAAGCCATGAAAAATAATGAAGAAATTCTAAACCAAAAGTTGTCTTTAATTTCCGATGATTTGGTTTCGGAGCGATTTTTGATTTCAATTTTTGGATAAAAAATAAAGTTTGTTCAAATATTCTGCAATTGCATAAAACTATTGATTACAACCTAGTAAAGCCATGAAAAATAATGAAAAAATTCTAAACCAAAAGTTGGCTTTAATTTCCGATTATTTGGTTTCGGAGCGATTTTTGATTTCAATTTTTGGATAAAAAATAAAGTTTGTTCACATATTCTGCAACTGCACAAAACTATTGATTGCAACCTAGTAAAGCGAGGAAAAGTAATGAAAAAATTCTAAACCGAAAGCTGTCTTTAATTTCCGATGATATGGTTTCGGAGCGATTTTTCATTTTAAATTTTTGGATAAAAAATAAAGTTTGTTCAAATATTCTGCAACTGCATTAAACTATTGATTACAACATAGTAAAGCCAGGAAAAATAATGAAAAAATTCTAAACCAAAAGTTGGCTTTAATTTCCGATGATTTGGTTTCGGAGCGATTTTTGATTTCAATTTTTGGATAAAAAATAAAGTTTGTTCAAATATTCTGCTTCTGCTTTAAACTATTGATTACAACCTAGTAAAGCCAGGAAAAATAATGAAAAAATTCTAAACCAAAAGTTGTCTTTAATTTCCGATGATTTGGTATCGGAGCGATATTTGATTTAAATTTTTGGATGAAAAATAAAGTTTGTTCAAATATTCTGCAACTACATAAAACTATTGATTACAACCTAGTAAAGCCAAGAAAAATAATGAATAAATTTTAAACCACAAGTTGTCTTTAATTTCCGACGATTAGGTTTAGGAGCGATTTTTGATTTAAATTTTGGGATGAAAAATAAAGTTTGTTCAAATATTCTGCAACTTCATAAAACTATTGATTACAACCTAGTAAAGCCAGAAAAAATAATTAAAATCAACAAAAAGTAGATTCGTATATAATTTTTAACGCTTTTCAATATCATTTATATACAAATTTTTCCTAACCGGCCAAATAAGGTCACAATTTATAAAAACAGATATTCGTGGAAATTTTCAATCAAAATCCTACTAGTTTCTGGGCAAAATGATAAGGACCGAAAAATGTCAATTTTATACATAAAGGATGAGTTTTTCGAAAAAATTTTAAATTATTAAATTTAAAATTTTTGAAACGAGTTTTAGCGGACCATAAAAGAGTTTCTATAGATCGCGGAGAAACAAGATGACATCAATAATTCGCGCAATGCTAATTGGTTTAATTATAAAACAAAAGTTAATTACCGATGATTTGGTTTCGGAGCGATTTTTGATTTCAATTTTTGGATAAAAAATAAAGTTTGTTTAAATATTCTGCAACTGCATTAAACTATTGATTACAACCTAGTAAAGCCTGGAAAAATAATGAAAAAATTCTAAACCAAAAGTTGTCTTTAATTTCCGTAATTTGGTTTCGGAGCGATTTTTGATTTCAATTTTTGGATAAAAAATAAAGTTTGTTCAAATATTCTGCAACTGCATTAAACTATTGACTACAACCTAGTAAAGCCTGGAAAAATAATGAAAAAATTCTAAACCAAAAGTTGTCTTGAATTTCCGTAATTTGGTTTCGGAGCGATTTTTGATTTCAATTTTTGGATAAAAAATAAAGTTTGTTCAAATATTCTGCAACTGCATTAAACTATTGACTACAACCTAGTAAAGCCTGGAAAAATAATGAAAAAATTCTAAACCAAAAGTTGTCTTGAATTTCCGTAATTTGGTTTCGCAGCGATTTTTGATTTCAATTTTTGGATAAAAAATAAAGTTTGTTCAAATATTCTGCAACTGCATTAATATATTGATTACAACCTTGTAAAGCCAGGAAAAATAATGAAAAAATTTTAAACCAAAAGTTGTCTTGAATTTCCGTAATTTGGTTTCGGAGCGATTTTTGATTTCAATTTTTGGATAAAAAATAAAGTTTGTTCAAATATTCTGCAACTGCATTAAACTATTGATTACAACCTAGTAAAGCCTGGAAAAATAATGAAAAAATTCTAAACCAAAAGTTGTCTTTAATTTCCGTAATTTGGTTTCGGAGCGATTTTTGATTTCAATTTTTGGATAAAAAATAAAGTTTGTTCAAATATTCTGCAACTGCATTAAACTATTGACTACAACCTAGTAAAGCCTGGAAAAATAATGAAAAAATTCTAAACCAAAAGTTGTCTTGAATTTCCGTAATTTGGTTTCGGAGCGATTTTTGATTTCAATTTTTGGATAAAAAATAAAGTTTGTTCAAATATTCTGCAACTGCATTAAACTATTGACTACAACCTAGTAAAGCCTGGAAAAATAATGAAAAAATTCTAAACCAAAAGTTGTCTTGAATTTCCGTAATTTGGTTTCGCAGCGATTTTTGATTTCAATTTTTGGATAAAAAATAAAGTTTGTTCAAATATTCTGCAACTGCATTAATATATTGATTACAACCTTGTAAAGCCAGGAAAAATAATGAAAAAATTTTAAACCAAAAGTTGTCTTGAATTTCCGTAATTTGGTTTCGGAGCGATTTTTGATTTCAATTTTTGGATAAAAAATAAAGTTTGTTCAAATATTCTGCAACTGCATTAAACTATTGATTACAACCTAGTAAAGCCTGGAAAAATAATGAAAAAATTCTAAACCAAAAGTTGTCTTTAATTTCCGATGATTTGGTTTCGGAGCGATTTTTGATTTCAATTTTTGGATAAAAAATAAAGTTTGTTCAAATATTCTGCAACTGCATTAAACTATTGACTACAACCTAGTAAAGCCTGGAAAAATAATGAAAAAATTCTAAACCAAAAGTTGTCTTTAATTTCCGATGATTTGGTTTCGGAGCGATTTTTGATTTCAATTTTTGGATAAAAAATAAAGTTTGTACAAATATTCTGCAACTGCATTAAACTATTGATTACAACATAGTAAAGCCAGGAAAAATAATGAAAAAATTTTAAACCAAAAGTTGTCTTGAATTTCCGTAATTTGGTTTCGGAGCGATTTTTGATTTCAATTTTTGGATAAAAAATAAAGTTTGTTCAAATATTCTGCAACTGCATTAAACTATTGATTACAACCTAGTAAAGCCAGGAAAAATAATGAAAAAATTTTAAACCAAAAGTTGTCTTGAATTTCCGTAATTTGGTTTCGGAGCGATTTTTGATTTCAATTTTTGGATAAAAAATAAAGTTTGTTCAAATATTCTGCAACTGCATTAAACTATTGATTACAACCTAGTAAAGCCTGGAAAAATAATTAAAAATTCTAAACCAAAAGTTGTCTTTAATTTCCGATGATTTGGTTTCGGAGCGATTTTTGATTTCAATTTTTGGATAAAAAATAAAGTTTGTTCAAATATTCTGCAACTGCATTAAACTATTGACTACAACCTAGTAAAGCCTGGAAAAATAATGAAAAAATTCTAAACCAAAAGTTGTCTTGAATTTCCGTAATTTGGTTTCGGAGCAATTTTTGATTTCAATTTTTCGATAAAAAATAAAGTTTGTTCAAATATTCTGCAACTGCATTAAACTATTGATTACAACCTAGTAAAGCCTGGAAAAATAATGAAAAAATTCTAAACCAAAAGTTGTGTTTAATTTCCGATGATTTGGTTTCGGAGCGATTTTTGATTTCAATTTTTGGATAAAAAATAAAGTTTGTACAAATATTCTGCAACTGCATTAAACTATTGATTACAACATAGTAAAGCCAGGAAAAATAATGAAAAAATTTTAAACCAAAAGTTGTCTTTAATTTCCGATTATTTGGTTTCGGAGCGATTTTTGATTTCAATTTTTGGATAAAAAATAAAGTTTGTTCAAATATTCTGCAACTGCATTAAACTATTGATTACAACCTAGTAAAGCCTGGAAAAATAATGAAAAAATTCTAAACCAAAAGTTGTCTTGAATTTCCGTAATTTGGTTTCGGAGCGATTTTTGATTTCAATTTTTGGATAAAAAATAAAGTTTGTTCAAATATTCTGCAACTGCATTAAACTATTGACTACAACCTAGTAAAGCCTGGAAAAATAATGAAAAAATTCTAAACCAAAAGTTGTCTTGAATTTCCGTAATTTGGTTTCGGAGCGATTTTTGATTTCAATTTTTGGATAAAAAATAAAGTTTGTTCAAATATTCTGCAACTGCATTAAACTAATGATTACAACCTAGTAAAGCCTGGAAAAATAATGAAAAAATTCTAAACCAAAAGTTGTCTTGAATTTCCGTAATTTGGTTTCGGAGCGATTTTTGATTTCAATTTTTGGATAAAAAATAAAGTTTGTTCAAATATTCTGCAACTGCATTAAACTATTGATTACAACCTAGTAAAGCCTGGAAAAATAATGAAAAAATTCTAAACCAAAAGTTGTCTTGAATTTCCGTAATTTGGTTTCGCAGCGATTTTTGATTTCAATTTTTGGATAAAAAATAAAGTTTGTTCAAATATTCTGCAACTGCATTAATATATTGATTACAACCTTGTAAAGCCAGGAAAAATAATGAAAAAATTTTAAACCAAAAGTTGTCTTGAATTTCCGTAATTTGGTTTCGGAGCGATTTTTGATTTCAATTTTTGGATAAAAAATAAAGTTTGTTCAAATATTCTGCAACTGCATTAAACTATTGATTACAACCTAGTAAAGCCTGGAAAAATAATGAAAAAATTCTAAACCAAAAGTTGTCTTTAATTTCCGATGATTTGGTTTCGGAGCGATTTTTGATTTCAATTTTTGGATAAAAAATAAAGTTTGTTCAAATATTCTGCAACTGCATTAAACTATTGACTACAACCTAGTAAAGCCTGGAAAAATAATGAAAAAATTCTAAACCAAAAGTTGTCTTTAATTTCCGATGATTTGGTTTCGGAGCGATTTTTGATTTCAATTTTTGGATAAAAAATAAAGTTTGTACAAATATTCTGCAACTGCATTAAACTATTGATTACAACATAGTAAAGCCAGGAAAAATAATGAAAAAATTTTAAACCAAAAGTTGTCTTGAATTTCCGTAATTTGGTTTCGGAGCGATTTTTGATTTCAATTTTTGGATAAAAAATAAAGTTTGTTCAAATATTCTGCAACTGCATTAAACTATTGATTACAACCTAGTAAAGCCAGGAAAAATAATGAAAAAATTTTAAACCAAAAGTTGTCTTGAATTTCCGTAATTTGGTTTCGGAGCGATTTTTGATTTCAATTTTTGGATAAAAAATAAAGTTTGTTCAAATATTCTGCAACTGCATTAAACTATTGATTACAACCTAGTAAAGCCTGGAAAAATAATTAAAAATTCTAAACCAAAAGTTGTCTTTAATTTCCGATGATTTGGTTTCGGAGCGATTTTTGATTTCAATTTTTGGATAAAAAATAAAGTTTGTTCAAATATTCTGCAACTGCATTAAACTATTGACTACAACCTAGTAAAGCCTGGAAAAATAATGAAAAAATTCTAAACCAAAAGTTGTCTTGAATTTCCGTAATTTGGTTTCGGAGCAATTTTTGATTTCAATTTTTCGATAAAAAATAAAGTTTGTTCAAATATTCTGCAACTGCATTAAACTATTGATTACAACCTAGTAAAGCCTGGAAAAATAATGAAAAAATTCTAAACCAAAAGTTGTGTTTAATTTCCGATGATTTGGTTTCGGAGCGATTTTTGATTTCAATTTTTGGATAAAAAATAAAGTTTGTTCAAATATTCTGCAACTGCATTAAACTATTGACTACAACCTAGTAAAGCCTGGAAAAATAATGAAAAAATTCTAAACCAAAAGTTGTCTTTAATTTCCGATGATTTGGTTTCGGAGCGATTTTTGATTTCAATTTTTGGATAAAAAATAAAGTTTGTACAAATATTCTGCAACTGCATTAAACTATTGATTACAACATAGTAAAGCCAGGAAAAATAATGAAAAAATTTTAAACCAAAAGTTGTCTTTAATTTCCGATTATTTGGTTTCGGAGCGATTTTTGATTTCAATTTTTGGATAAAAAATAAAGTTTGTTCAAATATTCTGCAACTGCATTAAACTATTGATTACAACCTAGTAAAGCCTGGAAAAATAATGAAAAAATTCTAAACCAAAAGTTGTCTTGAATTTCCGTAATTTGGTTTCGGAGCGATTTTTGATTTCAATTTTTGGATAAAAAATAAAGTTTGTTCAAATATTCTGCAACTGCATTAAACTATTGATTACAACCTAGTAAAGCCTGGAAAAATAATGAAAAAATTCTAAACCAAAAGTTGTCTTGAATTTCCGTAATTTGGTTTCGGAGCGATTTTTGATTTCAATTTTTGGATAAAAAATAAAGTTTGTTCAAATATTCTGCAACTGCATTAAACTAATGATTACAACCTAGTAAAGCCTGGAAAAATAATGAAAAAATTCTAAACCAAAAGTTGTCTTGAATTTCCGTAATTTGGTTTCGGAGCGATTTTTGATTTCAATTTTTGGATAAAAAATAAAGTTTGTTCAAATATTCTGCAACTGCATTAAACTATTGATTACAACCTAGTAAAGCCTGGAAAAATAATGAAAAAATTCTAAACCAAAAGTTGTCTTGAATTTCCGTAATTTGGTTTCGGAGCGATTTTTGATTTCAATTTTTGGATAAAAAATAAAGTTTGTTCAAATATTCTGCAACTGCATTAAACTATTGATTACAACCTAGTAAAGCCAGGAAAAATAATGAAAAAATTTTAAACCAAAAGTTGTCTTGAATTTCCGTAATTTGGTTTCGGAGCGATTTTTGATTTCAATTTTTGGATAAAAAATAAAGTTTGTTCAAATATTCTGCAACTGCATTAAACTATTGATTACAACCTAGTAAAGCCTGGAAAAATAATTAAAAATTCTAAACCAAAAGTTGTCTTTAATTTCCGATGATTTGGTTTCGGAGCGATTTTTGATTTCAATTTTTGGATAAAAAATAAAGTTTGTTCAAATATTCTGCAACTGCATTAAACTATTGACTACAACCTAGTAAAGCCTGGAAAAATAATGAAAAAATTCTAAACCAAAAGTTGTCTTGAATTTCCGTAATTTGGTTTCGGAGCGATTTTTGATTTCAATTTTTGGATAAAAAATAAAGTTTGTTCAAATATTCTGCAACTGCATTAAACTAATGATTACAACCTAGTAAAGCCTGGAAAAATAATGAAAAAATTTTAAACCAAAAGTTGTCTTGAATTTCCGTAATTTGGTTTCGGAGCGATTTTTGATTTCAATTTTTGGATAAAAAATAAAGTTTGTTCAAATATTCTGCAACTGCATTAAACTATTGATTACAACCTAGTAAAGCCTGGAAAAATAATGAAAAAATTCTAAACCAAAAGTTGTGTTTAATTTCCGATGATTTGGTTTCGGAGCGATTTTTGATTTCAATTTTTGGATAAAAAATAAAGTTTGTTCAAATATTCTGCAACTGCATTAAACTATTGACTACAACCTAGTAAAGCCTGGAAAAATAATGAAAAAATTCTAAACCAAAAGTTGTCTTTAATTTCCGATGATTTGGTTTCGGAGCGATTTTTGATTTCAATTTTTGGATAAAAAATAAAGTTTGTACAAATATTCTGCAACTGCATTAAACTATTGATTACAACCTAGTAAAGCCAGGAAAAATAATGAAAAAATTCTAAACCAAAAGGTGTATTTAATTTCCGATGATTTGGTTTCGGAGCGATTTTGGTATTAAATTTTTGGATAAAAAATAAAGTTTGATCAAATATTCTGCAACTCCACAAAAATATTGATTACAACCTAGTAAAGCGAGGAAAAAGAATGAAAAAATTCTAAACCAAAAGTTGTCTTTAATTTCCGATGATTTGGTTTCTGAGCGATTTTTGATTTAAATTTTTGGATACCAAATAAAGTTTGTTCAAATATTCAGCAACTGCATAAAACTATTGACTACAACCAAGTAAAGCCAATAAAACTAATGAAAACATTAATAATTTATTGAGAACGGAGAATCTCGATTGAAGCGCAATTTGATTTAGTACCAATTACCGTACTCGCATTTTTTCACTTTAGCCTCACCCTGTATGACGCTTTAATTTAAAAATCTGACAGATAACCTAAAATTTGAATGTTTTCAGTGTTACCAACTTTAAATTCGAGAGAATTCGACTAATCTAAAAGTCGGTTTACATTATAATAATATGTTTTCTCATATTATGTTTTTGTATTCGTTTTTCTTAAAATTTTTGCATTTTTAAAATAATTTAAAAAACATTAAATCACTGTTTGCAATATAAAATGATACGCATTTATTTGTAACACATTTATTCTAACGTATTTCTAATAACGCTATGGCAGCGAAAAAAATTCTTTAAGTAATTCTGCAAAATACGACTCCACAGCGTATCGCAAGGCGCTCTTAGGTGTTTCTTTTTTGTGTTTTGAACAGAGATAATGCTCACAGGGGGCGGAGGTCGGCACTGTAAGGTGGATGCTGTAATGCCTTAAACAGCTTGCATTGATTACTTCCAGAGGACACTTCCCTGAGGGACCCCCGAGTCAACGGGTAGCAGTGGTGAAATTTCATCCTGGAATTTAACAAAGAAGTGTCTATTGGTAAGGTAGGGCCTGAGTGCCTTGTAGTAGGTGTGTGGCAGATATGTTTTAATCTTGTACAATAGGCCAGGATGCCACACTTTATCAAAGACTTGGGTTATATCGAGGAATGCTGCTGAGCAATATCTCTTGGTCTGCAGATCATGCCTAATTTTAGTAGCTATTCTATGTATTTGCTCTATCGTAGGGTGCTGTTGGCTGAATCCAAACCGGTATTTGGGATTTATATTTCTTTCTTCAATTAATGGCTGTAATCTGCTCAGAAATAATTTTTCAAATATTTTCGATAATTCAGGTAATAGACTGATAGGGCTATATTATGAGGTAATTTTCTTTGGTGGTTTTCCAGGTTTAGCGATTAAAATTATTTGTGCAACCTTCCACTGTGCAGAAAAGTATCCCAGTTTCATGATGGAGTTGTAGTTCATGAGTTTAGTTAGCTTGATGAGTGTAGAAATTCACTCTACCTGATCTTCTTTATTGGTAAATCCGTTTGAAATAGGGCTTCGTTAAGCTCAGTAATTTTAGAACCTTCATCAAGATCTTCAGTTGTAAATGGTTTAAACACATTGGCTGGATGGTTAGCAAAAGTGGTTGCATTGTTTCTTTGTTGCTTCATGCCCATTAATGATTAGGGTTCTTGATAGGTGGAATTGTTTGCTGGGGTCCGGCAATTCTTTTGGTTACCGTCCATAGCGTATAATCAGTTGCGTTTGTTGCTCTCAATCCACTGAGGTAGCTTTGAATTTCTTCGTTTTTCTGTGGTCACTTGGGAGTTTTTTTTTAGCTCTTTAAAGGCATTATATTGTAGTTTGTTCTATCCTTAATTATCGCAAAATTAGAATTTAAAGAGAAAGTAGAAATTCCATTTCATGTTTACGGCTTATAATACCAAAGCGGTAGCAGTTTCTCAGTTTGTATATCAATGTCACAAAACATAGCTCGGCCTAAGGCCTTTTTAGGTGGTCGATTTTATATAATATCATTGTCACAGAACATAGCTCGGCTTAGGGCCTTCGCACATCTTTGTGGCCGCTCATAGCTCGGCCTACGGCCTTCGCATTAGAACGTAGCTCGGCCTGCGGCCTCCCATCTGGACATAGCTCGGCCTACGGCCTCGCGTGGGGTAAAGCTCGGCCTTCGGCCTCTAAAAATTCAAGCAAACTAATAAATTTATATGCAAAATTGTAATTATTTTCGGAAAATTATAATTTAATTAGTTAAGGAGACCTTTTTCGAAAAAATTCCATTTCAAGTTTTCGACTTGTATCGGCGAGGCGGAGGCGCTGGGCGAAAAAAAACGGAAATTTTTTTTTTCGAAATTTTCAAAGGGCTAAGTTTAAATGGTCAAGGAGACTTTTTTCGAAAAAATTCCATTTCACGTTTTCGACTTGTATCGGTGAGGCGGAGGCGCTGAGCGAAAAAAAACGGAAATTTTTTTTTTCGAAATTTTCAAAGGTGGTAGCCTTCAAAACTTTTTTTTAAAACTTAAATTGAATTTACCGCCTCTCCCGATGGAGATACGAAAGTCGACCACGAGAGAGATTCTATAGAGCTCGGGCAGACGCATCCGTTCCAATTTAAGATCGATCATCGGCCGGTAAGTAAGGGCGTTACGGGCGGTCAAAGTTTTTTCTCGATTTTCCGCTAAACGATGGCGCCACGCCGAAGCGGAGAAAAAATTTTAAAAACCAAAAGCAGATTCGGATAGAGCATTTAACGCGGCTCGATATCGCGTATATACAATTTTTTCGTAACCCGCCAAATAAGGTCACAATTTACAAAGGCAGATGGTCGGTGAATTTTCCGAATAAAATGCTCGCTCTTTTTGGGAAAATTCGTGTCGAAACTAAAATGCCAATTTTAAAGGTCAAGGAAGAAATTTTCGAAAAAACGTCGTTTCGCATTTTCGATTTATATGCACGAGGCGGAGGTATTTCCGTAAAAAAAATTTGAAATTACCGAAATTTAACACTATCGAAAAGAGTTTCTCGTCTTTTACCGCGTCAAATGTGCGGCGGATCCGTCGGTCGTCCATTGAGTTTCTGCTTATAATTGCGCGATTTAACCGAATCCGGTATAAAATGAAAAGATTTTGACAATTTTTTTCAAATTTTCCAACTTTTGGGCGAAATTTCGACAAAAAATCGAAATTTTTAAAATCGATCGACTTTGACCTATCGGTGCGCCGCCCCACGACATTTTCCCGCTGCGCCGCCTCATCTACGCGATAGTACATCTAAGTGGGCGTCGAACGGCACCGGTCCGGTAGCTAACGTTTTCTCGGTAGGGCCGCTACACCGTTGCCGCGCCGGGAAGGTTATTCCGCCTCAGCAGCCGCCTCCGACCTCGCACCTCGAATTTTGCGCCGGATTCGGACGACATTCGTCGGAGCCGACATTTCGACACCCCTACCGAAAATTTTCGCACGCCGCCGCCCGTTTCCCAGGTACTTTTACAACAATTTTTCGAAAAAAGTTCTTCGACTTTGAGGCTTCGCCACGGCGGCCCCGGACCTTTGCGGAGGACGGCATTTCGGTTGTGCACGATGGGAATACCTCCCGCGTCGATCGCCGCCTCTCCCGTCGCTATCGGTTCGGTGGGTTCTTCAGGCGTTCTTTTCCAGGAATCGCTTATCTCTGCAAATTTTCAATTTTTCGTGCGTCGGAGGCGGAAAACTGTTTCGCTCGCCGCCGCCGCACCGGAGGACTTGGCTCGATTTTTCCGGCACGGTCGGACGTAACTTTTAACTGCCTTCATTTTGACATGTCGCCGCGCCGTTTTAGTTCGCCGCCTCCGAAGGTCGAGTCGAATATCTAACAAATTATGTCGAAAAACTACCTCCACTTTGAAAAATCGCCACGTCGCCCGCGGGCCAGTGGCGGAAAAGTTTTTGTGCCTTTACATCATGGGAACACTAGGGGCGTCGACGGAGACGCGTCCGGAAAAAATCCGTTCGGTGGGTTCGGATATCTCGCTGTCCGGAGATTTTTAGCACAAAAACGCCACTCGTGCGCCTCGCGCCGCCTGCGGCGGTTCTCGGCGCCATTTTTTTTTGCACTACGAGGAGCGGCCCTTCGGGCCGCTCGATAACTGACCTCCCACAAAAAAATCGCTCGGGCGGCTCGCTAACGCGAGCCGCTTTCACCTCCAAAAGCGTCCCCGATCGGTATTCTTTTATGTATAATGACAAGCGTCTACGAGATCCTACGGATCTCTTGACGCTTGGCCCTGGCGGGCGGCTGCCGCTTTCGCGGCGGGCCGCTTCGCGGCGGGCCGCTACGCGGCTAGAAACGAGTCGCCGCTTCGCGGCTCCATTTAGTATGTCGCTTAGAGAAAACCCCGGTCTCCTTACGGTTTAACAAGTCGCCGCTGCGCGGCTTCACTTGTACAATACGACAAAGTCATTTTGTTGGTGTATTTTGTACAAAACATTTTAATGTCAAAATAAATGTCATTTCTGCGATATATCACATGTTTACAAAACAATTTATATAAAACTCTTTCCATGAAACCCATAGCGCTGTCATGAAACATAGCTCGGCCTACGGTCTTTGCATTAATATGTAAATCGGCCTACGGCCTCGCATACACATACAGCTCGGCCTGCGGCTTTCGCATATCATTATATTTCAGCATAGCTTCGGCATCGCAAGAGCGAACAAGTTTAACCTATAAATAAGGGTGCTACAGATATTCGTCAAAATTTACAATCAAAATCTTATTTGTTTTGGGCAAAGTGATGAGAACTGAAAAATGTCAATTTTATTCATAAAGGAAGAATTTTTCGAAAAAGTGTTTGACACTTTCCATTTATATACGCGAGGTGGAAGTATTTGACAGGAAAAAAATTTAATTTACCCTAATCTATCTATCGTTCGATTTGTAGACCCAAAAACCCCCCAGTCCGTGATTTTTATCGAAATCGTTACGGCCGTTTTCGAGAAACCCATTGCATACATATATACAAGAATTTCTCGTAACAACAAAATTTTGAATAGCTTCCTTAGTAGGCCACGATTTAGTATGCCGTTACTTTAGTAGGCTGCGAAAAGTAACGGCATACTAAATCGCGGCTTTAGTAGGCCACGATTTAGTAGGCCGTTACTTGTCGCGGCCTACTAAAGTAACGGCCTACTAAATCGCGGCCTACTAAATCGCGGTTTTAGTAAGCAACGATTTAGTAGGCCGTTACTTTAGTAGGCCGCGAAAAAGCCGCGATTTAGTAGGCCGTTACTTGTCGCGGCCTACTAAAGTAACGGCCTACTAAATCGCGGCCTACTAAAGCCGCGATTTAGGAGGGTGTTTTTGAAAAAAATTTATTAGACGTTTTCGATTTGTATTTGCAAGGCCGAGGGATTCCGCGAATAAAAACAAAATATTTTTTTCCAAAATTTTAGTTTTTAAGATTTTTTTTTAAAGAAGAGGGGACCATTCCTAGTTTATTTCTTAAATTTAGATCGCATTTTACGCCTTTCCCGATGGAGATACAGAAGTCCACAAGAGAAGAGTTTCTTTGGAGCTTTTCGAGACGCATTTGATTCAACTGGAAGATTAAACATCGGCCGGTAAATAAGGGCGCTAAGGGCGGTCAAAGGTTATTGACAATTTTCTGTTAAACGATCGCCCCACGATAAAGCGGAGAAAAAATTTGAAAAATCAAAAGCAGATTCGTATAGGGCTTTTAACGCTTTTCAATATCGTATATATACAAATTTTTCCTAACCGGCCAAATAAGGTCACAACTTATAAAAACAGAAATTCATGGAAATTTCCAATCAAAATCTTACTTGTTTTGGGCAAAATGATGAGAACCGAAAAATGTCAATTTTATACATAAAGGAAGAAAAAATGTTGTTTGACATTTTCGATTTATATACGCGAGGTGGAAGTATTTGACAGGAAAAAAATTTAATTTACCGTAATCTAACACTTTTGAAAAATGTCTTTTGCATATTACCACATCTAATAATCCGGACGTCGAAATCGTGTCATCGGTTTTAATTTATAATTATGAGATTTAACCGAATCCAGGATAATAGTTAACTTTTACATCCAAAGTTCGACAAAACCGCGACATTAGGTGATATGAATAAAAGTAAGCATGAAATATATACTCAAAATTTTGGTTTTGATTTTGATGATTTGGTTTCGGAGTTGTTTTTGATTTAAATTTTTGGATAAAAACATAAAGTTTGTTCAAATATTCTGCAACTCCATAAAACTATTGATTACAACCTAGTAAACCCAGCAAAAATAATGAAAAAATTCTAAACCAAAGGTTTTCTTTAATTTCCGATGATTTGGTTTCGGAGCGAATTTTGGTTTAAATTATTGGATAAAAAATAAAGTTTGTTCAAATATTCTGCAACTGCACAAAATTATTGATTACAACCTAGTAAATCCAGGATAAATAACGAAAAAATTCTAAACCAAAAGTTGTCTTTAATTTCCGATGATTTGGTTTCGGAGCGATTTTTGATTTAAATTTTTGATTAAAAATTAAAGTTTGTTCAAATATTCTGCAACTGCATAAAACTATTGATTACAACTTAGGAAAGCCAGGAAAAATAATGAAAAAATTCTAAAACAAAAGTAGTCTTTAATTTCCAATGATTTGGTTTCTGAGCGATTTTTGATTTACATTTTTGGATATAAAATAAAGTTTGCTTAATTATTCTGCAACTCCATAAAACTATTGATTACAACCTAGTAAAGCCAGGAAAAATAATAAAAAAATTCTAAACCAAAAGTTGTCTTTAATTTCCGATGATTTGGTTTCGGAGCGATTTTTGATTTCAATTTTTGGATAAAAAATAAAGTTTGTTCAAATAATCTGCAATTGCATAAAACTATTGATTACAACCAAGTAAAGCCAGCAAAAATAATGAAAAAATTCTAAACCAAAAGTTGTCTTTAATTTCCGATGATTTGGTTTCGGAACGATTTTTGATTTCAATTTTTGGATAAAAAATAAAGTTTATTCACATATTCTGCAACTGCACAAAACTATTGATTACAACCTAGTAAAGCCAGG
This sequence comes from Rhagonycha lutea, assembly GCA_958510855.1. NCBI lineage: Eukaryota > Metazoa > Arthropoda > Insecta > Coleoptera > Cantharidae > Rhagonycha > Rhagonycha lutea. The sequence continues at coordinate 88,495,460 of OY294036.1, forward strand.
AAAAATAATGAAGAAATTCTAAACCAAAAGTTGTCTTTAATTTCCGATGATTTGGTTTCGGAGCGATTTTTGATTTCAATTTTTGGATAAAAAATAAAGTTTGTTCAAATATTCTGCAACTGCATAAAGGTATTGATTTCAACCTAGTGAAGCCAGGAAAAATAATGAAAAAATTCGAAATCAAAGGTTGTCTTTCATTTCCGACGATTTGTTTTCGGGGCGATTTTTGATTTAGATTTTTGAATAAAAAAATACAGTTTGTTTAAATATTCTGCAACTGCACAAAACAATTGATTACAACATAGTAAAGCCAGGAAAAATAATGAAAAAATTCTAAACCGAATGTTGTCTTTAATTTCCCATGATTTGGTTTCGGAGCGATTTTTGATTTAAATTTTTGGATACCAAATAAAGTTTGTTCAAATATTCAGCAATTGCATAAAACTATTGACTACAACCAAGTAAAGCCAGGAAAACTAATGAAAAAATTAATAATTTTTGAGAACGGAGAATCTCGATTGAAGTGCAATTTGATTTAGTACCAATTACCGTACTTGCATTTTTTCACTTTAGCCTCACCCTGTATGACGCTTTAATTTAAAAATCTGACAGATAACCTAAAATTTGAATGTTTTCAGTGTTACCAACTTTAAATTCGAGAGAATGTAACTAATCTAAAAGCCGGTTTACATTATATGTTTTCTCATATTATGTTTTTATAATGTTTTTTTATTCGATTTTCTTAAAATTTTAGCATTTTTAAACTAATTGAAAAAACATTAAATTACTGTTTCCAATATAACATGATACACATTTATTTGTAAGACAGTTATTCTAACGTATTTCTAATTACGCTATGCTGCGAAAAAAAATTCTTTTGGTATTTCTGCAAAATACGATCCCACAGGGTTCCCCAAGGCGTTCTTAGGTGTTTTTCTTTAAATTTTGAAAAGAGATAATGGTCACAGGGGCGAGGTCGGGACTGTAAGGTGGATTCTGTAATGCCTTAAAGCCGCTTTCATTGATTACTCGCGGAGGACACTTCCCCGAGGGACCCCCGAGTCAACGGGTAACAGAGGTGGAATTTCATCCTGGAATTTCACAAAGAAGTGTCTATTGGTAAGGTAGGACCTGAGTGCCTGGTAGTAGGTGCGTGGCAGATATGTTTTAATCTTGTACAATAGGCCAGGATGCCACACTTTATCAAAGACTTGGGTTATATCGAGGAATGCTGCTGAGCAATATCTCTTGGTCTGCAGATCATGCCTAATTTTAGTAGCTATTCTATGCATTTGCTCTATCGTAGAGTGCTGTTGGCGGAATCCAAACCGGTATTTGGGATTTATATTTCTTTCTTCAATTAATGGCTGTAATCTGCTCAGAAATAATTTTTCAAATATTTTTGATAATTCAGGTAATAGACTGATACGGCTATATTATGAGGTAATTTTCGTTGGTGGTTTTCCAGGTTTAGGGATTAAAATTATTTGTGCAACCTTCTACTGGCACTGTGCAGGAAAGTATCCCAGTTTCATGTTGGAATTGTAGATGATAGTAATAATTCTTATTGCTTTTTCTGGTAATTCTTTAAGGATATTTGCTGTAATCAAATCAAAACCTGGAGATTTTTTAAATTTTAGTTCGTGCTTGATGAGTGTAGAAACTTCACTCTTCCTTATCTTCTTTATTGATAAATCCGTTTGAAATAGTGCTTCGAGAAACTCAGTTTCATGCCCATTAATGGTTAGGGGGGGTCTTGATAGGTGGAATTTATTGTTTGCTGGGGTCCCGCAATTCTTTTGGTTGCCTTCCATAGCGAATAATCAGTTGCGTTTGTTGCTCTCAATCTACAGAGGTAGCTTTGAATTTCTTCGTTTTTCTGTGGTCACTTGGGAGTTTTTTTTAGCTTTTTAAAGGCATTACTGTAGTTTGTTCTATCCTTAATCATCGCAAAATTAGAATTTAAAGAGAAAGGAGAACTTGTTTGCAAAAATTCCATTTCACGTTTTCGGCTTATAATACAATTTTTAATTTTTATTGAAATTTTAAAATTAAAAATCGCGCGCGAATCAAATCATCTAAATATTTAGCGCAATTCTTCGCTGAAAATTTTTTTATTATTTTTCCTGTGTTAACCTGACCGTAATCAGTATTGTCAAGCAGTTTCAGAATATTCATACAACATTCAATTTTTATCGAAATTTTAAAATTAAAAATCGCGCCCGAATCAAATCATTTAAATATTTAACGTAATTCTTCGCTTAGAATTTTTTGGTTATTTTTCCTGTGTTAACTTGACCGTAATCAGTATTCTCAAGCAGTTTCAGAATATTCAAACAAAATTTTTTAATTTTTATTGAAATTTTAAAATTAAAAATTACGCGCGAATCTAATCATCTATATATTTAGCGCAATTCTTCGCTTAGAATTTTTTGGTTATTTTTCCTGTGTTAACTTGACCGTAATCAGTATTCTCAAGCAGTTTCAGAATATTCAAACAAAATTTTTTAATTTTTATTGAAATTTTAAAATTAAAAATTACGCGCGAATCTAATCATCTAAATATTTAGCGCAATTCTTCGCTTAGAATTTTTTGGTTATTTTTCCTGTGTTAACTTGACCGTAATCAGTATTCTCAAGCAGTTTCAGAATATTCAAACAACATTTTTTAATTTTTATTGAAATTTTAAAATTAAAAATCGCGCGCGAATCAAATCATCTAAATATTTAGCGCAATTCTTCGCTTAGAATTTTTTGGTTATTTTTCCTGTGTTAACTTGACCGTAATCAGTATTCTCAAGCAGTTTCAGAATATTAAAATAAAATTTTTTAATTTTTATTGAAATTTTAAAATTAAAAATCGCGCGCGAATCAAATCATCTAAATATTTAGCGCAATTCTTCGCTTAGAATTTTTTGGTTATTTTTCCTGCGTTAACCTGACCGTAATCAGTATTGTCAAGCAGTTTCAGAATATTCATACAACATTCAATTTTTATCGAAATTTTAAAATTAAATTTAAATAGTTAAGGAGACCTTTTTCGAAAAAATTCCATTTCACGTTTTCGACTTGTATCGGCGAGGCGGAGGCGCTGGGCGAAAAAAAACGGAAATTTTTTTTTTCGAAATTTTCAAAGGGCTAAGTTTAAATGGTCAAGGAGACTTTTTTCGAAAAAATTCCATTTCACGGTTTCGACTTGTATCGGCGAGGCGGAGGCGCTGAGCGAAAAAAAATGGAAATTTTTTTTTTCGAAATTTTCAAAGGTGGTAGCCTTCAAAACTTTTTTTTTAAATTTAAATTACATTTACCGCCTCTCCCGATGGAGATACGAAAGTCGACCACGAGAGAGATTCTGTAGAGCTCGGGCAGACGCATCCGTTCCAACTTTAAGATCGATCATCGGCCGGTAAGTAAGGGCGCTACGGGCGGTCAAAGTTTTTTCTCGATTTTCCGCTAAACGATCGCGGCACGTCGAAGCGGAGAAAAAAATTTAAAAACCAAAAGCAGATTCGGATAGAGCATTTAACGCGGCTAAATATCGCGTATATACAAATTTTTCGTAACCCGCCAAATAAGGTCACAATTTACAAAGGCAGATGGTCGGGGAATTTTCCGAATAAAATGCTCGCTCTTTTTGGAAAAATTCGTGTAGAAACTAAAATGCCAATTTTAAAGGTCCAGGAAGAAATTTTCGAAAAAATGTCGTTACGCATTTTCGATTTATATGCACGAGGCGGAGGTATTTCGGTAAAAAAAATTTGAAATTACCGAAATTTAACATTTTCGAAAAGAGTTTTTCGTCTTTTACCGCGTCAAATGTGCGGCGGATCCGTCGATCGTCCATTGAGTTTCTGTTTATAATCGCGCGATTTAACCGAACCCGCTATAAAATGTAAAGATTTTGAAAATTTTTTTCAAAATTTCCAACTTTTGAGCGAAATTTGGACAAAAAAGCGAAATTTTTAAAATCGATCGACTTTGACCTATCGGTGCGCCGCCCCACGACATTTTCCGGCTGCGCCGTTTCTTCTAAGCGCTAGTACATCTAAGTGGGCGTCGAACGGCACCGGTCCGGTAGCTAACGTTTTCTCGGTACGGCCGCTACGCCGTTGCCGTGCCGGGAAGGTTTTTCCGCCTCAGCCGCCGCCTCCGACCTCGCACCTCGAATTTTGCGCCGGATTCGGACGACATTCGTCGGAGCCGACATTTGGACACCCCTACCGAAAATTTCCGCACTCCGCCGCCCGTTTCCCAAGTACTTTTACAACAATTTTTCTAAAAAAGTTCTTCGACTTTGAGGCTTCGCCACGGAGGCCCCGGACCTTTGCGGAGGACGGCATTTCGGTTGTGCACGATGGGAATACCTCCCGCGTCGATCGCCGCCTCTCCCGTCGAGATCGGTTCGGTGGGTTCTTCTGGCGTTCTGCCCCCGGAATTGCTTATCACTGCAGATTTGCAATTTTTCGTGCTTCGGAGGCCTAAAACTCTTTCGCTCGCCGTAGCCGCGCCGAAAGACTTGCGTCGATTTTTCCGGCACCGTCGAATAGAACTTTTCACGGCCTACATTTTGACATGCCGCCGCGCCATATTCTATCGCCGCCTCCAAAGGTCGAGACGCATATCTAACAAATTATGTCGAAAAACTACCTCCACTTTGAAAAATCGCCACGTCGCCACCCGGCCAACGGCGGCTACGCCGCCGTGTTTGTGCACGATGGGAACCCTAGGCACGTCGACGGAGACGGGTCCGGCAAAAATCCGTTGGGCGGTTTCGGATATCCTACAAGGACAAGGTTTTTTTCTCAAAAAAGCCACTCGTGCGCCTCGCGCCGCCTGCGGCGGCTCTCGGCGCCATTTTTTTTTGCACTACGGGGAGCGGCCCCTCGGGCCGCTCGTTAACTGACCTCCCTCAAAAAAATCGCTCGGGCGGCTCGCTTACGCGAGCCGCTTCAACCTCTAAAAACGTCCTCGACCGATATTATTTTATATAATAGACAAGCGTCTAGAGATCCTACGGATCTCTGACGCTTGGCCCTGCGGGCGGCTGCCGCTATCGCGGCGGGCCGCTACGCGGCTAGAAACGAGTCGCCGCTTCGCGGCTCCATTATGTATGTCGCTTAGAGAAAACACCAGCCTCTTTGCGGTTTAACAAATCGCCGCTGCGCGGCTTCACTTGTACGATAGGTCAAAGTAATTTTGTTGGTGTACTTGTACATAAAATTTTAATGTAAAAATAAATGTAATTTCTGCGATATATCACATGTTCAGAAAACAATTTATATAAAACTGTTTCTATGAAACGCATAGCTCTGTCATGAAACATAGCTCGGCTTACGGTCTTTGCGTTAATATGTAACTTGCATAGACATAGAGCTCGGCCTGCGGCCTTCGCATTAATTGTATCCAAGCATAGCTTCCACCTCCGCCCCCGCATAGGTGTAGATATCGGCTTTCGGCATCGCAAAAGCGAATATGTTTATATGCGAAATTGTAATTGTTGGAAAATTAGAATTTCAATAAAGAAGGAGACTTTTTCGAAGAAGTTCTGCTGGACCTTTTGAATTTATATCGGCCGGTAAATAAGGGCGCTAAGGGCGGTCAAAGGTTATTGACAATTTTCCGCTAAACGATCGCCCCACGATAAAGCGGAGACAAAATTTGAAAAATGAAAAGCAGATTCGTATAGAGCTTTTAACGCTTTTCGATATCGGATATACACAAATTTTTCCTAAATTGCCAAATAAGGTCACAACATATAAAAACAGAAATTCATGGAAATTTCCAATCAAAATCTTACTTGTTTTGGGCAAAATGTTGAAAACTGAAAAATGTCAATTTTATACATAAAGGAAGAATTTTTCGAAAAAATGTTTGACATTTTCGATTTATATACGCGAGGTGGAAGTATTTGACAGGAAAAAATTTTAATTTACCGTAATCTAACACTTGAAAAATGTCTTTTGCATATTACCACATCTAATATGCGGACGTCGAAATAGTCGTCTGATCGGTTTTAATTTATAATTATGAGATTTAGCCGAATCCAGGATAATATTTACTGATTTCGAAAAATTATGCTTTTTTTATTCAAAGTTCGACAAAAAAGAGAATTTATAGCGAAAGAGGGTTTTTTTGAAAAAATTCTATTAGATGTTTTCGATTTGTATTTGCAAAGCCGAGGGATTCCGCCAATAAAAACAAAATATTTTTTTCCAAAATTTTTAGTTTTTAAAGATTTTTTTTTAAAGAAGAGGGGACTCTTTGAAAATTGGTTTTAAAATTTAAACTGCATTTTACGCCTTTCCCGATGGAGATACGAAAGTGGATCATAAAAGAGTTCTATAGACCGCGGCGAAACGCATCCGATCCAACTGGAAAATTAAAGATCGGCCGGCAAATAAGGTCGCTACGGGCGGTCAAAACTTTTTCGTAAGTTTCCCATAAAGGTTCGCGCAACGACAAACCGGAGCAAGAATTCGAAAAACCAAAAGCAGATTCGTATAGAACTTTTATCGGTTTTCGATATTGCATATATACAAATTTTTCCTAACTTGCCAAATAAGGTCACAATTTATAAAAACAGATATTCATGGAAATTTCAAATAAAAATCCCACTTGTTTATGGGCAAAATGAGATTTAGCCGAATCCAGGATAATATTTAATGATTTCCGAAAAATTATGTTTTTTTTTAATTCAAAGTTCGACAAATAAGCGAATTTATAGCGTAAGGAGGTTTTTTTTGAAAACTTCTATTCGCCGTTTTCGATTTGTATTTGCAAGGCCGAGGGATTCCGCGAATAAAAACAAAATACTTTTTTCCAAAATTTTAGTTTTTGAAGATTTTTTTTTAAAGAAGCGGGGACCATTTCTAGTTCTATTTTTTAAATTTAAATCGTATTTTACGCCTTTCCCGATGGAGATACGGAAATCGACAACAGAAGCGTTTCATTGGAGCTCAGCGAGACGCATCCGATCCAACTGGAAGATTAAACATTGGTCGGTAAATAAGGGCGCTACGGGTGGTCAAAGCTTAATGACAATTTTCCGCTAAACGATCGCGCCACGACAAAGCGGAAGAAAATTTTGAAAAAGTAATATTAGATTCGTATAAAGTTTTTAACGCTTTTCAATATCGTATATATACAAATTTTTCATAACGCACCAAATAAGGTCACCATTTATAAAACCAGATATTCGTGGAAATTTTCAATCAAAATCTTAGCCGTTTTTTGCTGAAATATTAACCAAAATAAAATGTCAATTTTCAAAAAAATGTTGATGAACATTTTCGATTCATATACAAGAAGCGGAGATATTTTGCGAAAAGAAAATTGAATTTTCCATAAACGTAGTTTAAGCCGTAATGTTTGTTATTACCCACATATCTGCTTCGTTTCCTACCACTAACCTAAGCTCGACCGGTGGATCTATCTTTTAACGGTCCCCTCATTGAAAAAAATATTGTTTCATAACATTAACCTAAACTCGATCGGAGGATCTCTCTTTTAACGGTCCCCTCATTAAAAAAAAATGTTTCCTAATTCTAACCTAAGCTCGACCGGTGGATCTTTCTCTTAACGGTCCCCTCATTAAAAAAAAATTGTTTCCTAACACTTAACTAAGCTCCACCGGTAGATCTCTCTTTTAGCGGTTCCCTCATTAAATAAATATCGTTTCCTAACACTAACCTAAGCTGGACCGGTGAATCTCTGTTTTTAACGGTCCCCTAAATAAAAAAAAATCGTTTCCTAACACTAACCTAAGCTCGACCGGTGGATTTCTCTTCTAACGGTCCTCTCATTAAAAAAATATCGCTTCCTAACACTAACCTAAGCTCGACCGGTGGATCTCTCCTTTAACGGTCCCCTCATTGAAAAAAATATTGTTTCCTAACATTAACCTAAACTCGATCGGAGGATCTCTCTTTTAGCGGTCCCCTCATTAAATAAAAATCGTTTCCTAACACTAACCTAAGCTGGACCAGTGAATCTCTCTTTTAACGGTCCCCTAATTAAAAAAAATCGTTTCCTAACACTAACCTAAGCTCGACCGGTGGATCTCTCTTCTAACGGTCCTCTCATTAAAAAAATATCGCTTCATAACACTAACCTAAGCTCGACCGGTGGATCTATCTTTTAACGGTCCCCTCATTGAAAAAAATATTGTTTCCTAACATTAACCTAAACTCGATCGGAGCATCTCTCTTTTAACGGTACCCTCATTAAAAAAAAGGTTTCCTAATTCTAACCTAAGCTCGACCGGTGGATCTCTCTTTTAACGGTCCCCTCATTGAAAAAAATATTGTTTCCTAACATTAACCTAAGCTCGACCGGTGGATCTCTCTTTTAACGGTCCCCTCATTGAAAAAAATATTGTTTCCTAACATTAACCTAAGCTCGACCGGTAGATCTCTCTTTTAGCGGTCCCCTCATTAAATAAAAATCGTTTCCTAACACTAACCTAAGCTCGACCGGTGGATCTCTCTTCTAACGGTCCTCTCATTAAAAAAATATCGCTTCATAACACTAACCTAAGCTCGACCGGTGGATCTATCTTTTAACGGTCCCCTCATTGAAAAAAATATTGTTTCCTAACATTAACCTAAACTCGATCGGAGCATCTCTCTTTTAACGGTACCCTCATTAAAAAAAAGGTTTCCTAATTCTAACCTAAGCTCGACCGGTGGATCTCTCTTTTAACGGTCCCCTCATTGAAAAAAATATTGTTTCCTAACATTAACCTAAGCTCGACCGGTGGATCTCTCTTTTAACGGTCCCCTCATTGAAAAAAATATTGTTTCCTAACATTAACCTAAGCTCGACCGGTAGATCTCTCTTTTAGCGGTTCCCTCATTAAATAAAAATCGTTTCCTAACACTAACCTAAGCTGGACCGGTGAATCTCTCTTTTAACGGTCCCCTAATTAAAAAAAAATCGTTTACTAACACTAACCTAAGCTCGACCGGTGGATCTCTCTCTTAACGGTCCCCTCATTAAAAAAAATCGTTTCCTAACACTAACCTAAGCTCGACCGGTAGATTTCTCTTTTAGCGGTTCCCTCATTAAATAAAAATCGTTTCCTAACACTAACCTAAGCTGGACCGGTGAATCTCTCTTTTAACGGTCCCCTAATTAAAAAAAAATCGTTTCCTAACACTAACCTAAGCTCGACCGGTGGATCTCTCTTCTAACGGTCCTCTCATTAAAAAAAATATCGCTTCCTAACACTAACCTAAGCTCGACCGGTGGATCTCTCTTTTAACGGTCCCCTCATTGAAAAAAATATTGTTTCCTAACATTAACCTAAACTCGATCGGAGGATCTCTCTTTTAACGGTCCTCTCATTAAAAAAAAGGTTTCCTAATTCTAACCTAAGCTCGACCGGTGGATCTCTCTCTTAATGGTCCCCTAGTTAAAAAAAAATCGTTTCCTAACACTAACCTAAGCTCGACCGGTGGATCTCTCTTTTAACGGTTCCCTAATTTAAAAAAAATCGTTTCTCAACACTAACCTAAGCTCGACCGGTGGATCTCTCTTTTAACGGTACCCTCATTAAATAAAAATCGTTTCCTAACACTAACCTAAGCTCGACCGGTGGATTTCTCTTTTAACGGTTCCCTAGTTAAAAAATATTGTTTCCTAACACTAACCTAAGCTCGTCCGGTGGATCTCTCTTTTAACGGTACCCTCATTAAATAAAAATCGTTTCCTAACACTAACCTAAGCTCGATCGGTGGATCTCTCTTTTAACGGTTCCCTCATTGAAAAAAATATTGTTTCCTAACATTAACCTAAACTCGATCGGAGGATCTCTCTTTTAACGGTCCTCTCATTAAAAAAAAGGTTTCCTAATTCTAACCTAAGCTGGACCGGTGGATCTCTCTCTTAACGGTACCCTCATTAAATAAAAATCGTTTCCTAACGCGAACCTAAGCTGGACCGGTGAATATCTTTTTTAACGGTCCCCTAATTAAAAAAAAATCGTTTCCTAACACTAACCTACTAAGCTCGACCGGTGGATCTCTCTTTTAACGGTTCCCTAGTTAAAAAAAAATCGTTTCCTAACACTAACCTAAGCTCGACCGGTGGATCTCTCTTTTAACGGTTCCCTAATTTAAAAAAAATCGTTTCTCAACACTAACCTAAGCTCGACCGGTGGATCTCTCTTTTAACGGTACCCTCATTAAATAAAAATCGTTTCCTAACACTAACCTAAGCTCGACCGGTGGATCTCTCTTTTAACGGTTCCCTAGTTAAAAAAAATCGTTTCCTAACACTAACCTAAGCTCGTCCGGTGGATCTCTCTTTTAACGGTACCCTCATTAAAAAAAATCATTTACTAACACTAACCTAAGCTGCATCGGTGGATCTCCCTTTTAACGGTCCCCTCATTAAATAAAAATCGTTTCCTAGCACTAACCTAAGCTGGACCGGTGGATCTCTCTTTTAACGGTCCCCTAATTAAAAACAAAATCGTTTCCCAACACTAACCTATGCTCGATCGGTGGATCTCTCTTTTAACGGTCCCCTCAATAAATGAAAATCGTTTCCTCTAACCTAACTCTAACTAACTCTAACCTAAGCTCAATCGGTGGATCTCTCTTTTAGCGGTCCCCTCATTAAAAAATAATCGTTTCCTAACGTTTGCTCCGCTCCCGACGCTCCAAAGCCAGTTTGATAACACAATCCTGATTAAAAACATCTACCTAGAGTGTTTCAACTCGGCAAATTGTGCTACTGGGAAGGGGGTGAATTGCGCTTTTTTTTGCAAAGCTGAGCAAAAATTTGAAAAATCCTGCCAAATAAGGTCACAATTTATAAAAACAGATATTCATGGAAATTTCCAATGAAAATTCCACTTGTTTATATGCAAAATGGGTACTCGAATGAAATAGAACATGAAAGAACAGAACATGAAAAAACAGAACAAATAAGAACAGAACACGAAGAAACAGAACAATGAAAAAAATTTAATTTACCGTAATCTAACACTTTTGGAAAATGTATTTTGCATATTACCATATCTAATATGCAGACATCGAAATCGTCGTCTGATCAGTTGTAATTTATAATTATGAGATTTAGCCGAATCAAGAATAATAATAATTAATGATTTCAAAACTTATGTTTTTTTGGATTCAAAGATTCAAAGTACAGAAAAGCGAATTTATAGCGAAGGAGGCATTTTTCTAAAAAATTCTATTCGAGGTTTTCGATTTGTATTTGCAAGGCCGAGGGATTCCGCGAATAAAAACAAAATATTTTTTTCCAAAATATTAGTTTTTGTAGATATTTTTTGAAGAAGGGGGGACCATTCCTAGTTTATTTTGTTAAATTTAAATCGCATTTTACGCCTTTTACCGATGGAGATACGGAAGTCGACAACCGAAGAGTTTCTTTTGAGCTCGGCGAGATGCATTCGATCCAACTTGAAGATTAAACATCGGCCAGCAAATAAGGGCGCTACGGGCGGTCAAAGCTTTCTCGCAATTTTCAGCTAAATGATCGCCGCACAACACAGCGGAGAAAAAATTAAAAGCTAAACTGCTAAATTAAGTCGCAATTCACAAAAGCAGAATATAGTCATGGAATTTTAAAATTAAAATCATATTTCTAATGAAATCTTAACAAATATAAAATGTCAATTTTAAACATTAAGGAAGAGTTTTTCGAAAAACTGCCTTTGAACATTTTCGATTTATAACACGAGACGAATTTATTTTGCGAAAAAAAAATTTAATTTTTAACAAAATTTAACATTTAATCCGCCGCCCCCGACGGACGCACATTGGGGAAGCAGAGCAAAATACCTGCTATTAAATAAAATACTATTTGAACGGAATTTTAAGTTGGATATTCCTTTTCAGGGATATTAGAAGTATATAAAAAATTCATAGATAAAAATTTCGAATAGGTTTTATTAACCCATATGGGTTAATAAAACCCAGAAAACTCTTGCTTTTGAAATATTGAATTTTTTTCTTTAGTTGTTGGTCAGTTTATTAAGCTGAATCACAGAAAAATATTTAAAAAATTCTGAAAATGTTGGAAGTTGCCGAAACTTGGTGTTCCTTCATAAGTAAATAATTTTTTTTCAAATAATTTCATAATTTGAACAAATTATTTCAAATTTAAACATAAAACACGTTTACTGGTCCTTTATGTATCCAAATTTGATATACTCTAATCAAAACTGCTAATAACAACTTCAAAAAATTACTTTGTGCCCCCCACCTGTTCATAGACAATTTATAAAATGTAAAATAAACGTTTTCTAATAATTAATGATCTGCTACTTTTCAATTGTTTTTTTTTTAATTTCACAAAATGAAAATCTAAATAAACACTTGATATTTGATCAGGAATAATTTTTTAAAATGTAGAAATATAATTATTAAAATACGTGATTTTTAAAAAAAACAGACCTGCCTTAAGTTTATCATAAAGCAAAAACAATGGCATTGAAATTCAAATAAAGCCATTAATTAAATTACAATAATTTTTATACACCCTGTATGAAAAATATAAAATTGTGTTTATAAAAGAACTTTTCAAAAATCGGAAAATTTTTAAAAGCTGTTTTAATGCATAATCAACACCAATTGGAAAAAAACAAAAATTAAAACTCGGATTGCTTCGGAACATAACTAAAATGACCAAAACGCTAAAATTTCCGCCTTCGTGTTTCCATAGGGCTTTTTTTCAAATTACATTCCGTTAATCACAAGTTTAGAATTACTAAAATGTCTCTGCATACCTAGTTGAATTTCAAGGTCTCCTATAAAAAATTTTCAATTGTTTGAAAAGGTTCCGAAGGAGAAAATTCGCTCTAGTAGCGATCAGAGAGAAATTTTTGAATTTCTAACAGTGTTCTAGTGTGTTTGGGTTAATGATGTATTGAAACGCCATGAAAAGAAATCCGTAAATAAAATTTTAATTTTGATTTAATAGCAGGTATTTTGCTCTGCTGCCCCAGTGTGCGACGTCGCACCTTGAATTTTGCGTCGGTTTGTGTCTCATTGTCACAAAATGTAGCTCTACCTACGGCCTGCGCACATCTTTATAATCAAACATAGCTACGACCTCGCACAGACACAGAGCTCGGCCTGCACCTCGCAAAAATGAACCCAGTTTATACGTTTATCTGCAAAATTTGGAATTATCGAAAAATTAGAATTTCAATAGTGAAGAAGACTTTATTCGAAAAAATTCCATTTCACGTTTTCGATTTATATTAGTACGGTTGAGGCACTGAGCGAAAAAAAACGGAATTTTTTTTGTGGAAAATTTTCATTTGAAATTCAAGGCTTAGTACCTTCAAAAAGTTTGGTACATATTTATATTGCATTTTACGCTTTTCCCGATGAAGATACGGAAGTCGACAAGAGAAGAGTTTCTTTTGAGCTCAGCGAGACGCATCCGATCCAACTGGAAGATTAACCATCGGCCAGCAAATAAAAGCGCTACGGGCGGTCAAAGCTTTCTCGCAATTTTCAGCTAAACGATCGCCGCGCAACACAGCGGAGAAAAAATTTGAAAGACCAAAAGCAGAGTCGCATAGACCTTTTAACGCTTTTTGAATTCGTTTTTATCCAAATTTTTCCTAAACTGCTAAATTAAGTCGCAATTCACAAAAGCAGAAGATAGTCATGGAATTTTAAAATTAAAATCATATTTCTAATGAAATCTTAACAAATATAAAATGTCAATTTTAAACATTAAAGAAGAGTTTTTCGAAAAACTGCCTTTGAACATTTTCAATTTATATACACGAGACGAATTTATTTTTCGAAAAAAAAATTGAAATTTCCAAAATTTAACATTTTTGGAAAAAGTCTTTCGTCTCTTACCACATCTAAGCAGAGGTGGTTCCGTTGGCCGTCTTTACGATTTCTCCTTATAATTAGGCGGTTTAACATTTTCCACGATAAAATTGAAAAATTTCGTAAAAGTAAGTCTCTTAAGTTACGAATTTCGACTAAAAGGATATATTTTTAAAAATTTTCAACTTTGACCTTCTGGTACGCCGCCCCACGACATTTTTAAGGTTTTCCACGTAATGTGGGCGATGGTAGGGACCTTTGGGCGTCGATCAAAACCGGTCCGGCAGATAACGCTTCTGCGGTTCGGCCGCTACGCCGTTTCCGCGCCGGGAAGGTTTTCCGGCCTCCACCACCGCCCCCGACTTCGTACCTCGAGTTTTGCGCTGGATTCGGATAAAACTCGTCGGAGCCGACATTTTAACACCTCAAACGTAAACTTCCGCACGCCGCCCCCCGTTTCCCAAGCACTTTTACAATAATTTTTCAAAAAAAAGTTCTTCAACTTTGAGGCTTCACCACGGAGGCCCCCGACGTCTCCCAGGATCGCGCTTGCGGTTGTGCACGATGGGAATACCTCCCGCGTCGATCGCCGCTTCTCCCGTCGAGATCGGTTCGGTGGGTTCTTCCCGCGTTCTGTCAAGAGAATGGTCTCGAAGTCAAATTTGGATTTTTGAGCGTTATCGCGGCGAGAGACGTTTCGTAGCGCCGGCGCCGCACCCGTGGAGCGATTTTAATTTTTTTGGTTTCTTTGGATAGAGGAAATTCCGGCGGACATTTTCCGGCATCGGCGGTAAAAATTCGACGATCGGCTCGCGTTCTAGAGAACGTTTTGCAACAATATTTGTAAAAAAATTCTTCCACTTTGGGGCTTCACCACGGAGGCCCCCGACGTTTGCGGAGGATGCCATATAGGTTCTGCACGATGGGAATACCTCCCGCGTCGATCGCCGCCTCTCCCGACGAAATCGGTACGGTGGGTTCTTCTGGGGTTCTTCCCGGGAAATCGCTTATCACTACAAATTTTCAATATTTCTGCACTCGAAGGCGGAAAAGGTTTTCGCTCGCAGCCGCCGCCCCGGAGGAGTTGGGTCGATTTTTCTGGTACAGTTGGATAGAACTTTTAACGGCGGTCATTTTGACATGTCGCCCCGTCATTTTCGATCGCCGCCTGCAACGGTGGAAGCACATTTCTAACAAATATGTCAAAAAACTACCTCCACTTTGAAAAATCGCCACCCCGCCCCCCAGCTAGTGGCAGGGAAGTTTTTGTGCCTTTACATCATGGGAACACTAGGGGCGTCGACCGAGACGTGTCCGACGAAAATCCGTTCGGTGGGTTCAGATATCTCGATGTCCGAAGATTTTTACCCTAAAAATGGCACTCGTACGGCTCGCGCCGCCTTTGGCGGCGCTCGCCAGGTGTTTATTTGGAAGAGTCGGGAGCGGCCCTGCGGGCCGCTCATTTTAAGACCTCGACGGCGAAAATCCGCCGGCTGGCTCGCTTACGCGAGCCGCTTTTACCTCCGAAATTCCTCTTGACCCATATTATTTTATATAATAGACAAGCGTCTACGAGATCCTACGGATCTCTTGACGCTTGGCCCTGGCGGGCGGCTGCCGCTATCGCGGCGGGCCGCTTCGCGGCAGGCCGCTACGCGGCTAGAAACGAGTCGCCGCTTCGCGGCTCCATTTAGTATGTCGCTTAGAGAAAACCCCAGTCTCCTTACGGTTTAACAAGTCGCCGCTGCGCGGCTTCACTTGTACAATACGACAAAGTAATTTCGTTGGTGTATTTTGTACAAAACATTTTAATGTCAAAATAAATGTCATTTCTGCGATATATCACATGCTTATATATATCACGATATAGGCCGTTAGTTTAGTAGGCCGCGAAAAGTAACGGCCTACTAAATCGCGGTCTACTAAATCGCGGCTTTAGTAGGCCGTTACTTTAGTAGGCCGCGAAAAGTAACGGCCTACTAAATCGCGGCCTACTAAATCGCGGCCTACTAAATCGCGGCTTTAGTAGGCCACGATTTAGTAGGCCATTACTTTAGTAGGCCGCGAAAAAGCCGCGATTTAGTAGGCCGTTACATGTCGCGGCCTACTAAAGTAACGGCCTTCTAAATCGCGGCCTACTAAAGCCACGATTTAGGAGGGTTTTTTTGAAAAAAATTTATTAGACGTTTTCGATTAGTATTTGCAAGGCCGAGGGATTCAGCGAATAAAAACAAAATATTTTTTTCCAAAATTTTAGTTTTTCAAGATTTTTTTTTAAAGAAGAGGGGACCATTCCTAGTTTATTTCTTAAATTTAAATCGCATTTTACGCCTTTCCCGATGGAGATACAGAAGTCCACAAGAGGAGAGTTTCTTTGGAGCTTTTCGAGACGCATTTGATCCAACTGGAAGATTAAACATCGGCCGGTAAATAAGGGCGCTAAGGGCGGTCAAAGGTTATTGACAATTTTCCGCTAAACGATCGCCCCACGATAAAGCGGAGAAAAAATTTGAAAAATCAAAAGCAGATTCGTATATAGTTTTTAACGCTTTTCAATATCGTTTATATACAAATTTTTCCTAACCGGCCAAATAAGGTCACAATTTATAAAAACAAATATTAGTGGAAATTTTCAATCAAAATCATACTAGTTTCTGGGCAAAATGATAAGGACCGAAATGTGTCAATTTTATACATAAAGGATGAGTTATTCGAAAAAATGTTAAATTACTAAATTTAAAATTTTTGTAACGAGTTTTCGTGGATCATAAAAGAGTTTCTATAGATCGCGGCAAAACAAGATGACATCAATAATTCGCGCAATGCTGATTGGTTTAATTCTAAACCAAAAGTTTATTTCCTATGATTTTGTTTCGGAACAATTTTTGATTTAAATTTTTGGATAAAAAATAAAGTTTGTTCAAATATTCTGCAACTGCGTGAAACTATTGATTACAACCTAGTAAAGCCAGGAAAAATAATGAAAAAATTTTAAACCAAAAGTTTTCTTTAATTTCCGATAATTTGGTTTGGGAGCGATTTTTTATTTAAATATTTGCATAAAAAATAAAGTTTGTTCAAATATTCTGCAACTGCATAAAACTATTGATTACAACCTAGTAAAGCAAGGAAAAATAATGAAAAAATTCTAAACCAAAAGTTGTCTTTAATTTCCGATGATTTGGTTTCGGAGCGATTTTTCATTTTAAATTTTTGGATAAAAAATAAAATTTGTTCAAATAATCTCCAATAGCATAATACTATTGATTACAACCTAGTAAAGCCAGGAAAAATAATGAAAAAATTCTAAACCAAAAGTTGTCTTTAATTTCCGATGATTCGGTTTCGGAGCAATTTTTGATTTAAATTTTTGGATAAAAAATAAAGTTTGTTCAAATATTCTGCAACTGCTTAAAACTATTGATTACAACCTAGTAAAGAGAAGAAGAATAATGAAAAAATTCTAAACCAAAAGTTGACTTTAATTACCGATGATTTGGTTTCATTTAAATGAATAGTTCATTTAAACCTTACTTTGAACTATTTTATAGGGAGTTTAACGCGTTTACTGTAATAAGTTGGCATTTTAACCTAAAACAATTCCAAATGCAAGCAAAAATAAAGTTGGGTTATGGTTAAAGTGGTTTAAGTTTTTAACACTGTTTTAAGATTTTTATGAATACGGCTGAATATCTTTATCACTACCTCGAGTTATTGTTATTTAATATCTGTTATTATTTCTGACCATGTTTCTGATCTATCCCACGTAACATTTTTTCCTGGTGAAATTTAAATTTCTCTGCTAGGGCGGTGGCAAATATCTACCAGGGGTTTATAACAGGGTTTCTTTTGCCAGAGCTCTTACAGATACCTCTGGCAGGTATTTATAACGGATTATTTGCAGAGCCCTGAAAATAATTCCGGTAGAGCAGAGCTCTGCCAGGGTCCCTGTTACAGGTAATTTGCATAGCCCTGCAAAAACTCTGAAGCGGGTGTAGTATGGTAGATTTTCCTTTACCACTGTTTGCTACGGATTTAATTAATATGGATTTGCCAGATTAGATTGCGGTTCCTCGTGGAACTCGTTGTGCAAACTGAAATTCACTTGTGTGCAAACACTTCAACTCACTTTATACATTAGATTCACTTACCAACATCGGAAGTTTTCTGTAACTCACCTATGTTTAATATGGTTAGGTCAGCGTCGCACCGATATTGTAATGTTATTCAAATATTGCAATTAAGGCCGGTGCTACACTGTTTGTTTTTCTTTTTTGTTTTTATTTAAATTGACTCAATTAGAAGGTACGTGGCTGGTTTAATGTTGCATAAGAGTGATCGCTGCCGTGCGACTTGGTCGTGCAGCTCTTCGGGGTTGCACTGCCAATTCGTGAAAGGCTTGCGGTCGCGCTAAAGCGCGACACCTAAACTTCACATTATTTTCTAATTTAGTCAACCAAAGCAGGTTTTTGAAATTTTTATCCTGCACTTCACTCAATTTTTCTCATTCACTAAACTTTCACATACCTAATTAAATATAGAAGAGAGGGCTACGGCCCTAATATCTATACCCATGTAATTACCGGGAATTGTAAGGTGTCCTCGTGCCTCGTACTTAATGAATAAATGTTATATTATTATTTTATACATTAGACCACGTCAATGTGGGAAGCTCGACCGGTGGATATCTCATTTTAACGATCCCCTTATTAATAAAAAAATTCGTTTTCTAACAATAATCAAAGGCCAACGATGTCTCTGGATTATTTAAAAAGTACTCGATGTTGCAAATTGATATTTACAACTGTGGGAATTTTTAATTATATGACAATTAGCTCTATTCGCGGTAACAATCCGGGATAAGTTTTATCCTACTGCGTCTGCGGATTTATAATAAAATTGTCATTAAAGCTCAAATTCGATGAGAAAATGTATAAAACCGCAGACGCAGTAGGATAAAACGTGTCCAGGAGTGTTACCGCGAATAGAGCTAAAAATAATTAGCGTTATGTTGATGTAAGCAACTTAAAGAGGGGTTGTGCACTTACAGAGAAGGAAGCGGTCATTCTCGAAGGGTCGTGCAGCGAATAAGGTTTCACCATTGTAACGGTGATATGATGCAATCTTTTAACGATTAATTAATATAATATACGACGATTTGGTATTATTTATATTGACTGGTGTAACGAGGTTCGGATCCAAACTTGCTGTGTTTATTGTGTAGTATATTATATCGTGTAAATAAATATTGATTATCAGTTATCACTATCAGAGTTGATCAATTTAATTCCATCTAAACAATCCACACAACAGCTAATAATTTATTGATTATTTAAATATCCCTGATTATTATTTAAAAAGTACCCGATGTTGCAAATTTATATTTACAACAACTATAATAATTTATTGAGAACCCAGAAATTCGATTGATGTGCAATTTGATTTAGTACCAATTACCTCACACGCATTTTTTCACTTTAGCCGCACCCTGTATGACGCTTTAATTTCAAAATCTGACAGATAGATAACCTAAAATTTGAATGTTTTCAGTGTTACCAACTTTAAATTCGAGACAATTCGACTAATCTAAAAGTCGGTTTACATTATAATAATATGTTTTCTCATATTATGTTTTTGTATTCGTTTTTCTTAAAATTTTTGCATTTTTAAAATAATTTAAAAAACATTAAATCACTGTTTGCAATATAAAATGATACACATTTATTTGTAACACATTTATTCTAACGTATTTCTAATAACGCTATGGCAGCGAAAAAAATTCTTTAAGTAATTCTGCAAAATACGACTCCACAGCGTTTCGCAAGGCGCTCTTAGGTGTTTCTTTTTTGAGTTTTGAACAGAGATAATGCTCACAGGGGGCGGAGGTCGGCACTGTAAGGTGGATGCTGTAATGCCTTAAAGCAGCTTGCATTGATTACTTCCAGAGGACACTTCCCTGAGGGACCCCCGAGTCAACGGGTAGCAGTGGTGAAATTTCATCCTGGAATTTAACAAAGAAGTGTCTATTGGTAAGGTAGGGCCTGAGTGCCTTGTAGTAGGTGTGTGGCAGATATGTTTTAATCTTGTACAATAGGCCAGGATGCCACACTTTATCAAAGACTTGGGTTATATCGAGGAATGCTGCTGAGCAATATCTCTTGGTCTGCAGATCATGCCTAATTTTAGTAGCTATTCTATGTATTTGCTCTATCGTAGGGTGCTGTTCGCTGAATCCAAACCGGTATTTGGGATTTATATTTCTTTCTTCAATTAATGGCTGTAATCTGCTCAGAAATAATTTTTCAAATATTTTCGATAATTCAGGTAATAGACTGATAGGGCTATATTATGAGGTAATTTTCTTTGGTGGTTTTCCAGGTTTAGCGATCAAAATTATTTGTGCAACCTTCCACTGTGCAGAAAAGTATCCCAGTTTCATGATGGAGTTGTAGTTCATAGTAATAATTCTTATTGCTTTTTCTGGTAATTCTTTAAGGATATTTGCTATTATCAAATCAAAACCTGGAGATTTTTTAAATTTTAGTTCGTGCTTGATGAGTGTAGAAACTTCACTCTTCCTTATCTTCTTTATTGATAAATCCGTTTGAAATAGTGCTTCGAGAAACTCAGTTTCATGCCCATTAATTAGGGGTTAATAATAGTAATTAGGGTTTAGGGGTCTTGATAGGTGGAATTTATTGTTTGCTGGGGTCCCGCAATTCTTTTGGTTGCCTTCCATAGCGAATAATCAGTTGCGTTTGTTGCTCTCAATCCACAGAGGTAGCTTTGAATTTCTTCGTTTTTCTGTGGTCACTTGGGAGTTTTTTTTAGCTTTTTAAAGGCATTACTGTAGTTTGTTCTATCCTTAATCATCGCAAAATTAGAATTTAAAGAGAAAGGAGAACTTGTTTGCAAAAATTCCATTTCACGTTTTCGGCTTATAATACAATTTTTAATTTTTATTGAAATTTTAAAATTAAAAATCGCGCGCGAATCAAATCATCTAAATATTTAGCGCAATTCTTCGCTTAGAATTTTTTGGTTATTTTTCCTGTGTTAACTTGACCGTAATCAGTATTCTCAAGCAGTTTCAGAATATTCAAACAAAATTTTTTAATTTTTATTGAAATTTTAAAATTAAAAATTACGCGCGAATCTAATCATCTAAATATTTAGCGCAATTCTACGCTTAGAATTTTTTGGTTATTTTTCCTGTGTTAACTTGACCGTAATCATTATTCTCAAGCAGTTTCAGAATATTCAAACAAAATTTTTTAATTTTTATTGAAATTTTAAAATTAAAAATCGCGCGCGAATCAAATCATCTAAATATTTAGCGCAATTCTTCGCTTAGAATTTTTTGGTTATTTTTCCTGTGTTAACTTGACCGTAATCAGTATTCTCAAGCAGTTTCAGAATATTCAAACAAAATTTTTTAATTTTTATTGAAATTTTAAAATTAAAAATCGCGCCCGAATCAAATCATCTAAATATTTAGCGTAATTCTTCGCTTAGAATTTTTTGGTTATTTTTCCTGTATTAACTTGACCGTAATCAGTATTCTCAAGCAGTTTCAGAATATTCAAACAAAATTTTTTAATTTTTATTGAAATTTTAAAATTAAAAATCGCGCGCGAATCAAATCATCTAAATATTTAGCGCAATTCTTCGCTTAGAATTTTTTGGTTATTTTTCCAGTGTTAACTTGGCCGTAATCAGTATTCTCAAGCAGTTTCAGAATATTCATACAACATTTTTTAATTTTTATCGAAATTTTAAAATTAAATTTAAATAGTTAAGGAGACCTTTTTCGAAAAAATTCCATTTCACGTTTTCGACTTGTATCGGCGAGGCGGAGGCGCAGAGCGAAAAAAAACGAAAAGTTTTTTTTTCGAAATTTTCAAAGGTGGTAGCCTTCAAAACTTTTTTTTAAAATTTATATTGCATTTACCGCCTCTCCCGATGGAGATACGAAAGTCCACCACGAGAGAGATTCTGTAGAGCTCGGGCAGACGCATCCGTTCCAACTTTAAGATCGATCATCGGCCGGTAAGTAAGGGCGCTACGGGCGTTCAAAGTTTTTTCTCGATTTTCCGCTAAACGATGGCGCCACGCCGAAGCGAAGAAAAAATTTTAAAAACCAAAAGCAGATTCGGATAGAGCATTTAACGGCGCTCGATATCGCGTATATACAAATTTTTCGTAACCCGCCAAATAAGGTCACAATTTACAAAGGCAGATGGTCGGGGAATTTTCCGAATAAAATGCTCGCTCTTTTTGGAAAAATTGGTGTAGAAACTAAAATGCCAATTTTAAAGGTCCAGGAAGAAATTTTCGAAAAAATGTCGTTACGCATTTTCGATTTATATGCACGAGGCGGAGGTATTTCGGTAAAAAAAATTTGAAATTACCGAAATTTAACATTTTCGAAAAGAGTCTTTCGTCTTTTACCGCGTCAAATGTGCGGCGTATCCGTCGGTCGTCCATTGAGTTTCTGCTTATAATCGCGCGATTTAACCGAATCCGCTGTAAAATGCAAAGATTTTGAAAATTTTTTTCAAAATTTCCAACTTTTGAGCGAAATTTCGACAAAAAAGCGAAATTTTTAAAATCGATCGACTTTGACCTATCGGTGCGCCGCCCCACGACATTTTCCGGCTGCGGCGCCTCATCTACGCGATAGTACATCTAAGTGGGCGTCGAACGGCACCGGTCCGGTAGCTAACGTTTTCTCGGTACGCCCGCTACGCCGTTGCCGCGCCGGGAAGGTTTTTCCGCCTCAGCCGCCGCCTCCGACCTCGCACCTCGAATTTTGCCCCGGATTCAGACGACATTCGTCGGAGCCGACATTTGTACACCCCTACTTAAAATTTCCGCACTCCGCCGCCCGTTTCCCAAGTACTTTTACAACAATTTTTCTAAAAAAGTTCTTCGACTTTGAGGCTTCGCCACGGAGGCCCCGGACCTTTGCGGAGGACGGCATTTCGGTTGTGCACGATGGGAATACCTCCCGCGTCGATCGCCGCCTCTCCCGTCGAGATCGGTTCGGTGGGTTCTTCTGGCGTTCTGCCCCCGGAATTGCTTATCACTGCAGATTTGCAATTTTTCGTGCTTCGGAGGCCTAAAACTCTTTCGCTCGCCGTAGCCGCGCCGAAAGACTTGCGTCGATTTTTCCGGCACCGTCGAATAGAACTTTTCACGGCCTACATTTTGACATGCCGCCGCGCCATATTCTATCGCCGCCTCCAAAGGTCGAGACGCATATCTAACAAATTATGTCGAAAAACTACCTCCACTTTGAAAAATCGCCACGTCGCCACCCGGCCAACGGCGGCTACGCCGCCGTGTTTGTGCACGATGGGAACCCTAGGCACGTCGACGGAGACGGGTCCGGCAAAAATCCGTTGGGCGGTTTCGGATATCCTACAAGGACAAGGTTTTTTTCTCAAAAAAGCCACTCGTGCGCCTCGCGCCGCCTGCGGCGGCTCTCGGCGCCATTTTTTTTTGCACTACGGGGAGCGGCCCTTCGGGCCGCTCGTTAACTGACCTCCCTCAAAAAAATCGCTCGGGCGGCTCGCTTACGCGAGCCGCTTCAACCTCTAAAAACGTCCTCGACCGATATTATTTTATATAATAGACAAGCGTCTACGAGATCCTACGGATCTCTTGACGCTTGGCCCTGGCGGGCGGCTGCCGCTATCGCGGCGGGCCGCTTCGCGGCAGGCCGCTACGCGGCTAGAAACGAGTCGCCGCTTCGCGGCTCCATTTAGTATGTCGCTTAGAGAAAACCCCAGTCTCCTTACGGTTTAACAAGTCGCCGCTGCGCGGCTTCACTTGTACAATACGACAAAGTCATTTCGTTGGTGTATTTTGTACAAAACATTTTAATGTAAAAATAAATGTCATTTCTGCGATATATCACATGTTTATATATATCACGATATAGGCCGTTAATTTAGTAGGCCGCGAAAAAGCCGCGATTTAGTAGTCCGTTACTTGTCGCGGCCTACTAAAGTAACGGCCTACTTTAGTAGGCCGCGATTTAGAGGATTTTTTTGAAAAAAATTTATTAGACGTTTTCGATTTGTATTTGCAAGGCCGAGGGATTCCGCGAATAAAAACAAAATATTTTTTTTCAAAATTTTAGTTTTTCAAGATTTTTTTTTAAAGAAGAGGGGACCATTCCTTGTTTATTTCTTAAATTTAAATCGCATTTTACGCCTCTCCCGATGGAGATATAGAAGTCCACAAGAGAAGACCTTCTTTGGAGCTTTTCGAGACGCATTTGATTCAACTGGAAGATTAAACATCGGCCGGTAAATAATCGCGCTAAGGGCGGTCAAAGGTTATTGACAATTTTCCGCTAAACGATCGCCCCACGATAAAGCGGAGACAAAATTTGAAAAATCAAAAGCAGATTCGTATAGAGCTTTTAACGCTTTTCAATATCGTATATATACAAATTTTTCCTAACCGGCCAAATAAGGTCACAACTTATAAAAACAGAAATTCATGGAAATTTCCAATCAAAATCTTACTTGTTTTGGGCAAAATGATGAGAACTGAAAAATGTCAATTTTATACATAAAGGAAGAATTTTTCGAAAAAGTGTTTGACACTTTCCATTTATATACGCGAGGTGGAAGTATTTGACAGGAAAAAAATTTCATTTACCGTAATCTATCTATCGTTCGATTTGTAGACCCAAAAACCCAGTCCGTGATTTTCATCGAAATCGTTAGGGCCGTTTTCGAGAAACCCATTGCATACATATATACAAGAATTTCTCGTAACAACAAAATTTTGAATAGCTTCCTTAGTAGGCCACGATTTAGCAGGGCGTTACTTTAGTAGGCTGCGAAAAGTAACGGCATACTAAATCGCAGCTTTAGTAGGCCACGATTTAGTAGGCCGTTACTTTAATAGGCCGCGAAAAAGCCGCGATTTAGTAGGCCGTTACTTGTCGCGGCCTACTAAAGTAGCGGCCTACTAAATCGCGGCCTACTAAAGCCGCGATTTAGGAGGGTGTTTTTGAAAAAAATTTATTAGACGTTTTCGATTTGTATTTGCAAGGCCGAGGGATTCCGCGAATAAAAACAAAATATTTTTTTCCAAAATTTTAGTTTTTAAGATTTTTTTTTAAAGAAGAGGGGACCATTCCTAGTTTATTTCTTAAATTTAAATCGCATTTTACGAATTTCCCGATGGAGATACAGAAGTCCACAAGAGAAGAGTTTCTTTGGAGCTTTTCGAGACGCATTTGATTCAACTGGAAGATTAAACATCGGCCGGTAAATAAGGGCGCTAAGGGCGGTCAAAGGTTATTGACAATTTTCTGTTAAACGATCGCCCCACGATAAAGCGGAGCAAAAATTTGAAAAATCAAAAGCAGATTCGTATAGGGCTTTTAACGCTTTTCAATATCGTATATATACAAATTTTTGTATCACAACTTATAAAAACAGAAATTCATGGAAATTTCCAATCAAAATCTTACTTGTTTTGGGCAAAATGATGAGAACCGAAAAATGTCAATTTTATGCATAAAGGAAGAATTCTTCGAAAAAATGTTGTTCGACATTTTCGATTTATGTACGCGAGGTGAAAGTATTTGACAGGAAAAAAATTTAATTTACCGTAATCTAACACTTTTGAAAAATGTCTTTTGCATATTACCACATCTAATAATCCGGACGTCGAAATCGTGTCATCGGTTTTAATTTATAATTGTGAGATTTAACCGAATCCAGGATAATACGATAATAGTTAACTTTTACATCCAAAGTTCGACAAAAACGCGACATTAGGTGATATGAATAAAAGTAAGCATGAAATATATACTCAAAATTTTGGTTTTGATTTTGATGATTTGGTTTCGGAGTTGTTTTTGATTTAAATTTTTGGATAAAAACATAAAGTTTGTTCAAATATTCTGCAACTCCATAAAACTATTGATTACAACCTAGTAAACCCAGCAAAAATAATGATAAAATTCTAAACCAAAGGTTTTCTTTAATTTCCGATGATTTGGTTTCGGAGCGAATTTTGGTTTAAATTATTGGATAAAAAATAAAGTTTGTTCAAATATTCTGTAACTGCACAAAATTATTGATTACAACCTAGTAAATCCAGGATAAATAATGAAAAAATTCTAAACCAAAAGTTGTCTTTAATTTCCGATGATTTGGTTTCGGAGCGATTTTTGACTTAAATTTTTGAATAAAAATTAAAGTTTGTTCAAATATTCTGCAACTGCATAAAACTATTGATTACAACTTATTAAAGCCAGGAAAAATAATGAAAAAATTCTAAGCCAAAAAATTAATAATTTATTGAGAACGGAGAATTTCGATTGAAGTGCAATTTGATTTAGTACCAATTACCGTACTCGCATTTTTTCACTTTAGCCTCACCCTGTATGACGCTTTAATTTAAAAATCTGACAGATAACCTAAAATTTCAATGTTTTCAGTGTTACCAACTTTAAATTCGAGAGAATTTAACTAATCTAAAAGCCGGTTTACATTATATGTTTTCTCATATTATGTTTTTATAATAGGTTTGTTCGTTTGTATGAACTAACTTGCTCGGTTCAAGTTAGTGCAATGTACTGTGTTCGTTTGGCTGCTCAGTTGATGACCAAACATGAACTTCTTGCTCGACCTCCATAGGAGGAGTAGGCAGTGCAAGTTAGAAGAATATCTAACTTTTATGGTGGGAGTATTTTGTGTTGAAAAATAACCCAGTTCAAGTTAGTTCATACAAACGAACAAACCTAATGTTTTTTTATTCGATTTTCTTAAAATTTTAGCATTTTTAAACTAATTGAAAAAACATTAAATTACTGTTTCCAATATAACATGATACAAATTTATTTGTATGACAGTTATTCTAACGTATTTCTAATTACGCTATGCTGCGAAAAAAAATTCTTTTGGTATTTCTGCAAAATACGATCCCACAGGGTTCCCCAAGGCGTTCTTAGGTGTTTTTCTTTAAATTTTGAAAAGAGATAATGGTCACAGGGGCGAGGTCGGGACTGTAAGGTGGATTCTGTAATGCCTTAAAGCCGTTTTCATTGATTACTCGCGGAGGACACTTCCCCGAGGGACTCCCGAGTCAACGGGTAACAGAGGTGGAATTTCATCCTGGAATTTCACAAAGAAGTGTCTATTGGTAAGGTAGGACCTGAGTGCCTGGTAGTAGGTGCGTGGCAGATATGTTTTAATCTTGTACAATAGGCCAGGATGCCACACTTTATCAAAGACTTGGGTTATATCGAGGAATGCTGCTGAGCAATATCTCTTGGTCTGCAGATCATGCCTAATTTTAGTAGCTATTCTATGCATTTGCTCTATCGTAGAGTGCTGTTGGCGGAATCCAAACCGGTATTTGGGATTTATATTTTTTTCTTCAATTAATGGCTGTAATCTGCTCAGAAATAATTTTTCAAATATTTTTGATAATTCAGGTAATAGACTGATACGGCTATATTATGAGGTAATTTTCGTTGGTGGTTTTCCAGGTTTAGGGATTAAAATTATTTGTGCAACCTTCCACTGGCACTGTGCAGGAAAGTATCCCAGTTTCATGTTGGAATTGTAGATGATAGTAATAATTCTTATTGCTTTTTCTGGTAATTCTTTAAGGATATTTGCTGTAATCAAATCAAAACCTGGAGATTTTTTAAATTTTAGTTCGTGCTTGATGAGTGTAGAAACTTCACTCTTCCTTATCTTCTTTATTGATAAATCCGTTTGAAATAGTGCTTCGAGAAACTCAGTTTCATGCCCATTAATGGTTAGGGGGGGGTCTTGATAGGTGGATTTTATTGTTTGCTGGGGTCCCGCAATTCTTTTGGTTGCCTTCCATAGCGAATAATCAGTTGCGTTTGTTGCTCTCAATCTACAGAGGTAGCTTTGAATTTCTTCGTTTTTCTGTGGTCACTTGGGAGTTTTTTTTAGCTTTTTAAAGGCATTACTGTAGTTTGTTCTATCCTTAATCATCGCAAAATTAGAATTTAAAGAGAAAGGAGAACTTGTTTGCAAAAATTTCATTTCACGTTTTCGGCTTATAATACAATTTTTAATTTTTATTGAAATTTTAAAATTAAAAATCGCGCGCGAATCAAATCATCTAAATATTTAGCGCAATTCTTCGCTGAAAATTTTTTTATTATTTTTCCTGTGTTAACCTGACCGTAATCAGTATTGTCAAGCAGTTTCAGAATATTCATACAACATTCAATTTTTATCGAAATTTTAAAATTAAAAATCGCGCCGAATCAAATCATTTAAATATTTAACGTAATTCTTCGCTTAGAATTTTTTGGTTATTTTTCCTGTGTTAACTTGACCGTAATCAGTATTCTCAAGCAGTTTCAGAATATTCAAACAAAATTTTTTAATTTTTATTGAAATTTTAAAATTAAAAATTACGCGCGAATCTAATCATCTAAATATTTAGCGCAATTCTTCGCTTAGAATTTTTTGGTTATTTTTCCTGTGTTAACTTGACCGTAATCAGTATTCTCAAGCAGTTTCAGAATATTCAAACAACATTTTTTAATTTTTATTGAAATTTTAAAATTAAAAATTGCGCGCGAATCAAATCATCTAAATATTTAGCGCAATTCTTCGCTTAGAATTTTTTGGTTATTTTTCCTGTGTTAACTTGACGGTAATCAGTATTCTCAAGCAGTTTCAGAATATTCAAACAAAATTTTTTAATTTTTATTGAAATTTTAAAATTAAAAATCGCGCGCGAATCAAATC
This sequence comes from Rhagonycha lutea, assembly GCA_958510855.1. Taxonomy (NCBI): domain Eukaryota; kingdom Metazoa; phylum Arthropoda; class Insecta; order Coleoptera; family Cantharidae; genus Rhagonycha; species Rhagonycha lutea. The sequence continues at coordinate 88,524,057 of OY294036.1, forward strand.
ATCTAAATATTTAGCGCAATTCTTCGCTTAGAATTTTTTGGTTATTTTTCCTGTGTTAACTTGACCGTAATCAGTATTCTCAAGCAGTTTCAGAATATTCAAACAAAATTTTTTAATTTTTATTGAAATTTTAAAATTAAAAATCGCGCGCGAATCAAATCATCTAAATATTTAGCGCAATTCTTCGCTTAGAATTTTTTGGTTATTTTACCTGTGTTAACTTGACCGTAATCAGTATTCTCAAGCAGTTTCAGAATATTCATACAACATTTTTTAATTTTTATCGAAATTTTAAAATTAAAAATCGCGCGCGAATTAAATCATCTAAATTAAAATTAAATTTAAATAGTTAAGGAGACCTTTTTCGAAAAAATTCCATTTCACGTTTTCGACTTGTATCGGCGAGGCGGAGGCGCTGGGCGAAAAAAAACGGAAATTTTTTTTTTCGAAATTTTCAAAGGGCTATGTTTAAATGGTCAAGGAGACTTTTTTCGAAAAAATTCCATTTCACGTTTTCGACTTGTATCGGCGAGGCGGAGGCGCAGAGCGAAAAAAAACGGAAATTTTTTTTTTCGAAATTTTCAAAGGTGGTAGCCTTCAAAACTTTTTTTTAAAATTTGTTTTGCACTTACCGCCTCTCCTGATGGAGATACGAAAGTCGACCACGAGAGAGATTCTATAGAGCTCGGGCAGACGCATCCGTTCCAATTTTAAGATCGATCATCGGCCGGTAAGTAAGGGCGTTACGGGCGGTCAAAGTTTTTTCTCGATTTTCCGCTAAACGATGGCGCCACGCCGAAGCGGACAAAAAATTTTAAAAACCAAAAGCAGATTTGGATAGAGCATTTAACGCTGCTCGATATCGCGTATATACAAATTTTTCGTAACCCGCCAAATAAGGTCACAATTTACAAAGGCAGATGGTCGGGGAATTTTCCGAATAAAATACTCGCTCTTTTTGGAAAAATTCGTGTAGAAACTAAAATGCCAATTTTAAAGGTCCAGGAAGAAATTTTCGAAAAAATGTCGTTACGCATTTTCGATTTATATGCACGAGGCGGAGGTATTTCGGTAAAAAAAATTTGATATTACCGAAATTTAACATTTTCGAAAAGAGTTTCTCGTCTTTTACCGCGTCAAATGTGCGGCGGATCCGTCGATCGTCCATTGAGTTTCTGCTTATAATCGCGCGATTTAACCGAATCCGCTGTAAAATGCAAAGATTTTGAAAATTTTTTTCAAAATTTCCAACTTTTGAGCGAAATTTCGACAAAAAAGCGAAATTTTTAAAATCGATCGACTTTGACCTATCGGTGCGCCGCCCCACGACATTTTCCGGCTGCGCCGCCTCATCTACGCGATAGTACATCTAAGTGGGCGTCGAACGGCACCGGTCCGGTAGCTAACGTTTTCTCGGTACGGCCGCTACGCCGTTGCCGCGCCGGGAAGGTTTTTCCGCCTCAGCCGCCGCCTCCGACCTCGCACCTCGAATTTTGCGCCGGATTCGGACGACATTCGTCGGAGCCGACATTTCGACACCCCTACCGAAAATTTGCGCACTCCGCCGCCCGTTTCCCAAGTACTTTTACAACAATTTTTCGAAAAAAGTTCTTCTACTTTGAGACTTCGCCACGGCGGCCCCGGACCTTTGCGGAAGACGGCATTTCGGTTGTGCACGATGGGAATACCTCCCGCGTCGATCGCCGCCTCTTCCGTCGAGATCGGTTCGGTGGGATCTTCTGGCGTTCTGCCCCCGGAATTGCTTATCACTGCTGATTTGCAATTTTTCGTGCTTCGGAGGCGGAAAACTCTTTCGCTCGCCGTAGCCGCACCGGAGGAGTTGTCGCGATTTTTCCGGCACCGTCGGATAGAACTTTTCACGGCCTACATTTTGGCATGACGCTGCGCCATATTGTCTCGCCGCCTCCAAAGGTCGAGACGCTTATCTAACAAATTATGTCGAAAAACTACCTCCACTTTGAAAAATCGCCACGTCGCCGCCCGGCCAGCGGCGGCTACGCCGCCGTGTTTGTGCACGATGGGAACCCCAGGCGCGTCGACGGAGACGCGTCCGGCGAAAATCCGTTGGGCGGTTTCGGATATCCTACAAGGACAAGGTTTTTTTCTCAAAAAAGCCACTCGCAAGCCTCGTGCCGCCTGCGGCGGCTCTCGGCGCCATTTTTTTTTGCACTACGGGGAGCGGCCCTTCGGGCCGCTGGCGAGGCGACCTCGTGCAAAAAAATCGCTCGGGCGGCTCGCTAACGCGAGCCGCTTCAACCTCTAAAAACGTCGTCGACCGATATTATTTTATATAATAGATAATAGATTATAAATATGAGATTATATTTGCATAATTTCATTGTCATTCTCTAAAATGCTAATTAAATTTGTCCGAAAGAATCAGTAATTAGTTAGCTATTTTGTTTTCTTTGCAGCAGAGTTCAAAGGGTTAATTTAATAGCTAATCTTTAATAGACCATTGTTATTTATTCTCTACATCAATGATAATGGGTCTCCAAACTACGGCCCGCGAGCCACAATCCGGCCGGCCACAGTTTATTTTAGTTACATTGTAAAAAATTTTCTATAAATTTTTTTCAATTATTTTATTGAAACCGTCGCAAATGCGACCTTACATTACGACACAAAATTCGGTAAAAATAATTTATTATACAAATTTAATTTTAACTGGAAAAGCCTGAAAATTCACCATTGTGAACCAAATTTTCAAAACACCTTCGGAGAAACCCCTCCATCAGCCCTTGGCCGACTACTTCTTAGCTTTTAACCAACCTCTACTCATCATACAGTCGTTATGCTTCTTAACAGAAGCGTCGTGATCCTTAAATGTTGGTGGGGTGGTTATTACGCTTCCCCATAGTCCACAGATCAACTTTTGGACCCTTTAGATCATTAACATTTAAGGATGCTCTTGGCATATTATACTCTCATAGTCCATAGTCAACTTGCGTGACCACTATGCTCCGACCATCTCCTAAGACCTCTACTACTAATAAGAGGTTAAGGGGGGTCCATTATGTTAGCATAATAAGCTAACTAGATCTTGGCCCGCGGGATTTATTATAGTAGAGGAGTCAATGTGGCCCACGGGTTAAAAAGTTTGGAGACCCATGCTTATTTTAATTTATTGTACGCGCACGATCTTAAAATTTTTAAAATTATTAACTCAATTTCTCTCAATAAGGATCTAAAATCACTTGAATCTTGGTGTATGTAAACTGAATCATTTGGAAGTCAATATTGTCTAATGTAAAGTTTGAGTTCCACTAAAAAATTAAAAAGCATTAATTTTTCTCAATCGGATGTATGAAACAGTCTTAGAGAGAGTTACTTGTTTTAGAGACCTCGGTCTCTATTATGGACTGAAAATTAACTTTTTGGGGTCATTTTAATGATTTATTTAAAAAAGCCAATAAAATATTATGTTTCATAAATTGGCAATCTAAGAAATTTAGTGAGCCAATAATTTTTTATTCTGTATATTTCTCTTGTTAGATCCAAATTGGAATATTGCACTGTTATATGGAATCAGAATACACCCTACAATAAATACTATGTGAATAGAATAGAAAAAATACATTAAATATTTGTAAGTATTTATGTTACAAATCGAAAGTGTTATATCATAGTTGTTACGGTTTTGAACGAAGTGAAATTTTTTTAAATTTAAATTTGGTTTCAAATAATTATGGTAGAAATCTTTCAATTACTTTGGTGGTTTTCCGTTATATGGCATTGTAAGTATCGCATTTTGCATATTTTTGGAAAATCATCTATGTGAGTGTCGATAAGACCACAGTTGTTGAAAAGTTAAAAGTTTTGTTGCGCCATTTTTGTTCGATCCACATTTTTACGATTTTGTAATACTTTTTGTGGACGGTCAGTGAATTTGGAATTCTTTTTGGTCATTTTTCGTCCTATCCATATTTTTTTTTGGGATTTATTTCAACCACTGCAGTTTGGATCACACCTGTACCGGCTTCGTTATTTAAGTAAGTTTGCTGGGAGAATCCTATTTTCATTTTTGAAGGATTTAAAGTGTCCCAAGTTGGTAGAACCTAGAATTGAATTTGATGACACTGTACTCATATGATTTGAATTCTGACGATGAACAAAAATTATTTTAACTAAGGTATAACTTTTAATTGTACTATTTTGGAATTTAACTAAGGCCCAGTTTATCAATCTCTAGTTAGTGTCCCAAGTAAATTTATCTGACAAGTAAATTTTAAAGGCCCTTTTAAAAGTCTTAATTAACACACTATCGCTGATATAACGATTTTGATAATATCTGGGGTAAAATATAGTTGAAATTATAATATTTATTATAACTAATTTAATTGAAATCTGAATTTTGTCCACAAATTTGCGAATTTCAACCTGTGTGCAATGTGAGGATTCCACATTTCAAGATCAAATACCACAGACCTTCATACAGTAAAAACTCTTCAGCTGGTTGATTAGCAAATGATCTTAATGTTGAATTTGTTATTAAAAAGACATTAGAAAAAAATTGTCACTGTAACTTGTTATTTATTTATTTATTCGTACTTATCTTGATATTGATGTATTTATCTCTTTCAGATGGTCCATTATAGCTGTTCAAGAAATTTATGATAGTGAGACATTGAAAATAATATGTGATGCTTTAAATAAACCATATTTACGAAGGGTGGCAGAGTGGAAAAATAATAGCCGGCAATGGACATTTTGCATACCCGATAATGGAAATTCACAATTAGGTTTTATCTACGATTGCTCCAACCAAGGTAATCTTAAAATTAATTAAATAATTCGATTTAATTCTTTAATTTATTTAGATATAAGCGTGGGACTTAGTTCATTGGAACAAACAAGTGTCGATAATTGCCAAGTTTCTTTGGCAGAATTTAAAGTGAACAATATCGATTTGACAATCGTAAATGTGTATTTACCCATAACAGAATTCAATGGTTTGGAAGATAAATTAAAGCATTTTATTGCAAAACAAAGAAATAAGTTTTACGTAATGGGAGATTTTGTTGGATTAGTAAAAAATTTTTCTGAAGAATCAGTGGCAGGATTGCAATCGATTTTACCTTTAAGTATTAACACTAACGGGGTGAGTGTTAAATCGACCACCAACTGTCGTTTCAGTGACAATATTCTTACTAATATGAGTGGTCAATCACAACTCACGGGTGTGTGGGGTGTGGTACGACAAGGATTGACTCACTTGGCAATTCCTTGTGGTTGGAATTGGGGTGGTCCTGTTTCTACTCATTGTCCTGTTTGGACGGAACTTTATGCTGCTCCCAATAATAATGGTACGACGCTGTGATCTATTTACTCTGACATTGTTCCTCTTAAGTACAACTTGATTAGTTTAATTTGTTAGCTCGTTGCAAAAGATATTTGTAAAAAGTTATCGTGAATTGTTTAAACGGTAATTTGTGGAAAGAAGCAAATCATATCAAAATTTATTAATGAGTCAGTATTTATTAATTGTTTATTGACAATCTTGTTCTTGTAAAATTATTAGTATTATTGGTATTATGTTTGGTTTGTGGAAAACACAATAATAATTATTTGTGTGTTAATTAGCTTTTTGAGCTACATTTACTTACGGGCACAAAGTATTAATGTTTCTAATTGTATTCACAATTTATCAAAATTTACAATATTACCTATGTACATCACTTTTTTTAAATTATGTAAATAAATTGTTAAGTTTTCTATATGTCTTAAGTGAAATTTTATTATTTGCATTAATCTATTGTAGATGGTCTTAAAACAATTTAAATTATTGACCAAATTTATTACTGTAATGAATATAAATATTATTTTTTGAATAGTTGTTTCATTTAACCATTGATTTATTTTGTAATTTTAACTTAATGTTGTTGTAACTTGGATTCCTGAAGGTCTACTAACAGAGGCTGGAAGACTAAAATTAAACTGCCAATTCAAGGGAGCCCTCTCCAAGTGCCAGATCCACAACAGTTGTCTAATCCAGTCGATCATTCAACTGCAGCAACCATATTTTACACAACATGGAAATTCGACTCTGATGGTGATCCGGAAGTTTGCATGGTAGATGAAAAGAAAGAAAATAAAATGTCTAGGTTTTCTTTGGAAGTTAAATGGTGGAAGTAGAAAATTCCTTATAAAAACTGTTCTGTTTCTGTTCAATCTTGAAGATTTAAATCCATTATCCAGTTGCATGTCTTTTTCAGTTAATTAGAAAATAAGATTTCAATAAATCTAATAAATTAATGAAACATTTTATTTCAACCCAGGATTATACAAACCACAATCTAGACACAAACAATATTAATAGGGTTGGAGAGGTGGAACAGATATTTGGTTAAAGGCCCAAAATTTTTAGGTACTCCCAGAGAATTTCTGGGTTACGCCACTGCAAAAGCCTGTAATGTGGGTTGTATAATCGGAATTAGTGAAAACCTTAGGTGAAAACACTGAAAACATCAACATGATTGACAAGTTTGAAATGTCAACCAGATAATTTTGTGGTTAAGTGCGTAAAATGTAATGTCAGTCCAGAATTTACCAAGTAACCAACAATTTTTGATGCCAAAGAAATGTAACAATTATTAAATTACTATTAACAAATAATTTAAAAATGGAAGTTCAAGAAGTAGCAAAATCTCAAATTCAAGGTAAATATTTTGAGTTGTAGGAAAACATAAGAAAATTTACAAAAATTACTTTATAGGTGTGATAGACGTTTTACTTCATGCGGCAGGAGATAAAAACCAAATTGTTTCTGAAAGTGTAAATACTGCTTTACGCAAGATAGCTAAGAAGCATCCAAACGATGTACTACGGGTGTGCTGCGAATTTTTTAAACTTAACAATAGTAAATTGTCTAACGAAAATGTGTCTGATGTGTTGAAGACTATGGAACATATTTGCCAGGAATATATCGTTGAAATTGATGGAGACACAATTATTACCCTTATTGATTTTTCTATGGACATAATGACACGTAGTTTAGTATATGAGCCTATTCTTCAATCACCTGCTTCTGCTATTTTGGTAGCTCTTGGTGGAAAACATAGTATTCAAGTAAGTTTATTTTTTAAATATTTTTAGAGATAAAATTACAACGTGACACTAATGTTATCTGAAGAGGTCATGGTTTAGAATTACACTAATCAAATTTTTTATTTATATTTCATGATTTCATGTAATTACTAATATTTTTAATTATTGAAGAATTTTTGAATGAAATGATAAAGTTTTCTTAACAAAAATGTGAAATGTTTTTTAAATATGATAATATTATTTTACATTTTTTTACGTTTACTTAAAAGCATTTTTAATTTAAGATAACACTAATAAGTATAAGTGGTTTTATTGCATTATGAAATACATCTCTTTTCAGTGGGTTTTTATCTTACCTAATTTTAATTCAATTTTAAATCATCATAATTTTAAGTATGTAGTTACAAAAACCTTTCTTTAATTTTATTCAGCGCCGTACCTAGAACTTTTACCACCCATTCTAAAAACCTGTTCACACTATATGATTTCTCAATTCAATTTCAATTAACAACTCTATATTCTTTTTGATTATATACAAAATATTTGTGCCCCAGCACCAGCCAGACTGTTTTATATGAATGAAAAACATTTCCTAATTAGTATGACCACAGATCTTGTGGTATGACGAAGCACAAATATTTCGTAATCATTTTAAAAGTATTTAAATCAAATTATTTTAATAACAAATTTATAAGTTCAAGGATAAACGGCAGACAATTGTTTCAGACTCATTAGTCATCATCAGTATCATATACATATTGAAACTCTCAAGTGTGCTACTTGCACTTTTCGTTATTTTAATATTTAATCATTATTTGGTATTAGAACATTACCTATGTCTTCTAGATACTGTCATTTGGTATAAATTTCTTGTGACAAAATGTCTCCTTGTAAAATGCACTTAAAATTCAGAAGCCTGACGGACTTCTCGGATGGGTATTGTTGCAGAAACTTCAGCACCCCTTGGTGCACCCCTAACCCAAATTTAGTGCTTACAACCCTGCCGTTACCTTAGTTACAATTCTGTTATAAAAGTGAGATACCGGTGAAGGCAGGAATTGTAAGGACTCCTCATTTATATTATTATTATAATTTGTAACATAATTTATTGTAGTAAATTTGAACTCTCTCTACTTGAAAAAATAAAGCACTAACAAATCACATTTTGGAAAGCTTTATTCGCAAGGAGTTACAAACATTCACGCCTCACCCAGCCTTTTAATAACAGGTGTGCTAAGATTACCGATCGGGTTTGTTGGTGTAGGCTGTAGGGGGACATAGATGGATGCATGTACCAGTTTTAGGGTTGAGTGGAAGAGCAGGCGGCCCCCTTATGGGGGTCATTCTGAACTCCGCCCATATCATTATTATGTAATTTTCTTTTTAATTTGTTATATTATTTTTGAGTTATTATGAAAACTTTGTATGTATGTATTACTATCATAAATTTTGTATACTAATATGCGGTGACTCCATAGGAAATAAATACTTTATTATTATTATATTTCGGTATAGTATATTGGGCACTATTGTGGTGAACAGATGTCTCCATATTTTATCATGATTAATTTAATTAATATTTCTAATTATAATAATAATGTCAAAATAAAAGGTTTCATTTTGAATTTTGCGCATTGCGTTGCTAATACACGGTCGAGCAACGTTTATTGCAGCGACGAGACACATTTTCACCTCAGTAGCTTTGTTAATATGCAAAACTACCGTCTATGTTAACCAACTTTTTATGGTCTGAATTGGATGTGAACGATAGGTGGTTTCAACAAGATGGCACCACATGCTACACATCCGGTGAATCAATGGCTTTATTGCAAACCAAGTTCCCATGTTGCACTATCTCTGGAAATAGCGAAGTCAATTGGCCGCCGAGATCTTGCGATTTAACACCGTTAGATTGTTTTCTTTTGTGCTATTTGAAAGGAAATGTTTATGCCGAGAAACCAGAAGAAATTTCGGAGCTATAGGGTTATAATTAGAGCAGGGAATTATATGGAATTCCATGTTTTTTTCTAAGCTATGCACAAGGATATTTCTTTGAAATCTATCCGTTTCATACAAAATGGAGTTAAAAACCAATATTTTATATGGCATATAAATGCATATTTGACACGTTGCTGCATATTTTTGGAAATTGTTAATATTAGGGCATATAATATGTACAATTGAATCTATATTTGCAAAATATGCCCTAAAATTGTTTTAAAACACCGCATTTAACAATTAAAAATTTTAACGCAGATATTTTGTACGACTCAAATCTGACTAGACACAGAAAACCGCTTTAACCCCAAGTATAAATAATTTTTTTGGGGTCCCTTCGGGGCTCCCTTGGGTGGGGGGCCCTCGGCGATCGCCGATTAGCCGACCTAGCCAGTCCGGACTTGGTAATAGTGCAATTATTACTGAATAAAATGTTGCATATAATAAATTGAATGTGCATATTTAATAGTTTTTTCAGCATATATCCTTATTTTTAATCTGCATATATGCTGCATATATCTTGTAGTTTTAGTGCATATAATTCCCTGCTCTAGTTATAATACGGCGTATTGATGAGATACAGTCCGAATTATGCCTAAAAGTAATTGGAAATCAACAGAATGATGACGTCCTGCCAGACGTGTGCTTTAATGATTCTCAAATTAGCCTTTTATTATAAAATCATAATTAAACCTCTTATTTTGACACCCTTCAAGATTTAACTATTTGTACTCTGATAATTCTAAGTCACTTTAATGTTAATATAATATTACGTGAATTAATGTAATTTAAAATCCTCCAAAAATTAGAAATCTTTATTTATTTTTAGGTAATTGAAGCTCTTTTAAATAAATTAGAAGCTGGTGTAATTCCACATTACACAATACCATTCACATTGGGATCACTAGCAATTTCATGCGCCTTTGGAATTGTACCATATCTAAAAGATATTTTAGATATTCTTATACCTTTGATGGGAAATATAAAAATAGATCAACACAAGTTTGCTTTTTCATTTGGTAAGTTAAAAACCATTTTTGTACTCAGAAGAACTTTTGTCATTAAGTTATTTCTCACAGCTTTGGGTCGATTTAGTGACGCTTTAATCGAATATGTATCTAATTCAAGTCAAACCCCAGATCCAACCATAACGTCTTCTATGTTTCATAAAGAAATGGGTATTGCGTATGACATTCTTATCGGTAATTGGTTGTACACTAAAGATCCTAGAGTACTTGAAAGCGTTTTATTAGCAATTTCATCTATCTTCTCTGTATTGAGTTTAGAAAAAGTCAGTCAACAAACTCAACGGATTATTTCCACACTGTTAAATTTATACAAGAAGCACAAGGAACCTCTTCCTATAACGCAATGTTTAGGTTCTGCAATTCAGGTAGGTTTTCCAATCAAAACGCCTATTTTGTAAAAATATATACATTATAATCATAATGTAGGTTTCTGCACTATCAAATGGAACTTTGTTGGAACCACTACTTACACAAATGTTTAACACTCTATTTGACTTGGTGTGTGCGTTTCCAGATTATGCACAACCCGAACTTGTACGAAATCATAACGAAGTTTTGAGATGTTACGAAAAGTTAGTAATGTACTTTACCGACAACTGTCTCGATCATCTCATCACTCAACTAAAACATCACAATGATAAAGAGCGCATCAAGGCGCTCTTAATTTTAACGCATTTAGCTAACTCTTCCAACACAACCGTGCAAAGTAGGTTAAATGTTTTTCTTCAGGTAAGCTTTAAGTTTCCAAAACTCGGTCTCCTTAAACAAATTTTGTCATTTATTTCAGATTTTGTCTGATCTACTTAACGAGCAAAACATAAAAGTTAAAAAAGCAGTTCTAAAAACTGTAGTCGCATTTGCTAACAAAGATTTTTTACCCAAAGGCGGTGAACAAAGATATCTTGAGTTTATAGTCAAATTATGTGGTATACAATCGAGTAATAGCAAAAGCATTGAGTTTGAACAACAAGAACTATCGGATTTACAAACCACTGCAGATAACACTTTGTATATGTTGAGCACTTCGGTTGTTTCTCTCGAAGGTGTACTTAGTAATTTACTCTTGAATTGTTTCCTTTTGCAAGAATACAATGACTCGTGTAATACAATTTTAAGATGCCTGACGTACTTGGCTGCACATAAACAGTTTTTAAATTCGTGCGAACCCGCTTTCGTTCGATGTCTTGGTTTGCTTGCACAACCTACACAAGCATTTCGGGGAACTTATATTTTGAATTTTTTAAAAAACATCAAGCTGAGCAATTCGGAAAAGTATCAGTAAGTTGTTTCTATTAACAAATTGTGATAGTTTGTAACGTTTAACTTTAGATCGGTTTGGGATACAAAAATAGGGCAACTCATCAAATACGTAGAGCAAAATTACGATCAGTACGAAAATAAGGAATGGGAAGACTTGGTTGTCGAGTTTCTTATGGTGATAATCGACGCCGCTGACAATGTAAAATTAAATGAAGCATTAGCTTTAGAAGCCAAAAATCAGTTACCTTTATATAGTTCCAAATCTTTGGAAAAACGTCTCTTATTAAAGTGTTTGTCTTTGATAACATGTTACATAAGGAACGTGATACTTGTGACCGACATTTTAAATACAATCATTGACATTGGGAAATCTAATGGGGGACATGAAATTAATTTGTGTGCAGAAGCAATTGGACTATGTTCACGGTCCCACCTCAAAATTATTTTGAGTAAGTTTAAGACAATACGGAAAGAAGTTTTGTCGAAAAAACCTAGTAAATATTTAAACTTTAACTTTATGAACAATCAAAAGAATGAAATTGAAATCGAAAAGGTTCGTTTTAATAAATAAATGTAAACCAATTTATAAAACCGTAAATTTTAATTTTCAGATGCGACTTTTAATATTAATGAGTTACGCAGAAATTTGTAATGAAGCGCCTGCTGCACAGTTGTTACAAACAATACAGCACGAAATCTTAGATTTTGCCATAAGTGAATTGAATAACAGCAAAGATTTTAGTATACGACAAAGTTGTGTTAAAACTATCGGAGCGGTGGCGGACGCTTTACATCCAAACCGAAATACTTTACATATTCAACTACAAGACCGAGAAGAAATTTTAAATTTAATTTCGTCACAAATGCAGCTGCACAACGGTCCCGATTATATCGAACTATATCCGACTGTGTTGCCCGTTATAACTTCTTTGGTGCGTCTTCCGCCTGCTTTAGAATCGGAACAACGCAAAAATCTGCTACAGCATTGTTTCAATAGCGTTTTTAACGCTGCCGCTATATACTGTAAAATTAACGCGGAAAATAATTTAAATACTTACTACGGCGATTTAAAGTTATCTCCTTTTGTATATTCGAGCTTTTCGAAGTTAAACTTTGTGGTGCAAGAACTATTGAGTCAGAGCCTCGCGCCAGCTACTTTAGATGAAATCGTCTCTTTACTCGAACCCTGGTTAAGCCGAAAAAAAGCCGAACAACGTCTTCCAGCATTAGAAACCCTCAGGGATGCCTTACAAACTTACTTGGATCACGTTAAGTTTTGTTACGAAGGTCCTACTGCTTTCACCCAATCTGGTTTTTTGTTAGCGCGGGTTGTTCCACGATGTACCGATTCCAACAGAAACATGCGAAAGGTGAGTGTTTAGTTTATTATTGTAATATTGCAATTAACTTTTAAATTTTCCACCTCCATTTCATAAATAAACCAAATTTCTGCTTGAATTTAACTTTATAATATGTAAGTGCAGAATAAATGATCATCTAATGAAAGTCGCATATTTAACGGTTTAGAGCTGGTTTTATAATAACATGTTAGTTCACTCAAATTGTCAATTTATTCAATTGTAGTTCTTCACTTGAAGTTCAAGGCAAGCAGGTGCATGTCGCTGCCCCCTCCCCAAATCGAATTTTTGGGTGAAATTGGTCTCAAATTGTTAGAGTCTCAACCGCTGCGAAGATATTAGCAAAACCGTTTGAGAGGGGGGGGTTCTTCGTCGTTGAAATGGCTGTGGGTAATTTAACTTCTAGAGGTCGAAAATGACACTAAATTTGTATTCTAAATATGCAAACGCCACCTTACGCAGTCTAATGTGTGCACCCATGTGATCGCTCTTTATCGCGGTAGTTTGTGCAGCCACGCGATCGCCACCGTCACCTCGATCGCCTGGGTGTGCCTAAAATCATTGAAATATGCATAATAATCAGCGGTGTAACTAGAACTTTTGTCCCCCCCTCCACAAGTGCTTTCGCGAATATCTTCACTACAGTTGAGGCTCAAACGAAAAAATGGAAGCTCATTTAGGCTCTAACGATTGACACCAATTTGACACTACAGTTTTGATTTGGGGGGGGGGCAGCGACATCCACCTAAGACAAGCTCTAGATTGAACTCGGCTTATACTACGAGTATTATTATAAAACCGGCTCTTAAAAATTTTGACACAATTTAAATTTTAGGTTGGTGTGGAAGCGTTACGTTTAGTTTTATGTATCACCGCGAGATACGAAGGTCATGCAAGGGACCACGATAAAGTTATTGGGCTAGCTTTGGAGTCGGTACAAGAGCAGATTGAATCTGATAATCCGAAATTGTTGTTCCAACTTACGACGGAATTGGCGCACGTTATTATAAATCATTTACCCCAAATGCAGTTACCTTACTTTGTTAATTACTTAATAGAAGGATTATTAGATGTGGAGGCGTCAAGTTCCAACGGTAGCAGCGTGGTGCTTAATACGGTTTTCAAGCATAAAGGAGGAGAACTATTGCAATATGTAGTGGAGATGTTAACTAAAATTTTGAATACATTGAATCAAATTCAATGTCCACGAACTCGGTCGGCAAGTCTCCGTGCAGTTTTACGTCTTGCAATTCATCATCCTAAAATTGTCATCAATTATATATTAACGCAACCTTTACCATATGAACAGTAAGTTTTTGAAGAATTTTCGTTTGTCAAGGATAAAGCGAAATGTTTCAGGAACATAGTCGATTGCTGGAGTATCTTTTCAACCGACATTAATTTGGTCCACGATATTTTGGAACAATTTAAAAAGTTGTTAAAAAATTGTGTATTCTATGAAGAAACTCAAGGTTCGGAAAATTTGAGAATTGTGACCCTTCAACCATTACAGGTAGATAACAAAAAAAGTCGTATTGTCGTCGTTTTGAATGTTTAAATTTCAGGTAATTTGCGCGATGTCAGAAATATTTAAAAGCGAATACATAAAGGAAGAGTGCAATCAACAATTTTCTGAAATTTTTTCTTATCTATTTATAACGCTTGCATCTTATATTAACACAGCAGCTCCGGCCAGTTTAAAAATTATCAATAAAAAAGAAAAGTACAGTTTTATTCCAAATAGAGACGCTTATAAGTTAAATCCCACTAACGCTTGCCTTGAAACTTTTAAACTCTTTCTTATTTGTGGAAGATTAAATCGTATAGCCGAACCTTTAGTTACCGCAAACCATATAGAAAATTTGGAACAATTTTTGAAAGTAACGCCGGCCCTTACGCAAACAATATGCGAAAATACGTCACATACTCTAGCCTCAATTGTGACTTGTTTAGCTCCTTACACAAAATCCGAAATTGATGTTCACAGAATCGCTGTTACCGCGTTTTTATCTGCCGCTATTAGGTACAGGCCTTCAAATCAAAATGTTCTGACAGAAAATATATTAGAAATGCTTTTGACAACACAAACTGACACTTGCTGCATGGTGAGACAAATTGGTTTGCAAGGTTTGGGATATTCTATCGAATATTTATCATGGGATATGGTTTCTAGACAATGTGATAGCATTTTGAATGCCTTTATGCAAGGTTTGGATTACAATAATATCAGGTAATTTATTCCAAGTTCTTGGATGGTTTAAGGAATTCTAAACTAATTTTTAGTGTCGAACATGGTGTCGCATTAGAAGCGATGTTGAGTTTTTCAAAATTATTAAAAACAGCCGCAGAACAAGACTTAAATTCGTGCCAAGTAACCGCAGCAATGCGAATCAAACCTTTGTTTGAACAAGAAAATTCAGACCTGCGGGAAGCCGCCTTCCGCCTGCTTGGTGATTTGGCTACATCTGTAAACAATGATCAAAGACCGGATGCTTTTAAGGAACAAGTTTGTGGATGTTTAATAACTTTATTGCTTCATTTGTGCGATGATAATCAATTAGTTGTCAAGGTAAATTTGTCGATTTTATAAACACCACATAATTAATTTGGGTTTGCGTTTTTTTCAGGCTTGCAAATATTCGTTGAGGAAGGTCACCCCACTTTTAAACAGTACTGAAGTTAATAAAATGATACAAAATCATCTTTTGGAAGAAGGTAATCTACATTATGCCGATTTCATTACCGATTTAATTAAGGCAATGGTAAGTTGAAATTTCAACAATTTACAATGATAAGTGCAATTTAAAGCTTTAAAGACGCGCGATTATTGTTCAAATTTAAATGAATATAGTTATTAATAGGAAATATAAAATGAAATCATATTTTAGTCAAGAGAGTTATTGGAATTATTTCCGTTATTTATCATGACGTGCGTTTCGTATTTCAAAAGTCCTTGGGTAGAAGTTCGAGGATATGCCGCATTAATGACGGGATTACTTTATTCGCACTTGGATTCTGAAAGCAAAAAGGAAGTTTGCTTTGACACAGTATGTCACCGATTACTACAGTTATTGAAAGATGATAATCCCCAAGTTAGAACAAGAGCAGTTCAAGCAACAGCCAATTTATTTATTGCATAAAAAAAATTTTATGATATATAATCATAAGTTGAAATTGTTCCTTAATTAGATTTTTAGTTGGGTGTAAAGTTAAAGATCCAGTATTAGTTGTTGGTTTTTTAAATTCCATTTCGATGTTAACAATTCAAATGATTTTGTGATAAGTGCTAAAAGTTTGTTAATATTTATGTTTATAGCGCATCTATTATTAATTTTGACTATAAATAATATATAAATATTTTAATACAATACAAAATATTTTTATTTTTGATCTGCATCTACTGCAAAGTATCTGTTGATTGCTTGTGACACTGATAAAAATGGATGAGTGACTGGTGTGTCTTTCTTTGGTAACGGAACAAGCGTTAATTTAGCTTTGTGACCTGCATATCCTGGTTTTGGCCAATCATGCACAAATCTTATCCTTTCCGTTTTTATAAGATCTGCTATTTCTTCTTTAACTTCTTTTGTTACCAGGCCCTTATAAGGGTTTACACAAGCACCACATCTAAATAAAAAGAAAGGTAAAAAATATCTATAGAAGCTAATTTTTCCATGAGTTATCAAAAGAATAAATTAAACAATTGCAAACTTACGGTACTGGAGGATCTTTCTTTAACCAAAATGATTGTGTAGGATCCACACAAGCTCTCCTTTGTTCTATATCCCATTGCTTGGCGTGCTCACGACAACCGGGAGGAACAGGTGGAAGTAATTGAGTACGTAAAGTAACCTATATTTTTATAATCCATTATGATATAGTTTTTTAGTTAACCTTAATAATTACTGATTAAATTAGCTACACAATTACATATTTGAAAATATTCTCTCAAATTTTTAACATTGAGTTTTTGAAAATGAAAAATGGGGAAAGCTCAGTAGCCAGTTCCTAGTAGCTAGGTTCCACACCTAGCTCAGAAAAACTCGTAATTGTTAACTTTATCCTATAAAAGAAAACAACAGCACCATGGGTGTGAATTACTCGCACAATAAAAGATTCTCAATCTCAAAACAAAGTTTAATGTAGCAAAAGAAAAGAATAAAGGGCTGGTTAAGCCCCTTTGAAATTTTATGGTGGCAATTTTTTACAAAGTTTGTTATTTAAAATTTTCAATTTAATTCCTGTTGATTTTAGAAGGAAAAAACTGCTTTTCCATATTATTTCTTCATGTTTTTTGTAGTAAAAGATATTTGAAAAATCTCAAAAAATTTAGAAAAATATCCTAAGAAATATGAAAACAATTTTTTGGAATTCCTTTACATTTAAATTCAACGAAATAAGAATTGATCAACTTTTAAAAAATGATTTAACTATGTTAGGATTTTCCGATTACTCTAAGAAAATTTGACATAATTCTGCTTTGGAATCCCTACCAATTAAAAAAAAATCAATAAAAATTATTTCTATTGCATAAATAGCTAATTTAGTAACAGAAAATGTATAGGAGTATAGGTACCTTTGACAGACTGAAATTAATGATCATTAACTTTTTTCTAAATCGCAGATTCGTGAATAATTTAATTTATTATATAGTTAGCTATTTTTATTATAATATGTTTATCTTATTTGCAAAATTCAGTTTGTAAGAATTCTTAATGATCATTAACTTCGCAGTGTGTTGAAAGGTATTAGACTACTTATATATTATTAATTTACCTGATCACAAGAAACTTCATAGGTGGTATTTAGCGGTGGTGTTGGCGTTTGCGGACCTGCTGCTTCTAAAGCAGATTTATTCCACTCCGTGGTGTACATAAATTGGCAGAGAAGTTGTCTCATTTCTGGATCTGGTACGTCGTCCATACTGACAGCAGGAGATACATATAAACGAGGTCTAGTTTTCATAACTTCATCTTTTTCTGTGTCGGGTGGCATCGCCTAAAATATCAGATAAGTTGCGTATTTTAATGCGAAACAGTGCTTTATTACTAAAGTAGGAAATTTATCCTGAGGATGTGTATCTATGATAGGTCTTGGTTTTATGAACAAATTGAAAGGTATGTAAACATTTTTCCTCCAATCTAAGAAGCTTTCGGGATCGTTGGGATGGTATGGTCTGGGTGGTGCTTCTACCGGTTCTTCACTATCTCTAGGCCATCTGTATTTTTCCCTTCTGTCGGGATTACGATACCTTCGAAATTCATCATTGTAGGTCGTAGTCGCATCAAATGCTTTTGATTTGATTCTCGGATCATAATCCATTGTAAAATGTAAATTTTTATAACTTCAAAATTAAATAGACTTGCGTTACCTAGATTATTATATTGTAACTACGTCACTGTCAATACAAAATGTTGAGGATCCCTGCTTTCGCTACCAACCAAATTAACCAGCGAAATACAAAATAGGTTATGTTGTGAATAGAAGTCAAATAGAATTACGTTTTTTGAATAACTTTATTATGTTTATAAATAGTTTGTGTACAAATTTATAAATAGTGAAAAATTAATCAAAAATAAACCAGGTGATTATTTTATATACATACATTATTTTATAAAAGAATATAAATGGAGAAGATTACATCTGGAGTACCTATTCTATAATGTAGAAAACCAAATCGAAATCCATCTTTTTTAATTTAATTTTGTAGAGCATTGCAAAACTTTCATTTTACAAGACGTTTAAATTTATTTTTTGAAACGTATAGTTTACATAGGGCGTAACTTGCCTACATTTCTTTTAATGTTGAAATTTTATTCCAAGTTGTACTCTAATTTGCATTTGAATTGAATTTTCTATTCAACTGCAGATGCTTGTAATATTTTAGTTTTCTAAGTAAGAATAAATGTAATTCCGAATTAGGACTTCCAACCAAACACTCCTCATATAAGGAACTTTTTGAATATCTTGGAATTGTCAGGATGCAAACCTACTAATTTATTCCTCTCCAGTTTATCTCAATCAATATAATAAATGTTCAGTTTGTTAACCTTTAAATTTTTGTTTTTTGCTGAAAAATAATTAAAATAAAAGGAATAATTGAATTCCGTTATTAAAATGTAGAACTTACATAACAGACCGTTGAATTATTATTTTATTTTAAGAGGGGTAATTCCCCTAAACTTTGACCCTATCGTTTCTTGTAATATTGCAACTAACTTTTAAATTTTCCGCCCCTTTTTCCTAAGTAACTAGATTAAATTCCCGCCAGAATTTAATCTAACAATTTCCAAGCTCAATATTCTTTTCTGAACTGATATTGTGGGATCTATTCCTGCTATGTACTTTCTGATTTCCTTCTAGTTGGTAGTGTCAGTCATTACCAAATCCTGCTCCTTCCCCCCATTTCCTGTCTGGTAGAAGCAACTGACGAGTCATAATCTCATAATAAAGGAATGAAATAATAAAATTTTCATAATTGAGCAAAATCTGTGTGATAGTATGCCCACCCAGTAGCCTTGCCTTACTGCAAGAACTGACCAAGTCCATATTAGGACCTTAAAGGACCGCACTGCATGGTCAGTTTTTAATTCTCTTTTTGGGCTTAAATTTTAGTTAAAAATTAAAAAGAAGAATGGGATTAAATTGTTCGGCTTTCGGCCCCTCTGGCAAGATTTTTTTTTTAATTTTAACTAAAATTTTAGCCTACAAATGAGAATTAAAAGCTGACCATGCAGTGCAGTCCTTTAAGGTCCTAATATTGACTTGGTCAGTTTTTGCAGTAAGCCCACGAAATACATTTTAAATTGTGCCCTTGCTGAATGATTGGTCTAAAGATATATAATTTTAATTATTAGTATTGAAACATTACAATTATTTCAATTTGTGCTTTAGGTGAAAACAACAAAAAAAAACAATGATGAAATCATTGTGATTATTCCCTTGATAAAAAATATTTGTACATAAAATGGCCATCGATTCCACTGCCCTACTTAAATTATACACAACAATTGTCGTCTTATTTTCGATAGTTGTAACAATTAACTGTGCAGTGGTCCATAGTCATTTGAGTAGTCACAGTAAAGAAAGAACAGAAGATGGTGCATATAACCCTCGCGATCGTAGCCACATTGAATCTGGCGAACATCACAACGAATTTGACCATGAATCCATCCTAGGAAGTGCAAAGGAAGCGGAAGAATTCGATCATTTACCTCCGGAAGAAGCTAAAAGACGATTGAGAATTTTATTAACCAAAATGGACTTAAATGGTGACAAACAAATTGATAAGCAGGAACTTAAAGCATGGATTTTGAGATCATTTAAGTACGATTCAATTTTGGTTTGATTTACAAAAATTACGTTTTTGTTTTGTTTATAGAATGTTATCAGTTGAAGAAGCACAGGAACATTTGGAAGATGCAGATGAAAACGAGGATGGGAAGGTGTCTTGGAACGAGTATATTTCTGATGCTTATGGTTCTGATGAAAGTGACGATTTATCAATAGATAAGGAAAATCAATTGGTATCTTGCTAAACTTATTTTAAAATGTGATGTGCAATTCTTGTTTTTAGCTTATTAAAGATGATAAAATGTTGTGGAAAGTTGCCGATACAAATGGAGATGGTATTTTGGAGGGCGACGAGTGGGTAGCGTTTTCTCATCCCGAGGAACATCCAGATATGTTACCACATATTTTGGAACAAACATTACGCGATAAAGATTTGAATAAGGATGGAGCCATTGATTTCCAGGAATATATTGGAGATCGAGGGCGTGAACATGACAAAGAATGGTTGCATGTTGAGAAGGATAAATTTGATAATGACTTGGACAAGGATAAAAATGGAAAACTAATTGGAAGTGAAATATTATCATGGATAGTTCCCAGTAATGAGTAAGTTGAAATTTTTGAATGTTTTAAATTGTTACCAAATTTGATCGAATTTCATAGAGAAATAGCGGAAGAGGAAGTTGATCATTTATTTTCTGTAAGTGATGATGATCAAAATGAAATTCTAAGTGTTGAGGAAATATTAAATCACCATGATACTTTTGTGGGCAGCGAAGCAACAGATTATGGCGATCATTTACATAATATTCATCAGTTTCAAGATGAATTGTAAAAATGTGTGTGTATTTTTTTCATACCTAATATTACGTAAATTATTTATTGTGTTTAATTGTTAATAAAATGTACCTACTAAATTTAAACAGTAAATAAGATTGTGATAGTGTCTTTGAATTTTCACTTATTTAATTAAACTTGCAATAAATGCATAAAATCAAACAATGTTTTAAAAGTAATTCAAGTTATTTTATTAATTAAAAAATGTTAAACATTAGGTCTTTTCCAACCACAAGGATTTCCAGTAATATTACTACAACGCAAGCGCAATAGATAAAAAGTCATGTGCAGAAGACAAAAAGTGTTGCTTTTTATCTATTGCGCTTGCGTTGTAGTAATATTACTGGAAATTCCTCGTGGTTGGAAAAGACCTATTGATTCCTTTGTGTAAAGGAGTACAAAAATACAACAAAATTAGGTAGGTTGCGGCGTTTGCCTCATATAATTTTTCCCTGAAGGCAAAGCTACCACTGTAACACGAGGAAACATTGTTGATAATTTATCTTCTGGTACACTGGGTTGTACCATTACAGGTTCACCAACCTAGAACCAAAGTTGATGAAATCCTTTCATCTCGATTTCAATATAAACATCTAAATGCAACTTACCTTCCAATCTACAGGAGTGGCAACCTTGAATTTGTCAGTTAACTGCAAGGAATCGATCACACGCAAAATCTCGCTAAAAATAAACAATTAAGCATTGTATAAAATAATGTAAAAGAGTGAAACTTACTCAAAGTTACGTCCAGTTGTAGCAGGATACAAAATGGATAACCTCATCTTTTTATTGCAATCGACAACAAAAACTGCTCTGGCAGTTAGGGGAATACCATCAGCGTCTTTTTCATCTGGATCAATCATATCTAACGAAATAGCCAAATCGCGATTTTCGTCAGCAATGATTGGATAAGGAAAACCTTCAGAAGTACATTTTGCGTACAATTTGATATCGTCGCACCATTTGTTATGTGATTCAACGCTGTCACAAGATAAAGCCATCATTTTAACACCGCGTTTCTGAAATTCACTTTGTAATTGCACAACACGCGCTAATTCTGTCGTGCAAACTGGGGTGAAGTCTGCGGGGTGAGAAAAAAGAATGCCCCATCTAAAACAAAAATGTTTTTAAATTTTTAAACACCCTAAACCAGTATTGATTTAAGGGCCCGATCTATCATTAGGACGAGAACTTTTCAAACGGTGGCGCAGTTACCTAGATTTACAGTTTCATTATAAATGACGTCTTTCAGGAAAGAAGAAAGTAAATTGTTATTGGTTTCAAAGTGCGCGCCTTCATTTAAAGTCAAAACTTCATTTAAAGCACTTACAATACTTGAAATTTAAACACTTTTAATGCAGAATATTAAGGATTGCTATTTTAACTGTGCGTTTTTAATATAAAATCGCTAATTAACATAATCAAAATATTAATCCGTTATCAAAACCGATTAAAAATTATATCAGGAATGACTTTCGAAAAATTGTACAGGTAGTTTGGTGTAGTGGTTAGGTACGACCTAAGGTCATAGGTTCACCAACATAAACACGATTGTACGAGTTTTGGTTTCTGCGCATTAGCTCCACCTTTTCTTCTTTCTTTGGAACCACTCTACATACGGTCAACAGAATGAAGCAACTCGTCATCTTTATGAGAAGAATCGAAATTTTGTAATCGATTATTTCATAAAATAATCTATATTTGACGTTCATCTTCACCTTAAACGCTTAATTTTAATGTTATCTACAGATCTCGTTCAATTTTTGTAAATGACTCCAGCACCTTCGGTGCCAGATTATCGTTCTCGAACCGGGTATTTTTATGAATTTTCAATTAGTTAAATTTAAGCCTGTGTTAAATTTTAAGTGTTATGAAACCCACCATGAAATAATACTCATGCAGATACCCTGTATGCTACTCAAATTTGGCACCTACTGTTTTCAATACAGTAGCGGCTTATCTTGTTTATTGTTAAATTAATAACAAAAACAGTGCTTGCACCAAGTTATAAATATCGTAAATCTGCCTTATTGTCAGCCATATTGAATATTTTGATGTTTACAGATGCGCAGTAATCATACCTGGTATTTATTTATCTTGGCCCTGTAGATTGTAACAAAATTTTTAAAAAAAATTAACAAAGGGCTCCCGCTAGTTTACTATTACAGCACACCACTGCTTACGACCCGAAACTCAACTTCTAAAACAGTATACCAAATTACCTGTACACCTTGTATATATAATTTATTTATTAAACCACTTTCAAACTATAATAATTACTGACGTAAAACACAATGTCAATGGACTTTAAACCATGTAATATTATACAAAACGATAACATTTAAGGTATTTTGTGATAACGTGAGTAACTTAAGAATAAAAACAAAATTATTGTTATAAATATAATACAATAATTTTGTAAGTGCTTCAAATTTGTCATGATTAACAAAAGGTTTGCAAATTTGTGCAAATTTACTTTTCAAATTTTGAAACTTTAAGCTACAAAGTTACTGATTGTGTCATAACAAACAGTCAGCTGGATTTTTAAAAGAAAGTTTTCACAAAAATTACCGGAATTTCATGTAAGCAATGCTTCGTCAACTGTAAATATTTAGGATACTTACGAATCTCCCAACCAATCGTGAAAGTTGATCCTTCCGATTGTTGTGTCCGCAGAAAAGTTTGGAAATTGTTCTCCCAATTTAACACCCATATTAATTATATATTAGAATTTGTGTTGCACGAGAACTGTCACCACTTTTAAATCTTGCAAGCAATGGTTTTAAGTTTTTGTGAGGTTATGTTTATTTACATATTTTAAACTTTTACAAGGGGCGCCAAATTTAAATATTAGAAAGTTGTCTGTTCTGTGACATTAAGAAATTGACCATCGAATTTATTAAATTTACAGTAAGTGATGTGGCATTTGATTTCATGATTATTGTTTAAGCATATGTGGTATGTTAGCCTATAACAGAAGGTAAAAATAGTATTTATATTACTAGGTTTTCATGTTACAAAAAAATTGGAGTAATTAATATTTTTACTATTATTTTCAGTTTGCTTGAAGAAAGCAATATGTTCCGAAATGCTGGTTTACTTTCCACACAAATGGTAACTCTTTTGAATCTATTAATTTCTGGTTACTAATTCTTTTACTGACTTTCAGCTGCAAGTGCGCCAAAAAATGGTCCGTGCGGTCAACCCTGCGTATATGAATACTTTGTCTGAAAAAAAAGCTCCGAATCAACAAAAAAACATAAATCCACGAAACCCTCAAAATCTTCCCACTTTGCCTCTTCCTAAATTGACCACTACATTAGATAAATATTTGAAAAGTGTTAAACCATTTTTGAACGAAGATGAATTTGCTAAGACATCCGATTTGGTGAGAGACTTTGCCGATCCTGATGGAATTGGCACTAAGTTACAAACATACTTGGAGAAGAAGCAAAGAAACAGTTTGAATTGGTTGGAAGATTGGTGGTTGGATGTATCATACTTGGGTTTCAGGGAACCCGTTGTGATATTTTCCAGCCCAGGTCAGTCCTTGCCTTTTCAAACATTTAACAGCGAAGAAGATCGCTTAAACTATTGTTCCCAGTTGATAGTAGCAGCGGCTTCGTATAAAAATCTAATCGATTCGTAAGTATCTCATTTAATTCACCTTACGTAAAATGATAGGTATTGAATTTGTACACAGTAATAAACTGCCGGTTGATAAAATGGGAAGAGAGGAATTGGATATGATGCAATATAAAAAATTATTTGGAACGTGTCGCATACCGGCCCCTAAGTTGGATAAACTGGAATATCATTCCAAATCAAAACATATCATAGTGGTCTGTAATAACCACGTAAGACAGCATTAGAAACATTTTTATGTTAAAAATTAATGAAAATTTATTTATAGTTTTATAAAGTTGACATTTTTAATTTGGAAAACCAACCGTTGAGCAAGAAACAAATATTGGAGCAATTGCATATAATTGTGAAAAATACTTCTGATTTAACTGAACCCATTGGAATATTAACTTCACAACATAGGGATAAATGGGCTAGCGCTTACGAAGAATTAATAGTTGGTAAGTTTGTTTTATCTATGATTCTGCAGGAGGAATACACAGGATACGTTAATAGTGTGCGCGATAGTAGCGCACCGGTCGACGCACGTTGCTCGGAGCAAATAATATAGGCGAGATAAGGTTAAACAAAAAGGTCATTCAAAATATGTTCAGGAAAGGTGGCAAAGCTTCTAGATACTGAACGCCGCTGATTGGTGCACAATAACTTCCCTATTATCATTATTATTCAGAGTATTTATTTCCGTTAGACAACACCACAACAAAGTCGTCAATGCTTAATCCATTGGGATTTATTCTCAATTTCAAGTTTTCTTGGACCGCTTCTGTCACTTCTTCTAAATCAGAATATGTCTGACTTTCTTCATCAGAACTTCAATGAATTTTGGATGTGCTATTAGAGCTGCTAATGTTGCCCCAATATCGGAGCCAAAGTTACTTTATTTTGGTTATTCATTCGTCACAGACCACCAGATTATAAAAAAAGGTCATTTGTATCTTTTTTTATAAAAATGGTTCTATTTCCACCGCCTCCCGACAACACCTGAAGCCCCTCAAATTATTTCATGCCCACTATCGCCCCCCCCCCCCGAGAACTAGAAATTGCCCACAGGAGGGCGATATCGCCCACTTTAAGAACCACTGTGTTACAGTAGGTTTGTTCCAGCCAGCGAAGAAACCATACATTGTACGGTTACGCTGATGAGTAATAGGTAAAAATCATGCGCAATAGATAAAAAAGCTCTACTTGTTTCTATTGCGCAGGAACGTTACCGTATATTGTACAGTTTCTCGGCTGTTAGTGTAAGTCAGTGTAAAACATTGCGAAAATTGATTGGTATAAATTATAAAAAGTAGGTTGGTGATTTTACACCAATCAATTTTCAATTGTTTGAGAAAAATGTAAGATCCTACTCATTTTCTTTAAAAAGTTTGTGTTCCCCCGCACCGGAAATTCTAGCAGCAGTTTTCTGTATCCTAAATTTATTTTTTTATATTTTTCAGATCCACACAACAAAAGTTGTGCAAATGAAATTCAATCATCGCTCTTCTTGGTGTGCTTGGATTCTAATGTTAAACAAAAAGTCGGCGAAAATCGTCAAACTTTCGGTAGCAGGCTGTTCATTCACGGAGCAGGAAGTGATGGCAATGCTGGTAATCGCTGGTATGACAAAACTGTACAGGTAATTTTTTTTACATCATTACTACAGATAATCTAAAATATTAATTTGATGTGAAATTTATAATTAAGAGCGCGCTGCAAATTTTGATGCAAAAACATGTTTCGATAGATGGCGTGCCCTAAAATATTAATCTTTTATAGTTATCTTTTCACCAAAACAGAATTCTAATAATTTATAAAAGTCATATGAATAAACGATAACTAAGCTAGGCAATAACAAAGTTTGAACTTTCAAAGATAAATATTTTTAATTATATTCAATATTTTCACATGTGCATATCTTTTTGGAATATACTTGTAAATATTCAACATTGGAAGCTCAAACTTCCTTATTGCCTAGCTTAGTTATCGTTTATTCAGATGACTTTTATAAATTATTAGAATTCTATTTTGGTGAAAAGATAACTATAAAAGATTAATATTTTAGGGTACGCCATCTGTTAGAACATGTTTTTGCATCAAAATTTGCAGCGCGCTCTTAAATTAAAATTTAATAAAAATTCAAAAGCTAAATAAACAATAAAAATCAACTGAAAACTTTATTTGATAAAAATTGATTTTTATTTACAAAAGGGGAACCCCGCCAGTTTGGGGGGTTTCACCACCTTGGCGCTCGGAAAAATGGGTATAAAATTAAATTAAATAAATATATAAAATAATTTTTATTTTACACATTGTATACATTGTAGTTTTATGAATAATTTGAAATATTAAGAGGAATCCTTCAAGTTGGAAAATACACTTTCGTAATTCAATGATATCTTGCTTATTACTCAAGAAAATTGCACAAAAGTATATATTTTTTAAAAGAGGACACTTGGACGCACATTACTGTGTTTTTATTTTTTTTTAATTCAAATTTTTTGAAAAAAAAGTTTTGAAAAAAATTTGAATTAAAAAAAAATAAAAACACAGTGATGTGCGTCCAAGTGTCCTCTTTTAAAAAATATATACTTTTGTGCAATTTTCTTGAGTAATAAGCAAGATATCATTGAATTACGAAAGTGTATTTTCCAACTTTAAGGATTCCTCTTAAGAGGACTGTATACCTAACTTTTAACGAATATCGATATAGCTCTTTTATTAATCTATGGAATTTAATGCGGTTTGAAGTAAATGATTAGAAAAAAAATCTAGTTTCACGGAAAGTCATTAAGAATTAAAAAAAAAAAAAATTTCATTTTTATTATAATAATTTGTCACTCCAGTGACCTGCAAGTGACTTTCCATGAATATACAAACTATTTTAAATTAAAACTATTTTAAAAATATTTATGTAGGAAGACAAAAACCCCTATATATTTGCTTATTAAGAAAATGCATTTAAATCACCGCGAGGTAGCGACCTCTGGCAAATAATTGTATTTCAAAGATTGGAGGCGTGCGCTATTTCATAGATGTGCATTATGTTTATTTCTTAGGATAAAATTATGTTGTAGCTGTGTTTAAAACGATACTACATGTAACTTTAAATGTTTTATATCACTAACTTTGTCTAAAATTACTTATTTTAATTTATTTACACATAAGTTAATTAATTTGTCTTTTGCACTTATTTTTTAAAACTTTCCTAATTATTAATTTAACTAAATTTTCCTAATTTAGTTTTTGACCCCTCAACCACAAGTGTTCTTTGTTTTTTCGATCACCACATCGACATTTGTTACTAATAAAAAATCTGTATAAGAATAAAAATAACAACGTAGGGGAGACTCAGACGTATCTTTGATATGCCGACCGAACGGCAAAGAATAATTCGAATTGACACGCTAGCTAAATTTTTATCCCTTAAAATGGCAGTAGTACAAAATCCTTTTTGTCTTTTTTTTGTGAAAATTTTTGGTTTGATTCTAGTTCTAACGATAGAGACATATTTGCTAACAATTTTCTAAGAAAATTCAAGTTGATAGGACGATTGGTTCAAGAATTATTTCTAAGTTTGTACTCATAAAACTTGTCAGTAAACTTTTTAACCCTTATGTTACCGAATAGGGGTACCCGGGTACTTTTTTGACTTTACCGATGTATATCTCAGTTTGTATTTTTCACAGCGTATTGGGACTTTGTGACATCTTATAAAATATAGTTCTAAATAAATTAAAGCAATTTTAAAAGTTTTTCGATTTTTACAAATGCAATTTTTTCGCGATTATAACAGACTATGCCTATATTCCCGAATGGGGTACCCGGGTACCCCTTATTGAAAATCGCATATTATTGACCTAAAAACGGATGATTTTATTGAAAACAAGTGATTTATTTTTTATAATGCAAGTGATAATGCCTACAAAACACTAACAATCTCGAAAAAAGCCCTAAAAAGTATAAATTCGCAAAAATTATGTCGGGGTACCCGGGTACCCCATCCGGGTGATATATGTTGTTTTTTTATTCGGTAACAAGGGTTAAAATCTTTTTTTTTTTAATTATTTTTTTTTTTTTGTAAAAGTAGGGGAGACCGGGCTAGTTGACTAACTTTTTAAGTAGGTCTATATATGTTTATTACATTTACCGAAAATATTTTCTTGATTTTAGATATGTGAGTAGGTCGTATATGTCTTTCTCAATTTAATTTTAAATATTAGATTGCTTCTATTTTGACCAGATAAAATTATTTTCCCCATTTAGAATAATAGGTAGAGTTAGTCAACTAGCCCAGAGAACGGGGTTAGTTGACTTATGTATTTTGGTTAATTCTTCTTCTTCAGGTGCCTATCCGATTTCGGATGTTAGCGATCCTCCTGGCTAAGCCAAGAAGACTTTACTAGGGAAATGTTAATGGGGTGGTTTCCCGTTGCCTTCCCCATAGTCCACAGATCGATTTTGGACTTTTTAGATCACAGCACATATCCGACGCGCGACGCAATCAGGATTAGAACCGCGGTTTCCCGCTCTGTAGTCTATCCGTGTTTGATTTACGCCAGACTGCTGGCTTTTTGGTTAATAAATTTATCAATTCAGTGTCGATATTTAAGTGCCTAACGGATGAAATAAATAATATTAACCCTTAAACGTCACCGTTTATACAAGCGCCATATAAGTTAACCAATTAGTGTACAACGTCTGTTTAATCTTGAAACGGACTAACAAATTAGCGACAATTCCATTGAATTCCATTCCATTAACGAATTGGCGCTAATTTGTTAGTCGTCCGTTTAAGGCCGTGTTCTGGTTTGGAATGAAAAAAAATCAAGGTTTTGTTTTATTGCATAATATTCTTAAAGTTTAGACCTTTAAGAATATATTCTCAAGAGAAAATTTTAAAATTCCAATAGTTTAACACGTTTTAGCTACTTTAATGACGCAGCAACTGAACCTAGCAGTGAGTAACTTATCGAAGGTCGTAGTAATTATGTATTTTATGACATTTTAACATTTTTCAACATGGTTGACATAATATCTCAAGTTCCATTTGACCGATTTACTTCAAATTTTGTAAAAACTTTCACTATATAACTGTCTATCGCCCCTACCACTTTTGTATCAAAATTATTTGTTTTACGGGTTGAAACTTTTGCTTAAAACTTTAAACGTGTTTTCCTCAAAACAACATTTTACAACCTTGTTGACATGATATCTCAAGTTCTATGTAACCGATTTGCTTCAAATTTTGTACCAACCTTCACTATATAACTGTCTATCGTTCCTACTACTTTTGTATAAAAATTATTTGGTTTACTATTTTAAAAAATTAAAAATTGTGAAAAAAACAGTCAAAAATAGATATTTTCGATACAAGTTAGAAAAAGATACTTTTCCACGCGTTTCCCGTTTTCTCTTTGGTAGGGACGATAACGACATTCTTACTAATTAAGAATATTTTTTGAAATCTTGTCTCCGATTACCAGAAGGGTTGCAATCGTGTCAACCAGCACACCCTCTATATATTTTTTTACCCCCAACTTTACCGGGTTAGTGTGAACTCTGCCAATTCGGCAGGTAGAAAAAAACAAAAAAGTGTGAACTACGCCAAAACCAAAAAGGTCGACAGTAATGGGGTAATGTGAACTCCGCCAAAAGTGTTGTGAACTCCGCCAAATGCAAAAAGGTCGACAGTAATCCAATATGTGAACTCCGCCAACAGCCATTTAACAATGTGTTAACTATTTATATCATAAGCCGGAGATTATGGTTATTGGATTTTAAGCCAAAATGGCTCTGGAGCGCTGCAAAGCGGAGCGGAGCGTAGCGTCAATTTTGGCAACATATCCACCTAGGACAGAGTTGGAAAAAAAAGCTAGATTCACCCCTTGATAATACCACAATTGGCCCAGTTGGATCATCCCCGGGGGATGTTTTTAATGAGTTTAGTGTTAGATTTCGTAAAAGCAGTCTCCTTTTACGGTACCCCTATTATAAGTAAATAAATTTTTGTTATTTTTAAAAGTAAAATTATTGGTAAAAACAGGGATGCGTCGGTAGGTTACTGTTACAAACGATTACTTTTTTAATTAAATATAAATTTACTAATAAATCCCTCCCTAAATAAATCCCGTAAGCCCGTATGTTAACTCCACCCAAAATTGGCGTGGATTACATTTCAGATTACTGTCGACCTTTTTGGTTTTGGCGTAGTTCACACTTTTTTGTTTTTTTCTACCTGCCGAATTGGCGGAGTTCACACTAACCCTTTAAATCATGGTCAACATTGCATATTTTCACAAAATATAAGTGAAAATACAACAAAGATTACAAATACGAGAATAATTAATAAATAATGAGAATAAAAATATTTACTTAGCGTCGATGTTTTCAGTTTTCTAAATCTTAAGAACGCAACTTGCACTATTTTATCACCATAACTCATAATAATGGTAGGTATGACATGCATATACAACATGAATATCGTACTCTGAGCGCCATCGAGTGTATTATTTAGAAATTTTGGGCAATTAGTCAACTAACCCCTATGGTCAACTAACCCCGGTATCCCCTACTGTAAATTTTTAATTTTTATTATTTATTTACAATTTCGGTTACTTTATTGGTCATATATATAGGGTGTTTTTTTAGCTGCATGAGAACTTCAAAATGAAATAAAACATTAAAAACCTGATGGAATGTTTTGGTTATAATTTTTTTATGAAAGTACAGTTAAAGGCATTTATGATTTGAACATGACTTCTGGCATTTGACCACCACGACTAATGGTTAAGAAGCGCATCCGTTCAGTCCAATTTTTGACCACTTTTTCCAATATTTCTGGCTTTATTTCATAAATGGCTTGCTGAATATTAGCCTCCAATGCTTCTAGAGTTGTTGGTTTGTTAGCATAAACCATGGATTTAACATACCCCCACAGAAAATAATCTGGAGGTGTCAAATCACACGATCTTGGAGGCCAATTGATAGGACCACGTTTTGAAATAATGTTGTCACCAAATTGTCCTTTCAATAAATTGATGGTTTCGTTGGCTGTGTGGCACGTAGCAGCAGCCTGTTGGACCATAAGTTGTCAATGTTTAGCTCTTGAAGTTTTGGAAACAAAAATGTATTGAGCATGTGTCGATATCTCACACCATTCACCGTAACGGTAGCTCCTTCCTCATTTCGAAAGACATATGGACCAATGATGCCGTTGGCGTGTATTCCACACCAAACAGTCAATTTTAATGGATGCAATGGAGTCTCAAGATAATGTCCCGGATTGGTCTCACTCCATATACGGCAATTTTGTTTGTTCACATACCCATTTAACCAGAAATGTGCCTCGCCACTGAACAAAATTTTACGGTAAAAAAATATATCAACTTCCAATTGGTTGTGAGCCCAATTTGGTAGCGTTGTTCAATGGTCAATCTATGGATTATCAAATGCCAAACCTTGCTAAACACAAATGTCAAAAAACTGTTTCCATAGCAATCTTGATTCAATTGTTATCCCTATTGAAAGTTCTCATGCAGCTAAAAAAACACACTATATTTAAATAATGTTATAAATATTGTTCAATTTGTTTCAACCTTTTTTTTATGTGATCATAAATTAATCTATAACCAAAAATATGGCGAAGCTAATGTGTTACGCTTGATCTAGTGTGGTAGTCGAGTTTAAATGTAACACAACCTTGACAATTTTATGCAAAATACTATAGGACATTATATTATCAGACCCTTTATAAGAAAATAAAATAAAAAATAATTGATTTTTTAAAACTTGCAAAGGAGAAAATAACGAACGTCTATGAAATACCTAAAAATGCAAATGATTTATAAAAGACAAACGCAAGCGTACGAAGCAATAATGTAATATTAGCACGAACAACGAGATGTAGAAACAATAGTATGTAGTAACTACATCTATGCAAATAAAATAGTATACGCCTATCAAACACATTAAAAAGTAGTGGGGACTTTCAAGTCGGAATTTAAATGTACATATACAGCCGTCTTAACAATTAAAAAAAAATTAAACAGTGACGGAGATATGAGCCATAGAAGTTTTTGATAATTTTCAAACTGGTGTATAGGATATCTCAAGATCTACTTAACCGATTTTGTTAAAATTTATAACACATATTCTTTATAATATTATCTAAAATGTAACATACAGGAAAGACTTTTTAAATTTTTTTGTAAAAATTACAGCTGTTTGAAAGAAAAAACTCTGATTTTCATCGAAATTTTGAGTTTAAAAAATTTATAACTTATGAACGGGGCACCAAATCAATAACATCGTATGCTACATCTTAAATAATATTATAAAGAATATGTGTTATAAATTTTAACAAAATCAGTTCGGTAGATCTTGAAATATCGTGTACACCAGTTTGAAAAATGTCAAAAGCTTCTATGGCTTGTTTTTTAATTTATTTTATTCGTTAATATTTAAAATTATTCATAAAACTACAATGTATATGTGTAAAATATAAATTATTAAGTTTTTAATTTTATACCTATTTTTCCGAGCGCCAAGGTGGTGAAACCCCTTAATGAGAAGAAGTGCCTGTCAACATTTTTTACAACAATGTAAAATTCCTATTGTCCGTATAAAAATAATATTAAATTAACTTTAATTATAATTTTTTTTCGAAAATAGAGCTCATTAGATCAATCCATGTATTTTCTAATTTTTGCTTCCTTTGAAAAAAGCTCCGAAATTGGCTATAGGTTCCTTTTGTTAGTTTAATAATAATAATTAATACAAAAATATCTTTGTTTAAACATTCAAATTTTAGTTCGTTTTGGAAGGAGATGGCACCGTTGGATTAACATATGAACATTCACCAAGTGAAGGACAACCGGTAGCAGTTATGGTAGATTACATCGACACTTTCATGTTAGTTCTCCCTGTTTGTTTTTTAAAAATATCTGTAATGTTTAATTTTAGTAATAGAAAATCAACTAAAAATTATCCTGATGCTGCAAATGCAAATTTGGAACCCAAGGAATTAAATTTTAAGGTAAACGATCGCATTAAATCTGCAATAACTGAAGCAAAAGTTAACATCGACAAGTAAGTTGTAATTTCTTCAAAACCACTATAAATTCTAAATGGATTATTTCAGAATATCAAATAATTTGGAATTAGATTCCTTTACATTCCAAAAATTTGGAAAAGAATTTATAAAAGCACAGAAACTAAGTCCCGACAGTTTTGTGCAAATTGCAATGCAGTACGCCTTTTATAGGTAAAGAAAAATGTAAAAATTTTGTTTTTGTAGTTCAATTTGCTTTTGATTTAGAATTCACAAAGAACCTGGTGCACATTATGAATCGGCTGCTACACGTAAGTACGTAGGAGGACGTACCGAAACAATCCGGTCATGTTCAACCGAATCAGTTCAATTTGCAAAGACAATGCTTAACAGCATAGCTAGTGATTCTGATAAATTAAAAAGTCTTAGAGCAGCAATCAATGGACACAAAAAGTACACCATCGAGGTAAGTTTCGACTTTGCTTAACATGATCCTGCTATATCCATTTCATTCATAAATCAATTTTTTGTATAGGCTGTTAACGGATTTGGAGTCGATCGTCACCTCTTGGGTTTAAAACTAGCAGCAAAAGAATTGAAAGCTGAACTTCCGGAACTTTACAAAGATCCCGGTTACACACGAAGCACTCACATGCGTTTGTCCACCAGTCAGGTTACCACCAAATGTGATGGGTTAATGAGTTATGCACCATTAACCGATGACGGATATGGTTGTTGTTATAATATAAGAGACGACACCATCAATTTTGCTGTTTCTGCATTCGTATCGAATCCAGAAACTAGTGCCACAAACTTCCATAAAACATTGGAACTCTGCCTTGAGGACATGCAAAATTTGTTGATAAAATTACAACAATCGAAACTCTAATAGAAATAAGTTACAATTTATATTTTTATTGCGTTTCAAGGTTTTCGCTATCATTTACAATAAGAATTAATAAATGTAAAAAAAAAGAACAAACATATCTGTACATAAAATTTAAATGGAAGATAAAAAATATGATCACGCATTTAATTGCAATAAAGAGTTGAGTTGGCAAGTTTTGAAATTTTCTTATGCTCTTCTTCGGTCAGCTAAAACTCTCACGATGGAACCCAGACCTCCAACACTGTACGCTTTCTCGTGCCACAATAACAAGTGACCACTGCTACCTTCAGATGGTATTTCAAATCCACGATACACATACTTCATGAGTATGTCAATCTGATCACGGTTTAACGATTGCACAACATCATCGATCTGAGATCCTTTGATCGATAACAACACTTTCAGTGTTATGTTTAAAGCTTGATCCTGTTAGGTAGAATTACATGTAATTCTTTCGAATAAGACTTCAAATTACAACTAACCTTAGTTTGTTGATTCTTGGAACCCAATGGGGCGCTATTTAATACACTCCTTAATGCGTCGGAAAATTTACCTGTGTTCTAAGTTAAGAAAAAGATTATTACTCTGCTGAACTAAACTATTTTTGTGCTACAAAAAAGGATATTGGTTAAGTAAGGTTAGAACTTCGTTCTCGTTTGGGCCCAATGAACCCCCTTGGTCAACTTCGTCCTCTTTAAAATTGTCCTCGTTATATTGATCAACATCGATCTTTCTAAAAGCTGAACTAAATGTGTTTTTGGCCATAATCTAAAATTTACTACCTAAAATACTGATTCTCACACACCCAATAGGTGCAAATACAGGGTTGTCAAATATGAATCACCGAAAAGATTTTATCGAAAATTTTGGTAACCACATCCGTGATATTATGGATTTAGTTAAAATATATAGGTATTTTCCTTGCATTCCCTAATATTCTTCATTCCAAAGAATGAAATAAGAAAAAACAGTAAAAACAAAAAATTATGTATACAGGGTGCGGCATCGATACAAGAGTATTTTCCAAAATGTAAAAAATTCCAGATTTTTAAATGGCACGATAGTTCAATATTAATATCATGGAAGAGATCTATCAAAAATGGGCAAGTTTTGTAGAGAAAACAATTTTACTACTGTCACCCCTTTGGAGTAATATTACGGTTGTGTTCTGGTTTGGAATTAAAAAAAATCAAGTTTTTATTTTTTTGCATATTCTTAAAGTTTAGACCTTTAAGAATATATTCTCAAGAGAAAATTTTAAAATTCCAACAGTTTACCACGTTTTAGCTATTTTAGTGACGCAGCAACTGAACCTAGCACTGAGCAACTTACCTAAGGTCGTAGTAATTATGTATTTTATGACATTTTAACATTTTTCAACCTGGTTGACATAATATCTTAAGTTCTATTTAACTGATTTGCTTCAAATTTTGTACCAACCTTCACTATATAGCTGTCTATTGCCCCTACTACTTTTATATCAAAATTATTTGTTTTACTGGCTGAAACTTTTGCACAAAACTTTAATCAAATTTTTCTTCAAACTACATTTTTCAACATGGTTGACATGACATATAAAGTTCCATCTGACCGATTTACTTCAAATTTTATACAAACCTTCAATATATAACTGTCTATCGCCCCTACCACTTTTGTATCAAAATTATTTGTTTTACTGGTTGAAACTTTTGCTTAAAACTTTAAACGTATTTTTCTCAAAACAACATTTTTCAACCTGGTTGACATAATATCTCAAGTTCTATTTAACCGATTTGCTTCAAATTTTATACCAACCTTCACTATATAACTATCTATTGCCCCTACTACTTTGGTATAAAAATTATTTGGTTTACTATTTTAAAAAATTAAGAATTGTGAAAAAAATAGTCAAAAAATGAATTTTTTTCTTCAGACAGCTGCCATTTTGCGAAATATTTTTTTTCCGTTTTCATTTTAGTAGGGACTATAACGACATTCTTACTAATTAATAATCTTTTTCGAAATCTTGTTTACGATGACCAGAAGGGTTGCAATCATGTCAACCAGCACACTATCAATTTTATTTACCCCCAACTTTACCAGCTTATAGCTTGTTTAATTTTAATTCTTTTTTGTTAAAATTTTTTCTGTATATTCTCGAAATATCAACCAATATGTTGTAAAAAACTGAATGGGAAAAATATTGTTTGTTTTGTTTTTATTGAGCTCGACAAATCGCCCATAATTTATGCTTTTAAACCAGAAGACGGCTTTAATCGAACTTAATAAACTGAAATAAAATAATTTAAAATTGGTTTATTATTAATTCGTGATATTAAATATGTTTTATTTTTAATAAATAGCGAATTAAGGAATAATATTATAATAGTATAATAGTATAATAATATTTATTATTTGTAATTTTCTGACGAAGGAAACTTAATAATAAATTTACTTGGAAATGGGACGATCTATTCTATAGAATCTTTACGATATGGAGGGCTGACGTCTAAGGACTCCTTATACCAGTGGTTCTCAAAGTGGGCGATATCGCCCCCCCCCTGTGGGCGTTTTCTAGTTCTAGAGAGGAGATAATGGGCATAAAAGAATTTGGGTGGCGTTCAGGTGTGGTCGGGGGCGGTGGAAATAATACCATTTTCATTACAAAAAATACGAATGACTTTTTTAGGCCTTTTTTAGTAATCTGGGGCCATTTTTATAAAAAAAATATGAATTACCTTTTTTTAGTAATGGGGGGCGCTATAAAAATGTATGCTCAGGAAAGGGGATATTTATATAAGTTATTTGGTATATTAATAAAGTTCAGCCGAAATAAGATGACTGGGCGGTAGCCAATTTCTTGCGCAGTAGAGTAGAGAGGGAGGACGTTCCGGTGCCGTCGTGCATTTAATTTTCGTTTCTGCACATTAGCTCCGCCCAGTCATCTTATTCCGTCTGAACTCTACAACTAATATAAAAGTTTTGTAGAGTGTATTTTTTCCATAGTGACTACTATCGGAGTAAAAAGTTCTGACCCCTGAGTTTGGAGTCTTATATTTCAAAAAGTAATTGATGGAATTTTATGCACTAAGAAGATACAGATAAAGAATTTAATTTTGTATAACATATTAAAATTTCAAAGTTATAGGTTTTATAGTGCCTTTCTGTTATGCAGATACTTAACAAAAGAGGCATAATTTAAGCAACACTTTTAACAGAAATTTGACAAAATTCAAATACAATTTTAATATTGCTAAAAGAGTATACTTTTGTCTAGGTACTACATAAATTTTATGTAATTTCAGAAGAAATTATGATAGTTGGAGGTATTTAAAGTTGCAACTTTTCGAAATGAGTGCTAACACTACACTTTTTGAACATTTTTTAAAATAATTTTAAAACGGCGTTAGTTAGAAGTATAAAATTTTAATATGACATTTAGCACTATTCAATTGATATCATATATTTTTTTCAAATTTTTTCACTGCTAAATTTTGATTTTATTTGACTTCAAACAGGTATGCTTCAAACTCAGGGGTCAGAACTTTTTACTCCGATAGTAGGAGGAGCTAATGTGCAGAAACCAATATTCGTCATTTTGGGTCTATGTTGGTGTCAATTGGTGGAATTGGGTGTCATGCGTTCTCCCCCACATCTACTGCGCAAGATTTTGGCTCCTCCTAGCTACTAAGGAAAAAATGCACTCTATCTATTCAAGTACAAAATAATGAAATTGCTTAATTATTAATTCGTGAGAATAAATTATTCAACGCGCGCTTGAAAGCTCAAATACATTATTAAATAATATGTTTCCTTAATTCGTAATTTATTAAAATATAACAATATTAATATTAAGTTAATTAATTTTTGGAATTGGACAAATAAATTAATAAAAATATTAATGTATCCCTTCATATTTTCATAACAGTAGGTCTCCAAAAAGAGGTCTGCTCAAAATGAGACAAAACAGGTGCCCGTTGATTTAAATATCTCAGCACACCACTGCTAAATAGAAAGTAAACAAAATGTAATTTCAAAATTTTTGTTAAAATCTCGTACTATTGAGTGAAGCGCCCACATGCCGAAATTTATTAAATTTATATTTGCCATTTTTAATAATAATAATATTGTAATAATTCAAGTTTGACCGGCATTTCTTCAATTAAATATTTTGAAGGGAAATTTGCAACGTCGCCGCCAGGACACCGCAGTTGGCAATGGTGTAGTAACCACATAGTGAATTTCTTTCTACCGATTTCCCCAGGTAACTGTGTGTTGAACGCAGCAGTTTATTCGGGTTATTTTAACTTATAAATCAAAATGGTGAGTTTAAATCTTATTTATTTACGTATATTAACAATTCATCGTTAAATTTTCATACTAAAAATGCGTTTCTTTAGTTTAAATGTATCGATGAAACGATTTATTTTTCTATTTTATAACCTCGAAACTAACATTTTCACGTTTTATGTAGGGTAAAGTCAAGTGTAGCGAATTACGTTCGAAAGACAAGAAAGAGCTAACCAAACAGCTCGAAGACTTGAAGACGGAATTGATGAGTTTACGCGTCGCTAAAGTTACCGGAGGTGCTGCTTCAAAACTCTCAAAAATGTAAGCATAATTTTCTTTTTGTTGGTTAGGTGTTCTAACCTTTGTCGATTTTTTAGCCGTGTTGTAAGGAAGGCCATCGCACGTGTGTACATTGTTATGCACCAAAAGCAAAAGGAGAACTTGAGGAAGTTATTCAAAAATAAGAAATACAAGCCTTTGGACTTGCGTCCCAAGAAGACCAGAGCTATCCGCCGTGCACTTACCAAGCGAGAACAAAACATTAAAACTTTAAAAGAAATTCGTAAACGTTCAGTGTTCCCACTAAGAGTGTATGCTTTGAAAGTTTAATGTAGTTTTTATGACCAATAAAAGTTTCATATATTACTTGGGTAACTTATTTTTAAATAATATTTTAATGTATTATATCAAGGGTGGTCAACAAGTCGATCGCTGAATGTAGATAAAAAGTAGTAGATCTTGTGTTCCCAAAAGTTGGTTGCCCCTTATCATTAAACTAGCAAAAGTTGCCAACAAATTTTTTTTCATTTAACCCTTATGATCCCTGATCTAAGTACCGGGTACTTCTTTAACCATGTATATTTCTGTATTTTTCACAGACTTGGGATCTTGATAAAAAAAAATAGTTTAAATGTATTCAAGCCTTATAGACCATTTCATTTAAAAACGATTTTTAAATAATGCCTTGAATTTGAGCTCTAATACTAGAGCGAATAGTGCCAATAATTTGTACAATTTTAACTCTATTTTTCTACCGTTAAAGGTGGAATTTTTTTTAAAATTTAAATGGGACCGCGGTCGAGCTGTACACCCTATTCAATAAAAAAAAGAATCATCAAAATCGAACTACTCTGTAAAAATTATAACACAATATCTAAGCAGGCGTCTTAACGTAAAAGCGTAGGAAAAGTAGTAGCGTGGTTCGAACCATCTAAATTCAGCTCTCCCATGCAAGCGCAGTTGTTTGCATGAAATGATCTAACCATGGAAGTTATTACATTTTCGCAAAGAACTGTCTTTTGCGATTATAAAAATGTATACCTATACTCTGTTGTAATACACAGAAAATAAATTGAGGATAAAAAATGTTTATTCAAGGTACCTACTTAAATAAGTATCACAATAATTTAGCATGCATAACAAAAACAAATTTAAAACAAACTGGTCAATACAATAATTTAGAAAAATAAATAAACAATATTATTAATTATTCACTGGACTAGCAAGTTCATCAACATCTTCTTTCTTCTCCACTATATTAGAAAAGTCGCTTTGTTTTACAACTACCGATTCATCTGCTCCGAAACCAACCGACTCTTCTTTTACAACAACTGATTCTTCTTTCACCTTACAAGTTTTTGGTCTTAGTGCAAACATATAAACATTATAAATTTCTTTAGGAAAACTGGTTTGTTTCATTTGTCTGTAACAGTTGAGACCTGCTTGATCAAACAACTTTTTTAAGTGCTGTAACGGTCTTGTAACAGATGAATCTTCGTCATCTACCTCCACAAGTCCCGAAGATGTGATATTTTCTTTAACAACAATCATACCATTAGGTTTCAACGCTTTCCTAAAAGTTACCATTACAATAAAATATAAAAAAACTTTAAAAATAATTAATCATACATGCACGTTTGGAAGAAATCCACAAAATGCGAATCCGTTAGATGACCTAAAACCCACTGTATCCAAATAACGTCATACTTATTGTAATCGGGTTCAAAGTCTTGCAATCCCACAGGATAAAATTTACCAATTTTTGGTAGTAATAGTGAACTAATGTACAATTTTGATTGTTCCAAAAATTCAGGATTCTGTTCCACTAAATCCACGTTATCAAATAAATGCAATAACAAATGTTTACTTATACGTCCAATTCCAGCCCCACAATCCAAAGCGTAAC
The DNA here is from genome assembly GCA_958510855.1 of Rhagonycha lutea. Classification (NCBI taxonomy): domain Eukaryota; kingdom Metazoa; phylum Arthropoda; class Insecta; order Coleoptera; family Cantharidae; genus Rhagonycha; species Rhagonycha lutea. The sequence continues at coordinate 88,564,921 of OY294036.1, forward strand.
TTCTTCCCGGTGGATGCTTGCTACGAAATAACTGCTGCAGAAATGCTTTGGAACCTTGAATATCTATGGGCGAAATGTGACCAAATCCACCCAGCATTCCATCAATGGTTGGTGGTATTTTGTTCCAATATTTTCTTGCATCGGAATAGAAATTTTGTTTCGGGTTTTCCATTTTATTTGATATAATAACGAAATAAGTAGCCAACGACAATATTGATATAATCCTGTATTCCCATTCTAAAAATGTGAGGTTATAACATGTATGGTTGCTTTTGATTGGTAAAATAATTTAAACTAAAACCAGTGGCGGACGCGGATTTTTTACAGCTAAAAAACATCGAGAAAAATAAAAATCTTGGAATTTTCTTACCCGTTGGATTGGCTTCCGTTATAGACGTGTAAATAAAATTATGTGAAACAAATGATTACCTGCTCCTATGAATATTTTGCAATAAATTAGTTCAAGGGAATAAAGTCAATCACAGATCGTTTGAGTTTAGTTTACACTTGATCGGTGTAATTGATTGGTGCAAGTTTTATTTTCGTTTGTACCTAAATAGTAGTTGGGTTTACGAGATTCTTGGTAACACCTACACCAGGGGTCGGCAACCTTTTGTTGTAAGAGGGCCAGTATATAAAGATAATATCATCAGAAATAATGAAATAGTCTTATCGATAGGACATGATCCTATCATCTATCAATCTGGAGATTTACTTACCGGTCCCTTGAGCGCAGATGATGTTGGTACAGGTACAACATTATTAATTATTAAAATCACATTAAAATGTTTATTGGAGAATTTATTTCGATATTAGCAAGTTGGCATCAGGCGCGCGCCCGTATGTCCACAAAGACAATCCAACCCACCACAAACGTCAGAAGTGTTCAGAGGTAGGGGTTGTTTGTGCCAAGGTCAGAAAATATTGATTTTTAGGTTAACAATAAATTGGTGTCGATTGCAGTGAATCCAGTGGATGTGGTTGTATGCGTTTTGTTAAAAGGGGAGGTTTCACTATGTCGAAAGGAGCAAGTTGTAAGTTAAATTCGGATGGAAGTGTATGTCTGAAAGACATAGTGGAAGCCTTCAACTGCTCAGCTATAAGTGAAGAACATGCATGGGCTTTATGTTATCAGTGTTGTAAATATTATCAAAGCCATTTAGCCAATGGTAGTTTTCAGAACTGTCAACGTTTGTTAGAATTAAGTAATGTTTATTTACAAACCGACGGAAATGTGCATTCAAATACCTTTTTTGGTGGAAGTAGTTCCGCGAGTGCAGCTCGAACTGTTCATGTTAACGAACGTGAGTTTATTAGGGACCTGGGTTTACTCATATATCAAGCTTTGGATCACGGTAATACTCACGACGAAGAGCGAGTTATCAGCGGCGAATTGAGTCAGTTTATTGACGACTTGATAACAGAAGAACGCAATGTAGGGTGTGGATCTCACCACGAAACAGATGATGAAGGTATAGAAAAGGACTCGGAAGAGAGCGAAGAAGTTGTAGTGGTGGAGAATACTATTAACAACATTCAAGATGTCATTCAGAAGTGCGAGAACCATCTGAGTGTGTTAACCAGAATGCAAATCGAAACTCATTATAAAGCCGTCATTCGTGCTTTTGTTACCGAAGCTCTCGAATTGTCGACGTTCCTAGAGAAAGTTGCGTTCGGTCATCAATCGTTTAATGAAATAAATGTATCAGATTTAAAATTAGAATTTGCAGATTGGGCTCGCTGTTGGATGCAGGTTATGGATTCGTTACGTATGGGAGTTAAGTTAAGAAAAGTTAATTACAGTCGGGCCCCTATCGAATATGAGTTGACTCCGTATGAGATATTAATGAAAGATATTAGATCATGTCGTTACACCTTGCGAAAGGTGATGGTTAATGGTGACGTTCCTCAAAGAATAACCAAAGATGCTCACGCACTTATAGTCGAATTTATTAGATCGCGTCCTCCATTAAAGAAAGCTTCCGATAGAAAATTAAAACCTTTAGTTAAGAATCTCACACCGCACGAAGAACTTCTGGATTCGATTAAAAAGGGTAAAAAGTTGCGAAATGTTAAGAAGGTTCCTAGTTTAAAATTTAATTTGACGGACACGGATAATGATAGCGATAAAGGAGATAAATCTGGTACGAAAAAACTAATAAAAATTGATTACTCATTACTAGACGATGACGACGAAGAAGAAGAACCGATTCAACCTGGTAGTTCTGAATCTGACTTACCGGGATTGTGGCCACAAGAGGAATATCAACAAATTTGGAACAAAACTTTAGACGCCTACGATTTGGCAACTCAAGATTTAGAATATAACAATTGTGTCCGTCGCCACACCTTAGACGTCACCATGGATCTCTCCTTTGGTAGTCAATCTGTTCCCCAATCGAGACCGGGTTCGCGTCAGTCTTACAACAGTTCGGAGCCCGACTCCTACTCCCACGAAATAACTTACACCATACACGACCATTTGGCCAACAGCAACGGAAAGAATTGGCCTGAGGGAATGTCCCTAGAAGATAGATTATCGCTTACTCTTCAAGAAATCGTACACATCAGATCAGTTTTAACGAAAGCTGACATCGAAGCACTGCCGATAGAAGCTCGAGTTCGATACGACGTCGAAAATCGTAAGGTTTGCTTCCTCTGCTTAAAAACGCGGTTTAGCATTTTCGGTCCGTGGGGGCAACGCTGCATCATATGCAGAAAAACGATATGTTCGCGATGTTACTCAAAAACGAGCCTACCGATGGAACATTTTGCGGGAATTCCCGTGGCGCTACTCAGCCCTAACGTTTTAGCGACGCCTGAAGATGATCGTCGAAGCGAAACCAGTAGCACGAAAGTTACCCCCGAAGCGGAAAGTCCCCAACAAATGGTCGGCGCGAGCAGCCCTGGCAGTCAAAGTGCGAAGTCTATTACGAGTGTGGAAAGTAATAGTGCAATTGGAAAGTTGCGATCAAGAGCTCAGGCGGTTGGGCGGGCTGCTGGAGTGGTCGACAAGTGGAAAGGTAATCAGAGAGTTGTGTGCCACGACTGTAAGATGATGCTACAACAAATAATTCAGTCGGCTCGTACGAATCGAACGGCTATACGAAATAAAACTCTACAAAATTTAACACTCAATTTATCGCCGGTATTTTAAACTAAATTTAAGAAGTAAAATTTTATCGTTAAAATAATTTTAATTCATCTCCCCAATCCTTCTAGTGATATGTGTTGCCTAGTATTTGTAAATATGTTGAATGAATTTTAATTTTTATTTTCGTAACAGATAAATCTATTTATTGTAATTTAAATTGAATGCACAATTTGTTAGTGCGTAGATAATGTAATAGAATATACATATACGATTAAATTTGTTTGATCTTGCGTTTTGTATTTTTAAAAAATCTACAAAACCGTTGATTTTATAAATTAATACTGCTGTGATTCGAAATTCAATTGAAAGTAGCTTATTGATTGCGTACCTGATTTTTATTTATTTATTGTATAACATTTTAGATTTTATTCATTTATATCAATAAATTTAATTTTAGAAATGTGTGCTTCATTTTTATTTAGATATAATTTGTTCAAGAATCTTCCTGCTCAATTTATGGTTATTGCAATAAAATTTAATTTTTTTACTTTTATCAAAGTCAAGTTTTGTTTTTTTTTCTAAATTAAACAAAATAGTTGATTTGGATAGAAATATTAAAAATTTCAATAGTTTGTGGAAAATGATAATGTGATATAATATATTTATGGTGGTACCACCCACATGGAAAACAAATCAGTTTCAACACGGAATATGGTGGGTCTAAAAAGAAAATTAAATATTTAATTTGTTTATAATTTATCAAGAATTATTTCCAATTACAATAAAGTTATAATGGATTGATAAAATTATTTATTTAAAAGAGGCCCCTATTTTGTAAAATTTAACTAAATATGGTTGATAAGTTTAATAAGAATTAACAAATAAGATCTACTTTTTAACTTATTAATATACAAGATCTAAAATTTATAAGAAGGAGCTAAAATTAATTATTTTTTCTTTTACTTTGAAAGTAAACCTTATAATAATTATTATAAAACATAATATGGCACTGTTAAAAATCAATGTACGTTACCAATGATTTACAAGGTAAATAGATTTACATTATATGATAAATCTATGTAAAATTACATAAATCTATTCTGTAAATGTACATTATAAAACTCTGTAATGTAACACGATTTTTTACAGTGTAGATAATAAGAATAAAAATATTTTGACGCTCCTAGATAACCTTTCAAAAATGCATTACGAGAAAAATTTTTGTCTGCCTTACAGGCGCGTAAGAGTTTCTAAAATATTTTGGGGGGGGGGGGGGCAATAGCAAGAGTCTTTCCATATGAAATCATCAAATCTGCAAAGCCAGCAAATTTTCAATTTTGCTTAAACTTTGTGGGAATGTTCTTTAGAGTTCCTAAACTTTGGTCTTAACCAAAATCCAAAAGGAATTAATTTTCGCACGCGCCACTTCCGGTCCACATAAAATAAAGTAATTGAAAAGTCTTATTTTTATGCTTTGCGGTTTTAACTATACAATTTTTTTTATTGGAGATGTCTACTCGACCAAGGCTGCATTTTGAAGCTGTAAGATGGTAGTTTCTAAAAAAAATCTGTTTGAAATTTTAAGAATTTGCATATTTCAGGCTACAATTTGGACGGTAAGAGACAAAAATTTGAAATTTACAAGATACTTAGTTCTTACCTTTAACATCAAGGTCCTTTTTGGGATTTCATCCTCTCGCGAATGTAGTACAGGCGTTTCATAAACCAAGAAAGGTCATTGTTGCTGTCCTTATTTCAAAATGTTCCAGGGTTGCCACAGAGTTCTAAGCGAGAAGCGAGTGAAAAAGTGTATTAAAATTTTCAAAAAAAGTGAAGAAAAGTTAATTTGATCACCATTAGAATCGATTAATACCAATTATTATCATTAATTTTAACATCGAGACATTTTTGTTTCAATTTTTTCTTTATGGCGTAACTAGAACTTTTGCCACCCGAGGGATTTAAAATTGCCCCCCCCCCCACCCTCATCGAAAATGGTTTTTAATAACCTCTTTTCACCCTATTTCCTAATTGATGAAATATTTTTAGCTATATTTGCGCAGTCGACTGGTCTTTATTTTACTGAATTTTTGCCGCCCCATTGCATGCCTTCCTAGCTACGCTACTAAAAGAAGAGTATAAGTAAGTACATAAATAGTAAATACTGACGGGTGCGAATGGATTTACGAGATTCCTTTTATTTTGCTTCCTGCAAGCAAAATTTCTATGAACCGCACGAATGACTTTGTTGAATATATTTATCCGCCTATATTTGCTCCAAGTAACATGCGTCGACAATGACAATTTTTAAAATTTTATTTATTGAATTTAATTCATAAAATCAAAAAAGTTTATTAGAAAATTTTAAATTTATCAAAAAATTAAATTTTTATAAGTGAAATCGTAAAAAAAAGTGAAAAACTTGAATTTTTTTAAAAATGTGAAGAAAAGTGTATAATTTTCAAAAAAGTGTATCTGTGGCAACCCTGGAATAGCAAAACTCCCAGAATCGTTCCCTGAGGAACTCCTAAATTCACTGCTTCAGAGACAATACCATTTATCATAGTTTTAGGTTTCCGGTTTCCCAAATAAGACAAAAACCACTTCAATTCATTATTTTGAATACCATTATTTTCAAGCTTCACTTCAAGAATTTCTTTATCAACCGTCTCGAATGCTTTACTAAGGTCAAGGAAAAAACCGTCACAATTACCTTACTATCATGTACAGCCATCTTCCATTCACCAACAACAAAAGTAATCAATGATTCACAACTATGACCCTTTCTAAAGCCCGACTGATATTCAAAGATTAATATCATTATTCTCCAAGTATTCCATCAATTGATTCTTAACAATCTTCTCCAACACCTTTGACTGAATCGAAATCATATTAATTGGACGAAACTACCCAATGGAGAGTAGGTTCTTACCTACAAGGTCAAAAATATTCTTAAACATAACAGCATTAATAAAATTTACTTCTCTCTTATTAGTTATTATTCATTGGCTTCAGTACAAGCTCCAAATCTTCTATTTTCACTGGTTTAAACCCAAAAGCACAGCTATTCAATAAATCATTATTTAATTTAATCAAAAAAGTGAATCCACAAACCTCTCGCTACAAGGTAAAATCTTTCATCTTGTTAAATTTAAACTTTAATGTGTAACTAAATTTAGGGCTGCAAGAATTAAATTATTATTCATGTTTTTGTTCTTTTCGTTTAATTAATGCAATTAATTCATTACATTAAATAAATTCCGTTTTATTTGGTGTTAAAAGGAGATTTATCCCCACACCGTCGTAACTCACTTACATGGCGGGATTGGTTTGACCGTCACATGTCGATTAAAAATGTTAACCCTTTTCTAATCAAAACCAACATATAAGTGAACCTGGTGGCAGCTGAGTAATTTTTTATTTAATTTGTCTGCAAACGGCCAACAAATTAAATAATTACAAAATTTTAACTGACAAGGTAAGGATAAACACAGCTGGGATGTTACACCCTGAACCACATTCATTAATTTATTAAAATTTGATTTATAGAAGCGAATTACATGTAAATTGATAGCAAATCCCCAACATTGGCTTCAATTTAGAGAGAGTTCAAAGTAAAGGGGAACGTTGACTGTATTTATTTTACAGTTAGGTGTAAGTTACTTAATGAAAATTTGGAATACTATGTAATGGAATTCGGATATTTTTTTAATCAATTGTTGAAATGCACTGGCTAAATGAAAAAAACTAGAAAATCGTGTTTTAATTAATTGAAGTAAGTCTATACAATAAATAATTAACACCAATTCAGATTTTTTAATGAAAGAGAACTCTTCACTTTAATGCTGTATAGATTATACAACACAAGGGAGTAAAGTGCAACTCTTCAGAATGAAGGCAAAGTTTACTTGTCTGAGTGATTTTGCACTTATTAGAAATTGGTAAATTAAATTCTGATGAAAATTTATATTCAGAAAATGGTGGCAGACAATTTAAATGTTGGTTGCAATTAATAGTCACCACAAAATTTAGAACTTTTTCTTTACCAAAATGTTGGTGTTAAGAAATGAAAAATTCCTGTAATAATATAAATTATATTTTAATAGTCAAAGAATAAAATGAAAGCTTTTACACAGACTTTTTTTTAATTTAAAAAAATATTTTAATAATTACACAAATAATTTAATACTAACTGAAGAATCATAAAAAAAAATGTACATGCATAAAACTAATTTCGACGTCTACGAACCCTTGATATCCTCCATGCATTCGGTTCTTCGTATTTATTATATAACGGCTCCAGCCTTTGATTCTTCTTAAACTTACTTAACTTAGTAGGATCAGAAAATTTAAAGAACGCCGGAGCAAATTCAACAAGCCATTTGGGATCAATAGTCGTAACTTCATGCATGTACTCTTTCGATGTTTGTACCAATTCGTGATATATCACCCACTCCGGTTGTCGGTTAAACAACGCACTAGAGGGATGTATATAAACAACTTGACTATCTACCAACGTTCGATAACCTTCCTGTGGATCCTTTTTAGCAGCATTTCTGAAAAATCCAGAACAAACCGCCTTTTGCACTCTTGCAGTATTTTTTTCACACGAAACCACATCTAACTTGTGTCTGTCCATAATTCCAAGTAACTGTTTTCGCACATCTTGTGCCCTTTTTAAATTTCTTATTTGTACAAAATTTTCGTAACACCATGCACTTGAAAATTTATTATTTTTCCAGCTGTTGTAAACAGCGAGAAGCGTTAAATGGTCACCTTCCGGTTGATTAAATTTAGCTTTCTTCTGATCAGCTAATGCTTGCTTATCCCTAGGCCTGTGAAATACATTTTGTACAGAAAGCATACTCACAACTGTGAGTATTTCGTCTGAACAATGTAACGCCACCGACATAATCAGCATTTTTGATAGGTTTGGTTCCAGTGGAAATTCTGCCATTCTTCTACCTAATCTTGTTAGTAACCCTTCGTCATCGAGAGCTGATAACGAATGCAACTGTTCAAGAGCCATAATAAGGGATTCGACAGGTGGGGCGTCCATGAAATCAAAATGTAAAAGGTCGTTAATTCCCATAGTTTTCAACTGAAGAACAGTTGTGGCTAAATTAGTTCTTTGTATTTCAGGAACAGGAGTGGGTAACATTTCATCTCGATATGCTCTTTCGGTGTAAAGTCTGTAACATTTACCGGGTCCTGTACGACCGGCTCGACCAGCCCTTTGTTTTGCTTGTGCCTGGGATATAGGAGTTACGACAAGAGAATCCATGCCGGTTTTAGAATTGTAAACCATTTGTTTCACAAAACCTGGGTCAACTACGTAAAAGATTCCGTCGATTGTTAGTGATGTTTCGGCAATATTGGTAGCTATTACCACTTTTCTGCTGCCTGGTGGTGCTGGCTCAAAAATTCGGGTTTGCATCTCTGACGGTAGGGCCGAATAAACCGGTAAAATTATGAGGTCTGGTACATCAGGTCCTATAGAAAAAACGGAATATTAGTAACATTTATGGCCTTAATACCAAGGGAATAAAATTTGAATGAAACATAACAAGAATATTTTCAATAGGAAGGTGTAGTAAACACATAATCCACAAAACATATCCGTTCCAAAAGGAATTCAAGAAGTCACTGATGAGTTTATGGTTGATGAATTTACTTACCTAAAGATTTCATTCTTTCATATAAAATTTCGCAAGCAGTATCAATTTCCTCTTGACCGGTAAGAAACAGTAAAATATCTCCAGGTGGTTCCCTTAAATGTATCTGCATCACTGTAATCAGACTAGCATCCAAATAATCTGTTTCAGGCTCTTTTGTATATAAAACTTCGACGGGAAATGTTCGTCCAGGAATTGTAAAAATTGGTGCTTCGAAAAAATACTGCGAAAATTTCACAGCATCCAATGTTGCTGATGTTACAATCAATTTTAATTCTGGGCGTTTTGTAACAGCTTGTTTTAACAGCCCAAATAGTACGTCTGTATGGATAGTACGTTCATGCGCCTCATCCAACATAATAACGGAATAATTTTTGAGATCCAAATCCATTAAACATTCTCGCAGCAACATACCGTCTGTCATGTACCTAAAAAAAATATGTTTTAGTGGTTCCATAATGTAAATTTATGTTAAACTTACTTTATTATGGTTTCTACACATGTACAATCTTCAAACCGAATTGTATATCCCACTTCTTGACCCAGACGACAACCAAACTCTTCAGCCACACGTTTAGCAACTGACATAGCTGCGACACGACGTGGTTGTGTGCATCCAATTTTTCCTCGAGCAACAAATCCAGATTCTGCTAAATACTGTGTAATTTGTGTCGTTTTACCACTGCCAGTTTCACCAATCACAATTAAAATTTGATTATCGGTTACTGCCTAAAATTATAAAAAGGTTTTTATGTAGAATTGAAAAATTTTGATTTTACAGACGAGTTTGGCTATTATTAAAGTTTTAAAACAATATTATACAATAAATTTCATAGTGTAATGAGAAGCATTGGCAAAATAATAGTATCCCCAAACCTATTACATCTCCTACCCAATAAGGGTAGGATTGCAAGGGTTCTATTCAATATGTAATATTTAATAGGATGAAGGAAGTCTCTTAATTTCGAATGAGTTCAAAAATAACCAAGTTCGCCTGCAAAAACAACGAAATTTGCCTGCCTCATAGTACAATAAATTAAAAAAGTAAAATTACCTTAATCAATTCTTCTCGCAGTTTATAAATGGGTAAAGATTGCCTTTGTTCGATGATGCTCATATTTGTCTTCTTACCAAACGACGATTTTTTCCCACCAATTACATGTTTTTTCCATTCAGGTAAATCTTGCAGCTGCATTCCAATTCCTCTCATATTGGCAACCAAAGTGCGATCAACTTCAGGTAAAGGATCGATCCAGTTCTTATTTAAACCTGAAGGTGCTGTTTCTATTTCTTGCTCACGCTGTATCATCTTTTGTTCCCGTCGTTCTTTAGCCAAAGCGGATTGCATCATTGCAGCTTGTGCTAAAGATCCATCAGGATTTTTGACAATTCTAACCGGACTGAGGTCGTGCACAGCACGACTGTGCCCTTGTAGAAACGGTTTGTCTTCCACTAATTCAATTTCTATATCTGCTTCACCATCTTCATCTTTCGGTAACAAACCGGTTTCTTCATCAAAATCAGGCAATTCACTCTTGTCAATGCATCCAGCAGCTATCATTTGCTTTATTTCCCATCTTTCAGGACTCGACATTCTTGTAACCCTTTTACGAGATGTTTCATCATCTTCTTCAACACCAACAGGTAAGCGTAAAACAGATGTGCTGTTATACATGGGCCTATCAGGATTACGATCTTTATCTTCTCGTTCTTGTGGTGCGTGTGAAAGTGGATTCATGTCTTTGCCCGTTGTTTGGCACACTTCTTTCATTGACAATGAAACTTTGTGTCCAGTAACCGAAAGTACTTTTACTTTAACGCGTCCACCTTTGGACACAACATCTGATACATTCGTCACCCTTCCTTCTGCTCGCAATTGAGATATGTGTACCAATCCTTCCCAACGTTTCACACCTTCAAGTTGAACAAAACAACCAAACGGTACGATATTGGCAACTTTACCACTGTAAATCTAAAATTTAATTGTTTTAATTTAATTGTCGAAAATTTTTTTATGAGGTCTACAAGAAGTGTAGACTTAATTTTACTGTAATTTTTATTTTTCCTATGAAATTTTGTAAATTTTTGGAAGTTGTGGGACACTTCTGGTTTGAAATAGTCGAAGTAGGGGGAACGTTTTTGATAGTGGACTGGCGCTCGACTAGAAGAGTCGCTAGGTCGCATATTTCATGGATCGCGACAAATTTTGTAAATTTCTGAATTATTTTGTGAGGTTAGAGAATAAAAGTTGGTGAAAATTAAGAGTGTGCCTTATTATTTTAGAGTTGCATTAGAAATAAGGAATATTAAATTGCTTTCATGAAAATAGAACTTGAAAAACTGCGAAATTATTTTTGAAAATTTGCGAAAGTCCAGTGATAAGAGAGAGATTGAACCGACTGAGCAAGCTGGGAATGTGCGGTTGATAGTCCGGCCAGTTAAACTGGTTAAACAGTCCTAACAGTTACTATTAAACTTGCAAATACTACAAAAATAGTGAAAAAATTCTAATCCAAAAAAGGGTTAATTTTTAGGGGGGGCAGCAATAAAACTTTTGTTTAAAATATTTTAAACTTGATAAATTTATTACTAACAAGGGGACACTGCAGCGAGGTACCCACCAATCGGGATCCCAATCTTTTTAGTGATTCTATGAGCTAAAAAAATTATCACTTTCTCAGCGTTTAGTCCAATGGCCCTTAGTTTTTGAGTTATGAATTTTTGAAAATATCATAGTGGGTTAACTGATTAGCTATTATTACAAGAAACCGTGGTTGTCTAACGGTTAAGAATTTGGAATGATAATTCGTAGGTCGTTAATTTTTTAATTCCGATAATAAATTACATAATTTACAACAACAAAATCTCAGGACCGATGCGTTACAACTCCAATATAATGCTAAACCTATGGTAAAACCAGCCCATTTCAAAAACTCATAACTCAAAAACTAAGAGACATTGGACTAAACGCCAAGAAAGTGATAATTTTTTTAACTCATAGAATCAGCAAAAAAATTGGGATCCCGATTGGTGGGTACCTCACTGTAGTGTCCCCTTGTAAGTTAGTGTTAAATTTATGGACACTGCCAAAATAGTGAAAAAAACTTAACTGAATTTTGAGAGGGTAAATGGTAAAAATTTTGAAACTATGTAAATTTATTACCATTAACCCCCTGAATACTAAAAAAAAACGTAAAACAATTTGATTCGCTAAGACAGCTATTTCCAAACTGGTAGACCAGGAGGCACGTACTGGTACAAACAAGGGAGCGAAAATTTTGTTGTTAAAAAAAGATTTTATTTTATTTATGCATTATTTACCTTTTAAAAACCCGTGTATTATTTTATAAAATAGAGGGGGAGGCGCCAAGATTAGATTTTTTCTCAAGGGGGCTTAGTAACATAAAGTTTGAAAACCACTGATCTATTGGAACAAGAAGAAGATTAAATAAGCTTACCTTTCCAGGAACAGGTTCATCTTCAAGTTCAGGACTTTCTCGTTTTACTTTCTTATCTGGGGGGCTTCTTCTCCTGTATTTATTACTATGTCTATCTGTAGACCTGCTTCTTCGTTTTTTTTTGTGTTCTACTGACCTACTTCGTCTTCTTCTGTCTCGTGACCTACTTCTCTTGCGTTCGGGTGATCGATTTCTGTAACTTCTCGATTTGTCACTCGACCTCTCACGTTTTCCTCTCGATCGCGATCTTTCTCTACGCCTACTCCTGTTTCGATCCCTACTCGTACTTCTATTTCTCTGATGTTTATCAACATCTCGACTTTTCTTTTCCTTTTCTCTATTTTCATCGTCTTTAGAGGGTTCCTTTGTTTTACCGAGTGCCGAAGGTGCCTGTGCTTCAAACTGAGCCATCATGTCATCGATACCCAAATCTTGAGAATCACTTTTATCTTCACCTATGGTTTCTTCCACAGGCTGAGCCTTATTAGGCATTGCCAGCAAAGGAAACTTTTTTGACAATTCATCTGTGCGAGGATCTGCAAAAGTACTTGATGTGCCAGCATGACTACCTTTATCCGGTTTCATGTGTTGGATGATACGTAGTAAATTTGCTATCAGGGAGTCGGCGAATTCGGCCCCATTTTCAAATAGAGCCTTTTTGAAGGGCTCGAAAGTTGAATTTTTTTCGGATAAGTGGATAATGAATTCAGCTGGAAATTGAATTGTTGTTAGTATAGGGTTAATATAGGTGAAGTTATTGTACGTACCCACATCTTTATCTTTTAAGTTTAGATGGTTTTCTAGTTCCGTACAAACTTTAGAAACTAAAGATAAGTATTCTAGTTTTTCTATTTCATTCATTTTTGGGAAAATTAGGAAAACATTTTCTTTAACCTCACTGTTGTAAACTGTCTAAAGTTACGTTTAGTTGCGTTTAGTTACGTTGGTAGTTGAGCAGTTGTAAAATATACAGGATGAGGCATCGCATGTACTGATTTTTTACTACTTCCGCAGTGAAAATTCTCCATGGAAATAAGAAAATATATAAAATTAATTATTTAAAAGTAAATTTAATATTTCAGTAAAAAGTAATATCGGACTTGCAAAGAAATTTTAAAGAAAATAAGAGCATGCGCATAATTCACATGATATGGCAAATATTCGTCACCGCTGCTAATTTATGTTTATGTTATTAGAATAATTAAAAATATGGCAGACGCCATAAAGGCGCAAAAGTTAGCAGCTGCTAAGAAAAAGGTAAATAATTTAAAAAATTTTCTAAGACCGCAATAATTGGAATCTAATTTGTTGGAAAATTTTAACTAAAACATTCTGAAGTTTAAACCTTGGCCACATCATCAGTAAAAATAATATGTAACTTTAATTTTAGCTGAAAGAATATCAACAAAAGGGTCAAAAACCCCCTAAAAGTGCGTCTGAAAACGAAGAAAATTTAATTGCATTTGAAAACTTGAGCAATTCTACTCACAGCTCCATAAACGACAACTTTGACTATTCCAGTGTGCCTTTGGAGAATGTCGACAAACCTTCACCGTTTCACTACTTTAATGAAAATTCCATAAGTGTTACGCATCCAGAAACAAACAATTTCTTTGATAGTTTACAAAAAAATACAAATAACCTAATAGGGCTTTCAAATTCTGATGTAAATAAGGTGGAGGAAGTGAAGGAAAACGATAATTTAACTGTGATAAACGACGTTTTGATAGAACCTAATGAGATTAAACAAAATGACACACATACGGCTGAAAATTCTGAAGTGGGACGTTTCTTTGTATCCTCAGAGGATGCAAAAAAATTATCGGATTTTATGGAACTTTCAAACGACAAAGAGGATCCAGGTGAGATGAATGCTATTCACCATAAAAGTATAGATGAAAATGAAACACTTCCATTAAAATTTGATTTTAATTTGAAAAACGTAGTGCAATCATCGCAACCTTCACTAACAAACAGTGAGTTAGATTTACAAAAGATAAAAAATTTAGAAATTCATAACCAAGAGTTAACTGACCTTTTGGATCTGGAACACTCAAAGTCAAAAAATTTACAAGTGCAATTGGAAGAAAATGCAAATAAGGTTGTTAGTTTGGAAAATGAATTACGTCAAAATAAACTTGATTCGGAAAATCGATGGAATCGTGAGTTAGGTCCATTGCAGGAACAGCTACAATATCACACTCAAACGTTTGGAATTCTAGTCGCAGAAAAAACTGAACTGATGGCTTCGTTGTCTCAAAGTCAGCTTACGGTGAAGCAAAAAATTATTGATTGTGAAGAACTGCAAGGTCGTTTGAAAACTTCTCGTTCACGTGTTGTTGATTTAGAGAAGGAACTGCAAATCATTAAATCAGAGAGAGATAATTTTCAAAAAAATCATAACTGCAAGGAAGAAAATGGCAAAATTGTAAAGGAATTGCAGGTGTGTACACTTTGAAACATTTTTTATGGTTATTTTATTATTTGGTTTTGTATTGGTTGTGAATTTCTTTGCTTATCATTTTTGCTTATAGCCATGTGCGTTGACAAACTTTAAATAAAACCACAATTTTATATTGTGAGAATTGTCTTGCCAACACAGCTTAAAGGAAGTTTAAAAATGAAAAGTGGGTTTTTGGCGAAGAAATGTTATTAAAACTTCCTCTTTGTGGTGGCGAGTTTGAGGGGTTTGTTGAAAAATGTTTTCAAAAATGTAAAATTTTGAGCATTATTTCTGAGGGGGGTAAAACAGCAAAAATTTTGTTTAAAATTCTTGAAACTTTGTAAGTTATATGGAAAAAATATATGGAAATTTTTACTAAAAAAATTAAATGTAAATGTTGCTTTAAATGGCACACTCTCCAGTTTGTATTGAAATGCCAAAATGTAATTTGAATTTTTTATGTTATTTCAGGATCTCTTAGAAAAGAAAGATGAAATATCACAAGAATTATTAGAGACAAGAGAAAAGCTGAATATAAAAGTAAATGAAAATTTATCACTGCAAAGGGAACTACAAGAAGCGACTCATCAGTTATCCTTAGCTCAAGTTAAAATATCCCAAATTAGTGCAGGTGAAAGTTTACAAGTTGAATCCCAGGTAGAAATTTTGAATCAACAGAAGTTGGCTTTAGAAAAGCAGATAGCAGAGCTCAATGACTCTCTTAAAGTTACAACAAATGAGAGGGATCAGGCAAGCATTCAATATCAGCATTACGTTCAACAACTGAATGCACAAGTTACTGCTTTAGCTAGTAAACTTGAGAGTGTTACTTTGGAGAACGAATCTTTTTCCAAACGTGAACAAAATTTAGTAAAACACATTGGCGAGTTGGAAAAACATCTACAAAATGTTCAAGAAGAACAACTTAATTTTGCCGGCGGTAAGAGCACGATTAGCGAAGTCAAGAAACAATTAGAATTGGCCGTAGAATCGTCTCAAAATTTGGAAAAAGAAAATGCCAAATTGGAAGAAAATTATCGGGAAATTTTTGCAGAAAAAGAGGAACTGTTGCACGAATTGTTAGACAAGAAAAATTTAGTAGAACTTTTGAATTCTCAGGTGGAGCAACTGCAGGGCAACCAGCCTGATAGTGCTAAATTGTTGGCAGAAATAGAGAGCGACAAAGTTGCAGCATCTCGAGCTGTTACTCAAAACACCCAACTTAAGCAGCAGTTAGAGGAAATGCAACAAGCGTTTGTTAAAAGTGTAAGTAGAAGTTTAGATATTGGTAGGGGGTAAATTTGTAATAGTTTCTTTATTTTTAGAGCAACGACAAACTAGAGCTAGCAGAAAGATTAACGAGCGAAGAATTTAGAAATAAGGAATTATTAGAAAAACTAACCCTGGCTCAGAATCAGCTTCACACACTAACAGAAGCATTAACAATTAAAGATAACGAACTCACTAACATGCGAGATGCATCTTTACAGCAAAACAAACAAATTTTAATGCAAGATCAATTATCCGATCGCTTGAGGCACTACGAAGCCCAATTCGGTAGCATTCAAGCAATGCAAAACGAATTGCAAGACTCTCAGAACATAATAAAACTATTAACAGCAGAAAATTTGCAATTTAAACAGAGTTCGAGTGATCAAACCGATTCACAGCTTAAGACTGAGGAAGCTGTAAGTTTACCTCAAAATAATTTCAGTACGATTGAAAAAATCAACAGTGAGAGTCAAACCGTTAGTGAAAATGTTGATGTTACTAATGTAAATCAATTTGATAGAGAAGTTGCTATGAAACGTCTGGAGGAAAAGTTTACACGAACCATGCAGGATGTAGCAAATTTGAGTGAAGAAAAACAAAGGTTGGAACACATTGTTACACAGTTGCAAGGAGAAACTGAAACTATAGGCGAATATATTGCTTTGTACCAGCACCAACGTGGAATTCTTAAACAAAGGACCCAAGAAAAGGATGAACAATTAAAACGTTTAGCAGAAGATCGCCAAAAGGTTCGAACGAAACTTGACGCTCTTAATTTATTAGTAAAGAAGTTAATGATTGAAAAAGGTGGCTTTACACAAGAAATGCTTGAACAGCACAATGGTTTAAAGAGTTATGCAGAAGAGTTATGTTCCGAACATGCTAAATTGCAACAAGAAATGGGCGAAATTGCGAAAACTACTGATCCAAATGATGGAAAAGTAAAAAATGATAATAATAATGTTAGTGCAGAAACTGCAGAAGAAATAATATCTCTTTTGGCCGAAATTAAAGCGAGCAATTTAATACATCCATCAGATAGTTTAGAAAATATTCACCCATGCTCTTGGTGCTCCGGACAACTGCTTACGGTTTAATTAAGACAAAAGGCTATTGCATAATTTTTTAGGATTTATATAATCATTATGGTATTGTAATTATGTGAATATTATATATTTAATTATTTTTGATGTTTTATTTATGAATAAATTTTAATATTGGATATGGTTGATTTATACTTCAAAAGAGTTTTGCATCTGTTAATGGTTATAAATAAAGAGCCAGGTGGTCGCTTTGGCTTATTTAATAAGAAATAAAGAATGTTATCACATTTTTACCATGGAACTTTGTCTTATATAATTTTAACCTAAGCAATTATAGAGGCTGTTTTGAGTGTGTGTTTATGCATGATCAGGTGGACGATATCGTAAAAGTATTGTATTGGCTATTGCCATAACTTTAGCTCCGCCCACCTCTAAGTTTATAATGTAGAAGCTCTCGAACCGAGATAATAGGTTTGTTCTAACCAGCCGAGAAACCGTACAATATACGGTCACGCTCATGCGCAATAGATAAAAAGCATTTCTCTTTATATTGCTGTACGGTTTCTCGGCTGGTTGGAGCAAACCTACCTAAGCCCACGATCTAGCTTAAGCCAAAGAAACTGGAAAACCGGGATATTTAGTCCACGGATCTGCGGGGTATGTTTTTAGTACACATCCGTGGTTTTTAGGTTAAAATTCCGCTATAATTAATCCTTGGTGCGGTCCTGTTTAATTTGGTGGCGCTATGGACGATATGCGATGTAACTAAAATTGTTTGTAAACAAAAATGACAAAAATAAAAGTATCTAACCTAAAAATGTCCATAAGCATTGCCTCCTATACTTACAAGCCGTGAAGTCGCAAATTTGGCAACGTCGCCGGTGGTCCTAATTTTCAAATTCTTGTATTGATGTTTATGTGATTTATGCATATTAAATTTGTGTAAGAACACTGTGTTAGTAATAATTAACAACTAAAACTAACTACAATCATAGGTAAGTGTACAAGAACTGTATTAAATAAGTCTGTAGCCTAAAAATTGATTCAATTCCTTATTAAATAGTTGAAAGGTAATACTTTACTTTTTGTAATTCGTTGCATATTGAATAATTATTTATTAGTACACTTTATTAATGACATTGTTAATAGATCGTAGATGGTGTGTGCCAGATTGCACATCAAAAAATTACCTAGAAAGGATCCGGAACAAGGAAGAAATGAAGAGTTAAAAAGAACTACAAAAATTTAAGAATTTTTAAAAACGACAAAATAGAAAATTATAATTCGTTGCAAGTTTTACAAACAAGCTAAAGTTTGAAAACTGGAATAATATTTATGAAGAAAAGTTCACGTTATTTTATAGAATAAATATCGATTTTGAAATTTCCAACACTTCTTGTCATGTCGAAGATGAGACAATATAGTGATAAGTGTTTCAGTTTCTTAAAATATGACTGTTAAAATTCTGCAATTTTCAAATTTTGCAAAAATGCGAAAGGTACATGATAATATCTATGATAATTATTATCAACTTCGATTTATTTGCAGAGGGGTAGGGGTGCAATTACTTTACTATGCTATTCATGTGGAAATTGACTTAAAAATTTAATTATTCAAATGTACAAATCGTTTTGTTATATTCTCTTAAATAATAACAGAAAACTTACAAATGATCAATTTCAAACTGTTGAAAATTTAACAAAATAGAGAAAATTACATACACTTTTACAAACCTAGAAATTGCTTTTATTAGTTATATTTGTGTTTATATTGTAAAGTAAGTACTTTTTTATAATAATTAGTTTAACTTTTTGATAATAAAATTGTATAATTTATTAAATCTATTTATTAACATAAAATAACAAATAATTTTTAAATGAGACACTTTGCAAGTAGGACCACCAAGTACTGCAAATACGACGTTGCCAAATGTAACTTCACGGCTTGTAAGTATAGGAGGCAATGCCATAAGTGATGTGAAAATATAGAAACTTTTATAATTACGAATGTGAAAAGAAGTTTTTACAAAGGAAATGTTTGTTTGAATAAGTACAAATGTTTTATTTACTATGAAGTAATACGAAATCGACAGGAGCATTTCTTGAAGAGAAGAATTTTCTTGGATTCAAAGTAAGTGATAGTAAATTAACTTGTATTTCAGATAAACACTACTCTCTTTTAATGTGGTAACTAAAGTTAAGGTATTTTTACCTTTTTGACCTCTTAAGCTCAGATTATGATAACCCTCTAGTCCAGTCATTCTACAAACAAGATAATGATAAAAGTCAAAAACGATGCTACCCGGAAGCAAAAAATGGGGTCGTGTAGAAGAAAAAATTGTATGACAGATGCAATTTATAGCGGAATTACGAAAAAAAAACTTTTTTACTTTACAGTAAAAGCAGCCAACCTGCTTGCTGATTATCGGTACCGACAGTCGGCGTTTACGTTCAAGAGATCTGTTCAGTCATTTCACTATAAAGTATTTGCTATATTATATTTTCTTTGTATTTTATTTTATATTTAAAATGTTATTTTAATTTTTAATAATTTAGTTCTAAATTTGATTCTGTTGGTCGGTTAAAATATTTTTTTACTTATTTTAAAAAACTTTCAATATGATGTGTCAAGTACTGCAATGCTGTAGACTTTCGATAGTATTTACATCATAGAATAATAGATCTCCTAATAGATTTACATGCGTCTTCTTCTTCAGCATAACCTAGTCCACTCTTGGACCATAGGCCTCTCCAGTAATGGAGGTTTTGGCCCGCCACGCTGGCCAGACGGGTTGGTGAGTAGTCCACATATCGATTTTTGGACTATAGTTGTTTTACATCCAGTAGCAGCTTGCTAGGTTAACCTTCAGATGTGCCTATAGCCCTGTGTTTTGTTAACGGTGGCAATTCGTCAACTTAGGGGGACCGCCGGCTTAACGTGCCCTCCGAAACACGGAGACTTGGTCATAAGAAAGTTTGACTCTTCCCCAGGTTTGAACCCGGTACCCCACATTCGCATCCAACTACGTTAGCTGCAAGGCAATGACCGTCTCTTACATGCGTACTGTGCATCAAATAATAATACCATGTGTGCATGGTATAATAACTAATTTATTTAACTATAATCATTTGTTGTACCATGAGTAGTGATGAGTAGTGTGTAACAGTGTCATAACCCAAAAAAGTGTATTTAAAAGTTGTGGTTGTAAAAATATTAATTTTAATAATTATTAATAGATATTGATAATGGAAAGTGATAAATCTACACCAAAAAAAAAATTTACGTGGAAAAATAGATGGGTTAAGGAATCAGTTTATCGTCAACGACTTAATCAATCATTAAGGGCAAGAAAACGTAAATCTAACCTATGTGGTGCAAATTACACTCCAATAAAAGTAAAGCTCGAAGATAATGGAGACAGTGAATCTAAAATTTCTATTGGAAGACGTTTAGTAAATATAGATATACTAACCAAGCACATGGTGTGTAAATGTGGGTCATTTCTATCACTCCAGAATATTGAAGAGGAATCTCGAAGTGGATTAGCTTCAATATTTGCGATTCGTTGTCAGGATTGCTTATTTATTAATTCAGTTCCAACAGATGTCGAAGTAAACCGTAGTACTGGCAAGACTCTGTATGAAACTAATACAAGAATGATATTAGGTAAATTAATTTTAATAATATTGAATGTAAAAATATGTCTCATTATATTTCTTATTTAATTTTCTTGCAACATTTTTTGTAGGACTTTCTGATGCTGGTATGGGATGTACTCATTTAAATAAACTGTTGGACTCTCTGGATATGCCAAGTTTTAATAATCAATTATTTCAAAGTTATGAATTAGAAGTAGGAGCAGCAACTGAAAAAGTAGCAAAGAAAAGCTGTGAAGAAGCTGGCGTTATTGAACAAAACCTAACTCTACAGAACCTAAAAACTCTCCAGGAATTTCCTTAATTTATTTTGTTTAAAAATGTTAAAATTATTAAGTTTATTTTGTTTAAATGTTTTATAAAAATTTTTATTCATAAATAAATTGAATAATTTCATTTTTGTAAAATAGATTCTTCTACATTCTACTACATAAAAGTTTTACCTGGTTTTGATATAATACCTACTATTGCAATTATTGCAGACTTCCTGGCCCCTATATTCAAGTCGACTTGCAGTTGTATGTAATGATTATTAATGTAGGTTCATAAAATTAAATTTAAATAAACTATTTTCCGGATGTTTTGCGAGGCTACAAATTCTCAGGAGCGTTTGAATATTATATGAAATTTGCAACTATTTTTCAATTTTTTTATTCGAGCATAACTTCATTTTATAAATAATAGATAATTTAATTAAGTTCCGGGACATTTAGGAGGTGTAAAATTCAGATTATATCATCTATTGGTGTCACAAACATTCGCAACCCAATTTTAAGACTTTCGCATATATTTAAACCCTCACTTATTGTTTCAAACGTCAAAACTGCCGTCAAAGAAGCAGTCTCGAAAAATCATTGATGATTATTCTTAAATAATATCTTAAATAACCCCTTGGAAAGAAAGCTTTTGCAAATTTGTTTAAATCATACGAAGTTGAAATACTTTGAAAAGAAGATAAATAAATTTTCATCAAAATCAAAATGAAAATTACATTATCATGTAATGGATTGGTGACAAGGACTGCAGCAAGTAATAATATGGTTGGGAATTTCCAGTAGACCAAGAAGAAAGTGTACAGGCCCAATCAATTCTGAGATATCACAGGTCATTTAATTGTTTTTTATTTATTAGTAGGTATATTTTCGAAATTTGAAATCTGCATAAAAAATAAATAAATGTTTGTAAATTAATGTTAAATTGTTGTGCCAGATATTTGTTTTGATAATTTTGTTTTAAATTAATAAACCATTAAATTATAATAAATTAACGTGTGATTTTTCATTGAGGTCGGAGAATAAGTTTGTAAAAGACAATCACTTTTTTTATGTTATATTTTGTTCCTTCTACAACTTCGTAGTTTATTGTAAATTCTTCTTCTTCCTTTCAAGGTATAGGCAATGTTTGCCTGTTCCGACTTCATAAATCGCGCCATCGTTTTCTTGGGCGGCCGACATCTCTTCTCCCCTTTGGGTTATACGAGAGGATCTTCTTTGGGATTCTACCGTTCTTCATTCTATTGACATGTTGTTTCCAGTTTTCTCTATATTCCGTGATCTTCTGGTTAATGGAAAAGATATGCAATTCCTCTCGAATGTCTTCTTTTTTTTAGTCGATCCATTCTTAAATTAAATTTGTTTAATAAATTTTAAGTAATTTCTTTTATTTTGCAGATACATTGACAATTTTGCTAAGAACACCGTAAAATGAATTCTGAAGTTAAAGATGAACCTACATATCGCAGGGGTAACAAGACGCGTCTTCGTTTAAGTACAAAAAGAAAATCTCGAAAGAATGTGTATAAAAGTTGCTCATTGGTGAGTTACTGCCACTTCCTAGTTGGCCCCTTACTTCCAAAGTGACTGAATTCACTTTCTGTGTACGTTTTTAAACAATTTGGTCATTTTTGGCATCTGAAGATTCTCTAACAGTGTTTTACTCTTACCAGTACTGTCATATTATACAGTCGCTTTTTTAGGTGAATATAAAAAAATCTGAAAATTCCCAATTTATGGATACCTCGGATGACTTAGAAGAACATATCCATCAATTTAAGATCGGATTGAACCAAGAGAGTGCAGCCAATAATAACTTAATTAATCCAAGTAATTAAAACTTAATTTTTAGTTTTTGTTTATCAGAAATTTTTACTGTAAAAGCCATTTTGGTGATTTCTGTATAGTAATTAATTTTTAGAACACATTAAATCACAATTAGTTTTTTTAATTTTTAGTAGATTGTGGTTACGAATTGGTTAAAAGAAAACCAAGGGGAATTTTAAAGCATCCAATTATAAAACCATTAATTTCAACGTCATTGAAACGGGAAGAAAATTTACGAACATATACTCGTAGACCTAAAAATAGTGAGATAATAGACACTATTTCAACAACATCTAAAGTTATTTTTTCAAACAAGGAATCCACTGCTTCACATTGCACCACTATTTTAGCAGATACTCCCGATTTTGAAGATTGTAGCCAAAATGAAATGATGCAATTCCCTATTATTAAAGGTAATTATCGCTTTCGTATTTCATTTATATAAAATATATCAGTTTTTATCTCGTGAAATTAATATTGAATGCAAATTTTAACGTAATGTTGAGTAAACTTGAACATAATAAAACTAAATTTTTTTTTATTGTTTGAGCTTTCAGTTTTGATTGTAACTCTCATCAGAAATGTATTAATTAATAATCCAATATTATTAATACAATTCCAATTGGTTTTATTGCGTTTGAGTTAACTCCTTTCAAACCCTTAATTCAAACAATTTCCAGTTAAAATGGAAAACGACGAATCAGAAGATACGTTATCGTCTGACTCTATTACCGATAATATAAAATATGAGGTAGTTCGTGAAGAATATAATGAACACAATAGTTTGGCAAGCACAGATGACAATTTCATCAAGAACGTACCTTCTTTGCAACACGAAATAACAAAGAGTGCTGAAGAAATTATCAAGCGTACTCGCAGCAAAAGATATGATCTGGATACTCTTAATTTTATTAGAGAACAATTACATCAAGTTCTAGATGTATTAGAATCTGCTGAACAGACGTCTGTTGATTTAATTAGCTAACATAGTTAAAAGTAAGAGATTTTCTAAGTAAATTTGTTATTTAATTTGTAAGGTGAAGAAGGGACACTGGAATCCTTTATCGACTATGTACATATATCTGGTAAAAGTTAGTTTTAGATTCGTATTTTTAAACGCCAAAAAATATTTGAAAAATAAATTAAAACTTTCTTGAAGAGTTGTTTCTTTATTGTGATTGTATCCTACTTTTTATAAATAACCAGTAACAATTTCAACTTCGTCTTCAAAGGATATGGTTGAAATTAACACCCAAAGTAAGATTTAAGTAAAATTAAAAAAATTTAATGGACCCAGCACTTTCAAAATAATTTACAGCATTTCGCGAGCACTTCCAAATGACGCAAACTTTCTAAATTCCAAAGTGCGGGGTACAACTTGACGGAGTCTGTTTCTTTGGTTGTGGTTTTGCTAAAAAGTAGGTAAAGGCGGTGGGAATCTCGTTAATCTTTTCATTTGTATCACTAATTCTAGTTTAGAACCTTTACTAACTTACTAATTTAGATTACGGGGGTGGGGGTGCATCTTCTAAACTCCTTTTAATTCCGCCTTTGTTCTAACGATAGAGAACGAGTAGAGATACTAATTCTAATAATTAGTATACAATTTTAATTAAAACAAAAAGGCAAAAATTTGAGTGTACATTTTAAAATGACCCGCGTAAACTTTTTGATACGTCGATGCGTGACAGGAAATCGAACGTGTTTCTCGACGATTTGAAATTTTTTCCGGTAACCAACCAATCAAGATAACATAACCTTACATTATTGACAGTTGAAACGTCAGCACTCGTTCGCTGTTTGTAGTGTTAGTTTGGTGTTTATGGTACAACTTGCATAATATTTAATACCGAGTTAATATGGGACAATCCAGGAACAAAACTAAAGAATCCAATAAAGAGAAAAAGCAAAGGAGGAAGGAATTCGCCGCAACAAAACGTCAACTCTACACGATTGTAGTGCCCACGTTGGCTGTCGCATTCCTGTTTATTGTATTTTATGTTTATGCTAAAACACGTACCACACAATATTTAGATTAAGTAAGAATTTATTCCTGTATAAATGTAACTAACGATAAAGTATATATTTTTATAACTGCTTCTTATAAAAACGTTGTCGGATGAAATAAAACAAGTAAGCAATAATTGATGTGGTTATATTTTCTTTTTATATAAATAAGTGTTTGTTTCCTATATGAGTACTTATAAAAATATTACAAAAAGATATTTACAAAAAATTACATCCAAAACACAAAGATTTCTTTCACACATTCAAATTTACTTATTAAGTAAACAAGCACACCTACACCTGTGTCAGTAATATTAAAATTGCTTTATTTGTGCCAAAACACATTTACAAACTAATTGATGATTAGATATGGCATTGATGCAGTCTGTAGGTTACAAAAAAGGCAGTTGACTATATTTACAAAAATATACAAAAAACGACTGGCAAAGGGGTTATCACAGTAAGAAGTCTGAGAACGCACCACCAAACCATACCATAACAATTGGCAGTAGGTAGTGCGCGAGTGCCTTGGCGAGCGTTGGACCGCTTATCGACAAGGACCCGCTACCCACAACTTTTGGTTCGATCGTACTTGTAGGAACCTTTGATGTCGGTAAAAGTTCGGTTCCCGTTTTAGGTATTTCAGGAATTCTCACGTCGTAGTTGTCTCCTGATCCTTCTAAATCATCGTCTATTCCCGATCCTGATCCACTTATATTTGGTACATCGTCAGAATCATCGGCTAGGTCAACATCTTGACCTTGATATGCCGATTGCAGTTTACTAAAGAGGGCTTGAAGAACAAATACTTGTTGGTTGTAGATGGGTGGTGATGACGTGGAAGTCGAAAGTATTTGTTGTTCATCTCGGTTGGTAGTTCCATTCCAGCAGCTTTCATTGGCGGTGGGCGATGCTGCTTCGTTATTGCAATATTGGTATGGCAACTGACTCCAAAATTGACGGCTATCTTTGAGTTTCTATAAAATAAAAATAAAGCATATTAATAGGATAAGTAATTTACTTCTAAAATATCAAAGATTTGTACATAATTTACACAGGGGCGAGTGGAGCATATCAAAATATATCATATTTTAAATGTATTTTGATGAAATATGCTTAATTGTTTATTCCTGATTTTATAACCAAGATTTTTTTGGGAAAAAATAAGTCCTTTAAATTGTTCAAATGGATGATTTCCACCAAAAGGAAATTGTCTAATTGCCTGCTTTTGGTTGAGCCCATAAAGCAAAAAGTAATTATTTACCTGTTTAATATCTTTGATTAGTTTGTCCATTGAGGCAGTAGAAGATTCAACCTTCTTTCGTTTCTTCTTGCCACTTGTGTTAAAATTAAGGGATTCAAATGTAATTTCATCATTTGAATTTTTCGTTTTTCGTGCAGCAACTCGCGGTTCTTCAGTTTCTGTGCTTTGGGTTTCGTTTGCTGCTTCACGACGACGACGGGTCTGTAGTACTGGATTTCCACATCCAGAAAATATTTTTTGCGAAACTTCGCCTCCTTTTTCTTGAAAGTTCATTACGGCTTCCGATATTTTTATGTTGATCGGTTCAACAACCATTTCTACATTGAAAGGTCCTAATAGCCTGTCTGCTACTTTGTCAAGACCATCTGAAAATAAAAAAAAATAGGTAAGTAAAAAGTTAATAAAAGTCGTGCGGAATACATACCGACATAATTATTCCAGTTACTATCCAAAGATACGTAGTAATTCAGACAGGCTTGCAAAGTGGCTATGCAATAGGAAGAGCAGCTTCCCGAGTTGTGTACTCCCAGGCATTTATCACAATGCTGCATTCTTACTAATTCTATACCACATTTTTCGGTAATTTTTAACGAGGCCATACTACGTGCTACTTCGGCTCCCGTGGCTAACGCTTTATAAAATGCACGAGTAGCCACAAAGGATCTTCTCAATTGCACCCCAAGTTTGTGTGGAACGTCTCCAAAAGGTTTCAATTCCGTTATATGTTCAGCTACACACTCCATGTAATGATCATCAAACTGATACTGTGCATTTATCACGGTAAACATGCGCTGATAGAGGATTCCAAAAAAGGTATCCAGGGCTTCTGCTAAGCGTACCCTACCATGACTGTAATATCGGTCCAATTCTTCAAAAAAGTCGGTAAAAACTGAAGAATGTTGAAGGTAAATTACCCCATATGTTTTCTTAAACATCTCGTGGAATTGCTTTTTGGAATTGTTCATCAAATTCCTGAAGAATTCTGAAAATAAAAGTTACTTAAGAACAGTCGAAAAATTGATGGCGCATTAAAAATTAATGTGTACGTTTTTTAAATATTTACAATTCTTATTTGAAGATAACGTAAATAAATGACATGGTTGGTATTTATATATTCTGAAGATGCGTTCAATACTTTGATAAACCGGTTTGCACACGAAACGTGTATAATACAAAAACATATATTGATCAAATGTCGTGCCTTAGAATAAGGGAGAAACCCTGGAAATATTGTTCGCAAAAGTTATAATGGAATTGTTTATTGCAAGGCCCAGTGCATTGCTGGATTTACAGCACATTTCAAGTTACGATAAATCTGTTTACACTTATTCTAAATTAAGAAGGCGCATTACAACGAAAATGTAAGCTTTTCATATAAGAAATAATCAACAATCTTCTGTTTATTTATGGAACAAGAAAATGCGTTGCAAAATGGACCAGATGGAACAATGACAAAAAAATTTGCTACGACGTGCCTATAGATGGTTCGATTCAAAATGGAAGTTACATTAGTTTTGATTGTCCAATTCCAAAACAAGAACGGTCTGTTGGAATTTGAATGCAATGCTTAACATAGTTTCATTATCAAGATCTTGGGCGAATTTGACTTTCGATAATTGTGAAGAAGCTTTTTGTTATTCAAATATACAAGATGAAGGAGCGTTAGACAAGCAATCTGACAGTCCAAAAATATGAGATGTTGGATTCACCAATTTAGCGATTTTATCGGATTTACCAGTAGATTGATACTGTCACAGCTCTAAAAATTAATTAAGCAACCAGCAAAAAACTAGTTAATTATTATATCAAATAATATTCCCAGGTAGTTGCCATAATCATAAGTTTCCATTCAAGAATTTGATAGAAACACGTCCTATTCATCAATTTTGAAAAACACAGATTTTAACTGACTTGCTTAGGTACTTCCCGCGACCACTACATGCTTGACCGCTCAAAAAATATTAAATCGTTCCGTTATAGTGAACATCCGTTAAACTTTTCACCCTAAAACCTACAGCAGTTTTTCATCCTCCATTAAAATAATATTAACATACATTTTAATTTTGTGGACATCTTGACAAAAATTTAAATTTTCATTGGAACAATATTTTTTAAAACGTCTTAATTTAAATATCATTAATATTCATAAATGTAAAATCTTGATAAATAAAAACACTTAAAAATCATAAAAATTATTATTCCTCTCTGTTGCATTGATCTCCTCGATTTACTGAATTGTTTAGTCATCCGTTTATTTTTGAATTTATACAACCACATAATGAGATTTTAAATTGCATAATTAATAATTTTAATGAATCCAATAAATTTTTCTTTGACAATTAAATTTTAATTATTATAATTAATCACGGTTAAAAGAAAAAAAAAGATGGAATAATCGTTAATCAAATGAAGTTGTGGTTAGTCGAAAGAACTCATCATGTAGGTATTAAATTTATTGTTATTTTATTGTACTAGTATGTCAATGATCTTATCAAATTGCGTTGTCATTTTATAATAACAAATTTATTTTCACTCCTCGCACCGCGAATTATCATTTCTGTATTGCTTGAATTATATTGGTCTAATCCTAACCATGAGAGCTCGAGTATGACTCACTCCAGTTTTTTTTTCTAATAACTCGAAAACGGTGAACGATATAAAAAAAATTGGTAAAAAAAATATATTTGTCCTTTTCTGATGAACAATTTGGGCTTCTTTAATATTTTTGATAACATCTATTGAAGTAAATGTTTGCATATAAATCCGTGTTCGGAATATTCAAGTTCACACCCACGTTTGCACATAAACGATGGTAAAATTAATTGAATTAATAATAAATTAAATGTGATACTTATAATTTGTTTAATTTTTGTATCATTGTATAATTTAGTGATAAGAAATAAAATGTCATTAGGATAGAATTCTATTCTAACGATAATTATCATCGTTTGAGCTTAAGCCTTTTAATCACATCGTTGAGATAGAAAAAAATGTGATAATAATATTAAACATTAATAGTTAAATTTTATGATCATTCTGTTATGGTTATACTCACTTAAGAAACTTATGGTACACTTAATTCACATGGGATGACAAAAACAAAAAAAACTTTCAAAAATTTTTTTAGTTGTCGATCTTAATTATTGGAACTATAGCAGTAGAGAATTCTTAAAACTGCTAAATATTTTAAAAAGCTTCCCATAAAATTAATTACCAACCAATTTATTGAAAAAAGAAACCTAAAAACTTAATCCACTTCTGCAATAAATTTTATGAAGTCACATTAGGTATCCAAAACATCTTTTTTATTTGGGTAGCCTAAAGGTAAGATAAAAAACAATAGAAATTTATGTAATCATTAGCATAATATGGTATGGTATTCTCAATGTCATGATCGGATTATATGTGGGATTGTCTGAGATGTGGTGCGACATGAATTAAATAGCTTCTGACCTTAAAAATTGTTTAAAAGTCATTAATCATACTAAAAAATTTAAGTAATATAATAATGATACTTATTGAATTGCTTTTCAGTGTGGATCACCCACTAAAATGAAATATGACAAGCATGAAAAACTTCTCGATGATTAGATGACTGACCGAAGAAACCACACACAAAAGAAAAACATCAGTAGGTAACTCATTGAAAGAAGTGTTAAACCAAAAAAATTTACAACAGCGTGGGCATGAAAGGATGATCGGCAGTTGGACAAAATTTTCACCTTCATTATGTTCGTTTACAAACCACAAATAGAGAGATTTGTATTCTAATTTGGAATTTGATCAAAATAAAAGTTGACTTATTTTATAGTTCGATCACGCTAGTCAATTTTGATGATCATTCCATGCAAAATTAATGAAAGTCATACAATGTTAAGGGGATCTTTTCAATTTTGTTTAAGGTTATTCCAACAATAATAACAAAATTAGGAACCAATTCTGCTACCAACGGCACTTAATTTTCAACTCGGGTGTTGGAAACTACACAAATTATCCTGCTCCAGAGTCAGATTACACGAAGATGTGCCAGTTGCCAGTTGGCGACCCCAAATGCTTTTACTACAGAACTAAATCTTCCAATTAAGTGTATTTGTCTTACAGGTGATGATAAAAAGAATTGAAGTATCTTTAAGCCGCGAGAAGCATCAGAAAAGGCTGCCAGAGCTGGAATTATGAACTTTTAAACGTCATGCTGGTGAATAGGGGAGTAAGGTATCCCCAGAAGGAAGTCAAACGCAGAGTACCCGAAGAAATGTGAATAGCGGTTCCTGGTATTTTTTTGGAATAAAGGTTAGGTTACATCAATCCTATCTGGATACGATTCGCTACCAAATATTTCTTTATCAGTTTACAAAAAGTAAATTCGTTAAATGTGCAAATAAAGATGAAAATTTTTGCACAATCCACCTATACCAAGAATATAGATAAATATTGAGCATTCTGTAGTTTATCGAGAATTTTGATAACGTAAAGTAGAGGATGGGAGTCGGGAACGCTAAGGGAATTTAGGCTACAAAAATCAATGCAAAATTGATAATTTTGGTCATTCTTTTTAACGAATAGAATCGGAGAAGACCATGCCGAGGTAAAAAAAAAGGAAAATACCAGATATTACGCAGTTTTTAGTCGTTAGCAATATTTAAGCATGTGTTGAGAGTGATAAGATTATCACAGGCCTGGATTATCACTAGATAATGATTTGAAAAAATCAAAAAGTTTAAATAAAATCTTTCATGTAGAGAAAACGAATGATCAATTAATTATTGTAATATTCTGCATGATCTTGGTATCCATGCAAAACATAAACATGAAATTAATATTTAAAATTTGCCTCACGCTTCCGACAGGAAATTTTAATCCACAATATTCTAGTTTAAATTTGCATTTTGTATTATTCACGAAATGAAGCGTAAGTTTCAAATCTTAATTTTTATAATTTGAATACAATGTATAATATAAGCACAGCGATTTATATGAGCGCCATGTCAACAAAATTATCTTCACGTTTGATTGAAGTATCCTGTACTAAAAAGATTGGTAGTGCAAACCACAATTTACTATCACTGTCGCAAAAATATTTGACACACCGGTGCTTAGTTAGAGATAACATTTCAGCATCCTTCATTAACTTGCCGATACGACTTGAGAATTCAAAATAATATTTAAATTAATAATATGCAAAAAAGCGTGGAGTTTTTCTGAAACTTTCATTATGGTCTGACATGATTCGTGAGTCGATTTTATGTTAAGAATATTACAGATACAAAAAGTTGTACTAATTAATTTTTTCCTTTTCCCCAACCTTCATAATATGTCTGTGTATGATATGCATTTGAATTGTTTTCCCTTAATATTATTGTTCTCCCTAAACTTCCGTTTTATAAATTGAAAAATGTAAGAAAATAAAACTTAGTTATTTATTCAAAATTCGTGGTGGTTTTGCAAAAGTACATTTACAGCTGTTAAAGTTCAAGCTTGCTAACTTTTGTAAAATCGTACAGGTTAAAAATTATGTTAACATACAAAATACAAATTATAGGAATTGTACGCGATTGTTTTAATTATATCGGTAGACGCGCCGTGCATGTGTTAACGTTTTATAGTTCAAACCGACCGTCCGGTACACAGAGCTCTTGGTTTTAATTAAAAAAAAAAATGAAATATTTGAGCTTCATTAATTTGTTTGTTGTTGAATAAAGAATGTCAAATTTGTTTTTTGAACGGTGGGCGGGGGTAGCGCAAATTAAATCGCTTGTCATAAGCGATTTCTGCTCTCGTTACAGTTCTGTCTATACAATATTCCAATTTCCAATAAGTATTGAAAATAACAAATTTTATAATAGAAAAGTAATTTCTATTACTTCCCTATTTTGTCGTCACAGGAAATTATCGATGTGAAAAGTTTAGAGAATAAATAAAAAGTCTTTTAACATTGACTGCTAAAATTATCCTAAAGCTACTGCGGAAACTAAAGGGTGATTCATGCGCCTTCAGGGAGATCTAAATTCAGCTTGGTAACAAAAACAAGGGTTGACGTTGATTTTATTAAGAAAAATGCTGGTATTTCCATTTTATATTAGATTTTCATCAAATATAACATTTTCTTCGACAAGGAAAGAATAAATTAATTAACTGCCAGAAAAAGCACCACAAAAATACTCTTACCAGATATTTTTAGATGTATTTCGATACCATGTGCATAATTATATTATAGCGGACCATTAGCATATTATATCGTATAATATGTATCATAGTGCATTTTTATATTGCAGTAGTACGTTCAAAATATATGGAGTATAATTTGGCCAAATTTAGATTCAATTGAAATTGTGCATTTTGAAAAACTAACAACCAATTTCCACAGTTTAAAATTATAGTGTTGGGTTAATATCCAGATAAGTGTATGCTACATTAGAAATTTATCGTTTCAAGATAATGAAGACCTTCACATTTTATTAGTTCAAGTAGTTGATGGAAAATTAAAAATTAATTACTAAAAGATATGCCAAATATTTCAAGTTAATTTAAATTGAATATTTTGAAATAAATAAACATAGGATTGGAGTTAATTTTATGTTAAGTATGGACTTAATAATTGCTGGGTTTATATTGATTAGGGACGTGACTGGTAGGTATTATGCGCGTGCAAAGTGGTTTTTTGTATGAAAAACGATTTTTTGATAAGCGAGGATACTGAACTTTGCATAAATCACTCAAATTATATGAAAATAAAAATAGAATGTTTGTAATAATAATCGTACAACTAAAAATATCTCCCTGTTATATCTTAGCACGATCTACGTTCTTCTGTTAGTTATCAATCGTCTCGGTTTGTTTATTATTACACACCGAGATTTGTCTGTTTATACAAGAACATTCAAAGCAAACAGGCACATTTACTAATCTGTTATTTACCATCAAAACGTTTCGCCCTGGTGTCCAAAACAAGGGATAGCCTGTAGAGGGAATCCTTTAAAAATTTGTCTAACTGTCGTCGGCTATAGCTCGTTAGTCGATTTTCGTAGTTGGGCCCACAGCAAGAATCCGCGCCGCAGATGTCACCTGCAACAAAATAAAAACCTCATTAAAAAAAGTTAAATTCGACATCAATAAATCATACGTATAAAAAACTGAGTTCGTGTGAATTCTTGGCATAATTCAGAGAAGATTTAGTTAGAGATTTAACATTATATGAATCATCACAAAGGTGTGCAGGTATGTGTCTGCTCCAAAACTTGTTGAGTCCGGTCCGGACTTGTATACGAATTGATTATATGACGGCCAATAATCCCGGATTATTATGCATATATTTATGATATTTCAACAATTTTCATTGCAAAAACTCTCATTTGCCGTGCAGTAAATGTCAAAACGTATAGATTTTAATCATGAGACGACATTAACTTGTTAAATCCATTCGGTAATGAAAAGGTTGCAATTACGGCTAATAACAATGTTTTTCTTCGCTTAAAGTCGTGAGTGTAATTGGATGTAGTACATCAAAATTTGAATGTAGGTGTTCTTAAGTTATTACTGCAGAATGCAGATAAATTGCTTCCAGCAAAATAAATGCTGCGGTGTTATACCTAATATTTACATCAAACTTGTCAATCATTAACTCAGGTTACCATTTTTCAAGGTTTTCGTTGACTGACAGTATAAGTGCTTCGAAATT
This sequence comes from Rhagonycha lutea, assembly GCA_958510855.1. Lineage (NCBI taxonomy): Eukaryota > Metazoa > Arthropoda > Insecta > Coleoptera > Cantharidae > Rhagonycha > Rhagonycha lutea. Next base: position 88,598,607 of record OY294036.1, read on the forward strand.
TGCACTGTATCACATCATGATCGTTCAAAGGGTGTTAATTTTACTACCTGTTATCTTTTGTAATGTAGTAGCTTGCTTGAAAAATATTTTCTCAACAGTGCGGGCTAATTGGAAGAAGCAAACTGGAAGAAGAATACAGTAGAAGACTCTCGTGCCAAAAAGAGAATTACACAATAATTTAGAAAGGTTTGAAAGCAAGTTCCCATCATGCCACACCCTTTACAATATGGATATGTCTGCAGTGTTGGGCAGACAATTTCAGGCATTCCTCTGCAAACCGAATAGGTCAACGTCAAATTTTAATGTGTCCTCTGTAATACCACGATGAAACCAAAATATCAAGTTCTTCTGCGGTCTGCGGTCCCCTATACAAATTGTTCTTTTGGAGCATGCGAAGAAGCTCGCTGCTCAGGTGGCGCTTAAGTTCGAGCTTGGAATTTGACGAACGGTTTCAATCCTGCGGGGATTTCTCTCCCCAAGCCCTATTAAAACTTTAAATTTGAAGCTTACACCTGACATTTGTTTCACAATAATTAATAATGATAATTGACACTTTATCTGCTAATAGTGATCAAGAAATTCCTGGTACCTATACAGGTTTATGTAGGTTATTGCCTTTACACGTTGATAATTAAAGTTGATAATTATTATTAAAATAAAATTTAATAGCTTAATTTACTAAAATTACCTACAAAAAATTTAGAAATTAAGAAAAACCCGTAATTGATTACCATATCTCTCGACCTCCATTAATTTAACTGGAAGTTAAGGTTGCACATGATGTTTCGGATTCCAAAAGTAATAATCAAAAATAAAAAAAAAAACAATATAGAAGCAATTAATTTTGTTCGTGGCACAAGATATATTACCCCATGTCAGAATAATTCAAGTTTGCAATACTCGCACGCATTAAACTGATTATGAGTGAATGGTGATTCAAGTCAAATCATCCTTTATGATCAATTAAATGTACAACAAAAACTTCCTTTCAGATTAATTCAACGTAGCAAACTGAAACGTGCGTTGATTCTTGCATCGCTCCAAATGCACTTTCTTTTGGAAAAATTGGATATTTATAAAATTTCGAGGGTCTACGAAAGAAATATTTTGGGAGACGTGCCACGGTAACTCACATTTGACAAGCAAAACGAATTTTACTAAAAATGAATCTCTTCGTTTCCTCAAAAAATTACATCCGGATAAGTTGTCGTAAATTAAATTTTAGTAACGCTAATTATAGTACTCATTAGTTGACACTGTAATAAAAAACATAAATCATAGCAAATATTATTAAAATTTAAAAAAAACCTCCGTCATCGCTATTTTTAATTGAGTTGTTTAAATGATTCGATAAGTTGAAAATAATGAAATCAAATATCAAAATAAATTAAATTCACACACTTCATCAATTTTCCAATCAATTTAATACACTTAAAATACCTGTCATTATATCAATCGGGTTCGACGAACTTTATTTTTGAAAATTTAGTGAGTAGGAGTAATAGCAAATATTTTGGTAACATAAAAATTAAGTAACTTTTTTATAGTGAATTTGTCTTACTAATTTTATTGCAGTGTAAATTTAAACATTCTTAGAACACCATACAGTAGCTTAATAATCAAGTTAAAATTAAACTTAAGAGTTGTTGACACAACCGATAATGAAACAAATTCTATTTTTATTAAATCATGACCAATATTTAATTGTGTTTTAGATAACTTTTTTCTAAATGAAGTGAAAATGCGTCAGAGGAAATAAGAGACAAAATTAGGTGAAAATATTCCACTTCAGTTAGGAAGAGAGCCATTGTGGAAAGAGTTTTACCAAAATTTGATGGTCTAGTTGGAAGTAGGTATTATGAAATGACCAATTTCAGATTTTATAATTTTTAGTTTTCCAAAGAAGTAAGTTAAAATAAAAAAAAGGTTCTAGTGGACATCTCGTTGAAAACATCAAATTTATTAAAAGCGTGGGGCTGTTATTTTCACGAAAAATCAGTCCTTCACACCATTAGTTTATTGTTTAATTTATTTGTTAATTTGTTTAAAAATTTTATTACTACAATATATTATCAATTTTAACCCTGAACCACGTCCCAGTGGTATCCTGGCAAAACATCAACGACATTTTTAATGCCTATTATTATGGTCCTAATGGTTTTGGTGCGCGAACTAGTAATATTATTATTATTATTAAGCGCAATATTGCTTAATTTACATATTTATTTTAGGATTTATTAAAATTTTATTCGGGGATTCCCAAACCTAATATTGCTTTCCGCAATATTTTAATGAGAAGATTGTTTTCGCGATTGGTTTAATTTTTCTTTTAAATCTGAAAAAATAATCTTTAGTTCTGGATGTAAATTACATAAAAAGTGAGTTTCTTTTATTTCTAAGATAATTTGGGACTTAAAGGGTTAATTTATGAAATCATAGAGCATTCCGTAGCAATATCTACGCGAAATGTCAATCTAAACGCTGCAAATTAATAAGAAATAGGAAAAAAGTAAATTTTTTATAAAGAAGTCTTTATTTTCAATAGTCTAGGCTAGGAGTAGAAACAGTGGCGTAACTATACTGATAAGTAAGGGTGCACGACTTTAGGGGGTCAAAAGCAACAATTGATGCTTTTTTTTATATAAAAATGACATAAAATATACTCTTATGCAGTGGCGGATTTCCCAACAGGCGCAAGAGGCGCGCGCTTAGGGCCTCGTAAATCAAGGGACCTCAAAATAAGGAAAATTTAATTTTTATTAATTAAATTCCTGTTGTAATAAATACAGGAAAAATAACAAAAAAATTCTAAGCCCTAAGATGCTTTAGATTCGCAGTTATTTTGATTTCAGTGCAATTTTTGATTTAAATTTTTTGATAAAAATTTAATTTTGTTCAAATATTCTGAAATTTTATGAAGATATCGATTATGTAGTAGTAAACTCAGGAAAAATAACAAAAAAATTCTAAGCCCTAAGATGCCTTGGATTTGTAGTTATTTTGATTTTAGTGCAATTTTTAGTAAAAAAAAAAAGTATTAAAAAAATAAATCGCCTGCGGTGCTGGTGAATGGGCCCCCCAGGGTACCAAGGGTTCAAATCAATTGTTTTAGGGAGTGTAGGATTAGTGAAAATACTTCGAGGGGGGCCTCAAAATTGCCACTGTCTTTATGTATGCTGTAGTGATGACATGTGGTACTTTGTTGGCGGGCGGCTATAAAAGACTTTGTCTGTCGCGTCGGTCGGCATAAATTGTCCCACGAGCGGAATCTATGCACCAAATTTGAGTTCTTGATGATGTATAATAGGTAAGTTGATTAAACTCCATTGAAACGCCATATTCATTTTACCTTTTATTATTTACTGGTTTATCAATGGCAAATGAAAAATTTTCGACGACACAGTGAAAAATTCAAAAAACAATTTTATTTATTACAATGGAACTTCTATCTACCCGTAATAACTTAGAAACGGTTTGGAAATGTATACCCAGTTTTAGCTGCATATTTTAACACCTAGGGAGGGCCGTTTTATTGAACTTTTTTAATTCACTCACCTCATCCCCAAACAATTTCCACCTTAAAATCATAAATGGCTTCCTACCCTTTCCAATATGTCAAACAAAAGCTATGAAATAATGCTATCCTTTTACTTAAAGAAAGTAGGTAATAAAAAGTAACAATAATAATCATTAACTAGAAAGCTCCTCCTTTATGTCATAATCGCGGTTGTGATTACTGATCAAAGAAATTTACCAATTTAAAAAGAAGTTTTTGACCTACGAAATATATGCGTACCTACATCTGATTTGCCACAATCTACCCGAGTGAGGCTGCAGGCCGAACATCTATGTTGATTCTATCATAATGATTTTATTAATAAAGTTTACTGTGTACATTTATAAATTGTATGTATATCTCCTGACCCTTGGGGGTATTCCATACCCCCAGACACCCCGGTCCCAATGTCACGACACATTGATATGTCTATTTATTGGAATGGTTGTGTTTAATAAAAACAATGATAGAACATACATTTATGTTGGTCTTTCAGACCGGAGGGTTTGGGGGGGTATGGAATACATAAGCGGAGATAGGAATTGCTAAGCACACATAAAATGTCATCAATCGGTAGCACTATCAGGTCTTAAGCAACATCAGTAGCATTTTCCTAAAAAGGAAGTTAAAATTTCACCAATAAATTTATTTTTATAGTAAAATTAAATTGTAAATTAGTTTCATACGATAAAAATTTCCGTTGCAGAAGAAAATAGTGTTTTAAATGTTTAGGAACTAATAAAATTTCACAGACTCCATTACTACTGGTTAATGACCAAAGTTATGAAAAAACAAGCTATTTTAAATACTTTTATTGTTTTTCTTAAACTTTTAACGTATTTATATACTTTCCGGATTGTAAGTGACATGAAAAAACAAACAAGTAAAGTTTTTTAACACGACTTGACGTTGCGGTTGGTTGATATCCAAATAAATACTTAATTAATTAATTATAAATATTTTGGCTGAGCAGTTGCTGAAGTTTAGTAACAAAACCAATTATGTGAAGAATTGCGTCATACAATAAATTTTTTGAAATTTTGAACCGTGTCAACGGTATAGCTTTCAGTCTAATTGAAATTAATGTTAGACGTTTTTAATTATTGTATGTATAGTATGATGAATGATTTATTTTTCTAATAGGATGTCACATGGAAGATGATTATGTGAAGTGCTTGTAAAGATTAAAGGATTGTATTTAAGACGATGCGATAGTTATATTAGCGCCCAACAAAAGATTTTTCCGTTTTGTGCCCGAAAAGAGGCGAGACAGTTTATGTCTGAGGTAGGTAAATGTTTGAAAATGCGAGTATATAGACATGATTTAGTCATCGAAATTGTCAGTGTTGCTGATTGTTGTATGACAACCGCGCTGTTGATCTTCCAGTTGGGGGTCTCTTTTTTAAGTTTTTATGGTGTAGCCGCAATACCTATATTTGTAATTACAGGTAGAATCGAACCACCCACGCCCTTCTTTTGCTAGAGCTGTACGGCAGCAAGCGGTAACTTGAAAAGCTCGCATATTTCTGAGCTTTCTCACTCACACTTGCGCTTTTTCTGTCTGGTGCATAGTGAATGGTACATTACAAACGTCTCCGTTCAGCTGCATAATCCTCATCCGCGCCTCTTCGTTGTACCTGGACGTCCTTGTCTGGTGAACTCCTCTCTGTCGCATGAGAAGTGCATGACCGCTCATCGTGGGAGAGAATGCGGCCCCAAATATTTAAGGAATGCGAAATGTTTTAACGCTACCTAATTAGTTATCAATTCGAGCATTCGTTCGTATGATCTTAAATGTTTCAGAATTGGGGTGCTAAAATACAAGGGAACAGAAATTGGTAGCCTGTTTATTAGGCAATTCACTTCAAAGGTTTAAGTAGTGATGACATGATGTTCAAATCACCAGTTAGATTTCATTTAGTTCGCTTTGACTTTTTAACCAGAAACCTGTAGGTAAACAGTTTATATACCCACCTAATAAAAATTAAAATATATAGGACCTAAATACACACTGATTTAGAATTCAGATACGTAAATGTGGTACATAATTGTATAGCTTGACATTCTAATTCTTTGCCAGGTTATCATCCTTAAGAAGCACGATAAGAAGTCGGCATCTTTGAATTACTTGTAACAGTTTTCTAAAACAACTTAACTAATTGTTTTATTACCTCCATTAAATAAATGAGATAATGAGTTACAATAACTTTCAAAGTTGAACCGCGGGGTGTTCAGATTAAGAACCGTAATTTAACCACTACCTAATTTTATTATTTGCCATATTTGTGGAGATTTTGATAAGATACTGGAGAAATTTTGAACCAGTTTCCTTTAAGGCAAAATAAAATTTCTTAGAAGAAAAGTAAAGAACAGTTAATTTCAGTGAGAGGTAATCACGACCTCATTTGAGTCTGCCTTTTTGGGATTTATTGCTATGTACAGGTAGGTATAATAGCATTGCCAAAAAATATTAAATGATGAAGTAGGAGAATGACATAAAGAACGACCTAAAATTCTCAGCAAGTGCAGACACTGTGCAGAAAAACAAAGGATTTTTCTGGATGTATCGAAACCAACGTCCATGTTGTTTTAAGTTGTGTGTATAGATAATTAAATGGTTTGCTCTATATAATAATATTTTATTTAAATTAGTACTCTGGCGTGTTTGAAACGAACATAACTAGATGTAATGATTGGGTGGGTGTTTCCTAATAGCGTCGAGTGGGTAATTTGCAAATAATATTTTTCAATCTTTCAAGTACTTATATTATTATTTGCTGCTATATTCTTTTTACCGATTAGGAGAATGCAAGTCAATACATTAAAATTACATAAATATACCTAAAGTACTCTCAATTATGCTAAATTAAAACTACAGTATTTTTCAAGACCTTCTCAAGTTTATATCAATTTTTGCGGTTTCCTGCAAGTTTCTTTATTTTTATCCAAAAGCTTTACGAATGCAACAATTTTTTTGATCTCAAAGCGCAACGGATCTTCGAAATTAGTATTAAAAAGTTAATAATGGATTCTCACAAAAACGAGTTCTTTATCCCAGAAAGGTTTTGCCGATTAAAATTTCCCCAAGTATAGTTTTATTTCGAGGAGTTTCAACCAAACAAATCGTGTAGGACTGTAGGCCAATCAAATTATGATTTTAAGTGGAACTAATTCCAGACTCCATCAAACATCATGAGCCATTCCATAGGAAAACCAGTTCCAAATTAAATAAATAAGTTTCATGAAAATGCGTCATGGAGAATAAGATGTAAAAGAAATCATAAAAAATTACGCGACAGTTGTTCACCCAAAACGATGTGAAAATTGCAAAGAAATGTAATAATTATTTGAAGTGTTCAAAAACTTGGTGAAACTAGAAAATATGAGTAATTCATTCAACTATACTCGAAGTCTTGATAACACAAACTTTTTTGAGTTATCACAGTTCTGCACCATACCACGGTTCGTTAAATCGAAATATCCCCCCCCCCCAAAGGCCTATAAAATTTGACAATATTTTGCCCACATTAATAATATTAGTAATAATAATAATAACAATCAAAAAATTCTTCCTTCTGCTCCTTTTTCCCTACCTACTCTCTTCTTTGTCGTCCTCTCTCAAAACGTATTCCTGGCTGAGCCACTAATTTGTAGGAAACAAGATATTATGTGAGGAAGATGTGGACACTGGACTATTATCAACTCCTAACCATAGGAAGCCTAACACATTTAAGTTAAGGTGGTTCTCCTGCTGTCTTCTGGTGGCTCAACAGGGGAAATAATACTGGACTGTTGACATTTAAAATCACTAGTAGTGCAAAATTTTTTACTTCTAATATAATTTTGATGTTCATTCAGTATCATGTGCTCATTATTATTATTGTGTTGTCACATAATCCTCGCCTATGAGCTATGGCCCTGCATGGTAGTATCCATTGATATTATAATATGGCACCAATATTGAACTTAAATACTAGCTCAATATTGAGCTATCTTATCGATCAATCTTACACTAACATTTGCTATAAATTGGTAACATTACACAGATGTGTTGTTATGATCTTTGCTATCAAAAACTATTTCAAAGGCCGCTGTACTAGTTTTATGCCGGTAGCTGAGTTCTTCTCTTGGTCAAAGGTCAGTGGATTCAAACAGACGAAATAACAAAGCAGTAATTCGACATCAACATTGTTTATTAAATAAAAATACTCAATTGCGAAAATTTACATCAATTTATAAGTGGCAACAAATCTGCCTCGAACCAAATGTGTTAAATAATGTAATAATTAAGATTCCAAGCGACATTTAATTCCTCAAAAACAGAAGCTGAACCTGGATACTCAATTATTCGTGTAAAATAATGTGTAAAATCCAAATCAATTGTACAAAAGTTTTTTAATAAATTCATTTACGACACAACTCGTCGTTTTGTTTTGAATTTATTAAAATAAAATAAATTTTTACCTTATAAATTTTTAAACTGGTAAATTTTCACTCGATTCAGTACGCCACTGGAGACCATATTATCTCGAAGATTGCAGTTACCATATTTCTCACTGCTATTGAAGTGGCATGTGTTCCAACTGCTACCGGTATTCTGTTATTAATAATTGTGTAGAAGTGCCGACCAAGCTTGCTTTCTTCTCCAAACCAACTTTTCGAATTGCTAAATAAACAATCCTTGTCCTAGCCTAGACAACACCCTCCCCTATATAATCCAGGTAAGTAATCTCTTGATTATCAATCTCGCTTCGATCACAAAATGTGTACCTAACCTCAAATTTTCATAGCACAAGTAAAATTTTCAATAACCAATTTTCTTGCAGATATTTGATTGAAAAATACCACGTTGCATTCGCGATACACAATTTTCACTAATTACGCGTCGTACGTAGTTAATTACTACGTAATTACGCGACTCTGGTTAATTGTTCACTTGTGTGAACTCACAAATTTTACTCTCTGAGTTTTTTTTGGATCAAGAGGCCTCGTACGAGTTCCCAGTTTGATCTCCATCAGAAAACTGACTTCCTTCCTTCTTTCGCTTGCTGGCTTTGTTCCCCCCGTATTCAAATTTTGCTTTTTTGAGTGGGATCTTCATTCCTATCAGCGAAATCGACTCTTCTTTCCAGGTAACATAAAGTTTTTATTCGCATACGCACCGAAAACCGAAATATTATGAACACTTTGTTTTTAGGAATCTGGTACTACCAATCCGGTACAAAATTATACACAGGACGCGGCACAAATTTTGTATTTTACAAACAAATTCAAATGGTTTTTGTAAAACTGATGCAAATTTCGCTTTTCCATACCAGTCGAATCAACTGGCTACTGACTTTAACGCAAGTGCTTTCAAATTACCACCTCATTAATCTGCCTGCACCCCTAAATTAAGAAATATCACCACAGTATAATATTGACCCAAATTGGCCCAATATAGCGCTAAGATTGTGTGCTACTAGGGACACACATGACTTTCCCATTGGTTAGGTTCAATCATTTTGTATAATAATTGCTTCTGTTTAAAAAATCGAACAAAAAGAAAACTATTTTAAAACTGTTGATCTAAACGGTGGAAATCTTGTTAATCCATGCATGCGCGTCGTCAGAAATATCTTGACTTGTAAATAGCACTAAAAACTACGTTGTCACAACGATGTATAATTTATTATAGTTTCTCTCCCTATTTAATAATTTTCTACTCAAATTCAGCTGATTTTTATTGAAAATTTCCACTTCCATTTAAGCAGTTAACTTAACTGCTTATTAATTTAACTATATAATTAAATGTTTACATTGAATACTGAATTACTTAATAAAAGTCAATCATTTAAAAAGAAATTTACATAATAAAATATGAATTATTCAGATTTATTTCTGTAAGCAGTAATAAATCGGCTTAAATTAAATTAAGAACTTAATTCGATTAGTCAGGTTAGGCGTGCCTTAAGGTTAAGTGTCACTTAATTAAGAACGGATATTAAAAGGAAGAAACATTTTTTAAGAGAATAATTTTTCAGACTTGATTAGTATAATTTTGTCCCTACCTACTTTTATTGTAAGAAAAAATTAAGGTTCCTTTATTTTTTCTATTAGCTGGATCTGATGGTATTAATTTAAACGTGAGTGTGTGTACATAAATATGTAGGTCAAATAGATCAATCCTGTTCAGGTACAAACCACAAATTGGTTCAAAAACTTTTACACCATCATTAAAAGTAGCGAAGCAACTTTACATTCCTTTGAAAATAAAAACTTCTTTTAGTTCAATTTAATTTTAAAAATATTTGGTTACATTTATGTATAGGATGCCGAAAGTAAGCAACTTTTGTGTTTTGCAATAAAGATTATGAAAAGAATAAATTTGTAGTTTCTGAAGATTTAGGGGGATTATCTACGTTAAAAGAAGGTAACCTAACTGTTTAAAAGGTAAGTAAAGTTACTCACCTATGAGCCGGAAATAAGCCAAGTATTCTTGAGAGTATTGTAAAATCTTTTATTATCCTCTTAATAGTTTACAACGTCAGTCAGTTTAAGTCAAATAGTAATAACTTTTTTAATAACCGCTATGCTTGACTTATTTTTGATTCTCGATATGTCGAAATGCATTTATTATTTTTGCACGACTAAATAATATTATGTTTGGTACTGGGTTCCCACAAGCGAATAATGAGAAAGAAGAGGTACTTCCTTTCAAATGAAGACAGTGCCGTGTATGAGTGAGAAAACAATGTTTATTGACCATTTAGGTATGCATAATGAAAGATAAAAGAAGCTTACTCATCATGACCGATGAAAACAGGATTTCAGCATATCAAAAATTTTGGCAAAGAAGCCTGACGGTGGTCTTCGTACCATTTGGGATTAAAATCCTGATTTTGGAATCTGAATATTCACGTTACATTATAAAATTTAAATAAAGTTATTAAACCAGGTAGTCATATAAAAAACACATTAAGTAGTTAAATTTAATTTGTTTTTTAAATGTTGACTAAGTATTGTTTTTTATTATCGAAACTGATAGGTATGTAAATTTTGTGAACAACACAAATCCATTAACATTGTCATTTGTAATGATGTAACGTTTATAAATCAATAATCCAATAGATTCAATTTGTTGGAATAACTTGAAATTGAAATTCCACTAAGTAAGATAAAAAGCATTCAAATTGAAAGAATAAATTTCAATTGCTGATTAACGATTATTGTTATATTATGCAATTGCGGAGCAATTCATTCAGATAATGGTGACTGATCGTTGCTACTGATGTATTTGACATTCAAATTTACAAGAAGAAGAAAACAAGGGAGAATGAGATCAAATTTTCTGTAAAAAATGTAAATGTATTTGAAGGGCGTAATATCTCAAAAGAAGTTAAATAAAGAAAAACCGTAAAGGCTAATCGCACACCAATTCCATATCCATGAAAAAGTCTCATTTATAGTTCCATTTTGCTCAGAAAAAATTGTCAATAAATAAACAATAAAAAATATTATCAGTGACAATCTTTTCAATCAATTCTAATATAATTTATATAAACATATACCAAGAAATTACTCATTTGGATGTTTTTATAATTTATTATATTTTAAGTTATATTTGTCAATATTCGGAAATGATGCATACAAAATTATGAGTGTTTTGGTTAAATAATGTGATTAAAGTTCAAAGATCGCAGTCAAAATTAAAATTACTAATCCATATCCATATTACATACATTGCGATTACATTTACAAAGTATTTCGGCGCTCAACCCTCTGATGACTCGATGGTGAGGGTGGTTGAACGAGCAAGGACTCGCAGTCGGTGTTATGAATAATCCAACAATAATTCAAAACTTTTCGTTTATTTTTAGAAAAACAGAATAATTCGTTGTCCAAATTTTTAAATCCAGTAACGCGTTTTTGTCGTGCCGAAAGGCCATAAAGAAAAGAAAAGTGTTTGATAATATCAATTAACCGACAATAAAACTGCAATACTTGGGTCGTTTGATTAATTTTTGAGATTGGACACCCCGTATACCTTGACAAACCAAGTTCTTCGTCCTTATTTGAAATATACGTTAAAAGGTTGATTGCGCGACAGGAAACTGTGACTTGTAAGTTCGCTATTTTAATTTAAATATTTTCTATTGTTGGACACGTTTAAAACCGGTATAAAAATTATACATCGTAACATAAATGCACTAATAAAACGAAACGAAAATATTTCATACTTATAATGTTACATTCCTTTTGTAATTCAACGTGGCCATGTCGTAGGTGTATAACAACAGAACAAGTAATGTTAACTAAATTATGGCCATAAGCTGTGATTACTTTCATTGATCTTGCAAAAAACGTGACAATATTAAAAAGGAACAATGAAACTATGGTAGTGATATAATGAATGGAAGAAGGAAGCCGAACGGATGCAAAATACATGAATCCGGTGGGAAAAACTCTCGAGATTGGTGTCAAGAGTGTGTTAGTTGTTGAACTCTCGAGATACTTTGAAGTTTAATTTTGGTTTTCTTTCACCTTGCTTCATTCGATAACAAAATAAAATAAGCCTCTATTCAAATATTACTGCGACTCGAACGCATTATGCATTTTAGTGTTCTTAGAAAATTTAAAATTAACGAGTTCATATAAAAATCATTGAAGTAACAATGCCGCATTAGGTATTCTAGGAGAATGGACTTTCAATTCATTTAAATGTCATTACGTGTATAAAAGCGTTCACGCTATTTGTACAATCGTTAGTTGCAGTAAATATCGATTGTTCTAAGTATAGTACCACCAAGCTTACAAAAATGTCGGTGAACACACATTTTCAATCGACCTATTAGAAACAACGCAACTGCCGGTAGCGCCAATTAAAACCCAGCACTTTTGACAATCTGGCGGCCGTAAAACGAAACTGGGAAACAGTTTCACTTTACGTGTCAATTATGCCACTTGAGTATCTTAAAAATTACTTTTGTTTAAGATGAAAAGGAATGAAATTAACCAACCGCGGAGTGAAATGGATGTAGAAAGTGTCAAGTTTGGGGGAAGCTTGGAAAAGCTTTTATGTAGATTGAAAGACATACAATAAATTACGTGTCTGAACTTTTAACATTAGAGAGACACCCTATTTATACACCTTTAGTTTTTTCCAAGATAGTTGTCAAATATTTGCGAATATAGTTCATTTCTGTTCGGTCGAGATAAAGGAAGACTTGCGAAAATTCGATTTTAGTTCACCATGACGAATCTAATCCGCAGTTATTTTTGGCACAAAGTGTTCAACGTAGCACAACTTCATGATGTAGAAAGACAATATCATTTTATTTAATAATGAACATTAGACGACGAGATTCTTATTTAATTGAATCTTGTGTGTATTACAATGGAGAACAGCTTGCAATATTAACAAAGAATTTTATCGAGAAGAGAATGTTGAATTTTTGTCGGTTTGCTCCTTTTAGATAGTGTCATCCACAATCTTGGAGGAAAATGGATGACAAATTGTGGTGAGATGGTATTTGAAAAATGATAAAATATGTGGTTTAATGATTCAAAAGCGATTTATCTAACAGAAAAGATTTCAAAACCATCCGAATTTTCTATTTCAGATAATGCGAGTCACCCAATTATTCACGGTAATTTTTTGTTTGAAAAAAATTTCGTTATTACTTTTTTCTATATTCGTCAAGCACATTTTAGTCAAAATAAGTAAGCTGTATTTTAAATCGTTGTCTCTCCATTATGCAAATGTACCATAAAAGAATAACAAATCAATAGTCTAATTCTAATACACAGCTTTAAAGAAGATTTTCAAAACCTTAGCTTCTGACTAAACAATTTATTTATTCGAGTGTCCTACGCTCGATTATCTATTGTTAAATATAAGAATATAAAAGAAACCTAATTACAGATTTGAAATCAGCATAAAATTTTACACTCAGACCACCCAACAATATTCTTCTTCGTGAGACCTCTTCTAAGCTCATTATTTTTAGTAGTGAGGAGGATCTTTGATCTCAAAGGTGTGCTTTTAACAACTGCGTTTTGACCCAATTTAGTTAAAATTATATTACTCGTTCCATCTCCATAATTAGGGAATGGAAAATAATTAGAAGCACAATTTTCATGCCAAAAGTTTCACTCAGAAGTTAACACATGATTTATTTTTAACACGCCATTTTATCAGATTATTATTAATAAGTAGAGGCTAAAATAGACCAACACGCTTGATTATTTTAATTTATGTGCATTTTTTGTCGATTTATATCGAAATGGAGCAAGTTCTATTTGATCAAATTAATTTTAATGGTTTAATTTTACAATAAAATTTATAGAATATCAAACACCTTAGATTATATCTTTTATTTTATAGTTCCCATTTAGCGTTACGTGAGCTCATTTTATTAATTTGTACATTAGGCTGGTGATTTATGCGAAATAAACAACTAATTCAGATTTTGAGATAACAGACTTGAAAAATTGAAATATATTAAATGTAAGTTTCCGCCATTGCATGAATCGGAAGATTTCCTGTGTATTTGGTGTTGCATGTTACTTCTTGTAAAATCTAATATGAATTGTTTGTTAAACATGGATAAATAGTTCCAGACAAGCACGAGACAAGTTGGGCAGATGTATCTTTATATTTAGAAACGGAAATGCATGCTGGTACTGGTCGACATTTTTCTCATTGTTACCTTTTCGCAGGTAGTGTTAAAAACTAGCGATGAATAGCACTTCAGTGAGTGAATACTTAAATACTAAACCACGCACGATACAATTTAGCAGATGTATAAATACGCCTTTGCCAAATAATACAATAACGCTTTTCTTTGTTGCGTTGGGGCGTCATATTTAGCGCCTTATAGTGTTCAATGGCGACCCCCCTCAATTTTATAAATTCCACCAGCGATTTCTATTCATGAAGTACCTACTGTGAACCACTCATCAGTCTCCCTCTGACATATCGAATTTTTCAATCGACTGGTTTTGCAACACGTGAGCTTTTCATTTTCATCGCACACGTTATAATCGATGGGCTGTTTGCGTTTCACAGAACGGTTCAATGCGCTAATCTAAATGAAAATACAGAAGGGTGTTAGATGAGCAGCTTACCTATCGATTCGTATTAGTATATCGACAGCAAAAAAACAAAAATCCAAAATATTATTCCGAAGCAGACATTTTCACACCATCACTTGAAGCTTGTAAACACCACAACGATAAACCCAAATCTTTTGGCATTCAGCGGTGTGTAAATATAATAAAAAGGTGTTAAAAGTATAGATAAAATTTCTCATTAGTACTTCTTAGACGAAAAGCGCTTTTTCAAATATTTAGTTTTTCCATTAAAAAGTCAATTTGATAATTTAAATAATAAAACACATTCAACCTGCACATATTTAATAAAAACGAAATGTGTTAAATTAGATGAACTTCTCGCCCTTGAACCGAAGCAATTATACTTACAAATGAACGATGAATAAACAACAAAGCAAATGATAATTATTAATTCAGACAACTATAAATATATCCGCAAGATCAAGAACCCAATATCACAAATGTTCTTTACATGTTAATTTATAATCAAATGCAGCCGTTTCCATCATAACAAATTTTAATTGCATTAAAAAAATTCCTGTTTAATCGTTTCGGATGCAGAAAGGTTATAAAAATAATATTAAAAATATAAAGAATCTTTTAATGATTGCCCATAATAACTTTGTACTATAGTTTAAAATAAAAACTTGTTAAAAACCGCCTTTATTGGAATTACAGGATGTCTCAATGTAATCTAAATTCTTGTATACCACGTTTTTGGTCAAATAAAAAAATGTGTATGGTGTATTTACCTACACATAGTAGTGACACTCTCAGATAAGATTTTCTTGTACCAAAATGCAATTTGTATGTTGTATTTATTAGCTAATATGGATCATAATAGCTCCTCTATCTGCTATTTAATTCACTCCCCTCCTCTGAAAAATTGCATCAGTTCGAAGAAAAAAGCAACTAATCTTCGATACAATATAATGGTCAACGCAATTTGTGGTATGAAAGACCAAAATGTCAATTTACCTCAGTTCACGGTTTATTTCTGGCATGTTATAGGCATATAACGCTTTGTGTAATAAAATTATGGGTTTATGGAAGATATAATAATAATAGGTGAGCCCAACTCACTTAAAATTGCTTTACACGCGAAACTAAAAAAATATTTGTGTAGGATACTATACCAAGAAAAGAACTTATGAAATCAATGAAGAAACTATTGTCAGGATGCTGAAAGATGAAGGCAAAATAGACGAAGAAGAGAATATAAAGAAACTATAAAAGAGTGGAGAAGAATTGCTAAAAGCACAATTTTAGGAAATATTAGCAACCAGAAACAAGATTTACCGAATGCCTCGAATTTCATTACATTTTCTGAACGCCTTATATTACACCGCAGTACATTTTTATCAAATAATGGTTTATTTCAAATATAAATCCTATTGCAAGCTAATTGTAAACTATAAAAATATGTAAGCGGTTTAGAAATAAATGTTCTCATTGAATCACAATAGAAATCATTTATGGACTTGAGTCACTCCTATTCTAGCCACCCCATATATCTATTTGGAAAGAGTGTTTTAAGAAAAACAATGAAAATATAAACACTATGTTGATCTTTGTAGGTATGGAAGTTCTACCACTGCGAAACGTATGTAAAATACATGATACGTTATAATCTCATAGAAAATCGGGATTGAACTACCATAATGTCATTTAACAAGCTTCAATTGCTTCAGTACTGTATAGGATAAACACCAAAATAAAAATTTATATGTAGTTATAATTACCTCGAGTGAAGCCGAATGCCAAACAACTGTGGCCTACACATATGGTCGTATTCCCTCTAAGTGAAGCCAAAGGCCGGAAAACGCCTTAAAGCAGCCTATGCCAGCTAGTCCCAAATAATATGCTAATAGGATGGTTTCCCGTTAAGTTTCCTTAAAGTCAATACATCGATTTTGGACTTCAGATCATACAGAAGTATATCCAGTCCGACCATCAGGATTAGAACAATGATTTACCCCTTCTTAGTACTGATAAATTAAGATTCGACTTGCTGATGTTACTGACTTGAGCAAACTTGAAGAATAAAATTGCCACTTTTTGACGGTATCATGTTAATATTACCTATATAATAAAATTTATTAAATTCACGTTGAAAATTGACATAATATTAAGTAGGGAAACAGCAAACTGATGTGTAAATGGTACTAAACCGGAAATATACATTGTTGTGTCTTAAAAATTGGCCATAGGCGCGTGAAGAAGAAACTATTATTTTATAAACGTGTGAATTTGAAAACTTCTGACTTCTTAATTTAAAAATTTGCAAGTCCGGTACTGCGGTTTATTCTACGTCGTTGCGGTTATTGTAGAGTGGAGAAATGTGCAGACGACAGTTAATATTATAGAAATAAAAGTTATAAACATTAAATAAAAAACGCTGTCTTTAGCCATCTAACTGCTTGACAGTTTGAAGGGGAATGCGATCACATGTGTAGGCCATAGTTGTTCGGCATTCACCCTTACTTGGAGGAGATTGCGATAAATCAGATGCATAATAGGTTAAATAATTTTTATTATGGTGGGTAATAAAAGAGTGAACCAATTAGACGCGCTCTTATGTCCGTTAAATGACACGGAGGAGAAGGCGCTTTCTAGCAAATTGCTATATTGGATAGTGAATAATTGCGAACGGAATTAGTTAGAGCAGCAGTCGGCAACTGATCCGCAAAGAAATTCTGATATTGTTTAAATTTGCTGTAGCTTATTGAGCAACAACTGGTCGACGCATGTTGCTCGGATCAAATGTTAGCGAGGGATTCAATAAGTTTAATTATAAAATAGGTTTAAAAAAAAGGTCATTTACAAAATTTAGTGATCAAAGTGAACAATTAAAAGTTAGAATTTAGAAATTGAAATTGCTAATTTAGTAGTTCGCAATACCTCAAAGGTTGCCGACCGCTGAGTTAGAGGATAACGTATGAAAGTAAGCTGAAAAAAATAATGAAAAGTTCTTATTCACCCGGAATAGAAACGGGTAACTTCGTATTAACAATTAACGCAATCTCCATGTGGCATCAGACCGGGTTACCTTCATTTTTTTTTATCCACAATTGAGTTTTCAATTTTAGGCATCGTGTAGTTTGAATGATTTCGGAGATAAATTCAATACCCAGATCCTGAGCAGGTGAAGTCATAACTGTACAGGTAGTTTGATGTAGTGGTTAGGGAGTGGAGCTATAGATTTAAAGGTCATAGGTTCGAATCCCAATCGCTCCCAAATTTATCTGTGCCGTAAAAAGGATATTTCCGTAAACAAAGAATTGCAACCTGATGCGCGAGGTGTGTTCAGCTTTTATTTTGTAGCTATACTTTACAACACATTGTGAAAACATTGATAACACTAATGGACATCGTCTTAATTAATTAACATCGTCTTATTCGCTGGGTGCGTGCAGGGCCGTGTGGTGAAATTTTTAAGAGTGAGGCAAATCTTTGAAGTGCCGCTTTTTAACAGTGAAATTTATTAACCAAAATACAAAAAGTTTTACAAAAAGTCAAAAATGCCGCCCTTTCTTTGTGCCGCCTGAGGCGGCCGCCTCTTCGCCTCATAGGATCATACGGGCCTGGGTGCGTGACATCTGGCCACCGTTTTTACACAATTTGTCCGCAACGGATGCTGGCGTCGTTTTTAATACCCCCATTATACACTTCGCACCCAGCGAATGGGTGCGTGCCATCTGGCCACTTTTTTTGCACAATTTGTCCGCAGCGGACGCTGGCGTCGTTTTTAATACCCTCACTATGCACTTCGCACCCAGCGATATTCGCTGGCTGGTTGTTTGTTGACATGTAAGTTTATTTCATGAACGAATAGTATTAAAAATATACTATTCTTCCAGATACAACTTGCATACATCATAACATCGTTATAATTTATGAAGTAATCCAATTTTCTTCCACTCGAGACAAACGGTTTTGCCAGGCAACTATGCCCAGTTAGTTTGTTGTGGTAAGTTATTATTGCAATATTGTTTACATTATTGATTTGGTGATGTTATTTGTGTAACATAAGATTTAATCCTTCAGAATGGCTTCCCTTGGATAAGAAATTTATAGTTTTGGAATTATGTTGTTTTCTTCAAAACTGAAACCAATTTTAATGAAACCAGAGGCGATTACAAAATAATGATATTGAAGAAAACATTGAAAAAAAAGAACAAAATTGAATAAAAGTAAACTTTCCTTGTAATGATTTTAATAAAAACGTGTTCAGTAAATGTGTTCGTTAACCAGCAATGAATTGTAATTTAAAACAAATTCCAATTGGTTAAATCAAAGTTGAAATACATTAATACAAATTGTATCAACGTACCCACCTATGTATGCAGTAGTTGAATAGGAATTAAAATGTTATTTAGTTGTAACTACTGTTGTACAATGACAATAGTTAAGTCCTAAATTAGTGGTGCGCAAAATAATTGAAGTACCAATAGCATACAACAGGGCAATGGTCTTAAAAACCTATTCAAGGGTTTTCTTCCTAAACCAATCAAGGAATCGATTTGTTGACTTTTCCAAGAAGAGTAATATTTTTTCCAATTCAGACAAGAAGCCAATAATGCATACATATTGGCCTTCATTTCGCAAATTGGTCACTTATTTAAATATCGATACAAAGAATGTCGCTGTGCTCGGAGGAAGGGGGGGAGTCGAGCTATGTAACTTTTCAAACCAGGAGCGTCCTCCATGCAAGTCAACTAGGATCACACCAAATCATAATCCAAAGTTGATTAAATTAAAGAGATATTTTATCTAATTTATCAATCCTCGTCGCATTCCTTACATTTTCAGTGTTAAACGGATGTTATAAATTATAGCGCAAAATTGTCGAATGCACCTGCCTGAAAAAGTTGGAAAGTCAATGCTTTATTACACAGGGGTGACCAACCTACTCTCGTACACCCGTCCACCATTAATATTACATTATAAATCAACCACTAATGGTGTAATATCATTAAAGTGCCCATTTTATTGAAAAACACTAGAATTTGTTTTATAAGAAATACAATTAATTTCGTTTCATTGACACCCTTCTTCGTCGTCAGCAGTAGCCAAGCCAAGTTTCTCCTTTTATTGCAGAAGGTGTCGTGGTTGCTATGTTATCCGTTACAAAGTCACAAGCCGATATCCACCTTTCGCATCTTAAATACTTTAGTTTCGGTCTGATGTATTCCGATCAATACCCAACTTTTGGCGATGTATTGGCAAATCGTTGAAGAAATAAATACCGCTGATATTAAAATGTAAATATTAACAATTTAAATTTTTAAGTAACAGAGGAAACAGTGAATTTATTATATTACATTATTTAAAATAATTACAATTATTATCAACATCTGCTACTATAAAAAATATAAATAAGTACCACAGTTTTTCTCTGTAATCCAGTTTTTTTAATAAAACAAAAATGATGTTTTCGTAACTGTGGGGGTACAAGCGTTTTATAGAAAAAGTGGTCAAATATTGAGAAAATACATTTTTGTGCTTTTGTGTTAATGGATTGTAAGAAGTAAATTTAAAATCTACTTGTTAGATTATTTTAGATCTTTTCTCAACTATAATTTGTTTTATAATACATAGGAAAATCTCTTTGTTGGCAAACAAACTTCACAAAAGCCACAGAAATTTAGGGGCAAAATAAATGTTTATACAACACTATTGGATGAAAGTCGCATGTCAAACAACCTAATAAAATAAATCTACTTCCTTCCGGAGTAGCCTGTCGTAAAATGTGTTATGTGCCCTAAAATTCGGGTGGGTCCATTTCGTCTGGTATCCGAGTAGGCGAATTAGACAAATAAAGGAAACCAAGTTTTGCTAATTTTGGCGCAAATTAGGCAATAATTTATTTTTATTGTGCGGAGAAAAAAAAAGACTTACAAGACGCACAAGATAATAATTCAAAAAACATTTACCTAACTATGTTTTTCACGATAAGATAGCTTTACAAATTAATCCTTATTTGCATTAAGCAAATTAATTTGGAAAAGATACGACATTATCTAAAAAGAAAAAAAAATCAGATAACGTTTCGGATTATTTAAATGTTTAATAATTTTAATAAGTTATGTCACAAGTTACACGAAAATGAAGGAATTTATAAGCACAATTAATAATTATGGGACCATAAATTATATCAATTGCAAAATACCTTTTTTTAAATTAAAAATATGCGGAGAGTAAAACCGTTGGTACATTTTTGGGTAATATATACAAATTTGTTTAATGATAAGATCGAAATGGTTTTGTGTAATATCTTGCTAGTATCTAACTTCTATCATCCTTTTTTGTTAATTAAGGTAAGCATGAGATGGTTACGCAAAATACAATTACTGTGCTATTAAGGAATTCATAATAAAATATTTAAACGTTTAAAAACCAAGCCTCCAAGTAAGAATTTAATTTAATGATAATGTAAAGGTGTTATTAAAGAACAATAGAATGAGAGCTAAGATTATTAAATTGTATATTATTTTTTTTATATTGTGAGGTTTGTGGTCGGGACTGAAACTTTGAATTCGTAAAACTATTGTTTTAATGACTTATTTTATCACCCTGTAAATGAGAATTTTAATCTGCAATTATACCACTTGATTTTGTTTAACTGCAATCGAGGAATGCTTACCCTGTACTTAAAACGGCTATTTTTCAGGTAAGTTATCGATAAATACAAAAGTGACGTTTTTCTGTTTACCTACTTTGGAGTCAAAACTGCAATTTCTTTTTGAAACAACCATCCCTTAAGCCACCCTTAATAGCCAATTAGAATTTTAAAAGCAGCTTTGCAATAGGTACATTGTGATGACAACAATCGATAAAATTTTGGGGTTGTTAAATTTTAATTTACAGTTTTTCGTTTTCAACAGTGCCATAAAAATTTTAATTTACCGGAACTTTGTACCAAGAATATCCCAATATCTCAACAAAATCTCTAATATTCGGAATGCAATTTCGGCACAAATTCATTTATCATGATGTGAGAAGAAATGTGTCTTCTCACGTTTTTTTTTACAAAATTTATTACCCAAAGTGTTAGTTTTTGTCGACCCCCTAATGGTCTAACGAATTTCTTTAGGAAAAAATTTTTTCAATTACGAAAGATTACGCTTTTGGAAAGGCTCTATTTATTTACCACTCCAAATTTTTTATCTAAAAGTGGTTCGTCAGTGGGGTGAAACAAATAACTTCAATCTGCAAAAAATCCACAAATTGTTCCTGATGAATTTGCATGAAATCCCCAAATCACCAAACTGGTCAATCAATATTATTATCTAAAACCGCATCAAGTAATAAAGGAAATCACTTCATAAACGGCCCCATGGAGGTCGTAATAAGGGTTGTAAATTGTTATCGTCTCAATAAAATCTTTGAAGTTTTAACTGTTCAAAAATGAAAATTTCGAAAGGGGGGCACAATATAATTTAGATTGTAGTTAATAAAAATTAAAAAAAATATTTTACCATTTGTTGGATATTCTGAAATATCAGTAACTGCATATCCTTTCTGAATGAAGTGGTGTTTAGTAGTTTCGCAAGATCTAGGGATGGCTCGCGCGCTCCCCCATAAAATAGCACACAAAATTAAAATACACACACCCCGTGTCCGTCTCACTAATTTAAAGCACTCGGTCCCATCTGTCACAGCCATGATTTATTATTATATTTTGACTAAATTTTATTTATTCACTAGTAATGTAAAAATTCATATTGCTATAAGGCATTCCAACTGGTAACTTGCCGTTCTGCAATCGAACGGTGATACTGCATTCGCTTCTATTTGTCCATTTATTATAAGAAAAATAAGCGCACGCTATAGTGAGTAATACGTCTACTCCTCTGCCCGTTTGATGTCGTTCTGAAGGATTTGGTATTTCCTCGTTCCCTAGCGTGGAAGTTTCAGTTATAGGTTTCGCTCTCGGTGTTACTCGAACGAGCGCGTGCGCTTAATACCCTCGATCCTCGATGCCGACACCGAGACTTTTCTTCATTTGATTTATTTTCACTTGGTTACAAATTTTAGACCCAACACCGAACTTCCCTAATCACAAAATCAATACGTTCACTTAACATTTCTAAAATTAGAAAAACAAAAATTACTTTTCTAATACATTGAGGACTATAATAGGTAAAAAATACGAGACAAAGAAAAATTATTCCGTGAGGTGGGAAAACCAAAACTTGTAAACTAATTTCTAATCGAAGAATGTTGATATTATTTAAGTTAGGAAAGAAAACAACAAACAGACTCCAATGTTTATAGTAAAATAAAAGGAATGCAGACAGAACCGCCCAGAAGGGACGCTTACATTATCCCCCGGCTTTGCTTCTCAAGAAACAACCAAAAAATTTGTATTAAATATAATTTACTAGTTAAAAAAATTTGCATCGTGTTAATTTGACTTTTTTTGTTTAAGACACTTTATAAAGTGTAAAAGTTGTTTTAATAACAAAAAGATAAATGGGGCACTACCTACAAAAATTTCAATCAAAACTAAAAGCACGATAAGTTTAATGCGGCGGCAACTTACGAAAAAGAAGCACTCGCCACCAATTTACTTGTGCAAAAAATCGAGAAAACGAGATTTTATATTATCATGAACGAGCAAAGAAATTTATTCTAATACCTTGGAAAATTACACTTTTAATGTCGATATAGCAAATATTGGATCAGAATTTGTTATTTTATAAGGAGGATTTAACCGAAATTTAACAATTTTGTTAGATATTTGAAGTTCCTAAGAAACCGGAAAAGTTCTTTTAGCCCACATCAGGCCGTCTTTTCGTAGAGGTTTGGTAACTCTCAGAAGGTTAAAATCGCTCGAGTTCTGCTAGTTTTTTAAAAAGGCGCTATACGTAAGAAATCAAACTAACAACTTATATCCCTGCATCCCTGCTACCTGTGATCTTCAACATACCAAATCTATTTAGTGCTTACCAAAATGAATTTCTAAATAAAAACAGTTCTAGCCATCGTCGATTTTTAGAAGCACTGGAATTCATTGCATTGTTTAGAATTTTTATAGACCAACAAAGTACTAATGTGACTTGAAATCAATTTAATTCAAATAGTAATTATTAATTTGCATGGAATCGAATCACACTGTATGGATTTTAGTGATCCTAGATTTACAGTTTTGCGTGTAATTACCGAGGTTCATCAGAGAGGCGGTCCGAGCATACTGTTAAGTACGTTGATTCGAAATGCCCGGTTCGATTCCGGATGAAGTAAGAATTTTACTATGGCCGTTTCGTTTCTATTCAGAACGGAGAGGAACCCCCATTGCATATGTACCTTGCCCCAAGAGAGCAGCATTCACAAATAATAAACAATTGTTCGCATTACGAATGCTGCCACAATGCCCCGATTTGGCCATACCGACCAAGAAGAAGTTACTATTTAGTACAAAATTTTGTCAACTGTCAAACAGTCTTTACTATATTCTTAATGGAATAGAACAACAAAAAATAATTAAAAAACAGAGCGGAAAATGAAAAAGTACGGTCTTCATTATCATGTTTCTTCAGCAGTTTGAAACCGTTGGCAAATTATCAGACGCATGAGCAGTTTCGGATGCTACACCTGACGATTTCAAACTGGCTGAAGAAATATAACTACCAAAGGGTCCCTTTTTAAGAAGAGAAAAAGTCGTCACCAAATATTACTCTGAAATAGCATCCCCAAATTTAAAAATTCTCCAATGACGGAGATTTTTGTTAGTAAAATTGTGAAGCAATATTTTCCTTAAAAGTTTTTCAACAATTTCTATTTTATAGCAGCTAGATCAACGGTGATTTTTCTCAATAAAAAATTAAAAAAATTTCTGGAGGAACCACCTGCAGCTGCTCGAGTACGCACTTTCGAATTAAACCAAAATTAATTGTGATCTAGATGTCACACGTCAGCTGCGTTTAATTAATAATTCAAAATGAAAAATTAGCGAAATTGAAAATAAAAGAATAATATACAGAATATTATATTTCATTCTCCTATTTGGTTGAATTGGTAATCTTCATCCTCGCCTAAAATACTGCACATTGTGGGTATATGCCTGGACGGTATTTCAAACCACAGTTTCAAATTTGATGAAAGTAGATCCTGTGTAGTTTGGGCGTATTTAATTTCGGTGATCATTCGTTTGCCTCTTGATACAGGATTATGTTTGGGAAAATTGTCATCATCATATAAACGCCGGGTAGCTTCTTCTATAATGGCATGCAATCTTTTGCAGACAACACCTTCTTCGCACTCTAAGTTGAAAGGTAAATTTCTTATATCACAGCGAAAAATTTCTTCGTTCATCATTTCAACAGATAATCTGTTGATGTGAAGAGATGGAACGAGTTCTACTTCGTAACCTAATTTGCTTAGCGTTTCTGAAAACCATAATTTCCATTATTGTTTCTATAAATTGACAAATACTATGTTACAGCATAGATACATACGTATTATACCATGTAAACGCTGAGTTTTATGCCTGATAATACCGTTAGCTTCATATGCTCCATACAGCAACTTCACGAAAGGCATTTGTAGAAATCAATAATTATAATATACATGTAATTATAATATGATAGGTATAAAATGACATTCAAAAATGAATCTAATAAAAACAAAAACGTTCCTATTCGAATTATTCGATATGCAAAGAGGAATTGCATAAATGTATCTAAATATGGAATACCAGTGAGGTTGCTGTATTCTTAATGTTGCACAGTGGCCTTATATCATGAAAACCATATCCAGCGTTAATTCGATCAGAAAGCATCAATTGTATATAAGAATTTTAGCAGTACTTCTGGGCTCACAGTCATATTCCTGTTAGCTAGCTCTGCGACGTTATCTATAAGGGTGACCGAGAGGTCGGAAGTATTGGTTAATCGTTAATTGGTAACCCGGTTAATCTAACCTGCAATTTACGCTTTCTGAATTAAAGTTGGAAATGTTATAATAGAACATCGGTCGGCAATTTTTTGTTGTAAGAGGGCCAAAACTTTTACGTAGGGATTCGTCAGGGCCGCACTTGCCATATAAATTTTAGCGTCCTTCCCTAAAATTTTTTTGAATGACCTTTTTTTTAAACCCTATTTCATAATTAAAAAATCCTTCGCCTACATTTCCTCTGAGCAACATGCGTCGACCAACAATTTAATCAGAGCTGGTTGAACAGTTCCTAAGTGATTGTTTGTCGGTTATGTTTATAGTGCTTAATCTAGTAAACCTGAACTTTATAAGGGTTGATTTTAAAATTACCTTCTCTTTAAATTTGAGAACCTGAAATTAGGGGTTTGAGTTTCCTTGATGAAATACTTATGATCTCTCTTGATTTCGTAATTAATACACCATCAAGTTTATTACAAAAGAAAAACTTGTAAAAATTTAATAATTCTTTTTTAAAACATATCAAAAGGCTTTTAAAAATATAATAATTTTAGAATAATAATTTGAAAATTGTTATGAATTATGATTATTTTGTATTAAAATTTAAACATGTGAAAAAAACTGTATTTATAATTAAAAATAACAGGGGCGGATTACTACACTAATATGTTGAAAAAATATATAATATCTATTGTAGTTTGTAGATATTACAATGACGCTTTCACAACTGTAAAATTTCACCATTAGGTCATAGTAAATTAAAATTTTTTGAGAGTTAACATTTTTTATCTGATAATCGGATAAGATTTTAGCAATTACAAATTAAATACTATATAAGAGTAAATTTTTTAAGTCTTCATCAAAATCAACAAGAAGAAGAAGACAAGAAGAACAAATCAGAAAGAAATTTGTATGAACAATTTCAGAATGGACGTAGTTCAACTCATCCACAGCCTCCTAGACTGATAATTTCGAAGACACCTCTTCTATATCGGCCAATTTCATCAAGTTTATATACTTGTTAAAAATTAAAAATACTTACGACAATATTGTTTCGAAGAGATGTACTAGGTACCACTTCATTATCAAGTACATATCAGAATTAAGGGATAAGGTTGTAAAAGAAATGCAGGGTCGGTGATGAACTGATGTTATAATGTAGCTCCTGACTCCTCTTGTAGATTGGTAAGAATATTTTTGTTTAAAATCGCTTTGTTCGCTCTCCCTCCAGGAGAGTCAGCATATATGGACTTTCCAGAGCGGTTGTTATTGATTTCAATGGAAAAGTTTTTTGGACAAAGTTTAATAACCGATCATGTGGTTCTTCTTATAATATTTTGCATCCCTGGATTTGTTAACTTATAATTGATCTTCGCATATTTTGGTACCAAGTTCTCTTGTAAAGATTGTCTGTTAACACGTTGACACGTTTCCACAAAACTATCTGGAAGATATGTAAGTACCGCAACCATCAACATCGGGAACGAAACCAAATTGCAAACATGACATCAAAACAAATTGTTCAACATCCGGTACGAAATCAAATTGCAAACATGACGTCAGAACAAATTGTTCAACATTACGAACGAAATCAAATTGCAAACATGACGCCAGAACAAATTGCTCAATATCGTGAACGAAATCAAAAGAGAAAAAAGACCGGAAAAAAGTCTGGCAAAAGTTTTATGATATGCTGTCAGAAAGGCAAGGTCACTTTAGAAGGTATAAGATCAGCTGCCTGTTATTGAGAGTTAATGAAAGGACAGCATCAATATTGGAAAAATTTCTGATGTTATTGATTTCGATGAAAAATTTTTTGAGGTGGGCTTTCTAAAGCTGTTGCAGTATAATGTACCTACTTCATTTTTTGACAAGCTTAAATGGAGGAAACTGAAACAATTATCCTTTTCTTATTTGATTACCTTCAGATGTTCTTCGTGACACTGAATCCGCATGCAAATTACGGATACTTCGTTTAATAACCGTTCGCATGCTGCTTCTTATAATATTTTGCATCCTTCGATTCGTTAACTTAAAATTGATCTTTGCATATTTTGGTACCAAGTTCTATAAAGCAATTTGTTCTGACGTCATGTTTGCAATTTGAATTCGTTTGCGATATCGAGCAATTTGTTCTGATGTCATGTTTGCAATTTGATTCTGTTCCCAATATTGAGCAATTTTTGAGGGATCATATTTGCCACGCGATTACGATTCCGACAACATTCTTTTTGGATATCGTTTATTTTTCCCCATCCCATATTTTGCACTTGATATATTATTTATTTTATTTGTACTTATTTTAAATTTGATCTGGATCTGAAATATGACACCCACTTAGTTTTACGTATACTTATTTTTTACTATATAAATAAAGAATATTTCTAATGGACATCACTCATATTTTCACGACGCGACGGGTCTTTTCTTGCTACGTCTTTTTACCGCTTGCTGCTGGACGACTACTTTCTCATCAGATTTTTTTGGATTAGGAACCACATTAGAAAACTTCATCATCATCATCATCATCATCACGTGATAGACTTATAGTCCGTTACGCCACTCAATTGATTTGGTCCGCCCATCTCTTCTTCGGTCGTCCCACGTTTCTCTTTCCCCGGGGCTTGTACCTGAAGATCTGTTTTGGTATACGGGTATCATCCATTCTTTCTAGGTGTTGTAGCCAATAGAGTCTGTATTCTTCAATCCGTTCACATAAATTGAATATTGCTAGTTCGTTTCTGATGTCCGTATTGCGCTTTCTATCCATTCTTGTATATCCTGCTATTGCTCTGAGGAACCTCATTTCTGAACTTTGTAGGCGCCTTTCATTCTCTTTTGTTATCGTCCATGTTTCACTTCCATAAGTGATCGTTGGGATGGATATTGTTTTGTAGAACTTGATTGCTGTGTTCTGGTTTGATTTATTCTTAAAAGTTCTTCGTATTGTTCCGTTTATATAGTTGAACTTTTCAATTTTGCTTTGTATGTCTTTTTCCTCATATAGCGATATCATGCATCCTAAAAAGTTGAAGTTTCCTATTTGCTCAATAGTCTGGTTGTTCAGTACTATTTTAGATCTTACCGGCTCCTGACCTCTGAAAGCCATTACCTTCGTTTTGTTCGTCGATATTATCATATTATATGTTTCTAGTATTTGGCTCAGCTTAAATATCGCAAGTTGTAGGCAATCTTCATTATTCGCTATTAGAGCCTGGTCGTCTGCAAAGAGCATGGTAATTACAAAATCCCTATTGTTTAGGTTTGTTGTATATTAAGTGATTTGTTCTTTCCATTTACGTATAGCATCGTCTAAGTATATATTAAATAGTGTCGGCGACATACTGCAGCCCTGTCTTAATCCTGAATTTATTTTTTCTTTTTTATTTTCATTTCCTGCTATACATATCTGGGTTTCTCTATACATTTCCTGCATTGTCAATATTAGGTGATATGGTATACCTCTCTTTGCTAATATCTTCCACAATTTACTTCGTATTACCCTATCGAATGCTTTGACATAGTCTACATATGCTATGTGGGTTTCACGATTATACTCCTGGTGCTTTTCTATAATTTGTTTGATGCTGAATACATTATCTATACATGATCTTCCCTTTCTAAATCCTGTCTGTTCTTCCAATATTGTATCCTCTGTGATATATTTCAATCTATTATTGATAATTTTCGAGTACAACTTGTAAGAGGTATTCAGCAAGCTGATTCCTCTGTAGTTATCGCAAATAGTCCTATCGCCCTTTTTGAATATAGGTATTATTTTTGCCAGTTTCCACTCTTGTGGCGTTAGAAAACTTTCCAAGTTTAATCCTTTGGGGTGTAGGTTCTTCTGAAATATCTGTTATATAGATAGCTTCATTTTATCACTATTATCAGGTTTTTGAGTAACAACAGGTAAGGTACATGTGGGGAATGAAAGTAGGTAACTACTTGAGTATACTCCACAGTAGGTGAAGGAAATAATAGAACATCGAAATGACCACTACTCATCAGTAAACCATGAAATCGAAGTCTCTGATGGCATTCCAAAGGATAAATAAATGTTATAGAACGACAGACTTAAAAATTAAAGGGAAAAATTTCGGCAGCTGCTTTCACTTCACAGGTAGTTCCATAAGTCGTGTGTTTCAGCATTTCAAATTCATAATTTTGTCTCAACAAAATTGTTACCCACTGCTTCCATTATCCGAGAAAGGTTGAAATATTTCCCATCTTTCCACTATGTGATTTACAATTAATTGACGCGCATTAAAATTTGTTCACAGTTTCCGTACATCAAATAAGATAACGAATGGAATAAACATGAACCATCTCCTGGCATTCGGAGTACATGTTGGAGCACCCCGACTCATTATTAATATAACAATAACTTATATTCAAATTAGGACCTCTTCTCTGTTTTACTGAAAATAACTCTTGAAGGCATTTGATTGATTTTCATCCCTTCATTTATTATAGTCTAAAAGCGTCATCGCACCCGTTGTTCCCAAAGGATCCACGAGATAGTGAAGATGAGAGTATGAACGTCTCAGGTGATACCGTTGTTAGAGGCACTGTACCAACGCATACAACCGACTCAGACTTTTATTTGGTGTCTCATGCAAGTATTCAAGGCGTAGCTAGACAAAATATCGTAAATTATGGGATGATTTTGGTATGCAAGAAGACGAATTACAAGAATTGACCTATCATTATTTGTGTCACATGTTTTCTCGCCTTGTTATCATCCTGTTGGCTACCCGGCACCTACACTACTTGTCAAACGTGTTAACCCCCGTACTTTGTATAATTCACTAGTTAATTCTCATTTAT
The DNA here is from genome assembly GCA_958510855.1 of Rhagonycha lutea. Lineage (NCBI taxonomy): Eukaryota > Metazoa > Arthropoda > Insecta > Coleoptera > Cantharidae > Rhagonycha > Rhagonycha lutea. Next base: position 88,628,986 of record OY294036.1, read on the forward strand.
TCCCTAGAGAAGAATGCGGGATCGAAAAAATTCCCTCCCGTCCCGGGCGCTTAATAACGTTACCAGAAAGCTTCAATTATTGCAGTTCAGATTAGCCAGTACGTCTCAGGCCCGGCTTCCCCATATACATTCGGTTACGAACATAGTAAACGCTGGTTTCCGAAACCGGCTTACATGCTTGGATATTTGTATTGAAATATTTATTTTGTTATCAGCTTTGTTTGTCCTTGGTTACATTAATATTGGAGAGAGAAAAGCAGGTAAGCCGTAGCCGCCACGTGCATTAAAATAAATGAATACTAACATTAAGAACAAATGGTTTATTTTTAAACGTGGCAGGCAACGTGTTAATCTGATAATTGATGCTTTCTGAATTAAAGCATGAATTGGTGTAGATAAATTTTTCTTTAGTGGTTGGCACGTGACTTGGGCTTGCGTGGCAAATGTGGAGGGAGACACCCGTGACACCTAATTCCACTAATTAACACAAACATAGAACCGAAATAACGAATATACGTTTCTGCACATTAGCCACTCCCAACCGCTAAAGAAAAAATTCAGTCTAAGTTCATAGTAATTAAAAAATTCATAATCAGAATCTTATTAGAATTCTGCCGTCCTTATGAAAAATGGCTTTTAGTAAATAGAATAAAATCTTAAAAAAGAAAATTTCAAGAATAGGGGCGCTGATGACGCTGTGGTTTAAGTGTTGTAACTTTTCGTTATTAAAAATATTTATAATAGTTCTTAAATTTCAGTGGAAGAGTTAAAACTACGATTTTCAACTTGAAAAACAACTGAAAGAATAAAAAAAAAATTAATATTTGATTGAACAATCCAATCAAGTGATTCTGCTGCAATCACTTAGATTTATATCTTTGGGGGCACTTTCTTTAATTTGGGACTCCCTCGCACTGTAGGCCTGCTATTTACACCACTGCATAACCTCCTTTCCTATTTCACTCAAGGTTCTAATAAATCATGACATAAACTGCACAAGTTTTATTAAGGCTAAAAAGTTTTAACAAAAACAAACAGGCGAGTGACTTTTGGTCTACCTGGTATAACTATTGAATTCAATTTTATTGATTATTTTTATTTAGGTATAATGGAAACATAATTTCCTACACTAAAGTAAATTTGATAAAAATTTAAATTAAGCAAAAATCATTTCATCCCTACGACGTTTTGGCTGATTACCGGGTCGAACTTGACATTCTGGATGGTTCATAAGTTCTGGTGGACAGTTGGAAACTGGAGATGCAATAAGCATTTGTTTCAAATCATAGAAAAGCGCGGAATCATCGTTAGTACAAAAACTGACAGCGATACCAGTTTTACCAGCACGTCCCGTACGACCAATACGATGGGTATAATCTTCGATGGTTTTAGCCATATCGTAATTTATAACCATAGACACATCTTTAATATCAATACCTCTTCCAGCAACATCGGTGGCAACCAAAATATCTTTAGCACCAGATTTAAGACTTGCCAAAGCATACTCACGCTGTTCTTGTCCTTTACCACCATGAAGGGTACATGCATTGTAACCCAATTTTTCCAACCCTTTAGCAAGAACGTCAGCGCCCTTCTTTTGATTAACGAATATGATAACTGGAGGTTCAAAACCTTTAGATAGGTATTCCATAAGTTTACGGCGTCGATCAGCGTCGGTTACAATATGAACAATTTGTTCCACTCTATCAACCGGTTTACCAATGCTACCAATGTACACAACAGCTGGACGACGTAAGAAAGTGCGTGCAAGCCTTTCAACTGCAGGCGGCATAGTAGCTGTAAACATCACAGTTTGACGATACTTCTTTTTGCTGGTATAATTTGCCATAAGAACCTTAGAATCTTCGGCTTCTTCAGTATCAGGTTTTAGATTTGTGACCGGCATGTGATCAAGAATTCGTTGCACGTCAGGTTCAAAACCTAAATCTATCATTCTGTCAGCTTCATCCAAAACTATGTACGTACATTGATTTAAAACTAAATAACGATTTTCGAGGACATCAATAAGACGACCAGGTGTAGCAATTACAATTTCACATCCCATACGTAATCGGAAACCTTGTTCTTCACGACTCAAACCTCCGACTACTACAACGGTACGAATACCTAATGGTTGACCGAACTTCATAGTCTCTTCTTCAATTTGTTGCGCCAATTCACGGGTGGGGGCTAAAATTATTGCATAAGGACCTTGATCTGCATCTTCTGTACGTTCTATCTTAGGTAATGATTGAATCCACGAGAGAAGTGGAATTAGGAAGGCCAAAGTTTTACCTAAAAATAAATATATTATAATATTTGAAAGGGTTAATAACGAAGGGTGTATTCTTGAATTTTATATTAGTCCCTTTGAGCAATTTATTGATTCTGTATAAATGAAAACACATCCCAAAACCAAAATTAGTCACACAATTGAAATATTCATCCAATTCTGTAATGGTAATAATAATACATAAAAATTAAACTCACCGGATCCAGTTTCAGCAACACCAATAATATCCCTGTTTTGCATGCCAATAGGAATTGCTTGCCTTTGAATAGGAGTTGGTTCTTTATAACCAACTTGGTCAATAATTTCCAAAAGTTCTTTTTGAATCCCAGATTCAGGCCAACCACGAATAGGTTCAGGAATCCTGCCTCCTTTAATGGTGATGTTATAATCTTCTCTGAAAATTCTCCAATCTCTCTCAGTCATCTCCTGCACATCTTTTTCTGACCAGTGCCTATCATCCCACAATTGCTTTTCTTCCTTACGACGGACTTTCTTCAACCTCATTTTTTCTTGTTGTTTTTCTGCATCTGTTCGTCTCTTTTCCAACAATTCACCATAAAATTTACTTTGATCTCGTTTTTGTGCTTTTATATCTATACCAGCTAAATTTCCTCTCCCAAAAAATTGTACCTGGTGTCTCTCCTTATACAAATTATTGTAATCAGTCGAAGTGTCTTCGCCAGCATCCCAATCGAAAACAAATTTTCGATCATTTAATCTCCTCACCCTTCTTTTCTTCTTCACTAATCCCAGGTACCTTTCTTTTATAGCATCCGATTCCTTTTCCTTATCTTTATCTTTCTGCTTTTCTTCTTCTTTAAGGGCTGCTCTTTCGCGACCCCTTCTTGATTCGTAATCCTCTCGTGCAGGATCTTCATGCCGGCTCAATTTACATTGCTGTATAATTTTACGTTCTTCTTCCTGTTGTTTCCTGATCTTGTCTACTTCTTCTTGTCTACGTTTTAAAGCTTCTTCAGCTCTTTGTTGTTTTGTTAAAAAAACAGGCTAAAAGTTAAAAACAAAATTAGAACACAACATTAAAGTAAAACACCGAAACACATACCTTACTCTTGGCCGCCTCTTCCGCTTTCTTTTTAGCCAATAGCTCTTCCAACGATAAAGGTTCCCTTTTAGAAGTATCTACCTTCGATTCTGGTTTCAGTGCAGTTTTGACTTCTTCAACTTCCGGACTCGATGATTTACGTTTGAAGTCCTTCAACTTCTTTCCCTTGTCATCTCGTTCGTTTCTTGAATACTTATCTTTATCCAAACGATTATCATATTTTGTATCACGTTCGCGTGAATGAGATCGATGTCTCTTGTAACTTCGTTCTTTACTGTGCGATCTGGAGCGTCTCGCTTTTTTATCACGATCACTTCTTTCTCTACTACGCGAACGTCGTCTTTTGTCACCTGCCATTAATGCTGCTAAATAAAAAAGAAAATTTTGGAAAAAATTCCCTCAGATAAATTTCATTTCTATTATCAACATTCAACACAACTCAAATTTGAGGTTATGTTGAATTGACGTTTTCAAACGTTCATAACAAATGCAGTAGTTCTCAAACTTTTGGAACCAGTGCAGTCACAACACCTACTTGATATTGTAATCTATGCCGCACTCTGTATATGTAGTGCGTGGAGAAAAGTAGAACGTGATTCCTGTTCATGGTTTCATTTAAAATTCCAAGGTTTATGCGATTATTACGTTCTGTCAAAATTCTTAGTGGTTGTTTTCATTCATGATTCATTTAACGTAATCATAAAATTTTCATTTCTGTGATATTTATAGTTCAGATTAAAATAATTTAATATTTGCAAAGTAGGATTCGGCAATATTTATAATGCACCATGTCTTCTAATAAAGGAAAGAGTGCATCAGCAAGATTGAAGCAAGATTATTTACGATTAAAAAAAGATCCTGTACCTTACGTTAACGCCGAACCTTTGCCCACCAATATTCTTGAATGGTAAGTTTGTGTTTTTTCTAATTTGAAGTTGTCAAATTTTTTATTATTGTAGGCATTACGTTGTAAATGGTCCTGAATCAACTCCTTATGAAGGTGGCTACTATCATGGGAAATTAGTGTTTCCAAAAGAGTTTCCGTTTAAGCCACCTTCAATTTATATGATCACACCAAATGGTCGATTTAGAACCAATTCGAGATTATGTCTTAGTATATCAGATTTTCATCCGGACACTTGGAATCCGGCTTGGAGTGTTTCAACAATTTTAACAGGGTTATTAAGTTTCATGGTAAGTTGCATTTTAACAAAGTTGAAGTAGACAATAATTATGTTTATTGTTAGATCGAAAGGAGTCCCACTATGGGTAGCATCGATACCACAGACTATGATAAACGACAATTAGCTTACAAGTCTTTGGATTTCAACATGCGGGATACATTATTTTGTGAATTATTTCCTGATATTGTTACTGAGATGCGGGTAAGTTATAAGCAGTTTTAAAATTTTTCAAAATTCAATTTTTCAATTCAGTTCAAAATAAATTATTTAGGCATCCGAATTTTGATCCCAATTATGGATTCGTCTTAATACTTAAATTGGAATAATTTTGGTCCTAAGTGTTCCTATCATAATTATGTAGGTTTCACAGTACCTATTGATTTTCTAAATCGTATGGGTATTGAAAATGAGAGCCAGATAGTAGAAAAGTGTGTTTAATTGAAACCGATAAAATCATTATGGATAAACTGTATTTTGAATGTTGTCAGAACAGTACCAGATAGCCCTAATACTCTATTGATGTTCCTAAATGATTTATTATTTACTGAATCTTATCAAGTTAATTAAGCCCCAGTTTATTAATCTCTAGTTAGTGTCTCAAGTAATTTTATCTGACAGGTAAATTTTAAAAGCCCTAATAAGCCTTTTAAAAGGGCATTTTAGGGCTTTTAAAATTTACTTGTCAGATAAAATTACTTGGGACAATAACTAGAGATTGATAATTGGGCCTTAGTCAAATTGGTCGGGGTATTCCCCCGGAGATTTTTTTGAAAATTTGGTTCACAATGGTCAATTTTGAGGCTTTTCCAGTTAAAATTAAATGTTTAAAATAAATTATTATATTTTTACTAAATTTTGTGTCGTAATTTAAAGTCGCATTTGCGACGGTTCCAATAAAATAATTGAAGAAAATATACAATGTAACTAAAATAAACTGTGGCGGGCCGGATACTGGGCAAATCTGGCCCATGGTAGCTGGCATCGCACCCCTTTCCATTTAGAATAAAGTTCATAACATAATTGAAATAAACAACTACTTATTCTCACTCCTTATCACTAAAGCACGGATTTTAGGACGTAAAAAATGCACAATTTTTGGCTATAAAAGTCATTGCAATAGGTACAATAATTATGAATTTAGACGTTTTTAGGCAATATAATAATTTTATTACAAAAACTTACAAACGTAATATTAAGCCCCGTTCTCACAATTCAAGTTTAGTTGACCGATTGTAGTTGATCAACAAAAGTTGAATGAAATCTGTAGTGAGAACCTTTGTTTTAAAGTAGTTGAACAACTTTTTAGTCGAATATTGATCAACTTTTGTTAATAAGTAGTATAATGAAAATATTTAGAAAAGGTTCTCTAAATTGAATTGTGCTTGGGGGGCCTCTCAAGTGATAAATCCGCCACTGACTGTGAGATACACAATTTAAACTAATTTTTTTTTTATTGAGACTTTTAAGGCATTAAAAATCTATTTTAGGCCAGTAACATCGAAAATAGACATTTAGGCAAATTAAACTATGGTTCAAAATTTTCAAAATCGTTTGAAAGGAATTTCTGTATTTATAATTTTGAATTGCCTAAATCAGGGGTCGGCAACCCGCGGCCCCCAAAGGGTCTTGGTGCGGCCCGCGGACTCTAAAATAAAGGACCTTTTTAGTAAATTTACATTTTTTTTTAAAAAGCTCTTTCCAGTGGATTTGCCAAGAAGTGCGGCCCGCACTAATCCCAAAGTAAAACCCTGGTCTAAATAAAGGACAAAAAGGCAAATTGCCTAGAATCCGTGTTCTAATCACATTTTCATCCTATACTACATGGAAAATTTTTATACATATTTTAAACAAACAAATACATTATTATATGAACGTTATTATGTAAATAACCACTCATTTAATATGTTATACAAGTTTGTTACTCTTTGAACCACTATAAATTATAGTTTCTGCAAAATTAACTAATTTTAATTCTTTCCAACTAAATAAAAAAGAAAGGTGTTTTTTTAATTTTAAAGATTTGTTTTTAATTGACGATTCTATTTAAAATGCATAGTTTTTGAGGCTGTGCGTATCAAACTGTAAAAAATTGGAATAAATTATTAATTTTTTTAAAATATTTATTACAAATTTTGAACGAATGATAAATTTAACAATCTTTTTTTAATTGATAAAGAAGAAAAGAATGAAAAAAATAATCTGATGATAATTGAAGGGGGCTCAGTGCAATAGGTGCCTAAGCTATGAATTTAAAACACCCCGTTTTGAAGAGTTTTAGGCGCTACACGCGGATATTTTAAATTTTTGGCTTCAGATTCCAGTGGAAAAGGTCCCTAACCCAAAAATTGAAATATTCGCGTGTAGCGCCTAAATACTCTTCAAAAACGGGTGTTTTAAACTTGTGACTTTGCCACCTATTGCACTGAGCCCTTCAATTATCTGTGAGTTTTAGGCAAATTATGTAATCGTATTTTTATCGTCGTTTTATTTTCGGTCGTCCTGAGTTTTTGAAAGCTAATAATATTCTTTTCTGGAATATCTATCACGACTGAGATTTGATCCAGTATTGCTTGATTTAATTACAACAAAGCCTTAATTTGTATGGATCAGTTTTCTGGTGCGTCTTCAGATTATGTGTTCAATTTAGTCATGTTGGGTTTCCCAAGCGTGAAATTAAGTTGAATTCTCATGCTTACTGGATAAAATAAATTATAGGTTTCTGCATTTGTATAGTTATGGTATTAGTAACTGCACTAAATATTATATAAGATTTTAGACTTTGAGTAACCGATGCGCGAATTATTTATTAACGCCTAAACCTCCAGGTAAGCTGAACTGTTTATTGATCTGACGCTTATTGCAGGAATTTTATATAGGACAGTAAGAGTTAGAGGCAGTATTGGCGTATAATCTTTGCAACCTATCGGGACATAGTCTCTCATCTCTTTTATCACCATAGTTCAATGTTATGATTGTCGGATGCGAGTCCCCCATCCTCGTGGGACGTAATTGCTTTTTAGCTGCTGGGAAGAGAATTACCCCCGCGGGATCTACCACGGCACGGCAGCATACCCCGGGATAATCATTTGATTTCTTCCTTGTAGTGGTATAAACGCACTACAAAATATGGGACTTGTTCTCTTAACAAAGCAGAAGGGATGTAGTTTTAGGTCATGCTCAGGATCCGCATGTTACAGAAGATGGAATAACTAAATTTTAGCGCAGGCAACAAAATCATTCAAATAACAGTTAAAATAATTATTATTATTTTATACGCGGTTGAGCGGTTCTCAGCTGGCTGATGTATAATAATTATTGACGTTTACGCCACACTGTTAGTCTCACTTACCTAGATTAGTATGGCAGGTCATGAGCATTTGAATTTCATGTTATATTTAGTCGATAATTTAAAATAAAACAGTTATAACATAACATATAAATCAAATAGTTCCATATTATTATTCATTTAATGCAGTGTTTCTCAACTTTTTTATTTATCTGGTCCCCTTGTAATAAAATTTTTTTATTGCGTTCCCCTGTATTTTAGGTTATTTTTGTTTTAAGGCGCCTCTCTTTGCTTAAAATGCTAAAAATACAAGACAAGATTGTGCTGTTAATAATAAATATTTTTAAATGATTTAATTTAAAATTAATTTCGAAGCAATAATGTGACCAATAATATAAGCGCTGTGTGATTGGTCATAATTGAAGACATTATTGCGTCAAAATAGTTTTATGTTTTACCGAATTAACTTTTTTTAAAGCATTTAAAAATATTGGTTATTAACAGCACAATCAATTGCTTTGAAACATTTTATCCCTCTATATTTTAAATAATCATACACTTTTGGACGAATTGAATCTCGTTAATCAATTCATGCGCGCCGTCAAAAATCAACGAATCTCAAATAAAAGATAATAATAAATTTTTAATACTAAAAAGCATTATGCTAAAAAGTAACTTAATTTTTGATGTTCAAAAATCGATTACTTTGTAATTTTGAGTTACACATAGATGGCGCTACGGTTTAGTATCATTAGTAAATATTTCCTTCTTGGTTAATAAAATAACATTTTTCAGAAATTTCAAGCATACTTACCTGGCGTAGGGGTTTACCATGATCAACAAGGCGGTTCCCCCAGGGTGAGGCCCTTTCATTGCACTACGATTGGGCTGACCCTTGCGATTATCCCTAATGTGGATAACTCGGGCGCGTAATTTTTGGTAGTCGGGACTGCGTACGCGCTGTCCCGGTTTTAAATAATCAAACTGAAAAATTTCTTTTGAAAATGAAAAATCATATTTTTGCAATAAGGATCCAAAGCCTCTATCAAATGCACATAACAAGATGATACCAGACGACGTTCGATCCTTAAGTTTTGGAACAATGCATGATTCCAAGTCCATCACATTCCAGGCACATCGCACATTTTAAACATTTCGGCGGTATACTGCCGATACATTAATTCGCATGTAAAATTTCCTATTGCGACTTCTGAATGTGGACTGGAAATTGAATATTCGTGGCCACAATCGTTAATTGTTTTTTTACTTTTTTTTCTCTCATTTTTACTTTGTTTACACATTTCTACTTTGTTTACACATTTCCAATTAGTCCAGTCCCAGTCATTATGTCCGAAAAAATGGCATATAAATGCAAATGAACCGAACTGGCTGATTTTTATATATTTTGTAGGGGAGGCTTAGAAAAGCTTAACTTGAAGTTTTCGACCAAGATTTCCTAGGAGCTTCCTCCGCCACTTTAAAAAAAGGGATAAATTTTGTTTTCTTGCGATAACTCGACTCTCCGTCATGGTACGAAAATTGTGAATCAATACTTTTTTGTTAAGCATTTTATGCTCTACAATTTAGTTCATATGAATTTTTCGCCTACCGTTGATCGTTGTTGAGGTATCGAACGTGAAAGTAAAAAATTAAGTGCTTGGAACTTGTATTTTGCCATTTTCTCGTAATACATATCGAAAAAACGTTCAGTATCAAACGTGTAGATCATTTTAATATCTGCAATTTAGCTTTTTTATTTTATTTTTAATACAAAAATTATGACTTGTAGTACGCCGTAAAGTTGGTAAGTCCGCGCAAAGTTGTTATTTCATAGCTCGCGCGATTTTTTAATAACAAATTTAATAAAGCAGCAAAATTTATTATGAATTATATAATTATGTAATATAATAATTAATTATTCAAATACATGTTTTTATGTTGTACAGCGATATCAATTTTGCGAATGTTGCATGTTTTCCCACTGCAATTTAAGGAAATAATGGAACAAGCAATCCCTGCTTTTCTGCACCCACAGGCAGCTCCACATTTTTTCTTGCACTTGCACCACAGACTTGCACGATATGAGCTTTAAAAGCTCAGGTGGCGCGGGTTCAACTGTGCTCATAACCGGTTCCAGTCCATGATTTGTTCGTCGCCAATCCCATTCCTTAAGATCCATGTAAAATCCGAGCCACGTTTGCACCTGGTGATATGTACGGAATAATATGCTACGCTTTTCGTTGGTGGAAGTAGTGAGAGGTGGTTCAATTTATTTTTTAGTGCAAGGAAAGGTGGTAGGTAAGTAACCTCAGCTCGGATTTTTAAAATTTCCACTATCAAGAATCATTAAAAACGGTACAAAAAGCTATTATAAAACAAAATATTTGCGAACCATTGTAAATAGGGCTCTAAAAAGTCAAATTTTCAAAATTTGTATTGTCCGATGCAGTCTTACGAGTTAGAAACGGTTTAGAACATTCCATTTGCTGCCGAAACCCCGCCTCTAACATATCCCACCAAAAGCTTATATAAGGTGTGTACTTCATAAAATGCTCTCAGTACATACTGGCGATCACAACAATGTGTCGTGTGTTGAGCGTTAAAAAACAGTTCTTTTTAGGGCCAAAAATACTTAGAAAGGGTTACGGTTTTAACGACGTTGAATCTCGCTTTTTTTTTGAAACTCTGGCGGGGGTGGTTGTGTTGCCGAAATGGCCCTTTCGCGCGCTACGCTGCGCTCCGCACGCTACAGACCCATTTTTCGGCAACACTAAACTCATTAAAAACATCCCTCTAGGGTGATCCAACTCGGCACATTGTGCTATTAGCAAGGGGTAAATCTCGCTTTTGTTATGCATCTCTGGCGGGTGTGTTTGTGTTGCCGAAATGGGCCTTTCGCGCGCTACGCTGCGCTCCGCACGCTACAGACCCATTTTTCGGCAACACTAAACTCATTAAAAACATCCCCCGAGGGTGATCCAACTCGGCAAATTGTGCTATTAGCAAGGGGTGAATCTCGCTTTTTTTTGCTGCAAATTTAAGCCAAAAATACGTTGAAAATGTGAATTTACCTCGACATTAACTGTACGATGAATTTTCCCGTGTTTTTTAGTCAAAAATACCCCTAAAAAGTGAAATTATGTCGATGTTAACTGCGCGACGGACTAGGTACTACTGGGTGCGTAAGCGAGCTCCGGTACATACATACATAGCATCTCTGAGTTAGAGCGTCTTGGAACCGCAGGTTCCCTGAGCTCTTTAAACATCTCTGGACCGTCACGTTGATAACAAACAGGCCGGCTGATTAACAGCCGGCGAGCGGTGATCGAGCGCAAGGCCTGAACGCGCTCGAAGTTTTGCTGAAAAACGCGAGTGGCATTAATTTCAGCCTTCGGGAGTAAAAAGTTATATTTACGTCTTGAGCGAAAATAAAACTTTTATTTTCTTTCAGCAAAAATTCGCTAACGTCTCTTGGTGCTAGTTTAGTAGTACTTTGGCGGCATTCCGGTTCACAGGACAACTGATCCTGCTCCCCATCTAGTCAACTCCCACAAGGGGTTGTTTTAGGTCGGCGCTGGTGCATCAAGTCTTGGAGCTCCGGTTTTTCCAAGTGTTAGAGTAACTCACACCACACGGACTGATGACAGAATGACTGTGACGTTTGAAAATCGAGCTAAAATTGGCAACTTTAAAATCGATTATTGGCCAAACTAATCGATATACGACTTTCATCCTCATCTTAATCGCTTCGTCTATATTTTTTCTATCTAAATCCGTCGAGTTTTTTTTAATAAATTTAATATTCTCGAGCTGAGCCTACTTACCTGCTACCCAAGGAAAAATGTGGAGCTGCCTGTGGGTGCAGAAAAGCAGAGATTGCTTGTTCCTTTATTTACAAAAATTGCAGTGGGCAAACATGCAACAATTTTTGACCGTTATTTTTCGATTTTATCGGAAACTAAATAACGAATTTTTATCCTCATAGTCGCATTCGATAGGTTTTTTCATTGTCTACAACTTTCTAATTTGACATTCTTTTATAGGATGTTTCGTTTATTCTTAAATCGCAAAAACCGTTTTTTCGACTGTGCAATTTTTTAGGTTATGTTCTACACCAGCTAGAGCGATGCAAAAAGCGCTATCTTTCTTAGAAAGTTTTCTTCTACACGACCCCATTTTTTGCTTCCGGGTAGCATCGTTTTCGACTTTATCATTATCTCTTTCATAGAATGACTGTATGATTATCTATAAAATCGCGCGAGCTATGAAATCACAACTTTGCGCGGATTTACCAACTTTACGGCGTAATACAAGTCATAATTTTTGTCTTGAAAATAAAATAAAAAAACTAAATTGCAGATATTAAAATGCTCTACAAGTTTGATAATGAACATTTGTTCGATATGTATTACGAGAAAGGAGAAAATGGCAAAATACAAGTTCCAAGCACTTAATTTTTTACTTTCACGTTCGATACCTCAACAGCGATCAACGGTAGGCGAAAAATTCATATAAACTAAATTGTAGAGCATAAAATGCTTAACAAAAAAGTATTAATTCACAATTTTCGTACCATGACGGAGAGTTGAGTTATCGCAAGAAAACAAAATTTATCCCTTTTTTCAAAGTGGCGGAGGAAGCTCTTAGGAAATCTTGGTCGAAAACTTCGAGTTAAGCTTTTCTAAGCCTCCCCTACACAATATATAAAAATCAGCCAGTTCGGTTCATTTGCGTTTTCAAATGTATTGTCGTATTTTTTTTGAATGAAGAAGCAGAAAATTTAATTATGGAGATTGTATTGAATTTTTGTATCATAAAATTTTAAATTTTTGAATATTTCGCGCGGCCACTAGGGGTCTCGGCAAAACCGGCAGGGGGCCGGAAGGAGGAAGGAGTTCGCGCGCAACCCACCGAGTGAGGTGGTTGCGGTTTTGCTATTTTTGCGATTTTGAGTATTAAAGAGATTGTTTTTTTTATAAATAAAGTTAATTGAATATTATAGTTAGTGTTTATTTCTTTTTAGAAATTAAATTTGGTTTAAAAATAAATATTTAGAAGGTCGTGCCGATAAAGCCGCGGACGATAACGTTTTTGGACTGAGCAGCTGGGGGCGAGATTGGTGGCTCGTATTGTTAAGTATTGTTTTTGGAAAGTTTCCGTTTTTTTCGGAATTTATCGGTGGGCCCATATCACGTCAGTATATTATAATGACTGGACTAAATAGCTTTTCACAAATCACAAACAAATTTATTGAAATTTGGACAGGACAACGTCTGTCGGGTCAGTACTATTCTAAGTATAAGCAAAATTTGTAATTCATAAAGTTACAAAAGAGGGGGATATTACATTTTTTTTATTATGTTTTGTTAAATTTTTGTTATAAAAGTTTAAATATGTTTTATTTTTAATAAATAACGAATTAAGGAAATACTATTAAAAGTTTAAACTTTATTTACAAAAACATAATAAAGAAACCTAATAATTTTCAATCTTTCCCCGAAAATTTGTTTGAATTACCTTTTTTTCAACCCTATTTCATAATATTGTCGAACTTGTTGAATTTCTCGCCTACATTTGCTCCGAGCAACATGCGGTGACCGCATTACTTTTACCTGGGAAAGCGGGATCAGTGCGAAAAGCTTTACTTTTGACGTCATTATCATTACGACAATAATATGAATACAAATTGTATCATCCCGTCCAATGCGGGACTGAATTCAATGGAACAAATAATTTCGTCTCGCGCGTGGGACGGGGCTTTTCCCATTTCGCATTCTTCTCTAGTACAGATCCTACGGGTGCGAAGTGCAATAAAAACTTTATTAACTTGACTCCATTTTCTTTGACACCACAGAGATTATGGGATATTTTCAATAACGAACAGCATGGACATAGAAGTTTCTAACGTAAACCTTCTCAGTCCATGATGAAAAGTAATAATATTTTCATTAATTGGGTTCGTCTGTTGAAAATCAAACTTGATTATACAGGGTGTTTGGAATATGGACACTGATAATATACAGTACTTTTTTGTAGAAAATTTCATTTTTCAAAATATTGTTTCACGAGAGCTCGTGTATGACTCAATCAAGTTTTTCTGCAATAACCCGAGAATGGCGAATGATATCAAAATTGTTGAAGAGGCCAAAAGTGTTCTGCAGATACAGACGAATATTTGTTTGGTTAAAATATTTTTGATATCATTTATCGTTTTTGGGTTATTAGTAGAGACCGGATCAATAAGCACGTAATTTTGAAAAAAAAGTGCTTAAAAAACCACCAAATATTACTAAAAAAAGCACCAACTTGATAAAAAAAAGCACTAACTTGATCAAAGAAAGCATAAACTTTTATTTAAAAAAAGCATACACAATAGCACTTTTTTGTTTTTCAAATTATTCAAAAGCATTTTGCAAGTTTTCAAAATAAATTAGTTAATTTATTGCTGAAAAGGAGCTTATAAATATTGTTCCAAATGTTGCATTGTCAAATTGTGTCTCCCAGGCCCGTAGCCAGGGGGGGCACTTGGGCCCCAGAAATGTTGAAAAGACAAAGAAAAAGAAATGGGAAGGGGAACAACCGGAAATTTTACATTTTAAAATAGTAGTTTACATCACAAGGCCGTAAAAAGAGATTTTACAACCGAGGGGCAGGTTTTCGTAGACTAGGCGAAGCCGAGGCACCCGAACGCACCCGAGGGTGTAAAATCACTTTACGGCCGAGTTGGTGTAAACCGCTTTTTGTTGTGTCTCGGGACCAAGTCATTTTTATTGGTTACCTCGTCTTTTTTCTCCCTAGGACGTAAAAAGGCACTTTTCGTACCTCAAATGAGGCCGTAAACCGCTCACTTTACGGCCGGAATAACGAAAATGGCTTTTTACAAGTGCCCCCCCCCCCCCGAAATGAAATCCTGGCTACGGTCCTGGTGTCTCCTATCATTTAAAATATGTTTAAAAAAATAGTATATTTTACATTTAGCAGTTTAACGGGAATTTAATTGACATAATATCATGAAATTATTAAAATAAGTACTAAAAAAGCACTAAAATAAGAAATAAGCATAAAAAAGTATATGTCAAATTACTTCTTTTTATGTAATTCGTGTAGACTTCAAATTTCAAAGAGCTGCTTATAAAATTGAACAAAATGAAAAATGGTTAAAATCCGGTCTCGAGTTATTAGAGATATATCATTTTAGTCTGTTTCTTGTAGATTTTGTACCGTTTACATTAAAAACTTGGAGCATGTTATAGCATTTACTATGATTTTTTTAAAATTCAAGTCGGGCTTCTAGGAAAATTTAAACAAACAAATTAATTTATTACAAATAATTATCATTAGAGTGTGGAATTTATGCACTAAAAAGTACCAAATATATGCACATACATATGCAGCAATAAATGTCTGAAATATGCGCGTATATGTTTTAAAAATAAAAGATTATGCAGTAAAAAAACAAAAACGTAACCCAAAAGTATAACTAACCAGCAGTAAAATTTGGCACGGAAATATTTTTTTTTTAAATAATAAATAAAAATAATTTTTAAAAAAATTTTAATTTGAAATTATTTTATAAAAGTTTTTTAAAAAGTTTTCTTAAACTTTTTTTATGGGGAAGGCAAAGGGAACCACCCCATTAACATTTCCCTAGTAAAGTCTTCCTGGCTTAGCCAGGAAGATCGCCTACGTCTAAAGAAGATATGGCACTAAGAAGAAGAAGAAACTTTTTTTAAAAGTTTTCTTTAACTTTCTTTTTAATTGAAGGAATAAAATAATAACGAGTCTAATTTTCACAACTGTTTATTAATATAACGACTAGTTTCGCTCTATCGAGCATCTTCAAGTTACTTGATTCTTCTTTCAATTGGGGTTGAAAAAGTAACTAAAAAAAAGAAGAAACTTTTTTTAAAAGTTTTCTTTAACTTTTTTTTTAATTCTTTCAATTGGGGTTGAAAAAGTAACTAAAAAAAGTAACCATTTATTAAAAAAGTAACCAGCTGAGCACCCTAGGACGCGATTTTCTTTGCAAAGCTGTTCTTTTTAAAAATATTTTTGCAAAGTTTTTCTTTTTAAAGATATTTTTGCAAAGTTTATCTTTTTAAAGGAGGTTAAATTATGTTGTCAGAACATTTTTAAATAATATTTTCTTCAAGTTAAGAAAATTATGAAAAATATGCACTTATATGTATTAAAAATAAAAACATATGAAATATGCAGTAAAAATAAAAACATATCAAATATGCACTATCAAATTTTGGTTTTAAACTTTAAAGTTTTAGAAACGGATAGATACAATTTTTTACGACTCTAGGAACAAGCAACGAAAATATGTATTTACATATAATTCCACACTCTAATTATCATTCATTAGGAGGGTGTAAAGTGGAACTTTTTGGTCCATGGTATGAATATTATAGCGCCAGTCAAATTATTTCAAAAATTGACATCTTTATAGACGACTTGGTATTTGAGCAATTGAAAGTGCTACCAATTAATATGAACAGCAAAATAATTTTTGATTATTTTTAGAAGCTGAGATTTTGTATAAGGTTAATGATTTCTACATCTACAAATAAGACAGATACATTTATATTGTTTATTCATTATACTTACCACATTACTTTCTGTCTCTATTGTGAATTTATTTGAATTTTAATTGTAATTTTATTATTACAGAATGAAATAGATAAACGAGCTGCAATACATAGGTCAACTGATATGCAAAATCCCAATCGACAAGGACAAGAATCTAGTAGTCTTCAGTCACTTTTAACAAACCTTATAGTATTTATAGGATTTACAGCTTTTGCTTTTACAGTAAAATTTGTAATGAAAACATCTTATTCTGAGTCTGAATAGAAAGAGAGAACAATTATATTAACCCCCCAATATAGACAGCTAGGAAATTTTTATGCACATTTTAAATTTTATAAACATTACTACATACATTTCAATGTTTGTAAATTAATAAATTGATTTAATTCAATGCATATTTTTAGTTAATAAAATGAAGATAGATTTTATTTAATTTTTATATTCAATCTATGTAAAGATGTAAATAAGTTTTTTCGAATATAGCAATTTTGGGTTTCTATTCTTGTATTAATGATTCACAATTGAAAGTATTTTTAATCTTGAATTTTCAGATTGGAAATAATAATAAAAAATTACGCAAAACTAATGTACATAGTTTTCCTTGTTACCTTTTGTTCCATTAGGGCGTTGACATTTATAGGAGTGGAGTGGACTGCACCTAAACCTTTATTTTATTAATTCCCGTATTTATTTTTAACTCAATTATTTAGTTTCCTAGATATTTTGTAACTCTCGAGAGAATTCTCTTCTAGTAGGCCTGTTATTTTCCAACATCTGCGTCGTTTCCTTGGCAGTGTTAGAAATTGTGAGCTTATAAATATTTTACATCCATCAGGTAGCTTGCTACACCTGCCTTCAGATGTGCCTGTATCCTGGTTTTTTATGTAATGGTGGCAATTCACTAACACAACTGAATAAAATTAACATTCATTAATAGAATCAATAGATTTTTATTTTTAAGGGTAAATACACATATAATGTCATGCGTGTAGTTTATACAAAAATACCTAATGCAATAATAACGTTGTAAGTTATAATAAATAATAATTGTATACATAATTTAAAAATAATGTCTAAAATTAAAATACACATCTTTATTACATACTACCTACTTCATAAAACTAAAAAAATTGTTATAAAAAATAACATTTTTTTAACTATTGATCACAAATTTTAAGTAAGTTTCAACAAAATTCAGTTTTTAAGGCAGTTTACAAGCATAAAATAATATTACTTCTATAATACAAGATCAAGAAAAATTTCTATTCAAACTAAAAGTTATTATTCATTCATAAACAATTTAAACTCTTATAATCTCATTTAACAATTTTAAACTTATAGCTAAAATGAAATGATCAATTAGATTATATTAATTATTTTCTATTCAGTCATTAAATAAAATATAAAAAAATTGTTTAGTGTTATATCGTACATACACGTAATTCAGTTATAACACATCAATTTGTTATACATATTTGTTTTTTTTTTACTGGTAGGATTGTTGCCTAAACATGGACGAAATTTCTTCCATTGTTTTGTTTTTCGTTTCTGGTACCTTGTAATAAATGAATACGACGCTCAGTGAAAGAAAAACGACGAAAATGATAAATACATATGCGCCCAATTCCTCCTAAAAGATTTAATTATTATTTTCTAGTTTAGTGTTGATTTAAGGGGGGTAAAAATAATAAGTCCAACTTTGTGAATTTTTTCTGAGAAAATGAATGTATTTAGATCAAACTCTACAAAGTTTGATTTTTTATTTTTGCCAGCAAGGTCCCCCTTAAGTTGACTTACACTAAGCAATGGAAATCCAAGCCCCACAATAAAATTGGCACCCCAGTTGACGGTCACGGCCAGAGATGTTGCAATAGGTCTAGCAGATTGGTTAAATAATTCGGATACCAAAAACCATGGTATGGATCCAGGTCCACTAGCAAACATTACAATGTAGAGATAAACCAGCACTACACACATGTATTTGGCAAATGAGCTGTATTCCTAAAAAATAAAAAGTAATGTTAAATTACTTTTCAAAACTGACTTTTCAAAAAATTACCGAATAGAGCATTGCAAGTGTTAAGAAAACTATATCAACGGTCATTCCTGCAAAACCTACTAAAAGTAAAGTTTTGCGTCCAGCTCTTTCCACAAGAACAAGCGAAACCAGGGTCATAAAAACGTTGATTGCACCCATTCCTAATGTAGCATACGTCGCTTTAACATCTTCCAAACCAGCTTTTAAAAATATACTAGTCGAAAAGAATACAACCTAGAAATAAAAAGAAACTCAAACCTCTCATTTACAATAAGTAAAAAATTTAGCTTACCGCATTGATTCCGCTGAGTTGTTGAGCAAGCATCATGGTAAGAGCGATAATTAAGGGAATTCTGAGAGCGTTGTTACTTATCAGTTCCCTTAAAGTAACAGTAGGAAGAAGTTTTTGGCTTTCACATTCCGAACTCATTTCGTACATCTCTTCGTGTACTTCTACACTTCCTCTCAACCACGTTAACGCCCTTTGAGCTTCCAATTCCTTACCTCTAGTTACAAGCAAATATTTTGGTGATTCCGGGCAAAACGGTAATGTTATTAACTAAAGAAGAAATTTTGAATATTTTACTACAGTTACTATCAATCTGGGTGATCGCAATACCTGGAAAATTGCTGGAACAACAGTCATACCAAGAAGTGTAGGCCAATACTCTCCCAAAATATAAGGTAGCCCCAAAACTTGGGCAATAAAAATGGATATCGTAATAACTAACTGATACACTGTACCTACTGCTCCTCTAAGATTAATAGGCGATATTTCAGATAAATACATTGGAGCCAAGCCAGCATTTAATCCGGCGTTAATACCAATAAGAAATCTACCAGCGGCTATCAGCTCGTAATATCCTACAGCTTTTGCAGAACATTGGAGAATAACTGCTAATATTACTAATATGTTATTTAAAAGCAAGCCACCTTTTCTTCCAAATCCTTCAGCAATTGGTCCTGAAATAATCAATTACAAGATTGAAAACGTTGTTATTATTCAGTTTCTTAAATATTGGCTTACCAGTTAATGCTCCACCAATCATACCGCCAAAACAGAAAATTGATACAGTAACAGACCACATAACTGCCACACTTGTTTGAGATGGATATTCATCAGTTCTGTTATGTACGCTTTCATTAATCCAATTTTTCATAATCTGTAATTTAATTAAAATTTTTAATTTTATACAAAATTTGTGGGTTGTGATAACATAATCAGTAAAGACAAAAGAAGATACACAAATATTGTGTTCAATTAAATAAGTTAACGAAATTATATAAAGTTACTATTTAAAGTTTACTAAATTTTTATAAAAATTGTAGTGATACAATTTTTTATTTATAGAAATTGTCCTAAAAAATGTACGACCTACCCGCATTAACTGATATCAGTGTACCCACATTATAGAATGATTAATTAAACGAAATTAAAACAAATTAGGTACTTACTGTTTCGGGGTTATTTAAAACACCTGTATTGTAACCATGTTGGAACGATGATCCAAATGCTGCCGCCGCAATTGCAAACGCCAGACGTCCATTAAAACCCTGAAAAATTGAGTAAAGAGATAATTAGAATTTTCTTTTGGGAAAATGCTTTACGTATTATTACTTAAGTCGCTTAAGTACAATATACCATTTTTTATTTGAGGTAAGCCCGAAATACCGAAGCCAGTAGTTGTTGTCTATTCGAACCATGATGGCTCAATTAATTCAGAAGGAACCGCAGGGAATTGAATTTATGACCCTAAAGGTCAAAGTTTAACTTAACAAAAAAATTTTGTTTATTATAAATAATATTTTGATTGGCTGAGCCCAAGACAGATTTGTCTGAAGATTAGAAAAACAATTAATAGTTAGAAGTTTTATCTATTAATTTATTTCCAATTTACACATTTAAAATAAATTTAGCTTTTTCTGTGCCTCTTCATTTAAAATAACTATAATTACAATAGCATATTATAGCGTATAGTGAGTGAGCAGTTTTGACGTAGTGATTATTCAAATTTACGGCTACATCAGAAGTGGGATAAAGGATCCAAAACCCCAAAAGTGAATTTTTGTGTGTTGTGTTTTATATTTTGTTTCCTGCCCTTTTCATAAGCACTGCTGGTCTAATTACTAGTGAAAATTATTCCAAATTATTATTGTTTCAGTACCGCAATAGATCGTAGACAGTCTATTACAACTATAGTTCAGCGTTTAAGGGTGGGTTGCACCGACCTTCCTTTAGTATAATTCAAATTAATTAACAATGCATTTGCATTGTTGCGGCTTAGGTTAATTTTAAACTCATTTTTAGTGCAATCGGTCGTAAGTCTGCCACATTTATGTACATGTTAGGTAGAGACCAGACAAGACACTTGAAATAAGATTATAAAATAATTTAAGTATTAATTCATTCATGGCAATTAAATAATTAACAACACTCAATAAGCCAGTCATATTAGATTCAGTGGCGTAGCTAGGTGGATAAGGGCCCCGGTGCATAAAAAAAATCGGCCCCCCTCTCCCCCTTTTTCCACATGTTTGCATTGCTGCAGCCCTTAAACTTATAGGTAGATAGGGATAAGATATAAATAACTAAATTGGTAATTTGGATTTACTAACTTCAAGATCTGATCTTCCGAACATCAAGTTCTCAATTTCAAATAAATAACTAAATTGGTAATTTGAAATTACTAACTTCAAGATCTGATCTTCAGAACTTCAAGGTACTAACTTACCTTCATCGATATAAATAAGTGGTGTTAAAAATCTTAACTCAGGAGTTCTGCTGTTATAAATGTTCATTAGAAATTTAAAAAAAAAACAGCTCAGGGGGCCCCCTGGACTCCGGGGCCCCGGTGCACTGCACCGCTTTGCCCTATGGTAGCTACGCCACTGATTAGATTAATTTATGGGGTTAACCCTACAATAAATTAGTTCTTCCAGATTGTAAACACCAATACTACCGCCAAAGCTATCCAATATCTGATCATAATAATATATTGAATTCTCCAAAACAACAAAAAAATAAATTGTGGGGAAAAAATGCAAGGGTCCCTTTTGTTCAAAATTTCGTCCCATTGCACAATTTTTGAAGTTTCCTAATGATATATTTATGACTGTTTGAATACTGAATAACATTTCAAATTGCTGAAAAGATCAGCAATACAACAAATAACCACGAAATTTTTGACGACACATGTAATTTGACGATAATAAATGTTCTGATAATTTTACACTCTATAACAAAAGCTATGCATAGTTGCGAGTTCTCAAGCCATTTGAGGAAAAACAGAAAAGTCGTATCTTCTATTTTTGAACCAATGGAGTTGAAGTTGCATTTCAATGTCGTCATAGGTTACTTTGTGGGTGGGTGGCTGACAAAGACTTTGTGTGCCGCCGGGAAATTTTACCAAAGTAAGGTGCTCAATAGTGGCCATAAAAGTATAAAAGAGACAAGGGACAATTTATAATGAGATATATTTCAAATAATTTCAACAAAAGCTACAAAAACGACACTGGAACAGTTCTCAAATTTATGTCAAGGTAGCCACCAAACATTCAACCAATGTTTCTTTAGATTAGACGAAACTTTGAGTAGAATGCTTTTCAAGTTTTTCCAAATCCAATGGCATAGCTTTATTATGGATTTGTATTTTTTTCTCAATATATTTAGCCACTTGGTTTTCAACGTTTGCTATTATAATATGTCTATATCGTTTAAATCTCCACCAACATCAAATAATTCTATAATAATAATATAATGAGTAGAACGATTTCACTACTATAATCAAATACTTAAATTTAATCCTATTATTGCTATAAACTCTCAAGAGAGTTAGTTTGACAGTGATAAGTAAGTAATTTTAATAGCAATTTGTATTTTGTTCCTACAAACTAAATGTTTCCGGTGTATTGTTTTTTTAGTATCTTTACTTCCGTTTGCATTAATTGTTATAAATAGTAATTATTTACCTATGTATTTTTCCAACAAATTTGCTAAATAATAATTATTCGATTTCATACGATTAGGTATTGAAATTAAGTACTAAAAGAACATGTGGAATTTATTATTTTTAAACTAGCAAAAGTCGGTTGTACGGCGGGGTTATTTATACTTATACGTAGTTAGTACATACTTGCCATTTTTACTATAAAAAGTGTCATTACGTCATGCTAAGGTTACTCCAATAGTACGTATGTGTTACAATTTTCTTTCAACAGTGTCAAGCTGTAAATTTAAATTAACACGATTTTCATAATAAAAATTATAACATCAATAGTATAAATTTGCACAAAATGTTTTTTTAGAAAATTAGCGTTAAGTAAATTAACTGCTGCATTTTCTATCATGATCACCGATATACAGGATGTTTGAAAAAGGGGGTAGTAACACATTTTAGGAATACATAGAAATCAGCAAAACAAACAAAAAGTCTCTATAAATATAGGTCAAATAATCTAGAGTAAAATATTTCTAGGGTAAAATAAATTCACTTTCTTGGGGTTGTACAGGGTGGCTCAAATTCGCTTCTTCTTTATGGGGAAATCGGTAACTATAGGAGATATCGAAAAATAGATGACGCATCCTCGATCTCTTTTTTTGAGAAAATCTCTATGGCGAAAACCGGAATTCGCTATCTTTTTTTGTTTTCGAGTTATAGTCAAAAGTTCGATTATTGGACTTTTCGATAAATGTCGATATCTCGGTTGTTTTTGAAGTTTCCAAAAAAGTGTTGAAACTTTCTTCAGACACTTTTTTAGGGGCAACAAGATAGGCTGAATAGATCTTAAATATTTAAGTGAGTTTCCGAGTTATAATACAAAGTTGTGTTTTTTTAAATGGAAACCATAGTTGAATATGACATTTTTAAATAGCATTTTTTATCCTCTTTTCAATGATATATAACAATTGGGGTCCATCATTTCAAATAATTCCCATTTTATTAAAAATTACAATAAAAATAAGAAAAAAACAAAAATTTAATAACATTTTTAGTAAATAACAATAACAATTTTCAAATAAAAGAATAAATACAAAATTTAAAGTAAGTATTCAAACTGAAGTCCCTTATTTTCAATATTATAATTTTGTCAAAACGAAACACTACCAAATCTTTATTGACATCTAAAACATCGTCACCAATTGTTTTTCAGTGGGAAACTTTTGTTTAGTTGCTGTCGTGTTTAAATTGTTATTGTTATTTGCTAAAAATGTTATTAATTTTTTGTTTTTTTCTTATTTTTATTGCATTTTTTAATAAAATGGGAATTATTTGAAATGATGGACCCACTTGTTATATATCATTAAAAAGAGGATAAAAAATTCTATTTAAAAATGTCATATTCAACTATGGTTTCCATTTAAAAAAACACAACTTTGTATTATAACTCGGAAACTCACTTAAATATTTAAGATCTATTCAGCCTATCTTGTTGCCCCTAAAAAAGTGTCTGAAGAAAGTTTCAACACTTTTTTGGAAACTTCAAAAACAACCGAGATATCGACATTTATCGAAAAGTCCAATAATCGAACTTTTGGCTATAACTCGAAAACAAAAAAAGATAGCGAATTCCGGTTTTCGCCATTGAGCTTTTCTCAAAAAAAGAGATCGAGGATGCGCCATCTATTTTTTGATATCTCCTATAGTTACCGATTTCCCCATAAGAAGAAGCGAATTTGAGCCACCCTGTACATGGCAACCTTTTTTCAATGCCCTGATGTATATGGAGAAATTTAATATATTATGAAATGCTGTGTAGAATGCAGATTCAAATCTACAATATGTGCATTGTAATTATATAATTATGTACATTATTATCTACTCTTTAAATTATTATAATTGTTACTATTTTATTAAAAGCCCAAAAAATAATAAAAAATCATTTTGGTATGAAAGGTCAAGACCTTGCAATAATTAGTGCGAATGCAATACTAATAAATATATAACGTGTTTTAAATTCTAGTGATATTTTCTAAAATTTGGAATAATCACGTTTTCCATAAATATGATGCAAATTGTAATGGACATAATTTTTATTTTTCTTGAATTTCAAAATATGATCTTCGGGAAACAAACGCCTGAAGATCAAATTTTAGCTAAGGTGGCTTAACTAAAAGCAGGATGTTTGAGTTTTAATTACCTATGAGTTCCAAATTCTTTTACAATTATTGTCTTCTAAATATTTTAAGTAAAAATTATTGATATCATATTTTCTACTTCTAATTATAGATTTAATTCAATTGCATTGCTTAATATACTTTAATAATGCACTAAATTTTAAATAAACATCAGTAACTATGTAAATTTAAGTACCTAATGTAATTTATGTCCAGGTTTGTACTAAAATTAATCGCCAATAATGTTAATCTTATTAAAACAAAACAATTTCAAATCCGTCGTAATAAAACTGATGCAACATAATTTCAATAAAATATTAGTATTAATTGTTTCAATACTTGGATTTGTATGTAACAAACATTCTAATTTTGTCGAAGTTTTTGGGCCAAGAGTAGTTTTAAGATTTTGCCTTTACTTTTTCAAAAATGTTCATTGATTCGGTTAGGACAGTTAGGTTATTTAATCTCAACGACTTGTATTTCTAATTTTCAAAGAAAGCAGGAAACAAAAAGCCTTAAAAAGGATAAAAAGTCCATCAAATATAACAAAAAGGTTTTAGAAAGGCCATCAAATATACAAATAGGCAATTTTATTCAAACCTGGTAAATATGCATTTTAGGCAAAAACATTTTATTAAGTTTTTTGGTTATATGTATGCTATCGTTTTTCAAAAATGTTCAATTAATTTATAATAATTAATAGAATTTAATAACCTTATGGTTATTACAATACCTTAACTTTGTATTTTAATTGTTACAATTATTATAATAATTTAATCGTTTTCTTTTTACGAGTTTTTTGGTTAGTATATTAATTTGAGGAGTTTTAATAAGATCGAAACAACTTTGATTGAAGAAGAATATTGAAAAAAATTTAAAAATGTGTTAAAAAATATATCTAGAAAATGAAGTTTTTATTTATTGTGATAAAATTTAAAAAAAATTCTTGAAATGGTTTTTAAAATGTAGTAGCATTCCTAGAAAATGTCAGTTATTGTGCAGAAAGTCATTCTTTAGGATTGTATTGTCATGATGTGTTGTATTCTACAATACAAAATACATATAAAAGAAATTTTCCCATTTATGTATGTTATTTTCTGAAGGTTTTGTGCAAAGACAATAATTAATTATATTTCTCCAAAAAATAAACTACGTAGTAAGAATAACCAATGCTTTTCAATTTTATGATCAAAATCTTAAATAGAACTTCTGTTTGGTTGGTTATTCCTGTCTACCAAGTTCTGTGATTGGAATTACCAAAACCAAGAAATATTGTAAACAAAAGGAAGTGACTTCAACCGTAATTAGATAAAATTTATAAATACTTAATCAATATTTATTCTCAACTTCGGATCTTATTGTAATTTATTTGTTCTATGATTTTGTAGTTCCAAAAGCAATTTTCCTGTGTAACTCATTAAATAAATATTTATAATATGACTTGATCCCAAATCACCCAAAAATCAAATTCAGATAATTAAAAAAATTTTTAATTACCGACTTTAAATGAAATTCTTAATGTGTTATATATAATTAATAAAGATTTTCGAAACAAATAAAATAATAACTCAATTTTGTTGCGTGTCAGAATGTAACTTGGTAAATAATGAAACATCATTTATCATGGTTATTATTATAAGTTAAGATATTTAGCAATAATTACTATTACTGACTTTATAATTTTTTAGTAAATGACCAATTATATAATTGGAGTAATTATTTGATGTTGCATTTAAATATAAACATAAAATAAAAAACTGCATAAATAAAATTGTAAAAAAAAATGTTATGGTTAAAAAATCCAATAACTTAAAAAACGATGTTATTTAAATATTTAAATGAAGTGGAAAAATCAATACAATAAAATGTTATCAGCGTTTCCTAATACCTATTTTAAGATTTCAAAAGGTTCATCCTGGAAACATTTTTATGTTTAAAATAATTTAAATAATATTACCTTAGCGCTTACGCCCATTTTTACAAACTTATCAACAAATCACGAATATTTAAAGTCAACAGAATATCAAATGCAGACACTACTTTTCTGTATAATCCCACGTGATTTATACATAACCCGATATAACAAAAATATGTTCACGATTTAAATGTTTTAATTCGCTCTGTTTTGAATTGTAAATATTTTGGTATTGGTGGAAACTAAAAATCAACAGGTAACGCACACCATGTGTTTAAACGCACTTTAATATTTTCGACTATCACCGACTCGAATACAAGCGGGCAATGTGGGTTTAAATTATTCGTAGGCTGTGTGGATACTACCAGATTAAAAACCGGAAAACGGAGGGGTTTAATGAATTCGACAAGTAAAGTTCTGTGTGTTTGGGGCTACAACTCTTTGATAACAATCAGATTTTAATCGACATTTTATTTTGAATTTGCGTGAAGCTAATACAAAGTATTTGTACATAAAAGAAGAAGAAATGTCAAGTTCAACCCATTATAATTAGCATGGTGCTAATTATTATTTTATTAGTATATTGCAAAGGTCACTGACGCAGTGTAAGTTTCCATACAAAATATAATATTGCGATTTTTTGAAAGATTTAAGGTTGGCAAAATACAAAATTTCAAGAATTGGAATAATATTTTTAGTGGATCCACAAAATGAGGAAGAAGTAAAAATAATCTTTTCTCCGAGGAACAGAAGAATCGGTTGTAAAAATGAAGCAGGTAAAAAGATAACGGCCTTGGCAGCACTCAAAATCAAATTTAGTCAGATTTTGATCAGTTTCTTCTCTTTATAATAGACGTTATAGAATTATATAAGAAATTTAAATGTGTATCTTTTACATTAGCACTATATACAAGAAACTGGTTTTAATTAAAACCATAACGCGCGCTAAAAGAATGTTTCGCATTGTTAAAAAAAATAAAAAAATGATATACATGACGACATATACTTGCAAGTTTGCTCAGTTAGAAAATACTTTTGCTTTATTTTCTCTGCATAATATTTTATAGATTTTGTAGACACACTAAAATGTTGACAATGAACCAAAAGTGAACGGTTTCAAAATTACCCAGGACTTTTTCCTTCGTTTAGTTTTTCACTTGAACTATTTATTAATTATACATTTTAATTTTATGTTTATATTATATGCATTGGTGGATATATAAACATGCAATTAAGTACAAAACTCTGTCTATTCTGATTGGCTTATCCATTTATTACCAAAGCAACTAAATATTTATGTACGGCCTTCAGGCCGCACACCTTGGACAATTCAATATCGTTATTTCGTCAACGTTGACGCTATTGTGATAGGGTAGTTACTATACTTGATTGTTTTATGGATAGATACTAAATTTACAATGTTAATAAAAACGGACATTGTCGCTTGTTTTATCAAATTTTAAATATTAAAAGCAAAAATTGACAGTACAATAGATTATAAATATTCTAATGTGTGCCACTTAAATTAAGGAAGTTTTGCTCAATGGTCAATATAATTTCATACCGTATACTTTGTGAGCTATGAACCAAGGTAAAGTCGGTGCATTTTGCCTGACATAATTAGCAATAAATTATAAAATACTAATGTTAATCTCAGACATGTCTGTGTGCGTGTGCATATTCATGATTACAAACATTTACGATTTTTTATGTTTTGTTAATTAATTAAATTTATTTGTATATTTATGTAACTAATGCATACATTCCGAGAATTCCGAAATTTCCAATAAGAACTATACGTTTTAAGATTTTTCCATCGTATGGCTGGGTTTTTCTTGAGAAGATATTAATAATTATCAATTTATATTGACGTAAAATTGAGCCCACCGATAATTCCAACTACGGAATTATTCCAAAATTATTCTTTCGTCCGGGCTATCAATTTCGCCCCCAGCTGCTCAGCCAAAATTACTTCACACTTCTAAAAAGAAATAAAAGCACCAACTACAATATCCAATCAACTTTATTTATCTAAAAAAATCTTTATCGCTTTAATATCACTCAAAATCGAAAAATTAGCAAAACGCAACCACCCAACTCGGTGGTCGGTGCGCGAACCTCTTATCCTTCCAGCCCCCCGCCGGATTCGCCGAGACCCCTAGTGGCCGCTCGAAACATTCAAATATTCAAATTTTAAGATACAAAAATTAATGCTCCTTCAATAATCAAAGTTTCTGCTTCTTCATTCAAAAAAAATACGACATCTAAATCCTTCCTAACTTTTTGATGAATCCAAAAGGGATTATGAAAAAAGGTACACGACGTCGTATCTTTCGAATGAAGAACCAACCTGCAAATCTTACAAAATTAAATTAAATTAAATAAAAAAAATATCAAATAGGCTAATCATATTTACAGCACCTATTCAACCTGCAATGATTTAACTTAGAACGTTATCGCCTATCCAATCAATCAATCATCATATCGCACCAAATTTTTCTCAATCTTGACAAATTTCTCTTTGATGAGGGAACAAAAACTTTCTCCAATTTCAGCAAACTGTCGATCTTGCATCAATTCAGTAATTCTTCATAATCCTTTCATTATCCGGTTGTGGATTCGCCAATAATCTCCATCTATTCTTCGTATCTTGCAACTTCATCTATTTTTCAATTGTCCAATCGATCCTTATCTATTCCAATTCTTCACTATTACTTAATTCATCATTTCAATTACAATTTCTTATCCACTCTATACTTCAATCAAGTTCTACCTTTATAAACGATAGCATCCTTTAAAATTTTTCTAAATACTTAATTAATTCATCCATCATAATATTACATTCCATAATTACTTTATAATCCAAACTTTACTTTTCATAGTGACTAATTTTTATATAACTTTCAATTTTCCTTATCAAACTGTTTAATTTAGTTGCAAAAACACAAATCCCAAAATGTCGATTATTTATAAATTGTTATCATTATCCACGTTTTTATTTTATTTGTTCTCCGAAGAACTTTTAATTTTATTTGAATTACTTGATCAATTTTAATTTCCATCTTGCTTCATTTTTAAAAAATATTGTTCACTTATTGTTATTAACTTTTAGAATTATACTACGTTGGTTAATCATAATTTTGATTATTTGGTGCGTTACTGTTCCTTTAATTTTAATTGATTAACTTTCTCGCGATAAACCGCCTGCATTTTAAATTTTTAATCTATCACATTTACAAAATTGTTTATCAAATTTACACCTTTTTAACTTTATTCTATTTTCATTTTCGTTTGCGGTCGTTATCAAATTTACAAAATATTCTTACTTATTTATTCAAACTTCTCCATTCCTGCTTGCTAATTTAATGGAGTTGATTACATCCATGGTCTTCCATCTGCATCGCCGAAATGCCCATTTTAACAAAACAACTGCCATCTTCTTTCGACCTTGAAATGTTTTCTTCTTTCTTAAATTTTTCCTCTTTAGAATTCTTCCAGCGTGGATGAACCTCATAGCTTCATCGGACGGTCCATCGTCTTCCTCCTGCACATCATTCCCTAAATTATCATACGCTCCTGGACTAGGAACTCCTTCCACTTCTAAAATCAATTTTGGAGAAGTAATTTTTATTTTAATTTCGTATCCAATTTTCTTGTTGTAATTTTGTTTATTTGACCAAATAAATTTTCTTCTGGCCTGTAACCTTCTCCATTTTCTTCTTCTTAAATGTTTTCTGGAACAAATTAGGACTTTCTTATCAATAATGTCGCTTGCATGACATCCTTCTCCTTCCAGGGTTTCTACCCCCTCGTTCACTATGATCACTTTCACCTTATTTTCTTTTATAGTTTCTTCCTCCAGGACTTTTTCAATAATGTCGCCTGTGACATCTTCTTTTTCTTCCTTATCATTTTCTCTTATTTTATTTTCCTTTTTCTCAATATCCTCTTTTAATCCAAGGACTTTATTACTACCTACGCCTGTCTGGCACATTTCTTCCAAAATTATTTCTTCCTTTGCTTCTCTAACTTTTTCTAACTTTTTTAATTCTTCGAACATTTCCTTTATCTCTGCATAGCGTTCGTTCATTTGCCTCATAAATTGATCCACCGTTAATCGTTTATTCGGTGCCATGTTGCTCAAATTATCCATATCTCAGGGTCAAATGTAGGTTCCGTCAGTGAGCATTTATCAACTTAACTTTTCCAAAATTTTATCAAAACGATATGCTCACCAAATGCCCCACGTTACTTGCGACAGATGACGTAAAATTGAAAATCTAAAAAGAATTAAACACTAACTACAAAATTAAATCAACTTTATTTATAAAAAAAAACAATCTCTTTATAACTCAATCGCCAAAAAGCAAAACGCAACCACCCAACTCGGTGGTCGGTGCGCGAACCTCTTATCCTTCCAGCCCCCCGCCGGTTTCGCCCAGACCCCTAGTGGCCGCGCGAAACATTCAAATATTCAAATTTTAAGATACAAAAATTAATGCTCCTTCAATAATCAAAGTTTCTGCTTCTTCATTCAAAAAAAATACGACAATATATTAAAGACCAAATTACAAGTCATTACATTAAAAATTACACTATCAACTATCTGCTTTTTTGTTTCACTTGTATATGTCAGGAGGAAATATTGGTCGGAGAATAATGTTGATTTTCGAAAATAATTTGGTTCCCTTATCGTATGTTTGCAAAGTCAACTGTTCGTCAGTAATCAAGAAATAAACAATTGAAACGCTTTTATTTTGTAGATTATCATCGTTCAAATCAATAATACCTAATTTACTAACCTTTTAACTTTTCTTTTAAAGTAATTTTACTTGTTTGTTCGAGCGGCCGTAAAGGTATCAGTTTTTCTCCCCAAGGCTCAAAGAATGTTGTATATTTTGGAGATTATTAAATTAAGTTAACACCAGAATATGGGCGCTTTTTGTTAATTGTGTGCCAAATATTTCAAAAACAGGGAAGATTATGGGAGAAAAATGGAAAAGTAATTTGCTTTTAGATTTAGGATAGGGTGACTCATAGATTATAATTATAACGAGCCTCGTCGCAATGTTCCATTATTGATGGAGAGATTTTACATTTCTTCATTTTGTTGTAGAATTTAGATTTGTCCTTGAAGAAAATTATTTGCCTGTGGTAGATCTACTGTTATTGTTCTTTTGCCTCCCAGATCTTATAAAACAAAATTTTATTTTGATTTTCTTCTTTTGTTTAGTTTCTTGTGTTGCTTGATTTGCTTAAAAAATACCCTGGCCTAAGTTTACCGTTTACCTATTTGTTTTCGATTCGAAGGTAAATTATTTGAAATTTTTTTGAACTATTTTTTGAAATAGAAAAAGTACAAGATATAGAAAGTAAAGAGAGCACCGCAAGAGGAACTTTTGGGATATTAGCGTGTTATTATTATATTATGTGATAGAAACTTAGGAACGACCCGTTTTCTTGACAGTGAATTAGTGTTTTTTTTTTGATTTTATATTGTCGTAGTTCAAACTGACTTTGAGAGAAACGTTGAGCATATAGAATTAAAATTCAAATAACGATGGGTTGATTATTATTGGTTCACCTTAAAATTCAATTTTAGCTGAATAAGCTAAAAAAAATTTTAATAGAATTACCAAGAGTTGAGTCTCTTCATATTCAAAATTGACCTTAAGAATTAAATGGAGGTTGATATCTGATGACTCGAGACAGGATGCGAATTTTTATTCATTGAGGTTGTTAACAAATCATCCCTCTGCAAACACGACCCCTAATGGGAGAGTCGACCCCTACAGAGATCAGGATCTGCAACAATCCGGAGAAAACCTCTCCAGTTTGTTTTGCCACGATGGTAAATAGACTAGCCATATTTATGCGAAGGCACGGGTCAATGGGTTACTGAAAAAAAAACAGGTAGCTTGGGAAAACTAAAAAAACGCAAATACAATCAAAATGCTATAATTGAACACACAGAACTTGAGAGATGTATCAACAGTTTCAACAATTGCAATGTAAATCACTGTGCCAACAATGCACACAGTAGCAACTGGAAGATTACGGTCACAATCAAAAAGTGCACCCAGCTTAAATTTAACAAGTACCAAAACACACAGTAACCGCTATGGGCTACCAGTAATTAATATACAAAAGCCAAATAAATGTACATCGGTCAGACGAGCAAGATAGAATAAAATTTACTTACATAAACGTTTCATAAGTTTACAAACTTAGATGTTGACAAACGCATCTTCCTACTCGACATTGACCACTGGCTTTAAGGTTGGAATCTGTAACTTGTTAAATCACACAAGAAAACACTCGATTGCTATAATCGCGAACACTCAACATTCTGCTTGTAGATTTGTAGCTGGAACCTGGACCATGAGAGATGGTGTAGAGATGTCAACAAGACGGAACCTTCCAAACGATGGAAAGAATTTCTCAAGTGCTCATCCATCCAAAAACAATAACAATAGGATGTAGCCAACTTGAAGAAATCCAAAATGGTCGCACAACTTGCACACCAACAAGAAAAAAACTGTAATCGATTCCTGCACATTTGAGTTACCTAACTACTGTCAGATGTCATACAGTAGCACCAAAAACATAGCCAGAGCCGGAAAACCATATTACGAACTAAACTGGCCGATCAACCAGTGGTTCAACAAAAACACACTCCAAATCGGCAATCAGAAACTGACGCAACAAAAATATCGACCGCTCGGTTCTTAGGTACTCAGGTAACTGTTCTCAATACAAAATTCTACGCCGGAAATGTTCCTATCAAATTCGAACGTTCACAGTTCACGACCATCTGCCTAACAAAATGCATAAAATTTGCGATTGCATTTAAAATAAATGCATGGGCGTACTCAGAAATATTGCGAAATGATATGAAAAGGAAACCAAAGTAAGAATTAATAAAAATTCGTTACAAGGTCCACATAAGTCAAATACCAAGAGTCAGGTTTATTTCACTTTAGGGAAGCTAATTATTGCATTAATTTAAATTCAAATGCAGTGCTCTTAAAATAAAAAGTTAATAAAGTGGAAATTTTGAAAAGGTGAAGAACTTACACATTCAAATTTGAAAACAAAAGGAATAAAAATATTCTTAGGATTTTGTGGAGATATTTTATGTGATTTGTTACCAAATTATGGTAATTAAAGCGATTTACAGCTACGTTGTAATTAGCTGCAGTGTTTGTAATCGACGGCAAGACGTATTATCGTGATTTAATTAATTTTAGATTGGAACAGATGCACGAAATTTGAAATTTGTAAGATTGTGCAATTCTGGAAAATACGACTGATTCAGCAATTTTAAGTGAAAAACTTATGTTATGTTGGTTGATATTTAAGAAGGTATCCATAATTTCATGGAGAATTTAATCGGCAGGAACTTATGGTTCGTATTAAAACTGACCTATGGCAGTATTAAATTAATTGTTTTGGAGAACGATTTGGTTGCATCAGTTTTCATGTGTTGGTTCCTGATGGTGAACTGTATTCAGTTTTTTTTCGAGAAGAGAACAGCAACTTTTTACGAAATGGATAGTTTGAAAATCACAAATTGGATGAGTCGTTCTGACTCTTAGAATTAGTTAGACACTTAGATGCAGTGGTGGGCGATAATTTCTTTGATTTCGGATAGTGTGTATTAGGATTAATTAAAATTTATAATGTTGTAAATATTTTTATTAAATCTAATTGTCTACAATACGCAGTAAATTTGAAACTATTAATTATCGTATTGTGGATAATTGGCATTTTTGGAAACTGCGTAATCTAATCTAAAATTTATGGAGTCATTAGTTGTCATTTTGAACGTCAATTTCTTTAATTTGAAAACGTATTTTTATTTAAATTTGACATTACAAACTACAATTATTTGGAAAAGAGATTTCATGCGACATAAGAGAACCGATTGAGCTAGTTTACAGAATCAGTGTACTTAATTTGTTCCCACAGTAATCCCCTTATTTTATCATAGAGTCGGTTGGAAACGTCTTGAACGTTGTCCGAGGCCCTACTACCAAATTAGTCGAATTGGTCTTTGGTTTGTTAACATTTTACATTTTTTACCTACAACGATGAGCAATCCCGATGAAGAACCCCCAATCTGGAGGACCAGAGAGACGGTAAGAATAAAGTTTTTACTTCACCCGAAGTCGAACCGGGTATTTAACATTCATAAGCTGCCTTTACACACACGCGATTCCTGACGCGATTGGAGCGGACGCGACTAGTCGTGCGGGTTTGGAGCGTGTGTCTAAAGGCAAAGTTTTGAAACGCTCCAATTCACAAAGGGCTGCCGACACGCCGGGTGTGTGTGTTTAAATAGGACGACGTTCTTGGAACGGGGCGTTCCCGGCACGTCGGTTTTCGCGTCGTTCTTGGAACGTCATGAATCGCGTCAGGAATCGCGTGTGTGTAAAGGCAGCTATAGTCAACTCGCTTGACCATTATGCTCCGACTGTCACTTAGCCCCTTATTTTCATAAATTAATTTATTTGAAATCGTTTATTTTAATTTTTATCCTATTTATTCGTGGGTGAAAAATTACTATTTTAAGTGTAAATATTGTTTTAATGTCCTCCATAGTATCTGCATAGTCTCTTGGAGTAGGTATAATAAAAAAATAATTATCTTAATCACCATAGGGTTTAAAAATACTATTTCATTTTTACTCCATAGAGCGTAAAAATCTTTTAAACCGTTTTGGAATAATAGTGATATTCTACGCCTGCTAATTAGGACCAAGAATATTACTTTATTTCCGCACACACACAAAATTTGTATTGGGTATAATTGATTTTTAATAATCTACAAAATAAGAACTTTTCAAATGTTTATTGCTTCATTATTGGCGAAGGAAATAAATATTCATGTCTTTACATAATATTATGTTATGGTAAATTACAACTATCTGAGGAGTTATAAAAGTATATGTTTACTTAATTAAATCATAATTAGGAAAATACTTGTAATTACAATATACCTAAGTATAATTATTATAATAAAAAAAAATATAATAATAATTTAAAATTGGTTTATTATTAATTCGTGAAATTAAATATGTTTTATTTTTAATAAATGACGAATTAAGGATATCTTATTAATAGTTTATTTTAAGCTTTCGATTGAGTTTTTCAATCATCATCAGAAAAGTACAAATAATAATTGGATAACATGGACGCAATTTTGGTAAGGGTAACTTTGGAACGGCATTTTAAATATTACTACTGCCAAACAGATATACATACATTATATTGTCATTTGACTGGTAACTAAATAAAATCCAATAACCGTGAGTTAGGAAAAACCTGGATTGTGTTTCCCCAAAAAAGGAAAACCTAGCTCCAATACGTAACTCGTAATTTATTAAAAATAAAACATAATAATAATTTATTTGCATTAATGTATATCTACTAATGAAATAATTTTGTCATTGGAAACTAGACAAATTTTCCATACGTTCTGGGTATGGTAGCTGGGATAAATAAAGCCGGATATAAAATAATAAAGCTGGCATATTTTTTGTTGTTAATTATAATTCCAGTATGATCGATCACAAGTTATTATGCTTGGAATAAGTATTCTACGGATAAATGTAATAAAAAAGCAGAATGTAGATGCGTTTTACAAATATGTATGTATTAATCATTAACAATCTCTAATATAGTAATTCCATTGAAAGGTCATAGAATTATTTATTATAATTAAACTTTGTTACATATTTTATCTGAGAATAACGTTGCCTATGGTAATGGTATTACCCATGATTGTAAAACTGGCTCTAAATAATTATAAAATCTATAATATAAATTTATCATTTACGCATAATACATAATAGTCTATTATACCTACATAACTTTTTTATTTATTAAATTTGAATTTGCCGCTCTGCGTGTAACCAATGAGACCAGTTTAAAAGCATTGTGACGACAGATTGAGATAGCCAATAGTAACGAACTTTAGAGCGCGGGCTAACATCGTATTGGCTTTAAACGCCGGGTTCAATGTAATCATTTGAAATCCTAGCCCAGCCTTATTTAAATTATTAACGAAAAGTACATTATTTGATTTTTTGTTTTCGTACAAAACGAATATAAAATAAAGTATAATCTACTACGTGCATGCATTAAGTGATCTAAACATAAGTTTTTGATTATCAAATAAACTAACATTTACAAGATAGCAGAAATGTACTCACCAACTCATCTTTAGATGTAATAATTGTCGATGAATTTGAATCTTTTCTACCTCTCTTTTCTAATTCTTTCGCCTGATACAATAAAGTAAAGTTATAACTAACAGAACTTTAAAAGTTATTTATTACATAAGTAAACTTTCTTACCTCTGGATCCATACTGCTAATAAATTTTTTCTAGTAAGCAGCTGGATAGAACAAAATTTTTATTAATATGAAATAAATGTACTATATCCTATCAAGCAAACCAACTTAATATTATTGTTCAATTGTATTACTATGCACCCTAACGTGAACTTTATTGAAATGAATGAGAGAGTGGGTAGAAAATTGGCTCTTATTGATTTAAAATAAAGATTACGTGGGCCACGCAATTAGTTTTGTGTTTCAAAACCATCATTAAATGATTAAGCTGTTGAATCACCTCTGCGTATTTTCTGAACAAGCCAAAATGTTGTAGAAGAGGATATCTGCTCTTTTGATAAATGGATTTCGGATTTCTTTTGGATTTGAACTTTTGGATTTCTTACAAAGTTGTGTTTTCATGGAAACAGTAGAATTTTGTAAATTTTGAAATATTCACTCTCAAGGAAAAGAGATGATTATGAGTGTTAGGAAACTGTATTTGAAAACATCTAATATTATTATTAAATATGAAGTTAAAAAATACTTTTGGCAAATACAATCATAGATTGGATACGTCTTAAAATGTATGATATTGAAAATATTGGAGTAGGTATAGGTATAATATCTACATTAACATTTACACAATGTCTTATATAATCTGTAATAACCGCATTAGATATTAAATGACATTTTTAATAATTATTCTGTGTAATATCAACTCATTTCAAATATCTTGCATAATTATTACAGTTTATAATTTTATTTCACCTTGCAATGTCAGATATAAATAAATATAACAAATAAATTGTAAATCAGGTGTCACTCAGAACAAAGGTGAAGAAATACAATACCTATTTTATAAATGTTCAGAAGTAAAAAGGTTTTTTGAATAAAATTGTTATTCCACGTGATTTTAAAAACGTTTATTCTAGGTGCTTACACCTGAGGTAACTAACCTTATTAGATTCAAAAAAATTCAGTCTACCCAAATCAAATTCCAATTCTAATGTTATTATTTCAAAATTGCACTGGAATAAGTTGCAAAAAATTTCGTAATTGAGCAACCAACAACCTCAACGTATGTCTAAAAACTTTCGACCTTAAATCGTCCTAAACCTACCCTATCGTATACGACGCATGTCCTTGCGCTTCCGAAGGGTGGAAAAATAACAAAATCAGATTTGTTTTAAAATTTTAGCATATACATTCAATTACGCAATAACAGTACGTCAACATTGCGAAATTATTAAATTTGGCACCCGAATTATATGTTGTAAGTGTTTTGCGTATTTTCAAATCCTTAGGCTATTTTTGAGATCAATAAAAGGCTCGCCTAGTTTACGAGACATTCATTGGTTCATGTGGTGGGT
The DNA here is from genome assembly GCA_958510855.1 of Rhagonycha lutea. Taxonomy (NCBI): domain Eukaryota; kingdom Metazoa; phylum Arthropoda; class Insecta; order Coleoptera; family Cantharidae; genus Rhagonycha; species Rhagonycha lutea. The sequence continues at coordinate 88,667,184 of OY294036.1, forward strand.
GTGTCGAGGTCACTACGTTCTGTTGCACCGACCGCTACACATTTGACGTCATAATTTTCTATTTACTTTTGCTATATAAGTGATAAAACTAATATTTACATAATTATGTATTGATCAAACCAATAAGTAGCTTCAAAATTACAATATATGGCGTGATATTTAAATAATGTATTAGTAATATTTGAAGATTTTTTAAGATAATCAGTGTTTTTTGGCTATAACTATATCAAATACATCAAATTTGTCTTATATTCATTCTGTAGTACATTCATCTTCAGAAGGTAGTATCGAAATCCAAAACAAGAATAAAGAAAAATAATGTACTACTTGGGCTATCCAGAAGAATTTGGATGAACTTATTGTTCAAAGCCAAAAAGGGACTAACTGCAATTCCTTGGTAAAAAGAAGTGCAGTATCACATCAGTTTAACCGTCACCATTAACTCCATTTAAATGGATTACATGGTCCAAGTTTGCCAAAAATATAATGACCAAATAAGATAGGGAACTGACTCCTTAAAAGTTAAAATTACGTGCAGAGTTATAAAAATGTTAATAAGAATTTGCTAAATTTAAATCTATGTGGCGCTTTGCGATACATTTAATTTTTTTTAAATAAAAAATATATAGATGGGTACATAAATAACTGCTCACTATTTTTTATATCATTGGCATTGCATATTTTCTATAAAATGTTTATAATTTTATTTAAGTTATTTTATTATGCAAAGATTTTTCAAAATAGTTTCATTTAGACAACTGAATGAAACATTTACTCTATATATTTCTTCCCAAATAGATATTATATAGTTATTTTAAGATTTGTTTTCCTCAATATATTGCAGATTATAATTTTAATTTTGTCGATGCACGTGCAGTTTTGTTTAGACGCCGTTAAAAATAATTTTGCATTTTATAACGATTTTACTTACACGCAGTGACGGATCTAGCTATTTTAGGGCCCTAAATATGTCATGGGGTGCCTTTCTATTTGTATTCTATAAAAATGCAGAACAAATTCATCGATTAAAAAAAAATAAACTTCAAAAATGCATTGGCCAAATAAGTTAAAATTGCTGAAAGATGCTTTCAGATAAGCTACAATTTTTCAGAATGTATACTATTTAATTACAAATATTAGTGTTAAAAATTAAATGATAGGTATAACTATGTTTTATGAAGGGTGCGACAGCAATTGAAAGCTCATAAATGTAATATTAATTTAATTCCTTTAATTCGTAAAATTATTAAAATACAACAATTAACAACTATGTTTTCTGTTGTGTGAACTTGACCTGCATTATTCACCCACGTAATAATTGTTTACTTTGATTAGCCGGGAGAAAACTTAGTACGCTGGTAATAATCAGATGGGTAGTATATTTTTAAAAATTCGCTTGGGCCGATTATTAGTGTAAGGCAACATAATTTTTTATTATCTACACAAATACTTACCTACTCAGTAACTCAGTCTTAAAAGTTTTTCAAAAATTTATGGAAATATTGTTTAGGATTTATGAACTTATACAATTTTTTATACCCCACAGATCCGTATATTTCATGACATTCAACTTACCCCCGTCGAAGGTGCTCTTGTAAGATTATCTCGAGAATAAATGGGAACATCCATATCCGCAACATTTGACGATAATTCTCTTGGTGAAGGTGACATTTTCAAAAGGGGCACTGCTTGTCTTTCGGAAGATTTTAAAAAATGACTTTCGGCAATATAGCCAACTCCATCATCGTCGTCTGGATCCATATCAAAAGTTTTAGAGTAGCACTCAGGTGAAAATTGAACTCTTTTTGTTATATTTGAAATTTATTAAATTGTTCACTAAATTATTTACTACCACCTATACTTATCGAAATAGTGCGCGAAATTGTCTGAGGTCTATTGAAAGACGTTTTCGTCTTGACGCCGCGCGTCCATTTATATTTAGATGTGTTACGTAGTGAATGTTATTTTTTGCTGATTTATAGAATTCTCTAAGGAAATCTTATAATATACACTAGAGAAAGTAATACATCACATATTCCAATTAAGATGCGCCATTTGATTTGTAATTTAAAATGATAAAATTGGAAGTTTGGAAGCAATTATTTTTCTATAACTACCAATTATGGTAAAAACCTGGTGAATACCATATACCTGCTGGTATAGTTATAACTTCAAGTGGATATGGTAAAACATTTTTCATGCGGCGCCTTCGAGTAAAAAGTTTTTGGATGAGTTGAAAGCCAAAAATCAGTTTAATTAAAATGTGTTATATAATTAAATACATAGCAAACAAATACAGTGAGTGATCTAAGTAAGGTGAAGACTAAAAATTGAAGAGTACGGTACTCGTTATATCAATTCTTTTATTATTATTTATTTAATTGATGTTTGTCTAGCAACTTTAACTTTATTTTCATATTCTTGAATTATATTTAAATTGAAAGATAACATTAATTTTTTTTACAGTGCTTAATATCCACTTAACATCTACCTACAATAGCAAAAATTCATGTGATGTGATGAACTGTGCTATATTTAATTTTCGTTTGTTTATTTTTCAAATGGTGCCAATTAAATGTCAAAGCAGTAAATCTGCAGTTAATTTTTATTATTTGTTCACAAAAGCACATAAAAGTAAAGCACCTACTTTATGTAGACAGATATACCTACGAGTATTATATTATTGATCACCATTAAAAGAATACAAAACAAATTGGGTATAGGTATCTACTATATATAGTATAGTACATAAGCATAAGTTATAATTATGTTATATAAAATTGATTTATTAAGTATTAATATTTTAAAATCAAAATAAATTATTTGAGTTAATATAGCAATTTTCTATTCGAAATTGGTTTAAATTCTTCTTCTTCCTTTTCTAGAAGCAATTCTCTAGAGAATTATTTTCTAGTAGGCGTTAAGGCCTATTATTTCCCAACACCTGCGTCGTTTCCTTGGCAGTGTTAGAAACTTTGAGCATATAAATATTTTACATCCATCAGGTAACTTGCTAGACTTGCCTTCAGGTGTGCCTGTATCCTGTTTTTATGTTAAAGTGGCAATTCACTAACCTAGGGGACCATCAGCTTAATGTGCCTGGTTTAAATTCAATTGGCTGCTGGGGGTGAAAAAGGGGTTATGTCATAAAAGTTGATTTTGAGTAAACGATTGTCAAAGAAATAGTTGGAAAATTTCATATTCGATTTTAACATATTTTTGCTTAATTTTCTGTGGAAGTTTTTTTGGATATTAATGTGATAATATTAAAGATAAAATAAATATAGTATATTTTCTTTTTAAATAATTATTATTGTGTGGTGGCGTTTTGTTAATGCAAATAGAAATTGTCTGGGTGAACCATCTGTTTGCTGAACCAAAATTCTATTTTAAATTGGTTTTAACACAATTTTTGAATTTTATTGTCAAAGTTAGATACCATCATAAGCATAACTCATAAGTCGAGTCCGGATAAAAATGCATAAAAAATGAGAAAAAAAGTGGTTAAAAATTATTAATCCGTCAGTTTTCTCTAACAAATCATTCAATTACTTTTTATGACCTATGATGCTAGTGGTAGCGTTTTTAAATTTTTCTACTAAATCTAAGGATTCAGCCAAAGGCATTTGTTGTTTTTCGAAAGATTTTATAACATCAGTAACAAAGTTACAATGCCATTTAATAAACGCTAAATTTGCTTTAAATTCTGGTTTCTTTAATACAATTTGGAAATCTTTTATAGATTTGCTATCCGAATTTTCTAATTCATAAACAATATTTTTAAAATTTTCTGCATTTTAAAAGATCAAACTTTGAAATAGTTTGTAAAATAAGCATTAATGAAGTATAAAAAAGCACGAAAAGACAAAAAAAGCATAATAGCTACAAATCCGGACTCTACTCATGAGCGTAAGTAAGCTCAGCCAGGTAGATCGAAATTTTATTTTTCAGTTTTAGTAAAGGAAAAATCAAATATACAAAAATACAAACACTTTTATTGAATTACTAATACAAGAACTTAACTTAATTATGGTTGCATTTGCAATAGATGCAAAAATTTGAGGTGCAATAACTCAACTTATCTTAAAACTTCCAGGTTATATGGTAAAATTCAAACACACAAAAACATGATTTATTTCACTCCTACAGTTTCTTCTTTTCCAGCATATGTATTGGGATCAAGCAAAAACATATTATGAATGGGTACCTCTTTATGAGACACTGCTTTGATAATTTCTTGAGCAATTACACCTCCAATGATTGAACAAATGGGTGCAATTTCACCGAAAAGTAAATTAAGTATACACTCTGGCAACTTCTCTTCTGCCACAGAAAAGTCTTGCATGATCACTTCTCTCATTTCTTTTAATTTCGTTAAATCTTCTTCCTTGTTATCACTCGATGGGTCACGACCGTTGTCATCTCGGAATTTAATAAGCACTAAAATAATAAATTGATAGTGATTTAATTATTAATAATTACAATACTCACATTTGACTAAATAATATAATTCATTTAATCGCTTTCTCCGACCCCCGCTTGAAGGATTAACAATTTTTTTACCAGATTTAGATAAAACATCATCTAGTGGTGGATAGATCACCGTCCTTTGAACTTTTGTGATAATCTTTTCTGTGGAAGCAGGAGTCGGTTTGCCATCGTGGGTTCTTTTTTTCTTTTCCGGTAACCTTACTTGATCCCTAAAAGTCGATTTACATATAAATGATGTACTCGAGATGTTTTAGTCATCTTAATTTTGATGAACTTACTCATAATACTCGTGTTCTTGAAAATCAGATACGCTGTAACCAAACATTCCAAAAACATCGCCACATATGAACTGAATTTTAAATTTTCTGCATACAGCATCGAGGTGAAACATTTCTTTAGTATTTAACCCAGTAGCAACAATTATCGTAAAGGCTTTAAAAAAGTCTTCCGACTTCTCTTTCAGTGAACTTGTGTCAGCTACTACTTTAACCAGAGGATTCAAGGCTTGCGCCTTTAATAATACTGCTTCTGCAATCTACAAAAAAAATTTTTATTAGTATAATTTACCAAACAAAAAAGGAAGGCTCACGTTAGATCCGACATCTTCACGCCGTAAGAGGAAATTCCTGTAATAATGATCTTCTGTAACAACTGCTTCATCTAGGATGGTCAGGGCATTTATACCAGATAATAAAATATTTTTTGCAATTTCTGAACCCAATCCTCTCACTCCGATCAGCAATACATTTGCCGCTCTTAACCTAAAAAAATAGTTATAATTAGAATGGTTTTTTTTTCAACAATGAAAGGCTGCTTAATAATATGCCTTGTTTGAATTTAACAATGACGTTTTAATAATAAATGAATGGGTTAACTAATTGTTGTACTAACTTTTCTTGGGATTCAATTCCCCACAAGCGAATCTGACGGTCGTATAATTCGGCTTCGGCAACTGATAATCCTTCACTCATAGTTACGATAAATTAATAACAATGTTACGAATGTAAGTAATGAAATAGTAACAATTTTAATTTTTCCAATTTTTCGTGATTTAGGTTAAAAAGCCGGTTTTTAAAAATAGAAAAGCACCATCAACTATCAAAACAGCAAAACACACACTTCAAGAATATAAATGTCTATTTTAGGTTATTACAGTTAGATGGCGCGGTAAATGTTTTTGTTTTGGTTGGTACTTGGTAAAGAGCAGTGCCGGCTTAAGAACCTAGTGTGTCATACTACTTATTACTTTTATTTTTAGGTATCATACAAGTGAAAAGCCAATATCATCATAAAGAAATTATATGTATTTCCAAGAAATTTATTATCAAAAGACAAATCTCCTCTTTATCACACAAACAATCCATTGCTGGAGGCCTATCCACATTGGAAACTCAAATTTAAACCAAAATTAAGCACCACATTATTTGAAATTTGATCTTTTCCTCAACATAACTAAAGAAAATTTTGGAGTCCAATCCAAAATTAATATTAATCTTAAATAAAATAACTGTGCAAGTCAATAATTATTATTATTTTACTAAATTGATACTTTCTGGAATAGTACATTTACTTTTTCTATTTGTAATATCTTTTTCTAGTTTTGAAACTTGTGAGAAGTGGTCCTCGATTTCTTGCAAAGTTCTTCCTTCCGTTTCGGGCAAAACTAAATATAAAATTACAAGAGTAAAAACGCAAATGCTACTGTAAAACCAATACATTCCTGGAATTGTGAAAAGTGCTATCATTCTAAGATACAGTTTAGTTACTACGAAACCTATAATATGGAGAATTGCACTGGCAATACCGCTACCCGTACTTCTAGCTTGCTTACTAAACACTTCACCAATTAAAATTAACCCAATGGGAATTACTCCAAAGTTTGCAGCAAATGAAGTGAAAAGAAGGAAGATTAAAGGTATCCACGATTTTCCATTTGGTTTTAATTCTGGGACAGCATTCAAAGAAAATATAATTATATCGTTATGATACGCATAAGTACCAACAATTGCAGAGCATATTCCAACGCATGTTAAGGATATGAAAGCCATCCAGCGCTTTCCTGTGTAGCGGATGAAACCTACGCTAATAGCGCACCCGATTATATTCACCACCCCTAATATTATTACAGCGTGGAACTTATCAATTGGAACTTGTAAATTTTCAAAAATTTTAACAGCATACGTCATAAGTGCTGATGTCCCCGATAAGTTACCCATCAAAAACATAAAAGTTACCAAAGATAACGGCCACAAGAAACTCTTTTTTAAGTAATTTTTTGCGTTTTCAATTTTTGTTTGTTTGTTGTCGGTATTGTCAAAACTCTTGCAATGCATACGAAGCATATTGTATTCATCTTCTATTTCTTCCACCGTTGTCCAACCTCTTAGCCACGCTAAGCTTATCTGTGCTTCTTCAAATTTGTTATTCATTAATAACCAATAGGGACTTTCAGGTACGAAAAATAATAAAATCAGCGCTGAAGCAGGAACAAAGCAATTAACGAATGCTAACGCACGCCATTTGCAAAACGATCCTATGATGTACTGCAGGATCATTCCAATAATAAAAGAAAACCACGATGTAGCTGTTAGCATTCCTCTCAACTTAGGTTGTGATATTTCAGCAGCATAGGATACAATCTGCAATTGGAAACAAATATTATGTTAAAAGGAATCACCGAAATTGTCGGGTGGTGAGCTATAATAAGCTTTCCATTTAGTAACTTACGGGACCTTTGCACACACCGCTACAAAAACCACATAAGAATAAAGCAAAGTTAAGATGCCAGATGCGATCGGCAAAACCAATGATGATCCAACTGAAGATAAGTGGAACTGTAATAATCTGCATTGTTTGCTTTCTTCCAAGTGAAGTGGTAAGGAATCCAGTTGATAGGCATCCAATTGAAACGGAGAGCATATTTATGGAACCTACGAATATTTAAAAAATAAGATTAATCTGTCGCGGAATTATAAAAATGTTTATTTCTGAAACATACCAATCCATGAAATTTCTTCTGCATTCAATTTTAAAGGTTCGTTACTGCTGCTATCTGATAAATTTGGAATTAGTATGGTGACGTATCCATATAAATTACCAAGTGTTACTATCAGAATGTTTTTAATTAAGACAGCTATAACTTGTGGAAGTTCTTCATGAAATTTAGTATGTTGCTTTGCATTTTCTGATTGTTCCTTGGGATTGCTCATATTTCGAATTCTATTAAAACAGTATGACATTATAACAATAAATTCTATAAGAAAACGTGAAAGTTTGGATAGATACTGATTTTATAAAATTTTACAGATTGTAACTTTTGCTATTCGATAGATCACTTTTTAGTAAGACTGATGACGGATGGTGAACTAATGGAAATGTCAATATGAAAATGTCTGCTACACGCTGGGCTTCACGAAAGCAAAATATGAAGATTTCTTGTTCATTTATTATTAAGAAACAATAAATTTTGCTGAAGGATTACTGCATTAAAAAAAATTATATCTTATTCTGGTGGTTTGCCATTGCTTTCCGAGGGGAACCGCCAGAATAAGATGTAAGTGTAATCTGCCATGAAAGTCTTTAGCAAAAGGTTACGACTCTTCTGTGAAGAAGCATGTGAAGAAGAAGAAGAAGTGAATTTTACATTTAAACCAACGATATAATGGACTCGCTTGTAATGGAAGTTCGCATATATTGGATGAATTGAATAACAAGACTAAACTAGACTAAACTTCTATGTTCTTAATATCAAAATTAAAATACGGTTAAACTGTACTTTTGGTTATAATCGACCAATATTTTGATTCCTTGAAGTCCATTATATGCGGATTTCAATGCAAAATTAATTTATGACATCATTTTTTAATTGATTATACTTAATAAAAAAAATGGTATATGATAGCTCAATAATTAAATTAAATATTAATATTATGTTTACTTAACTTCTAAGTTTTGGATTTAAGAATTTATTGAAGAAAAAAATACTTACTCAGTGTTAATCATATTGCGATTGTGAACAGATATTCAAAAATGTTCTGTATTGTGTGAAGCAAGGGTTACAAATTATTTAATAGATAGTTACATTGTAGATAGGGTAACAAGTACAGCTATAAGCACCCATAGTGATTACTATATAATTTTTTGTGTCTTTTTAATATTTATACTCCCATCGATTTGCCTATATATCTGTTGATACTTACAAATGATAAAATTAATACACTCAAGAGTGGAGATATTGAAAAATTTAAAGTTAAAATAGAAGCAATGCAGTAATCTATGTACATACACAATATAATCATATACTTTGGGTTGGGCCCAATTGATAATAATTGGAATACTAATTATTATGATGTGCTATTTATTAAAAACATTCATATAAAAGTAAAACTTCTTCATAATTATTGCGAGCAAAGACTCCCATAACAAACTTTTGGTTATCAGAAATGTCATGGGAATATTAGAAAAAGAAATAAGTAGGAGAACTGCCTTCTGGAATAAAGAAGAATAAATTGTAATTAATCTACTAATTTTGATGAAAGGAATGCTTAACTTTCTTCATGATGACAATGACTATTTTCATCGCTGTGCAGTCGCCCGAATGTGATTGCCATCTGTTGAACCGATTTAATACTGACATTCCATTATAATATATTTTTCCCAACTCTATAATATGGCCTAGTCAGGACATCACTGTCAAACAGGTAGGCCATCGAGGCACTGTTATATAAATTGATGATTTAGTGTTACGAGGAACGGAAGCGAGAAATGAAGATAAACAAACATGGAGAGATAGTTATTTTATTAATTTAAATATTCGACAATATATTGTCCTCTAACCTTCCCCTAAACTTATACTTCCCTTTTATTGACAAAATAAGTCCTGCTGAAAGTACAGTTGAGGAACGATCTACTCTTGCTCCGGGTAACCCAGTCGTATTAAAGAATTTCTCAACAAATTTTTCATTTTTAACAATAGATTTATTTCACCAAAAGAAACAGAGATTTCGTTGATACAAATGTTATATGCAACTGGCATATCGATATAACATATGGTAATTTGAGAAAAATACTCAATTATTCAATCAATTTGACTCCTTGATTAATGCACGATTCATATTTTTATGTTATATCGATATACCAACTCTCATCCAGAGTAATTCTTATTTAAATAAATCAAAGTCCATCTCTTCATAAAATAACTGTTATTAATGGTGAAGTTAAAAATACCACAAGATCTTATAAAACTAAGAGGCTCATCAGTTGACAGTAATAGACAAAACTAGATCGATCATACGCACATGGTATTCTGGTAAAATTTTTGGAATAGTTACGAGTTACATAATATAAATTTAGTATGATTCTATAATAGTTACAGTCGATTCTTGTTGTTAAAGGTTGATTCTCACTATACCTTTAATTTCCGTTCCATACCGGACCTGTTCAAATATTCTTGATTGTAATTGGCTTCCAACGGAAGGCATGCGTACGTTAGTGAATAAATTTTAAATATCTCCGGTATGGAACGGAGATGAAACGTATAGTGAAAATCAACCTAAATTGGGCCACTGATTAATCGGGGCAATCTCTTATTTAGGCAAAATCTTAAAAAACAGATCCAAAGAAATTTGTATGAAACTTCGTATACATATTTGGACCAGCCACTTAATGTGTCCCGATTAAGCGGAATCGACTGTATTTACAATATAATTCAATTAAATTAAAACTGCCGTCTAAATTCTTTCAATTTGGCACTTCTTCATTTGAAACCAATGATTGTCTAGCAGTCACATTTTAGTTAGCATTTATTAAGATGTACTAAATTCATTTTTTCTTGTTTGGCCAATTTACTTTTCTTACGTACACCATAGTTTTGCAGATTTGAAACTTGTGAGAAATGGTCCTCGATTTCCTGCAAAGTTCTTCCTTCGGTTTCGGGTAAAGCAAAATATAAAATTACAAAAGTAAACAAACTTATTCCACTATAGAACCAATAAATTCCTGGAATTGTTAAAAGTGCTACCATCTTAAAAAATACTTTATTTACAGCAAAACTTGTAACGTGTATAACTGCAACAGCAATTCCGCAACCTGTAATTCTAGTTTGCTTACTAAATATTTCTCCAATTAAAATTATTCCAATTGGTATTAATCCAAAGTTTGAAACAAGAGTTATTATAAGCAGGAAGATCAACGGTATCCATTGGAAATAATTTTTTTCAAATTTTATATTTGGTTCAGTATTTAAAGAAAATATAATAATATTTTGGCAGTATGCGTATATACCAATAATTGCTGAACTTATCCCAATGCACGTTATGGATATAAAAATCATCCAACGCTTTCCCGTAAAGTGGATGAAACAGATAGGAACAAAGCAGCCTAATATATTTGCCACCCCTAATAAAATTACGGCGTGGAACTTATTAATTGGAACTTGCAGATTTTCAAAAATTTTAATTGCATACGTCATCAACGTTGATGTTCCTGATAGATGAGACATTAAAAATATAAAAATTATTAAAGCCATCGGCCACAAGAAGCTCTTTTGAAAGTAATATTTTGTGTTTTCACAGTTTATACTTTTTCTGCCTGACTGTTTAAAACTGCTACAATGCACACGAAGCATTTTGTATTCGTCTGCTATTTCTTCCTCTGTTGTCCAACCTCTTAGCCACGCTAAACTTTTCTTAGCTTCTTCATATTTATTATTCATTAACAACCAATAAGGACTTTCGGGTATGAAGAACAATAAAATAAGGGCCAAAGTAGGAATCGAGGAATTAATGAATGCTAACGTACGCCATTCGCAGAACGATCCCAGAATATACTGTAGGATCATTCCAAAAACAAAAGAAAATGATGTTGTAGCTGTTAGTGTTCCTCTTAGGCTAGGTTGTGATATTTCAACAGCATACGATATAACCTATAAGACACAAAGTGTTATTGTTATTATAAATATAAAATTACAGGGATTTAACCCAAAAACTTACCGGTCCTTTGAAAACACCACTACCAAAACCACAAAAGCATAAAGCAAAGTATAGATGCCAGATACGATCGGCAAACCCAATGATGATCCAGCTTATTATGAGTGGAACTGTAAGGATCTGCATTGATTTCTTTCTACCAAGTGATGTTGGAAGGAATCCAGTGGAGAGGCATCCAATGGAGACGGAGAGCATATTTATAGAACCTGCAAATAACTTAAAATAAGATTTGTCAAAAATTCTAGTTACAATGGTTTTCCTGACCAATCCATGAAATTTGCTCTTCGTTCAAGTTGAGGTTTTCGTTTTTGGTGTTATCCAATAAGTTTGGAATTAATATGGTGATATATCCGTATAAATTACCAAGTGTTATTGTCAGAATATTTTTAATAATTACGGCTATAAATTGTGGAAGTTTCACGCGAAATGAAGTATTTTGTTTTGATGTGGAAGATATTTCGTTGGTACTGCACTTAAACCTAGAGTATACCATAAACAGACATTCTGCATAAATTTTATTAAGAATAAATATAACTTACTCAGCGCTATTCATAATGAAATTTTTTAAAAAATGATGAAAATTGTTTTTGTTTGTCTCAAGTACAATAAATCTGATATTTACATGTATATCTTCTCTTGACACTTGGATAACGATAAAATTAATGAAGTCAAGAGTGGAGATAGGATAATTTCATTACGATTGCTGAAAAATTTGCCCAGAAATGTAGTCTCTAATTTACATTATCTCCTAACAAGCGAATAAAATACAATTAAGTAGATGTGGGTTGCTGAATAGCTAACATAACTTCAATATGCAACTGAAATGACCCCCCCCCCTTTTCCCGTATGCCCGTTTCCAAATACCATTAAAGGTGAGTAAAACTTTAGCCTGATGGTTAGCATAATCAATTGCGAATGTAGGAAGCCGAGTTCAAATTCAGGGAAAGTAAAATTGTCTTATGATCGTCTCCATGTTTCGGAGGGCACGTTAGGCCGTCGGTTCCACTGGGTTGATGAATTTCCACCATTGACAAAATAAACCAGAATCACAAGCACATCTGAAGGCTAACCTAATAAGGTAATAAGCTACCAACCTGATGTAAAACAATGATTTGCTTACAGAGCCACAAAGCCAAGTGAATTTGGCATGGCTGGTAATAAACAGAACCCATGAAACAAAAACATTAGAGTTTAACCATCAGATCATATCCCATCACCATATTATCAATAGAAAAATTTTAATGAAAGACAGAGATATCTATTTTTATTATATCAAGCAGACCTTACATAATTAAAATTAATTAAATACAAAAAATGTATTTTTCTTTTAGCGCTTATTTTTAAAAATTACAAAATTACACTTTACTTTCAGCGATATCGTCAGTCTGAGTAAATTGATCACTTGTAACGACATTTATACTAGTGGCTTGAGTGGTAGCTGGTTGTTTTTTGGCAACTTTGTTACCCAACTTGGCTCCACCCGAAAAGTGATTTTCAATGTCTTGCAAACTTTTGCCTTCTGTTTCGGGTAGTATGAAATACAAAATAATAAATCCTAAGAAACTTATGCCACCGTATAACCAATACACTCCTGGAAAAGTTATGAGTGTCACAAGTGGCATAAACGTTTTAGCAACGAGAGAGCTAAAAAGGCTAGTAATTGCAGCCGAAATACCAATACCGCTGGAACGGGTCTCCTGAGGGAATAATTCACCGACAAGCATACTTGGTAAATTACTTATACCGCAGTGCGATATTATCGTTAGAGCAAACAGAACCAGCACGGGAATCCATTTACTCAGTGCCATATTTGGATCCGCAAGTGTTTGAATTGTAGTAGCATTTGCTGGAATGAGTGAATTGTCATAATACATTATATCATTTGTATATGCATAAGTAGCAATAATAATAGTACACAACCCAATTCCAATTAAAGAAAAGAAAGCCATTAACCGCTTTCCATACTTTTGTATTAATGAAAGACTTACAGAACAACCGAAAGAATTCGCCGATCCTAATAGTACAACTAGGTAGCTTTTATTAAGTGGAGTTTTTAACGTCGCAAAAATTTGATCAGGATGTGCCAGTAAAGTAGTAGTACCAGTGAAGTGTACCAAAAAGAATACAAATGCTACTATTGATAATGGCCAAATAAATTTAACCTTTGCAAAATTTTTCACGTGTTGAACAAACTGTTGCCATGCAGTTTTCTTGGCAGGTTCTTTTTTCGCAGCAGTACTACTACCTGCATCACCACCACCAGTCTTACTAATATCCTCTTTATCGACAAGCGTATTCGAAGCAGACAAGGTTTTACCATGATTAGATACCATCTCTTGAAATTCATCATCTACATCATCAGGTGATTTCCAACCTCTTAACCAAGCCAAACTTTTTTTTGCTTCGTCCGGTCTGTTGTGCTCTATTAACCAATGCGGACTTTCTGGTATAAAATGTAGCAGGCAGGCGCACATTAAAGGTACTAAACAATTGATAATTGCAGTGGTGCGAGGACTAAAAAACGTTGACATGAAGAGTTGGGCGAAACTTCCCAACATCATTGACGAGGCTGAACTTGTTGCTAATTTTCCTCTGTTACTCGGTTCTGCTGATTCAGCTACATGAGTAAGGACCTGAAAAAGTAAAACAATTTTTGTGATTTTAAAATGAATTAAGTGTTGAATACTTACAGGAGCTTTAAATAGTTCGCTGCATAAATTTGTCATAACCAATGCAAAGCAAAGTTGCCATCCATCTGCAAATACGCTCCAAATTCGGAATGCTAATAATGGAATAATTGAAAATTGAAGGGTACGCTTTCTGCCAAAAAAATGGGCTATAAATCCAGAAAGGAGACCTCCAAATGGTACCAATAGTATGTTTAAGTAACCTAAGGATAAAAATTGCAGTTTATTGTTTAGAAAAAAGTTTATAAATTTAAAGAGGATGTGCAGCGCTTAACTTTGCTACCATGTTAATGTTTGATCAATTTTCTTAGCTTCTATCTTCATGGATTGACTGAAATTGATTAGATTTGATTAAGAAGGCAATCCATGCAAAGAAAGCTGAAGAAATGAGTAAAATGTTAATATGGAAACCATATGGGTGCCCAATCTTGTATTTATAAATTAAAAGAATATTTGTTTGCAGTTTACTTACTCATCCATTGGTAATTTCCTACCCCACTGCCAGCAGAAAGATTATCAATTATAGCATCAGGGTTTGTAGTTCCAGTTGCTAACAACAGAAGATTTTTAACCATTACTGCAATCCATTGCGATAAGGATGATTTTGATGCAGGATTTAAAGATGGAGCTTTTTTTGTTGCAGATGCTGGTGCAACAGTAGTGGTTGAGCTGTAATAAAAGTCTCATGTACGAAAGGTTAACTTTAAATTTTGTTTCAGTTTTTCCTAGAGTAGCATCAAATTATGTGATTTGACATGAAGACCATCTATTTTCTGTATCATGGCTGAATTTAATATCAACTCGTAAGGATGATTAGGTTTGGAGTTATCTTAATCGTCTAAAAAATTTTCAAAAAATAAATAAAATGGAATTTCTCTTAAGTTGTTTTGTAGGTCAATAATTTGGTCATCCACATAGGGCAGTATAAATGCCTTAAAGATATAGCCAAACTTACTATAGAGTGCTATATCTTCCATAAGTATAATAAAATATGTCAAAGCCAGAGGCAGCTTTTGCAGAAAAAGTTCATATGAGAAATATTGCATTATTTTGTTTAAAAAAAGACCGCTACCTATGTGAGCATTAACTCATTAGTCATTAGAGTGTCCCGATATGAAATAGAAGCGTCGATTAGCCTATCAAATACAGTGGGTAAAATTAATATTTACAATAATATTAACAAAATCTAATATAATTCATTAATTTTATCCATTTCAATGTACTTCAAGGTCAATGAAAATACAGGTAAATCGGTGGAAGCAGCTTTATCATTAAAATTTAAACTACTTGATAAACAATTGTAAATTATGCTGCATTAGTTTCTTTACATTATGAATTTCAAGGCTAATTTAATTATTCGTTTCCTTAATTATCAAAAAACGTTTATACATAAGATATTTAAGTAAACTTAGAATTTTGAAGATTACCAAAAAATGTTGTAAATTTCTAAATAAATTCAAAACTCTTATAACTTTTTGGCAGTATTTTAGTGACTGTAAAAATCAAATGCTCTTATCCTGATTCGTTGCTTCTGAGCGGTAGCTAAACATCATAGAAATATAGTGCAATGATATTCACCCTTAAATGAATAATCACCCCACAAAAGCCCCTAAAACTAACGTTTCGCCGAAGATGGGTTTTTCTCTTCCTCAGAGTCGATAGGTTCGACGAACGAAATAAAAGGGTGTAAATTCGTGATAAGGATAATTTATTATCTGAACGTAAAAATTTTTCATAGACAGTTTGCATCAAATTTTTTGAACATAATAATTTGTCTCAAACCACAAGTGTTCTGGTGTAATGGCTCAGACATGCACGTAATATTTAACGTTTTAAATTCTAACACTGTACGTGTAAATCTGTCCATTCATGTAATAAGTGTAATTTTATAAAATAGCAAATACAATTTTAATTAATAAACTCACTATTAACAGAAATCATTGTTTTATTTGAGTTCACTAATTTTTAATCAAATTTCATTTACCTTATAAATAATAAACTTCTTTAAGTTTTTGTGCGCCACTGTTTAGTCGATCGTCTACCTCTGCGTTACCAACCATTTAGTAAGGAACCATATGCGTTCCAGTGTGTTGCTCCCGTAACCTTGTGCATCCAATTTTGATAAAATCGCCAATCTTTTGCTCAATCCTCTCAGCAATTGTTGATTGAACAACTGCTACTTGAAACAGCGTTTCCGGTAAGTAACTTATCCGTAATCAATCGTAATTTTTCACTAAACGTGGAAGTAACCTCCAAATTTCACATGTGCTTACAATTTTAATCATCAACTTTCTGTTGTAGGTATCCAATTTACTAATACCTCAACTCGTCAGAAATACACAACCGTTCACTAATTATAAGTCGTAATTAGGAATTACGTGATGACTCGACTTCCGCAAAAAATTCACTTCTTAGTGAAACCGCGAAATTACACTTCTCTGACCCTCGGATCAAAAAGAAGTCTTAGGAGTTCTTCCTTCTTTGAGGACCACCAAAGAACTCTTCTCCGCTTGAGTTTCAGCGGGGAACTGGCGTGTTCCCTCTTTGAGTTTCACCAAGAGACTCCTCTCTCCTTGAGCTTCACTAAGAGACTCCTTCATTCTGGCTTGCTCGCCTTTCTGTCCCTCTCCTAGTTTTCAAAATTTGGATTCTGTGGTGGGGTTCGATATTCTTGATCACCAATGTCGCACTTATTTACTGGTAACATGGTGTTTATAATTGTTTGTTCACTGAATTTTTATTTTCATTTTACACTTTTATAGAAAACTGCGGTTGTTTTAAAAATTAAAAATCATACACAAGATGTTGCAAAATACTTGTTTCACATAAATCATTTTAAATCTGTATGGTTTTTTGTGTAATTTGTTACATCCAGTGGTTTATCATTAATTTGATGCAAAAGTCTATTTTTATCAGTCAAATTAACTGATTATTGAATTTAATTAAAGAATTTTCAATTTATCACCTTAATAATTCATTTAGATTACTTAACTATTGAAATATCACAACAATAGTTATACACAGAAATTGGGAAATTTTTTACCCTTTGTCCCGGGGTAGGGGTTTCTTATGATAAATTTGTTCAAATAGGATTTGATTTATTATTTGATTAAGTGCTATTGATGAGTAGCATTTAAGCATGGAACAAATCTATATTGCATTATATTATCGCATACATCGCGACCCCTCTCATACCGCTACTCGAACAGCTGATCGGAGAAATTGGTCCTGTGTTAAAAACAAAGGTGGTAAATTTCGACAGTTCCAGTCGGTACAGCCATAATGTCAATAACCATGAATGTAGAAGTTTAGATAGGTGGAAGAAAATAAAGCGTAGACTCTATGAGTTACTTTAGTTGTTTATAGTTATACAATTTTGCCGCCTTTTTCAATTATGTAATATAGTAGTATTACGTTTTATAAACACCTATATACTAATGTAAGTATAAAAACTTACCTAGTTTTTGTTAATACATTTGTTGTTTCATTTTGAGAAACTAAATGATATTGTTGCGACATGTATTGTTTTGATTTTGAACACACAAATTTTAATTTATTTTTTAATTAAAAAAAATAAAGAAAATATGCCGTCCAAGTATCTTTTTTTTAATGTTCTATTACTGTCCCAAAAATATAGTAAATTTTTGTTCACAATAGCGTTATACTAAATGACATACCTATGGTGTGAAATGAAATTAAATGGTATGAAATTTAGTTTGTATGTTAATTTAGTTACGAATTAGAATTAATTTTATTTTTCTTAAACATTATTTGCAAAGAATGACATGTCAAAGCAAAATAAGTACATTATTTAAAAAAAATTCGAGTAGTACATTTCAAAATATTTTTAAATAAATAGTAACAATAGTAAAAAGGTAAAAGGACAATATGACCAATTTAAAGGACCGCTTCCTTAGAAATTCAAGAATAATATTATATTTTCCACGGTAATCTTGACTGACAAGTTGGAAATCTAGGAGAGAAGGGAAGGGGGGGGACGCCTTTATGTATAAAAAATGCGTTTTTTCAAAAAGTTTGCTCCAGGAGCCAAAATGGTATTGCTCATTGACTACAGATTTCTTGATAATATTAAAGGGGTATGAAATTTTTGAATATTCTATGTTATAAGTTACTCTTTAATTTCCTTGTTTGAAAAGTTTAAATGTACCCATATAATAATAATTAATAAGCGTTGATGTGAAAAGACGTTTTTCACAATTCAAAAACACTATATCGGATCATGAAAGAAATTTTGCGATTGAAAATTGGAAAATTTATTTAATTAACTACAAGCGCAATATTAACTAATATAATTTTTTTAATTAAAATGATTTTTTGCGCATTTTAATGACCTTTTTCTTACATTTTTAAATTTTTTGTACCTACAGATTTGCACTATTCGCTCATTTTGAGTTGATAATAATTCTGAATACGATCCTAAACCATTTGGTTTTGTAATGGTTTTTTAGAAACCTTTGTTTACAATGTTAAATTTAAAAGAATATATTTTATTATTGTTTACAAGTTAGATACATATTATACTTGGCTGGTAGGAGACAACTTTCAATTTTTGAAAGATATAATAATGAAATTTAAAAATTTTACTTGTTTAAAATAAAATTTCTGTCCCCATGATCAGTGATTAAGAAAAAAAAAAGCTTTCGGAAAACATGTTTTACTTATGTGTCCATCAAATTTTATAAATTATGTTTTCATCAAAAACCAGTAAGGATTTCAAAACCAAATCTCATTTAAAATCTGTTCTCAGAAACTTAAGATTGTAATCCAGTAAAATTAACCACAAAAAAACGTTTTAGCCTTTAGAAATAATTTATCAAGTTTTGAAAATTGTACTACACATACCTACTCTTGAGTGGTATAGAATCGAATAACTGCCGAGTTTCACCTTCCCCCGTAAGGACTTCTTTCCTAAAAATTCAAAACTAATGAGGTTACTAACACTTGGAAATTAGTCTAAATGTTTTGCTTGTTCGAGTAACTGCAAAGTGCCAAAGATTTTCTGTAGATAACTTGGTGAGTCTCACTGAAACCTGAGACGTAAAATATTTTATTCTCGCAAACTGCTGGTGTTGACATAAAATTTGGTTTTAGAAGTACCTTAATGATGATAATCAATAGAAGTGCAGAAAGATTCACAGCAGTTCAGAGGAGAAGAAGAAGAAAAGAACAAGGGTAACATACATAGGTGACATTATAAACAAGGAAGTTGAAGTAAAGAATGATAAAGTTAAAGGCTTTCATGGCAGATTACACCTCGGTGGTTTACCATTGCCTTCCGAGGGGAGAGACGGTCAGAATAAAGTTCTTACTTCACTCGGATTCGAACCGGGTGATTAGCGTTCATAGTCAACTCGCGTGAACGCTATGCTCCGACCGCCTCTTATACACCATACTTTCTTCCAATAATGTTAGTTTTTATGTCTTATTATAATGCTTAGTTTTTCCAAAGAGCCCCCCCCCTGGATCCAACCTTGATTATTGATTAGGTAAATGATTGAAATTGTATCTTGTACTACAATAAATTATACCTTTGGAGCAGTGTCGAACCTTCAAGGTAGGAGGAGGCAGAGAAAAAATGCATATCCTGTACTAAAAGGAGTTGAACTTTTTTGCCCTTTCAAAGAATAACCGCGCCGTAGTTTGTTTACATCCATAAAAAATAAGAAAACCATTACTAGTGCAATTAGTAGAAATAAAGGAAAACTGTGTACTATATTATATTATTAGTAACGCTAAAGAAGATTTAAATTAATATCATCCTAACATTTAATGAAATTAATGAATTTATATAGAACTACGTCGAAGAAGATATAGAATAAATAACATACTTGCAATAGTATATTTGGATACCGGGGTTGGTTGGCCCTTTTTCTCCTGGGAACACACAATTAAATATTTATAATATATTTACCTACAAGCCTAAAGCTCTTTTAAATGTAATTTTAAGTTTTTAGACTAACAGGAATATTTGTACATCATAAATGAATAACATAATAATAAAATAACAAAATGCTCTATCATATTTTTAATAAAACTACCTTTACCGTAAGATGGTTTTGTTTCAGATTAAATAATTATTACACTTACACGGTTTCCTAACGCCAAATTCTGGAAATATTACGAGTGCGCCAACTAACCCCAGCCTCCTTATACTACATAAAATTATACCAGTAGGTACACACATATCTAACATAGTTCCAAAACTAACAATGTTTAAGGAAAATAAAATATTTATTTGTATAATTATATATAAAATACATAATTATTATATTCTAAATATATTTATCTATTTTGTTTTCATATAAATAGAAGAAGGTTACAGACATCGAAAAAAAATTAATTATAAATTATAAATAATTGCAAAAAGGACAAAATAAATGACTTAACGTTATCCAATCTAAAAAGTTTATTGCGTATGATAACAGAAAAAAAAAATCTTGAATCGAATCTTTTCTTATTACAGGAAAAACTTTTTTAGTAGTGAAAATTGGATTGAATCGTATGTGTATTAGTAATTAGACTTACGTACGTTTCTGCAGCCATTGTGCTATCTTATGTTGAAAAACTTAAATTTCTATCAATGGTTGTTTGTTTCTTTAAATTTTAACTAATAATGCTTATTACGTTGTGGTCATGATGTAGCTTGCAAATACTTATTAAAATAAAAAGCATTAATTAGAGAATAATTATATAACTTATTATCTTAATTTATTATTTATGATTAAACATTTTGGAATTTTAATGTTGTTCTTTGTTTAAAGCCGAAATACTAATTATTCAAAATCAAAAAAGCTATTCAAATAAATCTGATAATTCAAACAGCGTTGATTTTAAAATCAGGATCTGATACGAATGATCGTCCCCATTTATTTTCAATTTGATTCTCTTTTTATATTCTTTCATATGCCCCATTGTGCTTCGTTTGTTCCTGAATATTTGGGTTACGTCTGCCTACTTTATTATCTAGTTTTGAAATTCCAGCAAAATGATCGGAAATTTCTTCCAAAGTTTTTCCTTCTGTTTCAGGTAAAATGAAGTACAAAATTATGGCACCTAGAAAACTAATGCTTCCATAAAAACAATAAGTTCCAGGAATCGTGAACAGGTCTACAATTTTTAAAAATATTTTGTTTGTTACAAATCCAGAAATGAAGCAAATTGTACTAGCAATTCCACAACCTACACTACGAGTGTTTTCTGAAAAGACTTCTGCAATTAAAATCCAGGCTAAATTTGCTATACCACAATAAGACGAAAATGCTAAAAGAATTAAAAACACAAACGGAATCCATTTGTAATTATCGACTTCCAAGTTTGAAATTTCAGTTACGTAAGTTGAATTTTGAACATCAGACAAATAATAAACACCGTTTATTTGTGCATAGCATGCCACAACAATTGCACAAACTCCACTACTTATTATGGAAATTAATCCCAACAAACGTTTACCAGTAAAATGTACCATGAAAGTATTTATTACACATCCAAAAAATTCTGCCCATCCTAAAGCAATTGTAGCATAATACTTGTTAAGAGGTATTTCAAATGTCCCAAATATTTTAACAGCATAAGTTTGTAAAGTGAAAGATCCCGTAAAATGGGGAATGAAAAAGCAGACGCACAAAATAAACAAAGGAAACAAGAAACTTCTCCTTAAATAATACTTTGTTATTTTTGAAAAACTAGTTAAATCTTCATATGTTTCTTGGTTTTTGGAGGTACTACCATAATATTGTGTTTTTGTGGAACTATTACTGTTTATGTGAACGAGTATTTCTTGAAATTCCACCTCAATGTCCTCGACTGCACACCAGCCTCTTAACCATGCTAAATTTTGACGTGCTTTTTGCATTCTACCATTCATGATTAACCAATGTGGGCTTTCTGGTACAAACAATAATAAAATAAATGATAAAATTGGTAATGCAGAGCATACGATTGCAATAGTCCGCCAATTAGAATAAGCGCCAAGCATCATTGCCAAGCAAATGCCAAGCATCATTGAACATGTGCTGGTAGCAGTTAATATTCCTCGTAAGCGGGGCTGGGTTACTTCGGCAATATAAGTAAGTATCTAAAACAGAGAGCAATTATTTTTTCTTCCTTCTCAATGAATATTAGTTGAAATACATACTGGAGCTATTAGCATTCCTGCACAAAAACCTCCCACACATAAAGCGACATAAATGTGCCAGACTTGGGTAGATAAATGAATGATTATCCAACTCACCATTAAGGGTAAATTTATAACCATCATGAATTGCTTCCTTCCCAAACTTTGGGTAATAAATCCGGATAGGAGGCTTCCTATAGGAAAAAACAGAATACCGATCGAGCCTAAAATAAAATTTACTTTTGTATCTTTAAAAGTTTTGATTTAACACTTACCAATCCACGATATTTGATTATCATTTAAATGGAATATTTCATCAGGGTTATTGCTTGATAGACTAGGAATTAAAATTGTGGTATATCCAATTGAAGTACCAAACGCCAAAACTAAAACATTTTTTGCGGAAACTGCAAGAATTTGTGGCAGTGCTTCACGGATTGCTAACTTTCTATCCTTATAGGTTGATAACTCAGTAGATACGCTGAAGAGAAATACTTATATAAATTAAAACTGTAGAATATTTATTGCACTCAAAACAAAAAGACAACAAACAGGTCCGGACTGGCTCCTTTGGGGACCGTGTCGGCCAGAGACTGAGGAGGGGCCACCTTACCAAGAGGGGAGATTTTTGAAAATCACATTTTCCGCTATTGTGACACTTAGAAGTTATATAAAAAAAATACTCTTTCGGGGCTCCTTATGTCGGGGCCCTCGGAGATCGCCGACTAGCCGACTTAGCCAGTCCGGGCCTGACAACAAAGATGCACAAAGGTCTTATAATAATATCTTATAATCGACTACGCATTTTTTCTTTTGTTTTCATTAACTGTAGTCAATTTAAGTTGGTCTATTGTTTAACATCATAATTATATAAAAAAAAGTATTGTTAATTGTCATAAAATCATTAATTTTCTTGAGCACATTTGTTGCATTCACATTTTGTCAAGGAACATTCAAACAACTAGCTTCCTGTGGAAGCATCTACAAAACCTAATTCATTTGCTTCACCGTGTGATGTAAAAATTTTCATCTTAAAATTGGTTTTAGACCAAATGTTAGATATCTAACATTTTTATCAAACTTTTATGTTTAAATAATTATTAAAAATTTGTGACTAGCGAAACTTGTCCATTATATTATGAATTAAAAAAACCTTAAGGATTCAAGAATAGAATAGAAACTTATTTATATGGTTCACATAGGTATTTAACTAACAAGAGGAGGGCCAATTTTAATCATCACCGATTTGTACCATTATTATTATACGTGTGGATTATAATTAGGAATTCATCAGGTCTGCGGTGCCACCAGGTCGATTTGCCCCCCTCCATGGGGTTACGCGTTACGCCACCACAGATTTTCACGAGCTCCGCAAGGCGGTGCCACTCTTTAACCGCTTATGCTTGTCCGCGATTCGAACCCAGAATTTTGATCTGTAACTCATCCAGCGGTCACTTTACTCCATTACTGAAGCTAAAACGCTATATAGTTGCCATAATGGTACCACTATGTAACCTGTGGTAACCAACTTGTCATTTTTCTTACTAAAATTGATTTTCTAAAATTTCTCTTCAAATTTATATATTTATAACTTAATTAGTATTATAATTTTTGTTCTGATGACCTGAACTGGACTTTAATGTGATAAAATAAAATGATATATAAATTTACCACGCCACTTTTTTTGGAGTTTGCATGACGAGAATATTAGAAGCACATTCGTTGAAGCTCCATCGAATTTCCATCGATTAACATCAATTTCACACAAGAATATCAAGAATAGGCAAGAAAATTTAAAAAAAAAGTGTGCATCCTCCTCCCCCCCATAAAGATTTGCTAATAAATTCGTAACCGTACAGGTCCAAATAAAAGATATGAAACTTCATTGAGGCTCGAAAGTTTGATATTAATTTTACTCCAAAATTGAAAAGCATTGAGTCTCAAACTTGTAACACCGATTTTGATCTAAAATTCGTGTAAACGTAAAACTCAAACAAAGCTCAGACGTTTGACACCAATTAATTCGTCCATAGTTTTTAGAGATATAGTTCACATAAATTGATACTTGCGACATCCTAACCTAACCAATTACGGAAGCTAACTTGGTTGCATAACTACAAAGGTCCAAATGGCAATGTATTGGTATTATCTCTCTCTCAGGTTCCATCGTTCTACGTAAGGACATAGTGGCATATTTTGGTATTATATTGGTATTATAGACAACCTTTTAGTAGGTTTTAAACTTCTTTTTAGGTTGATAATCCTTTTTTTTTTGGTTTGTAATAAATGAACGATTCAACCGGGGGGCATATAAACATTCCTTACCCTCCTCGACACCAGGGACTCTGCGCAGGCGCCAAAATACATGTTTCGATTGGCTGAAAATTGCGCCGGCGCTGTAGGTACTTGTCAGAACTTAGCATTTTTATTAGGACCAAAAATACTAGGAAAGGGTTTTTAATTAATTTAACAACGTTGAATCCGAGTGGAGCGTGGTTGTCTTGTCAAAACTGACTCTTCCGCGCCGCTCAGCTCTGGACGCTCTAGAGCCGTTTTAACAACATTATACCAGCTAATAATATCCCCTAGGGCCTTCCAATTTGGCAAATTGTGCTACTGGGAAGGGGTGGATCTCTCTTTGTTTTGCTGCAAGCCAAAACCACCGCTAAAAATTGAAATTAGCTCGATGTTAACTGTACGATGTTGTAGGTACAACTAGCAGTGCTGCGTCGATTCCCACTCTCCGCGCCTCAAGACCTAAAAAATTAACACGGACCGACAACAGAATGTCCAATAAGGTCGAAAATCGAGCGAAAATTGGAAATTTTAAAATGAGATTAGGTTAGGTGACAAATGAAATGTCAAATGATGCCATACTTGTCAGCCAATCACAAGTCACAACATGTTTTGGCGCCTGCGCATAGGCCGTGGTGTCGAGGAGGGTAAGGAATGTTTATATGAAATATGAAAATGATACAAAATTTGATTTAAATTTTGCAGTCAGAATTATATTATTATCGTACAAAATTGCTATTCGAATATAGGACCTGTATTTCCTACATCACGAGTACGCTTTTATGTTTGCTTAGCAAACCCAAATTCCATAACTCTGTCTATGCTTGAGGGGTACCATACCCCCCTCTGTATGTTGTGATATTAGGACCAGGAGGTCTGGGAGCATGGAATACAGGTCGAAATAGATGTATATGTATGGTGATTTGTCACAATGAACTGGATGGTAAAGGCTGCCATAGTTGTTTGACCTTCGGCCTCGCTCTGGAGCAATGCAACCATACGCATAGCTATAATTTATTGTTCATCTTTGTAATAAAATAGAAACGTGTGTTTAACAAATGAGCAAGGCAATAATTGACGCGTCTATGAATGACACGGAGGAGGAGATTTCTAGCAAATGATTATTCATGTTTAAAAAAATCGGGATTAGTTCGGCATGTACTAATGAAAAAGCTATAATTTTAAATAGTAATTAAGGCATTACTAATACACAAATTCACATATTTTAGTGAGACCAAATCCGGAACAACCACATCATCACGTACTAGATGGATATAAGCGGCAGGATACCGATACCGTCTTCCTGTGCCAGGCTAGTTTTAAAATACAGCAACACGAAATTTTTAAAATCCTACAGTTTTTACCTATTGGTCTTCATTTTGATACTGAAATATCACGTTGGTTTTCAATATTGAGAAGTTTGTAACACATTCATAATTATTACACTTTATTAATCACACTAAAGAATTAACTAGAACATTTCTAAATAAACATGTAATCAATAAAATAACATAATAATAAATTAATATTTGCGGTTTTCATAATCATTTTATTTTATCTCTTAATGGTTCAGGAAGTCATGGTCTAGTGCAACATCTGTAATGATCTTCAACTATAAGGTTACATACATATTTTTGTTATAAATTTGGATAACTATGAAAATGGTATTTTCATTATCTGAATATTGTATTGACAAAAAAATTGCATATTTTATATCCTTGAAATTATTCATAAACACTGTTACGCTTTGGTCAGTGACGTATTTATAATATATTTTATTAATATAATTCATTTTATTTAATTTAATAAATTTAACAAGAAGTAATACAAAACAAATAATAAGATTATTTGTACATTCAGATCAGGAGAGAGAGAAGAGAAAAGAAAGAGAAATTCATAATCTAAATTATAAATAAAGGTGGATGCAATCTTACTTAGATTATTTTTTCAATATAATATTATTAATGATATGAATTTGTAATCTGCAAAAACCAGAGGTAGAAAATCTAATTGATCAATCAATTAAAAAATTGATTGTCAATAATATTAAAAACAACAATAATTCATATCATTTTTATTTGTATTACAAATCAATCCTTCTTTCTCTTTGTTACTACGAGAGTTTCCCAAACATTTTATTTTAATTTGTCTAAATACAGCAACAATACCATTCAAATATCTAGAAATATAACCAAGTAATGGAAGGTCATCAAAATATTTCTCAATTTCATCTAAACTTTTCCCTTCAGTGTCGGGAAGAATAAAATGTAGAATTATTACACCAGCTGTGCTTACCCCTGCATAAAATCCATATAACCCAGAAAAACCTAGAATAATCAAAAGTGATTCTAAGCTGGCGTTACAAAAAGAATTCAAAAGACTTGTGATTCCACTTGCAATTCCAGTTCCAACTGCACGAGTACTTTTAGAAAACAATTCACCTACTAGAACCCAAGGTAAATTACTTAATCCAAAGCTGGAAATAATGCATAAAAGAAATAAAATAACTAGTGGAATCCAATTATAATCATTCCAACTGGGTAGAGTAGCAGATCCAGCAGATTCGGTCAAGTTGTGATGATCTCCACCATAATGTATACCTACCAAGTATGCGTACATACTAACTGAAAATGAGCAAATTGTCATTCCAATTAACGAAATGTGCATAATTAACTGTTTTCCGCACACTTTAATCATCGTCACACTAACAGACGCCCCTATTACATTAGCACCTGCCAAAACAACTGCTGCATATTTTGGATCGAGAGGAGAGTGTAAAGTGTGTAAAATTTTTACAGGTTGACTCGATAATACTGTGCTTCCGGTAAAATATACAAGAAAGTAGGTAAATGTTACCAAAGCTAAAGGTAAAACAAAACTTTGCTTGGTAAATCTTCTGGCGTTTTTAACTGTATTGAAGCCTCCTTGAAGTAAGTGTATTGGAACTTTATCCGTTACTGCTCCTAGTACACTTGATTCACCTGTAGCTGCATTTTTTAATGAACCTAATGGACCGGTTGCAGCAGAGGTAACATTTTTAGGTACTTTTAAGGGACTTGATTCACTTGTACTAATTTTTTTTAATGCGGCTAAACGACCAGATTTGCCGTTAATAATAGTACCTTTTAATATACCCAAGCGAGAAGATTTGTTTGGGGTATCATGTTTGACGTCGCACGATGTAGAGGATAGTTCTTCATCACTGCTTGGTACGCCAACTTCACCAGATTCATTATTTTCACACTTTTCTTGTTCCTCTTTTTCTTCCTTTTTCTTCATTTTATTTTTTAATGAACCTAATTTATTGGTTGCACTAGAGGTAACACTTTTAAATACGTTTAAGGGACTTGATTCACTTGTAGTCATATTTTTTAATGCATCTAAACGACCAAATTCGCCATTACCTCTAGTACCTTTTAATATGTCCAAGCGAGAA
This sequence comes from Rhagonycha lutea, assembly GCA_958510855.1. NCBI lineage: Eukaryota > Metazoa > Arthropoda > Insecta > Coleoptera > Cantharidae > Rhagonycha > Rhagonycha lutea. The sequence goes on from OY294036.1 coordinate 88,695,213, forward strand.
GATTCAGACGTAACAGAATTTAAAGCTTTGTTTGGGGTATCATTTTTGAGGTCACAAGATGTAGAGGGTAGTTCTCCATCACTACTTAGTAGATCATTGTTAACTGCACCAGATTCCTTATTTTCACTCTTTTCTTGTTCCTCATTTTCATCTTTTTTCTTAATTTTATTTTTTAATGAACCTAATTTATTGGTTGCACTAGAAGTAACACTTTTAAATATGTTTAAGTGACTTGATTCACTTGGAATAAGAGAAGATTCAGACGTAACAGAATTTAAAGCTTTGTTTGGGGTATCATTTTTGAGGTCACAAGATGTAGAGGGTTGTTCTTTATCACTGCTTGATACGTCAACTTCACCAAATTCCTTACTTTTACGCTTTTCTTCTTCTTCCTCCTCCTTTTCCTTCAATTCTTCTTCTTCCTTATGATAAGCTATGAGTTTCTGAAATTCAGGTTCAACGATTTCAACTTTGACCCATCCCCTGAACCAAGCCAAACTCTTGCGCGCCTCTTCAAGTTTATTCTTCGATATTAAAGCGTAAGGTGTTTCTGGCACTATTATAAGTAGAAATATACAAACACCTGGAAGGGCACAATTTATGTACGTAGTTGTTTTGGGTTCTAAAAACGTGGCCATCAATATCTGTTGAAACTGTCCAAATAACATGGAACAAGAAGCTGATGCAGATAATGTTGCTCTCATATGAGGTTCCGCTGATTCAGCTAAATGAGTAAAAACCTGAAAGATATTCAGTCGTGGTATTGTGCTTGTTAAGTTTTTACTACTTACGGGACCTTTGAAGAATTCACTACAGAAATTAGTTAATATTGTGACCATATAAAAGGTCCATTCTTCTTTAACAAATATGCTGATCAATCGTAAAAATATTAAAATTGCTAGTGCTCCTTGTAAAGAAGATCTGGTTCCTATGGCATTTGTAACAAATCCAGAAACTATGCCCCCAATAGGTACTATGGCCATGTTCAAGTAACCTAAAGAATTAAAAAATTGTTAGTACTTTTTCATCATAATAGAATGCGCATTTAAATATTTAAGTGAAATCTCCATAAACTTCAATGCAAGTTTCAATTTTAGAACTCAAAATTGTGCATCACACAATGAAGCCAATAACTTAATTTTTATTTTGATCGAAAAATATGCGATATTGGACAAAATATTAAAATGCGTAATCTATTGAACAAGCGAATCCGGAGCTCGGCAAGGGAGGGAAGCTGCTAAAAAGATATAAAGTTGCAATTATAGTGAAAAATAATTTATGGCTATATTATTATCTAGGGCAAGGAAAGAAGGAAATATTATTTTCTAGATCCAGGGATGTAAATTAGATTTAGCCAAGAATACTATTGAAGATTAATTAAGGTCAGAAGTTTTGGAAATTTTTTATAATACTTTAATTTAATCCTATTACCAAACCATACTGCTGATGTTGTATTGAACTGATGGGTCTGATTATGATTGCTATCTGTGCTGCCGTCGAAAATTAAATAAGGACTTAAGTTAGTCGTTGATATCAGAAGTAGATTTGTAACCATTGCTGATATCACTTGTGGTAATCTTGGTCGAATTACACCTTCCACACTTGTCAAAGATCTTAAACTGAAATAAAATGTGGACAAAATTAATATTTTCTAAAGAAACTTATTATTAGGTGACCATTCGTTATTCTATATGCTAGATATTGTTATGTTGTGCAATGCTATAGGTAGAATGAAGAATTAAAGGGTTAAATTTTTTTTACAAATGTTTGTATTGATTATATTATTATAACTAATGTCAAGTCTCATAATATTGTGCTATTAATATAGACTATTTGCGAATTTATTGAATTAATAATTTTCAGATAATTTTATTGTCGGCAAACATAGCAAATATACTCCTTTCAAAACAAACAAATATTCGCCATTATATCAAAAAGACAAATAAATCAAATTGTAGAGATAATTATGTATCGCATTCGCGAATTTTTGATTTTTGTTTAAAAATTTTAATAATTAATTACGTTATAAAGTATAGGTATTACAATTGGAAGACTTCGAACCCCACTGAATATTAAAGGTTTAAAAAAACTATCAATTATTTCGCACAAGATGCGGCTGTAAAGGTTGTAAAATACTTGGCTTGATCTTTCGATATTTTACAGATGATATGATTATGCTTCCGTTGATCCAAACAAAATCAACCTGAAGAGATGGGGAGATCTCGTACATACTAAATAGGAAGAAATTACCCCAAGCAAGATTCATCCAGTAGTTCCTAACAGATGTGAAGGTTCCAAATCATCCAATCTATCTTACTCATAGTTATACAACATACAAAATATTGTCAAGAAGAAATTTCCCAAATTTCCATCTAGGACGCGACGTTTTTCTGAATTTCATAGAATAGTGCAGGTCTGCAAAGTGGAAGTATAAAAATCCGTGGACCCAAACACTATAGGTCAATATGCAACAAGGAGATTGGTAGCTTCAGAAATTGAATTACTATTTAAAATCTTCACAAGCAAACAATCACTCAATCAAAGAATTTGAATGTCAAACTTGAGGGAACTATTAAAATTTAAAATAAAGTTAACAAAACTGCGACGAGGAGATTTAATCCCATAACTTGTTATATGTATTAGTAAAGGTATTACTATTTAACTTGGTTTACTTACTTGAAAGGCATCATGAAAATATATGAGAAATATTGGAATGTCACATACACCAGGCAAAATATTGAGATCATACTAACAATCTATAAAAGATTTATTACTTTTAATTGTAAAATAAACAGTTAAAGTTTACAAAATTAACTTTAATAATAACGATAACAATAATAATGCCTAATATCTAAAAGAAAATATTTTCTAAAATTTGAAAATACATATAAAGGAGGCGATGAATAATTCTAGTATCAACACAATGAAAAGCATACGAATTTACTAGAATACTATACATCATGAAAAAATGTGCTTTTAAATATTCTAATAAAGAAATATTTATGGATATTTTAAAAGTTTGATAATAAATTTACAAAAAATGTAAATAATATAGCTAAAATATTATGTATATCTAAATCTAAAAAAAAAATCACAAAAATTGTTTGTTGACATTTGTAGCATCCTGCCATTAAAGTTAACTAAGTAAGTCAATAAATGAGTAAGTCATGTAACATTGTCGGTTTTCTTGATTGAGACGGTCATTGCCTTGCAGCTTGCGAATGAGAGGTACAGGGTTGAAATCCGAGGAAGGGTCGAACTTTCTCATGACTAGTTTCCGTGCTTCGGAAGGCAAGTTAAACCGGTGGTCTTCCTCAACATTAACATAAAAAACGAGGATACAGGCACATCTGGATGCCAGCCCAGCAAGCTACCTACCTAGATGTAAAGCAATTATATGCTCACAGTGGTAATTGTTCCAAAGAAACTTGACACAGTTACTTATAGAACAGATCATGTTTTGATCATTTTGATCATCATTTCTTGATCATAACAACGTACATTCTAGATTCAAAAATGCAATGAACTTAGAGAACATTGATCCTGACTTGGTGGACAATTTCTTTGCGATTTCGCACCAAATTTTGTTATATATCCGAAGTTTATGGATGACTTTACTAATGATTAGGTCACTAAAAATTGGCATTTAGCTTGGTCAGCCCTGATCATCTTGCTAAAGTGATTTTCGGTCCTAGTGCAGTTGATATTGCTGGCATCACTTCTAGAATGTTTAACCTAGTCTTGCCTTCTTGCTTGGACAGCGTTACTCATTTAGTCAACTAATGTTTAGAGACATCGACAAATCTGTTACTGAGGTTTTTCCAACAGTCAAAATGCTAGTGACTTTGCTGATTTAAGAGACATTAGAATCTTACCTGCTCTCTCTAAAGTGCCAGAATTTTGCTTGAACACATTGAGCTCAAAAGCAACCTTCTCAACAATAAATCTGGAATTCGGTATGCTTTGATTAATGTATGAGGTGGTAATATGGAGGGTTTCAATGTCAAGTTCTAGTAGTATGGATTTAAACTACTTGTCAATTATTTAAACGGAAGAGAGAATCTAACGTGTGAATCTGGATGCCGGTATATCTAACAAACTCGTCATATGGCGTGGTGTTCTTCATGGTATTCTTCTGATTGGGTCCAATCCATTTCGCAATTTTCATGTCTGATTTTATTTTACTTAAGTTTACGTTACATTTTATTTTACGTTATTTATTATCATTTTGTTATACTATGTTAAGTTACAAATAAATACTACAAACCTTTTTATGTAAAGTTCTATTTTTTTTTCGCGATATAACAATCTGGAACAACTTTTAAAAATAATTTGTTCTAAAAGTGCTCGCGCACGGTATATTTGTACATAAATGACTTGTCAAAAGCATCTAAATCTTTTGAAAAGTATTTATAAAACGGAATAATATGTTTATCAATAGGTATATTATAGTTATATTTATATGTTTATTTCTAAAACAAAAAACTAATAATTTGAAACTAACATAATTTATTTTCTAGTTATTCTATAAAGGAAAATAATTATGGCAATAAAAAAATGATCACTCCTTTAGCCCTACCGATGCCATCATCTCAACCCTACTTGGTTTATTAGAATGAATTCTTTCTTAAGTTAATGCCCAATAGTTCTTTGTTTGTAAAATTATAATGATAAATTGGAGGCCCTTCTGCAATAATGAACAAACCGATATTTCACTTAAAAATGATCTAAGTCTATATTCCAAATCTGGAGCTCGCACTTCATCAATTTTACAAACAAAAGTTTATAATAAGTTTATTTGTTATGGTACTCCGAACTACTCCGAGTAAGTTAGGGTAAAAATTTGCGAAAATTGATTGATGTAAAAAATGGATTGGCGATTTTACACCAATCAATATGTAGTTAGTGTAGGTTGCACTAAGACTGTGATACCAAACAATCCAAAATGTCCAGGTTTTTTTTTGACATTTGAGATAGACACTCTGATGAGATCCTTTTCTATTTGTAGTTTTTTTTCTATATTTAGACTTAAAAAAACACAATTTTGCAAAGGTAAGAGATAGGAAGAGGTAACAGGATTCGAAACGCTTTTGATTTAATAATAGAACAGTAGTTACAAGACAGTTTACTTCAGAAATTTTTAATTAATACCAAATTTGTTTTTCCTGGGGTACTTGAAGAAAGATTTATCAGTTGTTGTTCTTGGAGAGACAGGCAGAAAGGTGTACTATCAAATGGATTTATTATACAATTCCAGTCATCCAATTTAATGTATTTTCTTATTGTCAAATATATCGCCCCAAATCACAAATTTGCTAAGATCTGCGTTTAATGAAACTAAGCACCCCCTAACATATTGCGCTCCTATGCATCGCTTAGCACTGTCCTTAATGAGTTACCAAAAAAATGTTAACACTTTCTTCAGATACCTTTTAAGTGCAATAAAATGGGCCAAAAACATTTTATAATCCAATATTTTTAAAATTGTAAAAGATACAAAGGAATTCTAGTACCTAGAGAATTTTTGGAATGATTATTATTTATGTAGTATAAGTATATCAAAAACACAACAATCGAAGGTTACTTGCAACTTGGTTTAGCCAGATATACCAAAAATATTACTAAAATTTTATTTAATAATTTATTTATAAAACAATTTTTATCCTAAAAAGTAATACAAAGTAATAAATTAAATATTAAAAATAAACTAAACAAAACAAACAAATATAGTAATATTCATCTACTTATGAGGTAAAAATAATTAAGATTTTTTCTATTTTTGCATTATCCTTCTTCTGTGTTAATTTATCTATCAAGCTTTACTTGATGTAAATAGAATATTTCGAGAACAGGAGAGAAAAAATAACACTCAAAAATCGCAGGTACAACACACATTTTTAAAAACAACATAAAAAAAAACAAAAATCATAATCTACTATCGTAAACTTGTGTTTCTATATTCTCTGTAGAATGAACATTTTGTTTACTTCTATGAATTTTATTGTCTAGCTTGGAAATTCCTGCAAAATGATCAGTAATTTCTTGCAAAGTTTTCCCTTCTGTTTCAGGTAAAATGAAGTATAAAATAATGGCACTTAAAAAGCTAAAACTTCCATAGAACCAATACATTCCAGGAATTGTAAGCAATGAGACACTCCTTAAAAATATTTTATTCGATGAAAATCCAAAAATATAACCAACACCACTGGCGATTCCACAACCTATACCGCGAGTTTCTTTTGAAAAAACTTCTCCAATTAAAATCCAGGATAAGCTTCTTAAACCGCAATGAGATAAGAATGCCAGCAGAATTAAAAACAATAACGGAATCCATTTGTAACTATCCATTGCTGTATCCAGTGTTTCAGTTGTAAAAATATTGCTTTCATTTTTTGGAGGAAAGTAATTAATAGATTGAACATATGCATATGATGCTACAACAACTGCACAAATTCCATTACCTAATATCGAAACTAATCCCATTACACGTTTACCAGTATAATGAACCATGGCAACACTAATTACACATCCAAAAAATTCTGCAAGACCTAAAATAATTGTAGCATAATACTTGTTGATAGGTGCTTCCATCGTGGAAAATAATAAAACAGCATAAATTTGTAGAGTGGTGGATCCAGTGAAATGAGGTACAAAGAAGAAGAAGCAAACAATGAACAGAGGCCACAAAAAGCTTTTCTTCAAATAATATTTATTTATTTTTGCAATAGCCGTTAGCTTTTCTGATACTTCGGAAGTGTCTTGATTTGTAATGTCATTTTTAATGCTGCTGTTCTTAGTTGAATCATTAATGGAACTACCCTTGTTATGATTGAGTATTTCTTGAAATTCCGTTTCTATTTCTTCGACAGTAGTCCAACCTCTTAACCATGCTAAACTTTTTCGTGCTTCCTTTGTTCTACCTTTCATAATTAGCCAATGGGGACTTTCTGGTATGAATAGTAATAATATAAACGATAAAATGGGCAAAGAGGTGCATACTAGGGCAACCGTTCGCCAATTTAGAAATGTGCCCAACATGAACTGCAGAAGAATGCCTATGATTAACGAAAATGTGCTGGTGGCAGATAACATTCCTCGTAAATGTGGCTGTGTTATTTCGGCAACGTAAGTTAGAATCTGTAAAAATATTATTATAGTAATGTGAAGGTATGGTCTAATAAAATTATGGTTCTTACAGGAGCTTCGAATAATCCTCCACATAGACCGGTAATACCTAAGGCCAGATAGATATGCCAAACTTGGGTTGAATATCTAAAGATTATCCAACTTGCCAGTAGTGGAATGTTAATAAACTGCATTGATCGCTTTCTACCAAGAGGTTGAGTTACAAATCCAGAGAGAAAGCATCCAATAGGAACGCACATCATGTTAATGGAACCTGAAATCATTTTGAAATCAAGGTAAGCTTTTAAACTATCCCAATAAAGGAAAAAAATTGGGAAAAGTATTTTATAGGGGGTTGCTTCTAAGAAATGCTAATAGATTAATAAGAAAGATTGTAAAATAGAACCTCACGTGATGTTTTGAACTAGTAAATGAATTTTGTACGAAATATTTTTAATAGTTAAATTATTTATTATTGTTCTATTTCATGTTAAGAACAATGTCCACCACTACATTAAGCAATTCATGAGTTATCTCATTTATTTTCCGAATGTTACAAATATTTAAATACTTGTTAATTTCCGCTAATATTGAAACAACTTTTTGAACAACTATCTTTAGCAATTAGGTTTGAAAAAAGGTTTAAAAAAAGACTAGGTAGGAAAACAGTAATTTTGTAATTTTGTGCGCATGCGCCGTTCTATTTCTATACGGATCTTGTCCGTTATGTGTTATGTGTTCACCACTGATGCTCATGAATGGATTAACGACATTCCCACTACCAACTGCTCGTCTTATTGTTATTGTCATTATAATTACATTTTTATTTGACTCCACTTATTTAAATATTATAAAATCATATTGTTGTCGGTAATTTTCTTTCTAAATGTTATTTTTATTATATAGAGCATATCGGATTGTCCTTTGATCTGAATAATATTTTGCTATTAATTTGATAAATTATTTATAACATATTAATATACATGGGGTGTTCATGAGTAAACAAGAACTTTATATTTACGTCATAGAAAGTTTCATTATTTGGAATAAAGAGTCCAAAAGATCAAACTAAAACTTTTATAGAGAAACGAATCATTCCAATGAAAAAAGGGAAGATGCAGTAAAAAAGAAGATTTTTAGAATGAATTGAAGGTTCGAGAGAATGTAATCAGAAGGACAATAAAAGAAACAATGAGAAGAAAGAGGGAAAATTTGATTTCTAATTGGTTTCCATGTACTACAAAATATTTTTGTAGCTGCAGAATTTAAAGAGGAATTCAGTGCTAATATGCCGATTTTGGACATTCCTTTAAATATTAAAAATTAACGTCATTCCAATTTACTTTTCGAATGTAAATTAAAGTTTAAGAACTTCAGCATTAAAGTAAAGAGATATTATGGTTTTTATTTTATACTTTTAAAAGCAGCTTGCAGTTGTCTTCGAATATACGGTGATAAGAAAGATAAATTTACTCACCAATCCAAGATATCTGGTCATCATTTAAATGAAAAGTTTCCTCAGTATTATCTGCTGACAAACTGGGAATTAAAATAGTAGGATATCCAACCGTAGTTCCATATGCCAGAAGTAAGATATTTTTAACTATAACTGCTAAAACTTGTGGCAATGCGACACGAATTTCCGACTTTGCATCTTTGCTGGTATTTTTGGGATACATGTTTGATACAATTGTCTCACTGAAATAAAAGAAAAATTTTTATAATACAAAATAGGTAAAACTAAGTACAAAATTGAAAGGTTATAAATAACAAAATAGAAATAAAAAGTTGACCGATAAGTTAACTTATGATTAATTTATACTTCCTTGTCCTGAAAATGTGCTTCTACATAATCAATGTTATTTAATTTTTTATACGTATTAACAATTTAATCAATTATGAAATTAAAAAGTAAATAAGCGAATTATTTATAATTCTTAAATTTAATTACCAGACGCTGGATATAATGTTAAAGAACAATGATAAGGCGATAGACGCCTATTTTAGGAATAACATAGTTATAAAATTAATGATTTAAATCCAAATGAAACCTTCTATTCCCCTAATGTCAATTTTAGAATTAAAATTTATACTTTGTAATCAAGTATTTTTTTGCGAGGTTATTCTTAATCTAAATCATATAGATTTACGTATGTATACTAAATTTTCATATATCATAGAATTTGTGCAGTTGAGATATTAGGGTCACCAATTTTTACTTTATGCAAAAGACGAATTATAATTAAATGATAACATAACCGGTTAAAGATATTTAACAAAAATTTAAACAAATTAGCAAACCGGTATTTAGTGCTTGTTGATAAAATACAATTAATTTAAAAACAAAATTATAGAACTAATATTAATTACCAAGTAATTTACTTATTATCATTTCATATTTTCTATTATTTTCTAATTTCTCTGATCATTTTCAAAACTCCCCCTTTCTTTTAGTTATGTTTCAATTCACTTTTCCATTAAAATTAAAATTTCCAAAATTAAATAAAAGTAAAAAAAAACATGCAACTTCTCAAAAAATTTTAAAAGTCATGTAAATGTTAAAACTTTTGCCATTTTTGCAATGTATAATCTTTGATCCTAAAGAGTTACAAGTCATAGAAATTAAGAATGAACTTGTCAGATGCAGATAATCCAGTGTGGAGTTCAAGAAGTGAACTCCAAGTCCAAAGGCCATGAATTTAGTTCTCGATCGTGCCAAAATGATCTATATTTAAATAAAAGTTTGTAAATTACTATGTTGTCTTTGTAAAGCTGGAATTTAAAAGTTTTCCCATGAATTGAATAGTTACAATTTTTGCAACCTTAAAATAACTAGGTTAATCAATTTTCATGCAGAAAGCGAATACAGTGAAAGAAAGATTTATGGTGATGCTGTTCACCGCAAATTATTAAAAAAATGTTTCACAAACTGATGTGCAACAACGTCCTTGAGCTTCTACACCTAATTTTTGGGCTTTACCAGGTTTACCTTTGGTTATAAGGCAATTTTTTAATTTTTTTAAGACATATACTACTACACATTTTTGTAGTAACTACTTCATTCTATAGTAGGTATCTACTACACTTTACACAACTGTCGTAGAAAATACTTTTCAGCTGGAGTACTTACTATAATAAGAGTGAGAACTTCAAAGTAGGTACTAATCTATCGTAGTGTTAGCATATTATATACCTACTTTATTTTGTACTTTTATTTGTACTGGACATTTTAATGTATTAAATTTGAAAGAGAAAACTTATAAAAAAGTAGTTTGCTTTTTAAATTATAAACTTTGACCTTTCAATACAGAAAATGATGACAGGATGTTTTAATTATTACATTGTCGTTTCTATGGATGCTACTAATAATTTGATTACCTTTTGATACAAGAAGATGAAATTTTACATTATTAAGTTCTTATATCAAGTTCAATATCACATTAAGTTGTTTCGGCAAAAGAGAAAAAATTGATTTCTTCAAATAACCTATACTTCGGTGATTATTGTGCACCTTAATTTTGAACTTGATTTTGAAAATTATGAAAACTTTTAATATTATAATTGCAAGGATTTCTTAAAAATTTAAATTTTAAATGAAGTTTTACCTTGTGATGGTCATGCTGATATTGAAGACGTATGATGGGAAAGTTTAAAACCTCTCGTCGATGTATCACACTAAAGAATTAATTAACCACTTAACACTGTTTACTACAAGTTAATAAAATTTTAATATCTGCGTTCCTCTTAAATACAATAATGTGATAACGTTGTTTTACACCAGTTTCTTATCTCAACACATCGTTCACTAAACTTCATTTAGGTTTCAGTTCAAACCACAATATCTGCATGTACTCTTTACGATTCGCAGTATGTAGTATAATAATCGACACATGAAGGTCGTACTTTACATTATAATGATTTGTATACCTGAAACTATTTTTTTTTAATTGAAAACAATGTACATAAGTGGGCAGTGTTATGATTTATGATGCTTTCAATAGAAAAGTGATCATCATTGGAATTGTTGTGACGAAATTAAAATAATCAAGAGGCGTAGAAGTAAACAGGATCTCTACTGACCTGATTTAATTAGACTTAAAAAAATTAACCTTAACCCTATCATCCTTACTGATTAGTTAGCGTAAACACCAATAACACTATTTTTCCTTTAGGTCTAGTGATTTCGTATAAAGCGGCGACGTATTGGAGAATTCCAAATACTAGATACTATTCACTTGGATGGGTGTCCGATTTCAGAACAACGCATGTCGCTGTACATAGCTCTACCAACCAAAACTTTGCCAATGTGTTAGGATACAGTTAAAATCCCTTCTCTGAGCGAGGATTAGATTCAAAAGCAATCAATACTAATCTTATAAAAATAATGTTTGAAAAAATTTGAATTTAAAATATAAGAAATATACAAAAAATATAAAAATCTTTAAACATTTTAGTTGACCATCCATTAAAATAATAAGAAAAATTATAGTTGAGAATGCGGTCATTAATGATCTAAATATAGATCCGAGTTTTACTTCTTACATATCATTCATAACAAAAATAGGAACAAACAGGTCCTTATATAATATAAAAACAGGTTTTTATATTTTTTGTATAAATATATCTATATACTTCTACTTATATAGTTCTTATGTACTTGCATAATCTATGAAAGTAATTGCTTACTATCATTGTTATTATATATTTTATGATACTTATTTTCAATGTTTTACAATTGTTTTTAACGTTTATTACTTTCTTATCACTTCTTTTTACGAACAAATATTCCATTGTTATTAAAATTATTCGGATAAATGTTTTATCTTATACTACTGCAAATTAATCGAAAAGGTATGATATTTTTTGGATGAACTCAATTTTACGTATTTACATCGGCTCTGTTTTTGCTTAAAATTGTCAACAATCATAATAATTATAAATTGATTTTTGTTTTACTTTCTTTTTAGTAATCTTGTCTTGCAATAATCAATACAAAGTCATTTAAGTTTTAAAAGAAAAACAAACAAAAATTATAACCTTGGGTTGGTATTTTTTTAAAAACCTACAACCATAATGATTTTAATCAATCAACAATATTAATACAAATGTCGAGTCATACAATGATCCATTCCATCAAGTGTATATTTTTATCAATGTGTCAATATTAATACATAGTAGTAAGAATTTCAAGCAATATTGCAAATTTAAAATCAGAGCCGGTAAAAAAAAATTTGTCAAAAACAAAATTTTGAGAATTAAAATGATCAAATTTTAATGAAAATATTTTTCCATGGCTAATAAGCTATGGCTAATAAGCCATGGATTTCTAGAAAGTATCATAATTCATAATTTGCAATATAATAATTTATTATAATATAAAAAGTGTAGAATATTAAAAAATGATTGACAGCGGTGGGATTCGAACCCACGCCCTTTCGGACTGGTGCCTAAAACCAGCGCCTTAGACCACTCGGCCACGCTGCCTATAATTTAAATTGAAAATTATAAAATTGTTGCAATAATAATAATTTTAAATAGTAGATATAGGTGGTGGCAGGCATCAGGGCCCGGCACGATGGCCGACACACATGAAATATACATCAAATAGGGTTAAAAGAAGTCATTAAAACAAAATATTAAAAAATTTGACTTTCAATAAATGCTAGTTGGGGTCCCGAGTCTTCTTCAGCAGAAGACATAGAAGACACTGTTTATGGATACCACAATTCAATCACAAAAAGTTGGGTATTTTAACTAGGAAATAATATAAAACAAAATAAGAAGTAATTCGGTATTTATTTAGATTTATTTGCTTCTATTTATGCTACTGCACATAGCTCATGTCTAAGACCCGGATTTGTAGGAATTTGCCTTTTTTGATTCCGTACAGGCTCTGAAATTTTTTTTGCTGCAAAATGTGTTTTGCGACCTGGCGATCATTTTAAACCACTTTTTAATATGCCTAAAATGCATATTTTCTACATTTAGTGCCTTTTTCATCTAATGCGCCTAAATGGCTTTTTTTAATTGATTTTGTCCTATAATTTGCCTAAATTTGTAAGTATGTAAGTATTTTTGAATGAATACCACGTACAAATTTTAAATAAGACACAGGGCCGTAGATAAGGGGGGGTTTTGGGGGGTTCAACGCCACCCCCATGAGAGAGCGAGATATTAAAAAAATGGGTCTAAATTTTTTTTGCGTGAACCCCCCATGGCATAAAAAAAAATTGACCAAAACTATGACCATTCATGTTACCATTACCATAGCTGTCAATTCATATTTATTTGTACTAATATAATGTGGCCTACAATGTGGCTCTTTGCCGATCCTTAATTTTAAGTTATTTAGGAAATACCCCGAAAAACCTCATTTTTTGTGTATGCATAATATTCTCCCGTTACTTCTTGTGATGAAGAGCGGTGAATCTGTGAGAAGTTTTCTTACTCCAGAAAATTTGGAAAAAGCTTTAATTTGTTATATAAATGTTTAACTTTATTTTTTGTACAAAATAATGTTTTAATACTTGATGGTTTTCTTTATTTTAATTATTTAATTATGCATTTTTGACTGCCTATTAGTGCCTATAATCTAATTTTTTGATGCCTAATTTTGCCTGCCTATTTTGGCAATTTTCAGTGCCTAAAAATCCGGGCCTTATCATGTCTTTCAACATAAGACAGTCTTTTTCAACCATTACAATTTTCAAATTTTGCAAATTGCACATCTGAATTTTTCCAAAACACCCATGATATTATATTCTACATTAAGTATTATTTTACTTAATTTGCAATTTTATGAAATGTATGTTTGGGCATGTTAAACTTTTATATTTTTTGCGTTTTGAGGGAGGAGGAAATCTCGTACGAGACACCGTCGATAAAAACCTCCCCCTCCCCGCTTTCCTGTGTGAATCCGCCTTTTGACATTATTTTTTTTTACAGCTAGGGGATATCGTTTTTGTTGTTTCGGCTCTTTTGTCTTCTTCTCTTCATGCGTCCTGTGATAGTTGTTCTGCATTTGTCCTTCTTATTCGGCTTAGGCGTACAATGGCTTCAGCTTTGCATTCCACTGCTTTCTTTTCCGCTTATATGTCATGAAGCATGGTTTCTATTAACTCACAGTTGTCACGGCTCTGCAGCATGATCCAGCAACTCGATCGGTAAGATATTTAAAATTTAATAAATAATTAAATTTTCAGACTATCATAATAACGCAACCCGTGGATTTACAGGACCCGTGTACAGGACTTACTATCATCAAAGAAAATAATAGTAAAAACATAATATGAGAATTAAATAATAATTAATTACAATAGAAAATTATTATTTAATCAATAAATAAATTTTTTTGACAACACATGTGGCAGACTTGCCTCATTCCTGCCCAATCCTGTCTTAGGGTTGTCGCAGGTAATTACTCTCTTGCTGCAGGTTTGCGCCAGCACCTGTTTGATTTTTCCCAAGTATGTCACAGGACAGCCTCAGGTAAATTTCGTGCGCCAAATTACTCAGACAGGACCTGCAGTAGACTTGCTTCATTACTGCTACATGAGCAGGTCCTGCACGAGTCTTCACTACCAGGAAATTGTCAGGAATTTCTCAGGTTAAAATGTTACTTGGGTTGGGCTCCCATCTTATGCATTGGAAGATGGTATGCTCTGCGGTGTCTATACATTTACAGTAGTCACATTTTCCGGAAGGTATTTTGCCGATCAGAGTAAAATGGTCGTTTTGCGTCCTTGTCATGAATGATGAGCATCAGGTCGTCGGCAAATCCTAACAGGGTTACTCCTTCAGGAAGTGGGATTCGGAGTACCTCATCGTAATATGATGTTCCACAGTGCCAGTTCGAGAACCGAACCCTGAGGGACTCCGCTTGACGCCTCTCTTTCTTCCTCACCTTCTTTAATCTCTATTTGGATTATTCGGTTATTCAGATAGCTGCAGATGATGTTGTCGATGTGCGAGCTTATGTCCTTCTTTAGCAGCGTCTTTAGGATGTGCTTCACCATGTCTGTCTGTCTGTCACCACCACGCAGAATTTTCCAGTTCTGCGGGTTCTCGTTCTGGCCCTTTAGACCTATTTTTAGATTGCATTGTACACTGCACGACTTACCTGATGCACCGCCAGCCGGCGAGATATTCCTGATGACATGAGATACACTTTTAGTATTTTGGGCGATGAATAGTACTTATGTACTCTTACCTAAAAACTGACCAAAGAAAAATTATTATTGAGTAATTCTCCTTTATTTTATTATACTATGAACTAACTGAGGTCACTTCGTTTTTGGATATTGAACGAAGTAGGTTACGTAAATTTTGTTGAGATATAATGTTAAAATAAATTGTATAAAAACAACAAATTTGAGTTTTATTATGAAAGCTAAATTGATTATAGTTAGTAACGATGAAGTGCGTGAACAACCGGGTAGTCAACCAGATGATACAAGTGCACCGCTAAAAAGGAAGTCAATTTATTATTGAACTAAAGTTCCCTTATAAATATAGCAATAATTGAAAATTAAATTGATTTTTACTTTTTACAAAAAAATTAAATTAATTGGTTGTTTTGTGGTCGTGATTGTAATTTTCTTATTGTGCACAAAGTTACCAAATATTAAGGACTACAGATAGCTGACGTTTATGGTAAAAATGCAAATAAACTTTAAGTTCATCACTTAGAAGAAAGATTTTTCTGATTGTAATATACTAAAAATTACTGACAAGTGATTTTGACTTTCTACATTTATCGAATGAAATATTATTTAGCAGACTTGAATGGTTTTTCTGGATAGTGTAAAAGTAAAAGTGATCTTCATATCTGCAAAGCAATATAATACAATTCCCCAATGGGCTAGACTAAAATAAAATATTAAAATTCAAATCTAAAATATGAATTTATTACAACAGTATAGTCTGACAAGACTTCATGGTTAAAGCCGAAATCGTAATCACACGCTAAAGTTGTGTGGTCCATTTTTGTATATTTTTAGAGAGTTTATCTATCAAGACCATTGCCAAAAATTTAAAAACCATTTACGGGTAGTAACAGAAGCACTGCTTGGATTAATTTCCATTTCCCTTCAATCAACTATACTTGAAGAAAAAACGTATTTTTAATACATTTCAAATATAGAAAACAAAAATTTTTCCGTTGTATATTTTTCTATAATATCTTAATCTATAATATCACTCTGAATATTTAGTTTAACACTACAAATAAAAATGTAGTGGAATGAAGATAATATTCTGTAAGGCTTAAAAATTTAAACGGGCCAACAAAACAAATTGCTTCATACAAATAAGCAGATTCATTGATAAATTATTAATATTAACTTATAGTCAAAACAAATTACAAGGATGCGCCAAGTTATTTTTACAAATTGAAAAACATTAATCAGTTATTTATCAGGTTTTGTCAAAATGGTAATCAATTATATTAAATCTTAATGGTAATAAGGTAATTTATTTTCGACAATAAATTAAAAGCTCCAAAAAATTTTAATTTATGTCCTTGAGGGAGCAATAAGATCACGCACGGTTATATGGAACATTTATTATCATTTACTCTAACTGTCGCAAGTATCATCCAGCTACACAATGTAATTGATATATTTAAATCCGCGTACTTGAACTGCTATTTTTTTTATTCTTCTATTTATTTTTACTCATGGTTACTGTAATCTTACTCTTGAACCACATTTTCTTTACATTTTACCTAAAATTAATCTGTACATGTTTGGGATTCAATACTTATTTCTCAATTTGATACTTAGAGGAATCTGACAAATACCATGACCAACAACAAATGAAAGAAATAGTTAATGGATAAAATATTGCTCCACCTTGCAGGGGGGAGGAAATCTCATCCAAGAGACCACCACAATCCGTGACGGTAGTGTCAGAATTCACTGATTAAAACGTCTCCGCACATCACCCTTATAGCTGTAAGCAAACCTCCATTAGGTATTACTTTCACAGCTCTAATTTCGGAGTCGACTAAAATTGAGCCGTTCCAGCAGCAATTTCTGGCACCAAACCGTTAAAAATCTTTCCTGAAGAAAGCCCTTGAGATCTTCCTTCTTGCCCAAAAATACTATGTTGTTGTTTTATTTACCTTTGCCCTCACGAGACTAGACACTGTTATATTTAATTCCCTCCTTGTTGTAGGTTAATTAAGGCGCGACAACGCCAACTTCCTTGCATGTGTCCATCTTGGTTATACAAGTCACATAGTGGTCGGTTTCGCAGTACTACCTACACCTGCTCATTTTATCCACACCATTAGAGTTATTAATTTTAACAACCAATTTTGTTGTTTTAAAAAAGTTTATGCCAACCTTCACTGATTTTGTGTGTGTGAATTTAAAAGAACTCTCCCACTCCTAAGATCTAATTCTATCGTATAGCTATCTTCATCTTCCCTGGTGTAATCCTAAGACAACATTTCCGCTCTTCCCACTATATTTGCTATTTCGTCCTTAATCTTCTCTACGTTCATAAGGAGATCGATACCTTTAACCTGGGTGGTCATCTTTTTTGTGAGTTGCCTCATCTGAAGTCCTTTAGAATTACTTCTTAGCTTTTCCATGAGAATCTTGCGACCATCACCTTTTCTTGCTTTTCTAATAGTTCTACTTTAGCACTATCAGCTTCGCTTATGGTCTATTTGAAGACTATAGTAAATTCTGGCACGACTTAATTACCACTGCCGGACTTTTGTCCTTTTGTCTCTTATGACATTTATTTCCCTAGACTTTTTAACCATAGTGTTTGGAATCGCTCTGCCTCTCTTTGCGACCAGCTTAAAGAAAGTTTTCTTTAAGGTTTCTTTAAGCTCCTTTTTACTTAGCCAAAAATTAACCAAAAAATTAGCCCCGTCGTAAAATATGATAACACTATCGCGGCACTATTTTATGAATCTGTTGCCGAGTTATAGCAAAACACATAAAGGATTACCTTTATGATTATGTGAACGTCTTGATGGTAAGAAACCATTTTTGGGCAAGTTGTTCGAGCACATCGAGTAAAAAAATTATTCAAAAGGTGATATAATTTTAGTGTTTGTGAATGATGGCTAATTAAAACTTTGAATACAAAACTAATTTTCATTTTGAAAATATTTAAATTATGAACATCAATTAATTGATCGAATTATTTAGTACCAAATGATATTAACTACAAAATTAAAATTTCGCTAGAGTGTTGTTTCTGTAACATTCCGTATGGAACGTTATCATATATCACGCCACAAAGAGCTGTAATTGCACCAACCTCAGCTTTCAAAATGGCATTGACGCTAAATACAATTTTATGTAATGCCATCGAGCTTAGAAACGATAACTAATGTAGTAGAGTTGTTCGGCTCAATTGGCACAAAGTCCACGAAATGATTTCAATAGTAGTATTAAATTGGCCATGAAGCATGTGTGTAGTACAATCTGCATAACTACTAATTTAAGTAACTCTATAACTCATGGTTCATCACAGTGAACACAGTAGAACCTGTCAAGTTCAACACTTTCACTGTGAAAACCGACAGAAGCGGGGTGCAGCTTATCTCATCTCAGAGCAGGTGCATTTGTTGTCCGTTTTTCTTACATGATTTCTTATCACGTTGTAATAACAATGATTAAGTTAATTTGAAAAATTTAATTTTTTTTGTATAATACTACTAAAAAAAATTAATTTGTTTATGTAGGCAACGTTTAAAAGCTTTTGTCAATTTTTGAATAATTTACTCAGCAATTTCCTAACATGTTTTGTTTCAAGTTTTATTTCTTCAAATAAGTTTTGGACTTTAGTTTGTAACAATCCAAAAATAATTTGTTGCATTGTTAAACAACACGGACTGAGGAAGTATTTGTGATTAACAAACATAACAATGGCGTTGTTATTATCATTGAGATTAAAATGAGACTTGCAGACTATGAAGAAATTACATGTGAGATATTTATTATAATCTCGGTTTCCCTGTCAATACCCACACTTTTTATAGTCCGACAGGAAATGGGTCCCGTCTGTGTCGAACTTGACAGGTTTCACTATGATATAATCGTATTTATAAGCGGTAATCCTATGGTCACAGGCAGATCTACTTGCCACAATAGAACTTCAAACGTAATAGATCATCAAAATCATCACAAGCCCGCGAAGTAGTAATA
The DNA here is from genome assembly GCA_958510855.1 of Rhagonycha lutea. Lineage (NCBI taxonomy): Eukaryota > Metazoa > Arthropoda > Insecta > Coleoptera > Cantharidae > Rhagonycha > Rhagonycha lutea. Next base: position 88,714,508 of record OY294036.1, read on the forward strand.
CAGTAAGATTTTAATCCACTGAAACCTCATTCTTTAGACGGATCTACTCAATCACGACTATATCAAGACATTAGACTTTGATAGATGGCTGTTTACGGCCCTTGCTCTTCTTCTTTGTTCAACTTTTTTGCCATTTACCATATTAAGGATATAGTATTTCTTCCTTTTATTATTGTTTACAATTCATTCCTATCCGCATCGCTAATTGGGTAATCACAGTTTCTCTTTGACTCTTTGGGACCGAAGTGTATTGTGTCCCCCAGTTACAGTGTCCCTGGTAATATCCTTTATTATTTTTACTTTATTATTTCCTTGTCGTCTACTAATGTATCAAAATCGCTTATCTATAAGAGGTCATCGTCTTTAATAGAGCACTCACCTTAGCTCATTTGACACTGATCTTTAGTTGAGTTTTTAGAACCTTCCCTATTACATAATATACGATTACGGTTACAATCGACTACGAATCCAACTGAACCTAAATGTAGATAACTATGGTTATCTTTGCTATGGCAAAGCTAACAAACTTTCTTCTAATTAGTCTCAACATAATTATTTTCAAATATAAAATCAAATGCATTAACCTACTTCTTCTTGAAAAGATTATAAATGCAACAATCAAAAATTATAACTGAAAGTTCAAATAAACTATAAATTGTAATATTATACACAATTAAATTTTATTTACACATGATCACAGAAATATTACAAAATATAGTAAATACATATATTATTTTTATACCTTAAGTTAAAGGATAAATTCACAGTCTACTATTTGCACTACAAAAACGTAGTCATCATTAAAATATTTATAATAAAATTTGTGCGATGAACATTATAATCAAAAACATACTTTTCAAAACTGTTTTTCATTAAGTTTTATTACATTTTACTTTCCATTTTAATATTATCATCTTCTATCGGCTTTCCATCATATGCTAAATTAATAACACCAGATTGCGGATGATCATTTTTTTTCCTAATTTTATTGTCTAATTTGGATAATCCAGAAAAGTGATCTGTAATTTCCTGCAAAGTTTTACCTTCCGTTTCTGGTAGAGTGAAATATAAAATTATTGCGCCAAGAAAACTTAAACTACCTTGAAACCAATATACACCTGGGAGTGTAATATATGACACTAACTGCAAAAATGTCTTATTTGCAGAAAACGCAAACACATATGCAATAGCTCCAGATATTCCACAACCGGTAGATCGCGTTTCTTTTGGATAAACTTCTCCGATTAAAATCCACGGTAAAGTTCTTATTCCACTATGAGCCGCAAAAGCCATAAGAATAACAGAAACTAACAATATCCACTTATAGGAAAGAACTTCACTTGATTGAGAAACAACAACTTCAGTAACATTTTTATGAGAACTAAAATCAGTAGGACTTTCAATAACGAAGTATTGAACATTTGTTAAGTACGCAAACGTAGCGATAAATATGGCAGTTATTCCATTTGATATGATTGAAAAGAACGCCATTTTCCTTTTACCTGCATAATGTACTAAAAATATACTAATTATGCATCCTATAAATTCTGCTACTCCTAAAAGTATCGTAGCATGGTATTCATCTATAGGCACTTTAAGAGTTGAAAAAAGTTTTATAGCATAAGTTTGTAATGTGGTTGAACCACTAAAATTTACAAGAAAATATATAAAAGACACCAAGGCTAAAGGCCACAAAAAATTTTGTTTACCGAAGTCTTTTATACCCATAAACTTTGATTTTAGTGTTGAGCATATGTTAGATTCTGCCTTTATACTTCCTTCCTTTACATTGTAAAGCATCAATAATTCTTGAAATTCTGGTTCTATCTCTTCCAATGTTACCCATCCTCTCAACCACGCCAAACTTTTCTTAGCTTCGTCAAATTTATTGTTCATTATTAACCAATGTGGACTTTCCGGTATGAAGCAAAGAAGGATAAAGGAAAGTACTGGAAGAACGGCGCTTACTAAAGCGAGTGTTCGCCAATCCAAAAAGGATCCCAAAAGAAATTGTAAGAGAACTCCCACCATTATAGAGAATCCAGCTGTGGCTGATAATAAACCTCTCAAGTGTGGTTGTGTAATTTCGGATACATAAGTCAGGATCTGAAAAATAAATTAGTTGACAAAAATTGAAAAAATATAAACAAGATTATTTACCGGAGCTTCAAAAATGCCTCCTACAAAACCCGACAAACCAAGCGCGAAGTAAATATGCCAAACTTCCGTTGCATATCTAAAAATTATCCAACAAATAATACTTGGGATATTTATTAACTGCATAGCCCGTCTTCTTCCTATCGGCTGAGTAACAACTCCTGAGAAAAAGCATCCTATCGGAACTAGCATCGTGGTTAAGGAACCTAGAGAAAGTAAAAGATGTAAAGGTATGAATTATGAAAAGAAAAAAAGTTGCTTACCTATCCATGATATCTGTGCTTGATTCAAATGAAATCTCTCATTAGGATCATTTCCTGAAAGTCCAGGTATTAAAATTGTTGTATATCCTATTGAATTACCATAAGTTACCAAAAGGACGTTTTTTACCATAACAGCCAGGAATTGTGGTAGGGCAAGTGCGAATGCCGTTTTTTGCACATGAGGTTGTGTTGGATTATCAGGTGATGTAATACTTTTTCTGAAATAATTTTAATTTTATTAATATAGTAGTAACAAACATATTTGTAAATATTTTTCAGATGTTGCAAGGTTAATACTTTTTTTTTGGCAACTCTAATTTTTAGTGCGTGTGGTTATAATAGATCCAAATTTAATTTAATGTATCAAATTAGAGTGCAAATGTTGAGTTTTTATTTATGTACACAGTACATTTCTCTAAAGCCATAAATAATATTATTTATTGTGAGTTAAGTATCGATAGTACAATAATAATTAGTAATAATTTCCAGCGTCATAAAAGCTCAGAACAATGGTTATTTTCACATTTTTCAATTTTATTGAAAAATTTATTATGGGAAAGGTATTGTACAATGGTAAAGAAATTATTAATTACTACAATATAAAAATTTTGTTTAAGTTATTTGTTATTTTTCAATAAGGAAATATTTTTTATTTATCCGAAATGTTTAATATAACAGGCCCGTTAAATTAAGGTTAACCAAAATGTTATGTAATAGCAGATTTTGCAATCGGAGATAAAGTGACACTTTTCAGAGGGAGGGAAAAATGATTTAAATATTCCCAACTGATAAAAAGTTTTAATTTAATAAAACACATTAAAAATTCTTGATTTTACTCGGGACATTTTGCTCCCGAGAAAGCGAGATCTCTAGTATTTAACATTTTATAGTAAAATTTCTTTCTCAAATAGTTTCAATTTTTTGTGGGTATATTTTCAACTTATAATCATACTAATTTAACGAATGCAACTATTGATTAAATATTTTAATAATTAAATATCAATTAGAAATAAGATATTTTTATTGTAGCATTGTAAGCGGTCAAAAACACTTGTAGTGAATAAACAATGTAAATGTTGTTAAATGTACAGACATAATAAGATTAGATATAATGCAAATCATTTACTTTGTCAGATTATCACAAGCGGCGACGCATTGCACGAGTTGGTTAATCTTAGGTAAATATTCCAAAAATTGTTTGTTTTATAATTATTAACAAAATGTATACTAATTTTTATAGTAAAATTAGTACTATTATTAGTATTATTAGCATATAATATATAAAAAATAGTAATAATAAATAAGAAAAGTCAATAATAGTCTGATGAGATGACAGTCGTAAATAAAGCGGGTATAATTATATTTTTTCTAATAATAAGAATTATATCCAATATGGATGATTGCTGGATAGGACAACCAACATGCAAATAGATAAGTATAAACAATAGCGATCATCATAACAAGCAATTTTAATAAAATTAACCTTGATTATTTCAATATCATTTTTTGTGTCTCAACTATAGGGTAAACGGTACAGCTATTGGCCACCATATAGTAATTGGCCAGTTCAGACGTTTGCTGTGACTGTAAGAGAATGCAGCATCTAATGTTACTTTTATTTGCACGAAAATTTACCTACAGTTATCTGCTTTGCATTAGTTACTAATTTTTTCTACATATGACCTTTTAAATGTCAAAATTTTTATTTGATTTAACTGCTACTCACATATTGTTCAGAAAGTTAAAAATTTCTTAAGAAAATTGTGTTAAGTGAATACCTATAGTTTCGTTAAAACTTTAGTGAATCGTTATTTTTGTAGTTTCCAGATAAGTAAAGGTATGGGTAAATCTTATTTTATAACTTTTACTAAGGCTGAACGTGATGTACGGTTAAGTAACGGGTGGCCAATAACTAATTCAGAAACAACACTGAAAACAGTAATTAGCCACCTCTAGTGTACAGCAGTTTTTGACAGAGCATGCACGTCCAAATCCGTTTAAGGATAATAGACCAGGAGATTGTTGGATGAAAGATGAAAGTAATATCAATTTGTTGTTAAAAAAAAATTGTTTAATTTTTAAGAGTTTTGTAGGCTTCAAAATCACTCTAAATGTACCTATTCCAAAGCCACATAAGCAACATATTCCTGAATTAGATGATAAAGACCCCTTTATGTGTCACGAATGCTATAAAGAAGACAAAAGTGAAGAAAGTGCATATGAACATGAATCTGAAGGCAATTATAGTGACACAGATAATATGCTTGAAGGCAATTATTCAAATGACAGAGAACAACACACCATGCAAGTTGATAGTTTAAAAGACGAAGATAATTTTGTCACAGAAGTATAAATAAAATAGACAAAAGGAACAACAGTAGCCCTTTACCTATCAAATAGCGGTGGAAATGAAATTCAAGAATTAAATCAGTTTTACTTAGAAATAGAGACAAATAAATGTATTATAATAAATTATTCAATGTTCTGTTGATAAAATTCCAATTTCTGAAATATAAGTAGTTATAATGTATTGATATAGTGATTTTAATTACTAGTTTATATGGATTTGATCGTGGCCAATAACTATAAAATTAATGGCTAATTACTATAAAAAGTGGCTAATAACTATACTTTTTTGATGTCTTGCAAAGAAGAGCAATTATAATTTTTATTTGTAAAGAAAAAGCGCCTATTAATTTTTTTTCTTAAAGTACATAAAATGACCTTTCCAGCGATGTATATGATATAGTAATTGTGTAATATAATACCCATGTTTTAGATTTTTAAACAAAATATTTTCTTAAGTGGCCAATAGCTGTACCGTTTACCCTACCTGATGCATATTAAAGGTATCCGCAATAACTTCTTTATTTTAGAAAATTGGGCAACAAATATTTGCTCAATGTTTCTATATGACATCAATAATTATATTACAAGACCTCATTAAATCCTCTGATATTAAATTTAAAAAAAAAATTTTAACTTGTAGAACTTTATTATCAAGGTATCAAAGTATACGAATAATGTTGAAATAAGTATGAATTGCCATTGCGAGTGTTTGAAAGTAAATTCTAATTACAATAATTTGAAATAAGATTAATCGAGGCTAAACAGCATTTTTCGTCTAATTTAAAGTGTTTCTTTTTATTATTTTCAAACATAATTTCCTACTTTATTATGTTAACAGATAAGGTTGTTCACGTATAATAGTTTTGTAATCATAATGCATTCTTTTTAGATTTACTTTTTTATTTTGCAGATCTATTTTGTCACTCTTTCGCTTCGGAGATTAATTTTAAACAGAATTAAATATTTAGTGCAAGATTTTTGTTTTCTTTATTTTGATTTCAACTGTGCTTAATTAGACCTTCTCGAACTTAATAGAACACCTTGGTCCACAAGGAAACGACAAAACGAACGAAAAAATTTTATTAGAAAAGAGAAAACTATTAGAAAATTACCCGTCGACAATGATGGACTATGTGGTGCTCGAAAAAACGATCCCTACCTACATTGACGATTATAATTATAGCAATCTTGTAAAAAAGTACGTATTTCCTCTATGTAGAGTCTACCCTTTCGAGCTCATTATTTTAGAATCTAGATCAGGGGTCGGGAACCTACGACCAACGGGTCACCAAGTGACCCATTCGATAATTTCGAGTGACCCACTTAAGCTTCAGCGACGTTGCAAAATTTTCATGTTTGAAAAAGAATATTGCATAGAGGTCTTGTAAATATGTAATTTTTTTCTTTTTGTGCGGGGTAAAAGAGATAACAGAAAATAAAACGTTGAAAACTTGTTTTAGCCCCTTTAAATAATTTATTGCACTGATTCCCTCAGCCTAAAAAGGTTGCCGAGCACTGATTTAGATGGATCCCCATTACTCACGGATACCATAACAAATTTTTTATTTGTGAAACTAACCATTGTTATTACAAATTACAATAATAAGTTATAATAAAATTAAGCATTTTTTAAATGAACGGAAGTGCTTTGTCGGTCGATGTAACACAGAATATGAAACATATTTTGCCAATGATTCACTGCACTCGTAATTATTTTAATATAACACTTTGTAATTTTCTATGATATAAGATAGCTATTTTTAATTTAAAATACTACTTATTAAAATATAACCTGCTATGGACTTCATGAAGTTTCTCAGTTTAGTCCACAGGACAGATACACTAGGGGTAGAGTGGGGCGAAACCGCCAGTTTTTTGGTTGTCGAGCTGTAGAGCACGTATTTTTGAAGCTATCGTCAAGTGCCAGCCCATTTTGGAAAGCTTGATTCTTTGGCTACAAAATCGCCATGGAACACTTTCGTGTAACTTGTGTCCGTGCTGAGCTACAGTCGTTCTACCAAAACCTCTCAGTTGGCTTTTTCGCCCCACCCCCTGGGGCGAAAAAGCCAGTCGCTTTATGGGACAGAAAATACCACAAAAGTTGTGCTAATCGCAGTTTATTGATTCAAAAAGTTTTTATTTATGTCCAATAGTGAATTAAGAGTATGAAAAACATTATATGAGTTGGCCAATGTCGAAAATATGCGGCCCAAAAATCATGAAATGAAAAAAATTAAAAATAAGAAAAAATTATTGTTCTTCAGCTTCTTCGTTGTATTCGTCGTCTACATCCATGTCTTCTTCGTACGGATCAATTAGGCAGTGGGCACACTTGTAAATTATGACTTTTCCGCAGCATTTACGGTGCTTGGCTTTTTCGCCCCACCACCACTTTTTTAAGAAAATCACGATACACGAATCAAATGCGAAAAATATCGAGAAACCAACTAAATATTCGTGTTCAGCACCCTTTCTTACATCAGAAAACACTCACCGGATTTTTTGTGTGTAGTTTGAATGCACTTTATTCAACAAAGAAAGCAGAGAAAATATTTTCCTTGAACACGTTTTTTCACGACTGACGCTCTACAAACTACGCCATGACAGTTCCGACAGTGAACTGACTGCCATCGCTGCGGACTATCATGGCGACTCTACATTACCGTAGACGCGAGATTTGAAATATTTTTCTTGAAATGGCATTCAATTGGCTTTTTCGCCCCATGGCTTTTTCGCCCCACTCTACCCCTACAATTTGTAGTGTATTTTCTTTCATTTAAGATTACTCAATTTACGATATGCTGCTACCATCACATTTATAAACGAATAGTTTCTATATAGTTTGTAAATACAAAACGATCTAAATTTAATCTGGCAAGTTGGTGATTACTAAAATGTGCCATGATTTACCATATATTATGGAGGGCTAAGGATTTTCAAAGAGACCATCGGAGAAGATGATAGTACTAAATTAGCTATGAAAACTATTAGGAAAAAGGGAGCAAGTGATCTACTAATTGAGAAGGTCGCAAAAACTAAGAAACAGTCTTAAAGGATTTCAGATGAGGCAACTCACAAGGAAAATGACGTCCTGGTCAGAGGTATAACGTAGATCTCCTTATGATTGTAGGGGAGAAAGAGCGAAATAGCAAATGTATTGGGAGATGCGGAACTGTTGTCCATAAAAACACTTGAAAGAAATTAAAAGTAAAATATGAAAGAATTAAAAACGGGAGAAGAAACGTGTAAGAAAATGTAGAGTTTTTAAGAAAAAGTTGGTAAATAAAGTAAAAGTATTAGAAAATCTATCGTGATAATGCGATATAACCTAAATTTAAAAAATCAAAAGTGTAAATTGTGATTTTGCAAATAGAAAATGGATGAAAAATATAATTGAGATAAATAAAATAAGTGAATGCTTACAAATAGAAAAATAAATTTAACTGGATTCCTGATAAACATAACACTGATATTAAATATAATTTAAAATTATGTTATAAAAATAACAACATTATCTGGCAATTTAAATAATTTTCAAGCAACTACACCAAGACGTAAACAATTAATGCTAACATGGTTTAGTACTTTCCACCAATTCTAAACATTTGATCTCATGACGCTTAAAATGATCAATATTAGATTTGTTTGAATATAATACAATAAGATTTTGGCAAAAAAGATGAGCTAATCAAATTCGTAGCGTTGGAACAAATTGAATTTATTTATAATAAATTAATCAATAAACCTTCAAGCTTCAGCTTTGTCGTAATGAAGGTTAACAAAAAATAATGTTGATACTACGTGCACTAAAAAAATATTTAAATTTAATTAGTTACAACTTATCAGCACTTATCAAGTGCCATATTTTTAAGTTAATTTAGTGGTCTTAAAATTCCCGACTGCAGTGTGATTTAGAGCTGTTGAAATCATTTCTAACACGTTCTGTAATTTAAATGTTTTACGGTATTTTTTTGTTCAGAAACTTATACTACTCGTACACTTATCTTCTTATTAACAATTCTTCTTCTTCTTCTTCAACTTAGTTTAATCCATACGGCTTATTATTACCAACATCTGCATCGTTTCTTTGGCAGTGTTAGTTCTGTGAGCATGTACAAATTTTACATCCATTAGGTAGTTTGCTAGACTTGCCTTCAGATGTGCCATGTATCCTGGTTTTTATGTTATTCTTTCTTCTTCTTCTTCTTTTTATGTCAATTCACTAACCCAGGGGACCACCGGCTTAACGTGCCTTCCGAAGCACGGAGACTAGCCATAAGAAAGTTTGACTCTCCCCAGGTTTGAACTCGGTGCCCCGCATTCGCATCCAACTGCGTTAGCTGCAAGGCAATGATCGTCTCGAATAACAATTCAGATTAAATTATTTCAAAATTTTGAATTTTTTAATTTTACTTAGTAAAATCTACCTGGACCTTTAAAATACTTCAATTTAATAATTGGTCGCCGACTTTGCAAACTTTTGCAATAGAAAATGATAAAAAAAACTTCAATCTGATTGGTTCTCTACCCAAGCAAGGCAATACCATAATCTCTATGTGAACGCCGCTTAATAATAACGATAGAGAGAAAAATTATTAATGACCTTCCAAAATAATCAAAAAGTGTTTCGAAGATCTAAGTCTGCTTTATATAGGTTAATAATGGTAATCGGTCTCGTATAAGTACAGAAAATGATAAACAGTATTAATTTGTGCATAAAAAAGTTCAGAAATGATGCTTTTTGAATACAAACATTGTATACTTACGACAATTTAGTCATAGTATATCGTTCCCCTTATGCCAAAACCACGAATGAGTAGCTGCGTCGTCATACAAATTATTTAAAGGTCCTTAATCATGAATGTGCAAATTGTACATACTTTTTTTGTTATGCCAAAATGATGAATGTGACACACTCGCGAACTTTGCATATATCCGATAATTATGTTTACAGCAGCTACTTTTGTGCATTTTGTAGATTTTGTAAATTCAACTTGCGCATTACAAAATTAAGAAGTTATCATAGTGGAGACGGTCATTGCCTTGCAGTTAACGCAGTTGGATGCAAATGCGGGGCACCGGGTTCAAACCTGGGGAGAGTCAAACTTTCTTATGACTAGTCTCCGTGCTTCGGAAGGCACGTTAAGCCGGTGGTCCCCTGGGTTAGTGAATTGCCACCATTAACATAAAAACCAGGATACATGGCACATCTGACGGCAAGTCTAGCAAGCTACCTGATGGATGTAAAATATTTATATGCTCACAGAACCAACACTGCCAAGGAAACGACGCAGATGTTGGTAATAACAAGCCTTAAGGCTTAAACTAAGAAGAAAAAGAAAGAAGATCATAGTGGAGATGTGATAACTAACATTCTTTATTCTATAATTGCGTGGTTGATTTGCAGGCGAAGAAAAAGTTTAGTGCTTTAATTGTGAATTATTTCAAAATTATTCTATAAGTGCGTGCTTGATTTACATGAGTTAGTGTGTTAACAATTTTGATTTTAGAAAAACGTTAGTGTTTTAATTGTGAATTTATTTTAAAATGAGTGATATTTCGGTCAGTTCTTATGACAATGTAATGCCTGGTACAAGTAGTAATATTGTCACCCCTGCAGCAGTTCCACTGTTCCGCTAACAGAAGAGGATAAACAAGTCGCTAAAGAAGACCATAATAAACATCTCAAGAGAAAAGACTTGGCTCGTACAGAACGTGAGGAAGATAAGAAATTTGCAACCGAGGATTCCAAAATTTTTTTCATTTAATTTTGATTTACAGGCTGTTCTTAACCCTGCAGTAGGCGCGCATATTTTACTTACGAGTTTAGGCGCGTGGTCTACCCTCGTAGACCATTTAAGTTATTAAGTTTACAGTAATTTAGACTTTTTTTTTTTAAACTAGACATATGATATGCTTCATTTGTCTATTTTAAAACATATTTTGTAAAAATTTTCAGAAATATTGAAGTCAAAGTAATCGGTTAAGCTAAAAGAAACTAGATCTACAATTTGAAGATTTGAACGTATATTTTATCCCTCCGTTAGTCGCGTGGTCTACCACCGTAGACCACTTTTTTAAACCGTAATAGCTCGTAACAGTTCGCATTATATCGGTTGCATCTTTGAGTAAGCTGACAATAATGAGTAATATTCAAGCAAGATTGAGCAATAATCTTTCGGATCAATAGTTTTTGATAAAATTAATTTGATAAAATCAATTGATAAAACTAATTTATAATAAATCTGTTAACAAATAAAAACTGTAACGTCTTTAGTCGCGTGGTCTACGGGTGTAGACCAGCCCTGTTTCAGACCTAATAAAACCAATAATTTACCACTTTAAAAGTTCAAAAACTAATGATCCGAAAGATTGACTAATTTTTGACAGCTACTCAAAGATGCAACCGATATAATTGAAACCACATTGAAACTGTTACGAGCTATGGCGATTTAAAGAGGCATGGTCTACCACCGTAGACCGCGCGACCACTGGAGGGTTAACACTCCAAAAAATAACTAACAGTATATGTCACCTGACAATATACAACCTAGGTAACCAAGATGCACTAAGAATAAAAAATATTATACAAACTGACCTTTTTTGATTGCACCACGAATTACAGAAAAAAATTATCGTTAGTTTCGGGTAAAACATATTCGTATAACAGTAAAAAAATTGTTTAAATTCATTATATTGGTGAACTTTAAATTAGGTTTAAAACTTGAAATGCACTTTACTCAAAACTAGTAAAATACACATTCGCGTGGTTTTAGCATAAGGGGGACGATATAATAATATTTACATAATATCAAACTATCTATGTTTTTATTATTTTTATATTTTGTACCTATCCATACTATTATTTTAAAAAATGTTGAACGTTTAACTTATAATTTGAGTTGTAAATTAAAAGTATATTTTGTTATTTTCTTCCAACAATGCTTTATTTTACCTTGGATAATATAACAATTATAGTCATTAAAATTCTAAATTTTCAATTACATACTATAGTATCATAATAATATAGCATACTAATTAAGTCCATAAGTATCATTTAAGAATATTATAAAAAAATATTTAAATTTCCAAATTAAATTTATAAATAGCGATAAGCTGATAATTTTTATATATAGTTGGGCTCAAATAAACTGGTGACTAGGGCTGGGCGATTGTTAAATTTAACAATCGAAAATCGATTGTGTAAAAACAATCGATTATATCGATCAAACAATCGATTAATCGAAAACAATCGAATAATCGAACAATCGATTAATCGAAAACAATAGAATAATCGAACAATCGATTAATCGAAAACAATCGAATAATCGAACAATCGATTAATCGAAAACAATCGATTAATCGAACAATCGATTAATCGATTATTTCAAAAATATTAATCGATCATCGATTAATCGATTATTTAATCGAATTTTAAAATAAATTCCCAGCCCTACTGGTGACTGCGTCATAGTTTAAAATGGTAAGAAAATAACACTATAGCATTGCGCTAGCACATTTAAAAAGTTCGTACCACAATACACATACAAAAGTCTAGTGAATAAAATTAATACAATAATAATTAATAGTTTACTAAATGAAAGTTGTTTTTTAAAAGTTTCATATTTTTTGGAGGTAGCTCTCCTGAAATACAGAGCTGCCAACTTTAACTATTTTCAAAAATTTACGAAATTCATGATTAGGTCAAAATAGAAGGGTAAATCTCTGGGAGATGAATTGTAGCATGTAAACTCCCTTGAGGTAGGTTAACATTTGCTATACATTTTAGCTCTTAAAAGTCATTTCTTCGTTGCAAAAATGACGTTTTTGAATAATTTGCATTTAGCCCAATATGGTTTTTGATTTACATCTCTAACTTTTTTAGTTCTTAAATTATAGATAAGTTTTTCTGTAGCTGCTAATTTTTCACGATTCGAATGCAAACAAAGACATAAAAATGGGTAGTAACAAAGACAAACCTGCCTGCGGTGCAAAAATAATTTTATTCGCGATTGTGTTATGATTTATATACAGCAACAATAACTTCAAATATAAAATTTTTTATTGGATGATTTCTGGTAGGTATATTAATTTAAGAAGATACTAAATGCATTGGATGCATGACCTAAAAATAGTTGCAATAATAACAATAACCAACAAAAAATGCATCGATTTCGGGTTCAAGGGAAAGTTCAAAACCAATAAATTATTGAATTTTGAAATAATACTACATTACAAGTTAGCTGATACTATTATTTGAAATTTTAAAGGGAGGAGATGAATCCTAAAATATAATCAATATTGGTTTTGAACTTTTCGGTTAGATTATCGATATTTCTTTTTTTAATTTATTATATTCTATATTCTTTATCGAAATATTTCTATAATCTAATAGGTCACAGAAGCAATATTTATTATTGTATGATTCAAAATATAAAATGTAAATACCAAGGTTACCAACATTGTACATTATTTCCGCTTTAACCGGAAAAATGTCTAACTTCTTTATATTTTTTATAATTGCACTTCAATCAAATCATTTAGAAAGAATATGATTGTAAGAAATTGGTAATACAAATACATCATCGAAATCCGAACCCACATGACAAATATTCCGTAAAAATTCCCTACTTAATTTAAGCACTTTTCATTAATTTTTTTTTATTAACGTAAACTATGTAAATTAGAGAGATTTTATTTTAAATATCAGAGTTTTTTAAATAAAAGTTCATTATCTACCTTCAATAATTAAGTCATGGACTTGACAAATTATAGAATTTAGTATGATGGTCACCTGAAGGTTAAACTAATATTTCATCTTTGCAATCAGATTAAGATTTATTGTAAATATTTGAAGCAGTAAACATAATTAATTAATCCTAAACTTAATGTCATGCAATCAACCATAAAATTACATAAGTATAATCTTTAACTGGGTATTGTTTTAATATACAAAACTTCAAAAAATTATTGCAGCTGGAATCTTTAAAACCATAACATGGATCGATGTAATCGCTGGATGAGCTACAGAATGTAAATCTGGGTTTGAATCGCGGACTTCACAAAATTTCTTCGATCTGCCCTCTACTGAACATTCACTCACTGTGGATTTAAGAATTGGTTCAAGATGATGGTTCAATGATTTTTAAATCAAACCAAAAAGTCCTGGAACCTTATCCATAAGTATCTACAGTATATTCTATTACTACTAATCATGGTACGAGCCCACCCTCATCCAAATTTAATTAAAAGTAATATAATAATGAAACAAATATTATATTGTCAAATGTTGTTAATTAATAATATTAAATTAGATTTCCTATAGTGTCAATTGAAAAGTACATATTGATTATATTAGCTCTATTCGCGGTAACACTCCTGGACACGTTTTATCCTACTGCGTCTGCGGTTTAATACTTTTTATCATCGAATTTGAGCTTTAATGACAATTTTATTATAAATCCGCAGACGCAGTAGGATAAAACTTATCCCGGATTGTTACCGCGAATAGAGCTATTAATTTGAAATATTACATCTACCACTCTAATAGCAGAACAAGCAGTATATTATGTAAACAGGATTTTTGAATATGACATTCTTTTTGGTCATTATTGGGATCTGGGATTCCCCGTAAAGAATTTGTAAATGAGAGTTGCCTAAAATCGTATTTAACTTTCAGAATCTCGATTACTTAATTGATATATAAAAAAAACACAAAATATTTAGCTTTGTGTAGATTCATCACTGCATGTTTGGCAAAAATAGTTAATTGTTTTGGAAATTCAGAACTACACAACAACAAAAATTACTAATTATACTCGTCGACGATATTATTGAAGTTAATTGCACATTGTGATAAGTAAGGTATAATTTAACCATTCATAAAAAGCAATTAAATTAAAACTACAATCCCTAATAAATAGTAAAATCTATGTAATTATCTATAAACTGATGAGCTTCTTTTCTATTAGATTTATTTTCAATCCAAAAATTAACACCACATCCAATGAGAATAACCTTGGTACAATATTGAAGATGTACTATTTTTCTACAATATGTTATTACTTTGCTCAGCTTAGTAATTAATTGTCATTTAACTGTGATTTCCGTTAATTGCAATTTAATTCCCAAACAGATTATCTAGTTAATTGTCGCTTCAATTATAAAAATTACACATAAACTTGCTACCTCTTCAGTTATGCTATGAAATTATAACAACGTTTAAACCTCTCCGAAGCGGAAACTGTAGGTTTATAATTTTAGATTTTCTTATTTACCATAAAACAATTTTTATTGAGTGTGAAAATAATTCAATTTTTGAATTATCTCGTGCAAGAACGAAAATAAAATATGTGCAAACGGTTTAGACTTTTTGGGATCCAAAAATCAAAACGGGATGTGGGGGCTATCGAAAGGCCTAAATTTTGTACCTTTTATGTTCAACATCCTATATATAATAAAAATTATGGAATACACACATATTTTTGGACAGTACTGTTAGGGGAAATATTTGAAGTGTTTAAAATAGTATACAAATTATACTTGGCATTTTTCAGACATTTTCTTTGCCCACGTATGATACTCGTACCTAAGGAATATGTAGCCTTTTCGAGTCGCACATACTCTTGTAATTATTTATTATAAACACAAATTAAACGTTACAGCACTTTAACTTGGTACACACGGTGATGTAATTTTAATTAGAATATTCAATTAAAGAGCGTTTATAAAGTTGTCATGTAAAACTTGCAAATGCAATTAGGTAGGTACGAGATAACCATGTTACAACAAAATTCTATTCAAAAGAGGAAATGTTTGATGAACTAAATAAGGAAATGTTGAAATGCTTTTGAAGGCTAGCTCGGTTCGTGTGGAATTTGCGTGTAAAAAGAGTACGTAAAGCAAAGGTTTCATAAATATTGTGATTTTTGAACACTGACAGAAAATCCAAGAAAATATTTACGAATTTCACATATTTACACACGGGATTTACACATTTGTACTAATAAACGAAAACTAGTGTAAAATTTAATTAGCACAATTAATATTTAATAATGAAAAGCTTATGACGTGGAAGTTTTCATGCCAAAATAACGTACCCCATTATCAAGATGATGAAAGAAAATCGAAGAAAATAAATAAAAAAATGAAGAAAGTCAAATTTTATACAATTTCTTGGAGTAAATTAAATGATCTAATTTTTTTTAATACATCCAAATGTCATTTTTGAATAAAATATTTACTTTCATGTAACTTATTGGAGAAATACGCAAATTTTGCAACAAAGCAGCATGGTATGAAGTGAAAAATATGTACCTAAGTGACTACGAATAAGCAATTGGGATAATACAAAAAAGAACAAAATATATAATTCAAATTACTTAGAATACTTAAAAAAATAACATTCAAAAGTGCTAATAACCTTAACTGTTGATAAAAACAACGAATTACGTCAGTGTGTTTTAAAAAGCCGAAGGTCCCGGTTTTGGATTGACGTTCGAAAAAGAATTTCGATTTTATTCTTATGACAACTCTTGCAGAATTTAATATTTGATTTCTTATTGACCTTGGTGACCAATTCATTTATTAAAATAATAAAGTGTCTGAAATTTTTGCCCTAATGGAGTCATGGTTTTAGGAACTGTATGGCTTGATGCTTGAGCGATTGTGTAGTGTTCCATAGTAATTTGACAAAAGCTTTAATGATGACATAAAATAATAAGTAAAAAGAAAAGCAATTCAAAATAATTATCAATGATACTCGTATGTTGCCCCCTAATTGATAGAAAACTGTTTTTTTATATTATATCATAGGTACATTTATCTTTAAACCCGAATTAATGAGATACATTAATGAAAAGAAATGTATTTTTCTGATATTGTGCGTGTGTATTGCGTAAAACAAAATATAAAATAACACGGTTAGTTCTTAATGGTCATTAAACCATTTCATTCAATTCAATTGCATCAGAGAAATAACTTTTCGCTACATACCAATCGATCTTGACATACAAATATCTCATAAAAAAGTTTATTAACATTTACTCGTACAAGCTAAAATAATTTGCGTAGTAAAATTAGTAGGTATGTAACTAATCAATTAATCTAGTTGAGTAATTCTGCAGTAAAATGTTATCAAATATTACAATCTATTTTCCAGTATCGGAAATTTAACGATGGTTATTATACCAACTTTTCAGTTTTGCTAATTTTTTTTATAATATGCTAGTAGATCATACACTAGTACGTACTTTTATACAAAAAAAAATTGTATTAATTTCTCAATATTTTTTTTTTAAAGTACGTTTTAAAACGAAAAGAAAAGTCTAAGTATATTCCTTTATCAATTATATTTTCCTTTTTCAATATATTTTCCTTTCGCTAGAATATGGGCATTTTGAATTTTAAAGGATGAATTTTTCAAAAGTTACACCAAAAATGAATATAGAAAAAAAAATCAAGTAAAGTAATAAAAATCAGCAAAATCTGAAGGAAGGGTGCAAATGAGTTGAGAATGCCCTATATAAAACTTTATAAAGAATTACAGTTTACTTAGGTATATTATGGAAAATGACTTTTGATGAAATGAGTTACTGGCGTATGCAAAATATAATTTGACGTTACATGGTAAATATGACAAATAATTTAATATAATGTCTCATGTGACTAATGTATGTACTATACATATAGATACACGTTGGACTTTTATTCTATAATTATGGTACAATAATACCATATAATAATATTGTAGTAATATGAAATGATTTATTATTAATTTAACAACATAATAATTTATACCAAATTAAAATCTTACATAATTACTTAACCTCAACATTGTTGTTAGTCATTTGAACATCTCATATACCTACATATCTAATATGCGAAAAATTTATTAATACCAGCAAATTAATGCAGACTACATAAATATGTATACCAGACACTCATTTAACTAAAAATAATATTATAGTCGTACTTCATACAAACATTATATTTGACATAATATTATTGTCATTTTTCCACCTCCCAATTTCGGTGATTTTTTTTTATGAACATAGAGCAAAAATATGGAAATATGTGTCTCCGGTTTTGATCTTGTACTCTTAAATGCGATCGAAAGGTGTGTTAATTATATTAGAGGCAATGATGCGCATAAATATATTAACGAGATTCCCATTGTGTGTATAAAAACCCATATATTATGTATTCATTCCCCTTTATTAGATGTATTGAATTTTGCAATATGGAAATATATCAATTTTCATTGATTAACGTGATGACAATAAAGCAATTTTCAGTTTTATCAGAAGCACGCAGGAAACCAACATACCTTTATGTAGCTACTATCTTTAAAAATGGGTATTGTACTTGAGCTATAAAATTATTGTTAATTTGGACATTATTGTTACTCGCGAAACAGTAAAACTTACAATTATGTACAAAATATAATACATATTATGTACCTACCTAACAAATAGCCCAGCATTCCATTGCTTGCAAGTTTATGAGGCAATTAAATTTTATGAATAAAGAATTAAGGTGGCCGTATAGCGAGTGGGCGTATCAATGTTAATTATATGAGACAGATTGCTCATTTGTACGTACTAGAAGTGCTTCAATTTTCACTTTTAGGGAATTATTTTGTTATCATTTTAAAGATAAAACTTGGCTCTTGGACGTGATCTAATTTTTATTAAAATCGGATAATTAGAAATATTGAAAATTTTGCTGCAAAGTTACTCGATTTTTCAAGTAACTTTGCAGCAAAATTTTCAATATTTCTAATTATCCGATTTTAATAAAAATTAGATCACGTCCAAGAGCCAAGTTTTATCTTTAAAATGATAACAAAATAATTCCCTAAAAGTGAAAATTGAAGCACTTCTAGTACGTACAAATGAGCAATCTGTCTCATATAATTAACATTGATACGCCCACTCGCTATACGGCCACCTTAAAGCAGTTGTTAATTATATGTAGCTATAATATACATAATTAAACATTTTATTATTTGTTAGACTAACTAAAAATGCAATTAAAACACTTTTTAAAAAATATAATATTTACTTTCTTACAAAATTTATAAATTATACTTTCAGTTTACATTGTGGTAACTATATATTTCTAGTTCTAAAAGTATTTTAGTGCATTTTTAATTAGTTTAAAAAATTATGATATGTTTCCTATTAAGTTACAGTACATCGACCACAATGCAATTGATTATACGCATAATTGAGTTCATTATAATGTTTATTCCATTGGGGTACAATTTCATTATATCTAATTTTTAGAACTCCCAGGCGGCACACTGTCGTTATAATGACGTCATTTGTTGGTCATTATTCGTCGGCGACGTCATTGACCGAATAACTGACGTACATTATGACGTGACTTTCAAGGCGAAAAGTTGACGTCGTCATTAAGAGACGTTTATTTGACGTTAAATGACGTCATTTACAACGTCATTTACAACGTCTTCGACGTCACTACAATCTCAATAACTGACGACATTATGACGCCAGTGTGCCGCTTGGGTAGTAAGTGTAATAAATGCACATTTATTGGTAAATTGGTAATTAAAATTAGATTCTGACTGACCATTTTCGTTGCTAAAGCAAAAATTAATAGCACTAATAAAAAACTCTAGTGATAAAATGTTAATCCCTAAGCCTTTTGGGTTTTGGAGTTATTTATCAAAAATGTTGAAAGAATATTTTTCTGAAACAATAAAATTAACAATATGGAGGGTATAGAAAGTTTATAAACCTACTCTGGGGTCAATGTTTTTGCTTCCTCAAAAAATGAGAACATTTTCTAAATGAAATTTTTGTGTTTCAAATTCTATTTTATATTTCCGCTTTTGTAGCTAAATTATACTTTTGAAAGTAATATAAAGAACTAAATGATTACAAAGTTGTCATTTTTTTAAATTTATCGGTATACATTGTGGCAGAAACCCCTGCTCTGTTAGGGGGTAATGGTATGTGATGCAGCGGGCATCTCGCATTTTCTGCAACTTGGTTGGACCTACAGATTAACGTGAAACTCGAAGAACGTTACACATAATTTGGCTGCCACTGGAACATAATATTATGACGGTACAATCTGAAGCTCAATTGCATAATATGCTGATGCGTGCATATTATAAATCACTGGGCTGTGGTAAAATTTTAATTTTCGTTTATTTAAAGTGACCAAAGAAAGACATCCGATGGATATTGGGTTAAAAAAAGGTCATTTAAAAAATTTTTCCTTGACGAAGGGTACTCAATACTGATGCCCGTTTTCACTAACATTTTATTTAAGAATTTCCTAATAAAAAATACCTTAGCTAGGTGTTCCATACATTTGATTGGTCAAATTTTACATAAGCTAAGGAATTCTTTACTAGGAAATTCTTAAATAAATATTGGTGAAAATGGGCACAAGTGTTACAAAAATTATAGAAGGGGTACACAGATCTCGAAAGTTTGAGAAACACTGCAGTATAGGTAGTAGAAATATTTTATACGATACTATTCAATGTCGTGAAATACAAACCTATTCTGATTTTCTAAAAAAATAAGGCATTTACTGAAATTATTGAGTGAAAATAATATTTTTCAATACAAAGATTTCATTAAATAATTGTGTAAATTGTTCTGATTCGGAAGTTCATTCAAAAATTACTTTTTTCCATTTCATTGCGTAAATTTTGAATCTGTATTATTATGTCAAGAAGTTTGTGGTCAGATATTGTTGCAAATCGTTAACCACAATGCAATAAAATTTCCGTTGTGGAAGAAATAAGTATGCAATAAAATACCGTGCTATTTTTAATTTTGTTTTTGTTGTTTGATATGATCAAGATTTAACATAGGTGCTGGGGATATTGTTAAAAACTTTGACATATTTAATAACTATGCTTAAAAGTTAGCATAATAAAAATTTAATAACCGAATAAGATTTTGCATGATCAAAACGAGTTTAAAAATTATTAAAGTAATACACTTTTTGTATCCTGTTTTTGCAGGCTTCAAACAGGTTCGATGACGTGTTTGAAAATTTTCATTTAGTTTTGGAAATTCCTAAATGCACATTTTTAAATTGACGTAGTAATTATGATACCATAAAGTTTTGTTTTTAATTCGGGATAAACAGATTAATTTTTAAGTTATAAGTGCATAGAGGACCAAAATTTACTTTCTGATTTATATCGTTTTGAATTAATTAAACAATTGATGTTGGACTACATTTTTCAATTGTCTTATTCATTATAAACTTTTTACATTAACCGATTTCTGGAAAAGAAAATATTGAAAAAACAAATTAAACGCGTTATATAAAACTTTTAAAATGAGACAGGGACTAATAAACTTAGTCTAAGGACTAATTAAAATTTGTATTATTGTAATAATACAAATTTTATTTTTATTTGTACATTTTTTCTGAAAATAAATTATATTTATGGTTGAAAGCACACATATTGTTTATCCAATTTCGATTGATATCTGGATTGTCACTAGTAATGATGTGTTTGATGAACGTTGGATCAGATTCCACTTCGAAAATCATGTATTTCATGAAGTCAATGCGAAACGTTTTTGGCGAAATTTTTTGCATGAAGGAAAAGGATCTCTTCGAGACACACATCCATCATCACAATGGACCAACACACACAAATGACAAAGTGTAATTAGTCAAGATAAACCAGACTTCACCAACAAAAAACGCATGAAATTCAGCTCTTTCGGCACCAGTTTTGCACCTATACGCCTGAGGGCCAAACTAATAATTAAATGTCTCGAACGGATCCATAAGCAATGATCAAATTCTCTAATACCTCTCTGATGATCAATTTGAGGTTTTCAGCCAACATTTCTTTGATTTTATCAATGTTTTTAACGGTTTTTGATGTTACGGCCTGCCACTGCGTTCATTCCGTTTGTGTCACACATAAACGTTTGTATTCGATATAGTTATCATGGCCGAAACAGTTCTTAAACATTTCCAATGTTTCCGCACCAATTTTAACACAAAATATTTAATGCAAACTCGTTGATGCAAAGTTGATTCCATTTCAAAAATCGCGAACAAGCACAGAGGTAGATGTAACTCAAACGGAGTAACTTTTACAATTGTTAAGCTATGACGTTGAAATTTGGTGGAAATGTCAATGACAGTTGCATAAGCCTAACAAAATTTAAAAAATCTAATCAGGTGACTGAGAGTGCTACACAGTGGTTATTTCTGAAACTTTTTGATCATGGTAGAATTAAAAATGCACAAAAACTGAACTATGGATTTGATTTATCATGGACTCATTAAATTCTCTATTCTATAGCCTGCATAGTCAGCATAAGAATTGTACCAAAATACTTTAAAAGCATTTTCTGAAAATTACATTTTTTCAAAATGTTCCCCACGATAACTCAAAAACTAATCAATGGATTTTATTCATCTTGGACTCATTCGATTCCTAATTTGTAATGTTGATAAAGATTTGCATAAATAGAAAGAGGTGGAAGAATTGAAGCTCCAAAAAATTTTCTTGATCTAATTCAATGTAAACTATTTCCTAAAAAAGTTGATTTTAGTAATGAAAATTTTACTAGTTTATTCTCAAATCTTAATATACGTAATACAAAAGCAATAATCTCATTTGTCATTTTTTCTAATTTTGTCTCTTTAATGTAAAGATTCAGATTTGAAAATGCAGCATCGTTTTTGTTTTTCGATTATTCGCTTATTTGTTTTTAACGTCAAAACTCAAAATTTATTTCTAGACTTTCTGGAAGGTCCATCCATGGACGGCCGTCATGGTTTGAAACTCGATTGGTGTGCAACTCGGTCCCAGGGGAGGTGATTTTAAGTTGGTATAACCAACCAGAGTGATTGCGTGTCCTAAACAAATGAATCATAGGTTCGAATCCTGATTGTTCCCAAATTTATCTGTACCGTAAAAAGGATATTTCCGTAAATATTTTTATTGAATGTATAGCTATTTTTTTGGAATATTAACTAACAAGGGGACCTTGTCGACGACTTTTCCCCGATTGACACAATTTTTAACATACCTTTTAGGAAATAATTTTTTATACTTCAGGTTAAAATTTCAGGACCCGGATTTGAATAAATTTTTATTAAATCGATTTTAAAAATCCAATAAATTCGTATTATAAATTAGGTCTAATGCGAATTGCCTCCAAGTTCTTATCTAATTTAAAAAGGTTTGTTCAACTATTTAACCTCACTTTTTGTTACATAATTATTAATAATAATTCTCGTAAAATCACGCAAATAACTAGTTAATATGTTACTTAGACATGTTACAATTACTGAGAATTAATTCATAGCATTTTCTGTACGTTTCATATGTACATTTACACAGTTTAATAGTTAACATAATGCTTTCGTGGGTATTCAAGATTACGACAACTGCCAAAAGGAACATTGCAAGTTTTTTTTAATTTCTGAAAGATTTCAAACAACAAATTAGATTAAAGGAACTTCTCATATCAGAATTCACTGCAAACGTTGGATTTATAAAATATCAGAGTAATGAAACTACTAAGAAAACAAATTCACAAGGGTGAAAAGCCGTGTAAGTTTAAATTTGAAAATCAATAAGAATTTAAGAATCCTTTATAAATAATTTAGATACTTCTTTTACAGGTAACTGGGGCACTTAGAAATTTGTAAAACCCATTAATAAAGGAGGTAGAAGAAGAAAAGCGATAATCGGAATCAACCGAAGGAATTTAATCGAAAGGAAATGAATTTTTTTTTAATTAAATATTGTAAATTATTAACTTTAGCCAATTCTTTAAACAAATAGAAGTATGTATATTATTATATAATTATATTTTACTTTTTTAATAAGAGTAACAATAATACCTAAAGGCATTTATTCTTATTTCACAAGGCTTTTCACCCTTGTGAATTTGTTTTCTTAGTAGTTTCATTAATCTGATATTTTATAAATCCAACGTTTGCAGTAAATTCTGATATGATATCTTTCAGAAATTAAAACAAATTTGCAATGTTCCTTTTGGCAGTTGTCGCAATCTTGAATACCCTCGAAAGCATTATGTTAACTATTAAACTGTGTAAATGTACATATGAAACGTACAGAAAATGCTATGAATTAATTCTCAGTAATTGTAACATGTCTAAGTAACATATTAACTAGTTATTTGCGTGATTTTACGAGAATTATTATTAAAAATTATGTAACAAAAAGTGAGGTTAAATAGTTGAACAAACCTTTTTAAATTAGATAATATCTTGGACGCAGTTCGCATTAGACCTAATTTATAATACGAATTTATTGGATTTTTAAAATCGATTTAATCAAAATTTATTCAAATCCGGGTCCTGAAATTTTAACCTGAAGTATAAAAAATTATTTCCTAAAAGGTATGTTAAAAATTGTGTCAATCGGGGAAAAGTCGTCGACAAGGTCCCCTTGTAAGCTATACAGCTTCGTACATTATAAGATTATAACCTACTGCCAAACTACGATCCTAGTATTTATTATACCGTAAGCAGCGGTAGATGCTTCTAGTTTTTACGATGGAAACATAAATATGGAATGTAATGAGCGTCACAATATAGAGTAATCAAAACATTATAGATGATTATCGATCCCACACACCGGTCAAAGGTTACACTCACATAGGACATTTTAATTGTAACACTAATAATAATTATCTCCTTATTTTTAATTCACAAAAAGTGTGAAGGTATTTTCTTCATTTCCTATGGTGCCTTCTTTAAACTTTTGCAAAATTTATTTTACACGTAATATTAATAATTATTGTTATTTACGTAAATTATATTTGCGGTTCGTTAATCTGTGATTACATCAATTTTTGATACTCGGCCTTAAATCTGTCGACGTGATTTCCTCATCGAGGCTGACAAACCAATAGTGAATTGAATGAAATGGTCATCTTCTACCGAAAATTCTACATCATACCGAAATGAAAGAAACTCACTTAAAATTCACCACTGCAGTTAATTTATTGGTGCTTGAGGTTATAATAAATTTATGTTAATAAAATATCTCATCTAGCTATTTTGCCACACTTATGAAGCAATTTCTATCTAAGCAAATTAAACATTTCTTAAAACAGAATTAAAAATAAAAAAGCAAACCTCAATTTAGAGAAAGTTACCATGTAATTGGGTGTTCGTTTTAGAATATTCTCTGAGTAACAATAAATATTAAAATTATGAGCAAACTTTTGAAAAAATAATAAAAAATATCTTTAGTACATAACAGTAATTTATTATAATTTAAAACAAATTTTTTAATAAGTTCCTTATCTTTAATGTTTTTGCAATTTTTTTATGCCTACATCGTTGTTTATATACGTAGGTGGTATTAATTTATAATAAGTTATTTCGTTTTCTCAGTATGGATTTTTAAATTTTTGTTGGTTTAATAATTTCGTAGAATAATATTAAAATAAATTTGACTTACCCATTGGATGTCATTGTTATATTCTTTCTGCCCCAATAATTTCCTTTAATTTGTTTTAAAAATTTGTAAAAATATATTATTTGCTTTATTCACAGTTCATTATTACACCAAACAAAAACTTTTTAAAATCAATAATCACTGTTTAAAATTGCATTTTTAAATTGTGCTACCTGTTACGATGGCGCTCTGTAGAGATTATCGAAATTACCACAGGTGAGTTAGTACATATGGGTTATACAGTATGAATGTAGCACTCTGTTCTCCCACTTTTTGCTTGTGTAAAATATTGTCAAGCATTAATAAACACTATTGTAACAACTAAGAACCTTAAACTTGAGATGTCAATAGAAGCACAAGAATATCTACTATTTATATTCACTTAATTATTTAAACAGTAGTACTGTTATGTTAATGAATAATTTATAAATAATGATAGTAATTACTGAAACAAAGAAATGTTAAAAACACTGGAAAGAAAATGATCATTAGTTTAGTATTACAAAAATTGGCACAAGTGATTTTTACATCATTTTCTTTTTAAATGAGTTTATATTCAACTTTAGGTGAAATCCACCTACAAAACCAACATTAATTTATGAAATTATCGATAAGACTTCTTTACTTTTTTTTAGTTAATAGTTATCTGGACAATCAATGGTGGTCAGATAATGACTATTTTGAAATAAACCCAAACAATAAATCCTCCATTTTCATCACGATTCATATTATATTTTGTCTAGAAGAACATGCACCAAAACAGTGAAGATAAGATTCATTTTATAAGGTTTACTGTACCAATTACTATTAAAGAAACAAAAATTTATTTGTTGCCTTGTGTGAGTCCCAAAGCTAAAATTAAAAAATAATCTATCCATTCAAATGGATTTCTGCTAAGCCATCACTGATGTTCATGGGAACCGAAAGTGTAATTTTGCTTGGTTTCAAGGACCATCCATTGCCAATGTTAATGTAATTGTTGTTTTTAAATTTGTTTGTTTTATAAGTGTTTAGTAGCCTTTAAAATTTTTAATCATTTTAGACTACGAATTCCAGCGAATGAGTAATGTTGCACATTTGAAGTAATATGAAATCATCAATATTCTGTAGTGGAGTAGCATAATAATCACGTAAATATTAAATTTTGTATTAATTATGTGATTATAAAGTGTATACAAAAAAATTAAAGTTTTATTTGCATGCAGTGTTTAATTTATTACTTAAAAATATACAGGGTGACCACGTATATTGCCTAACTGACCATCTACATTCTACATTATAAACTATATTATATTTCTGTATTGTTGTGTAATATGTTATTCCATACAATTAATTACTTTATTTTTCAATTTTAACCACCTTATTATCAGCCATACGTGAGCTATTAATTGTGGTAACAAAAAATCAGAAACGTAAATGGAATTTACTAGTTATCATAGTTTCAGTATGGTATTTTATACCAAGGCGTGTAGAAACGCCTAAAATATTGGAGGACAAGACTACTTTTTCCAAAAGTTCAAGATCATTATATTTTCTAATATCTTAAAAAATCACTAGTAGGAAAATTGCAAGCATCTTGTAAATAAAAACAAATATTTATTAAGTATTCATAATCCTTGAAAAACTATTGAAAGTAGATTGTTTCCAAAACGATTTTTTTCCAATTTCAAAGTGCCTCCACTCTATCTCTATTTGGTTTGCAAGAATTTTGATTGGGAGAAGGGCAATGTCCCCCTGTTTCCATTTGTTATTTTTTACATCGGTCTTTTTGTAGAATTTCATTTTCAATTTTATCTATTTCTAAATAGAAAATAGGTTCATCGACCATAGTATAAATGAATTTGAAATACGTTTTTCTTTTGTTTCAATATTATGTTCTTTCTTTTTTGAATTGCTAAACATTTTCCAACTTATTCAATGCAATTTTTTGTTGGAACCAGTTTTATCAAGCAAAATTATTGATAAATCACTTAATTGGTAAATACTTTATTTGGAAATTAAACTTTTATTCCTATAATATGAATAAGAACATATCGCGAACTGCCACTACCGAGGACTGCTATTCAAACTTCTGGAGGGGTACCACACAAGTAATTTAATGGAGTTAAATGACAACAAAAGAATTCTTTTATAATCCTACATTAATAATGTATATATATGCGCAGGGTAATTTTGGAATGAATAGATGTCCAATTGAAAGAGTTTGTTTATTTTAATGCGTTGAGAAAAATTATCCTCTGGAACAATTGATTTTGGATGGAAAGAGCAAATTTTATTAATTTTCCTTAATTTTGCTATATTGGGATATGGTTTCTTAAAGTTGGTACGTATTATACAGTCCAACTAATTAATTAATTACTTCAGTAATTTTCTGATAATAATTCACTCATCTTTGTATTTAGCTACCACCAGTTTTACACCTCATCTTTATAGTGGTATTACAAGAACTTTTTACATAATTTTTGTATTGAATTCATTCAAGGTCACAAATTTCACAATTTACAAAAAAGTAATTCAATTTTATTAGTAGTTGATTAATAATTATTATTACTAGTACTATTATATTTTTTATATAGCAAAATAAGATTTTATTTTAATATTATATAGTGGAAATATATGTAACGTAACTTTATCCTATTAAATTTATCGTAAATTTATCGTAAATTTATCCTATTACATCCATCAATATTATTCAATTTTTTAATTTATTGTTGCGTACATATTTTGGTAATAATCACCACTTTGCTATCAAATAACTTCTAATTTTAAAAGTGATTAGGGTCATTCCCCCTATAAAGTGACTAAAACTGATTGCTTGCTTTAAATTGTAACGCAAATTGCTCTAATTTGGGCCACTTGCCCCGCTGATCTACGAATGGAATGGTAGACAGGCCAGCTAAGGGAATACACCCCCGTCCAGTGCCAGAGCATGGGTCGCGCGGACGCGGTTCGTAGGTTCTTCCGTTGGCTCAGGCGATCAATTGGCAACTAACTAAGAAAAAAAAAACCTTTCGGGCGCCAGTCCTCTAAATAAAATACGGAAGTAAATAAGAGTTGATTTTATTTAAAGAACAAAGTATAGATAAAGATGGGGTTGACAATATCTGATTCCAAAACTCCAATAGGAGACACAAAACACATAACAAAGCAAGTGAAATCCAAGATACCCTGAAGGGATACCCTGGGACAATCAAATAAAAAAAATAAAATAACAGATGAGTTGCTATCTGAAAACAACTCACAAAATAATCCGCGCATCCAGGAGATTGCCCAACGCAGACATAAAAACGTTGGTAAAATTGACTGCAAATAACACATTCGCAAGAGATATCATCAAGTAAAATTAAATACAGCAATTGCTTTCTAACTTACCCTTCCACCTCAATCCGTCCGATTCAACATCTCAATTCTTTTGGAACCTCTGGAATATTAATGGTTCATCGTTTAAACTGAGTTTCAGGTGTAAAGCTAAAAATAACAAAAACTGCACAATTAAACAAGAATCAATTCACCTGCGAACGGTATAGCATCTCAATAACGATGTAAATAATTAAAACAAGCAAATCTCCTAAATGCGTTTCCACAAAAAAAAACTAATTATTGGTTTTCCAGCCATCCTACGTCGTTGGTGCTGTCCTAACCACTAGAGATGGAATAGTGGTATAGGCTCACGCTACCGCTGCGACAAGAAATCCCTCGATATTGGAATGGAGCTCGCACGTCTTCCCAAAAAGTATGGATAGATAGTCAAAGGAGACGGCCAAAGTGACAAACTTATCACACCACTTCTTAATCAAGGACGCAAAACTGCGGTGAAGCTGGGGATAAACGAATGTTGATCAGTCCTGCCCTCTCCATTGATCTCATACGGGAATGGTGAACCAAAAAACGAAATCCCAACATCGTTAAAAATGGCCTCCACAGATGGTTCGACGCAGGAATCAAGGTTATCACAGGTGGAAACAAGATAACCAAACTGCTGGCCCATATCCATACAAATAACCATATGGTTGGTGGATAAAATAGCCAGATGGACAATCAGCTACTGATGCACACCATATTAACCGCTCAGAAAAACCATAATTAAAATTGGAAACCAAAGAATGAACGTCACATAAAATTGACGTGGTAGTACGAAAAAAGCCACAAATGTAGCACAGAAGGTAAAATAAAAAAAGATCACTTCAATAAACTAACAATTTGTGGCTTTTAAAACATAAAATTGCACAAACGTAAAATGAAACTTCTACTTTTCATAAAGATAAGCGAAGAATGAACGTTTGACAAATTTTCGAAATTTAATACGATTGCGCGTGTTTGAAACACACACAGGGTGATGCATAGATTTCTGCCAAAATATAAAAATAGCATTTGAAATGCTACAAAATAATAATTTTTAAATTTAAATATTTAAATAAAATTTAATTATTTTGGTGGTTCAAAATAACAAATAATATGTTTTGTTATTTTCATCAAATCTGATTAGTCAATATCAAAAATGTACGGAAATTGAAATACGCCAATCCCTATTTGTCCTATCGACATGGGGCTAAAACCATTTTTCACCTAAATTCACTTCTGAATTGTGAAATGTTAGTCTTAATTTTTAACTCCCTTTGGTAGGAAGTTTATAGAAAAGCTTCAAGGGAAAAGATTAACAGGAAAGATTTTACAAGTAAATTTTTTTTTACAAGAAAGTGAGACTCTGTTGTGTTTTCATACTAATATTTACCTTGAGACTAATCTTCATAATTGTTCCAATAATTTGGAATTAAAAAAAAACGGAACTGTTTAAAGTTAAATTTGAGAGATGAGATTCTATGGAATTCTAGAAACTCATTATGATGGCTTAAGTACCAAAAACTTTTAGGTTTAAGATTTGACTACAAGCAAAGATATTTCAAGCACACGGTGTCAAAATATGCACACTTCCATAATTTCTTAAAGTTACTTCTAGATGGGGTTGGAGTTATTTAATTTATTCTAAAAAAGTAAAAATTTTTACAAGTGGGTTTCCAACAAAGCTTTGTCAGTTTGTATAGAAAAAATATGTGATAGACAATTGAAATTGGGTGCTGCATTATATTTCAATTCTGCTACGCAGTTTACCCGGAATCGAACCTAGTCCTTTCACCTAATCAGTCAGAGGCTTTACCATTGGAAACTGATGGATGTATTTATTGCAACAAAAATATTTTAAGAAAAATTTTTTACAGTTTGGCAGCTATGACATAATTTGTTGTATCAAAGTCTTCTCTTAATAATAATACAACCAGTTATAATTTTCATATTAATATTGAACTCTGTAATCTATGAACGTCCTTGGAGAGACTATGGTAAACGAATTCTATCTCGCAACCTGTATTATTTTTAACTTATAACCAGCGTAATAAATTATAGTTCAGTGTAAAATTCAATTTTTAAATATTAATTTACAAACAAAAATAACAAAAAGGATTGTAAAAAAAAATACATTCATTCGTTATAATCCATGTAAGTTATAAAATAAACATTTTAGTCACTTGCGTGGTTGCAATCTAAGTTACATAAGTTATTTGTGTTTGTTACTAACTTTAAACATTTCTTATCATATCAATTATTGATAATATGATATGAAAATTGTTCTAAATTAACACTATTAAGGTGTAATTTTATCAGTGCAAAAGTGAAAGCAGGAAATAAATATTTAAAACAATATGGAAATCCAGAAAATAGTATTAGTTATAGTGCTTTGTTTACATCTGGTGCTATGTGGTTATCCCGAAGTTGAAGTTTCGCATGGCATCTTAAAAGGTGAACATCGGGAGAGTAGAAAAGGAAGAACCTACAGTTCCTTTACCGGAATACCATATGCAAAACCACCTATTGGAGATCTTCGTTTTAAGGTAAAAACATCAACACAAACATAATATCTATGCACAATTTTAACTTATATTTCTTAAAGGAAGCAGTTCCTGCAGATCCATGGAAAGGAAAGCTCGATGCAACTAAGTTTCATTCAATATGTCCACAGATATTGTTTAATGGTGTATTTGGAACTGAAGATTGTCTCTTCCTGAATGTTTATACACCAAAAGTAAATAAAAATTGTAGTGATGTGCATTTGCAACTGTTTTGATATTTTAGAAGGACAATTTTAAAGATTCTTCATTACCTGTTATATTTTATATTCATGGTGGTAGTTTTGCCATAGGAAGTGGAGATTTTAATTGGTATGGATCTGAAATTCTATTAGATGAGGATATTGTGCTGGTTACAATTAACTATAGATTAGGTAACTGACAAATAAAAATATATATTGTCATTATTTTCAATAAAGTTTAAAGGTGCTCTTGGTTTTCTAACAACTGGAGATGAAGTAGTACCAGGAAACAATGGTTTAAAAGATCAATACTTGGCACTGAAGTGGGTTAAAGAAAATATTGCTAACTTTGGAGGTGATCCTGACAGAATTACAGTAATGGGCCACTCCGGTGGAGGAGCTGCCTCTCACTTATTCGCGCTTTCTCCATTAACTAGAGGTATAGTAGTAATCATAACCTGCAAGAATAAAAAATAGTTTTTCTCATTATAAGATTTGATAAGCGGTGTAATAGCGCAGAGCGGGACAGCTTTTGGCCATTGGTTAATTTTGCCTTTAGAAAAAGCAGTAGAAAATTCAAAGAAGAAAGCAAAATTCTTGAGTTGTCCTACATCCGACAGTAAGAAAATGATTGAATGCTTACAATCTGCTGATGTAGATGATATCGTAAAACCAGATATTGAATTTTCGGTAAGTATACATGAATATTTTGTTCTGCTATTTTACAATTGTATTAGATTTGGAATGCAGTTACAATTACGCCCTTCCGAGCTGTAATCGAACCGATAGCAGAAGGAGCTTTCTTAGCACAACATCCTGAAGATATTATCAAATCAGGACAAGCAGCGAAAGTACCTTTTATGACCGGTATTACTACAGAAGATGGAGCAATACGAACAGCAGGTATCAACTTACTACGTGAATTCGGATTTATTTTTTCGTAACAAAAAAAATGTTTGTAGGTCTTCTTGGTAATTCAAAATTGACAGCTGAGGTAGACAAGAAGTTTACGGAATTTATTTCAATAGCCATAGAAGTTAAAAATAAACAAAATGAAGAAAGTATTGGTAAAAAATTAAGGGAGTATTATTTAGGCAATGCATCTATAAATATGGATACAAAATCTCAACTTACAGATGTAATTTCAACCTCTTCTTTGTTTATTCTTTTTTTAAATAAGTGATTAATATTTTATAGATGTTTACTGATATTACATTTGGAATTGGAGCAGACACTGCAGTTCGGATGCACATGAAATATGTTAAAACACCAGTTTATTATTATTTGTTTGGTTTTCGTGGTAGTACAAGCCATAACGTACATTTTGGAGATCATCATAACGACTACGGTATTTAATCAAATGAACTTCTTTGCACAGATTACATTTTTAAAATAAATTATTTTAGGAGTTTGCCATGCCGATGAGCTACTCTACTTATTTAATCTAAAAACTTTGTTCCCGAAACGTTTTCCTTCCGAAGAAGATAACAAAATGTCTGATGTGTTAATTCCATTATGGGCAAACTTTGCTAAAGAAAAGTGAGAAACTTATTATTGGGTAAACTGGTAAAAGGAATAATTTTTTTAGGAACCCCACTGAGAAATGGAAACCTGTAAGTAGTGAAAATATGGAGTATTATTTTATTAAAAGTCCAAGTGTTCAAGAAATGGATGAAGGATTGAATTTAGACAGAAATAAGTTTATTAATAGTTTAAGTATGTGGGATCCGAGTGATGTCGTGAAAGATGAACTGTAAGGAAAAACAAAAAAGTTGGTTTATTCTTGCTGAACTCTAGAAATTTAAACCAAAATCTTCGATTAAACATTTTTTATTAAACATTTTTGTGGTTTAGTTCTTTCCTGCATCAGTATGCAACACACATACCTCCATGATGTGAAAATTTGAATGAAGGAGTGGGCAGTAGGAAGAGGTGAAATTAATGAAAACTGATTATGATTGTTTGTTAATAGGAACTGCATAATGATTCTTCTTTAGGTGCCTATCCATTCCGGATGTAGGCTATAATCTTCACTATCTTAACCTTTGATTGTTCGATTGAAAAAATGCTGAGTTATTCTCCTCTTTCATTTTTCTTCCCTAGGCCATGGGCGCCAACATGTTTGTCAGGCCGACTTTTTTCCTGTTTTTGAATTAAGATCACCCATTAATATTGTCACTTGAACTATTTCATTATAGAAAGCCTCATCTTCCGGTCCGTCGGTTGTCGAAGCATACACTTGAAGTAAGTTGATTGGAACTGGATTCGAGTTTATCTGCATTACTATTACTCTGTCTGATTTAGACACGAAGTACTTTACATGTCTTTCAATGTTGCTTGTAACAAAATCATCTCGACTCACTGCCGGTGCTTCTTCTTATTTCTAGAAGTAACTCTTTAGAGAATTATCTTCTAGTAGGCCAAGGCCTGTTATTTCCCAACACATGCGTCGTTTCCTTGGCAGTGTTAGAAACTTTGAGCATATAAATATTTTACATCCATCGGGTAGCTTGCTAGACTTGCCTTCAGATGTGCCTGTATCCGGTATCCTGGTTTATTATGTTAATGGTAGCAATTCACTAACACACGGGACCACCGGCTTAACGTGCCTTCCGAAGATCTGCGGAGATCAGATTGGAAGACTTGATATTCTGGAATATTTTGAATCATATATAGCCATGTTGTTGATTAACTAGGAATATCCATTTGGATCTTTAATGCAGTGGCTTTCCGTTGCCTTTCTCCATACAAGGCAAGAGTGTACAGTATATTTGTTGGTTCATCCACCCGAAGCTGTTGACGACACAAGGGGATAGCTTATAACGACAGCATCTTAAAATACGCCATATCTGGCTCCCCTTATTTAGTTTCGCCTGCTAGTGAACGCAGTTTCCAAGAAGTGGTACGTGAAGCCATAACACTTTACTTTATTGATTGAGTATGTACACTGAACCATTTTTCGACGTTGGTTTTAGCTATACTAAAATAAGGAAATTTTGCTCTTTTGCTAGTTTTCCAGAGAGAGGACGATATTATGAACTAATATGAAGATTAAAGAAAAAATTTTACGATGTGCACTTTGCCACTTTATTAGGATGTTGTTATGTTATGTTCTGATTTTTGCCTTGTTAGAAATCTTATATTAAAAGATAAGATTTATGGTATATTCAAATCAATCAATCAATGGCTTTTCCATTCCTGTCGGAATATTGCCACTTCTATTGAAGTCTTTACAATCCATTTCACGAGGTGGATTAATCCTCTTTTGCTACTCTATTTACTACAACTTTTCACCACAGCGTGTGGATGTCCACCGGAAGGCCGGACTAAGAAATTCTGCGAAGTCCGCGACTTGAACCCAGAATTTCCGCTCCGTAACTCAACCAGCGATCACATCACTCCACACCGTGGTGTTTTATGGTAAGTAAACCTCGAAATTAAAATAATTAGTACTTTAGCTGTTACTTTCGGAGCGCCTTATACTTTGCATTTTTAAAATTGTAGTACTACTAAAATGGATAATGAATGAATAATAAATTAAACATGAAGGTTGCGAGAAAATTTGATAAAACTTGTTGCATGAAGGTCGTTAGAAATCCGACATTAGCTAGTAAGTGTTTGAAGTTTACTTGTGGTAAAAGTTGTGATAACTGGAAACTGCATATCAGACGACTTCAGAATTTTCGTTTCGGCTTTATCGACTGTTATCGACGATGTACTTTTTATTGCGAAGAATCATTTGTTGGAACGACTACTTATTATGCAACTGCATCGATTAGCTCATTATTACCTCATTATCAAATTAACACCTGGAATTGATAACTTAGTTAAATCTATCCGATCATATTAAAAAACATTTTATCGTCAAATTGTTTATTTTGGTTACAGTAATCGAAGGCAGTATCTGAAGTTGTTCGTACTTTGTAGGAGTTAGGGTGAGCAATTTTACAATTAACTACAGTCAAATTTCGATAACTCAAACTTCTTAATATTACATAATATTATTATAAAAGTTTTGTTTGCGATACCTGCAGGCGAGTGCTCGCCCACCGGAATACCGGGAGTTTCTCGGTGGGCGCTCTATAAAGTAATGAAATGGGCCCTGGGTTCCAGTTCCAAAGAAAGAAAGGTAATCAGCTTAGAAAAAGGGAAAGAACAGTAGAAATTTTATGAAAAATTATAGAAGAAAATGATCTAATTTCCCGGCTTCTAAAAGCTCCCCAACACGCGCCTGGATACCTACATATTAAGCGTATCCTTTTATGTAATAACAATCCGAGCTCAATTTCATATCTCGTTGATCTTAAATAGCGGCTAGTGTTTCTCTTCGAAACGTCAAAAATCGAATTAATTACAGGGTGCCAAACCACTAAAAAGAACTCAAAAAATAAGAGGTTGCATAAGGCCTAACTTCGATAAAAATTCGTGTATCTAATGACTAAACATTGCAAATGTTTTCTCCAAGTAAAAATATGTAAAGCAATTGTAAATCAACTCACCACTATCTACTACAATCTGTAAGAGCCATCATTTAAATCCTTCCATAACTAAAAATACCAAAAACACACCATAACAAAGATTAATCCGCTTGCAACGCCTACAATTTCTTGCAAGAATGGGAATAATCATTAATACGACAGCTAGTTAAATTCGAAATTATAAAAACTATGTTAAATCTTCAGTACATAATAATAATGTGCTATCCCAATCAAAGGAGGTGACAAATCGATCAGACCCAAGTGTATGCAACCGCATGATCAAAGGCAGGAATGTGGCTTTACAAAAATGTAATTATGCAAATCAAAAAAAAATTTTTTGAAGGCACAATCATACCTAAACTAGTTTCTTTTTTAATAAACAATTCTAACCAGAATTGTAACCATCAGGAAAAAGAAAGTCCAACGAAATGGACCTCTAGTCATAAATAAAGATCCATGTGGTCCACTTTATCCGTAATCATTTGCATGGCTAATATTAAAGGGCCGTTCACATAGAAATTCTTGTCTTGCCTTGCTTAAGTAGAAGCTGGATAGAACCAATCAGATTGAAGAATTTTCTTCTATAATTTTCTATTGCAAAAATTCCTCTTGCGTGCCAAGGTCTTGTAAAAGTTTGTGAGGTAAGACTTTTCGGTAAGACAACACAAGGAAACCGAACCAAGAACCAATGTTATATTTTAAATGTACAATGCAAGCACTTATTTAGTAGAACATAAAATATTATGCTGCACATAACATAAAATATTCAAAATTTTGAAATAAGCATGCAAGTACGCAAAAAGATGGTATATTGGAGAACGTGTTAGAAATAATTCCAAGTGCCCAAAAAGATAAAAGTACTCGTATAAAATAATCGTAACATATTCTGCTTTTAAGAAAAACTTAGTTGTACTCGTATCACAAAAATTTATATAAATATTTACAATGTGTATGATCTCACAACTGAATAATTTTTATATTACAATAAATTTAACGTGCAAGCCAAAATTAAATCTCACAGCTGTCAAAAATTAGTTATTACGAGTTAAATTGTAATTATAAAGATTATGTAAAATAATTATACTCATTCCATGACAGGAATGACAATGAATATAATATGATGTACCGTAAAATGGGGTGAATCACAACAGCAGGTGAATGACAACAAAAGTTGGGGAAGTTCCTCAAATATTCAATATTGTAGTACAGACAAATTATTTGCGCCTTCCCCAACTTTTGTTGTCATTCACCTGCCTGTTGTGATTCACCCCATTTTACGGTACCTAATGGAATTTTTCATTTTGGAATTAGGTGTCAAATCGCCTAATATGTAGGTAAACCATACTACGTGAATTGGGGAAGTGCTAATCTACCTTAGAAAAATATTCTTTTACTGTATGGTTAGACTATTTATTTATGCGTTTGACATCATCCCTAATAGAGTCAATTATTTACCACCGATGAGTTATTATTCTTCAGTTTCAATTTCAAATCTTAAAGATACTCACTCATCCACATTTTAATTTTCAAAAAATTAAATTTTCAAACATGCATCATCCATTTAAAAATTTTTACCTCGCGGTTCTCAATCCAACCGTGAATCCGAGACCTAAGCTTTGTACACCTCTCTCTAGCCATCATTTAAGACAGAGGCCTCACATAAATATTTTATAAAATTAAATTAAAGGTCGTAAGCATATTATTCCATCATTTTTATCATCTGAATATTACATTGTTATCTGGAACAATTATGGTAAGCCGTTTTACTTGTTAATGTGGGCTATTATAAACATTAAATTGATATATATTTTGAATTAGGACTAGTAATAATTATAATTTAAAATGTTTATTGTCGTGATTTTAAATGTTTTATCAATACTGTCCCATAAAATGTTGGCATTTTAAGTACTTGAGGACCTAATTAAACCTAATTAAACTCGACAACTAACATAGGATAACTTTTTAATTGCAACGACATAATAATTACTGTTCATTTTTCTAATACCAAAATAATTATTGTATTTAATATTTGTAACAAAACTACCCTCTGAATCGCAACCCCTAATGAGAGGGGTCAGCCCAATTCACTCCCTAAAGGCTCGATCATTAAGAAATGCAGCCAGTTATTTCACCAATTCCCCGAAATACCAAAATGTTTTAGCTTTCTCGGGAATTTCTGTCTAGGCACCCTATAGAATACTGTCAAGAAATCCAAATAAACTATGTCCAGCGGGATGCTTCGATCAAGCTGAGAACTCCAGTCGTTTGCACACGTCAGCAAATTCTAACAAAAATTCATTCTACGACTCTGATGTTACTTTATTATTAATAAAAAACGGTGTCACGTCAATTTTACATCAGCTTTACAGCAGAGTTTACATCAGCTTGACCTCTATTATTGGAGTAAGGTTAATTGGTCGATAAGCTCATGAGTCATGACTTGCAAAGAAATTCTCTGTGGTCATAAATGTAACGGCCATGAAATGGTGTCTCGCACTGTTTGAACGAACGAACCAAAAGTTTCTCCACATCAGGAGAGTTCTCACTCTTTAGATCGCCAGTGCATCTTCTTACTTGATCCGACGAGAAGATGATCTCGAGGGAGTTCCAGAAGAACGGAGGTAGTGTATTGGGATGCTAAAGGCCCATCAAGTTCATTTACAAATGACTACATAAATTTATTATAAATACTCAGCAGTTTTACGATCATCCCGTTAGTGGAACGATCATTTTATGAGACAGTGAGGATCTGATGTAGGGGAATGTCGGGAGGTTTGGGTCAGAGGAGGTTTGGGTCGATGCCAAAATTACATTCCCTAAGCGTTTAACGTACGCATAACTACCTCCACCAAGGTCCCATAAGGTATCGAAACTCTTTCCCATTGTTATCGCAGCGTGACTGTAAATATTAATTGTTTTATCGAATAAAACTGCTTTTTGACCAGGTAAATTTTCGTTTTATATATCTATTATATGTCAGTTATTTTTTATTTCTTTTGAAATATCTCTAAAACGACTATTACATTGGAATGATTAGTTATTAAGCTTAACATGACTATTATTCAATATAATCCAACTTTCCACATGCGAAAATTCCAACCACATTTTTGTGTTTTGGCACCAGTGGGAGGAATGGGTCAGAAATGTGAGAGATTGCTAAAGGCTAAGAATCTATAAGAATAGAGTAGGGAGTTAAGAATTGAATCTTTATTGAAATATTTGTTAAGTTGCGTTAATATTTTGTTTATTTTGCTTCGTGATAGTGTTGCTTATTAATATTATTTTATGTTATTTTAGTTTATGTTCATTAAAAAACAATTCTTTTAGTTTAAAAGACTATATACCCATACATCCCTATTACCTACCCAAACCTCCCCACATGCGGGATAAATGGGTCAAATTTTCTCTGCTACTACAATTTAAAAAAACTTGTGTCAAAATTAAAGTGATCCATTCTACATTATTTACATAGCTTGTGCAATACCTGTTCTATGTAATGGTATATTTAAGGTTCGTCAATTATGTTTCAGAAATT
This sequence comes from Rhagonycha lutea, assembly GCA_958510855.1. NCBI lineage: Eukaryota > Metazoa > Arthropoda > Insecta > Coleoptera > Cantharidae > Rhagonycha > Rhagonycha lutea. Next base: position 88,753,833 of record OY294036.1, read on the forward strand.
AAATAAAATGTATTTATTAAAAATTGACCCAAACATCCCGACTCTCCCCTACGTGTAAAATTATTTGAAAATGCCCCCAAGAATGAATGAAGATCCCATCTTTCTATGGGAGTATTACCATATTTATTAAAATAAACAATTAAATTATATAATTTTAACGCGATGGTTTATGTAATTGTATGTTTCCACAAACCTGATAAGGATAGATATAATCCTATATCTAAACGATGACGACTGTTAGACTTATGAAGTAAGTACTAAGTCCAATTTCAACCAAAAAAAAAATTAAAATATTATTGATTCACTTAGTAAACAAGTTTGTTATCAGACATCAATTAAAACATCTAATATGTTATAAGTATACCTACCTAAATTATCTTACAATAGCGAAAGATTTGGTACTTGCATTTTGTATAACACCCGACAAAACCTCACATTGAACATAATACCAATATATTTTTTTACAAAGAAAATAAATGTAAACATGCAATTATTTCATATTTTCTAAAATTTCAGTGTCAAATCATCTATCAAAATAAAAAAATAATTGTAATAAATGTGGCCCATTTTATTTTTCGTTTTGCAACTGTGCAAATGTGATGCTGTTCCTATTATTTCAACTGAAAGCGGTATTTTACAAGGTAAAATTTGGACCTCTTTCAAAGGACGAGAATTTGTAGGATTTACTGGAATTCCATATGCAAAACCTCCAATTGGAGAACTGCGATTTAAGGTAACCAACATTTTGCATTTATTTTGACATTTTGTGATATTGCCGTATTGATTGTAATGTATAGGTCACTTCCTAAATTGAAGTGTGACGTTTTTAGGTTAAATTTATCGGTATAAAACAAGAAACTAAAATTATGTTCAACATAAAGCAACTAAAATAAATTATAGTAAGTAAAATTGAGAAAAGCGAACCGAATGGGGTAAAGCAGATCAATATTAAAATCGTCTAGTCATTCTCTCCAAAAACTTATGAAACTGTTGGGCCCTCAAAAGATTTATTTTAAAAATGTTTTTGTTAAAATTTACGATTCCAAATGGATAGTAGATAGATCACTTACGTGATATACTTGAATAATTTATCGCACAATTGACGAATATGAAAATAGTAACTTATTTTAGGCCCCCGAACCAGCAGTGCCATGGGAAGGAGTTTTTAAAGCATCAAAAAGTCACCAGGTATGTCTTCAAGTCAACATTTATGATAAAAACTTGCCAATTATTGGAGAAGAAGACTGCCTATACCTTAATGTGTATACGCCCACGGTACGTAAAGTTCAACTGAAGCCGTTTACAAGCATATAATTTATTTATTTTATAGTTTTCGCAAAATTACAATAAGCCCTTACCGGTAATGTTTTATATTCATGGAGGTAGTTTCGAAGTTGGTAGTGCAAAACCAGAATGGTTAGGACCCAATTATCTTTTAGACAAGGATATTGTTCTAGTCGTAGCTAATTATAGATTAGGAGCATTAGGATTTTTAAGTACATCGGATGATGTCGTACCAGGAAACAATGGCCTTAAAGATCAAACTTTTGCGTTAAAGTGGGTTAAGAGAAATATAGCTAAATTTGGCGGTGATCCAAAGAAAGTCACAATTTTTGGAAATTCTGCTGGAGCTATTAGTGTTCACTTGCATATGATGTCTCCATTATCTAAAGGTATATTATTTATGTAAATTTTTATGAAAGTTTCTTCATTTTTCCGTTTGCTTAGGATTATTTCATAAGGTTATTGCACAAAGTGGACCCACATTACTGTTTTTCATTGGAAATTATTCTGAGAGGTCAAAACAAAATACAGAACGATTAGGAAAATCATTGAATTGTTCTACAACATCAAGCTCAGAATTAATCGCTTGCTTAAGAAATATTAGCGCAAGAGATATTATGGAGAAGCAAAGAACTTTCATTGTAAGAAGGTAAAATTTAATTCGATATTACTTCTATTTAGTTTTCTTAAAGTCTTGGGATGGTGACTCTACGATGCCCTTTATGCCTCGAGTTGAATCACCAAATGATGAAGCATTTTTGAGTAAACATCCAATTGAAATTATTGAATCTGGTGAAATGGCTCATGTTCCAGTTATATTTGGTATTGTTTCACAAGAAGCTGCTTATAAAGCATCATGTAACATATTAATTATTATAATTAATCTTTCACTATGGATGATAAAATTTTTCAGTTATATACGGAAACCCTGAATTATTAAATACATTAAATGAGAAGTTTGATGCAATCATACCACCTACCTTTCAAATTCAGTCAGATGAATACAATTCCAGCAAAAAAATAAGAAGCTACTATTTTGGCGATTCCGATATTACTGATAAGGATAAGCTTAAGCTAGCTAGGGTGAGTATTAAATTAATATAATATGTTCAAAAACTAGCCGTAAAGTGCTTGAGTCAATTGTAAAAATGATATTTTTTGTAGATGTACTCGGATGGAACATTTTTGTTCTCCCATAGCTTAACATTGGCGCTACACTCACAGTATACAAATCAAACGATATATCAATATTTATTTGACTACCGTGGATCCGAAAGTTATTCTTCCCTTTTTGGAGATCCAAATTTTGATTACGGTACTTTTGAATATAAATTTTAACATTATGACTGTTTTGCCTTTTTAGGTGTAACCCATACAGACGAACTACTGTATTTGTATAAACTTGGACAAAGGTTTCCAAATTATGCTCCTAAAGCTCTGGACATCGAAATGACCAATATTTTAATTGAATTATGGACTAATTTTGCTATAAGTGGGTATCCGACACTTCAATCTACAAATTTTGCAAAATGGACACCTTCTGATAAAAATGGATTAGGATATTATCATATTAGAAGTTATAATGAAACTAGCATGATAAATGATGGTATATTTGTAGACAGAGCTAAGTTTTGGAGAAACCTTCCTATAATACACATAGAATTGTAATTATTTTTTAATTTAACACTCATATAATTTTCTTTGCATGCTGTAATTAACATTATTAACTATAGTAAGTTAACTAATTAGTAAAAAAAAACTTTAACTAACCATTTGTGATTTTATGCTTTCATACTTCAAAGATAACTTGGAAAATGGTTACTGGTTTCTAGTTGCAAGCGCTGATAATCTCATAATGCTAATGAATATAACTGAACAGAAACGAAGTAGGCAATCGGACAGATCTTTAAATGCAAAGATAGGTGGTGGTCGGCTGGCGCTGATTTTATGCTCCAGTTTACCCGCTTCGGTCATTGTATTTCGGTTGCCTGCTTCGTTTATGTTAGGCTGCTTCCACAATGAAGAAAGGTTTTATGCGATGGCTTACCAGCTTCATCTCCCTCCAATGTAACTGAACAACAACCAATGATAGAATTGGACAGATATTTCAATGCAAAGATGGAGGCTGGCAAACCAAAACTTAAAATCTGCCTCCACTCTGTCCTTACCTTTAGTATCTTTAAGGTAGAATTATACTGAATATGCTAAGCTAATCACCTTAGCAATTAACCATTGTCGCTAATATTAAGGTCTATGATATAAATTCAAGTACATCTTTGGTAAGTTCAGTTATATTCAACTCATTCGGCAATTAAACGTATACGTGTGTGACGTCATTACCTAATTTCGTTTCACCTGCTAATAAAATCTCACATTGAAGCCTGTCATAAATTCCTACATTGTGTTTAGGCTGAAATAGAGTCACTTTAATTAGTGGTTGGTGCCGGTGGTATATTTTTATTTAAATTGTTTTTACTTTCCACAGAAATTATACTCGCGTAGGAAGTTCCGGAGGCGAATTCTTAACACAGAAGATCATTGTCGCAGATATTTGTATGCTGTTTGCTATTGCTCTAATAGTAATACGGAATATTTGAAGCTAAGTAGTAAGTCACACTTACTGACATGAGTAATTTATATTTCCCGATTCTAACTAAATCTTGGCTCTAATCATAGTACCTGTATCCTATGACTACTGCATAAGTGAAGTAATAGTTTTTGAGTGCTGGTTTATTTATCCAATCTTATCCATATTGTTTGCAACCTTTTAGTAAATGTATTGTAGTGTAACTTACTATAATCATTACATGTTAAATAAAGTACATTCTTGTATTACCTTTCTTTAGCCCATAAAAACCATATATCTCTCTACCTTGGTGTTTTATTGTGATCCAGTGCTTATGGAGCAATCTTTCTTTAGTTAGTGATACGAGGCCCATTTGAGATAAAAAAAATAGTAAATATACAAAAACGAATCCACGAGATCCCAGATTTCCCGCTGTGTTACGAAAAGTACCAAGCTATGGCGCCTTAAGTATACGAGGCAAGCTTATAGCAAAGTTTTACTGTTTTAATCCTTCGAATGTTTTCATATCTTATATTTTAATACTGATCAATCTGAAAGTCACATTTCGTCGGATTACTGCAAGAACTACGAAAGTTACATTTTTAAGAATACCCTTGGCTACAGGGGCGGACTAAGGCTTAGGTAACCTAGGCACGTGCCTAGGGCCCGTATTTTTTGGGGCCTTTAAAACCCCAAAAGCTGGGGCCTACCAAACGCAAAGTATATGAAAATAGGCCCGGAATTACCAATGTTGCCTAGGGCCCGCTTTAGCCTTAGTCCGTCGCTGCTTGGCTAAGACTGTTCCTTCATTTTGTACATCCCGCCATCCGCCCAGATTATAGAGCTCCATCTACACCTAATATCTAACATCCAGCTCTATAATATCTATAAAGTCCCAATTAAATTAAAAATGAAGAAAAAAGCATATAGTCGCAAAATAAACATTTTAGGAAGTCTGTTTAGGCCTTCATGTGCATAATTTCCATGCAGAAAACTTTAATTTTATATGACTTTTTAAATCTTAACAAAACCAAAATTTTAATTTTGCACATTGAATAAAAGAATGTTTTTGGATAGAATTAACATTCTTCCATAAATTCTACAGTTGTGAAAAGTTTATTGACGACTATTAAATCATTCAACCTCAAAAACAATCGATTCACAGAAAAGCTGATACTTCATTTTCACCATTTCCCGAAAGTCCCAGAAATGTACAAGTACCAACAAACATTTAATTACCTATGGAGTAAACCGGTTAAAATGTGGTTTTGGAGTTATTGTAGAGCTTCCACTCAATAAATAATTAACAAAAAATTTTATTTTCCAATATGAAAAATTCAGAGCTGCAAGAGCTAATTCCAAAAAAAGGAAAAATCAAGTATGCAAGTGCTATTCTGTTCAAGAAATCTTTGTGAATTATTGAAAATTTTCTATATTTTTACATAAATTGATAAAGGATGTCGTTTCACGTTTTATACATTTATGTAAATATTAAATGCCATCTATAAATTGGATAATTATTTACAGTTATCTCTCAATTATTTGTTTAACCTATAATAGTTAAGGTCAATGCGTTGGTAAAAATATATTTACATAGTAAGATATAATTTGATATTATGTCAAGTGAATTCTGCTTTTTAGGAACAATAAAAACTTTATCGTATATTATACCCATCCATTATTGTAGTGGACATGATGCTTATATTTTGAAGGAACGTTCGAGAAGAATAAGGTGTTACTGAATTTGTTCGCAGGTGTGTACATTTTTAAGTTATCTTCCAGGAATATAATATTAACTAACTGTATAAAATAATGATCTAGTTTACGTAAATTAGACAAAGATAGAGATATCACTAATATGTAATAGAGTTCATATTTCGCAAACATGGTAGTTACTGAATCTCAATGGGGCCAAGATCACAGATTTGAAAAGTATCCATCTCTTAGGTTGAATGAAACTCCAATTTACCCGGCCTACTCATTTATGAATTGTCAAATTTTACATAACGATTATGATTTTGCAAGACAAGAGCATCGCTTTTCCGCAAATCACACAATAAGTTACAAAAAAATGCTTTTCATAGCATTTTTCATACAAGATCTTTTCTAATTTAGTTACAAGTATTATAAAATGGGGTTCGGTTGAATAATTTTCAATATTGAGTGCGAATATTTATATGGAGGTAATAAACATTGAAAATACTTTATATTTCAAATTATCCTGATCCTGGGGGAAAATACCCGGGAGAAAGAATAAATCTTGCACAAGAATATGTTAATATCAAAAGAAAACTGTTGCTACAAGGATAATGAAAGATTTATGTGCTAGTAAATAATGTAGGTTAAAATGTCGCTCTAATATTATATTGGAGTTATACATTTTTCATTAAGGACGCCATAATATCCAAGTATGCAAAAAAGTTTTTCAAAAACAGAATGTACTAGGACTAGGACACATAAGTAAAGACTAGAAAGGGAAAATAAGTTCGAAAATAATGGGAGGGGGATATTAAGGACGATTACAGGATTTAGAAAACATATACATATTATTTTTATCCGTGTAAACTCCCATTATTTTAGGACGCAAACGAATAAAATTATTTTAATTAATAATAATTTCTTTTTTTTTTATTATAAAAATGTGAAGCCATTAAGAGGGGAAATCAATTTATGAGGTCGATTTTCTAGCGTTTTTCACGATTTTATTAACATGGAAGGAATAATTGAAATTTGTTTACACTTCGAGAACATTTTGTATAATATCTTGAAGTATATCTGGTAATTTTTTGAAGTCATTTCCGCTGGAAAGATTAAAGTTATAAGTTGCCGCCCGTCGAAAGTCGCCATCAGAGTTTGCTATCTGCGTGAACTGAGGGGGTCACAATTCTTGTCTGAAATCACAGCGGTATTTTAATAAATTACATTAGCAATATATTTTCTACGAATAAGAACTAATATCTGCCCACCATGTTTAAACAAACAGGTATCAATCTTGACCATTTTTTGACGATTTATTGCAATAAAAATTGATACTTTAAATAATGATATCATCCCAAAAGTTAGTTTATGTTCATCATTATTGAATAACGAAACTTCAAACAAAAATCGAAGAACGATTGGTCAAAATCTTTTTGGGTTAGAGTTCACCACAGAAGAAGAAAAGTCGGAAAACGCGAATGAAAATAAAATTACTAAAAACGAAAAATTCAAGACAGTAATAAATTAAATAAACTGCTTAAACTCGCATCTCTTCTTTTCGAGCTTCCTTGGTCTCCACAGCGCGTCTATTCTGTCGGTTTGCGCGCCACTCATCCATTTGTAGTATATAATTGAAGCTCCGTGAGCCAACGCCAACCTTCATCTCATTCGTCAGCGTTAGTGCTAAATTTCCTTTATTGAATAAAAGGGCAACAGCCCAAAAATACTGCATCAACGTCGACTACTTTCAGACCAGAATGTAGGTGTTTTGTAATTTCTATGCTCCATAAGCTCTAAATTTTTAGTGAAACATAATGATTCCTCGTACTGATGAAGAACTATAAAGTAAAACAGCAAGAGATAGAAAAACCTTTTCACATCCCTGCAGGATTAAAGCAACAGTTACATCCAGATCTCTATGATCTCTTTTGACTACCACGACGCCTATGAGTTTTCAGTTTGCATCAGCAATAAACAAATTTTTACAAAACTCTTTAGAGATTACACTACAAAATATTATAATCTTTAATGCTATACAATTTTTTGGATGTGCAATAATTAACACTTGAACCGTGTTAAATTGCTTTTTAATTATGTAAAATTATCTGAAGAAGTAATTATGATTGCTTACTATTGCGTTATCTTGTTGAATAAACTTAAATTATTATTTATTTAAATACTACGTGTGCGGTATTATTGAATACGCATAACTTTTTTGCTTGATTGCTTGTTATATTAAAATGTGAGAAGATTTCAATAAATTTTCAAAATATTCTCAATAACTTTATAGACAACAATTACAAGTATTAGTTTGTTTGTAAACTCTTAACTTGAAACCATAACCTCAAAAGAAAGATTATTGATTAATTTTAACGCTTAGTTAAGTTTGATATCAAATTTACAATTTAAATTTACCAATATAATATAAAAAAGAAAAATGCTTCAAAGCAATCTAAAATTATATACAAAAAATATAGGTACAATTATTGCATTTTGTAATTTATTCTTCTTAATAATAATTATCAAAAGGTCAATTATATAGCATAATAATCTATTTTATTTATAAAGCTAGTAATCTATAAATCCATCAAAGAATAATAAAAAATTAGACTATTTTGATGTATATAATATTCTTAAGATCTCTATTTCTAAAGTAAATTATACAAATTGCAAAATTGTTCACTAAATTTGTGCGCGCCGTTAATTATTTATTATTATTGTAACAGCTTGTGACAACGATAACGGTAGGGATATTGTGCGATTATCAACTGAACTAAATTGATTACCTACTTTCAAGTTTGAACGTTTGATATACAAAATTGTGAGTTGTGTTAAAAAAATTTTCGGGGACATATCCAATATTTCAAGTACTTATTAGTTAACTTTCAAATCTCTCGAAATCTTATCATCTACCTATATTCGCTTTTATTCATATACTAAATATTGTTAACCTATCAATCCTTGTTATTTGATGTAGACTCTCTAATGATTTAGATTACACTTTGCTTTTGGTAATCGAATCTGAAGTTTGTCTTTCATTAGATTCAGTGGTTCAGATTCCGCATTCATTATATTCCACACAGACACGAAAATGGGACGAAGTCCTAAGATATTAAAACATTATTTAAAAGAATTTTAATAATTTCTCCAAATTTGATGAATTCGCTCCGATGGTTCTCAAATGTTGTGGTGAACAGGCTAATCAGGGTTATTAACATCCTTGTCACGGCACGACATTTGGGTCGTACGTAAGATTTGTTGGTTCTTTCTACATTATAAATCAATACGATTGGCTAATTTACTGAGATTATCATTAATCTCACACATACATTGCACACCTATAAATCAAGAATAAGGAAACTCGCGCCTCAGTAAGCAAGTAACTAAAAAAATCAGTAATTAATCTAGGTTTTGAATCTAAACCTCAATGACTTCATTCGTTCATAAAACCTTATAATTTACAAGTTATATTTATATTGTTATAGAATTCCTTTATTTCCTTTTACAGATATTGTGCTACCATGCGAACAGCAGCTCCACAAATTCTAGCTGTTTTTATTAAGAATATTCTACTATTGGTATTTTCATCAACTATTGGATTTTGTACTATTTTAATTGGAAATCTATCGGAATCTATAAACGAAGATTCGATCGTTAAACAGGAAGATTTGTCATGGATAGGTAGGAAAACCTTTTTAATCCTAGATTTTTGCTTCGTCTGAGTAATGAAAGCGTGGTAAATATTTACCATAAAGCATAAACGAACGAACGAATAGGCGAGACCTAATATGCACTGATAATGAGAGTTATAGTAAGTACTTCTATAGCGATACCATTTTTTGCCAAGGCGACACCTATCCACTATTAAATTCGGTGTAGGCAAGAAAAGTGAGGGAGGGGTCAAATTATAACTTAAAATTGAAAAACCATGAAAGTTTTGTTTGTACCAAATAGCAACCAGTTTGTCATCTCTGTTTGTTCTTACATATCAATGACTGACAGCTTTTCTTTTAAAAAAATCATTTTTATGAAGACATTTAAGGTATTTTTAGATATTCCAATTAATAATAAAATTAATTTTAGGGTCGATAAATATGTTGGGTGTTCCCCTTGGATGCCTGCTAACAGGAATATTGACGAACGCATTAGGCAGAAAAATGCCTATGATATTCGTTAATATCCTCTTTTTAGCTAGTTGGATAATGCTTCGATTTTCCCAAAATTTATGGCAAATTTTAGCTGCTTTGTTTCTTACCGGATTTGGAGGAGGACTATTGGAAGCACCGGTAAGTATTGTATAGAAGCCGGATAAACAATAAAGATGTTCTTTTCTAGGCCAATATTTATGTATCAGAAATATCCCAAACTCATTTAAGGGGAATACTTCTGGTTACAAACGGAATACCTTTCGCCTTAGGATTTTTACTACAATTTACCTTAGCAATTTTTTTCAATTGGCGTGATATAGCAACTATCTGTTGTGCACTTCCAATTATTTCCTTTATATGTTTACTATGGATTCCTGAAAGCCCACAATGGCTAATAGTAAACAACAAACTACAGCGTGCACGGAAAAATTTGGCTGTATTACGAGGATGGAGAAAACTCGATGAAATTGAATCTGAATTTGAACAAATTTATGGAGAATGCACCAGGCATATTATAGATCCATACAAAACAAAAGTAGTTTCGAATTGTAAAATTGGTTTATTACATCAACTAAATCTGTACATGCGGCAACTCCTAAAAAGATCGTTTTTGATGCCATTATATATCGTGTCACTGTTATTCATCTTAGCAAATTTTACTGGATCGTCTACGTTATTAGTTTATGGTACAACAATTTTTGAAAATTTTCGGACTCCTATTGACAAGTACTACTCCACTGCCTTATTGGGAGTGGCCCAAATTTTAGGATTTGTTATTAATATATTTCTTTTACGCTTTTGGGGAAAACGAAAAATCGTTTTTATTTCCTTGCTGGGTTTAGGAGTGTCTAATTGTGTAATTGCCACAATTGCACATATTGAAAATATACCATTTAACATTATCCATGATACAGCAACTCAATCTGTTGGTGCTGAATTGATGAACTCATCTGAATCTTCTAAATGGTTGGCGTTAGTTTTTATAATTTGCATAGACTTGTTTAGTGCTTGTGGAATCGATTCCATACCTTGGGTTTTTATGAGTGAAGCGTTTTCTATAGAAATTCGACCAACTGGTTGTTGCTGCTCTGCCATTATTGGATATTTTATAGGATTTTTGTCAAGGAAGACTTTTTTAAGTTTAATCTCTGTCATCCATTTAGAAGGAACTTATTGGCTCTATAGCGCTATTAGTTTCTTAGGACTTATTGTGTTGTATTTTATACTGCCCGAAACGGAAGGAAAAACTTTGGAAGAAATATCAAATGAGTTTTTAAATAGTGAGAAAATCAAAACCAAAGGTGTAAATAAAGTTGAAATTAATGCCATTCTATAATAATTGCAAAGTGAAAGATTCAGAACAGACGAATGTTTATGTATTACACAGTTTTGTTTCAGTATAATATATGGTTATTTATTTATTTATTTGTTTGTTAGATTTTTATTCAGAAAAATAAATATTTAAACAAATGTGTAATGTTATAATAGGTTATTCCTACTCTACCAAGAAAACTGTGTTGTAAATATTAAGACCTTTTTTTACTAATACTTGATAACATTCGGTCATAAATAATTAAAATAAGCATAAGAAATACTTATTTTAATAAATTGTTTAATCAAAAAGTAATTAAAATTATTTGAAACCGTTTGAAACGCATTTGGTAACATTATTACATTGATAATTATAAGGGATTAAGTGGATTAAGAGTCAAAAATTGTTTATTAAATCAACAGGTTCCATGAATTTTTTTGTACATGTTTTTTTTATTTTATCAGAGAACAACTTTAATTAATTACAATTCATCTCGCACTTTAGTTGTTCTACTACCTAAGTTCAAAGTTCTCCAAAACTGGGTCCTCTCCTTAAATAACCCATCCACTAACTCGACTTCCTTACTGCTTTTAATAACATACTGATGTTGTTTGCCAATCGATACAGGTTCCCATTGAACAAGATTGTCTGAGGTTTTGCTTGAAGTTGGATTTCTAAAATTTTTATTGTTACTCAAAAATTTTCATGCTAATTTCTATATTACCCATAAGTAGCAAAATTTGTCCAAAGAGTTGTCAGTAACTCAGTTACCGAATTGTCCTCCTCATTGGGTTGATGATTTGGGAATTTAGCTAAATCAAATAAGTGAAAAAGTTCATCCCCGTGACAAACACCTAAAATTATTAAACATAATATGTTATAGTTTAAGTACTTTAATATTGCAAGTTTACCATAATTGGTTGAGGAATCGCTAAGCAGGCTACAAAAACTGTCGGAACCTTTATATCCAAATAAATAGTAATACACCGGCTTCTTTGAGTATTTTGTATGTAACATAACAGCAATATCTTCCCCAGTTATAATTTCTGCATCAGCTATCAACTATAAAGTATAATAGTTAATAACAAATTTTTGTTTTTGAGTAAACATACATTCGATAATTCAGTTTTTCTTGATTCATCTATAGGTTGGTCATCAAAATAAAACTTTTTAATAAGTTCACTTGCATCTTTTATATATTTTGGTGCTGCAGTATCCCCATAATAAAATACCATAGGAGCAAGAGTACTAAAATTTTGATTTAATTCATGTAATGCCTCAGAATCGTAGACTAAAACGTTTTAATAAAATTGAAAGTTCATTTCTACAGTTTATGTGTTACCTAAAGTTTTAATATCTCCTTCGTGGGTTGTAAATCCAGTCATAATAGGAATATCTGCGGCTCTTCCAGATTTGATAATATCTAGTGGATCTTCTGTCAAAAATGCTGAAGGATAATAATTAAATTCAATCACGGGTCTAAAAATGCCAAAAGGAAATTCTCGCCAAATCTGTGAAAATGCCCAAAATATTGATAAGTATAATGAAAATATTCAAAAAGTTTACTTGAAAGTCCGTCATGTTTCTTATGAAATCGTGAGCATCAGCTTTGTATAAGCAATTCATCATGTTGATTGGATCATACGTATCACAACCTAATCCCCCTGCCAAATATTTGGTATGCCTAGCAACTAAGAAGTGCGGCTTTATCACCCAATTAGAAAGTGCACTACCACTTTGAATAATTACACCATTAATTAAGTCTACAATAAATATCTTTACATTTGTGCTAAATGCATCGTCACAAAATTATTACCTTTACTTAAAGGCGATAGCATGTGAAGGTGGGCACTTGCACCTCCCGATGATTGACCAAATAGTACAATATTGTCGGGATCACCTCCAAAATTTTCAATATTTTTCTTAACCCACTTTATAGCCAAAAGCTGATCTTTTAGACCATTGTTAGGTAAAATATATGAATCACCAGTTGAGGAAAAGCCGAAAGGACCTAAAAGATAATGTTGAGCTTCGTATACTCGTAGTAGATTTTTGTTAGTACCTAATCTGTAATTGACTGTTACAAGAACGACGTCTTTATTGAGTAATAAATTTGGTTTAATATCATTAGCGCTTCCATAAGCCCATCCTCCACCATGAATGTAAAACATGACTGGCATTTTTGATTTTAACTTTTCTGAAATAAAATTCTAAAATTTCGTATTAATTTATAAGCAAGCAACAAAAAATGCAGTATTACTTCCGGAGTGTAAACATTAACGAATAAGCAGTCTTCTTCACCAATCACGGTTTTCATCGTAGTGTCATACTGTGGACAAACAGAATGGGATTTTGTAGCATCCAAGATGTCTTTCCATGGTTCTACAGTAATTGGTTCCTAAATTTATGTTTTATTTTTTTAGTGATATAAACGAAACTATAATATGATTACCTTAAATCGAAGTTCTCCAACTGGAGGTTTTGCATAAGGAATTCCTGTAAACTCACTAATTTTTCTTCCGTTGGATGTAGTACCATATTTGCCTTTAATAATTCCTTGGAGTGTTTTAACCTCGGGTTCTTTTGTACAAGCAACTGAAACTATTATCGCTACTATTAATCCAAATGTAATTTTTACCTCCATGGTGGGTTAATTTAATTGTAACTGTCTGTAGTTATTTAGACATCAGATGCAACTATGGAAAGTTATTTTTATAATATAGATTATGGTGTATGAAATAGTAAAATTAATATTTAATCGATAGTGGAGATTAGATACCAAAATTTCTAGAAAGATGTAAATACTTGATTTTAAGCAGTACGACGAGCAAAAGCACTTGAAATAATAAATTATATAATTCATATCCTGCAGATATCCATCTTCCATATCAAATCGGATTTAAATTTTCGAATTGAAATTAATTTGTAAATTGAGTTATTGATTGAAAATCACTGGTTTCAAAAAATGAAATATTCAGATTCTAAAGACTCTTCTGCCAATCATAGGTAAAATTTCAATTCTACTCCAACAGACCATTCTAGTTTGTTGAAGGTAGATCTACAATTTGTGCATTAAAATATTACATGAAGTTCTTCCGAAACTGTAACGTTAAACTTAAAGCTATCTTATTTTTCGATATTTGTGCACAGAGAAAAAATTGTGCTTAAAAGAAGAACAATTTGTGTCTAGATTGTTTACAAGTACAAATTGTGTGAAAATTTAGTACCTACAATTATACACTTTTCCAGCACAATTTTATGTAGTTCTAGAGATAATGTATTTTACTATTTTCTAACACAAATTATTATTAATATTAATAATATTCAAATTTTTAACAGAACAAGAAAACTGTTCTGGTTTCCACCAAGAAAACTGAGATGGGGGGGAGGCTTTTTTTAGGGGTAGATATGAATGGTAATCCGGTTCCGGTTTACTTCTTTAAATTGTTAACAACTTTGATTACGAATAAATATAATCTCAATTTACATAAATAAATATTATATTTTGTAACAAAAAAATCTATACGTTTCATTTAATAGATAGGTACAAATTATACGTAGTACATACATAATAATATAACTAGATTGTAATATAAAGAAATATTTGTTATTAAATTTTATTACTATAATTTTTGAATCATAAATTATTATTAATCGAAAAGTTCAAAATGTATCTACAGTACAAAATAAATAAATTTCTATTATACGTAAAACAATAAGCCACAATTTAATTAAATAATAGGTAATTATAACATTGCAAACATATTTTTATAGACAATTAATATAAGAAACACAAACGTAACAATGCCAATGTTATACAATTTTTTTTTAAATTAACAATAATAGGTATAGAATTGTGATATTTTTTATTTCGTACCTACATTTTACTAGGAAAATTAATAAGTAAAAATATTGAACGGAAAATTTTAAATTTCTCAAAAATATTATAATTTCATGTTGATAAATAATTATTATATTAAATTATAATCAATTCAATAATTAATAAACTAAGTAAAAGAGCACAAGAGAATTCTTGACGAGGTTGATTATTTATGATCATTTTTAATTCCAAATATTTTCTAGTGGTAAAGTCGGGTTGAGTAGTTAATCTCTTCCAAAAATCAATTTCTTTCTTATGGTTTGGATTATTCATTGTTATATTGGTACCATTTTTAATTAGTAAAAAGTTGAACTTGTTACCCTTTACTGGATACCATTTCTTTGAGTTGGGTGTTGGATTTCTGTAGAATTAGATTGAAATATTAAAATATTTGAATTTGAATCCAATATTATAAAGTAGGAACAAAATTAACAAGTAGTACAAGATTACCCGTAGTATGCAAAGTTTGTCCATAAACTGGTCATAGTTTCCATCATTTGGGTGTCATTTCCGTTTAGAAGGGAGACTGGAAAACTTTCTCGATCTTGAAACAAATAAAGCAATTCGTCACCGTGACAAACTCCTGTAATATAACAAAAGCCTATATTATTACCTAATTATTGTCAATTAATTACTATTAATTATTTATTGTTATGCTTAGGGCTCACCATAGTAGGAAAGTATAATTATCGTTTGAGTCACACTAATAATTTTGGATTTGAATTTAAGACTTCCAAAGTTCTCAGTAATTAAAAAACAGTTTTTTTATTTATACTTGTGTCGTCAGGTCATGGTCAAAAATATAGGTAGACATAAATTTTTGTATATTTTTTATTTTTTCTTCCATTTTTAATACAAATGATATTGTAGAAATTCTACAAAGTTTAAGATTCTACACCAGAATTTTTCAACCTAGTCAACTATGTAAATATATAGTTGTGCTATTCTAACCTGGGACTTACGTCATGAGCATCTTATAGCTTACTAAAGACAACTGATTACTTACACTGACAATTGGATATTTTCAATTAGTTATATTTTGCTACTTTTACTTGTTAATATATTATAAACAATCAGTTGTTTGTTTTAACAAACTTTCTAACATTAATTTCATCTTATAACATCCAGAAACTGCGGTTATATCAGTTCCACCTTGTTAATAGAAAATACTCAACAAAGAAGTGCAAAATTATGTATATTTTCAAAATTACTTACACAAATTTTTTTTTACATTTTACAGTGATTCACACACAAAATTATTCAATGTAATCAAGGTTAGCTTTTTAATAGAGCTGATACGTGAACAATCATAATATCTGGTCTTTTTACACGCAAAACGAATTATGTTTTAGAAAAATATGCCGTTCTATAATTAAGTAATTTCATTAAAGGTTTTAATTTGTGTTATTAAATGCACATTATCAACATTTCGCATTACAATTTAAATAATTGGTTTAGGACTATCCTTAAATATAAGTCAACCTGTTACTATTTTTACTAAATTTATTACTTCACAACTTTTTTAATAATCGTGTAAAAATGTTCGTGGAGGAACTTCCTTTACGTTTTTTATCAATTTTAGTAATTTTTAGTACCACGTTAGTTATTTATTTTAAATGGATATATTCGTACTGGGAACGAAAAGGTGTGAAATGTCCTCCTCCTGTGGCTTTACTAGGCAATGCATCAGGTTTGGTTTTTCAAAAGGAAACGCTTGGTGTCGAAATGAGAAACGTGTATCAGATGTTTAATGCGGAGGGTCTAAGGTATTGTGGTTATTACTTTTTCTGGAGACCAATTTTAGTTGTTTTCGAACCTGAATTGATTAAAACAATAATGACTAAAGATTTTCAATACTTTACCGATCATGGAATGTACGTAAACGAAGAAATCGATCCTTTAAGTGGCCACCTTTTTAGTTTAAAGGGGCTTAAATGGAAAAATTTAAGAAGCAAATTAACACCGACTTTTACATCCGGAAAGATGAAGATGATGTTTGATACGTTACTCCACTGCTCCGACGAATTGATGGTTTTAATGGATAACTATGCAGCTAACAATACGAATATAAATATTAAAGATGTGCTAGCTAGATTCAGTACAGATGTGATTGGTTCTTGTGCTTTTGGAATCGAGTGCAATAGTCTTAAAGATCCAAATGCTGACTTTAGAAAATATGGTAGTAAAGTGTTCGAATTTGATGTTATCGAAGGTTTCAAAAATCTGGCGAGCATCGTCTACCCTAAATTATTAGAAATTTTTAAAATTCCAATTACCAAGACGGATGTAAGTAAATTTTTTTTGGATATAGTCAAGCAAACGGTTTCTTATCGAGAACTTAATAACATCACAAGAAAGGATTTTATGCAACTGTTAATTCAATTAAAAAACAATGGCAGTATTATGGATGAAGATGATGAATCCAAAATTATTAATTCTAGCAATGGAACACTCAAATCTGATGATGGGAAAACTATAACAATATTAGAATTGGCAGCTCAAGCATATGTGTTCTTCCTTGCAGGATTTGAAACGTCATCAACAACTTTAACATTTTGCTTTTACGAATTAGTCAACAAGCTTGATATTCAAGAAAAATTAAGACAGGAAATCAATGAAGTTCTAGCAAAATATAATGGTAAAGTCACGTATGACGCTTTAATGGATATGACTTATATGGATAAATGCATCAATGGTAAATCTTTTTCCTCGTAATACTGAATTGTAAACTTTTATTTTCAGAAACTTTGCGTAAATATCCACCCGTACCTGTACTAACGAGAGAATGTAACAAAACCTATAAAGTATCCGATTCTAATTTAGTTATAGAAGAAGGGACTCAGATTTTTATTCCAGCTTACGGAATTCAAAACGACTTTCGGTATTATCCAGATCCAGAAAATTTTGATCCTGAAAGATTTTCACCGGAAATGAAATCCACCAGACATCCATTCACGTGGTTACCTTTCGGAGAGGGTCCTAGAGCATGCATAGGTAATAATTTTTTATATGATCTACAAAATTGTTTATCTTGAAATATTTATTTTTAGGTTTACGATTTGGAGTTATGCAAACAAAAGTAGCCCTAACAATGCTATTAAAAAATTATAACTTCACCTTAAATCCAAAAACAAGAACCCCAATTGTATTTGATCCAAAATCGTTTGTTTTGACAACTCAGGGAGACGTTTGGTTAAATGCTACTAAAATTGGAGCATAAAGTATAATTTTGAAGTAATTATTTCATAATAATAAATTTGTATAGCTTAAAATATTTGACTGATGATAAGTTCTTAACTTTACATTATCCTGACTACCTCTGCAAGTCAAAGCAGCTCGGTTTTCAATTTTAATAAAATTATAATATTATTTTAATCAAAATATTTGAAATACCGCTAACCTCATCTTAGTAACTCTTTAATTTTACATGAACCAGACATCCATCATGGACATATTAATATTAGGGTAGTTGCAACCTATTTTATTTTTATGCAAGCACCTGTATTTATACAGTAAAGCCCGTTCATCTTAAAAAAAAGTCTTTCTTTAAGGCCAGCTCTTATATTGTGATCAGTAAAAACACGACCAAAATAGTTCAAGTAATTCGGTAATGACAACGGCGACGTTGTCAATTTTGTGAGTTGTGCGCCTCTGATTTCATGCAACGAGGAATTCTTTTATCGTAGCTAAAGTTTAAATCTGTCCCACCATAATATCTTTGATTGTCGGGATAACCAACGACATGTGAGCGGACAAGCCATCGATTGTATTTTGTGATCACTCATTTAGGAGATGTATTTGCTTTAATTGCCAAAACGGAAGACTAGCGCTTTTCATACCTAAAAGAAACCTGGGAACCTTGTACGAGTGACCAAACCTCTCATGACTGAAGGGGATGGTCAAACTCCTAGCTACTCGCATACGAAGACCATGTAATACATCGAAGAAATGTCATTAATAATAATGAGCAATTTGTAGTGCAACAGTGTTAATACTGATTATAAAAAAATCTGCAAAGTTTTGTTTCGTATAAGCAATAAGAAATTCAACCATTCACAAAGATAAGGAATTTATTGCCAATTACTGCACGTGCAGAGATGCGTCATGCGACGATGTAAATTGCAATTCCATTATGTTGATATAATATTATTTATAATATTTTTAAGCAAAAGCCAATATGGCTAATAAATTATCACTTACTATTGTGATATTTATATAAATTTACTATTGTCTCGAGGACCCCTCGTAAGAATAAGTACCTAGACCCCCTCTCGGTTAGGGCTTTGCAGAAGTATAATGCACACCACCACGTTTGACATGATACCAAATAAAAAATGGTTTGATGTAACGGACAGCAAGTCTAGCACGTGAGAATGATGATCATGATGATAACTTACCATAATTATGCTTGACCCGAGTACCATAAAAATCACTATAACTATGAGTACCCCGATATCCAAATACATAATAATATACAGATTGTTTATTATTTGTATGCATTTCAGCAGCTGTATTAGCAGGAATCATAAACAATCGATCCGTGTACATCTAAAAAATGCAAATTAATCTTATTTCCAAATTATTACATTACATTTCTAACCTGTATAGTCTCAGATCGGGAATTATTGGTTATGGTTTCGCTTCCAAAATAATATTTCTTAATTTTGCTGGTAAGGTCATTTAAATCCGTAGCTACGTCACTGTATCCAAAAGAAAGAGGAGCAATAACATCAAAATTCTTTTTAAATTCCGTCAAAAATTTTTGATTTTCAAATATTCCTTTAAAAAATTTAATTTACTACATATTTTATAAAATGTTTTATTTTAAATTATATCGAGTTAAAAATAATAAATTATTTTTATAATTAAATAATTTATTATTTTTAACTCGACATATTTTAAAATAAAACATTAATTATTATTATCACAACATTTTAAATAAAAATTTTTTAGAATAAAATTCCAAATAACCTGCTGCTTTGAATGCACCATCTTCAGTGTTGTATCCAACCATCATAGGAATTTTAGGAATTTTTCTGGATGACAAAACTTCTGCAGGAGTTTGCGATAAAAACGAGTCACGTACATTTGCTTCAATTACTGGTGTAAATGGTATGCTGGGATCGAAATACCATTTCTAAAATGAAGAAGTTAAAATGAAGATGGAAAGTTAAAATTTTGTAGCTAATTCATACTCCCAAAACCTCATCAACTCCGTTTATTAAATCTTTTACTGTTACATTTTGCAGACAATTGATAGTTGTTAAGCTAAATTCTGTTGGACAATGTAAGTGTCTTGCTAAAGCCCTCGAATTTCTTTCGACCTGTTTACTAAAATCTATTGCCCACGGTGAGAAAGCAGAGCCACTTTGAAGAATAACACCATTAAATAAACCTAAGAATATGAAATAGTATACAATTTTCATCAATGTGTAATCTTACCTTTCGATAACGGTGAAAGTAAATGAAGATGAGCACTAACAGCCCCACTGGAATGTCCAAATAAAGTTATATTATCTGGGTTTCCCCCAAACTGTTTTATGTTACTCTTTGTCCATTTTATAGCCAAATGCTGATCTTTCAAACCGGCATTTCCTGGCGCTGGTTCACTTCCAGTAGAAAAAAATCCCAAAGGACCTAAACATAACCACTAAATTTTAAGTGAAAAATATTTTGTCAGTAATTACCTAATCGGTAATTAAACACGACCACCACTATATCTTTGTCTAACAAATAATTAGGTCCGTGTAAGTCATAATTGGCACTTCCACCTCGAAATGAACTACCATAAATATAAATCATTACAGGATAAAGCGTTTCTTCATATTTCGTTAACTAAATAATAGAATGTGTTATTAATGTCACATTTTTTCATTGAAATAA
The DNA here is from genome assembly GCA_958510855.1 of Rhagonycha lutea. Classification (NCBI taxonomy): domain Eukaryota; kingdom Metazoa; phylum Arthropoda; class Insecta; order Coleoptera; family Cantharidae; genus Rhagonycha; species Rhagonycha lutea. The sequence goes on from OY294036.1 coordinate 88,774,604, forward strand.
ATATTTACTTTCGGTGTATAAATATTCAAATATAAACAATCTTCATCCCCTACTACATCTCTACCAATTTTTTGGGGACAAATATTGTGAGGTGTTGTTGCATTTAAAATCCCATCCCATTTTTCAGCAGGTTGAGGAGACTTGTGAATTAAAAATAAATTAATTTAAACAATAAATTATTTCAAATAAATAAAATGTTATTATGACAAATTAGGCATTCGGAAATATCTCATCTAAAAGAAACACATTTGATGGATCATCCGATCAGAATAACGTAAAATAGCAGTAAAAATATAAATTTAAGTTTCCTTAATGAGTAACCGCGGTTTCGGTACTACCCATGAAAATATCTACGTTTTATGGTAGAATTTACCTCTGCATACCCATGCTGGTATAAGAAAATATAAATGAACTCATCCCATAGAAATAATTTGTATCATCATCAGGACACAATCTCAAACATAATAATTCTTAATTATAAAAATTTACCTTAAATCGCAAATTTTCTATAGGTGGTTTGGCGTATGGAATTCCAGTGAAAGCACTAAATATTCTCTTCTTTAGCGAGTGCACATATTTACCACGTACAATACCTTGCTGTATTTCAAATTCTGGATAAACACAAGTAACAATAAAAAATAGATTTAAAAAAATGTACCACTTGAATGGATTCATAGTTTACTATGCATTATTAAAAGAGTGAATTATTTATAAATTTTTATTCATCGAACCATTCATTACAAGTTACTTCTGCAGTAGCTACATTGTTAAAGAGTTAATTAAGCAATTTTTCAAATATTAATAATTAATCACTTTATATGATACCAATATATTATGTTTATATCAAATTATCATTTTTTTGATTGGATATTACTAAATTTTTCAGTGACCCATATATTTGATGTATTTACTTCCTTATTGTTGATGAGCTATATGACTCAAACATAACCTCGTCATCATACAACAACAAATTGCCGCTTAATTTTTTATCAGTTATCGAAGGTATTTAGTTGGCTTTAATTTACACTTCAAAAGTGAGATTGAATTTATATATCGATTTACTTGCTTGGTCCAATAAATTTATCTAATTTGCAGTTCTGAAAATCTTCAGTTTTGTTTATTGTGTCAATAAAGTTGTTAAAGCGGAATTCCAAAAAAGAATAATTTTATAAATTAATTTGTTTAACCTTGGAATATTTGAATTATTGTATAACTGTATCAAGGACATTTTTTAACCAAACGGTGAAGATGAAAGGGTTGATAATAATTTATATTATACTTGAACCATAAATAATTATAGACAAATTGGGAACAAAGACAGTGTTATGGGTTTGTATCTTTAACATAAGCTGGCTACACTGGTACACACATTATTAATAATTATTATTAAGAAATAATGTCAAAAACTGTTGTAGTACATCACATTATAATCATGATGAAGATAAAAAAATCACCTTTTAGAGAGTAAAAATTATTTATTCAGCTATTCTTTCTTAAATGTGAGGTAATTAAATAATGGAAATAATTTAGAATTTATAGACTATTTTGCAATGAATGCAAAAAAAAAGAATAAAAGCTAACAAGGGGAAATTATCTCATTCACGTCACAGATTTGATCCATGATCTCTAACGTATAGATCATGATTAGCTCTTCAACTGGTGCAAATTTTAAAACTATATTAGTTCGGACAATTTCAAAAAACCGATGGAATCCTGGGACCTTTATCTTAATACAATAAATTTTATTTTTTTTAATTTAGTACAAGATATATGTGTAAAATAAACTACAATCTTTATTAAATATGCCATTTTTGCAATTCTTTCTTGGAACTCATTAATTCAGTATTTAGGCCAAAATAAATATTTCAATAAATTTGATGCTATCGCTAAATGTTTAAATTATTTAGTTTATGGTGTTCTAATAAAGACCGAAGATAAATTTTAATTATTTTCAAAACAGAAAAGGACCTTCCTCCTGAACAAAGTACTGATGAAGGTACATGATAAATTTATAGTATTTAATATGAAAAATTTAAAAATACATAATTGTATTGCTAAAAAATTATTAATTGATTTAAAAAAATATATTATTATTATCAAGCAATACATTCAATTAGAATACATAATATGAAATTATGTATTATAATTTATACTTACCACGAGGATAATAATTTGAAAATAAGTGTTGCGTACAAAAACAGGAAATTAAATTTAAAAAAACATAAAAATTTTCCAATCAACATATCATTATCCAGTAATATATTTGTTTTCCTTTGATTATAGATATCGAATGTACCCAAAGGAAAATTGATTGAAAGAAATTTACCATTACAATTTATATAATTAATTTCTTGTTCTTGTATCAATTAATATATTTTTAAATTCCTTAAGTTAAATATAAATTTTGAGTTATCTTTGCATATGTGTTTGAATTGAATGACAGCATAGTTTATCCTGTGATAATAATTTATCGTTATTGGTAATATAATCACGATTCTATAATGCAAATTTTTTTGTACTAAAGTCATATAATCCCTCATTGAGTAAGTATACTAGATAAATTCGCAATTTCCTAATTACGTTGTAAGTTTATTGATGATTGCGCTATAGTAATAAATTAACATTTTTTGATATTAGCAATGAAACTTGATCTATATTATAATAGTAAATTAATGAAGCTTAAGCATCAGACCCGCCCCAATAACAGGATCCCCTACAAGCCAACAGAGATCTGGAAATTACCTGTGATGTTGACTACTTTTCAGATGTTTCCTTTTAGATTTTTTAAACCATTCCTTGCCTGTAAAAAGTTAGGTCCAGAAAATAAAATTATCAACAATAAAGCGATCCAGTGATGAATACCACATAATTTATTTTAAAATGTCCTAGTTTTATTTAGGAGGAGCTTAAGTGAAGCTTTGCTGGTGTTCACTTTTGCAAAATTGTTTTCCGGAAATTTCTCAGCCATTAAAATTGATCGAACGTTTTAAAATCGACTTACATGTAGCCACAATACTCCCCCCCAGGTCGTGATGAAGTCCGAATTTTGAAATTTGAAATTTTGACAATGGAAAAATAACAAATAACAAAATTTCTGATTTATTTTAACGGCATTGAAGAGGATGAATAACTAGGTGGGTCGCTCAAGTGGCGTAGTTTCAAATTTTGGGCCTAAGAGCAACAGCTTCGATGGGCCCTCCGATTGAGAGGTGTACAATTTAAAATTTAAAAAAATACAAAATTTGGTCCAAATAAAAAACAAAACAAAATGCAGTTTAGGGTGCCCAAAGCATTGGGTCGTTGCAATAAAATACCAGATAACTCTGTATTTTGTGATTTTTCGAAATTAACTTCAATTTTTGAGACCAGCTTCGATTCGTTGGGTGCTGAAGAATCGAGAATAAAAAATTATAAAATTTTTAGATATTTTTATTATTAGTTGGATCAATGTCCAAATTTTAAAATTAGCATCACAAATTCCTTATTTTCGCTGATATCTGTCGCTCTGCACAGTTTATGGATAAGAAAGAGTTCAAGGGTTCAAATGTGAAGTAGTTGTTCATATTTTTAACTTTTTTCAACAATAAATCAAAGTGTTACACATTATTTTCACGCTTTTAGGTTACAGATAAATCTTTCTCATTAAACAAAAAAACAACTTTTTTATTTAGCAAAAAAAGAGCTTCCCAATTTGATTCCTTATGGTACCTACTTTTAACTTTTTAATTGGGCTATTTTGTAAATTTAATATTTTTATTCGACTTTGTTACTTTCAAACGTAAATTAATTTTCTAAATTTTAATTAAAAATGTGTTTAAAACTTAGAAGTTAAATAATTCAATAGGCATATTTAATGCAAAGTATATTCGTTAAGCCAGCTTTTCCAAAAATTATATCTTGTCCAAAATAATTTTTCCCCCATCTCGGGAGAAGTGCTGTTTATATAATAATATTCTAATTTTAAGGATCTAACAGGAAGCCAGACGTTTGATCTGTCGCAAGTACTACAATTGGGAGTTGGAGTGGGCTTTCTGCAGAAACAGATGCATTAGTTAGAAATTGAACAATTTCATAATGTTAATTACCCAAAAATCGCAAAATGAGTCCACAACTTTGTCATAAAATCTGCGTAACATGTCTCCTTCGTAGACGGTTTGTAATTGAAAAAGCAATACTTGTGATTGAACAAGTAAATTAATTCGTCACAATGACAAGCACCTGGAAGTTAAAAATAATTTTCACTTTAATTGGAAAATAAAAACTTACCATAATCATAATTGGGATCACCAAATTTCAAATTATAACTGACCGACCCACGTAATCCAAATGCATAATAATATACAGGATGAGAAGTATATTCGAAATGAAGTGTAACTGCTTTATGCGACGAAATTAAAAATAATCCATCCGTGTACATCTAATAAAATCATTCAATTATAAATCACATTTTTACTTATTAATTATGGCAACATACGTTTGTCACTCTCTTTTTTGACATGTTAGAGTAATTAATTTCTTTATTATGAAAATAAAATCTTCTTAGTTGATTCGTTGCTTTACCTACATTACTGACAATACTTCTATACAGCAAAGAAATTGGCGCAACATTTCCAAAATCTTCATTTAATGCCGATACCAGTTCGGGATAAGCAAAAATACCTAAGATTCAAGCAATGGTACATAAAAATAATTTATCTATGAAAGGCAGACATACTCGAAGATTTCAACGCTCCATCGTTCAAATTTAATCCGAATATAACCGGAACTTTTGCACTTTTATCTGATATAATAATATCACACGGTTCTTCTGTTAAAAATGCAGTGTCAATAAGAGGCTCAACGACCGGTCTAAATGCATTAATTGGATCTAAATTCCATTCCTACCAAAAAATTGTTAAATAAATATCTTAATCAAGGATGGGCAACTTACATAAAATAATTTCTCTTGTTGTATTATTAAATCATACGAATCTATATGTTTAAGGCACACAATCATATGATTGCTGCACTCTAAGGGACATCCAAAAAATTTAGCAATGGTCCGAGAATTTTTTTGTGTGTGGTCATTTTTTGACAGTGCCCATGGAGCTAAAGCTGTCCCACTCTCGCAAATAACTTGGTCAATTAAATCTGACAACAAGAGCTTGATGAGCCACAGAACTTTCAATTAATATGTCAAAAAATATACCTTTGCTCATTTCGGAAAGCATGTGAAAGTGCGCACTGGCAGCTCCTGCGGATTGTCCAAAAAGAGTTACTTTGCTAGGATCGCCACCAAAATACGCTATATTCTTTTTGACCCACTTTATTGCCAAATTTTGGTCTTTTAAACCATTATTTCCTGGTACTACTTCGTCGCCAGTAGAAAAGAATCCTAACACCCCTAAAATTTTATAATTGGTACCAACAAATAAATTACCATTTTATATAACCTAATCTGTAATTTGGCACAACTAAAACGATATCGTTATCTAACAGCAAGGTAGGATTACATATTGCAAAGTTTGAATTTCCATGAAAGAATCCAATTCCATGAAGAAATATCATTACTGGAAATAATTTTACCGTAGGACACTAATAAAGAAATATTAAAATAATTTAAAAAGGTTAGCAAAATGAAAATTTTGCCAAAATATACTAGGTACTACCTTATTTGCAAGTAAACTAAACGTTTGACTGCTATCTACTGGTGTATAAACATTCAGATAAAGACAATCTTCGTTGCCATACACTTCGGGATCGGAAAAAATTGATCTACTTTGAGGACAAGCATTGTGAGGTTTAGTAGCATCAAAAATTCCATCCCAAGGCAAAGCTGGTTCTGCCATCTAAATAAATAATTTTTGTTTTATTTAATTTACTTTGTACGATTATTTTTACCTCAAAGCGAAGTTCATTAATAGGAGGTATGGCATATGGAATACCAGTAAATGAACTAAATTTTCTTCCTTTTACTGTCAATCTTAATTTCCCTGTGAGAACTCCTTGCCATATTCTTACTTTAGGGCATTCATCGGAATAACTTTCAATGGTAAGTAATAGAAGTAAAAGATAATGTAGTGCAATTCTTGCTTCTTGCAAGGGCTCAATTGCTAGTCTCTAAATAAATAAAGCGATGTATTCGTTTTGAAAGGTCTTGACAGCTTAGCTGTAAGTGAAACTTTTAGAATGGATGAAATAATTTAAGGCTGAGGTATAAAATTTATATATCTTGAAATTTGACGAGGCCTCAGCCATATTTCGCCTTCAAATATTATAAGTCACTTAATACGGACCTATTAGCTTAAACAACTCTTTGAAGGCGTTGAATTAAAACAATTACAAATTCTGTCTTTTATTTATCATTATCAGTACTTATAATATGTATCTGCATTACAAAAAAGAAACCTCTCTCTAATTTGGACAAAACTTTAAAATAGAAAATGTAGAAAATAAAGAAAATTTGGAAAAATTTTAGTATGAATGAAAAGTTACTAAGTTTGAATTAACTATTCTAAAAAATGTTACTCTAAAATCTTTGTATTTTGAAAAAACCATAGTTTTAGTATTAAAAATTTACTTACCATTAGATTATTAATATTATTTTCTGCTTAAAGTTAATATTGAAGTTGTTTATTTAAAGATTAAAATCAATACTTCGGGTATGCATTTTATATAAAAATAATTGTATTAATTTGACAATATTATGTCATTGATATAAATCAATGACGAATGAATGAATAGATCATGTCCAAAACAGTTTTTTTAATATTTTACTATTTTTATTAATTTATTATAATACAAGAAAAATATCCAAAACCGGCTTACGGCAATTTTTTGACGGATTTCGTTAGATAATTGTGCGTAGTTAACATACTAAAAGTCACAGAGTCTAAATTATCGGCCTCCCTATTTTTCATGTCACAAATTATCAAAAGATTCGTAAGAATAAACAAGACCAATATTCAATGAATTTTGTTGTCAAAGAAGCAATCAATTAACCAAAACCAATTTGTAAGTGTTGATTTAGTTGTTGTTTAAATGATATCATATTCTAGTAAAAAATCACATAATCTTATATAGATATTTTCGTTAGACCCCATACACCCATCATCTCCATAGCTAATGCCTCTTACTTGCGGATTTTTTCTTTTTCTATTTTTTTGACAGAGGCACAGCAACGTCAATGAGTGCATTTCGGTCTCGTTATTGACTTATTAATACAATGTTAGATCCACTCAGGTCTATTATGAATAATTTCCCTATCTGTTGATATTAATCTATCTCAGTGTAAAAGGGAGGATTCATTTTCAAGGACAGGTTCAAGAATATAGTCATAATATGACTTAAAATTGTCTAATAAGCCAACTTACTTTGCAATTTGTTTGTGTAATATCTTAAAAACGTGGTTATGTCTTCGAAGGTAGTCAGTAGTGTAGCAAAAACTACCCTCTGAATCGCAACCCCTAATGAGAAGGTTAACCCAAACAGAGACCACAGTCCGTCACAATCCGCAGATGACCGCTCCAGTTTGTTTGGCCACGATGTTAATAGACCAGCTCGTTAATCATGTGGAGGCATGGATCGTGAATTTCTGAAAAAAAGACGGGTAGCTTGGGAAAACTAAAAAAACGCAAATAATAGAAATCAAATGCTTTCATTGACACACAGAGAACTTGAGAGATGCTATCACAATTCCAATAATTGCAATATTATATTACTGTGGTAAACAGACACACAGTAGCAATGAATGTTTATGGTGTTATATAATCAAAAAGTGCACCCCATACTAAATACAAACAAGTGCCCAATAAAACCAGTAACCTCTACGGTTACTCACAATTGAACAAAAAAGCCCATAAACACGTCGGCTTATACGAATTGAATAAGTTAAAATTGCTTACCTCGAACTCGGATAAACTTACAATATAATGGTGGTAGATGTTCCGTCTCCAATCGCTGTACAACGTGCGGCTTCAAAGATGAAAATCTGTAACTTGTCAATTTACACAGGAAACACTTGATCGAACATTCGCGACACAAAAACACTGCTTGCAGATCTGTAGCGGGAACTGGACCAATGAGAGATGGTGTTGGAGGTGTCACGCAATGCTGGACCATCCAGATGATTAAGAAATTCCCCAAGTGATCATCCAAAACAAGCAACAATAAGATGTTACCAACTCGAAAAAATCCAAAATGGTCTTACAACTTGACAACCATAAACTATTAATTGCATTTAAACAAAAATGCACGGGCCGTACTTAGAAAAATTGAAATGAAATGAAAAACCCGTAACAAATTGCAAAAATTCGTTACAGTAAGAGCCAGTTACGAGCAACCGGCTATTATGTCCTCTATTATTTCGTTGAGGGCATTACATTTTCGACAGTAATCTGCAACCTCCATATTCAGCATTATGTGTTTTTTGTAGTTATTACTTATACTTACTTACTTCCGATGGACAAATAGTTCTTTTAGAGCTTTAGCCTCCTCAATAATGGCTTTCCATTTGCTGCGATTCATCGCTGATTCCTCCCAGTTGTCTCTTCTGTCAATGTGGGTCAAGTCTCGCACTATATTATCTGTCAATCGCTGTCATGGTCTACCAGAAGGTCTCCTTCCAATTGGCTGGGATTCATAGATATTTTTTATATCTCTATCTGGCCCGGCCCTTATTATTATTATTGTTATTGGTTGCAATAACTCCATCTTGAATAGCATACATGAATCCTTCCGTTTCTAAATGTAACAATCCTCTTCTAAGCCATTCTACTGACATCTCCTCATCAATTCTATTGGAGTCTAAAATTGTAAGATGTTTGCCATGAAGCCATTTATTTTTCCGATTTATATATATAAAGCACTTTTTTGATCACAATTAAAATTTCTATTTTTTAAATTTAGACCGCTAAATGTTTGTCAAAGCTAATTATTTCTTGAATTAGAGGAGTATCCAATGTGTAAAAATAATCACGTAATAATTTTGTTAAAGATTTGCACAAATTAAAGAAATTTATAAGGCCTCGTCTTCCTTTCTTTCTATTGAACTGCTGATTTTGGATGTAAATATCTATATTTGTACAACATTTTCATAGTTAAAGTGTCCATGGCATTAAGATCTGTATTCGACCAAGTGCTAAAGGTGATAACATATTTCGAAAGTTTAATTTAGACTTGAGTAAAATTTTTAGTTTTTTTTATATTATATTTTTGTTTAAATTCGCTTTTAACCTTCATCCGCTCGCATATTTGAGTCCTGGAATTTGCCTTTTTGAATTTTCTCTCCCATTTCCTTCCAGAGCGTCATGGGGAGGGGTGGGAAGGGCTTGTATTCTCTAATTACTATCTCCTCCACTAGACCATGCCTGTGTTCTGATAAAAAAAAAAGCTCCACCAAGTGTCTTACTGCGGCCAATTCGTCGCATACGCGAGCGGATGAAGGTTATGAAATGTATGATTTAAAACGAAATTTTGCTTCATTCCTACATTAAAAATATCTGAATTTGCGATTGGAGTAAGTACCCGATGTTATGTTGATTTTTGTACATTTGTCCAAACCAAATTCCATGCAAATATCACGACTGAATAATTTAGAAATCGTCCATGTAAAGCAAATGGGTTGTAGTACAATTGTTTCGAAAATTAAGCCTAAATCTTGATGTCCTTATTCGATAATGTCGAAAATGGATTCAAAGCCTAAACAAAACCAAAGTGCACTCAATGAATCTCCTTGAAAAATTCCACTATTGATTTTAATTTATTCCAGTCGGGTTCCATTATATTTAAGGTATTTAAAATTGGTTTATTATTAATTCGTGAAAGTAAATATGTTTTATTATTAATAAATTACGAATTAAGGAATAATATTAAAAGTTATATTTAAGCTTTCGGTCTTGCATTAAGACCTTCGTCAGAAATTACAAATAATTACTTATTAATTTATTAATAATAAAACATATATATTGTCCTATACTAACGCTATTTTTCCTAATGAAACAAAATCAGAAAAAAAAATAACTATCAGCCCTTAGTATAGACGATCCCTACACCTCGGCTTAGCTCAAGAGACTCGAAGATTTGAAAAGTATTTTTTTTTATGCTCACAGGCAATGGATCTTTCCACCAATTGATAAGTTGTATCTCGTTCAATAAAAACCAAATTTAGATTTTAACAATAGAACATTTAATATCAAACGGATTCTGATACAATTTAAATGAAAATGGTCAACAATTCTATTAAATTTTGTTGAGAATATAGGATACAATCCAAAATCGAAACAGGTCGTTTTGAAATCACACCACCGATATTTACTTTAAAAATTGTCTCTGCAATGGTGTAAATCCAAAAGAGGAAAAAATTAAACAAAATGATATAAAACCCATAATGCGCAAAATTTTAATTATCAGTTCAAAATTAAAATTAATTTTTCGAAATTCACTTTTGCATTATCATGCAATACGCGCCCGGCCGATAAGAAATCAAAATTGTTCGTTTAATTTTTAAAACAAATTCTGACCTTGCTACTGTGGTGATCGAAAATGCAGCTTCCCATCAAACATAACATTACTTCAAAATCTCCAGGCTGGACGAATTCAATTACTATCTTCACATCTATCACTTCTTTCAAATTTCCATAAATTGTGCAATACCTCAAATTTCATACGCACTTCCAAACTCGAAATAATCTTCAAATTTGTCCTTAATTAGGATCCTCGACTAATTATGATCACACAAATTACTGATTAAAAATCACTAATCGGTATTCAATTCAAAAAACGACCTCCCTCTCATACATACGGCGAGGAAGTCCCTATCTTCATGTAGCCAACCTTTATTCACCAAATTTTCTAATTTCCTCCATGTTTCCGGTTTTTAACCTTTTCAAAACACCGCGCGAGCGCGTAACAAATCCGCACAGAATCATAGTTAATATGGGCCAAACCTATTACAATTTTATTGTTTATTATTTCCTTCTCCTGCCTGGACCATTCGATTTATCTCAACACATTCAGGCACAATGCACTTTTCTAACAAAATTGTTAACCCGCTCCTTTTGAGTGTATAATGAATTTAAGTATCAAAATATTGAATCCGTTCGACAAAAAGAATACAACTTTCATTGAATAAAACCCGACAACTTATCAATTGAATTTACCAATTTACCCTTACAAACGGAAGACGACAATATTTAAGGTATGGGATGAAGTGGATAAATGTTAAATTTTATCATTCCTCGGGTCTCCGAACTGATAAAACCATCAGATTCTCCACAGGTTTAATTATTGAATGTTCAACAATTTAATCGGTTCTCAAAGCGGAAGATTGGTCGATTTTATCATTGATTCACCATTTTACATATCGGTTGAATATTATAGAGCGTAAATTCCATAGCTCTTCTGTAAATAGAATCTTTGAAAGTTGTAAAATCGTTGCTTATTACAATTTAGTCGAAACAGCAAAAAATCTGATAAAGCTAAGTTTTATTACATCACATAGGGTGGCGCTATAATAGTTGTTTGGATAGCTTAGTTATCTGAACTTCGGTTTTTCATTTAACAGTTTGCTGTAGAAATTCATTGCGTAATATTTTGTTTATTTTATTTAAAATAAGGCAATAATAAATAGTAAAGTGTTACAGTGACTGGGAGTAAGATAAACTGCTTTATTTTAAATTTTGGCTAAAATATATTTATTTCGCGCCATGTTCAAACCGTTGCTTGAAAAATTAAATTCCATGCGAATAATTTTAGCAAGCAGTTCCCCTCAACGGCGCGTAATATTGGAAGGAACGGTAAGAGATGGCTCTGCATAGTCAATTTTAAAATTAATTCAAAAATTATTTTTGATTAAAATTTCGAATTATTATTTTGATTATAAAATTCTATTTGGCTGTTTTACGAAAATAATATATTTTCAGCCACTAAAATTCGAAATTTGTCCTTCAACTTTTGAAGAAAATTTAAAACCAGAAGATTATAGTTTTTCGCAATTTGTGGAAGAAACCGCGTTTGGCAAAGCAAACGAAGTGTATGAGAGGCTTAAAGATGATCCCATTAAGCCTGATATTGTCATAGGGGTTGATACAATGGTTACTTTTAATGGACGAATGTATGGAAAGGCAAAAAACAAAAAAGAAGCTTTCTGCACCATTAAAGAGTGAGGGAAATAGTTTAAATTGAACACTATTATTTTATTTTATTTTTTTTAGATTGACAAGTTCTGGAATACCAAATTGTGTGTATACAGGAGTGGTTATTAACTACAGGGGTCATATTGAAAAATTTACTGAAGTCTCAACTGTGTATATGAGTAAATTGAGTGATGACGAAATATTAGATTATATTGACAGTGGAGAACCAATGTAAGTTTCGTAACCAACTCTTTCATTTTTTTGAAGCATTACCATGTTTTTGTTTAGGGGCAAAGCTGGATGTTACGGAATTCAAGGAATTGCAAGCACATTTGTGGAGAGAATAGAAGGAGACTACAATAACGTTATTGGGTTACCACTGTTTAGGCTTACACAAAAACTAAAAGAATTAGTTTTATATTAATGGTAAATAATTCAAATCTTGTGAAACAATTTTCTTCTACGAAAGTTTTTCAAAATCATTTTGGTATTATTATGATACGACTACCTGTTTTTTATTTTTTATTTATGCTAGAAATTACCAAATGTAATTTGTTAAATGAAGTTACTAATTTTTTTTAAGTAAGTATAAGAAACAAAATTTCAAAAAGTTGGGGAATTAAATTTTATTGTATTAATTACAGGTTATTTTCTTTATATTGCCACTATTGAACTTTAAAAACTACATTACAAAAAACACATGAGCAAGATTACAATTGTTATCTTATATAAAAGTACTGTGATCACATGAGACACTTAAGGCTCCACAATTCAACTATGTATAAAAAATATTCTCAATTCTCTACATAAAGTGGAAAGATTGGACCTCGTTGATTTTCTAGTATTATTGAATACTACAGTATAAAATCCACTTTATTTCAAATATTACACAAAGGGAATCAAAACTTAACGACTTATAAACTAAGAAAACACTTTGATGTTAGACAAAGCACAGAAAATAAATATAAACTTTATAAATACAAAACATCTTATAAGTAGAGGCCATATAATTCTTTTTCTTAAATTACAATAATACTGGAAGGCACACATAATCACTGAAAAACTGTAAACATGAAACTTTACAAGTAATATTAATTGCACTTGGCACCCTACATCCAGAATTAACTGTTCTGGTAACAATCTAAATTTTTGGTTTAATGTTTGTTATCTTCTTAAAATTAATCCTAAAATAATTGTAATTCATGAACGTGAAATAGGGATAATCGTTATTACATTTCCTTCCTCAAGGCGATACTTAACTGAGTACTCCTGCATAATTTTTGAATTAGATGATGGTGGTGCTGACAATCTAACATATTAAATTAAAAATTAGAAAGAAAATGAAACATAAATAGGACTAACAAATAATATTATCTTAATTACATCTTTTTTATATTTAAAGTTTATTATTTAAATATTCGCATAAAACAGGATTCCTCGTCTTCTAGAAAACTTGGAATACCTGAAAAAGTCGGGGAATTTAGAAAATTTGATCATCTATATTATAATTTTGGTATGCATTTTTAATTGGTGTTTTGAAATTTATAAAGTTTTAAAAAGTCAGCAAATTGGTTTGATTTTAAGGCGCCTCTCTTGGCTTAAAATGCTAAAAATACAAGTGAAGACTGTGCTGATAATAATATTTTTAAATGATTGCAAAAAAAATATTTAGGTGAAACATAAAACTATTTCAAAAATTCTATTTGAATCATTGAAAAATATTTAACATTAAGAGCACAATTTCAACTTGTTCAAAACCCTCCTGTAGTTTAAGTTACAAGAGAGGAGCCTTAACACTTAAAAAAATTGGCTTTTTGTGTAATAAATTAAACCACTTGATAACAAAAGTATCCCAATAATTGGAAGAGTATTTATCTGACAGGCAGGAAAATTTGAATTGTTTTCATTGGAAAAAAAGATATAACATGTTGGATATATTTATCAGGAACTTTACCTGATAAATTGACCCTAAAACATTTAAATCATATTTTGTGAGATTATAATATTTTGTAAATAACCATCAAATAATTTAATTATGTTTCGAATTATTTAAATAACTCAATATTTTATGTAAACATAATAAATAACTTTTAAGTATGAATTTCAATATAAAAAAAAAGTTAAGATGAGCATCACAAAAAATTTTGGGGAACAGGGATGTGTAACTTCCAAAGCCTGTAAAATGCTTCGATTTTTGTTTATTCAAAAAATTTATAAAACCTTGTAGGATCTGAAGGGCCCCGGTGTGAGTTTTGAAGATTAAAATTATTTAAAAAGTATGAATAATCCCCATATCTAAACAGAAAACTGTGGCTAAAATGAATTCCCTCAAAATATGATAAAAACTGAAAATAAGTGAAGGGCCTGTGTTATATAATTCACTCGATGAATTGAAAGAAATAAAATAGATATTTAGGTACCCGGTTCCTTCCTTGAGCATGATTTTCAAGTTCTTGTGGGTCGTAACAGCCTTCATCAAGCTTCCGAAACTAACATATAAGCCACTCTTACTTCCACGACAATTTGACATAGTTATATACTCGATCTTTGGACAAAACTTAATAACCTGGAAATAAACAGCAAAAAATGTTATATCGTGTCGAGGCAGATGAAGAAATGTACCTTTCTTAAAATTGCGTTTGCATCGCGCCTATTTGCAACTTCCAGGCTCCGAAGCGCAGTTGCTTGTGACAACAATTTAAGTAAAACGATGCTATTCATTCTGCTATCCACCTTTATAGTTCGCCATAAAAAAGGATTTCTTGCATTTATACTCCAACGTTGGCATACATTACCGGCAAGATAATATCTGTCCATAAACGGTAATTGTGAGAATATATGGCACAGCATTTCATTGGGTAGGTCTGAAATAGACACTTGTGAATTTGTTGGCAACACATTGAAGTTTTCATCGGTAGATGAATTTTGACTTGGAGTTTCCTCTACACATTGTTTTGATCTTAAGATAGTTAAATTACGACTATTGACAATGGGAAGTTTTCTTTCTAAAATTCTCCTCGATCTTCGTTTTTGAGCATGTGTACATTGTGACCTTTTTTCATTATTTTTAATGGTACTGCCGGTACTGCCTAAAAAAAAGTGGCACTTTTCACATAACTTTTGAACTTGCTTGGACATCTTTTTAATTAAAATTATCGGTTTCGCTTGAATAATAAATAATTCGACGTCTCTATCGACTTTTGACAACTTTATGTTTTTGAAGGACTGCTGCGGCAAAACAAAACTTAAACTTGGTTAGGAATCGGATTGACAACAAAAAAATTTCAAGTTTGAATTATTTGAAAGGTGACAACTAGTGACAGCAGTGAATAATTTCAAGTACTACGCAAACAGTAAAAATCGAAGATTTGTACTACTATTGAATTATTTTTTAAAAACATTTAACAGATTTTTAAATTATGGACAATAATTGAAGTTTGCTGATGAGTCTACTGTATGTAAATTCTGATTATAAAATTATAATCTGTCGTAATGTTTCTTTTTAGGTTGGTAAACAGATTAACCAATCAGAAGTTGGTTACAAACAGACAGATGGAGAAAGTTTTTTAAGTAAGGTATTATCCGCAATTTTTGCTCACAAACTTTCCCCCACCCCGTTGAAGCGTCTAACGATCACAAATCAAAGACCCCTCATTATTTCTCTAAAATCGAACTTGACAAATTCTTTTCTGTTGTATTTTTCTTAAGAATTGTATCCTCTTCTGCAGGGCCGATTCAAATAAATCACTATCGTCGATAGCATTAATTTTTATTTGATTCCATTCAAATCTGCTTGAAGCTTATCCTTAGGCCGAGTAGGGCAAGCTTTCTTAAAGGCTTCAACAAGATTACGTTTTTGTTGATCACATGGAACAATTATTTTTATATACAAACTAGATAAAAGAACCCCGTCCACGGACGGGCAATTCCAAAGGAGTTTATTCTTATTAAGTGGGTAAAAAGTTGGACCAAACAGGTAAGTTTTTTCATTACATGAAAACTTCAAATAGTTTAAGAAAGATTATAATTTTAACGTTTTTCTACAATATTCGAAATTTAAAGAACATGTTTATAAAAAATTTTCTCCACCTCCCACCTCCTTGGTCATACTTCTTACTCTATTAATATGATCCCGCTGCTACTGGCGAGGGGTGTATCTATAAGTTTAACTGATCTAAGATTTTGACCCCGGTTTGTTTGTTAATGTTGGCAGTTTATCAATTGGTAGGGGGGGGGCATTTTTATATGATCTCCGAATCACGGAGATAGTCAAAAGAAACTTGCACTCTCCTCTAGTACCTACTCTGGTATTATCAACTCATCGCGAATAAGTACCAAGCCTTGATCCTCTTACGACTAGCTTTAAATATATTTAATAATTGAGTACATCCAATAAGCACTTTTTCGATCAGGTCGCCCAAAGAATTATTAAAATCTATATAGACTTATACGTAATTGTATGTTGAAGATATAAGGTATGGAGCAGTAACGTAGAAGCGTTACAGGTGATTTAATCTTTGTTAATGTGTATCTAGTTCTAAACTTTTCGGCTACAGTTTTCTCATATTTCGGACGAGAAAGCTTGATTGGCATTGAAGTATTGCGACCCTAAAGTCGCTTAAAATTTAATACAGGCTTAAATTTAACTCGCCAATAGTAAACTTTATTAGCGCGAATGAGTATTTATAATTTAATTATTCATGGTAACAAAATTACATATTCAGAATAAAGAGTTTTGTGTTCGCGATACCCAGGTTTTGCATTCCGGTAAAATTCGGAACATATTCAATGTAAAAAGATTTTAGAAAGAATTTGTAATCTTTTATCAGCCATGCGCATTTAAGCTGGTAGGGTTGCCGACCTGCAAGGCACAAAAGCGGTAAAATATTGAATTTAAAAAATACTACTATTTATCTATTTTACAGAGCCACAGTTCTTTTTAAAGTCAAAATAATTCTATTCATATACCATCGTGTCGTTGTATAGTTCGAGTGCCATCTATCGATGAATAATTTAACAAAAAACACGTTCATTTGTTCGTTTGTGGTAATAAAAAATTTAGAATTGATTCCCGATTGTACATGCGCAGATGCATAGTTTAGGATTAATACTTAAGGCTAGGATATTACAGTGTACTCGTGGTAATACGTAGTTAACTTGAAAACGATTTGATGGATTGCGATCAAATTTTTAGATTAGGTGTATGATACCTTAAGGAACATCCGCTCCTATTTCTTTTTTTTTAATTAAATTTTTTTTAATTAATTTTTTCAAAATAGCCCGTTTGTAAATTTTTTTGAGAAAATCAAGTTGGTGGAATTAATTACTTATAAACAATTAAAATTGAAAATGGAAATAAAAATTTGCCAGACTTAAATCGGACACTAATACGTAGTCATCTCGAAAACGAATAAATGGATCACTTTGAAATTTTGAGGTAATATTTATAATACCAATACGAAGAGCACCTCCTATTTTTAAACATAATAATTTTATTTATAACAATAATAATAATTTTAATATAGTAAATAATTTATCAATTAATTAAATTTCTTTAATTGAAATAATATATAAGCGAAAATGAATTCATATGTAAATTTTTGAAAGTTTATTTTACCTAAAACGTACTAAAAATGTAATTATAATAATAATGTACTGGATACTCCCACCAAGATCAAATTCAAATATTTAGTTCAGCTAGTAATATGCAGGCGAAACTAATTTTAAAAAATTTTGCCTAAGAGTTATCTGTTTTACCAGCACATTTTACTTGGCGCGTGCGCTTGAAGGTTAAATGCAAGTTGATAAGATTGTTCTTATGTGCAATACAAGTAGTCATCAACCTACGGCAGTTCGCACTTACGATCTTGTGTTTGTCTCTTTCCTACTAAGCATATTAGAGAACTAAAACCAACAGTTGCGGGGATTTCTCGACGGATGTCTAGGAATTTATTTCGGTCGAGGAATGCTATACATTCGAATGTAATCATTTTGATAAACCGTATTTTTTTTCTAATATTTTATTTAATTAGGGTTACGCTAAATAAGCTTTTGTAATTTTTGCTACCTTGGCAGTAGGTAAGTGTATATTTTCATAATTTAAAATAAAATGAGTCTGCAAAGTAATTGCTTACACTAAAATAAAATAAAACAATTTATTTACGAAAATTGTTTCGAAGGGATTAACCACTTTTTTTTCAAGTATCAAAGCCACATAAGTAAAAGTTAAACAGATTGTAATCAAAACTATATCGTAAACGATACGGCTTATCATTTCTAAGATATGTATGCACAGCTAGTCAAAGCCTTGTGCTATGCGCTAAATAATTTCGAAAATATTTAACCTTCATCCGCTCGCGCCTATAAAAGTTACACTTCCGATCGCGTATGCGGCAATTTGATGGCCGCATATGATTTTTATCCTTTTCATGAGTTTTTCTTCATTCAAAGTGCATGATTTAAATTGTTTAGGACTTATGTACGTGATCCAAACACGTACATGGTGGAGTGGCCTTGTTTTCAAAAAACGACTGGATATGTACACCGCTCCCCCAGATAGCTGAGAAATCAATCGAAATTGAAGGCGAATTTGCAGCATGTTACATAAAGGGTGAAAACATTATTATTGTGTCAACCTATCGATCACCACCAGGAAGTCTCAATAAATTCCTAGAATTGCTTGAAGATATTGTATCGAACTTAACAAGACTATATAATCCACAAACCAAATTAATAATAACGGGCGATTTCAATATAGACCTAAATACAAATTCACTCGAAAAATTCAGCCTCGAACAACTCATGAAATCTTTCAATCTGGAAAAAACTATATTTGAACCAACACGATACAATCAAATATCCTCAACCTGCATCGATAACATCTTCACCAACGTAAACTACATTTCGAGCTACCTACCCGAAACTACTATATCCGACCATAAAACAATTTGCATTGAGTGGCACACAGACAAACAAAAAAAACAAGACAAAATATTAAAGAGAAAATTTTCTAACAAACTAATAGACATATTTAAAAACAAGATCAGCATTATAAATTGGGAAAGTGTATACCAGGAAACGGACCCAAATAAGAAGTTCCACTCATTTATCAAAATCATTCAAGAAAACGCTGACGCTACATTTCCATTAAAAAGCTACAAGCGAAACAAAACAAAAATCAAACTCACAAAAGATCTTGAAAACATAAAGAAGCAAATGAAATCACTACATAAACAAATCAAACAAGACACCTCAAACACAAAAAAACAGGAAGAGCTACAACAATTTAAGGAAACTTTTTAATGTAGAACTTGAAGAACACAAAAAGCAGATGAATGTGAACAAATCACGCAATCCAGTGATATCCAAAAAGAAACATGGTCCATCATCAACAAAGAACTAGGCAAAAAAAACGAACCTAAATACGACTCGATACTTACAGCAAACGACTTCTGTAATCATTATACCAATGCAACAGATCACCTAAACAAGAAGATCCCAGCAACAAATACAAAACCTTCGCAATACCTAAATTCAGGAATTCCCAGCACACGAGATACCATATTTTTATACGACATCACTGAAAGAGAGATAGATAACACCATAAACCAACTAAAAAACTCGTCATCCTACGATATCTATAATTTAAACTTAAAAATAGTGAAATTCATAAAACAAGACATACAAACGGTGCTGTGTCACATCATAAATGCATGTCTGAAAAAAGGAATTTTTCCGGACGTCCTGAAAACATCGAGAACGATCCCAATATACAAGAAAGGAAACAAAAATGAAGCGACAAATTACAGACCCATATCAATACTCCCCATCTTTTCAAAAATATTTGAAAAATTGTTATGTAACCGGTTTTTGAGCTTTTTGAGTAAGGAGGGGGTAATCACGAAACTTCAATTTGGTTACCAAAAAGGAAAAAGCACAACGGACGCAATTATGTATCTGATATCCCACGTATACGAGATGCTAGAAGACAAAAAGAAGTGCCAGGTCACCTTCGAAGACCTGTCAAAGGCATTTGACATGATGGATCATGGGATTTTTCTCGACAAGATTCAACATTATGGATTCCGAGGATTGGCATATGACCTGATAAAATCATATCTAACGAACAGAAAACAAATAGTGATGTGGAACGAAGAATCGAGTCGCGAAGGTATTATGACACGTGGTATACCCCAGGGCAGCATCTTAGGACCACTTTTCTTCGTCCTCTACATAAATGACCTACCACCAAATATGAAATGCCTAACGATACTGTTCGCCGACGATACTGCTTATTTAGAGGAGCACCAGGACACCATGATAACCAGCAATCAGGGCACTGCAAAGAAGTGGTTCGAAACAAATCGATTACTGATAAATGAGGAAAAAACCCAAAAAATAACTTTCACCAGAGACAGAACTGACGAACACAAACACAAGGCAGTGAAATATCTAGGAATCACACTGGACACTTACCTCACTTGGAATGACCACATTACTAACTTAGGAAATTCCCTAAGCACAGCCATATACGCGATACGAAGAATAAAAGAAACTGTTGGAAAGGACACTGCAAGACTGGTTTATTTTTCCATGTTTCATGCAAAAATGGTCTATGGTCTTCGAATCTGGGGTCATTCGACACATCTAAACCGTATTTTCATAATCCAAAAGAAAGCCATACGAGCACTAGAAGGACTACCTGGCAGGGAGCACTGCAAACCATTATTTCGAAGTCTTGGAATAATGACACTACCCTCTGCGTACGTGTACGCCACCGTAATGTTCATTAAGATGAATCCTACGGCACACGTCACTGGTAGTCACACCCATGACACAAGACAAAGAAACCAATTACAGACAACGCGGGTCAGGCTTAAATGTTGTGAAGGCGGAAACCTGGGCGTCAAATTGTTTAATAAGCTGCCAGAAAGTGTCAAGGACCTTCCTTTGATGCAGTTCAAAAGGAGAATCAGGGAACTTCTGATCGGAAAAGCTCTGTATGAAGTCTCGGAATTTCTCCAATGAGTTGAGATGAAAACCAGCAGCATAATATGCAGCTGATCTCCACTGTTTTAAACAAAATATTGTTGTATTGTATAATTTTATTTCTGTTTAAATAAAGATTATTATTATTATTATTATTATATATTATGAACTCTGACATAACATTACAAGTACATGTTTGGACAAAAAAATCTATATTAAAATTTAAAATCAAAGTTATATTTAAAATTTAAAAAAATTACAGGAAACTTAACTTAAAAATTCAAAATGTACTGTAATCGTTTACTACACTCATGTCATGTTTAAGACGCTGGAATAGGCTACAGAGCTGGTTTTGTTTGGATGGTGTGTGCCGATGTGGCATTTCAAAGTTAATAAAATTAAAAATATTACATTTCATAAAAATTTACATTATAAAGTTGAAGTAAAGATCATTCTTGTTTAATTATACTTGAAACTAATTTGCATTAACGTAATTAAGAGTCCATATGACTATCAAGGAGTACCGAATATAGAAAGATGTGTTCCGATATCAATGTTTTAGATATTTGAGACAGAATTTGTTAATTTTAAGTATTGTTTGTTAGTAATTAGGTAAAAGGGTACTTGGAGACGACATACAAGTGTGGGTAACAAAATATAATTCACCAGAGAGAAGATGTCAGCTTTTCATATGTCAAATTTTGAATTGCACGATGTGGGTTTATTCCAATTGCTCGACCAAATGTTAATATTGATATTGTTATATTCTGTGTTCAGGATGATTTTTGTGTTGTCAAATCTAAAAAATAATGTTAAAATTTAAATTGATATAAATAATATTTTTTCTGACATTTACCAATTTGAAATAATTCTAGCGCTGTTGCTATTGTACTTAGAATTATTTCCTTTCTTCAGTGAGTATAAATAGGGCGTACCTACATGTGTCCAAAATTTCAAGAAGTTTGGTGAAGATTTTTGGAAATCGAAAACATCAAGTGATCCAAATTGCATAAATTTTGGTTTATCACAAAAATCAAGCTACCTTTTCGACCAAAAACTATAAAAGGCGGTGGAAAAATGCAGTTTTGGTCATTCTTGTCTAGTAGCTGCTACCGAAAGGTCACGTGCATTTGACTAAAACTTGACAAAACGATAGAAAAAGTTGTTCGTCGAAATAAAATTATTTTGAAATAATTTTTATTTACGTAATTCTTGTGCGAAATTAAATTAGTCCGGAGTGTTTGTGCTTCATTACCAGTTTCCACTGAAATTAAGGTAGTAAAATTTTTATTAGATCGATCTAAATAATTAAATAAACAATTTAAATAATTTACTTACGCCACTGATATTGTATGTCAGAAATATTTAAACACGTCACTGGTTTCTAGGTTATAATTTTCTGTGTTAACAAATATTTTCTAGTCTATAAGTTAATGTTCATTTTTGTATTCTCTAACATTTACCTGTCAGTAAACAAATTTTTTTATAACGTCACTCTGTGTTTAAATTCATTAACGTCACTATAAATATAATTAAACAGAATTAATTTGAGGTCTAGTCTATCGATGAACTGTTACTTTGACAGCTTGTATTTAAGAAGCCAGACAAGGTAAAATAACCATACGAGCGGAACACAGCGAATGTCGGATTCCAACTAAGCGGTAACCATCTAAAACGTTTAAATATACGAAACGAGGGTGACATAGCAACTCAATTTGTAATAATATTTTATTTCTCAAAATATGTCTCTAATTTATTATTTTATATTTACTAATATTTTCTCAGTAAAACCAACATTTGAGTATTGATAAAAAATTACGTTATCGATTGCGCTATACGGCAAATTGGTCGCATTAAGACACCTAGGGTAGTTTGTGGCTGTACTGAACCGGCTGATGGAGCTTTCTTATCAGAACACGAGCATGGTCTATTGGAGGAGATAGTAATTAGAGAATACAAGCCCTTCCCACCCCTCCCATGATGCTCTGGAAGAAAATGGGAGAGAAAATTTAAAAATGCGGCCAATTTGCCGCGTACGCGAGCGGATGAAGGTTAAGAAAACATTTTGCATGTATCTGTCAGATATACCGTGACCTCGGGAGAGGGCTAAAGAGTCTATGAATGAATGGAAACAGACGTCTTTATTTTTCTCGATTGATTAGATGAACATTGAACAAGTGATAACTGATAACAATGTCCGTCGTTGTCGGCTTTCTATAGATATTGAATTCTAATGAGAAATCCACGTTCCTAGATAAGCTAACGTCCAAGAAATGTCCCTTTCTTCCTCCATTTGTCGTAAATAAATAAATTGTTTTATTTTAATTAGTGTAACAGTGTAAGCCAGGCCCGTTGAGCAGGCCAGCTGAGCAGAGTGCGGCTGAGAAAGATAGTAGGACTGTTTACCGGACACTGCTGTCTTAACAAACACCTTAACGCAATAGGTGTTGTGGAAGATCCTACATGTAGATTATGCGGGATGGAGGAGGAAACTCCGCACCACATACTATGTGTATGCATAATTCTAGCCCCTAAACATCTTGATTGTCTATATCCGACTCTCGGTGAGATAAATCAGGTTCCCATAGGTCGAATCCTCAATTTTATAGAGGATACAGAACTATTGGAGTAAAACACGGAACGCGGGTGTTATGTTCCCACCATAACGGAAATGCAACAATCTTACGAGGATGGCTTTCCCATAAAGGTTATGAGCCTGGGACTGCACAAACAAACTGATCTAATTTCAAATTATTGTAAACTAGTTAGTAAGCATTTGTTAGAAATAAAACTTTATGTAACGTAAAAGTTAAAGCAGTTCACATGCAGTTCACATGTAGTTCACACTGAGTTCACATTGTATTGTCAAGCAGCTAAAATCGTTGTATTTTCAATACAATAAAAGTTTGAAAAAACTCGAGTTTGAGTTTTTTTTGAGTTCTTCTTGGGCACTAAACGTAATTCGGGGTACAATAAGCCAGGAGCTTCAGTGCAAGTGGTTCGAAAGAAACACACCCGTTCAGCAATAATAATAATAAGCCAGGCCCGTAGCCAGATCGAAAATAAAGGTAGGGCAAACGGTTTGTATGGCCGGGCAAATTTTAGTGTTGCGGATGCGAGATGGGTTCGTGGGAATTTTTTAAAGCGCCGCAGGCGAAAATATTTTAAATTTCAAGGCCAACGCGATTTAAGAAAAGTTATATTATCGTATTATAATGGTATTATCGCACAGCCACACGCCAGGGGCAAATGGGCTATCAAAATTTATGGTCGGTGCTCGGTCGGTGGGCCAAAAATGCAATGTCACAGGGGGAAAATGCCTTTATTTGGGGACCCCTCTCCCCCTTTGAAAAAAATTTATTACATGTACCCTGCGTTCGAGGAGAAGCTACTTTCGCTACCAAACATTTCTTTTCTTCCTTCTTTCAAGCTTCGAGACGCTTCCAAACGCTTTGGCTCCGCCTTTTTCAGTCGCTACAAACATTTTGATGGGGAGCCAAAGCGTTTGGAAACGACTGGAAGCTTGAAAGAAGGAAAAAAAGAAATTTTTGGGAGCGAAAGTAGCTTCTCCCCGAACGCAGGGGTACTGTGATGAATATTCAATTCTGCGAATTGTATTTGAAAGCATATAAATAAAAAAATTCTTGTACAAAAAGGACCAATGTAGAATGGGAAAATTTTCTGTTAATCTATAGTTACATATTTTTATTTTAAAAGGTCGGGCAAACATCCTTAAAGGGTCGGCCGTTGCCCGACCTTGCCACCCCATGGCTACGGGCCTGTGTAAGCAATTACTTTGCCGTATCATTTTATTTTAAATTATATTCATAATGCTTCACATCAAAATCAAAATCAAGATCAAAAAATGAATCACGAAAAACTTCGTTGATTGTATATTTTCAAATCAATAATTAATATACAATAATATAAATAGCAATAATTATTTATTGTATGTTATCAATAAACATGAATAAATAAAAATATAAAAGAAGAATTAAAATTAAAAGCCAAAAAATTATTGGAGTCTTGTTTGAATTGTAAATTCAAAGGCGTCTTTATTAATTGCTTGTGTGTGTACATTTCACGAATACTACATTATCACTTATGTACGTTTAGTAATTTTATCGCTTCTTAGAAATTTATTTCAATGTCCTGAAAAATCTGATACAAAAAGAGAGGGAGAGACTTTTGTGAAATAGATATATTATTCGTAAAAAGTAAAAACAACATAAATTCTGTATAAAAATAGATTTCTTTATTTGAGCGGCGACATACTTTAATGAAAAGTTGAACTAAAAAATGCATGTTTATTGTGTTGCCTATCTATTTAATTATAAATTCACAATCCTATGCGCCACCACACGAGCCTAAACGAACTCCTGCTTGGCGAATTCCAGCCTTAATGTATTCGGAATTAGTTCTGAATAGATACCACGAACAAAGTTAATAAATATTTAATAGAATAGCTTTAGTTAGACCTTTCCGTCAAACTATGCAAGAGCTTTTTGTCCCCCCCCCCCGTTTTCTTTCAAAGTCGTAGCTTACCATCTCGGCCACGAAGAGCAAATTATTCACGTATTACAAGAACCTCTTCGTTCCAAAGAATGTCAATGGAACATTTATTATAGTATACCTAGATACTGCTACACCTCTTTGCATTTTAACACCCCTAGGCAATTACCTAATTTGCCTATTTTATAATTCGGCTTTGCCTACCTTAACTCATCATAGCAAAGCAATGTCTTTCCTTATTCTTTATAAGTTTTATTGAATTATCGGAGATTATCTTAAAAATCACTGAAACGCAACGCTCTCAACGCTAGGAATAAAGGCTAGTCGTCGTTAAGATCAAGAGCCTATGAGGTATAGGTAAACCGCGCTAGGAAGAACGAGTGGTGGAAAATGAAAATATGCAGTAACCTTCCATTTTCAAAAACTACTTGCATATGGATGCCAAACAGACAGATTTCGATATAGTAATCCACCACTGGTCTTATTATACACTTCTTGATTGATTCCAATTTGATAACCTTGGGTGTCTCATTAGGAAGACGATAGAAAAATTCTACAGCTTTTGACACAGGAAAATTGGAGTAGTTGTGTAGTTATATGGTTCGGAATCAATTTTGGGGTTAAAAATTACATTTTCAAATTCTTGTACAGCCCGGCTAGCTCAGTCGGTAGAGCATGAGACTCTTAATCTCAGGGTCGTGGGTTCGAGCCCCACGTTGGGCGAACTTTTTACATTTTTATAATATTTTAATAATCGATGCAGGAAGTTACTAAATTAAAAGGAGAATACATATTAGTAAATATATTGATAAAAAATGTAAGTCTTTGTACATTAAAGTTTGCTATATTTATATTTTACATTTTTTTATTTACATTTGATGTAATTTGCAGAAAAAATCGTAAATAACTCTTCCTCTATCTTTGTTGAGTATATACTAATTATCATTTCCACACTTAATAAACTCCATGAAATTGGTTTTTGCTAAAAAAATTACATTAATAACAAAACTTAAGTAGATACATATCATTCATTATTTCCTCGATTACTAAACAAAATCATAAACTTACTGATGGCGAATATAGGTGCTTGTATTAAAATCTCCATCTCCTGTGCAAGGTTTATTACATTTGTGGCAGATTCTCATAATACATTTTGATGGGAATATGTTATATCTTTTCATTTTTGCCTTAAGAATACCACCATACCTCTTGCTGAATGTTATATTATTTTGTTTTATTAATTCAACTGCAAATTTCATGTTTTTATTATTTTATTTTTTTAAGTGTCAATTTAATATTTATTAAAATTAAAAAAGTTGAATACACACTGACGCAATCACTGATACCAATAATTTTACTTTGAAACCTATATAAACCATCAGACAATGGAAAAATCCAAGTCATATCATGGGAAAAGTCGGAGTCTTGTCTACAACAGAAATTTTTTTTTGCTGATTAGGATATGTTTCGGTTCCAAAAAATTCTGACTTATATTTTATAGGTTTCATTGAACTTATTTTCGCAAAATCCGCTAACATCATAATGACAAACAAGTATGAATATTTAAACTGTTGCCAAATTTTAAAATGAGTACTTGGTGTTGGTGTAGGTGGTTATTAAGTTTGTATTGTTATGTTATTGAGTTACTATAATCCTTCCAAAGAATAATGTTTATTTTTGTTCTCTTACCACAACCTGCATGTGTATGATCTTCCAAAATCTGAAATGTGCAAAATATCCTATATTGTAAAGTAATTTTTAATAGTATTTAACTTTTTATTGTTATTTTAATACGATAGAAGTATACTTTCAATAGAATACAAAAGAAAAATAAATTAACATCTTCTGTCTCTATATTATAGGTACCTACTCTACATACTATTTACTCTATATACACTATAATTCGAACACAAAGATTTTTTAAATTAGAAATTTCGATAAAGCGTAGCTTTCAATTAAGTGTAAATAATTCAAAATTTTTTAAGAGGCTTCATAGTTTTGAAATTATGAAATGTTATCAGCTTTGCTCTTTTGCCTGCCATGTTCGTTTTATATTTAGAAGATAGTTTTTGTAGTTTATTACGCCAATACATAGTAGTTAATATAACAAAAACCTGACACATGTTTGCAATATGTTTTGGAAGCTAAATTACAACTCATCACTATTTTACACTAGAAGGCTTTTAACATTTTCTTACATCCTTCTTGTACCAATTAGTAAATACAACGTATTTAATAAAAATAAGTTTTGTTTTTGACATTTAAAGTAAAATAAGGATCATCGCAGTTCGGATAAAAAAAAACTTGATTATAAGTATATCATTTATTATCACACAGGATGTTTCCTGGTTGCACCAAACGTCAGGAAGTTATTCCTTGCTTAAATCACATAAATAAAAAAAATATTAATTGAAATAGTATGGACTTGCCTCTCTTTCTAGATTTATTATCTGCGGAAACAAATCACTAAAGTAATGTTTCTGAATTCTGACAAAGATGGTCAAAACGAAGAAAAAAAGGATCAGAAAGAGGTAAAGGAATAAGAAAACGAAGAGATAAGGGAAACCAAATGTCACAACCCACAAATAATCGCAATTTGAATGCATGTATCAGTCGAAAAAAAAAACAGAATCGAAACGAGACTTCGAGGAGTCCATGGCTTGCGATAGACTTTTTGCAGAGGATAAACACGGTGAAATATGGATTCATGCAATTTATGGGCCCATAATGAGTGGACTGGGGCCGAAAAAGATGAATATGTGCATTGTGATTTTTGCAAGTAGTAGACATAAAATTAAAATAAAATTATGAGTTATTAATTTATTAATTGAATTCAGATAAAACGTTTATATACTATCGATTTATCACGACCAATATATATGGTAATCTAAAATTGATCATGCATTTTTGAGGGTAGCCCCATCATATTTAGGACAAATTGCAAACTGATACAATAATACACTTTCTCTCAGGAGTAAAATATGGGTAGATGAAGTAAGTATAAAGATTAGAGGATGAGCCTACATCCCATTTACCTTTTGGATTTTCACCATAAATTAATGTTTAATTTTTTTTATATAAATATCAACTTTTTATGGTAATCGGTAATGGTACTACTTTTATATTTACGTTTTGTATAATATGAACACATTCAATGTATTACGTTGCTGCATATTTGTGGTTTAGAAAGTCACAATTTTTTGTTAATATACTCTGATAAAATTTTTAAAATCATATTAAGTTCACTATTTTGGTTTGTTACCACCAAATTTGTTGAAAGTTATTAGTTCGTAGCAAATGGTTGAAAACATAATTTTAGTCAAAAATACTGGATCAAAAGAGAACTAATTACAAAGACTATACAAAACATTTTAATTAATGAATGATTTATTGTTTTCCAGAAAAGATTGCATTCATCTTGCAGGAGGATTTACAATTCAAATTCACGACCAAAATGGTCACACCGTACTCGACTGAACTCTTAGTTGTGGTAATAATTAAATACTATATATAGTATTCAATTTACATTCAGAGTAAACCTGCAACACCGAATTACAAGTGATTAACAACTAAAAACCAATGGAAGACCTACATCTTAACGTGGAAGCCGAACCACGGCACAAATAATTTTGTAGCAAGTGAGAATCGAACCTATGGCCAAGGTCATAATAAAAATGGAGCATTTAACTGGTTCACTCCCTTCTCTCCAATAGACAGAAGTGATAGAAAGAATCTGTCTGTAAGTACGGACCTGAGTCTGATCCTAACCGTCCCAAGCCCAACTCCCTATGCAAAAAAATAAAGCATACAATTAAATATTGAATGATATCAAAAATCCAGACTGGTTATATAGTCAATAATAAGATTTACTTGTGATAATAATTAGTTGGTCAAAAGTTAATATTCATCGAACATTTGAAGAATTTGCAGATAGTACATCATACCAAAATATTTACTCATCATAATTTATACCGTGTTAGTCTACATAGGAACTTAGGATGTAACTTTTGTACTGGTACTGGAAGAACGAAAACAAAGCCCAGTGTAATTCAAAGTTCGTATCCATAAGTCATTCTGTACATACTACATGTTCTAAATTTAAACAAAGTGAACTTTTGTTAGAGCTATCATCACTTAATCAATTATTTTATTTATAATATCTTATATTCATTCATGTTCTATTTTTTATATTCCCACAGTACTAAAATATACCTGTACCCACTTGACAATTAGTTCGAAAGTTTTTGTGAGAAATAGAACGCAATATTATTTAGTTTAATATTACAATTTTTATAGCTTTAGTGTATCTGAAAATTATAGAAAAAAAAAGTATGCGAAAAAATTTCTTATAATAGTTTAATAAGGATGTGAATATTAGCATTGTATAACTAAGAAACGACTATCTTCTTTTGTTTTAACTTTAATTAGAAGAGTGTTCGAGCTAATGCATGGTAAATTAATAGTAGATAATGCAATAACAACCATATCTTAACAATATAATTCTAATTAAGTGAATCGGCTGAGAGGTCTAAACTCTACAGGTGGCACGCCTCAAATTTTTTACCATCACAATCCATAAAATTAACAATCCGCTGCTGTGTTTGGTTAATTAATAAATTATGTATCGTTAATGGAAAAAGATAAAAACAAATGCATATAAGATAACGAATCGGTAATAATGATAACTGCCTTTTCAGAATCACGTATCACTACTTCAGGAAGCGGATGTTAAGCCCATATAAATACTTTTCTACATGGGTTTGAATTTGTACACAAAGTGTATAATAGTAAGTTTGTTTACGCATAAAATTGCAATTTGAAAAAATTTCTTTATAGGGACAAAAATAAAAATTTAATTACGTAATAAAACCTAATCTATTTTTCACATACACTTTATTAACAACCAGGAGTGCCGGGGGTACGATAAATTTCCGATCAATCCAAACTTTTTACTGATTTTATAAAAAGTCATCAAAGCAAACAAATATAAACCATGGATTTACAAGATTCTCTGCACCAACAATTTAAGTAATATTTAAGATTTTGGTAATTTTGGCAATCAAAGTCTTCATTTTTTAAGTCTTTGGCACCTTTGATTATGTTCTTATTACTCGTGATTTCGTCATTTTCATAATGGTATAAGGATAACATTCTTAAATTAAATAAATACTACAAACAATAGTTAGTTCTACAAAATGTAATAATGCCGACGCATGGAGAAGCGGTCCTATAGGTCTGGACCAAAAGAAATAACATAAAAGTAAATTACTAAAATCAGGAAGGTGAAACAAAATCCTACTCTATTGGACCATACTCTTTAAAGCGTGGTCCAGACCTAACGTTTTATCGTACGTTTTACTGTCCGTTCTGAGATTATCAGGTAAAACGTTAGGTGTGGACAGGAAAATGACGAACGATTTAGAACTGAAACGATAAGTCCTAGGATCTTAAAACTGAAGCCCGTCCAGACCTAACGTTTTGTCGTACGTTTTACTGTCCGTTCTGAGATTGTCAGGTAAAACGTTAGGTGTGGACAGGAAAACGACGAACGATTTAGAACTGAAACGATATTTTAAAAATGAAGTCAACTTCTCATTTCTCGCATCATTTCTCGAAGTTTTGTGCAGATATGCAGCAAAAAAGCGTAGGTTTTTATGTTTCAAATAATCACTAGATGATAATTAGTTGATAAATAGATGATAACTAGATGTAAAATCTTTTAACATTATTTTTAAAATAAAATAAGAAAATTTTAAAGAATATTTTCTTTTTTATCTTAATAAAAATTCAGGATATGTTCATAAATATTGTTGTTAGGTGTCGATATTCATGAATTTTTATAATAATTATTCTTTGATAAAATACATAATATTACATAATACGTAATGTAAATTACATTAATAATCTACTTTTGCTTACCTATGTTAATAATAAATTAATTTTATTGTACAAGGCAGTTTATTAATCAAATTACGTTCCTACCTACACAAATTATTTATTATCATTGATTAAAGATTAATTTTAGATTAATTAATTAAGAGCACGGATTGTATTTAGGCAATTCAAAATTATAAATACAGAAATGCCGTTCAAACGATTTTGAAAATTTTGAACTTTACTTTTATTTGCCTAAATGCCTATTTTCGATGTTACTGACCTAAAATAGATTTTTAAGGCCTAAAAAGCCTAAACCAAAGATTTATCCCGTTTAGTTACTAAAAGTTAAAAAGAAAGTTTTTATGTTTTTAAAATTTGGATCTCTCAGTCAGTGGCTGATTTAGCACTTGAGAGGACCCAAGCGCAATTCAATTTTAAGGTCCTCTTCTAAATATTTTTACTGCTCCTACACCCTACAGTGTGCATTCTACGCGCACGTTTTACTAGTTTTTCACACTATATCAGTGATCTAAGAAAGCTGAATATTGAGGCCCCCTTAATTTATGATGCCCCAGGCGTGCTCGGTGAAGTCAGCATAGATAGAGAACTGGCAGTGGTCGTTGAGTCAGCGCTTCGTATCCACGTTTATTAAGGTGGCCGAGAAATTCACTTAAAAACACTAAATCCGCTAGGTGCCGCGACTGTAGCGCGAATTCCCCATAGCAGTTGAGGGTTTGAAATTACCCATAGTTGAAACAATCCCTTTCTTTAGGGATCCAGCAGGTTATTTAAAAAAAAACATACATACAAGTGTTACTATAAGGATTTCAAAAGACATTTTCCATTCGACACAAAACTAAAAAAATTGAAAACTTTAGCATACCGACTTTGTGAAATAATGTTCTTCAAAGTTGACGCCACAACTAGAATCCAAATTTGGGCTTTAAAAATTTAGGATGAAAAAAATATAGGTAAAAATTCTAAAAAAGAAAATATGTTTGCGATATTTTTTTTTGAAAATCACTCACCTTGTAGTTTCAAACTTAGGCTTTTTGAATCTGTTTTCAGAATTTTTTTAAATTTATTCGTTTTTTTTTTTTTTTTTTTTAGCTCAAAAGGTGAGACAGATTTCAGAAATCCTGAATGGCTTTAAGTCAGATAGGTACCCTCTAAATACAAAACCGTAAATGGCAGAGGTTCTCTAGGTTTGAGAGGGGGGAGGTGAATTTTTCAAAAACTCAAAAAAAATCGTACATTTATTTGTTAACTTAAAAAAATAGTAACCCCCTAAATTAATAGATAATAAAATAAACACCATCTATTTAGGAGGGAAAGAAGCTTTCATAAAAATTTTTATAGTATTTTCCATCTTTATAGTTTATCGTTATTAAAAAATATTTAACTAATTTTTTTAAATATTATGTTTATAAGTTGCTGTAATGAAAAATATAATATTGCCTAAAAACCCCTAAATTCTTAATTATTGCGCCTATTTCAACGATTTTTATAGCCTAAAATTGTGCTTTTTAAAACATATTTTACGTCCTAAAATCCATGCTCTATTATCAATTTCCGACACAGACAGAAAAGTGCACATATTAATATTTTTTATGCTTGTATGTTTATATTTAGTTATAATCTCGTATTGCAAATTATATTTTCGTTGGAGCATTATTTTGCCACATTACCTTATTTTATCATAATAATGCTGCCAAGTGCATCGGGTGCATCTACCCTAGTATGTTCGACTTCCGAAATCATTCGGGAAACTATAATTAGATTCACGACTAAATATTTAATAATTTGAGATGCGAAGGTAAAACGTACGACAAATCGTTAGGTCTGGACGCTTCAGAGATCGAACGTTTTACCTGAAGATCTCAGAACGGACAGTAAAACGTACGATAAAACGTTAGGTCTGGACGCAAAAGAGCTCAAACGTTTTACCTGACAATCTCAGAACGGACAGCAAAACGTACGATAAAACGTTAGGTCTGGACCACGCTTAAAATAAATAATAAAAAACCGCCTGATGCGTTCTTTTACCTTTGGTCCTTTGTAAAAATTAGATGCACACAAACAATATTTAATAATCGAATTTTTTAATGCTGAGTTTTTTTATTAGAAATAATAATTGAGTCAAAAATTGACCACTCCAAATTTTTGTTAAATCCGAGCATTTTCTCTAAAGAGCAATATTATTTATTACAACATTTGAAGTCCTAGTCCGCCCCTTATTTTGTCACCAAAATTATATAAATTTTTAACGCATTGCAATAATTAAATCATAAATATCATGTAAATACATATAAAATTCTTTAATTCTAGGGGGCAATTAAGTACATCAAGGTTTGGATATGCGTTGTGGTGTGGTTAGGTTTTACGAAAGTGCAAGAACATGTTCGAAACAACGCAAATCGAATCAGATATTTCTATAAGATATAAAGTGGAGTTGCGAAATAGTGAATACCATAATAATATATTCATAGTGAACTACAGAAAATAGTGAACTTAAATTTTTTTTATATTGAATGTACGTGGGACTCCTATTCGCTATGTACATTCCTCCTGCTGCTGAGAGAAAAAGATAACAAAATTGTACACTTTTGTTCTCTTTCTCTCTCATTTAGTATTAAATTTTGTACAAAATTTACACAAGTGTCACACGGCTTTTAAACTTTGTTTCGTTGGTGGTGGTCCGTGATGTATTGCGGTGTGTATGCTATATCAAATAAGGCATAGATAAATAAGTCTCGCTTTTTTTTTCCGTAGTGACTGCGAGTAGCTAATGCACAGAAATGCACATTTCGGGTTTATGCTGGTGTCAATTGGTGGAATTGGATTTCACGCGTTTTCCCTCCACATTAACTGCGCAATGCCACAATCACTAAGAATAAAGTTCACTCTAGCACGATACAGTGAACTGTATGCTAAATCGTGCCGTTTTAGCAGCAGTTTGAATAAGCAGTGCCGTAACTAGGGCGTGGCGAAGGTGGTGCATGCAACGGGCGCACATATGGAGCCTCAAAATAAGAATCTATTTAAATTTTAAAAGAAAATAAAAAAGAACACTTAAAAAATGAGATAAATTAAATATTATGTTCCTCAAGAAACCTTCCATCGACCTGGAGAGGACTTTAGGTGTAGGAGTAAGTAAGCAAAAGTGATATTTTTTCAAGAATTAACTTTTGCAATTTTTAAAAGTCATCTCATTACTTCCTTGATCTGGGGGGTATTCCAAACCCCGTCCCTACCCCACAGTTTAACACCCGTTTCTTCACATTATCTTGAGTGGGTCTAGCTAGCTAAGGCAACAGGGGTCGGCAACCCGTGGCCCGCGAAGGTTCTTGATGCGGCCCGCGGACTTAAAATAAATCACCATTTAAAAAAAAGAGCTCTTTTTAATGGATTTGCCAAGAAGTTCGGCCCGCACTAATCCTCACCTAAAATAGTTGGCCCTTTTACAACAAAAGGTTGCCGACCCCTGCCCCTGGCCTAAGTGTTATGTAGTTTGTGTTTCTGAAAAACATCTTCCACTAAACTCGAGGTTACTTCCAAAAGTAAGTAGTTGGAAAACCGGAGGGGCTGGGAGTATGGAATAACCCTCAGCAGTAAGTAAGCAATTAGACGATTTTTCAAGTATCAAATTTACGTCTTTTTAAATTGTAAAAGGTCATCTTGATGTTTCCTTACAGCTGAAAGGTAAAAATTGCAAAGAATTTGGAAATTTACTAATTTGGTACTGAAAAGTCGCCTTGGGGGGTTAAGTGAAAATTTCTTGAAACTTAAAAATTTAGTGAAAAATTGATTTTTAAGTTTTTCAATTTTTGTTATGGAAAACTTGGAAAAGTAGTAAATTTGTTTTGGAAAACTCAGTGGGAATCCTGTAGAATCTTACTAAAAACAGAGCTGTGTCGCTTTCTAAATGTTTAATTTTAGGAGGAGCGGTGATGCCGATGGGCATAAGTAAAGGTTTAAGCACACTTGTACCACGCGACGCGAAGCGACATAAAATTGTCTCGAGAGAGAGAGAGAGAGACAGCTACATTGTGGTGTACAAGCTATCTCTCTCTCTCTCGAGACAATTTTATGTCGCGTCTCGTCGCGTGGTACAAGTGTGCTTAAACCTTAAACCTTAATTTGGAAAAACTAGACACGTCAAAAAATTCTTCGCCTTTGCAACCTTAATTTTTCTTCGTGAATTTACATAGAATATGTGCCTTTACACACACGGTCCCGGCCCGCGCGATTCATGACGGTCCAAGACCGACGCGAAAACCGACGTGCCGGGAACGCCCACGTTCCAAGTATAATGCATATATATGCGTGTCGGCAGCCCTTTGTGAATTGGAGCGTTTCAAAACTTTGCCTTTAGACACACGATCCAAACCCGCACGACTAGGCCCGTCCGGTCCAATCGCGTCAGGAATCGCGTGTGTGTAAAGGCACCTAATGTATCTACAAGTACGAAAATGTAAGAATTGTGTAACCTTGAAGATAAGATTTTTGAAGAACTTCCTGACGACTTATAGCTTGGGAAGGGGTCATGATTTACATCATGGAACAGAGGGTACACATAAGGAAGTTTTCAAAATCTTACAAAGCATTACGAGTGTGTAGATGGAATATTTTGAAGATCCATTTTGAAAATTTTTGGTTTAAAAAACAAAAAATCAAAGGTCACTTCGTACAATAGAAATCTTTGGTTCGAGCGGAGTGAGGGGGTTAGCGCATATTAAACCACTTACCACGGGCACCTTTTATCCTCATTACGGCACTGTGAATAACGTAATTTGTATGGACTTCCCCCAAGGTTCAGAATTTACATTAGATATACCTTAGCTCTTAGCATAATATTTACACGACATTTTACTCAAGTGAGTGAAGAAAAAGAAAATGAAGTTGAAATATCAGCGTTGGTCGGTTAACATAATTTAAGAAAAATAAAAAGCAAGTAAGTACAGTAAAAACTAATATCATTTTTCGTACCCATGTCGTAATCATATTATTTCTGCTTTATGTTATTATATTAATTTTCTTTAAAATACCAATATAGTGAACAACTCCGAAAAAGTGAAATGTCTTGCCATATCTCCCTCCACATATACTGAGCAAGATTTTGACTCCTCCTAGTCACTAAGGAAAAAATTCACTCTACCTTATACCAGGGACTAGGCCTGGCCAAAATGTCAATCGTGTAGCCGTTTATATTCGCTTGCGCCTCTTAACCACTGGATGCACAGTGTCATATTTGACGCGCCTACTCCCATTCCCGCAGTGTCCTTGTTTAATGTACTGTATAGTAAAATTAATGAGAGAAAAATAGGCGTAGGATGTTGTTTATAATATTAGTGACAAAGTAAACGATTGTCATTGATTTTACTGACGTGGTCGGTAAACGATTGGCCATCCCTGCCTTAATATCTATTACATTAAAATGCAAAACGGCGTCTAAATGATAATTATGTACCTATTGATTGCAGTGCCGGATTACGCCAGCGGGTGGCGCAGTGCAGCAAATATTGCAAAGGGACCCTCCTATTTTTTTAATATTATTTTTTACCCTTTCTTAACTAGAAACTATTTTTTTTCCGAGGCGGGAGTAGGATTGACCTTACTTTTTAAGAACCTTTCTTTAAAATAAAATGACTTTTCTGGCGGGTGTGGGGCCCCCAGAGGCGCACGCCCGTAACATTTATTACTTCTGTTAATGTGTTAATCCAGCACTTATTATTTGTTAGTTCTTATTCTCTCTAATCCTGGCTGCTTTCCTACGGCCCTGGATCCAAATCAAATTATTAGTTGCTGAACTAATAGTTACATATTACGATAAGAAATTATTTTTCTGGAAGTATAGTTAGTATGTAATTGACTAGGATATGAACAACAAGATCAAAACCAAACAATTCTTTTCCCTCCATAACCAATTTCCACAACCAACACCCGCAGCACGAGGTATTATTATGAATTAAGAGGTATTACAATAACTTTATTATTTTTGTAACGTTACATAACTCTATTTTCAATTATTTCACTAACTTGGTCAAATAAAAAGGTTAATTTTGGGAAATTTTCATTAGTAACAACTAGAATATTATGTTACATTACATCAACATAAACAAATTAAATATCCGGTTTAAAATATTTTTGTGATACATAATTTTTCATTTAATTAATGCAGCAATGATTAAAACAATGTGATCGTTATTTGACTAAAATATTTTTTTTTATTCTTTAAATTTCAACTCAATCGGAACTATAAACAACGGAACACTTTTCTAATTTATAATAAACAACAAAACTTTTATCAATAATTTAAAATTAATTATCGATTAAGTTTTAATTTGAATCCATTAATGCATTAATATAAACTTATCTTTTAAAACTGCTGATTGATTATATCCTGCCACTTGATATCTCAACTTCTCAACACGAGAAGAAAATTTTACTGTACAGTTTTGACACGTGTTTTGTATTGTTTACTTTATATTGACGAACAGAACGATAATAAAATGCACAGTAGCCATTTTTGGATGGTAACTAAACTCTTACATAAAGGAATAGCCTGAGGTTATGATATCACGTATCGTAAAATCAGCCAAAATTTATTATGCACAATGCTGATTTTGGGTCGGGTGGCGCCTTATCGCAATCCATAAGTACCTTAAAATAAGTCTCATGCTCAGAGTATAACGGGCTCACTAATCTTTCAAATTTTAAATCATTTGATGAGGACGTCTAGACAAATTTACCTTTAAGGCGATAATTACACTTGCTAATAATCTTTTACATTTTACAACTTGTTTGCCCGACGACGTTTTGGCTGCATAAACAACCGTTATTACCAGGGCTCGGAAGTTATAGCACTAAAAAAGTGTACTTTTAGCGCTTTAATATGCACTTAAAAACACCAAAATTAGCGCTATAAATAGCACTAAAAAAAATAAAAAATATGCAAAATAAAATTGTCAAGCAACAAAATTTCAATTCGCGCCCAATCCGTCGACCACGGCGGACGTCTAGTTGATGTGCTCACGTTATATGAGAATCAATAAGATATAAGCGAGTAAAATTAATTAATTAGTTAGTTAGTGAACCTATTACTTCAAGTGAAAGTTATCACCAAGTACATTGATACTACAATATCAACTCAACCACATTGTCCGGCTGGGCTGATAACCAGCCTAGCCATATTACCCAAAAGGACAGAATAATACGTGCGAACAATGAATAATATCAATAACCAACATGAAGACCTAGAAAACGATGCCATTATGGTAGATGATGATGATAGCAATATGCAAGGGTATGTAGAACCTATCGTAATTATTGAAAAACATGATACCACCAAAAACAAGCGCGGTTCAGAAGTCCTATCACCAACTGAAATACAAAAACGTCACAAATGGGGTAATGAACCAGAAATCTTAAAACAAAATAAATTTTATTTGCCCAAACATCTAGAAGAGCAAATCAAAAGTACAAACTCTGCTAACGTCAGCAAACCAAACCCCAAAAACATCCTAACCCAAGGAAAGGAAACAAATATAAAAATTCCTCCTATATTTTTACATGAAGCAAATAATCATATTGCCATTGTGGAAGATATTAAAAAGTTTGCCAAATCAACCTTCACAACATCATACAGTAGGAATCAGGTCCGAATAAATTTAACATCAATAGAAGATTACAGAACAATATCCAAATATTATAAGGATAATAAGCTACAATATCACACATACAAAGACCCACTAAATAAATTACTATCAGTAGCTATAAAAAATGTGCCACAATCGTTATCAGAAAAAGAGGTTCAAGATGAATTACATTTAGTCAATCCTAAGTTACCCATTGTAAAAATCACAAGATTACTAAATAAATACAAATACCCAACTGGAATATGTTTTGTAGACTTAACTGCTAACGAGATAGCCAAAGAAATTTTCAACATTAACAATCTATACTACAGTGTAGTTCATGTGGAACCCAGGAGAAAATCTAATGATATACCCCAATGTACAAGATGCCAGCGATTTGCTCACACGAAAAATTATTGTAACCTCGAACCCAGGTGTGTTAAGTGCCAGGGTAACCATATTTACAAAGATTGCAATAAACACCAAGATGCAAAACCGATTTGTGTCAACTGCGGTCTTGACCATCCGGCTAACTTTAGAGGATGCAACTACTATCAAGAGATAAAGAACAAAATGAATTATCAAAATCAACGGCCATTATTATCGACGAATGAAATCAACCAAAACCACAACACCCTGCCAAGGTTTGCAGGCACCAATGAAAATAGTAGTACTAGCAAAACGTATGCACAAGCAGCAAATAAACAAAATGAAGAAACTAATAAACAGCAAACCCCGGTAAACAATTTACTGTCAATTATTTTTAATATGTTATCTCCGTATCTTGAACAGATAAAAAATTTTATAATTACAAATGTTATCCCTCTGCTTTTTAATGTTAATGGTTAAAAAAAAAAGATCAATGTATCAAAAAATTATCAATCCTAAATTGGAACGCAAATGGTATCCTACGGCAAAGATCGATACTTATAGATTTTCTTACACGTAATTATGTAGACATAGCTTGCATAAGCGAAACACATTTAATAAGGAATCAAAAATTTAAAATTCCCGGATTTAATATATACAGATTTGATCGTGAAACAAATCATGCAAGTGGAGGATCAGCTATCATAATTAAGAAAAGCATACAACATACTCATCTGGACACAATAAAACCAACTTCTCTAGAAGCAGTAGCAATACAATTGGGGGATACCAGCGGAAAAATTTTAAAAATAATAGCAGCCTATAAGCAACCAAATAAGAAGTTGAATTACCAAGATATCGAATCCCTTTTTGACGGCAATAATGCAACAATAATGTTGGGCGACTTAAATTCTAAAAATAAAGCATGGAATTGTAGAACTAATAATCCAGCAGGCATACTCCTGTATGATACTACTAACAACAACGCTATACACATTTTAGCTCCAACCGAACCCACATATTATCCAACTAGAATCGATTATCAACCAGACATATTGGACATCGTGTTGATTAAAAACTTTACAGAGGTCATACAGCAGACGGTGCTTACTGAGTTGGATTCTGATCACTTGCCGGTGTTAGTTACGTTCTGCAGTCAACCAATTGTTAAACCACAGACCCCTTGCTTGATTCAGGGAAAAATCGATTGGGATCAATTTAGAACTGAATTAGATAATAAATTTAAGTGTCCATACAACATTACAAACAAAAACGATATCGAAATTGCAATTAGCGACCTTACCAGTGCAATAAAGACATCAGTTCGGAAAGCAACTCGGCATAATGCGCGAAGGCAAACACATAATCAAGTAGCAACGCCTCTACATATTTTAACATTGATTAAAGAAAAAAATCGAGAGCGCAGATTATGGCAAAGAACGAGAGATCCAGCACACAAGCAACTGTACACGCAGTTATCACATCAAGTCAAGCTTCATCTCGATCAGCATCACTACGACAATTATAACAAATATATTCAAGATCTGAATACTAACGATCCAACCTTATGGCGCACAACAAAGCGAATCTTAAATACACCAGAAATAATGCCCACACTAAGAGTTGGCAACCAACTGTATACTACAGAATTAGAAAAATGTAACATACTGGCGAATCATTTAGAAAACGTCTTTAAGGATGACAGAAATAATAACGAAATACAGCATGAAATTCACGAAAGTGTAAAATCATATCTGCTACAACCTAGTGACCAGAGCGACTTCGAACCCGCATCAGCTATTGAAATAGCAACGCACATCAAGCAGCTTAAAAACAAAAAAGCCCCGGGTCATGACATGGTTCCAAACATTGTACTAAAACATCTGACTAAAAAAACATTAGCTGCACTAGCAACCATCTTCAATGCATGCTTTCGATTGGGTTATTTTCCTAAAACATGGAAGCGAGCACAAATTATCACAATCCACAAAACGGGAAAACCAAAAGCAGATCCCGGTAGCTACAAGCCAATTAGCTTGTTACCTACACTGTCTAAAGTCTTCGAAAAGGTTATTAAAACCCGTCTTCTTAACTTTGTCGAATCACATCATGTAATACCACCTCACCAATTTGGATTCAAATCACACCACTCTACGGTACACCAGCTTCACAGAATTACAGAGTATATAGTAGCAGGCTTCCAAAAGAAACAATATACGTTAGCCGTGTTTTTTGATGTGGCCCAGGCATTTGATGGAGTGTGGCATTCCGGCTTGATCTATAAGTTAAATCGCACTGGAAGCACCGCGGTACCTAGTCCACATAATAGCATCCTTTCTGAGAGATCGCACATTCAATGTTAAAGTAGGAATAGAAGCTTCACCAATTAAGATAGCTGAAACTGGGGTACCACAGGGATCTGTCTTAGGACCCCTGCTGTATAATATTTACACCAATGACATATCCCAAGATGACACCTGCTTCACAGCAACTTTTGCAGATGATACTGCTAAGCTATCACAAAGTGAAAAATTGGAAGACGCTCTAGAGGCGCTACAACAAACAATTTGCGATCTTGAAGATTGGTGCTTAAAATGGAAGATCAAGCTAAACCCGAATAAAACAAAAACAAAGATTTATACTTTAAAAAGATATGCAAATCCGCTAAATATAAAAATCGGTGATCAAGAAATAGAATGGACGGATCGCAGCACTCCAATCAAGTACTTGGGAGTATATTTGGACAGTAGACTGACGTGGTCCTATCACATTAACAAAAAACTAAACGAAGCATACTCGAGACTGGGAATGCTTTATCCAGTAATCGCTAAGAAGTCAACATTAAAAATTGAATGTGGTTCGTTGATATATAAATCAGTAATAAGACCAGTTTACTCGTATGCCAATATCATCTGGGGAACATCATCAAAAACAAACATCAATAAATTACAGCGTCTACAAAATAAAATACTGAGAATGATCTGCAACGCCCCATGGTTTG
This sequence comes from Rhagonycha lutea, assembly GCA_958510855.1. Taxonomy (NCBI): domain Eukaryota; kingdom Metazoa; phylum Arthropoda; class Insecta; order Coleoptera; family Cantharidae; genus Rhagonycha; species Rhagonycha lutea. The sequence continues at coordinate 88,817,101 of OY294036.1, forward strand.
TAAGAAACGAACAGCTTCACGAGGAGCTGCAAATTCCTACAGTAAAGCAATTCAACGAAAAATGTGCGAAAAACTACTTTAACAAATTAGTGAATTACTCAGGTGCGATCCATTATAACATTGGTGAAAAAACGCATAATTCCCGACTTAAAACGAAGCATTTGCCTCAGGATTGCCTTATTTGACTGAGTTGTAGTTTTGTGATAAAATTGATTTGTTAACTTTCATTGTGTTGATATGTATGTTATATGATTGTCATAAATATTGTGTATAGCTTGTAGCTGAGCCAATATAAAATAAAAAAAAAAAAAAAAAAAAAATTTCAAAAAATTTCAAAAAATTTTAATAAAAATTAATAAAAATTTTGTTTATTTCTAACCCTACAGAGCACACGTGAAAAAATCCCACCAGTGAATACGTGAGGCTTGTCAGGCCCATACTTTAACAGGCCTTCTTTTCATAGTTTGTAATTTTTCAAAAATTTTTTGTATAGAAATCGATAATTGACATTTATGAACATAAAATATTTATTAATATTTGTGATAAAGTAACTACAAATTAATACAAATGGCATTATTACGTAACATGCGCATGTACTAAATGCACAAAAATGAAACAGCGTATGCCTGTCAAGCCTCACGTATGTTCTGTGGGGTTAAATGAATTTTAGATTTTTCTCAATTGAACAATTTTTATAGAATACATATTGTATTATTTAAAATAATATGATGGTAAGGATTTTATGAACTACTACACGTAGGTACTTGGTCCGGCTTTGGAACATTTCCGATTCTACCGATTCGAATCCGATTATACGATACGTCTGATATAATTTTAAAAATAAGCAAATTCTTGGAATATGTACATACCTATTATTTGAAAATCATAATACGTGTTAAAATAGTATTACATGTTTGTTTTCGTTGGCCTATTCGTATGCGGTCAAAAAAATGTTTTTCATTAACATTCTGCTTATTTCTTCAATTAATATGTAAAAATATGCCTGTAAATAGCACGTAAAACGCAAAAATAGCAAAATAGCATTAAAAACCTTAAATATGCAAAAATTAGCATTATAAAATTTCGTATACGGCATCAGGGAAGTGTGAAACAAATTTGTGTCTTACTTCGAATATTCTAGGACTCTCCAGAAAAAATATGCATTTGCTAGAACTTCCGAGCCCTGGTTATTACTTACATAGCAGCGAAAACCATTGCAAGTTCTATTCGAGTTACTAATAGAGACCCTGAATTACATTCCATATTCCAATTCTTTATGTCTGCGATTGGGTGAATAATCTTGAATGCTTTTCTTTTTTTATTTATATTCAGTATTTTTATATTTATTTATATTTAGTCAAACCAAATGATTCCTGAATCATTCAGATAAATTTCTTTCATCGGGGGCCGCCCGCACCGCAGGCTGCTATTTACGCTACCGATGAAACCCAATTTTAAGAACCGCGAAGTGTTGCTTCTAGTCAAATACTTTGTCGTTCCTAATTTATATTTTTATGTCTTCTCAGTATACCAGTCCAGGTCCAAAAAGCCATAACTTCCAAGCAATACAAAACAAAGGTAACTTCCCAAGAAGTTATTTGAATGTCGACTACTATCGGAGTAAAAAGTTCTGACCCCTGAGTTTGAAGTCTTATATTTCAAAAAGTAATTGATGGAATTTTATGCACTAAGAAGATACAGATAAAGAATTTAATTTTGTATAACGAATTAAAATTTCAAAGTTCTAGGTTTTATAGTGCCTTTCTGTTATGCAGATACTTAACAAAAGAGGCACAATTTAAGCAACAATTATTATGTACAAAGATAATATCGATTTATAGAAATCCACTTTTAACAGAAATTTAACAAAATTCAAATTCAATTTTAATATTGCTAAAAGAGTATACTTTTGTCTATATACTACATAAATTTTATGTAATTTCAGAAGAAAATACGATAGTTGTAGGTATTTGAAGTTGCAACTTTTCGAAATGAGTGCTAACACTACACTTTTTGAACATTTTTTTAAATAATTTTAAAACGGCGTTAGTTAGAAGTATAAAATTTTAATATGACATTTAGCACTAATCAATTGATATCATATATTTTTTTCAAATTTTTTCACTGCAAAATTTTGATTTTATTTGACTTCAAACAAGGATGCTTCAAACTCAGGGGTCAGAACTTTTTACTCCGATAGTAGTGCGTTCATTTTCTGAGTCGCAAATTTCGTTAGGACGGATTTGAATTTTGAATCTTTTTTGAATTTAGGAATTGACTTTTTTGAAAACTAGATGCCGTAAGAGGTATTTAAATTACAACGGAGTTGTCGCAAGAGGTGTTCAGTGGCCGGAACACTGGAAGGCTCGAGTTCTCAAACCGACCAGACTATCTCCCGACGCCAGTACTTACCAGTCTGTTGTTGGTGTTGGTAGCATGTCGTCGTGCGAGGTTTGATCTCATAACAACGTGCGTTAAATCTTCGATTTTGTTTACGTGTTTATTGAACAATTATTTTATTAATTGTGTTTAGTAAATAATATAAAATTTAATTAAAAAGGATAATTACCTCAACATCAAGGTATGTTATCTTCTTGTTTATTATTTTTATAATTGTTTTAAAATTATACACGTTTTTCCCATTTTTTTTCTTGCTTCAAATTTGAATATTGTTTTGGAATAATGCATATTTTATTATTATCATGAAGGTTTGCGGAAGAAATATTTTTATCATGGTTCGAAACATACAAAGTCCTGATTCCTGTTGATAAAGCAGCAGGATCCTGAAACACTGACTCAATTTATGTTATCCATTAATTATTTCATACCTCGATTATAAACATGCAAAAGATGAGTAAGAACCATTACGAATTAATATTTATGGTAATTCATTAGCAAATTACGATATTCTTACAAGTTTAGTATTATGCGGGGTTAAAGAGAAACTTGCCTAATTAATCGTTTGGTGAAACTTTCTTAATTGGTTTTTCGGAGGACGGGCTGCATTTTCTTCGGGGCGGGTATCTCATTTAGACTGACCGTAAATTTAAAGGAAAAGAAGGAAGCTGACGTTAATTAAGCGGCTATTTTGGATTAACACCAACTAATTGTTCCAATTCATTTTTTATAAGTTATGTTACCCTTATACCATTTAAAGAACTGCATCCAAGATTACTCCTAATAGTGATCTATGTATGCTATTGACTCTGCAAGCTGTTCGGTGGATGAAGATCAGAGCAGAGATCAATTTGAGAATATACGGGTGGTATATTAACGTACAAATTGCTAAATGAAAACCAATTCGGATAATGGCAGAGATTATAAAAACATTTTCGTCACGAATATTTACAAGTTTTTACAACCATTATAGGAGGACCGGCTAGTGTGGTTAAGAAGTAGACGTCCGAATTAATTTTAGTAGTTCTTTGGTTATTTACACTTATGATTTCACTTTCTATTCCGATACTGAAAAACATAAAATAACTTTGCTAGTTGAAAATTTTTGATTTATCTTCAATGTTCCAAGATAACTTTGTTAATTTAATACACAGTCTTATCAAATTTCCAGTTCCATGTTTATTATGGTCGCCAGCCAAGTACTTTGTTTATACCTACATAATTTACACGTGAAACCCACAGGAACGCGTCAACTTTTATGACTGATAATAATTTTAAATATAAACTTGCCTAGTTTGTATAAATAAAGCTGATATGGCCTTTTAAACAACTATTCGTTATTATAAACAAAGCTTATCTTTTCAATTTCGAGTTACCAAACTATTTTCTCATTGTTAGTATTAACAATTCATGATGTTTACTAATGCAATACCAATTTAAAATCTGACGCATAATAATTTGTAGTAGTTTAATTTTTTAAAATTATGTAAATCTATTGAATTGTAAATTATTGGTCAACCACATTTTTAATGAGTCATAATAATCAGATGCGGATCAAGCATTTTCAAGATTTGAAACTAAATATTGTACCGACCCCTCTTCTTTTCAATCGTATTTTGGCTCTTCTATGATGTGTGCCGAAGTGTTTTCACATACTAGATAGGGAACCTAATAATAAAAGTTCTGATTTCGCCCGGGCTTAAACCGGGTACCTCAGAATTCGAAGTCAACACACTGTAACCGGCTATAGGTTACGCAGGGTCACTAGACAAAACATAAAATTTGCGCCTCAATTGTATGATATAACAAACGGCAGAAAAAATGAGGCCACCAACATCTGTCTTCCATACAATCAGGAATGCGTTTATATTAGTTTATAATCGTAAAATAAAAATGGATCCCTATTGACCTGATGGGGCTTGGTAGATTCGTCGTTGGTCAAAATAATAAAAGTGAAAACATTTCCAATATGCAACTCAACTTTCTCAGCACATTTGAAAAAGTAAGAGAATCGTCCAATCTCCAATTTGCAAATTTTTACGGAAGTGCTATATTATAAAACACCTACAACAACAAAACTTACAGTATAAAAAATTAATAAAGAGTTTTTGGGTGTTTAATGGGTTCATAAATATTATTGTGATCTGTTTATTATCTATTAAAATTTATTTGGCATATTTGTTGCATAGGTGTGTACTAATTCAAATGCAAATTTATAGAAACTACATAACTTGCAAGACAATATCATTCGATATTTTCTTCATGTAATTTTAATAATTTTTTAGTTAACCGAATTGTCTCGATGATCTCACATGGAGGTCATTTCATTTCATAATGTTCGTTTGATAGTGATCTATGATCTGCAATGATATTAAATCAATTGTAAGCAATGTACCTACTCGTACTTGAATATTTTTGTAAGGTTTTCCTTCCATATTAATCTTTGTATTGTTTGTATAATTAATACAGAAGTTCTGAATTGATGGTTCATGGACCTTCGAGTAACACCATGATGAAGCCTTTTGAAGCCTTCATGCTTGTGGTTAAACCTATAGTAACTAAACTACATTCTGTTGCTGTGCTAATAGAAGAGAGTGTAAATTAATTCTAGATAATCCAAAAAATTTGCATAACTGAATTTTAAATTCTTCCATTAGTTAATTTATAAAAATGAATTTCGAGTCTAGTTTCCTCGAATATTAAATTACGTACCCAGGTATGATTCATAAACAATAATTATAGTTTTAAGCGTCATCGTCAGTTTCAACATTGAATCAAATTGTTATTCGCACAATACTTCTTTCTCATATTGCATTTACCTACCATGTTTGTCACCTGCATTATTTTGCAAGGTTTTCTGAAAATTATCAAGAATTTTTATTACATACTTGATCCTTTAATCCCATATGATTAAGCAATCACTTCATTCTCTCCGTTTCAAAGAAATTAGCATTGTGAAATGGAAAGCCTTAAGAATTTTCTCAGCTAAAGTTAGTTATTGTGTAATAACTTAATTGATTAGTTTTACTAAATGCGGTAAGTAAACTCATAACTTTCTTTGAATTACAATTATTAATACACGTTTGACGTAAAAGTGCGGTTACCTCGGTCAAGTCTTACTTAACTAATTTAAATTTTACTTATCCTCCAATTATTTGGCCTTTTATCAGTTGCAAAATATTTTTGAAATACAAGTTCGGATTGATCGCAATCCAAAGGGTGTGCGAGGATGTGTTGCAAAAACAACACTGTTGAAAGTATTTTGCCTTAATTTTGATTAATTATAAATCCGCAAGTATTTGATTCATTCTTGAATTTCATCCGTCGTTTAAATTAAATCGTAAATTTTATTTTGTCATTATTTGTGTTTTTTTATATCTATTAAATTTTGGTATTCAAATTGTATCTCCTAATTAAATGTTGAAATTAATGTTTCCCACACGAAATATTTCTGGAAATCAGATCACAGCGATTAAACCTGTTTCAGCTCTGAAATACTAATCCATTACAGTAATTTTGAATATTATTTTTGAGTTAACCTCATCCTGTTTATTTTACCCAAAGGAATTGACAATTTGCAGCTAAGAAAACTCAAAATTATTAGGTGCTTTAGCGGTGTTAACCGCTCTAACCATCTGATGAAACGCCCAAAAGTTATCAAATCCTAATTGGTTTCCTACATAAATTAGCCTTTTAACATTTTATTGATTTCGGACTCTTTCGTTTGATTTTTTGACATGGCCTGTGTTGTAGTCGACCCACAATAAACTTAAATACAATAATTTGTTGCTGATGACCTGATGAGTGATGGCATTGCATTATATCTCTCCGTTACCAACCAACCATAAATATAAATATACAATTTTTGCAAAATTATAAACGTTGTAATAGAAAACGAATTGTAATAGAATAATAGAATAGTTTAAACCAAAGGGCTGTCATTACACCATTATTCTTGTTGCACGTTCTTCTTTTACCAAGAAAGTAGCATAATCATAAAAATATCTCTTGCGTGTCTTGGTGTCTTCTTGTAAAATTTTTTTATATCGTTGTGTATCATTACTTTCTCATTATACAAATAGCAATTTTATGAAACTTTAACAAACTTTATACAGAGTGTTGAAAGAGGTGATAGCAGATTTTAGGAATACTACGTCCATAGAACTCTCAAACAAACAAACGCGTCGTTATAAACATTAGGTGAACAAACTAAATTATTAGTCGGTCTTTTAGAATTTGCGAATAAATTAGTAATTTCTCAAGAAATAATCTTCAAAAATCCATTCGTGTGATACTGACGCGCAAGAAGGATTAACCAGATTGTAAGTTTGAAACGTATAAATGAATATTTCAATCTTGATGTTTATTAATTAACACCCTGTATATTATTAGTTGTTGTTCGTGTTTAGTGGAACACTTTTTGCACTTGACATATATTTTGGGAAATTTTCGTGATGACAAACTTAAATTTTCTAACTTGTTTATTATGCAAACGCTGTTACTTAGTACATCTAAATTTTTTGTTTATGTATCACCTTTAATACATTTAACATTCCCAATTAGTAACTCTATAATTTATGATAATGGTCGTGGTACAAAATGATCCCAGAGACTATTACTTGTAAATATAGTAGATAAGTAAGTAAAACCAAAAATTTGTCTGAATTTTTTATGATACAGGATGTTGTGATAAATGATGTGAGAATTTATGAAAATTCGATTTTATATTCATCCAAGATTCAGTTTTTTTTTATAACCTTTGCATTCTACTGTATCGCTAGGTCAGGTATTTCAACGCATGGGACAGCTTTAATTTCTCACAGTAGCATCAGATTAGCGGTTTTTTTTAAATATGAACTGTGAATCATGGTTGTGATCTATTCATTAACAAATTCTCACAATATAAAAGCTTATAGAAAATCAGGTTCTTTTTAATTCCAAGATTTTGATTGAAAAGTTCGATTTTCATGTTTTAATGACAAGATAACAAAAAATCTTACGGTAACTTATCTCAATTTTGATTTCAGAAGTTTTACACGCGTGTATCGCGTACATGACTCAGGATTGTAGGATTTGCTACTTTATAATAGCAGTAGGTACACCGTGTAATTACAGACATTACCAAGATCATAGGACAATGTCCTCTTTAAAAGTTGTCTCCGAATCGCTTAATTATGATCATATTTAATCGCCCGAAGTGCAACTACAATTTTTTCATGTTGATAAATAGTTCTTTAGAAAGTGAAGGCATAAATCTTTTACTTTTAAAGTAAAGGAACCCAACGAGCTACAATAAACTTGAATTCAAACATTATGATAATGCTGAGATCTAAATCTGCCAGTTTTAATTGCATTACTTCTTACAAGGGAAGGACAGAAAAAATTACTTTTATGCAAAATTGTTCTTGTTGGAATGACTTCTTCGCGGTCAGCGGTCTGTTCTTCATGGTCTGAAAGTTGATTCGCATGAAGAACCAAGATACTTATGGGTATTTTTGCTTTTGAGTAGGTGACACAAAGGTGTATGTACAACAAATTAATCGTACTTCTTTAATAACTGTTATTTGTGGTAACACTGTAGATGCTCTTTAATTTTGCGAAGGCGATATTAATCGAATATTAAATTAAGTTTTGAATGTATTTACAATAGAATCGATGACGAAACACCTTGTAAATTCTTTGTATTATGCGCTTGTGACAAGAATTTTTATTTAGTTTTAATTTATTTTTATCTTTATCATGAGATAATAATTATAAACTTGTTGCATGTTTTGAGTTGTTTTTCCACATAAAATGCAACTGGAATATTTAAATATTTGTTTCCATACGTAATAAAAGTAATGAAATTGCACACGTAATGCGTGTATAATTTTTTGTCACGAATCCAAGTTTACAACTGTAAAAAATAGTTGACAAGATGTTAATTCGCTCATTTACCCATAATTATAGCTTTTACATGGGAGAAAAAATAATGAGGAGATGGGTTCGGTGTTTTCTTGCCTTTTTTGTGTAGTATTTTATGAATTCTCACCTAACAAAGCAATTTGTAATAAAAATAAGGTTTAGATGACAAAAATTCTTCGACATGCTTCATGCAATTTATACAAAAGATGAAGTGGAATAATAATTGAAGCAAGTGTTTCTATTGACAGGTCTTCTTTATTTTTATTCGTTTGCATTTATTAGTTACGCAAATATTTAAATTTTTCTACGATGAGATCAAGGTGTTATCTAAATCATCAATGTCATTATCGTCTAACCAGCATCAGCAGTGTGTGTTAATTAAGCATAATAATACTGGCCGGCTAGGAAGCCCAAAACCGCGGTTCTATTCCTAGTCCATATACTACACTGCTGGAAATCAGGCACGATTTAGAGGCCTCCACAATAAAATCCAGATCCAGCATCGCCAGTCAGTCCATTTTGCTGGATTCTCGTTTTTATAATGAATTGTAATCGGTCACTCTGGACGTAATGTTTTTCCTTTTCTCGATCTCCACTTGCATTCATGACGTTTTCATATTCACTTCAATATTTCTATCGCGATATTTTTATCACATCACATCCTTCACCTTTGCTATCTTTCTAAAACTCGTGGAAGTTTTATATCTCGATGTTATTTTTATTGTTCTTTATATTGGTTAGCATTATATATCTGGCAGGTTAGTTTGATTGAATAGCTGGGTTTTCAATTTCTGGTCTTATTTTGCTTTCAAACACTTTTTTCCATCCATCAAACCTTGCCTATCTTATTCTTCTAATGATTTGCTTTCAGTTGTTTTTTCTTATTCATTTTGATACCGTCAATTTTGAAGTTTTTATATAAACTGTTCATGGAATAGTTTATATAAATTTTCTTTGGAAGAATGGAAGAAAACCATCCCTTTGGTTTGTCTCTGTTCCTTTTTATTCTGATCATTTTGTTTTCCACACATTCAATTTCATTTTGGGAAAAAGTTCGAATAAGATGATTGTTTTGCTTTATATTTAAATTTTATATTCTACCGACTTCCTTGGCACCATCGCGTCGCCCCAATTATCTAAAATCGGAAATTGATTAATATGCATCCAATTTATTAAAGATGTCAGGAGTATTACAACATAATGATGCATATCTATATGTAGTTTTCAACCAGAGATATGAGAATCTCAATGTTATTTTAATGCTAATTTTATGGAGATATTTACGAACGATAATGTATGTGTGACAATTTTTTCTTTCAATTCCGATATTCGTTTTTAAACGGTTTCCGTATGCGTTTACTTTTAATCAAACAGGAACAAAATCGATCAAGATAACTGCAAAAGTAGTCGATCTCGTGTGAAATTTTGTAGTAGTAACTGTTTTTTAATAAAAATATCTAATAGTGAATGCACCTAAATTATGTTGAATATTTATAAGATGTAGTATTCAAAAGTTATTCGTCAAACTGTAATTAAATCTGTAAATCACCCCCCGGATATATTATTGACTTCCGGGTAAGGTGGCCAAATGTTTCCAATTTTAGGGAGATCTTTCTGTAAATTCTGACCCAATAGTAAAGTTCTTCTACATCATTAATTTTTTTAGTTCCTAAAATTAGAATGATTTCAAATTACTACGTTGATAACCTCATGCCCGAACAAATGATTACAAGCTTTACAATTGTATCTACAAATAAACTAACACTTCCTTTTTGTAGTAAGATAGTCGTAAGATTAATTGCCCCATAAAGACCACACATCAAACGTCTAAAAATATTTTTTTCGTCTTTTCCAAAATTTGAATGCATCAGTAATACCTACTAGCCTACTACATAACCAGTTATTTAAAATTAGTTGAACTTATTGTTTAAATTGTGTGCAGCGCCAACCGTAATTAGCCCATATTAACATTTCCTCTTAAAAAAGAATCGATTCAATTGGTAGTATCCGGTTGTGTAAAATACAAAACAGTAATTTAATGTACATCATAGGTATATAAATACGAGGAAACCAAATAGTAAATGGAAGAATCTCACGGGGGTTTATGTCGGATCAGGGTGAAAACGGAAATACATGCGTTCACTGTGACGACTTGCATAAAAACCCACAAGTGTAGATCCGTGGAAACGGAAGTATTTCTTTTAGGGAAACAATATCTATATGATACCACCGCTTATTAATTTTTCGAACTTGGAAAAACTATGGCATTAGAATATTTTTGACGGAAACAGCTTAACGCAAGGCTGATCCACAAGCCAAATCATTAAAACGCAGCTCCGGTCAAGTTTTTGTGTATATTAAGATGTGATGTGACTCATTGAGCACGCTTTTGAAAAAAATAATTAATGCACGTGCTTAAAATGATTGGACAATCCAAATTGTTTCTAAAGATATAGTAGAAAGAGCTGGGTTTGAGTTTTAGGGTCAATCACTCATATTGCATTTTTACTAGATGGTTAAGTTGACTTTTAGGGGAACGTTCGGGTGTGGTCATATAGGGGTTTACTTCTCATAAAATAAATTGGATGGGAGTGCTGGATGGTTTTCCCCAATATTTATTTTATCACTTTTCTTTATTAATACAATTTTCTATACTATACGCTTGAATATCTGATAGAATCAGCAAGGAACAGCGCTGTTAACCTTTTGATGACCACTAATGATCTTGACGTTAAAATTACTCATAATTACCTTCAAAAATTGACAGAACTACGACGCATTTGTTATTATTTTTATTATCAGTTTGTTGTGTTCCAAGCCGCATTTAGCGACTATTATCAGCAAACTAATTAGTTGTATTTATTGTATTTGTAGTTTCAATCGATTTATTTATAAACTCTTGCACAATAAGATTGTCAATGGAATGGAATAAATACGGGTACGGTTTTTCTCGTATGTTTTGAATTATTGAACTTCTGCATATGTTTTGCCACACAAATATGCAACTTTTATGTGCTTCCACACAAAGTAAAAATATAAGAGGAGTGGTGACTTGCTTGGTGCAAGAAGTCATGTGGGAAGTTCTTGGAATCGAAATAAGCATCTCACCTCATCTTTACATCTTCTTTTCTTTATGGCATACTAAATTTTGTTTGTTTTCTTACTGCAGGTTTATGAGGGTTAAATTTGATAAAAATCTTTTATAATATCAAAATAAACTTGGTGAGTTGATGGGGTTGCATTTTGCATCAAGATCACGGTAGATATGGGGACCGAATTAAGAAGCAATTTTTTTATGGAGCAGTGGGCACAATTTTGGGATCGAGTTTAATTCGCGATGGAATATCGTCTGATTAATCTAATAAACGAACCGTAACTGTATATTACGTAGTCTGGCTTTGTAGTTTAATAATTGCATGTATTATGAAGTACGTCTCGGTAAATTGTTTGATGTGTCTTTTAAGGTCTAGGTTATTTAGAATTGTGTTAAAATGGGACCTTTTTTCACTTTCACAATAAACATTCGTACCGGAGGCGTGAAAGGAAACAGTGTAACCTGCGTTCTTAAGCTTGAATATTTGAATATTAATGATCTGTAATGTGGGTTAAAAGTAAATTAACATGATTATTTAATAGTAATACAATTTAATTAATTTCGGTTAGTAAAGGTTCTAAGATTTTGCAAGGAAAACTACGAACGTAAAATTGGGGACCCCGTTTTTTTTTTTCCTCTTTCACTGATAATTGAATGGCTTCATTACCTTTCTTTTCTACCTCGTGGCTGCACTTTAATTAACGTAATTAAATGTGAGTTATTTACTTTCAAATATCATTAATTTTTTCTTTTTGATAGACATTTTATCTACTTTTTATAGCATAATTGAATTCAAGACGTCCAACATATCTTAAGTTTCCTGTTTCCTCTTCAAATAAACGAACTACGTTTTAATTTTAATTTTTTTTTGTCATTTTACATAGTTCAATGTCGATAAGAAAGTAAAGGGTAAGTGCATGCCGAAGATGTAGATGTTTAAATAACAGAAAATTCGATTCACGAACATTTTATTTCTCCCAATTAAAATTTTCCAAAGTGTTCAAAAGTGGCTCCTTGTATTTCGATAAAACGAAACTTTTTAACTTGGAAGGATATCTTCTAATTATCTGATTCCTTTCACTCGATTTGTCCCGATTAATTGTAAAATAATCGCAAAAATTACTATACGGTTTCACTTGATGCTTCCGGCGTTTGTCATTTCATTCCTCCTGATGATTCTTTTCTAAACCTCAGATTTCTTACTTTTTGGTTGATTATGTTCACTTGAATCTCTCCAATCCTCAATTGAGATGTTGGCTGTACGCTTGTTTTTGATGAGAACATCTTGCGATACAATAGAAATTAACTTTCTATTTCTTGAAATCCAAATAAAACTTAATTAGTTACATTTAATTGTAATGCTAATAAAGAATTAACATTAACGATTTAATAATCGTGAGATAACTATCACCTGGTGCATATTTAAATCCAGTTGTGTAAACAATAGTCCATTCTCTTCGATATTTCTTGTAGTAGAATGAAATTCAAAATTAAATTTTATAATAAATTAATCATATCTTACATATTAAACCAGGTATCGTGGGTTGTTTATCCATGAGAACGGAACACACCTGTTGTTATCCGCCCACCCTATCTACTGATAAAACAAGACCCTCTATACCAACCAACGTAAGAAATTACCTAAAATGTACATTATTATAGATAGATACGTAGGTAGATCGTATTATTCGAAATTTTTTTTATTTAAGAGGTTTTCCAAGTTTAATATTCCTCATTTGTCAACATTTGTACTGCTAATATTTTGTTACTGTAATTTATTGGATCCGTTTCGAGTAGCTTTTGGTCGATCGGAAAAACTTCTAGTTTGTTTGAAATTCGATCAAGTCTGTGGTTTTGAGCAATCTTGTGGTTTGTTAAAATATGTGGTGCGTCTGCGATACGGTAAATCTAGATTTGTCTTACCAAATTTGCAGGATGTGAAACATTACACATCAGCGTATTCCATGTTCAAATGGACATTTAAATGTTAATTAACTCCGGAAGATTTGCAAATTTTGATTTTGATCGTTTGTTTCAGATGATGAAACACGTGCAGCTGTCTCCATATCGGAGTCGTGCTGATACTGTTTCGTTGAGTTCTACTACTTCTTATGGAAGCTTGAGTCCTGAACCACTTGGAAGCAGATCGTCCAGCTACTCTTCACTCAGCGAATCGAATCCACAGGTCAGTAGTTTTTTATGTAGGTCAATGCTTCGTATATTTAAAACCAGAATTTTAAAGAATTTGCGGCTAGAATACGACCTTACAAGGCAGTCTTATTTCCACGGGAACTGAACTTAGATTCCCACACATTTATGCTCAGTTTTTCATCTCTTTCCAATTATATTACAAGATCGCTTCAACTAACTACCTGTTACATAGCGGCCTTTCTTTTCTTCATTGTTATTTGTTTTACTAGTATTAATTTGAAGGATAAATTTTTTACTTCATAGTAATTTTTTTTTACATAAGGCAACTAACTATTAACTTACCGCTATTTTACTACTAAATAAAAAAGTAATTAGAACATCGAGGGTTATTACGTCGGCGATAATTTGATGTCTTGACAAAAGTAACCTCAAATTTTGACAATAATTATTCAAGAAAACTTAATTTTTGAATTGTAATAGCATATAATTGTAAGTTTAAATTAATTTTTCATATTATTCTTTAATTGACAATTTTTGATGTGATAATTACATGGCGTAGCTTGAAAGTAATCATAATCATAGTTTAGAAATTTTTCAAAATATTAGCAGTTAATTTTATTAACCAATTATCAAATAAAAAACTCGTTAAATATTTTTTTGAGAGTAAACCATTTGTAATTTTTCAACGACCTATAACTCCTTGCAAATAAATTACTGGCAGTAAAACAGACACTTTTGTATTCAAAATCTCGAATTGAGATAATCTCATCTCTAACGAATATTAAGTGCTAGACCTACGAGATACAAATTCCTAATGGGATTCGATTTGTAAAAAAAATTGTCCTTCAATAAAATGACAATTCGTTTTGAAATTTTCAACAGGTTCTATTGTAAAAAAATCTTTTGTTCGTTTTTTCTTCTTCCCAGCTTGAGGATATAAAATGATGCGTTTCATGTTTTCTGTTCCATGGTTCATATAGGAGGTTCGGATATTAAAAACTAAGCGAGTGGTTCTCAAGCGGATATTCTCATGGTGTCGCATGGCATCTGTCTGTCTCGTCCCTTTACTGTTTCTTTATATTTTGCAGTCTCTACGTAGCCGCAATTTGCAATTTATTTCTAAAGAGGATGTATTACTAGACCGTATCGTCTAATGAATTCTAACGACGTAATAAGATCACTAATCAGTGAAATTAACATTAAAGTTAATAGAGAAATTATCAATCATTTTATTTGTAACTATTTAATCAGTAGGAGCCTGTATCGATAATTGGAATGTGGGTGTGGAAGTAAATTGAATTTGCAATCTTACATTAGTCGTTTAGGAACTGAACCGAGGAAACTTCCTTGTGGAACACCCCAAGCAATACTTAGGCGGAATTCGACGTTAGTATGTCAACATTGTCGACTTCTGTTTATTTTTCAAATATCTAAACCGTTCATAAATCAAATCGAAACAGTAGTGCAGGATGGCGGTGAAACATGGGCAATACTACGCGCACGTGTAAAGAAAGCTTCATTTTATTTTTCAAAGTACCGAAAATTGTTGTACCGGATATTCTTGTTTAAGACTTCTTGGCTGCACAATACAACTCATTGTCGTTACCATCAAGTGAAATATTTATCTCTATTTCATAATAGTGAAGTACTGATAAGCATACGTTGAACTTTTAATAAAAATAAAAAATCTTATTTTGAGAGCTATTGAAAAGTTTTGCGTGCTATATTATTAACTATTACAATACATCCGACCCAACCTACCACCTACAATTTTAGGGCCAAGATGTTCTCGTCACTTAAAATGTTGAAGGCGTTCATATGAACAATAGAAGTTGAACTAAACCGTATTTGGAAAAAAATTATTTGGTAAAGCCAAGTTCCTGTTCATAGTGTTTGGAGTTTGGGTCAACTCATTATAAAGGTTTTCAATTGAAGAAGCATTTATCACCACGTAACCACTTCCTAATTTTACAATGTGACCGTACATAATTTTGTTGAAAAGAATGGATCAGATTTACGAGTTCCCGATTTTCTGTAAAATTTTTAGAATTGTTGTTTGGACTCGATTTCTTACCAGGATTTTCCCAGTCGACAATACAAAATTAGACGCTGAATTTATTACGAATATAAATTTTTGTATTTTGATCCTAATTTAAATTTCATGATGGTAATTTACAAGATTTATTCGTTCGATGCGCTCTTAAATTTTGTAAAATAATCTAGGTTTTGAATTTTACACCAGTGATTTCCAAAATGTAATTTAATCTGGTCAGTGTTACGTAACAGTAACTATTCGAAGATTTTGTTTAATTGTTGTAACAATGAATTTAAAAAGAGGTTAATAAAGTCTGCAATGTGAATCAAATCTTTTGAAGTTAAATAAATGAAGAGTTGATAGGTTAATTCAAGCGTACAACGATGAAAAGTCATAATTAAACATGAAGCTTTATCGTAACAGCTGCCCCACATAAAATCATAAACAATAAAAATAGAATCGAGAAATAATCAGGTGCATGTGTATCGATTATGTATAAAATATTTGCTGCATGCATGTGCAACTTTTAATTAAAATAATTGACCTCCATATCTTCCAACCTTTCTTGTCAACTGCAACCAGCATGAAAGGAACATTCGCTGTTTTTTTCTTCTTATAATGCAAGTCTACCCTTATTGTTTTAACTATCAATTAAATGAAATTAGTTGCAGCAGGCAGAATTACGTTACAGTTGGTAATTTTTATTTGGGGATTTCCCCCATCTCCGAAAAATAAATTTGACTTTTGGATTGAGTTTAGATGTTTGGGTCAAGGTTTATTTGCATTATTAATAAAAAAAAAAACCTTGTAGGATTGTATTTATACAGCTACCATAAAGTAAATTACACTTTTATTGCGGCTGTTTTGAAAATTTTCTGGTCGGTGATCTTTTTGAACCTTTTCATTTATATGGTGGAAACTTTACCATTTCATCTGTTCACAATTAAATTATCAAGTTTGTTTAACATATAAACTGACCGAAGCATGTGCTATAGGAATACCATTTTACCAGTTCACTGCATAGTAATTTGCACGTAATAATGGAATTTGTTGTTTTTCTTCAGTGATGAAATATGAATTAGATGGATAAACTTGCTCAAAGAGCCATAACGTTGTGGTGTCTCGTAAGGTTTCGATTGTGAAAATTGAATCTTTTTATTCCGTGAGACGATTCAGTCTATATTCCCACATTTTTGTCGTCGAAAAAATTGTTACTTTCAAAGTATAAACAACTTTCGGTTATATCAGAAGTTATGTATCGGGGTATTTATATGGGACGTATGTTGATCCGGAAGGGCAAAGACCTTCATAGCGTCGATCAAACAATCAATTTTTGGATTATCAAATGATTCCAATAGAAAAGTAATTATATTTAACTGTATTTTTGTGTAAAATAAACAATCCACAATGCGGAAACTTGAAAACAATGTAAAAACTTGTCGTTCTTGTATGCCATTAAGAATAAACCCTGCCTGTGCTTTGCAGGGAATCGAACTGGTTTTTATAAATAGTTGGTGAGGATATCCTGCACGCTAGGATATGCTGAGAATATTTTTGCAAATCTCTTAATTGGACAAAAAATATTCGCAGGTTAAAAACTTATCTCATCTTGTATACATCTGTATCCTTTGTGCATACCAATTTTAATTTGTAGTAAAATGCTGAATACATAATGAAATCACAATTTCAATATCCTGTTACTCAAGGTCATCTCAGGTTTGCAGGAAGTTATACAACTTAATTATCTTTTGGCGTTAGATACAGGTACAGATAGTTGGGCTGACAATCAAGCCATTCATTTGTATCAAAAGGTTAACAGTGCAGTTTTCAACGTTTTCGTTTGTTTTGTCTGCTGTACCAATTGGAGCCGAATTATCAAGAACCACTTTCACTCCAAGTATCATAATATAGGTTGCAGAAATGAATGGCACTTTAATTTTTTGTACGCCCTGAGTTGCTGAGCTAAAATGGAACTAAATTAATGTCGGCACCGGTTTAATGTTTCAATGACGAACAATAAAATAAAAAAGGATTAAGTTCGTGTATGTTTCATTTTATCTCACGTAAACGGTGCATCGACCGACCTGAAGAAAAGAAGCGCATAGTCGAGGGCGCCAAGCCTTCCGGAGCCAATAGTTAATCCAAATCTGCAAATCTTAAGTTAGAAATTAATGAAAGACGGTCGCCACTTGTGTTGTGTAATAAAGCAACTTTTTAAAGGAAGAAAGAGTTAATTATACACGGCCGAATAGAAAAATTAGTTTAAAAAGGAAGCATTTATTTGAAGCAATGAAGTGGAACTTCTTTAACCACCATTAAAACAATGACAATCACACAAATCATTAATTCTTGATCCCACGACCGGAAATCTTTATTATGTAAGGTACGGAGTGAAATTTCAATTAATACGCCCACTATTTCTTCACCTCATTAATAAATATTGCATACTCTCCATCACATCTGTGAATTTGCAAATTTAAATGAACAACTCGAAGCTAAATTACCAGTTCCGACAAAAATCAATTAGTGATTATCGCATTAGATGTAATTAGCATGTTTACACATTTCTTAAACATTTACGTTCTCGTAAAATCTAAATTATTTTTTTAATTAGTATAGAGTTAAAACGATTGCTTGTTCTATAAATAATATAAGTTCAAAAAATCTTTTCTAGTTAGAATTAGAACATAGGATGCAAAAATAACTCGTCGAGTTGATTTTTATCTTTTTGTATGTAAAATCAACATATGGCTCTTGTAATGATTCATTTATCAAATATAAGTTAATGTCTTTATTTTGCTTTAATTATGATCGTTTAATTGGTCCCCCAAAATAAATTTTCTACTACAGTCAGTCATATTTCCATTAAAATGATGATAATTTTATATTATCATTTAT
This sequence comes from Rhagonycha lutea, assembly GCA_958510855.1. Taxonomy (NCBI): domain Eukaryota; kingdom Metazoa; phylum Arthropoda; class Insecta; order Coleoptera; family Cantharidae; genus Rhagonycha; species Rhagonycha lutea. Next base: position 88,835,580 of record OY294036.1, read on the forward strand.
TAGAAGGCCACAATAATAAAAAAATACGATGTTTACTATATTACAGATCAATTTTTTTCCTTTTTGATGCTTTTTTTAAAATTTTGAAATTGATTCAGGTTTAGTGAGAATGGATTAATTGCCTGATATGTCTCTATCTCTTTTGCTTCCTAGATACTTAGGAAAGCATTGGGGTGACATTAACGCGAATAATGGATTAACGAGATTCTTTAATATGATTAATTTTTTAAGCAATTTTATTTAGGTAATGATAAAAATAGATTAAAATTAATAATGGTGCAAAATTTCATAGCAAAAACTGATAACCGAAACCTATTAGCTATATTTTTCCCACCCTTTACACTTGCTGGTTCTTTTTCCATTATATGAGAATAAAATAGGAATCGTATCTAATACAAATAAAAGATACCCCACTGAAATTCTCATCAAAAGATTACATTTGTGATCTGATAACCCTCGATCAAATTTTGATACTTAATGTAACCTGAACTGAATTACCCTTTGTTAGGAGATTTTGAATTAAGAAAGTATCCCAGTAGTTTTTTTTTTGCTCATACGAGACATGAAAGCTTTTTCTTTGCTAAGGTTTTTTTGCAACCGAATAATGCTATTTAATTTAAACTATAAAAGAACAATTAGAGCATATACAAAAATGCTAGCTGTATAAACAATGAAGTAATTTATCGAAAATTTACATTTATATAGAAACACGAATAAGTTAGATACAAATTTTTGAATATTTTCAACTGCCTACCATCATAATTTTTCATATTTTACAAAGTTGCAACAGCTTTCTAATTAATGTTAATAAATGAGCGAATACCGTGATTATAATATTACAAAATGTGGAAAGCGTGGGCGTTTTTAACAATGTAGTGTTCGTGTTAGAAATTAGGTAGGATACCACCAATTTTATTTTTATTAAATTGGTACGATCCGAATAACAACTGCAAAACTGTTTGATGTTCCGAAGGAAGTATTTGACTATTTTCAGTAATTATTCAAAAGAAACCCCCAGTAGATTATCGTGCATCCCTTCATTTAAAATTAAATTTTCTGGAAGATGAGGAAAGTTAAACAAAACCTTGTTAGCTACCTTTTGAGCAGATGATTAATTATTTTTATCCCTCCAAAGACTAAACAATTGTTTCCGTTCGTGTAAAATCTTAGATTTATTTTTAGAACTTCTTGCTAATTTGTAAAAACTGGGTGTAATATTTAACAGTTGCATCGTTCCCATTTTTCTCACTCATCGGTTGTTTAAGTATCGCCAAAGCTGCCAAAACATGCTTTCATCTGTTGGAGTATCTTTAATTTTTTATTTGATCTACATGATGAAGATCAAAAACGGGTGCACCGTGACATATTTACAAATGGATGTGTTTTTTGCCAGCAAATTATCAGTACTTCGTTTTTTGTAACCTTGGTATCTCATAAAATGGTCACATTTTTGATCACCGTAATAATTTTTTATGGTTTCTTAGCAATTACTACTATTTATAATATTTTAACTTCCGAAGACGACAGATGCTGCTTTCAACGATTAAAGTCAGGATTTCCATCTGGTTGTGCACCTAAGCACCAAATGGCACATGCCATTTACCTAACCTGCCGACTAACTAACCTTTACCATCATCGTAAAAGCTTACAAAAAATACTCAGACATAATAGGGGGGAGCATGCATATGCATTATATCGACGTTGGTTTTAAATGCGACGCCTCCACTAAAGTACATCTTTTGAATTCCGTTATGAATGCTATATTTGGAATTGCCCATAAAGGTGAATTGCATTTTTCGAACGTAAAAATAATTATGCAGATATAGCTCCATATTTTATAAATGCTTACATGTTTCCATTTATTTAGGGCAAAGGGAGGACTTTCAAAATTCAATAAGACACGTGTTAAATATAATATAAGACAGCTGTGTGTCGAGTCATTTTAACGTAAGACAGGATGTAGATGGCAGGGATTTTTCAGCAAAGATGGTTTCACCCTTTAGCTACAAAAATAATAACACGAGCCCCTCGAATGACAGTTTCAAGAGTGTTAGCTGGAGTTTCATATTTCGTACAAGCAATGGGAATATTTGATGAATGTCTTTGGGTACACTTCGGCTACCGAAACTGTCTTCTCTTCTCACTGCTGATGACCAGTATTTCATTTCCTGACGTGACCACCAAGCTCGGTTCTCTTGCTCAACTTGATAAATTTATCACCATCTATACTTTTTAGTCTTACCATCATTATTACTAGAGTAAATAATAATACCTCGTTAAGGATGATCAGTAGCCGATTACGCAAAACTTTTCCGCTATGGGGGCGCTACGATCTAGTTGTTTAAATGTTATATTCCCCTCAAATGGCTTTAAACCTTCCACTTTACTTTTAAGCGTGGGCCGCGTTATCAAACAAGAAGCGATAATGTAATATAATATTACGTAATGTACTTGTACAAGTTCTTGACCTTCATTCCAGAAAAAATACAATTTTGCATGTGGTATAACTTTATTGTATAATCGTCGTTGTTTTGTACAAAGCGCGAATTAACCAAATGAAAAATTTTAGAAGCAAAACATTTATGACTATTGTTTGAGTTATCTATTCGCGATTTAAAATTTGTTAAGTAATTGAAGTCTAGGGTATTAGGTACTTACAATACAACATAAAAATAATGCTTGTCATTAATTGTGTAAAAAGAAATATTGAAAGAAATACATAATGTAAATCGCATTTTTGTAAAATGGCTTATTCGCCCTTTCTTCAAAACAGCCACGATATTAATTTATTACAGATTTGTTGGGGAAAGTTTCCCAATTTTAGATTTAGATATTATAGGTTTAGAAAAACACATTACGGTATTTTAACAAAGCTGAAATTTTCTCTATTTACGCTCTTATATGTGCCATACACGAAATGGATACGTGTTAGTCCGACCGGTGGTTCCTATAGCGTCAATCAGCCAAAAATTGGATTGCACAGTACGTTATATTATAAATCTTACCGTTCGGATAATAATAGTGGCATAGTGCGAAGAAAATATTTTCTTTTAACAATGTAATTTATCATCTAAATTATGTAATTGTATTTTAAAATTTTTCAAGAAAAAATATTATATTACTCGTAGGTTAGGTTACCTAACACTTGATTAAAACAATGAGATGTAATATAATATCTTTTCTTAAAAAATTTTAAAATACAATTACATAATTTAGATAATAAATTACATAGTTAAAAGAAAATATTTGAAAAAAAAATTGCCGGACGCCGGCGCCGCGCCGGATTAGAATTAGGATTAGCCGTCTACTGGCCTATGTAGTTTTACTGAAAAATTGAAGACAAGAAGGATGCAGCTCCACTTTTGGCAAAAAATGAGTTATTTACACCAAAGCATGTAAAACAAAATCACGAATTTATTGGTACTTAAAAAAACCTATAAATAAATTCCAAATTATATATTAGATTTTAATAAAGGTTTTCATTTATCTCAAAACTAATAAAAGTGAAGCTGCATTCTTCTTGCAACAAGGTAAGTGCATTATCAATTAACACGTGCAAATTTCTCCTATTTCCACAGCATTCAACGTGTAGTTTAATAAGGTGGGGGTACTTAAACAAAGATAGAAAAAGTAGAAATAAGAGATGTCAAGACATTATTAGACTTCTTGTAGTTTCCTGTTTTTATTAAAAAATATTTTTCATAAAATTTTTGTAGATATTTAAGTTGAAAGTTCAATCTATGTGTTGATATAAATTTCAATGATTTTATACAATGGCAAGCTTAATTAATATGTAATCTTATACTTACTCAAAATAGCACGTTTTTACTCGAATTAAACATTTTTTTACAAGAATATGATGATATTCATCAAAATAAAAATTATATAGTGACAAAGTAAAACAAGAATTCTTGAGCTTAGCGAAAGTCGCATTTTTGTATCTTTTCTAGATTGTGCATGAGAGTACAAGTTAAATTCACACTTTAATTGGAAATTGTGGCTAAACTAATTTTTTTACAGCTTTTTTTTTTCAGTAAAGGTCGCTTAAAATACATTATTTTATAAGAATATTACTAGAAAACCAGCATATTATTAATTTTTTAATCCCTACTGAACAGCCTTAACCTGATTGCATTGTCTTGGTTTTTTCCACGTTCAAGCATTAAAAGTCATAATACGTCTTTTTGCACAATAACTAGCATAACTGTTATGATTTCTTTGGCGAATGTAAAATTGTATGCATATTTACACAATATTGAGATTTTTAAGACAAAGGAACTCCAGAATTTCTTTTTTTTATTGTAACTTAAAACAGTAGTGTTTTCGTATTAATTAATTTACTGTATTTATTACAATAATTTTTATTATTATTATTTGAAAGGTTCATTATGATAACGTAGATTGATTGATGAAGCAAATAAATAAAACTTTTCTTCTAAGAATTCATTATTTTAAATCAAAATAAATATTAATTTTCTGATGCGATAATAATTATGAATCTTATTATTGGATCTTCCAATTGGACTAATCAAGGAACTCATTAATAAAACTGATCTTGCTTCTGGTTTTCGTGGGTGGTAATTTAGATACTATTTAGAAGAAATTAACATAGCGGCTACTGTAAAATTCTGTCATATTATTTTCAATTGGAAATTTTTGAGGTAAATTTTCCTACCGAAGGTTGGACATTGTAGGTATCTCTCCGCAACTAGCACGAAAACTGGTAATTATTGTTAATAGTAAACCTTGAACTTCATTTTATACAGTAGCCCATAATATTATTTGACCTTCTCTCCTTAACAATTGTCAATTGTTATATCTAAATAATTTCATAAATTAGTAATGCATCATCGTGCTGGGTCTCTCATTTGTTAATCAATTTACGATAAGCAAAGAGAAGCCACTTACGGAAATTTAATACATTTAGGATAATGGAACCGTTTGAATGCACGTAACGTAGGGGGTCTCTTTGCTTGAGGGTGTATGTAGTTTTTTGAAATGTGATCCGTGCACCGGAAATAGCCATTTGAGTGGTGAGCACGTGCACCATGCACCTTACACCTGGAAGCAAAGCGGACATGGTTTTGTGGTTTCTTCAATTAAATAACAACAAATCTTAATGTCCCGAAGTATTTAACTTTGTTGTTCCGTTACGCTAACTTTTGTTCAAAAGATGAAGCGGTCGTTGAACACCAGCACATCACGATTTTAAATTTGGAAATTTGATTTTTGAAAAATATTTGCCGATGGTTTATGTTGGAATCGTTTCTAAAAGAATTTATAAAAAAGTACAGAGTTCCCAGTTCGTAGCAACTCCAGAGTCTGAAAAGATCTTCCATTTTCTAATAAGAAAACTGTATTTTTGCAACGTAGGAGGTGCAATAGTTGAGCTATAAAATTAAAATCAAGATTTGAAACTGCACCACGATTGCACAGGTGAATTTGATCATGTATTCATCTTTTTCGGTACTTCGTTCTTTTGGCTATTTCTAAGTGCAGTTGCAGTAAAATTAACTTCCAACTTGAAAATGATTTATATCCTCGACACTCAACACAAACATGTGGTTTGTTTATTTTGATTTTAGGGGACTGTGTGTGATGAAAGCCTCGAAATGACCAAAATATTATTTTACATCATAATTTTCTTTGAAGGACAATTCGTAATTAATTATTTAAAAAATTCTTCTGTTACCAGATTTTCTAGGATTTACGTTTATGGTACTTATAGTAAATTGGTGATTATTATGCTATCCGTTGGATGTTTGCCAACATTTTAGCTGTCGAGATTGTTATTTGAAATCTACAATTTGTCTCGATTTAACTAATGGGTGTTTACTTGAGATACTATTGTAAACAATTAATTACAACTGTTTGGATAGAAATATTTTGATTTTATTGGTTTTTCAATTCAGTTATTTCTTTAAAAATATCTTGTTTAATATACATTTTTATAGAATATAGAATTTCACAAAAACATGTAGCAATTTAAAAATATTTCTCAATTTTAGCTACTATGTTGCTATAGTGTAATTTTTTGAACTTGGATGTTACGTCATCTCATATAAGCACCATAATAATTGGTCACCTATCCAAAACAGCCTCTGTGATTAGTTAGGATGAACTAACACCTAAGTTCAAAGATTTATATTATATTACAATAAACATAATTATTATCAAGTCCTAAAATATTGCAGAAATGCTATCAATGCATCCTAAAATTAATTCATATTATTTTATTTTCAGACCACAATTAAAGTTTACGCTCGTTGCCTTAGACCCGACATAGAATACAAAACCTTGAGCATTACCTTTCAATCGACATGTCGAGAAGTTGTATCCACTCTTTTGGGAAAATACAAAATGAAGCACAGAGATCCAAAGCTATTTTATTTAAGCATGGAAGTTACAGTCAGAAAAGCCGGAGTTAGGACTCATTTAACGCTCGATGACGAAGCAAAGCCAGCTGTACTTCAAAGTTGCCACCCAAAAGGAGACTCTAAGTAATTTCCTCACTTGTAATCCTGAAATTTTTTTTCTAACATTTTAACTTGTAGGTTTTCGTTACAAACACGACGAGGTGGACTTGTAAAAATTTACGATACGGCACTAAATAGTAACTCACAATATAAAAGTTTACTAATAAGTGCACAAACGACTGCAGATGAAGTGCTATCCTTACTGCTTACTTGCTGTAATAGTAAAGACAGGGTGGAACAATTTTCAATTTACGAAGTTTGCACCGATAAAGAACAACAGCGTAAATTGCATCCCGATGACAGACCACTACAAGTACAACAAATGTGGTTGTCATCATTAAATTGCCACTTTCTTGTCAGAAGAAACCCCGAATATATGCCACTGTCCAGGAGGAAGGTGAGTTGCTATATAATTTTTTTTTGTTCACAAAAACGAGGGTGAAATTTTGAAAAATTCATCAAATAAGTATTTTACTTTTTTTTAAATAAATGTTTTTCTTTTAGATGTTTTGGATTCCAGAACTTCCGACAATCACACAAACAAAACGGCAACAATTAAACTTCCGATCACAATTGTTGTCGAAATCACAAACTTCGTTACTTCCACTAATAAATAATCCCAGGGATCACACACGCGACGTTAAACCAAATAGTCAGGTTAAAACGGAAGCCAAAAGTGCACAATTATCTACGGTACCTGTGACAGATAAACCGCCTTCATATGCAGACTATGAAAATTATTTTTATATTTAAAGTTGTTTGAAATTTTTTAAATTGGTAGTTTTGGCTACCACAATTGGTTACCCAGATGGAATATTATTTTTGGTTATTCTAGCCAAAGAAATTCGTCTCTTGTTGTAAAACTAACATTGTATGTGTTTAATGTACCTTTTTCAATTACATCTTTGTTGTTGAAACTAAATGTTATGTCTATTCTTAGTATTACACGTTTTTGTGAGTTTGTAAATTATTTAACATTTGGTGAAAATGTTTTTGTCCAAAGATTAGGCTAAATGATCATAATTACGTGAAATTGTTTTAGATTTTAATGTGTTTGTGCAATTTTAGATTTAAATTTTATAAATTATGCGAGTCAAAATTTCAGTTAAATGTAACATACAAATTGTATTGAATATTGGATGAATTTGTTTTATTAATTTTGAGTTATAAACCAAAGATTATCATTATCATTTGTATATATTATTTCATGATTTTTAATAAATTGAAAACATAATATTTAATGGTTTTATTTATGGAACAAATAAGGGATTTTCCAATTTAAAAGAAACCTTGAAATTTTCCTGTCCTTTCAAGATTACTCATAATATATTGGAATTTTATCCTAGTGTGAAATTAGAAAAATTATTATTTAATTTCAACTTTCATATCCCAAATATTCTAGTCAAAAAAAGTTCCCAAAAATCACGAAGTTACAGATTGGCCATTTCATATTCTTCCTATATCTAAAATAGCCACTAGAAAAAATTTGCATAGAACTAAAAAAATCTGATTTGACACAACACATGACTCTCAATTGAAAAAGTAAATAGTAACAATTATATTTTTTAATTCTCCCCCCCCCCCATATTGTCAGTCCCTAAGTACGACTTGCTCCCTTTTCATTGGTCCATTGGTAAACACCTATAAAGGATTTTCAAGCACTTTCGGATGAACAATTCTGTTGAGACATTTTATCCTCCTGTATTTCGAAAGATCATACAATAATCTGTAATTTTTAAGACGGAATAGAATCTCATTAGTCATTGAGATCATGAAAAAGATATAATATGCAGGTAAGACTGCATCAGAAATTTTGGTAGACCGATTTTTGGAATAAAAATTAAAATAAACAAATATTTGCAATATATTTAATTATAATATAAATACTAAAAAGTAAAATTGGGAAACCAAGGTCTCCATATTTACTACGATTTAAAATTCCAATAATATAACAAAAATTAATGATTAACCCCTTAACGCCTAAAATTACCAGACGATAACGCAAAAATGCACTTATAGCATTGATACTATAACCAAAAATCTAATTGACCCCATAGGCAAGTGAATATGTACCAGAATAAATATTTAAAAAAATCAAAGAAAGAAATTTAATATCAGCATTAAAGGGTCACAATAATTAATCCTTATGATTTAATACTTGAGTGTAAGCAATTAATAAAGTATAATTAATATCTACAATTACAGTAATTACAATATTAAAAACCCTTACGAATAGTCATCTTGGTCATCAGTTATAGGCAGTGCAGAGGCTTGGGCCTGTTGTGCCGCAGCTTGAATCTGTTCCCATTGATGTTGATCGGCATACGCTTGTTCTTGCCGTGCCTTTGCAAACAATTCTTGCTGTTGCCGTAACAATTCCTCTTCAGGGATTCCTAAATTTTCTAAACGAGTACTTTGTCTTCTACGTTTTGCCGCCACAGCTTTACAGTCTTTCAAAACAGCTTCGGCTTCTGCTTGATAATCACCAAAACCCAACCGTTCCAATGCTAAAAGTTTGCAAATAAATATAAGTTTCCATTAGGTATTCAGACTTACCTATAAGAATGTGTTCGGCATTTATTGTCTTTTTATGTAAATTGTTACACACGTCATTAGCTTCTGAACTTAAAAGATGTATAAATTCGGTACAACAATTTAAAACTAATTCTCTGGCCTCATTAGCTATTCGAACAGATGGCACAAGTTCTTTGATCATCTTATTAATACTTGCTCTGGGTAAAGTTAATTCATCATCTTCGGTGATACCCGGTGTTCCAGGTTGATTAGAATTACTCATTTTGAGAATTTGTTGCGATCAAATCAAAATAGAACAAACACTTGTAGTTTCCTAACCTAAACTATATTTATATTTAACAACTCTCAAATAATTAAGGTTATGTGCAAATCTGTGTCATCAAATAATAATAATATATCAATTTTGTTTCCATCTATTGCCAATTTATGTAAATTCTAAATTATTATTGTCGATTTTTTGTATTTTATAATTTTTAATTTTTTAATAATTCGTAGGCGTTACCAATCAAAATAGCAAAGGGTTGTTGAATTTTATGGCGTTCAGTTTTCATTAAATCTTATTGGTTAATAACTTTTTACCGTTAACAGTTAAAATTTAAAAATTAACTAGTTATAATTACTTATTCTTTTTTAATTTAATTTAATTTTTTGTAGAATAGATACCTATTGGACTGGTGTGGATTAAGGCGAAGCATCACCACGTGACTTTTTAAAATTTTAAATTCTTTCCCCTTGCCTCTTCGTTTATGACATCTTCTCAATGATAGACAGCGCCACCTCACGTAATAATTATGTTCTTTGATTGCAGAACTCTTGATAATTTTTAGTTGCTACAAACAGTAGCAAAGCGAGATAGAGAAAAAACAAGATAAGAATAGTTTGTTGTTCTTCTTGCTCTTGTTGCACCGGTTTCTTCTTTTCTTTGACAATTTGAGGTTTGAAGTCAATTTATTACATGTAATTTGTAACGCCGAACGACCATTCGAGTGACCATAAACCAATTATAAAGGAGATTCGGTAGCGCAATATTTTTTTCGGTATCCTATATTAATAATAATAACTAAATAATAATAACTAAATAATAATAACGATAACATGGTATCATTTTCATTTATAATAACGATATTGCAAGTGTTAAATTCACAGATACACTATATTTTTTAGTATAAAATAAAGATCATTATTCTATATTATACAAAAATTGCAAAAGTTAATTATTTTTGTTTTTTTTGTGGAGTGGAATAATAAAGAGTATATTATATCATATCAAAAATAATTTATTTATAACAAGTACTTGCATCAAGAAAACAGTTTTATAAGTTAAATGTAATTCATTCCACATTAAAAAGAAATATCATCGGTAGGTCAAATTTCAAATTTTTAAATTATAAATAACAAAATAGTAAACAATAAATTAATTATGGATTTTAGTAACTTTTATAGTAATTTATAGGACTAGTGAGTAAAGATAATTTTTATCCACAAACGGAAGATAGCACACGAGGCAACGCCGAGTCTTCCGTAAGTGGATAAAAATATCTTTACTCAAGAGTGGCACACAACATTTTATCCAAAACCTGCAAGTAAAATGAAAATTTTCAAAATCAAAAATTTTAAATTACTACATAATTTATTATATTGCTTGCTTGTGACAGTAATCAATTGGACATTCTAGACTTTTGGTTGAGTTTTAATAAAATACTGCGATTTTACTCATTATTCACAGTGAGGGAAAACTTCACTTTCGCTCACTAATGAATAAAATTCCACTTTGGTTGCTTGAAAATATTAATGTAAAAGTTATTTTACTTGCAGGTATTGGATAAATTAATTGTATCCAATACCTGAAAGTAAAGTGAGAGAAAGTGAAGTTTTCGCTCACTAGTGAATAAAATGAGTAAAATCGCAGTATTTTATTAAAACTCAACCAAAAGTCTAGAATGTCAAATTGATTACTGTCACAAGCAAGCAATATAATAAATTATGTAATTTAAAATTTTTGATTTTGAAAATTTTCATTTTACTTGCAGGTTTTGGATAAAATGTTGTATGCCACTCTTGAGTAAAGATATTTTTATCCACTTACGGAAGATAAGACACGGGGCAACGCCAAGTGTGCTATCTTCCGTTTGTGGATAAAAATTATCTTTACTCACTAGTCCCATAAAGTACTATTATCTAATGATATTTGTTTTATATGGAATGATATGCCGCTGCACTGCAGATATGTCGAGTTGCTCTTTGAGATCTTGGTTGCAATTTGAGGTTTGTTGGGATTTCAAAGCCATCATGTTTAATTTTTTTTCTGTTTTGTTATATATTTTTTCTGAGAAAACTTACAAATGCCAATGTTAGGACCCCTAATTGTCCTTAATTTACGAAAAGTCAATTTATTACATGTAATTTGTAACGATTTGCCCCTATTTACTATTTAGCATGTGTACGCCATGTCGTATCGTAAGTTTCGAGAATTCAATTATTATACTATACTTTTAACACGGCTGGAATAATTATGTTATTGTATGTATTTCGGACATGGTAAATTTATGAAACTTACGTAATAACCCGTTAAGTTACAGGGCTGAAGAACCCATGTAGTGCCTTTGTCAGTCTTACGCCTGCATATTACTGCCTTTGCTTTGTAGTGACGTGCGTAAATTTTGAACATTTAAATGAATCAGATTTGGGTCATCCCAAATTCCGAACAACTCGGAACTGTACATTTTACTCCACCTAAATAGCTAGAGCTTAGTAGCTTACTTGATTATTTTTGTTCTTAATAAAAAAATGTTATTATATTAAATTATTATAATAAAAATAAATTATAATAAATAATAAAAATAAATTTTTTGAAATTCTAAAATTTTTTTGAATTTTTTTAATTGAATTGAATTTTTATGCAAATTCTTGCATTTTTATCACTTAATAATTCAAAGAGACGGTCATTGCCTTGCAGATAACGCAGTTGGATGCGAACGCGGGGTACTGGGTTCAAACCCGGGGAGAGTCAAACTTTCTTATGACCAAGTCTCCGTGCTTCGGAGGGCACGTTAAGCCGGCGGTCCCCCTGAGTTGACGAATTGCCACCGTTAACAAAAAACAGGGCCACAGGCACATCTGAATGCTAGCCTAGTAAGCTGCTACACCGGATGTAAAACAACTATAGTCCAAAATCGATCTGCGGACTACTCACCAACCCGTCTGGCCAGCGTGGTGAGTTATGGCCAGATCCTCCATAATATGGAGAGGCTTATGTCCAGCAGTGGGCGGAAAAAGGCTGATGAAGAAAAGAATTCAAACGTATGTACCAAAAAAACTTCTTATAGGTTGAACAATTTTAGGATTAGGAAACTTTATAAAAAAATAATAATTAAGAGTGATGAACGATTTATGATACATTTATTGACACTTACCTTAGGCCATAAAAATCTAAAGTGCCTTCTTGAAATGAACTCATTTTGTCCTCGTTTATGTTATTGTTGAACTATTCTCAGAAATAATTATTGTGCTCGACTTTCTATGATTTTTTACATTCTACCCTTTGGCACAATTATTGTTTATTTTGTATATTATGTAAGTTAAAGTTTAGCATTGGGTTTGTCGCTAAAGAGTGAACAGCAAATTAAAGGATTAAAAATATAAGTCTTCTTTCTTTCTTTATTTCTATTTTAACTATGGAAAATTGGGAAGTTGTTATGGGTGAAAATGATAATGGTTACTAAAAAAAACTTTTATGAGCGACTTTTCAATTCTGCACCGCCTGCATTAAAGTCGTTTGTTCTCAAATAATGTAAAAGTGAAAAGCTATGAATGAATTGGTAATTCTATACCTGCTTCTGGCTTCGGTCTGACCGAAGCGACGTGGTCAAAAAATTATACGCAACGGTAAACTTATTTTGTGTTGAAAACATAATTTAATACAGATGCATAGTTCTTAACAATGCCGCCCAAATCTGCGAGGCAGCATAATTCAATGACAAATAAATTTAAAAAATGTTAACATGTTTTTGCATACCATGTTGTTAATATAAATTAGGTTTAATTAAAAAATTTATGGGTGACTTATAAAGTCATGATGTTTGGGGCCACGAAGCAATAAACAGCTAATTCGAAAAATAAATATTAAAAAAATTTAAAAAACAAAAAATCAAACGTAGCTCAATAGCGTTTATAGTTTTATACTTTCTTACAAAATTTGAACGCAAAAAAATGAAAATTGTAGAAATGAGACCGAAAAAACAAAAATGTGATGTTTGACAGTATAGATCTTCGCCTTAACCACGTCAGCAAATAGCAAAATATATCCGGTATGGTCTAGTGGCTAGGATATCTGGCTTTCACCCAGGAGGCTCGGGTTCGATTCCCGGTACCGGAATTTTTTTGTAATGTTTTAAAACTGAAAATGAATTTATATTAAATTTCCAGACCGAATCACCCAAAATAGAATGCCTCTTTTCGAACGACATACAAAAAAGTCTTATCAACTCTTTTGAGAAAATATAAAATCATACCTGGTCATAGCATCAGAGTTTTGAAGCAGATTAATTTTTGAATTGTTCCGCTCCGGCATCAAAATATCTGTTCCTGCTTCAAGCTTCCGAGTACAATTTTTAATTCGAATTTAAAACCAACTAGATTTCAGAAAACAAAATAATTGATTATATTCTTCAATCAACGATTATAAGGGTAAATTATTAGGGCTAATTGGTAATAAGTTAGTATCTTCATGGCTTACATTAGTGATCAATGATCATAGCGACTTTCCCTGCTAAACCGTAGATTCTGAGTTCAGTTCCTGAACCCGGCAATTTGTTTTCAAACAATTTGTTATAGTTTTAAAAATTTTTGTGAATAATATAAATTATATTAAGTACGCCGCTGTGTGCTACTGTCAAATTACAGTGTTGGTACGATAATATAAAAATCACCAAGTTGTTCGTGTGCCGTAATGCTGCGCATTCAATTTGTACTAATTTGTGAATGGTTTTCAATTTTTCCAAGCAAATTAGCTGGTTTATTCTTAATTAGCGTTAAACATAAATAAAAAAAGTTAATTGGCGACACAAAAGTAAAGAAAATACATGGAAATCTATCGAGCATCCTCTTAGATTTTCTCAAGAATATTCAAAAGTTTGCATTTATAAACACATGTTATAATTTTAGGTTCGAATCTCGCAGGCTGCTCAATTTTTTTTCGACCAATTATAAGTAAAGTAATAAAATTTTTAATTGTAATTATTCAATTTATGATATAAATATTTTAGACCTTTTAAACTATGGAGCAAAATTCAACAACTTCTCCGAAGAAGACACCAGTAAAAGTCACACCGAATGTGTCGAAACTGAATACCCCTTCATCAGCCTCTAAAGTTGTCGTATTTACTCCTGATCAACTTCAAAAGTTAGGTTTTGCTGCACAACTTCAAGATGTTCTAAATAAACAACAAGGAAATTCTTCCGTATCTAAAATACCAACAAAACGAAGTCCGTATAAAAAGAGGCACCCAAAACTGGTGAAAGATAAAAGTGCTAAACCGAAAGTAATAAATGTTGAGGAAGTTACAAAATCGACTAAGAAATCTTTGAAAACAAAGTTTAGTAAATTGGTGAAAAATGTATTGCTACCAGATTCTATTAATTCCAAGTCCAGTGTTGGTGAAAATATGCAAAATGGAAAGACTGAGGTAAGAGGTGATGATGTTGAGCAGTGTAATCAATTAAATGTGAAGAAAGGACCGATTATTCACGAAGTTATCAAATTAAAAACAAGTCCTTGGAGGCGGAGACAAATTTTAAAAAAGAAAGAGCCAGAAAGTTCTGATGCACAGGTGGATATTGGAGAGGATAAGAAGACTTGCGATACTGTTGTAGAAATTCAACAATTGGATAAGAAAGAGGAGGCTGTTCGAGATCTTTTTAACGTGAAAATAAGCCAAAGTGTGGAACAAACTGTCGAGGAAGCTCTTCAGTTGAACGAGGAAGACGTTATTCAAAAAGATGCTAACCCAGAATCAAATGAAAATGAAGGAAGATGTAGTTTAAATAGTGATAAAGTTATTCCAGCAGTAGCTGTGGATGATTATGTGATAGAAGATACAATGGAAGGTATGAGTGGAAACGAAATTGTGACGATTCCAGAAGACCACCAATTGCAAAGCAACTTAAATAAAGAAGATAATCATTTAGAACAAATTCACAATAACGAAAAAAATTCTGATGTGGCTCAAGAAGGTAAACAATTAAATTTAAATGAAGAAATTAACGAAAAAGAGAAAAGAGCTGTTGCAGAAGTTGCGCAATTTAAACAGAGAGATGATACAAACGAAAAATGTGTGGACGAAGAAAATAAAATTGATCATATAACTCCAAATAGGCAAAGTATATTGGGTGAAAACAAGGAAGAGCCTGTTCCAGAAGTTATTCACTTGAAACCACGAAGGCAACGTGTAAAAGTTCGGGTGAATGTGGCAAACGTAAATAAGGTTAAAGAAGTTCAAAAACTGAATGAGAAGAATCAAGTTTCTCCAATAACTTCAAATTCGCAACACAGCGATGAGCCAAATGAAGACTATGCAAATCAATTTATGAAATTCCAGGAGGAAGAAAAAGAGGTTGGTGATAAGAATCAAAAGCAGGTATGTGTGCTAGTAGAAAACAAGGAAGTAGCTCCTCTTCCAGAAATAGAAGAAATTCATCATTTGAATGAAGAGTTTCCAAATGTTGTACAATTAAAATCACCTTCAAAAAGAAGACTAAGTTTAAGAATAGATTACGAAAAAAGCAACGAAAATCAAGTCAAGAAATTAAATGTAGAAGAGAAGCAAGAAAGCTTAGTGGTAGAGAATAAGGAAGAAACGTTTACTTCAGAAGAATTTGTAATTCCAGATGTTGGGCAATTAAAATCACCTTCAAAAAGAAGATTAAGTTTAAGAATAGATTATGAAAAAAGTAATGAAAATGAAGTCAAGAGATTGAATGATAAAGTTCAAAAAGAATGCTTAGTGGTAGAGAACAAGGAAGAAACGCTTGCTCCAGAAGTTATGCAATCAAAACCACTTTCTGAAGAAAAAATTGAAGAAGCACAACAGTTGAATGAAGAATTGGCAATTCCAGATGTTGGACAATCAAAATCACCTTCAAAAAGAAGACTAAGTTTAAGAATAGACTATGCAAAAAACAACGAAAATAAAGAAGTCAAGAAATTAAATGAAACTGTACAGAAGGAAAGCTTAGCGGCAGAGAACAACGAGAAAGCAGCTAGTCCAAAAGTTATGCAATCAAAACCACTTTTAACAAGAAGGCAAAGTTTGAAACAAGACGAGACCAAGGAAGACAAAATTGAAGAAGCTCAACAGTTGAATGAAGAACTTTCCATTCCAGATCCTGGACAATCAAAATTACCTTCAAAAAGAAGAGCAAGTATAAGAATAGACTATGAAAAAAGCAACGAAAATATCAAGGAAGTCAAGAAATTCAATGAAGAAAAAAGAATGGAAAGCCTAGTGGTAGATAATAAGGAAGAAGCGTCTGTTCTAGAAGTTGTGCAATCAAAATCAGTGTTGACAAGAAGGCAAAGCGGAAAAATGGGTAAGAAAATAAGTGCCGAGGAAGAAAAAATTGAAGAAGTTAAACATTTGAATGAAGAATTTTCAAAATCACCTCCAAAAAGAAGACTAAGTTTAAGAATAGATTACGCAAAAAGCAACGAAGATGTCAAGAAAATTAATGAAGAAAATAAGAAAGTGGCGTCTGTGGTTCCAGAAATTGAACAATCAAAACCAATTTTAACAAGAAGAAGTGCAAGAAAAAGCGAGGAAAGTTGTGACAAGTCAAAGGGAGATGTTGGGCAATCCAGCGAGAAAAGGAAAGTTTCGCCAATAGATCAAAATAGTAGAAGGCGCAGTATAAGGAATGAAAATGAAGGGTTTGCTATACCAAATGTTGGTCCATTAAAATCACCAAGTAGGAAATCATATGATAAGGAAGGAAAAGATGAAGAAGTCAAATCACTGAATGAGGATGAAAATAAAGCTGACCAAAAAGAAGTGGTACAATTGAAGCCACGACGACAAAGTATGAGAATGTCTGAAAAAAAAAGTGATCTAACAAAAAAAAGCATTGTTGAAGAAGTAAATGAAAAAAAGAGAGTTTCTCCGGTAAACGAAAATAGAAGAAGTTCAAGTTTGAGTGAGAAGGAAGAGATCGTTATTCGACCTTTAAAAAGAAGACACAGCCATACTGATGATGAAGAAACTGAATTGAATGAGAATGAAAAGGATGTTGCTCCAGAAATTATACGATTAAAACCGCAATTGAAAAGGAGACGAAATGCTAGGATACATGAAACAAGAAATGATCAACAAGAAAAAGCTAACCATAATATAAAACAAAGTACAAGTGAAGCAATGGAAGGAGTTGTTGAAGAATCTGAACAAGAGAAAGGACAAGATCAAGCTTCTCAATTAAAACTACAACAGAGAAGACAAAGCAGAAGGATTGTCGCCTCAATAAATACTGCTACAGAGGAAGAAACAGTAAAATTGAAAACACATCCAAGTAGAAGAAAAAAGAGTGTGGCAAAGGATGCAGCTCAACAATCAAATCAGATTGATGGTAAAAGTGTGAATACTGATGATTCCAAAAGTAGCAAAATTGAAGAAAACGAAACTGAACAACCACAACCTGAAGAAGAAATGGTTGTTACAGAAGGTTGTTCAGTAGAAGAGAAGCAAAAAGTGATTCAATTGGAAGATTCAGAAAAGATGGAAAAATATGAAAAGCAAGGTGTTCAAATTGTAGCCAATGAAGTGGTTTTCTTTTCACCTTCCGATATTGAAAATTTGACAAAAAACTTGAAATCGAAACCAATGGTACAAGCAGCTGATCCGGCGTCAGTGATTCTAAAAAAATCTACAAATTTGCGTAAAATAATCGTGAATAAAAAATTAAATCAAGAGGAAAACGAATTGATTGTGAAAGAGGAAAAGACACCACCCAAATGTTATACAAGAAAAAGTAAAAGTAAGGCAAATATTGACGAAAATGTTTCCATACAGGATAATAAAAAAAGTGAGAAAATTAACACAATCTTAAGTGCCGATCTAACTAACAAAGATGCTGATATAACAAAAGTGGAAGAAGAAAAAGAAAAGGATGAATTAGTAGAACCTGAAAATAGTTTGTCTAAAAATGAAGATGAACTTAGGAGCTCCAAGGTAACAGAAAGTACATCAAAATCACCTCAACAAAGTGAAATTTTAAATAAGGTTGAATTATCAAAACAAAGTGACAAAAAGATAGAAAAAGGTGATTATTTGAGTTGTGAAACAATAAAGTTGGCTGACACCACCGAAATTTTACAAGAAGGTTCAGGAAAGAAAGGTCCAAGAAAAGCGATACTGATTTCTAAGATTGGAGTGATTGAAACTACACCAGAAGCAACACTTTCAGCAGGTGAATCTAATTCAACCACTGTGGGATCTGAAGAAAATTTACCTGTAGAAACTGAAGAAGTTAAAAAAGACGATTCTTTGAGTTCTCCAGTAATAAAATTGGCCGACAATACCGAAATTTTACAAAAAGCTTCAAGAAAGTCAGGAAGAACAAGAAAATCGATACTTATTTCTAAGACTGCAGTGATTGAAAGTGAGCCTGAAGAAAAAATTTTAACAGGTAGATCTAATCCAAACACTGTGGAATCTGAAGCAAATTCACTTCTAGAAATTGGAGAAGTTGAAGAAGATTCTTTGCATTCTAAAACAACGGAACATGTTGATACCACTCAAATTTTAGAAAAAGCTCCAAGAAGGACCGGAAGATCAAGAAAATCGACACTCATTTCTAAGCCCGAAGTGATTGAAACTGCATCAGAAGCAGCAAGTTTAGCAGAATCGGAAGCAAATCTAACTGTAGGAACTGGAGAAGTTCAAGAAGAAGATTCTTTGAGTTCTCACACTACAAAACTGGTTGACAACACCGAAATTTTAGAGATAACTCCAAGAAGGACTGGAAGATCAAGAAAATTGACACTCAAAATGTCTGAAGTAATTAAAACTGCAACAGGAGTAACAATTTCATCAGATAGATCCAATCCAACCATTGTAGACTCTGAAGCAGTTAAAGAAGAATTTTTAAATTCTAAAACACAGAAACTTGTTGACAACAGTGAAATTTTAGAAAAAACTCCAAGAAGGACAGGAAGGTCAAGAAAATCGACTGTTACTTCTAAGACTGAAGCGGTTGAAACTACATCAGAAGCAGCAAGCACTTTGGAATCTGAAGAAAATTTACCTGGAAAAAATGAAGCACTAGAAGGGAATTCTAAAATAACAAAGTTGGTTGACAACACTGAAATTTTACAAAAAAACCCGAAAAAGAATGGAAAGCAAAGAAAATCGTCGCTAGCTTCTAGGACTAAAGTGGTT
This sequence comes from Rhagonycha lutea, assembly GCA_958510855.1. Classification (NCBI taxonomy): domain Eukaryota; kingdom Metazoa; phylum Arthropoda; class Insecta; order Coleoptera; family Cantharidae; genus Rhagonycha; species Rhagonycha lutea. Next base: position 88,855,015 of record OY294036.1, read on the forward strand.
GAAACTGCAAATGTTTCAACAGATGGATCTAATCTTGCTCCTGTGGAATGTGAAGAAAATTTACATGAATCTAAAGGAGTAGGAGACGATTCTTTGACTTCCGAAATAACAAAATTTACTAACAGCACGGAAATTTCACAAAAAACTCCAAGAAAAGTAGGAAGGCCAAAAAAGTCGACAGTAATTTCTACGCCTGAAGTGGTTAAAGCTGCACCAGAAGCACCAATTTTGTTAGGTAGATCTAATAGGAAGAGGAAAGTAGTTGATTATTCAAAACTTGCAAAAGCTGACGAATCAGAAGTAGAAAGTGACGATGATGTGGTACAGCAAAAGCCAAAAAGACGGAAGAAGGATGACAGTGAGGTCTTTGAAATTGATGTTAAAATTACTCCCAATCCAAAAACCGATGAAGTTGATTGTTCATATAGTGAAGTGCAAAAACCTAGAAAAAAAACAGGTACCGCTGCAGTAAATGCTCTGTTATTTTCTTCTTTTATTGACGCCAAACTGTCTGAAGCAAGTCAAACGTTAAATGAAGAAACTGCGTCAAGTGAAAAATTGAATGCTGATGTTAAAGTTAAACGAGATGTTAAAAAGAAGTCAAAGAGTAACATCGCAACATGTGCTGTGTGCAAATTAGAAATGGATAGCAAAGCTTGGCCGACTCATAAGTTGAAGAAGCACAACAATTTGGCGTGGAAAGTTGGTGAAAAACCTTTGGTAAGGGAAGCTTTACTAAAGAATTCACTGTGAATAAATTTTTGCTTGTTTTTCAGAATCTAAATGATAGCAAGTTTGTGTTAGATGTTTTAAACGACATGTACAAGAGCAAAAAAAATCATTTCTTTTGCGATAAATGTGAAAATATTTCGAGATCTGTTCAGGGATTTTTGTCCCACAGGAGTCGTTGTCAGAAAAGTACCCAAGATCTCTTAGCTCTAAATGTTGCTTGTGAACATTGTAATAGATTGATGCTACCGGTTAGCTTGTACGCGCATTTAAAATTTTGCCAAGGATTGAGACCACAAGATGAGTCGTTAGATGGTATGGAAGCAAGGCCTCAAGAAGATTCTCCTTTACCAAGAAAAAGGAAGGCTGCTGAACAGTAATTTTAGTTTTTGTATTGGTTTTTATTTATTTATATCCAAATTTTTTCTTCTAGAGCATCTAAATTCATAACAGCACTTACAGAGGAAGATGATCAACCAAAAGATAGAAATGTTAAATATGTAAGTATTTTTTTAGGTCATTTTGAGTTATGTGTTTGAACTACTGAAAATAACAGAAAATTGTGTTTATTTTAATTTTGTTCTTAAAATTCTTGGGTTTGGTAATATTTTATAATGTAAACTACAAACAGCAAATTTTGTTGTTCCTTCTTACAAAAAATAGTTTGCTTACAACAATTTTCTCAATTTATAGCCAAAGAAATGGGTACAAAGTTTCAATTTTGAAGTTGTTCCATGGGCAAAAAATATAATTGTAAAACAGTGTCGGGAAAATGGTTCAGCAAACTGTTGTTTCCAAGGTTGTGAGTATCAAAATTCGGATTGGTCTGAAATTTTCTCTCACTGCAAAGAGTGCCCCAAAAAAGTGGAGGTTTTAAATTTTAACACACGTTTTTCTTACAATTTTTAATGTAATTTTTATTAAGGGCTTTTCGTGTAAACTTTGCTTGTCTACATTTGAAAAGAAACTAGATGTAATTCAACACGTAAAAGATAATCACCACGATGAATTTAAAGCCGATTCCAATGCTGAATCAAGTGAAGATTCTTATGATGATGAGGATGATGATAATGAGAATTGCAAAAGAAGAAAAGATAAGAGGAGTTCTACAAATTGCCCTACTCCTGGCAATAAATCAACTTGTAAGTATCTTTTATATCAATTGGTCCAACATTTTACCAATCTAAAAATCACCTCCCTTGGAATCAAGTTTCCAAACAATCCAGTTAACCTGTCTGTGGATGGGCTTTCTAGCTAGTTACAAAAATAATAATGATACAAACTAAACTTGAGTTTATTTTTAGTTCAGTGTAAGTTTTCGTCAGAACTAAATGCAATTTCCTTGGCGAGACCAATTGTATATCCATATGCATGGCAGTGGACTTTTGATTTGTAAGTTAGTTTGATTTAAAAGAGTTTGTTTCTAAACAGTTTAGTTTAGTTGTAGGGAACATTTTTTAGAACCAAATTTGTTTTCCAATTGGCGAAATTCTTGCCAACAAAATTTGGATTTGACCAAACTTGGAGCTTACTTACCAAAACATAAATATTCGGTATGCACCTCTATAATTAAATGTCAAAAATATGTTGATCCACTGACTAGTGATTACGATTGGAAGAGATTTATGTTGTTCGAGAGTTCCAGATCAGACAGCGGTAGGTTTTTCGATGAAAAATTCTTTCATTATGGTTACAATTTTTCTTTTAAAATTACAGGTATTTCCAGCATTTTCTGTGGTGGTGCAATTTCTGCAATGGCGTGGGTTCCTACACCATACCAAGTTAAAAATTGTGAACAAATATTGGCAGTTGCCATCCAACCAAGTTTAGAAGCCGAATACAAAGTAAATCAGTTCTATTCCGATCCAGGGATTATCCAATTTTGGAATTGTGGTTCATTTGAAACTGCACCTAAGTTGCAATTTTGTATAGCTCACGATTACAATCCCATCTGGACCATGGAATGGTGTCCTTCAGGATGTTATGATGAAGAAGCTAAAGAAAACGAAAATAGAAGATTGGGAATATTAGCAGTAGGTTCAGGCAACTCGAATGTGTATTTGTATACGATTTGTGAACCGAAAGCAATGAGGTAAAATGAAATCAGTTTTGATGTTTTTGAAATTACTTTATTGTTTTTAGTGCAAAAATTATCAAACTGAAACCTATAAAAAAACTTTCACTGGTGATTAACACAGAACAAGTCACAGAAACCTTGAAACCTCAAGTTTCAAGAATTTCCTGGACTAAGGTTTGTAGCAACAAAAAATTTGTTTTTTAAGTTTTGAACTAAAAGTATTTTTAGGGATCTGGTCATCAGCATATTGCAGTAGGTTATTCCAGTGGCGTGGTTGCGCTATACAATTTGCACAATTTATCAGATTTTCTAAAATATCAAGATGACGATGAATTAGAAACACAGCTGCCTTATCTAACCATAAATGCACATGTGCACTCAGTTACAGGTAAAATATACTTAGGGCCGATTTCATAATTAAAGCGTTAATATCCACTTAACTAAAAGATCCTTGTTAACCAATAGAAAACGTCCGTTCACTCTAACAAGCCAATAGAAATCCACTTTTATTTTTAACGGCTCGTTAAAAGTATTATGAAATCGGCCCTTACTATTATTTAATTTAAAATTAAATTAAAATAATTTTTTGTAGCTTTAACTCTTTCTCATATAAGTGATGGTTGTCGATGGTTAATGACTGCATCGGCTGACCGTACAATTAAATATTGGGATTTGAGACAACCGACCACTCCAATAACAAGTACTTCCAAATTTGTGGTGACAGATGGAGTATGGCTAACTCATTGGTTGTGTTCCATTTTATGTTTTGATGACAGTTGTAATACTGGTAAGTGTCGACATCAGTTTTATCTATATACAGGATGAATCAATAGTGAATAAACAAGTAGATCTAGATCAGTCATGGCAAACCTTTTTGAGAAGTGGGTCAAATTTTGTTCATTATAAAGCTGGGTTGACATGGGATGTGAGCCACGGCCGTGAGCCACGTTATAGTAAAATACTTTCCGCGTAAACTTAAACTTAAAACCTTGTAAACTGTTTTTAAACACGTTTGATCTCACCACGAACGCAGTTTTATCAGTTTGTGGCAAGAAATTACGATTCGTATTTCATGAAACAGCAGTTTACAAGGTGCGTATTTTATGAAAACGTGGCTCACGGCCGTGGCTCACATCCCATGTCAACCCAGCTTTAGTATTTTAATACTAGTCCTTGAGTCACTAATGCCCGTTTTCACCAATATTTATTTAACAATTTATTATAGATGACGCTCTGCTCAAAGGGCACTGTTTTTACAAGCATCAAATCATGTTATTGCGTTTTTTAGGTGTAACCCAAACCAGTCTTCATCAAGTACGCAATTTCAAAAGCGAAAGTTGTAATGTAATGCATTCCAATTCTGCCATACAGTGCATAAGTTCATGCGATTGGATAAATGGTCTTATTCAAGGAAATGCTGCAGGTGAAATACAAGGATTTTTCCCTCACCAGTTACTTGTTGGAGTGGATAATTTTAGTAAATATTTCAAAAAGAAGAAAGCTGTAAGATTTTTGAATTTTCGTTTCTTTTCCATTCCTAATTTGTAATTTCAGATTTTAAGTTACTGTAGATTGGTAGAGAAAAATGTTAGCATAAAAGAAAGATTAGAGAATGAACGTGAAAAATTAAAACTGATGGTTGCCAAACCTGCGGATGTTGTGGATATTTCAGAAATATCATCAAACCCTAACAGGTTTAAACCTGAACCTGTGACTTATAAGGGTGCAGAAAAGAAATACGGGGTTGTATTTTGTGATTATCAGTTGGTAAGTTATACCCACTAAAAATTTTGTTGGAATAATTCTTAAAATTTTACTATGTTTTAGAATAAACTAGATGAATTTGTAACAAATATTAATAACTACACAGATTCACACAGTGAAAAATATTATCCAACAAGACCTAATTTATATCCGATGCAGTCTGTTACCAAAGTGCAGATTAACCCAAACCGTAGCTCTTATAATTATTTTGCCGCTGGCTATCAAATTGGATTTGTACGAATATTTCCTATGAAATTCCTTCCTACCAAGTAACAATAACAACAACTGTGATTTATAATTTATTAGCATTGTAATTATAACTGTACATTGTATTCCTTTTTTACGAAGTTGTACATATTTGTTAATACGTAAAAAAGAAAATTTTTAAATTATTTTGAACAATTATTTGACTTATCAATTTTTTGTTGGTATTTTAATTACCTCTTGACAGCCTATTAGAAAAATTTATATTTTCTATTGGTTATAATAAAAAAGTTATATGCAATAATGTAAATTAATTGTTACCTATTTTTATTTTAATATAATAAAGTATGAGATACTTGCATATTATGAGTTTGTTTCTACCACATTTAAAATTAAAAATTAACATAAAATAACCTTATTCATTAATTACTGAGATGTCATTAAATTCCACTTTAAATGATGATTTTGTACCCACACTTATCGCAGTTTTACTCATATTTTGTATTTTATTTAACTCAAACTTTAATTTTTCATTTCTTTCTATAATTTCTTGAATTCTACCTTCCAATTCGACATTAAGGAAGCATAATTTCTTATTGGCATCTTTCTCCATTTTTAAATATTCTCGCAATGAGGCAATGAGTTTATTATCTTCACTCTTTTCCTGATTGAACATGCTATTCGCATTGTTCCACTTAAATGTAAGAAAATTAAGAGACAATTTTCCCAAACCAAACTTTTGATAATATTTTACCTGCTTGATAATTAACTGCGCCTCTTGATTAGGTTGAAAGAATTGAGAATTTTCTTCTAGCAGCTGCTCAAATTTTTTTGTTGCAGCTAAAGATTAGGTAAAATTAAATTTTTAAATATTAAAATTGTTGAATTTACCTTGAGCAACAATAAATTTTTCTTCCAATTGTGAATACTTAGATTTTCCAAGAAGAAATTGATCCCTATAATAATTAGCAATTTTTTCAAATCCTTCACATATTTTAATTTTACTATCAATTTCTGTATCAGGATAACTGCAGTCAAATTTGTTGAAGATTCTAGTAACAGAATTGTAAACTAAACATTGAATTAATAATCCAAATTATGCATACCCTTCACTATAACTGATGGTTTTTCGAATTTTATCGACATCCTGTGCAAGAGCTTTCTGGTAATTAATATCGCATTGGTGTTGAGCTTTCATTTCGTTCAATTCTTGCATTAATTTGTAATTATTCATCTTCTCAGTTTGCAGAAGTTCTTGTAAATTCTTTTTCTCTGCTACCTAAAATTTGAAGTGGCTTCTGAAAAGTTTCCTTTTTCTTAAACGGTTGGTGTGGGAATCAAGTAAAATTTTTAGAGGAAAGGGTAATAATGTTGACGTACATATGATAACGTTACACCAATAGCATTCAGAAAATTAAAAGTTCACCCCCTTTTTGTTTTTAACGCAGATCACTGCGTTATCATAACATTATCTACTTTTAATTTCATAATTAAACGTAGCTAGCATCGATTGCTATGGGAAGGTGGTACAGCTACTTATTGTGGGGCGCCGCGGCGCCGTGTGTAAAATATAAAGAAATGGAAGTAAAACCGTGGGATCTCGGGGGTACGGGGTACCCTCCAGGATAAAAGGAAGCTTCTGATTATGAAGGACGTTCTAATCTATTAATGATTTTATATTATGTTTTCGTGCTAATTTTTGGATTTATACAAATTCTGTATGCGGATTTAACCATTTATTTTTGTCTGTGATAATGAGCCAAGTTATTTTTGTAATACAGTAGAACCTGTCAAGTTCGACACTGTGTCACTGACACTGTGTCGAACTTGACAGGTTTCACTGTAGTATTTGCTATTTATGTAACAAGTTACGAAATGCCATGTTTCTCGCAACAGAGTAGGATTTTCGAGCTCGAGTAAAATGTAAGCTCCAAAACAGTTACAGATTATAAAATAATTAATATTACCGCAGATTTCTGCTGGATTTCGGCGACAATTAAATTATTCCGTTTTAAATTTAATTCGATTTCAAGAGTACGCGCGTTTTCCAAAGCCAAATTTAAGTTGAATTTGTGTTCAGCAATAACAGTTTTTGCATCTTCGAAAGCGTTACTTAATTCGTGAATTTGTAAGTTGGCTGTGTCCAAGTCTTTTTTTTGTTCTTCTACTTGAACCTAAAATTTTCAAAAGTTAATTAATCATCAATTTTGCTTGTTCATATTGGGGCTTCGACCCACTCATCGACTTTTAAACTCCATTCTTTTTAAAATAATACTAATATTGTCAAAAAGAGGAATCAAAATTCAAAAACCAAACGCAGAATTTTTTTAAATGTTTTGGATTTTAAAAGAATGTATAATCAGTGTGCAATAGTAACCAATCGATCGATGAATATTCCGATTCTCTCATTCTGTTTTCATAATAATAAGTGGGTTTTGACGTCATGTTAATTTAACATACTCAAAATTTTTTTTAAAAAAATAACAAAATAAAATAAAAATGTTGAAACTCCTCTATTGTATTATTTTAAAACGAAATTACGAATAGACAGGAAGATTCTTCAACTTACCCGTTTCATAGAAAGTTCATCTATGATTTGCCTTTGAAACCTTAATAAGTATGACGTATCAATTTTAGTGAAATCTTCTGCCACCATATCTATTGAAGTATTCATTTTGCTGAAAATTATAAAGTCAAGTTATACAGGTTAACGTGGAATCCAATTTACGGCACAAATAATTTGACTAACCCAAAAGTATTAAAATACATCGATATACACATAAAATATTCTAAGCTTTATTTTCGTACACAAATATACAATGAACACAGTAAACAAAAAAATTAAGACAAATAAGCTATTCACGCCTTTGAGAATAAGTTTTTAACACTTCCGGAAGAATTGGTACATTTTTATCAACAGGACCGTTATGTTTAGTGAAATTTGCTCTAAAACTTTTCCATTTTGGATCAAACTTTTTTGGCAAACTTATTTTATCAACGCTGCGAGATGTATTGGATCTGACAATTTTCGTCTTCTTGAAGCTAGCTTCTTTAATGAATTGTTGTTGCTCTTGATTTTGAGAAGTGAAACTTTTACATGCTTCAGACAGTCGGACCGGTATTAGGAGATTGTAAGAATTGCAATTATTGTGCAAACTCCACTTAGCTTTATATTTTGACCAGATTTGGTATATCATTTTAATTTGTTTTCACGTTGCACTTTATCGAGTAAGGTACACGACACAATGTAATTAAATTTTCTTTATGATAGGAAGCACTAGCTAATTAAATTATCTAAATTATTATTAATTTAAGTGCGAAGGTTTCTTTATTGATTTTGTTAAAACATTGTAATGCATAGTTGAAATTATTTCATTGACGTTACCAGAGTTGAATAGTAGATAGTCTTATTAATTTATTAAGAAACAAGAAACGCAAGCGGGTAAAATATATAAGTTAGAGAAGGCAGGACAGAAGGGTTTAATATTGAGATATGGGCAATAGTATTATATTATCAGGGTAAAATAATATACGAGGGCGGTCTGATAAGTAGAGTGAAATTCTTCCTCAGTACACAGAGAAAAAAAAATTATATTATTTACAAAGCCTTTTTTGTAAAAATATTCTATGAAAATTTGTACATTGTACAGAGCTTTTCTAAAATATATTAAAGTTTTGTAAAATCTACGATGACCTTTTGTAGTATATACAAATAACACCTAATAAAATTTCTATGACATTTTTCTAAATTGAACAGAATACTTTGTAGTATTATTCTAAAATAATTTTTATAAAAATAATCTATGAAATTTTGTACATTGTACAGACCTTTTCTAAAATATATTAAAATTTTGTAAAATCTACGATGACTTTTTGTGAAATTTACGATGACTTTTTCTTATATATACAAATAACACTTATTAGAATTTCTACGACATATTTCTAAATTAAACAGAATACTTTGTATTATTATTGTAAAATAATATTTTATAAAAAATAATCTATGAAATTTTGTACATTGTACAGAGCTTTTCTCAAATATATTAAAATCTTGTGAAATCTACGATGACCTTTTGTTATAATATATTGTAAATGATTTTCCCCCAATTTTTATCTGCCGCCTATTATTGCTCGGAGCGAATATCTCCGTAAATATTTACAAGTTCGTAGCTCCGAGCAACCGGCGTCGAACACGTGGTCGGTAGAATTCGATCGTTAATTTAATTATTAACGGGCTGCTTATTAAATTATGGTTAATTAATAAAACGACGTAAAATTAATTATTTCGTTCAATTGCATAAATTTTTTTATGTGTTCATAATATTAACAATTAGGATCGGGCAAAGTCATTCGTGAAAGAAAACATATTTTTTATTTAATAATTACTCCTCTCTATTTTTATTCGTTAGTTTTTTCGAACGCACGGTGGGTGTAATAAAAAGAATTACCCGCTACTAATTATCATGAAAATAAAAAATATAAATAAAGACAAGATTTTTGATTTTTTTGACAACCTACCACGCGGTAACCGGGGTGCGTGCGTCGTTCTTTCAACATTACGTTTCCGCCCGCCATGTTGAAATTATTACGTTATCACTACACTTTTCAATTAGTTGTCAACAAAGTCAGTCCGTTCATGGGGAAAATGTATTGGAACATTACAAAACACAACATGGTCGCATTAGTAATGATGACGTGCGAAAATTGTTACTAGATGCAATTGTGGATTATTATATCCAGAAAAAGCTTGAACTGACCACACAAGATTGCGACAATTTATCGAATGAAATTCTAAGTTTGTTTAAAGGAGAAACGAAGGTACCTTTTATTATACTGTTATGTTATAAATATTTTATTTTATGTTGTAATGTTTTTTAGGAATATTATTATAGCTATCGTAATAATTTCTATCCGAGAGGAAAACTGTACAATAAGTTCCATAATAAAAAGTCATTATTCAAGAAAACCACTGCCGAAACCACAACCAGTGGCAAGCAAAAAAAACAGGTAATGAGCAACAACAAACCGATGGATTTTAATGAAGAAGATGAATCTTATATTCGAGCCTTAAAATTCGACAATCTTAGTATCGAAGAGATACTAACTCATTAACTAACATTAACTTGATTAAAATTTTTAGATGGTCGTAATGCAGCACTTCTCTATCTGCTTCCTATCCTATTAGGACCGACAACAAGATCTGTTGTCAAGGATAGCGATGGCAGTAAAAGAACTAAGCGATATACAATTAAGGATGCGCAGCTGTCTATAATTAATGTTCATCCTACAGTAACTGCATGAGATTCTTTCATCGCTCATCAAAATGCGCATGAAGCAAACGTCCAACCCAGTATAGGGATTATTGGAGATTTTTTATTTTTTTTTATTTTTTTTGTTATTTGTTTTTTTTATTTTGTTTGTATTGTTTATATTATTTTATAATATATTATTATGTTTATCAATAAATATTAATAGAGAAATAAATTTACCTTATTTTAATGATTTAACCACGTGTCCCCCATTCCCTAAGCCTAGCCGTTTGTTCTATGTACAATTTAGTTCTAAATACTACAAATATTATTTTACAATATATTGTACAATCGTTTGTTATATCTACAATTTATTTCTAAATACTACAAATGTTTTTACAATATATTGTAAAATTGTTTGTTCTATGTACAATTTATTTCTAAATACTGCAAATGTTTTTACAATATATTGTACAATCGTTTGTTCTATCTACAATTTATTTCTAAATACTACAAATGTTTTTACAATATATTGTAAAATCGTTTCTTCTATGTACAAATCATTTCTAAATACTACAAATCATTATGTACAATGTATTACAGCCTGGGCTAATCCCTCTTGGTAATATATACAATGTACTATTGTACATTTTAGAAATGCCTTTCTTGGCCAAAATTAATAACCGTATTTTTAGAATGTACAAAATTTTTTGTAAATACTAGAAATTTTTTTTCTCTGTGTACTAGGCGGAGCCAAATTTCTATGTAGTAAATGTGGAGGGAAAAATCGTGACACCCAATTCTACCAATTATCACCAACATAGACCCGACCCGACGAATTTTTGTTTCTGCACATTAGCTCCCCTTAGTCACTAAGGAAAAATTTCACTCTACCTGTATTTTTAGGTGGTCATTAGGTCAATATTGCTCTTTTTGGTAAAGAAGATCCACAGTTCTTATAAATTTTGTTAAGACCGTGATTCGAACCCAGAATTTCTACTTTTATTTCTAACTTTTATTCTATTTTTATTTGCAAAATTTTTTGTTCTTTTACAATTGTTTCATTTTTTTAAATTATAACAGTTGACAACTAGAAAATTGCACAAACTTTAAAGGTCCATATCTTTTAAAATACTGAGAAATCAAATTCGACTATGTAACACAAATTATTACCCTGGATACGCTTTATTGACTTTGCATAGCAATGTTTTTGTTTTAATTTTTATTAGTAATAATAATAATAATGGCGTCGAAACAAGAAGTCCTGCGCGAACGCATTGTACGGTTCTATAAATCAAATATTAAATTCGGGAAAAAGTTTACTGTAAGTCATTTTAAAGCGGAATCAATTTCCCAAAGAACAATTTACTATATTTTACAAAACATGAAAGTGAAACGCGAAGGTTGCACCGGCCGTAAAGCTAAAATTATGACCAATAGGAAAATTGTAAGCTTGAAAACGCTTTTTAACAACAAAAACAATATTAGTCAACGAGATGCCGCCCGAAAATATAATTGCACACAGCAATATGTTTCAAAAGTATTGAAAAGGTGTGAAATCAAAGTAAGGCATAAGCAGAGATCGCCAAAATATACAGAGGAGCAAATTCTAACCGTGAAAAAACAATGCCGTTGGATGACCCGAAATTATCAAGGAAATCATTATGTTTTGGACGTTGAAAGTTATTTTGGATTAAGCCGCAGTCAAGTACCTGGAATACATCTACCGATGTTAGATATAAATTTAAGGCAAAATTTGAGCCGAAGGTAATGTTATATATTGCAATATCAGAGAAGGGTATTTCAAAGCCTTGGTTCAAGCCAAGTGGGATTGCAATCAATCAAGCAGTGTATCAAAACGAGTGCTTGAAGAAAATTTTGATTCCATTTTTAAAGGCACATCATGGGGATGATAATTATGTATTTTGGCCAGACAAAGCATCGTCCCACTATGCAAAAAAGACATTGGAGTTTCTCCAACTGAATTCGATAACATTTGTACCCAAACTGCACAATCCCACAAACTTACCACAGTGCCGTCCTATTGAGGATTTTTTTGGAGCTCTAAATGCCGAAGTATATAAGAACAACTGGAAAGCGAAAAATACCAATGAACTCATCAATAAAATCCGATTATGCATTAGAAATTACGACAAATCACGTGTACAGAGGGCATGTGAACGCATCTCGACTTCGTTACGCAGTGTGGCTGATAAGGGTCCATTTGACCAAGTACATTAATATTTTCTAAAAAAGGATATTAGGTGGAATAATTTGAGCCATGATTGAATTGTTTTGAATAAAAACTAAATATTTTGTTAACCATCAAAGTTTGTGCAATTTTCTAGTTGTCACCCGTTATTTTAATTTAAAAAGCTCAAATAATTGAAGGGTCCACTGGAAAAACGATGAAGCTCCATTTTTTTCAAAATCGATATTTTATCGGAATCTCTTAGCTTGTAACATTAGCTATGAACATACCAATCCTCACAGGAAACAAACAATGAAATTCCACTAAAAACTGCGGTTGAAAATAGGCAGCACAATGTAACGTTATGCGTTTTGAACAGTTGTGAAACATTAAACCTCGTTTTACTCGACTTTTTAAAAATGTGACCCTCATCGTTCTTCCAGTGGACCCTTAAATTGTGTTTAGTATTATGCGTATTTTTAATTTTACTATTACTTGTTAAAAATATTTTTATTTATAAAAAGGTTTAATAATTTTACGAAGGAGTCCTGAAATTTTTGTGTATTCTACCCGAATGGTGATAACTTAATATGCAAATTTAACAATTTTGGTAAATAATATTTTTTTATGCCATTTATGCAAATTTGTGCTTATGAAATAATAAACATTTTGCTTTAAAAGTGGGTATAATTCAATTTGTACGTTATTGTCAATAAATTATGTTAATTTTAAAAATCTTAGTAAAATTTTAACATTATTTGATCTTGTCATAACAAAATTTTATTACGTCAACCACTTTTTACTATAAAATATTAAAACTTTGAAAAAATATTTAGTTCAAACTGAAACGTAGTTGGGTGCACAAGTGTACAATTTTGTTACAAATAAATAGGTAAAGTACCAACTTATCTTACAATTTAAGTATTATAAAAGTTCATTTTTACCTTAAATGTTGAGTAAAGACGCAATTCACTCCCCGATATACTGATTATTGCAATGAAAAATCACAAACAATTACTTGGTTACTAGCATTTGTTTAACAAATAAGAGCGGCAGATTTAAAGCACTCTTGGTTTTTGACAAGAAATTTTATGTTTGTGTTTTATTAATTACTATTAACTTAATTTGTAAATATAAAGAATAACAAAAGTCTTGGTAAAACTATTTTTGTTTCAGAATGTTCTACTCTCGCATTATTACAAATATTCCGTTTCTATTGAGCACATTGATTTTATTGATGAATTTTGATCGTTACTATATTGCCGGGGTGAATGCAGCTTCCGTTAATTTGGAAAATGTACAGAGGCAACATAGACCTTTACCACGATTATCTGCAAGACTTCCAATTCATTACGGAAAAATAAGAACAGGATTATCAGATTTCATTGGTAATTATTAAAAATTAACATGTACAAGTTTCCCTATTTTATGTTTTTCTCTTTGAACCAATTTAGATGATGACGACCTCTTCGATCTTTCAAAACGACAAGTTACTGATGATTATGGTCATTTACGCTTTGGTAAAAGAGGCGAAGACTTTGATGATTATGGACATTTGAGATTTGGACGAAGTCACGGAGAATAAACTCATAGGTTTTATGGAATATTGGACTATTTTTAAATTAGAAATTTATAGAGAAAAATGGGTGTTTATTAGATTAAAAAAATAATTTAATTAATAAATCGTAATGATGTAGGATTTATTTATTTTTTTGAAACTAAAAGTTAAAATTACATACCTCACCCCCAGTTTTCACTTCAAAACCTATAAAATATTTATATTTTCTTGCCGTTTCTAAAATTTTTTTCGCTAGTTTAAATTTTAAAATTTAAGGGCATATTGCTAGAACATGATTAAGCCATACATTTTCCAAATTGAGCTAACTAAGCATAAAATCATATCAAGCAATAGTATAAGAAGTACCCCTAAAAATACTTAAAAATGGCAGTAGTAGTAGTAAATAAATAAGTTTCTTGAACGAAATATTATGCCAAATCAGCATGCTAAATAAGGCAGTCTTCTGGTTTAGAATTAAAAAAATCAATTCTTTGTTGTTTTTTTTAAAGAAAATTTAAAAAAAAACCTAGAAATAAACAACTTACCCTACCACTTTTAACAATGGCGTAACTTCAAATTTTAGAACCGGGTGCAAGAACTTTGACGGGCCCCTCAATTGAGAGGTGTGCGAAAGAAAAAGACAAAACTTCTTCGCATATAATGCAGTTTAAGGGGGGGGGGTGCAAAGCATTGGGCTTGGAGCCATTCTTCCTTCTGCCCCCTCCCCGGTATTTACACTACTGTCCATATACCTCCCTCGTATGCACGCTCATTTCTTCACAATTCAGGGTGTTTAGCGGGCTTATCTACCTTAGAACATAGAAAAAAACACTTAAAAATGAGATCAAATGTAGTATTTTGTAGTTTATATTTCTCCTACCTAGAAGGGTAGAGGAGAAGGTAGTAATATGGAACCGCCTATTGTTTTTTTCGATTAACTCTACAATTTAGTAAAAAAAAATGAAAAGTAATGATATGTACTGAATCCTACACTAATAACCTATCACATTATGAAGATTGCAAAGTAATAAAACAGATATTTTTCTAAATAAAACGTTTAATTTAAAATATGAAAATTGACAAGGTATTTTTTTTATGCCTTTAATATGGGACACAGGTGTCTTTAATATGGACCGGGGGAAATATAATATAATATAAAAATAAATGAGTTCATAGATGTATCCAACCTTTGTGGTTGGATACAATGACTAACCCTAGCTGAAAAAAATATTCTAAATGTTCCAATTTTATGTGTTTTAATGCCTACAGTAGTTGGCCTTCACGCCTTGCCCTCGTAAAATGCTCATACATTTTTTAACATAAAATTCAACATATTTTTTTTAAGAATTCAATTTATTTATTCATAATTCGATATATTTTAAAATTTCTTATTTATTTATTATCAAAAGTTAATTGCTATGGATAAATGCGGTTCCATAATAAAAGCACCAATGTGGACCATAATAAAAGCAACTTCATTTTTAATTATTTTCAAATTTACTTCAAAATTATTTAAAATCAACTGAGCTTACCATCACTGTAGTCTAAATCAATCTTTTATACTTCGATTTCATTCTTTCTTTAAGTGAATGTTTATTTAACACAAATAAAACAATCACAACTTATACACGCACAAATCATTGAAACTGTGGGTAAACTAAAACTTGTTAGACGAGCCCTATAAACAAGTGTGGGTACACTGTTTCAGTTTACTTCACCCTTTTAGTATCGCTTAACATTTATTTTGTGATTTTTGGGCAGGGGGAATGAATAGGTTCGTTGTAATTAGTGTGGTCCATATTAAATTCTGGTTCCATATTACTACCTTCTCCTCTACCTTTATAGATAAACGATTGAAAAATATGGTGCTATCGAATACCCAGCTTCAAGAAAGCAATGAGACGACATTATGTAGATTGTTTTCATCTTGCCTTGGAGGGTACTCCATACCCCCCAAACCCCCTGGTTTCACGCCCGTTTTTTCACATTTTAAAGGATGTCCCATACTGATGCCCCTTATTTTAGGGTCCCGAGTATAAAATATGAAGAGATGGATGTGAAACCGGGGGGTCTGGGGGGTATGGAATACCCCCCAGCTGTAAGAAAGCAATGAAACGACATAAGTAGATTGTTTTCATATTGTCCTGGATGGTACTCCGACCTCCCCCCCAAACCCCTCTATTTCACGCCCGTTTCTTCACATTTTAGAGGCTGTCTGATACTGACGTTTCTTATTTTAGGGCCCCGAGTTTAAAATATGAAGAGATGGATAGGAAACCGGGGGATCTGGGGGGTATGGAATTGAGAGGTATGGAATACCCCCCAGTTGTAAGAAAGCAAAGAGACGATATAAGCAGATTGTTTTCATCTTATCCTGGAGGGTACTCCGTACCCCCAGACCCCCCGGTTTTACGCCCATTTCTTCACATTTTAGGTATAAATTTTGTTTTGATTAACGATGCTTTTAGATATGAAAATAAACATTTTGTTCAAACAGGCCGCGGGGGGGGGGTAGTGTAGTAACACATCAATAAATTCAACAAATTTATTTGAAATATTTATTCAAAATTCACATATTACCTACAAAAATATAAAAACAGATCTTACTTGCTTTATACAATCTTACTTCTTAGTCAGTATTGATTCTAACTCTAGTGACATTGTAATATCTTTCAACTTATCCTTTTTCTTCTGATCTGAATTTAAATAGGTGATAAACAAACTTGAAGCTATGAATGAGCAGATAACGCCTAAACAAGCCAACACAAATGACCAGCCAAAAGAGTAATTATAATGGCCCGGCGGCGGCGTCCAACCATTATGATTTGAAGATGCAAACACAATAATGGCAATTGCACCGAATATTCCACCCAGCATTGTTCCAACTGCATTTGCCTCAATTGCCTTTACAAATTCGGACATATCTGAACTGCAACCCAGAAAATGAAACAAACTGAAAATTGCATTCATTGAAACTAACTCAAAGCAAATCATAAGAAATATTTGCGTTGCAGAAATTGGATCAGATGATATATCACAGTGGCTCCATAAACCTAACCGATAATCTGATCCTCGATAATCTGACACCAACCAACTTGATGTACTATATGCTACAGCTAGTAATACGCATGATACTGCAAGGAAGCCCAATCCTACACTTGCTGCAAGCGATTTACGTAACATCTGCAAAAATTAAATATAAAATATTATTTATTTACTCAAAAACAACATTTACATAATATTATATAAAATTTATTCTACGACTATCATACGCAATTGAATGGTTTGTTGCGAAAAGGGAAGTAGTATTTAGTATTACAAAATCTACATTTCGAGATAATCGATTTAAAGTGTCTGCCTTGTGTAATAAATTGATCTCCAAATTGTATTTTGTTTTCAGAATCCTTTAGAAATATAATGTTCTTTATATGAAACGTTAATAAAATGCCCCTACATAATAATAGTTTTTTAGCAATCTCTTTTTTATATTATAATTTACTTCCCTTTTTGCAACAAATCATAATTATATTGTTAAAAATGATGAAACATTTACACAAAATAAAATGTTATGCTTAAAATTAAAGCATTATTATAATTTTTATCATCTTATTGAGGTTCAAAATTGAAAATTTTCCTAAAAAAAAATAATATGCAAGAATTGAATTTCCTGTTTTTGGTGTAAAAAGGTAAGTACTACAGTAGATCTTACATTTTTGCACTAAACGGATATTTGATATAGTCAAAAATTTGTTAAAACTTGAAATCACAATTTTTATTTTTGCACCAATCGATCGGGCTACCTCAAAACTATAAGAAAACATAATTATGTATTATACTTATCTCAATTTTGGCAAAAATGTCAGTACTTCCCTTTTTGCAACAAACCATTCAATTAAAAGGAAACTGCATATATTTTTTGTTTTAAAATAATTGTGGCTTTTAATTTGGGCTACAAAAATGATTGTGATGTTTTCGAAGGTACTTACGATTTGTTTTGAACACTATGTATATTTAACGGAAATTGATAACGTAAACTATTTAGATCCTTTTATAAATTCATAAATATAATTATTTTTATAAAATTGGAACGACACGACTTTGTAGTAGCGGTAGTAGACAGAAAACAGCAAAGAAATGTAGATAGACAGGCTACGCTCACCCCGTAGTACAACAAAAACAAATTATTTTATATCATGCGCTCACCCCACAAAGATCTATAACTCACCCTAGGTCCTAGATGGAGGGTTGTAGCCGGCTGTGGCCAGTATTGTCAGATTTTAGAAACCTGTGAAGTAACTCATAACTGAAAAAACGCCCAAAGGCGCAAGTAATTCCTCACGTGGCGCCAAAATATATGTAAATTCAATGTCCAAAATCCATAATAAAATGTATCATTAACTTGATCAGTTTTGTTATCGGTTTGGGATTTATATACTTTAATAGAAAATCGGAAAAACACATCCTTACTTGGTTCAAAATTGTTACAACTTAGATTATTATTGCTATGAAAATGCGCTTTTAAAAGTATTGTAATTATTGCATTCAAGCAGGTTCGTAACTAGACATTGGTCATGTGAGGGGGAGTTGCGGGAACACAATAATAATAATATTATATCGTCACCCTAATTATCGAACCTCGTAACTCCAAATTCATAACTTTTGCGAAAAACTACAAAATTAATTTTTGAGTAATTTTTCAAAAATCATACTTTAGTGTGCTGGTTAACCCTCAAGGCCACTGAATTTTTTTCTTTCCCTGTGCTAAGTATAAACACAGGATCATGCTGCTAAGCTAAAGCATTGAACAAGATTTTTAAGAATTTCTAAAGTTGAAGAATGAATATAACCATTATTATGTATGTACTAGTATAATACTATTAGTATTAGAAAATACTTCTATTAGTATTATATAGGGTGTTTTTTTAGCTGCATGAGAACTTTTAATAGGGATAACAATTGAACCAAGATTGCTATGGAAACAGTTTTTTGACATTTGTGTTTAGCAAGGTTTGGCATTTGATAATGCATAGATTGACCATTGAACAACGCTACCAAATTGGGCTCACAACCAATTGGAAGTGGATCCATTTTTTTACCGTAAAATTTTGTTCAGTGACGAGGCACATTTCTGGTTAAATGGGTATGTGAACAAACAAAATTGCCGTATATGGAGTGAGACCAATCCGGGACATTATCTTGAGACTCCATTGCATCCATTAAAATTGACTGTTTGGTGTGGAATACACGCCAACGGCATCATTGGTCCATATGTCTTTCGAAATGAGGAAGGAGCTACCGTTACGGTGAATGGTGTGAGATATCGACACATGCTCAATACATTTTTGTTTCCAAAACTTCAAGAGCTAAACATTGACAACTTATGGTTCCAACAGGATGGTGCTACGTGCCACACAGATAACGAAACCATCAATTTATTGAAAGGACAATTTGGTGACAACATTATTTCAAAACGTGGTCCTATCAATTGGCCTCCAAGATCGTGTGATTTGACACCTCCAGATTATTTTCTGTGGGGGTATGTTAAATCCATGGTTAATGCTAACAAACCAACAACTCTAGAAGCATTGGAGGCTAATATTCAGCAAGCCATTTATGAAATAAAGCCAGAAATATTGGAAAAAGTGGTCAAAAATTGGACTGAACGGATGCGCTTCGTAACCATTAGTCGTGGTGGTCACATGCCGGAAGTCATGTTCAAATCATAAATGCCTTTAACTGTACTTTCATAAAAAAATTATAACCAAAACATTCCGTCAGGTTTTTAATGTTTTATTTCATTTTGAAGTTCTCATGCAGCTAAAAAAACACCCTATACTATATTTATTATTATTATTTTATAATTTTTATTAGGCAATATTAAAAATACATAAAATACTTGAATAGATTTCAGTACATATATTACTGATATTACCTAAAAGGGTGAAGGTCAGCAAGGCTGCTTTCCACCTAAACCATAGGTTCTCAAACTTTTTTGAACCATCGCCATCGCCCACTTTTATTTTATTTTTGAAAGAAAGAAATTGAAATTTAAATAAATATTAATATTTTATTTTACATAATAGCCATTGCCCCCCTAGACTACCTGAACGCCCCCCAAATTTTTTCATGTCCACTATCGCCCCCTCAATATAGTTTAACCATCAACCTCGCTTTGAACGAATCAATATTCCGAGACGCCGAATATATGTCAACATATTTGTTAAAAAGACACGACGCCAAGTATTGGAACGAACCTTCGAATTTAGAACCATGATGTTGAGGATCCGACAGATGCGAATTCGAGCGTAAATCTCGGTTATGAACTTCTGACCTTCTAATGAGGAGATCCTTAAGGTAGCCTGGTTGTCCAGACTTAGTAATTTAAATATCAGCACTGCGAAGCGAAATTTGAAGCGGGTATCCAGTTTCATTATTCCTTGAGCAGAATAAGGAGGAGTAACATGGTCCCTATACCCGACGTCATATGCAAAGCTAAGGCAAGCATTTTGCAGGACTTGGAGCTTATTTCTTAGTTCGTCCGTCAAACTTTCATAGTATACCGTGATACAGTAATCGACATGACATAGTAGCAGGCTCTCGACAATTCTCCATTTTACAAGAGACGACAATAAGTTCTTGTATCTATAAGAGAGTCTTGAGCTTGAAATAACATGATGTCCTGACGATCTTCTTGACATCAGCAGAAAAAGACAAGTGCCTATCCCATATCACGCCAATGTTTTTTACTTCTGTGCATCATTTGACTACGGTACAACAAGTACCTCGGTATGTTTGGCTTCCTCTGCTATCTGGCAGTGATGAGGACTGTCCATACATATTGTAAATGTTTTGGTCGGGTTTAGCAGTAGCCCATTTTTTAGACACAAGCGTTGTATCAATGCCAAAACACAATTAATTTCGTTGATCATACGATTTATGTCAAATAGTATGAGCCAGATATGTAAATCTGAATATCATCGGCATACATATGGAAGATGCAGAAATCGGGTAAAATTTTCGGAAGATCCACAGTGAAGATTATAAATAGTAATGGTCCAAGGAGGCTACCTTGAGGAACTCCGCGTCTGTTTTTCCTTTCATTGGATACCTTACCATTCAGCTTGACCCTCTGAGTACGGTTTGTAAGGTAATAAATAATATAGCAGTTTTAAAGCCAGGTCACTAAGGCCATAATATTTGAGCTTAGTAATAAGTAGGTCGGGGTCAATGACATCAAAGGCTTTGCTGAAGTCCAAAAATATGATCAGGGCTATTTTAGAGGCATCTATATTAGCATGGATATCTCCAGCCACTTTCAATAAGGCAGTTGTAGTGCTAAATCTTCAACGAAAACCAGATTGAGTGTTCGTATCACATGGTTCAATTCAATATGAGCGAGAAGTTGTTTTGCGAATAAAGTATTCCAGTACTTTGGATAGAGCTGGAAGAATATTTATTGACCACAGCTCGCAAAAACTGCTGGCAGTACTAGATTTTGGAATTGGCAAAATAATTGAGTTTTTCCATAAGTCAGGTACCGTCGAGTTTACCAAGCAAGAGTTCAGTAAAACGAGGCCAGCAATAAGGCAGAATAAGCTTCAACATTCTGGAGTTTATTCCATCGATACCAGTAGCATTAGACTGCAGCCTACAAATGGCGTTAGCTACGTCTTCCCAACTCACAGGGCAGAAAATCAGGGTCCTAATCCTTAACGGGTGGTTGCTACCTGAAAAGTCATCCAATATGACATCGTCGATAGCTGTGTTAGGGACAAAAAGTCGTTCAAATCATTTGCATCATCTTCTTCTAGGGTTATTTCTTTCTTGGGTACGATCAAAAAATTTCCAGAGTTTCTATGGGTTGTGTAGGTTACTTTCCACTTCGTATTTAAAATATGCTTATTTTTCCTTCTTGATAGTTTGTGTCACCAAGTTACGAAGTTCTTTAAAATAATTTTAATTTAGACTTTGAATACTTTTTGTAAGCTTAAAAATCGTTTCTGGAAAATGAAGGAAAATGAATCTGATGCTGTCTTCCAGGACATTTTTTGAAATCCACAAAACAATCTGGAATCTGTTGGTCTCTTTAAATGTGTAATTTGTTCGGCTCCATAGTCTTTACGTAGCTAATGATACTCATTTTCCGAAAATATTTCTCCATTAGATTTGGCCAATATATCCGGCAAGGTAAAATGTGCTACAAGAACTCGCAATACTTAGGGCCGGTTTTACAATCTCTTGTTAAGTGGTAAAAGAAAAAGTATTTTTGGAAAATCGGCGAGTAAAATTATATTTTCATCAAATAGTCCAGTTTTGATGCTATAATATAGCATCAAAATAGGGGTGTTTGTTGCAAAAGGTGGCGTAGAAGATTTTATTTTTTTAACTTGTATATATGGGTGCCAACATGTAAAAAACAAAAATGCTAACACGGGCGACCTCGGGAGAACTTTTGGCCTCCAAAAAACCTCCAAATATTAGGACTTTTCTTCCTTTATTGTCCATAACTCCTAAACGGTGCATCCTAGCAAAAAGGCAACAGTATAACAAATTAAAGATTATTTAATTCAGCGTCGAATGACTACCACAACTTAATAATTCGGTCTAGTGATTTGGTCAAAAACCACGGTCAAAAAACGACTACTTTTTCCAACATTGTCGAAAACTGAGATAGAGTACTATATATGAGTCTGTAATTTGGAGATCAGTACTCTATGAGAAAAACCCATGAAATAAAAGTTATAGAGCGTCAAATTCTACCTCCAATGAGTATCAACATTTTTAAATTCGGTCAAGTACACCTCTCCAATTTGGCAATCTCCCAATTGGCAAATGAATGTGCCTATGAGTTATAACTAGAGACATTATTTATTGCAAAAGGTGGCGTAGAAGATTTTATTTTTTTAACTTGTATATATGGGTGTCAACATGTAAAAAACAAAAATGCTAACACGGGCGACCTCGGGAGAACTTTTGGTCTCCAAAAAACCTCTACATTTTTGGACTTTTCTTCCTTGCTTGTCCATAACTCCTAAACAGTGCATTCTAGCAAATAAGCAACAATATAATAAAAAAGATTATTTAATTCTGCGTCGAATGAGTACCACAACTTAATAATTCGGTCAAGTGATATGGTCGTAAACCACCGTCAAAAAACGACTACTTTTTCCAACATTGTCGAAAACTGAGATAGATATATATGAGTCTGTAATTTGGAGATGAGTACTCTATGAGAAAAACTCATGAAATAAAAGTTATAGAACATCAATTTCTACGTCCAATGAGTACCAACATTTTTAAATTCGGACAAGTAGACCTCTCCAAATTGGCAATCTCCCAATGTCCGGCAATTGGCATAAGGAACCCATGAAACTGAATCGGTCATTCCAAAATCTCTGATTGCCAATTTCGAGAGGTATACTTGTCCGAATTTAAAAATGTTGATACTAATTGGACGTAGAATTTGATCTTCTATAACTTTTATTCATGAGTTTTTCTCATAGAGTACTGATCTCCAAATTACAGACTCATATATAATACTCTATCTCACTTTTCGACAATATTGGAAAAAGTAGTCGTTCTTTGACCGTCGTTTTCGACCATATCACTTCACCGAATTATTAAGTTGTGGTACTCATTCGACGCAGAATTACAGAATCTTTAATTTATTATATTTTTGCTTTTTTGCTAGGATGCACTGTTTAGGAGTTATGGACAAAAAAGGAAGAAAAGTCCAAAAATGTTGAGGTTTTTTGGATGCCAAAAGTTCTCCCGAGGTCGCCCGTGTTAGCATTTTTGTTTTTTACACGTTGGCACCCATATATACAAGTTAAAAAAATAAAATCTTCTACGCCACCTTTTGCAACAATGTCTCTAGTTATAATAACTCATAGGCACATTCATTTGCCAATTGGGAGATTGCCAAATTGGAGAGGTGTACCTTGACCGAATTTAAAAATATTGATACTCATTGGACGTAGAATTTGACGCTCTATAACTTTTATTTCATGAGTGTTTTTCATAGAGTACTCATCTCTAAACTACAGACTCATATAATATAGTACTCTATCTCAGTTTTCGACAATGTTGGAAAAAGTAGTCGTTTTTTGACCGTGGTTTTTGACCAAATCACTAGACCGAATTATTAAGTTGTGGTAGTCATTCGACGCAGAATTAAATAATCTTTAATTTATTATACTGTTGCCTTTTTACTAGGATGCACCGTTTAGGAGTTATGGACAAAAAAGGAAGAAAAGTCCTAAAATTTGGAGGTGTTTTGGAAGCCAAAAGTTCTCCCGAGGTCGCCCGTGTTAGCATTTTTGTTTTTTACATGTTGGCACCCATATATACAAGTTAAAAAAATAAAATCTTCTACGCCACCTTTTGCAACAAACAATGTCTATAATGACTGGACTAAAACCAGTACGGGTCTAAAAATATCAGATACAATAAATTCTTCTTTTCATCGCCGTACACTTCAATGCCATTAAAAAAATCTAATCCATTTTGTAGATTTTATAAAGAAACACTTCCAAAAACGAATATTGGTCTCTTATGTGGATTTCTCTCAAAATTCTACTATTTAAAATTTAAAGCATCAAAAATGTGATTTACATTTTCAATAAAATCTGCAGTGTTCTCGGCTGATTTACTTTTCAACTGCTTTGATTTTGCAACCGTTTTTTCAGCAGCAGCTACAGAATGATTAAAAATTTGCGCAACAAGCTTCGCGCGCATCTTTTGGAAAGTATCGGGGTTGATGTGAATCTGCATTATTTTTGTTAGAGACCTAAATATTTTACTATTTACATCTATTTTATAGGTTTCCACAATATTATTCCATAAAATAGGTTTGCCATTAATCAAGAAATTTAACTTGGGATTCATAAAATATTATTTGAACTTTTATGTTGAAATTTGAAGCGTGTAAAACTAGTTGATGCGCTTATTGGCTTGAATTTGTAGGGAGGAGCCTAGGTGAATATGTATGAATATGTATAGTAAAAATCATTGGGGTATATATATTTGCACTTTAAAAAAATCTTCCTAATTTTGTACTAACAAACTATAAAATGATACATTTGCACTTTGGATTGGGCACATTTAAACTTTAAGCTTACCCACTATAAAATGATATAATCGCACTTTGGATTGGGCACATTTAAACTTTAAACTTACCCACTATAAAATGATATAATCGCACTTTGGATTGGGATCATTTAAACTTTAAACTTACCCACTATAAAATGATACAATCGCATTTTGGATTGGGCACATTTAAACTTTTATATTAGTGCCTTTTTTGCTTTGGTTGGCCGTCCTCTCTTCCTTTTCGTGCCAAGAGGTACAGTTTTTGCTTCCATGGGCACCTTTGCCTGTTTTAAAATTACTGACATACCTAAAGAATGCTTGCAAACATATTGCTTCAGAAAACTTGAACAAGTGCACCGAGATGTAACTTTATCATTTTCGGAATAGCAGGTTACTTTTATAATTTTCTGAGCTTTATGAAAACTGTCAAAAGATTCCCATTTCAATTGAGTATCTTTCCAGCTTTGTATGTCCTCTTGAGTCAAGACGTCTGTAGTATTCTGTGTTGATTTAGCATAGAAGACAGGCTTGTCATCCTCTTTTGGATTGTCCATCCAAATTATCCAATTATTGGAAGGTATTAACGGTATTAACTTGGAAAGCGGTGAAATTTTAAATTTCAACCGACTTCAAAGTATTACTCATTGGATATACCAACGTTTCAAAGTGCGATGTATCGTTTTTATGTGCAAACGGTATTTAGAGAGCGCGTTAAATACTTCAAAGTGGAATTTCTTTTATTTTTCGTGTATTACCTTTCATAAAAGTTTTAATAATTTTTTTAATGTTCATTAATTTCTTTTAAAGCTATTTTGATCTATTTTAAGCGTGTTAAAATATTTCAAAGTGGAATTTCTTTTTTTTTAGTGTATTATCTTTCATAATAAGTTTTAATAATTTTTTTAATGTTTAATCATTTCTTTTTAAAGCTATTTTGATTTATTTTAAGCGTGATAAAATATTTCAAAGTGGAATATATATTTTTTTGTGTATTATATTTTATAAAAGTTTTAATATTTTGTTTTAATGTTTATTCACTTCTTTTTAAAGCTATTTTGATCTATTTTAAAGTGCGAATAATTACCACCCAAAATCATTTAATAAAAGAAGAAAAATTTCGGGTCTAGGACTTTTGGCGCTGCCGGTTCGGCGCAAGGACGATTCGGTGAATCCCGTTTCGGCGCAAAGACTATTCGGCGTAAGTTAGTGTAAAAAATTGCGAACATTGATTGGTGTAAAAAGTGGGTTCATGTGCATGGGTGCTTCTTTCACTTAAACCAAAATATGCAACGGCATTTGGCGGGTATTCCCGGTTTAAGAACTGATTACAACAATGAAAGGGACATTGCGTTGCAGTGTCGTATTAACCTGTTTAGCATTTGTTCCTCGAGAACATTTAGAAGCTGCTTTCGATAGGTTGCAAACGGAGTTGTCACCTCGGGTACGGCCTATTTTAGAGTGGTTCGAAAACTATTATATGGGTGCCAGAACGACGGCAGGCAATGCTAGGCGTCCTGCATTGTTCGATTATAATATATGGAATGTATACCAACGAACTCTAAATAATTTTGATAGAACGAATAACCATGCAGAAGCTGCAAATAGGCGTATTCAAACTCAGCTGGGAGTCGTTCATCCAACTATTTGGAGGTTTATAGATGGACTAAAAAAAGTTCAAAAAAGTAAGGACATATTTTACGAAAGTCTTGTGGCTGGAGGCTCGCCGCCGCTTAAACTAAAAAAATTTAGAGATGCTGACGCTCGAATTCTCACAATAGTTAGAGATTTTCAAAATAGAGGTCTTATTGATTATTTACGTGGACTAGCACATAATTTTCAAATGCAAGCATGATTAAAGTTTTGAAGTTACTACATTTAAATACTTGTAATCAAATTTTTACTTTTAATTTAAATAAATTATTGTATATATTTATACTTTACATATTCTGTTGTTTTACTTGTACTCTGCCAACGTAAGGAAGAAGGCGGCAAATAAAATTTCGCAGTTTTGAGCAAAACGCCAAAACGGGTTACATGGAATCGTCCTTTCGACGGACGTATGGAATCGTCCATACTTCCAATTGGTTGCGCTCCAAATTGTCACTGCGCCGAATAGTCTTTGCGCCGAACCGTCCTTGCGCCGAATAGTGCCTGCACCGGACTGGCGGCGCCGAGCTGGCAGCGCCGAAAAGTCCCATACCCATGTTGGGCAGTTAAACAAAGTATAGCACCTAATTTTGTCAGAGCACTCCTATGTCCCATTATTTGCTCCTTCATCACAAACTAGAATTGCGGGCTTTAAAGAAATACTAATTAATTCATTTTTATAATTATAATTATTTCTTTTAAAACATCATTCTTCATTGGACCTGAAGATATAAAATAACAAAATGGAATTTTCCAATTGTACAATAGTCATACAAATATCTTACAGATTTCTGAGCTTTGTGAAGGCTACCACAGCAGTCTTGAGTTTTTTTGGAATTTTGAGGGCTTGTTGCATCAATGAAGATATAACCCCTCCCCAAAAAAACTTTCCGACGGCAAGGATTGTAATGTCATTTTGAAATACTTGAGCATGTATGCCGCTCTGGTCCAGTTCCCTCAGGTCTTCCTTCCCTCAAAATTAAACGTTTGAAATAACTTATTCAAAGTAACCTAACATATTTTGACCAGCTGGTTAGAGCGGTTTTGGCCCAACTTAAATATTATCAAAGTTGTTGGCGTTTGAAGTTTTGAAAATTAGAAGTTACCTTTTCAAAGTATTTTACTAGTGCAATCGGTTTTTTGTGCAAGTAAAAATTTTTGTATTGCATTTTCAGCATTTTGACCAACTTGGCGTCAGCCTCACGAGCCTTCTTTTGATTTACCATAAATAATAACACTATTAGCTTGATTTTTGTCGAGGTGTGGAATAAAACAAATATTAGATAATTAGTACAATTTATTTTGTAATACATCATCATCAATTATTTAATTTAAAACAATACAAGAACTTTTGTTATCTTGGTGTAGTGTTGTACACTGTAATGAAATTTAATTTGTACTGTAATTATTACGAGATTTCTTTAAAAGGACTTAGTGACTATAAATACTAGGCAAATACTATAGAATGTTAATTAATTTATCACGCTGTTCTAAAGTTACTACATCCACAATTTATTATGATACTGCAGCCCAATTTCAAGTAAGTATTTAGTCCTTTACCCCGAATATCAACGCTTCGTACCAATAGAACATAAAAGTAAAAGTAAAATTTTTAACAGTACAAGAATTTATTATTAAAAAAAATATTGTTTGGTTTGATTAAAATAATACTTAAAAAAACAATTTTATATAACTTTTAAGCTTACTTTTGGAAAGTTATAATACATATAGGCACTGAGTGTTATAAAAACATTTACAAATATATTAAAGAAATATTTTCTTTCAAATTATCGTTAAAATACATACCTACAAGAGATTGTTAAAAAAACATAACAAGAAAATTAAGTAGTAAAGACTAGTTAATACAATTAAACGTTACATACAAATATACCTATGTCTGGGTGTCTTCGATGTATGCCTACAACCAAATTTCTTTTCTGCAAAATGGTGTTTGTCGTTGGTTGCGCAATTTTAAACCAATCACAATAAGGCTTACTTTGCCTTTTCTTCATCTTTATCTATTTTTTCACACCATATTCGCATTTGCCCCACCGGATGTCAAGATTTTATTTACAAAATTTACAATAGCGGTGGCTGGCTGTTCTGGTTCGTATTCAACAAATAAGTGGCACTGGTTGTCGGTGTTACTTGCAGGTTTACGTGCAACAAATCCAAATATTTTACTACAAACAAATAAAAAAGTTAAAATTAAAAAAAAAAATCATAAAAACTTGAAACTTACTTGGAACCACTGGCTGATTCGTTGGTTTCATGTGCTACACTCCATTTATTATCTTCTGGATCCATACCACAGTAAGAAATTGTATTAATTGCGTAGTGCTTACGGAAAAATAATTTTCTTTTGTGGTCTGTTAATGTGATTCCTTGACCGCTCACTTTGAAATGGACCACGGTGGTATTTGGTGGCGGCGATTTTTTAAAGACTTGCGTGACGGCCTTTTTAATTGCTTGTGGACCGGTTAGTGATTCGGTATCAATTGCAAACAAATAAAGGACATTGCAAGCTGCACCTTGTGTTAGAAGTTGTTGTGCTGGATTATAATTATCAGATATTCTAAAATCTCCTTCAGGAAGCGCAAGGCGGCAAGGTAACGCCATTTGGATAATCGAATGCTGATAAATTAAAGCAGAAAGTGAGCTAAAGACTGGTTCATTTGCACATCCTTTTAGTCTCACTCCACGAGATGTTGGTTCAATTAGAAAATGTCTAACATACTCATCTGTGTTTGTGCTTTTTGTTTGGACATTGAATGGAAGTGTAGCAACTTTCAATGCTAAGCCAAAAGCTCCTGGAAACGAGTTTGAATCTCGAACTACAAATGTACCAGGAGGTTGATTACGCAGTGTAGTAATAGCTGAAAAATAATTTGTTATTTTTAAATTGAAAATAAATGTGCGTTCCTTACATAGCGTCCTAAAAATGCATGAGCAACAATTCAACAACAGACATGTTTCGATCTTATTAGATCTCATCAGTGCTATCCAGTTGTGAATTTGTAAAAATAATTAATTGATAGACATTTTTAAGTTCTTAGATGGGAAAAAAATATCAAAAATACGACGAAATCGTTTTTGAGACTCAAATTTCGATACGTATAGTTTATTACCCTATCTGGCTTAATTTTCGAGGTATTTGAAAAAGAACATATTAAATTCATTTCACCCTTTTTACTGCGTCGCGTCATTCCAATTAATTTTTACACAATGTATTTAGTAATTTTTAAATGTGTTCTTGTTGATAGAAGAGCATAATAGCAAATTTTTCTAAATTTCAATCCTACTAAATCGAATTTTGATCATTTTTATTGTTTTCAAGCTACTACAGCTTATTTTTTAAGTAAAAAAAATTCAAATATGATCACAACTTTACCGAAATATTATCAAAAGTATAGGAAACGGATGTAAAGACAATTTAATAATTAGGAATTTAACACTCTGTCTAGACAAAAATATTTTTAGAACAACAAAAATGTTATAAAAACATTTTCTAATTTTATTTTTCAAGACGCTATGAAAGAATTTGCAATAAGTGGGCCACTCTGGAAAAAATACCAACCTTCTTCTCTCGAAATTGTTGGCTTGTACCAATACTTGGATGTGTCTCTAACAAATTTAACATGAGCTGGAGACACTTCTTGAGGAGATTCAGAGTGAACTGAACTTCTTCTAGAATGTCCAAAGTAAACTGTTGGTGAAGAGGATCCGTTTTGTAGTGGACTTTTCGGACTATGCTGATAGCTATCGCCGTAATTTTCCTTGTAGCTGTTGTAAGTTGAAGAATTTGTTGGTGTTACTGATACACTGCGTTGCGAAGTTTGGTGGTTATAATCAGACATGGATCCATTAAGTAAGTCGCTTGGAGAAATTGGACGGTCCTTGCTGTTTAGATAAAATACAAATAATTTCATTTTTATTTCAGAAACGCCGGGATTACATCAAAAAATTTGTAGAATTAAAATTCTATTTTGTAGTTCTTTGTTAAATTAAAAGCCATCTAAAATTTTGTGAAAATACTCGAGTGTCTTGTAAAAATTTGTGTACCCTTTTTGAAGATGTAAGAGCATGCTGTTTTATAGACATCTATCTTTTACCTTTCGGTAGAATTAGCGCCTCTCTTGGTGCACTTTAAAGTAGAAGCGATGGGATAACTCAGTCGGCTATAAATATATTGAAATTTATTCAAAAAAGTGAAACTTTTAATAATCAAATGTTGTCATTTCCTCAATCTTAACGGTAAATTTTAACATGAACGCTTTTATAACCATCACTAACAAGTGGAACGTTCCTACTTCCCTCCCCTGTTTGGAGGATTAGGACTTGAACATGAGAGTAAACTTTTAGCCTTTTTCAAAATCAACTTTCCTGAAATTGGCTGGAATTTGCACAAGTTGAAGTCCTAATCATGACCTCTACATGAAGCGGAAACTTTCCCCTTGCAGGATCATGAAATTTGCACTTGTTTACTTACCGCAGGGTTGTAGGACTTCTGGGCGGGAGTCGTTCGGATGATAAATCGAATTGTACAGTCGGCGTCGATGCATTTGTGTATGGAGTTCGAGGATGCACCGGAAATGCCGGTGTTTGTGGCCTAGGCGAACCACTGTGTGGAGGACTAGAATCTACCTCGCTAGCGGATTGCGTACGCCATGATGATATGGATTCTTCTCGGTACTAACGAAACACGAAATATTTGTAAACATTGCAAAACAAATTTTCCTTGAAAAAAATAAATAAATAAGAAATTGTATCAAACACACTTACCCTGCATATCTGATAATGTTAAAACATTTAATTGATAAACGTGTAACACATTTCTTATGATTATGCATGATATAAGTGATGAAAGTAGAAGGTGCATTAAATAAGAAAATCAAAAGAAAATAATATTAGTAGTACCTGCCATGCATTTGCAGAATTAGAACTGTCATTAGAATGATCGGATCCGTTAGATAAGCTAGCAATCAATTCAGCCAGTGCATCGTGGTGCGAATTATCTATATGTGAATTGTCAGTAATGATAGTTGAATTTCCATGTGATGATTTACTATTATGAGTTTCATTGTCTTTGTACGAGTTAGTGATACCCACCAAAGGAGGAAGATTTTGTCGCGAGTTATTTTTGACAATTTGTTGTTCCACTAGTGATAATAATCCAGTATCAGTTGTATCTCCACCTCTTACTGGCGGACGTATAACGTGACCATGAGGACTTGTAGCTAATATAGATGCCGGTGAAGAGTTCTATAAAATGGATTAATTGATATGACAGTGATGGTATTAGTTTTCTATTCCCACACCAATTTTAACCGTTAAAAGTTTTATAAAAGAGTAACCCCACCATCCTAATAAAATTATTGCGATTATCGTGATCAAGAAAAAATGATTTACCTGCGCGTGTTTCTCGTGCGCTCGTTTGACCGCCATAAAAGGTCTTTCATTTGTTCCATTGTAAACTGTCCTTGAGGTATATTGAAGAGAGCCGCTTCTGTTGGCTGGTATGTTTCTAGATGTGGTATTGATATGTAGAGGAACTGAAAAATCCTCGTCATCATCTGCAAAAGCTGTGGTGTCACTGGTATATCCATCGGCACGATGACTCGCCGAAGTCCTGATGTGCCTAGATTGAATTTGTTTGAGTTCTGATAAAAGACGAGTTTCGTGTGGCTGCCGTTCTGCACGTAATTGAATTTCCCTACGTTCTTTTAGTTTCAATTGCTGCCTTTGAAGCCACGTTAAATTATTGGTGTTATATCTTAAAATTTAACAACAATTAAACTTTCTCCACAGAATCAAATAAATTTTAAATTGAAAGAAGTTAATTAATATTATGTAGTCGTCCTTTCAGACAAACAATACCTTTCTCTACTTGCGATCCATTCATGTATTTAAATCTGTGCCATGACCTTGAAAACTCATTATAATTTAAGCAAGGCTACGATGCAAAAATTTTATGCAGATTAAAGAAGCTTTTTATAGCAACCAATTATGTAAGAAGCAAAAAGTGTTTACGTGAAGTTAGTTTCATAAAACTAACTGAAATGAAATAAGTTTCATTAAAACATTAAATTTTGAATTTGGACAAAAATATGTAGATGATTTAAGTGGATCGTTCAATCAAAGTCACAATTTTAATTTAATTTTCCAAAGATTTATAATGCATAAAGATGCATCCAAAGAATGCATAAAATTTTTATCATTATAATTGTTGAACATGGCAGAATAATGTTCGGTTGGAGAGGCAATTTTATTTTTTTTCGATATCGATTTTCTGGTCATTTTCTGGGCATCATTATATAATATACCATGCATGTTCATAACATACAAGGTAATGTCATTATTAAACATTTTAAATAAATTGTAGGCCAATGCCAGGGACAATGTCAAAGGCAAAGAAGAACAACAAATTAATAACAAAAGAAATAATTAAAATCTGAGGCAAACTCAAGCACATGTTGATATTAATAATAAACAAGAAAATATTATTGTTTGTTCCAAAAATTAAGCGGTGTTTATCAAAACATTGCCGTTATATTAGGGGAAGTACGCAATTATTATTTTGGCAAAACCAAACAATCTAAAAATAGTAAAGGTGTAAAAACAAAGCAAATAGTAAACGATCGTATATTCAACAAAACATCAGGAAGACAAATTAAGAAAATCAAGGTTACAACTACCACATAATTTCTTTCCAATACATAAGTGCTTCATAATTTTAATTTATTTTTGGATCGTTATGATTTGCATAGGAATTTAAACTGCTCGTACGCTGTAAACGGGACGTATAATATGAAAAATGTTATACAGGGCATACAAGTGTGTTATAAATTGAAAGATCAGCCTCGACCTATATTACCATGAAAATAATTCTTCCAAATAGTAATAACCGATTTTGCTGTGTCAATAACCATTAGCTTTTATCGTGTAATGTTTACAAGCTTCGTTGATTTTAATCAATTCAAATTTAAATAATGCCAATTAATATTCACATTCTTGTTGTTGAAAATAATTGAATGTTACGTTTAGAACACAGCAAGTCTGCAAAAATAAATTGGGATAAAGATATCCAGTAGGAGCAGGTTTAACATAAACTCCTGAGAAAACTCCAAAAGAAATTAAAAAAATAATTTGCGTTTAAAAAAAATACTATTTTATTATGGGGTCTGGAAATGTTTACAGCATCTAACCTCAAATTGAGAAATTAATCCAATATAATTAAATTTTGATGCGTAAACATTTTATTGTAAACTCAATCCATTTTTAAATCTGACCTAAATTTTTGATTATGCACACAACAAAACCTAATCCTTTGTTAGCGACCTAAATTTCATTATACATAGTAGTTACTGTTGCGAGTATTAAAAAAACCATTAAATTAATAATAACATTGGAAAAAATTCAACAAGCAAGTTCAATTAAAAATTTGTAGGTACGCACTGTGTAATGATGGTAATGATCGGTATGCTCCATTAGATAAGCTTCATTATATTATTCTAAAAATGGTTAATTCAAATTATCTGAATTAAAATTTAATATTTGACTCCACTATTATTTTAATAAACCAATTATTATAAAACGATTAAACGGTTTTTAACCACAATTCCGACCCCGTTTCTTTGTATTCTACTTCTTTGGGATCACGTCCATATAGAGATATTTTCACTAAATCGAGTAATATCGAGGCTATTGAATACCATTTTTTTTTATCAAAAGAAACAAAGTAATTTATAAAAGCTGTTTTTGGATTCGACTTTTCCTTTCTTTTTTTGTTTTCTCTGATAGAATAGAATTACACCTTTAAAATTTCTATTTGTCTGGCCAATGGCCAGATTGCTTCAATCTCTAAATTGGATGTTCATAACAGTGGTATAATTGACGCAGTTGATAGGATCTTTTGAGTGGCTGTTTATAAGTTTGAAAATTTATGAAGTCGCAGTATCTCGAAGCTGAAATAATAATTTTTGAAATGTGGGGCATATTGACAATATGGACAGGAATGAGAAGCGAGAAGAAATCTATAACTTAACCCACACTAAATTTAACTTTTCCTCGAAATTTGAGCCCACTTATTATTTTAATGATATAGCCCGGTGATTATTACGGATATCAATTAAAATAATTCCCGTTAAACACAATAATTTTTAATTATCGCTTAGGTCGCCTTCTAATGACCCATTTGCTAAAAAAAAAATTGAGGCATTTCACGGCAATTAAACCTAAAGTACTTTGTCATTTTAGGTGGCTTAATTAATAAATATTAAAGTGTGCAATTCTACAGAACCGTCCTTGGAATAACACTTTCTTGCAGACTTGTAATAAATTATTGGAAGTGTTAATTGAGTTTCACAAAAATAAATAAATCAATTAGGATAATTTAGCAGCGAGTCGCATCTCGACTTGCAAAAATTTTAACACAAAGGCGTTGAATAAAGTAGCAGTTTCCATTTAAAAGGCAGACAAATCGATGAAGTTTAAACTTGACAATAAAATTCTTGCAATACATTAATGACGATCTTGACACTAAAAGGTAAAGCAATTTTTAGAGTGGGTGAGCAGTCGGACAAGAAATTGGAAAGAGCTCTATAAATGGTTCGTTTGTCATCAGGTTATCCTCATGTGCATTAAATTTTTTTAATCAAATATGTACTGATCTTACTTTCTGCCAAAAGTAAATGTAAAGTAATAGAAAGTCGGAAACGCAGATTTCAATTAATTAATTAATTGAATCTACTAAAATGGATATAAATGAAAACATTCTAAGAACAAGGAGCGATATTTTATCTAATTTGGAAGTATCGTAGTTAAATTGTGACATGTCATGCAGAAAGTTATAATGTAGGTTATCGAACATATGCATGCAAAAAGTTGAACTGCACTCAGATTTCCAACTTTTATGCAAAAATGTTGGGAAAATTTGATTAATTTTCACACAATTTCTAAATTATACAAACTTTCGCGATTACATACTAAAACCCTGTTGGAAAATCAAACTTTTTAACCAAAATATTGAACATATGGTGTAACGTAGAAGTTCAAGGTAAATATTATCTTTTCAATAAATAATACCAACGATTTTTCATTCACGGTTATTTCTTTGAATGAATTTTTATAACCACTTCATTGGTTGCTATTAGTCAGCTTCGTGACGGTTTAATAGCACACAATTAAATAAATATGTACCTGCTTCTTACAAAAGCAAGAAATCTTTGCATAATCATAATATAATAATAATTAACTTCCTTTCAACAAAATAAAGAATAAATTATTACTCACGTTTCTGAATATTCTGGTGATCTCGTCGAGTTCCTGAAATCTTCCGAATGTGACAAGTTTTCAATGTTCGAATATGGACTAGTGACCAACGAAGTCGAAGTTTTATATTCGATAACTTTTGGTGGATTCCGTAAGCTTCCATCTGTGTAACTTCGTTTCAAAGGATCGTGTCTTTTAATCTCGTCCTTATAAAATTCTTCTTTAAATTCTCTTCTATATGGCTGACGATTTGCATTCAAAGCACTTTCCGTAAAAATATCGTCGATAGGATCGTTCTTTAAAGTTGACGTTGTTGAAGAATAAGTGCCATACTTGGAAGAATTATTGTAATTTGAATTATAGTTGGAAGAATAGTTAGAAGAGTAAGTGGAAGATTTTGAAGAGTAATTGTCCGGATACACCTGCGTCTGCACTTTTTTTAACGTATCACCTGAGCTTTTATTAAAACTAGCTTTTCGTACTAAACTAGGACTCGAAAGTCCTTTTGATTCGGAAATCATATTCGAGTTAACTCCGTAACTAAAAGGTCGACTATCTTGACGAGCGTGGTAAGGTATGTTTTTGTCTTCTTCTTCGTCTATATACCGGACATTGTCAATATTGAATGTAATGTCATTCGCGGATGGTGAATGTCGCGGTTTCACATCTGGAATACTCTGAACGGTTAACATCATGTCCGTCAGAAGTTCGTCCAGTTCGCGATGTTGATCTTCTGGAGTTAGTGGGGACGGCTGTGCAGTCAGTGGGGGACTTGAAGAGGCGTTAGTGTTGGCGTTTTGCTGGTGACCTATGTTCGCATCGTTAAGGATATAATTAGCAACTTTAGAAAATTTTAAAAATAAGATAAAAAAATTGGAGTATCACTCTAAAATTTATCTCAAATATTACATCATAACAAAAGCAACCAAAACACTTGAAAAAATTGTTTTTATTTTTAGTTTTATAGTAGTATAAATTATTACCTGCAGAAGAAATCCCCGAGTCCATGGACACAGTCAGAGGACTAGAAACTGCTCCGGGCGAAAGCTGCTCCGGCTTTTTGGCAATGGTAGCGTAGATGCTTCCGTCTAAAGGTCCAAAAGTATGATTAACGTCGTCTACAACAAAAATGTTTCTTAACTTTTAAATTACAATTAATAAAGCTTGACTCAATTAATTGTTTTCTTTATTGCGCATGAAGTAATTGATCTAAAAATAAGCAACCAACTGATGGACCAAAACTATATAATAACCGGTGAATTAGTTTAGGTTCATTAAACGTCAGATTAAATATATTATAAGTTTTGTTATATAATAATATATAATTTTCTTGTGTGTAGGCAATGACAATGAACATTACTTAATTAATATAATATAATGTAATTTGGTAAATACCGTGGTTTTTACAAGACCATTTGAAAGTCATCAGCTGATGTGCAATTACATTACTAATAATACAGGTTTTACATGTTATGCAGTAAATTGCATGTAGTACCTACGCAATTTTACAATAAAAATTTAATGGAGCATGGAGGAGCTTGCTTATGAATCGATTTCTAAATTAGTTTCCCAAGTTATTGTGGCTAAAAGCCAAAAATTATCAGAATGAACAAAATATTATATAACATGGGAAGCACTTTGAAATCAAGAATTTCAAAGTCAAATATTATTTTGACCAGTTTTATAGTAAACAGTCAAGTCAGAAGAATTTTTCATTCACATTTCTTATTATTCAGTTCAATTTACTGATAAACCTAATTTTATAATTGAAGTAAACCCGGATCACCGAATTAAAAATTAATAATCCACTCCTGATACTCGGTGATTGTTTTCACCTGAGTGAATTTTGAATTGGATTCTGAAATCTAATTATTGGACCTTTCCTATTTATCTGTTTGCTGGTGACGCGCATGAATGAATAAAAGAGATTCTGCATGGTAAATTTTTTGGGATAGTGGGAATCGCATGAGCATTACTGGGGCGAGATAGCAGGAATCACGGTATCTAAAATTTAATTAAAACAATTTTTTCGCTCATCCATATTTCAAGATGCTTGAAAAAAATGCTTGTTAGGTCAAAAAGACGTTTAGCTTTGTCGAGAAGCTTTTCTGAGTAGAGTCAGCTCAGTTTCGAAAAAGATTTGAAATTTGAATGCCTACTGTTTCGACTTTCTGCATTTACAGAATATAAATTCATATACATACCTATGTAAAATATTATCAAAATACTCACATATTTGTCTTCCTTAAATCAATATTTTGGTCGTTACCAGCAAGAAAAGAGAAAATTTTAGTTTTCAGTTGCGAATCAAACAATATAACATAAATGTTTTAATTTTTTGTGAAACTGGAGTAATCTTCATGAAACTCAAATTATCACATTTATGTTAGTGGTAAACAAATTTCAAATATTGCTTGATTTAGTATTAGGAAATGGTAAGACGACTACACAGAGGATCAGCCAGGGTTTCTCCAAGGGGTGGCTAAACCAATATTTACTTACATTGGTTTCTTGATCGAATGAATACACAGTAAAAAAAATTGTATATTAAATTATTTACATAATGTATCAAAATTCCAAATGTTGGAGGGGGTAAAGTCCATTAGCCACAGTTCTCCAGACTTCCTGATGGTAACCTAATGGACCAAAGATTTGTTTTCTGATTATTACTGTTAAAAGGGAAAGCCTCGTGCAAAATAATAAAATTTAAGAAATATTTAGTTCCAAAAATTAATATTGACAGAACCAGGTACATAACAATAAAGATAACAGAAGAAGAATATAAAACATGAAACATTCACATTCACAAAGGAAACTGAATATTCTGATTATTTATATAAGAAGAAAATTAAAAAAAAAATGGTAATAACTTGTGCAGATTTCATATTATTAAGTCGATTTTAATATTATTATGTATTGTCAATGTTAAAATGTATGTTTTATTTATGAATTCCTTATGTGTATAGACTTTGCGAATCTACCCTTAATAATTTTAATTAAGACAATTAATTACTCGTTTTGATTTATTTCTTTCATATTGTATTAAAATATGAATTTAGGACTTCAAAACAAGAAAGACCTAACTCTCGAAATTTGGTGAACGGTTCGGAGTTCCTAATTTAAATTATGTATCCATCGTGTGAATTTTCGAGTAGCACATAGGGATTTAACACGTAAAATGACATATTATGCAATTTCCTGCTTCCTTAATTATTTTAGAGCAAAAAATTTACATATTACGCCATCTACTTTTAATTATAATTAGCAAATAATTACATTATTAGAAAAAATTTGATATTTTTTTGTTTTATTCTTATAAGTAGAGAAAAACCTATGGACGCCCGTGACTTATACAAACACATAAATGAAGTTAGACTGAATAAAAAATACACCCCAGG
Source organism: Rhagonycha lutea (assembly GCA_958510855.1). Lineage (NCBI taxonomy): Eukaryota > Metazoa > Arthropoda > Insecta > Coleoptera > Cantharidae > Rhagonycha > Rhagonycha lutea. Next base: position 88,894,193 of record OY294036.1, read on the forward strand.
GAAAATAAATTACTGAAAAACCAATGCAATATTAAGCTCATACATTTCCTCTTAGACCTATGTAAATCCATTTCGTATTCCAAACTGCTTCATGAAAGCCAAACAAACGTAAGCAGATCGAGAAGCCAAAATAAATATACCGCGCTTCATTTACAAATTTTTATCAAAATATTAAAAAAATGTAGTGCACGAGCTTTTTGGCATTTACTTGAATAAAAACTTAAAAATAAAAATTTACAAAAATAAAGTTATTGTTTACATAATTCCACTCCGTTCAAAATTCAATGATAAAATTATATTCTGCGTTACAAAAAAATGTACAAATCGTGAATGCTTTTGATCTTTTGGAATAAATTGAAAGAAAAGGTGACTTGAATCTTAGTTTTTAAGAAACGTCTGAAACAATAGGTAATTTTAAATAATGCAAATTGTATTCAATCGGTTACTGTAAACAGTATTATCGATTAATAATGATTTTAGTGCTAATTACACCCAATAAAACAATAAAGTAAACTAACCTTGGAAGGGACTATTAGAAATACAATATTTTTGTAAATTTCCATTCATTTGTATGTTAACCACATCACTAAATCCAAAAGTGTGAAAATTAAAACGTAGTTATTTCGAGATTTTAATGTTTATCTACCTTATCTCATCACATAACTTCTTTATCTGAATTTACAGGCAATTGAGGATAAAATTAATAACCCAAATAACAGTTCCAACGTTTATTGCACGAAATTTGAAAATCTGTTGGATAAATTTTGATCGTTTTTGTAATGTTTGCTAAACGCTATAAAATATGGATATTTAAAAATTGAGCAATCCACTCGCACTCAACACTGCTCTATATATAACAACTTTATTTATAGTATTACGTTACATCGCTCCATTTACCTTAAAAACATTGCAAAAACACAATCAACCGATTTACAACAATTAAAACATTTTAATACCACGATAGTTCGGAACAAACTGACTCACTTTCTTTTTCGAGCTTATAGGTTGTATAGGTGGTACATTCGTTGGTTGGACAGAAATAACCGCCAGGCTGCTGCTGTTATGAACACATGATAGCTAAATTATATTTAGTGATTATTTTAGATTACAATTCTTTATTGCAAACATACTTGTAAAATTAATATAAAAATTTGTCCAATTAAAATGTGATATATGGAGTGTCCTACAAGTTCCACCTTATTGAAGTTACGGCGTTCTCAAAGAAATGAGCAAGTGGTTAGAAATAGCAACGCTGGAGGATTCAATATCAATGAACTGAAAAAATTATGATATTCAAATTGGTTTGGAGTAATTAGCAGGAAGAGGCTGCTTTAACTGTTTTTCACACTTCATAATGACTGCTGATGGTTATAAATATACACCCAACGACCAAAGGAAAATTATTACCTTAAACTCAACTTGGCTAATTATTAACTCACAAAAAAATCCAGTTGATCATTAAGACTTTCTATGTGCTGGATATAAATAAAACAGTTTTTTCTATTAATTTGGTCGATTTAGTTAATTAAGTCCAATGCTCCTTTTCAAATAAACTAACCTGGCTTGATAAAAAAACGTTTTGTGTTATCAATAAATGTGATTTTCTTTCGACTCCCCGCATTATTTTTTATAGCAGTAATGACTAAAATTAGCATATTAACTAATTGGTCAATATGCCAAGTCTTCACATAGCAATAAATTATACGAAATTTAATTAATTCTTTTAAATAGCAAAACTATGAAATAATTGCATTAATGTGACTGAACTGCAATTGTGTTAGATATAGTATTAATGTACGTGGTTTTCTTGTATGCTTTTGCACGATCCAACAATAAAACACAAAAAGATTACGTTATGAACTTGGCGGATTTAACCCAGGTGTTAAAACTATAAATAGTCCCTATACTTTTAGCTTGAAATGTAACTATTCAAGTATTGCTTGGAATATTTTGTCCCAGAGATGCGACTTCCTACTGTGAGTCACATTTTAATTTTTACTTCTTCAGATAAAGATCATAACATGTTGGAGAAGGAATTTTTGTTACAAAAACTGTTGTACTAAAATAAAAATGGATGTTTAATGTTATCTGTATGGGTATCTATCGGAAGTTAATTAACTGTGAAATGTAACTGCAATAAAACTCTCCAGTGTCATACGGTGTGACAATTCTATAAAAAGATGATCCCATATTCTAATATTATACCTACGTTCAAAATAATTACAGGTAGATATAAAAAATGTCGAGGTTAGTTTATTTAAAATACTTGCCCAGTTGAACTACAAAGTTTTAAGTGATGCACAACAATGAGAAGTTAGAAACAGAATTTGGAGAACACAAACGGATCTACACAATACTCGAGGGTTAAAACAATTTCTTTAGGAAAATAAGTACCGGCCAAGAGCCCTTAGCTGGTGGTTTGTGAAAATGTGCGCTTACACTTTCCAAAATTTCCAAAAATTTAAAGTATCAGTTTATATTATTTGAGGATGGGACTTATCCTCGAAGTTATTTTTGTAGTAGAAATACGTTGAAACTTACATGGTTAAACACAGCAATTTTGAACTTAAATCAGTAGAGTGAGCCATAAGCTAACAAGGGCTAATTCAATTTTTTTTTGCTAATACATTTTTTAATATCGTATTTCAGATTTATAAAAGCTGTCAGTCGATATTTCAGAGAGTACGGTTCGAGCAAGACTACTAGAAAGCGCTGAAAGCTTCAAAATGGAAAGCAAAGATACGAGTATGATACTAACTTCTAACTTGTTTGGCAGTGAAAATTTGATATTGTGAAAAAATCAAATAATATATAACTGAAATAACCAATATTCCTAACACAACATTGAACTTCCCATTAATTAAAGGTTTAAAAGCCTACTCACGTACATTTTTTAGTGCAGTTATAACTTTTTATTGACGTATTCATGATGTACTTTTCATTATTCATCAATGATCTAAGACACAACTTAAGTACCTAAGGGGGTGTTTCGTTTCCTATAATTAAGACATTAACATAAGCTCTTACCCTAAAAGCCTACACAATTTCTTTTTATATCTCATCTACCTACCCACCATTGAAATAGTTTTATATTTAATGCCCGTAATACGATCAAGATTTGCACTTCCATATAATTACGAATGGTAAATCATTAAATATAAAAAAGATTAGATAATAAACAATCTTAATAACATCAAAGCATTCTGGCTTATTATAAATCTTAAAAGGTCACAAATAAATTACATACCTGCATCTGAATCTTCATCTTCGTCGGAGTCTTCTAGTTGCAGGGGGGTGTCAGCTCGGGTCACAGGGTCATCTGCGAGATTTACCGGCACGGCGGGCGTAGGGGCTGGTGCAGAAAAGCGACCTTCGGAGCCTGCACAGAAATGCAATTCCACTGCACCGTCTGGTGGAAACCTGGAATCTGTAATCATAATATTTAGAGCAGGTAATAAAATTGAGTTCTTAATAAAAACTCACCGTTACAAGCACCATCAAGTTCTTGTCGAGTGAAACTAAGGGTGTAATCTGCTACTGCACAAGTATGAAATTGACAAGCAAAGATAGTTTCACGACTCGATGGGCTACGATGATAACACTTGATTAAAATGTCACCCCTAAGCTGAAGGCCAGGACGATGATCTGCCGCTATATTTACAGTAAATTGTTTCACCCCATTTGCTACACTGTAGACTCCTGCAATAAAATATTTTATTAGTGACTGAAAATTAAATACACAATTTAAATTACTTTTTAAGATATCGTACGATCGCGTATTAGAAATGCAGAACGATATTTCATTATGAAATATGTATCCTGAATTAGGGATGTTGTAATATTAAATTAATTTCATTTATTGCGTCCATATTTAATTATTTTCTTGCTTTTTTTCTTTTCTTTCTTTGCGGGGTTGGTGGACAATAATATTAAACTCTATAATATATCTTTTTTTAATTAAGTTAACGTTTCGAGGGTTGTGTTTCCTCTTGATCAGACCAATTAATAATATATATGTCATAAATTAAAAATATTTATAATTAATCAACAATTAAAATTAAATTAATTTTTAAATTAAAATTATAGAGTTTAATATTATTGTCCACCAACCCCGCAAAGAAAGAAAAGAAAAAAAGTACTAATATTAAATCAGGGGATATTTTAAACGAATTATTTAGAAGAGTGAAGGAGTGGGGAATTTTAGGATTGTTCTAAAATGTATTAAAATATGCATTTCATTAATTTTTTTCTTCTAGAAAAACATTTTAAAGATTTACAAACAAGGTAAATTACCTTTACATTCGCGGCTTTTGTAGTTGATTTACACAAATTTCAAAACCTGTCCAAAAAAAACCAACAAATGTTTGAATATCTTTGAAAATTAGAAACGATTCTTTATGTTTATGTTTACAGTCCCTTTATCCACAGATTTAATTTATTTAAAGAAGGAAAATAGGCAAGCTATTCTAAAACATATTATCTGCATGCTAAATTTAAATAATAAAGCCTTAACATGTAACCCAAATTTTCTTTTAACTTCAGATAAATTATTGCTCTATAGTAATTTTAAAATTAAAATATATAAATATTTTTTGAGTTATTAACTTGTGAAATAATATATTAAGTTACTAAACTGTAATACTTATTATTATTATTTTATCAAGTTACAACAAGACAAATTTGTTTCGCTTTTATGGATTTAATTTTATTTTAACTTGATAAAAAATAAGTGTTACATTTTAGTAACTTAATATTATAGTAACTTTAGTAGTTTCCAAAATCTCTCAAAGTCCTATTTTGCATCAGTAGCTAATAAGAGGTCTGCAAACTGACTTCCGCCTGCGGAACGTGCTCTATTTTTCGTCCAATCTAGATCGTGGTCCAATCTATCTAAATTCTAAAATTCTAAATAAAAATTTTTCTAATTTGATTATTTAGTAAAGTACCAAATTATTTTTCCATCCGTTACTAAGGATAGTATTATATTTCTACCTTAGGGCGTAAAAGTAGCGCTTACTACCCTAAAACCGGATTGAAAAGTGCTACTTTTTACACGATTGGACGAAATAACAGTTGAGCTTGTTGAACAACGCGAGAGCTGCAAGTGACTTCCGCCCACAGAACCTACTATAGTTTTCGTGAAATTCATTCAAAGTCTAAATTAATATTTTGGCATTTGGAGTAATAAAGGAGAGAAACAACAGTAGAACATTAACTAATAAATATTTTTAATAAGTAGAACTGTCTCAGAGATCCCGGTTAATTAGTTCGGTGGGTTAAAATAGAAACTCCCTCTAACATTGACGGTGGATAGTGCTAAACTTCTATTAACAGCCAATATCATACTTGCATATAAATTTTCAGTTAGTCGCTAAATTTAGGCCCAATTTTACACCTTCTTCTACAATCCTTTGCTTTGTAAATTTTTAAATTCGTGTACCTTCGTGCTTCGAAATCTATGGTAAGTGTAAGTCCCTAATGGCCAGTTTCAGCAACCTTAACTTAAATTTAATCTATGATTAAGTTAACCCAGATCAAATATGAACCAATAGAAAACGACTAGAAGTCATAAAACCGATTTCTATTGGTTCATATTTAATCTGGGTCAATTTAATCGGAGATTAAATTTAAGTTAAGGTTGCTGAAACCGGCCATAAGTGCATCACACATTTTTAATAAGTAATGGCCAGAGGTACATGTAATATAGATCTGTATGTGTTATACGAGGACTAATCCACCCCTTCAAAAGGATTTGTAAATCCTGCACATGATATTTATATTCCATTGGAATGCATAAGCATAATTATAATGGCCAGAGGTAGAGAAGGACTGTAAGCTATGTAAACAATACAAATAGTAAAATTATTATAGCAATGAACATTAGAGAGCTCAGTTTATTAGTTTTCCAATGACATCGCGAGAAGAAATGATAAAAACAGTTGGGGTAATAACTCGATCTAAGAAAATTGCCGAGTTCCACAAATGTTCTGTGTGTACAAGATCAAGAATAAGGTCGACAATGGAGGAGAGTAAGGTCGAAACGGATATAAGTACTGGAGCGGGAGTTGGGGGAGGCAGAACCTGGGCTGCTACGCAAACTGTCTTCCAGTCTGTATCATTTCCAACAGCCAAGCACCACTCAGGGCTTTGGCAGCAGTAGAAATACAATTCAAAGCTGTGAAGCAATGCCTCGATGTATTGGGGGAGCTGGCAAGACACAACAGCGTAACGCTGAGGTGGGTTTCGGCTCCCACAGGCATAAAGGGAAACGTACAAGCAGACTTCGCGACAAGGAAAGCTGAAAATAAATAATCGCGGATGTTCATGAAGGGCCTCTCCAGTGGACCAAGGAAAAAGGAAATCGTCCAGCTGAGCAGAGCATGGCTGAGGAAGATAGTAGGACTGTTTGCACCTCAACACAATGGTGTCGTAGAAAATTCTACATGTAGGCTATGCGGGGAGCAAGAGGAAACTTCACACCACATACTATGTGTTTACATAATATTAGCCCCAAAAAGACTAAAACATTTAATTGTTTCTATCCGACTCTGGGAAAGATAAATCAAGTTTAGGTCAAATCCTCAACTTTATAGAGGATACAGATCTATTGGAGTAAAACATGGAACGCGGGGTACAATAAGCCAGGAGCTTCAGTGCAAGTGGGTCGAAAGAAACACAATCCGTTTAGCAATAATAATAAGGTCGACATTCATACCACTTTATCATCAAATTTGGTAATTGTTAAATTTTACCTATCCTGTGGTACAATCAAAAAATCAAAAAAATCAGAAATGGTTCGACAAGAATGTATCCTACCACCGATCTCCAGAAGAGATCAACCAATAAGTATACCTATAACACTATTAATGGCATTGTCGATGTCATGACCTACATGAACAGGACCCAGGTTGAAAAAGTTGATTCAATAGTTTTAACTTGTAGTACCTATATGAGTATGTGGTTTGGTGTCGAGGTGAAGAAAATCAAATGAAAGGCGAGCGAACTTAATGTCTTAAATTCAAATCTCAGCCATTGTTGAATTATTTATGCCGTGGTTCGAATTACACGTTAAGCTGCAGCTGATAATCATGGTCGCTTAATAATAAAGTGGTAACTAGAGGAATTTTATCAAGTTCACATTTTTGTGGTTTCAGTTATTTTAGAATTCTTAAAAATTTTAAATAGGTTTAATTTACTTTTATTGCAAATCATTGGAAATTGTTGGAAAATGTGGGATCCTTTTTACAATATTATGTGGTATACTTGAAAGGGAACTTCTTGACAAAGTTACGAACTTTGAAACCGACAAAACTTTATATTCATGACGTGACATCACTGTTGTTTAGTTTTAAAATTCAAATTTTAAATTTTTGATACCCAAACTTTTGTACTCTACTCAAGTTATGATGGAAAAACTAAAAGGCTGTTTTGTTTTTTAAGAAACTTCTCATGTGAGTAAGAAATTGCATACACTAAATCTGTAGACATTTTAAAAAGAAATATAAGGTAAAACACCCAGCACTTGAACACCGCAAGAAATGGAACTAGTACTTGAACAGATTTTTGAAATTGTATTAATGCAAAAACGGAATATTCATAATAAGTAATATCCGTATTTTATAATTACTTGATGATTTAGCATTTGATTTCTATAAGTTTTTTTAAATTATAAATCGAAATAATTATATTTTTGTTAACTTGAAAGTTGACATGTGGAATAGCCGATAAGCATGCTACTTTTGCCATCGAAAGTTACTACACCGTAAACCGCGCAAACACAGTTTTTAGGTTATGAACTTGAACTCGAAAAAACTAACATAAAATGATCACGTTTGTCCATTACGTTTGTCATACATAAATAAATCAATGTTGCCAAATGTATCTTTAGAATATCGATTGGATTTTTGTTTGATTTTGACTGATTTTTACTATTTTCACACGTGTTCAAGTACAACCACCACCGGAGTGTTCAATTACGGCTGCGATTCAAAATAGATTGTTCAATTACAGCTGCATTTGAAGTATATTTTAAAAACCTTGTAAAAATATGATAATTTTATTAATTATTCCTTTTTTCTTTGCTATTATATGCAAAACTATCTATATTTTCATAAATAACATATTTTAATCAAATTAATCGAATTTTATTTGCTTAAATTAGAGTGAAATAGGTTTTACTTTCAAAACTGTTCAACTAGTGGGTGTTTTACCTTAGTCGAGTAAAAAAAAACATCAAATTGAAAACTTCAAAAACCAGCATCAACTCTGCCAGCTATAAAAAGCAATTAAGCGTGGAAAATGTATTAAGTGTGGCAATCTTAAAGTGTATAAAATTACTGTACGAAGAAAATCACGTTTCATACAATAATTAGAAGCATATAATTTTTTTTTCAATTATAAAATTACAAGTTTAATGGTGAATGTGCAGTGACTGACGTAACGTTTAAATTTGTCTCATACTGCATTTTTTTGTCAATGGTCATACATCAAATTTCAAACGGAAGAAAAATAAACCTAAAAAATACTTTAGTTCTTTGAAAGAAGTTAGGAATTTCGAAGAGACAAAGTCGATAAAATCTCGTTTCTTATTTTGAAAGGAAAAGTTGTAATGAAGGGTAGTCACGTCCTATATTGAAAAATTAAGATTTCCACATACTATAAACAAATGGTTTTATTTGCCTGCGTGAGTGAAAAGCTTCTTTTGAACGTACCCAAGAGCTTTTATGATAATGGAGAACGATCGTTTACAACTGGCTGTACAAATTTCGAATTACATCAAAATCTTCTAATCTTTCAGGTGGAAAATTTAAAAATTTGTATTATACTTCAAGAAAAATATTTCAAAAGCTTTTCAAATGTTAGGTAATTAATAAAGTAAATCACAACAAAGGGACCCACCAAAATTTGAACCAGTTGTGTTTAAAATGCAAAAATATGTGTTAAAACTGACCTGATGTATATACGGGCGTGAGTCCTTCATAAAGCTTCAAAAAAGCTTTAGTGCCTCCTCCGTCTTGCTGGAACGACGGTGCACCCAAAACCGTAACGTGTGTTAGATACAAAGGAGCAGCATTCACTTTGATGTTATGAGATAAAAGGCCGGCAAAATAATTTACGTATCTACAAAAAATATCTCGTAATTTAGAGCTTACGATGTAAAAATATTTTATTTACCGTTTATTTGAAGGTATTTGTAAAGGTCCTATACTGTCTTCTAAAAATCGACGCATTGAAAACCTATCTAAAGCTTGATCAGATGATCCACAAATACTGGAATAATGCATATAAGCTGCCACTATAACACCTAATTTGTCTTTGCTGCCACTGAAAGTAAAAAAAATTATCATTTAGAGAATGAAATTTACCGAAAAATAGTTAGAAAGTATAAATCATTTGGAAAACAAACAATTCCAATAGTTCTTTCACACAAAGCGCATACCAAACGTCGTTTTATTAACTTTAGGGGTCTAAGTTACATCAGGAATTTTAAGGAATGCCTACAGGAAACCTTTACATAGAAAATTATTTTCCAAATTAACGTAAGATTGGGAAAGTGGCTATGTTGGAAATAAAATTCTGTTTTGAAATGACAAGGTCTTCATATTATATGAAAAATTGAGATTATAATTTCAAGATTGTGGTGAAAGAGTATCTAATCACTTGAAGGATTACCGGTTCCAGTTGGAAAACAATAAACTAAATTTGTCACATAATCCATCACGAGTGATGTGTAAAATTCCGTCTACATCATTACGTGCCTGAATGTACATTTATGCACATTAAAATGTGAAAAGGGTTGATGGATTGACCTCAAATCTACACCTACAGTACGCGTAGGATTTAAAAAGTTCATAAAGTTTACGATAAAAATTAAACAGCTGAAAAGCTGAAAATTGAAACCATAACACTACGGATTGAAATGAAATAATGTTGACAGGCCATTTGCATGTGGAAAAATTTAGTTACAAAATTATTTCATTCTAGTTTTGAAGACCGGAAGAGCTTACACACCTCCTAAATAAGCTCATCGCATCCATCCATAAAATTTACCAGTGTGTCGTAATAAACAAAACAATATGTACAATATTTTTAATTTACTTGCATTTTATAATTAAATTTAGTCTACTTGAAGTGACAACAATGTAAAACTTACGTACAACAAACTGATAAAACGACATCATGATAACTTTCCTGATATGAGAGTAACCTTCGCATCTGTAGGAAGTTTGATTATAATATAACTTATTTTTCTGAAGTTGAAAAATTTAGAGAGAGACTCGCGTAAGCCAAACAAAATTTGATGCTATCTTAAAAATTCTTACCATGCATGAAGCACTGCAATCCGATGCTGATCACCAGATAACCACGATTCAATTTCCTTACAAACACTGCACAGCCTTTCCAACGGTGGTGCCAATTTCAAAGGCCATCCAACTTCTTTAACGTTTTTATGTTCATTTCTTAAAGCTCTCTTAGGTTCGGAAAGATTGAAGACCTATGACCAAAAAAACCCAATATTATAACTGAAAAAACATTTTTGTATGATTTTCCTCACCATATAATTTTCACCATGCTTGTTTTGTAACATGTGTGCAGCTTGTCTTTGCCCTTGTTTGTAACATTGTGGACTGGTGGAAGAAGGAAACCAAAGAGCTATTATTCTTTCCGTTACATAATTTAAATCCATTCCACCTGAAGCTCCTGTTGCATTACCGTTTCTAGTTTTTTGAGGTTGGCGTGTAAGAGTTTCTCCATAATTAATCGTATGCGATGTGGATAGCATCTACAAAAAACTTCCCGTTTAATATTTTATCAACTAAACACGATATTTTGATATCCAAAAAGTTAGGTAAGTAGAAGTTTATTTTTGTCAACTTGAATTTTACAGAAAATTGTTTTCATGTTCGGCATTTCCGCCGTTCCAGATTTGCATTTCAAATATTTTGTGTTCAAATCATAGTCCGCAATTAAATTAACACAAATAGAAAATTCTTCTTAATTTAGTCAAAATTCAAATGGCGTTTCAACTATAGTAGATTTTTAGATAAGTATAAAAGAAATATAATTAAAGTAAATAGGATTGATGTGTAAATTTATTTAATTAATGCCTGCTTACTCAACCGATCAAGTAATCGATATAAAAATAAGAAAAGAGAAATTTTCGGTAAAAACTTCTCATGTGAAATTACGAGATCTGGTTTTAGGATTTTAGAATAAAATTTCTACTTCGCCTTAATGATGTGACGCAGAGCTTATTTTTTCGGGTAAGTTTAGGTATGTAATTTTCGTTTAAGCTCGAAATACTTTCAATCTTTGTAGAATCATTAACACGAAAGAAAGAGAAAACAAGATAGGGGAAATGACTTTTAACAACTTTGGAAAGCTCAACAACGAATGATGAGCAGATAGAAATAATTTTTGCACTGTGTATACCTAAAAGAATGAGTGCTCTGTAAAAATATTTAAGCTGCTTAATTTTTAAGGTTCCATTTATGCAAATTGAAATTTACATATCAAGGAACTGAAGAAAATTGAAGGAAATTCTTAAATTTTCTAGATTATTTGCCCTGAATCGATCTACAGGAAGACCAAGGTTATGTTTATATTACAACGTAAAATTCCGCTTAAAAATATTTTCCAATAATTACTACTAAGTATGTGATATTATACCCACTGCACTTTTATGACAAGAATAATTAAATAAATAGTACGTGATTTATGATAATTATTTTAATACCTTGGTGGAATTTATGTTAGAACAAAGTTTGTTTCTTCGATTAAGCCATTGTCTTTAGTAATTAAATTACAATCGTTAATTATCTTTTTTGTACCTGAACATTTCACTACGAAAACGTACATCCGGTGGCGCCTAAAAACGCTGAATAATAATCAACAATAATAAGATAATTTGGTTGTTCAACCAATAACTTATTTCACTTCATATTTAATTATTTTCTAAAAGTAAACCGAAGCAAATTAGTGCATTAGTTTTTCTAATGGGTTTTTTCGACTCGCAACAGGAACTATAAAAATATTTCATGCTTTGAAAGTAACCTTGAAAAGTTACTAAAATTTTAAATTAGGTATAATAAATAAATTTCGCAAATGTTCTGAGAAATGTAAAATATCTTAAAAACAATCTAATTAAACCACAAATTTATAAACATAATGAAAGATGTAACTCCAACGTCCGCCAGCGGTGGCTTGGTATGATCGCTGAAGTGGAAATTTCGGATTTGTAACTCAAAACTTGACAAAATTTCGTAGCTGTCCCCCTTTCGGTGAACAGTGGAGAGTTATGATCAAAAAAGATGTACCTAGACTTAAATTAAACTATCTATGAAAATATAGATTTTAATTTTTGCTGGGTGTAAACAATTTGTGGTCTGTGTGTTTATCGAATAAATAAAAGAATAATAATAAAAGAATAAAAGAGATAAAATTAATAGTACAATAAAATTATTTTGTTATCACAATTTGAACACTTGGAGTTATAAATTAAAAATTGTTGTTTAATCCATGCTTGCTCATTTGGTTTTTAGATTAGAAAATGTTTTTATAAACATAGTGGAAAATTGGTGCTGTGAGTGAATTTTCAATAACTTGTACCGTTTAGGAAAAATTGAGAAAATTGCTGCGTCAAGGTTAGTTACACTTTTTAACTGTTTAAAACATTTCCTCACATATTGGAAGGTCTGTTCCTTATTAGTGCTTTATTTTATAGCACCTTTCAAAATTTTCTTACTATTTTTTGGCAAACAGAATAACTAAATGATCAAATCGTACTGTTTTTATTTATCATTGCACCAACATATGTAAGTAAATTTTGGCAAACATTTAGTAAATAAAGTTAAATTTAGCGTACTAAAAATTCAATTTAAAATATTTATATTCCATGCTAAGTAAATTTTTACTTTTACGAATATCAGTTCATAATGTAAAAAATGCAGTACGAAATTGCTTTTCAGCACAAAGGCAATCTGCTGGTTAATTAATTAAAAAGGCAATTCAATTGAGAGGACTAAAAATATTTGTTCTTTTGTTTATTCTGTCTAAAATTCATAAAAAAAATGGTAGATCCCATTTAAATTAAAAAATCATTTATTTTCAAATTTTATTGTGAAAATGAGAGTGAAAACCAATTTTAAATAACTTAATTTAAATTTTTTTACTTTAAAACGCTTAAAATAAGGACGACGTTATCTGATAGCCTTATTATAACTTATAAAAGTTGCTTCGTGTATTTTACACAGGAGCTTACGCTATTTTTAATTGTAAACTAATTTCTTTTATTATTATTATTATTTATTATAATATCAGAACTTTTAATTCAAAAATTAAATACTAAAAAAATGGTTAAACGTAAAATTTTCATTCGTTTTTATAAAAATTAATTAGAATTTCAGCAATTTATAGTATTTTTTAACCCAAAAAGTTGCCATTTACTTACAGAATGAGCTTAAGGGAAATTCTCAGAACGTGGTGTGTACCTACCCGATTTTTCGGGTACCGAAATTATATTTAAAAAAATTAACAATACTCAAAAATTTGTTCTTTTTTGCTAAATAAATTTTTATTTGTAAAGCCTAACCTCCCAATAAGCTGGGTAAAAATGTGTGCAAATATAGGGTGTTTTTTTAGCTGCATGAGAACTTCAAAATGAAATAAAACATTAAAAACCTGACGGAATGTTTTGGTTATAATTTTTTTATGAAAGTACAGTTAAAGGCATTTATGATTTGAACATGACTTCCGGCATGTGACCACCACGACTAATGGTTACGAAGCGCATCCGTTCAGTCCAATTTTTGACCACTTTTTCCAATATTTCTGGCTTTATTTCATAAATGGCTTGCTGAATATTAGCCTCCAATGCTTCTAGAGTTGTTGGTTTGTTAGCATAAACCATGGATTTAACATACCCCCACAGAAAATAATCTGGAGGTGTCAAATCACACGATTTTGGAGGCCAATTGATAGGACCACGTTTTGAAATAATGTTGTCACCAAATTGTCCTTTCAATAAATTGATGGTTTCGTTGGCTGTGTGGCACGTAGCACCATCCTGTTGGAACCATAAGTTGTCAATGTTTAGCTCTTGAAGTTTTGGAAACAAAAATGTATTGAGCATGTGTCGATATCTCACACCATTCACCGTAATGGTAGCTCCTTCCTCATTTCGAAAGACATATGGACCAATGATGCCGTTGGCGTGTATTCCACACCAAACAGTCAATTTTAATGGATGCAATGGAGTCTCAAGATAATGTCCCGGATTGGTCTCACTCCATACACGGCAATTTTGTTTGTTCACATACCCATTTAACCAGAAATGTGCCTCGTCACTGAACAAAATTTTACGGTAAAAAAATGGATCCACTTCCAATTGGTTGTGAGCCCAATTTGGTAGCGTTGTTCAATGGTCAATCTATGCATTATCAAATGCCAAACCTTGCTAAACACAAATGTCAAAAAACTGTTTCTATAGCAATCTTGGTTCAATTGTTATCCCTATTGAAAGTTCTCATGCAGCTAAAAAAACACCCTATACATAGCTTTTAATTTATTACTCTTTCTCTCCACTGGAATAGTTGTAAATTAGGTTCCGAATTTATTTACTTTTTTATCCAAATTTACGTCTGTCCCTCCATATTTTATAAATATTTTTTGATCATACGTAAATTTAATAAAGGTTCAAATTAAAAGGGCGTAAATGCAATACGGGTCTGTTCATAAGGGTAAAGGAACATAATTTCAAAATTTTCAGGTGGTAATTTCAACTATATTTTCACACATTAACAACACATTTAATGAAAATTTATTTAATTTATTTCATCGGGACGAGGTGGCTGTCCGTCATAGGATATCTAATCTAAGTTATCTAATGATTGAAAATACGTCGTCAAAATTTAAATAACTTGAAGAATCTTGTGCTGGCAATTTAGATTACGTAATTTTGGATTGGGATATAGCGTGCATTTAAATGAGCTACCCAATTATCACTATCAGTTCACCATGTAAAGTGGAAACGCGCCTAAAGAGGATTTAATTGCATCCCCAAAGTATTAAGAAAAGTAATGGAGTATAAATTATTGTAAAAAATAATTTTTTTTATATCATTTTTTGAAATTACAAGTTTTCAGACCTATAAAATCGCAGTTTTACTCACTATTTTGCTTGGCACGCCCTAAAACTTTTAACAGATTTGTTAAAAAAATTACTTTTATGTGATCCTGACACCCTAATGCATAACTTTTGAGGGTGTTCAGGTGAATCAGAGAATGCGACACTGTTTTGTCCTTGTATAGCGGAGCCGCAACGAGGGTCGAAATCGTCTGTAGCAAGCGGTTTAATTTGCGCTACCCCGCTACCCCCCCCCCACCGCTCATTCGGACCAAAGATATTTTTAAAATGTTAAATATTTATTTATACAATTAAAAACATCGTTAATCCAAAACATTTTACATTTTTTATTCAATAACGAAGAAATAATGAAGCATAAATAATATTCTGTTGCAAGACCTTTTGTTTTTTAACCCCATCGACGCGGGGGACATTATTTATTTTATTTTTAATTTAATATTATTTTTTGTTACAGGAAACTAAATAATGATGGTCTTATAACCTTTATTTTCACTTTGCGAAAAATACTTTTCTTGCCTTGCCCGACGAATGACCCCCATAACCCTCGGTTTTTTGATTGTTTACTTTTGAAAGTATCCTGCAGATCAGGGAAATATTTTTTCAGAAACAAACTACATAATATTTATCTAATTTTGAAGTACTTTTTTTATTTTCTAGTAGAGTGGCTAAACCCACTAGATCCCTTGAAATGAGAAAAAAAGGGCGTGAAATCAGGGATCTGGGGGTATAGCATGCCTCCCCCTCAGCATAAAGAAGTAATGATGACTTTTCAAAATTGATAAACGCAAATTTAATTTTTGAGAAAACACCCTTTGGCGTACTTACCCCCAGGCCTCCTGGTTTTGCGATTGCTTATTTTTAAAAGTAACTCCAGGTCAGGGAAAGATATTTTTAAGAAAGATAAACTAAATGATATAGTATTTAATTTTATCACATTTCTAAGGGCGACTCTCGACGAACAGATCTAATTAAAAATTTTAAACTTGTGATTTTAATTGTTGTTGAGAATATATATCGAATTAAAATGGATATTAATATTATATTAGAATATTGAAATGGTATAAAATAATTTTATGCCATATATTATAAGCTTAAATATGAGGGGTAAATCACTACAAATATCTGTTGTACACCAAGGCAAAATCCAGATTATAATCTATAAAATCTTCACTAAAAATAGCATAGATTTTACAATCCAGTAGAAATCTTACCAATCCTTGTTTCAATCTATATAATTTCTACAATCTTTTTAAAAGCAGTAAAATCCCGCACAATCTTCATAATCTTAATAAAAATCTTTAAAATCTCAGAAAATTTTTTTAAATCTTTAAAACAATCCCAAAAGTCTTAGCATTGTTGTCAAGCAAAATCCAGATTATGATCTATAAAATCTTGTTAAATCTTTTAACAATCTCAAAAATCTTTTAAAATCTCTGTGTAATCTTTAGGGACTGCAATCCATTGTACGGTTTAAACCTTAGTGAATTACCCCTCGCTTAAATACAACTGATTTTAGCGGAAAAATACACTCATAATAAATTTTATACTACTATACTAATCATTTGTAGCAAAAGTAATAAAAAATTAAAATCCGGTTAATAAACAACGGAGATACTAACGATTTTATGGAAGCCATTATTGGCGGTCATTTCGAAGACGTCACCAATTCTATACGCGTTGCACCAAAGGGCGACTAATGAATTTATACTTTGGTAGAAAACTAAAGAATTCGTGAAGTTTAAAAAAGAAGAAAACAACTAAATAAATTCTGAGTGACAAATTATAATATTTTATTACACAACTTATCTTCACCATTAATTCTTAGCAATCATTGCAAATTATGAAACAATTCCAATAAATGTTGTGTAATGTGTCGATAGAATTTAAATAATGTAAAATAAAGGGTTAAATTGAAAACTCATTTAAAGATTATGCAGGTATGTAAAACACGTACTAAATTTTAAAAAAGCTCCTGGTGTTTTACGACTGCTCGTTAAATTTAAATAATTAACTTACTTTAGTTATCCCGGCTCCGTTTCTAGTTGGTTCCTCATGGGTGTGCTGTAACAAAAATATGCATAAATAAATTGAGCGTAATAAAATAATGATGTCGAAAATTATGCATTGCAAAGTTATTTTATTAGACAACAAATTTCGCTACTTGTGAAATACTATTTCAAAGTAAGTTTCTAACTAATTAAAAGTTAACTTTGGATTAGCCGAAATCGGTTAAAATGTATTGCGGTGAGAAGGAGGCAGTACTGAAATGATAAACTGATGACGAAGCTCAGGATCAAAGGAAACGTGAATTCCTTTAATCAAAACAATTTTTTTTTATCGAAAAATCAAACAACCTTTTCGTATGTATTTCCAATCTTTAATACTTCGCTTTAGCTACAAAGTTTTGAAATGAATTTTGTTAACCTCCTGAATGTCCTTAACCTATTTATATAAACTTGAGAAAACATTGGAATAATCAATCATTAAACTAAATTGACAAGCCCATCGCTCACTCAATACCTGGCGAGTGTCCCAAACCATCCCCGAAAAGAAAATTCAACACCATTGAATAATTAAATTTCCTACAATAGTTGACATACAAATGAAACTTAATATTTACCTGTGACAAATTTTCCACATGAAATGCAACATGCCAAACAGTGAAAGCAAGTTTATATAAAATAGTATCATATAATTTATTACGATTAATGTTATTTAAATTTCGTTTACAATGACAACACTGAATTTGTGCTTCTAAGTACTGTCCACGTTGGGCCATTTCAAAACAATGACCAATGCTAGATTAATTTAGCGTAATAATTAAAATTTCCAGTTTGTGAACGCGTTACAATTAACACATAAAATTTGTGAGTAACTAATTAAGAATTCCAACATTTTCTTATTAAAAAAAAAATAAATAAAATAATGCTTTTTCAAGTAAACGTAAAAACTAAGAACAAAACGAAAACCATGCTATGGTGATTTCACTGATTTCGACATTTTAAATTAAAACCAATATTTCGAATTTTCAAATTAAAATCCGGCATACCGGCGTGGAGACACGCCCGCTGTCTAGCTGCAGCCCGGAGTTTGTTTAACATCCGGAATCCCCTCTCTCTCGTAAAGATTTTTCCAAAAGCTCCATTTCGTGTAATGTCGTCCATATGGATTATACACTTTCGCACTTCAAATTTTCATGATGAAAGCAAAGAACGAGTTTATACGACGTAATTGTATCTTTTAGTGGAGGTTTATTTACACCATATTAAATATTTACATTTATTTATAAATAAATGTTTTATTTCTCTTCAGAATTTCAGACGCAGGAATGATAAAATAAACCTTCATTAGTTCTAAATGGTGGATATTTAAAATATTGACACATTTTTAATTACTATATTTCGCTGTTTTTCCAACTCATTAGCACGATATAATCGAACGATCTTAAGAAAATCTGGTTTTCCTTATGAAAAACACTCAAGAGAGTGCTTTGCTACATAACGTTTGTATCTTTTATCGCATTGTTTCAACGATGGATGTAGTAAAAGCTTTAATATTGATAGAAATACAAATTTATAAGTAATTTAGTTGAGAAACTCCACAAAGGAAATTCTAATTAATGTTTGTCTGAGATAACACCTAAAATTTTTGTTGTTTCATGGAACAAGATAAATATGTCATGAGTTAAGATTCCTCAGGCTTCTTGTTTACTACTAACAACTAATAAATAATCTAAGCCCAAGTAATTTGTATTCTTTGTATTTTTAATAGCCAACCGGTCTACTTACATTAATTTAATTGTCGATTAAGCACTTTTTTTTAAATTAGAATATTTCGTTTAAACCGTTAAAGTAATCTCCACATTTTGGAAAGTGTTCGGTACAGAATAATTATTGTCTGTTTGTTTTTCGGATTCATCAATAATTTGGTACTTTCATAACTCAAAAAGCATGCGATCAGCATGCAGACCCGAATATAAATCGTCTCATTCTGCAGGTAAGTTGTAACCAATCAAACCAGAAGCCTTTACGTTTTCACCAAACATTCCCTTGTGCGGAAACCTTCGGGCTATATTCTAACAATGCAAAACTGATTTTCCGCAATCCATTGAATCAATAAATACAGTAATAAATTTGAAAGATTTAAATATAAATAAAAAAAGTTTAAAAAGAATTCAGTAGAAAATTGTTTAACCTGTAATTATCGTCGAGTTAGTGGATCTATAACTTAACGTGGATTTCAAACCACGGAAGTAGAAGAGTTTTATACCGCCAATTTCAAATCGAACAGAACTAAAGCCTAAATTAAGAGAAAAATAAAGGAAATATTTAGACGATTTACAATGTCAGCTGTGGAACCAGCAGGTAAAAGATGAGTGAGAAAACTAATCTTCAAGAAGATACAACCCTCCGCTGCTCACTTGGAACACACACAAAGAAGCTAATAAATTATTGCGCATATTATCATGTTTATAAAAAAAATTATTCAATTTAACGATGATTTATTAAATTAATTCTCCTGAAATTTATATTTAATTAATAGAGGGACTTCATAAAGTAACCATGTAATTTATTTTTTAGTACTACAACGTTCAGCTCAAGCACCAATTTGTGTTTAAGTAGCACAAAAATAACGAACCAACTATTAAAAGGTTAAAACAAGCGGTTATATTAATAAAATTGTCTAAATACATTTGACCCCTACCAAATATTACACTAGTGATGACATTGTTGAGAATACAAATTTATTAATTTAATAATTATTTAATGTAATCGACACATTTGAATTGTTCTAACTCGATCAAATTTTATTTAAACGTATACCTATCAATAATTGATTTAAGGTATTAAAACAAGAGGAATCAAAGGTACCAATAAGTAAACAATTTCGTTTGAATTGGACCGACTTACTTAATATGGTCCAATTTTTGGGCACGTATCTCATCCTGCCAGCGATCATTATGATCTAAACCAGCACGAGCATTTCCTAATTTATTTTGGCCATGAACCTCTTTCATTATATTAAACTTTGCGGAACCTTTTTTCCAAAAGGAACCCGATTTGGGATACGATGGTCTAAACATTCACATGCTAATCGCTTTAGAAAAGAATATAAATGGAACATTTTAAATAAATTACCTTGTTTGTCCTTCAAAGTAAAGTAAAAAAGACAACCGAATAACTTTCATCGCAAATTATTATCAACAAGTTTGGTTATCTTAAAATAAAATTCAATAATATCAATGAAATTTTGTTTATCAGATATCATAATTTTCTACCGGATATTACAATGATTTTATTTGATATTTTTTCAAACAACACTTTCATAAAATTGTTATTATGATATCTTAAAAGTATGGCAATATAAATAATGTTTGAAAAGCAATGTTAGATTAATTTAATCGTTGTGGCGTCAATAATTTGCGATATTACTACAATTAAAATAATATTTAATTTGACAGCTATATCGACGATTGGACACTTGTTGTTCATTAATCTTGTAATTTGTTGAAAATTACCAGTTGGAGAGTGCAAAAATAAATAAAACGAATTAAAAAATTAAAATTTTTCAGAAAACTCATAAAAATGTGTGATTCAAGGGTTCTATCAATTTAATCAATTAAAAGCTTTTATTAAGTGGTGTGGAAGCTACAGCTTATTGCCTTCGAGTGCCAAACTTTGCTTTTTTCCCTGGAAAAATAAAAATTGTTTGAAAAACTTTGGGATTTGATGCAGAGAACCAGAAATTCTTCATTCCACAAGAAATTTATATAATAAAATAAAGTTAGAAAACAATTCGTTGAAAGAATATTAAATTAAGT
Source organism: Rhagonycha lutea (assembly GCA_958510855.1). Lineage (NCBI taxonomy): Eukaryota > Metazoa > Arthropoda > Insecta > Coleoptera > Cantharidae > Rhagonycha > Rhagonycha lutea. Next base: position 88,915,158 of record OY294036.1, read on the forward strand.
CTGATTATGCATTCAGGTTTGCAAATGCCGAAACAGTAATGACGTAAGCTCGCATTAGTTATTCAAAATAACAATACTGGTTCAAAGAGTAGAACTACATATTATAACTTGCCATGGTTAGTTATGTTGCAATAATTTGATAAGCACATAGGTGGTATATTTATGCCCTATTTATCATTGTCACCATAACGAAATTATGCCATTAGCATAATCAACTTCGGGTAGTACTTACACCGATTTTCATAATTTATGTATAGTATTAAAATCTCAACAACAACAAATTAGAATAATGCAGAATAAATGTTGAGAAAAGTATGTCTGTCTGTCTATTGAGCAATCTGGTATAGATATTATATTGAAGTAGAATAATCCGACCGTAAAATGTCCACAATAATTTTTTTTAAATTCAAATTTTTAGCTTGCTCAATTGAAAACTTGTTGTACGTTATCGTGCGACCTTGCAAATACACAAAAATGTTCTTAACAAAATCGAATTAATACTTGTTCTTTCAAAATTCTAAATATTTATAATCGCCAATTTTCTTTTATATTTCTTTTGCACTAAAGAAATAGAACACCAAGAAAAAACTCTTTTGTACTTCGATTTAATTACAATTAAACTAAATTTTGCAACTTGGCGACTTGAGAAGTTGCATGCCAGTTGGTTATCAAAATTTCTTCGACCCCCTCACGGCTTTTACAAACCCAAAGGCGGTACGTTTTCAAAATTTACAAAAGTATAAAATAATAAATTTTTACAATAAAAATTACGTCAAAGCTTCTTCATCCAAAAATAACATGACAATATTTTGTGCCTCTTTCACAGGTTGATTCGAATTTGAAATTACTCATCCTATTTTATTAAATCTCAGTTTTTCCTGTCTGTTAGTAACGCAAAAAGATAAGTATCACCGAGTTTCTAAAAAAAAGATTAAAATAAATAGAACAGCGAATGGATTCGAGAAGAAAACAAATTTCCATTTTATGAATTCATTATAGTTGCAGAATGATTCAACGTCCTCTCGGATACAAATGCATGACCACATACAACTAGGATTCTAGTTATTCATCTATGGACAATCGTCCCCTCCTCTGGCTATGTAATATGTACTTTTCTCAACCCAAAGTCCTTTTGAAATAATTCACTAGTGATTGATTTAAAAAACTTTGTGGAACTTTCGATAGAACCAAAATACAATAATTCTTGAACATGATTTTATGTGATAGTGAAAAGCCATTGTTTATAATCCAAAGTTAAAGAATTCTGATTTTTATTTGTGATTTTGTAAAAATTATTTGTTACTTTTATTTAACAATAAATTCATTACTAATGGAATATAAATTGTATTCATTAGATTGACTGGATCTAAAAATGAGACAAAACTGGAAGCCTAGTGATAAAATATTCACAACGCACCACTGGGCGTAAGTTATAGATCCTAAAAGGATTATTTCACTTGTGGCATTTGAAACGATCACGAATAACGAAATAGAAAGAAATCAATGCTTTCAATTCGTACAAATTACAAAATGTGAGAAACTTAAACTTTTGTTGAGCAATACCAAAGATTTTTGGATGAAAATTAATACAAATTGTTGTTATATTAATAACATCAATATTATGATTATTTTTAAATATAGATCAGAATGTTATGGGATCTTTACTGAAATATATATTATGGGGTTTATGATTTGGAAGATTCTTATTAGAACAAAACTAATAGGAGCATAATTTTGCACTACGTACTATAATATGTTATAAGATGAAGTCATATTTTGAAAACTTGGCAACAAACGACATCATTAATTTTCAAAAAAAAATGCTAGCAAGTAATTTATGGAATTACTATGCGAATATTTGAACAATAGCTACTTCCCAAAGTAACTTTTTTTGTTCATATCTCATATTAAAAAATTTATATTATTGTAATGCGGATAAGTATTCATAAAGGAAATAATCTTAAAGAAAAAACCAGCTGTTTAAGAATGACCAATTTACAATAATCGATTCGATTAATCGATTATTTGCATTGTATTTTACAAATAAACTAGTAAGTTTTACTATGTTATAATTTCTGACCCCTATTCAGCCTTCGAAATGTCATTTTGTTTCTCACCTCATAGTTGACTGTTAATTTCATAATATAGGATAACTGCTGGGAAAATCAAAGACGGGGTAAACTGACACTCTTTTAGCATTTCGGCAAACCCACTCACCATTTCGAGTAAGTTCGTGTAAATGTTTAAATTCGGGAAAATAATTGTAATATCTGTTTAAAAATAAACATAAGTACATATTTTTATGTGATATTGTCTTACAAACAGGCAAATATTAACATTCCTAATCCTATATTTCTGTTATAAATAATATAATTAGGTATTTTTAAACAGAAAATCTTTTCTGATGCTGTATTTTTAAATCTCGTAAGGTGAATAATACTGCCCTACTTTTGAAACGACCACTACGCGAAATTTCATTTTATGGATGTTTCATAACTCAGAACGCGTTCTGGGCGGTTTTCACTCAATGAAGGATCGATCACACTGTGATTTCATCAACATGAATTAAACCTAAATTTTCGAGACAATTTTGTTTAAATGTTATTGGAAAAAAACAAGAAAGTTGCTAGTTTAAGTTGAGGCAATTTGGATGAAAGAGTAACTTATTTAGGTCAGATGACTATTGATTTTCAATGATTCTCAAAATTGTAACTTTTGCTTACTTTCCATCGTTTAATTGGTTACACATGTTCGTCTAATCGCGTTTGAAAAACTTTGCCATTTGTCTATGTATTATTTGGAACATTCACAATCCCGGATATCGTCAAACCATCCGATTTTAATTTTGCTGATAAATTTGCCACGTTTGTTAACTTTGCATGCCATGCGATGGAGTGTTTTTTTTTTTCAAATATTTAATATTTTTCCCAAATTACTACGTTCTAGTTTAAAATAGAGTAACTTTTTTAAAACTGGTCAGATAAATTGACTTAATTAAGTTTATCCGTTTAATTTGGCCCAGTAGGTTGTCTAATTATCTAATTATTGGCCGATACTATTGTAATTTTAAATTTCATTAGTAAATATGACGGGTTCATAGTGGAAGAGCACACGGGAATAATGATTAAATTCACAATTATTGTATATTTTGCGTAAATGTAACTTAGAATATTTATAAACTGGATCAGCAAATGGATTCTGATCATTTTTATGTAGGGCTGGACTTGAATCATTTTTATATAATTTATTTTTACCAAAAGATAGGTTCCATTACCATCTATCAGATGGTACTAATATTTAATTTTTCGCAAAATTGCATCCTGAAGCGACAAGTGTGCTCAACTGGGCACGCAGAGATTTTCCATTCAAATTTTTGAATTAAAACAACTGATAATAGCAATAACCATTACTGAAAGTCCACGAGAAAACATTTGATTTTTATTATTCAATTAACTTGTTAACTTTTAAATTTTATTCCAATAAACCATAAAGAATAAAATCGACATTTTTTGTTAATTCATCTCTTGTGCATTTTAATTTCCAAATTATTAAGATTATGTTTCACCTATGAACCACTAATTAATTGAGCATTCCCATCTTTTTCTAAATTACCCAACAAACAGTCGGATCAAATTAATGAACCCCAAACAATAATTTATTTTTTCGGTAAATTTTTAATTCATTGAATTTCATAAACGTTAAAACCACCTATTTTTTAGATTTCAAGTTGATAAATGATATTGGGGAGATTCACAAACAAGGAATTTATTTTGTACATTTTCTTTTGGTATGTTCCTACTGTTCGTACTGTAATTATTGATATAAATCTGGGCTTGTTTATTTATTATCCAATTTAGTTCATTATGTGTTTAAATTAAAACTAATTTTTTATACCATATTGCGTGTTAAATAAAAAGTACAAAGAGCATAATTATTGCAATAACTTGACGAGAAAAAACATTTCTATTAATTCTTCCTTCATTTAAGGCATCGGGATAATTTAATCCAAAATATTGTCTTAATTCCGTACACGTTCTTTCACATAAGTTAAGTCCTTCTCATGTGCCCAAGTTTTTTTTACCAGGAAACGAAAACTTGTTTAATTAAACTTGGATTACCAGCTCCTTATTCCAGTAGATTAAAATTAATGTTCGCAAGGAAAATTTAGCCATTTAGTAAATTTTAAGGTAAATTAAGCTTCTATGATAAATTACAAGAAAAACTTTTGAAAACCGCTATTGCTAACAAAGCCTCTTGGTGCTAAGTGCCTCTTTTATTTTAATTTCATGTTTAATCATTTCTGGGACTTGGAATCTAGAAAATAAACATTTACCGCGTCCTTCCTTTATTATCACAGTTTATATTTTCCTGTTTAAAATATTGACAATTTTTTTGTAAAACAAATTACATGATTTTGTTTTAATGTAGATTAACTACTTAATTCCAGTAAAAATAAATTTTCAACACATCTGAACCCTCACCTAGCGCTGAGTTTTGTTCTTGTGTATGTTTCTCTAATTAAGCCCATTAAATGTTCTCCGTTATGTGTTTCAGTGCATTGTGGTAAATGTAAATTGTACATAGGTGAAATAAATAACCTGGTAAATATCAATTTAAACTTCGTATGTAACAAACATACCTACTCTTGTTTTAAATAATTGAAGTGTCTGTTTTCTTACACCAAACACGTTCACCTTAAAAGTAAGTTGAAAAAATAAATAGTTACCTCGTATGTCAGCTCTATTAACCGTTTTCAGAAACAAAGCACATTTAATATTTTCGTCATGTAGTGCAATTTTTCTCACTCACGTACATTACAAAGGCATCAACTTTTAGTTACACCCGCACTTCATAACCGTAAATTAAGAAATTTCCAGTTACGTGCATCAATTTTTGTTATTGGTAAAAAAATGTTCAATTTTAAAACGTTTAGTCCAAGGGGTTGTTCTATCATTTCAAGTACGACTCGCAGATGCCGACATGTCACTGACTCCCAAGTTGTTGCTGTTCTTAGCATCTACACCGGGAACATGGCCTTTGCAACTGCTTCTACAATTCTAAACGCTTAACCGCACTGTGGTTTCAGATTTTTTGCTGTAGGAACTTATTCATTTCAACGTGACAATGTTACGAGGTCAAGGATTTTTATTTTCTTGAGCGCAATATCATTACGACCACTAATAATATAAGGAGCAATAAATTTGATTAGGGCGATTAAGGTTAGAAGTTAATTAAATTAGGAACAAAAGGAAACAAATCTAAAAATTGGTTTCCAATTTTCGATGTCTCATAAGTTAGTTTCATTGTGATTAATCAATAGAAAACCCCAGTCGTATAGTTTATTAAGCAACTTGTCGACTCCTTTTGGTAATAAAAATAAATGATGCAAATCTTTTTTTATTTCCCCAAAAATCGAGGTCTTCAAAGATATTACAAGAAATAAATTACCAAAATTTCGCAATTGTGGTTTTGCTCTTGCCAGTTTAGAAGGCCGTTCGCTCAATGACAAAATTTAATATGTAAAAGCTTCAAATTTTTTTTAATAAACCAGTAATATTTTTTATTGAGTTGTAGAAGTTTGTTTATGAAACTTGGAAACATAAAATATTCACAAACTAAGCGAGCATCTTCGGTAAAAGTTTTGGTTCCGTTCTGGGTTTTGCTATCACCGAAGGATATTTCTTACATCTCTCAAAGGAACCGTAACTGCTAAAACTGTTAAGCTAGTCACAACTCAAAATTATTTTTAATTTTGTAGAAAAAATACAATAAATTTGCTATAAAATTATTTTTAGAACGGCACGAGGGTGAGCTTTTCAATGTTCAAATACCGCCCGCCATGCCACTACAATGAGCATCGGGTGTTTGTAAATGAATATGTTAACTTTTGGGGTCGGTACCATTAATATTATAATCAAGCCTAAAAAAGAAGGCGTAGAGCACGTGCTTACGGATGTGAGAAAGGGAAACACGCATACGAATGTAAATAAAATGTTACACGTGTTCGTTTATCGGCCGAAACAAGGTAAAGTACCGGCATGCAGATGGTCTTATCTAAGCGCCAGAGCCCAAAAATATACTTCACGCAAGACATTTAAACAATACCAATTATAAGAAATAAAACAGATGAATGGATTCAATAAAGTTGCGCCTTCATTGTTAAATTTAAATTTAGAATGAATTCGCTGGCTAAAAATCTGACCGGGTGGAAGTCGCGGTGTAAATATAAAAGGCCCCTTCTAAGAACAGAAAAGAATTGAAAATTTAAGAAAACAATATGCAAGCTGTCCAGAATAGTTTTCGAGCCCATGTCCACATTGGTTTCTATTTGCTTCATATAAATGTAAAACATGCGAATGTTTACATAATATTGTGAGTTTCTATCACCACTCACAGGAAGTTGGTAGTAGGAGGAAGGATGTGATACGTAATTTGTCAACAAAGGGGATACGATGAGAAAAAATAAAGATTTTCTTTCAGTTCCAGTTAATTTGTAAAACGATTATTGGACAAAAAAAAGAAGACTGCGAGAAAATGATTCAAGAGCTTTGACCAAAGGGAAGCTTTTTAATTCGATACGAATTTGTGCCGCACCTTGCATACATACATTTTAATTTCTAATGTCATGTAAATATGTGGACATGATTTTATGATCGATTATCAGCTGAATAGGGTACGAATTGATTATGTTGAGTTTTCCGTGTTATATTTGTTCAGTCTTCCAGAAACTTTCAATATATCCTCTTGTTATCACGTTACAACTTTTTTGGGACGATATTTTGCTTGATTCCTTGATTATGATGTGATCCATTTTTGTTATTCATTGGTAAAGTCAACGTGGGCTTTCAATTAAATTAAGGCGTTAACCCATATAAATAACTCTTTGTTGTAACATTTTTATGGTTTTAGGAGTACGAGTAGTCCATTTAGCAAAGGTACCGAGGTATCTAAAATAAGTACTGAATTCTGACCGGACTCAAAATTGGAAAATATTGAGACAAAGAAACGGAAATCCTGGGAATGGCCAAAACCAGAGTGCGACATTTCCAAAAGTAAACGAGGGAATACTTTATGGATTATTGGATGGACCCAGGAAATTACCAAGTGCCAGTAAGAGATTAAAAGGATCTAATGTAATACTAATAATATAAATAATAATTCACAGATAGTCCAAGAGTTAACCAAAGCCAATTCGAGAAATGAAGCCTTCGCATAACTGTGGATTAATTTTTATAAGTATCACTGGAGGATTTGCTCTATGACTTGTGATTGTGGTAATGTTGGTCCCTTATATAAACAAAATGTGGATTCATCATCCACATTTATTTTCATAAATTAAAATTAATCTATATGATCGGGATACTGTGAAAAGAAAATTTTCGATCACTTCGGGGTCCATGTTTTTCTTGAATTTTAAGCTGTTTGATACTTTAAAGTGACTACTCGACAGTTCCATTTTAAAAATAAATGTGTCCTCTTCTATTTCTTACGAGTCGATTTCAATATTGTTTTACCATCGACTCACTGTCGTTGCCTCCGCATTTTAACAACTAATCGGCATATCGACCTTCCGTTAACAAAATTTTCCCTTAGAATATAGGAAAACATTTTTGTTCGTGGCTAGACAAAAAAAAAGGATCAAGGGCAGAAAGATTTTCACCAACTAATAAGTATTTAGAGCAGTTTGCACCCCTTTTAATGATTTTGAATTTTTTTCAACAAAATAGTAGATGTAATTTTAATAATTAAAATTCCTAAGCAATTTTTCCTTGACGTTTTGACATTCTAGTTCAATTATAACAATTTATATAAAATAGCTAGTCGATGCAAATAATTCTACCACTAAAACTTGTCCAATTATATGAGAAAATAATCAAACTTACATTACATGAAATGCTCAAGGATATAAACAAGTGGTTTACATTTTAATGCTAGCTATTATTATGTAAGTTCATTATGCTGTAGCAAAATATAAATATTTCTTTAATTGCTCGATCAAAGAGTACCGAGAGATCGCTATACTATCGATAATATTGTAATCATAAAACCAACAACTTCTTCGGCTTCTTATTTATTATTATTATCTACAAGTGAAAACGACCTTGCCTATTTTTATATTTTTTGCAAACAGTGATCTAATGGTGTGCACTTTATAACTTTATCGTGGATAAATTATGCATTAAATGATTGATTCCAGTTATATTGAATTTTTGGGTGTGACTGAGCCATGATCAGATTTCAAAATTTTATAAAATACCCTTCCCATTATTCAAAGTTAGTACAAGCATCAAACGTTATTTTAATCATTATTATAATCCTTACCAATTGCTTTTGTGTTTCTTTTGGTGTTGTTGGATCGACCGATTCACAAGTGGTTTGTACGGTTTCAATTTGCACAATTTTTCGATATTCTGGCTCAAGCCTTTCCAGTGTCATTTCTGCTTCCGGATATTTTATTATTCCATTTGGAATACCATTACGTAAAACTTCACCACCATTTTTAATAACGGTTACTTCTGATAAATGTTTTGGGGCTTCGCGAGCTGTCGGAAAAGCGCTATTTGTACTTGTCTGCCATTGTTTATGAATTTTCCAACTTGTATCCGTAAAACGATCAGCAGCTTCCTGCAAATACCCTATATCTGTTTATCGTGTTCATTAACTTTATTGTAAATTAACCATTAAATTAAAAATAAATAAATTTCAACTATCTCATAACTTAATAAAATTATACACGAATAGTTCGCTGACCCAATCCTAGGATACCAAGAGTCAACTCTTTGATCGCATGATCGACAATTACTATTATAAAAAATAATTATACAAATTCGTGTATAGAATATAAGGATTTGTGAAAGCTGTGCAATATATTTTATAAGTGTATAATAAATTTCTTTCAATTTGATACAAAAGTGTACTTATTAAGAAATGTTTAACAATGTAAATCATGAAATAATATTTGTCCGTTAGTTTCCATAAATGGAGCTAATAATGGCGAGCGTAGCTTTCTACCGCCCGTTACACACAAATAACCATTAGAAGAGATTATATTAACGATACAAAAATTATCTTCAATTACGTTCGATGTTTTCAATTTTCTCGATTTTGCTCGTAAATTAACCCTGGTATGCTCTTCCATTGGCAATAAAATAAAATTTGAATGGTTGAATGCACATTTTTAAAGGTAAAACGCCGCCTCTTCCATAACGTGATAATTAAATTTCGAAGGAAATAAATTAATAGTTTGTTGCAAAATACTTTCGAGTTCACCTTGAAAAATAAACTATGTTAATTTCAGATAATTAGTAGTTAACTTGAACTCGGCATTGCACTTTTTTTCATCAGTTAATGATCGAAGAATAATAAAATGGATACATATTTTCTGCTTCATTTAGTTTATTAATGACTTTATAATAAAGATAAATTATGATAAAACAATTAGACAAATTTACGCCATAAATGCAAACATTGTTCATTTAGTAAAGTACATAATCTCGCAAATCCTTCTACAAACAAGAAAACCGCACCTCAGGATTAAGTCATCGACAAAATAGAAGATTGAAGACAACATTTTACGATTTGTAGATTTATGCGACAACTTTTACAGTCACCTTTTCGTTGGAAAAGTGAGCTCAACTCGAATTGAATTGTAACTTAATTCAGGAAATGCAATTCTAATATATTAAAATTATTCTTGTAAAAGCCTTAAAGGAATTTATATACGTGAATTTCGATTTCAAGAGATAATGACATAATTGTAATTGCATCTAACTGAAGTATTCATTAAGTTAATTTTCTACCATAGCCTCAATTTGAAAGTCTCAAGAGTAGAACTAAATTTTAATTTACGATGATGAACATCTTAGAAGACACTAATTCAAAATTTATTTACTTTAACGTCCATGTGGTTTATATTCATCAAAATTTTAATATTATATCGACAGAATAAAATGAAGTCTAAAAAATATTAATTTTCAAACATTGCACTGTGCCGGATGGACTGAAAAACATAGAGTCATAAATCCAACGAATTGTTTCATTCATACTATGAAATATTCATAAAAAAATTGATTTCTGTTCATAGGTTGAAATTCTTTGTTTCATGTAACAGTAATTTTTGGTACAGTATAAGCCCACTCAAAATTAAACTTTTCCTTTTGGGAACTTTTATGTTTTCAACTTACAGCAAAACTGCAATAATTAGTTGACTAGAACGGTAAAAATTATGCAGTAAACAAATTTGAATTAAAATATTCATAAATCAAGTATAAGTTAATAGTCGACAATAACAAGTTGTTTTGCCATAACATACATCAATTGGTATAAATTACTCAGTTCCGTAAAAAGCATAAGTAAAGTAATGTGTTTATTGCTAGTGGGAATAGCTAATTCCAGAGAAATTGTTACATCGTCCGTTTTGCTTGATCGAAATCGTGTAGCGCGAGAAAATTTGAATTGGCTGTAAAATACAAATCTTACAGCTAAGGGCAAGTTGTTAGTTTAATTGACCGAAAATCCTTACGAGTACTCTTTGATATTCTCATCTTTTATTACAAAACCTTTTTGAACTGCTATGGTTAATGCATTTGTATGGGATAAATATCAGATATCTGTAAATGTAAAAAGATCAGCATGACATAACAGTACTTTTTTTATGGCAAGTTGCCAAGTAGCTCAAATAAATATATTTTAGGATAAGATATAAAGCATTAACCTATAATTTAAAATGGATTGCAAGACTTGAAAGATGATCTTTGGTGCAGTTTTGCTTTATTGGTACGCTAACGCTGCTAACTGGGCCAGTTCGAATTTGTGCCCCTGTCATGCCAAAAGAAACTCTCTTTCTTCATGAGAGTTTGACTTAAAGTTTTCTCTTTTCATTTTTTTTTATCGAAAGAAAGAAAGAATAAAAGAAAAGCATACTTTTAATGTGAATGACTTCGGTATCGATACAGCCTAGAAACCTGTCCCTCAACAACGCAATGTTCATTCATACGTATTTCTATGTGAAAAGAAATAATTTGAATGAGTGACATCGCTTTAACCTTTAGTTAGTGACGTGGGCGCATCCGAGGCAAAGTTTCCATTTGAAATGTATGTAGGAAAGATTCACGTCACTAATTAAAGGTTAATGGAGTCAATTTCCTGGTGAAACCCCTCGCCATGTTTATCGCTAATTACGTCCATATTTTCTGGAAAGAAACTTAAATAGGACTGTAGAAAATCGATTAATGAGTAATCTAACTGTTTTGATGACGTTTGTTCCTGCCTGGTTTCCATCTACCCTGGATAATGCTTCTCAAACGCTAAACTCCACGAGATGGAATCAGTGAATAAGCATATGGCTATTAACACCGATTTAATTTCTTTTAGTATGGGCGGACTAAATCTAGGCATTCTGATGTCACTCTAATGGAGTCCATTTTATTGGTGAAAGCGCTCGATATGTTTATCGCTAACAGGGCCCATCTTTGAAATGAGATATTTTATGTTTAATCTCAAGCAGGTATTGTGCAGAATAAATAGAACAAAACAATACAGATATGTTTTGAGATGTGCATGATATTAAATAAAACTTGGATTTTTATATCCTAGGTATACGTATACCTAATACAAATCACTATTCGAGATATTGGTGAATTTTTTAGTAATGCACAGTGTTATTAACTCAAGATGATACGAGCATCATTCATCATTCAGATACGAGTATATCCATGTAAAAAGACACTTAATGCATGGCTGAGTTTGATGCGAAACTCTTTTCATGATGTTCAAGCCTTCCTAATGAGTTTTATTGAGTGGAACTGCAAGTTCCTTTAATTTTCTATGGTATAGAATAATTTTTAACTAAACTGCGTAATTTAACGATTAAATAATAATATTGGTTAGATATAAAAGTTACTATTATCTTCGGATAAATTGATTCAATAGAATTTGGATTCAATTTAATATGGTATAATGTAAACTTGATATTATACTGGAAGATTACAACCGTTGAAAATGGTGAGAATTTTAATTGTTCCAGTGGAATTTTTAAAAACTAAAGTCAGAAAATTTTATAAATTAACCAAACTGTAGTTATGCTTTTGAATTAATAATAGTTGAAAGAAATAAACGAGATTGCTGAAATACTCACGATTATCACAACTTAAATGTCAATCAATCGTAAGAAATCTGGTTCAGTTGTAAGATATTTTGAGATGTTTGCTTATGTGAATCAAAAACTTGTGTTAAAATCGAATTATTTGAGTAAAATCAAATTTATTAGACCATGAGAAATTCTTTCAATGAGAAAGAAGATCGAACGAAAAGATCTCAGAACACATACGTATCAAACGATTAGAATAGAACGAAGACTTGCCGGGAAACCCTTGGCTAGTCTGTTCACAAACGTCTGAGGGTCATCGGGGCAAGGGAGCAAATTATCTATTTTGTTGTCAATCTGTGGTTCAACTAGCAAAATGCAAGAAAGCAGAGTTGATACATCTTTCTGGAACATTATTTATAGTTTTGTTAATCTTTTATTTATGTGACACCCAAATATAAAACTTCCTGATATATGATCCACACATTAATTTTTAAAACTTGAACGAACTAATAAAATCCAATGAACTAGATTACAACCGATTGTTATACTTGACTAGCCAATAAAAAAGTTAAACTTATTACACGATTCAATAGCATATTTATTCATCAGTCGATTGATCATTCAATAGACAGTTTTGATTTCTATATTGGATTTTACAGCTAATCAATCGATTTAAAATATAGTACATAATAGAGTAATTAATATAATATTATGTATCATAAAGAAAGCGAAAGAATTCGTCTGAGCCGATGGTTACACAATTTATTAAAATTGAAACTGACAATTAATTTTCGATATCGCGTTCCTCATTCTTTCGTCAACGTATTTTTAGATACATAAATTATGAGTAAACAATAATTAAAAGTTGGCAACTTGAAAAATTAAAAATATGATTAATTTTCAATAATTATTGGAATTATAATTAACAGAAAAGCCCGTCAAAAGGATTTTAAATTAATCATAAATATGTCACAGTGTGAATCTAAAAAATTAATAATTATGGTAGCTCTCGATGGACCTTTTTAATCAGGTAAGCAAAAATTGTGAAAAATTGGTAAATGATTAAACTTGAAGTATGGTTTATAATTATTATATTTAATTTATGTTCACGACTTGGTTATTTATAAGCCAAATTTTGTTTTTTTAACATATTTCACGTTATACAGGCGAGCCAATCGCATGCAGTAAGTTAATTAATATTCGAACATTCCAGGATAGATAGGAATAAATGATTTCTTCATAGAATAGGTCTTCCTTCTTCTGCTCAAAATTTTAATATAAAGACTTGGGAAATGGGATACTCAAAATCAGGGATCCGAGTAAATTTACAATATTTTAAATACTAAAACCTCCCAAGGACGAAATAACAACCAGCTAAAAACTGGATTTCTTTGATTCCCAACAGCTACTCGTCTAATGAAATTGAGTTTAATGTGATTTTTCTGAAATAGAATGAAATGTGTCCAATTTATTGACTGTCAAGCTCTCATCTTTGTTCAGTGCTCCATCTAATCACTGTGTCTCTTTTGCTCAGTAATTTTCAAATTTGTCTCTTTTATAATAATTTATTATATTAGTAATATCATAATAAACCGCCATCTTTCCTTTGAGGTTGGCAAGAATGTTAATATTTATTATGAACCGCAGTCGCACGCATTTACATAATAATTATAATAAAACAATACGTATACATAATATGTGAGGTTTGAACTTGAATTAGACAATTTTTTTTTGTTAAATTGCTGTCGATTACATTGCCAAACACAAATTTAAGAAATATCTTTGTGAAAATTTCCAAATTGATTTTAAAAATTACAACACCCCACTAGGTACTAATTTAAATCAATAAAAAAAAACATCATCGTTGACCTATAAGCACCTATTAACTTAAAAGCAAATCTATTGCCAATATTGCATTGTCCAAGATGTCGAGAGATCCTAGGACGACCGACCTTGATGACGATTTATGTAATTTATGTCGCGGCTACTATTGATACTGAATTACTGATTAGTACTATATATATTATTTAATATAAAATTACTCAATTATACGGACAATTTATTATTTGTTATTGACAATAAATCAGCTGTTGTACTATCCGCGAGTAATTTTTACTATATAAATAGCACATGACTTTCGATTTTTTGATATTATATTATTATTGAGGTTACTTCTTAATATTTACGTTATTATGTACAACAATAACATAATAAAAATAAATAAATACCTCGTTTTCCTTCAAGTCAATCTCATTTAGCTCGGAGTTGCTACCGAGAGATAGCAATCGGAACAACTTGCGTGGCTTCATCGGCTCATCGTTATTAACTATTAAAACGGCTAATAAAATATCGAAACTACAAGCAGTTTTGTTTACATAATGTTAAGCAAACCTTTGGCATGATTTCATGGTGCAATAATAGAATTTACTTCAGTAATCGAATTCTAATGTTAAAGTGAACTTTGTTCAACTCCATTCGCTACGTAATGGTTAACGTATTGGAAGTTAGTTTACTATTTAACCGTGAAATTTTTAGAAAAATTGGTTTTCTCATTTCTAAAAATTTTCTGATGCGCAGTTTAAATTTTCACTTGAGATAGATATCGATCGTCAAGACAAACACGCGGAAGTCGAACACCAATTTCAATCTTGTAAAACAATATAACATGGAAAACTTATTTCATTCTTGTTGAACAAACTTCAACCGTATCGAAAGTAACTCGATTCGATCAGCTCGTTTATTTGAATTAAAATCTACACGTTTTGCACCACTAGTTGCACTTGCAATTGCACGAACCAACTACTGATTTCCTTGAACAAATACTACTGATGGTATCGACAGTTCAAAACTGTGTTTATGTGTGATATGTGCGACTATGTGTGCATGTGGTACGTAGTAGTAATTAACAAAAGTTTAGACCAACACATTTACATAAGTTGACATTCACTTACATACACACATTTAGATCGAAGTCATGCATTCCATAAGAACTGTTTAATTAATGGATTATGTAAGCGATTACACAAAAAATCAATAAAGAATAATTTAAAATAAAAAGGTGAGCCAAATTACATTATCATCACATTATGCAAAAATTTGGCCTACAATTTTATTCATTGCCAAGGTAAGGGCGAAAAAGGTCGAAATTGGGAGGCAGTAGCGATCCCGTTAGTAACGAACATGAAATTATTATCTCGTCTGTTGTTTATTTAGACAATTTAATCATATTTATAATTAGAGCTACGAAATGCAATGAGAAAACATATCAATAACTTCGTTTTGCATTCAATTCGGTGAACTTGGATAGTCTGTGCTCTGTGGTTGCATTGACTCGGTAAAAGTAGTTCGAGGCTGATTGAAGTTATCGACAGGATAATCATTATTTAATAAAAAAACATTACGTTATAAATCCCGACTAAAATGTGAATGAAGATAATGTAAAAATGACTATTCAAATACAGACAGGGACGTGCCCAGCCAACTTTTTTCGGGGGAGGGGGGGATTTACCAACTTAAATTAATTCAAAATTGCTAACTTTTTGTAATTGTCTATTTTAAGGGGAAGGTAACGTTAATTCGTGCAAAAAAAGGTACATTTTTGTGAATTTTTTTTTGACGACACAGTTAAAATCTATTTATTAAAACCAATGGTACCAATGAAGAAATATTAAAAAATACGGCAATGGCAGCAATTATTCGGAAGCGTCTCGGAAAAAAATAGAATAATTGTGGTGCCCCTCATAACTTCAAAACTACTGCACCGATCCTTTTGAAATTTTGAATACTATTTCTGTACATAATTTACGAGGTAACTCTGGAGATTTTTTTTCAAATTTGTTAATATTTTTTATTTTACAATAACAAATAAGCCGATTTTGGTTGCAAAAATCGCGTCCTTCCCTTCAAAGTGTTCCCAAAAAATGAAAAATTGAAATTTCGGAAAACCCTCCCAGCGTTACCTGGGGAAAGCGATTATCTAACGAAACAATTTTGATTTTTTGATTTCTGATGATTAGAGACAGGATAGTTAGGCAAAATGCCTTTTTTTTTAAATTGAAATATTTCAGGCAGACCCAATTTAAAATCCGTTTCAGAGCATGTACTATTCAAAAATTCATTTTTTGTTTTGCCTTTTTTGTGCTTTTTGAACCAAAATATTTTTTTTTTTAAATTTATTTCTTAATTTTATTTAAAATTTTACTAAATGTTATATTTAATTATAAAAATTTTAAATTTTTAAATTCAAATTCTACTAATCGGTAGAATCGGATTCTTGAAATAATCTGGTTATGCTAGACGTAATTAGTAAAACAAAACCTCTTCTCCATTCGATTATGAAGCGCGCGTTATCACATTACTACGATTCGGCGACGTTATGCTTATTTGACGAATTCCAAACTGACTGAGATGTTATTGTTATATTAGCTTTCCAGTGAAGCAGAGAATCGACACTAGGGAAAAATTTAATGAAAAATTAATATAATGTTTTAGAAAAAAATCCATCGTATAAAATTATACAGGAAATTTCTAAAATACATCAAGGAATTTCGAATGATTGATTTAGAGCACAACTCCAGATCAGATAAGTTCATTGAAATTTGCCCCTAGCACGTCTTGCGATGTGGAGAGATCGTTCTCCACATTCAAACAAATTTTGAGTGACAGGAGAACAAATTTAAGCTGCTGTAGACAGTTGGTACAAAAATAAAGAGAATTAATTTGAATTTGTATGATTTTTGTTGATAAAACGTTTTTGCCTTTTTTGTACCTTAAGGCCTTTTATTTTGCCTTTTTTGCTTGTTTTTAATGCCTTTTTGCCTGCCTTTTTTGAGGTTTTATTTTGCCTAACTATCCTGTCTCTACTGATGATCCAGCACCGAGTTATGAGGGGCACCGCAATTCTATCTTTTTTCCGAGACGCTTCCGAATAATTTTTGCCATTGCCGTATTTTTTAATATTTCTTCATGAAAATATTACACAATATTCTTCGAATGTTATACTTTAATGTACCATTAGTTTTAATAAATAGATTTTAACTGTGTAGTCAAAAAAAATTCACAAAAATATGCCTTGTTTTGCACGAATTAACGTTACCTTCCCCTTAATCATTGTCGGTTTAGCGGATTTTGCCAACTTGACCTAATTTTAAATTATTTAACCAAATTTTGAGTGATTTTGCCAACTTTTTTCCAACTTTCTGAAATATTGGGGGGAGGTTCCCCCCATCCCACCTCCTCGGGAACATCTCTGAATACAGAGTGATCTAGAAGTATTATTTGAGACTATCGGGTTCGGAAAACTGAAAAGTTACATAACCGTGATTGACCAGCCAATAGGTAGTTTTATCTGGAAAAAATAGCGGAGTTTTGCAAATTGGTAATTTAGGAGTTTCATATCCTGACTAAAAAGTCTGTGCGGTACATGCAAATAGCAAAGCATTGTGAAACTGCCCTCCTGCTACATCCCGAGCAGCATTCTTTTTTACATTTTCAAGAGAGAAATAAGTTATATGGAATACCTCAGAAACAGGATGTCATACGAAGAGGATAAGGAAGGACAAAATTACAGAAGAAGAAAATGACATCCAACCTACCCAGCCAAACGTATCAGAAGTAGACTTAACAATCCTAGTTCTAATGCCTTTTGAATTTTAAAATAATTTTGTATTAATGTTTAAACAAATTTTGTATTATTCTGTTCTGATTAATTCGTATGGGATTAATTCTTCTTATAATCTACCACAAGAGAGTCAATCTGCGGACAATTGCAGGGATCTTAACTAGACACTGCAGATTAAATAAACATCTTCACACGATGGGGGTATTTTAGCTTATGCAGATGACCCTATATGTCGTGGATGCAACGAAGAGGAGGAAACAGCTGAACATGTACTTTGTTACTGTCCTGCGTTAACTGGAATAAGAGGATCTGTGTTGGGGACTTTCTGGCCCGACATGGCCAGAATCAGTAACATTCAGCCAGCCAAAATCCTAGAGTTTATTCTACAACTGGAGTAGCTTGGGGAGTGACATAAACGGGGTCCAGCTTAAAACCGGAGGTAGTACAAAGGGCCCGATTTAGAGGCCTACGTGCGTGTTAGTTTATCTTACCCTCCACAATAAATTCAGAATCCAGTCTACCACAAGATATTTGGTATTTTATGGGTTTAGTTATGGCGGGGTAAACTTAGCGGTCATTGTTGTGAATTATCTTCTGAAATAATTTTTTTGGATTAAATTTCCATTTTTCGACATTCAGATTTTCAATGGATTGTTATAATCCTAGATCATTTCATAGAGAATTTAACAACAAATCAGATCCAAAATTAAATAAAAACCGTTAATTAAGTTTTGAGTTATGGTCAGGGCCGGACTGGCCCGGTCGGCTAATAGTAGATCGCCGGTCGAATAGGGGCCAAGTGGAAATAAGTAAGAAAAATTATTAAGCAGTTGGGGCCAACATAATTTTATAGCTGGTGGGGTAAATTTGCTGTTCATCTTTGTGAATTATCTTTTAAAATAATTCGGATTTTGTAATATAAATTTATATTCCAATGTCAGTAAAAATTAAAATTTTGTATTCAGTTAAAAGCTATAGAGAATTTTATCCTTTATAATTTTTATAATAACCATTGTTTTTGTTTAGGAAATTCTGGAAAAGAAATACTGTTAAAAATTTATTTTTTCCAAGTAATCCCATTTTAGCTCCCTTATTCTGACTGGCCTATAATAGCAGTTCACCGACTCAACAGTCTCAAAAATTTTTGATTTCCCCTCTATTTTAATAATATTTTTTGTTATAACTAAGAGAAATATCAAGATATGAAATGAATGTTCTTCTTTCCTGTGCATAGGGGACCTACAGTTTAAGAGGGCGCCTTTAAAAAACAGGTTTCAACAGGTGGCCTAAAATATTAATCTTTTCTACTCATCTGTTCACCAATACAGAATTCTAATAATTTATAAAACTCATATGAATAAACGATAACTAATTTAGGTAATGAGGAAGTTTGAACTTTCAAAGTTAAATATTTTTAAATATATTCAATATTTTCAAATATAAATATCTTTTTGGAATATACTTGTAAATATTCAACATTGGAAGCTCAAACTTCCTCATTACCTAAATTAGTTATCGTTTATTCATATGACTTTTATAAATTATTAGAATTCTGTATTAGTGAACAGATGAGTAGAAAAGATTAATATTTTAGTGCGCGCTACCTATTGAAACCTGTTTTTCAAAGGCGCCCTCTTAACGTGAGTTTCGCTCTATAAGAAGAATTATAAACTTCCATTTTACAGAAGGTACAGAAGATGAAAAAAGAAGGTATTATTGCATACAGTTTTTAAATTGGTAAAACAAAAAAGTCATCAATATTTAATTATTCATTATACATTTGTGGTTGGTTCTCTTCTCGTCAATTAAGAAAACTGTTCTAAAATTTAAATTTTCTTAGAAATTCTATTTACATAATTCATACAATTATCGTTTGATGTGACAAGACTCTCGAACCCAGATCAATGATAGAGGTGGAATAATTTGATACCACAATTTGTAAGAATATTTAATTGAGTGATATTGCAGAATTTACATAAATAATTGAAATTAAAAGCTTTGTATTGAATTGATAATGCTTCCCTGATATGTACAAAGCATATTATGATATATTATACATTTTGAAACCGTATAAAAACGTTGGCCTATTTATTTGAAATCGGAAGCAATACAAATTAATTCGTGTTATTGACATCAAATGATATTTATAAATTAAATTCCTGTTTATGATATTAACTTAATATTTACAATAAGAAAAAAAAAGAGTTATTTTTAAGTCATTTTACTGTGGTTGGTACTGGAAACTCACAGGAAGTTTTTTTATTGAATTCCTCTACAATTCAAATAATATTTTATTACATACATAATATAATAATATAATTATACAGAGTTGAGTTTTCTAACCATAAGGTACAATTTTCAGTAAATTGAAACCGGCACACTGTAAATCTTTGATGCTTTTTCAACATCAAAGGTTGTTTTTAAGTCGGTACGAATTAAGATGTGTAACAAATTTGTAATAAAATTAAACAGACAAGTTTGCTTTTCTTGAAATTTATTTAAAAAAGTAAACCCGTGATTTAATTCCAAAATAAAACTGTCAAAAGCACTCACCACAATTTATATATCGATAAATAATAATGTAACATGCAAATTTTGGCAATTTAATGCTCTCACAGGGGAGTACTCGATGATTCCGCAAACAATTTGAGTGTTACCAAATATGGTGTGTTGAAAATTTAAGCACTTCGTTTCAGATGAAGAATCTGTTCATGTAGAAGAATAATTTGTTACGTGAAAGACCTCAAGCAAGGAAAGACCGATAAAAAAGAAACACATAAGCAAATTACTGTTGTTACACCTCTGTTCCATTTTGCTCTGTCTTTCATTTTTCAGAAAGTTATTTACACCGACATAATTTATTTCGACCAAAAATAAAAGTAATAAATGTGGTCAATATATTTCTACTTTTCTAAAGTTTTGCAAATACAATTTGGCAAAATACTTACACATTTGCGAGGTAGTAGGCAGCCCCACTAGTTAGTTCAGCTTGGTTGGAAAGATAGAAAGGATTGTCTGATATCGTAAGCTGATCAAACAAGAAATTAAAACTTTTCTATTTTTGTGAGTAAATTTCACCCTAATAAACCATAATAGGCGAATTTAAACTAACGGTTTTAATGGAACATTCTACATAAGGATCATTATATAAATAGTAATTTTGGAACGAACACGACGTGACGCGACGTCTTAAATATATTGGCAATTTATGTAACCAGTTAGGAAATGCCTCACTTTGTGCAACAGAAAATCCCATGAGAAGTGAAATGTGTTAAGATATCTTCGAAAATACACATTTATGTCAAACTGAAAGAAGGATCATAATAGTCGTTTGATCATCATTAAAATTTGAATTGCAAACCAAACTGGAAGAATTCAACCAAGTACTGAACAACGACGATGTAAATAATGTTCCACGTGCGATAGCGTAATATACACATAAAGCTATGAAAATAAACTACATTTTCATCTGCTATATTTTACTTTAGCACCAGAGCATGAAAGGCGTTATATACTCGCATGTTGGTACTAAGTCGTGCACAAATGCATTTATAAATGCAACAAAATGGGTGTGCTATAACATTTTAAGTTTATTTCATGACTCACAATATTGTTATAGCTTAATACAAAAGCAGTCGTAAAAATTTAATTAAAATCCAGTAACCTAGAAAAATGTGCAGAGTAAAAATTTTTTTATGTAAGAAATCAGTATTTGTTCATTATGTATCATTTTTTCAACTTAATAGACATTATTTCTAAGAAATACAGATAACAAAGACTGTTTATCACTGGACTAGACGATTATCTAGAAAATGTAACACTGGATGATACAAAGTTTAACGGACGGAGACGCCAGTTGATTTCAGAAAAAAAAAATAAGAAGAAAAATCAGAAATTAACGAAATGGAGATCTCACTTCATCCAATCTTAACTTTTCAAACTGTAACTGGAGCAGTAATCCAACATTTAGATTTAAAAAATTTGAAAAGAAATGGTAGCAAAGATAAAACCCACTTTTCTCACTCGAGTTACCTCTCCACATAAACTTTTTCAATAAATTACATTTTAAAGACTTAATCATAGTTTTACACTTATAATAACAACGCAGATTTGATTAATGCCTTCAAGTGTAAAATTTTATTTCCACTTCGTTAGACCTATACCAGTTTCTGCTCATTTGTAAGTCTAATTTTTCTTTTACCATATCACAATTTACACGTTATAATGTTTTAATGTGTGTAATTACGTAACAAAATTTTAGCCCAAATTATTTTCCATAAAGTTCGATCCTAAGTAAATAACTTTAATATTCAAACATCCAAACCTGTAGTTAACTTACTTAGATTTACCACCACACCTTATTTACCGATCAATTTGATGGAACGGACGAAATTATTTAGTGTAGGCGCCAAACCTGTTGTATCATTAAAAAAAAACGATTAAAGCAGAAGAATCAGGTCCTTGAAAAAATATTTGCATCTTCATTGTGGTACAGGTTAATGATACGATTGTTTTAAATATAACACAAATTTGAAATATTTTCTATATAAATTTGGAACAATTACGTTATTGTATTATTACTTTTCCGATAAAATACACATTTGGAGCTGAATTCGGAAGCAACAATAACAATAAGTTTCTGTTAATTAGAATTCGATTGATTGAAATTATATAAACTTCCAGTTTGAGAAAATATTAAAAGATTTCCACTAATTTTCATTTTCAGTCTGAAATATCTTTCGATGGAAGTGAATGTTTACAAAGGAATCTTATTAATGTTCTTAATTGTATTCCAAGCGACTAGCCAAGATAATACAAATGGAATTTGCTAATACTAAACATACTTTTTTGATAACAATGCTGACCCATATATGCCATATGAATTATGTTGAACAAGTATTTGTATTGTCACGTTTAGTACTAAGCAGAACTATGCTATTATTTCATAATTTGCGATGATTCTGTTCATAACCCATTTATGGATAAATGGAGAAGCGAAATTTGTTTAACATGAAATATTTTTTAAAAGTATTAAGAAAATTGATAGTAAAGATAAATCTTTGAATAGGTGAATAACTTATTTGTTGAGAGTTCAATTTCTTTTCATCCAAATGTGATAATAAAATCAGTGTGGGGCCAAACAGTAGGGTTGGTAGCTACTCATGTCCAAGATACAGTTAAAGCCGAAATCGCGATCATGCAGTAAAATTTGAATGATCTAATCTAGATTTTTGACTACTACTGTATGTTGTACCCTATTCTATTATTTATTTTTAAAGTATTTTTTTATTTTAGATAGATTATTATTATCAACGACTACAGCATTTCAACCTTTAATTCAGAAAACATCAATTGCAGTTCAGATTAGTAAATATTTCCTGCTTCACCACTGCCCATCTAGAGAATTGTAAGAGGTCGAATACCGAGCAGTAGGTATTGCAGGTATATCCAGAAGAGTCAAAGTTGAACTTCTAACAGTTTCTCAGATTTAACCAGAAGGATAGCCATAATGAAGAACTAGTTAATCTGATTTATAATTGATGCTTTCTGAATTAAAGCTTGAAATGGAGTGCCTTAAATGCACAAATGATTTATGTAGTACTATATATCGACGCCCCCAACGAAAACTATAGTAACTCAGTAATTACAGTTTTGATATCAACGCAATTCAATATTTAAATAGTCACTATAAATTGCAGAATTGCATAATTTCTAAGGATCAGTGTCTACTATTGGTCGTCTCGAGTTGCTACAAAGTTACGATATTTTTCTAGGCAAATCGTACCGATATAATAGATTTTTTTACTATAGTAACTCAAAAAATCAATTTTTTGAGTTACTATAGTTTTCGTTGGGGGCGTCGATATTACTATTGCTAGAAAATAATTTACTAATCAATAAAAATTTTTGTGGCACGATTGAATATTGTACAAATTAAAAACTTTAAGAAAACAGTTATTATGTCAATAACAGGGGCGGGGGCAGCTAAAATCGGTTATCTTAATTTTTATCTTAACTATAAATTTACCTTTTGTATAGAAGAGTTGTCAATTATTAACAAAATTATGGCTATGTTAAAATGTCAATTAGCTTGGAAAAAATAGATAAACCCAAAAGCAAAAACACTTTTAATGTAAAGAGCATAATTTATGCAAAATTTCCAAATGGTAGACGAGTCTCCCAAAGTTAAAAATTGGACGAAATAAAAAACCACACGGTAATTTCAACGCTTTGCAAATTGGACACAATAAAAAGAATAATTTTTAATACTTGTCAATTGCAATAATGAAAAAAAAACGAATTGACAATTCATTTACTTTTTAAATGAAAAAGTGATAAATAAAATCATACTCACATTCAGACAGTTCAAGGTTGCTAGTAATTAAGTTTCTTAATTAATTAAGTACTTTCCGACTTTAAAATAACAGTTTAACTAAATGTTCTGCATTTATGGTTTAAAATTTAACACTTAATTTTTAAATTTATCTGAGGTTGTAAAATAAACGAATGTTGAGAAATCGTAAAAGCTGTTTTTCTAATTTATTTTATATCCATAACAATTATTAAATCTCGGTAAATTTAGTGATGAATTTCTCAACTTAAAAATCATATGTGCAAGTTTTAAGGAAAGCAACAAACTCCAATAAGCGTGGGTGGGCTTTAACTGTTTTTTAAACAATAAAATATGTAACTGAACTCCCCAATATTTACGAACATAGCACACCTTAATTTTTAAATGACTGTGCAAAATTAATCGATATATTAATTGCTGTAAATCAAAAGAAATTTCGAATATCCAAGAGGATCCCAATTTAATAATGTTATCGCAATCTGAATTAAATTAGGAAGCCTCCTATGAACTTTCAATTTATCAAAATTAGTTTTATGAATAAAAGCTCTTTCAATTTTCTGAAATTAGATTAATTCAAGAACACAACCGCTCCTTGAAACACATTATCTTCCAAGAAAATAATAATTTTTCAAAAATTCATTAAAAGTTCCCAGCTCTTCTGCACAATGCAATTTACAAATTGGAATATTATTATAGGTACTTGTGAGCTGCGATTAAAAATATTCATGACGAATATCAAGATGTACATTTGAACTTGAAATGCACAAATTGGTAACTTCGTGATTAAATTTTATATGAGCACAACAATTATTATCGATTGCTACTGAATTGAATTTTAGTAAGAGATAAAATTGTTTGCTCTCATTTTTTGCTATCTAAATCTTTAATATTTATTGGTTCATTTATCTGCCTGCATGCACCAATACTATTACATTATTAAGATAACCGATATATTCAGTAAAAAAAAAAAGTTTTTAGAGCATATACGTTTTCCTTAAAATTTACTAACCATTGGAAAATTATTTTATTGGATGATACGTCAAAACAATATCTTCGTCCTCACAAGGACGTATCTCCAAAATGTGTTATCCTCTCAGGAAGCATACACAAAATAATTGTTTATTCATCGAACAACACCGGGAATTTCGTAATTACATTTGCACCTGTACCAACGAACCTCACACTATAACAAGTTTATGTTGACTGATTCGCCCGCGAAACGATCGAAAGATTATGTATCGCGCCAATGTCGACCGCCACGAATACTTTTCGCCGTCCGAATTACAATAAAAGAATAAGATTCATCAACCATACAAACGTGAATCCAGCATCAATTTATTATTCCTTACCCCGGGTGGCAAATGGGCTGTTATTGTTACCTGCATCGTAACGCAACACTAAACTGTGCTCTTGATACCCATTCCACATAAATTCTTATCGCAATTATTTGTTTAGTTTGTTTACAAGTTTACTTGGCTCACTATTCATTCTGTTGATAGTGAAAATAACTTGAATTTTTGAGATGAAAACGACGGTCAATGTTAAATTTAAAAATTTATTAATAATTACGTCGTGCTATGTTACGAGAGAATTTAAATCCCCTCTTAAGAACAGATGCAACTTTTAATATACACGTAAGTAGGTACTTACCTATAAATAAACAGCAATGTACATAAACGATAAAAAATATGAGTAGTAGGTATGTAGGTTAATAATAATAATTTATAGGTAATATTATATAAAAAAAAAATTAAACATTTGAAATTTTGAACATTTTAGAAAAGACCAAAGACGTTCGGTAATTTGACCTAGCAATAGCCTCATGGAGGATTACGAATAGGACAGTATCCTGGGACTCTTGAAATAGAGAGTTATTTTGAAGAAGTATTTTCTAAGCTTTTTCTTCTTATAATAGGGCTTAGCCCTGTTCGTTAATCAAGTTCTGCCTTCTTGGGATTCGGACCTCCAGCTGTCCTTCCATCTCTTTGGGGGTCTTCGGGGGGCCTCTTAGTTTTAGGTCTCTCTGTCAAGGCAATTTTTGCGATTCGTCCGTCGTCCATTCTGTTGACGTGGTCTCTCCAAAACCTGACAACATCCTGGATTTTGCATTTTTCGCGCGTTACCTCGCTTCTTACTCTATCCCACAACCCCCTATTCCCTATTTTCTAAGCGAAATTTAATAATTAATGAGGAAAATTTTAATGACTTTTTATTAAGTGGATGTAGGTCCATGGTGGTAATGATTTGAAAAGTTAAGTTTATCTCAAAAATAATATTTAAAAAGATTTATAATCTGAGTGTCGCTATAGCGTAAATCTTGAAAAACACTTTTGACGAGGGGTAATTCACTAAGGTTTAAACCGTACAATAGATTGCAGTCCCTAAAGATTGCACTTAGATTTTACAGATTTTTGAGATTGTCAACAGATTTAACAAGATTTTATAGATTATAATCTGGATTTTGCCTGATAACAATGCTAAGATTTTTGGGATTTTAAAACATTTTCTGAGATTTTACAGAGTTTTATTAAGATTATGAAGGTTGTGCGGGATTTTACTGCTTTTATAAAGATTGTAGAAATTATATAGATTGAAACAAGGATTGGTAAGATTTCTACTGGATTGTAAAATCTATGCGATTTTTATTAAGATTATGAAGATTGTTCGGGATTTTACTGCTTTTATAAAGATTGTAGAGATTTTATAGATTGAAATAAGGATTGGTAAGATTTCTACTGGATTGTAAAATCTATGCGATTTTTAGTGAAGATTTTATACATAGATTATAATCTGGATTTTGCGTGACAACAATGCTAAGATTTTTGGGATTGTTTCGAAAATTTTCTAAGATTTTACAGATTTTTATTAAGATTATGAAGATTGTTCGGGATTCTACAGCTTTTATAAAGATTGTACAGATTTTATCGAGGGGTAATTCACTAAGGTCTAAACCGTACAATGGATTGTAGTCTCTAAAGATTGCACAGAGATTTTAAAAGATTTTTGAGATTGTCAAAAGATTTTATAGATTATAATCTGGATTTTGCCTGACAACAATGCTAAGATTTTTGGGATTGTTTCGAAGATTTTAAAAATTTTTCTGAGATTTTACAGATTTTTATTAAGATTATGAAGATTGTTCGGGATTCTACAGCTTTTATAATTGTAGAGATTTTATAGATTGAAACAAGGATTGGTAAGATTTCTACTGGATTGTAAAATCTATGCGATTTTTAGTGAAGATTTTATAGATTATAATCTGGATTTTGCCTTGGTGTACAACAGATTTTTGTAGTGATTTACCCCTCGGATTTTATACACAGAAAAAAAAATCTACTTTCAGAATGAATAATTATGTTTTCAAAGTGAAAATAAAAGTTTTGCTGTTATAATAAAAGCATTGCATTTAATTTGAAAGAATCGTGTGAAACTCTACTTTCAAAATCTGCTTTCAATTTAAATATTGTTAAATTAAAAGTAAATTTTTCTATTTGAAATTGAATACTTTTAAAATGAGTTGGGTAACATCATTTCAAAAGTATATACTTTTGATAAAGGCTTGAAGTGAAAATGAAAACTTATAATGTTGTTTTGAAAGTATAAATATTCATTTTGAGGTACTATTTTATAATGGAATGTGCAAAATTGCAATTTGTATTTATATAACAGACCTTATAACATGCGCACTACTATTTATCTGTGCTTGTTGATGTCATTCCATTTGTAAGTGAAAATATTTCATATTACACAATCAAAGGCAACTTAAACATTGGAAAGCCACTGAAGTAAGTAGTTTTTTGAATGTATTTTCTTAAAATTTATATTTTTAACATTTAACTATTTTTTTTGTTTATAATAAAGTTGTTTATAGAACATAGAAAACATTTTACAACGGGACCGCAATGGCAACCTTATTGAGAAAACCTTTGCCGCAGCGAAGACTGGATCATTATTGAATACATGAGATTGAATAATATAAATTTAACAAAGACGGAATTTGACTTATTAACCCAGCAAATCGTTAAATCTTTTCCCAAAAGAACATACGGTAAGTTTACTTCATATTTTAACTTATATAAAAATAATTGTCTGATGTTATATTATGTTTTGCAGGAATATTACTATAATAATTGAAGCTCAAAATCAAAACGACAAAGTGCAAATAAAAGGAAGTAACAAAAATTTACAATTTTGGAAGGAGCTCCTCAAAGTTCGTGCTGTAATAGTAAAAAGTGTTAGTGATTTTAATTATTAAACTGTCGCAAAATTAAAAAAACAGTTTTAGTTTTGGTTTGTTTAGTTTTAGTTTCTTAAAAATATAATAATTAAAAAAAGAAATAATAGTTTTATTTGTTAATTTGATGTCGGATTATTGTTAAAACGAATATAAACTAATATTAATTTGACAGTAACTACTTTTGAATTAACAGTAGCATCAATTAAAAAAACAAATAAATCCACTCTCAATTTAAATACCTAATATTTGATTTGAGAGCAACTGCTTTTGAAACTTGATATTATTTACAAAAGTAGTTACTCTCGAATTGACAGTAGTATGAATTCAAAATGAAAGTAGCTCTACTTTCAAATTAAAAGTTTTGATGTCTACGCCCTTTTTAAAAGCAAATAATGTTGATTTTAGTGCAATGCTTTCATTTTTACTGCAATATTTTTGTGTGTGTAGATTGAAACAAGGATTGGTAAGATTTCTACTGGATTGTAAAATCTATGCGATTTTTAGTGAAGATTTTATAGATTATAATCCGGATTTTGCCTTGGTGTACAACAGATTTTTGTAGTGATTTATCCCTCGACTTTTGATTAAGCAATAATATTAAAATGGCATCAGTTTGAAATAATGTTTTTTCTGTTTTTAGCTATTTTAGCTTCACCCGATAGCCACGTGCGAGTATAAAAAGGTTGTAAAATTTACACAGTATATAATTATGAAATAATATTTTTTTCGAATTTTTCAACCTGTTACAGGAGACTAATCCTTTAATAATAATATCTATTGCAGAGCCCCTAATATAATAAATCATATTTATTATGTAGAAAAGGTAAAACCAAGTCGAAATACATAAGATTATTTACAATTCAAATCCAAGTTACGATTAAAATTTTGAATAATCAATAGATAAGTATAGTGGATATAATGCGAAAAGGACTCTTTGTATAGGGTGTTTTTTTAGCTGCATGAGAACTTTCAATAGGGATAACAATTGAACCAAGATTGCTATGGAAACAGTTTTTTGACATTTGTGTTTAGCAAGGTTTGGCATTTGATAATGCATAGATTGACCATTGAACAACGCTACCAAATTGGGCTCACAACCAATTGGAAGTGGATCCATTTTTTTACCGTAAAATTTTGTTCAGTGACGAGGCACATTTCTGGTTAAATGGGTATGTGAATAAACAAAATTGCCGTATATGGAGTTAGACCAATCCGGGACATTATCTTGAGACTCCATTGCATCCATTAAAATTGACTGTTTGGTGTGGAATACACGCCAACGGCATCATTGGTCCATATGTCTTTCGAAATGAGGAAGGAGCTACCGTTACGGTGAATGGTGTGAGATATCGACACATGCTCAATACATTTTTGTTTCCAAAACTTCAAGAGCTAAACATTGACAACTTATGGTTCCAACAGGATGGTGCTACGTGCCACACAGCCAACGAAACCATCAATTTATTGAAAG
Organism: Rhagonycha lutea; assembly: GCA_958510855.1. NCBI lineage: Eukaryota > Metazoa > Arthropoda > Insecta > Coleoptera > Cantharidae > Rhagonycha > Rhagonycha lutea. The sequence continues at coordinate 88,944,926 of OY294036.1, forward strand.
GACAATTTGGTGACAACATTATTTCAAAACGTGGTCCTATCAATTGGCCTCCAAGATCGTGTGATTTGACACCTCCAGATTATTTTCTGTGGGGGTATGTTAAATCCATGGTTTATGCTAACAAACCAACAACTCTAGAAGCATTGGAGGCTAATATTCAGCAAGCCATTTATGAAATAAAGCCAGAAATATTGGAAAAAGTGGTCAAAAATTGGACTGAACGGATGCGCTTCGTAACCATTAGTCGTGGTGGTCACATGCCGGAAGTCATGTTCAAATCATAAATGCCTTTAACTGTACTTTCATAAAAAAATTATAACCAAAATATTCCGTCAGGTTTTTAATGTTTTATTTCATTTTGAAGTTCTCATGCAGCTAAAAAAACACCCTATATTTGACAGATCTGTGCTACAAACCTAAACTTTCAACAATACCTAATTTTTTTTTAAATTATGCTCATTCGCCAGTAAAAAATTTATATTTAAAATGTTGCGTAGAAGTGCGGTTTTGCAATGAATTACATCAATATAATCATCAAAGTATTAATATTGGAAATGTAAATAATTAACCATTAACAAATAAACTAATATTTGACATACTAATAAACAAATAATGAAAAGAGGAACTGCTATATATCGGTTTTAAAATGTAGCGGTATCGCGTATGGTTCACACGCTTATAAAAAAAATTACATAATCTCTGTTACAACGAATTTACTCACAACTCATTAGCCCTCTAATGTCAATTACAGCCCCGGACTGGCTCCTTTGCAGGCCATCGGTTAGAGACTGAGGAGGGGTCCCCTCCCTGACCAAGAGGAGAGATTTTTGAAAATCACATTTCCCGCTATTTTGATACTTGGAAGGTATATAAAAATACAAATTACTTTTACCCCAAGTAAAAACAACTTTTTTAGGCCCCCTTCGGGGCCCCCTTGGGTAGAAACCTTCAGAAATCGCCGACCTAGCTAGTCTGGGCCTGTGTCGATATCTACATATTATTATCAATTTAAAACGCTAAGATTGAAATATAAGTAATAATACGAAACCCAACTCTTTTTGCACTAAACCAAACTATTTGTATTTTCTTTGATTTGATTTCAAGTTTTAGGACAAGCGATTCTCAAACTCCTTCACATCGCGGCCCACAAAATTTAAAAAATATTTTCGGGGATCCTACATAACATACGCATAATAAAGTTTTTAGGTTTTAACAGCCAACGCATATTTGTTGTTCTCCTAGTTTGAGTATCGTAGGTTTAGAATTCAATATATTTGCTACATCTTGTATGTTGATACTATATTAGTAAACAACTGCCCAGTGGTGAAAAATTCGTGTTGGTCAAAATTGCTTTGTCCAAAACCAAAATTGTTTGGTCTACAAAAAAATTGTGATTTATTCATAAGGACTTAATTGAACTGAAACCAAGGAGATTCCTAAACTCAAATTTTTATGTTACCTAATAATAAATAGGTACTTGAGGGGCACTCGAGACAACTGTAAGCACTATCTTAAAAATGAGAGAGGTCCTTTATTAATTGCATCATAAAAACGTTTTTCAAAGAGGGTCCCTAGTAAATGGTGCGGGGAGGGGCCATGAAATTCTGCTTAATACCGCTGTAACCGGTTTAATCCCGGGTGAAACAATAAATTTATTAACGACAGAATCTTTATGGAAGGCAATGTCAGATAACTGAGGTAATCAGAAAAAAGATGTGCTCTGATGCGTCTCAAATGGAGAGTTTTGGTCAAAACGCCCCGAACACTTTTCTGCTAATTTAAATAAGAGTTCTTGTCTTTATAACACTGTAGTTTTCAGCAATTTGTATCCAAGATATTTAATAAAAATTTCTTATGTAAAATCGTGCCTGGAATGCAAAAATGACGTCAAAAATATTTATCAATTACTTTACCATACAATACTTTTATCAATTCACCATCAAGTAACACAATCGTCCTTATATGGTAGGGTCCAGAATCGTTTTCTCCTAGCACCGTTTGGTGTTCGATTTCCAAGTGCTGCCAAATTTTTGTGCCCTGGTTCAAATTCCACGTTAACCTGTAAGTTCTTGTTCAAACTACTACAAGTGAAATTTTTCTAGAAAATTTCCGTTTACAAGGACTGGCAAACAATTAAATAAAAACTTGAAGTACTGAATGAATAGCCATATTTTGCAAATTTTATGGTCAAGCATATCCATAAAGCAATATTTACGATAATGTTGTCAATATCATTAAAACTTAATTATTATGATTAAGTTTATTTTGCGCGTACATTATATTATCCATATCCATCTATCGTACCACCAACACAATACTCATGCAGTGGTAATAATAAATAATATAAAGTGTTATATTTTGACGTCGATGTTTTTAATTGTACTTGGAGGTTCATCTTATGGAAGTTTGGCTGAATGATTTTACAGTGGCGGCTTACCTTATCAGGCACAAGGCCGCATGCCGTTCCATCCCCTAACCGAAAACAAGCATTAACTAAACTTGAGTAAGCAAAATAATAATTTTACGTTCTATTATTTTACCACGATTGTTGTTTTACAATATAATTAGCTTCAGTAAGTGCAGAAAATCTTTTTATGTGTTAAATTATGTATTATGTATTAATGATAGGTGAATTTATATTTTATGGATGTTCGTTAATAAATTAGAAAAAAAAGAGTTTTTCTGCTTAAATTGTTATAAGAAGATAATATTTTATTATCCAAATATTCATAAGATGGGTCAAATGTTTAATTATTAATAACAATTTTTTGATAGTTCTGCATGCTCTGACTACAAACTGTGCATTTAAATGTGATAGCAAGTTGGAAGTGCTGTAAAATGGGAATATTAAATATTAACTTGTACATGCTTTAGTCAGGAAAGCAGAAAACAGTAGATTATTTCTTTGTGCAACTGGACATAAGTGTATTTTCCTACGTGTTTCTTTGTAAATTACTTTACGCTGCCCTCATTAGTTGATATTTTTCAACACTTTGTTTAAAATATGCTGGACGAAATACCGTCTTTCGGCGGATTGCGGATCCCTGCACGCGTCCATTGTCATTACCGATTTTCTTCACGTTTGCTTACTTTCAGTTCGTTATTCTGCACGACGCTTGCGAAATTAAGTTAATTTTACACCACTAACGATAAAAAGAGTTTTTGGTTTTTACCAAAAAACAATTTCAAATGTCTTATATTGTAAATGGTTCGTTTGTCTGTAAAATGTATGCTATTCCGTTAAAAAAAAATAACAAGGACAAGGGCATAGGACTACTAAATAAGTAACCTATTCTAAAAGGAGTTGAAAAATGAAAGCAAAATGTAAAAAAATTCATACATTTCCCTTATGTAAAATTACTCTGCATTCTTAAGAAGAGAATAAATCTTTCCACAATTTTAGTTTGTCATTGTACACAATGGGAGGCTAGACAGATAACATTAAATGACAGAAGTGAAGTTACCTCTTACATTTGCGTTTATAATTAACAATAATATTAAAGTTCAAGTTGAAGTATTATGAGTTAGTAAATTTTCAAACAATGCTGCTTTTAGAAGTAAGAGTAATTAGGTCTTGAATAATATTATAGTATTTATAGCAGGAACATGACAGAATATCGAGTGATTTTACTTTTATAATGTCAAGACGACGTGAAAATAAAATTTAACGACGCCGAGGTGTGATTTTATATTATTTCCACACACAGTCAAGCATGACTGACAGTTTTTATAGCAGCTTTGAAGGTATAATAACAATTTTTGTGTCATTCCTGCTTAAATTCTTCTTCGCGTGCCAACTACTCGTAGATCAACTCGACTCAAGCCAAGATGACCTACTGAGGATTTTTCGTTGTTTTTTCCATAATAGTCCATAAATCACAGCATTCACAACGTTACCAGGAAAGGTTGTGTGAAGGAATACCGACATCTTTGCACATCAAACGTTCGGCATTCCGTCTGAGTGAGCGAAAGCACTGGTTAGGCTTTTCGGGCTCATATCATGGCTTTACTCGCATCAACAAGTTATACACTCGATACACTTTGCCATCTTACCAAATTTCTCTCTTTTCTGCAGATTTATTTATTCACGAGAATTAATTAGGAAGTATATTCAGGAAATCATACATTAAATTGCAAATAGGTCGATCCAATACCAGTAATTCTATAAACTACCTACTGCATATAAATGGGCATTTTCCAGGCTTACCGAAATAATGATCCGAGAAGCATAATAGAACTTGATTTATTTTTTTTCATTATATTCCACGAATTTTCAGAAGGCATTCAACCTTGCAAAAGTTTTACGGTACAGTCAATATCCTGGTCTTACCTAAAGCACTTATTAGGAAGTACTAGCCATCCAGTTTTTATAACAACATTGCAGAGAAGCTGCTAATGCCATGTTTCCGCCTCGCCCCAGTGGAAGGTCGCTGAGATCGTTTAATCTGCAATACTTTTCAAGTTTCTCTCAACGATTACGATGCATGAGCAGTACCGAAATACACCTGAACTAGGATAACTTAAAGAAAGATATAGCGGTATTTCGTCTCCGACTTAATATGGTATAAGGAATTTGTAATGTCAATTTTTCAATGTTGTAGAAAATGTCCACATCCTTTTGAATAAAAAGTCGGCTGATGAATTAGCAAATTGATCGTAGAGCACCAATGATAAAAACGTTTAAATGTCGCACCACACTAAAACTTAATTTATTTCTTAAATGCCATGCATTAAAAACTATTTAGTTCATAGATAATATCGCATTGAATCTAAATTAAATGATTATTTATTGTACCATATTTGGAAAGTTGTAATGTGCTGATATTATCCAGAATGTAAAAAGAATTTCTTTAAATATTCTTTAAAGCCTACAAATAAAAAATGTAAACATAAATAATTGTGAAAAAAGCATGAATCGGCGTCAGATTTAATCCAATTGGAGGTGTGTAATGGGTTGCCTGTATCACAGGCGTCTCCGAATGTCATATTTAGATAAACTCGTCGGAATTTAAAAATTCTTTTTATATTCTTTTGAACGTGAGATGAGAAAGTTTGGAATACGGAATGTGCAAAGTCAAACAAAGATTTAAATTTGAAATTTTTTGATAGCCTGATATTTAAAAGATATTACAGGGTTAAACCAAAAAGCTGTTATCAAAACCTGATAATCTAAAAATCGATTTTAATTTTATTTTGCAGCAAAAAGAGCTGGTAACCCGAAATATGTTTTGGATTCTAAATGAACTTCCATTTCCGTCGTTTATCTGCATATTATTCTAAATACGTTATGATATGAATATGTTGAAGTGTGCAAAAGGTCGGTGGATTTTGCCTGTTGAATTTTGTTTTAAATTAATTGTGTCGAATTGAAGACATCAAAGCTGGATGCAAGTTGACGACACAAAAGAGATATTTTGTAACCCATGACACATAAAACAAACAAACTTGATTTTTTGTATTTGTAACTTGGTGCGAATTTTGTGATCTGTTCTGAAAAGTGGAGAGTGATTTTTTGAATTAAGGCGGGAAAATGATCGTGCATACTCACATTTTATTGTTGCTATAATTTATTGTTATTTGGATGGTAATAGCGACTTTTGAGCAAGAATTGCGGCGAGCGGGTGGTCTTGTGCCATATGTGAAAGGAGACGCGTGTAAATTGCGAACGTCTTCGCAATTTTACAAAAGAAGACCTTTCTGCAAGCTTTTGTTGCCACAAAAGCTATTATATTGGCGATTAATAGTACAAGTGAGTTTATTGAATATTTTACTGTGTAAAACTGAGGTTTTTACACTATTTTGTGAATCGAACACGTTTTTCGATTTGATTATAAAATTCACGTTTTGGATGCCATCGCGTCTAAAATATCCTGAAAATTGATTATTTCATGAAGGCTGCGTTAGATAAATCAAGATTTATCCTATTTACCGATTTTGATGCTTAAGAAATTGGATGATTTTAACCACGATTAAAATTTGGAGGTTAAGTTTCTCAACACATGTCCACATTTTTGTTGTACGACACAGAAGCCGTGCAATTCTATTTAAATCGATTTTCGAGATTTGAATACCACTTGAGAAGATATCACATACCACTTTCACTGTTTTCTTGCGAATAAAGAAGATTTGAGCAAAATACGGGAGCTGAATACTACATGTGCATTCCAGCCGGAAGCCACATTGCCGTACGGTTTGCCTACCACCCTACCACAAAAATCCAGACTACGAGATACAAGGTGATTCAAAGATTTGTGTCTTATCAAGAATTTAATGAAAAAGGTACTGAATTTTATATTTGTGAACATTTTTGATTTTATATTATTTTATTACACATTAAACATTTACACAGTGTTAATTGGAGGTATAGAATATTGTTTGCTTTTAAATAATACCATCCAGTTTATACTGTGCACACAAGTACACAAATTTACATTCTCTTTGACAATTGTGTCCATTTTGTCTCGATTTGCTCCAGTTTCGCATCAAATAAATTCAAATAAATTACCGCTTGACTCTTTGCACTTTTTAATTGATCTTATCTCGCCGATACCTACAACTTGCAGATACTGTGGCCTTAATTTCGCAAACCGACGTAAAGCTAGCTGGGGCTCATTTGTTCGAGTGTACACATTGGGCGAGATTTTATTCCCGGTAGTATTACTTGGGGGTTTGATTGAGCCGTGTTTCATGACAACAGAAAATTTGGCGACCAAAAGTGGGGCACGATTTATAGGTCAGTTAGGGATTTGTAAAATCAGATTAGGGGTAGTACGGTTTTGTATAACAACCAAAATAAGAATTTTTAGCGAGCAACTTAAGGGCATATTTTTTTTAGAATTAATTTAGGATTAGTAAGGGTTTTAAATTAAAATGGCAACTATGAATGGACTCATGGCCATGATGACAATGCAATTTAATCAATTGAACGGGAGTATAAATGAATTAAAAGTAGATATGAAAGAAACAAAAGATGAATTAATCAGAAAAATGGGCGAAATCATCAATGATTTGAGAGAGGGTGGAAGAAAGGAAGAAGATGTCACAGGCGACATTAACAAAAAAGTCCTGGAAGAAGAAATTGAAAATAAAAATTTGGAAGAAATTAAATTAAAAGAAGTCATCAAAGAAGATGAAAACATAAAAGAAGATGAAGAGATAGAAATTGTCGTGAGCGAGGGGGTAGCAACCCTGATGAAAGAAGAAGATGTCGCAGGCGACATTAATAAAGAAGTCCTGATGGAGGTTTTATCAGACGAGGGGGTAGTGACCCAAGAAGAAAAAGTTTTTAGATGTCGTACAGGCGACATTGTTATTAAAAAAGTCCTGGTTTATTCGAGACGACAAGTTAGAATAAAAAAATGGAAAAGGTTGAAAGCAAAAAGAAAACTTAATTGGTTACGAAAACGAAAATATCCTAAGAAGAATAAAATTAAAAGTGAAATAAAAATAAAAGTTAATTCGAGTAAATTGAATGAAGAGGTGGAAAGTGCTCCCAATCAGGAAGGGGATGATGGTTTGGAAGAGGTTATTGCTGATGAAGATGCCATGCCAGCCAGTAAAGCTTTATGGTTTTTCGAAATTGGAAGGATTTTCAAGAAAATTAAAATTTTGAAAATGAGAAAATTTTTTGGAAGTTTTCGAGTGAAGAAGATGGAAGTAGTTAGGGTGCTGCGAGAAGTTTCCTTGCAGAAGTGGGGGTATCGCAGAAGTCGTTGGAAATACACCGACGAAGATAACCCATCCCAATGAATAAAGAGAAAGGTGGGAGAGAAAATTTATGATAACCGCTATGGAAATGGATAAGTGTAATTAAAAAAAAAAAATTTGTAAATAATAGTTAATAAGGACATTGTAAATTTGATAAAAACATTTAAACGCGAATCGTCACCAACAAGGAAAGAATTATGAAGAAGCTTATACAATTAAAATAATTAAATAATTTAGTAATTAAAACACAAAAATTTAAATCAACGCCCAAGAAAGTTTTAAATAAATCATAAGATTAAAATAAGGTGAAATAAACAGCAAATTTAAAAAACAATTTTGAAATAAAGGCAAATTGGAAATTTTTGAAGATTTGAAGAAAGTTTAGAAAGAAATCAGGTTTTCCACCTGAAATTTAATTAAATAATTATGGATGAACAAATAATAACAATCGACGATAGAAATTTTTGAAAGCGTATTGTGCAATATTTTGATGGTATTTAGAGATTCAATTAGTTGGAATTTGAAAGAATTTGTCGCTATAACGCGAATATTTTGGAGTTATTATTGAGAATTAAATAGAGTATTATGATATGAATTAATTAAAAATTGTTAGGGAGCCGCTTCTATAGAATGTTACCCGTTGTTGATTTTGCAAGATTTATTGAAATGAGAAAATGGAGATTTGAGATTATGATTATAAATGATAAAGTTATAGCGAAGGATTTGACTAGAGTAATTAGTAGAATCGAATTTATGAAGAAAAGTTTTATGCAGGTACGCAAATTGAAATTGTTGATAAAAGTTCATCACAGGAAAATTTGAAGATTGGAAAAGGTTTTTGAAGAAATTTAAGAAAGAAAAGTTTGCTAAAGTTTCAAAAGAAGTTGGTCAAGTCACCAAGATTTATTAGTATAGGGGTAGTTAGAATTTTGGGCTCATGATTTTTTGTTAGATTAAAAATTTAATTAGTAAGATAAGGTTGGTGACGATAGCAAAACATTTTGATTTGAAAGGATGATATTATTTTAAAGATTTGATTAGGGATTAGTTAGTTGTTTAAAAATTTTATAGCATTAGATCATGTAGGAAATTTGATACCCAGCGGGGCACATAGTAAGGACTCTTGATTATAGTTGATGATTTTTCAAAATTCATAAAGTTGTACCCTACACAAACTTGCACTACTGATGTCACTATCCAATGTTTGGAAAAGTTTTGTAAAGATGTTATCACGCCTCAAACCATTCTGGTTGACAACGCTAGATATTTCCAAAGTTTAAAGTTTAAAACGCACTGGCACAATAAGGGGATCAAGGTGGCTTTTTGTTCTGTTAGACATCCTCAAGGGAATATGAGTGAAAGATACGTGCAGGAAACGATCAAGTTCCTTCGTTTGTTGACTTTCCAAGATCAAATTTCATGGTCCCAATACATTCCTCTGGTGGAGCGATTCATCAATGAAACTCCAAGCACTGTAACGGAATTGCCTCCTGTATTCGTCATGTTCGGGAAACAGCCTGATAGACCCTGGATTGTTGATCACGAGATTAACTACAGAGAACATTTAATTAAAGTTAGGGAACGCCTTAAAAAAAGGAGTGATAGATACTTACAGGGTGTAAATAGTAAGATTAAGAAAAAGTGTAGCTTTGCACTTGGGGATCTTGTGATTATTCGAAGCTTACGAGTTGGTTTGAGATCCAAGGATCGTTGCCAAAAGCTTCAACTTCCATTTGAGGGTCCTTACATTGTTGTTGAGAGAAATGAGAATTCGTACACGTTGAAATATCCCAATTCAAATCGAATGCGTGGAAAATTTCATCTCGACTCTATTTATTCATACGAAGATAGAAAGTTTCTTGATGGAGAGTTGGTAGACGAATTTGATTTAAGCCCTGATGAAGATTAGATATAGTTAAGGTTAAGGAAGGGATTAGTTTTGTTAAATTTATTAGTATAAGGGGATTTTAATTTTACTTTTATCATTGCAAGTCATTTTGTAAATTAGATTGTTATGACTTGAGCTTTGTTTTTAAGAAGTGTAGGATTTTGCATGGTTGTGACGCAAATCACAGGCAAGCCACAACTTATCAGTTGGAATAACATGTCTAAGAAGTCCACGTGTAATTTTTAATAATTAAAATTTATAGTTAACGAAGGAATCTGTCTAAATCCGGCCCTGTACTTAATCTGCATTCTTAGATAATAGAAAAGGGAAAGTTTTTAATTTTTTAAAAAGTTATTTTATATGACGATTTTGTCAGTTTCCAATGAACGATTTAGGTTAAATAAGATGGGTTTTTAATTTTTAGATTGTTTAGTTGATTATTTAAATTAGGAAAGAATAACAGAGTCAAGCTAGTGAAACGAGAACGAAGTAAGTTACCAGTTTAGCATTTGAGTGGGTTCATCTTGTTGGTTTTTTGATGTTTAAAAAATTTTACCTGTTTGCAAATGATTATACGATTTACGCACGATGCAATTTTTGAAACAGCGGGGCAAAGTTGAAGTGTGCAAAAGGTCGGTGGATTTTGCCTGTTGAATTTTGTTTTAAATTAATTGTGTCGAATTGAAGACATCAAAGCTGGATGCAAGTTGACGACACAAAAGAGATATTTTGTAACCCATGACACATAAAACAAACAAACTTGATTTTTTGTATTTGTAACTTGGTGCGAATTTTGTGATCTGTTCTGAAAAGTGGAGAGTGATTTTTTGAATTAAGGCGGGAAAATGATCGTGCATACTCACATTTTATTGTTGCTATAATTTATTGTTATTTGGATGGTAATAGCGACTTTTGAGCAAGAATTGCGGCGAGCGGGTGGTCTTGTGCCATATGTGAAAGGAGACGCGTGTAAATTGCGAACGTCTTCGCAATTTTACAAAAGAAGACCTTTCTGCAAGCTTTTGTTGCCACAAAAGCTATTATATTGGCGATTAATAGTACAAGTGAGTTTATTGAATATTTTACTGTGTAAAACTGAGGTTTTTACACTATTTTGTGAATCGAACACGTTTTTCGATTTGATTATAAAATTCACGTTTTGGATGCCATCGCGTCTAAAATATCCTGAAAATTGATTATTTCATGAAGGCTGCGTTAGATAAATCAAGATTTATCCTATTTACCGATTTTGATGCTTAAGAAATTGGATGATTTTAACCACGATTAAAATTTGGAGGTTAAGTTTCTCAACACATGTCCACATTTTTGTTGTACGACACAGAAGCCGTGCAATTCTATTTAAATCGATTTTCGAGATTTGAATACCACTTGAGAAGATATCACATACCACTTTCACTGTTTTCTTGCGAATAAAGAAGATTTGAGCAAAATACGGGAGCTGAATACTACATGTGCATTCCAGCCGGAAGCCACATTGCCGTACGGTTTGCCTACCACCCTACCACAAAAATCCAGACTACGAGATACAAGGTGATTCAAAGATTTGTGTCTTATCAAGAATTTAATGAAAAAGGTACTGAATTTTATATTTGTGAACATTTTTGATTTTATATTATTTTATTACACATTAAACATTTACACAGTGTTAATTGGAGGTATAGAATATTGTTTGCTTTTAAATAATACCATCCAGTTTATACTGTGCACACAAGTACACAAATTTACATTCTCTTTGACAATTGTGTCCATTTTGTCTCGATTTGCTCCAGTTTCGCATCAAATAAATTCAAATAAATTACCGCTTGACTCTTTGCACTTTTTAATTGATCTTATCTCGCCGATACCTACAACTTGCAGATACTGTGGCCTTAATTTCGCAAACCGACGTAAAGCTAGCTGGGGCTCATTTGTTCGAGTGTACACATTGGGCGAGATTTTATTCCCGGTAGTATTACTTGGGGGTTTGATTGAGCCGTGTTTCATGACAATGTATTTGCATAGATATGATTTAGAATAATAACAAATTTATGATTTTACAGTAATAATTAGCATAGATGAATAAAATTATTATCTAGGTACTCGTTTATGAGTTGGTGTTAGTAAAATATGATTGGCAGGTAGTAAACACCTATCTGTTAACCCTAAACCCTCACTGCCTCAATTACATGAAAACTTACCTTACTCTCGCAGACTTTGTGACAAACATATTTGCACACTGAAACAAAATATCAAATTAGTTTAAAATATTAAAATTAGGATAGAATGAGTAAATAAAAGGTTTATAAAATAAAATTTGTTCGAAGTGTTACAAGATAAAGCACAAAGAACCTTACATAAATTTGAAAAGATAAAACGTAAACGTATAACAATGTTAAGATTTCTTTAACATTTGTAAAATATTCGAGAAAATTGTATTAAAACCGTCATAGTAAATCTTGAAATTAAAATAGATGAAATCATAAAATTTTAACGTATTGCGATGAGGTGCTTTTGTAAATTTTAATTCGAATTGAACCAAGGAGTTGCAGAGATGAGCTTCTGAAAAGCCCAGTTTAATATTTATTATGCATCCTGGCGATAGGAATTATTTTCTAATCTCGACAATAATGAAAGTTTCAACGCAAGAATGGGTTAAATACAATTAAGCTCTTTGGTTGAACTGAGGTTGAAATGCTAAATGTTCCAATTTGGCAGAGCTTCAGTGATAAATTTATGCAATAAATAAATGATTTATATAAAAAAAAGTTGAAGTTAAATCTTCACCGAAAAATCAGGTTATATTTTCCTAAAAAACGCCATTTTTTACTTTGCTGTTGAATATTTTAAAATTCTTTATTCTGTAGAAAAAATGCGTTTTGCTCAAGAAGAATCTAAAATTTTGTATATACTATTTTCAAACTTTTGACGATGATAATACAGTTCAATTTACGTCGAGTTTTGTGATATCATAGGGCAAACACTGTAATAAATTTACACATTTTAACAATCATAACTTTAAAGCTCTTCTTTAACCATCAAATACTTCTTCAGATCACGTTTAAACCTTCCGACGTGTTTTGACACCTTCTCATATCCGTTGGCAGTTTATTATAATCAACTGGACATGAACCTTTTACGAAAATCGAATTATGAACAAAATTCGAGTTGACACGTTCCAACATAACGTTTCTCTTGTTGTTTGTATCATAATCAGGTCTTATATCAAATTTTTACATGCCTTTTCCTAAAAAGTCTTATTTCTCGACATCGAACGTCATGATTTTCTCCCCCTATGTATGTCGGTAGTATGTATGTGTAAAGTGTTTCCGAGACATTGAGGAGGCCTGCAATGGAATATAATGTATTTACAATCTTTGCCAGGAAATAGGAACAGTACCTAACAATCATCTGAATTTAGTACCGGTTATTTACAATTATAAGTAGCAGATGTAACAATTTCATGTTCGACGACGATCATAGCCTGGTAGTTGTTTACAGGATCAACTACTATAAATGCAGGAAACAGAGTTCAAATCCAGGGAAAGTAAAATCGTCTCCGTGCTTCGGAGAGCACGTAACGACGTCGATCCCCCTGATGAATGATCACAATTGAAAAAAAAATACCAGGGTCACAGGCACATCTGAAGGAAAACTTAGCAAGCTACCTAGCGGATGTAAAACAATAAATGATATTATGCTCACAGGACAACAGTGCCAAGTGAACTTGATATGGTTAATAAATAACAGGACCTAGTTTTATAATTAAGAGGAAGAATGAATCTAATGGGACCAATATCGTGGGCTTACAGCGAAAACTCACTAAGTCATACGGGTCATAGTGAGACTTAGTGAGTTGTCGCTGTAAGCCCACGATATATAAGTTAGAAAATTTAATTACAATTTAAATGTAATAATGTAAAATAAGATTAATAATAAATTGTATAAAATAATAAGTAGATACTACAAAATTTTATGCTGTCAACTTAATCTTAATATTTTTGTCTGCCACTTGAATTATTTATCAGTTCATTTTATATGAAAAATTTATTGTACCAGATATGCGCATTTGACAGATAATTCATACGAACATCGTAAATGGCAGGGTAATGTTGATCTCTGCTATGAGGTATGACAAGAATTGTATAAATCATTTTAAAATACACTAAACAACATTTTTTATAATAATTCAACGATGAGTTTGACTAACGTCGTAATGTGCAATCCTCACAGCCAAATTTATCGGTACCGAAAGAGTTTCACGCAATTAATGAAGAGATGGCGTTTTTGTCGTTTTTGCTAATTTAGTGAGGATCAAAATTTTTGTTGGAAAAAGTTAAATTAAAAAACCGTCCTTAAATAAATTGTTTTTCAATTTGAATATGCGTTTCCTATTCGCTGTGTGCATTCCTCCTGCTGCCCTCTGGTGGCTCAATAAAGAAAATAAACTGGGACTGTTTTAGTAATAGCAAATCTGTTTTAATTAAGGATTTTTGAGGGAAATTTAAAGTTAAACTTTGTTTAAGAAGTTCGTGGTGTATTTGTGTGTATGCCAATCACATAAGACATACATAAATAATAATAATTAATAGATAAATAAGTCCCGTTTCGTTTATATTACGGCCACTCCGAACGCTTCGATCGGTTTTCGTATCCCCTCTCCGACCACGCACATGGCGAATACGTAGCTGACAGATATCCATAAAAACTATAAATGATTATCAAGTCAATTACATTCCCATGAACTTTCAACTATTAGTAGCTCGAGAGCGAACGATAGAAAAGGCAAATGAGAAAATACTAAAGGTGTGACTTTTTAATCGAAAATAGTCAGAAAATTAGCACTAAATCCGCTCGTCTGCCAATCCAAGTTGGTAACAGTTACCAAATTTTTGAGTTTTTTTGTTTAGACGTCAGGGTTTCGAACTCGGACGCATAGAAGCTCAATCAAAATTAGACCTAAAGAAAAGGCAAACTACCAAGACGAAATTAAATTAAATTAAAGGTTTAAGTATGTACACAATTCAATTAAGGGGGTATTTCTCAATGTGGAAAGAAGAAATTGATATACAAAAATATTCTGCCAATTTTTATTTGTCACCAAATTTTGATTCCAGAGTTATCATTTTTAATCTGAATTTTCTATTGGGTACAGTTGGTGCCAATAAAGATGACCGAGCGGAGCTAACGTGCAAATGTACAGGAACGAAAATGTGTTATTTTTTAATTCTGATTCTAATTTAAATGTTTAAAATGGTTTCACACTTAATGAAAAAAATTAAACTGTTAATTGATTTAACGTACGGTTAATGTGAATAACGATTACAAAAGGAGTATCCCTTGTTATTTTTAAATTGCTGAATAATTTGAATATGAAAACCGCAAACATAATAAATCAATTTAGTAATTAAGTTTGTACATAAAAGAAATTTAATTACTTTATTATTATTTTTATTTAATTGGAAGGCATTGTAACATTGAAAATTTAATTTTAAATACATATAAACGTAAATTTAGGTAGGTATATTATATTATATATTATTATGTATACAAGTAAGAGATAATTAAAATTTTAACTTATTGAATACTTCTACGTCGAACAATTAAGAATGCCTATTAATTACTTCTTACCTAAAAGTAAAGTAATCAATTACAAAATTCTGAATTTTACATTTCACAAATAGCGCAAGTATTTCGTTATAAAATGTAGGTGTAATAAATGTAGGCTTAGGTGAACCAAAATTTTGGTTTCCTTTTTTGTTGAAAATAAGAGATTCGTACAAAATAATTTATCTTTTTGAAATTTGATTTTATTGTAAAAATTAATATTATAGGTCTCAAAAGTTTTGGACAAAAATACCAAAGTATTCGCGACTCCCGAAGAGAGGAGAAGGGGGGGAGTGTATTACACATTCATGAATTGAATAATACATTTCAGTTCCATTAGTTTTCAAAAGCTTATGATAACGGTGGGTTAAGAATAAGCGAATCAATTATAAATTGATATGTTTCGAAGTTCGAATTTACATACAACCAAGTACATATTATGTGAAATGTAAACTGAACCGATAGATGTTCAATTGAATGTATTATTCATTGTTCAGTATTAAAAACAAATATAAAATTTATATTCAATACAATGGCAATCCCATATGCAAAGTATGCTACAGTTGTAGATGAAATATGTGTCGTTTACAAGACAGGCGTGTTAATATACAAGCACAGTGGTAAAAAAGCTTCCAGCATTATACAAGAAAATTTTTTTACTAAAAATAATAAATCACTACGATTTGCAATTTTAATTTAAATATAATTTTAATATCTTTTCAGTATACAAATATGGTAGATGATTAAAAAACAAATATTTTACTTTATGATTGAAAAGTGATTTTTTTTTTCTAAATTATTTTAAACATCAAAAGTCCGAATGGTGGAATGGTTAGCTTCTCGTGATAAAATTTACAGGTTTGATTCTTGCCATAGTAAATTTTTTTTAAATTTTGTAGTAATTTATTTAAAGAAAATAAAAAATCTGACTTGATAGAACTCACAAAACTACCAAACTTGGAAAACTTCAACAGTGAAAACTTGACTTATTTAAACTTGCGAGTAGAAAATATAAAAGGAAAAGACGAGAAAGTTTTGATAATGTCAATAGAGTAAGTTGAAATAAAATAAACTTAACAGAGTGGAAAGGTGATTAACGGTGCATATCAAGAAGTTATTTCTGTATTTTGAAAATCTTTTTTCGTCTTTTTTTTTAATTGAATTTTTGCTTTAAAAATTAAACTGGTTCAAGTATTCCCATCATCACGATATGAAATCTTATATTGTAAAGTGGAAATGTTCGTACTGGATAAAAGAATTTTCAATTTAACAAACCTCGACAGCAAGATCCCTCGTTGAGTATTGGCTGATGACATAAGTGACAGGGTCGTGGTTTCTTGAAAACTTTACATCGAAATGCATGACTAGGGCCTGATGATGTTTCGGGCTGAAAAAAAATAACATATTATTATTCAAGTGCAATGTACCAAGTTGTAATTATATCAAGCCGCATGAAGTGATTTGATATCATCTAAGTTTAAGGAAGGGTTAAAGTCAATATTGGGGTTAATATCATATTTTGCAATTTTAACATTTACATATTTACTTAGTTGAAAATTGCAGTGTAGGGAGTTTAAATTACACGATTGGATTCACCAAAAATGTAATTACACGAAGATCCTCTATAAATATTATTACGCGGGGTAAACTTTAGTTCAAGTGTAATTTTCAAATTTA
This sequence comes from Rhagonycha lutea, assembly GCA_958510855.1. Lineage (NCBI taxonomy): Eukaryota > Metazoa > Arthropoda > Insecta > Coleoptera > Cantharidae > Rhagonycha > Rhagonycha lutea. The sequence continues at coordinate 88,961,802 of OY294036.1, forward strand.
CATTTCAAATAAAAGTTGTCAAGTTGTCAAAAGGACTAACTAATTTCTCTACAATTGTAATTTAATTATCTACTAAATAATTATATTTTAACTAAGTGTTCCATTAAGCTTTATTTTATCTGCTTTATAATCTAAATTTTTTGTAAGGATTTAAAAAACCAAATTCAATGTTTTGTTAGCTTTGTAGTAATAATTAAAAAATTAAGGTTTGTGGTAAGCACTATAATTAAAAAATCAGTAACAGTTACCATTTTCTTTGGATAAATTTAAATTACTTATTTATTTGATGTACTCAAGGTACCTAATTGAAAGGCATTAAATAACTTAATGAAAGCTTAGGAGGAAAGTAGCCTAATATGAGATGGTTCCTTGTAGATACCATATTAATTAAATGAGATTTCAAGATAAAACCAAGAAAGTGTTGGTACAACCACTACGAATAACACATTTAATGGTCACATAATTGGTTTTGTAATTAACAACCGCATTACTTCAACTCTTTCTGTCAGGACCTGTTCAATTTGTGTGATAACTCATTACTCTTGATTTTAGTACACACACAAAAATAATATACCAATGTAAATAATTTTTCTTAAAATTCACCGGGCGAAGTTTTTTTCATTTGCGTGGTTTATACTGAAATAGCTACCGGTTGCATTCTTTCGTCGTTTTTCGCCGATTAAGTTTAGACTTCTTCCGACATTAAAAGTTTCGATTTTCTATTATGCGTTATTTTCAACGGAAACAATAGAAAAAATACAAACAGAATCAGCACAAAACAAAAACCATGTTTGAGAAAAATATAATAATATGAGAATACAAATATTTTGTAAGCCCCAAAGCTTCTTAATAAAAATTTATGTACTTACAAGTATTTTTTCAATATTTATTCGTTATTTAATTTATTACAAGCTTAAAGTTAAATTAATTTTAATTAGCTTTCATAAATACAAGCATAGTTGGTTATGCTTGGGAATGCTACATTGTGGTACGACAAAACAATTTGAATATTAAATCAAAGGTAATAAACTCTCTTTAAAACCAAATAATGTAATTAGTGTTATTAATCCGAGATAATCCTAATAAATTATATCGCTGCAGGTTTCATGTTAACATTAATTCTGTTGTTGGAATGTTTGTGTTTTTAATTCGTTTCATTATTAACTTATGATACATTAGTTTCAATTGGGGTAAACAAAGCAGTTAAGAAAAATTAATGTAAAAAATAAAATGAAAGTTTCTACACTTACATTGGATGCCCCATGAGATACTACTAAAAATTAAAAATTTCTAGACCAACTCATAATAAATATCAAAAATAGTAAACGTTTTCTTATTTATGGTTGGTATTATTTTAATTTAAAAAGTAATTAATTTAGTGTTTATTTGCAATGTTCGAATGGGCTCCACAGGGGCATTATTTAAAAAAATATAAAGCACAACATTTTGGTTCGTGAAATTCGATAAGCAATGGCTTCTAAGTTTGGCCATCAGCTAATTCGTTTTTAATGAAATTTTATTAACAAATTTAATGAGCAATCGACTTGAAGTATTACGATGCAAACTTAATTAAGAATCCCCTTTCATTAACATTGTTTACTCTCTTCTCTCTTGTTGTACGAGCCCAATACAAAATTTGTTTTCTTTGGAGTAAATAATAATTTTATAGTGGGGTAGGTTAGCCACGTGCTTTTTGCTATTATTAGCAGGATATCGAGATTTTCGATCCTTTGTTAATAGACAGCTGCAATATCCTTACGGCACACGTATGCTCTTAATATGGTTTAATGTACCTACGTTACCTTTGCTCGATAATTGATGCCGAATTTAGAGGAAGTTACCTGAAACTTTGCAGCTGGCAAACCAAGTTTCCGAAAATTACTGCCGTAATTAAATTGATTTTATGTGACTAGGCTTAGTTTACAATTTCTATTAACCTTAATAATTGTGATTGCAAATTGTGCAAAACAATTCGGGAGTAATTAAATTTTGTTCTTCGCCGATTAATCACTGCCGTCTCCTGAACTGCATTTTTAATAAAAATCAGCTGCTCGAAGAAAACAGTAATTCTGTACACGAAGAGGGAGTTACGTTCACCATTAATCATAATGGGAATTTTAAATAAATATTAATTTAAATAAACAAGGGGACAAGATTGATTCAATGTTGTATTGTAGATAACACCATTTGTCACATCAATATTCGCAGTCGAAAAAATTCTAAATTTTAAATTTCTCTTGTAATTCGTGAGGCACTTACAAATAAGCTTATTATAGAAATTATCATAAACCGTAAAAGTTCACTTATCCGGGCGGTATTTATACTTCAAAGGTTTAACGACATATGAATATTGAATAAATTTACCCTTACAAAATATATGAGCTTGCGGTGTTGGATTATTTTAAAATAGAATTTAAAACAGTTATCAAAAGTCAGAGTTGGACCTTCTATTTTTGATAATTTTCATTAAAAACTACAAGCTACTTTTAGTATTCCACTGTCTGTCTGTTCTGTCTGTTAGAAATGCGTGAGATTAGCTCTACTATAAACATCCCTCTATACTAAAACTAGTTTTCAAATTTTATAATTGTAAATTAAGGAACATAATAGTAATATAGGGTGTTTTTTTAGCTGCATGAGAACTTCAAAATGAAATAAAACATTAAAAACCTGACGGAATGTTTTGGTTATAATTTTTTTATGAAAGTACAGTTAATGGCATTTATGATTTGAACATGACTTCCGGCATGTGACCACCACGACTAATGGTTACGAAGCGCATCCGTTCAGTCCAATTTTTGACCACTTTTTCCAATATTTCTGGCTTTATTTCATAAATTGCTTGCTGAATATTAGCCTCCAATGCTTCTAGAGTTGTTGGTTTGTTAGCATAAACCATGGATTTAACATACCCCCACAGAAAATAATCTGGAGGTGTCAAATCACACGATCTTGGAAGCCAATTGATAGGACCACGTTTTGAAATAATGTTGTCACCAAATTGTCCTTTCAATAAATTGATGGTTTCGTTGGCTGTGTGGCACGTAGCACCATCCTGTTGGAACCATAAGTTGTCAATGTTTAGCTCTTGAAGTTTTGGAAACAAAAATTTATTGAGCATGTGTCGATATCTCACACCATTCACCGTAACGGTAGCTCCTTCCTCATTTCGAAAGACATATGGACCAATGATGCCGTTGGCGTGTATTCCACACCAAACAGTCAATTTTAATGGATGCAATGGAGTCTCAAGATAATGTCCCGGATTGGTCTCACTCCATATACGGCAATTTTGTTTGTTCACATACCCAATTAACCAGAAATGTGCCTCGTCACTGAACAAAATTTTACGGTAAAAAAAATGGATCCACTTCCAATTGGTTGGAAGCGAATTTGGTAGCGTTGTTCAATGGTCAATCTATGCATTATCAAATGCCAAACCTTGCTAAACACAAATGTCAAAAAACTGTTTCCATAGCAATCTTGATTCAATTGTTATCCCTATTGAAAGTTCTCATGCAGCTAAAAAAACACCCTATATCATTTTTATATTTTTAATAATAAAAAATTTAATAATTCCTGAGAGATCGGTTTTCTATTTTATATTTTATTTTTCGTATTGTATAATCAGTAAAAAATTAAAAATTTCATCCACTTCGGGTGGTGTTTGGATGAAAAATTATTTACCATTTTTAAAATACAAATAAAAAAGTATATTTCGGCTTCATCCCTAATATAAATATTTACAGGATATTCACCACGTTAGTGCGTATTAAAAGTTTTTTGACGTAGCTACAGTAAATAAGCTTCAACAAAAATTAAATTAGTTGCCTTTAACGTGTGCCTTATTTTTCCTAACTTGTAGACGAAGTTTTGTTCTGACAAATATGTTAGCAGCTTGCTTGGTAAAGCCGTAAAAAATATTATAAGGGCGTGATATTTTTAGATTTAATTGATTTTCAGAGTTCACGCTTATTGTAATCAAGATTTAGACATCTAAATGAAATAAGCAATCAAAACGTCATATTGCTTTCTTCAACGTAACAAAGCTTTAAAGCTAACAACTTAAATAATGAAATTTTATTGAAGATCACAACCGCTTTTTCCATTTTCTTACAAATATTATTTCAATAAGAGTAACAACAATGATAAAAACTAAAAAAAGAGTAGAATGACAAGCAAGTGATAAGTAAAAAAGTTAATAAAAGACCATATAACCACATTACGTGACAAAATATATTGCGAAAATGGTTACCTACGACTGAAGGAAATTGCAATTTGTTATAACAGTGTGTAAAAGCTTTAACTACATCGAAATGTAATTAATTTTTAAACAAATTCAATTAAAATCTCGACAAAAACCTGTCATGGGTTGTTTTTTTTGCGTTGATTTGTAAAATATTGGACATATACGTTTAACATAAAAACTTTAATTAACGAATTTTTAAATAATCGCAAAAAAATTAATTATATTGCTTTTCATCCAATATTGAAAACCTCTGTGACGGTAATACTGGAGTCAGTTGTCAATTTATATTTTGTTTCAGATATAAACTAGCGAAAAAGGATGAATTACCAGCACGGGGAGTTTCCTTTGCATTATTGGGTAGGTAAGTTACGAATAACTTATTAAAAAATATTTATGTAACCAATTATGAAATGCCACATTTTGTGTAACGCGTGGATATTGGCGATGAGTTCCCAAATTACACAAAAAGGCATTTTTGACCAAGTTTTAATCATTTTCTTAAATCTTAAATCATTTCAAACCTAGCTTTATTATTATATTAGGAAAATAGTATTGTATGTTACAAAGTTTATTTTCCACATCATAAAATTTAGTGGTAATTCCAATATTTATTACCATCGATAGATTTTTTATCGTTAGAGAATCAAAAGTATCGCTTTACGCATACAAACATTAATACACGGCATGACAACGACTCAGGTATTTTTATGATCGAAAACCCCATTTATTTTGTATAAATACTTTTTAAATAGTTTTGATTATCGAAATTAACCAGTGTTTCTAATGGATTATACGGTAAGAATATTTAAATTAACGTTTCCCCACTGATAGGATTCCATCATAATATTTAACGATGAGTTATAAAATATAATGTTTAAATTTATTTCATTATGCATTTTTAAAGATTGTTAAAGAGGTTTAGTGTTAAAATTAGATAAGGACGTAAACGGCCTGGTAAACAAGAAAAATGATTATTAATTCTGTGTCCTTTAGGTTAGCGTCACTATTGGGTTCGTTTTATGGTTGCTCGATAGTTTAGACAAAAATAAAATCAACATTAAAATGTCTTTCACAGCTTCAAATTTTCAAGAGAGCCCATGCAAGAGCTTTCAAAACCGCTTCAATTTACATAAAATATTAAAAGAACCCTGCGATTTGGTTTAATGATCATATGGGACTACAGTAACTTTTTTAATTTTAAAATATACACATTTTTTACCTATTTAGAAGACAAACAGCGGTTAAGTTTGAAATATCTTCAAAAAAGTTTCTATCAATGTTTGAACAAATCGTCTACATTAAGCGCCAAACCCTTATACTGTTTGAAGTCCTGAACTAATATTTGATCGTTTCTTCGGGTTTAAACTTGAAATTTATTCAGCGTACTTGTAAAAAATACAATGTGTGAAATGTTTAGCTCGTGCATTGGAGAAATTTCATTCGGGTGGTCTCTTCTTTCTTACATATTCAAGCGAGCTTAAATAATTACAGAAGATCACCAATCAAAAACGAAAAGTACAATAATTGAAGCATCACGATTTTTCAAGCTTGTCGAACTGCATTATTATTATAAAAATTCAAAAAGCTTTACCTCCACACAAAAATTTCATATACCTACCGTAAAAAAAATTAAATTTTTATAATCAATAAATTATTATCTCTCCGTGGATATGCCAAGTTAAACAAAAGTATAAAGTTGGAAAACTTTGCGTGGCATTATATCAGGTAGAACGTTAGAAGGGCTTTTTGTAATCCTTTAATTTAATGTAATTTATATGACTTATGGGTCCAGACCCTTTCATATCGCTATTTATAAAAATAAATTTCAAAGCTTTTAAACGCATAAAATATAAAGATAATAAAATATTAAATAAACTTCAAGAACCTAATTGACTGATAATTACAAATAAATAATTCATTTAATTAAAAAACCGAATTATTATTGAGCATTTAAAAAAAAACTTGTTTGATTTAAAATGGATTGCATCAACTCGGCAAGTTTAAGTTTATTGATTAACAATTTTGGCAATGATGTCACGGTCAAATTTAAAGCTCCTTTTATAACAAAACTACAGAAGCTGAAAATTTTTGAAACACAAAATGAAAATACATCTGATTGGAATATAATTTCTGAAAATGGTGATAGTCTTCATTATTAGCGAACAAGAAAATGAGATATGCACTGCATTATAAATTTCAAGACTGGAGAACTAGAAAAGCGTTAAATCACTTCATAAATGGCTCAGATATGAATGTGAAATTATCTTGAAAAAGTTGGATTCTTTTATATATATTTTATGATTTTAGTGCCTTTATCGTAGCGGATTTGTTTTAATATGCGTATTTGCATGCATTTCCCATTACTTTCAAAAGCTTACTGGAATTGTTCAAAGTGCAACCGGGTAGTATATGGTAATACGTAATATTTCAGATTTATTGTCAAACACTTCTGAAGGGTAGAATAGACCCAGACATATTAAAATCAAAATGCGGATTACGATTCGTTCTTCATACAAAAGTGTTTACTCAGGAAGTCATCGTCTCGTCTGCAGTTTCAACCATCATTTTTGAAAAGGATTTTAAGCATCCTCACAATGAATAATCCAACAACCGCAACTTTTATGATATCATCATAGTTCCATTCAATGGAAAAATGGAAGTTGACAAATAATAATTAAAAAACTTTCTTTTTTTTTTCTTTCGTCTTTCCGAAACGAATAAACGAATTTCTTGCAAAGAGTGGAGATAATTAACAAAAATTAACGCGTATAGTTTTGCAAATGATAATGACTCCAACTTCATTTCGTTAAAACCTACTACAAATTAACAACACATGTACCTAATTCCCGTGTGTATATTGCAATTAGTTCTGCTCATGTTCTCTTGGGTAAAAAGTTTAAGTGTGAACAATTTTTCCAATTAACAGACACTGTTCTAATTTAAATTTTAAATTAAAACTTGAAATTATTTTTCTCCAAGGTATCTGAGACGAAGTATTGAAAATTAAGTTTTCTGTGATGTGGTATTACAAGGGCGGACTGACAAACAGTTCGACTAACTTTTTGACTGATTAATTATTATGTTGTTCAAAATTTGTTATACTGCAGCAACCTGATTGTCCAAGTATTCTGCACTACCCAGTATGCTCTAGGTTGAAACCAAAAATTGGTGTTGCTGATGATGTCATTATTAATATTTGTGTTTTAACAAAACTACGAACAAAAAGAAGATTTGGAATAATCTGGATGTCATTGTAAAATTTTTTAAGTGGCAATTTTACCAGTTGAAGTTTTAAACATCAACTTTCAACATAAGAGAGATAGCTTCATTTTTGAATCCCTTTATCGACCATTTCGCAATTAGTTGATCCTGATTTTCATTTAAGAAGTCGGCTTTTATTGAAACTTGAATCTTAAGATATGCTGAAGTCCAGTGAACCTATCACAAGAACCTATAGTTTAACATAAACTCGGAATCACTACATTTCATCGTGAGGTTTACTATGAAGAATCTTCTGTGGTCTGCCATTGATTTTCGATGGGAGAATATTAGATGAAAGTTTTCCTTTGTCTGGAGTCAAACCAGGAAGTATTCCCAACTTGCAGTGTGCATACTTAAACTTTATTTTCAGTTTTTGATCATCTTCAACTGCTGATGGATAAGTTTTAGCTGCTGACAAACCATCTTCAACCGTTGATTTTCTTCTTCGGTTTTCGGTTGCTAATAGACCATCTTCAACAGCTGGTTGACTGTCTTCAACTTAGACTAAAATATCGCAGTTAGTATTTTATGTACTAACAATACATATATCTGTCTGTCTGTTAGAAACGCAAAAAAAAATACGTAGGTCTAAACTTTACGAGTAGTACGTATTATTAACGCTATGAAAAACAAGATGGAACTTAAATGACCGCGGTTCTAGCATTCTATACGTTTATTACTTTAATATTTGAATATCGATTTCCATCACCAATTCTCTAAAATAACCATAATTATATAATATTATGAAAGTTCGTTGTTTTTACAATTTTTTTGAACCAACTTTGTGAAGCGGAAAGTCACTCTGCGAGGCTAAACAGGCCGAAGGTGGAACATCTATTCCTTTCATGTATGGTAACGATCCATTTATTAGTATTTTGTTGTTATTAGTTATTACATTGTTATTGTTGTATGTTATTAATACTTGATTAGTTTTTTTGCTGGAGTATTTCGAATAGAAAAGTTGAAAAATTTCCAAGCTCAACGCTATGGAACCTATTCTTGATGTTGTGGGACGACCTTGTTTCTGAAGTAAAACATTGATATTAATAAATTTACCAATGCAATTGCATTTCTTAAGAGAAAGTCGGCGAGGCACCGAGCCAAAAACTCCAACGTGCTAACAACAATACAAGTGGAAACATTTTTGCGAGAGGCGACTGATGAGATTTATCTACTTGTTGATGAAAGTATTTATTAGATACATAAATTTAAAAGTTTACCAAAATTTACAGATTTATATTGATTGTTTCGGGTACTTTTGATTATTGATATTAGCAGAACATTTTGCAGAGAAATGCAAATTCGACTGATAATGTATTCATTCAAACTTCAAAATGAAGTTTTTTTGCGACAAAGCTGGAATTACTTTTCCACATTAAAAACAGTGCTCAAAAGTAAATTTCCCTAACTAAAATGAATATCGTACCCTAGAATATTTTAAACACTATAAAAAAAAACTTCTTCTAAATTGTAAGGATCTCATTAGTGTGGAATTTATTTCAGAAATGCATGAAACTGTTGCTGTATACGTAAATGAATCTTTGAGGTTAAAATTCTTCTTTTATTTAAAGCATAATTTTCCCTTTAATCATAATTTATTTTTGTTGTGAGCCGTCTCAAATTTTTCCCCACCAAAACTGTAGCAGCGACTAGTCCGCCCCTGTGTGCTGACATCAGAAACCCTTAAATTAACGGGTTTAGTCACCCCTATAAATATTTTTCGTTGATTAGATTAAAACCGACTCAAAAGAGAAAAGGCATAAAGCTGTAATTTTATGAACTATCAAACGTTTTAAAATTCCATCGAAACTTGGATAACTTCTCAATTTCGTTTTAAATTTCAAATTCTTTAGTTCTAATTATATAAAGTCTAAGGTTTCTATTTCGATAACAATATAACTTTGATCAATCAACAAGAAACTTTGATATTATTCTGAGATGGAAATTTGAATTATCCTGCTAGAAGATGTTGAATTATCGTAAAAAGCAATGAAAGGAAGTTACATTTTATTTACTCTTGAAATTTACAACATGCGAAACCTTATGAAGAAATTAAAATCGTTATTTTCACAGCATTTTGGGTGGCACATTCCTGCGATGCACTTCAACGTAAAACAGCATCACGATCACACGCCTGGGGTATTATCCAGAGAGGCATTATAATAGTAGGTTATAATGTACAAAGGAATTCCAATTTACGTTTACTCAAATTTAAGATTAATGGTCTGCTTAACAAGTTAAAAAAAAAACATTTTGCATACTTATTTTCCCAAAAAAAAAAAAAAATAAATTTCCCAAAAATATCTGACAATTTTGTAACATAAAAAATAAGATGGAAGGCCATTCGCAGTGCTTAATAGTGTTAATTTGAAATAATTTTACACCTTAGTTCTTGCAATAAAAAATAATTAAGTTCTCTTACTATTAAATTTAACGGTAAGCTAATGTTGAACTTTCTACGCTTCTTACGACCATAAAAACAAGATATTTTCCACGGCATGTTAGTTCCACTACTTATCCTCTAATTTTCACATAAGTTAATTACACAAAAAATGTTAAGTCACGGCAAAAATTTTTGAACTGTCATGTTACTTCCTTGCGTGTTTAACCACTCTTAAAAAAACATTACAAAGTTTTAAAATCGCCGAAGAAATAAAATCACATTTGTAAATGTCTCTCCCGAAGACACATACCAACGTAGTTAAAATTTACAGCCAAAATTCAGATTGTTAGCGTTTGACAACCGTGCTTAGAACTAAACCGACAAGAACACCGGAAAAATAAAGACTCCACCCTCTACTCTGTCTAAACCCCAGTTCGAATGTTAGTCACCGGTTAGCCACAGAATACTAATCGTTTATTTTCTCATTACATTATATAATAATAATTATTTCGTAAAATATTTTCAACTCGATTAATCTAAATTAACGCGATAATGAAATCCAGACTCAGATTTAGGAAAGCTCCTCATCCACGTTGAATAATAAATCATTTACTTTATTAAGTTGAACCTCAACCCTTTCTTTAGAGAACTTTTAAACAACCGAAAAATGCCAACCATCGAATTTGTAAATTAGATTTTTTGTGTGTGCTAATTTGTGTGTTTACCGTATTTGGTAAACATTTGTTTGCAAAGTTGGAAGTTCAAACAATAAACACTCTCTGTATAACTGTTGGCAATATTAACAGCCATTTTTCAGGTTGTAAAAAAACAGCGGTATGTTGAAAGATAAGGAGGTTCTAGTTGTCGCTTTAAGTAATGATAAATGGGCCAACCGAAACTCTTCAGACAAATACTTTTGACGAAAGAAAGACAGTAGCCACCACGTACTTAACTTCTTCTACACAAAGAAACATTGATTTTAGACCATTTAGAATCTTAAATAAAGCTTAAAGCCTTCCATAAATTATCTCGTTCTTTTTTTTGAAAAATTAATGGATGCAGTTCTTGAAAAATAATATTTATTGTCAAGTTTAAAGCCGAGCAGACACCAGTTGCTAAAGTAATTTTTTTAACTTTATCGATATATTACATCGACATTAACGATAACTGTTAATGTGGCTTAAAATTACCGAATATATTGAAAAAATTGCTCGCCTAGGACTGACATTTGAACATATTAAAATTTGGCAGGCAATAGCAAACCACCGAAATAACATCCCAAGAGAACCCTTCATTAGGGTAAAATGACCGAAGAGGGTCGAATTTCAAAATTGTTCATCAACTGATTTACGTCTATCTGTTGGATGTTCAGAAGACGCTTACGAATCTCGAAGAGTTGCAGGAAGCAATCCAGTTCTGACCTGAGGAAATAAAGTTTTAACGTAATCATTAAACTCTGAACGCTACTTTACAGATGGAAGATATTGAAAGTTGATATTCTATTTAACATAATTTATAACTACAAGGAGCCGCACATGAACGGATTAACGAGATTCGTACTGGATTACCCAAGTAGCTGATCAACAATTATTAGCTTGCTGGGAATTAACTATTAGCTGTGCAACAGTTGGAATCTCGTTAATCTATTTAATAATTAATAACATATTATATCATAAAATGATTGTGCTTCCTTATAAACAAAAATTGCTAACTTAAAACAATGTGTCTGCTTTGCTTTAAAAGAAAGTATACGTAGTACATAAAATTGAGTGTTATAGTAAAAAGGGAAATTTGAATGAAGTTTGACATTTTAGGAACAAACGTGGTGCTTTTAAAATTTCACTACCATTTCGAAATGAATAAATGTGAAAACTTTCCCTGAAGGAAAATAAAACTGACAGTTTTAGCGAAATGATTTTAAATTATAATTATTTTTTAAGCTTCTCAAATGGAAACTTAAGTTAAATAAACCATTTATTTATTCATAAATTGCATTTTACGTGAAATATTTATTGTACATATCAACGCCACAATGTAATTTTTATTTATCATTTATTTGCCGAAGATATATCTATCATAAATTAGAATTTATATGAAAAAATAAATATAATGTGTATACAATAAAAACTGACAAATTTATGATATTCTACGTTCGATAGTTTCTTTCCAGATAATCGTTCGTTATCTCGAGATATAGAGAAAAACCGTAGAAAATTCGATCGTTACTATATTTATAACAGTTGTAACTTTCTCACATTTATTTTCTACTTTGTCAACAACTCGAAATTATTAATTTTATCATAAAAATTATTTGCGATGTTTGTTTTAGAAGCTGAAGCTTCTAAGATAATTAAATTGTAGTTTAGTTTGTTTTCTTTCAAACATTTTTCGTATAAGAACAATTTATATATTTAATTACTTTTAAAAGAAAGTAACATAAACAACGAATTCCCAGCTTTTTCTTGGAGTAATTTAGCCATTTTCCGTTCAAGTTACTATAACATGTAAGGAAGCTTTATCATCAAGTTATCTATTAGAAAAGGAAATAGCTTTTCTTCATGCCATGCTATATTTAAATATCTTCCTTTAAATTTATAAAATAAACTCCTATCTTGATAAGCGCCCTTCGACATTCTAAAGACAGTAAATAAATAAAAATATATCAAGGAATTTTTTAGTTACTACAAAACGTCGACTAAATTAGAAGGCGCTATAGAAGAATAATAAAAAAGTTCTCGAGCTTTTAAATATATTGATGATTTATCGCTACTGCTTGAATTGCTGCATTACAATTTAAAATACCATGTGGAAACGTTTAAGTTAATATTGCTTTATATAGGGTTGACCTATTCGATATATCAAAACAAATTCTTTTTTATCGGAGAAACGTCAATAGCACTTTTGACAATTCTTTTTCCTAGCTTTAAACTAAAATGTATCTCTGTATAGGAGCAATGTCTCTCTGATTTTCTAATATTATCAAGGCATGAGAAATGCATTCTATTGTTTCACAATACCCCATACAGGATCAAACAATGGGCCCAGATTTGGTCCAGGCTTGGTTCAGTATTGTAAAGCTCTGGGCCAAGCTCGCAAACCAGTTTTGGCCCAGTCTTGGTAATAGTCTGGAATGATAACATCATGCCAGGCTTGGTTGTCAAGACTGGGCCACGCTTGATCGCCCACAACTGGGCCACTCTTACTCGCCACAACTGGGCCACTCTTACTCGCCAAGACCGGGCCACTCTTACTCGCCAAGACCGGGCCACTCTTACTCGCCAAGACCGGGCCACGCGTAATTACCAAGATTGCGACATGCTTGATCGCCAAGATTGGGCCACTCTTAATCGCCAAGATTGCGACGTGCTTGATCGCCAAGACTCGGCCACGCATACTAACACCCACAGTTAAACTTATATAAATAATTAAAATAATAACAAATATAATATAATAATTAATATAATTAAAGTTCTTTTAAGATACATGTATAGGGAATATTATTAGCTTATAATTCTTCGTAATAATATTAAATTTCTTTGTCGCGTTTTGCTCGTCCTCCATCTCTGTCGTTCGCGCCTGATAAATAGCGACTTACTTCAGACACTATTTTCAACTTATTATTCTTGGAATCGTAATATTTAGCTGTTAGAAACTCTGAAAAAAAAAACAGAATAGGTTAATCACAATTAATTTTTACATGAAGTAGAGTAACTTACTAACCATGATTTTAAAAGTCTCCGTTTCCTTGAAACTTAGTTTTCCAACGCCTTTGGATTTCTTCCCACAACCACTGTACTGTACTTGTACATCTTTTTTGATCAGTTTTGCCATTATCGTCGGGACATCGGCCTCATAGGAAGCGCAACCGGCAGCAGCCATTTGGAAAATATCAACCTGTAAATAATATGTAAATAATCTATAAATAATATTAAATAGGGGTAAGGGGCATACCAGTGCATTTTGTTTCTTTTCATCCGTTTTTAAAGACTCATCAAATTCTAAAAAATTGTCTAAATTTTCAAATGGTAGTTTTTCGCCTATTTCCTTCCAAGCTTGAGTTTTCTGTGGAGGGTCCGCTTTATATTCTACTGCTTTCAAAATTGTATCGTATTTGCTTGCCATAGTGAGAAGAAGACTCCTCTTCATTTTGTCAAACTCTGCTGCGAGAAATTTTTCCAAATATACCGCAAGACCATCAAAATCAACAATTCCTAAAAATCGTACAATAATTTATAATAATAATAATAGCCACAGCAGTGGAGTAATGTGATCACTGGTTAAACAAACAATAACCAAACAAAAAATCCAACCCAAAAAATTTACAACGAACAAAATTACTCAAAAATGTAAAAATAATTAAAAATCAACATTCAAATGTGCCTAATAACCTAGTAGGTGATGCACGTTAATTGTAGATAAAAAAAAAAGTAATAATAAGGACAATAATTATTATTTATATAATTATAAATAATATTTATTCCGCGTAATTGCATATAAATTAATGTATGTTATTGTTTCTTACTGTTGGCATCATAATTAATAGAAAAATAATAATTATTTATACCTTTGGATAGATAGAAAATGAAATAAATTAATAGATGTACCTATGTATGTATGCTATATACTTACTATCTTTGCCAAGAATCTCCACTTGAAAAGTACGCCATGTACTCTCTGGTGCACATTCAAATTCCACCAATTCTGGAACCTTGTGTTCTTTGTCTTTAGGCGGCCAGAAACACATTGTCTCATTCTCAGTTAACCAAGAAACAGGAACCAACTCCACTGATTTTTTATTGTTTATTAACTCATCGAACTCGATAATCGCAAATGGTTTAGGTTTATTCGACATTTTTAAAAATTAAAGTCACACTTCAATAAATACAGGAACATGTAGCCCGAAAGACGTTTTTCTCGAGACTGAATTCTATTCTTTATTCTATTAGGTAGTTTTGCGAATGAACAAGCGTCTATGTTTATTTTCGCTAGGTAATAAGATATTAAACCTGCAAAGAATTTTTGCAACTTGATAATACGATAGGTATAAATGCTTATCGTCGTTGCGCCTTTAAAACCCGACATGTGCACATTTTGAGCAAAATGCGTTAAGTACAGATTTCGATTAAGGGTTTCAAGCCGGACATTTCCATAAAAGAAATTTCTTTTTTTTCTGTAAAATAGTTGTTTAATGAAGGTAAATCAAAAAGCGCTACTATGTGTAAATAATAAAATGTGTGTCTTCTAAATACGCTATGACGCAACTTAAATCAGCTATGTGCACTAAATTTATTAATAAAACAAATTATAAGATTCATATAATTTCGTTTTTAATTATAATGCTATTAAATTGTCAATTAGGCCGTATAAAACGTAAAATTATACGTGGAGTCTGTACTTCAAACAGAAACAAAACAAATCAGTTTATACCTTCTCCTGAACAATTTACTAAAATGCACATGTCGGGTTTTGCAGGCGCAACGACGTTATACTATATTTCTTATTATTTTGCTGATCTATATGAAATGTAATCACTAATCACAATCGCCTATGTTCTAAAAATGGTTAATTTAAATTTCACTATGAAATTCGCTGGTTACAAATACTATGTATTATTATATTATTTATTTTGCAAATACTGGATTTATACCTACATGTTGTAATAAAGTCATTATAAATTTAGAATCATTCATATTCAAGAGAATGCATTTGCGCTTCACATCTGCAATTTTAAATATCATTTTTTGTTCTTTCAAGAAATTATTTCCATTACACCCACATCGATTGATGAAGTAGGGAAATTAAACACCTCTTTCGTTTTATCTCCTATGATACCGTGTGTATAAAATTTATTAATATTTTCTTGTATCTTGCAGTTTTTTTTAACATTTAAAATACTATCAATTACCAATATCGTAATTGATTCATCGTTTTAGTACAAATTCCAACTTTATTCTTAAAAGAAACAGACTAGAATGCTATCGTCAAGCAAAGATATATTCATGCTATCGATACGTAAATTCTACGTGTGTACTATTATATAGGGATGGCCAAGGCTCAGTTGCCCAGTCTTGGACTAAGGTTGGGTAATTACAGGAATGGCCAAGACTAAGTAACCCAGTCTTGGCCCAAGATTGGGAAAACATGGGGATGGCCAAGCCTGAATTACCCAGCTTTGGGCCAACCTTGGTGTATACTTATTATATAGGGATGGCCAAGGCTCAGTTGCCCAGTCTTGGACCAAGGTTGGGTAATTACAGGAATGGCCAAGACTAAGTAACCCAGTCTTGGCCCAAGATTGGGAAAACATGGGGATGGCCAAGCCTGAATTACCCAGCTTTGGGCCAACCTTGGTGTATACTTATTATATAGGGATGGTCAAGGCTCAGTTGCCCAGTCTTGGACCAAGGTTGGGTAATTACAGGAATGGCCAAGACTAAGTAACCCAGTCTTGGCCCAAGATTGGGAAAACATGGGGATGGCCAAGCCTGAATTACCCAGCTTTGGGCCAACCTTGGTGCCCCGAAGTTCGGCTTACCAGTGCTGAGCCATGCTTGGCCCCGTTGTTTAACTCTGGGGACTCCTGTATGGGACATTCAAAAATTAACAGGAAATTGTAATCGCTGAAAGTACCGAACCAAAAAGTAATAATATCAAATACAATAATTATAGATTGAACTAATTTCATTCCCCCACGTGCGGTGGAGTGTTTCAGATGTAACAATACTTTTTTGGTGCCGTTATATTTCCGAAAGTGTCTCACCGTTCTATAATTTTGATGGTAATTGCCGGTAATATAAAAATAATACAAACGTTTAACAACATAGTTTTCCCCAAAAAAAGGTACAATGACTTTTAAATGTAATCCATTTAGATAATCGTCATTGTTTCCTGATTACATTGAACTTGAACTTTTTCCTTTAAAACTATGATGACAATATAATAATTATGTAGAGATATGTTAATTATACGCTTCCTTGTTCACCCTGTATATATTTACATAATAGATTAAAAAAAACACAATTAAAAATAAATGCAGTGCAATTTTGACACAAAGGTGATATTCGTCAAAATAAATGAAATTCCGATCCTTTTACCCATTTATTCACCTAATGAAGTGTGCGTGAACAATGAAAGGTCTCTTTGTAATTTACTTGAATGTCGTTTATAAACTTTTGAACGTCAGCAAATTTGAAAGTTACAATGGAATGAAAAAGCAGACATCAGAGGAAACGAGGAATAAAATACAAATTATGAAAATAGCAACGCCTCCTACAATTACAATACTACTGTCCAACAATTAGCATTAAGCTTGTAGAATACACAAAAAGCAGTGTTAATTTGACATTCGTTTTGACTTTTAAAGAACGGTGGTTAGGACGCACTTATAAAAAGCCTGGCAAACATTTCTAAAGTCTCTAACGAGCAGTTCATCAGAATCGAACAATCAAATCCGAAGATGTAAGGTATAAAGGAGTGAAGTCGCACAAAAAAGAAAATTATTTGAACGTGTCAGGTTCTTGATGGAATCGCTTCAAATTTTGTATTGAAATGTATTCAATAAAAAGTCTTAACAATTCGATGTAATAAGATGAAATTCTATCTGGAAATCTTAAAAATATATAAAACGGTGAAGATTTTATTTATGTTATATTTCAAAAACACTTCATGTAGATTTAGATCATACACAATTTTTTAATATGTAGGCGTATGGTATCACATTTGATTTATTATTTTGGTACATAGATCAAAATGATACCGGAATATGACGTACTGAAACTCTAAAGTTGGTTATCTAGCAACGTGGTAGGTCATGTCATTCTCATCGTACAAATTGATAATGAGGTTGTTTGACTTACAAATCACATACAATCTAATTTCATAGTTTAAAAACCTGCACGAGAATCATCAATTTTTTGACCCGTAATATTTTCTAACTTCATTTCGTGTCACACAAATAGAATCAAAAATTCTGAAGTTATTTGATTACAGCAGTTCACACCATTTCGGACTGTCGATGTTGGTCCTGATCAGTACAGTGGAGATTTCAATTTTTTATTATATTAACGAATATCAATCGGCCTTTTTCCCAAATACATTTTGAATTTAACTGGTGTGTAATATTATGTTCTCGAGAACAACACAGAGAACATTTAAATGTAAATTCAAATTTATCAATAATGCCATCTGGCCATATAAATTGTCTATTAACATCTTATCGTTGTGTGAAAGACTTTCACATTACATGACACTAACAACTTAGAATCCACCAACTGTTTGAACATTAAAATCAATAGAGGATAACCAACCATTAAGTAATTAAGTTATGTTACTAAATTTGTAATACAATATTCCTTACTTGGATTAACTTCTCTAATGATGAAGAACAGTTTGTCTGGCAAATTCGAACTCATAGAGAAGGAACAAATCGAAATTTTTATTCAAATTGCACTTATCGTCTTCTTTTCGCCAAGTTTTATATCCTCTATCAGAGTAAGATATTTGTTTACAAACTTCGCAAATTTGTCAAGTCGTTTCCATTGATCGTATATTTATCATAATCGTGAAACATTTTTTTAGTATAATTCGTCTTTTAAAATTTCTGGAAATGGAACCGCTGCGCTGTCATTATCATCATGTCAAATTTTACAACCGGGATTCAATCTTTAAACCAGATCTAACTTTTACCTGTTAGAGTTTTAAAGTTGTTCCAGTTTTTAGTACTGACAGAAAATCTTATCTTAACGCGATTTTAAATTTATTATTTTCAACACGGTCATGTTTTAATCGAAACGTTTGATTGACTTTATACGGAATAGCATAGAAATTTCATGAAAAATAACGATGATGAAATGAAATATGACTTTTGCTGCTTTACCGACATTCAGCACTAATAGCAAAATGGTTAGAGTTAGAAGTTAGATGATTGATATATTAACGCTCATTGGCGCAACGGTCATTGGTCTTTCAGTGCAAACATTTTTTTTTGTTCATTTAGTTTTTATCAAAATATGCAGCAATGAAATTGGGCGAATAAAATGCGTGCAATTTGACATTGCGGTGTCGATACCGCAGACTTGTTTATTCTCGTCCCGATCTGCTAGTTTCTAAATCAATTTGATATAATTATTATTAGAAGAATCGTAACCTTTCTAATTAACTTTTAAACTCGAACTCATCAACTGAAATAAATTTCTCAGACCAATTTACAAAGTTTTCTTTGAAGTATTCAATTGTTTTCATTGCGTGCAAGTTCATTAACTTTCTTTTTCCACATTAAACTCAAAATTAGATTTTTAAGACCAAGTTTGACATTCTAGCGTGCACTACTATTTTTAAATTGAATTATTTGGGAGTTTTTTACAGGATATTTTATATTTTTGTGGCTTCGTTCTTCTGTTCTTGACAAAATAATTTTGAAGCTTAACATGAGATAATTTAAACGGTAATTATTTGAACATAATTGAAACTTTTTATAATACGGCAATATGAAAAGTTAACAAATTTTATCTCGACGAATATTCGGTTATAAATTTTTGTTTGAACTTTTACTCGATAAATTAAAAACTTTTTCAAACAACTTTCGAACTTTTACTGAAAATTTCAGTACATTTTTTAAGCTGTAACTGTCAGACAATTTCTCACTCAAACAAACGAATTTTCTATACTCCAATTAATTATTATAAAAATATTTGTTGTCAAGAATAATAAATGTTTGATGTGACTTGATGTCGCAACAACAAATTCATTCCTTTTCTTATGAGTAACAATTTGATTTGTACTTTGATTCTATTAAAATTATTATACATCCTAATCTTCTACACCAGGGTTTTGATTTGCATCGCATTTGATTAAATTGGTGTCCTTTGAGATAAAACAAATCGGATGGTTTTGCATCGAATGTGTATATCCAAATAACTGACCTACTTTTTTGCACAAATCACAGGAATAGACACTTTTTATATCACTCATTCAATCAGGGAAGTCTTTGGCCATATTTAATTTTATCTGAGGACAGCAGGTAGACATTCACTCACCTTGGGAGAAGGGGAAAAATCTTCTTGAAGTCGAAATTGAATTGAAATATGTTGTTTAGAAGTGTTTTGCTTGAGGGGCTAAGACTTCCCTAGCTCCCTGTACGTAGTAATAAAACACAACTGAAGAGATTAAAATGTTAAGAGTCTTCTTATATTACTTAGCAATAAAAATGTCAGGCAATGTTTGAAATGAAAATATGTCAATTTGCCTCGTAATCGACAAGCAATAAAGTAATGAAAATCTAATAAAGCAGACGTTCCACGCCTTAAAAGTGCCAGAAGACGATCTATCAATCTATAGAAGCAATAAGGCTTCGCTTGTTTTGTTGTATCGGGTTTAAGATGTAAAAGATATTAATTGTTAAATGGAAAGAACCTAAGAGTAACATCTTGATTACGTAGTGCTTTTTCCGTAATTTAATAAACCTAAAAAATATTAAAATTTGCGTTTTAATATTTAAATGGAAAACATGGCAAGGACTCTCAAATTAATCCTATTAGTGATACCCGAGTGTACCTGCGTATGTGAAAGAATGCTATGGGAAACGATTTAAAGTAAAAAGGGACCCTTAAATATTTTTTAACATAAACAAGAAGCATGGGTCAAAAATTAGTACGTATTTTAAGATTTATCTACAGACGTAATCCGATTAAGTTTTTACATTTTTTTCCTTTGCAGATTAATTATTATTAATTTGGACGTACTTTCGTAAATACGGTTTTTAATTAAACGAATACCAGATTTTTAATTATACAAAGAATTTTTTAAGTTATCTCGTAAATTGTACTACTCAAGCATTGATGATCCTTTTCAACTGCTCAGGCAGATACTCGTTAATAATTAAAAAGTTAGGATTTATTACATCATCGAGCTCCATCTAGAGTGGAAAAAATCTTGAGAAAGTATTACCTACTAATTTATTGGTTTATTTAAATTAATAGCACTTTAGTGATGAGTGGATAAAGTAGCTTGAGTGTCACCTGTGAATTACTAATTTTGGATAAACAGTAATCAACTTTTAAAGTCAATGTTATTTTAATGTTATTACTTCTTAAAAAAAATCAATTAGGTACTTCGCAACATATGTCGTCACCAATAATTTCAGTCGTGTTAAATTAAATCAATAAGTAATTGCAGTAATCAAGTTAATTGCCTTTCAGTGAACCAGAAAATTGTTGCTTTTGTAAACTGTCGGGTAAAAAAATTAATTAATTAGTTTTATGTTATTAAATAAGTCACCATATCCTCAGTTCAAACTACAAATTACTAAATAAATAAACTATTTAAAAACAATGAGGTTTTTAAAACGACGGAAATCTCACATAATATAGGGAGGAACTTTTGGTATGTGGATAATCATCAACATTCATGTATTATTTTTAACAAAAGAATTTGTATCAAATTATTTTTGTTTATATTATTAAGCTCTAGCTGAGTCATAACTTTTCAGATAGCAATTAAAATGAACCAAGTAATTATTTTATGATCATTAATTATTTCCACTTCATAGTAACTTCGTGGTTCATTCTTCATTAGTGGTTAATAAATTAAGCTTTTCAACAACAAATAAATTTAAATGAAAAAAATTAATATATTCAGAAAGCTGCCTAATATTCTCACTTATATTTATCCTAATTAGGAAAACACTTGACAAAGTTAGTGGAGAAAAAACGTGAAGGTATTTTTATAGGAATTTGTAGTACTACACTTAAAATTGTGTCAGAAGAATGTCAACAAGAGTACCTGGTTACGCTTCCAGATAAAGCTAATTAAGCGTGGCTAATCCATAGCTTTCCAATCCTCCAAACAGTATCAATTGCACGTGAGTGTAATTTTGCATAAGAGTAGGATTTTGGGATTGGTAAAAAATCAATAAAAGCTCGAAAATTTAAATAGAAACTACGTGATATGATTTTTGAAAAGCAATGAAATATTATGTGGACTTA
Organism: Rhagonycha lutea; assembly: GCA_958510855.1. Classification (NCBI taxonomy): domain Eukaryota; kingdom Metazoa; phylum Arthropoda; class Insecta; order Coleoptera; family Cantharidae; genus Rhagonycha; species Rhagonycha lutea. Next base: position 88,983,676 of record OY294036.1, read on the forward strand.
TGATATCTTCACGATTTTACCTTGAGTAAATGTTTCGTTTATATTTTTCCGAAAATGGATCACAGATAAAAACGAATTTCTTGTTTAAAATTCAATACGATATAAAATTACATTTTATTGTGTAAGTACGTAATTTACTTGCAATTGCCTGATCCAATTTACCATTGTCTGCATTACAGGTGTATCGTACAGAATTTTTTGCTTATACGCAATATGGGTATTGAATTATTCATTGATCATTCTTTCTTATTGCGGCTGTCCTTTATTTTTAACCAGGTGTTCAAAAAGTATTCAAGATTTCTTATTTGCAGTGATTTTATCACAAGTTCTTAGTAACACGAACTGCACTCGACATATGCACAGACTTGAACTTAATGTGGAATTCCACTCGAGATGCGGAAAACTGAAGATATGTTATTGATTACATAATTTGCATTAAAGCTGCCATCATTAATTACCATCTTAAGTAAATTTCATTACGCTCAACTTAACACAAAATCGCAATCACATCTAAATGTTAATTAAACGATTCACTGTTTCATATTTTAATTAAAATAACACAAGCTTTTATGGAGCATCATTATTCATGTGAGACCAACACTTTTTTTGTACTAAAATGTTCCACCATTAATAGAGATTTTGTTTGTATGTTACCATGTAGAATTCAAAATATCATTTAAATAAAAAGCTGTGATTCTTTTTACCATGTCAAAAAGGGTTCCCATGGTTGAATAGCGTATGGATTTATAATCGAAATGTACCCTTTGTACTACTCGATACCATTTGATAAGCTATACCTTTATTAACCACCTTTGCACCCTTATGGATAACTTACATAATTCTAGGGGGACATAAAATTTACATAATATGAACAGCAAGTCAAGAAGGTTAGATTTTGGTATACCAAAAAACTCTAAAGTACAATTAAAATTTAAACACACTTCTTCTGTATAATCAATTTTGTTTAAAATTTTTGTACATAAATTTTACTTGCAACAGAATGTTATAAATAGCTATTATAAAAGTAACTTTTCATTCAAACTTTGATTAAAAAAAAACTTCAAGAATAAATCTGGAACCCTGGAGATTTTCTGGATACGCTTCACTTAAACGTAAATATACAAAAATTAATAAGAGTTAAGTTATTAAATTTTATAGGAAGAAATGTCTCAGATCGAAGGCTGCATTTCGAATTATTTATCCATCCATGATTTTTTCAGTCTGATAAATCAACGTTTTTTATATAAAAAATGTTTCACCTTAATTTTTTTTTATTGTCAATCCGATCCGTTTAGCTGTTAAAACTTTCTTTCAATTTAATTATTTTTTCAAAACATAATTTGTGCAAAATAATTGCCAGGAAACACTGATGACACTTCACGAAGTTACGGCGGTCGTCAAAATTTGTAATGAGGGTTTTTATACGAGTAAAAACTTGAAATTGGTTCAATATTCTTAAAGCTTGAATCTAAACACTTTAAAAATTAACTAATAACTGAAAACATTTTGTATAGGTGATGATAACCTGATAACTAACCATTTCAAATCAAAGACGAGAAAAGATGTTTATTTTTCCAAATAAGGAATCTTGGAGTTGAAGTAGAATAACTGTGACAAATGTCGCAAGTTGATAAAGAGTAAATAACCCATAGAAAGTCTTGTTGGATAGAAATATTTTTTCAAATTGGTTTATTGTTAATTATTACCAAGTTGTGATTATTTTTAACAAAATAAACAGTCGATGGTATATACGCTATCATAAAAATAACTCGAATCTCAAAGAAAGCTGCTTATTTATAGAACAAAGAGTGAATAATTTATAAATATTTGGTGTAATTTTCAGGCAACGTAAAGTTCAAGAAAAAATATTACAAACAATACGAAGCAGTATGAGATATAAAAATATACCAAACAAAGAAAGGTGAATGTAGTGCGATTATCATTCTGAACATTTTTATACTAAAGAGAAACTTTGAAAATTGATAAAAACTACACTATGAACGAATATACGAATAAAAATTCTAATTACTTACAGAAATACATATCACTAACATAGAAAATGTCGCATTCGGGCGCCTAAAACTTTGGGGGACCGACACGTCATTTCTAATGTTACTACTTATGTGAGGCATGTAAGCAATTTCATAATATTTTTTGTATTTATTAAATTATTGTATTCTTTTCAATTTAATTTAGTTTTAAAGATTTATCAAAATCGGTTTAGTATTTCAGTAGTAGTCTCGCTAGTCCATTCATGCGCGTTACATAGGAAATTAATATGGAATCTTAGTTTTTTTAAGATTCCTACTTCCTATTGTGATGGATAAGCATAAAAATGGTATAAAATTTTTATGCATGCCTTAAGATACTCAACACTTAATATTTACCATTTTCATTCTTATCCGTCACAATGGGAAGCAGGAATCTTAAAAAAAATTAATTCAGCATGCTAATCTCATATGTTCGAGTCTAAGGTGGGTCACCCGGTATTATGAAGCCTATATTACATAATATGGACAAATAAAGAGCTATCAATCAATGAAAGTTTCATTAAAATCAGTTTTGTATTTTAGGGTCTACAGGCACAGACAAAAAACAATCATACATATAAAACAAGTAAATGAATCAACAAAATTATATATTTTGGCAAAACAAGAAATTAAACAATTAAAAACAGAAATCGGATCATTCGTTTAAATATACCTACTATATGAAACGAAGAAACGATACTTCAAAATCAACAATAGAAAATTATTATACAAATACCATTGTTAGGTATATGTACGCATCTATATTCAATTGTGTGTTGATTAAAGAATACAATAATAAATCGAAATCGATATTTAACGAAGCCAACATTTATATAAAATTCAGAAATTCTTCAGTTCTTAACTTTGAAAAACAAATCACGTATAGTTTCATGCCACCAGTAGGTTTATACTTCTTACACATGCGAGCTTTCTCATATTTTTCAGCCTTATTATCTAACATTTATCATTGGCATATTATTTACTAAGTAACGGTAGCACCGGCTTCTTTTCTTCTTGTGAAAGTTCGTTCATATATTGAAAAATTCAATATAGATCATAATTTATTAGAAAATAGCTATTATGTGCAACAATAAAAGAAAAAACTGTATTTTTACGTGTTTCACACAAGATTTTCTTTCTAAATTTTTAAACAAACCCGCTAGTTTTATTGTTTAATGAGGTACAAGGCGTCGTTGGATCGCTTTTCACAATAATAATTGGGATTTCCAGATTAGCCTACAATTTGATGTGTGCAGATGATAATTATTTATATTAGGTAGATAATTAGTGCAGAAATCTTTAGATAAAGAGATCCAAAATGACAATTTGATGGCAGATTACACTGCAACAACTCCTCCATGTTTGGACGCACAAGCTTATTTTATTTTAGATTCTGTTTTCGTTTGTTCGAAAAGTTTAATTCAATTATTTATATTCGAGAAGTGTAAAATGTAACTGTTAATATTTGCAACAAACAAATTTATTATTGTACTTTCCACACCACTGCGGAAAAATTCTTTCCTAATTCGTATGAATATTGAAATGTTGAAACTTTTTTGAACGACAGTAAAAAGGCTTTCTCTTATTTCATAAAGACGTGTTTTTATTTCATTCAAACGTAACAAAATATAGAGTTGCTCTGGAAATTTGGTAGTCAAATATAGTAATTCTGTAACTTACAAAAAATTCGTAATTGATCATTATTGTAAACAATAAAAACTGCTAACTCAACTCAATTAAGTTGTGCCTGGAAGACTTTCCATAAATTAATTTTAGTACCTATAACAATTTCTCTACATTTTTGCATCCTAAGGACATCTGTTGAAGAATCTAATAAAAATTTTGTTTATGATAAGCACAAATTTATTATCATCCATAAAAGACATTATACGATCATAGCAAATCGATTAGAAATAGTATTGTTGATATTTCATTAAGCGTTGGTAGTAGTACATAAATATTGGTAATAAATTTAATCATCAATAAAATTTTGAATACTGAAAAGTTACGTTGGTAACTATTTTAATCCAATAATCCTTTTAGTACTGCTAATTCTCCCAGAAGCATTGTTGAAACTATGGATTTAGATTCCTAATCTTAAAGCTTCTCAAGCACGTGCCCACTTTACTTATTAGGTAATCTCCTTGTGCTGTCAAAATACTATTTTAATGTTGGAACTTCCAAAAAGATTCAGTTAACTTACTTTCTGAAAAGTTAGTTATAAAAATGTTCAATGTTCACAAGGCGAAATATCCAGTCATGAAAACTTAAAATTATAATGCAATTTTTGCGAATCTTGATTTCCCCAATGTATACTTGCAAAAAAACAATCCTTTTTACTTAGATTACTGAAACTTTTTTAAACATAAGATTCAGCTCTACATTTCAGAAACAAGGTTAGTGATAACGTCTTTAGTTGTATTTCAACTGGTTTTGAAATTTAATTTTGAATAAAACTTTTGTCGTAGAATTTCGCTAGTATAGGAAGAATGTCACTATTAAAGCCCTAAACTATTATAAACCTATTGTGTATCTTAATAATGTTTTCAACCTACCTCACAGTTCTCAACTTGAGTTACAGTGTCCCGCCGCGGATTTAATCAGGATCGGGCAGGTTAGTTTCCTTTGCAACATATTTTCTATGTACACTGAGAAAAATAAATTTAGTAGCCCAGCCAAACACCCGATTTGTTGGAAATTTTAGTAATAATATTTGTTGTGAAGTATAACCAAGTATAATCAAATCCATTTCCTTTCTCAAAAAAATTTTGTTAGAACATTTTGGCGTTTAGGATATTAATTAATAATTTAATAACACAGTTTGTTGATAATAAACAGTGATAATGGTAGATTTTATTTTTTTTAAATTGATGCAATATTTTGATAAAATTGATGCGATATTAAATTTATCTGATTTTGGGTATTTTGAAAGTAAGTTATTTATTTTAACTTTATTGATAAACATCATGTGATATTTGATACATTGCAGCATTCATGCAATTCAGCACTTTTTTAACATCGTAATTATTAATTTTCAGTTGGAAAGTGATTTTACTATAATCAAGTACAAAACATAAAATTTTATAAATAATATCGTTTTTCAATAAATTAGTTGATCAAATTATGCAATTGAAGATTTGGTTCAAACTATTAATATCTTCATTACATTCAAATGAATGTTATAATTATTTTATTATTATCATATAGTTATAATTAAATAATTTAAATATGATTTTATTTGTTCTACTATTTAATACTAAATTATATTACTAGTAGTAAATTTTGTAATACTAAAGTAATAATTTCAAATAGCAAGGTAATTAAGTTTATACTTACAACAAGAAGGAAACGTTTTTACTGCCAATATCAATTAACATTTATATATTATTATGCTAAATATTTTATTATTTTTTGATATCAAATTATATTGCTAAGTAACTACTAATATATTATATTATTTATTGGTTTCTTTTGTACCTGTAATACATCAATTTTTACTATACTACAAAGAATTTCATCAATAACTGCTCACAATCTTTCATGGGCTTCTAAAAATGTCTTCAAAAAATTGTCTCCAATTGGAGAAAGTGTTAACAACTTTATATTTTTTTGGAAGCATTTAATTTTATAATCTTTCATTGTATCAATTTAAAAATGCTTAAAAATATTGAGTTTTTAAAAATCATCCCCTATAATTATCTATTTCTCAAGTTTCTGAAAAGTCGATTTCGCATTAACTTATTGCATCACATGAAACAAGTTGGTGAACAGTAATGAAAATTTACAGCTAGCCAAAATCAATGAACTGTTTCCAATTTAGAAAAAAATTTGAACTTTTTTTATAGTTTTTTAATAGTAACAGTCCCACGCTTTTAGCAATGCTTTTAGTTAACTTAATATTTTCAAGAAGCTGCCAGAAAAAACGTTTCTCTTAAAAATATTTAAATATTGTATAAAATACAACATGAATTATTCTAGTCACTGCAATTCTTTCTATTTACTCTAAACCGACTCTAACCACAAGGTTTGTCAACAGACGTGTTACAATAACCATTTAACTTGTTCGATTTAGCTGGGATTTAAAATTTCCGACCTATTGTTCTTCCAGGCTCATAACGTACCTGCGCATATTACGTGATATAATAGTAAATGAAATGCAAAATTCGATTTCCTCCAATAGGCAAAACAAATTTGTCCATTTCATAAAAAATGCGTTTAGTATTTAGGGGTTTATTTGGAAATTTCGTCTGTTATTAAAACCCAAACAGAAATAAATAGTGGAATCTAAATGTTCAATTTGCTTTATCGTGTTGACAATTCCAATTTAACTATTTGTTAGTGATATATCGTCGAAAATAAAACCGAGGAAGTGATGTTTTTAGTTTGATAATTTTTACATATTTACAAACGTCCATGAAAACGTAATGGCAGAAAACAAAATTGTCATGGGGTTGCATGACAAGCGACGAATTCTTAAACGGACGTCGTAAAAATAATGAAAAATTTTAATATGAAAATGAGTTTTAAGAAACTTAAGAAGTTAAAATAAATATTTTTAGGGCGAAACAGACGCAGGAACATGTTCAACAAAATCTTTCGGTAACGTACAAAAATACGGAAACGCAGCTACGCCAAGGTAGAATGAAGAAGATAAATATATTTAAAAAAAAACGTTGGTATTTACCTCGGGTAAAACTAACAATGTGCCTTTATGAATGGACACCTACCTTCCTTATAAGGATGTGAGATTCAATGCCGTGTTCACGACAGTAATGAATGACCTGCAGTTTGTAGCCGGAGTAGAATCAGGTAAAACGACGCGACGTCATGAAGTCAGGGTTGTTAAATTGCTTACAAGCTTACAACAAAAGTGTACCTACTTGTAATTTAACAAAAAATACAATTTAACCCCAAAAATGCGATAATGTAAACCACGTAGGAAAATAAAACCTCAAGGGTCATAGAATGAATGTGGAAATAACTTCTGCTTTACCACAGAATGTACACAACAAAATGTAGTATGAAAGGTTAGTTAGTTTGAAACATGTACACACTTCTTCGATGTGGTTGTAATAATACTATTTTAATTACAGCATCTTGAAATATTCACAGAACCGAACGTTTTACAATTCTAATCAAGACGTTCACATTTTGTTAATTGAATTAAACTTCGTATTGTGTTTGCTTTCAAAACAAAAAGACCCATGCATACTAATTTTGCGAAATCTTCCGCTGTTAGTATTTGATGTAAGTATAATTCAAATTTTTTACTTAATATTTAAACATTCAAGCATAAAAAATGAAAAACCTGTAATATCTGAAGCTCATTCAAGCAGTAACGAATTTTTGATTGAATGCTCTGCGGATGAAAGGAAGGGAAGGTGATGTTGCTGAATGGTATACATGCATTAATGATCTAACAAGTAATTTGATGTGCAATTATTCACGTTAAATTTAATATTTCATAATATAAACACACAAAGATTAAGCGTTGAGAAAGCTTTACCATGTAAAAAGGAATCGGCCAAAAGAGGCATTCAATACACGTGTACAATGGTGAATATTTTGATCTCACAGGGATTAGATGATAATATGTGGGAGAGCTGAGGTAGCTAACTTCTGTTATCAGTAAAAAGATTGTAGGTGCGGTGAATAAAATATAAAACTGTAGCACGTAAGCAAAATGCCAATGCAAGCAGCGGATGCAGTTCTATTCCGTTCTGTTGCAAAACAAAACTCAAAAGAGTCTACAAAAATTCTTGAACTCAGAAACTTAACAGCAAAAGAACTTTTTTGGAAATATTTACCTCAAACAAGTAGTGAAGAAACTTTCGTAAGTTATTATTATTTATAGTATGTTATGCCGTTTATGGTACAGTTGCAAATAAAGTAGCAACATTTGCTTGTTAATCTTCCTTTGTTAAGATTTGTCGCACCTCGCAATGATGGTACTGTTAGAAATCATAAAGCGTAAATTATTTAATGTTTGTTGCCTTCTAAATAACTAAACAATATTTTTGAAAGTTTTGGCACAATAGTGCCAAGAAAAAAGAGGCCATACAAGCTCTTATTTTGTGTAAGTCAATTAGCTCGAAGAGCCGATGGAACTGTTTTGTCAAAAAAAATTTCTATCGAATTTATTCCATTTCGCTGAATATTCTGAAAATTACTTTTTATATAAAACAACATCGGTGAATGAAACGTTTACTAGGAACACTTCTTGAAAAAGCTTCCAAAGCTGATTACAAATTCCGATATTTACACTAAAAGTAATAAAATATTGAAATTCAATCTAAAGAATAATGAATATGTTTACAACTTTGAATGGAATTGGTGCTTTAAACAAATTAGGTCAAAATAATAATAATAAAACTTCCATTAAGAAGCAATAATAATAAAGTTGTGTTAAATTCCTTAAATTTTATAGTAAATTTATATTGGGTCAATATCATCCTAACTTAGACATCACGCAAATCTTTTCAATAAGAATTCAGAGGCTTGCACAAAATTTAAAATCCAAATTAAGACAGAAACTGTCCCATAAGCCCCGTTAGTATACCAATGGGAGATCAACCCCTTTGACAAACTCGTTAATTCTCTTCAGTTCTTTTTTATTGCCGCATTGTTGATCATTTTGGCGAGTCGCTGACAATATTTATCTCAAGCAGTTGGAAAAGTGCACTTTCCTAACTAATTTTAATTAGGGGATTGACAGATTTATTATTATCGCGTTGATATTTAACATAAATAAAACAGCCATAAAGCGATGGATATTTTTTGACGTATTGTATACAAGATAATATAAGACCATTCGGTCTTTACATTCTTGAGCGAGAGAAATGGTCATTAGGTGAAATGGGGAGATGGTGAATGATTTTTTTACTCCGAGGCACATTTTCCAACAGGATTAATTACTCAAACAGGTTCTTCTGTAACACTCAAATCACCTTTTTATATAATCATACACCAAATCACGTCAAAAAAATCAATTTAAAGCACAGTGCAAAGGCTACATTATAATTTCATAGCTAACGGTGCATTTAGGCTGTTCCTTTATTGCAGTACTTGACAATTTAATCAGTGCACCACGTTAATACCAGGGATTTCTGCAGTAAAAATGAGTTTAAACTTCTAAATTAAGAAAATGTAAAAATGTCAGTTTTGGAAAAATATGGATATGTCCCCATTCTGCAGTAAACAATTTCTACGTGCTTGACGTTCTTTTGTACATTTATTTGACGACAGCGACTTGGGAAAAGATATCGCACAAGTGAGAGTTATTTAGTTTATTAGTTATTTCCAGATTGATATTTTTTTGGGCATGTGAAGTTTATATTAATTATTTTGGTAACCTCATTTTACCAGGACTGAAATTTAATCGTCCACTTCATATCATCGAGTCAAATCATCCTCTAATATGTTTGGTCCTCTGACATCTGCTACTGATGGACACATTACAACTAAGCCATTTTTAAATTATTTGATTTGTGATGTTAAAAATGCGAGCTTCGATATGGGCGAATTTATAGCTTTAAATTAAAATTGCGTTAGCTTTGCATCGAGATTAACTTGATAATTATATTCAGATATTACTTTTTGTAATTTCATCGATTGGGCATTCTTTTAACTTGTTGCCTCTTTACTCCATATTGACATTATTTTATTTTACATATTCAAATGTGCTTTTGTATTTTGGTTAACGCACGTGATCGGCATTCCATTGTTTAGCAATAAATTCTCTTTTGCAATAAGTAGCCCACTCTCACATTTTTCAACTAAAGCCCATCTCATGTGAAGGTAGTTTTTGGCTTATTCTCACTGGAAAATCGTAGTATTTGCGCTGAAAGGAAGGGATTTTTGGTTTCATTCCACCGCTTAGACCAGCGTTTTAATAAAAATTAGAAAGTTTTATAATATATTATGCGTATTGGAACGTAAGACGACCTTTGATATGAATTTTCTGTCTATATTTAGAACAGTTTATAAAATGAAGCAAGGTAAAATTTTTTAAATCTAAAATGTTTTTCGCATTATCAAATCACGAAATTCAAAATTACAGCGAATAATGAAACTGTCAAGCACGCTTATGTACATTTCAGTTAATAGTTTGTTTGACATAATGACATGAGCAAATACTTGAAGGGTAGGTAATTTCTCAAATGTACAAGGCACCCTTTAAAGTCAAGGTTGCCTAAAATAGAAATGTCGCAATATTTTACACCTGGATGATATGGCATGCTATAATGATAAGAATTTTATTCCAAATTTAATTTTTTGCTGTAAGAAATTCCATTTACAATTCCGCAACTTGCGTCAATCGTGAAATTAACCAACACAGGCTTAGCATAAATTATTCTGAAGTTCCTTACAGAGCATTTTGATAATTTAATTAACGGTCAAGTCGAATTAAAGGAAGGAATAAAATAATATAAGGTTTATTTTTTCAGATAATTAGTTTTAGAAGAACTTCAACAAACGAAAGAACTACTAAAAGCAGAAAGAAAAGTATCACGACCGTAAGGATATTTTTTGAATTTAATTAATTAACGTTAATTAAGAATTTTAGAACCTTCTCGCCTATATTTACGTGTTAAGTACATATTGATATAACAAGTCTTTGGTAGAGAGCAACATACAAACCCCCTTCTGAAATGTAAAACAAAAATAAGTTAAATGAGAAACACACCAACTTTATAAATAAGATGTACCACTATGTACAGGTTTAATTCTTGAAATATTAATAACTTAATCTTACCTATTAATATAATACTCACAGATCTGACATTAGAGTAATCATATCTATTCACTTTACTATACACTTAGCTATATGGAACTACAAACATAGCAGTAATGTATTAACATAATTTATTTTGAAAGAAAATTAATTAGGCTCTGCTTATTAGCATATGACATTTTAATAAATTCAGATGGGTTCAACGCAAAAATTTTGAATACTTAATCATGTAAGCCAGTTTTTAATTTTTTGTAAGTAAAGTAATAGCAATCAAGTTTCACAAATCAAGTTTCGAATAAATTAAAGCTCAAGCTTCACGTTTTCATAAGCCACAACAAAAACTTTCGCGATTTACTTGTTTTTTTTTACTAATTTTCATATGGTAAACCTGCATTTGAAGATATCGGCTCTTGGGTTCAAAATATCATCGTCACAATTGACCCCAAAGTTGATAATTCCGACAGAAATAGTACTGAAGTTTATGACGTATTTTATTAACGTGGTAATATAGGAAATCGAAAGCATAAAATATAATTCTGTCAGAATTACTGTGCTGTAGGAACTCGTGTAGGAATTACCTTGATATTGTTATTGAACCCGCGTAAATGTTGATCAACATTAACGTAAAATTTGATTTTAATGTTTGGATTATCATAAATCAGATACAAATTAACTAACGTCAAAGTTATTCGTGTACATTGATAAATTCGTTCCAATTAAGCAATTACACGCAGTAGTTTATATAAAATTTACCTTTAACATCAAATGCACTGGTGGAGATATCGTGGGTGGTTTTCTTTTCTCCTGATGACATAAACATGATCTGATCCAAGGCATGATTAAATTCCTCGATGGTAGTCTTTGCTATTATTTCAAAACCTCACCATTAATTTAAAACCCACAAAATGTTTTCATATTCTGATTATTGAAGAGTGATTCGGTGACCAAAAGTAACAATATTCAAAAAGTTACATTTTAAAAATAAAATCGCAAAAAGTTTTTATAGCAACGTCGTATTTACGAACGAAAGCTTAGTAACATCACGCACACATTCCAAATCGTACGGAGTCCCGGACGCAACTGACGAATACTCAACCGGAACTTTAAACTGCAGCCTCCGTGCCCTATAGTTCAGCTACTGTTAGTTGTATAGAAGTGATAAGATACAATACTAAACCGCTGATTATTATCAAGGTAGTGAATTAATGTTGCTACTAACGACCGATCTAATTACTATTAAAATAAAAATTTTACAAAATTAATTTGCGTCAATAAATTAATAATTAATGAGCAAAGATTTGACAAGCGCTTCTTATTAAACGGAAAATTTAATTATCGCAATTACGGTTTGAAAAAGTTCCATTCAAAACTAATTGAATAGTTTTTGTGTAATTATTATCGTCAGAAAAAGTTGTACATCCAAAAAAGTAAGTTTAAAATTGTTCGCATTTTAGGGTGAAACTTGTTCCCTGTCTTTCAAGTGTCAGAAATATATTCACATTTCTTTTAAACCGACAGATAAATTCTATGGTTACATTATTTTAAAAGTTTAACATATTTTGGTTGTTTAAGTTTAACTGAAGTCAAATCGGTAAAAATACAGAAGTACGGATAAATAAAATTTAGCACCCAATTAACTATATTAAAATCTACCACAAAGAAACTTAAATTAAGCTCCTTGAAGAACCCTCCGAAGAATTATTTTACATAAAATCCTGTTATAATAGAACTCGTGGATAAGTTGTAAAGTTAGTATAAAGTTTTGTTACCTATAATATATTTCTCAGCAACCTCTTATTTTTTGATATTTTCCATTCACATTTCCGTATCGCAAATGCAGAGTTAAAGTTTGATCTTTTATTTTTGCGAATGCTTTTACTTGAATAGTTTTTGATGTTTGCAAAAAGGAGAGAAATAATGTAAATTTTTTAAAATTATTCCAAATTCACAAGCAGTGCTTTTCATTTTTTTTTGGAAAAAGCTTTACCGATTATAATAAAAATAAATTTGAATCAAACCAAAAATGCAGAATTATAAGAAAATTTACAATAGATTAGCTCGACAGCTGGTAATGGAAAATTTTACCCCCCGTGTCTTCAAAATTATGGACAATAGCGACAATTACCCGCATTTACCAATTTATATTATTTTACGTTAATATGATTGATGTAACCAATAAGTAACCCTTTTAACTAAATTATTTATTTTTAAATGTTGATTTATTATTGTCTACGGTTAAGGTTAAATAACAAATGCCTTCCACTTCATATATTATATCAGGTAATTGAATTGGTGATGTCGTTTACAAATTTATAACCGATTATAAACTGATTGTAAAAAATTAAATAATGTTAACCTAAGGGTAAAAAAATTCTAATTTCATCATCTCTGTGTTTATCAATTTTCATGCCAAGCTTTTAAGGGATGTTAAATTATATTAAAAAAAACTATGTTTACAATAAATTTATTATCAACGGAATACAATTTGGGAACTGGAAGTTTCCGCTACTAAACAGTTCAAAACGCAGTATTTCGTTGTTGTAAGTACTACTCAGCGGCGGCTCTAGCAAGATTTTTAGGTGGTGCGATATCTCAATTTGCCCCCCCCCCCGTAGAATAAAAAGTATATAGAAACAATATTTGTTTGAAGATTATTGTTATTAATGTTTATTTCAACAAATCAAGTAAAGCAAAGCGACTATCTTTCAGTTTTAGTATATTTTTCTTCAAGTAACATTTTTTTGTTCAAAATATTTTATCATTTTGGCGCCCCCTTTAGGATGGTCGCACCGCCCTAGAACCGCCGCTGGTACTACTATTATTATTATCACTATTTAATTAGACTAAAAATTATCCAAAAGTCTACCCCGAGGAACAATACTTTGTGTTTGTAACCGATATAGTTTAACTCATAAAATTTGTGGGCGCATATGTTTAATACAATAATTAATGGAGTCACGCGATTACCACATGGAAAATTTTTGACAGCTGTTGCATCTACAATGTCTTCCAAAGTATTTAACGAAACTACAATGAAAAAGTGGGAATATATATTATTTTAAGTATTCGTACCGAGACGGCTCGTAAAAAACGTTAAAAAGAAATTAAAAATCTGAGATGACGGCATGGTCGCGCGCCCTCTCTATGAGAAACCAAATTTTAAATTTATTTTAATTAATTTAAATCATCTCATATAATAGCAATTAGGTATTGATTAATACAATTTTTAAAACAAAAAGCAAATCGTTTTACAATAATTGCTCCATTATTAACCAAACTGCACTGGATTAGAATTCAAATTGCAATGTACAAATTGGAACAAATTTGTATAATTAAAATTATTAATTTGATTCAGTAATCAACAAATTAAGTTTTGTCCGTTTACAAACATTTAAAATGTTAATTTAGAGCCTGAAACTATATTGAAGTTTGTTTGTATGATTAGGTTTAAATTTGAAATAGAGTTTAAATTTAATTTCGACGAAATCGAATAGAACAGAACATGTTCTTGTTAGAAAAACCTTGTTCCTCCGTGTAGCCAGAAGCCAGATTCAATTCCCCGTACAATTTTTAAAATTTAAGTTCCCCTAGGTCCTAGGTTCTTTTTTAACGGACCTAATCATATTGGGTAACTAAAACTACATAAGTATGTAAGACGTCTTCTTTCATTTTAACTCGATTTACCTTCATCGCAAAAAGAAGAATTCGAATAAGATGATAGAACAGCTTTAGTACAAGGAAGAACTAGCTTTGTTTATTTTGGACCATCATAAAACCGTAACAAGGTTCCAGCGAAATTTACTGGTAACAGTAGTTCATCAAAGTCAGGATCTTTAAGGTCAAATAATTTTTATAACTCCATTAGCTCTATGCATTTGATTTGAATTTGTTATTTATAGCTCTTACACTTCTTTTGGGAGATAGCATGAGAGAGATTTGTGAAAGAGTAGGAATCAGCCTAAATAGGTCCCAAGTTTGGATAATATAATAGCGACTAGCATAGTTAAAAAATATTTGCTAATTTATTAATAATAAAATAATTGCAGATTTTTAAAATTTTGGAAACATTTTATCGGTTCAATCATAAACAAATCCCTTGAAATTTAGAAATGTTGTATATCTGGAAGTCAATGACGTACCTAGAGGAGGTGGGAAATTTGGTCAAGTTGGCAAAAGCCGCTAAATCTATAATAGGAAAAATAGACAATTACAAAGAGTTGGCAATTTTGACTTAAATAAGTTGGCAAATTCGCCCCTCAAAACAGTTGGCTGGGTACGTCCCTGCTGGAAGGTAGGGATAAAAGGTGGCAAATGAAAGCTCTATAAGACTCAGTAATTTAGTTGGGTTGAAATTTAATAATACTGTAAAGTAAAGATTTCGGTATAATTTTCGGGGGTTAAAGTTTTTGCAAGTAAAATTTAAATATTTTGCACCCTTAATATTTCATAGTGATTTGAAAATGGAATATACAAATTGTTTTTATAAAAATTAGAGTAGTAGGTACTATGCCTAAAGGAGATAGAAATCTCCATAATTTCAAAAATTTTGTAAATATCAAAGAGCAAAAAAAATTGTTGTGCTTGTAAAGACTTATAAGGAAGTCTTATAAGGACTAAGGTTAAAGAAAACAAAAATTATTTTATTATCCTTATAGATCAATTTTGATTGGTTTGTAAAGCATGATTAGCTTTAGTTATTGGAAGAATTTCAATCTCGGCAGCAGAATCGCAAATGTACATAATATAATCATCCAGGTTCCTAACAGAATGGTAAATTACTGACCTCAACGTAAATGCTTTGTATGTACTACATATTACACACAATATAAGTACTACTAATTATAATTTGCTACATAAAATAAACAACTTCCACTGCTATTATGAACAAATTTGTTCAAAAATTCTACTAAAAAGAAAAAAGTTTCATAACCTACTTTTATACAAGAAATTGTTACTCGTTACAAGAACAACACTCAGCAAAAGTATAGTGATTGCAGAGTTAAATTTTGAACTGTTATGGTCACAGGTTCAATTTCCAGTTTCTACTAAATTGTTAATGAAATTATGGTGGAAACGTATTATTAAAAATTTGTATCTTATTGTTAGTTGTTACAGTTACAAACTTTCTAGTGTTTTGAGCATTTAACTATCTTAATCCGGTCCTGTTGCTACGTATACCTCAGTGCTTAGTTCTTTAGTATATTTTGAAAGTATATATTGAAAGCATTATTTTCTTAAAATTAGGTATCAGAAACTTAATTTTTTTCTTATATGGATATTTTATTATTCTTTAGAGGTAAATTTGATATTATTATAAATTGCTCGAAAGCAATAAACTTATTATTATGTAAATACATTCAACTAAATAATAGGAAAACATATCGCAGAAATACTTGAGAAAATACATTAAAATCCAAATCATCATTATGTTTTATTCATAGTCGATTTCGTTTTTGAACGGAATTACTATATTAAAAATGTAGGATTTTTAAAATATTGTGAGCTGTAAATAATATTTCCTTAATTTACTATTATTGAAGCGATGTAAATCTGATATTTCAAATGCTTCCTACCTGAAATAAACTAATTTTTTTGACATAAAAATGTAATACCTTAAACATTAATTAATGCCCACGAGATTATACTAATTGATTCTTATTGCGTTTAATTAACTGGACAATTTTTAAATTTTATATTATTAATTCACAAGATAAAATGATAATATTTTATAAATCTAACATAATATTCACAAGAAAAGATAATAAATATTACAATACAATTTTTTATAATTATTATATCTCATTTTCTCATTATAATAATGACGGCGGTTTTGATGACTATTATGATACCAGGTGGCGTTTTTAGATTCGTTAACAACAGATTATACTGTATAATTTGAATAACCATAAAATATATCACTGAATATGACTGTGTCAACTAACCCCAACTTCAATGTGTCAATTTGATTTAAAACATTTTTACGTATTTAAAGGTTAATTACTCTCACAATATTGAAACTTAAACTAACTTAAAATATCTTATACGCCAAAGCTCATGTTAATATTATTCAGTGCACGTATTTTGCAAATTACTAAATGAGCTTGATGAAAATAAACTTGGGATAATTTCATTTAGTTTTATCTGTAACTATTAGATTTGAGTACTAAGTAAACACAAAATAAGTCCTGAATGTATCAAGTTTGAAGGACGGGATGTCGGGATGGAATAGGCACTTATAAAATGTAACTGCGATCACTAAATCTGTTCCATAATGGGACAGAGAGATTTGCGAGGTGAAGATAGCGCTAGTGCTTTCATAAAATGTAACATCAATTTACAACATCGTAAAAGATTATGACGTAATTGTATCATATTCTAAGTTATGCGAAAATCACTTCAAGACAAATTGAGTTTACACGAAACTTTTCATAATAAAAAATTTCCTTTGCCAAGAAGACCTTCTCAAAAACAAAGAAAAACCAAGATAGCACTTTATAATAACATTTTAAATATTGAAATTGGACGCATACGTAATGTAAAAACTTTCGTGATTGTAAATTACACTTTAACAAGCACCGATGAAAACTTGGAAATGCTTAAAAGCACAAAAGTTTTGAAAATAAAAAGTAAAATGGAAAAGTATAACAACTTTTTTATATTATGCTAATTAAACTTTACGCAGAATACCTTTAATTAATTATAATTGAAATTTTGCGTTGTATTATTTGACTTGATACGTAACGTGTCACGAATGGAAAAGTTAAAAATATTACATTTTCGATGTTGTATACGTAATAAGTTAAACTTAATTAATTAGTTTTTGCAAAAGTTTAATAAACTCTTTCAACTTAATATTTCAAAGTAAAGTTAGAGAAAATAATTTATTAAATATGAACTTAAAAGTAAACAAAGACACTCGATATTTGTACAGGGTGTTTAAGAAAAACCGTGCATTTTGGGGATCATTAGTTTCCAGAATTTCTGTAGATTATGGGAGGACTCTATTGTAAATTTAAACAGTTAGTAAGAATTTTTGATGATACTACACTTCCATTGTGCACAATTTTACTGTAGACCAATAAGCACTTATTTAAATTTATCTGTTTACATTTAATCCACTCTCGCATATAAGAGGGATCCGTTATGTAAAAATGGGCGATTATTCAATTGAAAGAATTCTGAACAATAATTGCCATACGTCAGCATTGCGGTAGGTATTGACTATGTCATTGTTAATAAATATTTAAGGCGAGGCAGGCAAACTGTGGTTGATTGGAAGTTTAATTTCAAACTTTATACGCTTCTGACACTAAATGATTTATTATCCTTCCGGTAATAACGTAACGTTTTTCTCGTTCTTCAAGATTAATGTGGATATACTTCTCAGTTATACTTAATACTTTTAATTCAAGTTTTTACAATTTTTAGGTATTGAAAATTGTTTAAATAATAGTTTTCCCTTCCTTGATATGGACTGGACTAGCTAAGAATTAACTAGTGGCGGAACTACCGGTGTTCCAGTTGTTCTATAGAACACAACCTGGAGACAACCGACAAAATCATAATTAAAATTTTGAACTAGGAATTTAGTTCATCTTTGTCAAAGCTATAGAGTTTATTTATGGTGTCGTCTCTTATCAACGCAATTTTACACGAATTCTTCCAATTTTCCACTGTGCGGTGGCCGATCCAAAATTTAAAACACAGTTATGATCAGTGGTCACACCAGGTTACCGATGATATCAAAATGTTTTCTCGTCAATATGAAATGTTTATCTTATGTAAGTACTACCTAATGCAGCAAGGATATTTTAAAATGTACTTTGCCGTTTATCAATAGATGATTGATGATATGTAACTGATGTTGGAATTACAAAATATTTGCTAGGATTAGTTCGAACAAACACATCTGCTATCGAATTCTGCTGCAACTGTTTTAGTTAGGCCTGATTGACATGCTAGACGTTGATGTGGTAGTTCCTGTACAGAAGAATTTATTACTGAAACATGTAAACGATTTTGTACAGCAGCAAATGATGCTACTTATACGATAAAATTGAATCACATAATTAAATTAACAGTCGATTTCATAAATTTATATTAATGCTCTTATCATAAACGGGAAAGCGTTATTTAGAAATAGGTCAACTATTGGTTTCAATTCACGCATTTTCCCTAGAGGCATTGGTAGATCGAACCAACTTGATCGCTTTTCTGGTTATCTATTACTTTTCGTGCTTTGGGACCGAGGCAAATTAGTAATTTTCAGCTAACCACGATTTGATGGAAACAATTTAAAAATTACTGCGTTGTGAGTAAATCTCCAAATGAAACATTCAACCACTGAAAATTTTATTCCTTAACCTATCCTAGCATAATTTATTCATTGTAAATTTTCAATTATCATCAATCAAGAGACTTAAGACAATCGTAAGCTGAAATAGATTTTAAGTCATTAACTTCACTGTCACAAGTAATTCTTTGTTGTAAACTACCTAATGTAACACATTGTATAGTTCTTAATAGTTTCCCTGCTTCTAAGAATTACGGTTCGTACATCCTCAATCACGTGCAACGCAATGTTGTCCCTAAGGTATTTTAACAATGAAGGAATGTCTTTCGATTTCACAATTTTCTATTGTGTTACTGTGATGCTGGCTTAGATTGTATTCACTAATTTTAAGTAACGCATTTTGTATAATATAAGCACAAGGTAGGAGAGAATCCCTGTAAACGTAAAGGATGATAAAATTTAAACGTTTATTTTCCCACTCTATCGTTTATGTGGTAATCTAGTAATTACGAAAAATTATGATTTTTAACGAACAACTTTTGATGAAATTTTTATGTATATTAACATTATCTTGATGAAACATCCAACTCAGGTAAGGAAACTAAAACATTTTATAATTATAGTAATTTATAAAGTAGTATAATAATGTAGTGAAGCATAAGAAAATGTGTTTGACCTAAATTTCTTGGCCTCACGCCAAAAATTATTATCACAATATCCTATATAAAGGGTAAAATATATCTTCTTGTAATCTCAAGAGGTAGGCATGAACTACTTTCAAAAATAGGAAATAAATTCAGAATTCGTACAGTTCGTGGTTTTTGTTTCCTAGGTAGAGATTTATCAAATATATTTGAAAAACGTGTCAATATAATAACATACGATTGTGTAAATTTCCCCAACAATTGATGAACAGTTCAAAATCCTGATCACGTATCAATTTTGAAAGAAAAACTATATAAGTACTCCAAATACATTTTCAGTGTTAGGGGATGATGAGAAAAGAATTAATTGGAACATGAAATATTTATAGTTACATACAAACTCGATTATTACATTCATATTGAGTTAAGCTACAAAGTTAAATAGTGGGGTAAAATTTAAATTACTTTAGTAACGTGCAAATTTATTTGCTACTAAACTTAATAAAACTTTCAAATTAAATAATAGTCGGGTAGGTACAAACCTAACAACATTTAAAACTTTTTAATGTACAATAATCAACTTCCACACGTACTGAAACATTAGCTGCCTTTACACACACGGGATTCCTGACGCGATTCATGACGTTCCAAGAACGACGCGAAAACCGACGTGCCGGGAACGCCCCGTTCCAAGAACGTCGTCCTATTTAAACACACACACCAGGCGTGTCGGCAGCCCTATGTGAATTGGAGCGTTTCAAAACTTTGCCTTTAGACACACGCTCCAAACCCGCACGACTAGTCGCGTCCGCTCCAATCGCGTCAGGAATCGCGTGTGTCTAAAGGCAGCTATTCTTTCAACCGCGACCCTAACCGATTACTGAAACTCATCCTGAGGATATGGAAGATCGTGGACCTCGAAGCTGATTGATTCACAGCATGCACTATATTTATTTATCCGTTTCTAATCAATTTTGTACAACTTTCGTTCATTTAATGAAGACACTGTTAACTAACTTTATCCTATTTTAGTGAGATCCAATAGCTTTGTTATTATAACTCATCAATATTTTTGAAAGTTTAATATTGCGAAGAGTTTAAGTAGGTTGGGATCGTTGAGATACTTACTTTTTGTAATAATTGGAAATAAAGAAAACCCCTGAGAGCTCTGAAAACTCCGTTTTATTAGGTTCAACATGACTGAATTGCATTTCCGAATAAGTAAATGACTGACGTGATTGTCTTAATGATTGATTATATCCTTATGGAACCTCTATAAATGTCTGCAGGAGTATTGGCACCGCGTCAAGAAATAATAATTGAACATTGAGATATTTGTTATAAAGTATGCTCTTTTTTTACAAAATGACATATAATTTAAACAAATCACTTTAAATTAACACAAATATAATTTTAAAATGCAAATGTTGTAATTTGCTTAATATATTATATAATAACATCATCCCATGTAATTTTATTATTATCATCTCTTTGTCTTTAGTAGGCATACGTATTAAGCTACAGTAAATGTAGGTTGCTATAATATCATTCCTAAGGAAGTAATAAATAACTGATAATTTTGATGATTGCTGGTGGAATTGCCATCGAGACAGTGGACCTATTACTCAATGTTCTTTAATTCTATTACTTTTATTGTAATTTTTATTACATTTTTAATGCGTTGGCCTAATAAATATTATGTTATCAGTAATGTATTGAATTCAATGTGCGTTTTAATAAAAAATAATTCGTGTCTATTATAAAATAAATTTTTGTACATAAGTTGCTGTTTATGACAAATTTTAAATTTAAATAAAATTGAATCCAAGAGCCAATTATAATTCAAAACATATTTTTTACAGATCTTGAAGCAAATTCAATTTTTAACAAAGTTTTAAAAGTAATTTTGTTATTTAATATTAATAAAGCCAACATTTTTAAATTTAATTTCGAATTATTTGAGGTAACTTTTCATGACTCAAGGTATTAAAGAAAAAAGCGTTTGACCGGATTTCCTTAATGTGGAAGTTTTGAGGAAAGAAAATACTGATCTAGAGAAAACTATTATTTACTTCTTGATAAATAGTACTGTTCTTGCGTGCTCAAAATGTACATTCAATACGAACTTGAAAAAATCTAAAATTTAAATTATGAGAGATAATGCTTTGGAAGCGGAAAACGTAATTCCATTCGAATTTTTGATGTGAATTATTAGAGACCTCTTAGTTAGTCAAACAAACGTCAAATCATTCTACCCATTTAATTTCCGTAATGTGACAACTTCACTCAATTTACTTCTTACAATTCGATGTTATCATTATTCATATTCTTGAATTGGCGATTACAACTGTACAACGCCATTATACTTTGAGAATGGTTTCATTAATCCTTATCCCATTATTGGGAACGATTGCTTTTATTATTGTGAATGGGTATAGGATAGGGGATCATCTATACGTGTCGGCATAGCATTAGATTAATATCCGATATCGTACAAACGACTTTATGACAAAATAATGTGACTAACATAAGTGCAAACAATAGAAAACATTATTCATTGTAAGCTTTGAGCATGTAAAGTTAATAACTGTACTTTATTCCACTGAGGCTTCATTGTTACTAAAAAATGCTACTTGTGATTTGTGTAAACAACTTTTACTCCATTTTTCTTGATGAAAAAAGCAGTTTGCCTTAATTTTAATACCGAAAAACTTGGCAAAATAAATAACACTGTCTTCTCGAAGAAAATCTATGCTCTTGTTTTATAACAACCTGAAATATGAAAATGAATTTTTGTAATGCAAAATTCAAGATAAAAAATATGTTATGTGCGAAATGTCAACAACTCAGTTGTGGGAGTAGTAGGGTCGATGGTTCAAATATACTACATAATACCAAAAGAACTTTTCCATGATGTTAATAAACTTGATTTATTTTCTTCGTGAACTTAAAATTTAATTGTAATTGCCGTCTTTTCCTATTGTGTAAGCCATAGCAAACTGAAATGATATACTCAGAAGATTTTTAACTTTCGTATAGTCTATAGTACATCAAATAAGCTTGCGATGTTCATTTGAATACAACTTGAGTAAATATTAAATTTACCTTGGGCAATGTAATTTGTAATAATATTTTTCATTCGTTGACAATATCAGTTTGAAGAGTTTCTGACGAGGTATTTACCCAGTCAAGTTTAAAAATTATTATTAAACTTTCAGATTATTCAAAACCAAGTTTACCATTTCTATATGTGCAAATTGATTATATTATTATGCTGGTGCATACTGAATTACAGAATCAACGATTTGGAAAATTCATTCATAATGTGTATGTATGCATCATTATCTGATTATATTCATATAGCACATAAAGGGTAAGTTATAGAAAATTTAAATGATTGGTGGGAATTTATAATATTATAAAGTTGTACAACAATTAAGTGCACTTTGCGAGCTTGATTAAGCATGCATAGTTTGACACATTTCATAGCGATTCACCATTTTACTTCTGACGCACCCTGTATAACATATCCACCACACTCAACTTGGTAAGCACTTCCATTACGACTTTCATATTGAACTTAATTTTATTTACAATTTGAATTGCTTGTAATTTAAAATCTACAGCTTTGTTTTTGATTTATACTGCATCTTTTTTATGCTGAATATTCTAATTTTATTTATTGGAATGTCAATTGTGATATGTGGTCTGCATTGTTTTCCCTAACGGCCAATATTTTGTACGATCAAGTCGTAGTATAAAAGAAATAAAAAATTATTCGAATCCTTGAATAAAGGACGAATTCAACATCGTAAACTCAGTTTTAACACTGCCAACTTGCATGGACATTTTTATGCTGGAGATCGAGACATTAATTTTTTATTATAGCTTATCTTATTTACTTAGCAGTGTAATTGCACTTGGAGCAATTGTACTTTCAGTGCAAATTTACTATACTCAGACCCTGCTGAGTACTTCCTTTGTTTTAACTTTTATTTAAAGAAGAGAGAGTTACAAAATGGTTTAATCTTGGTTGTTATGAGTAAATTTCTATTATGTGGCTTCAACTGTTAGTTATTTTGAGGTCAAATCCTGGATGGATCTTATATAATTTAAGCCTATATGAAAGGAATAAAATAGATAGAAAAGTATAGTTAGGGGTTAAATTCCGAGCCAAAAAGCTAAAAGCAAGAGGAAACATCCTGAACGGAAAAACTGGAGCTACCACAGGAAATGGAACAAAGGAAAGTAGGTAAAGTAAGAAATACGCAGCAAAAAATAAAATGAAAGGAAACAAAAAACCAATGCGAATAGGAACATGGAATGTGAGAACTTTTGCTGAAACAAGGAAAGGTTATTGAAGTTGAGTGGGAGTTGATGACTGATGAGGTATAACATGGACATCCACTTGCAGTACAAGAAATAAGATTTAAAGGAGAAGTGGAAATTACTAGTGATAAACAAGTTCTATTGTATTCAGGAGGGAACACCCAGAGAATAAATAGAAACAGCTTATTTGAATAAGGAAAGAAGCAGAGGAAGACCAAGGATAATTTGAACGAGATGGGAGTGGAAAACTGGACGAAAAAATGCAAGGGTAGAAGAACTTGCAAAATTATTGCAAACGAGGCCAAATCACACGAAAAGTTATAGTAAAAGAAGTAGCAAACGAGGAATAATCTACCTCATGTAATTGAAATCCTCCACTGAGGATAAGGTGGACTTGGATTGTTTGCCACCGTACAAGTGGTGTGGAATCGAGAAGAAGCTTGAAGGTTAAGAATAGATATACACTCTTTATCACAATGTAACCGATCACAACAACCGAAGATGTTGCTCCCAAAGTCTATTAGCCCAATTTTTATTCAATTGGACTAAGGATATTGTACGACATCGTTCTGATCTAGAAAATTGGACTGAAATTCTCGATCTTGTGTGACCCTTGCTCAGAAATTTCCTTTTTTAATTCTCCCCAGCGCCAGCGTTGCGCAGAAGAGGAAATAAACAAAGATGGGTATAAAGATTTCATTCAAAGTTACTTTAATGATTGACCGTGGTTTCAGAACTTATTAGTTCAGTGTATTTAAACGATTGAGGTCAGAATCTGGCTGTTTAGAATTACTAAGTAAAACTCGAGGAATTTGTTCAGATGTACCTTCCTGATAATAAATTAAAAGTTGAAGTCATCCTGCCTGAAAGACTCCTATAAAACTAAGAAAATATGGCTTAGATGAATTTCCTTACAAATTATATTAAAGATCTGAAGTCATCTTGTTTCGGAAGTTCCTATAAATCTTAAAAAACCGCTACATTGGTCAGGCAGTAAAGATGAACAAGTGGCTATTATTTTAGGTAATACAATTAATACATTAATGTTGATTCCCAAGTAGCACACAAGGTACTTATGGACGTCCGTTAAAGATCCATTTTAGGTACATATCGTACACAATCTACCATAAGTAAGTTAAAAAATGATATTTAAAATATTTTTACGTATAATATTTCTTATAAAAAATGATATTTTTCAAAAATTTTTGCTCACAGCGAAGTCTTTACAATTTGATATAAAAAAGTGTATAAAAACGTCAATATAGAAATATGGAAAATAAAACTTATTGCAAGTTTTAGTACACCCACCTTATTTCAATGTACCATAAGTAAGTTAAAATTGCAAATTTGTATCAGTTACTTGGGCAGAGCGCATTATAAAACTACATGATCTTTATTAAATCATACCTTATTATTAAGCCAATCAATTTTTATTCAGAATACACTGTATTACTGAAGGGTAAGTATAATTTTTTGGACAATCTTAGAACTTTGCTATTTTTCCTTCAAATTGAATTATTTTAATAGGAATTTTCGTAAAATGGGGAAATTCAAACATTTGACTGCAGAAGAACGTCAATTAATCATCAAGTAGTATTTTCAAAAGAAAATATGCAAAAAATTGCTGAATTATTAGGTAAATCTACCACTTCAATTTTTAAAGTAATTCATGTTTTTCGAATGGAAGGTAGAGTAGCACCGATAAAGCGCCAGGGCCGGCCAAAAATTACCACGAAAAGGCAAGATAATAAAATTTAGGCAATTTCCAATACCGATCCAAATTTATCTGCTCCAAACATTCGTGCTAAACTTGAATTAGATTCCCTAATTATGGTATTTACTCATATAATACGACGTCTACTTTATGCAGATAAAAAGAAAGGTCGAGTTCCACGAAATATACCGTATTTAAACAAGATAAATATACTGAAAAACATGTAATATCATGCAGAACATGTTTTAAAGTCAAAAGATTTTTTGGATTAGATCCTATGGACCAATGAAGCTATGATTCGATTAAAATATAGCCATGGGAGAATGTACGTGTAGCGAAAACAACTGAAGTTTTGTCTTTTAAGTGTACAAAACCTATCTTAAAGTCATTTGACAAAGGTGTTATGGTTTGGGGATGTATGTCCTCAGCTGCCGTTGGAAATATAGTAATTTTTGAAGGTAAAGTTACCGCTGTAGTATACTTAAAAATCTTAAAAGATGTAATAATACCTGAAGGAAAGAGGTTAATTTGTGAAAAATGTATACTGTAACAAGATAATTCTCCAATACATAAGGGCAAAATGGTCACAAATTATTTAAATAATACAAGTATAAATGTTTTAACTTGGTCCCCACAGAGTCCTGATCTTTCACCCATTGAAAACTTGTAGTCTTTACTAAAACGTCGTATAGTAGAGAAAGCACTTAGAAATTTGGACGAAATCCGGGCTTTCATTACTGAAATTTGGTACAAAATTAGTCCAATCGAGTGTCAAAAGCATACCAAATCACTCTCTTCCAGAATAGCACTCATTTTGGAAAGAAAAGGTGCCCATTGTGGATAATAAATAATTTTTTAACTTACTTTTGGAACGTATTTTTTCTTATGTAATTCAATTTTATTAATTTTTTCTTATGTTAAAACAAAACTTTTATTTTTTTATACTTATAATCAATTAATAAAACAGTAAATGGACGTACGATGATGGACAACATGTGGACGTCCATAGGACTACCTTGTGCTACTAGCGTTTGGTTGTGCTAACTGAGATAAAACTATGGGCATGATAAAAATGGTCTCAACAAAATTTTAATAATTTCGACGAATTTACTTCTTGAAAAGAAATTTACGTAAGTAATCTTTTGATCATTACTGCTGGACGTGTGTTGGTGGAGAGGTGGGGGTAATTTTTTAACATCACTTTATAACATTCTTGAACGAAAATTTCCTTTTGGACACGTAAATGTAATATGGACTTGCAACAGTTACATTGTGGTCATGTTTCGAAAATGATTTCGTTTATTTGGACGGGTCAGTACGATAATACACAAAACACAACTCAACAATGTGCACCTGCAAGGTTGAGGTTATGTTTGATATGATTTTGAGGAGATAAATTTTATGTAACTTCTATTGTATAAGAAGCGCAGCCAGTGCCGAAGCAAATGGATTCTAACCTCTTCTTTAAACATTTGAAATTTTGAAAAATTTTGTAAATAATTTGGTATGCAAATATTCAGGTATATTTGTATAATGCAAGTATATTGGTTTAGCCATGCCTTTGGGGATATGCTGGCTGCATCTCTACACAGGTAATGTACTTATTAAATATAGATAATTATATTATATGGTGCTATATTTTCTTTTATATGCTCGTTAGTGGTAGAATTACCAAATAACTTATTGTACATTTTATATTAGAAGACTGAAAAACATCTAGATACTGCATACCTACCTTTATTATACCTATATATGTATAATCTCAGGAAATGGTTTTCGGCATCATAATAAATCATACGAGTAACTAAGATCTTTACAATAAATGGTAATGGTAATTATAAATGTTATTATTCTTCACAATTACAATTTATTGTAGTTAAATTTAAATTGAAATTCTCTCGTTTCAGGCTAAAAACAATTTTGCTGAACCACCGAACATATAATGTTATATAATTTTGTTATAAAACCTGAATCTTTCGCATCACAGCAACAAAATGTTCGAATTATAATTACTTTTTTATACATAAAATTAACATGATGAAATTTGTACCCAAAATTAATATTTAAATTATGTTATCTGAAAATCATAAAATCGTTCTAAAGTTGATGTAAACTGCAAACCAAATGCAAAGGTAGCTAATTAAAAATATTTTTAAGAAAAAAGTCACTCGCAAAGTTTTAACCAATGGGATATCAGCATGTCATAAATTTGCACCAATCATGAACTAAAGCTAAAGCTTTCGGGAAAACAAGCATCTGCTCCAATTTCAAAAACTAATGCTGACAATTTCATAGTCTCTTGTGATATTATATATGAGTATTTTTGCTTTTATCAATTAAGATTGTCTATCCTTATTAGAAGTTTGCTAATTTAAACAGGATTAACCTCGTTTTGTGGTAGGTTTGCTCAGAGAAGGGTGAAATCTAATACTTCAGTAAACCTGAACCTTTTGAGAGAAAACTTAACTGCATGGGATAGTAGCAAATGCTATATTAAAGTATTCTTAAAATCCCAAAATAGGACAGAGAAAATACCATTGAATTATACCTTCACTTATTCATTGCAAAAAGCTTTTCCTAAAGCTTTCACCCTGCCTACTCGTTCCCAGCAAATTAAAATCAGTTCTTCAAAGTATAACTGTAAAAAACTGAAACATAACAAATTGGTGTTTTTATGTTTTCTAAACTCGAGTGCACGATAAAATCTTAATGTACGACGTATTCCCACCATAATAAAAATGTGGCACTTGTGGTTTGAAGCAATGCGTGTTTTATATTTCTTAAAATGGTAACACGCATTTAATTACGACACTTGCTTATTATATGCCTTAACATTTTCCAGCTAAACTATTTTGGATCAACGTACTTGGTACGTAATTCGCAGAAATGTATACTGAAGTCTGCTGAACATGACTGGCAAATATGTAAAAATAAAGTTATTTTTGTACATTTCATGCAAATCCAATCAAATTTGAAATATCGAATTATATTAAACTGACGGCAACGGACGTTTAATCTCGCTTTTAAATATGAAAACAAATTTAACTCAATCAATTATAATCTTATACCATTACTGCATTACCGTCTAATTGGCAATATCTAAAAATGAAACCATAAACTTAAAATTAGAATATTACTAATCCGCAAGGCACTCTTCGTGCTCAACATTTTAAATTAAAAGTAAAACTAATAAAGTTCTTGTAATGCTTCATGGAGTTTGTACATTACCTAAATAACAATGATTGTTCCAGAGCAATAACCTTTGTTTTTGGTATTGAAAATAAAACTATTGGTGTCATCATGTATCTATAGGTGCGTCCACCTTGAACCTAATGCAACTGTGATCATGGATGGACTCGGTATATTTATGTACTTTTATTTTTAAAAAATTTCCAGTAATGCAGAATTTACCTAGTTTAGTTTTTACCGAAACAACATCTCAATTCCGACAGAACCTTTCAAAAGATGATTTAATGATATAAATAATTATGGTATATTAAAATATTTTTCCACATTATTAAGCACGTATCTATTAGAAATGCCTATTTATTTATTGCTTTATTATACCGACATGCAGTCACTTTTTATTGTTGATATTAAATATCTATCGGTCCATTTCATCCGGTTAAAAACTTGTAAATTGCCATTTGAAATTTAATTAACAGCCCATTTCCATTTATCACTTCTTTTCAGTTTAGAATTTTTGCGAGTGCTCCATTTGAAAAAAAATTCATTTCATGTGGTTGAAGCATTTAAACAAAATATTTGAAAATTTTAAATCAAACCCGATCAGTTAAAAAAAAACAAAAAAGAAAACAAATCAAAATTAATATAAAACTGCTTTTATGTTATTCATAGTGTTTAAAATAACAATGGAACAAAATAATTAAGTAATAAATTTATAAATTAATAAATATAATACTAGGTTTGCTATATTATTTACGATTATTTATGAACTGCTATTCTGAAACGCTTATGCAATTTATGCGATATGGATGCATAAAAGCTTGAATGTAAAAGTTGAAAAACTTCGTACCAACCAACGAAGGGAATTGAAAAAGTTTTTTAAACTAATAAGTATGTATTACAAAAATAACCTCTTACCTTTAGCAAAAGTTGTAAAGGCAAACTTATTACTGGCGATTTTTTCTTTTCCCGAAACCACAAACATTTAAACCAAGACATTATTAGAGTGTTAGCTACATTGTTAAAACATGCAATTTAACAGTTATTTAATTAATATTTACATTCTTGTTTTTATGCTACATTTAATTTAAATTACATTTTTATGGTTAAAAATAAATTTGTAAGAGCGCCATAATCGGGACGATTGTAACAACGGGTTAGTAGTTATTCTCTCGGAATCCCGAATGCTACTGACAAACCTTTACTGTTTCTTCTATATATCCTCCAGCTATATTTTGTACAGAAGGGTAGATAGAAATTGAATTTTTTGTTACTTGAGCAACAAAACTTTTATTTCGCTAAACACCTTAACACTAGGAAAATTTCCTTTTTTGTTTCTAAATAAAAGTTTCAAGCTGAAATAAATTTTTTCTATATTCTTTATTTACGTTTTCATTATTTATGTCTACATTTAGCTGAAAATCTGAAACTCAAACAAAGTTGCAGGTCACGCCACCTAAGTTTCCATAATTGGGTATACTCACCGTACCGGACATTCAAAAGCGTACGCATAAAAGTTTATGATATTAATTACCATAAATCATAACTACTACAACTATTAAGCAAAACTTATGTTTGCAAATTAAGATGTCAAAGTAACGCTGAGTATAAATTATTATTAATATTCAAATTTCAATTATAAATTTCAGGAGGTGGTGCATAGTTGAGCTTAACTGCACAGTTTCCGAGTTACATAAGAAGTTTAAATTATAGGTAGGCAGTACAATGTGTAATTTTTAAAATAAATCCGCATAACTAAAATTGCTTTATTGCCTCGAGTATGAATAATAATAATTAGAAAGTTGCAATTACTCTATGCACTTTGTGAGAAACAATTATGATAATATTCTTCGGTGGTCGTACAAATAAATACACCCATTAGATGCATTTAAATTTAAAGATGCACATAATTATTGTATGGTAGTTTTAAGGACAGCAATCACCGTTAGTAGCCAGAAGCGAATTCAGAAGCGATTTGGTGTCTCGATTCCATCAAGATAAAAACAATTTAATTGTATGTAGGTACTACATGATCTGTTACAGGTGAATAAAATTAATTCGTTGCACTTAAACTAAAAAAAATTTGTGATGCTGCGCATATCGCGAAAATGATAAGAAAAACCATTTTCGAACGCATAGGTTCAAGTTCAACACAAGAATTAATATTCTCAAGACAATGAACTGCTTTATAAATAAGTTGATGACAATCAGAAGAAAAACTGACAAAATTATTTAAACAATCCGAAATGGACTTTTTCATCATTACATCAGTTTTTCCAACAAAAGCGTAATTTCCAAAATTAGTATTCATTAGGGATGTATATTATGTAAATATTTCCATCGAAATAATAAAACGACTAAATTATAGTCATGTATTTACCGTAAAATGCAATAAAAAATTTGTTAGCATAATGCAATGTTTTTAACCCAACCCTCCATAAATTTTATTTATTAGTTTAATTTGCTAATTAAATAACAAATTACATATTCTCCAAATAAAAATCAAAGAACATACGAATACAATGCACTGATGCTATTGTTGCCATGTTATGAATGAATTTTTATCACTAAATGCGGTCGGGTTTTAAAAAGTTTAATTTTCAAGTGGATTTATGAAAAATTGTAGTTTATTGCATGGCGAAGAAGGAAAGGCCCGTAACAATTGAAGAACATTTTTGTAATCCATTGAAAAACAGAACCATGTGCAAAATATTATTTTGTATTATAATTTCGTATTTTATAACCCTATAAAAATCCGAGCATTTTTCGCTTAATTTCTCCTAAATTTGAAAATAAATTTACTGTACCCAGCGTTTGCAGATGATACGAGTATAAAGTGCACATTTGAAAATTTAATTTCACTGCAATGTATCTATTATAAATTATACATAAATTATATTTACATTACAAGTTTATTCGTAACGAATAATGAAAGACTACTCTTATTTTGCGCAATTCCCATCAATAAATTGACAGCATATACATATAAACAGTGGGGTTCTGTTTAACGTACAAGTCAACACGTGTTGTTTAAATGATGTGCGCACTACCAAACTGGGTTAATTGAATTAAATTAATGAATTGGTATTTTTATCTTTTCTTTTAAATATTGCAAAATAGAAAACACTATGAAAGTACAAAGCTTGAAAATAAATTCAATTTTAGCTATGATCTATCAAGAAGTTTTGGATTTTATTGGACAACAAGATATACCACTGCATATTGTCGTATTTCAAAATGGCTCTAAACAACTTGGATATATCTCGAATCCAAAATAAGACTTTTAATTTTTATTTTCATAAAATTTAAAAACAAAAAATAACTTTTCGTTTACGTCCAGGTCAGAAGGACAAGATTCAATGCCTTTTGGTGCCAGAAATCCTACAAGGCGGAGTAAATTTGCGATGCTCCGAATATTTTGTGCGTATAGTTTCTAAAAATTTTTACTAAGTCATGGTGAGTCTTTTTAAGTAGGTACTATTTTTGAAAACATCATAAGGAAAATGCATAAATTGTTACTATGCAGTAGTAGAAGTAAATTAATGTTGAGAAATACTCAACGGGCCGTTGTTAATGCGATAAACAACGAGAGATTTGGAGATGCATCTAAACCAATTTAGAATGTAATTACAACGTCGTGTCGTCATAACAAAGCTTTTGAGGTTATAAACTTTACCTAACTGTTCAACATTAATGTTGTTAAAATTTGAAGATACTGCAAAACGTCTGGTGCAACTATTTAATTAATGACATACTTGAATGCAACCTGTACAATTTTAACCACATCATTGACGTAACGTTAAGATTTGTATTGTTAAAATGTGTAGGATTATTTTATTATCCAAACTATGCAATTCCACGAATGTGAGTATTCGAAATAATTAATGTTAAAAGTACAGTTGTGAAATAGCCGTGTTCAACAATTTTTATTCCTTGCTTTCAACAATAATTTGTAGAGTCATAATTTTAACATTAATGTTTGTAGATACAAGGAAATAGATCTATACTACTAAAATTTGGTTTTTCTTATGAATAAAATTTGAATGTTTAATTTTAAATTTTTAGTTTAACCTTTTTTGAATATATTTTATTATATTATTATATATTTTTACCAGTTTTACATTAGTACTGTAAACAATAGTGTAGTACAAACAGTACAAGGGAAATAGAAGTGTAGGTAGCCGCCATCTTAAAAATGGCCTCTAAAACAAAAAACAAAACAGAAAAACATTTAGCGGTGGAAAATAGAAAATATTCTGGGGATCTTCCAGCCAAGTTTTATATTATCTATTTTTTGCTACTTAGAGGTTGAAAACTATTCGGCGAACAAAGAAAGTTTCATAAAAAGCTATTGAAAATTACGTTCTCTACAGATAATATTGATAATATAGATTTCTTGTTAGAGTCTTTCATAAAATGTTGCAAAAGAAAATGAATGAATTGCAACTAGCAAGAGCTTTCAATTGAAATGATTAGATATCAACTACTAACAATTGGGACAATCAATAAAGAAATTCGTGATGAATGAAGACTTAAAACTGGAACCAACAATTTAAAAATCAACACGAAAGAAATGGCTGATCAACAAATTGCTACCATTAACGATATAATCAAAACAAAGTTTGTGTGGTGGAGAAACAAGAAATAAAATAACACGAAAACCAAGTTAGAAACATTTAATTGTAATAAATGCGATAAGCGTCACGGAATAGCGGAATTTGTAATGAATTTCAGACATTTCGATGACAGCGAAGATGAAGTATTTTATGTTGGACAACTAAGAAGGAGAATGAAAGATGAAAATGATTAGTGCAATTTATTATTATTAATTAACAAATGTTAGAAATTTGGAAATTAAACTATAAACATATCATTTAGTAACCACAAACTATTAGTGATAGGTCCAGTAGTTCCGAAAAGAAAATTCAATTTATTATTGGGAGGAACAGTGTTAAGGTGGTTCATGAAAAAATGTAAGCAATATTGGGAAGCACAACTTGTACTCAACTAAATCTAGTTAAATGAGTAGGAAGTGAGATAGCCAATGATCAAAATATTTATGAAGGACTAGGTTGTATGGAAAATTTTGTCTACAATATTGATTTAACAGAAAACACAAATTTCAAAATATTTTAGCCATAACAATCGTTTACAGAATTGGAGAAGAGGTAGAAAAAGAATTAAATATGATGTTAGAATTTATATAATTGAACAAACTTATGGCGTCCGATGCCTGCAGTTTCATCAATGGTAATTGTATCAAAGAAAAGTAAATTAAGAATTTGTACCCACTTCACGGAAGTAATGACTAGATCTGAAAGAATGGAGAAAACCCATCCTAGGAGATTAAACCTTCAAATAAAAGTTTAATAGATTACGTACGTGGCAATCTTATTTACAGTTTTATTAAGTTCCTGTTTTAAACATTGGATGCAGTTAAATGCATCAACATGCCCCATATTGCAACTTCATTATTCTTGTTGTAGACCGCACCCCTTGAAAGTTACATTCATTTTTAATAGCATTTGAAATTTATATGCTTTAAGTAATAATTGATATCACATTCAGAAACATAAATTATAATCAAATACGAATATATTATGGACAGAAAGGCTCGATAGCCTAATTTTCATAATCAAAGTCACCTTGAAAAATGGTGTACGCTAAAATTCCAGAAAAATATCTAAAATTCTCTCAAAATATCAATATAAAACTGCAAAAAACTCAAAATTCTAGAACAATTTCACGAAAATACCATAGTAACTTACCCCCACAACTAACCCCTGTGAATATTTTTTAATCCCAAAAATGCTGTACTTCGATGATGAGAAAATTCGACTGACACAGTCGGTTTGTGCGTGAATATGATAAAAAATGTTTTTTAGTGATTTGCACAAGTTTCTATAGTACCATTTCTTACAATGCTCTCCAAATAATTCCGTTTGCCCTACAAAACAGCTTAAAATCTTCTTATAAATTGTACGTAATTTGGTATTCAAAATCTAGAAAAGATCCTGCATCAATTTTATTGATTGATGTAGTTTGTTTCATTTACACCACTTCAAGTCACCAAAAATTCACAAATTCACCAAAACTACATACATTTTCCTTTCAGTAGGGGGCAAAGAAAATATATATTTTTTGTTCTCTTTCATAAATGTCTGTATTTGTGTTGAATTCAACACAAATTAAACCTCACAGGATTTTAGCAGGAATATTTAAAAAAAATCTAGTTGGACGCGGAAGAATACATGAGGGAATTGGCTGCCGACAAAAGATATAACTGCGAGTCGAATGGCGATGAAGAGGAGGGAAGAAACGCTAAAGTAGAAATGTGTGGAAGACATAGAAATTGAAACGGAACTTAAATTAATTTTGGAAATAAATATGGACGGCGATGAAGAAAAAGCAGAGGAAGAAAGCGAAGAATCGTGGGAAGAAGAACCACCTATTTGTGTCTGCGATCCTAGAAACGAAACCTGTGTTAGGTTACATTAGATGCACATCCGTGTGATATTTTAAATGTGCGTGCTCGTACGATATCTTTCGTACGAGTGAAGTGGTTACACTGGTTTTAAACACGTCAGTGTAGTATAAAGATGGACGCCGATCTGTACATGATGGAAAATGGTTTGTTAACATAGGGTCAAGTGGGGTAAAAATGAAACACCTAAAAATAAGGGAAAAAGTGAAACAGGCATGTAATTAATAAACAATATGACTTAATTACAAAATCAAAAGCGCTATCATATTCTGTAAAGTTTATTTTCAATTATATAAAAATTTGAAATATTATATCTTCCTAGGGGTACTGTAGATAACGCCTTTTCGTAAACGATCTAAAAATATGTAAAATTAATTTCATTTCTTGTTGTATAACTTTCTCTATTCATCATCATCATCATCATAGGCTTTTCCATTCCTGTCGGAATATTGCCACTTCTATTGAAGTCTTTACAATCCATTTCACGAGGTGGATTAATCCTCTTGTGCTACTCTTTTTACTACAACTTTTCACCACAGCGTGTGGATGTCCACCGGAAGGCTGGGCTAAGAAATTCTGCGAAGTCTTGAACTTGAACCTAGAATTTCCGCTCCGTAACTCAACCAGCGATCACATCACTCCACACCGTGGTCTTATTACTTTCTCTATTACTGCAATATAAATTGAAATTTTGGATTTATATTAATTTTGCACACAGAAAATAGATGAAAGATGAGAATGCCTTACTTGTTTTATTTTTTTAATGAAGTGATTTTTTTATAATATTAAATTAAACTTTTGGGAAAATATGAAATAGCAATCAGGGAAAATATGAAACAGCAGCAGGGAAAATATAAACCACTTTCTGTACTTCAATGTAAAATTTGGTAGCATGGTAATCCTTAACTTGCATGTTTTGATTCATATCGTGATATATTTTACACCTACGTTTGCTTAGAAATTGCTTAGAAATCCAATAAATACTAGAATACTACTAGGTAGGTAAGTACATTATCTTGTTTGCAATATCACATTCCAATTAGTTTGACTTGCATTTTATACATTGAATAGTCTTAAGTTTATAG
This sequence comes from Rhagonycha lutea, assembly GCA_958510855.1. Classification (NCBI taxonomy): domain Eukaryota; kingdom Metazoa; phylum Arthropoda; class Insecta; order Coleoptera; family Cantharidae; genus Rhagonycha; species Rhagonycha lutea. Next base: position 89,020,175 of record OY294036.1, read on the forward strand.
GCCAGTCATTGTAGCAAAATGGGTATGAAAAAATTCCGAAAGTTTTCCAATTTTGAGGCAACATTGGAGGAGGTAAAAAAATATTAAATCCGATTTTGCACCCCTTTCCGCCTCCCCGGGAACATTGTTAAATTAACAAAAAGCGTGAATTTGCGATAACTTTTTGAAAAAAAATTCAGATATTTATGCAAACCTTTGAGAACATTTTAATAGGGTAATTCCGGGTTATATGGCCATACGGAAGAGATGGCCATAGTCAGTAGTTTTTAGAAATACCAATAGATTGCGATACCAGACCAATTTTTGTATTCAGTTATGATGGAATGTTACCTTAAATTGTTGCAACTTGATAAAATTATGTTTAAAGTTAATGAAATTGCAATCGGCTAAAAAAATTTAGTGAATAGTTTTAGTTAATTTTCAGATATTGCGTTGTAATTATAAGTGGTGTATGTTTTTTAAACAACAGCTTTGCAGAGGTCAATATTTGAATCATTGTGAGAACTTCTCACCTAAAATTCTAAATTAACAACATTTTTTAAACTATAATAATTAATTTAAACATCTCTCTCATAAAATCGGGAGAGATGGCCATACTCTTAATTTTTATTCGTAATTTTTTTTAATTATAATTTTATTTAATTTTTAATTTTATTTAAATAATATTATTATTATTTATGATAACTTTCGTTATTTTATTATTTGTTACTAAGACTAGAACCAAGCAAAACAAAAACTAGATTGGATTCGTTGTAATCGGTGTCATTTCTGGCTTCATGAAACTTGTACCACATATTCCAATTTATATCAGAGGTGTGGTAAGTTAACTTGGATAGGAAACAGTAAAAAGAGTTGAAATTATTGGTTTAAGTTAACATGGCCATCTCTCCGGCACACTTTGGGAGAGATGGCCAAAAGCACTTTTTTTTTAAATTTTTTTGGTACTTCTATGAAGTAAGTTTTGTTAAATTTATCAATAGTTATAAGTTGTTAAATGTTTAAAGTTCCCATTAAAAAATAGAAAACATCATTTTGTCTGTTCATGATTGTTTTATTCGCCAAAATAAAAACTAAGGCCAACTATCCCGGACTTACCCTAATTATTATTACACATATTCAATAAAGTTTTGCACCATGCTACAATGACCGGAACATTGCAAATGGTAGCTTATCAATTTCATTTTGGTATATATCCTGTTGAAAAAAATTGTAAAAGTATGTAAATAATTGCTTATGCAGTCATATAGGCAAATTAATAATCCCAACTATTTGCAGTGTTCCGGTCATCGTAGCAGGGTGGAAACTTTATAGAAAATGTGTAATAATTATTAAAATGTTCTCAAAGAATTGCATAAATTTAGGAATTTCTTTCATAATTATTACAAATTTACGTTCTTTTTTTTAATAATTTAACAATATTGCGGGGGGCGGAAAAATGTGCAAGAATCGGATTAATAATTTTTTGACTTTCTACAATGTTGTTCCAAAATATAAATACTTTCGGAATTTTTGTTTAACTTGTCACTTTATAAGAGTGTACAATAATAAATTAGTGTTATAATATCATTAAGGGCCGGTCTTTTCACCTTTTATAAACGTCAAGTAACTACTTGACGATTATTTTACTTGAGGTTTTTAATGGTTGAGTAAGAAAGTTAGGTCTTTTTGTCGCATTGTATGCAACTAATATGCCAACTTAATATTATGCTAATAAATTTAGTAACTAATAAGCTGATTTAGTAGGTAAAAAACTCAATTAAAAAAATCGTCAAGTAGTTACTTGACGTTTATAAAAGGTGAATAGATCGGCCCTAAAAGTAATTTTAGTTCATATTTAAAAATGGTACGAAATTATAAAAAAGTGAAAAATAAGGCAAAATAAGTTAATATAAAAAGTTTATTTTCAAAGTTCGTGCCAGTGATTGAGATGTAACTAACCATTAAATTGTTTCATTTTTTCCCTTTTTTTGTCATATTTCAAATTTTTATTTAAATAATACGTATCTATTTGTTTTTTTTTGTAAATAATAATCTTATGTTGATTGGCTTTAAATTTTTTTCATAGTTTTTGAATGGTTGATTATTTTGACAAAAAATGTAGAGTAAAGTATTTTTTACCTAATTTCCGCTTTGTTATAATTTTCATTACCTTGTTTTGTGTTTTAGGGGAGAGGCAGGCAAGTTGACATACTTAGTGTTTTAACATTTTTATTTTTGAAAATACAAAATATTTTGGAAGCTGCGCATATTTTTTAAATAGCTCATATCATGTTCCATTGAATAAAAAAATATCAAGTGAACATTCTTATAACTGTTTCTATAATTAAACAATAAACCTAAAAGGTCACAAAAGCCATCTTGCCCGACCCTATTGGGCAAGATGACATATAGCATAAACAATCTAAAATTAATTGCACAATTCACAAATAAAAGTCTTGGACTGCTTTGAAAGTCCAGCACACGCGGCGTGAGACCAATTTTTGTAAGACTGGCATCTTAGCCAGTACTCACTAGATTTGGAACGGCTGTATAAATCATTGCTGTATATACAGCCGCAGTCACTTTACCCATCCGAATTTAAAACTACATCAGCAACAGCTTCTTCATCTGAGGATGAATCTTGTAGAATTACAAGATTTTTTGTAAGAAATACAAGCAACCGAGTAAGTGAGGCAAACATCCGGACAAGATCACGGATGGGCAAGATGACATATAGCACTATGTCATCTTGCCTGGTTGGGTGTGAACTTGAAATTTCGTCAATAAGAAATATTTAACCTATAATAATACATATTTTTTTTACGGCATATAACGCAAAAAGCCGTGTAAGAATGTGTGTGTGGAAACCATATCAATTAATAAATAAATAGTGAAACTGGAGGGTAAGAAAGGAAAGGCTACATTGAATTGAGATTGTTAAAATTCACAAAATATCAATTTAAACTCACACAGTACACATTTCTTGAAATAGATTAAGTTCACCACTGATTTACCGACAATTACAATAGTAGTATAGTATTATCAATGAAAATAGCGCCGTAGGTTTTCCAATACACCTGATGTGTCATCTTGCCTGGATATGCCAACTCGCCTGCCTCTCCCCTATATTATTTTGTGCGGAAATATAAAAAATGAGGGCTTGCAGCGTATATTTTCTATGCAGTTTTTTCCGCTTTTTTCATTTTTGTCACAAACATTTCAATACTACTTATAGCGTGGGAGTAACAGACCTGTTTCACATTTTCCCGTAACTGTTTCATTTTTTCCCGTAATGAATGTTAAAAGTGAAACACTGTTTTTTTTATTTTTTTAGTACTTACTCAGCATTTAATTTTAAAAAATCATACATAATTAACAAGATGGCGTAAAACTACATCAGATAGTGATGCTAAAAATTTTAATTTATCCATTTTAATGCCTTAAAAATAGACAGTTTTAAATTTTGTTTCATATTTACCCAACTTGACCCTATATGTATCTACTTATGAAAAAGAGATCATATATTGTCACTGCCGTGGGTAATTGAAACTAACTGGACTTAAAAGTGGGTCGGGACATAGCCCATTGTAAAATTACATAATAATTGCCCCAATAACTGTCAGAGTGATTAGTGATTATTCAAAGAACATCCTAAATAATTGAGTGCCACTTGACACAAATGCGTTTATGGCTTTCCTAAAATTAACATTAACAACTAAGATAACTGGTAAGCATAGCTGATTATAGAAAAAGGGTTGATTGTTCATCGGAGGGCCGAACTAAAAAAAAAATACGGAAAATTCCATGAACCTCGATGACACCAAGCACTACTGTGTGGGTTATATCTATTGGTAAAATTTAATAATTATTATTTATTTACCAGGTTGTTTAAGTGAAAATAAAATTATAAAGTTACCACTAGGTGAATTGTTTAAATTATGTAATTTTTTATAAATATTTTTACGTAGAATAAAAATATCTTATACAGAAAACTGCTTTGGGAACAATTTCAAAATTTTACTACGTTATCGAATTGTTTTTAGAGAATAAAACTGTATCAATATGTATCAAAACAATGACTAAAAAAAGATTATCACAGCATAAGAGTGATTGGAAGATGATCGATTTGGAAGGTACCCGTGGGATTGGTGATTAGGGAAAGGCAGCAATGACTTTACACCACCAACAAACTGGTCACAAATTCCAGTTCGAAAACCCAAAATGGTTAGATTTGGAAAAGAATTTTTCGAAGAGATACATCATCGAAATGTAATAAAAAAAAACTCACGAATGTGTCAACTTCCAGGAAGACACCATGGGGTGAGCAAAATTTACAGCGGTGTCATCGAGCTGCTTCGTAAGTTGCATGTGTGCCTTATGATTCGTGATGGTGCTCATTGAGTACTCTTTTCTTTCTTTTTTCTGTTTCCCTTTTGTTGTTTTGAAATTGCATAAGAATGCTTCTGCCTAATATTTATTTTGTTTTAATTATTAATTATATGTATTTGAACTTATGACAACATATTATTGTTAATTGGTAAGTTTTCTGTAAAACTAATATTAGTTCACTAATATAATAAATTATATATCCAGCTTCTGCGGAAGAGGAAACAATACTCGAAACGTAAATCAATTTAAAAAAAGAGTTTATTTAATTGTCCACTAAACCTGCAAAAAAAATAAGTTTTTTAAAATAATAAGCAGTCAAACTTAATTTAAGTTATTTTTGATGTTGCAATATTTACATTTTCAAATGGAACCGGAATTTTATACTATTAATAATTTACCATATAATTGCTACAGTAATAAATTATGATCAAATAATTGCGTATAATGTCAACATGTTCTGATAATGTGTAATTATTAATTATTTAAATAAATAGCAGCGGCAGTACATAAATTTTGTTTTGATGAACCGAAATTGCATACTGCAATTATTACAAAATCATCAAAGAACTTTAAAATTTAATAATTGTGATTTAACTTACTACTTTTTAAGCAGTTTATCGAACTTTATTAATATGTATGACTAACTGCTATCACAAACATTATTAATTTATTGAAGTATCTTTCCCCTAAAAATCATAAAATCCCCCAATTAGTCACGGTGTGGGAGTGGCGGATGATTGCTTAAATTTCGTGTTATATGGCCCTTTTTACCACTAAAAGCTTTTGGCTATACCTACCTTTATTGATTTTATATGATAGGTAATAGAGTGTTAATGTACCTTTGTACATTTTAATAATCTAATTATTGCAATGAAAGTTTTAATATTAAATCAGTTTATCTTTTGCACTTTGCTTTTGCATAATATGTAATTATTTGGCTAGGAGCTAGGTGAGTCAAATTACAACCTGAGAATTTGGGGTGCACATTATATCGCACTGTCAATGAAAAAGTAACACAAGTCAAATACTTAATCCTAATTTTTTATTAGGATTTGCAGATGCAAGGTGGGTTGCACAGTCCACAATCATACAAAAAAGTTGAACTTTAGTGCCGATTTGAATTTGATTTAACAGTAGGAATCTGCCTTACATTTAACTTTAACTGTAACACAATATTTAGATTTTACTTTTCATATATTTGTACTTAAACAAATTTGGATAGTAAATGTGGTGAGTTCTTTACAAAATGTACGCTGTGGTGCCCTGAGGAAATACTGCAGGAGGACGATATGAGTTTGCAATTGTCGTCATGATGGTTTTGTATTTTGTATAGTATCTCTGTTTTTGTTAGTTTATTTTTGGAGTGTTTATTATTCGGTTACTCGTAATTGCTTTATGTACTAACAGAACCGCAAAGTCTAGTTGCGGTACATTTATTCTTTTTTCTATCTTTTCATTTTTATCAACGTAAACTGTTCATATCTCTCACTAACGTATAAAGTTAGCCATTTACGAAGTTCATATGAAATAAAATTTTAATCGTTAATTAAATGTTAAATGAATGGTAAGTATAATAAAGTTTTCATGTAAAATAAAACTACATTACATTCAAATTACCTTTTTGTTGAGCTTGTAACAATAATAGAGTATCTTCATTAATTTTTTTTCTTTTTTAATAAAAGCAAGTAATTTAATTTTGTTTATGGAAATATGCCTGAATTATTGTATTTATAATGTTTTATGAGTGGTAAGATCTTTAACATTAACTTTCAAAGTTACGGAAATTAGCAATCAGCAAAATTTTCCATTTGACATAATTATATACTAAATACAAGTTAGTTATTGACAATTTATTGACAATACGTCTATTATCTAAAATGAAAGTTAATCTTTTGGATTTCTAAATTTTTCCGCAGAGAGCTTTATTACGATATTGAATATGTTATGTCTGATTGGAGATTTTGGAAGACAAGTACAGCTTGTTTTTCCTGCTTAGTAGTTGGGAGTGGCTAATCGGCTTTTCTTTTCGTTTTTTTTTTCGCTTTTCGGTTAAACATAATATTATATTACCGAAACTGTTTAATAAAATTAATATCGTATTGAAATAATAGTAGGTATTTGTTTTATTTGGGAACAAGCAAAAGCCGTTTGGGATTTCTGCTTTAGTACAGAAGTAATACTTTTATTTGTAATGAAATGTTCCTTCGAACGCAAGTACTAATGTAAAAGAACAACTTGACAATTCCAATTTGTGTTTGTTCACACGCTATTTGCATTTCGGGAAACATAAAATCAAACAAAACGCAAGTTTTGATTGCTACATTTTATAGCAGAAAGCAGATCCTGGACGACAGCGGAAGGAGTGAAACTGAAGAATAATGGTCTCTTTTGGAATACTTTTAGCGGAACGGAATAAAGTAAAATATTCAATGTTGACTTGCGACGATCAGCATAAATAATTATTTTAATATAAATTCTTAAATCAAGCATAAATAACGTAACTTTTAAATCAAATTAAAAGATAATAAGGAGCAAAAATGAGATGAGGGAGTTTTGTAAAATTGATAATAACAAAATTCTAGGGTATAAAGCCTACTATTAATTTTATTAAATTATGTAGGTAAATTACTAGCGGGTAGGTACTTATAAATAACCAGATCTCTATAAAGTATAATAAACTTACCTGCATGTAAATGTTAAGTTTGGGACCACACAGAAGCATTACTTTTTATGCAATCGGCTATTTCAGTTTAATTATACAGAGCTTTGAGTAATTAGAGACCACACTATATCGTTTTCTGGATTATTAAGCTTTTAGAATTTAGATAGAGTATTTTCTTATTTCGAAGCAAAAATATTTTTAATATTTACTTTTTTACTGCAATCAAGGCAACAAATTATGAACACAATTTACATAATATTATCTCTGAAAACTAATCTATAGATTACTATTATTCCTTACTCCTTCTACACCGTGAACAATTCCAAATGACCTTATATACTATAAACTATATAACCTATTGTTTAATGTAAATTGTAAACCACGGCGAAGTTATCAACTCCTGAATTAGTAATTTATAGTACTACAATTTGTATTTCCTTTCAGTTTTATAAAAGCTGGAAATTAACGAATGAAAGAAGTAAAAAACGGATCTAACAAATTGATGAGGGTTTTATCGTCCTACTTACAGCGAATTAGGAAAAAATTACGAAAATATTTTATGAAATTAATCCTAAATTCAACAACTAAGCTGTATATGTGAGAAAATATGAATTAGGGTCACCTGGACTTCGTAAGGATACGTATAGAGTAAACATAAGAATTATAACAGAGGCGGAATATCCTTCAAAGATGACAATTTCTGAAAAGAATTTTGAAATAAACTGAATGAAGTATTGAATGCATTTGAACAAGGTTCGGGAGCTTCTAGAGAAAGTGTAAGGAAGTTATGGATGTATTTGTTGCTAAAATACTTACTATTGGGAAAAATTTTTCACTAATATTGAAATAGAAGATATTCAAAATATTAATAATTAAAATGCCTGCATTCATAAGTTTCGTTGAGTTAAGATTTATATTTTAGTTATATAGGGAGCAATTTCACAAGATTCCATTCAAAATATTAACTAAACCAAAAAAATAGGAAAATTGTATGTTAGGATTTCTCGGAAATTATATTTGAATATTGTTTCTACTTTAGTTTTCATTACCTGGAACAAACAACAGTGATGTTGAGTCAGAATTTCTTTATTTCTTTAAAAGGCAACAAGATAGGTATTTAAGATTTTCACCAAAAGTTTCCAGTATGTTTTATAATAAGAACTACATTTGAATGTTACGACGTAGGCGTAGGGGTGAACTTGTACCCTCAGTTGAGAGAAACCGCTATCCATTGACTATCGATTGTTTTTATTTTAGAGATCAGGTAATATTGTTAAAAGGTAGGATTCACACGACAGACAGCTAAAAGTAAAGTGAAAGTGATACATTTGTGGAATAAAATAAAATGAAAAAACTTACAAAAATTTTAATTTTAGTTTACCAGAAATGGTATGGAAGATTTGTACCCTCAGCTGAGAGAAGCCACTATCCATTGAACATCCATTGCAGATAGGAAGAACAGGCGACAGCAATATATTATGATTAAGGACTAGAGCCGGCTGTTAGTGCTAGTGGACGTGGGGATGTCCAAGTTAATTTGCGATAATTTGGTTACGATAAAATTTGACACTGGGACTGTAACGTCGTTGTTAATGATTGGAATCGTGTATCCTATTGTATGTAGAAAATTTAGTAATGTGGTTAGAATCTTATCTCGATAAACTTTGGAGGCTATTTTTGATATTTACCTGGATGGCTTAATTAATGAATATTTTTGATGTTCATGATGATTGACAAATATAACTACACTTTTATTACAACAACTACAAAATATTACAATGAGATTTTAATGGATGGAACCGGTGAGGATTGCTCAACCCTCTCCGAAAATTTACAGATGCTTTTGATGGTAGGAGAAAAAGTTCGACATTTTCGGTTATAAAATTTTGTGACGTGCGAATTACGTTAATTATGTTGATTAGGGGTTTATTGATTTATATTATAAATTGTATTTTATTCGATTAATTACTAATAAGTAATAAGGAATATCGAAGCCTGAAATATTTGGCATAATTTATTTAAATGAGTTATTATTAGTTGTTGAAGGATCGTATTAAAAATTAAGTTTTTATGGGATATAATAACATTTAAATGTTAATAAATTTGTTCCTTGTTGCAAATATTTTGCTTGTGGCTGATAACATTTAATAAATTTCATTCGCTTTATTAAATTATTTTATTTTACAACATTTTCTCCGAATATTTTGAATAAGTTTTATCAAAAGTTTCGTTGCAATTATAGTAGTTGAGCTAGTGATCCAGAGTGTGCATAATTTCCCATCTCAATTCCCCATTTTAATTTGATTTATTTTAATTAATTTTCTATATTTTGTTTAAATTTTTATTATTAGGGAAATTATATTGCAATATACAGATAATAAATGGCACAAAATGTTTAATAAACTGTGTAGGTTTGCTATAAATTATAATATAACTGATTAAAATATTGTTTCGTTGGTTGTTATAAAATTTAGATATTAATATTACTGTGCAATTATTTTATATTGATTTAGTGAATTATTTTGATCTACCTTTTTGTGCATATTCTATTTAGTTTATAATATTGGATTGTCTATACCCAGAGTAGAAAACAACAATTACATTTTCTATTCATTTTATACGAATTTCAATTTCGTCAATGAGGTAGCAGTTATTGGAAAGAAACAAATAAATATGATTTTATAATTTTTATTACCAACTTTCAATATAATCTCTTTCCTCTATCCAAAATACTGACATTTTTTATTTATGAATCTCCTCAAAAGCGCGTTTTAATTCCATGCAATCATTCAGTACTTTACTGAATGTTGTTAATATCGGCAAAGGCTCTATGTTTTTTAGAGAAAGCATGCGGACCGTTTATATTTTTCAGGTTTATGTAAAAAATGATGTAATGAATTGACATAAAATTATGGAAATTAATATTTACTCTATACATACTACTTCTATAGCATCTTAAATCCAACACAGAGAGGAGACCCACAATTTGACTTGGGAGGTCGAATGGGTTGTTATTACTTTTCGCGAAAAGCGGTCAGAAAAATGTGCTTACTTTGCTGGGAACCGCAGTATTAACAGTCACGACCATCTCTAGATGTCTTTGACTTGTGATTTAGTTCCTTTTCAGTTCATTTTTTCGGAAAACTATTTTCAAATTGATTTAAAAACTAACTAATAAATCAGTCTTAAATTTAGACAAAATATTTTAAAGTTTTTCTGAAAGAGACAGGCTATAGTATATTACAAAAATAGTTTTTAAATTCCAAGGAATATCTAATATCAAGTTGATATTCTACTACTTTCTGAAAAGCAGTAGGTACTCAATTCAATAAATTACTTTCGTGGCATGATCGAATATTTTAGAGAGACTATCTGAATTTTTATAGCTTATTCATTTTTAAATCAGATTTCATAAAGTTTTCTAAACAATATTTAGTGATATAATTTTATATTCTCTTCTTGAGGTTGGTTGAAAGTTAAAAACTTTTAAAAACAATAGACGAACTACTATAAGTTGGTAGAATACTGTATAATGCATCAACTTATAACAAGATTGAAACTTACAATTATGCCAACAGATGGCTACTGCGTGCTGTCGCCAAATTTATAGACTATCAAGTCTCTGCAACTTTTCAGCAAGAAAAGTAATATGCAAATTGTGGAAATAAAATTAATTGCCATATAATTTTAATTTATTTATAATCACTGCCCTTCTTTCTAATATCAGACATAATAATTCAATTATGTAATACAAATACTTTTGTTTGGAAAGTTTTGTTTAACGGCAGATTTTACATGAATTGCTAACGAATTCTATAACTAACATCAATGTTTGCTTCCGATTATTATCGATTATTATCACATAAAAGTTCCTGAACTTTTCCCAATCAAAAATTCCGTTAATTCATCTGGTTTCATCATGATATTGAAGAGTAGTGCTTGCGATGTTATTATTACTGGCGCATGATCGGAGTCTAATTCTTTGAAAACTTTCTGGACTGGGTGAGTGTTTCATTGAAATTCCTCGTCACTGCGATGTTCAAAATATCATATTGGTGGTACGGTCGATAAGGGTAGTAAGTATTATCGATTGGTGCCAATACTAGTTGTGGCAGTCTCGATGAGCTGTCATTTAGCTTAATTCCTGATGGATTAGAAGCTCGCCCTGCAACCCCAAATTTGGTTCTTGATATTGAGGTCGCTTCTTTCGTTGGTATTAAATAATTTTATCATATTGCTTTCTAGCAGTTGTTTGGTTGGTTGTTTCTAGATGCTAATTATTGTATTTAAGTAGCTATTTGGATTTGGTCTTAGTTTAACTGCGACTGTTTTGAGATTCACACACTCAATTGGAATAATTTCATAATAGCTGGATAGTGTTTCTATTATAATATGAACTAAACTCAGATGGACTTATTCCATACCAAATTTCTTTGATTATACGACGAGTACATTTCAATTTCTCGGCGACCTCTGTGAAATTCGGAGTATCAATAAAGCCCAGAGATTTTCGATAGGTGAGAGGTCCGGAGTTCGGGGTGGCCACTCAATAACATTAATATCATGTTCCTGTAAATAATTAGTGACAATTTTAGCACGATGAATAGATGCATTGCTTCGTTGTAATATAAAATCGTTACGAATTAACATCTTTTAGATAAGTGTTTCTCAAACTTTCGACATCTGTGTACCCCTTCTGTAATTTTTCTAACACTGAGTATCACTCAATTGATACAAATGCTGAAGTTGGTTATAATACAAACCTTCAAAACAAAAAGTGTGGAAAATAAAACTTGAACAACGTAAAAAATGCAACGATTCAAACTACTGGTCACTGTGCTGAAGCTGTAAACAAAGTTTTGCTTCGCGATGGTCTTCGGCATTATAACCAGCAGCAAGAGCCTGACGATAAGATCGGTCTGGACGAAGACAATGTTTTTTCTCTGCCAAAACGAAGGAAAAGAAGAACAACTAAACTAATTAAAATTGGTGATGCAAGCACGGATGGCGTAAATCTTTTGTTACATCAAATGTAACAGAAGATGGCATAATAAACTACCTAAAAAGCAAACCTAATATGAGCGAGAGGGATTTCCAAGTTGAAGAGCTACCACTTCAAATGAGGAGAAAATGTTTTTGAGTGGGTGCGGACTTTGCACTAAAAACTACAATTTCTGGCCAAAGAATCTTACAAGATTCTTGAAGTACTTTTGGAATAGAAAAAATGTACAAGTACAATCACAAGAACAAAACTCAAATTTTCAGGACCATCAGGACAAGAAGATAGTCAACTTTTTAGCTTACTGAAATTTTTATTTCGGGTGATGCTGTCAAAATTCTTGAAGAGACTAGCATTTTACTCTACAGAGGAATTTATGAATTTTAATTTTCATATTCTGTAGGGAATTTGTTAAAAATATGTGAAAATGTTAAATATTTTTTTTTGGTCACTTTAAATAAACGAAAATTAAAAATTTCACCAATTTGACCCAGTGCAGCGCGTACCCCCGCCAAACTCTTACCGTACCCCAAGGGGTAAGCGTACCTCACTTTGAAAAACATTATTTTAGAATTTAGATGATTTAAATAAAGTGTGGTATTAACTGTAACTGTTCCCTCTAAAGTAGCAAATTTTCCTACTCCTGCATTGCACATACACCTCCAAACTATAATTCCTCTTTCCAATGATTTTAATGAAGGTTTAATACCATTAAAAGAGTAAATTTTTCTTTGGTTTGTCCAAAAATATACTTTACCATGACTGTATTTAAGTCTAATCAATGCCTCATCTGTCCATAATATTTTATTCCAGTAATTTATTGGTTTTAAGACATTAGTAGTACTTCAACAAAATGCAATCGGACCGCATTTCTTTTCTTAATAAAGACGACGCCTTATAGTTTGGGTTGAAGGTTGATGGAACATTTTACCATGTATTTTCGCGTTTTGCTTTAATTTTTGGAACTGATTTCGTATGACTAACAGAAGATAATGTCTGTATTTTTGTATCTTCCTTTTTGGTGGTGATTCTTGGCAGCCCTGTTCTCTTAGTAGGCATTAAGATTCCTTCATATTTGAATGATTTTATCACTTTGAAAATTGAAGTGGTTGATTTACCAAAAAGTCCTACATTTGTTTTTAATAATGTGTCAGATCCAAACTTCTTTAATACTAATTTGTACCCTTGTGTGGTTAAATAATGAAATTTTGCCATCCTGTGTCTTTGTTTTCGAAAAATTCTGAAGTGAAAATGCATTAAAATTAACATAAAATTAAAAACTCTTCTATCAAATTCTTTTTTTGGATTTTTAATACAAATGGAACCTAAGAGTACACTGATTCATTTTATAACTAAATTTTCAATTTCATTTGTGCAATGAAGAAGATAGAAGAACAACGAAGAAGAATTTTCAGTAATGAAAATTTTAATCTACTTTTTTAACATTTAAAACGATTGTTGGACGATTGCGTTCATGTTATCTTTTTTTATAAAAAGCAAAATTGTTGATTTCAGTTGCAACGTCTTTAATATAGTCATAGGAACTATGAAAAAAAAAATAATTATTTATTTTTTTAATTTTTAAGCTACTTATGCGAGCTACTGTAATAGCATTTATCACTAAACACAATTGATAACTCAAATGCCAATATTAAAGCTAAATAAGTTTTAAATAATCAATATTTTATCAAAAAAAAAAAAAAAACTGATGAATTAATCTAATAAACTTTCTGAGTGGTTGATTTGGCGTTGAATATTATAAGGGAGATTTTAGTTTGAATTTCTAGTTATTGATGAGAGCAATTAAGACGAGATGCTCTTCTACTCTTTTCATAAATGTAGTAGGTATCTATCTATCAATAATGAAACATTTTTTAGCATGAAAATGAACAATTAATTGTAGTAGTAGGTAAACATTATAATAATTGTTAATCTCTGTTACGACTAGAAAACAAAAAAAATGGAAAGTCAAGGTAAAGGATAAACTTAAAAAATAATAAAAAAGAACGGGAAATTTATGAAGGATATTTTTGTATTAAATTTATTTCAATGTTAATTTATTATGTATAAATGATACCCAAGCAATACACAATGTATTAATAATATAATAATATGGCAAATAGATATTTTATTTATTTATATCCTTACTTGTCATGTTGCTCTCTTATTGCACCTACCGCTAACTAAACAACGACAACTTCAACTTAACATATTTCTAACTTATATATCAGGAACATTTTAATAATATAAAATAAAAGTACAATATTATTAACGACTAAAACTGAAACGACTCTTTTGATTTTAAGTACATTATAATAACTCGTGCTTACGAAATGCAATGCATAACGCCAAATATTAATTACAAAAAATTAATACTTACAAAACAAAATAATGAAAGTTTATGTATACCTATCAGTTATATCTTACACATACATCTATTTCATATAATATAAAGTGTATACGAATCTGCCCTTTAGCAAAACTATATTTTATCGGTGTCAACGGTTTGCTACACACTATATAAAAGTTACGAGTTATTTGTTTAAATGTATTACCTCTCGTAAAGGGAGTTAGGTTAGGAACTCTGCGTCAGCTTTTTGTCACTGGAACAAACACCAGTGGCTAGGCTGTTTATTTATTACAGAAGGCACCCAGTCCCTCAACAATAGAAATTTTATTCAATGTTTTTTTACTATACTATATAAACTACTCGGTAGCTATAATATATTATTTATTAACAATTAACAGTTATTTGCTAATTCTTATTTTAGTAATTGCGTATACCAAAAAATGTTCAATTAAACATGAAAGACTTTAGTACTATATTATTATTATGGCAAAGAATATTGTTGAGGAACCGTATAATATATATATAGGAACCATTACTCCTGTTATTTGCATATCTAATGCGATTGTTGTAGAGTCCTATATAAAATTTAAAAACATTTCATAATTTTCTTTTCCAAAATTATGAAACGCTTTTACTTTTACATATGGTACTGCACATATAAATAAGCTCGCCATAGTCCCCTAAGGGTTCTCTTTTTTTTTACTATTACAAATCCTTTTTTTTCAAAATTAACTTATCTTACAAAAAAACAAAAACAACTGTACATTATTACAACTTAATAAAATATAATATAAAATATACTTTTATATCTTAAGTACAAGATTTTACCGGTATTTACTGTCACATTGGAGGAGATCTCATGTCATTTTTAGTTAAGTATAAAAATATAGTAGTATTAATAAAAAATATTATGTAAATGATCTATAAAACTGAAACCTGCACATTAAATGTAACATTGTTTGAAAAATGAGGTAGTTTGAACCGGAAATATTGAAAATCACAACTGTTTTTAAATATCTACTAATCTAATCGTTACGTAATATTTAAAAATGCATTAGGTTTCGTAAAAATAAAACACAGAACATAATGTAAGTACATACATGAAAACACTGAAATAAATAACAGCCTTCGTGAATATCCATTGCCGCATTAGTCAAAATGGTCACACAAAATTTGTCAATCCTACGAAATGGCGTCGTCACATACCTAATGAAATTTAACAGAGGAATTCATTCTATTCAAAAATAACTAATAAATATATAAAAACGAAATGCTATGATTCTTCAAACAAAAAAATGTTGCTTTTTGCGAAAATTTTGTAAAACTGACAAATTTTGCACGAGATATTTTGATGAAAAAGTAGCAAAATGGTTATTATTATAGAAATAGAAAATAAATAATACAAAAATAATAAGAGCGTAATTTAAAACTTAATAACATGTTTTGTACATTAAAAATGAAACAATATAGTATTTAATTTTGTGAAAAAATATAATATGTTCGTATTTATATGTTTTAATATTTTATTTTTCATTTATAAAATGCAAAAACGGTTAAACAATGTTCTTGAATTGATCATGTTGATTTGTTAGTAATATCTCGCTGGTAATATTCTGGGGGGTACAAAGTAATAACGAAAATTTGTAACCATCACGCATTTCTTTTTTACATTAAGACCAATGGTCCATTGGTTTTGTATTTATTACAACTATTATAGTACATAATAATATATAAATTTTATCAAAAAATTTGTTAATCTAATAGTTTTCTTTTAAATCTATTAAATAAACAAATTATAGATACTCGTGCAGGCACCCTTGTTACAAATGTCTTATATATCTTAATATATCTTTTATACGTATTAGCAAATGCTTTGCCCTTATTATTTTTCTTAATTTTTGTATATGTACATATTCAGACAAATATTTATAGTAAGTGTAACCATAAATTACACTAAGCTAATAAAATTATTTTATTATTTAAAAAAAGTAGTATTAAATAAAAAATATAAAAATAGAAATATTCAAGAACATTGCATTCCCTATGTATCCTTAACTTCAAAAACGGTATACATTCATGTTGCGTTATAAGTGTGCATTAACAACCTAGCTATCCTAACTTACTCAATAATTAACAATGACCTTTTTGGAGTTTTTCGCTACGTTTACGTATCTCCTATAATTATAGTAGTCTTATCTAAAACGTAAGCGATTACAACTTCTCTAGTCAACATTTAACAATAATTACCACTATTCGAAGTACAACTAACTACAAGAGATAGCTTGCAATCTGCTTTTTACACCTACATTAGCATTACAGCATCGAAGCCATAACAACAAGAACTAAATGTTAGTTAACTTGAAATAATAAAAACGTTCACTAAGTCAACTATTGCAACAATTCTTATATATAAGTACAAAAGAATAATGGAAGAATCACCAACAATATTGACCATTAATGTTGCCTTAATTCTTAAAGATAATTAATTGAATAACAAATTTAGGGCAACACAAGTCACGGAAGAAATCAATGGAAGTACCTTTCAACAATATTATTTACAATATAAAAAATAAAAGCTAGTGACTGAATCAAAAAATTATTATTATTTGCAGTACCTGAATGCTTGTAATTTACCTGAATTATTATATCACGGACTATTATAAATATATAATATGAATGTATGTATACTCTTATTGTTTAGTGTAAAATATACCTACAGAAATACCCGATTTAATAAAAAACAATGCGAATATTGTGTAGAAATGTGAATTTGTACTGAAATTTTGAGATGAATCTACCTGAGTTATAATTATTAGTTAGTACAACAATTCAAAACTATTTCACCAGACACACATTTTATTATATTTCCGGCATCTAAAGATTGCTTATAATAGGGAAGCATTTTTTTTGTAAATATGGAAGCATATGAATTTAATGAAAATCTGCAATATTTATAAAATAATAATTTTCATTTCGTTGATATTAATGGCATGGAAAAAAAATAAAAACGGTGAAAACTGCAGTATTGCTTGGTGTTATAATAATTAATGAACATTTTAAACAGGGGAAGTCCGTTAAACTTTGTGTGTGGCACTTGAATGCAGTCTTTTCACTGGTGTTTGATTTTAATTAGAACTGGACGATATTGAATAATATAACAGTATATCCAATTGTTATACAATACATCATTGTATTATATAATATATGACTGTATTATATATCGTAAAATATCGTATATTGTTTTATAAATTCAATATCTTGTTGTACTATAGGTTTCAATATCAATATATCGAAAAAATTCCAGCCCTAACTTATTGTATATCATAATAAATTGCAATTTTTGTGACTTTAGAAAATGACATTGTACTTGGCCAGTATGTATTTCTTTGAGGATATGAAATCCATTCCATATGAAATCAACAACTTTTTAATTATTCAAAATTTGGCAAACAATATTTTTGTTTAAAAATCTTAAATTTATTTATTTAAAAAAAATAATGCAATTATGTTGTAATTCTGTCTAATAGATTCGCTACAAGGTAGAACTCGAAAAACATTTTTAGTAAGAAATTATTGTGTTTACATGAAGTACGGTAGCCAAAATTGACTAAATGAATGACAAAACTATCACAGTAAATAAACATGTTGATCTATTCCGAAGACTTATGTTGATTTTGTATTGAAATTATCGCAAATAGCTTAAAACGTATCGGAAGTTAAACCATTAAATCTAAAGTTAGAAATACCTAAACCCATAAAATTTACTCTGCAGCTTGAAAGTAAAGCATTGTTGTTATGGATATAGTATTATTATTTTTTATTAAGTTATAAATTTATAAATAATTGCTACGTTGAAATTTACGTTTTCAGTAACAAGCAGTCATAAATATTCGAAAATTGTTTGTTGATTTATATGGAACGGCCGTTGAGTATTTAATGATTAGTTAAAATTTTCAATATATCACGTTTATTAAATCGACGATTGCCAGTACTTAAATATGAAGAAAGTGTGTCGCGAATATAGTGCGCATTGAACTGAAATGACTAGATTATCGTGTGTTATGGGTAAAGAAAATTATTATCAAATAAATACGCAGATAAAAATATTGCGAGCAATAATGGTTATTGTTTTAAAAATCTAGTTATACAAAAATAGTATTAGGCAAAAGCCTTTTGTACCATTGTAACCTGAATAGAATGTTTATGTATAGTGCAAATTTATGTAGAAATAAATACATTTAATAAATCCAACGAAATCTGACCTATTATAAAATTCTGTCTATTTGAAGCCCCCTTTTATTGTATAATTATTTTTATTATTAAATATATTTATTAAGTTTCATAAACCGAATCAATCTTAAAAATTAATATCGATTTACAGGAACCCGAAATACTATTGTGTGTAAATTGCTGAAACATACAACTAATCAACATTCAATCTGGCACGATTTATAGACATTTCTAAACATTATACAAATCTACACATCTTATTTTAACATCGATACTAAAACTGTCATTTTTTTATAACTGCAACATAGTCCGATAATAAAATTTTTCTTATTTTACCGTATACACACAAGAACCCTTATTATCCTGTACCTTATTATTAAATAATTAAGTATTTCTATTTTCTGAGTATATGAGGTAGACGGATGGAATTTTTCAATATTATTTGAAGAGAAAATGTATTTACTTGCCTTTGAAACGTGTGTGGTAATATTGAGGTAGATGGATGGAATAAAATGAGTATAACATTATGATTAATGGCAAGAATTGCAACAGCTGAAACGTACTTGAACTGATATAAACGGTTTACTTTACATAACTGTCTTTTCATCTGTTCATTATTCACCAGCTTTTACACCTTCTGGTTCAACTTCATCTTCACTATAATCGTCTTCTTCGCCTGCCGAAGAACCCAAGTCTTCTTTGTCCTTTTCCACGTCTCTGTCGTTATTCACCATGTCGTTATCGCTTCTTTTAATTTCGTCCACTCTTTTCATCACTAAATCGTTAGCCAATCCCATTTGTTGCTGCATCTTTTCGAAAAAATGCTGTTGGGACGCTTTATCCATTCCCATAGCATTTAGTTGCGCCATTTTCGCAGCGTGAACTGCCGCAACCGCCTGTTCCGAGGACATCATACCCATGCCTAAACTATTTTCCGTGATGAACTGTAAATACGTGTCTAAAATTGCAGACCCCGTCGAATTACTGGAACTAACGGGCGGCGCAAGAGGAGCTGGATATGGCTCTTTCGATAAATTATGTGCTAGCGAGTCTATACTTTTTGCCGCAACCGCGTGGCTAGATAAACCTATTTTATTTATTTTTACACTTCCCGAATTGTGATGCAAAGGCGGTGACATTGCCAAATCCAATCCTCCATACGACCTGTGATGCGATATCGTCAAATCCTCAGGATCGTTATCTCCACACAACGAACTACCCGCTTCAGACGGAGCACCAGAATATACACTTTTTACATCTAATTTCATATCGGACCTTCTTGGACCTGTAGGTGAAGCTCTCGCTCTCAACTCCGCAGGACTCACTTTAACACCCGCTTTCGCTAATAACCTAAAGAAAATGAAGGGAGAAATAAGTACAAATAGAAACAAAATTGTAATTTGACCAACCTGCTTGCTAATTCCGGATCGAAAGGCGCAGGCATAGGAAGAACCGGTAAATCCTTCGTACTAATGCCTCGATGTTGTCTCGACATGTGTGAATGAAGCGAATTTCTCGATTTTGCTACAGTTCCACAAAGAACACATCTGTAACCCGGACATATTGTATGCTTATCTTCTAAATGCGTTCGTAACGTATGCGCCGACCTATAAATTTTTCCACATTTTGGACACGGTCGTGGATCTGTCGCTCGAACTCGCATCATGTCTAATGAACGTCTGGAAACTGCAAAAGGTGGCAATATAATAATTTTGTATGACAGACCCATTTTGGTTAATGAATTTAAAATTTAAAACAATATAGCGCATGTATTGCAAAATTTTCCAATTAGGTTTACGAAAGTAATGCTTGGCATA
The DNA here is from genome assembly GCA_958510855.1 of Rhagonycha lutea. Taxonomy (NCBI): domain Eukaryota; kingdom Metazoa; phylum Arthropoda; class Insecta; order Coleoptera; family Cantharidae; genus Rhagonycha; species Rhagonycha lutea. The sequence continues at coordinate 89,040,601 of OY294036.1, forward strand.
ATGGATCGAACTAAATATATTCGTAATTAAATATAGTTTGGAAAGATTTCCTATGGTTAAAATAAAAGCCTTTTTCGAAAGGAACATTTTTAATACTGCTTTTACACGAGACTACAGTTTTTTATCAACAATTTTATAACACTATCGTATCAATGAAATTATTACAAAACTAAGATTCAAATTTTATACTCTACACCACAAACATTGTAACTAAATCTGATGATATTTAGTGAAATGTTGGAAGTGCGTTGTAATTTATTGCTAAATCTGACAAACAAAACTTGAAATTGGAATGTAATCAATTTGCCTCGGAAAATTTAGGAAAAATAAGATTCTTAAGCTTAATCATGATAATATTTCCTGAACTGACTAATTTTTTTGCCAATTAGTAGTACAAAAATATAATTATTTCAAGCTGTGCGTGTTAGATTTACATAAGTAATAAGGATGATAATTAACTGACTACTAAAAAATTAACATAAACGTATTCGTACATCATAATTAGCCTTTGCTAACTTACTTATTAAATATGATTTTTCCAGTCAACTATAGTAACTAATTTAAGCAGATAAATAAAAAACTAGTGAAACAATTGGATCTACGCCCGGTTTCACAGTCACATCTTTGGCATTCCATTTTACATAAAAACAATTTTTATTATAATATCGATTTGTCACCTTTTTTTTAATGCTCATATCGCTTAATTATCACTTATCACATTTTTGTTTCGGAAATTTTTTAAATGCTCCACTTCATTTGTTTCATTGCTTCCCATTGTTGTGAATGTTTAGTTCTCATATGATTTCTTACAGAGTTGGGGTGAGAGAATCGTTTTGCACATTCTGCTACAGGACAAAATGGACTATCGCGAGGATAGTGTTCTTCTATATGAGCACGAGCCTCGATGATAGACGCCAAGATTTGGTCGCATAGAGGACATTCGTATTTGATCTGCCTTGCATGGAGAGACATCTGAAGGTTGGACGGCGATGCGTTTCTTCCACCCCCGCAGTTGGCATCTGTAATGCCAAATTCTCCCTGCACTTTAACTGTTTTTTGCTTCACGGTTTTTAAATTATTATTACTAAAGCAAGCATACAATAATAATAAATCTAATGTAACTACAAAAATTAAGCTTGGAAAATTTAAAATTTTTGGTGTACATGTTTAAAATATCGATTTCTGCAATATCCCTCACACAAGCAATGCCCTATATACAATAGCATACATAGTACATATAAAAATAATTGTTTTATTTATGTAAGTCTGATTAAATTTTCTCAAACGAAAACCTATGGCAAATCTACTTTAAACCCCCAGCAATTGAGGAAAATCGTTTCCAATTTGTTGTCTTTGTCGCACCCCGTGTGCCTGAAGCTGATGATTAATTAAATAATGCTTAGTTTTGCACTTTTTCCCGCAAACATTGCATGTTCGCCACATGTCCTTGGAAGTGGGTACGTGAACATTTATTATATGTTGCTTGAGATTACTAGGCGAGGAATAAGTTCTTCCGCAATATTCGCATTTTGGTCTCTCGTGGCAAAATGCTCCAGATCCTGGCAAAGCCGCCCCTGTAACACAGAGGCGGCATTAAATTAAATCAAACATAAGAAATAATTAACAATTTTTGTCTTCAAAACGGCGTAGTTGTTAAAATCGTTGTCCTTTTAATCAATAACTTTGTTTAAGTAATCGTGGTTGGTATATAAATAATTTTGTAATACTTCGAACGCTCACAACATGTAAAAATCTTTGTGCTTTTCTGATGCAAATTAACAAATAATTGTTTGAGGTTGCTTAGTGTCCTGTAAGACTTTCCACACCCGGAACAAATAGGTCTACTGAAGGTTCATAAAGCAAAAGCAAAGCTGCCGTTCCGAAATTAAGCTCGAAATTCGTAGGTATACCTATATTTTTTTCTATTTTACGTTCGTGTCTTCTCTTACACGTTCTTAGTTTGGCATATTTTTTACTTTAAACGGCAATTTGTGAAGTTAGTCGAATAAAAATCTTTGATTATCATAATGTTAGTATTACATACATACATTTAATTTATAATCATTAAAATAATAGTCCAAGCAATTGAGTTGAATTGAAGTTATTAAAATAATTATTTTTAAACTCGTTCATATCATGTGAAATTGCATGTCGAGATGGTTTATTGTAATTCAAGTTTACTGTTACTCGCCTACGAAAGTTATACCGATTGCGAAAAAATAAGCTTTGTTATTAGCAAACGAAAAAATTATTATCGAAAGGGAAAAAACGAATCTTCGAAGTAATTTTCTTAAAATATCCTAACTAGCGGGTACGTTATCAGACAAAGTAATAAACGTTGGTAATGGTGTCCTAACACGAACAGTCGATAACGGTTGTGTATTACCGACCGAAGCGATAAAGAATAAAGGGTATAAAATGTAAGTTTTTCGTATTACTTTTCCGATTTTTATTTTCTCTTGCCGAGTGGGTACAATCTCAATGAAAAAAATAATTCCAAACCAACTTCAAATTACGACGTGTTGGCTTTTACTGCACTTCCTTCCAAACACAAAATGGAAATTGTATCGAACCCTCCAGTATAATTCATCGATACGTGATTATTTTAAAATTAACCTGAAGTTTAACCCCGAATATATAATACATGCTGACGTAAAATTTACGTTTCGCACACCCTTCTCACATTCATGATTTAGTATATAGGATGTGCGCATCTTTCCAAAATCTCATGCTTGGAGTGTACCACCTCAGCGTCCATCCTACTGTTCGGACAAGAGACACGGGTGCTCGGTATAAATCAATAGACAGACCTATGCCTGGAGGTTTTAGGGATGAGAACATTGAGAGGTTGAGAGCAATCTCGATGTTTGACTGTGCCTCCGATCCCCCTCCGATCAATTGCAAAGCTCGTTAATATTGTTTACGCAACGTTAGCTATTACGTTTATTAACTGAATGTTTGAATTTTAACCTTTGTTTTAACCAATACATCCAAATATTTAGATATCTTCAGTTTTCAGTTATTAATTATAAACCATTTTTTTTCCAATTTCATTCATTCGATAATAAATCCTGATTCTACTTTGGTCATTTATACAAACAATTAATTTCCTTCCAATCCCGAAAATAAAATTTGCCACATTTAAGGTTCTTAAAAAAGCAACCCTTGAAAGATAAAAGAAATTGGATAATTGATTTTATCTTACAATTTTTTAATTTTTAAGCAAAAATCGGAAGCTGTGTTAGTTAGGATTTGCTTACTAAGGAAAACCGAAGCCGAAATACAAAAATTAAATAAAAAATATAAATACTGATTCCACCAATTGCCAGAAATAAACCGCCAAAAGCGTTGAATTGTAGCTGAAATACCTACTTAAGCTTTGCTTTATCTGCCGCTTAAAATAAAGTGTTACTTTTAATTTCAACTTTTTGTTTTTCACTTGAACTGCCTCTATATAATTACAAATCGTAATTTATAATTTTATATTTTTGGCGCAGACGAGGTGATACTGTTGCCAAAATAATTATAAATATATTTGCATATACATTGCTAAATAGACAAATAAATCAAATATTAATTCTAAGAATTATTATAAAAATTTGAATAATAACATTAAAAATTTTTCGTGATACTTTTTATTGTCATATTAAATCATTAAAATTTTAGTGCGCACTGATTAGGATCTCTATAATTAATGTAACAATTAAAAAAAGTGGTATGTACATGTACTGCCGAACAAGGACGGTTTATAATTTGCAATATTTTACAAGGTTTACGTTTGTAATTTAAGCAATAAATAAATATACGATGCCATTCGTAATTACAAATTTGCATATAATGTTGACTAGACTAATGGATGTTGTCCAAAAAGTAGATTTTATTGTCTCAAAAATATAACTTTTACTAACAAAAATTATCGTCTCATCAGAGCAGTACAAAAAATTGTTTTGTAATAATTTAGTTCGATGTTTCTCCTTTTGGGATAGAGGGCGGCGTTAACAATGATTAACATATCATTTTGATCGAATGAATAAAATACGCAACGTGTTAAACTCAACTACGTTTTCGTTTAGTCAATTTGAAGTCTAAAGGAATAATACCATGTTTTTATACCTTTAAAACTATAATTTCATCAAAAAGCACTCAAATAAAAACCCAGGAGTAAAATCAATTTTCAACTTCGTTTCCACTTTGTGATAATTGATTTGGCTGTAACCAGCAAATGTTATACAATTGAATTGTAAACTCTGCCGGAGATTTAACTTAAAAAAATCAAACAATGTCTACTAGTGAGTGTGCTTAATTGATTTTAAATTTAAATTTTTGCTTCTCCATGCAAATCTTAGTTTATTGAATTTTGTTCGATACAAACGAAAAAATGTTAATAATTTGTATAATGGCCATGAATACTTCTTTGGTAGAAAGAACCCACTTCTCTTTTATTATTAGAAAAGCTTTTTGGGTGGAAAGAAGAAATCGAAAGTAATTCCATTTAAGAAAGAGTAAACATATTTGTAACTAATTACCGTCAATCCATATAACTACCGTTTTACTGAGTAAATTTTCGGATTATCCATGACAAGTTAAGCCTTTTGTAGGCTTACGACACCGAGTTGTAATCCTAACACCATTCATAAAAATTTCAAGATTTTTGAACTTGATTATTTTTCCCTAAATTGCGTATATGTAAGAAGCGTGTAAAATAAGTGTTTTAGCAGTTTATTAATGTAGAATTATCTTTGAAATAATTATAGTTAAAGGCAAAATATTATGTAAATTGTTTATCATCCAAGCTCCCAAATTTAAAACTCTTTAATCCGAGAAATAAATCAATACTTAATAATATAAGGAAGCTGTTTAGTTTTTAAAATTATGATTAAATTGAAAGAAAAGAAACTTACCGAAACTATCATTCGCGCTACCGTGCATTCCCGAGGGGCCTGGCATTAATCCTTCGAGACCTGAAAAAATTAACTAAAAGTTCAAGGGATTTTGTACGATTTTAGAATGGGGGATTTACCTCGAAGACCGAGAAGGGCTCCAGGAAATGTGGGGGTTCTAGATGGATCCAAAAGTCCGCCGTTGGTGTTAAAAGGGTGTTGATCATCTAGCATGGGATAATCGGAGGGTTCAGTCTTTGGTGTAACGGGATCACCGTGGTCGCTTAGTGCTGTATCACTACTATTACTGTCTTCACCTGTCGATTGTGCCTGAAGCGATGAATCTGATTGTCCTTTCTGAAAAACTTCTAAATAAAAAATCTACCTGTGCAGAAACAAACTTTTGCTTACATTGGTATGTATTGTGGGTCCACCTTCTAGAGCTTGCCCCAGTAATGACTCTCGCATATCTCCATTTCCCCTCAAGGGACTTCTACCCCTATCAGGCGTATATGACCCTCTAATGTGATCCGAACTTCTAGATCTTTTTGCTGGCGGTGGTGACAAAGCATCTCTTACAGAGTCAGCCCGATCTGTCGCCCACGGCAACGATGCGGAATTCTGAAGTGAAAAATTGGTAATTAATGTAACTTTAGCACTAAATTATCTTTTTTAGTTTCACAAATTAACATTTTAATTGTTGTACCGAATCGAACCGTTCATAAAGAGCACAAAAGATCGTCAGTTTATAGTAGTAAATGTCAAGGCTACATCCAAATTTAATAGATAAGTCCATTTACCTAGACTTTCAAGGTATACTTGAATTTTATAATAATAAAATCGTGAGATTATACGGCTAATAAATCAATGCACTCGAAAAGCTTATTATATCTTAGATTCGGGGCGTACTTAACCATAGGTAAACGATATATTAATGCAGTTCATTTTTCAGGTATGTAAAATTGGTTAACCGTGATTATCATTCTACGGTCCTAATCTTGACCATCGTTTTTTCTATTTCATTAATTGCCCTAAAAGGTTGTATCATCAAGATTTTGAAAATATTTCTTACAAGTAATTAAAAAAATCGATAACTACTATTACCTAAGAGTAGGTAATAAACTTAATTCCATTTGAAATGTTGTAATAATGCAATAATATATAATTAAAAATTGTGTATTTCTTAATTTCATTTAGCAGTAGAAAATGAAAACATCACGCCGAGTATATCTGTAACTACTACTATGTATATTGCATATGAACATAAGTTTACTATATTTAATAAAATTTTCTTGGTGATTACAAATAACCGAGTTATATTTAAACCGCATGTTGCAAGTTATATCGTTTATTTCTGGAAATACCAATTAGAATACAAAATAACAAAGAGGAAATAACTGACGAACTAAAAAAAAGTTATGTAGGTACCAACTAAAAAGTTTTCTTTTATCTCTTATCACAATTAATAAATGGAAACTTACTGGTGAGATTTTATCCTCAGAAGCTGTAAGCCTGGTATGACCTGCAGACCCTGTAGGAACGTCCGCCAATCCCCGAACTTCTAACATTTGAGCAGTTTTTAAAAAATCTGTTAATTGTTCTTGACCTATGTGAACTTCTCCATTATACATAAACCTGTTTTCACAAATAATCAAAATATTAGTAAATAAACTAATGGATCACTTTTACCTTAAACCGATAAACTTTTGGGCAAGTAAGTCGTATCCGTTTTCCGATAAGGAAATTAACTGTAGGACAAAATATTGAACATATTTTTGATCCACACTATCAACGCTTCCTTTATGCAAAAAGTCGAATCATTTAAGGTAAAAAAGCTTGATCAAGAGGTGCAAGTGAAACTCACCTTAATAAACTCTCCATATCTTTTTGTTGAACATCTCTAAGAATAACAATAGGGTGTTGGCAAGGATTAGCTTTAAGAAGTCTTCTGAAATAAGGACTGCACGCCGACAAAACGACTTTGTGGGCGGTGAAAGAACAACCATCACAGGCTAAAGTAACATCTACAAAATCTTCCTCATCTCGAAGATGCCGAAAAGAAGACAATATCGAAGAGTGGAAGTCATTCCATCGCAGTGAATACTGCTGCTCTGGGGAGGTTTCGCCCCCCATTGGGCACAGCGAAGGGGCAATTTCTACGCCAATTTTTGCACACTTAATTCTACTTCTTTGTATCAAATGTTTTCAGCTTCAATCACTTTTGCTACAAATCGCGTGTGTTTTTTACGCATTTGTGGTTGATTAGTAACAAATTTTTAAAAAAGACGTTTGTTTTTTCTTATAAAAGTATCGTAAATCCGTGGTTCGTATCGTAAAAGTTGTTTTTTTTTTATAAAAGAATCGTGGTTTCGTAGTAGTATAATTTTTGCGTACGGTGTCCAATTTTCTGAAAATAAAATTATCGGTTAATTTAGTAGTGCATAATTTAAATGTTACGGGATGCATAAAAGTAAATGGAATATTTTATCGTTGAGCATAAATTAGCTTTATTTAATTAATCATAATGCAAATTTAATATTTTACTGTTTATATCATTTCACGGCATAAAAAATGAATTAACGCTATCCTGCTATTGATTACTTATCTACTTTTGATCTCTCAGGTGAAGCCTATTATACTAATACATCATCATCATCAACTGACAAGTTGCTGACACCATAACGCTTCCGAATTACGCTGTATCAACTATGCGCTATCATTGCTTGTAAACAAATATTAAATTATAAATAATAAAGTGTTTTATTAACATTTCGAAACGGCTTCTATTAAAAATCGATAATTACATGAATTTTATAATACCAACGAAATAATTAATGTTACAATCAAAAATGATCACAACTAATGAAACTGCACCAAAATTAAACCATAAATTTGAATTATATTGAGACATTTTTAATGTCACTACCTTAATTATTATTATTAGCAAATAATTCAATATGGAAATTTCAGATAGGTATTAATTCTGGTCATTTTTTTTTCTTGAAAACTACAGTTTTTCTGGGACATATATACATTTGATTATCGTTTTAAAAAAAACTGCTTCAATAGAAAAATATTTTAATTTAATCACTCGGTACAAAAAATATTTGACTCGCTTTCTAGTTTGTCCTCAAAGTTTCCTTATTACTTTAAATTTGAAATGCTATTATGTGTATAAAACAATTGGCAATTTTTTATTTTACATAATATGCTGTAATTTGAGATATAAAAATTAATTTTAGAATGAATTGAGTTTGAAATGTTTGGAGTTGTGGTTTTCATACGAAGATCTTTTTGACATGACAATATAATTAATTGTTCCATCTGAACCTTTCGTAAATTCAACGTTTTAGATGAGGAGTTTTGGAAACGAAATTTAGACGAGATGTTAAATAATATCAGAGATACACACAAATTCTAAAATGTCAACGAGTTGGGCTATGTATTAAAAACTGTGGAGTTATAGAATTGGAAAAATTAGAGACAATCACCTTTTAAGTTTATACAAATCGCCGCCAATAAGGAAACTACATTTTCATAATTTAGATGACGGCGATTATAAAAATTATCGATATTTTCAATATATATTATGATAAAATTCATAATACCGAAACTTTCTATAGGTTGCAAAATATATTTTCATATTGATAATTGTTTCATAAAATTTTAATTAATTGAATATTATATCAATATAATTCTAACGTCTAATTAAAGCAAAAATGGTGGAATAAATTATTAATTATGTTTACGTACTTATTATGTTACAATCAAAAGGCCCTATGTAATAATAATTGTTTCGGTAGGAGAATTATTATAACCTCCTCTTATACTTTAAAAATCCAATTACGGTGTTAATTATAATATAATATTGAATTAACGAACATGAAAAGAAAACACAGGTAATGTTTTTTTATTATATATGTAATTATTCATAATTACTCGCCTTAAAAAATAATTAAACATGATTTCTTTGGTGTATTTTTGTATGGTTAACGAATTCATGTTTCGATAATGAGAAGAAAAAATTTAGGTACTACCTGAATAACAGAATTGTAAACTGGAAGAATATAATTACTCCATTATTGTTTAATTCATTTGTTGCTTATTAACTACAAAATTCTTGGTATCTCTCAACTGATCCAATTAAATTAACACACACTCAAAATAATTAACACGGTTGCATGGTATCATAAATCGCCAAGTTTTGAAATCTCAAAAATTTATGTTTACGCTCTTGCCCCTGAAATTCTGCAAAACGCATGCAGTAATGTCAGGGGTGAAGTTTATCCAAATTGAAAAAAATTCAAATTGGGTTAGTTTACAAAAAATTTGATTTATCAGTTTTTGTGTGATTTCAAGTTACGATAGTGAAAATTCCCTACAAGACCGAGCCATTAAAATTTATATATTCAACATCCATATTTATCCATTATTATCGATTTCTGAATAATTGAAACTTTAATGTGAATTACGTAACAACTGTTTATAATGCCGTCTCCAAAATAAACCAAATTGTAACTTTTGAACATTAGACCGGCGTAGTTGTCTCAATTATTTTTAAAATTTGGTGCGAATTGCACAAAAATGCTAGGTGTTCGTTCGATGACGTCGCCAGAGAAATTTATTTTTGAATTAATAAATTTTATCTAAAATGGCTTAATTTCCATTAAATCCATTCGGAACCAAATTTTAAAAGTAGAAAGTGTAATCTCAAATAGTAGCAGCTATTACTGCACCTACATAGAATAATTTGCACAAATTAAGCATAAAAATGTACAAATCGCTAATTTCTAAAAATTTACAATACTTGCGACTGGTCATTCCTTTGCATAAATTTGATTGAATATTAAAAAAGAAATTGGTTCGTATTTGTTGGAAAGATAGCGGAAGATATTTGATCTGGGTAGGATGGGGAAGAAAGTATAACAAACGTCTTGCATTTTAAGTGCAAGTAACTTTACGTAAAGCATAAAATAAAATCAATAATCCGCTAAAAAATTGGAGGTAACTGGACAATGGCGCAATGGCAAAAATTGGGGATGTGCGCAAAAATAGAAAAACCGCGTTAAAAACTACGAGAGACGTGCGCAACTTATACAAGAACAAGAAAAAAGTCTATTTCTGATTGGTTCTCAATAATTGCAAAATCAATACGCAGTTTAATACAATTTAATTGATCAAACAGTCACAATTTATATCCTTACAAATGGAATACCCCGCCGACAAAATCAAATTACATCTACATAACCTTTCAAAAAGTACGACTTACACATTGCCTAGTGCTCCTAATTTATTGCCAAAATTTAATTTTTGACCAATTTAACCACTGACGTAACACACTCGCGACACAAAATTTCAAAAGAATAAAATATTTTCAAAACTATTCCATTTACCATTCCTCTTTCACTAATAAATTAATGAAATGCTAAATGCAATTACGGGGGTTGGTAGATAAAAGTTGAAAATAGCACAAATAATTAAGATTTAAAAATATTTTTAACTCACAATGTTGTATGTTAAAACAGTAACGAGTATTCCCAAAAACTGTAATGTATTTTGTAAACACGTGTGTGAACCACAAGAAGTACTTTTGATTTAAAAAATGTTTTTTAAAATTTTCGCGAAAAAATAATGCGCTCCTTTTCAAATATCGTTCGGAAGTTGAACACGTTTGTTTTAAGGACGATAAATTATAAACAAAACACTGCACTTTTTAAAAACAACAATCGCATCAACAATCAACAACCGTGGAAACCATAGATCAAGAATGCAGTCAAGGCGGTTGGTTGCAATTGTTGAAACAATCGCAATCGGTGCGAACCGCGTCTTGCTCTTACTTTGCTGCGTGCTCAACACTTGCGCGTCGACCTGCCGCGTATACCGCCTACTACCATTTGATGATTTGAGCAGTACTTGCTCTCGGTGCCACTTAGCTCACCATCATGGCTGCTTTGCTCAGATCTCAAAAACCGGTCATATCCGTATCTCCGCCCGATTTACACTGCAGCACTGCACCGCTACTCTCAATTTGCACTCTATTTCTGCATCGACACAATAATAACCATACCGGGTTCCATCTAAAAAGCTCTAACCTCGTTATTGACATTTGCTTGTCAAGAATTTATCGTAACGTAAACATACTGAAACAATTCTTCGTACCTTTACGTCTTTTCAGGACTCTCAGCCATCGACTTTCAATTTTACAATAATTGAAAGTGGATGTCATTTTGATCTAAATTATCGTTGAAATATTGAGGAAATTATTTTTCCTCCAATATACAATAATTTCATTTTAAATATGTAACTCATTTAAAATTGATTTGTGAACTACCTTTTCTATTAGGTACCTCTGGCAACCATTTTTTAAAAATAAGAAATTCTCTAACTGATTCATCAATACGATAAGATAAATTTTGGATGGAATGCCAACCTCTTCGGTGTAAGAATCATTTATTTATTTAATTATCTAGAAAGGAAAAGGATGTTAAAAATGTTTCTAAATTTTCATTTAACAAAAAAACATTAATTGCCAATTTGGATTATTAAAGCTTTGTCGAAATGCGTTATTTGCTACCAAATTTTTTAAATTTTTACTTAGCAGATACAAAATTACGAAACCTATCGATTTTTATTTAAAAAAGAATACTCATTCGAATGCAAATTGGAGTTTGATAAACTTTGCTTGTTATATCGAAAACAATTTTATTTAAGATGACAAATTTTGTATTTTAAAGAAGTCGCGATGCAAATATTTTTTAATGCTGGAAATGAAATATTTTTTTATAATTAAATTATTATAAAGCACATAAAAAGAATTCAAAAGAGTAAAGTTACAAGGGAAGCTTATTGAAAATTGTAGCTGTGTAGGAAGGACCTCTTAGAAAATCCGAAGAAGAATAATATAAGGGAAATGAAAATCTCGAATCGTTTGAATTAATATGAAGTGACCAGCTAAGGGTGGCGTATCAAGCAAACTCGACAGCAAAATAAAAAGAAAAAATAATAATAGAAATGTAGGTTCCCTATGACAACATTCCAGGAGAAATATATCTCAGTTTTATTTTTAAAAATATTTCTCGTGCGTATTATATTTTCTTCTATTTGATGCAGCAGTTGTAAATAATATCTACTATATTACATCACAAGGGAGGTAAGTCAGATTAATTCTACCCTGTATGGTTTATGCAACAGGGGAGGTAAAATAAATCCTTAACTCCCGTGTAACGTATATTATTTTTTAACTAACAATCAGGTAAATTTAGGTTATGATATTAAAATTTAACAAATAATAACCGCGTATTACTAAGAAACCACGTACGAAGTTTATTTTTAACATTATTTCCTTCCCTATAGGGAAGCAAAGTATAACTCACTTGAAAATTCCTAATTAAAATATTTACTTGTTTACAAATAAATAGTAGAGTTTCCCAAATGTAATTTTTTTCACATTTCGAAATAACAGAAAACATATTTAAATTTAATACTGTATTTTTACTTATGAATAAAAAATTAATTATTTTAAAATTATTTTTCAAATATTTAAATTTCTTAATGTATTACTAATGAACATTTAACGATTTATTGTACTTAAAAATAAGAATAATATGATAAGCACGTACTCACAATTATTATTATTATGTTAACATTTTTGATATTATATAATATTTTTATAATTTATTCTAAATGTCTTATAATTCCAAAAAAATTGAAATATTATATTTTGGCACTTACTACTGCGTAACACAAAAAGAATATGAACATCAAGAAACGAAAAACATTTTTGCCATCGTGTCCATATACATTTGAATTGAAAAGCGTCGTCAAACGTTATAAAACGGATATACAAATATAATGGGTATAACATACCAAAGCCAGTTTCATGTAACGATAACGATGCAAGTTTTACATTATCTAAATTTTTTTTGAATATATTTTGAAAATGTAAATAAATCAAGACAATATAGGGGAGAATAACTCACCAAGTTGCATCGATATTGCTTTATTTCTAATAGATATTTGTCTCAGTGGCATAGTCGAATTTTGCCAAGTTATCGGAGAAGCTAATCGATTGAATTATATTGTATTATGCATGGCAACGAAGCTCAAGAGTATACTAAAAGAGGAAGTTAACAATGGGATCTGCACGTATCGCATCGCAAAACGCTATTCTCCCTTCCTTATGGACTTATTTATTTATAAGTTTCATGAAATCCATTTTTTCTCTTTTACTTTAAATACGTAAATGTATCTATATTACAATACCAAATCGACTTTTTATACGAAATTTTTATTGATAATTATAATTTAATAACATAAATCAATTTCTGAATGTGCTATTTTAAATTGCAAAACAGCGTTCTTCACTAATAAGATATCTTCATAATCAATCCTCCATTCAAAGAATATTTTCTTGAATATTATATAAAAATATTCATATTTCCAACATTCAAACAATTCTAAAAATGACAAGCATAAATTTTTTTACTAGCTAACAAAAGAAAAAATGATGTTACATATTCAACCTTCAGTGACACAGATCAAAAGGATTTTACCCCTCAAGTAAATTGACTAATAAACTGAAGAGCCGCTAGTTATTACTAGCCTGGGGTGAAATTATTGAAGATGTATCAGATTCGTGAAGAGAAAAATTGAGATTTTAAAAGTTTTAAGTGCTTTTATTGTTATTTAGCTACTTTGTAACAAAATTAAGGTTTGGCACTAAAAGAATACAGTGTCAGCGAAGGTGGCAATTGTACGAACAGGACTTTCTTCGATTTTATATTCTCAGTTATCCATACTAATATAAAATATTTGATATAAAGTATAAGTGATTGATATGATAATTTAAATGGAATAATTTTGGAAATTATGCTGTAGAAGTGAAATATCTCTTTCTTGGTATTTCTGTTTGATATATTAGGTTAATCAAATAAAATTTAAATATACTAATTAATAAAAATATTCTAAAACTGTAAGGTTGTCATTGTTGAGGATGTAATTTTATTTGAATTAGGTGACAAATTACGACGAAATATTATATTCAACGGAAATTGATCGGGCGCTAAAAGTAATTTTATTGCTTCTGTTAGTTGTAAGGTCATTTAATGTATGACCAAAGTACAGTAGGTCCTACTGATAATAATTTCAAACTGTATGGCTTTAAACCGCAGAAAATTAGAATATCGGAATATTTTAAAATTATTATTCTGATTTTCTTTTCCAAATTTTAAAAGGGTCCTTTTCGTTCCATAATAAATTATGTGTTGTAAATTATTTTTCGAGCGTTAGGTAATGCAATAAAACGAAGAAAGATTAGGCATATTATGTACATTATTGCTTCTCTAAGCAAAACCCTTCGAAAAGAAATCGTGTTTCATTTAGTTGCGATACATATTTGCGTCACCTAGGATGCTTTTAGCCTTTCTCTCGTCCTGTAGGATACCATTATTTGGGTAATAAGGTTATAATTTTATTTCGTTCCTATTGTTTATTTGTACACTAAAGTAATTCATATTCTGTGAATAAAATAAATTATTTAAGATGAAACAAGTTGAAGCTGATTACAAAGGTACACTCAAAGCTTTCCATAATAAATTATGTGCTGGATATTGACAAGTTGAGTACATTTTATATATTTGTGACTCAACTCAGAATTAAAACACAAATATCGACTTGTCATTGATTGATTGAATTATGAATTGGATTCAACAGTAATTTCTATTTGTGTTATTTTTAAAAATAAATTGTCGCCCCCCCCCTTTTTTAATTGAGTCCTTGTTCGCTTCACTAAGAAAATAATTATTATTTTCTTTGGTCACATCTGCCCACCCTATTCGCTGGGTGCGTGACATCTAGCCATCTTTTTTGCACAATTTGTCCGCAGCGGACGCTGGCGTCGTTTTTAATACCCCCATTATGTACTACGCACCCAGCCAATGGGTGCGTGACATCTGACCACCTTTTTTGCACAATTTGTCCGCAGCGGACGTTGGCGTCGTTTTTAATACCCCCACTATGCACTTCGCACCCAGCGAATAGAAAAAACCTCTAGATAATGTACTAATAAATAATAATTATTATAAACAGTCGCTGGTTTTCTGAACATTATCAAAGACATAAGAAAACAAAACATACAAAGAATGTGATAAAGTTTATTCAAATTAAACAATATGTCTATTGTTTCACTTAAATCAAACATGATTATATTATATAACCTAGCATTTTAAAACAAATTAAAACAAATAAAACAATACATACATATTTTCTATGTATAATCAAACAGTATATCTATTGTTTGATTTGAACTACCCACAAGCCTACATAATATGCATTCCTTGTTATATTGTTTGATTATTATAAAATAACTTCGTGATTAAATTAGCTTCCTGTATTCATAAAAATAACATTTAAAAATTTCATTACAGTTGGTTAGTGTGCATATATTTAATACACTGAAGTTTGAATCCAGATAAGTAATATTTTTTACTAACTATTTTCAGCTAAATTGGTGACCAGGTAGAACATAACAGAATATTTATTCTTAAAACTATCGGTGTGAATCCTTAGATACATTCTTGAAATTTAAAAGAGCCCGTTCAAATGTTACGTTATTCCATTACTCCGCAATAAACTGACTATTTTTGATTACGATAAAAGTGGTTACTTACAAAAAAGTTTTAATATCCGATTTTCATGTAGCTCCAACATGTTATTTAGCACTAATGGAAGGCCACGATTATCCTGATGAATAATTACAAAGAAAGCCCCTGTCAAACAAGCGAAGATAATAAAAATTGACGAAACACTTGGAAATTTTCTAATATCAATGACTGCCTCCGTGTTTCGGAAGGCACTTAAAATCTTTGATACCCCTTGAGGTGCTTAACCCTTTCTTTCTAAAAAATGAATTACCTTAAGTTGAATAGTCATGGGCCGTTACCATTTTTAGTATCAGGTAGTGGTATAACAATATTTAGATGTGTTCTAAACTTTGGACCGAAGCTTTCCCTAATCGGCAAAGTAAGAACTTTATTCTGACCACCTCTTTCGGAAGACAATGACAAACCACCGACGGTAATCTGCCAAAGAAAGCCATTTAATATTAAAATCAATGGTCACGAACATCCGAAGAAGAAGATGAAGCTTACAAATAGATGATTTTAATTTAATGATTCTATAAGTTTTGTAAGAAGCTTAGGTAAAAGTGACATTTATTTTCACTTTGACGTTTTTTGTTGTGGCAACACCATGTTCATTTTCTCGTGAATCCCTCGGGAGTAAAAGTGGCACTTAAGTCTATTGGGAGTAAAAGTAACACTTTAGTCCCTGAAAATAGGTCCTTACTCCCGGAGGGACAGAAACAAATAATGTATCTTTAGGGTGGTTTTCGTATTTTAAGGTTATGTCCGCATAACAGGTCCGCATTTAGGATATATTTTATGAATGTAATAAATTATTTTCCAGTTTGCTTTATAAACAAAAAATAAAATTGCAACTGTGACCTTTCGATGAACTATTAATATATAATGTACCTCGCAAATGTAGATTAAAGTAGCCGGAATAAATATAAACAACTGTAAATATTTACACGTCGATAAAATTACGAAGAGTTATGTTACGTACAAGTATGTACGTTAATATTTTTATAAAGATTGTTCTCATACTACGTCATCGTAATTTACAATAATAATAAATGCTTTAAATATTGTAACAAAATACTCGATAGTTCATAAAGTTTATATAACACTCGGGGAAGGTTTTTAAAATATTTATCTGCATTTCCCTAGAGCTCAATCCCCAATGATCGGACAAATTCACAATTTGCGCTTTTTGTGTTCCTGAAAAGTGGTGTCTTGGTTGTCAGAAGAGTTTAGTAAAGAAGAGTGAAAAAAAAGAAGTTATAATTAACATATTATTTTTATAAGAGGGTCTAAAATGATCTAATTAATAGAAAAGATGCGGAAGCTCTTATTGGAGTGTCAAAATAATATTAAAGCTTTCAGATTTAAAAAGGTTTGTGGTGCTAAACAAGCACACAGTAATAAAATTAATCCGAAAACATAAATATTCCATAAAGGGAAGCCACTTCCGTTACGTGCAAATGTGCGAATAGCCTTCGCACATTTCCGTATGCATCGGTCGTCCTTTCCGTCGCATCTACCCCATCCCCCACCCTTAAAAAGAGTATGCAAATATTTCCGAGAATTTGCAAAGTGCGGTCGCGAAAATGTAGTAATTAGCTTAATATTTAGGTTCGCAATGTAAATCCTCTCTTGTTTTTTTATTTTTGTAGTAGTATACCTTTTTATAATAGCAAGGGAAGACTATTCGGTTAAGGTATGTTTTGGAGAGAGGCACACGTTTTGTCAGGAAACTTGGGTTATGTTTGGAGAAGCTAATTAGTTCAATTGTTTTTGACACGATGATAGTCCCACTTTTTACATTGTATGAGCTTCGACGTTGCTCGCGGGTTATATAAAAATGTTAACGATTGCATGTCATGATTTTAAAACATTAACATTTTATTTAATTATTCCAAATAATAAAGATTTCATTACCATTTCATGAAAAAAAAAAACATCGAGATAGCGAGTAATTAAGAATAATTGTAAAAAATAATAATAACTTATATTTACCCGAATTTTAATTTACACAGGTCATACTCACGAAACAGTACGTACACGTACGTTGGTTAACACAAAATTAGGAAATCACATTTTGTCAATGTGTCTTTGATTGTTACCCGAATCCGTATTGACTAAACACTACAATGTTCATGTGTAAAATGTTTTTTGTGTGCTTAAATTCGTAACATGGCGTACCATACGCATTCACCCCTCACCCCGGCAGTGCGCGTATTTCTCTTCCGCCCTTACTTATCATCCCCTCGCCGCCGCGCAAAACAAACCTATCGATTTTGGGAGCACCGTACCTAATATATACCCTGCTTGCAGTAGTTGCTAGGGTGTATGCGTTATTCTGCGTCTATCAAACGCATACGGCGCTCTTAAATGCCCTTCATAAGAAGAAACACTTAGGACGAGATAAGTCGAAACTTGTTAAGACGCAGACTTTTGATGTATGTTTCTATATATTGCTTACTGCAGCTAAAGGTACAGAACGAAGAAATTGCGTAATAAAAATAAGACGGGCGCCATTTTGAATAGATTTTATAGATCGTAAAACATAAAATTCTCATTTGAGGCTAATCAATGTTGGGGTACCTTTTTATTGTTATGTTAAGTTAAAAATATAAAACACTTACTTCGCAATTTTATCCGTACCGAAATACACCTTAGAGTTCAATTTTATACGGCCGAGTTTTTCGGCGTTTCCATAACAAAACACTTTTATTTTTTCTTTTATCATCGAATTGCCATGAACGTAAATCGCCGTGTGCAGTAGATGGTTTTTCCAGGTGCCGTTTTCACTTACGAAAACAATTCAATAAGTTATTTTTGAGACTCAAATTAATTTAATTACGGAAGAGTAAGTGCAACACAAAACCCAACTCCATTATCATACAATCATCTTCAGTATTACGCTTTAATTTGCAACAAAATTCATTATCCAGCAGTCACATAACCTACCTGATATATAACGCGTCTAATAGCATTACCATTGCCATTGATGAGTAATGGGTATAAACCTATTAGACAGCAATTAGAATATTGTATATAATAGTACTAGTATATCTTATATGTATTTACTTATATAAAACATCTCAGTATTGATCGTAAAGTTAATCTCAAAACTTGGTTTCTATTTATGCATTGCTACGTTTCCTACTTTTGTGCGAGCTTTATTAATGGTGAAAGTAATAGAATTAATTTATTTGTAAGACGTCTAACCGTAATAGGATAAGGAACTAATTTTTCTCTCTCCTTAATTTTAATTTTTTATGGGTCAAACATAGTCGATTTTTCCCAGTAGTTGAAAACGTTCGATATAGAATGTGCGCAACTTTATTATTTGTGGTTTTGTTATTTTGACCAATTTTTTGCAAGATAACTCCCATAAATTTTCTTAAAGTATTATCAAGCATTTTTCTCTAGCATTCTCATAAATCACGAAGTTTTACTTTTTTCAATGTTATTACCAATTCAAATAATGTAACAAGATCATAACTCAAGTATTTTGTCACAAGTTGGGGGGCGCAACTTGACGTTTTTTATTGTAGCAATCGGTATCGCTTAACGATTTTTAAATTTTTTTGATTTATTGCAAATTTTTCCGAAATATTGAAATCGCGCTTAGATATGTACTTTTTAACTTTTATCTTACATTAAAATAAACGATTCCTACTACCGCATCTTGTTTTATTTAAATGGGGGTAAATAAAGGATCTACGCATTTCACATGAAAGATGGCTTTTCTATGAAAATGTCAACTTTTTAGTCAAATTCATTTGTACTACTAAAAACTTTTTCTTTTAGAAACTTGACAACGCAATTTTAACTTGGGGATGAGTTTTCAATTGACAGCTAAAACTTTAATCGTAAATACGAAACCATAACCATCACACCAGAGCATCGCCCGTTGTCTAAATCTCATTTAATTGGAGTTCCTAATATTTTAAATTCTTTAAGAGGTTAAACGGGCTCTCAAAATAAAGTTTGTTGCACTTGTCAAAATCGGTATCTAATTTATTATCGTCAGATGTTGGGAGTTTCCCTCGAAGGTCTTAACGGTGTGCTCATCTTATTTCTGTGTACGTAGGTCGCGTTTCCTTGATAGTTTATAATGAAAAGCTCTTGGCGTTAGTCTACCTCTTCTTTATGCGCTTTTCACGTAGCTTCCTTTCCGAAATTCCTATGTAAAATTATTTTGCTCATCTCTACTCTACGTGTTAGCACCGCATGAGTTCTTTCGGTTGTTCTTTTGATTTTTATTAATTTCAAAAATTCAATTTCCTTCCTTATTTTACAACTTCATTTTCAAAAAACATTTTAAACCTTATAAAAAGTTAAATAAATCGATATACAGGAATAATACGAAAGATACATTCTGAATTTGCAATTTTGCGATAAATAAGCGTTCAACCTGCCTAAAGTTTGCCGGAAAAAATCTTAGCCCCCCTTTCAGAAAGTTTCGTGGCAGCGGCGTCGAATATGCTCTAAATATAGTTGACACGACGATGGGAGCCACCGCTGAATCAGCATCCGACATGCGACAGCTTTTAGAACCCTGCGACTTTGAAATTTAGGCGTAAATCTGTGTTGAATTTTTGTCCTGATCTGACGCTGTAAAATTACTTTTATTAGTGTCATTTTAAAAATAAATATGTTACAGGTTGATATTGCAAATTACTTTTATTGAATAAATAATACTACTATTGTATTATTTTTATAAAGACCAACATAATTTACTTAATTTATATCTAATAAATTAATTAAGTACCACGACATCAATATGGTAGTTACTAATAAATTGAATAATGCATTTTTTAATTTACATGGGATTCCATTCCTGGATTACCACATAATGAAGCTTTAACCAGTGCGAGGACAAATTATGTGAATATTGTTTAAGGGGTTATGCTACAGAAAAGGAATATGAATTTTGAAAATTAATTCCAGGAAAGCAAATGAGATTACTTTAATTTTTGTAAGAAATTTTGTACCTACCGAAAAATTTTTGTGTTCAATTAAAAGATTAAATTTAAAATACCCTATAAAATGTGCTATAGAAAAATAAACTATAATTTTTTTTCAACAATTTATTAAAACAAATATAGGCAAATTCCTACACATTTAAATTAACGAGAAATACTTTTACATTGTTTTCAAATCAAACAAATTGTAATTTTAATTGTAATTTAAATTGTAATTTTTCCGGAATTAATTTTCAAAATTCATTCTGTTTTACTGTAGGCTAACCCCTTAAGTAAAATTTGATCTATGATAATAATTTAAGCAATCATAGAAATAAATTCCCAGATCTGCCTGTCTGCTAGTAGCGCAAAAAGTCACGTACGATCGAAATTTATGAGTATAAATGCAATAAGAAATGGTTTAGTTTTCTCACTGGAAATTTTTCCCAGTTTTTCTGATGCATTTGTCTGCATTTCAAAAATTTTTCATGGAGGTTAAACCTTAAGATTCGCCAAAATTCGAAAAATCATGGATGAAACTTAGCAGTATTGATAAAAATTGCTAGGTCGGTGACAATAATTTCCGGTTGGATCGTGGAAGCAAAGCCCTTGAGCTTAAAGTAATCAAACCTTAAAGTAATTGAATATGTGATGAGTGAAAATCCGATTTTGCATCAACTGGATGGGAAGTAATTAAGTGTACATTAATACAATTCAAAGGTGCAACTGGTAGAAAGTCTTCAGGCCCTGCAATCGATAACATTACGATTATTGTACAGGGTATAAAAAAAAGTTGTATCAAATTTTATAAACATATAAAAATCATCTAAAGAAACAAGGAGACATTTATTTAAATGTTTTAAGATGTTTTTTTAGTAAAATAAATATTGCAACGTGTCAATGTTACACTATGCCTCGAACGCCTTTGATATTAAGGGCAGCTAGCCCTTATATCCATCGTGGAGAGGATGAGACTTCATGGATTTTTTAATTGTTGTCTTTGCAACTAACCGTTGCAAAAAAAAAAGAAAATTTTGTTTTATTTAAAACAACCAAAACGCAGTCCACTACAATACTTGAAAGATAATTCACTATTAATCCAACAACGTAAAAACAAAAAATTTGGATTGCTAGGTCCAGGGTGAAATTAATAAACTAATGATAAAGATGGAAGTTATAAGTTATATATTGCCTCTCCAAGAAAATATTTAGGTAAAAGTTGAGGGTGACATAACTTAAATTCCAAAATCTGAGATGCACAAAAACCTTAACGAGCGACATGTCATCCACGCTCAGTTTTTCATGAATTTTCAACATGAATGTCAAACTTTCAATAGTTATTTCAAGTTAAATATTTGTTTTGAAATACTCTGTGCTTTCAAAGTCATACCTCAGTGTGACTCATCAGCACCCAGACAAACTTGGTTTTTCTTTCCGGGAAAATCACTGAATTTTGCCGAAAAATAATCTAGTATTTTGATTTTAAGAACAATAGAGATCAGAAAAACAAAAGAGTTTTAACTGAAAATCGTCAATGTGAAATTGTTTGAGTGTTGTGTATTCCTCAACAGACTCTTTCTGATTCCATAAAACAATATAAAGAACTTGGTAATGAAGTAGACCGACCCGGAATAGGAAAAAATTGTTTGACCAATGTCAATGTTCGAAAGAAGCCCAAATGCTAACTTGAAAACAAGCAAGTTCGACTTCAACGATGCCATGCTCTTCTACATTGCATTGCTGCTCAAAAATGGGAAAATTTCATTTTCACTGATGACAATTATTTTACACTCGTACAATTTTACAACCGCCGAAATGATAGGTATCGGTCAGAAGAAGCACCCGGACCTTCTACCATCATTGTCCATAATTGTCAACATCCCTAGGCTGTCGTGGTTTGGGAGGATATTTGTGCTACCGGTAAAGCACCTTCAGTTTTCGTGAAAGAAGGAATTAAAATCAATAAAAATATAATATAAGTTTGGGATATTTTAGAAGCTGTAGTCCCAACAGCAGTTAGGTGTCCAACATTTGACCTTTCAACAACCCGTAAAGCAAAAACTTCTCAAGAGTGGTGCCGAATCAATCTCTTGATTTGATCAATTCCGCTGAATGACCTCCGTGCTTATCAGATCTCAACCCAATGGCTTATGCCATATGGTCAAATTTAGAGACCAGGGCCTGTGCAGAAACACACAAAAGTTTGAAATCACTAGAGTAATCTTTGCGTCAGGAATGGGACATAATATTCCTAGAAGAGTTTCTAAGAACAGCCAAAAATTTCGTTCGTCGTTTGAAGTTCTATATCCACGCAGAAGGGGGCCACTTTGAAAATCTATCATTTATGTTGTACACAAGGTCGTTGTTTATCGTTATCTATTTTAAAATTTCTATTTTGTTGTGTCTAAATAAACATTAAAAAAATTTTGTCCGAGTTCTTGTGAGTCACTGTGTATATTAGGTTAGGATTGACGTTCGAGGTTAATGTTATGAATATTATAGCAGTTTTCTCAAAATATCATGAGTTGATGTTGTATTTTTATTAATAAAGGCTACAGGAAGGATTTTCTTCCATTATTCTATCTTTTTAGGAATGATAAATTGTTGCTGTGAAAATACATTGCTTTTAGTGACTATACAATTAATAACCATCGCATTTCCAATTTTTTGTACTGCACAATTATTTTCAAAGTTTTCATTTGTTTCTTTATGAAAATTCTTTGAATGCACATTACAAGGGGACCCCCAATATTGTAAACGGTTTCAAACTGGTTCTATTTTAATTAGACGGTCGGAGCATAGTGGTCGAATAAGTTGACTACAAACACTAAATGCCCGGTTCGAATCCGGGTGAAGTAAGAACTTTATTCTGGCCGTCTCTCTGGTCCTCCAGGTTGGGGGTTCTACGTCGGGCTTGCTCCTCGTCTAGGTAAAAAATGTAAAATGCTAACAAACCAAACACCAATTCGCAAGGTTGGTAGTTGGGCTCGGATAACGTTGTAATGCGTTTCAAAACCGATTATATCAATCTATTTTAATTTCAATGGTTATTCTTCTTCTTTTCAGCCTTTGTCTATCCACTGTTGGATGTAGGCCTCCTTCAATTCTCTCCACGCATCACGATCCTGGGCTCGATTTTGCCAATTTTTGCCAGTTATTACAACAATATCGTCGGTCCAGCGTTTTGGTGGACGACCGACGGATCTTTTTGTTGTTCGTGGTTTCCATGATAGGACCCTCTTTGCCCATCTATCATGATCTTGCCTGGCAACATGCCCCGCCCAAGTCCACTTTAATTCCGCCAAATGGCGGAAATGGTTATTGGTTCACATTAATAGGATTTAATCCCAGCTTTTTTTTATTAATTGTATGAACTATAAGGTCACCATATACCATGCGTCACCAGCATTTGTGCAAATCAAATTTGAATCCATTTATCAGTTGATTTTCTTTTGCAATAATAGTTGACTATATTTTTGACTTTAGCGATGTTAGTTGTCCAATCCACGATCAGTAATTCCTTATTGAGCAACATTTAGTTGTGTTGTTGGATCTGGAATGAATTCACTACTGCATTGGAATATAAAATATATAAAAATTTTGTTTTGTTAGATTGTGAATGGCCTAACAATTATTCAGTTAATTTTTGTTAATTGTTTAACACTTATTTGAGTTTGTACCTGATTTTGGCTATCAGAAATATATCAACCTCAACATTTTCATCTTGACTGTTCCCAGTTAAATTAAAACAACTTCCCTATTGTCTGCTAAAAATATCTAAATAGCAAAATCTCTCATTTAAAATTTCACTGGCGATATTTTAATCAAATGAATGTTAGTTGACAGGACCGGCCTCAAGTATTTAAAATTTGGGAATTTCTTACCTAAATACGACTTTTCTCGCTGTAGTAGCCTAAATGAAAAGGAATAATAAAGTAATTTATTCTGATAACAACTTTTATATATTTGTATTTGTTAAATCTCACAATAACAAAACAACTATTGATGGGAAAATTATTATTATTTCTTGTTTTACTTTTTGTTAACTTTATTATAATATATTTGGAAAATATTATTCAATCACATTTAGAATGATCGTATTATTCGGTTTTTGATTTAAATATTCTACCTCTCAATTTTTGAAATGCTTATATTCATATGGTCAGGCGAATGAATGTCCACGATGCGATGAGTGGATGGGTGCGAACAGGAAGTTTTCAGGAAAATAAGACGTAAAAGAAGTAAAAAAAAAAAAATCTGAACCAGAAACCAAATTTAACAAATAATACAGCTACAACCCACGACTTGCTTTACAGTCTCTTTTACGTATTTGCCACTATTCTACTCCATTGGGCTGTTTACCTTAATTATATTGCTATTACATTTTACATACTAGGTAAAATAACAGTTTTAAAATTTGAGATGGTATTGTAATAAAATAGTTGTTTGACCGGTATTTGGTTCAATAATTAAATATTTACTTCATAAAAATTATGTTAGTTGCTAAGATAATATTATGATAATTAAGTTTTTTTTTACTTAAATAGGTAAAACTTACTCTAATGGAGAGGGAAATATAGAAATCTTAAATGTTAAAGGTAACATTCCTATAAACGGCTAAAATATTATCTACTTTTTTGATAAATTTTTATAAAAATACCGTTCTTAGTACTGTTGAATATTATTATCATAAGTATTTCTATATTTATTTAAAAAATTGTTTAGATATGATGGTCTTGTTACTTACCATTAACGATGTTGATCTGATAATTATAAATTTGCAAATTTTATTTTTGTACCTAGTATATCTTAAAAATAAAAGATTCAAAATTTTGGGAAAACTAGAAAGAATATTTTTTGAATGAAGCTTCAATGCATATCAGGATCTGAGCTTTATAAAGGTCGATGACCCAAAACATGAAAACTTATCTGAATGATGAATACAAAACCAATACATAACTGAAGAAAATCGTAGAAATGCTTTTGCATACTTTTGAGTTTTCATGAATAAATTTGTCCTACGTTTCAATTTAGATATCGTTCTTCCATTTAGCCATTCGTATATTATAGTAGTGTGAATGTTGAAACATAATTAACAATTTTTTTAAATCATTAAAATAATAATTAAGAGCCATGTTATTGTTCAAACATAAATAATTAGTTAGTATTGTTCTGTAACTGTTTACGGTTTTTCAAAGATTAACTTTGATAAAAATTAATCGTTAAAAATTCATTCAAAATAAACATTATGCCGAAAAAGGATTATCATGAATAGTTGCGATAAATATCGCGAATAAAATATTTCATATACAATATTGTTAGTAAATCTATTACTTTGGGTAAATTTTATAAAGAAAATTTATTAAATTTATAAATTATTGTAAGATAAGAAAGAAAATTCTTTAGTAGTAATTTATGTTTTGGAGTGAAATGTAAAGAAAATTTCTTGTTAGTTCGTGTGGCGCCTGCATACTCTATATATCTAATTCATCTCAAAAATAGACTTATCTGGAAGAGATATAGGCTGAAAAACATCTTCAAAACAAGGTCAGTATTTTACGTCTCACTTCCAATTACACAGTCCACGTACTTTTGTTTCTCTTCAATAAGTTCCAAAATCAGCTATCCCAGGAAGAATTTGAAAAATCGATAAATGGACGCCGCTGACGTAAGCGTCGTTTTGCCGACGCGTCGTCTTGCGGAAATGAACGAAACTCGCCGAAATTGCAGGTGGTGGCCTGATTGACATTTCTTCATGTGGGTGCTTGTGATGGCTTATATGTGAAAAATTGTATATTAATAGACTTCATCGTGTGTTGTAAACGGTTATATAAGTTTCCATAAGTAATTCTGACTTATCGATTTCGTTTTATTCGTTTTTATCAATTTTGCTAATATTTGACAATTTAAATGTACTTAAATTTTCTGTATTGCTTCTTCAACTCATTGGATTATCAGGTTTAAAGGAAACGAAAAGAAACCATAACATTTATTTTGTAAATGCACGATTAAAACAAAAATCGTTTATCTATTGTACAATGATCACACGCCTTATCTGCAATATGGCAGCACGACATCATACGTTAACTTTATAGGTAAATGTAGGTCATTCTTTCTATTATCATTAATAGTTTGTGATAACTAAATAAGTAGGTAACTTAAAATTTTGTTCAAGTAAAAATTCAATTGACAATCGTTTATAGGAGTCCATACAATATTAAAATTATTACAGTGATTCTATTAACCTCGCCAATTAGCTAAAAACAAGTGTTAGTGTTTGTTTAACATTATCGGGCAATGGTGTAGAAAACCCATCATGGTTTAGAGGGCCATGACATCTCGCCAGCCCTCTGCAATCGTTGATAGTCAAGGGGCCCAATCCCCTCATATTGGAATTCAGGTGAGATAGTTTGTGCTTTAATATTGTTTGGAATATGAGCACCGCATAATAATTTCCTTTTTTAATAAGGCTGTATCATAGACTAGAATTAGTAAGCTAGAGACGTTTAAAATTTGGTTTAATTAATTTGAAATTAGTGCATGTCATCGTCTAATGATGGACTTACAATAAACCCACATACTGCGTTATTGTATTCCAATTATCCTAAACACAAATTCAGCTTTGTACCAAAATCTTTCAATTAAATTCTTCTTTCCGAAGCGTTCTATATTAAGTTCAAATAAGATGCAAGATTTTCAACCAGCCTTCCTCAAGGCTGTAAAGCTTGAGTAAACCTGGTATGTTAATGGTTGCTAATGCGTCCTACATTAGGTCTGTACCATGACTACTTTAGTTTTATTAAACCTAAAATTAAGAAAATAGCAAAATTTGTGTGATAAAAGTAAAAGTGTCGACAGGAAATATTACCTAGATATTAGAGGATTTTCCGGTATGTTACACATTAACCAGCAGCAAACATGAGTCGGCTTCTTTTTGGAGACATAAAACAGTAATACATTTTGCGACACAAACATAAAATTAATAATCGATATGCCAGTAGTATGTCAAGTACACAAAATGTGCATAATATGATGTTATTATTACAAGCAAGTAGGTGCGGAGTCACCTTTATTTGAAAAATTCGCAATTTGAAGACTTAAAATAGTTATAAAACATTTTTTGGAAACACTAATTGGATATTTTTCGAAAAATTGTAAATAAAAAGATGACAAAATTGTGTTGATTTACAGGCTATCACGGTTACTAATCATAATCAAGTTAAAAAATGTAACAATAAATATGTCACAAGCTAATTGTATTAGCGCAGTTTATATAGGCTGCGAATTTGGGTCATCATTGTTTATTATTATCACTTGTGCGCTGTTCGTCAAAAAGTTATGAATATTTTTTATTTAAATTTTCATTTAAGAAAATTACAAGCTTTAATGAAGTTTAAGTGCTTTAAAGAACCTTTTGTTTCAAACTTACCATTTTTAAATAAAACTTTTACTATTTTTTTTACATATTATTAAATTTATCATTTCCTACCTTTTTGGATACAATGTTTTTATATTAATTAAAAAAAAAATGTTTTGTTATAGCTAAAAATTATTATTATTACAAAACAAACTTTTTACAGTTAAAATGAGTTTTTCAACGAAAAATAAGCTTAAATTCATGTTTATAAAGATTTATTTTCCAAAATTATTTTATTTAAAATTTATTTTATGAATTAAAGCAGGGATGAGCACCTTTTTTTTACAACGAACAAATTTAAAAATTTGTTGGAAATATTTAATGTTTTTGTAGTGGTAATAAAATCGGACTGCAAATTCAATGATTTGTTTGGTTGTCAATCACATTTTCTTTTATTTTATTTTTATTATCGTGCATAATATAATATTATAATTATTATAATAATATAATAAAGAATAAATACCAAGAATATTTATATTATGTTTATACTGCAATGCGCTGCTTCCCGGTTTTCAAACGCCAGTGGCATTTGGTTTGTTAGCATTTTACATTTTGTTTCGTTTTCCGGACCGTTTTCAAATTTTGGTAAGATTCGGAATTTTCTAATTACGATGGGAATCTTTATCATACAATTTTAATGATTCACTGTCATTTGGACAATTATTTGGCCGAACTCCTTTGGCCGACATTTATTTCATTTTTTTGTTCTATAATCCTAAATATTTTTGAATCCAAGCCATTTTGGCAACAACCATAATATTTTAAAAAGAAACAGTAAGATTTAATAAATAATCTAAAGCTTCGATGTGTCAAACCTATTCATATGGATTGCATTTAAGCAAATAGACCACACATTAATTTTAAAAAAAGCAAAGTTCAGCAAATAATCTAACTTTTAATGTTCCAAAGTAATGGATATTCTTTGCATATTGACCACAAAATTATTTAAGAAAAGAGCAAGAGTGAACAAATAACTTAAGCTCTGATG
This sequence comes from Rhagonycha lutea, assembly GCA_958510855.1. NCBI lineage: Eukaryota > Metazoa > Arthropoda > Insecta > Coleoptera > Cantharidae > Rhagonycha > Rhagonycha lutea. The sequence goes on from OY294036.1 coordinate 89,069,478, forward strand.
TACCAAATATATTCGTATGGATTGCATATTGACCACAAATTTATTTTAAAATATGAGGCCACATGAGTATCGACCAAAAATTTCGGCAAATGACAGGATACCGAATTTAATATACGCACGTATTATTTTGTTTTCAAGTGCTTTAGAAAAGCTAAAACTAGAAAATAAACCAATCTGGTACAATAAAATTAATTAATACTATTTCGTCACTCTTTAAATTAACTAATGTTGTTCCGCCATCGTTCTGTCAATCCTGTCAATTTAACCTGTCAATTCGGTATGATAATCTGTTCAAATTGATTGAAGTTTATATGTTAAAGCAATTCTAATGTTCTGGCAACTGCATTCGTAATAGATCTGAACTAATTTATATACGAGTAATGGATTTAAAATAAAATCGAAAAAATAGGTTTACTATAGTTTAAGTGTACTAACAGTCCAGCCACATCTAGAAGTCAGCCACCTTAACATTAAATTCTTTACAACAAGATTTTTGCTTAAATTTAGCGTATAAATATGCGAGTATTTGTAATTCGCGTAGAAAACTTTCTAGGTTTATAACATACAAATCAGAATATTGCAATTTTAATCACACGGGGTTACATTGACTAATCCGCGCAAACTTTAACTGTCAATGTCACTCGAACCGATAAGAACCGCAGGGGATTTGTAACAGTGAACTGATAATTACCCTGTCCATTAAAATTCAATAATAATTACCCATGAAATAAAATTTTGTATTGTCAAACATATATAAAATAACAAGAAAATAACTAAATGGACGTTGGTTTGACATTTCAAAATTTTATTATTTTCTAAGTTATTATACATTGCATTATTTATTTAGGAAGTTATTTTACCGTATGTACCTCGGTCAATGATATATTATCCTTATAATTTTGGCTAATAATTATTATTATCGAAATTGTGTTGCTTAGTAACTGCCGACGCCTTAAAGCGTTTTTCAGTTATTATTTCTATAATAATTAAATATTAGCCGTAATTATTGCGTGATTATCATCGCTCTTGGTACATTATAGCTGATAACTACATTTTTCGCCAATTTTTAAAGAATTATAAAGTTTTCAAAATTTTTAGTTACATAAACATTATTTTGAATGTATGGCTGACTATTCAACATCGTATTAAAAAGGCTGAGTACTGGCACATTTATTCTATTATAACATGGAAATGTAAGAAAATATTAGTTTCTTCTAACGTCAGATACCAAGATATGGTACAAGCGATACTGTTTATTATTATTATAATATGATGATGAATGATTTTGTCCATAATAGTAATTAGCCAAGATGAACAACATACTGTGTGATGAAATAACGTATTTACTTCGTTTTTCACACAAGACTTTTTCTAATCTTTGTTCAAATTTAGAAGAAATAAAATCTTGATGTTTAATTCATTTTTTGATTTATCTAAGTTGTTAATTAAGAAGAACAAATTTTTGTAATATTCATAATTTACCTCGCAATTGGTGCCATTTTATGCTCAGTGATAACAGGAAAACCATTTTGTAACAGAATTTTTTATTTAAAATATTTGAATCTCTCACCTCTTCAATCGGTTCTAATTTGTTAAAAATTTACCTCTGCAAAAGTCTTGCCTGAGCCAATGGTGCCGCACAGCTATTACAATAATTTAACTTTGGTTGCAATATAAAAACCAAAATTCCTAAAAATTAATATTACCGAACAATATAATAAGAAAACATGATAACCCATATTAAGTTATGAAGTTTATATTTTAGATAGTACCTGTAAATAATACATTATATATAAAAAATTATGAAACAATACATTTTTCTCAAAAATTTCCATGAAATTTATAGAGATCAATGAAAAATTTTAAAAACGGTTTAATTTTACATTACCATGCATTCCATATCAGGCGAAACTTCTGTTATGCATATTGAAAGTCTTTTGTAATATTTCAAGTTGTTTGGTTTTATTTTTTATTTCAATAGAAAATAAATTAAATGAAGTTATTTCATTATGCAGTGGATTTTACAACATAGTACAATTATTTCAATGCTGTTAAATCTCTTCAATCAAATTTAATCGTGTAAAATTGGTAAATTTTAAGGCAAGAAGGTGGAAACTGAAAATATTTTTTCTTTTTAACTGTATTAACTTCTTTTTAACTTATATTATAATACAGATATAATTGTAAGTACTTCTGAATGATTTTCCATATTTTTCAAATTATTTTTTTTATTACATTATGAAATTATTAAAATTTCTTTAGCATTATAAATTTTTTCATCTTAATAATAATCGTACTACATTTTGTGCATTCAAATTCTTCCCTCCAGCCTTCATGGTAGGTAACTCGACTTAATTATGTAATCTATTATTAGTTGCCACCAAAAAGCTTTTAATTTCGTAGAAATACAAAAAGCATGTGCTTTCTTGCTTCCACATTTTGCTTTTATTTACACCTTTCATATACATAATTCCAAATGTGAAATCGAAATTTGGATTAAATTTTTAAATTTTTACTCTCATTGCTCAAAATTGATGGATGTTTATTAAGATTGATGATAGATCAACTTGAGACATTTGAGGGAAAGAACATCAGAAGCTTTTGAATGGGAGATCTCATTTTGAAGGGCAGTATAGGTGATACAGGAAAAACACTCACTAAAACTGATGTGCTATACAAGCTTTGCTATTCTGCCATCATGCAACCAGCAAACCTGTCAACCTGTTACGATAAAAACTCAATAAATAACGATAACCTACAGAAAAATTGAATAAATAGAAATTCTTAAAATTTCTGTAACACATAATAGAAATTATAAAACTTGTTACAATAATTACGTTAATTAGGTTTGTTTTCTATAATCTACATTCCGGGCTAGTTATTTTAATGTCTACCAAATAAGCAACAATGTTATCACAATATCCGTGGTCATACCGCGTTTGTTTAATTTGGAAAATATTACATTAATATTTGGCTACGTTTCACTTTATCTCTCTCTAGGTTACTCCAAATTAGTTTGCGGAAGGACGATAGAGTTAGCACAGCCTAAATTATATTTTTCGGATGTTATATCAAGGTCTCGGATATTTGTCCCGGAAATATAAGACTTTATCCTTATCGAAGCTTTATCATTTTTAGCATTATTATGCATTAAATTTGAGGTGTAGTTATATTTTGGCGATAAAACATTATCTTGTTTTTATTCAACAATTCGTACTATAAACAAATTGTTTAATTTTCAATTTTGCGGTCTTAAAAAAGTAACATGGAAATATTCCTTTTTTCATATAAGTAATAAATATTTATTATTGTGGGTACTTTACAAATTACATTGTAATCTAATCATAATAGCCAATGCATTTCCTTTACTTTTTTGGTTTGATTTTATAATATAAAAGTTTAAGCGATAGTGTAAATTTCCCAATTTATATTAACCAAATTTTCCTTCACGATTTATCACTTGAACTTACTCATATTTCTACATAACATCTACATTTTTTGTGCAGTACCAACTGTTATGTAGGTAATATTTTATACAAAAATTAGTCAGATCGAAGTTTGTATTTATTTGTACTTACGCTTTTAATAAACAGTACCTACCATATCTACTCAATATTTAATTAAATTTTCTTATCTGTAATTGGTATATGTGGTCAGATTAGTTTTAATTTCTTACATAAAAATAATAAAAATATAATCATAATAAATAGATTTATATTATTTACAATAATAGTTAAATTCATTCTTCAAATAAAATTTATATTTCATATATTACACATTTCACTGTAGATGCACCAGTTTTATTTTTATTGCAGTTATATCGAGCAAACAGCTAAAATAAGCGACCCTAGATTCTTGCATGTATTGTGTAAATTACTTTAGTCAGTAAGACATAATCTAGAATAATTTATTTCTTAAACTATTTTTCTATGCTGATATGTCTGTAGAAATATTGATTGTGTTGCCAACTTTGTTGAGAAAATTTGGAGAAGGTATTTTTATAAATAAAATATTTCTAAGGAGGGGGAGCATAAGAGTATTGTAATCACTAATCACTTATGATATTAATTTTGTATCTTGAATCAAGAAAAACAAATGTTAATGTTCAAATTCTTTCAAAAGTTCAAGTTTATGATATATTGAGCAAATGTGGCTTGGTGTGATCATTAGCTAAATTATACAGCGGAAATATTGGATTAGAATTCACCTAATTTCTCCTATACAATTAACGAACCAACCGTAATAATATTAAATTAGCTAATTAAAATTTGTGATTATTGTCACATGTCATTTAAAAATGGTTAATTTTTACTATATCAAAAAAATTTTATTTGATGCAATCACCTTACTATGTTGATTACTACAAAATGAGCATGATTTAATTTTAAATTTTTCTTTTATTTGGTGTTGCGCCGCCATATCTTTTATGGGCACTTTTTACGATTTACAGGGCTAACAGAATCTAAAATATGTCAGTCTCTATTTATCCTACCAACATGGGGCTAAAAAAATTTGTTGACAAGATTTTGCAATAGTCTACAAAATTACTTATTAGACATTTTTACCCAGGCGCAATTTTGAAACGTTTTCAAACGTTTCCCTTCAAGGGAAAGTTTTTACCAGAAGGTAAAGATTTTACAAGTCAATTTTTTGGGATAGTAACCAATTGTATACGCACAACGAAAAAAAGTCTTGGTTCAATGATTAATTTTTGGATAACAAAATACATTGATTTTTGATCCTGTTTATTCTTATGAACCATTTTGATAATTATTATTACTAATAATATAAGAAAATTTCAACAAAACAGTTGATTTTGGAAACTAAACTTTCCACATTCCATATTTAGATTTGAAAATTGGTAGGATGTGGACCATCGGGACAAAACGAGTTTTAGTATATAAAACTAAGGACACAACATACCGAAATCCATCGAAAAATTACCGTAATCCAGTTTTGAATTTTCTTGATAAATGTTCACCAATCAAGACAAAATTTAAGACAATTTTGGCAAGGGTCTTGGTTGTCATGGAAATGCATTTTAGAGGTCTAATAATTATTATACACCTTGTTCGATTGTCATTTTTGATTGATCGTTAAAACCTGGTTATGTTGCAATTAAATTATATTAATTTGCTTCTATGTGGCAAATAATTTGCCAACCATTCTGCTAAATAATTAATTGATCAATTTATAGCTATCGGTATGGTGCTTATCAGGCTAAACATTGTCGTTTTTAACCGTACTTATTCAAAATCATCCGAAGCGATTTATTATTTTACTATCGAGTAACATAGTCGACCCTATAATGTTATACAGTCCAAAATATTTTTCTTAGCACAGTTTGGTTAAATATAGCTAAAAATGAACTAAAAAAAAAATGACGGAAGTTCTATTTAAATGAATTGAAAAATATTCAGTTTTGCATTTACATACTATTAGAATCCACTTATGACTTATGAAACACTTACAATGAATCTATAATATTATTATACTACTAATCTCTTTATAACCTTTCGGGTTAACCGTGTTTTTCAATTATCCAAATTATTTCATATTATTATAATAATATGGATAATAATTATTACATACACAATATTTCCCGGGTGACAACCCTTACTACCGAGTCTTTATTTATTGCTGACCTCTTGTTTCTCTTCTGGTAATTATTGTTAGGGATATGAAGGACAAAAGATAAAGTTAAGCACTTTAACGTTATAGATAATTTTGGTAATGTTAATTGTCAAAATTTGAACAATAATTGCGTTCACGGATTGCGTACTACATGATTTTTAAAACTTTTCTTAGAGAAATCAGACAATAAATTCCTGTATAAAGGTTACACATAAAATTTTAAAATATAATAAATAAATCATCAAATCTCGCCAAGTTCTTCCTCTAGCGAAATCAATTTCACTCCCATTGACCACAATTCATCGAAATTATAATTTCTAGCAGTTTTACCCATAACATGTATTTCAGGATTATCCCTGTTGAAATTAATTTTCAAAAATGTTATTGACGAGTTTCGCAAGTAAGAATCCATTTTATGGTACCTTTGGTTCTGCATAAAATTTTGAGTTATCGTCTAACAAATTCTCGTTGCGGTTACCCTGAGAAATGCTATATTTAATTTTTCCATTATGTTAATTATTATTTTATCCCTTTCCCTCTATTTTAGGTAGTTAAAATTACGGAATAGGTTCATAAAAGCTATATCGAGGTATAATTAAAGACGAAAATGTGAGTTAAAAATAAAGACTCGAAGTATAACGCTTTTAAAGTTATCACTAGTACTTAGCATTAAACAAGCATATCGAATTAATTTCGACTTACAATCTATTCATTATTTAAAAAATTCTCAATCGAAAATAATTATAAGGTTACCCGTATCTAATATTTAACTGTCTCCTAATTGTTCATTTAGGTAGTAACAAAATCACCCCTTAAGATATTATCACGTTCTTAGGGTAAATTCTGTTTTGTAACTGTAAATATTTTCTGATAGATTAATAACGAAGAGACGTTTCATTAGTGGATTGCCATTAACGTAACTAACAGGTAAAAATTACTTTGAGGGGGTTAAAAAATAAAGCAGCACATTTGAGTTTCTATAATACAAAGCGAACCAAAGTTTATCAGAAAAATTTGTTGAATTTTTTTTTGTAATATGATATTGTGTACTTAGCGAGTACTTAAGCTTTTATTTTCTACCCCTATGCATTAAAAAAATTCATGTTGGTTCGTTTACGGTTTAAAATACCAGAATCGAGTGTGGGATTGTTCGGTATGCAGGTAAATGCAATGACAAGCTGTTATGTAAGAAACGCAGGTGTAGAACGCTTTTATAAAAATTTACTTATTATTTAAGTCCTATAATATTTGGAAGTCAGTGGCGTACTAAAATAGCGCATCCGGATAACTATTACATTTTTTACTTCAGTGAAATAGATGAAACTTTTATTTTTATAACCTGGGAAAACTGTAGTAATTAACTTTTTTAAATTATGGTTTACGCTTTTCTCTCTGCATGATGACATTTGCATATTAGAACGCAGCACAACACTGAATTTCTGGAGACAGTAAAGTTTGAATCGTTAAACGTTTGTTGTAACATGCCGCAATTTTAAATCCCCCGCCACTGATTAATAATGGCAGTCGATCGAAATTTTTACCTGCATTACAGTAAAGGTATAAGATATTATGATAATGCGACCTACTTCAAACTAATCATGACACCGACAGATATACGTGCTGCAATGCACCACTTTTCAGACTTGGCCAACAAAATAACAACTAAATTTAAAAGTTGACTTTAATTATTTGGAAGTAAACCCTAAAACGACTGGCACTAATTAAATGAAAAAATAAAGCGTCAGATTTAATTTTAAAAATGAGTAAAATAAATTATTGCAAAATTCATTAAAAATAAAAAAATGGGGGTTTAAAAGCTAATTTTAAAAATTCGTCAAACGTTATAAATTTAAAAAGTCGAATTTGTACCTACATAAAATTAGATACATTTTTTACATTTAGCAGGTAACAAAGAAAAATGTATAAATTCACCCGCTGGGACGCAATGTTAAAATAGATGGAGTGAATTTCTAAAATTCGAGAGGAGTGGTCATTTTATTTTGTGCACCTTGCATCTGAAAGCGTTAAACCACCCTATTCATCCATTACCTATCTTAACATCACATTGTTCTCAAATATGAAATCTGCTAAATAATTGTAGCCCTTGTCTGCCGAAATGATAAATGTAGGTATTTTTGTACAAGAAATGCGGCATTTTATTAATTATTAACAGAACATTTGCCGTAACCAAGAATTCTTTAAGTATCGAATAAATTGAAACGATATACTTTTTTGTACCATTACTATTTATAATTTTGTAATAACATTAAATTGTTTTTTGTTTACCTTCTTTAATTATCATTTATGAGTTTTGATTTCTTTTTACATTAAACGAAATCACAACACATCATTAAGCAATTTTGTTTAGATCGAATTCCATATACAAACAATTCATCAAAAAACAATACCTCGCTTTTCAAACAAAGAAAGCCTTGAGACGGGAGCTAAAAATTTTCCTAATACCTGTGCGAAAGAATGGAAAAAAATATGTTAATTTAACATTTAACGTCTGGAATTATTCAGCAAGCGGAGCGGATTGTTTATTACACAGACCGATCGAAGAAACAAAATTTATTGTGTTTAACCAATTCTTAGAATTTAAGCGAAAACGTTGTACAAAAATGTACAGATCCACTTTTCAATTTTTACTTCTTTTGATTTCCAGAAATGTATTATATAACCCAATAGAATATTTAGCTAAAAGGAATACAAAGTCGCCGTTAATTGGCGTTTCGTTCTATTCGTTTCGTTATAAAGCTTGATTAATTTAACTTGAGTTTCTGGTTCATATCAATTACGATTACGAACTCTTTTATCACTTGTATTATTTTAGTGTAGTTATACTATTTACATTGCTATCGAACCTATTAACACTTTTTAGTCTATTATAATTTATAATCATCTTCAATTGAACATAATTTTTTCACTTATTTGCATGTACAAATAACATTAAAAGGATACACTTTATTAACTGCTGTCTATATTCATATAAAATTTAACCTTGTTCATTATTATGTATAATCAACAAAATTGGTTTTCTGTCGATGGCTTATATGGATTATTCTTTATAAATTGCATATTATATTGTAATAAATTTTGTAATATATGTATGTACGTCGTTAGAACCCGGACGAGGTTAGGTAACGGAGTTATATTATGGTTTTCTCGTATTCTTATTGAAGTTCAAAGTTAACGGTTTTCTAAAACGTCATTTTTGGGTAATCTGAGGACAATAATTGCATAAATATCAGAATTAAAGAAGGTAAAAGTCTGTATACACTTGTGATTGGACAAACCGTATCATCCGATTAACTGTCAGCCACAAGAAGAGTAGAGCTTTTCTTCGTCTTACTATTTTATTATTCATTTCTTAATGTTTAGTTTTTCTTTGAAAAGTTTCTGTTGAATGAGAGAGCGACTAGCCTTTATGTTCAGCGTCTAAAATACGAGAACTAGTGAATTCTTTTCTTTATGTGTTTATCGGAAAACAACCGAAGGTAATAGAAAAATAGAGCCTATATGCCAGGTATTTAAATAAAATTAAAATAAAAAAGTTGCAATAATTAAATAAAATAATTAGCAGATGAAAATTACATGTTTCAATTCAATACCTGGAATTATCTTAAAATTTAACTATTAAATTGAAAGTCCGATAATAAATTAGCAATTTAAATATTAAAAGACCTTAGAACGCTCAAAATTTTGCTGTGCACTTTTCAGTATAAAATCAACTATAAAGAGTAAAATTTTGAAAAATTCAAAATACAGTCAAAATGCAAATACAACTTATGTTACTGACAAATAACTCGAGTTCCATTCTACACTATACTCCAAGAAACTCTCTCTTCTTTATGAGTGATCTCCTGAACGGCTTTGTGACGCAAGACATATACATAGGTGTACAAATTAATAATGCGGGTTTTTTTGTGTTTATTCTTGCCTTCTTTGAAGTACAAAGTGAATGAACTCAATAATCAAAATATTGGCCATCATTAGATATGACTTTTTCCCATATTTCTGACAATTGATGGATTCCTTCCCAATACCACTGCTCGGTTTTTGAGGCTAACCATCCATCAAGCCAATTCTTCACTTCTTCGTAGGAATTGAAGTGCTGTTCCGAAAGTCCGTGCTGCATCGATCGGAACAAGTAGTAATCTGATGGAGGAAGGTCTGGTGAATACAGCGCGTGGGGTAACACGTCCCATTTAATGTTTTCCTAGTACGTTTTAACCTGATTAGCAACATACGGCCGAGCATTGTCATGGAGCAAAATTACTTTATGTGTTCTTTCAACCCACTCATGGTCGTTATTGCTTCAATGCTTGGTTCAATTTGATTATTTGTTGTCGGTAGCGATCACCAGTAACTGTTTCACCTGGTTTTAGCAGTTCATAATACACAGGTCCTTTCTGATCCCACCAATTGCAGGTTGGCCTGGGTCTACCCGTGATTTTTTGCGCTTAGGATTGTCGAAATAAATCCATTTCTTAATGGATCCAATAAATCCATTATCTATGCCCTTCAGCTGCACTTTTTCCACAATTAAAAAAAAAAAAGTAGAACTTCTAGCAAATGCTGTTTATTTGGCTCAAATTTGGACATTCTCGACGCTATGGAAAACTATGTTTCTTGCACAATAATAATTATTAATTAATAACAAACAGCTTTTTATGGTGTATGTTTACTCTTCAAAATGACATAACTGTCATTGCCCAATACCAACAAACGTATTAGTAATGCTATCTGTTAGCAAAACCCGCATTATTAATTTGTACACCTATTAATTCAAAAGGATAACATCAAAAAGCCACAATTATTGTAGTCTTATGGACAAGGTACATGGTGATATGACTTTAAACCCAACTGTAATAAATGAAGTTCTTTATTACTGAAGGCCGTCCGATTTTAGTTTCCAATAGAAAATGTAAAGGGAAGATGTGGGAAATCGTTTTAATCCATTAACATACTTTTAAACAGAGAAAATTAAGCTGTAAGTGAGTGACAAATTGAACTCAAGAGTTCCTCCTTCCTCTGTTTACCAATGTTGCCCACAAAATACTTTGTATCTGAAGCAAATTTGATTTATAGGATATCCTCAAACTTCTTCTTTCTCGGTCCTTTTACCCTAAAGAGGGTTTGGTGAACCTTTTAATTTGGGGACGATTTATGTACTTTATATGTTTCGTACTAAGTCCTTTTGTTTTTTTTTACCCTAAGACCAGGTTTCTCATGGCAGATTACACCCCGGTGGTTTGCCATTGCCTGCCGAGGGAGAGACGGCCAGAATAAAGTTCTTACTTTACTCGGATTCGAACCGGGTATTTAGCGTTCACAGTCAACTCGCGTGACCGCTAAGCTCCGACCGCCTCTAACACATCCCCACAATTCGAATTAAAATTGGAGGATGTTCATCCAGATAAGAAAATTTACACGTGTCCTCGTTTCCTTGACTATTCCAAAAAATATAAAAGCCGTAAAGCGAGGAAAACTGATATTTAGAATGTTCCAAAGTTGTTGTTGTAATAACACAATAGCTGCCTTTACACACACGCGATTCCTGACGTTCCAAGAACAACGCGAAAACCGACGTGCCGGGAACGCCCCGTTCCAAGAACGTCGTCCTATTTAAACACACACACCAGGCGTGTCGGCAGCCCTTTGTGAATTGGAGCGTTTCAAAACTTTGCCTTTAGACACACGCTCCAAACCCGCACGACTAGTCGCGTCCGCTCCAATCGCGTCAGGAATCGCGTGTGTGTAAAGGCAGCTAATGACTCAGGAAAGATTATCTACCTGGTAATAAGTAAATAATGCTTCTTGAAGGATAAGTAAACCAGGAAGAGGAAGCATCAAATATTTATCTGCAAATTTTCAACAAGTAACGAAAACAATTAAAATAAATTAAATTTTATTGGAGACACCTCACGAAAACTGATAACGTAGTAATAACTGATAAAGTCAAATTTTGGTTTTCAAATCGAGCATAATAGAGTAGTGCAAAATAAAAGTTTGCAAAGCTTTATTGCTGAGAAACCATGCTGGGCGTACTGTGCCGAGTCTCTAAATGCAGTGCATTTACTGCTATAATCTTTGATTTCTTATGTTGTTTATATGCTCATTTCCACTCTGTTCTTCTGATCTACATCCATTTTTCTATATCTTTTATTTAGTTTGTTTGTTTATCAATTCATCCCATATTATCTATCCATGTTAGACAATCAAAAATTCATGAAAAAGGGAGAATTGAAGTAAAACTCGAAATAAATATAAAAATGGTATTAAACTAGAAGTAAAAAATGAAAACAAAATTCGGAAATAAAATACAAACTAAAACTAATTTAAAAAATTAAAAAATGCTTTGCAAATCGTTTATTGTACTAAAGCATGAAAGAAGAAAAATTAAGCTGGCTTATAACAATCATTTACTAAGTCCGCGGCGTAATCGCGTGACTAATTTGAAGGTACAGCATAATATATATTTGAATTATAATATAAATAAAAAATTGAGAAGAAAAAATATGGAAGTATATAGTTGCCATAAAGAGTGTATATTATCTACAGTAGTTCTTACCGAAATACAAAGGAAATATGTCATAATTGCTTTTTGTATGTTCATTATGTAGGTATATGTACGTATTTTTAGAACTTAAAATTTAAATCTGTGACTAATTTGTGATATTTAACTGAGGTATCGTAACTACAAATGCTTAAATTATTTTTAAAACTTAAGTACCGGTAGTCTGAAGACACATTCTCATTTTTTTATTATGATATTTTCGTATTTTTCCATCAACTTGCCATTAAAACTTATATACGTAGGTACAATTTCAAGTAAAATTGCTTCTTTTTTTAAATTCATAATAATTAAACTGACCACTACGGAAGTTACTGGGGATTTTCTGTGCCATCAGTAAAGAAGACCTTTCTTTATTGTTCCTTCACCTATGAAGAATTTTGGAAAGTGAAGAGAGAACTTTATATTAAAAGATAATTTATTTTCTGTGAAGTCGTTTGAACTTCCTACATGCAGAAGTCATAAGATTCAACAATCAAATGACCAAAATGAGGTGCGAAGGTTTCATCAAGTAAATTTATTACAATTTTTAATTACATACCAAAATGGTAGGATACAAAAATATTTAACTTCTCTAACAAAAAAGAAAATTTAATTGAGCTCGTTAGTTGGTAAAAACACCCTTAACAATTGAAACTAATTATAACGGAATATTCTTTTTGATACGAGAAGAAGAAGGTACTAAAATGTTGTTAAAGGAAATACAAAGATATTTGTGGCACGTGCCACTTACACTTTTTATTCAGTGCGTATATCAGCGGGTGTTGTTCACGATTTGGCTGATTCACGATAAGCCTCTTTAGGAAAGAAAATTTGACGTAGTAAAGCTATAAAGCTCATTTATTGCCGAAATTTTGAGAGATATTATTAGGAATTGCAGTAAAACTTTGTGACATTCATATTTTGTTCTAATTAACTTTAAATTATTATGGCGGTGTTCATAAATTTCCAAGCAGGTTGCTACAGTTCTTCATGCATGGTAGCATGATACCTACCATGCCCTGCCATATAAACAAATCTGTAGGTCAGGTCATGTTCAAGGTAACACATTGTTTCAGAGTGCAGTAGGGGCGGGCAGTTTAGAAGGTCCCGCGGTGGGTCAGGGTGCCCGTTTAAAGAACAAACCTCGTAAATTCACCGCCTCTGGCAGCCTCAGTGATAGCTCCTCCAGTGTTAAACGACAGGTAAGTTAGATCAAATATGACTTGTAATCGTTGATGAATAACAACATTATAGTCGCCGTGTTCCTACTTTAAATTTATAAACATATCATCACCAGACAGTTGAATACCAAATTTCTCAATATTTCGTGAGTCACTCTTTAGAATAAATTAGACATTACTTCTTTCTAATAAACACGAATTTGAAAGAATCTGTAATTTCTAGTTAAACAAAAATAAGTTTTAATATTTTTACTTCAATAGCAGGTGTTAAATTTACGTATGAAATTTTTACCTATCCTTAAATTAATATAATATACTGTTATGTTCAATTTACAATTCAAATGCAATAAAATTTTTTAACGATACCTACATGAATGTAATTTGAAAATTATGGAAAACTACCAAAATCACCTCAATTTTTTAATTTATCACTTTATCGATAATCGTTTTATAATTACAATATAAAACCAGTTCAAATAACCTTTTTATTTGCATTAGAAAATATTTTTAAAGGTAGCAATTAATATTATGTATTCATGATTAGTATTCCAAGATAAGTATGGTATTGGCGATTTAAAGATAGTCCTGACTCCTGAGATGCATATATTTATCACCAAACTGGGGATTGGTTGACTAAATTTTCAAGATCACTGTAATCTCAAAATTACTAGCGCCATCTACGTTTCGGAACATATACTAGGACTACAGTTCTTATACCCACTTTTCATCAAGATATTATTTTGCTAATAGAAGATGATAAAACAAACAACCAATTAATTTTTATTACTTTTAACAATAAGTTATTCGTATCGCTATTTATGTTAATGGTCATGTTTCTGGTACCGACCTTCTTAAACGGGAAAGACATGGTTATACACTGACAAGCAAAACCAAGGGCCTCCTTAACATTTATTTTCGTAATTTGGTTATGTCATCTATTATAAATTGGATTCAAAGGTACAGTTTTTACAAACAAGTCAATATTTTATTTAACAGTTCGAAAGCAATTCAGTACTTTAAACTTGTGTGTGTCCCCCCTCCTCTTCGTGAAATTTTAAATGACTTTTGAAAGTTGTTCGAAGTTCTCGCCAGTTGCTCGATGATTAATTTAGATCTCTAACCTAAAGTTATTGCATATTATGTGTTCTATTGGATTCACATACGAATTATTCTATAGGTTCTATGGAACATAAATGCCACCCTAAAAAATGAAATAAAGGAAAAACGTAGCTCTATTTCTACATAATATATCGGTTAATTCCATAATCAAGATTTGGTGTATATGAGAAAAACGTAGGCGGATCTTTCTTAACACTAAGCAAATAATACAATAGGATTATCCCGTATACTTAGCTAAGCATACAAAGGGGTTAGGTCCTGAAATTATAGGTAGCATTATTTATTGTAATTCCGAAATCATTTAAAAAATTTAAAAAAATCCTAAAATCATTCTGAAAAGGATTATTTAGAGAAATTTTTAAATAGATTACTTACATATTTTTAGTTTTTTCCTAACTCAAAAAGTAAGAAAGTTAAATAAAAAATATTAAAATTAATAAATCTGCCATATCGAGAAAAATAAAAGAAAACTTATCCCAAATGTAAAATATGGTTTATCTGTATGTTATATATTGGATCCATTATTTAAATTTTTACCACCTTTAAAAAGAGAAAAATAAAACAAACGACAAAATGCAATCAATGATAAATAATAATTAATTGTTCCAAATTAAAAATTTCGCGCAGTTACTGTTCGGAAAGTATTGGTATGAAGAAAAATATGTATGGGACCTTTTTTATAAATTTTTTCAATATTTTATATTACCATCTTGGATGTGAAATGTACGAATTATAGCAAAAAACCTTCTTTTTATGCCTAAATTCCAAAATTAAGGGTATCTATTTGCCGACCTCGTGGATAATCAAATTTTTGGTATATTTTTCCTGACCTTTAAACCTATTGAAATAGAAGAAACTATTATACAATACAATCAGACTTCCATTATGGAAGTCTTTACGGCTTATTTTTTTTTCAAGAGGTGAGTCACTCCTCTTCTTCTCTTCTTTAACATCCTAGATTTTCGTATTATGTCTTTGCTTCCTTCAGTATGCCTCTCCACACCACTCTAATTTCACATTTCCTCTTCCAGTCCATCACGCCCATCTCTTCTAGGTCATCTTTTACTAACTTCATCTAGCCATCTGTTCCTCGTTCTTCCTCTCATCTTCGTTTCTCCGGGTCTCCACTCCGTTATTTTTCTCAGGATATTGTCTGGCTCCTTTATCGAGAAAAAACAATTATCCACCTCAATTTAACAAATTTAGTATAGTTTTTCAACTTACCTACTCAACTAATGGAGATATTATTTCAGACGTCTGTGTATCTTTATCAATAATATTGGCCATATTAAAGTAGACGAAAATTCCAATTACCAGAGTACCAACTATTTTATTTGAATACTACAAAATGAAAATAAAATATGCCATTTGAGAAACAGAATAGCGGATGTTGTTGTTTGGGGGTAGAGAGCAAACAAAATTTAGTGACATACAGACACACAGAGGCATTTCTTATTGTTTGGACTTTTCGAACTGATAGGACCGCAAGAAATGCAAGTCAGTCCAAATCTGCCAAAAATTTTTTTCGATTACCATACTAAACTTGCAATAATTTACAATACTAAAAGTAAAATCTTTTATTACCAAAAAAATTTAGTTATTATTGGTGCAATATCAAAATTGAAGATATTTGGTATATTACCTATATTTTTAGCATGAGCTAATCTTTAAAATCATTTATTACTTTGTAGTACCTAATTAAAATACATAAGAAGTTTAAAGCATGAGCAGTTTTTTACGTGTGGTGGGTGAGTGAATAAGAAACACGCAAAGCGTGCCGATATGTAAGTTTTTCTTCCAGCTAAATTGAAACCAGCTTCCTTGGGGTATATATTTATGAAATTACAATTAATCACGTCATTCATGTAAAAAAAACATGCACGCATTGCAGATGTGTGTATATCCAATATTTCATTGTACTTTGTAAGCAAAATAACACCATAAGGTTGGTATCAAAGTTAAATGCTATGAATGTGAACGTCGAATTGATGAAGCACAGTTTTATTAATCTACCACTTGGACCAATACTGATAGTATCTCATAAGATAAGAACAATTCAATCTATAGCATGAAGGTATGTTAGTTTTTAAGCGCAATTTTATGTAAAAAAAATGACTAATCATCAGGATATAACATACCGACAATTGAATCGGCTAATCATGGTACTTTAATCTAATTAAAACGCCTTCATAATAATTAGACGAGGAGAGAAGTTCTAATTAAAAACAAGATAAAAACAAGTGTATTATATTATTAGCACTAAATTTGAGAGCTTTAATTATAATTTTTTATTTATTATGATTAGTTTCATCTTTCTTCGCCAAAAATAGTATCGTATATTCAATGATATTAATTATTGTAACAGAATTTTGTACACGGTAATATTTTTCATAATTTAGAAAAAACAGCTACTTTGGATAAAAATACTTAAATGTATATTTAACCGTAAGAACTAAAAATAATTAATTCAATTAGATGAAGCAAACAAAATCCCGTTGAAGTTGGAAACTTTTACAAGTATCTACGTACTTTTTAAGAACCAGCCCGCATTGAAATATTTACTATTATTTCTCTTTTTAATTTATTAAGGATTACACACGAAATTGTAAATGAATTTAAATTCAAGTATCTAAACCTGTTTGCAGCAAGATTATCATAGTTTAATAATGTAAAAAAAAGAAAATATTATAACAAGCACTTGAGTGTGAAGTGCTTTTTTAATAGATGGACCAGGGTATTCAATGCTTCAAGCTATTTTTTTATTGTTTTGGAGTTTATCAAAACAACACACAAATATAAATCGTAAATTATATTTTGTAGTTGTTATATTATAAAAAGTCTTGTTAAATATTACGTCATTATATTTTTATTATTATTACCTATTAAACTGTTTAATTTGGAGGAAGTGAGGTATCTTCACAGTAGTATTCGACCGCGGGGTACGAGTACCCCTTTGGGGTAATCCTTAAAATTGTTTCCCTTTCTTATTACAATTTTACATAACACCTAATATCAGTTCGGTGTGGGGTACGTAAATGGGGTGACTTTGAACAGATACAGTTTTCACTTAAATTTTATTTGTGCCTTTTCAAATATCTCGTTATAGTATTTGTATTAAAAAAAGTGAGTAGTTTGCGACATTGGTTTCACATTATCTGAAGGTACCATATTATCACGTCATGTAAATGAACCGCTTTAGGTTTAATGGATGGTTGCAAATAAGCAGGATTTGTATTGAATCTTTCAACATTTTGACTCGGTAATAGAATTCTGATTGGTAAGATCTTTTAACCACACTACAATTAGTAACAAAAATTTATTACTTTACTGTAATCTTCATCCAATAATTTATAAATCCTTCTTTTTAATCAAATATCGTGATAAATTAAGTGGTTTTCCAAACATCGAATTTATTACCTCTTATAAATTGTGTACTATAGTTAAAATGTAATGTGATCGATAGGCGGTATGTTATAAAATTTGAAGTAATTATTATATTCGTGACTTACTTCATGATATAACCATTATAACTTTGCATTAAAGTGATTAGGCCCATAGTCAGGCAAAGCCTTGATTGCTTGCTTACCTTACTACTTTTGGTACCCTCGATCATGCACATGGCACTTATTGTAAACTTATACAAATATAAAGATACAAAGGTTCGATAAATAATATTTTAGTCGGTCACGCTCCACTGCCAACTCCAGGATATTTTGAGCTTTAAATTTACGTATATAATATTATAATTTAATACGAAAATTGCTCTTAATTACCACGTATGGCTCGGTTTACTGCATTGTGTATTACTAATTTATTCGTTTAGATAATAATGCAGTGAGTAACCGCAATTTAAATCCAAATTGGATCTGGACGCAATTTTTGTTGTGTTACGCCGAATTAACTAAGAACTCGTGACAAATAATCGAGTCATGATTTTCATGAACCTGTTCCATTAAAATGATTTAGTAAACAAACACACATCAATTGTCTTTTAATTTTTTCTTTTTAACCTTGACTTCTCCTCAATCCGCCAGACCCAATTCTTTGATCCGCAGTGTCGCGTCGCCTCTTGCCGGAATTTCCGCCCTGCAACTCGACGATTATGGATCACACCAAGATCGAACCACCGCTGGCGCTGTGTCCAGCTATTATATTGTCAATGTAGTAGGTACTATAACATAAAAGAGGTAATAATAATAATAAAAACAAAAATTTTGGGTAAAGATATCTTCAGTACCAAATCAGCGAAGTTTAACTGCGTATCTGTTATTCGGTGCTGAGTTCAATGTAGTGTTTACTACATAACTTCAATATTTTATGTAAAACTAGTTCCATAGATGATACTCTAACTTCTTCAGAAACAAGTTCTTCCAAATACATATTAAGTTTAGCGATAAATATTATTTTCACAAGGAATTTAAAATTGTAAAAACTAAAATCGAATTTTTTTACCGTTCCTAATCCAGTTTAGTCCAATTTTTTTCAAACATTTATCTGAAATTGTTTTTGGGCCATTATTTTAATGTATTGCAAATTAACTACTTTGAGTTATGTACTTACGTGTACGCTTAATTATTATAGAGATACATATCACAAAAAATCTATTGCCTAAAGGTTTACAAATGGAGCTTTCTATAAATTATTTGCTATTGAACGATCTTATTATTTTTACTGATGTATATTGCAACTTTAATGATCATTAATTAAATCAATAGCAGATTTTTCCAATTTAATGAACTCACCGGTATACAAATTTTAATTATAAAAAAATAATTTGGAAATATGCAAAATTATAATTGCTAATTAAAAAAAGTCCATGATTATATGAATATAAGAAAAAATGAGGTAGTAGGTCGTCATTAATAAAATAAAAAGAAAATCTTGTAAATTGCTAACTGCTACTTCTTACAAAAAATTGTTTTTATTGCCTTATTACTTTGTCAAGCTAATAATTTGGACAAATCTAGTCGTTTTACTGCCTAATGCACGCTTTTATTATTTCTAATGTTTCAATTTTGCGCCCAGTGAAGCGCAGTGTTTATATAAGAAACTGAAAATGACACGTTTTTATAGGCAAAGCTTAATCAAAAGGTTTTTAAAGCAATATAAATGCATAAATTTCCTACTGCCTTTTTACATTGAAGCTTTTAAGAAAAAGCGAATAAATTTGTCCGCATCCTGAACTGCATTGAGTAATAGCTAAATTGCTAAACGAAGTAGGAAATAGGACAAACACATAAAATAGAAGTTATAAATACAGAGGGAGAGATAAAATTACAAAATTTTTTTACTTATTCCTGAATTCCATAATAGAATTTGTGGCCACTAAAAAATAATTCGTAATTAAATTTAATGAATTCTACTTCCATTATGCGCCTTTATGATTTTTTCATGCTCCTGATGATTTGTTACCTACGATTTGCTTTCTACCCAAGGTTTATATTGTTCAGGTGGTTTGTTGTTCCCGTTTAAAAATTCTAGGTGGTAAATACATATACAAAGGATTTTGAAATTATATTCAAAATGTCAATTTGTTTTTATTTGTATCATTTTATTTAATTAGAAATGAATTTTGTTAAATTTTTTGCAGCCTGGACAAAGTACAAGAAGTTTAACTTTTGGTATAAAATCATTTGGGAATAAAATGCTAATGAAGATGTAACCACACCGTCCATTTCATTTTCATCTACATATTTTGCATTATTTGCATGTAGGCAGTTTGGTGTACTAACTCAAGTTTGTTTTTTTTTTGGTCACTTTAGGCATAGAAAAGTAGAAAACAAATTATAACGTAAATACCTTATCTTATTTCTTTAATTAATTTTTAAAATTACGGGTATTTGTTAAATCTATTGAAACAAAAGAAAACCATTCGCCCCAATTGACACTCAAAATTTTCCTTCGCTTGGGCTATAAGTAAAGAGAAGAAGAGGTTAATTATTTTCTTAGATGAAACTTAATAAGATTGAAACAATTTTGATATCTAAGTTATTGTTTATAATATTTTTTGAAAATCCTCCTACTTTCACCCTCTTTTCAACTCAGGTTTAAATACATTTTAATTTCATTTCTCATATTGTTAGGAATTATGTTATTTTACGTCACTCGTGATCCTTTGAAGAAACAATAAATTGTTCATTAATTAATTTAATACTTACCTACTTCAAATTTTCATTTTAATTGTCTTACTTTTTGGAATTTTTGAAGTATTTTTGGTTAAATCTGCAAGTAGGTAAAATTTACACTAAAAACAATTTGTTTAAAGTTTTAGTTAAATTTACTTCTGGATAAAATCTTATGATTTCCAAATAATAGGTGTTAAATCCACCCTTATTCAAATTTATTTTGAATAATAATTCAAATAATACATACTATTTTATATTTCAATTATTAATTAGAGAAGTTGGACCTGTTACTTTGCAAGAGGATGGTGGAAGTAATTGTTTGTTTTTGTTGTTCCTGAACAGATTGTTAGCCCAAATTGATGTTGCTGATACCGTGAAAGAAAATAAAGCAAAATAAAAAAATGTGAAGTTTTAACTTGATGAAAGTGTGATTATTCAATTTTCGGAACATTTTTTAGTATCTACTAAATTGAACTTACCTAATATAACTAATTGAAAAGCCTTTGGCAAATGCAAGATTACACAATATTATACAGAAATTTCTGACATCTTTTCACATCTGCAAGGCGTGTCGGTAATATGTATTTAACATGAAGCTATCTACTATTGTAATAAAATATTGCAGCTTCTGAATAATTTGATATAGCTAAAATTAATGGCAGTGAAAGTTGTTTTTGTTTAATATATCTTTGAACTAGAAACAATTGTACAACGTTTCGTTCTTAAATAATTAATTTGTATAATTCTTGTTCGATTTTAATATTTATTATTATAGTCAATTTGCGTTTTTTATATTTACGATTATTGTTATTAATGTATTCTAAACTCGGCCTCAGCATAACAAGCCAAAATATTATAAATTAAAAGTACGAAATAAATAATCTGTGCTAATATTTGAAACATACAATAGAAAGTAATAGATATGACTTATTAAAATATTGTAAGAAGATAAAATTATTTTATGAAGGAGGAAGTATAACGTAGTAAAATGGAACGAGTTACCAGCAATTAGTTAAATTAATTCGCGTTTTAATTATGGGGTCTGATTATAATGAATATGAAGTACGTACCTACATTTTAGTTAGTTAAATATATAATTAATAGTTGTACCTTTATCTTCAGTTTCATAAATTAAGATTTCATACTTTTAACAAATGTTTTCATCCCTTAATTCCTTAATTTAGATGAACTAGAAATTTAAAATATTAGTGTAAATAACAATGCCATTGAATTGTATTTCCTAAAATAACACATTTTTGAGATTAATCGTGAGGATAAAAACACATTTCCTCTCAGCTTCTTCTTTGTGATGAAAAATGGTCAAAATTTCCTACTTGGTCAATCTCCAAGATTGCTTCTGCAAGATTTGAAACCATCTTTAAAAGAGTCAAAGTTTACAAATTAAAAATGTTAAAAGAATATTCAATACGTGAATGGAAAAGCGGTAGGTAATTATTAGCATCGTTGGAATTTAGAGATCATGCTGATTTTTGTATTTTGACAAAAAATCCTGCAAATTAATAACTCATGCATAATAAAACATGTTTTCCCAAATATTGAATCTCAACTATACATTGGGAATTGTATTACAAAGTTAACGTTAAATACCAAATCCTGGTAGCGTCATGCCATTTAAAATTGGAAAATTGGAATAATAAATTGTTCTCGCTTTTTTCCAGGAATGTACCTATATAATAATTACATCTAATTTGTTCGTCTTAAAGCGGAATTTCTACGATGTAAAATTGTGAATACCAGATAATAAAACTTTTTATTTACTGATGAAAATTTCTGATGCGAATCGCCTATAATAAAATAAAAATTTCGACTTTTACTTTTGTTGGTCATCCCACCTTACATCATAAGAAATCATCGTGAATTCTAATCAACTGAATTGATTACTATCTGGAAGAACTAGTGCTTTCATCGCTTCATAATGATACATGGCATACTTCCGGTGCAAAATTAGCGCAGCATGTTTTGCATTTTTAATATTTTGGATTTAAAAACAGTTATTGATCTAACTAAGTAAATTTATAATTAGTTATGTAAGATTGTTACAATATCACATTTATTATTACACGTTGCCATTACCGACGTGCTAATGAATACGCTGGCACACCTCTGGGAAACTTGGGCTTCTATGTAAACTAACATTTAAATTAATTAATTAGTTTATCATTATATTAATTCCACATCTTAGTGTTTAGTACAAGGGGCGTCAAAAACTTTGTTGCCACAATACGCGAGGAAAGCATTTCTTGGGCCGTACTAAAAATTAATGGCAAATTTTTTGATTTAATTTAAATATTTTAATAGGTAATATTAATAAAACTCGTTTTACTAGTTTTTCTGTTTTCTATTATACTTATGTGCTTATGACCCGAATTGCATTGTATTCTTTTACTGATACTAATTAACATTACATGCAACAATAAAGTTTAACTAATGAACTTAATTAACTTAAAGATTATATAGAAATTATTCACAACCATTACATAAATAAAACTGGAATTTGCTAGAGGTAAATGGCATTACAAAAAAGTATCTCCATACACGATCACCAATAATTCATTTTTTTATATCTAATAAAAACGGCGATTTATAATATTTACGTGGAAAATTTACATGTTCTTATAATTAATGAAATAAAATTTAAATGAGTGTTAATGTGTAATTTAAATT
The DNA here is from genome assembly GCA_958510855.1 of Rhagonycha lutea. NCBI lineage: Eukaryota > Metazoa > Arthropoda > Insecta > Coleoptera > Cantharidae > Rhagonycha > Rhagonycha lutea. The sequence goes on from OY294036.1 coordinate 89,092,781, forward strand.
ACATATCTCAATGGGATTTCGTACAATTGACATTTTATTTGGTTTTACGTAGGTCTTACAAAACCATATTTGCAAATGATTTACCGTCGATATTATGTTTTTCTAAATGAATAACATAGAAAAGAATTTATTTTCTCAAGTTTTCGCTTGAGGTTTGCGATTAAACATTGGTCCTTACTTGTATGTATGTAATAAAAGATTTTATATTGCTATGCAAACAAGTTTGGTAATTGATGGAAGAGCATAATACAAGATGCTCTTCTCATCTCATTAAAGTTTTTAATTAGGTTGTGCCACAAGGTTTGAATATCTCAAAGTAATTTTTTAACCATCAGGTATTAGAATATACTTACAATTTGATACTTGTCTCGCATACACACACCTGCATTCCATGATAAAATTCATGATCGGTTTAATTTCACTTATGTAGTCTAACAAAAATAAGGTGCGGTTGCCAAATGGAACCAATCAATAATCATGCTTCTTGATTTTAATAAGGAGATACAATTTTTATTGCTTAGACGTTATATTCTAATTACCAACTTTAACCTTTATCTAAATTAGTAAATTTTAATAACGGTATTAATATTTATATTCAAATATAATGGACCTACCAGTTCTACTACTTTATTTTATTACCATTGCGGTGCTTATTAAAGTTTTTTTTAAATAAAGTCTCATTTACTTCATTAGGAAATTAATACAGACGCAAGTAAGAGTTATATTTCCTGTATGAAAATTTTAAATAAAACATATATGTATGTAGCCTTTTAGCTCTCATGGAGAAGATTCAATTGTTTTTAAGCCATCATTTACGTCTGTTCAAGCGCCAAGTTCTGATACCCGTTAAAGGTTGTTAGCCGTAATTACAAGCTTCATTTCTAATTATCTACATTACCGCAAAATGCATTACGGAATTAAAAAGTAATAGTGTCCAAATGAACTGTGAAAAGAGGATCAATACGCGTACAAAAATATTCTTGTATCTCATAACTTCATAAGGCTCACCGACTAGCTGCACTCTCGATGCTTTAATGCACTGATAGTTAATTAGAATTTTTCAAATACATTAGTAAATGAAAAATAATCCAAAATCGGGTTGTGATAATTTTTATTGATTTAGTGAAGTAATTGTCCGACACACTAAAAGTCACCGTGTCTAGACCAGCCGCGTGCTTCCGATTTCCGATTTCCGAGTTTGGACGTGGAATGTGGAAGTCACTAAGATACGAGGGGTTCAATTTCCAAAACGAATTTGGTTTGTTGATATAAAAAAATATGCTAAAAATTATTAAAGGATTCGTAGGAAAAAACAAGACCAAAATTCGATAAACCATAATCAAAACCTCTTCAAAACATACCATTCATTTTTAGGACTCTTTGATACCAAATAATGTTGGAGACAAAGCATTATTGGATAATGCTTGTAAGAACATTCAGTTTTAAAACCATGTTGTACTATGTAAGGCCATTGAAGTGTGCATTTTTGTTGACATTTCCATCTGTTTTTTTTTAAATTTTATCTTAAAATTTTCTTACATCTTAAAATTTTGAGAATTTTGAGAAAAAATTGAGGTTAGTGTTGATGTCAATATTTAGTGTACAAACACAACTGGTTACCTCCTGCTTAAAAATAAATTGGCGTGTCAATTTTTTGCCTTGCTAAAATTTTGCTTAAATTTTTTAAATTGCATTTAGGTGAAAATTAAGCAAGCATTTGTTCACGCACTTTTTGAGTAAATCAGATCCACGTGAAAAACTCATCGGTAAATGTAAATTACACAAAAACTGAAATAAAATTATTTGTAAACAATGACGGACCATCTAAAACTAAAATATATTTTCGAATAAATGTCTATCCGGATTATTCTTTAGTAGTCTCATAGAAAATACACATGGGTATCTCCTCTAAAGTCTTAATTGTGTGTTATTATTTCAAGCACAAATTGTAGAGGTTTAGTCACAGTTTACTGGTAATTTTCTAGAATAGTATTAGTTAAATACATCATTAAACTTTAGTAATTAGTATTAAGTTTAAGGAAGACAAATTAAATCTAAGAATCAAATTTTAACTATGAATTGGAAATTTGATTTTTACATTTTACTGAAACTGTCAGGAAATGACAAGTTTCCTATCTTAAAGACAGCAGGGAAGTGTCATTTTCTGACCAAAGCTTTTAATAACATTTTCCTGCAGCAAATGATTGTTACTTCGTAAATAACAAGCTGAGCCAATAACATGATATTTCAAACATATTTTTTTGAATAATGATAATTTTTTTAATGAGCTTATCCAATAAGCCAGAGAAGTGTCTTCACAAGATTTTCAGAATTCAGTGTCATGACATAACCCTTGCTTGTTATGTAAACCAATAATATCAGGTGAATTACAAATAATTTTAGAATTACAAATATTTCCAAAGTATTATTGTTAAGAAAAAACTTAAAAAACTTAATTCTACATTAGTGCAAAGCTAATTATTATGGTAGTAGTACTTAAAAAAAAGTTAAGTAATCTTCCAATTGAAATAGGAGGTAAAAAAGAAGCAAGACCTAAGTATTTTTTTAAACGCGATCAATATTGTAATCACATACGGATAGAAACAAAACAACAAAAACAAGAACCCGTCCGTAAATAACAGAATATAAAAGAAAAATTACAATATTTTAAGGCCCACTGAAGACTAAAGCAACATTTCAACTAGGTACCACAACGCTTCTATAAAAATTACTATCTCGACGAAAATTTATTAACAAATTAACACATTGTAAAATGGAAAACGCGCCATATTTCTATTCTTTGAATTGTTCGTTATTTCAGCACTTATTAAATCCAAAGTATTCTAAATTTAAAATCAAGCAATAAACAGCTTTTTCGAGAAAACTTTATACGATATTTTTGAAATATGATTTTTGTAACAGATAACTAAAAGAGAGAGAGAGAGAGAGAGAGAGAGAACTCCATAATTTAATTTAAATTATCTTTACTTAAAATTATAGAATTAAAATTATATCATGACATGGAATAATTCCAACTCCCAAAGTCTTCCAAATTAATAAAGAAACGTTGTGCAAAAATAAAATCCAATCGTTGAATTATTCAAAATCATGTGCGCCGTATTAGCTCAATCGTAATTATCTATAGACCATTTCATTTAAATCTGTTGACGATGTTTCAACTGAGGGTTAAATTTGAGCTCTAATGCTAGAGCGAACAGTGCCAATAATTTGTACAATTTTAACTCGATTTTTCTACCGTTAAGGGTGAAATTTCTTTTTTCAAATTTAATAGGGACCACCGTCGAGCTGTACTCGTCTATTGGCTAACGTCTAACGTCTATTGGCGGCCGTTATCTCGCGACCTTGCAAATTTTCATATAAATTACTTTGTAAACCAATTTAATAATTTTCATAAATTTTCAAATTCTTCTTTCTAAAAACACTACTTCTTCAGGTGCCTATCCGATTTCGGATGTTAGCGATCCTCCTGGTTAAGCCAAGAAGACTTTACTAGGGAAATGTTAATGGGGTGGTTTCCCGTTGCCTTCCCCATAGTCCACAGATCGATTTTGGACTTTTTAGATTACACACTTAAAAAGAAAAATACACCAACTTTGCTCAAAGCTTTTATTTGTTCTAAATTTAGTACATTTCAAAAATGTGTTTTGAGGTAGGTGTAATTATTTTGAACTGTCTAATCAAATAATTCAACAATATATTGGGGTACGACAATTCAGAAAACTAAATCATTACTTCAAACCCTCTATAATCCTCTCATTATAAAACCCTACATTTGCCAACATTTCTAAATCATTAATTTTCCTAAACTGTAAGTGTGTTTGCAAAAATTGGGTTGTAAAGAGACAAAATCTTTGACAGATTCATGCTTTAAATGACCAAAATATTATCTTTTAGAATTCTTTCATTATTCTTCTCTTTATAATATCATCAGACGGTTGCCCCACCAAATCATCACCGACCCTCCTCCTTGTCTGATACTGAAACAAAAATACATCGATCAAACATCCATTACCCATGAAATCTTGGAACAGTCCCTTAAACCTCTTGTTTTTTTATTGTAAGCCTTCCTGTAAGCTAAGTGTTGCTTAGCTCAGGGTAGCCTGTTCTTCTAATTACAAGAAATGTCCTGGAAATGACTATATTTCTATTTTCAGTTCGAGTTTTAATTCTTGCTTTTCCATTCCGAGATTTACTGTCACCTAATGTAAATTGTTTATTATTATTGATTGGTTATTAGAATAACTTTAACTCCTTGTAAATTGGGCAATTAATTTTACAGTTTATGTTAAGCAAGAATAGGAGATCGCATTTCAATTTGTAGTTCTTTCATCTTGTTCAAAATTAACAGTGATTTCACAAAAATTATGTTCGTACTCAATTGATCACTTACCGAATTACTATTCCGTTGAAATTAGTCTTTTCCCATATCTTTTATATCATATAGCAGTGTATACGGAGCGATCAGGCATACAACCTCGGTTCCTCGGTTTACCGCCTCCATAACCTGCCGATGTATGCTTTACGCTACATTGCTGGTTTACTACAAAAGCATTGAAATTAATTACAGTTACATTAAACCATGCACTAATATAATTATGTACTTATAGCAAAATCGATAAAATCAATTGTGGCACTCTTCGTGCATAGCACACATACATACAAAAAGCATAAGATGTTAAAGCTTGTTCAGAATTAAATTAGATATCAATTTGAATCTATTATATCCAAACAATCTTGCGAGGGAAGCATTTTAGTCATTTAGCTGTTGTAGTAATTACGAAGACTATAATAATATACTAATGTAAAATCAGGGCAATAATTAGATATGAGGAAGGAAACAAGTAAGAGCTTACAACAAAACCAAATATTTAGATCTAATTACACAATACAGAGTGCGCAAGAAATGTTACTGTTTATGTGTTCATCAAAAGCTCTGGAAAATAAACTTATTATAAGTACAGGATAACTGGCATTGTAGCTCTTAGTTTTGGATTGGGATTAACTCTGCAGTCGGACTATTTCCCGAAATGAAGTTCCAAGCTTATATTAAAAATTTTCTTCTGTTTATCTAATTTCCAATATTAGAAAACAAATCGAAACTGTAACATCACCTTCGAAATTTGACAATAGACTGAGGATACATCAATACAAATACAAAACCTAAACTCTTTAAAGAATAATAATGATTTTCTTTTGCCTATTAGCCTAAAACCGCATTACTTATGACGACTTATGAGATGACTTAATAAAAACATCCTGAAAATGTTTAACAAATTTCAATGAATAAATAAGTTATAAAATCAATTCGTGATTTCCTTCCTCTTTTCAACAAAATTGAATAGGAAAATATAAGATAGGGTCGAGTGAACTTTTATAATTTTTCAGAAAATTCAAACCAGAAATAATATTTGAAGTAGGTACTACTTGTAAAATTAAATTTAAATAATTGATGGAATCGGTCGTTACTTCGTGAAAATTCATTTTAAAATTAATAAAAAATTAATGAAACACACATCTATTTTTCACAAACACTTTTATTTCTTTCGACTGTATTTTCACCCTCACGGAGATTATCAAGTTAAAATTAAATTTATTTTAAAATAATATGTAGGTAGTGCTTTTGAAAATATGAAAATAGAATTTTTATTTTCCTTTTTTATAAGAACCTATTGTTTAAAATATTGATAACCTTTGACATAAATAAATTATTTTAAATAAATATCAATGTTGAAAGTTGGTTTGTGTGGGTTTCAAAATTATCGTTGCCAGCTTTGTACAATTTGTAATAACATAAATTTTACTTAAGATTAATAGTTATTGTTTCATACAAAAAATTAAAGTTATGACTACAGGTAATTGAGTTAACGAATTTACTTCGTAATTGTATGTAAAGAAGGCGAAGTTAGACATTATTTACCAATACACAAAATTGACATATTTTACGATTGTAGTACTGTTGAAATTACTATCAGAATGGTAAGCAAGAAAATTATGTAATGATAATAAATAAAATTCAGTCAACCGCGAGGATTCAGTTTTCAGTAACAACCCCAATTTTATTTACAAACAACATTGATTTAACAAAAAGTAATAAAATACCCCAATAAAAGTAAAACGACAGGCAGAAATAAATTTTCTCGAAACGTTTAAATATCAATTTTCCAAGTTTCATGCGTTCAAGAAAATGGTAAACAAAATTTGCAAAATACGGGGAAACTTCATTATAAGATTAAAAAATTGAAAAGCAGACAAACAGATTTTTTTTTCTAAAACACGAATAGTACAATTTCCTCATACAAAGTTCTTGATTTCTTCCCAATAGCAGACATTTAACATATTTTATGTTAAAAAGGCAATCGAATCAGATTTTTACAATAATGTGTTTAAAATTATATCATTAACAAACCTGTTATGGTCTTCCAAATGATTGTTAATTTTAATCTGCTTAATTTATACCGATTTATATTAAAATAATTAATATTTATATACACTGAATTTTTATCAATATTTGCTATTTTTTGGAATAATCAATTATGGAGTCAATGACCTGACATAACTTATTGTTAGTGGGTATAATACAGGGTGCGATATAAACATTTGGATATTCTGCTTCCCGTCCGCGCCCAAAGTGGAGATGGTGATTTTTGCAGACATCTGTAGAGATTATTATTCTTTTATTAGTATAGAGTGAAAAAACTTAATGTATATTTATAATTATTTCGACGTGGCTAAAGAAGTAAAAACTCGTTACAAAAAATTTAACAGATTTTTAGATTTAGATGTGCTGTTTGATGTCTTTTTATTATTATAATGGTGATTACTTACGACGCAGGTACATAAAATAATGAGCATGACATTTTAAACCGTAAATTAGTTACCAAACTTGTTTCTAAAATTCAAATTGTTCACTTATAGATATGGCGGTGTTCGTTTATTGCCCCACATTGCTGAATTTATTCTTCTTATAATTTAGCATAAAGGACATTTTAGCTAATACTCGAAAACCGGTGCTTTAAATATGATCATATTTTATGGCTCCATACAATATAATTGATTTGAACACTTAATCCTAATGGGCATAGGAGTGATATTCGTTAGAGCAGTGGGTAGAAATAATGATATGCATAAGTTCATTACAGTGGTCAATGACAAAAAATGGAATATACATAAATTTTATTTTGGCGGAAACCGTAGATACATTATTATTTTAAAACCTCATTATGGGAATGTTTTCTAGTATTGAGTGACCTTATTCGTAAATTGCTTTTGGCCTTTTTCGGTTTAAGATGTTATTGCTTTTCTAACTGCTGTTATTTGAAACCTTCACATATGTGTACTTAAACGTTTTGGTTTGTTATTTAAATTATTATGTTCTCAGAACTATTGCATTTATTAGTTTTATTTGTATTGGTCTACTACCATTTTTAATAATTTTGCAAACAAGATCAAAACAACAATAAATGAAGTTCAGGTGAAAAATTAATTGACTGGAAAATCTACATGAGAACTTATTTAAATATTAAAATTTGCATATTGCTTCGCAATAATTGACAATTTTTATATAAAACATTTCTGTATAGTACCTAGACTTTGAGTAATTTAATTTTGTGCGTATTTGCTTTTTCTTTTTTTATTAATATCATTATCCATAATTAATCCATTTAATAATAAAAGCAGACAAGAGTAACTCTGAAATATCAGTGGACTGAATGTGATTTTATATAAAAGGGATTTCATTTTCAATACTCTACCCAATTAAAGAAACACAAATCATGGTTTTTGTTCATTTTTGTGATTTGTTCATGTTTGGAAAAAGAAACGGAGGCATAAAATAAAATTAAAAATGTTAATTTTTGATAGCATGAATTTGTAGGTAGAAAAGCCATCATATCATACCAATCAAATGAAATGATGAATATGAAATGTAATTCATCCTTTATAATAAAACTTTGTTTCTAAAATTTACAGTTCCGCTTTTATTCTTATTCTTATTCCCTGTAATTTAGGACTGCTCTAAAATTATGTTCTCTTTTATATTTTCGAAACATCTAGTTGAATATTATAGTTTTTCAGAAAAGTTTTCTGACCAAATACGTTTGTAATAATGTTACATTTAGCTATAATATCATAAGTGGTTGCTAGGTTATTCGATTGTATTGGAAGTGGAATCGAGCTGAAAGTTACATCGACTTGTAGGTGGAATTGAAATGTACTGATATTGAAAATGTGTTACAGATACAGTGCACCTGCACTTTAACGTGGATGTTGAATCACGAGAGTAAATGATTTTTATAACATAAATCTTATACCAATAAAAGTCGAACCTATAGAAGATTATACCCCAACTTCTCGCCCATTACTTGCATCTACATCCGATTATTTTCAATATGTCCAAATCTCTGTCATAATCCTTTTCCAGGCTGCCACTATAATTTTAATTGCAACATTTACATTCGCGGCATAAAACACAATAAAAATTCTGTTTGCATTTATGATGAAAATATATGATCAATCAATGCAAGTATAAGTACTTAAATGTACCTGAACCAATACCAATTCCTTTTCATTTTGCAATAGATTTCAATGCAGATCAGGTAGTGTTGCGGTTCATTTGCACAGTTCTGTATATTTTTCGTGAATATTTGAGTAAATAATTAAAACCAATGCTTTCTTTCTTGCCGTACCACACCATGCAAAAGCACCCGATGATAAATAATCATTATTAGTAAAACTGGATTCGAATCCATTGACTGAAACCAGAGATAACTCTAAAATAACTCAGCAAATTGGCACTAAAGTAATATTTAAATAATATTAATTTTAAAATTGGTTATTCCATCTTGGAACCTTAAATTATATAAATAGTGCACACATTGTACAAAAATAACATCTTGAACTATAATTATGAACCACAATTTATCAATTAATTAAATTTATATATTTATATGTTATTCTAATACTTACCATTTCAATATCTGCAAAATAATGCCACTCAAGGTACATTTTATTGATTTATTGATACCAGGTGTGGGATGCACTTTAATAAATTGCCGTTTGAGATATTTTTCAAGATGATCACCATAAGGGCGCTACTCGTTAGCAATTTACGATGATAGCTCTATTTTTCCACAAAGCTAGCACATCGATATTTAAACATCTCGATCTGACATCCTACAGAGATGAAGTTTGATAGCTTTCACTAGTGGGACTGTGGGACATTTTGATACCTACTATATTAAATTTTGATGCATCCACAAATTATGATATGCCCAGAATGAATGAATATATTAATAATAACAAACAAATCTTCGCTTTGCTAAGGATGCGGTGTTAAAATATGTATAAACATAAAATAAACACGTGAAAGCAAAACAGACATTAATGCCAATAACGGGTTAACGCTCAACTCCGTGACATACACGGGCACTTCCATTCAGCATTTCAGTTTGCGATACAATTACTTTTAGATAGCTAAGAAACTTTTGTGACTAACTTCGTTAGCGGAATGGCCAATTCATCATCAGTCGTGATCCTCAAATGTTGGTGGGGTGGTTACCCTCGGGTTACCCTTACCCGATAGTCCACAGATCAATTTTGGACATTTTAGATAATTAACATTTAAGGATTCTCTTGGCATATTACTCTCGGTGGGTTGCCATTGTCTTCCGAAGGGAGAATGGTCAGAATAAAGTTCTTACTTCACTCGGATTCGAATCGGGTATTTAGCGTTCATAGTCAATTCGCATGACCAGTATGCTCCGACCTGTAATTAAAAGTATTCAATTAAAAATTACTACAGCTTTTTTAATTAATTTAAGATTTGAATTCAACTGCTTTATAAAAAATATGTACCTATATAGCGACGTAGGTGATTTTACCCAAGGAATTTCAAGAAAAATCATGGTGGTTATATAAGAGGAAAATCTTAAATAAAAAATTAAGTAAATGTTTATTTTCGAGACCGTAAAAAGTAGCTTAAAAATTAAACCACTCTTTTAAACAAATAATTATTGTGACTTGGAACAATCAATGAATTAATCAGTAGTAGTGCACCTGGTTAGCGTGCTCTCTCCGTGCTATTTTGGTAAATTTTTGAAAAGTTAATGAAAAGAAGCGTTTAATCGGTTTTCTTATTTTAGGCACATCAGTTTTGGTTTTAGGACCAATAATTACACATTAGAATGAATAATTGTGTTTTAGGGAAGTAGGAAAAATAAAATATAAGAATTCGTATCTCAAAAAAATGTTAAAGATATTTTTTACAGTTTGCCTAATTTTAGGTCATCAAAAAGGCATTTTTCCTTGATTTCACTTAACTTAATATGACTTTAAAAAGAAAAAATTAACTTTTGTATTTTATTGTACATAATCGTAATTTTTTCAAAAAGACGAATTGAAAATTAACTTAAAATCCCACATCTAGACAACTGCCGACTCGCGATAAATGCATTTCGCTTGTTTAATTACAACAAAGAGGTGGAGGGGGTTTTAATTTATCTATCATATGGAAATCTATTGTTTAATCTGACCTCAGAAAGAACATCAAGGAACGTTTACTCTTGGTAATTGACGCTCCCTGGTGCAATCAGTATTGGATCTCATTTATTACCAACCCAAATATAACCGTAGTGCGGCCTTCAGGCCTTACAGCCAGGATAATCTGGTACTAATCTAATACATATTTTGTGCATTATTATTGCTTATTATAAACTACCTTGAAGTAAGTTACTAATGTTACTATGAATTTTAAGAATCTACTGTGCAATGGAAGTAAAGATGTAGACTTTCACCCTAGACAGGTGGCAAAGCAATGTAAGGAGTTATTATGTTCTTGTAAATTTGAAATACGTCATTAGGTAAGTATCAGTGGGGGATTTAGCACTTGAGAGGCCCCAGGTGCAATTCAATTTCGAGGCCCCCCTCTAAATATTTTCACTACCTCTACAACCTACAGTGTGCATTCTACCGGTTTGGAAATTCGCCACCGGGTAAGTTGAGGTTGATTGATACAACACTGAATGAGTTAAAATTTGTAATTTCGGTCGATCATTGCGGAGTCGAAGAAAATAAACAATATTTCATTATTTGCAAAACCCAGACTTCTAGGCAAGTAGTTGTATAATGTATAACACAAACTAGAACTTCAGATTTTAGTGACTTGATATTAATTTTTTTTATAGTTTTCATGTTTAGTTAAATTAAGTTGCAGGTGCTGATGTTGCCAAAAAATAAAACACAAAAACTGAAAAGGAGTGCAAAATTTTCTGCCTGTTAGCCCATGGGCGGTCATTGGGTCCTTTCCTTTGGTGTTTGACCGAGATTCTAACTGCACTTTATTCGTCACACAGGGATGGTCAAATTTATAACTTTGACATAAACTTCTAAAGATTTGGAATCCACTTTGACACCAAATCTTTCGAGAAATATTCTTGTTATTAAAGTTTTGTGACGATTATAATATACCATCAGTACGTTCATCAAATAATATTATTGGAAAATAGCCAAATAAAAATAATAAATAAAAAGAAAACAAATTATAAAATGGCTAATTATTACATAAAAAATAAATTTACGTCGCAAGCAGCAATCGTCTAAAAACTATAGATAGTAAAACGAAACAAAATTTTATTTCAAACATTTTTCCTCAAAGCTACATTCCGTACCTACCACCATACCAAATAATATTCTTACACATAAATTTTGTTTGGTTGTAATACTGTAAGTAAATTGTGCAAAGGTAGAACACGCCTATATTTTTTGCTCCTTACCCTTAAGTTAGCCGAGGGTATAGCTACCCTCAAGTCAAGGTCATGTTTTAAATTGCCGACAAATTCAAACACTTTTACTGATTTTTCTAGTATATTTATTATTTTCTGCCACATGTGTGAGTGTACCAAGTTACTAATTCTAAGAAAATAAATTTTAGTGCATTTTTTTTGTCATCCTACTTCCGGCGGTCATTTAACATAAGTAGCATTTTAAAATGTATAAATAACTGAATAGTAAAATAAAGACGTACGGTGGGAGGAACTTTAAAGCATCTTTAAGTAAGTTGCATAAAATTCGGTATTGTTTTTATCAAAATAATTTCCAGCTGTGATAATAAATCATAAATTACCTCATTTTAATCGTCAATTTAATTTAGGAAATCAAATATAATTAATTTTCATATTATGGATAATACCTACGCAAGGTTAATATAAATCATAGATGATGAAGATAACATTCAAAGTACTATGTACACCTTTTAAATTTCCTTTTCGTATTCTCGCTTTACCATGTTTAACTGAAATTTTGTTGATTTATTGTATTTATTAAACAAAGTTTTAAATTAGAATTTGCTATGGGCTGTTTTTAAACCGTTTCTTTCATGTTTTTATTTTTTGTACTTCAAATATATCGATTATTTATTTAATTTATGTTTGACATTAGAAATTAGAGCAATTACTTTTGTGGATTATTAATGTAGAGATTGGTATATAAAGTGGCTACTCGTTATTCTTGTTTTTAATCACGTTTTACTGTTGTAAGTAACTGTTACTTATTTTTTTTTATATACAAATACGTATACTAATTAATTGACAATGGACAATTTATATTTGAATTAGCATTTACGTATTATAAAACACATTTTTTTTATACGTATGTAGGCTTAGAGATATTATCAACTTATTAAATTAACATTTACAGTATACAGAAATAAAATTTTAATTAAGGCAAGAATCTCGATGAGGTAGCTAGCACCCCTGAATGTTTTTCTTATAATATGTTATATGTACATGAAAGAATTTGAATATATCAACCCATTTCAGTGTAAAATACTCATGGATAATCTATTTTCACATTCAAATATGAAATCTTTTCAGTAACTCTTTAGGCTCGAATACATAAAAAAAGCATAGGTATCTGCATTTACATTTCCCAAAAATTTAGATATGTTGGTGATGGAATCAGTGGAGTCCCGAAATTTTTACTACGTCTGAAAATGAAGCGAGAGATAAAAATAGTTCAACAATTAACATTGTTAATGTTTGCTTGCTTTTAACGTCGAGTAATTGAAGTACTTCAAATAAATATGATTGATGTATGATCTTTAAATAAATAACGCAATCATAGCGTTAACGATCTATTCGATTGTTCTAATTCGTTGTTTCATCACAAGTTTAAAATAATAGAAAAATATTAAAAGTTACCTAAAGCAGATATCGAATAGGAATTGGGGATAAAGTGTAAGTGTTAAAGCGTCACATTCTAAGGTGTAGTTCGCAGGCTGAAAGATAGAGATAATGATGGCTCCAATATTAGCGTGGGAGAACGATAAACGATTTTAAGATATTCTAACTGAAATCCCCACAATAGAATTATTCACACACAAATACCTACCTTAGTCAACAATAGCAAAATTTGGATTTATTTTTTAAGCTGTTCATTCTTTTTCAGCGCATATCTTACCTGACACAGTCATATATGAATTATTATTGTGTAGTCATGCTTACTTTACAAACAGTTGGATTAAAGTGTTTAAACGTGTTTGATTTATATATTAATTTATTAAAAAGATTACATACATATCGATAGCTTCACAGTTAGTTTCACTTTGTAGTGTGATATTTAAATAAGTAATTACCGCATTATTTTTCATAAGATGTATTTACTTCTTTGATTGCAAGCCAGAATTGAAAGTTAATTCCTTCCATCTTTTAACTTTTAAGATACTTATTATTTACTTTAAACATTTCAGTGAAAGTATAACTAGGTACCGCATTATTTTCACCGTAATCGCCTGAAATACGGAAAAGAAAACAAAGATGAAACAAACTTACAAGTATGGAATATTTAATTTGCATGAAATTAAATAGGGTGTAATATAAAGCACATACATTCATTGTACGCAACATATAATTTCTCGTAGTACTATACAAAACATTCAATTCCGACGGTGTCGGGGAAACTTGTTAAATATATCAGTATACATAGTGAATACTCAAATACAATGCAATATCTACCCTTACATTATTGTATTCCTGTTCTAATGTAAATTGGATTTATGGATTGCAAAGGTTTTACTATCAAATAACATTACATTATTCATATTTCAAGTTTTGTTATCGTTAATTGAAAACAAAAGTTTAATTATTTTCCGCAAAACAAAAATTTGACACAAATATTGCAACCTGTTCCTCATGTTAACTGGGATGCTGTAATAAAAATGTTCATATTCGTAGGGGTAATAGGGTATATTGTCGCTTGTTTATATAACTTTGCTGATCAATTATCATCTAAGACCACCGGGTTTGCAGGGTTTAATACCTGTTATGTTTATCCGAATTGTTTTTTCTCTACGTTCTCCAGGATTCAAGGACGATGTAAATGGTTAGACTGTGAAGAGGCCTGTGTGGTAAACCGAGATCACATACTATCATAAATACAGTAAATCTGGTACAGACGAAACAAAAAGTTTCAAGGGCAAATTTAGGTATACATTTTTTTGTATCCGACATACACTTAAAATTGAAACAGCAGGTGTAAAAATTTTGTAAATTTGCGCTTAGGTTTGAAATTTTATTTGCCGACAGGACATTTATTATCTTTAAATCGTAGTAATTTTAGTGTGCTAGTTTTTATTATTTGAACCGATGGTAAACAATAATGACGCCTAAAATAATTAAATTGTATACTTCGCAGAAGTTGTCTATAGCATAATAAATTATATCAGGTAATTTAACATTTTCACGCAATGAGTAAGTGAATTAATTATTATTAATCACAAGAAAATAATTTTTTCATTTTGATTCATCACTCGGTGGAATTGGATCGTTCGAGTAGTTTTAACTTTTTCTTTTTATCTGAACCATAATATCAAAGAATAATGAACTTTTTAGATTCTTTTGTAGGTGTCAATACAATTAAAACTTTTTTCAAAGAAGTTTTTGTAATGAAAGACAAACTTCAAACAAATTGCTTTGTAGTTTAACAATCTGAAATTGTACAAGAGAAGATGAGTCTTTGTTTTAAACTTAGAAATCAACTTACAGTAAATTATGTAAAAAAAATATCCAGAAAATATTCACTTTTCTCATTGGGTTTTGGCATTGCCCACAATACCAAAGACATACAGAAGCTGTGCTTTATAATCTTGCAATTTTTATAATTAAGATTTATAATTAATTATGATAGCCAAAAATCGATTTTGGCTTCATAGTATAATATGACGGGCAGTTCAAGTTTCCTATCTGATTATTAATGAATTGGTGAATGAAAACAACAGATGCAAAGTGTTATACTACTTGAGACGACAAGGACGTTAATTAAGTGTCAATTCTCACGAGCATTTTAA
This sequence comes from Rhagonycha lutea, assembly GCA_958510855.1. Lineage (NCBI taxonomy): Eukaryota > Metazoa > Arthropoda > Insecta > Coleoptera > Cantharidae > Rhagonycha > Rhagonycha lutea. The sequence continues at coordinate 89,108,139 of OY294036.1, forward strand.
CAATTTAGCTTATTTACCATAAGGCCTATCATTATTTCAATTAAAGGATTTAGCGTGTTTGTCTGTTGTTCAATATTAGGTAGTTTAAAGTTTTTGTTTTAGAAGTTGAATCATTTTCTTTAGTATTTTATTTATAATCATCAAGCTAACCAATAATTTAAGTTAACTTTGTATGAATTTGCAAAAAAATGTTTGGTACATAAATTGTATCTACCTATATGAGAACGGGTTTGTTTCTATTTGGTATAAAATAGTGATTTATACATTCAAGATTCCTTGCGGTTCTAGGATTAATATTATTTAAGCAATGTTCTGAGAATGGCGGCCATGTAATTATATCCGTCGGTACAAAATACCTGGCTGGATGACTTTTAACGCAATTTCCAAGTGGCATATCTCTGATATGGGTCGAGGGAAATGCCTTTTGTTTGCTGCCTGCCATCATAATGTGGATGTACTCTGCAGTTCGACTACGTTAAGTCGATATAGGAACCAATTAACTTTTTATATTTTTAATTTTTACACAAATTATAACAATTAAACAGTCACATTATAGTCACGAATAAGCTTAATCATGATTTCAATTTTATTTTGCAATTCACACTAAACAAGAAGTTTTAATTAGGTTGTAAGATAATTACGGAAAACATCAGCCAATTTGCTCATGGCACTAATTTCATGAATTATACAGCATTTAAACCAAATTTGGGGTTGACAGCGCAGGAAGTCTGTAACCTAACCCTTTATAATTTTTATCCGCATTATTGCATACAATTAATTACTTACCTTTTGTTTATAGTTCACAAACGCTTGCTGCTAATCAATTTATTGTTGGAATATACACTAAATGTAAGGGAACTGTAGTATTGGTTTGATGCTAGCTATGCAGAGAGGGATGCAATACCTGTGTTGTTTACCTGTAACGAGCACAGCAAGGGCGATAAAAAGTCGTTTAGTTTAGTGGTCAGGTTCGTGAGACAAGGGTATATAGTCTTATCGGTGGGTAAAAATAAGGTCAATATAAAATTGCAAATAACAATTCTAAATTATTAAATGAAATATATTATTGAAAACCAATATTTTTTTTATTGAAAACATCCAGAATATGTCGCGAACATTTATTTGTGTTACAATATCCAAATTCAATTAATTATTTTATAAAGTACCTACACAACGATGCTTTCTATAACTTGTCAAATATAAGTATAACTAAATGATTTATGATGATTTCAATTACTCTGCTGCACCACTGCATTCGGTGTATCACATAGTGTTATTTTTTTTTAATTTAACATTTTTGTTGTTAGGCACTAACTCGCAAACGATTACTTCTTACGTCTCAAGCAGGGTTGGTCCCATCCTTAATTTTTTACAATTAAGCTCTTATTAATGCTTTCTTCCTACACTAACCAATTAAAATTTTATTGCGTTATCTCTGAGTTAAGATTAGAGTTGCAAGTTTTAACGATCCATTAACATTATATTTATTAAATTAGAAAAATTTCTATTCCTTATTACTTGTATGTTTTCTTCGACTAATAATACTTTCAAGTTACCGTAATTGCACCACGACATATTGGATTTAAATCTTGGTTGATAGAGCTATCATTAAAATATAAGTTAGATAAAAATTAAAATTATGTAAATTTATTTTTTGTATGTATCTACCATTAAAATTAAAATGTTGGAGTGGAAGGTGCATTTAAAGTACATGGAATAGATATATCTGATGGAACCCTCCGTTCTGGTTTTATTATGAGAAATTTTTGGGTAATTTAATTATTAAGCATTGTAAGAAGTTAAAAAATTATTAATTTCAGTAGTTAAATTGCTAACTCGAATTTTATTTGATTTATTACTTAAGATTGTAAATATAAGTTATACTAAAAGCATTTTTATTGCTTGTAGTAATTGATTTACGTTTATATGCCGGTATTTCTTTGTTACCTGTAGGTAGTTCAAATACCTTTTTGAGATAATGGTCTCTGTGCACTCTTTATATTTCTTAAAGTAAAAACTTAATCCACAGTTGTCCATAATAAAGGACGCTTAGTAGAAGTTGACTTTATTCACAGTTCTGTTGTATTTTGCTATGTTTTGTATAACAATTTTTATACGTATGCTACCTATACATTTTATAATTTTCATGAATCTCAAAATTGATATATTAAAGATGGCATATTATAATATAATCGAGCACCAAATGTTACGGTAGTTAATTATTCTGATTAATAATAATAGACAACAGGCAAGTCACGGGGATAAGCCTTCGACTGTGAGTAATCAATATCACACGACTATTATAACTTTCAGTTTTTATCTAAATTCAATATTCCTTTATAAAAAAAAAACTGTAAAATTGATATAACACTAACGTCTTTATAAGTTTACTTTTATTAGAACCAAAAAAGCTCAACGAAAACACAAATATTATTAACAAGAATTGACTTGCTAACCACCTGTTGCTGGTCCTAAAATAACCTTGTGTAAATTTTGGAGAAAATTTTTTTATTAGTGATCTCTAAGATAGCGTATAACTTATATTCGCACGTAGTAAACATCTAATTAAAATTTCTAATTATTAGTACCGGAATACTGATTTAATTAAAACAGAATTGCTAAAGAGACTTGGTTAGTTTTTCACAAGGCCTAACAAATCTTTTTTTTTTTGTTTACCGTAGGCAACACACAATACAAAATCATTTTCCCTATATTTATAGTCCCAAACAGGCCCAATATTTAATTATATTATCAATATTAATAAGATTAATTATTATATAAAGATAATTAAATTGTAAATTAAGTAAATTTACCCCAGCTGATTTCATTTTCGTCATGCTCAATTTTGTGGGTAATATACTATTTTCTGGTGGTCGATGCGATTCTACTCAAATGTTAATTACCTACTCGTATAACGTTGTATACAGATTCCTTAGAATGTATTTTCTCCTTTCAGTTCTAAGTACCCCAACAATTTAATATTTAATTGAAATTAATTGCATTCCTAAACTACTATAACAAAATACCATCCGTATACCTACCCCTAACTAGAGCACGTAATTATGAATTCCATGATCTAATATGCAATAGTAAATTTAACTCTAGAGAACTTAACCTAATAAAATTATGAGCATGGCAAAATTAAAATTAATTTTTATTTAATAAGCAGTTACCACCAGCAATAATTACGTATTAATGGTAATTGTACTAAAATGGTAGTGATTATTTAAAAACTATAATTATTTATGTGAACTAAATTGGAGGTAGCTAATGATATAAATTTCTATATTAAGTGGTTTGATAAATTTATTTACTTTAGAGTAGTACCTACATAATACGCATCAAATAAGCTTCTTGTTCTGTTTTTCCCAAAACGAATGGCGAAAAACTATAATCATTCCAGTTGTCAGAAATCCAAAATTAGTTTCCTCGAAGAAAGTGATGCATGTCTCGGCCAAAGTTTGTAATTTTCTAATGGGCCCGATTATGTATGTTAACAAGTAAAATGTAAATTTAAATTTTAAATTGTGATAAACAAGAACAAGGGTTGCTTGTTGATAATAATTAAGCATTTTCTGTAGGGCAGTCACGAAGGAGTTTTAAACTTGCTCACCTATATTTGAAAGCACGTGTCGCGTGTAGCAGCTGCCATTTTGCAGGCAGACATGTGGCTAACGAAAAAAAATTAAAAAATCAAAAAGCTTACTTATATAACTAACCAGTCGACCTATATAAACTCCAGACGCTTAACAATGTTGTTCTTTTTACTCTTGCTTTTTTATTTGACGAACTTTACGAGTGCGGCTTCATGGATTCAAGGTCAATATAAGCTTTGTTTTTTGGGTTGCACATTGCACATTGCATTCCTTGATTACCATCTTCCTCTAAAAATTTAATTAACTCTAATAGCTTAAACATGTTTGTACTTATTTATTTAATTTTATACGATAAAGACTAACAATAGCCAATATAATGCAAATAATAAAATTTAATAGTTTTGATTATTTATAATAAATATTTCAGTATCAATTTAAATCTTTCTTACGTGGGTATCATTAGCGATAATCGTTTATTAAACTAATGAACGAAATCGACCACCCATTAACATATAGGAAATACTATGCATGCAAGGTTTGTGAAATCAAACAAAGGCTCTAAGCAATTCTCGTGTTTTAATACTTTATAATAAAAATACCTGGTATTTCATAAATTAGAATTATGGACAAGTTTAATCAACTAAAATTTTTATTGTGAATCATCGTCTTTTAAAACATTTGGGTGAAATTTATGTAATTGCGCCAAATCTTCATGATTATTAACAATAATAATTGATTATTCAGTTACAAATTTTTTAATTATTTCTTTGTTACAGGAATCTTCACCAACTTTGACGCTTATATCGTCAAAGGTAAGCAAAAGCATGTGGTGCTTGTAATTTTGTAAAATAAAAATGTTAACGTTCTTCAATAGTATGTAGGTATGTTACAATGGCCTATGTCAGATCATGTCGTAATTATATTTTTTCCATTTTGTAAAAAAGCTTTAAATTCTAAACAGTTTCGACTGTAGTTTTTTCAGATTCTCATGTTGCATTTAACAAAAGTAATTTGCTAATTTGTATTATAGTTTTTTTGATTTAAACAAGTTTAATCTGCATTTACAACCTCGAAATTAGAAATTTCTTCCGAATGGTTTACAAAATCAACTATATTTTTTGTATTCCCCAATCCAACAAAATTAATTGTACTGTAAAGTATCCACAATAAAAATTTAGCAATATTACTTTTTCAATGTAAACTATAAAAATTTCAAGTAATTCCAGAACAATTCGCAGGCCACCTTATTGAATAAAATATTTCAACAGCATCGGTAGTCATTTTAGTATTCCTTCTATTACCATATAAATAATGTTTATTAATTTATCAATGGCCAAATTAAATCCTCGTGTCTGTTAAATTTAGATTAATTTCTTGTAATATAGAATAAATAGGCAAGATAAAAGTTAATTCTCATTAAAACGTTAAAGAAACAAATTGATCATTCAGTAGGTACATGGGAAAGAGTTTAAAGTTTAAACATTTACATTTTCTTATCTAAACTTTCAGAAAATACACGAAAGATATTGCAAATTAAATATAAAATTGTTTAATTTATTCCCAAATCAATGTAATTTTAATGTAAGAAATTAGTTGCCGGTATGCAAAAAGAATAATTAATTAAGAAATGATTTTACGGTAGTTAATTCTTTTTACTTCTGTATTTTCTTCTTTGACTGCGTTTATTAGTTTTATTTTCCGCGGTACAATTTTAATTGGCATTTTAATTTTTTATATCAGTTCGTGGTTTGTTCACCTATATCGCTTAAGTGGGCATCAATTTTTTATTTATAACAACTAATTAGAAGTTCAAGGACACTACAACTGGAATCAATCAATCAATCACATTTATTCAAATATAATATAGTACCTACTCGTGAATGAGTTAATGAACGTTAAAAAATATTAATTAAAAAGACCAATTAATCTCTTATATGTATTAATGATAAAGTTATTGAACACTCTTCAAGTATAAATTAAATTTTTGTTCGCTTCAATAAATTTGCGATTGCTTTTAAATACTTTTAATTTCTTTTTGACGCTGCTGTGGTTATAAGCATTAATTTATTTAACACAAAAAAGTGTGTGGGTTTGTCAAGTTTTTTATAAAGTACATATCTAAATTTTATGTAGCTATAGCAATCATTTAAAAAGTCAAAGACACTTTATGCGAATCTTTTGTTGTGAGGTGCTTCATTTTTTTGTGTCTTTACAACAAATAAGAAGTTATCTAAAATTAAGAATCATGAATTATTGCCAAAGCTTTGGATATAAATTATCACACAATTGTGCAATTTTAACTGTTTCTACTATGTTTATCATGGTCTTGTTTTTCTGGCTTTTCAAACCAAGAAGGTTTTCTTTTTCGCTGATGTATTATGAATTATGCAGAGTGGATATAAATCCCGAAACATGAATGCAAATGAACTCGTTAGGAATATCGTTTATAAAAGTACTTTTTGATAAAAGGAGACAATATAAATGACGTTAATTTTTGTGATTTTAAATCACCGATGCGACTATTTATTCTGAGAATAATAATCTGATCTCTCTTAACGAAACCAGTCGAAATATTCTATCTGGGAGTGGTAGGACCAGTACATGCTACATTATTTTCAATGCCTAATTATTGTTTACATCTCAAGGTGACCGTATATGTATGTATAGTCATAAATACTACTATATTTCTTACCCAGGTAAATTTGGATACCTGTTCTTTAATGCAAGTTGGTTTAGAATCTACTTGATATCAGAGTCACTCAAAATTTAATTCAATGTAACCCATTAAAGTATTAATTTTATTTTTATCTCTTAAATCCTTTCAATGATTTTCTTCAAGTTCTGGTGCATTTGTCAAGATATGATCTGTATTCCTCCAAATACCGACATAACTCTAGTTTATGGTTAGGTACTGTATTGTTAATAAATGAATAGTAAACTTGTTAGGGGTAACTGGTTTTTATAGTAAAGCCGGCAATATGTAATGAATACTTTATAGCCCATGTAATACTATGCTCTCTCTCTACTTTTAAAAAGACTTGTTCATTAAATTCATCGGAATGTGGTATTTCGGCGTATATTGACCACATAATCATTGACTTTTAACGCTTTGTCTAGTGTAGAATACTTGATCAATTTAATTCTATGTATGGCTTTATATGAAAACATTCGAAGCATTTTTCTTAATTATGACCGTTGATACGGGGAGGTACTTTAATTAATATTTCAAGTTTCTAGAAAACTACAATTTATTTACAAAGTATTCTTCATTTGTATTTCAATCTTTATACTATCGTTTATCATAATTTAACACATGCATGGTGAATATACACTTTTCTTAAAAAGGGTACGAAAATGGGCTACCTTCTTAAACGGATCCATTTCTACTCTGTAATTTACATATTCTGCTCAAATTTTGCTACTACAAAAAACTCATTTTTTCAGTTTAAATGTTACTCATTTAGCACTTCCAATTGCTCAACGGATAATTCTGTTTCTTCTTCAACCGCCACTCAAATAAAGAGTGGTCATTTCCGTTGTTACGATTGTGATGATATTCTTGGTTTAGCTATAATTAAAAATCTATGTTACCTAAATTATTTTCCCCATGTTAACTTTGCCCTTTGGGAAGGTAATATTCTGTTCTTCTTTGGACCCCATATGTTAGAAATTCCTTTTTTGTTATTTCTTTCTTGTTTTTGCCAGCTCATTAATTGCACGAATATACGTTAGCATAATTGCATGATGATTAACTTTGTGTATCTGAGAAAATTTTTAAAGTATTTTTATTCTTAATCACCTTTCTCTGAAAAGTTATTGTTATACTATGAATTAAACTGCATTATTGAATCGTTAATGGAGTAACCACCTTACTGGATCACCTTGGTAATAAAATGAGTAATGACTTGAACAGGGGTTATGTACATCACACCATATCCTTTAACAATACTGAGCACATATTATCTATCGAATAAATATTAAAATTGAAGCAACTTGAAATTGAATTGATTTATTATTTGATATTGGTTTTTTGCTAAAACGATGATATGCAGATTAAGATATTTCTTAAGTGGTCCATTGATGGGGTGCATTGCCTTAGATACACCAAAGTATATCTATAAAATCTGAAAATTGTAAATTAAAACAAAAAAACACTATTTAAAAAGTAAAATTGAACTGAAATTGAGGTTAGGGGTCAAATAATCTTGAAAACCTTTTGCTTATAGGTATTATCTTGGTTGAAAATGCGTTTTCTGGATTCGTTTTACTCGCAAGTTTTTTATGTTCCTGTTTACTAGAAAGTTTTAAGTTTATTCTCCGTATACTAAAAAAAGACAACATAAAAAGTAACTTCAGTACTACAATTTATAATAACTTTCATATCACGTAAAGCACTACAACTGGAAGGCTTTTCATGATGTAACTTTATATTATGATTTAGCAGTCATCATTTTGGATTTTGCGATCTAAATTGGTTTCTAGTCGATACTTATACGATTTTAGTTCACGAAAATGATAAGCGGAAAAATATCGACAGTTTTCTTCTGTTTTTAAAGTGGTTTAAATGACGGATTGTTGGCATTTACAATATTGTGCGATAAAAAAGGTTTTCCTGCTCGCAGCGAAAAAAAAACTTTGAACTGCATGCTAAATGTGCTGGTTTTGTTTCTAATGAATTTGTAAACGGAACTTTGCCTACGTCTGTAAACGCTTGACACGATTTTGAATGTTAGTATTTGCTAAAATAATTCAAATTCTGAAAGTAGAATTTTAAAAATGTAATCTTTCTGCATAATAATATAAAGAACGATTAGTTAGGTGCATATTAAGTTAATCGTATAGTCTAAGATTTATGCTAATTGTATTAATTATATATTTTTTAATTAGTTGAAATTATTATCAAATCAAAATTACAAATTTTAAACATAAATTTTGATGTCGAAGCTAATATTATTGATCTAAGATATTAAAAACCGATAAGGCTGAACGACTTGTCCACTACTATATCACAAAATAATTTTAAAACTAATATAATAAACATTTCAAATTTAAAATAGTTAAAATTTATTCGTATATTAAAAAGAAATTTAAATATTAATAGTGAATCACATTTAATTACTTAGCTAATTAAAGCTATTTTTTTAATGAACTTATCTAATTGTGCGGTCATTATGTCATTGAACGAGGTGGGTAACGTACTGAACATATTAACAGTAAATATTATTAGCTGCAGTAGCTATTAACTATTATTTTATGTGCTATCAAAGCTTTAAATATAATTTATGATATCACAACTGAATTAAAGCATTGATACTCTAATGCTAAAATAACTATCAATAGTGGTAACTAATTGTGACCACCGATGGTAGCTATTTAGCTATTCAAAGTAGGCAACGTATCGAACAGAATGACAGACAATATTAGCTGCACTAATAGCTATTAACTGCTAAATGAGATATTAAAGCTTTTATGCCGTTAGAACTGAATTAGAACATTGCTTCGCTGGCGCTGTTGCTATTGGGCAGATATCAATGGTAGCAGCTAACTGTGGCAACCGTATGGTAGCTATTCATTAGCTGAGTAAGCTCCTATAAGTTTGGTGATGGGTCAGGTCCTATCATCAAAGCTTATTGAACCATGACCAAGCCTCGGAAGACACTAGGGAAACGGATAAGCAGTTAAACTGTAGTTTAATTATTATTCTATAAGCTAATCAATTAATTACATTGACAGTTAATCTTCTCATTAGATTGCTGCAACGGGTACAGTTTCATATGTTGTTTAAAAATGTTAAAGCATGTTAAATTTAGTTTCCCCTTTGTATTTGCTTCTGCCTGAAAGTCCCCGTTATTTTTGTGCAATGTAAAATCAAAACACTAATTTGATAAAGGGATTGTCTGCTTCATTATGTGTACGCCATTTGGTGCTTAATGAATTTTAATTGCTCATATTCCTAAAAATATTGGATGAACTTTAGTACTTCAATTAGAATTACAGCTATTTTTCCTTGCCGAACGCTTTACACAGAATAATGTTTGAATAGGTTGGCCTAGGTCCTATTCCTTAAGTAAATCGTTGAGTCTTAAAGTTTATTAAATACTTTTAAATTTTAACAACAAAATAAATGCAGTGGAATGTTATGCATATTAGGTATGAAAAATTAGAGTAAGCTCCGAGGCGCGAAAGCCAGCCGTAAGAAGTAAGTCGCAATTCAAAGCTTTCTATAATGAAAACTTTTAATTTGAGTTAAAAATTGTCCTTAATATATCAAATTGGTAACAGAACAATTTAAAACCAAAGGTTAGAGGAAAAGTGATCCAATTAGCAAGAGCAAAATTGGAGATTTGCTGAGTTGGTGGATAAGCCCAACTATCCAAGTTCGCTACGTCAACAGTTACAAATTTGATTATCTAAAAGATACAACATTGCTTATTATAAATTATAAATTTGTTTACAAAATTACAATTAACTAGTAATAAATTGCGCAGAGGGCGTTCATTTTAAGAACTTTTACTGGACAGTTCACCTCGGTAGTTTGCCATTGTTTTCCGAGGGAAGAAGATCAGAATCAATGATTTGGACAGCTGTAGCTGGTTTTTGAATAAAATTCAATTAAAAATGTATGTTTATTAATGTTTATTAAATTTATTAATATTATTCACTGACTGACTCGCTCATCAAAAACGATGGGACTGGGCCAATTATAAGTAGGTAAAACACATTTGTGACAAAAAAAATTAACAATTTTAACGAAAACTTGTAGTTGTCAATTAACCAAAATATTTCTTGAATTCTGAAATTCTTGAATTACATTTTATGTTCAGCAAATCGCAGCAATCGCAAGTGCATAAAAAATTTCCAGTTTGCAAAACATTGCAAGCTCAAACAACGTCACTTCGACAATTAATTATCAATTTTTTATAATATTACGTATGCTAAAAAGTTTCGGGCCTAATTAGATAATAAATGACATTAAAGTCGATTATCTCTAAAACTACTTATCTGATCGCATAATCATATAATATGTCATTAGAAAAACGACACTTTTACCTAAAATAACAAAAGTAGAATCATTCGATTCGGTTCATGCAGTTATGAAAAATTGCTGATCAATAGAGTACGGATTTTTAAGCTTAAAAAATCGCGAAAATAGCGCTTAAAATAGCACAAAAAATTGCCATTATATGCATAAAAATATGCATTAAACTTATGTATAATAACTAATAAGCATTAAAATAATTTTTTTAAATAAAATTTATTTGAAAAGTAACACAATAAAATATGTACACAGGGACGTGCCTACGGGGGGGGAGACCTTCCCCCCCAAATAATTTAGGAAATTGGAAAAAAGTTGGCAAAATCACTCAAAATTTGGTCAAGTTGGCAAAAGCCGCTAAACCTATAATAGGAAAAATGGACAATTACAAAGAGTTGGCAATTTTCAATGAATTAATTAATTGAATGAATTAATTTGGCAAATTCCCCCCCCTCCAAAAAAAAGTCCATTCTGGACGTAATATAGTGGCGCCACCAACAGTAATGTATAAAGCGATATTTAAATCTAGCAAAAAAACGTTTTCTGGTCTTGTGATGAACTGGAACCAGCGATTGACCCAAATAAAGTTTATTGTTTGCTTGCAGCATTTTAAAATTTTTTCATACTTTCCAAATGAAATGATGTTTCAAATATCAAATCTTTGCCGACTTTAAGATTTCTGTTATATAAACAAAACCTGTTGTCAACTAAATATTAAATTCAAAGTAACCAAATTGTAAATTTCAGGTATTTTTTATGTATTTACTGCAATTTTTTTATTAATTTATCGAAAATGTGCTAAAATAAGCACTAAAAATGCTTAAAGATAAATCTAAGCATAAAAATGTTAAAATTATTTAAAAAAAAGCATATAAGCATTAAAAAAATAGCGCCAAGTGACTTATTTTTTCCAAATTCGTGGACATTTATAACAATTACGCTTCTCTGTTATCAATATTTATGTATAGCAAATTTGCTAGAAATCCGTACTCTACTGATCAAAGATTTATGTAAATAAAGAAAAAATTCGCTACATTTTAAAATTTTTCTTCGATCAAAGAGAAAGCGCTGCGCAGGCTTGTTAAAAAATTTGTGCTATTTATGGTCCGGATGCTCTATTGAAAACAGGAGCAAAACAATGGTTCGCGCGTTTTCGTTCTGGAAATTTCGATGTCAAAGATGCACCACGCTCTGGTCGGCCAGTCATTGAAAAAGTTGAGCAAATGCTAGAAATTGTAACAAAACCGCCATGTAAGCACTATAGAGATCGCCAAGAGTCTAAACATCAATCGCCAAACAGTTGCAAACCATTTGAAAAAAGCTGAATTCAAAAAGAAGCTCGATATTTGGGTACCGCATGATTTGACGCATAAGAATTTGCTCGACCGAGTTTCCATCTGCGAATCGTTGCTGAAACGTAATGAAATCGAACCATTTTTGAAGCGGATGGTTACTGGAGATGAAAAATGGATTACATACGACAACGTTGTGCGCAAAAGATCGTGGTCGAAGCGAGGTGAAGCTCCCCAGACGGTGGCAAAGCCCGGACTCACCATTCGAAAGGTGATGCTGTCTGTTTGGTGGGATTGGAAAGGTATCCTCCATTATTATGAGCTGTTACCAACTGGTCAAACGATCGATTCTGCACGCTACTGTCAACAATTAACCAGATTAGAGCAAGCAATTCAAAAAAAGCGGCCAGAATTGATCAAAAGGAAGGGTGTTGTGTTCCATCATGACAACGCCAGACCACACGTATCTTTGATGACCCGAGAAAAACTGGAAGAGCTTGGCTGGGAAGTTTTGATGCATCCACCGTATAGCCCGGACCTTGCACCATCAGACTATCATTTGTTTCGGTCTCTCCAGAATTCCCTCAATGGTGTAACATTGGCTTCAAAAGAAGCCTGTGAAATTCACTTGGCTAAGCTTTTCACCGATAAACCAAAGAAGTTTTACAGTGATGGAATAATGGTTTTGCCCGAAAAGTGGCAAAAGGTTACCGAACAAAATGGAGCATATTTAGTTTAAATAAAGAATTTCAAAACATACAAATTTGGTGTTTGAAAAACTATCTAATTAGGCCCGAAACTTTTTAGCATATTTACCTCAATTGCAATTTAAATGGGAAATTTTAACAGAGAATTTGAAGCTTAATGTCGAAAAGATGCCATTGTAATCTTTTTTAAAAAATAAAGCAAGTCACATAATCGATTAAGCCTTACGAATTGACAATCTACTTTTGAAGTACATCAAAGATTTTCTTTCCTGAAGACCTGTATAGTTTTCCTATCTGATTATAATCCAAGGCATTTTGAAATTCTTGTAACTATAGCATAGAATGTAATTTTCATTCTTTGTATAAAATAGTATATACTACTATGGAGATAGATTATTGATTAAGAACAAAGTTCCATTCCAAACATAAATTTTGAATAATAATTGCCATACAACTATCACAAATCCTTCGATAATTGTAATGAAAATTTGCCAGTGATTTTAATTAAAAGTTCCTTATTTTTGACGAAAATTCCACATATCGTTGCACCGAATTTCCACAGTGACTTCCCCTTCGGGTAGGTACTTAATTTTCAAACATTTTAATAAATAATTGTGTAGTAGTCCTAATTTTATTATTTATTATTTAAGAAAATCATTTTCAAGTGAAATTAACCTAAAATTAGTTGGAGATTAATTATTCTTATTTGATGAAGCCTGGGGAGACGTTAAAATATTGCTCTGTTTACCTCATACCTCACGAGTATACAATGCAAGTTTTTAATCTTGAAATAAATAGGCTAGATAACGTGTTATATTACAGTAGGTTCCGTATAACACGAATTTCTTCAACGCGCTAAAGATTTGGCGATCACTTTTTTAGATTGTCTTCTATATCGTCGGTATACAACAAAAGCATTTTAACATAATGTACAAGTGCTATTGTTTATGCGAATTAAATTTTGGAGTTTTAAAAAATATTCAAAAAATCGCACAACTAAAGTAGAACATTTTTGGGGCGTTACAATCACAAAATTTAATATCGGAGTACAAGATCTAAAGAGCGATTTCATAAAACGCGTAATACCTATATATTAACCGCGTTATATGGGACTCTCTTTTAATTTTAAAACAACAAACTTATAAATTAGTATTACTAATTTTATACCGATTAGTTACTTTAAAGAATAAGAAAGGGCGAATGAAACAAGGCGTTGATACATTATGAACGTCGTAACAATGAAATCATAAAGTATAAAGTTAGAAGATAATCTAGTTTCTAGCACGTTAAAAACTACAATTAAATTTTATAAATTAAAGTAATCCACATTAATTTTGATAGACAGTATAATACTGGGGTACAATTATTATTATTCGTACCTCACATTTTATGTACCAGCATTAGACCCCAAGCGATTTAGTTAATTCATTTATTTTAAAAACATATTATTATCTTGGGCAAACATTGTAAGTAACAAAAAAGTAATATTACTCGTTTTTAAGAAATGAAGATCATTAGTTTAAAAGCCAGCATATAAATTTTACATTTACACAACAATCCAATTTAAAAATTGAAAATTCATTAGATAATGAAAATTATATTGATTTTAAAATCACCATATTATTAAGAAATAACAATAATATTTTACTGATCATGTTAGATCCTTAAAATTCTTCCAGTTGACTTCAAATTAAATTTTGTTTAAAAATCGAAAGTTTATTTGGTTCAAAATATTCAAACGTACTTTATGGGTACCTTAAAACCATAATTTCTTTATAAATTTTGAAAGCTTTTATTACGTGATAAACTTAATGTGTTATAGCAATCGTGTAATGATTGAGAGAAGTGTAATAGAATGTTGCAAGTGGCACTCTCTAGCAGCTACTCGCGAAGCTCTCAAACTGTTTAAGCTTACAACTTTGTGGACGCTTCTAGTCATTAAGACCTGGCGCCGAGACGCTAGTAAGCTTCAACAAACATTTACTGTAGAAAGGGAAAGAAGATTGTCACAAGATATCCGCACCTACGCAAACACGTGCCACGAATTGAAGAGCATCTACCTCTTTGTAAAATTCATCTGTAATGTTTATTAAAAAACGTACTGCGTAACATTAAAATAAATTTATAGGATATTTTAATAAAGTTCATTTCTTTTCTAAAAGTTTCCTTGTTATTTTTCACCGAACAAAAAATAATTTTTAAATTTCCTACAACAAAACCGTTTCCTAACAAATTGCATGCTCCACTTGCGAGTTGGCAAAAATTGATTAATCTAATTAATGGAATTTTTTCAAACCATTGAGGGAATAATAATTCGCGATAATGAATTATTTCTTTCCATTCTAACAGTAAGTAATTGAACCAGCAATTTAAATGTTAAATATAGAACTACTATTACACTAATTTAAATAATTAATAAATTCTAATTTGTAATCCAATAAATTAAATATGTCAAGGTTATGTTTACGTTTACACGGAAATTAAACCAATTAATTTGGATTTAAACTAACAATAAGCTCCAACTTCGTCTGTATGAAGTTATTTTTGCGACCACAGCAGTGGCTTGATGTGATTGCTGGTTGCGAAAATTTCGGGTTTGAATTACGGACTGCACAAAACGATTTGCAGTCCTTTTTTTGATAGAATTATAAATACTATATTATCCTTATCTAAAATAGAACCCCACAAGAAGTTTTAAATTGTAAAACCCTGTGCTGTTAGAAGGGCATAATATGGAATGGTTTTACCGAAAGGACCTACACAGGACAGCTTATTGGACGTTCTATCAATGATGTTGCTGTATGTCTTTTTGAAAAAACGGAAAGCTATAATAATTCTTCTTGTGAATTAACTCATGGACTGAAACGATCGTATTTGAACCATGGTAAATTTATAAATTCTTCGTTTTTCAAATTTGTGTTTATTATTCGATTTTAATGATTTTTGGGCAAAATTCATAGTGAATGAAAAACCAAGATTGCTTAACTTTTCTCAGATAACTGTTATAGAGATATATTGACTATAGATAGCCCATATGCAATACATTTGACTTACCCCTGTTTGCCCATGAAGAAGGTTGGAAGCAAGAAGTGGAATCTTCCTAACTAACGTTAGGAATTTATAATCGCATTGTTAAAACATTTTCCAATAATGTTTTTCAAATATTGAAAAACATTTTTTTTAAATATTTGAAATTTAAATGTTTATTATTTTTGATTAATATTATAGAACAACTATATTATAATTACAGTCAATTATGGAATGGTTAATATGTTAATAAGTTATTGTGCAAGAAAATTATGCAGTTAAGAAATTTGGAAGGGTAAATTTTTTGACCATAGAAAACAAAAACTATCGGTTTTATGTAGATATGTTACCTTTACCAAAAAATAGCCGGTAGTTTGAATTAAATAGTAGCAGGTAGTTTAAGATGCGAGGTCAACCAGTCTTTAGGCATACAAATGCATGCACTGATATATCGGTCCACATGCAATACCATGAAGGGGTGTGCGATATGTGCGTCTGAAGGATGAAAGCTTTGACAGTAAAAAATTAATATCAAGTTTAATTTTAATTTCAAAAGCAAGTTGTATTCATATTGTGAAGCAAAGAAGCTCCCAATGCAATGGAGCTTTTGAAAAGGACGAGGTAAAATTAATAGTATTCTCAGAAGTAGGTAGTGTTTGTTTTACACAATTCAGCATGTCCAGAAAGTTATGCACTTATGCATATTGGTAATAGCACCTACATATTATATTAAATTGTGGGCATTCCATGAAATGCTAATCTATCAGTTTAAATCGATATGCACACAATTTTTCATATAGTAGTCGTGAATTTTAAACTGTTGAAATTAAACGTTTTGTGATAATCAGACGTTTCTAAGCTACACTTTGATATGCTAATCTGAGCTAGGTTTGGGTAATCTAGTATGCAATTGTAATTAAATAACAACTTTGTTATGTCTGGATATCAAGGTAAAACAAATTTAATTTTAAAAACCCATATTAAACGATAACCGATATTGCAAGAAAATTAAATCGTAACTATTAAGGAGTCAATCAAAATATTACTAACGTGTTATTTAATCTAATATTTGCATATTTTTAAATTAAACTTTATAAAAGTTTGATGATATAAAACACGAACATCTACAGTTATTTAAAAAAAACAACACCCAACTAATGTAGTAGACAAAATTTTTAAACTTTATTGCTTTATTTTATAGCTTCATTTAAAAAAATTATATTAAAATATTTATAGGTATTTTTTTTTAACTTAGTGAACCGCATTTTACATTTTTTATATCATAAGTATATTATTATTTTCTAGGAATCTAGGATATTTTACTATGAGGAACGAAACAGCAACGCGATTCACTATTTTGAAATTACATTGTTGACCAACTTTAAACAAATTAGAAAAATAAATATGAAAATGATCAGTTAAGTTCTAATTAATTAGGTCGCTTGGTTGCTGCTAAAAAAATAATGCAAGTCATCGTATTATCATAAATTACATCATTATTTACATACATATTTACATATTATGAAGAGTATTATACTGAAGAAGTTGCCCCTATAGTAATTATTGTTACTTTACAGTATAAAAATCTTTTGATTGTGGTTTCTCAACATGAAAACTCATAGTATATTTGAACTTTTTAAGTTTTACGCTACTGTTAACGCTTATAGCCAACGTGAATGGGCACATAAGCTGAGATGTTTGAACACGGACGAAATAAGAACATTATTTTGATCGTCTCTGCTTTGAAAGCATTTCAATAACCATTACAATGGGTCACCATGCTTCCTTATGGGGCCAAACCACTGTAGAAAAGATAAGAGAACTTTAAGTAAAGTCAAAAGTTTGTTTGATATTGGAGTTGTTATACGAAATATTGTAAAATCTTACACGTTAATTAATCTTCATCCGCTCGCGTATGCGGCAAATTGGCCGCAGTAAGACACTTGGGGTAGTTTACGGCTGTACTGAGCCGACTGGTGGAGCTTTTTTAATCAGAACACAAGCTTGATCTAGTGGAGGAGATAGTAATTAGAGAATACAAGCCCTTCCTAGCTTTCCCATGACGTTCTGGAAGGAAATGGGAGAGAAAATTCAAAAAGGTAAATTACAACTGCAAAATACGCGAGTGGATGAAGGTTAAAAATATGTGAAGTATTGCACTTGAAACTTCTTGCGCAAAATATGCAAAAGTGATAAAATAAGCTTTATTAAAATCTTCCAATATAGTAAGTTCCCTCGCTCTGGATTAACACTAACGTTAAAGCCTCAATCGTTAGGTGACAATTTTTATTTATATGAAATGTGCTTAACAGGCAGTTTTTCCCATTAACATTTATTAAACAAAAACGTTTTTTCAATTTTAACCTTGTATTGCCTTAATTTACGTTGAACTGCATTATGTTATACATCCTTCCTTCCTTCTCAATCCTTTTACCCTAAAGAGGGTGTGGTGAGCCTTTTAACAAAGGCTTCTCGTAGCAGATTACACCCCGGTGGTTTGCCAAATTCTCTTTATATTACCTACCTGCAATGACAGTAAAACTTTTGTTGTAGTTGGTCTTCCACAGTCGTTCCAGGTTCCACATTTTATTTGTGATAATATTTCAATAGTTTTCAATATAATCAACTTGAAACTCGTCCTTTAAAATACTTGAGAAATTAAACACGTTGATCTCGCTAACGAAAACTCAAATTTTAATTTCTAGAAGAAAATCCTTACGATCTTGCTTCTTGTCGGTTAATTTGTTTTATAATTTAATTGCAATTAAAAGTTGCCAAATAGAAATCGTGTAGCATTTAAATTATCTGCCACTTTACCTATCTTCCATTCTTCTTATGTTTTTATTAATCAATCGCTTTCTTATTACTTTAACAACTCCATCATTTATCTAACTGGATTTATATCAAAGCAGTATATCATAATATCATAGCAACGGTATAAGATTTAAAATAATTAATATTAAATGTACAATCGTAAAATTGCCAAGTTTATAATATTTGATGAGACCTACGTCTGGCTTTCTAACCACGATTGTGGAAGTGCAAAATTTTAAATTCATATTTAGATATAGGCAATTCTATTAAAGGTTAATTTCTATTAATCTATTAAAGGTTAATTTCATTGATAAATAAAAATTGAATGTTTTATTTACAACCTCAAACCGATAAAACAATTAACATTTTGTAACAAATGGATAGTCTTCGTAGCGTTTGTAATTCTTCGAGGGCTTTTATTAATTAGTTGGATCGTTTTAGAGGTTTCCGAGATCAACGTCACAAATTGCTAGTTCATTTAGAGTTTTTACTTTACTCGGTGCTATATAAACTTGACCTTCATTTGCAACTAAACGATTGAATTGCACTATCTGCTAGAGCAGTGCAAGAATATTAAATTCTATCTAAAGTGTGTGCACGAAATAACTTGGTCGGAGAAACACCCGTGTAACTTTTGCTATAGTATTAATAAAAATTTTGTAATAAGACTAAATTAACGCCATATTGTTGTAGACATAACGATATCATATAGTAGGAATCAAAACAAAACTGAACCAAAATGAATTTGATTCAAAGTTTTCGTTCGTGAATCGTTCTGCGCAAAAATCAAGAAAATCCTAACTCGTCACATAATGGCATTGCAAAATGTCTTAAAATCTCAAAATCCACTGTCACAAGTGCTCTTCAAAAGTTTAATGAATCTTTCTCAATATATTAAAAAAAAAGAAAGTGGTAAAAGAATTATTTGTGTCGCTAAAAAGACGCAAAGTCCGTGATCACAGCTTTAAAACACAATCTTGGGCTCTCTGCGAGAGATGTCGTAAGAAAGTTAAAATGTCATCTTCATATGTACAAAAAGTACGCAAACAAGCTGGTTTACAGTCTTACAAAGTATATGTTGCCCAAAATCGCAATGATAAACAATAAAAAACTGCAAAAACTCGAGCACGGAAACTGCATGACAATGTGATTCACAATTTTGACTGCATTGTCATGGACGATGAGACTTAGGTAAAAGCTGATTTCAATCAAATTCCAGGACAGAAATTTCACCACAGTAAAGAAAGATGGATTCGTACCTGAGAAATTTCAAGAAAAAAAATTTGGAAAATTTTCGAAAAAATATTTGATTTGGCAAGCAATATGCACATAATTTGATTTTAAGAGCGGAATATTCTGGTCAACAGGGACAAATCTGTGTCGAAAAATGCCTAAAAAAATTATTACTGCCTTTCATTTAATTGTACAAAGGTTCAGTGCTTTTTTGGCTTGAATTAGTCACTGGTCATTACGGAAAATTAGCCATGGAATGGTATGGCCAGAAAAGTGTCACAATCCTAAACAGGAAGGTCAATCCACCAAATTGTCCACAGCTTAGGCCTATTGAAACATATTGGGCAATTTTCAAATGGAAGTTGTTGAAGACAAAGGGGAGTATGTAAAATGAGCAAAACTTTAAGCAAAAATGGTGTAAGGCAGTTGATACAGTCACGGAAGCTGGTGTGCAACGCTTGATGCAAACTCGGACTCCAAGTACCGAAAATGCGCTTAGACAAAAATTAATTGAAATTTTCTTAAAAAATACTAAAAGCATCTTAAATGGGCTTACTTTTGTGATATATTTGAATTAAATCTTAATTAAAATTAATTAACTGTAATAAATAATCTTTGTTCGACCAAGTTATTTCGTGCACACATTTTATTTAAAAATCAAGAAAATACACAAAATATTATACTTCAACCGTTTAAATCTATAAAATTAAAATACCCAATGAAAAATGAGCAATATTAAATTAAAATTAAATTTTGAGACATTTTCAATAAAGCACTCACTCAGCATTCAAAGCTTTTTGGAATATTGCGAGTAGTTTGTTAGCAGCTCTTCGACTCAAGCTAATGTTATTAAGTTTCTGTAAGTTTTTCATTTCAGTCTAAACATGTTTTTAAAATCACCCCGTAGTTTATTCATTGTAGTTCACATTAAAATACTGGAAATAAAATATTTCGAGTTTTAAGATGATTCAAGGGAAGAAATAAACCGTAATAAGCCAATTGAGATATTTTTTTAAATTGAGTTGTTTTTGGAAAGCAGTTGGAGGTCTTTGGAATTTTTATAGCCTCTCTGTTGCAATATTATTTATCGGATACTACCAAATAATAGAATATCTTATTTTATTCCATAATCCAACGTTTGAGGTTCTGATTAAAACTTAACTGATGGTTTTTCGTAAAAAATAAAAAAGTGTCATTTTGAGATTTGTAATTGAGTCCTGTCTTCCCTTACTTTGTTCAAGTATTATTTATTACACACGCTTTTAATTTAATTAAAAAATAAGATTTTCAATTAAAATTTTTATGAAACTTTTTAAAATTACCAGAGAATTAGTAGGTATAAGTATGAATAAATTATATTTATTTATATGATATCACACGTATCCACCATCTTTTGTGTTGTTGAGAAATTTTCTTACACATGTACATTATAGGTAAGATTTTTAATTATATGACCGACTTATTTTAATGAACATGACATTATGTTAACATTAAATTGTGCTAAAACTCACGAGATTAAAGTAAATATTTATAACGGCATCTTGTTACTGTTAACATATTGAAATGTTATTTTTCACCCCGGCTGGCTCAGTCGTAATCTTTTCAACGCCGGCTTTATCGCGACGACCTTCTATACCTTAACTTTTCAAAATTTAATTAATTATTAACCAATTTTCTCTTCCAAATCCTTGGTCTGAAAGAATAACACTCTTTCAAATTTCACTTGACTTTTATTCTCAAATTTTTAATCAATTTTTACAACTATTCTCATACAAAACTAAAAATGTCGACCGTCCACGCTTGGACGGCGTACGCAAGTCTTCTTCTTATCTTCTGCCCTCCGGAACCTGCGCTCCACAGCGACATCCAACCGCCGCAAAATTTAAATTTAAATTTCCCCAACAATTTATCCCAATTTACAATTTTGGTTGTTCCTTATCCAAAATTAACACGACATCAAGCCTCTCCAGCTTTCGATAAATCCTGACGGGATTTGTCCAGGACTGGATTTTGAGAAAGATACTCCACGTCGTGTCTTTGGAATAAGGAACCAAATCTTAAATTTTACAGAAAAATTAAATTTTAACAATGTTACAATAATTTATAACCTATTTACAATCAAGAATGCAATTACCACAGTAAGTTAATCTAAGAACTCCTTCATACCAAAATTTGCCTTCATCTTCTTTCGATAAATTTCCAATTAACAACATCTCAATTACTATCTCCAATGAGTAGACTAAATCTTCTTCAAACTTCAGCAATTCTTAAAATTTTCCAAACCATTTAAATCTTCGAAACATCCATTTATTCTTCGGTGAACCCTCGATCATTTCCATGTCTTCGTATTTTTGCAATTCTTTCGTCATCCAATTCTGAATTAACGCTTTATACTTAAATTATTCGCTGCTACTTATTTTTAATTTTCAAATTACATACTTTAAAATTTTCAATACTATTCAACTCCATAAATTACCATTCCATAAACTAAAACTACCCTTTCACAAGGTGCAGCCAACTAATTATTCCATATCATCATAAATTCAACTTTAATTAATAATTTTTAACTTTTCTTTTTCACAGCGACCAATCCTTTCCAAATTGTCGATTTCCTTATCAAATAACTTCATACAATTGCTCGAATACGATTCTAATATTATCAACAACCGTAACTTGTCCACTTTTAATTTTTGATTTTTAGAAAATTTTTATGTTTTAAATTTTATCAAAGTTTTTCACTTTTCCTTTGCTTAACACTTGAAGATTACTTTATCGTTCTATTTTTAAACGTTTAATTTAATATCGGCTTGTTAAATATTTGAAATTTTATTTTACCGTAAGTTGTTGTTTCTTTCATCTTTAAAATTTTAGCTTATAAATTGTTCGTTACAATAGATTACACCTTATTGATAACCCGCGCATTCATTTTTACTTTTAAATCAAATTTACAAATTGTTTATCAAATTTACACCTTCAATTTTTAATTATTAAAGTTTTACCTCTTTATGTTTAAAACTATTTCCATTTTTCTCGCCGTTGTTATCACAATTATCCAGTTCTCCCATCCTTCTCGATTATCTATTAGGGTTTGTTGGCTTCATTTGTTTTCCATCTCACTTTTCGAAAGGCCCACTTTAACAAGACGACTTCAATTCCATTCCTCCAATTCTTCCTGAAAAACTTATCAAGAGAATTTTCTCTTCTTTTTCCAATTTTTCTCATTTTAAAATTTTCACCCAGTCGAAAGAACCATAATAATTTGTTTAACAGCACCAAATCATTTTTACTTTTCTCTCCTTTTTCATCCTCCCATCTTATTAGACCCGGATCTTCTTTCCCATTTGAATTAATCTCCGTTGGTGTGCTTTTAATCTTCACTTTTTTCAATCCGTCATTCTGTTTGTTTATTTTATAATTTATCTTTCTTTTCTTTTGGAGTTTTCTCCATCTTACTTGACGCATCTTCTTTCTTGTAAATATTTGGACTTGTCTATCAGTGCCGTCTGGGTAACATCTTCCTTTTTTCTCTTCATTTACTTCCAGCCTTTCAACGATTATCTCTTCTACTCTGGGGATTTCTTTATTTTCTATTTCTTCTTCCTCATTTTCATTTTTTTCATAATTAGGACCGGCTTTCGTTCTGCTCCATTTTTCCAAATATTCTGCTAATTCTTTATTATCTTCTATCCTATTCCCTACTGCCTCTCTTTTGTCTTCTACCCCATTCTTTTCCTTCTCTCTTCTGTCTTCGATGCTCCATTGCATAAGCTGATATAGTATTCGATCAATTCGATCCATCGTTGCAATAACCATGGTCACACTTCTCTTATTAATATCCCAGGGTAAATGTCGGTTCTGTGGTGAACATTTACTACCATAAAATAAAATGATCCAAAATCAACCAAAAAATGTTCACCAATGCCCCACGTTACTTGCGACAGATGATATGTTATTTTTCACCCCGGCTGGCTCAGTCGTAATCTTTTCAACGCCGGCTTTATCGCGACGACCTTCTATACCTTAACTTTTCAAAATTTAATTAATTATTAACCAATTTTCTCTTCCAAATCCTTGGTCTGAAAGAATAACACTCTTTCAAATTTCACTTGACTTTTATTCTCAAATTTTTAATCAATTTTTACAACTATTCTCATACAAAACTAAAAATGTCGACCGTCCACGCTTGGACGGCGTACGCAAGTCTTCTTCTTATCTTCTGCCCTCCGGAACCTGCGCTCCACAGCGACATCCAACCGCCGCAAAATTTAAATTTAAATTTCCCCAACAATTTATCCCAATTTACAATTTTGGTTGTTCCTTATCCAAAATTAACACGACAATATGTTTAGAAATTTATTAACAAATTTCAACAAAATAATTTAATCATCGTGATATTTTTATTAAATGCGTCTTCTCAGTAAAATATCGTTAGGAATTAGAGAAAAATTTAAGCCTCGAGAACAACTTATCATCGACATCCTAAATTTATGGCTCATCTCATCAGCCTTGTCAGATTTGTACTAATTTGAAATTTGAAATTTGAATAAAATAAATGCATCATAATGGTATTAATTGTTCAAATGAGGTTTCAAAGTTTGCTTTGTTTTAATAACATTCTTTAGTAGGTACCTTTACAGATTTTTTACGAAAAAATGTTATCGGTAAATCTAAATTAGTAAAATGAAAATTATGGCCATGACCACAACAAATTTTTGCTTATAATATAATGTAATAAATAATTATAAATTTATAGTTTTTGCTATAAAAAATTAAGAAGGAATTGTATATAAGTTAATGCACATAAATATTTATAACAAGGGACCAAACATACTTATTGTAACATTAACTAGAAGTTTTCAGGTAGATTTGGTACTAATATTTAACGATCAATAGTTCCTTGAACACATTTTAAGACAAAGAACAAAGAATTGGTTTTTGTTCACATAAAAGTTGTCAAGCGACTAACTTGAAATACGATTTTGATATAATAACCAATAAAGTAAACTATAAAAAAATAATCTTTTAAATATTTTTAATCAACTGTGTAGTTCTAATAAACACAGTGATTTACCGTGAAATTTTAATTTAATTTAATTTATTTATTTTAAAATAAAAATAAATATTACTTCTTGCAGAGGGAGAACATTCGAAATTACGGGTACTACATACACACATTCACAATTTCATACAGACCGACGACATGAGAGCTTTGACGCGAATATTTTGATTAACTAACTAAATCCAGTTTATTTTGTTTAATATTATGATGTATTTTTTTTAGATGTTTTAGTATTATTAGTTGCTTGATAATTTTAATCCTGAAAAATGAGAATTACTATCTTTTAACATATTATAAAACTTTAATTAATGACATTATTAATTTTAATATATTAGCAATATCAGCGATTTTAGAATTTGCTATTAACACTTGAGCCCATTTGTGGCTAATATATTATTTTAAACCAATGAATACTGAAATTTAATTTATGTTTAATGATAATAAGTGTGCAAAATTCGTTTTATTAGAAAAGTTTTAGTTTAAGTGTTAACTTTCATATTTAAATTTCCACATTATGAGAAATTTAGTTTAATTATTTTTACTATATATGGTGTGGAGTCATTAAAACTATCTTTAAGAATATAATTTTAAAGGACATAAAAATGTAATAGTTTTTTTATATTTTCCTATTATAGTATTGCTGAACATTGTATAGAATGCGATTCAAATCTGCAATAAATTAATACTTTTATTGTGAATCTTGAGAAGAGTGCTCAAAAATGTTTGATTTTTTATACTTCCCATTTTGAACTGTGTAGTACTCACAGTAATTAGGCTGTTGAAATAAAATTGTAGATCATGTTAGATACCGTGAAAATTTCACACTATTCTCTTTACAGCCGCAATTAAAAAAGTTAAGAGGTTGGATACATCTTCATTCATTATTTTATGTTGACATTTTATGATAAACTAATTTTATGAAAGAAATTAATAATAATGTTTTACAATAATGATTTTTTTGCTTGCTAATCAAATTAACATTTATAACTCTTTCTTCTCACATTTTACTGTATGTGACTTATTACTTTTTGTTAGTGATGTGACGACTCGAGTATTACTCGGGTTAAAACTCGAGTAAGGTCTGTATTCGAATAACTCGAGTAGTTTTTTTGTGCAACTCGAGTTGGCGAGTTTTAAATGCGCACGCAAACTGCACAAGCACAAATAATTTTATAAACGAGACGAATGCGAATGAATGAGACGGTCATTGCCTTGCAGCTAACGCAGTTGGATGCAAATGTGGGGCACCGGGTTCAAACCTGGGGAGAGTCAAACTTTCTTATGACTGGTCTCCGTGCTTCGGAAGGCACGTTAAGCCGGTGGTTCCCTGGGTTAGTGAATTGCCACCATTAACATAGAAACCAGGATATATGGCACATCTGACGGCAAGTCTAGCAAGCTACCTAATGGATGTAAAATTTGTATATGCTCACAGAACCAACACTGCCAAGGAAACGACGCAGATGTTGGTAATAACAAGCCTTAAGGCTTAAACTAAGAAGAAGAAGACGAAGAAGAGAGACGAATGCAATGCAAATCAAAATTATTATTAGGTTTTTACTAACCGATTTGCCTTTTCAAATACTCACAAGTCGCCACTCATAAAAAAGATTAAATGATTAAAATTTAATAATTTTTAATGTTATTTTAATTATTAATGATACAAAGTGCGCGCGCAGCCGAGTAAAATTACTCGAGTATTAACTCGAGTTGAAAATATTTCGAATTCGAGTTACTCGAGTTTAAAAAGTATTCGACTCGTCACATCACTACTTTTTGTAAAGGCCGATAGTTTAATACAGTCACTTTTGTTGTTATTTTTATTGAATTATTATCTGGCACCCATTTCTAAAAGGACGATGTATTTTACATTTCAAAATCGGGGGGGGGGTCATATAAGCATTAAAATAGTATAATTAAAATTAAGTTAATAATTAAGCTAAAGATACAACTCCAACAGCAAATAACAATTTTTTAGTTGAAACTGCTGGGAAGGAGGAAGTTGGGAAATTGAAAAATAAACATTTGGCTACCTTGAAGCCTAACTGAAGTTTAGGTTTAAAATAAAAACCTATTTTTTTTGCAGTTTTGTATAAGTACATCCAAATATATCAGAAATCATCAAAGTAACTAAAATATAAAGAACAGGTGAGAAGTCATAATCAAATAAAAGCAGATGATGGATCTTGGGTTACTCAAATTTAGAAGTTTATTTTCTACACATAAATATTAATCACCCTATAGGGTGTTTGAAGACCACGGTGTGGAGTGATGTGATCGCTGGTTGAGTTACGGAGCGGAAGTTCTGAGTTCAAGTCGCGGACTTCGCAGAATTTCTTAGCTCAGCCTTCCGGTGGACATCCACATGCTGTGGCGAAAAGTTGTAGTAAAAAGAGTAGAAAAAGAGGATTAATCCACCTCGTGAAATGGATTGTAAAGACTTCAATAGAAGTGGCAATATTCCGACAGGAATGGAAAAGCCCTTGAATAGGGTGTTTGATTAATAATTATCAATTATTAGGTCTGTTCGGGCAGCAGTTTGAAATCAGTTTGCAATCAGTTTGAGAAAAATCACGTATACACGTATGTCGTTACGGCAGTTTAAGTTTATGGTAACAGTATGGTAACTAAGATTTGACATACGTTCAAAACTAATGCGTGTATTCGTGGTTTTTCTCAAACTGATTTCAAACTGCTGCCCGAACAAACCTATTATAACTAGTAATTCAAACTTTTTTGTAGCAAATTGATCTTCGAGATACCGAAAATTTCAGTACCATGGGTCTGGAAAATGATTTATTAACCACTTCAAATTCACAATAATTTTGAATTTTCTGTCATAAAATATTCCATTTTTTCTTTAATAAGTCTGGGTTTCTTCATAAATTTGGTTACATTTTTTACAGTATAGTACAGTACTCTAAGTTACATTTCTGGATGTGATCTAACACCCAGCTAGGTTTAAGGCCCCTTGCAAAACCTTGGCTCCAGCTATGCTCGTTTGCAAGAGTTCCGAGGATTGTGGCTACTAGGACCACTTTGTGCCGTGATTTCCTAGGTGACATGGATTTTAAATCCCATTTTTGCCCAGACCCTTCCACTATGAGGTCGTATTACTTATGCGCTACGGCCATGCTGTGGTAATCGTTTTGTAGATATTCAATCTCCTTCCTGACGAATCAGGTTAGGGATATATATCTAACCCCTTTTCCGGAAGTTCACATAAAGTTTTTTTTCGGATAGTCATAGTCCCGTCCCTGTCGACGACGATGGCTTCATAGCTAGATTCTTCTGCACTAGAGTTAAGTAATTGTAGTAACCATACTTGCAGGATCCTCTCACATATTGAAGTTGTGACGATATGGTCAAGGAGAGGAGGCACACCGTTGTTATGCCCGTTCGCACCTCTTAATTTGCGCTCAAGTGTCAACAGGCGTCAAGACGCCATGTCCCGAAGGCGAACCAATAGGTTAGAGTCCTGTTCTTGTTGACTACATTACCAGTTTTGGTCCGTTTCGAAGTGGCAGGTCAATTTATTAATCATGTCTCTATCTTAGGCCTTTACACGATGAAATTGTGTCCGATTGAAGGGAGGATCTGCAGGGCCGTTTTACTAATTAAATTTCAGCTGCTACTACTATCGGAGTAAAAAGTTCTGACCCCTGAGTTTTGAAGTCTTATATTTCAAAAAGTAATTGATGGAATTTTATGCACTAAGAAGAAACAGATAAATAATTTAATTTTGTATAACATATTAAAATTTCAAAGTTATAAGTTTTATAGTGCCTTTCTGCTATGTAGATACTTAACAAAAGAGGAACAATTTAAGCAACAATTATTATGTACAAAAATAATATCGATTTATAGAAATCCACTTTTAACAGAAATTTGACAAAATTCAATTACAATTTTAATATTGCTAAAAGAGTATACTTTTGTCTATGTACTACATAAATTTTATGTAATTTTAGAAGAAAATACGATAGTTGTAGGTATTTTAGGTTGCAACTTTTTTAAATGAGTGCTAACACTATACACTTTTTGAACATTTTTTTAAATAATTTTAAAACAGCGTTAGTTAAAAGTATAAAATTTTAATATGACATTTAGCATAATCAATTGATATCATATATTTTTTTCAAATTTTTTCACTGCTAAATTTTGATTTTATTTTACTTCAAACAAGTATGCTTCAAACTCAGGGGTCAGAACTTTTTACTCCGATAGTAGTCATTATTATGCTCGCGCAATCGCAAGCTGATCACTCCTAAGCAACTAATCGTGCAATGGTATCCTCAGTTGTCCGATAACAGGCAAATGAAATTTGTGAAGCAAAGGAGGTTGTAAAAATTGCCAGTAAGGAGCGAACATGTCAGAAGAAACAGTGGGAATTTTGTTAAATGGAATAAATAATTATAAAGATATCTGAAAAGAATATGTAGATCAATAATATGGATATTGCTTACTTTGAATTGTTTATGCTCCTTATCGTTATTTTATTTTGATTATTATAAAATAACTTCGTGATTTACCTACAGTTTAACGTGGAATCACAAACCACAATACAAATAAATTTTAGTTCGGATGGAATTCGAACGGTGAACTCTTTGATCCAAAGAAAAGCAGTGCAAATATCAGTAAAATTATAACTTTCAGTACGCAAGTAAATAAGAAAATGTTAATTGTATAATCAAATTTGTTATAAGATTTTCTCCTATTTCTTCTAATTTTATCGATTTTGTAACAAATTAATAAAAAAAAATAAAAATTAAAATTAAAAAAAGGAATACAAACACAAATCCATGAAAGGATTTAAAATTCCATTTTTTCTATAAATACTTCGCTTTTTTCGTACGAAGGATTTTCAGAGGTTTGTTTTATATCAACACTTAAAATCTGGATTAGGCGTTTGTTAGTATTTGATGTGTGTCGTAACATAGTCTATATAATGGTATCGAGTGCAGTTTCCTTTTAGAGAAAATTGCAATTCGTATTCCTAATCGTTATACCGGGAATAACAATTTATCAAGAATGAAGCGTCTCTTTAACATATTCAGTTGCAGTATCAAGTTTGATTTATATAATTATTCATCCCATTTCCTTAACAATAAGTTTGAAGAATTTCCGCAAGCTATTTTGCTTTTAGTTTATTATTCTTATATTGTATTGTATAATACTTCTTTTAGATATAGGGTGTTTCTAAATATGTGCGAAAATTTTAGGGGAATAATAATTTCTTGTGAATAAATATTGTACAGGATGTTGGAGAAAAAAATGTTATAAGTCATATTTTGCTGATAAAATCCCTGGAACTCACTTTTATAGGTTCTAATTTTTATAAAAAATTCTCATTGAATTAAAATTGAAGAACAAGAAAAAAAAAATTTGAAAATGAATTACTCAAGGAATCACTGCGCGAAAATGTTCACACATGTGCACATTATTTTTGAAATAACTCGAAAACTATTAACAAAAAACGAAAATAACACAAAATACTATGTGCGGTAGTACTAAAATTGTATGATCCTAAAAATATCATAGCTAATTTTCTATAATAGTTCTCGTCCTTTTTTAATATTTATCGCTTGTTTAGACTAACGTATAAAAAAATAATGAAACATACGTTTATATTTTATATAACTTGTAATTTGCATATTTTTATGCAATTAAATCAGATAACGATAGATTAATACAAGTAAAACAACTTCTTCAAATTACAAAATTTTAGCAAGATGAAATAATTAAACTTGCAAAAATAAATAGGAGTGTCTTGTCATTTGGTATACAGCTACAAGTATATAAAACTAATCATCATTACCATCTTAAAATGTACTAAAAATATAAACTCAAATCCGTTTTAAAATTTCCATATAAACGACTTCTTGCCAAATATGTTCGCTTGTATGTAGTCAATAAAAATATTTTGACTTTTAGAACCGCTATTATAAAAAAATCTATCAAAAGTATTAGATATATCCATGGTATATCATCTAATGTACATAAAAAACATATAAATATTGTGTACCGAATATTAAACTTTACTAGATTCAAGTGATACTTCTTCAACTAAAACGATGGATTATACCATACAAAAATATACTAGGTATATATAAAATTTTTTTTATTCACTATCGTCTGTAATACAATGAACAAAGCAATATAAAAGTAAAGCGTGATTAATTTATGTAATTATTCCTGTCAGTACCAAAAATTAAAACCCAAAACCTGTTTTTAATCACAATTTAGATAATAACGTCTCATCTAATACGCTAGTTACTGGTGGGATGATATTTAAAATTACGTCATGTATTTCATTTTAATTCTCTAAATAATTGAACATGCGGCTCAATCACTAATCGGATACTCTCAGATACACATTGAAGTTCTGATTTGAAAACAAGAGAAATAGAATATTTTGCATTTTCTGCTGAATATTTCTTGAAAAATATAGTTTATAAATGATAGCATAATATGTTGTCATGTTGCAAAATCATCCATAAAAAGAGAAAAAAGGATTAGGTATGGGGTGATTTGTAGCGTAATAGTGGAAATGATCGGTTCCATCTTGACAAAGGTTGCAAAATTTATTCAGATGATTTATGCATATTTAAGAATTATAATTATGAAGAATTAATTAGTTGCGGTTGGAAGGAGACTTTTTTGACGTATAGGCGGAGAGACGTCCATCTTGCATTTTCTCTGGTGTTTTTCCAAGATGCATCTTCCGAATGTGCTATCTACATTTTGGAAGTGTAGAGGTCCTGAAAATGGGAGAATTTTTGAAAATTTTGATAAAAGGAAAACGTGGTTCAAGTTAAACTAAGGAAGTAATTTAAAAATTGCATCCACGACGAGATTGAATTGGGGTGATTAACATAATCCAAAAGCTTCCCTTACCGACACCCCGAAATAAACACAATCATAGTAATTTGAAGAATAATTCGCTACATAAGATGACAATGATTAAATAAGTGGATCCAAAATTAGTTGTTACTATAAATTTTTCAGGACGTTACAAATTTGACCTATTTAACAACAATGACTAAATAGAACGAAGGATTAGTTTGAAATCCCGACGACGCTTATTATGAGGCGTTTAATTTTCTTTATTTAAAAACAACAACATTGAGATATAGTGAGCGAGTGCAAAAGCTGAAAGATATTAATTTCTGGAAATAACTAATGTGTATGACTTGAAACGCTGAGCATTTCCTCTTTACTTTATGATTATCTTCAAACAAATAAAATATTTTTAGTTTTAATATTTTTTAATAGAACGTGATATGTGTGGGATGCGCATTTGTGCGTATTGCGTAAAGTTTACGTACACTCACGCACAAATTTAAAAATACTTGCACAGCACAGCACATCTTATTTAGAAAAATTACGTACGTTCCTAGATACATCAATTACGAAATGTATTTATTTCTAAGTTTCTAGCTAACAATAAGAATGAAATGGTTTAGATAAACTTCAATGTTTTTTTTATGACGTTAATTGCGCATTCTTGGAGAAGCTTCAGAATTTAAAGGATATCGGTGGTATTATTTGCTAATAGGAATTTTGTCGAGTAATGTAGTATTTATATCTCATTTTGTTAACATAAGTGGATTAAAGTGTAAAAATCTATATTGTAGGTGAATACACGCTTGACAAAGGCACCTCTTTATTTGTAGCCAACTTCACAAAAAATATCTATTCTATATTACTTTGAATTTTGCAAGATGCGATACATCAAAGTAACAACAACAAGCAATTTTTCTTTCATTTATCAATACTTTATTTTCAAATTAACTAAGCACTTACATTATACTGTAATAAATTGAAAATTTGTCAAACGACTTTATTTACAAACTTAAATTATGATAGTGCTTAATTATTAATCCATTCATTACCGAATCCTTCAATTTATTAATTGTAAAGGTGTGATTCAAATATTTTTAAATTCTTCGTTTTGACTTTCACACTAAATTGTAATTTTATTGCTACAAAAAAGTCCATTAGTACCTAATTTTAAAATCGACTGTATTTTATATTTTCTACAAAATACTTTTCTTCAAAATCTTCCTCGAGCAAGAAGGCGTTGATATTTCCCCAGTTAAATTGTAAATGTGTAGCTTGTCGCATAAATAAACATCGAAAGGATAGTTAACTGTAAGTGAACATAAAAGGGTACTATAATATTGACGATTGAAGTTTTCATAAAAAGAAAGAAATTCAAGTTACGCCTCCTGGCAGTCTAGAGAAAAGGCATTTTCAGGGCTGTAGAAGCAAGGAACTCATAAAACTCAACTTTAGAACAGTTTAAAATAATCGATCCAGTAGAGCATTGGGACATTTCTATTCGCGAGATGTTTGGTTACATTCAACTCCTTATTTTTAATATCATTTTGTATTTGTTGTTATATCAATAGAAGAGAACAATAATTATATCTAAAATAATCTCCACGTGCCAAACCACGTGGTTATTTCTGTAGCGTGTGTAATCAGAAAGTACGCCGTCCTGCTACTGTAATAACAGGAATGCACTCGTTTCAGTTCAATAACAGCGATTTTATTTATAGTTACTCGTAAACATATTCATTACACATCTTTGTAGTAAGTTTCGAAATACACTTTAGTTCATAGTTTTTATAAAAACCCAATTCTGCTGTAATCCTTAATTTAGCAAAAAAAAGAAAAATTTTTTTAAACATTTTACAGCATCCTTATCACGAACTTTTTTTGACAAATTTGTTATTATAGACATTATGTACATTTAAAAAGTGAATAATGGAGTTATTACGTAAAGTGCTGATGATATCATGAATAATCTGCCACTTTATAAAATGACTTCTTGATATATTGTTCTCTTTGATACTTTGCGTATCTTTCGGTTCGTTCTAAATTTATTTTTCTTCTTAATTTGAATTAAATTCGATTTTTGCAAAAAGCATTTTTAAAGTGTTTACTAGTTCCTTTCATTAAACAAAAACAAGTTTGTCCCCGCAGGCAGGTCTTAACAAAATTTACATAATTATTTACTTCGTTTTTATTTATTAATAGAGATACTCCAGGTAAGATTATAGTAAGCAAATAACAAATTTTGGTTAAATTAAGAAACTTTAGATGAATGATTTATACAGCTTTAATGACCTTAAGTCTAAGATAACTGAAACAAATCAGTTGAAAATTTAGTAAGTGTAAAACCGGCAATATATTTCTTTTTTTATACGATGAAAATATTTACAACTTTAATGTTGTAGTCAATGGGTTAGTTTTAAAATTTTGAAATTCAGTAAGCTACTAAAAATTACACCGTGGGAGGCAAAATTTTAATAATTTCTTCCTTTTCAATATTTCCGCTACCGTTTTGCTCATCTCAGATAATAACATCCATGACACAAGAAATCAACAGAATTATTAGCATTCCGCATAACACGAGTAATTTAACCTGTAATTGGTTACGCAAACCTGAATTGACTTACCATCTAAAAGAATAGGGGTTAGTTCATTTTTGCATAACTTTGATTAACCCTTTCGTGGACCGCGGGAAGACGTATTCCCAGTACCGAAAATGTAAGCAATGGGTCCATGGGTAAGTCTTGTGAATTCCAAAATTGAAGGTTTAATAAAATTTCCATATCTAAAATTTGCCCCTATAATTGAGCCACATATCAGCAAGACATCAATTAAAACTCAAAAGTAATTTCTAACCACTATCGAACGTTCAAGTATTATACTCTTCAGGTTTTCTGCTCGAATGACATCTTCTAACCTGCTTGTATCGGAAATTATTATTTAAAATAATAAGTAATCAATTTATAAAAATTGGTTACAATATAATAAGAGTGGTAAGTTGTATTGCATTCTGGACGCCATGAAAATCTAAAGTTAAGTTTTCTTAAAAATAAACTACATAATATAGGTTATTATTTGATCATGTCATAATTGAAAAGTTTATTTTCTAACCTTTCCATCTATATTATATTATTTACTTATAATTAATAATGCATTATTTAACTATAAAGAATTTTAGTTTTTTTACGACAATAAGAAAGGTAAATATTTATTACTAAGCAACAACATTATTAACAAAAAATTTTAATGTCAAGTGGTTTTGCATACACTTACAGGTATAAGGTTTACCATATTACTTTTTAATTGAAATATTATAAATATATTTAATATTATTATTAATATAATATACCTTGGCATGATTACATTCATTGGTAAAATGTAAACAATACTATGACTTTATTATTTATATTTATGCAAAAAAATTTCATTTATGGAAACCATAATAAATTATCAAATAATTATCAGCAAGGTTTATTGCTTCAATTTCTTTTAATATGTAGAGGAGTATTGAATAATTATTATTAAAAGCCACAGTAGTGGTGTGATGTGATCGCTGTTTGAGTTATGACAAAACAAAATTAACTCATTAGAAAATAATTTCCGCTGTCCCCAAGTATAACAAGTGGCAGGCACTTATGTGGCAGGTACACATAAAAAATAATATCTATTAAAAAATCCCCTTGTAAACGATAGGTTTCGATGCCATTTTACCATGGAAACTTTTATATCATTTGATTGGCATTAGGAACCTTTCTAAATAATTCCAAAACTTCAAAGATAAGTTTAATTTAACTTATACATTTCATTGTCCAATACCAATCCGAGGAAAGATTTCATGTGTAGATAATATCGAAATCTGTCATCAAATAAAATTTTCATTGAATTTCCTGATTTTTCTTGTTAGTTTTGCATTCTGTGGAAAACCTTGGTATTCATAGAAGATTTTGGTGCATACTATGTTAGAAACATAATCCAAGTTCTAAACTTTGCTGAATTTATCGAATACAATAAATTCAATAAAATTTGTATGATACTTTTACAAAATTCAATTCATGGTTAAATTAATTAATCCCCTGCCTATTACCGGGGGTTAAAAGTTTAAGAATTCTAAAGGAATTCTTCAGAAATCTTAGAGAATGTTAGAATTTTTTTTGGCAAGTTTGGAATTATTAACTTTATAATTTATATAATATTTTTTCACATCTGATTAATTTTATATTTTTGTGTGAAATTAACAAGAACTTATTTCTATGAGTTCGGAAAAGTGTAATTTGTTTTTATATCAGAGAACGATAAAAAGGTCACACTTTTCCATTGGTTGAGTACTTGCATAATCTTTTCTAATAATATTTGAATACGTAAGGGTTAATAAATGTAATTAATTTAACTTTTATATTCCAATTTTAAACTTTCGCACTAGAGGATATTACATATTTTTTCTGTACACGTAGCAGTGAATTTATGGTGAAAAGCGTTATAAAGTGTTCTATGCGCAACAGGAACTAACTCTTGACGATTTCCTGGAAACTTTTCGTCAGGGAAATTCTCGAAACTTCTTTACTTTGAGATTTCTCATTTATCTACACATTAGGACATGTTAATCATATATTGTATTAAATTAATGGGGTTTTTAGTAAAGCAAAATGATTTTTCTCTATTCAATATTTTTCTCCAGACTTCATCGTTTTAACTTGGTTTTATGTGGAGCTTCAATCAATCCTAGTAAGTTAGATCTTGGATTTTAAAAATTTATGTGTAGAGGAAATGCTTGCAGGTTGCCACCTTCTAGCATTTTTGCTCATAGCTCGTCACAAAATCAACGTATTGTTGATAACATTCGTTGGAAAGAGGAACTCAAAAGACACAATCCTGAAGTAGAAATTATTTGAATTCTCAAAAAATAAAAATTATACAGCAGTTTTTCAAAAGTACTTAAAATCGAGTTCTTGAAATTTAGGCTTGCAGGTTGCCACCACGAAAAATTGCTGAAAATGTAGAAAAACGGAAAGAAAAACACTTGATTTATAAAATTTATTGAATTTTCAATGACACTAAAAGGCCGTAAACATAATAAAATGAGTGTAAATTTACATGAAAAATCAAAATTTGATTTTTCATGTTAATTTGCAATTTTAATTGTTTTGCAAATTTAATTTTGCAAAATGATATAATAGTATATTGTTTGGCAAGGGATGAAACCAGATGATTTCAGACGAGGGTGGATTGCCTTCCCGAGCGAAAGCGAGGGCTGGCATCACCCCGAGTCTGAAAACGTGTTTCATCCCGTGCCCAAACATACTATTTTTCATATTACCTGTAATGAATCTGAGAGTTTTCATAAAATATAAGAATTGTCAGTTGTCACATTAATTGTTTACAATTAATAAATTCAAGTCTGACAGGTTTAAAATGAAATCAAAAACTGAATAAGTCAAAAATAATATATTTTTATAATAAAAATAAATCAAAAATTGACCTATTCTGGTGTATGCTCCACATAAAACTAAACTAAAATTCAAATAATGAGGGAAATGGGAAGAAAGCTCGAGAAATAGATAAGGTTTGATTCAAGTACAATGAGATATCAGTAAGTTCTAAAAAACGGTATAAGGAATGAATATTTTGTAATGAAATAGATTTTATATTTCGACATAATGTCCTTGGAGCTCAAGGCATTTGGTACTTCTTTGAAATAATATTTCTAAACCATTGAAAAAAATTGTTTCGATTGCCTTACAAAATAGCTTTTCACAGAATACATCAACTCTTCATCGGTATCAAATTTCATCCGTCGCAATTCGTTCTTTAAATTTGGGAATAGAAAATAGTCGCTATTTATTTCTTCTAAGCCACACTTCCTAATAGCAGCCTGTGAAACTTTCGACTTGTAAACTGGTGCATTGTCGTGCAGAAACAATCATTTTTGTTTCACTTTGTCCATTCTTTTTTCTTGGAAAGCTTCCTTTAATTTGTGTAATAATCTTGCATAATGATTGCTTGTTATTCTATCTTTACGAGGTAGATAATAATCAATTAACAGAATTCCTTCGACATCCCTAAAAATTGTGGCCATAAACTTCTTAAGTAGCGTTTTTTCCTTAGCTATCCACCGCATAGACTCTTGCTTGGTTCTGTGGTCATAATAATAGCTGTATTCTTTTTACCTATTGTAAGTGAGATTGTATTGAGATACTCAATTACTCAGTTAAATGGGTGTTCTTTTTACCGTTGTGATGGAAATGCTGTGCCGTGCGAACTGAGTCTTAATTGAGAAAATTACCTCCCTCCCTAACTCAACTCATCTTGCTGTTTCAAAGCGTTACAACTGAGATAAATTGGGAAATAGCCCTAATTGGTCGATTTAAAAAAAATATCCTAGGTAATTTTTTAATTTAATATAAAAGTGACATAATATTATTTTAACATGCAGGGAAAAAACGATAACCTTACTTACTATAACCAAACTATGACGTTTCTTAGTAGTTTGAAATTATTCCGCGTGGTGGCGTTTTGTTAATGTAAAACGCGAATAAATAATAATATTTTTGTTGTTCTTTTCATCTTATGTTTTTCTCATTTTGACTCAGTTCATCTCTGTTCGGCTCAGCTCACTTTGTCTCAGTTGGGTAACTGAGATGGAAATAAAATAGGTAAAAAGAATACGCCTAATGAATTCATCTCATCACCTGTTATAATATTATTTTGAGATATTTTTAAGATAGTAAGACATTATTTCTTTAGACAGCTATGCAATCCATAGTCGGATTAAAGCCTCTACCATATTTCTATGGGGGGTTTGTTAGCCATCCCTGGTAGCTCAGATGTGTGCTACTAGGGATAACTCGCCACGGTATGGCCAACCGGGTTGGCGAGTGTAGTCCACAGTTCGATTTTGGACTTTTTTAGATCACAGCACATATCCGACGCAATCATCAGGATTAGAACCGCGGTTTCCCGCTCTGTAGTCCATCCGTGTTTGATTTACGCCAGACTGCTGGTCAAGACATTATTTATCATCCATTAAAAAATTTTCTACTTTTATTTTAAATTTTTTTGACTAACATCTTCTAGAAAGGACTCCTGTTCTGATTAGAAAAGCAGTACCCACTTATAAATTGCTTTTAGTTAATCTGACGATTCGTTGTTATGACTTTGTATTTCGTTTGTACTTTTACCCCTTATTATTAAAATTTTTTATTACAGCGCGGTGTTCGAATTTTTCCAGTTTAACAAATGTTAAAGCTGACTACTATTAAAAATTGAATGAAAATCAAATGTTTTCTTGGATCGATTTTATTTTTGAAAACTGGCCTTTTATTTGATATTTTAGATATATTTTTTATAAAGCCATTTTCTGAATTTTTTGATAACTCCTTTCCTCTTATACCGTATTTACCGAACTTATTGATGTCCTTTCGTAAGTACAACAATCAATTAGTACCATTTTAGTGTCATTCTAAACTAAATGTTGCTCATTTGATAGAACAATGTTAACTCAAAATGTTTGAATGTTTTGAATTACACTATTGTGTAATATTTGAATGGACATTTTTACGAATTACTGATTATTATTGTACAATAAAATTTCTTTCACCTTTGATTCGCTATAATGAATTCCCACTTACTATAAAAATGAAACTTTGAAAGTAATCATTTTTTGAATTGAAGTAGGATAACCAGAAGTGATAGAGGAAGTCGCCTAATATTAGATACACAGAAAGAAAAATCTACTTTCAGAATGAATAATTATGCTTTCAACGTGAAAATAAAAGTTTTGCTCTTATAATAAAAGCATTGCATTTAATTTGAAAGAATCGTGTGAAACTCTACTTTCAAAATCTACTTTCAATTTAAATATTGTTAAATTAAAAGTAAATTTTTTCTATTTGAAATTGAATACTTTTAAAATGAGTTGGGTAACATCATTTCAAAAGTATACACTTTTGATAAAGGCTTGAAGTCAAAATGAAAACTTATAATGTTGTTTTGAAAGTATAAATATTCATTTTGAGGTACTATTTTATAATGGAATGTGCAAAATTGCAAGTTGTATTTATATAACAGACCTTATAACATGCGCACTACTATTATCTGTGCTTGTTGATGTCATTCCATTTGTAAGTGAAAATATTTCATATTAAACAATCAAAGGCAACTTAAACATTGGAAAGCCACTGAAGTAGGTAAGTAGTTTTTGGAATGTATTTTTTTTTTAATTTATATTTTTAACATTGAACTATTTTTTTATTTATAATAAAGTTGTTTATAGAATATAGAAAACATTTTACAACGGGGCCGCAATGGCAACCTTATTGAGAAGAAAACCTTTTCTGCAGCGAAGACTTGATCATTATTGACTACATGAGATTGAATAATATAAATTTAACAAAGACGGAATTTGACTTATTAACCCAGCAAATCGTTAAATCTTTTCCCAAAGAACATACGGTAAGTTTACTTCATATTTTAACTTATATAAAAATAATTGTCTGATGTTATATTATGTTTTGCAGGAATATTACTATAATTGAAGCCCAAAATCAAAACGACAAAGTGCAAATAAGGAAGGAAAAAGGAAGTAACAAAAATTTACAATTTTGGAAGGAGCTCAAAGTTCGTGCTGTAATAGTAAAAAGTGTTAGTGATTTTAATTATTAAACTGTCGCAAAATTAAAAAAAAACAGTTTTAGTTTTGGTTTGTTTAGTTTTAGTTTCTTAAAAATATAATAATTAAAAAAAAAACTATAATAGTTTTATTTGTTAATTTGATGTCAGATTATTGTTAAAACGAATATAAACTAATATTAATTTGACAGTAACTACTTTTGAATTAACAGTAACATCAATTAAAAAAACAAATTAATCCACTCTCAATTTAAATACCTAATATTTGATTTGAGAGCAACTGCTTTTGAAACTTGATATTATTTATAAAAGTAGTTACTCTCGAATTGACAGTAGTATGAATTCAAAATGAAAGTAGCTCTACTTTCAAATTAAAAGTTTCGATGTCTACGCCCTTTTTAAAAGCAAATAATGTTGATTTTAGTGCAATGCTTTCATTTTTACTGCAATATTTTTTTGTGTGTAGTTGCCTAATTTTGGATACTGCATTATCTCAAAACCTTCTGAGAGATTTTTATAATTGAGTGCACAAAATAAAAGATTTCTAACATAAAATCATCTTGTGTAAACCATATAGTTCAGTTGTTCACTACTACTAGTAGGTGATACCATATAAAAACATGTTTATTTGTGAAACAGAATTTTTTGTTATTCCAGTTAAAAATTGTTATAAAAAGGAAACTATTGATAATATTACAGTGAAATTTTGCACGGATGTACTAGAATAGTTGTAAAATATGCCCTACTATTTGAATCGAACATATCTGCCAATGTTTTGATCACATAATTTTGAACATGAAGGTTGCCTAATTTTGGATAGATAAAGTGGACATTATTCAGAGGACCAACATTGAAAATGAGAAAATTGAGAAAATTGGGTACAGTGCTCAATTTGCTACAGATGGTCACATGAAGATTGTGCTGGTAGTGACAAGAAGAAAGCTTACGTGTGTAATTTTTGCTTGGATAAATAGGTTCCTAATTTTGGATAGGGTATCCACTTTTAGGAACCCTTTTTTTTATTTTGAAAAAATGCCATTTTTTACTTTTGCATGTTTCTCAGGCGTTTAAGGATGAAATAAATATTTTAGTATACATCACGTATTTTAATTAAGGCGATAGCACATTTTAAGCACAAAACAAATAATTACAAAATGTTTCTTCCGCCCTAAAAACATTAATTTCAAAAGGTATCCAATATTAGGCGACCTTCCTAATTTTGAGTTATGATATGCCATTATTTCATATTATACATGAGCAACACGGTTACTATATCAGCTACAATAAATTGATTTCGATATTGACAAGAAGAAAATAAAGTAAAAATTGAAAAACTTTCAAGTGATGAAAATAATAAATAAATAAATATAACGCTAAACAATAATATATTTTCTACGATACATCATATCTCTACAAGCATACATTTTATTGGTAGTTTTACAAATTTTATGCAAAATATCTGTTTTTAAATCACCGAAAAATGCACTAAATATTTTTTAGAACTAAAACACATGAAATGTAAACGTTTTCGTCAGGCAATGAATTTCGTATCTATTAAAAGTTTCAATTAGGTATAATAGAAAGTATTATTTAGTAAGTATATTTTCGGGTGATATTAAAATACAGATATAATACTTTCTTAGTTTCACTTATTACGTTTCGGATGTATTTTGAATGTGTATCGTACAAGAATCGACTTAAAAATAATAGATATTCTATTATAGTTTAGTTGATCCTTGATTACTTCAAAGAAAAAGTATTATGTAATTTCTTCATTTCTTGTTCGGGCCGTATTTTCAGAAAATACAAAAAAATTTCAAAATTTAAAGAGAATTGTGACTGGCTTTGTCACTTATTAGCTAATCAGCTAAATAAATCACTAAATGTTATTATGTAATTCAATGTTATTAAAAAGTTAATAAACGAAATTATGAGTAGATACTATTGGTTCTCCTGAATTTGTGGAAGAAATGGTCTATCCTTTTAATTTAATTTAAATTAGGATTCAAATTCACAGTCTTCTCTATCTATATTTATCTTCCGCTATTCCAATATTGGATATTAATTTAAAGCTTTCGTCTCTTCCTATCATGCATTTATGCATCCATCCGAATCACACCGTTTCTAGTGTTTCTTCTTTGATCACCACCTATATATTTATGGTATTAGGTATTCCATTTGTTAGTCTAATAATATTGTATTCTGCTCATCTCTAAACTGCAAGTGGACCATATCTAGATATCCTTTACAGATGGCAATTGGCAACCCAAAGTTACTGGAAATTTTTTTAAATTTTAATATGAATATTTGTTCAGAATGCTGGGGTGAGCCGATGTTCTAATCTATAATCAAATCAAAGTGGCTCCATCGGCCGCCAGTCAAAATATAAAAGTGCAAAAATTGGGGTGCCAACTTCCTAGAATTGCATTTGACTCTTCTGTCAATTATTCTAAAAACTTTATCAACAAAGCGAATGAATTCCCGACTTACGATTAGTCGAAACTACATACGTATATTATTTTTGGGTTTATACTACCCCAAAAATTATACATATAATTTTAACTAGGTAGATACTTACGGTATTAGTTATGTAATTTTCTCTATCTTTAAAATAATGTAAGGCATCACAAGAATTACAAAGCATGCAGAAATAAATTCCCATCGATATCTAAATTTTGTTTTATTTGTTTGAGTAAATCAAACTTATTTTTAATTGATAGTTATTGAGACAGGTTAGTTCTAAAATAAAAGCACACTATTGTTTATCACCTAGAGCATAATTTAATTATCTATTATTAATTTTTATTAATCTTTAGCCTTGGAGCATATGTAATTGCTCTAAATATATTATTACATTATGAGATTTTAGAATCAACTGATCTGCATATCCTTTTGCGTAAGTTAAGTTTTAATTTAATTTGAAAACTTGAAATCGAAAGAAAATCAAGAGATCCAATCCAAAAATATTTTGATATTTTACGGTAAAAACTTGGGTAATTGTTTGATAAATAGTGAAAATTGGATAATTTCCGCAATAAATTGTGCAGTCAATCGCAAGGTTGTCTAAATATCCATCCACTGGAAGTGTTTGCTAGAGTTCATTAAATTTGCCATTAATTATGAAACTATTAAACACTACTTGATGGTATAACAACGTGTAGGTAAATTACGAAGTTGTGTGACGACAAAATTGAAGTTATAAACTTTGTTGAAGAAAAATTTTATTAACAATATCAATCACTAAAATATTTTTTAAATCATCGTTTGACGACATTTTAATTTTGCGAGAAGTTATTGCATTGGAAGAAGATTGCATAAATCAATCTACCGTTACTACGTAAAATAATACTACTCGTTTAGACACCATGGCTGGATCAGACAATAACATTTTGGGTAAATTGTGTATAAATTTACACATACTTATTGAAGATGTTCACTATTAATTTTATCATAAAGGTTTTGACGTATGTAAAAAATGTGTCTCATAAAACAAAAATACATTATAATTGCAAATTTAGAATTTGTAGCTTTACAAAATTTTTCGACGAGAGCATAAACTATACCATTTGAATAGATTGC
Source organism: Rhagonycha lutea (assembly GCA_958510855.1). Taxonomy (NCBI): domain Eukaryota; kingdom Metazoa; phylum Arthropoda; class Insecta; order Coleoptera; family Cantharidae; genus Rhagonycha; species Rhagonycha lutea. Next base: position 89,151,947 of record OY294036.1, read on the forward strand.
GAGTTGCTAAGTGGATATACAATAACGTTACAATTTTATAGTAAATATACAGTTACGATTTTAATTAATGTTTATGGGTTTAAACCATTTATAGAAAACAAATGTATTTGGGTCTAATCGACAACAGATAACATACGCTTTAAAATTAAAAATAATTTAGAATCAGTTTCTTCGAGTCGTTACCAACCATAATAAATAATATTCCATACTACCTAGTAGGTTATTTTTTTAAACGTGAACTCTATTTATATTATTTGCTAATAATTAGTAATAATAATTAATGAAAAAAAGTTGAATTTAATTTATGATATGGAAATTAATTAATTGATCATGTAAATGGTTGCTTAGTGGTAATCCTAAATTCTTACTTGAAGGCCAATGGGTAAATATATTATTAACGTCATTAATTGAATATCAAGTACCATTATTATTTAATAAACAATCACATAAAATTGGAAAGGTTAAATAAAAGTTAATTAAAACTCAAATTTAAAAACAACTATTTTAAATAAGGTGTATTATTTTTTGAATTGATAAATTAGTAATAAATAATTTAGCAGGTTTAATAAATTGCGTTATTTTACATCGCAAATTCTTGTTTAAAAATATGTATTTTACAAGAGTATTAAATAAAAGCAGCTTATGTGTTTGTTTACAAAATTTTGTAAATCTTTACAAAGTCACAAGACGATTTGTTACAAAATAATCGTTACGATGGCATAAACATGTTTGGTACAATTTTATAAGGAGCTTATTTTGGTAAAATAAAGTAGCGAAGTTTACTTTGTACGATCTAAAAATTATCGAAGAAAATTTATTTAGCAGATAAAAATAAACAATAGCTGCGGTGTTTCTAAAGTAGTACGAAATTATTTCATTAAAACAAAAATTGTTTTGCGTAGTTTTGCTCCAGTTAAACAATAAAGCTTGCTAATCCGTTTTAGACTTGACTTGAGAATTTAATTGGTCCCTTATCGATATTCGATTCAAATTTTGTATTTATGCAAATATTGAATGGTTTTTGCTTAAATTGAACCCACAGCAGATGCAGTTTGTAGTTGACTATTATATGAGAAACAGATTGAATTTCCGGTATCAGTAAGTACACACAACATATGTTCTTTTCCACTAATGCAATGGGATATTATGGCTTGACTATTGCAGGCAAACTTTTTCGCTTTTATGCTCTCTACCTTAATTTGTTACGCTGTTTGAGTGAAACGACTCCAAAACCAATAGTTTTTTCATACATTCACACTTCGCTTTACGTCTGGTCAATTTAAGTGAAACCATTGACGAAATTAGATATAATAAAATTTTTATGTCTTAACTGGCTCCATAACATGGTTACATAATAATTTCTAATTGAATTTTAAGTTTTTAGGTGTACTAAAAATGTTACGACCGCAGATACCTGAAAATACTTGGGTACTATTTGAAGCCATTGTTACGTTATTCGAAAAAATTTAGTCTTTCTTCAAGTATGAAATAAAATTTTATTTGATTCTTGCTTGTATAGTATTTTATCAGTGTACCTTATATAAAATAGATTAGTGCAACACTAAGGAAACCGAGTTATCCCAACCAAAAGTTAAGAACAAAATGCTATTGCAACATATGGCCATCGTTTGTAAACGTATTGCAGTGACGCAGGATATCGAGTTACAACCACCCTGCACGCTTACGGATCACCCTTGTCAGAAACAATTTTAACTTCACGAAACTTTAGAACAAGTAGTGACGTTTACCTAATAGAATAGAGAAAAATAAGTATTGAAATTAACATTTACGTTTAATCGATACTGGAATCATATTTGAGCAAATCTTAGTTTTGAAAAAAGTTGTATATGCTAAATGCTATTTGATATCGGTTCTCATTAGAATATGAAGTGTGTTTAGTACTTGAATGGGTGACCCTTTAGGTAACATGTACCAATGTTGGTGTAACTGAAATCACATTTTATATTGTAATGCCTTGGTAACCAGGTCCACTTACTGTGGATGGTAATTCCTACTTATGCAGTATATGGTTTCCTTGTGCAAACCAGGCCTTCACTATTAGTGGAAGATTTAATCTCGAGCCTAGCTCATTAGAGAATAGCGTAATTGGATGCGAAGCAAATTAAATAAAATTGAGAAATTAAACTAGAATATACAACAGATCGCTTCATCATAAATGGGATTAATCAGTAGGCATAAAAAATGAATGCATTCAAAAGATATAAAAAAATAATGTAATGAATCGCTACTACTTTTTGGTAGTTGTTTGTTCTGATTATATTTACCTTTAAGTCACTACCTAATTTTTACATTTGACGGTATTCAAAATTGAAAATTGTGAAATTTTCGTATTATTTGTTTCCTACACTTATCGTTCATTGAGATTGTATCGAATTATAGGTAGATAAGTTGCTTTCACGAATATATTGATAGTAATAGGTAGTAAAATTACTGCAGAAGGCGGTGGGTTGGACGGCACTCGTAGTGGGAAAGAACCTCCTTCAACAGATCCGGAATTAGAACAATATTGCTAAATTGTTAATTTGACATTGTAAAATATTGCAAATGAATGGCAAAAGCATTGAATTAGATTATTAATTTTTTAAGATGCGTTTTTGTTTGATTCGATCTATACTTCTGAATCGTATTGATGAGGTTTAATATAGCTGAGCTGATTTTCAGTTAAATTTTTGTTATAAAAAGAAAACCCGTAGGAAAATCCTTGACAGGATGAAAACATATTTTCCTTTCTCTTTTAGACATTAATTTTTCCTTAAAAACCCAAATTTGAATATCACGCAAATAATTAAATCTGGTAATTTAAATTATGATAAAAATGAATTTTTTTTAAATAGATTTACTTTTAGTTTTGTGAAAACCCACGTGAATTTTTAATACCACGCTTATAACAGTCAGCGACACCTATAAGAGAACCGGGAAAGTACGGTTTGAAAATTTAACCATCCCTCTAGTTTACTACATTTAAATTTGAAGTTATTTATAAGTTCATTGCATTTGCTATTATTTAAAAATAGCAATACTATTAGTAAAATTTATACACGCTTCATAGTGTTTTGAACTTTATTAAAGATATCACAAAGTATTTAGTAGTTTCAGATTCTAAGATATCAAAAAATGGGTAGGTACGTAGTCAAAATTAACACGAAATGTTGTTTATGACTGTTCAATTCTTTTCCAATTTAAATATAAATTTGAATTTTTTAAGAATCTTGTTATTGATGGTGTGCTACCCAAGCATATAATGACAAATATATAAATAATGCCAAACATTTTTACTTAACGTGACATGAATCCCTTGATCCAATATCCTATATTTTTGCAATTTCTCACTCAGGTCTGGATGGAGTCTAAACCAAATTAACCATAGGTAATTCAACAAGACCAATTTTTATAAACATTTCAAGGAAAGTAGATATCACCAATCAAAATTAAAGCTATTAATTTGTAATATGCCATATCTTTATCGTAATTTCTTGTAGTTGTAACTAATTAATGTGTTTTTTGTTGATAACAATTTACAATCGTAAATGATTTATAGCTTTGTAAAAAGAATTGATAATTCACGCACTTTTAAAAGCAGAACTGCAGTATTGCTGTCCAAAGGAGATACAATTCCGAAAATCCTCAAATAAATACATTTTTGGCAATAATAATTGTATTTATTTATAACTTTGCAATAGTTTATATCTTTCTAAAGTATCTCACTGAGAATTAAACTAACAGCTGATACGACTCTGTTTTTTATTTTTAGACGCATTACTGGGCTGAAGTGATCTTGGACGGATCCAAGTTAAGTCAAATAAGTATAACATACTCATTATTGTGCGGATTTGGAGAATAAGTCAATTCAAATCTTCTTCGTGCGATAAGTTCCGAGTTGTTTTATGAATGAAATAATTGTAGCGAATATTTGTTGTGTTGTTCAGTTCGTAAAAGTTTTGAAATGTCTCACAGACATCGTGTACAGATGCGAAAACAAGGCAAACATGCACCAACATCAAAAGATTTTTATTCTATTATGAACTTTAGAAAGGGTAATCGCCGTAATCGAAGGGTAATTATAAATACTTATCTGCATAATTCTCTTGCTAATTAAGTCGCGATCGTGGTAATAGTAATAGCTCAGAACTCATTTAAATGGAAATGAATTCTGAATGGTTTATTATTTTCAATTATATCTACCTGCCATCGCAAACGAAATAAGCGAGCAATTTAAATTTGAATCTGCAGAAAAACAATAATTGTTTAAATGTAAACGCAGTCTTGTTAAAATTTATGATTTGACAGGACCGTAGTAAGTTTTGAAGTATATTTAGTTATTCGTAAAAAGGGTAAGGTCCAACAGGCTCATAGTTATAAAATATCAAAAAATAAGTTTTATAAGTAGACAATGCTTTCGTAAAATCTTGTGCTAAATGAATTTGTTTGGTTCAGGTTTTCCTGTAAGATTGAAATTTTAACCATATTTACAATAATTAAAATAAAGCTCTAAATATCAAACCACTCTTGGGAAATCCACAAGTTTTGAAACAAAATTGAAACTTGCATTGAAGTTTGTTGTGATATTTTACATTGTATTTTAGGAGAGATAATTTTTGAATTTTCAAAGTCAATTGATTTATTTTAAATGGAAAGTCTAATTTTCTTTTTATTCTATATCTTTAAAAAGATATTCAAAAGTAACATGACCTTGAAAAAATGAATCTTCGTATTTACTGGTTTATTTTTATTCCACATTGGCGTAGAAACATTAATGGTCGCGGTTTCAGAAACAATACGTTAAAGTTAATCACTGATTAGTTAATCCAGTTCAACTATTAATCTATATTCTATAGAAATCATTTGCAAGAGTTACTAATTATTTTCGATTGGTTCATAGTTGATCTGAATTAACTAATCAGGAATTAACTACATAATATATCATAATTAGAGACAGGATCGTTAGGCAAAAACAGATCTGACTTAGGAGAAGTTATAACGTTAAAACCAATCAAAACATTTAAGGGTTCCTCCTAAATCCGATCTGTTTTTGCCTAACTACCCCTGTATCTAGTTTTTAGTATACTCAAGTCGTTGATTTGATATTTTTGTCATTTTTCGAATCTGATTTTCTTTTTCTTGTTGTATTTTAAGAGGAATCTGCTATACCTTTTACAAAGCTTATAAACAGACCGCCGTAAAGTGACGATTGCATGCTTATTATTCAAAAAATGTGTACAAAAGTATACATTTTTTGAAAGAGGACACTTGAATGCATCCCGCCTAGTCAAGATTTTTTCAATATACAAAATAGTTTTTTTGTAATCTTCGAACAAAGTTACCTTTACTTTACTAATTAATTACGGAGAAATATAATTTAAAATTAAAAAATTAAAAACAGGTCGGTGTGACTTGAAGCTTTTTATATTTAATTTCAAAATTTCATGCATTTTGCTACTGCTGTTTCTTTGTAATTACCACTTTACAAACATGTGTATTTCATTAAATTTTGGAATTAATTTTAAATAATTATGCAACCAATATCACACGTTCAAACAAAATATTAATTCTACATTTATCCATGTTGTTGAAGAGAGACAAGCACAGACAGTAATAAAACATACTGCAAAAATTACAAGTCAGCAAGTAAAATGATATCGCTTCAAAGATTATGTTCTTATCAGTTACATTTATTAACATTATATCACTATGACATAATAAAATTAAGTATGCACTTTGCGTTTAAAATTTCAATAAATCTACATAACTTTTTTACAATTTTTTAAAATTGCAAAAAACATTCGATCAATATTATTAGTAGAAATTTACAACATATTTATTACTCTACTAAAAGAGCCAATGTACATTTTTGCAACATTTTTCGAAAATCCTTATAAAATTATCATTTTCATGAAGATGGCAATTTTATAGTGATTTTCAAATGTTGCAAAAATGTAACATACATTGGCCTTTTTAACACCATGCCAATCATAAATAAAGTTTTATGTACCCAGGGAAGGACTCCTCGTTCCTTGGCCTACTCGTTATGGACATTATGTTGGCCCAAAATGCTAAATAATTGAGTAGTACACCCTAACATTTTTTACTTATTTCCACTGGGCTCCAATATAAGTTGGCCCGATGTGCTGATACGGGTGCTCTCATTCACCCTGTATATTATATAAAAATCATCTACTTCGTAATTTTTGTAAAAAAATTAAGAAATTTATCAACTGATAGTAAATTTCGAAGTAGCGTGTTAAAACAATTTATAAAAAACAATATTTTAAAATTTCGAAGAGCAATTACATCCGCAGTAAAATTTAGGAAAAATTGTGACGGGCAAATGACAGAAAAAATTACATTGCTGAAAAGCGATATTGAAAATAGTGTTTGTCACATAATTTGGTGAGCACAGTAAATGTGATGCTTATTTTTGCCAAAAAGCAGAGAATGCAAATAATGATGACAGTCAATTCAAATTATTAAAAAGTTATCCCGAATAGAATAAATTACATAATCAGAAGTACAGTGGCGGACTAAGGCTAAAGCGGGCCCTAGGCAACATTGTAATTCCGGGCCTATTTTTCAGTCATGACGCATACATAGGCGCAACTAGGGTCAAAAGTTTGGGGGGGCTAAAAAAATGTTTTCAAACATTTTGTTAAGGGGGGGGGTAAAAATAACGAAAACTTGCGCCGCAGGCTAAATTTTTTAGATTTTCAAGGTCAACAGAGCTTAGATTTGAAGTTAGAAATTATAAAAAGATGTTTTCGTGCTAATTTGTGGGATTTCAGGGGCAGAAAACTATTTTTTTAAAAATAATAAGCTTCTCGAAAGCCTGACCTTCGACGATAACCTCATCGTTAGCTACACTGAAAAAAAAAGTCAATGAATATTTCATCACGATGATGAAAATCAACCGATGAAATAAAATTCATTGTATTGATGAATCATTCATCATTCTTTAAACCTCATCTATGACTTGGTACAGCACATTGATGATTATTTCATCTCCATGATGAAAATAAATTGATGAAATCAAATTCATTATTTTATCCAAGTTTTTGTACATCATATTGATAATTATCATCATCATTACGATGAATTTCACTTGATGAATGGTGTTTATCAATATGGCGTACCTTTTTTTTTTTCAGTGTAATCAATTCAAGTTTCTTTCCCCACTAAACTGAAATATCATAATAACAAAAATAATTTTTGCACATATAGCATATTCGGTAATTAAAATTTATTAATATTTCTTTATTTTCAAAAATTACCACACTATTACCTACTTAAAAAATCAGTTTTAGCATTGAAAAATAAAGGGGCAGTTCTTAACATTTGGAATCCTTAAAGTTGTAAAATACACTTTCGTAATTCAATGATATCTTGCTTATTACTCAAGAAAATTGCACAAAAGTATATATTTTTTAAAAGAGTTTTGAAAAAAATTTGAATTCAAAAAAAATAAAAACACAGTGATGTGCGTCCAAGTGTCCTCTTTTAAAAAATATATACTTTTGTGCAATTTTCTTGAGTAATAAGCAAGATATCATTGAAATGCGAAAGTGTATTTTACAACTTCAAGGATTCCTCGAAATCAACTAAGTGGGTTGATTACCAACTCAAAAATAAATTAAAAACCTAATTTTCGGGCCCCAAAAATTACGGGCCCTAGGCACGTGCCTAGGTAGCCTAGGCCTTAATCCGCCACTGCAGAAGTATCTCATTGCATGCAAAAAGTTTATTGCTGCATCTAAATAGTAACATAGTGGAACAATTCCATTCAATTGTGGCAAAATTTGTAGGTGGTAAAAGAATAAATTATTCCAAAGGTAGATCGTACCAATCCCGCTGTTTAGCTGCTGTGGTGAGTTTCACCGCAGCATAGTGGCGGTCGCAGCATAGTGCTAACGCGAGTTGACTATGAACGCTAAATACCCGGTTCGAATCCGAGTGAAGTAAGAACTTTATTCTGACCGTCTCCCCTCGGAAGGCAATGGCAAACCACCGAGAGTAATATGCCAAGAAAAATCCTTAAAATGTTAATGAACTAAATAAGTCCAAAATTGATCTGTGGACTAAGGGGAAGGCAAAACCACCACCCCATTAACATTTCCCTGGTGCAGCCTTCTTGTCTAAGTCGGGGGGATCGCCGTACATCCGAAATCGGATAGGCACCTAAAGAAGAAGGTGAGTTTCAATTCAAAAGGTAGAGCTCACTCGGTATTGCATAAATTTTAGAAAAATTTATAAAGCACCAAACAAAGAAATTCACCAAACTTCAAAAGATTACGTTCCTGATTATGGACTATTTAGTCAACAACCCGACATGCCAGAGGAACATTACGAAAATAAAAAATTGATATAGTTTTAAATGGATTAAGAAAAACCGAAGAAGAGAGAACCATTTTTGAGAGAAATACAATTTTGCAATCCGAATGTGCCATATGGGTCGAATAGAGACGAAAGCTGCTGACTGCATCACATTTCTACGACGTGTGTTCAAAGAAGAAAACCACACATCGTGGAAATTTGGTTAAAAATATTTTATATGGTATTCCGTTAAACACTCCCGCCATAAACCATGGCAAGTGTTACGAGGAAGTTGCTATAAAGCAGTTAGAGGCACAACTCGATGTAAAAATTAACAAATGTGGAATGTTCATTGACGAGATGGCCTTATTGGAGAGGACACAATCGTAGAAATTAAATGCCCATATTCTTCCTTTAATAAGCCGGTAGATCAATCAATCGATAATAAAAAAGTTACTTTCTGGAAAAATGTAAATGGTGTTTATGAAGTTAACCAAAAACATAAATGGTATTACCAGATTCAAGGTCAATTCATCATCATACAGTCGTTATGCTTCTTAACAGAAGCGTCGTGATCCTTAAATGTTGGTGGGGTAGTTATTACGCTTCCCCATAGTCCACAGATCAACTTTTGGACCCTTTAGATCATTAACATTTAAGGATGCTCTTGGCATATTACTCTCGGTAGGTTGCCGTTGCTTTCCGAGGAGAGAACGGTCAGAATAAAGTTCTTACTTTACTCGGATTCGAACCCGGTATTTAGCGTCCATAGTCAACTTGCGTGACCACTATGCTCCGACCGTCTCCGTAAGGTCAATTACATATCGCCAAAAAGAAAAAGTGTGTTCTTGGAGTTTGGACTTCCAGTGATTGCAAATTAAAGACAAAAATCATTTTTAAAGACGATTCTTACTGGTCGAAAAAAATGGAAGAAAAACTATGCAATTTTTACATAAGCTGTCTTCTACCAGAAATAATTGATCCACGGCAATCAAGAAACATGAAAATTCGGGATCCTGCACACGATGGTCAGAAAACGAAAAATAAACCATAACATTTTACTGTCACTGCTCGGTTGTTATTCTTTTCAAAATGACTTCTTTGTCCACAGCACACCTTTATTAAGCCAACCTCCAAGTTATTTGCTAAAACGTTGCAAAGACTGCTACCTTTTTAATTGCTGTAAATCTAATGTTCCATTGCGTTTTGGTTGCTAATCTCATTGAAAATTATTGGGTTCAAACGGATTTCCTTTGGGTTTTGTTATCGACGCTGCAGTATTTCCAACGTTAGTTTATGTTACGGCTTTCAATGGTCAATCTTGCTTCTTTCACAACAAACAGTGAAAGAACCAATAATAATATGATTGTTTATGCCAATTTATTTATTTCTTGTATGAAAAATTTCATACTTTAGGGTACTGGTAATCATTGGTCAATCTTGCTTCTTTCACCACACATCAGTGAAAGAACCAATAATAAGATTGTTTATGCCAATATGTTTAATTCTGGTAAGTATGAAAAAATTTTAATTTAATTACTTAATTCTTAGCTAAATTTAGTTTCTTGTAATTTAACCCAACTTTCTATGCTTATAATTTCTTTTAGTCATTAAAATTGGATTTGCTTTGCGTCGATTTTTAAATTAAAAATAATGTACGAATGCTTTTTTAGCTTGGAGAAATAATCGCTAAAAGTTAAGCATATATTATTTTACAGGTACTAAACAATTTAAATTTATGTTTTTTTTTATTTCAGGAAAAAGTGAAGAAATTTTAGTAACCAGTAAAGAGATACTACTACACAAATTCTTCAAATGAATATTATCCTTCCAAATCTTTGTATTTTACAAATATATTTTCATAAATACTTTTTTGAAGTTTTTTATCTTCCTTTTACCCGACTGCAGAAGGACGGTAATGTATTTTACCTAACAATTATTATAATAATTTTATTATTATTTTTAAGCAAATTAGTTAGCGAATTAAAAAAACGGATGAATGGTTAGAAAGCCTAGTTTTATACCTTCCGTAGATTATAATAATATAAGATATTATTACTTTACAGTTAGTAATCGTTTGTTTAAAAATTCTTATCTTGAAATGGAAACTTATCATAACAACTGCATTATTTTTATCGCATTCTCTATCCCAACCGAAATAGTCTACCCGTCTACGATTGCTGCAACGGTTGTATTTGCTATTACGGAAGCTAATATTCTATCTTATTCCGTGCTATTGTTGTCTCTTTCCTCAAAACGAGATTATTTTCAACGATTCGTCTTAATAGCTTAAACATAAATTTTTGAAATCTTGAAAGTGACTTTGCAAACAAAATTTCGTATCTATTGTTCCATATTTTGTGAGCTCACTATATTATACGGAATTTTGAGGTTAGCTAATGCAGTTTTATACTATTTAATCATTTAATGCATAGCAAACTTGTGGTTAGCCCAGTGATAAATCTGCGGAATCCAATTGCCTGAACCAATCCGCAATATTTTGTTTTCACGTCAGCACAAATTTTTTTGGTGTAGCGCAAACGAGTATGCATGCAGTATTTCAAACAATCTTCATTATTAGACATTATAAAATTCAAGATAAAAAAGTACTTTAGGTTTTAAAGTTTCTTTTACTAAATTTCATGTGTGTTATTGGAAACCAATATTGCGCCAATATTAGAAATTGTTCACATCTCAATATTGGCGCAATATTTATTTTCAATATTTAGCCAATATTGCACCAACATTGTGTGCTACATGGGTACCTTTCCACCTTTCATCTGTTCATTGAAAGTGATTTTATGTTATTGATGATACAAGGAATTTCTGAATAGGATAAGAATCAAAAATACGTTAAAAAAGGATTCTGTTCTATAAATATAATTATTTATAAGTGTTTAGTAAAGTAATTTTACTTTAATGAGAAAAACGTCAAAATAGTAGTAATAAAAATAAAGTAGTGGAATAGTAGTAAATAGTAGATTTTCACCCTTATTTGAAAACACATTATTATGAGCGACCTTTTTCTGCAATTACCGAACAGAGTAAGCATTAAAAATTAGGTACTTCCTTTTCCTAAATAGTTCCTTATTCCCAAATAAGTAATTATATTTGAGAGCCCGGATTTTAATGCACAGAGCGTACTTTTTCAATAAACTATAGACGATGTTAATTTATTTTTTCCAATCCGAATCTAGCTATTAAAATAAATTTGTAGTTATTGTTTACGTCCCATGATGGAAAGCTTATTTTGAAAACCAATTTGGTGAGAATCGTCAATACAGAGACACTACACTGCAAAAGTGACGACAAACTATTTATTTTTTTATCAACTATATTAAAATATAAATTAATGTTTGGTAATTTGAGTTATTCTGAAAAGAAATTACTTTTCTGCTCGTTGCTAAGGATTATTGTTTCACTTTTTCACGCGTTTCTAAGGAAGCTTTTACTAGTTAACCTGTAATTAAGGATTTCTTTGCGTTTTCGACCTATAAACCGGACTGAAAATTGCTACTTTCTCTGCTACTGGACGAAAATAATACTATTACTTATTGATTATCAATTTTTATTAACAGAACAGTTTTTTTCGACTCTTGTAACTTACAACTATTAATTGAAAGTTTTGCATCTTTTGAAAATGTTTAAAAATTTCTTTAACTAATTTCGTAGTAAGAGTAGGAGAAACCGGGGTTAGTTGGTCATTAGGGGTAAGTTAATCGAGTCTACTTAGTTTAAATTATAGGCAGTGGCAGATTTAGCATTTGAGAGATCCTAAGCGCAATTCAAATTGGAGGCCCCCCTCTCAAAATGTTCACTACCTCTACATCATACAGTGTGCATTCTACGCGTATGCTTTTTACTTTAGTATGCACTATACCAGTGGTTCAAGAAAAGCTGAATTTTAATTTATACCCTTTGATTTATGAAGCCCCAGGCGCGCACCTCGTGCGCTTGTTGAGAAATCCACCACTGATTATAGGCGTCTATTAGTAAAAGCGTTTCCTGTCATGTACTATGAGATTTCCATCTGATTTTGTTTTTTTTTGTATTTTTAAGCATCTCAATTGAACGATAACTGTTTTTCTTTATACATGATTTATTAATTCAATCAAAATCGAAGCAAGTACTCCTAAAATATGGGTGCCTAACACAGATAATCTCTTTTAATCTTTGTTTCTAAAACTTGGATTATGTACTTTAAAACATACATAACTGCATGCTTCGTTTATTAATGTCATTCAAATTACATATTTTTGTAATGTGATCGAATATTCGTTCAAGCTAAATATTTAATAATAGCATTTAATCCAACAATATACCTAACTTCTATTTATAGAAATAAAATTTATCTTAAAATAAATATATAAATTTCAGATCAGTTACTATTGTAGGTAGATATTAATGACATAAATAAACAACTTGTATTTTTTTCGTATAAAATGATTTATTGTTATTCGATTTATGTACAGGTAGTTTGGTGTAATGGTTACGGAATGGAGCTAGAGATCTTAAAGGTCATATTTCTGTAAATAAATAAATAAATTATAATTATATAATATTCAAATAATTAACTTTGGCTCTTAACATTATAAGGAATCTTTTTTTCTTAAACATTTGATATAATTTAAATTGATTTATTGCAGAGTTTCTTTGGGTGGCGTAAACTAATTTTGTTGTGGACCCAAAATAAATTGGCGAGGCCCCCTCCCCTATATTATGTATGGTTGAAGGGCCGAAAACATTTTATTTAATATAGCCGTGTGACTATTTTTATTATTGTTACCGAACAAATTTCCTATACATTTTTTATAAATCTTGAACTCTCCAATATAAAGACGTGTTAGTGCAAGTTGGCACATTGAACGTGGGGTAAGTTGCGTATTATGTTGCGTTAATTTATTACGCTTTACGTAACGTTTATTTACGTTTATTAAATTTTTTTTGTAAATGTATGGAATTCTATTTTACATATATCCACTTCTAACTTTATTTCGACAACATTATAGTTAACGCACGGGGTAAGGTGGAAACTTTTGGTTTGATTACTTAACGTTCCACAGAACTTCCCTTAATAATCGAGTATAAAATATTTGCAATTTTGAAAAACTATTACAAAATTAGATTTTCTAAACAATTTTTAATGTACGTTGCTTAAAAAAATAATCTATAGTAATGACTTTTTTTATTATTAAAGAGTAAAAATCGGAGCCCTAAGTACAAAACGTAAAGTTTTTAGGAAGCGAAATTTTAAGCGCATTAAAATCTGAACTCTTGTAATGATGCCTTTTTTAAATTTAAACTGAACGAAAGTATTATTGAAGTTTAAAGCAATGCAATCGTGGTTAATACAGTAGAAACCATTTAACACGAAATTCAGGGAACAAACAAACAAAGTGTTCAACGTTAAGCGAATTTCGAGTTGAAAAACATTTGCAAGGATAAAAACGTTTTACATTAAACGGTTTCTTTTGTACTCGTACACAAGTAACTGTTTAATTTTTTATTATGTTTAGTTCATCCACCTTAAATAATACAATAATTTGCCAGTTGCATTATTTGGACGTTTTTCTTGTGTCTACAATTTTATGTGGCGACTATCGGTTTGAGTTTACAATAAGGATATATTAATTATGCATTACATTTGAAAATATACGTCTAGAAATTTCCCACAAGCTTTTTAACTAACAGCGAGTTAAACTTTCGTAATTAACATTTTTTATTAGGTAATGCCAATTTAAAAAACAAACTCTTATTTTTCTGCTTCATTTTGATTAGTTTAGCTTTTGGTGTGTTTTTATTGATTAAATTAAAGTCAGTATTGCTTCCGAATAAAATTAATAGAATTAGTGCATTTCATTTACGCTTTCATTCAGAAGTACCGATCATAGTTAAAGCAAATGAAAAGAGTTGACGTGGAGTAAAAACGACACACCCCCAAAATTTAGTCAGTTGTTTAAATCGATAGTTGCACATGCGCCATGCTATTTAACCCTCACCACTATCCTGTACAGTCAAAGAGGTTAAAGCTCGTATCCCGTAAAGTGTCAAGATATGAAATCTAAAAGCTCGATATATCCTTGATTGTACCACCTCACCTAGCGGTGTTTTCCAGTATTACTCTTGGTGTATACCTAAAGCAAAACATTTTGTTTTTATATTAAAAAAAGTATTTAAACTTTACTTTTAATTGAAAATTGTGAACTATAATTGGCGCAAATTGTTGTTTTAGTTAGAATTGTGAATGTGACATAAATTCTAGTTACAGTTTTTTATGGCTTGCGTTTAATACGTGTGTGTTTATAAGAGGGTTGTTTTCGTATTTATAGTTGCATTTTAAAATGTTATATTTTTATGGTTAAAAAGTATTGTTTATCGGAAGATTTAAAGTTCTTTTTTATTGAATCAACATATAAATCATGTTATTATCATTTTTTTTTACATTTTTATATTAATAAAATATTTTAATATTGAAAACTAATTTTAAAAATTAATTTTGTTCGTAATTGGCGATTATATTAATTTGTTTGAGTGTGTAAATATTAAATTTTTGTACGTAAATTAGATATAATTGACTCTATAGTGGGTGCACAAGGCCACTATTAATTAAAATAATATGATGCAATGATGGGTTATAGTAGTTACAATAAACAGGGGTATAATCAATTATTTGCACAGGTAAGAAATCTAATTAATTAATTTTTCTTGGAAGAAATAAATTTCTTATCGCCTTAATTTATATTTACGTGTTGCGCGAAAATTTTCAATATCTGCATAATTATTATGTATAAGTTTCTTTTTACAATTCATGTAAGTTCAAAAACGGTCACGTTAACCTGTGAATGGTGAATGCAACACGCACTGAATCGTTTTGCGTCATGCTGACGTCACAGGATTTTTGATTTTTTGTTCCGATTGCACCAAGTCGCATTTACTATACTTTTTTGTAATCAGATTTATTGGACGAAAATCTGCTGGTTAATTTTCTAATTGCATTTTCGTAAGCCTAAACCGAAATTTTTCAAATTTTTTAATGTAATCCTGAGATTTTGAAATAACTTTTCGGGACGAAAATGCTAACGATTAAATTTTTAAATCATATTTAAGATTTTCAAAACGGCATGATTGACATAGACGCGTTACTAACCTTTATCCAAGTTTATGTCGTCAGTGTGCATGGTTTATGTTGTGTATTTTTTTACACCACCCCTCTGCTATATTTTTTTCTTGTAAAAATTAATAAATGTATGCTCAATGTTTTGCGTTTGATTAGATAATCACAACACGACTATTAACTTAGTAGCAAATGGATTGTCGGAAATTGTAGATGGCATATTATTTATATTAAGTGCATTTGTTACGATAAAGCAAATAAAATGTGAGCTGAAACGCAAGTGCACAATGACGTTCAGTGTGAAAATGCAAGAGACAGTTTTCATTGTACCGAATATTTGTTAAACATTTTATTGTACATAATTTTTATGTAACTTTGTTTTCAGTTCTTTAACCTATAAATATAAAGTTTTATTATGTTTTCTCTGTAAAATATCGAGGTGTTGCTTAGCTGATACCGTTTATTATAATTGCATGCTCACCAGTGGCCTCTCTACTAACTAATGTCCAAGTACACTTCTCTGGTAAGCAAAAATTAAATAATTTGGTAGAGGTATCATTGGAACACATTTGCTTGTATTTGAAATAATTCTATCCTTGCATTAACTGCTTGTGTAATTACTGTGGCAATTTTATTATTACTTGTTTTATTTGAGCAATTAGCACCATGCAGTAATTAGTTTGGTTATCAAATATCTTTTACATTATTTTCTACAGAAATACGAATATCAATAAATAACTAGCCTAGCATAATTTAGTAGTTCCAGAAATATGTATAATCAATATTGATTTGATTAGATTAAATAACTTTAAATTTTAAAGTATTCAATCTAACCAAAAGGAAATGCAAATCTATTACAACAAAGACGTAGACATTCGTTTGTTTTCCAATTTTTCATTAAATTTTTTGTTGTTGTATCTTTTTTGCAATACTCCTGAAGAGGATCGATTAATGCGGTGAAAACGCTCAACTGATCCCTAACCCTACTTTATGAAGCCTAAAGCCATTGGAAAATCTCATTGGTTGAGAGGGATCCACTATTTGGAAACTATTCAATAAGGTTTTATAAAATATTATTTGGTATGCTGCCAATCTTTCGTCTAAATAAACTAAAGCGAAAAGTTTCCATTCCTTGTTATTTGGAACAAACCATACGATTTTGTTTTTGTAAACCGGAAAGAAAATCGGCTACTTAACTTCTTTAAAAAATAGATCATAGAAAATTTCAAGGTTTTTCAAATTAAAAGTTTTTATGGTTTAATTATTGCATTATCCAGTTAATGTACAGTCATCCCTTGATTTATGAGACATTTTTAAACGTCTTTGATTATACGCGCCAATGAATGCAAATGCCACCAATTTTTAGATATGCGGGCAATTTTGATTATACGCAGTTGAACTGAAAGAGGAAGAAGAATCGTCAAAATCACAACTTATCACTAAAATTCTAATTGCTTCCGATTCACCAAAGATCTTACAAGCAAGCTTTCGTGAAATTTATAAAAAACGTTTAAAATACTGAAAGGAGATTTAATTTGCATATTTGGACATAAAAATACACAGAAATTAAAATAAAGTAAACAAATAACCCGAGGTCTTTTTTCAAAATTTTGTAAGTAGTGTCAATGTATTTTATAATATTATATTTCGTGATAACTTTATTGGAGAAATTATTTTCATTTGAAAGATCATAAGAACCGATTGTCAATACTTGATTATACTTTCAATCGTTTGATCCGAATTCTCATCAATCTGCATTCTGCAAGAAATGGTTAAATCAACCACTTATTATACCATTTTTGATAAGTAATCCAAGTATAAAATATAAGATGTTTCAATGAAAAGTTGTTAAACGGTTGGTGTAGAATAGCTTCTCCCTTTCCCACTAACCATATTTTGTTTCTGCTTTATGTATTTTATCAAATACTAGAAAGAAATGAATCACAATGAAGAATGAATAAAAAGAATCATTTTCAAATATTTAGAGGAAGTGCTACAAAATATAAACTGATCTACGACTATGGCCCACCTCTTAATATCTCAGTGGAGGTTTCCGTATATAAAAGCACGGCGAACCGTGATAAATTCAGTATACGCCGAGATCTGACTGTATACGGAAGTTGCACATTGCACGATTGTTATTTTTCTGTATTTCAATGTTTTTTCCTGATACCATCCATAGATATGATTATTATTAGTGTAATCATTTTTATGTTAGGTTATGATGAAGGTAGGATTGGTCCACTCTGATACATAATAATTAGGAAATAATGGGGTCATTAATACCCAAGTTTACATGGTCGATTATTGTGTGTGGGTTAATTTATTCAATTAAAATCAAGAAAATATTTTAAAGGAATAAATGAAAAAATTAAATTTTTGTTTTGCTTGCCTGTTACACAAAAATTACACAATATTTGGTAATAAAATGCTGAAATTTGAAATTACGCGCTGTAACCTCAAATTAATATACAACTTTTTGCTTATAAAACTTAATAATATTTTGGCTTCTCTTGAGTAGGCTGATATTAACTTAATATAATCAAAATTCATTAGCTACTAGCGAAAGACGCAATATCATCAATTTTCTAACTTTAATTATGATATTTTTGGAAAGCAATGTAGAAAATTCAGATTTTTATTTTTTAAAGAAGTATAATTGAGTCGTTTGTTGCAAAAAGGTAAGTACTACAAATTCAATTTTTCGAGATACTTGATTTAAAGTGTCTCCTATGTGTAAAATTGATCGCAAAATTGTATTTTTTTTCCATTTCATATAAAGAAAATATATTTCTGAATGATTGTGAAAAAACTGTACAATTTAGAGATCAATTTTACACACAGCAGACAAATTTGTAGTACTTACCTTTTTGCAACAAACTATTCAATTGCATTTGACGAGGATTGTGCAAGCTTTCAAACTCAAGGGTTAATTTTTACTAATAGTTGAAAGGTCGCAACCATACAGTAAAACAAATGCACTGTTAAGATGTACTTATGCACAACGTCACCAAGAAACTTTTATATCTGCGACAATTCGAATAAAAATTCATAGCTGGTTTTATTGGCACATTACCAATTAAAGGATAATATTATCAATATTTATGACGGGCGGTGTTGGCGTTTAACAAAGTTGTGCATAAAGTATTCTGTACAGGTACTACAGTTCTTTGTAACTGAATGAGCCTGGTAAATACGAAGGCTTCAAATCATTCTGGTTCAATATTACTAATATAATGCACCGTTCTTGCGTTACAGTAGTTTTTGTCAGGAAACTTTGGTGTTTCGGCTTCCTCATCGTATAATAATGCATAAACACCGCCATTAGTTATGCAACAAAAACAGCTTTCATGTTTGCTTGGATTGGAATGAAGTAACACCAAAGTTCCCTGACAAGAGCTGTATATTATTTAAATTAAATGGATATGATTGGACAATCCTAAATTGATGAATCTTTAATAAATATTTGGTTATTTATCCATTTATGTAATAGGAAAAAGCGCGTTCAAAGTAAAAACGAATTCGGTCCGATAGATTATGGTTTACTCCACAATTCATACCCAAAGTTTTAGGCAGAGTCATTTTCAGGTACTCCTAGCAACTTTTGGATTCTATTCCAGCAAGTTAAAATTTCAGATCATTGAAATAAATAATAATTAATTAATAATTAAAAATCACTTATCAATATCAGTCCAACGGGATATAAAAATCGTGAATAGTTTCTTTGAAATGCACATTTGCACACACAATTATGGTATAATTTAATTTTTGATTTTTAAAAGGTTTATGTAGGTAAAAATTGTTTAATTTAAATTTTATTGCACCGTTTTTTTAACATTATGCAATATCGTCCTTTCATACAATTCTTAAACTATTATATTCGCAAATTTAGGAAAAGGGTTTCTTTAATCACATAATAACAACAAAAGTTCCTATACTACACCCAGATTCTGAAAATGCTTAATTTAATTGCAACAAAAGCTTCATAGAGCGAAGTTATTATATTACTTCAACATTATTTTCTCCTTCTTGCAGAATATTTGATCTAAATTGTATATTAACACATTTTTATATTTCAGGGCTCAGCTGATTCGAACTATTCACAACCGTCTTCTGATCTTTCGTTGGACGAAGAAAAGGAAACTGTACGTCGCGAAAAGGAACGCCAAGCATTAAATCAAATAAATAAAGCAAAAGTAAGTGGAAGATCTACAATTCTGTATCTTTACATGCTTTTTCCTTTTCCTTCCGCTTCTATCATATTTAAAAACACCTTGGATTATTTTTATTATCAAATATTTTCCAACCTTGTACAAAAAACGTTAACTTACTAATCTCATTTGTTCATCACATAATGTAGTAGTGCTTCCTACTACGAGAATTAATTTTCACAAATGCTTGCACATTTGAAAAGCTTGTAATATTGAAACTTTGTGTACAGCTACCAGCTGATGCAGTCTATTTTAGATTTGTTTCAGGTCAATGATCAATTTTCCCAGTAGGTAAATGCTTCAACAATGCACGTGTGCTTGCTTACCCTCAATTATAAAACCAAATTGAATTTATTTTGAGATCAAATTAATAGTATTATAAAACTTTAGATTCTATGACATCTAAATATAATAAAACTGTTTCCAGACAAAGCCTGTAGCATTTGCTGTACGAACTAATGTTGCATATAATGGTGATGATGATGATTCTCCAATACAAGGCTATGCAGTTGCGTTCGAAGTAAGAGATTTCTTGCATATAAAGGTATGGAAAGTCATGGTTAAATTTTTCGTAATAATAATCTTGGTTCTGCAATAGGAAAAATACGACAATAATTGGTGGATCGGTAGACTTGTAAAGGAAGGTTCCGACATTGGTTTCATACCGTCTCCAGTAAAATTAGAGAATGTGAGACTTCAAGCATCCCAAGCACGAAGTACTAAGCTTTACTCTAGTAAGGCTAGTTCCAGCTCTAATATAGGGGCCGCTGGTAACGATGTTTCCAGAGGTAGCACCCCTCCTACGCCTGGTATGTCCCGTCCAACTCACTTTTGTGTTTTTGATGTTTTTTTATGTATTACGTGATTTTTTTTTAATACAATATTTCCATTAAATATTTTTCCGTTTAACACTTTAAAAATATTTCTATGTGATGAAACAACTTTTCTTAATTCAAAATTGCTCAATGTTTTGGTGTTGTTTCTAAAATCAGTAGGTAATAAAGTTACTCTTTATGTTCATGTAATATTCTATGTAATAGGTCGATGTATTATATTAATGAGTTACCTTTTTTCATTACAAAGTATTGTTAAATATATTAGGGTGCAGGGTTCTATCTATAAAAGTGATAAGTCAACATTGATAATTTTCATTCTATTATGGTAATTTGTATTGTAAGTATCAAGTTTTGGGTTATTTTGCTAATAGATTCTTCATCGATAGTGTTAAACAGAGCCTAAACTACCAATTGCAATTTTGATTTAAAATATTATTGGGTCTTCATGAAGCTCGCAACATAAAATTATAATATTGAATAATTAATTGCAACGGTAATTTTGCATTGCTAATATTTTAATAAGAACAAAATATTTTGTTAATAAACTTTTATTTTCTATTGCTTTCCTTGATAACAGCTATTACAAACACATTCACGATACTCTTCAACCTCCTTTCTATGGAGGGAAATTGCTTTCTCTGTGATTTTCCGATTCCTTTCAGGAAGATATATTGTATTCCTAACAATGCATTGTAAAATAATTAGAGCTTCATAAATTAATCAAACCAAATAAAATTAGTTAGTTTCGGCTCTGATGTTAATCGTTTATGGCTAATTTTCAATTTATAAAAGCAATACTTTACATAAAATTATAACATTTCTTTCAAAACTGAAATTCATTTTTTAATTGACAATAATAATTTTTTCAATTATTTATATATTTTTATAATATTTTACGAGGCAACTATTATTTTAAGTTTATTGAACCCATTTTAACTTGATCCTTTGTTAATCCTGGTTCATACTTACATTCCTACCCACACTAATTCAGACTCAAACAATCCTTCCTCTCTGATGCTTTACTGTTAGAAATTTGAGACATAAAGGCACTTTATATTTTATAAAATGTCATTATTTCTCCATCTTTTATATTATAAAAAGCTATTAGATTGTAGTGAAGAAGATAGAACTGATATAGATAGAAATGCTTGATGTTAGATGTTAGCATGCATTGGAAAACTGAGTTGTAAATTTTACTTAATTTGGCATTTTAATTTTGTAGGAGACGAATCAGACTCTATTGGTAACGTTAGAACAACTAAATCACTTACAACACCACCTGCGAAAGATAAGAAGAAACCATTCTTTAAGAAACAAGAAGCTACTGCTCCTTATGATGTAGTTCCGTCTATGAGACCCGTTGTTCTTGTAGGTCCTTCATTAAAAGGATACGAAGTTACAGATATGATGCAAAAAGCCTTATTCGATTTTCTAAAACATAGATTTGAAGGAAAGTAAGTAGAACAATAAAAGTTCTTGGATCCAACGAATATACAATTTTTTTGCAGGATAATTATTACTAGAGTTATGGCAGATATTTCCTTGGCAAAGCGATCTCTGCTAAATAATCCTTCAAAAAGAGCTATAATGGAAAGATCCAATACTCGCTCCACTTGTTTGGCAGAAGTTCAAGCGGAAATTGAAAGAATATTTGAACTTGCCAGAACGTTACAGCTTGTAGTACTAGACTGTGACACAATAAACCATCCTTCGCAACTTGCCAAAACGTCGTTAGCACCAATTATAGTTTATCTTAAAATTACTAGTCCAAAAGTAATATCAATCAAATTGTTTTTCTCTTATTTAAGTTGCTTTTCTTATTCCAGGTTTTACAAAGATTAATTAAATCGAGAGGTAAAAGTCAAGCGCGCCACGCTAATGTTCAAATGGTCGCCGCCGATAAATTAGCCCAATGTCCTCCGGAGATGTTTGATGTAATATTAGACGAAAATCAATTAGAAGATGCTTGCGAACACATAGCAGAATATTTAGAGGTTAGTTTTTTACTAATGCGGTTTTGAGTGTCACGTTAAGTTTGGTTTTAGGCATATTGGAGAGCAACACATCCAGATATAGTCCAAAACGTTACCACGCAACTTGGAAGTTCTCCTCAAGCATCCCCCAGTGGAGAACCTATGAGAACTACTTTGCCCGGTATGATTATTTCAATTTATTATTTTCAACTTGTACTGCTGCTTTTTTTAAGCAAAAAAACGTTTATCCTCAGTTGGAAGACAGTTTTCCATCGGGAGATGAGTTTCATAACTTTAATCTTACTTATTTCATTTATTTGTTCATTACTAACACAACTAACCTTTTTTTACAGCCCATCACGATGTGTACGACTATTCACACGACACGAGAGGTACTTATGCAGGTGTTAGATATATAGGCCTGCAAAGCTGGGAGTCAGTAGATTCTCTAGAATCGCTATCTTTTTTATAAGCACTGCATGAGTGTTCTATATTATGCCATTATCTATTGTCAGTTTTAATTATTTTGTACATGTAAGAGCATTGTGAAATTGAACTATATTGCATAAAACAGGCTATACTTTTAAGTTACAATTTGCCAAAAATTGTCTTTTTTTATTTTGTGCATACTTTTTTATTAACGAAATAGTGGTAGATTTCTATATTATTAGTAATGGTATTATTTTATTGTTTTAAAAAGCTCATTAACTGTGTATATACAATGGGGCCAATTTAATGTTATTAAATAAATTATTGACACTATTTATGCTTATTCATTGGTTTTGTTTAAATAATTTTCAGATTATACTGGCTCAATGACACCAATTCCGCCTGCGTATTAGTGTATCGAAATATTATAAGCAGGTTTAGTTTTAACTATTGCACGATTTTAATCTTTCTTTTATTTTTATGGCTTGGCTACGCACGATCGTATTTGCTGCGCTTTTATTCTATTGCACTGTCTTACTATATCAGATGGAGTAATACCAACCCCTGGTAGAATTTGGCGAACTGGCTCAACCGATTTATTTGCTTAATGCTCACTTATTTTTATTATTTACTAGTAAGTAATTTGATACTGATGCCATTTTTTTTGTTAAATTAACCAAAGTATTTGTACTTTTTTGATTATAACCTAACAAACAGTGGGGCTGTCATTCAAGCAACTAGTTTTGTTAATTACGGTTCCTGAGAATCTTTTTTTGAATAGTGTGCTTTAATATGTTGTGCTTAGTTTAGACCGTGATAGTCAGCACAATTTAATCTCAAGTAATGATTTTTATCATCACTAGCACTCAGTTACTGTAGTTGACTTAATCATGTTGGTAACAATTGGTTGATTAATATACTTATGTATTTCAATATATTATAACGAACAGTGGTTTTTTCTAAATGACCAAATAATGGTGAGTATGCCAAAATTTGACCATCATGTTTTTAGCTATAGCAATCCAATACGACTTAATTTTTGTAATACTGATGATGTACTATCGCTCCACAAAATATTACCATCCATATCTCATCAACTTTTATAAACGATTTGGTTAATTAATCAATTTGTTGTTATATTTGAAGCAGCCTTAATTTTGTGTAATGAATAAATATTAATTACAAATGTATGATGACAATAGGTGGGTCAATATTTCACACAGCGCATTCTCGTGGAAGGTCACGCTTAGACCGCGAACGTGAATTTGATGATTTTATAGAAAAAGAACCCCATTCGCAAAGTCATGGTAGTGGTGTGCCGCCGCATTTAGCTGGAGGCCAGGATTACCGAGATCACGCCTTAGATAGAAATTTAGAACGAATACCGAATAGAGATCACCGAGGTATGCGAGAAGATGATTTTCCGGCTCATAGGACGTCTTCAAGAAGAGCCGTTAATGTTATCTAGTGGAGGCTTTCTACGGAACAGCCCATTGAAGAGGAAATTCATGATGATCTTAGTCCTCAAACAGAAGTTTGCTATAAGCCTCAAATACCTAAAGAATTTAGGGGAGAACCATATTATGATGAACGTAGACCAGAAAAAAGATTTGACGATCAAAGGTACAGTGATAGGAAAGCGTATAGTAAAAGATATAAAGAGCAAATAGAGGAAAAGCAACTTCTGGAAGACGAATACGAAGAAAGACGATATTTAGAAAATCGTGATCATAAATCCGAAAGTAGGAGGTTGGTTAATGATCACAGACGAGGTCACTTTTCTTCTCGTACGGAGGGAAGGAATTACAGACAAGAACTTCTTGATAGATTTTCTAATATGGATTTTGAGGACCATCATGAATATCATGACCATCAAAGATATCTCGAGTAATTATGACTTAACAAATTTTAGATAGCCGAAAATAAATTTTTTAGTTTTATATCTTTGATGGTTTCTACAATGAGCTGTTCCGTAAATGTGATTCAATAAATAAACTTCTAAAATATGAACATTTAAAAATTTGACCAGTTTGGTGCCACATTTGAGTATTTAAGCTCAATTTTTAATCACTATGTAACTAAATTGTATAGATCAAGCTTTACAGTAGTACTTTTAGGGTTTTTAAACTCATTTGTAAGGAATGATATTGTTGAAAGCTGTATAAATTTACGTATTTTGTATATTGTATGAGAGCCTATATTAAAAGAACTGAAAATCACTATTTGGTCGAAAATATTTATATATTTAATTAAAAAGATAATCATTTCTACTAGGAAGTAATCCTGTAATTTATATATTTTAGGATTAATGTAGATAATAAATTTTTCAACTTTTAATTGTTATTATTCAAATAATTGATATTGAGTTAGGTTTACTTCCTGTTCATTCTTTAATTTTTTATTGCTATATATTTTTTGTGGTTAAAAAACAACCTACGTGATATTACTGCATATTAAATTTATTGTCATGCAATGACTGATCTTAGGAAAGTATATTAATAGAATATAAAAAATTGCACTACTCTTAGGTATGTTTTATGTATTTATATTGTACTATATTTATTATCTGCGTAAAGCAAAAATCGCCTATTCAGCATAAAATTAAGTATGCATAATATTATATTTTTTAAAATTCAGTATGTTTGCAGTTTACTTTTATTATCTATCAATTTCTTCTCTTTCTTTCTCTATCTTATACTTTAATTTTCACTTCCTTCACAAATTCTTGATGTTTTTATACTATTTTCTTCTTTCTTTTCCTCTTATCGTCTACTATATTTATTTTTTCTTCATTCTTCATCTACTTTTTCAACCAAAATTGATAGATAATAAAAATTAAATGAATGTCATGTCTTACGTATTGTTCATTTTTTTTTTCATAGCGCCGACCAATATAATTAATTAAATTAATCACTTCAGTTAAAATATTTCAATACCTAACCTATGTAGTAAGATAAAAATACTTCCTCAGTTGAGCAATACTTACAAAAATCAGTGCCATTAAATTGACCAAAGTACCTAATTAATTCATGATCGCAATGAAATTTTCCGAATACTTAGATTCTATATAGCCTAGAAGTTATTATATTATTATACATAATATTTTGTAATTTTTAATTTGCTATCAAGCACATGCAGTGTAGTGCTATAATTATTATAAAAATCTAATTTATCGTTTGTATGTTTGTGTGGACATGTTGAGTTATTCATTATGCTACAAAGTGGCAACATTTTTGTGTTGTAGAATTAATGAATAATTTTTGTTACATATTAGAAAAATTTTATATAGTACCTATAAGTAATTATACAAATAGTCAAATTTTTTAAACTGTAAATAATTAATTTAAATTGAAGTTTAGTAGCTACAATATTCTATAATATTATTGTCCAAATTAATATAAAATTTTGTATAATTTACAAAACGCTTTTATTTCGTTTTACGAACAATGCTAAATAAACGATTCAACTCTTGCGTTATTTTTTCAAACTCCTCAAATTAAATGGAATAGACCATTTCACGAAGAAAAAACTCTGTGGCGCATGTGTGACGATGTTTAAAATGATGTTTAAATTTGAGCTCTAATGCTAGAGCGAATAGTGCCAATAATTTGTACAATTTTAACTCGATTTTTCTACCGTTAAGGGTGGAATTTTTGTTTTTTAAATTTAAATGGGACCACCGTCGAACTGTACCCTATCAAATAAAAAAAAGAATCATCAAAATTGAACTACTCTGTAAAAATTATAACACAATATCTAAGCACCTTTTTACACGTAAAAGCATAGGGAAAGTAGTAAGTTGGTCCGAACATGAGTCCGAACTTAGACCATATAGGTCCGAACATCTACCTGTCTTATTCTATTTCTCGCGTCATTCTGCTCTTCAACGCAAGCGCTGTAGTTTGCGTGAAATGGTCTATTATCAAATTTGTTTAAAAACATTATATTCAAAATTCTTATAATTAAAATTTATTGCCATAAAGTACAAATTAATATCGACAAATATATCTATGTAAGTATACAAAAATATTTTGTAGTTAAAATTTAAATTACATGATCCTAAAACTATATGTGTATATCTATGTATTAAAATATTTAAGTATTTACAAATTCTAATATGGTACAATCTATAAATATTTGTATAGTAAGTATACTTTTATAAAATATATAATATCTTAATAGTTTTTGATATGTCGGGAAAATTTTAAATCTTTCTCTAATATAAATTTATCAACTTAAGGATCGTGTGAAATGTTATATTTAGGAACACTTTCGTTACCATCATTTACTTTATTTTCTTTGCCGTCTTCATCGTCCTCATTAATAATACTAATGTCATAAATCGAAGGTCTGTGGCTTCGCCTCCATCCTTCGGGAGCAACTTGGGGAGCTTTCGTTTTAGTTAACAATTTAGGACCCAATAACGTTATCAAAATAGCTCCAGTTGGCGCCGTTAAAATTATGGATAGAACACATATCATGAGAACTTTCTCAGCATATTCTTTTTCTGGTTGCTTATCTCCTACCACTGCTAAACATAATGGCCCAAGAGCAGCCTAAAAGAAAGCGTTAGATTTATAATACTATATAATATTAATTTCGACCTACCTGCACGGTAGCTTTGGCCATCCAAGACAATGCAACAAAAACTTTTTCTTTCAAATTTAGTTTACTTCCTATTCCAACCAGTACTGTAGCCATTATTCGTATTAAACCACCTGCAAATAGACATCCAATTCCTATACTGACAACGTGAATATCTAATTCGGAAAAGTTAACTTGAGCTCCAGTGATTCCAAATAAAATAGGTTCAAATATCATCCAAAATATTTCAAAAGCAGTTGCTGCTGGATTGTCTTCCACTTCCCATCCTTGTTTTGTCCAAAAACATAACGACACAAACGCTGCTGATACACATCCTAACGGGCCTGCACCTTCATATCCGATAATTTCACTGCCAAATACTGCCACCATTCCACCCGCCAATAACATTAATATTCTAAGAGGAACCACGAATGGATCGTACCTCTCAGGAGCGTAGTTTGAAATCACTCCCCAAATTATTCCAAAACCAATTCCACCAATAATACATATGGGTCCTTGCAATATTTGAGCCGTTAACGAATCGTGAGAAAACATAATACTTGAAATTATTCCGAATCCAGCAACAGACGTAGCATCATCGATTCCCGCAACGGCAATAATTAAAGTCGGTATCCCTTTCGCCACACCATATCCTTTAGACCTCAGTCTGAACAAACAAGGTACTACAACAGCTGGTGAGACCGCCGCAATAATGGTTCCCAATAATATACTCCAATCCCATGGCATCTTTAAAAGGAAGTGAGCTATAATAGCAGTTACACCTGCCTCCACAAACCATGGCACCAATCCCAATTTAGGTACAGTAACTCTTAATCGTTTTAGTGCGTGAGGATCGAGATCCAATCCTGCTCTTATTAAAATGATTACTAAGGCTGTTTTCCTAAATAAAAATGTATTAATTACTATTATTATGATTCCTTTCGTTTCAAATTTACCTTAATTCTCGTGTGACATGTTGAAACGAATCATCAAAGTTTATTAACCCAACATTTTGAAAAATTAGACCAGTAAATAACATTCCTATTAAGGCTGGAAGAGTTGTTAAACTCACAAGCCATCCACCGAAATGTGCACAAATTGTTAAAAACATAAGCTGGAACAGTTGGCCTCCTGGGGCGATGGAATCTCCTATTATGGCATACGCTACCCCCCAAGTAAAAATTCCTATCAGCGTAACTGCGAGTATTCTTGAAAACTGTCGATATGTAAGACAAAATGGATACGGACACATGCTTGACCATATTTTTGGCTTCCAAGATGGAGATTCCTCTTCTTCTCGACATTTAACACAAAACGAATACCAGCATGACCTGACGACAAAAACAGAAGTTGAATTAAAATAAAAAAGGTAATAAAATCAAACTTACCGTTTATTTTCATCAATATCTGAAAATCTAGTCTTCGAGTGTAAAGAATCTGTTACTGAATGTTTTTTAATCCTTGCATCACCGTTTGTATGTTTAAGGTTTTCTGAAATCGAAAGTAATGGTTCACATTCATCATAGAATATATTCTCCATTAATAAATTAATGAAGAATAGAATCATTTAGCAGGAATTTAACCCAATAAATTGAGATGTTTGAACATTTTCAATTAAATTGTAACCAAGTGCTAACGGTGTGGAGGATAAGATAAAATATATCCTATCAAATTTTTAGTGCAGTAAACATAAACATTGGTGCAAAATTCGCACCAAAGTAAAAATTGGTAGGTATAGGCCTTAAGAACACCATTTCAAATGAGTTGTCGAAAATCCTCATCGAGTTTTAGCACCACTGCTACAATTTTTATTCAAAATAAAAGGACTAATATTCAGTATTTTGCAAGAAAGATAATAGTAATATATTATCAATATTGAAGTAGAGTTTTTAAAATTATGAATAATTAAAAAAATTTTTATATAATAATAATCTGTTCCGATTTGATAATAATTAACTATAAAATACCCACCATTTTTTAAAATCAATATTAAACTGTCCTTGTTCGTTCAGAACAGTTCGTGGAAAGGCCTACAGCATAAATCACGTAAAAAAATGCATCAAGTACTTGACCTCGAAGGTGGTATGGAAAAGAGGGCATTTTATGCAGAATATGACTTTCAATTATTGAAATCGCGATATGTCATGAATGATGATTCGTCGGAGAACAGAAAAAATTTCAATAGCTGAAGCAAAATTTTCCCGAAAATATAAGCTCGGTACTTATTGATTTAACGATGATGGATTTAAGATTTGTCGTGGTTGCGTCGTCAAAATCGACTTTTTGCGCTCTCCGTTCCGGTCCCCTACGCTTCGGACGCTTCAACCCGTTTTAACTAACGCTGTACTAACTAAAAATATTTCCTAGACCGGTCCCTCTCGGCAAAATGTGCTACTGGGAAGGGGATGGATCCTTTTGGGAAAATCTTGTTTCAGCTATTGAAATTTTATGGTAGACCACACACTATGGCAGCAAATTGCACCATTTGTTAATTTTGTAATAACTATTTTTGCTTAATCGCTCTTTGATTTTGAATAAAAGTTTTAACAGTGGTGGAATCGATGGAGATTTTTTACATCTCATTTGAAATTGTGTTTTTAAGGTATGTACCAATTCGGGTGCATGTGGAATAGGGAATAAGTCATAAATGTAAAAATGGAGTAAATGGCATTTATAACTTCAAATAAATATGTAAAATCGTAGGAAAGGATTAGAAATTTCAATTTAAGATTCAAATAAGGACTTTGTCATGTCACTGACGACTTAACGCATTTTACACGGCCAAGATGATGCTGTTATCAGACTATACATGTGAAAGAACTAAATTTTCACTAGAGCATTATTTATCCCCTTTTCCACGCGTCCCCACAAATTTTCACTTTAGTGCGAATTACTCCGAAGTTTGGACTTATTTTTGCCTATTTTGAGTGACCTATTTGTTATTAGTAAATAATAAAAATAACCGCAGTAACAAACGTAATATAAACAACTAAAAAAGATTCTTTAAATTAATATTAAATTACTTTCTTACCATCGTGGTGGTTCGCTTCTGAAGCTTGAGCGTTGTGCAATATACTTTTTTTTCTAACAGGACCTATTCCTGCATGATCTGAAGTAGCTGATACTTTCCGACTTCTGGGTGAATCAAATGCTGGGTTGTCGTGTCCGTGATCACTTATTGAACTTATTTTACGTCGTGGATCTCCGTGAGATGTGGACACAGACGTGTCATTATCCAAAGACATAGCTAAAAAAAAATTAATTTAGTTATACAAAGATTTATTTGTAATAAACTAATAAGTATAAAAGGTTGTACTATAAAAAATTTTGCTTGTATAATTTCTTGATAAGAAAAATGTAAATAATAATGAAAATATCCGCAGAAAAGAAAATATTTCTGTAAACAAGAAGACTCCTGTATTTTTTTGCTATTTCAGTAATAAAAACTTACTATTAGTAAATAAGGAAGGTTATTGTGAACAAATTGAGTTAGAAAGATAAAATTAAATAGAGCAGTCATTTGTTGGTTGAAATTTACAAATAATAACAGTTTTGGTTTGATTGTCTTGGGTTTCCCATTTAATAATTTTTAACTTTGAAAGGAAATAATTCGATTATCCGAATTATTGTAATTTTTTGTTCTTTTATGTTTTATATCGTATTTATTCATACACTTCAAGATATGGTTGGTGGCTGTACAATATTATATTTTTCGCTTCGATAAAATGACGCCTCTATAATAACTTGCAACTTGTTGCACAATTGCATTACAAAAATATTTAATATTATTTTGTTACAAAAAGTAGGAAATAGGTTGTACTTACTTCTTCTAGAACAGTAGACGATTGTTTACGATGATAATATTTTCAAATTTTGATTTATAAATATACGAAATTTATTTTTATAGTAAGCATAGAAAATATTGTACGTTGGTATTACATTACTAATGTTGAAGATTTAAGTATTATATAGTATATACTATAACATAATAAGGCCCGGTTTTACCACCTCTAGTTAAATGGTAGTTAATGCTTAACTAATAGTTGACAAATCAACCCCAGTGATTGGGGTTACACAAAGCAATTATTAATTATATAATAATTATAAAACCGACCCTAATTATATTATAATAATTACTACCTGGATTGCGACATCTGAGTGGTCTGGAGAATTAAAAAAATCACCTACATAATAGTATAATATTATTATTAAACAACGAGTTTCATAATCGACGTTTTTACTGCACGCAATCTGTTTAGAGAACGACCCGCGAAGCGGGGAGTTTTCTAAAAGATAAGGATAAGTCCAATAAAATGGATTATAAAACGAGAAATTAAAAAAATGTGCCCATATTTTATTATAATAATAGTCAATTTGAAATTTGGTGGTGTTATTGTGGTGATTGATAACATATTTGACATTTGAAACAAAGAAAATTTTGAAACTTTGTGTCAAAAATTTACAGGTTAAGACATCGCACAAAAGTTTAAATAAACGAAATTATACCTGCTGTTAATAATAATCTTGTTTATTATTACCTATTTTAATATTCAATGACGTTTATGTTATCAACCTCATATAATAAACAATTGGATTTCATAATAGAATCCATTTCAATACGCGCAATTACGTATCGTAATGACTTTATTTTAGACACAAAATAGAAGAATTTGATTTATCACGTTGAAATGTTTTTGCAATTTTCAGAACGAACTGAAATTTTTCTAGGGTGGACTAAGCAAACATAATACTAATTTTATCAGTAGATACAGGGTAGTTAGGCAAAAACAGATGGGACTTACGAGAAGCTCTAACATAACTCACCAATAGAGAAAGCTTATTAACGCTAATAAACGTTTTGATTGGTTTTAACATTATAACTTCTCCTAAGTCAAATCTGTTTTTGCCTAACTATCCTGCCTCATTGATCACTTAAATGTAATTAATTAAAAATTAAATTTCATATGGTTTAACATTACAATATTTAAGGTTACGTATTGGAATTGGATTTTAAAATTGGGGTCTTCAGAAATGGTTCTCTTTATAAATTTAATAGTAGGTAATTTTTATCACTTGGTCAATTAATAGTATAGGTCTGTTTGTTATGTTGCACCGAACTACTCCGAGTAAGTTAATATAAAAAATTGCGAAAATTCATTGGTGCAAAAAGTGGGTTAATGACTTTCATCATCATACAGTCGTTATGCTTCTTAACAGAAGTGTCGTGATCCTTAAATGTTGGTGGGGTGGTTATTACGCTTCCCCATAGTCCACAGATCAACTTTTGGACCCTTTAGATCATTAACATTTAAGGATGCTCTTGGCATATTACTCTCGGTAGGTTGCCATTGCTTTCCGAGAGGAGAACGGTCAGAATAAAGTTCTTACTTTACTCGGATTCGAACCGGGTATTTAGCCTCCATAGTCAACTTGCGTGACCACTATGCTCCGACCGTCTCCATGAATTTACACCAATCAATTTTTAGTTAGTGTAGTTCCGATTGCACTAGGAATGTGATACCACACAAAGCTTATAATAATTATGTTACCAAAGGGGATGGTAAATCCTATACCGAAATAGCAAAGACTTGAGAAATAGGTCGTTAATAATCTACAAGTAGATATATTTCTACGAATCAATAAAATAAAAAAAATAATAGTCAGGACTATCCTCAGGATCGACGTCCAATTCATTTATATTAATAGGGAGAGGCTCACAATAAGTCTGTGTCACCGATTTAATTTATTTTCACTGTACGTGCAGGCCATAGTTAGGACTTCAATAACTTAAAATTATAGGACGCACTTTCAATCATTTCCGAGTAAACGCGTATTAAATTTTCGTATATCTTTACTCTGATTGGTTAGGTAAACTTCAAAGTAGATAATCCGAATCGGAGCCAATCAGAGCAAAGATTTATGAAATTAAATTTAAAAACACAAATTTGCTAGTTAGTAACTTGTAATCATCACGAATGGGTCAAACTTTCAAATTATTGTGAGACTTTCCAAACACGACGATGCTGAAATATTAGAATTATTGCAGTGGCTACTTTTCTCGAGAACCGGGATGTTTGAACCCGCTCACTTGAGAAAATCTTGCCTAAAACCCACGCAACTCAAGAACCAGGATATTGAAGTCCACGGAACTCGAAAACAGGAATCTCTAAACCCGCTGATTTGGAAAATGTGTTTATGCCACCTTCTTCAACATCACCTGAAGAAGTTAAAAAGTTATTTAGCGCAAAATCAGCACTAAAAAGGCACCTGGCTATGATTTTAATTGCAGTCAAGTGTCAAGAAAAGTAACACCTAAATGCTTAAAATTTAAAAAACAGACCAATTATGGTACCGATACGATGTGACATAATTCATAGAGACTGTGAAATTAGGAATTACGATAAGAAGTACGAAGTTGAATGGAAACACATCCAAACGTGTTACAAACAATTTAATGAGTAATCCACGTGCATTTTCAAGTTTTGATTAAATCTTTTTTTAATTTTAATTAAAATGCATTCATAGAAATCTAAAAGTTGATTATTATGAGGATATTTAATAAAATGTTCTCAACATGTTTATGTAATATCAAATAATTTATTGAATGTTTCTAAACAGATTGTAAATATTCAAAGAAATGAAAACATAGATGATGAAGATAATGTGAATGTAATTTAAAGAAAACCGCGAGTGTTAAATCGAAGATCTGATTATTATCATGAAAAACAGACGATTTTGAGTCTCTTCGAGGTTTTTTCGACGACGGACGGTGACGTTTTCTTTCGCTTATCAAAGTATACCAACCTAAGTGTCACTAAACCACTACTATTAGTATCACGTGACTATAAATATCAACCAACCAGAATGCAAGCTTAAACAGAGAATACACGAAGTTGAAGCAATCAACTAATCATGGATACAAAGCGCTTGGTGAAAAGCTTCGAAGTTAATGTCGGTTAAATTATTGTTTTATTTTCTAAGGTTAGGTACTTCTAAATATTTTCACTACCCCTACACTTTACAGTGTGCATTCTATGCGCACGTTTTTGACTCTGGTATGCACTATACCGGTGGTTAAAAAAAAGTGAGATATAGGGAATAGTACATGAAAAATTAGCCAATATAAAATTACAACTGCCTGGCTGTATTTAAAAAGTTGCTGATGATGAGATTGTATTAATTCAATTTGTTATTATGTCTTAAATATTAATATTTATTTTGAGAGCTGAATTTTGAGGCTCCCTTGATTTATGATTACTAATAACGATACCTATGTTGTGCAGAAACGTAATACCTAAATTCCAAAATTTATATTAATTACTATAAGTAATAATATAAAAGTACAACGTAATTTGGTAAGTACATGTTAAAATTTTCTCTGTACTGCAGAACTAATTGCAATAAAATATACCTACCCGGTATACCATAATACATACCAGATAATTCCATTTCACGAAAAAATGAAAACTAGGTATACTACTAATAGGACTTTATATTCCAACGATATTCCAAAAAGGATTTATAGAACTTTGTCAACAACTATACAGCACATTTATATTTATCACGCTTATTATTGCTACGATTATAGCAAAAAACTTTATCTAATTTACTACTACAACTGGTGAAAAGTAATGGAACAAATTGGTATTTGAATTATTCGAACAAAAAAGTTTGACTTCCATTATATAAAATTAATATCAATACAAAATTACTTGAAATACAAATTTTAGGACTAATCTAGTTAATCATGTTTTTAAGCGTAGCAAATTATTTTTCTCTTATTAATGGATCAAAATTAGTTATGAATGCAGTCATGCATAATAAACAATTTGAATGTTATTCAACAGGATGTTATTAGTATGTAACTATTTTAATTTAAAACGGTCTCTCACTAAGATTATTTGAAATTGAGAAGGTTTCTCGCAAAAATTCTTTATTGGTGCTGTTTTATGTTGCTGATTTACTATACCATTTAGTTTTGCCGCTGTTCTATTTTTTAGCTAAAGGTGACAGCATTGGAGGTACGTGTCTCGGTTGCTGTTGCAACATTCAAAATTTTTATCCTAAGGATTTGGAAATCTCATAGTGCATCGAATACATTATTTGTTTTGCTCAAACCGGCGGCAGCAACAGCAATCAAATAATAATTATTGGTCGAAAATGTCAAGTGACAATAAATAATTGTGAGTTCGAATCCTTTTTACGCATGAAGCTAAGCCTGATGTAGTTTATTTCGTATTTATTCAATATTTATGGTGTTATATTCGAATTTATTTTCTCGTAGTTTCTGAAACTTCCTTTTTCATTTTTTTTTTTTTTTTAATAAATCATAAATAAAAATGTGTCCTCGATAATCAACATTTACTTATTTTTTTAAATACCATTCTTTATTTGTTGTCTTTGTAAGTATACTTGGGGATAACAATATTTCATCAGTCCCTAGTCGCTAACAAAATACACTTTTTTATTGAATCCTCGCCATTCGTGTCTGATATATTCCGCAATCGTGCTGCACCATTTTTATTTCTAGTATTAAGTTCTATGTTATCAAGAGCAGAAAAACTTGAAACAAACCAATCTAAAATATTTTGAAATGTCACACACATGCTTTCTACAAGGCAATTTATCAAACCTTAATGGAAAGACAAATCCAATTTATTTAAAAAATCTATAAATATTTACGAATATGTTTGATTATAGACAAATTTCTTGCATTTGCTAATCTAAAGGGTGAGTTTCAGGGCGAAGCAAGACTATAGGGAATTTATTTTATAAGTTAACGGAAAATTAGTTCCTTCTTCGTTCCAGACAAGAGTATCCTTTTATTCAAAGCATACTAATTAATGCAATTAGTGATACAATTTAAAAGATTTGTGTAAAAAAACTAACCTCCCGGTTATTTCCTAATTATCCCTTACTAACACAAACTTGCTGATATTTTTGAGATATTAATTGAAATTTAAGCTCCAAGTTGAAATTAGCCAGTTATTAAAAATATTTACTAAACTAATCAATATTACTTATTAAAATAATCTTGTCTAATTGTAAGTGAAGAAATTTAACCACATAAAAGCTTTTGAAATAAATAACCGTCGTGTTAAAACTTGCAAATTATGAAAATGTAAGTAATAACAACACATTATTAGCAGTTTGTCTTTCCTGCATCTAAACGACCACTTTTTATATCGTTATTTTTTACCATAAATAAACCGAGAAAGCGTAATTTTCTCCACTGTGCTAGTTAAGTTTTCTTCGTTTTTCTTTAATGGGGCTGTTTATCCTTAGAACATTTTTACTTATATTTTATACCAATTTTTAGTGTTTTTATATTTCGTGCATGAAAAAGTTATATTATTTGCTTAATTAAATTACCAGAAAAATTGTTTAAAGTGATGGTGGAAGTTGTAGTTAAAAAATCATAAAAATTATACATTACGTAAATTATTTGAACAAAAATTATTGTTGTCGGTAGTAATCGTTGAAACATAAATTACGACGGCCATTTTCACAACTTTTAATAACTACTGTAACTAAACTTGTAAATTTTACGATTTGTGACTACCCGCACTATTATTTTATAATTAAACATACAAACATTTTGATATTCACATTTTGTTTATTAAGCATGTCACATTCTTTTGGACTGCATGTACAAGTCAATGCTGTATAAGACATTATAAAGCTACCACGTATAAGTAGCTAAAACAAACAGTCTGATTATATATTCAGCACAGCGTGTCGAACTTGGCGTAATATTTTATGAGCTTTCATAGAAAGTATCTATCTGGATTTAATTTGTTCTTATTATGTCGTTATAGTAAGTACTACTTAGCGCAATCGCAATATAAAAGTGAATATCGATAAGTAGTGAAGAAGGTTTAGTAAGTAGTAAAAGTTATTGATTCTGCTAGTTAATATTCAAATTATTAATTTGAAAGAAAGGAGATTCCTTATTCAAATTTGATATTGAGCGGTATCTTTCATTAGTCATAATCACCTGTCTATATTGAATAGCGCTCATCTTCAAGGCTTCCAATACATCATATCAAATCGGTTGTATGCAAACATAACTAATGAATTTTGGAAATAATTAAAATATAAAGTACTACTTCCTGTAGAAGAGAATATTGTATGATTTTTAGAAATAATCATAAAACTAACCAAATAAGATTTAAAAATTATTCATTCATAGAAAATTAGAAGAATATTCATATACAATAAAGTGATGGTTACTAGTAATTTAGTATTCTATGGGCATACATTATGTACAGTAACCCTCAAGCCAGTCTATAACTAAAATAATAATAGAGTTAACTATTATATTGGGTTACAATCGGTTCACGATCAGAGCTTCAATGCTAAATTCTTAATGTTTTCATTATTTGCTCCCTAAATTCCTTTAGGGAAAAGCTGTAAATAAGTTTCTTGTAGGAAGTAAAGTACTACCCTGTACATAGCATTTAATAGTTTCCTTTAGACATAAGGCAAAAATATGG
The DNA here is from genome assembly GCA_958510855.1 of Rhagonycha lutea. Classification (NCBI taxonomy): domain Eukaryota; kingdom Metazoa; phylum Arthropoda; class Insecta; order Coleoptera; family Cantharidae; genus Rhagonycha; species Rhagonycha lutea. The sequence continues at coordinate 89,189,912 of OY294036.1, forward strand.
AAACTAAAACTACCGTTTAACAAAAATTAGTGGTTCTTTTGTAAATACAAAATGAAATCTTAGAGGCAATTATGGATAATAAATTGGACACTTGAAAAATAGGAACTAATCATTTTATATTCAAGTTAATTAGAGACCGTCTGACGGACGATCCAAAGATTTGTTTCCACATGTACCCCAATCTCTCCTACAATAATCAATACCCAAATATTATTGTATATTGCATTGTAATAATTGTATTGCAGTATAAATTGAAATGAGCAGATCAATAACAACTTCTTTTTAGTTCAACATTTCTAAAGCAAAACTAAATTATATTAACATAACATTTTTAGTTCCCTTATTGTTTATATTATGTAAAAAGGAAAATTACAATCAATATAGCATGTGAATCGAATCTACATCAGTAAATGTACCGATTTAGTAACGTATTATGAAAGATAACGCAAAGCAATTACCAAAATTAATTCAAAATTTAATTTTTATTGCATTTATTAATAAATAAACTAAAGTATATACTGAATAATAAAATAACCATTTATTATCCACAGCACTTTTAATAATGAAATGTCTGGTGTCTTCAAATAAAATAGATAAATAATAAAGTCTCGATTTAAAAATTAACCATGGATTCATTTCGTAGACAAAAATAATTTTTTATTTTTAAATTTGTTAAAAATATTCTTATTTATTTGCAATCAGTCATACCAATTTTATCATTCAAATGTATTTTTGAATAAAATTTACCTAAGTTGCAATAATTATCATAACAATTTAAATTTGCAAGTACATTTGCACTTAATGGAATTATTTATAACAAATTAATGCAAGGTGCATCCAAATAACTAGGTTAAACATTGAACTTATTACGGAAGTCAAGTGATCATTTATAATGCTTGATAGTAAGGCGCAGCCGGAAAAATAAAAAAAATTGCCATAAAAATATATCCTATTAAAACTATGCAATGTCAGCTAAATTTCTGTCTGTACAAATTGTCAATAAAAACAGTATTGACTCAGATTAGTTTGAGTTTGGAAATTATTCAATTATTATTATACATTTCAAATTAACAAAATAAGTAAAAAATTACCATAGAAAAACCCATGTTTGCAAAGGATATCCAGATAAATTTATATTTTCTATGGTATGTAATCCCCTACAATCGGAATTTGCACTACGCATTTGCGAGAGATTACGGCATTAGCACACCCAAATTTGAGAATTTAGAGTCGCCTATGTTCTTGGCGGTGCTTTCGAACTGTAATGCGGTCAATCCCTCTGCTTCTTTTTACCCATGGTCATTATAATCTGACCCTCGAACTGCAGTTTGTTTTTGCACCCAAAATTGATACTACCTTGTTGAATTTTAAGGATTATTTATTAATCTCTTTTAAAGCTACTGAATTAAGCTGCAATTATACGTGTAGGATAGGTTACTGAATTATTTCGAGCACTTAAAAAATCAACAATTAATATTTGGCCAAACTTAAGTTTGGTAAAGCCATATTTTAAAATCGATGAACTTCTTGATTTCTTCGGTATTTCTTTGCTGAATTTATTTTTACGTCTGTATCCAGGTGTATTTAGTTTAAAGCAATAATAAATATTCATACATTTGAAAACCTACAAAACTACGGTATAGAATTTTTTTTAATGAGGGGACCAATAAAAGGGAGATTCACCGGTCGAGCTTAAGTTATAGTTTTAGGAAACGATGTTTTTAATGGGGGAACCCATGATATAATAATTTGTTGGGACCATTTGTTGTCATCATGGGAGGACCGCGAAATCCACCGTTCGAACTTAGGTTAGTGTTGGTAAACGATTTTTTTAATGAGGGGACCGTTAAGAGTTAAATAAGGTTTTTGGATTTAGGTCCCACGTTCTAATGTGGTCCTGTTTATAAAACTACTAAATTAATTTTTTTTACATTATAAGACATTGTGCTTTTGAAAAACTTAACACATATTATTCTGGCGTTCGGGTATCTCAAAAACCAATAGAAATGGTCTACGGACAAAACCTCTACCCGTTCCTGGAGAATATTTCATTTCAAATTTTAATTCTTACACTATAATGAAAATTGTTAAACTTAAAATTATACATAACAACTCATATAAAAAGTATTGACCTAACAAAAGTTACCTGATCTTTGTAAAGGAAATTCAGTTAATTGAACATTGCAAAGAACATGCGATAGAAAATCGGAAATCACACGATAGTCGACAAAATAATGACAAGTCAAAAGTAAGTGAGAGTAAATCAAATAAATATTGACGATGGTGAAATCAGTTGTAAATTGAAAGTTATCAGCTTCGCTCTTTAACTGTAACCTATGTGTGAGAGTGCTCATAGGAAATGGAGGGATGCTGAGAGCTCATCAAATCAATCAAATCAACCAAATCAAGCAACCAAAAGGAATTGAGGAATGACAACAGCCCTGTGGTTGACGGTTGATATGACGGCGATTAACATTTTCTATTCATATATTTTTTCTTTTCTTTATTTTCATTTTCAATTTATCTATAGGGGAGGGTCAGATAAAACCCTATAGTTAACGTTTAAACTTTAAAAGGTTATAAATTATTGGTTTGTACCTATTATAGTTTAAATGCTCATCATTGTTTATTTAACAACTGTTTGACATTAGCTACTGATATACCTTATTTTTCAGAAAATGAGAAAATATATGGTTTTATCCAACCGGTTGGGTATAACCATATATTGATTTATATGATTTTTCCATTTTTGTAGAAAAGGAAAGTAGAAAAACCAACTTATTTTATTGGTATAGGCAGATTGGAATTTCGATATCAAACGAAATAAAATGTATTATTAAATTTTGATCGTGAACAATGTTTGGATGTCGTGTGTGCGGGAAATTCTTTCTGCTATGATTGCGAACCAACAACGTGTAAACCAATTGACTTGAAATTTAACATACAATTTTGGAAAACAGTCTAAAGAACTGATTATATTTTGGTTAAAATTGCTCCTCTAAAATCGCTTTTGGTGCTACTTACCATCTAAATAAGTTTTTGCATAACAACATAATCTGCTATTCTATTAGCTATTCTATATCTATATTCAACAGTTATTTACATTGAAGTGAGACTAAGATATTGTCGTATTTTTTTTGAATGAAGAAGCAGAAACTTTGATTATTATTGAAGGAGCATTAATTTTTGTATCTTAAAATTTGAATATTTGAATGTTTCGAGCGGCCACCACGGGTCTCGGCGAAACCGGCAGGGGGCCGGAAGGATAGGAAGTTCGCGCGCCGACCACCGAGTTGGGTGGTTGCGGTTTTGCTATTTTGCGAATTTGAATATTTTTGAAATAGAGTTATAAAGTTTTTTTTTTTATAAATAAAGTTGATTGGATATTGTAGTTGGTGCTTATTTCTTTTTAGCAGTGAAAAGTATTTTTGGCTGAGCAGCTGGGGGCGAAATTGGTAGCCCGGACTGGAGATTAATATTTTGAAAAAAGATTCCATTTTCAGGAATTATCGGTGGGCCAATTTTACGTCAATATATCATGATACTCTAGAGTCTAGATAACAGTGCCTCATAGGGCGAAATCATTGGTATATGGTTTTACAGTAACAAAATCTTACCGTAAAAAAATCTGTTTTACCCGATTTTCCCCTACGATATTAAAAAAAAATGAATGTAAACAAATTAGTAGAAATAATTCATAACCTAACTGACTAATTATGGTCACGACGCTTCTGTCAAGAGGAATGCGAAGAGGAAGAAGTCAATTTCAAGTATTAAAATTGATAAAATCAATTGTGATACGTTTTATGCGGAGCATTTTATAGACGCAGAAAAAAATTAATTGATAATTAGTAAATTAGAACTCCTTATATTGATGAATAATTACTCACTCACACCATATCGTGAGTAATCACTTACACAATTTCTTCAATTATTAGTAGAAGTTTAGTAATGCATAATAAACCAATTTATTAACTTTATTTATTAGTTTTATGCTCTGGGGACTAATGATTTAATTCTTTCGGGTTGTTTCTAAATTCCCTAAATACTAATAACCAAATTTTGGTATACCTACATATTAATAGATTCTTTTAGAAATTGAAATGAAAAATAATGAAAAAAAATGAAGTGAGTAGATACTACTGTCTCTTAGTTATTAAGTTCGTTATTGTTAATGGTGGTAATTGGCATATTAAAGACATGTTTCACCTGCGTGAAAATGCAGTAATTAAAACTAGTTATAGTATTTTTCCTGATACATTGTATTAAATCGTGTTTCGTAAACCAAGAGTAGTGTAATAGATGGGAAATCAAGTAAACAATGTATAGAGCTACACACTTCGTATTAATAGAAAAAAGAATTATTTAATTATACAATTTTACACAGAGCAATTTACCTTAGTTTAACAATATATTGGGATGGACTAAAACATAATATGTGACCTGGTCTATGAAAAGGGGGTTTAGGTGTCAAAAAATTATTTTCCATTTTTTTGCCGATTCGGATAGAGTATGAGACGCTCTTTCAGATGGTGAAAACCAGAAAGTCATAATTTGTGGAATTATCAGACAACGTAGATAAACGGGAACAACTAACGCGAAACTGATGCAACATTGTTTCCTTTAACTGTTGTTTTCTCGATAACTTGATTTCGCACGTAAGCTCCCTTTTCATAGACCAGGTCACATATGGATTTAATTGCCCTTACGCATATTTAAATAAATCTCACAGTTGTATTACTTGTTATGGGGAGCATTTTGTTATCCTAAGCGCGAAATGATTGATTTACTAAAATTAGATCTCCCCAATCAATAGATTATTTAAAATATAAATCTTGAATGATTCAAAAAAGGTACAGTTTGAGAATGCTTACAAAATTCTGGTAGCGTTTCGACGTTAGCTGGGATTCATATTATTAGTTCCACGATTCTTTTTATTTGTGATTGTAGGTAACTATTCCTGTTATATACTCCTATATTTCATTCGAGATTTTGTATTCTCGATTGTATAAAAATAAAACAATCAACTTCAGGCTTAATAATTAAAAATGAAAAATGTAGCGCTACTATAATCTCGTTATTGTTAAATTCAACATAGATCTAGCACAATTGGAATTAGATTATAAATCAGCCAGTAGCAAATAATTTATGAACAATTTATTTGAAACTGCATGTAATAATTTATTTACACAACTGTTTAACATACCCTACAATACCTTACACTATATTATAATAAAATGGTGCAATAAACTAATGAGAAAATCGTTCAACTCATCAATAAATCTGACGCGAAATCAAAAAAAATTATATTGCGAATTTCTATTAGCTATAATCCCTGCTTTATTTCTATAAATTTATTGCGTAAAGTTGAAATTGAACTTATTTACTTTTAATATGTAAATCTGCAATATTATATTAAAAAATATGTAAACATATTATTATTTGCCAAATCCTTTTACTATTTTTTGTAAAAATTGTGTGAATAGCTTGAACGATAACAAATTATAGAATTAAACTTACCAGCCCTAAAATTTAAAATTTAAACACATTAATAAATCATTGACAACACAAAACTGTATTGAGCGATCAAAATCAAAATATTACGTTAAAGAAAGGAAATAAAAAAACTGCGTATTTCCGTTAGGAGATTGGCTCAAAGCATTAATGTAGCTTCTTACTATCATTTAATTTGTTAAAAATATTGGTTAAAAATAAAATTAAGAATTTCCGTTGGTAGATAATTATTTGTAAAAATAAAAGTCCAAATGCGCTTTAGTTTTACAGTAGTTTAGTCTCGATTGAGATTCAAAACTTCGATTATAGGTCTGAACTAATATGCGAAATAAGAAGTCTTAGTAATTTTTGGAGTTACTTTGGATATTAAATTTTGCTTTACAAGAAAATATGAGTAATAAAACTACTGCAACATTTCAATAATTATTTCACAAAAATGAATAATTTATAAATATTTAATTATAGTGTTATTATAAATTTATGAGTACTAAATTAAGCATTAAATTATTATCAACATGCTATTAAAGATTTATAATTTGTTACAGACACTTTTAATTAATTAAATTAATTGGCGTTATAGGGTACCCAATTCTCAAAAATACTTATTATAATTAACAATGGCATTTTATTTCCGAGGTAATTGCTTATAGTTAATATCAATAGATACTCAACAAAAAATTAAATTTTATGTTCTTTTTATTAGTATAACTTAATTAACTGCATTAATTTTACTGTCAATTATTCCGAGAATGATATGAAAAATACATTTTTTTATATAGGGTGTTTTTTTAGCTGCATGAGAACTTCAAAATGAAATAAAACATTAAAAACCTGACGGAATGTTTTGGTTATAATTTTTTTCTGAAAGTACAGTTAAAGGCATTTATGATTTGAACATGACTTCCAGCATGTGACCACCACGACTAATGGTTACGAAGCGCATCCGTTCAGTCCAATTTTTGACCACTTTTTCCAATATTTCTGGCTTTATTTCATAAATGGCTTGCGGAATATTAGCTTCCAATGCTTCTAGAGTTGTTGGTTTGTTAGCATAAACCATGGATTTAACATACCCCCACAGAAAATAATCTGGAGGTGTCAAATCACACGATCTTGGAGGCCAATTGATAGGACCACGTTTTGAAATAATGTTGTCACCAAATTGTCCTTTCAATAAATTGATGGTTTCGTTGGCTGTGTGGCACGTAGCACCATCCTGTTGGGACCATAAGTTGTCAATGTTTAGCTCTTGAAGTTTTGGAAACAAAAATGTATTGAGCATGTGTCGATATCTCACACCATTCGCCGTAACGGTAGCTCCTTCATCATTTCGAAAGACATATGGACCAATGATGCCGTTGGCGTGTATTCCACGCCAAACAGTCAATTTTAATGGATGCAATGGAGTCTCAAGATAATGTCCCGGATTGGTCTCACTCCATATACGGCAATTTTGTTTGTTCACATACCCATTTAACCAGAAATGTGCCTCGTCATTGAACAAAATTTTACGGTAAAAAAATGGATCCACTTCCAATTGGTTGTGAGCCCAATTTGGTAGCGTTGTTCAATGGTCAATCTATGCATTATCAAATGCCAAACCTTGCTCAACACAAATGTCAAAAAACCGTTTCCATAGCAATCTTGGTTCAATTGTTATCCCTATTGAAAGTTCTCATGCAGCTAAAAAAACACCCTATAGATAGATAGATAGTAGTGGAATTGTTGTAAATTTTGAAAAAAGTAATCGGAAGTTTTCTTCAAAATGTTTTACTTGACCTTGTCTTCTACTCAATTGGTCAGACATAATATGTAAATGAATCATAATATAATCAAAGCATGGTAATTGTACAGCCTGGAAAGCCGAGAAAATTCTGGGAAGATCGTATTTTCAATTTAAAATTTCCGCTTTTTTTCTTTTCGCCCTTTGTCTCAATTGGTAATCATATCAAATCAACGCTATGCTATATTGTATCTATAGTTTGCGAAGGCTAGCTAAAAAATTATTTGTGTAACAAATGTTCACCGGCAAAAATAGTATTTTAAAAATGTATTCAGAAATATTACAAATTTTAGCATAAAATGCAAACTTTACGATTTGTTTTGTTGTAAAGTTATTTGAATACTATTCAAAATCAAAGGCAAAAATTTTCTCTGTTAGAACATTGCAGTTAAGCAATGTGTTTGAGGTGTCTAGAGCTTGAAAGGGTGACCCTTCAGGGAACAAAAGGGCCTTTTACAGCATAACTTAATGTAAAACAATGTCTCGGGATTATGGAGGTACAGAAATAGACAATATTACTAACCGGCCGACGGCGACGCTCGACGTTTCGTTTATAGTGCCATTATTATGGTGACATATACCACCGTAACTGTACCTCCATAATCTCGAGACATTGTTTTATGTAAATAATTATTTGGATGACATGGTCCCCCCATAACTTAATGTGATCTTCTGATCAGGTACGGTAAATACTGGAACCGAGTGTACAAACTTACTGTAAAATCCAACTTAGAAAATCAGTCTTCTACTATTATTAGTATAGTAAATGATTTAGTTTTAGGCCTGCCCTGTTAGCGAATGTACATAATGGAAACTGAAATTTGTTCCAAGTGGTGTAGCTTTGTAATAATGCAAGCGCACTTGCTATCTTAGGACTAGGACAATTTTTGAATTTCCAAATTTCAAAAATTTCTCTCTATGGATTTAGTGATAATACTGAACCATTAACTACCAATTAACATTATTATGATAAATACCTACCTCATTATCTTGGTTAATATTTGATTATTCTTAACTTATTTCAAAATAGAATTTTGAACAGAGTTGAAAATATTTTTTAATTAAGCATTTAAACTGAAATTTTTAAATATGGATAATTTAATTGAAAAGATCCTTAAAATATGAAAACTGAGATTGACATAATTCCCTCCATTGTGATTTTTTATTACCTCAGTTTCAATCTTTGTATGTCATTATGATTAAGTTATAAAATAATATTATGGCATAATGCAAATGTAGTGGAATTACCTAAAGAGTATCACAGTATGATTTAATTTTATTTTCATGTTTGAAAAGTTTTTTGACTTCCAAGTTGTCATCAGAAAATTTGTGCTCATTAGGATTCAAAAACCAATATCAGAGGACAGGTGAATCAGGTTAAGGATCTTGTAGTGTTCGAATATTGTTTTCTACCTCAATCAGTGCGAAATCCATAAAAGTACAGTTTATAAACAAACAGAATAACTGTTAAAAGTTAACAAGCTTGTAGATTGTCAAATTTCAAAGAAAAGGGAAGTTTGGGTACGAATACCGCATACAGTCAACATGAGAAAAATTTGTGCAGCAAAGAGGGGTTTTGTGTGAGTTGAATATATTGAGTTTAGTGCAAAATTAATCGTTAATTAACAATAAATCAACTATTCTCTTGATAGTGGTGAGTCACCTATAATCTTTTTTAAAAGTTTTTATGAAGATGAGAAATTTTAATAGGAATAAATTATTTATGATTAACTTGCGTTTTATGAACTAAGTTCAACCATGTTTCGCAGTAGCAATTACATGGATTTCTCCTGTGTTAATTTTTATAGAAGCTTTGATTTAGTTTGGAACGATTAGATGGTTTTCTTGCAAACGAAAAGGATTTCAATGTCTGTAATTCGGATGACACACTTAAATACCAGAAGGGAGGCTTTCGGTAAACTTTTTAGTTGGCAACGCATGAAATTGTGTGACAATTTTTATTGATAATATTTTATATTATTTTTGACTTGATGAGACAAGAGGAAAGCAGTAAATTTATAATAATTAATTCCGTAAATGCCTTTCCTTATGTACCACGATTATTTGATAATAATTATTGAATGAAATCTGAATTTTTCAGTTTTCAATGAAAGTTAAGAAAACTGTATAACATTATAAATGTTGATACAGGAAATTCCAACACATTACTAATTTTATATCCTTATTTTGAATATGGATGTTTTAAAAACAATTTAATTTTCTTATTAAATTGTCTTTAAAATTGAAAATTGGTCTTATTAGTTGTTAGGGGTTTATTGGTATAGCAAATTTATTACATAATATAAGTATGATGATTATTTCAACCATCGATTCCGGGTTAGGGGTTGGTTTTAAGCAAATATTGGTAAGAATCGTATTACGCGAGAAATTTTTAAGATATAATTTTATACTTGTTATTTCAGAATTTTTATACCATTTTGGAACCTGGGTGTAGCGAAATACTAGACGTTATACACCACCTCTCCGATAGTGATTCTATTCCCTATTTGTCAGTTGCAAGTATAATTTGGTTATCACACTGTGTTTCTGGTACACAATTTCAATACCTTCTTGGGTTAATTATTATCAACTGCAACATCCTTTAATTAAATTGATCTTACTTTGTTTGTGTTTTTAAATCTACAGAAGGAGTAGAATTTTAAAGGAGAAGTGTTTCCACCTGTACACGTGATCATCTCAACATTTTCTCGTCAGGAGCAGTAGGGAATGATTTATTAGATAACATCCTCTAGTACAGCATACTTTAACCTTACATTAATGATAAGAAATTACTTAATTTTTATTATGTTATGAGCTACTTGTTTCTAGTGTATAATATGGCGACGATTTTATTTGTAAATTACGGATAACGACACGATGAAGCCTTCGGCTATTTTTTTTTACAATTAAGACTGTATCTTATTGCAAAAAGGGGTCCAATGAGGGTATATATAAAATTTCTAAATGTAAAATATTCTGTTATGATTTTTTACCCTCTATGCTGTAAGGATGTAAATATAATGATATAGAAGTAAAAACCAAAACGTGCTAAATACGATTAGTAAAATTAGTGGGTCTATGAACCCGTACTTAATTATCCGTCTGATTGCTGATAATTACCACGTTAGCAACTTTTTATCATTATTAAATTGGCTATTGTTAATAAAATAAGTTATATTTTTAAAAATTTTTAATATTGATAATAATATAATCACTTTTAAAATATGTTTTCAAAAATACCTTAGATTTTAACTGTGCAAAAATTGTGTCCATTAAATCACTAAAAATTATTTGTCGATTAATAAAATGTTAAGTACGTATCACCATTATTATCTTAAATGCACATATTCACTGATGAAACATTTCATGTAAAACTGTTAGTTAACGTAATATAAATGGAGAATCACGTATTATTGTAAGCAACAATCGTTTACTTTTATTGTTACGTTTTTGTCATAGTGAACGCTTTGTAACTGAACTTGATTATCGTGAACAACCTTATATATTTAATCATCACAATTAGCACCTCCACGTGTTTATTAAATATTCTTAAAAGCATTTAGTTACGATAGCATAGTTGGTTCTAACACTAATTGGATTTTAACAACCCACCAAAAGTACATACAAATATTAACAAATTTTGAACAAAATGATGATTTTTTAAAAGTATTTCATATGAAACTACAAAATATGATAAAATTTCAATAAAAGTAGCACTAGTATGTTAGTTAATAGATTTGAAATTCTATACTACACAGAAATGTGAAACAATAAATCATTAAAAAATACTGTTAACAATTGTAAATTAATTATCGCACGAAGTTAATTTATTGTTAAATAAATCTTATTTTTATCCATTTATGTAATGATTATGAGAATGTAAAGTTGATATTGCTTTTTTGTGATAATTTTATAAAATTTTTGTACGTAAATATAATAAATAATATGTATCGCGTCATAGGTGTTTTTTCAGAACTCGAAATATACAGGCAAGCATTGATAATAATAATATAATTCATGCTTCCCTTGAAAATACATTTAAAATTTAAAATTTCTTGTTTTATCGTTTTTCATAAATATTGCACTCGACTTAGTAAATATTACATTTTTATACTCACTTGCTAAAGTTCAAAAGCATGCAAATGTAATATTTAAGTTACAATATAACCGATATGAAAACTTAACATGAAGAACTAATTACTTTGTAGGTTATGCTAATTATATAAGATAACTGTAAAACTATTATTACCGTTTTAATTACCTAGATAAAAGAAATTATCAGTAGTAGGTGGTATCAGAAAGGATAATAATAATAATGAATAAGAAAATATTGTACAGTACATTTTAATTATACAATAATCATATACATTTTAAAAATATGAAGGTTAATTTAACATAATAAAAATCGAAAATATTGTATCAGTTTTCATAAAATTCCACAGTTATTGTTGCCTTAAATTATCTTTAATATATTTAAATTGTATGTTATTATTTATTTTGCGAGCTAAAATTTGTGTTAAATTATAATATAAAAATGTATTTAATAATATTGTATGTCATAACAGCTGCTTTTTTTTCTTTTGGTAATGCAGACATTACATTTTAATATGTCTAAATTAATTAATTAAATATCTAAATTTTAGACATTTATGTCTGTCAAGTCATGTTTTTTTAATGATGATGATAGTCATTGAGACCTTAGCCTCATCATAATCGAAATACATAATTATCATTAGTTAAAAATTTATAAAATGAACAAAATTCAACTTGTAAGTTTAGCTACATCTCAAGTTTTGGTTTTCTTATGTTGATTTCATCGGTATTAACGATTACATTATTGATAACAAGCCGACAAAGTGGTAAAAAATGTGCGGGGTACTTAACGTGTTAAAAACGTTTTCAGATTAAATATTTCAATTAATTCACCCACGAATCATAATTTATTGATTACGATTTTATAGTTGTTTCTTGTATAGAATCAACGGAAGTTTTTGTTCTAGTGATTAATGCATTAAGCAGGGCGTTTCAAATTTCAGAAAATACACTAAACAATAATTATCTCTCTGATATAAATTTCTTTTCTGATATGTTTATAAATTTCCGTACAATTTCGCATAGAAAATAGTTATTGTTGTTGATGTAATAAAAATTCAACCTTCAACTTGAGCGTTGTCTAACTTATCTGAAATTTTTTTATGTTTTTATGCAATTTTAATTAAAATTAGGTAATTACATTGATTAATGCTACCATTATGGTTTTTAGTGCCAAATTTTTGACATTTTGTGAAAAAATTTCATTACATTAATCTTGGTACTATTTTACCTTTACAAACAGAACCTTTAAACGACGAGGGTCATTATACAATTATTTAAATAGAAGTAATAAAAATTTTATTAATATTATTTGAGTTTTTCGTGCTTACTTACAAAACTTGCAATAAAAAGGTTAATTAATTATTATTGTTGGTCCTAATATAAAAAATAAATAAACAGAAATTTTTTTACAATGTTATAATGAATACTAAACATTATCATTAGAATAAAATTAATTATTTGTATATAGGTATAGAAAGTTCTTTTTTTACTAATTCATTGAGTTATACAATTAAAATTTGATAATTGTTGTGATTATTACCCGCCTACACTAGACTGCGCCGTAAGTGCAACTTGGTGGGGCGATATTTTTAGTTTTCTCTAAACTTCTCTTCATTAATTGGACATACATATATTTTATATAATGTTTTATTGTATACATACGAAGGCTGCTGGAAAAATTTCTGGAAACGCTATGGTAGAACACATTTAAAATTTGGAAATTAATTTGATTGATTTTCTAAGATTGATACAAATGTTTTACCAAAATACTAAAATGGTGAACTGTTGTTTATTCTCGGGTTCATAACAAAAATTCAAATTTTATCACCAGTGAAGTTATTGTACACCAAATTCTTGAGGATTCTTTAGAGAAAAATTATATCAGCAAAATCAGTCAAGAGGCATAAAATGTACATGGGACAGTAGCATATATGAACCTTGGGACAGTAGCAAAAGTTATGCATGTATAAATATTTTTAATAAATTATCTCATTTTATGTGCCTTTTCATCTCATGATGAATTATACGAAATCAGCGAATTGGACATTATGAAAAAAGTACCAAAGCCAACACTTGAAAAATCGAAAAATCGTGTAACTTTGCAGCAAAATTTTCAATATTTCTGATTATCCGATTTTAATAAAAATTAGATCACGTCCAAGAGCCAAGTTTTATCTTTAAAATGATAACAAAATAATTCCCTAAAAGTGAAAATTGAAGCACTTCTAGTACGTACAAATGAGCGATCTGTCTCATATAATTAATATTGATATTTGACCTCTTTGACCTTTGACTTTGACCTCGCAAAGGGTCTTATTGATTGATGGTTTATCCTCAACATATTAGTACTGTCGTAATGACATGTCTTCACGACCTCTCGAAAAGTGCTTCCACAACACCTCCGTGTGTTTATTGTACTATAATGTTTAACGTGGATTCTGGCTAAACCTACATTCAACAACAGTCACATTATTAAATTCTATTCGAATTTTTGAAAATATTGTAATTCAATTCATTTTGACCATTTTGCCCAATAAAGTTTGTAAAGTGTCTCAAAATGTTTCAAGATTCTTATTATAAGGTAAAGAGATTGCAGATGTTAAAAGCAAATAATAAATAAACTTCTAATTTAAGACTTTTTTAACAAATTGGCTATGACGAACATCAAAGGTAAATAGCAAATTTTGTGATAATTGATTTAATTAGCTGGTCATGGCTTGTAAACTCGTGATATATTAGCACTTCCATTGAGGTAATAAATATATAATAATAGTATGTGAGATACTTGATGAAGTACGTACGTAATGTGACATATTGTTGGACATGATAATAAGAAATATAATTGATTTTTATTTAAATATTTTAACAGTTATTAAATTGGAGAAAATTTTAAAATAGAGGTAATACATTTCTCTTTCAGCATTGAAAATAAAAAGCAGTAGTTCTGTCATATCGCACCAGAACTTTTTGATTAATTTTTGTTAATAAATTTGATTAAAGAAAACAAGAGATGTAATTATACTAATTTTAAGAGATACAAGTTCAAAGAGGGATTCAGGAATTAAATTTTCGTACTGTGAAGAGAAGTACTATTATGGGACATTCCATGCGAAATCCGCGAACTTCTAGGTCTGACCATTTTTATTCGAGCTTTTTTTACTCTGTTATAGATCTCATTGAAAACAGGACATACTGTTTTTCAAACTTTCATCTTCAACTGTTTTTAAGTTACAAATCTTTTGAAATATTTGCGGTGAAAAATTTTAAATGTATTGTTTTCTTGAAACTAAGGTTATGAAAAAAATATTTAAACAAAATTAATCAATTGATTAGTGATTAATGTAGTGTAACTTGATAGTAAACATATCATAATTTTGGACTGACTAAAATTGCAATAAAGAATTTTTATTACTAGAATGTATAACAAATATTAAAAATTCAGTGTACAGTAAGAGGCCATGGAGAAGAAAATCTTGGTTCTATGCGTGGTCGAGCTGACTACTAATGCATTGCTGTGATCTTAGAAGTTTCCAAGGAAATATAACCACTTAATTATATATAGGGTGTTTTTTTAGCTGCATGAGAACTTTCAATAGGGATAACAATTGAACCAAGATTGCTATGGAAACAGTTTTTTGATATTTGTGTTTAGCAAGGTTTGGCATTTGATAATGCTACCAAATTGGGCTCACAACCAATTGGAAGTGGATGCATTTTTTTACCGTAAAATTTTGTTCAGTGACGAGGCACATTTCTGGTTAAATGGGTATGTGAACAAACAAAATTGCCGTATATGGAGTGAGACCAATCCGGGAAATTATCTTGAGACTCCATTGAATCCATTAAAATTGACTGTTTGGTATGGAATACACGCCAACGGCATCATTGGTCCATATGTCTTTCGAAATGAGGAAGGAGCTACCGTTACGGTGAATGGTGTGAGATATCGACACATGCTCAATACATTTTTGTTTCCAAAACTTCAAGAGCTAAACATTGACAACTTATGGTTCCAACAGGATGGTGCTACGTGCCACACAGCCAACGAAACCATCAATTTATTGAAAGGACAATTTGGTGACAACATTATTTCAAAACGTGGTCCTATCAATTGGCCTCCAAGATAGTGTGATTTGCAGTGGCGTAGCTAGGGTAATTTTCGCCCGGGGACAAGACACAAAATCTGCGCCCCTTCTCGTATCGAGAGTCTGGAGACTCACTGGGGCCGGAGTTTATTTAACTCATTTTTTCATTTTTGCGCCCCCTAAGCTGTGGCGCCCAGGGACATATGTACCCCCCTGCCCCCCCGTAGCTTCACCTCTGGTGATTTGGCACCTCCAGACTATTTTCTGTGGGGGTATGTTAAATCCATGGTTTATGCTAACAAACCAACAACTCTAGAAGCATTGGAGGCTACTATTCAGCAAGCCATTTATGAAATAAAGCCAGATATATTGGAAAAACGTGGTCAAAAATTGGACTGAACGGATGCGCTTCGTAACCATTAGTCGTGGTGGTCACATGCCGGAAGTCATGTTCAAATCATAAATGCCTTTAACTGTACTTTCATAAAAAAATTATAACCAAAACATTCCCTCAGGTTTTTAATGTTTTATTTCATTTTGAAGTTCTCATGCAGCTAAAAAAACACCCTATACAATAATCTATATTCTAGAATTAAATAATGTTGTTGCTTAGGGTCAGTTAGGGAGACTTGATCACATGTCAAAGTTTAAACCTTTTTGAAGTTTCCAAACTTATAGTTGGTGATCGAATGCTCCATAATATAAGATGGAGGGAGACTGATCCATCGCCGTTTCTTGACATTTTTCGTTCTATCAATGCTGTATCAAAAATTATTACTACCAGTAATTTGTGAAATATTATGTTGGGGTTGAAATAATTTAATTTTTGATATTTACTCCTTCTCAATGAGAAAAAGATATCAATTATCCCACTTCTTTTCCTATCATATTACTTCAATATTTTTGAAGTTAAAAATTTGGTATATAATTTCAGTATTTCTCTCACGTCAGCAACAGATTTCTTAATAATTACTGCAAAAAATCTAATAAAATGTGCATGTATTAATGATAATTGATAATTAATGATCAAAAATTAATGATAACATAATTATTATTATATCTGGGCTCTCATTGGATAACAGAACTAATTCTATTATAAATGGAACTCAATATGCTGAGCTTCTTCTTCAGCCTTATAACGAGCACTGTCGGTTTCGAATAACAAAAATTAATGTTCAAAATTGTTTATTATTTGGACTCCACAGGGTTCGGGTAATTACATAGGTTATATGCGGAATTAATAACTCAATTATTACATCAGTGAGGTATACTAACTTTTATTTAATTCTATTGAAAATATGCACCGCTATAAAAAATTATTTATTCAAAAATTTAAACGTAAAATTTTCTCATAATTTTGAATTTTCAAGATTAATCATAATAATTATTGTAAGTTTAAAGACAGATCTTGCCAGGAGAAACGAAGATTTAATTAAAATTACGTCATTTACGATGTTCGTATTAAGTAAGATTATAATCAGTAGTCAAATGAATGTCTTTTATAATAAATTTCCCATACAAAATAAAATGATAAATTCAGATCGCTGATAATACCTAATGTAGAGGTTAAGTAATTGGATTCAATTTTATATCATTATTTTAAAATTCACTGTTATTTTTATTACCTACATCATGCAATAGCTTCTTGAGCTAATAATAAAATGAGATACATATCATAAAATTAGAAACAATCCAGATAATGAAAAGTTAAAATAAATTAGGAAATTATGAATTAAGAAAAGTTGCTTACGACATGTTTCGATCTTATTACAATATTATCAGGTGCCACGAGGACAATGCTGTAGCCCTTATTTTAATTCATCAAGAACTTTCAGAAATTTATATTATTTCTCGTTCTGGTTGCGCGTGGATCGTAGCTAAAAAATATAAGAAGTGTACGTTCTTTGATTAAATTATTTGCGGCACTTCAAATTACTTGCATTGATTCTCTTGCAAATATTCGGTATAATATGCTGCGTACATCCATCAATATCAAGGATAAAACTACTTCAGAACGAGAAATAGTATTCGCACTCACAAAAAAAATTCACGACGCCGTTGTAGAAAATTCAACTTTCCATTCTATGATATTGTAAAGTAAAAGTAAAATGCAATGCAGAAGGTGATGGAAATTTATTAACACCTAACGCTCATTTTTATTCGTAAACGGAAATTACGCTTATAATCAAAAATTAAAGTTATTGAATTTATATTAAAATGATATTAGCAATGTTTAATTACAGCTTTGTAATTATTTATATTGTAAACCCCATGTATGAAAAGTATGCGAATATTATCAAGACAATCTGGTTCTAGCTCAAAAATATTTGGAACATTAATTATCAATAGTAATATAACAAGACCTCATTTCAAAATTGCTTATTATTTTTGTCAATAAACACAAGTGTATTATTGATTGACACCTGTAATTATATACAATTGATTGTAGCTTATCAAATTAGAAAATTAGGTAGTGTTATATTTATTTAGACATACAAATTAATATTCATTTTTAAAATTTACATAAAGATTTTGTAAAAGTCTTGTTTACATATCCACTTAAATAGAAAAAGAGGCAAAAAAGAGGCGAAAGAGCAATGTGTATAAAATTATCAATACAAATTATAAACATACCATTATTGTACAAAAGCTCTAATCTCCTTCTCTCTATATCTGTCAGTAACCCTTCCTCGTATCTTTGATTTGTTCTTTCGATCATTATTAACTCAGAAAAAGTTTTTCATTGTTAGAATAACACACCAGACGAGTTCCAACTAATCACTCACTATTTATGTTCTATATTTATTAGGATCACTTTAGTTATCACTTTTTAATAATTTTGATAAGCTTCATTCTTAATATTGCTGTTGAAGCATTTGCATGAGAATAGTTGTACGAATCCTACAGCTGTTTGACTATGTGTAGTAGTAATTTCTTAAAAGTAACAATGTAACTTATAAATTAAAAAATTAGGTAGAATTATATTTAGTGAGTTAATTACGTAAACAAGAAAATTAAAAATATGCTTTTAAATTGTATACAACAACAATACCATGTAAACAGACTGAGGGGCATGTCAATCAACACGAAAGAGCACTTTTTTTAGTTTAACTATTTGTTGTCATTTTGTGTTCGAAATTATTAATTAAATTTATTAAATCTATTCAAGGTACTACGGGGTAAGTAGAACGCATGGGACAAGGGCACCAGGAAACAAAAATTATACTTAAAATATTTATTAGTTTCGCTATACTTGCAGAGGTAGTTAAGATATTATTTTAAGATAATTAATTTCATCCCATAAGTTCTACTTTCCCCGGTATGCCTTACCTACTTAACAATTTTTTCTATATTAATAAATATCGAAAAAAAATTAGATAATAAACTACACCAAAGGATTATACTTTATATTATATTATATAAATAAATGATAAATTTTAAATAGTTTGCTAAATTATATATAATTATAATTATATTTGTATTTTTAATATAATTTAATAATTATAATTAATTTAACCACTAAACAATTTAAATAATTTAATAATAATAATATCGGCGATAACGATTTAAAAATTGCAAAAGGTTTAATAACCAAAATCATGAATTATTGTGATATTCTATATCGGCATAAATTGGTCATAGCTTGAGCAATTTATGCCGATACGGAATATCACAATTCTTGATTTTGATTTACCATGCTCTGCCTAAAAAATGTTACGATAAACTTTATCGAATATGATTTAATAATACAATAATAATACAATATTATTTTATTACATTAAGGCTTCAATCCCCAAGTAAGTTCAAATTATCATTAAATAAATAATATTTTTATTAAATGACCATTTTTAATCTAGTTTACACCCGATTTTTCAATCGATGCTTCTTTTTCAGTTAGGCCACCTGCAGTTCCCTATTTATAGATTTAGTTAGAATATTCTAATGCATTATCCTTATAAAGTTATAATTATTAATAAATTAACCTACCAATCAGACAAGTTTCTTTTCAGATTATTATCCATCCTTTACTGTAAATAGGAATAAACTTGCATGTAAATACATTATTACATTGATTAGTAAATTAAGCTTACTATTTTTAAACTTGTGTAGTTTATTATCATAATATTATTATAATGCAATTTTGCAATTTAATATCAGAGTGATTAATTTCTTTAAATAAATAGCAGTTTACTGTTGTAAAATTGGATGATTTTCAAAAATAATCCAAAAAATGAAATTTATGCCCTTCCTTAAATTTTTAAGGAGTCATAAATGTACTTTTTTTTACTGGCGGTAATGAAATCCGTAACCTCTACTAAACTGTCCTTCATATCAAGATAACTTTTTAGATATGTATAACAATTTCCTAAATAGTAGTAAAAAGTTATGATAACAAGTTTTATGTGGTTTTTATCGATTTTATAGTTGGAATGAAATATTTTTCTTAGCAGCACAAATGATTTCAATTAATTTTTAAAATTTCAAAATTTCTTTTAAAAAATTCGCCATACCTGATGGAACTTGTAAGAACTTCATTTTGAAAAATCCTTTTAACAGCCAATTATAATATAAAAACTATTTCTTCATCACTTATAGCTTTACAGATTTGTTTATAAACTTTGCGTGTAACTCGTGAGCTATATCAACATATTTTACACACACACATACAGACTAAAGTAATCGCTGCCACTTGTAACTATTGAAACTAATGTTCACTAGATAATCTGCACCCTACGCTTGTAGCTTTAGAGGCCAATTAATAAAGTACGTGTTTATTACGTGCTATTATTACATTATGGAAAGTCGGACTTTATTAGACTAAAAAGCAATTATATGCACTCAGACAGGCGAGCATTTTTTTTTTTAAATTGGAGCATTTATATGGGTTATAGGTAAACTTACGTGTGCCTATAAATTATTATGATGGTACACGCGTTATCATAATTGCCCTTATTAGAAAATTACGTTTTCTAAAAAACAAATATAAAGGTATTTATGTATACAGGGTGGCCCTTTGAAAACGAAACAGACGGGATTGTGGCCAGCAGAATTTTTTTTTCAAGAAATGCAAAAAACACGTCAATTTTATCATCGAGGGGGACAACTTTTGCGACCAATGTCACTTCCGTATTGTTTCATCCCTTCGCGCTGTGATGACAACCCCTGAAATGACATGTTAATATAAGATAAAAGTTAATAATTATAAGTTAATAGGGATGATATGTCAAGTGACACCTCATTTGAAAGGTCGTGCTTCCCTGAATTCAGCGAAATAATTTTTTTGAAGTTTTATCAATTATTCAATAAAAAAATTGAAGCTGAAAAAATGCGAAATAAATTCGATATTTCACCGACATTTAAGAATAAAAAAGTGAAAAACACTTGGACAGGTTGATTTTAATTTCAAGGGGACTACTTTTACTGCTATTCATAAACATTGACAGTTCAACCCTGAAGGTAAAGGGCAAACCACCCTTACAGTCTTGAATGCAACGAGGAATTGAAACAAATCTTCCATTAAAGAAGCTGGTGGTGAACAATTTGAACATATAATTTGATAATACTGATCTTTTTATCAGACCCACATTGCCCAGGTTTGCCCAGGTTTGCCCTTTACCTTAAGGGTTGAACTATCAATGTTTATGAATAGCAGTAAAAGTAGCCCCTTGAAATTAAAATTAACCTGACCAAGCGTTTTTCACTTTTTTATTCTTAAATGTCTTGAAATATCGGATTTATTTCGCATTTTTGCAGCTTCAATTTCTTTGTTGAATAATTGATAAAACTTCAAAAAAATTATAGCGCTGAATTCAAATAAGCAAGACCTTTCAAATGAGGTGTCACTTGACATATGATAAAATTGACGTGTTTTTGCATTTCTTGAAAAAGAAATTCTGCTGGCCACAATCCCGTATGTTTCTTTATCAAAGGGCCACTTTTGTATAAGTACATAATTTGTGGATATATCATCATCATCAAACGCAGGTTTTAGGCCGGTGGCCCGTTACGTCACTCTAATTGGTCGCTCCATGGATATAATTTAGTTGAATTCAAAATAAAATGTTTTTGTGTTTTGTAGAAAATGATATTATTATCCTGATACTTGAAAAGTTACCAAAAATCAAAATTTACCTCTGTGCTGTCCCATCTAAAAACATTCTGCTTGCTATCAAATAGTACGCGTGACATAGATTGCCGACCACTGCATGTAATAAACGTTTAAGATAAGAACCCATAAAAGTACGCATAGTATAGTAAGATCCCATAAATCATGGACGTTCCAGTGGACTTAGGGTAGTTCTGCACCAAACTGTTTATTAAAATAAAATAGGAGCCCCAACTTTTTTCTTCTCAATTTTTGTTTTATTTTTTGTTTATGAAACTAAAGATTTAAAATAACCATGAAAAGACCATATTATTGTTGCACTTATTTTTATATTGCAATTATTATTACATTTCATTAGTTATTTTTACCTTATCGTATAATATTTCAAAAATATTTCCATCCCTCCTTATCCTCCTTGGGGCACTGGTAAAGCAGTGAAGATGTACCAAAATTATAGCTTTTCCCAAAACCTAGACAGAATACTCAAGATTCAAAGATGAAAATTAAAAACTCATAAAAAAAAACAAATATCCAAGAGGTCCAGCTACTTTCTATACCGTAAATTACAAGGACGAAAGAATGACCTCCCACATCTGCAACTTCTTACGTATGTTGTTCTTTACTTACTGTTAAGCTTTAATATTTTAACGTTTTTAACGTTACGTTTTTGTTAAATTTAACCCCCCCCCCCAAGAAATGGTTCTCTCAGCAATATTTTGGACCGTAGATTTGGCTCTAGGTATGCATTTGGTCATTGCCTCCTATACTTACAAGCCGTGAAGTCGCAAATTTGGCAACGTCGCCGGTGGTCCTAATTTTCAAATTCTTGTATTGATGTTTATGTGATTTATGCATATTAAATTTGTGTAAAAACACTTTGTTAGTAATAATTAACAACTAAAACTAACTACAATCATAGATAAGTGTACAAGAACTGTATTAAATAGTCTGTAGCCTAAAAATTGATTCAATTCCTTATTAAATAGTTGAAAGGTAATACGTTACTTTTTGTAATTCGTTGCATATTGAAGAAAATTATTTATTAGTACACTTTATTGACATTGTTAATAGATCCTAGATGCTGTGTGCCAGATTGCACATCAAAAAATTACCTAGAAAGGATTCGGAACAAGGAAGAAATGAAGAGTTAAAAAGAACTACAAAAATTTAAGAATTTTTAAAAACGACAAAATAGAAAATTATAATTCGTTACAAGTTTTACAAACAAGCTAAAGTTTGAAAACTGGAATTATAAAATTTATGAAGAAAAGTTTACGATATTTTATAGAATGAATATCAATTGTGAAATTTCCAACACTTCTTGTCATGTTGAAGATGAGACAATATAGTGATAAGTGTTTCAGTTTCTTAAAATATGACTGTCAAAATTCTGCAATTTTCAAATTTCGCAAAAATGCGAAAGGTAAATGTTAATATCTATGATAATTATTATCAAAGTCGATTTATTTGCAGAAGGTGAGGGGTGCAATTACTTTACTATGCTATTCATATGGAAAGTGATTTAAAAATTTAATTATTCAAATGTACAAATCGTTTTGTTATATTCACTTAAATAATAACAGAAAACTTACAAATGATCAATTTCAAACTGTTGAAAATTTAACAAAATAGAGAAAATTACATCCACTTTCACAAACCTAGGAATTGCTTTTATTAGTTATATTTGTGTTTATATTGTAAAGTAAGTACTTTTTTATAATAATTAGTTTAACTTTTTGATCATAAAATTGTATAATTTATTAAAACTATTTATTAACATAAAATAACAAATAATTTGTATATGAGACACTTTGCAAGTAGGACCACCAAGTGCTGCAAATGCGACGTTGCCAAATGTAACTTCACGGCTTGTAAGTAAAGGAGGCAATGATTTGGTGGATCAATAAGTACCCGTGTTTGAAGACAGGTGGCGTTACTGATGGAAGTTGACATTACCATCGTGTACTGCCATCTGTCAAACGACACCATACTAAATTTCAGACTGATTCATGGGTTAGTTTTTATTTGGCAGCCAGTTGTATCACACATGTTTCGTGTTTTTTGATAAAATGGAAAAAGACCAATTTTGATCCGTAATTCGCTTTTAATTTTTGGATGGAAATCATGTGAAGAAATAAATGTAACGTTGGATGCTCTCTATGGGGGCCCTTCACCATCTATGACAACTGTTAGATATTGGTTCAACGATTTTAAACGTGGTCGTACATCTGTTTCTAATGAGGAGCGGCTAGGCGGCCTAACAGAAGTGGTTACCGAGGAAATCGTTGAAAAGGTCCACGACATGATTTTCGCAGATCGCTGAACTAAAGTGCGCGAAGTAGCAGAAGCCGTAGGCTTGTCGTACGGAACGATAATCAATATTTTACATGATCAGTTAAGTGTGAGAAAGCTGTCGGCCCGATGGGTGCCGCAATTGATCGCGGTTGTCGACTGTCAATGTCAAAGCAGTATTTGGACCTCTTTAAGCGAAATTCGCAGGAGTTTTTGGAAAGAGGAGAAACCTGGATACATTATTATACGCCAGAAATCAAGCGACAGTCAAAACAATGTCAAAACAAAACAAAGACGGTCTCAGATTCGAAGAGAATAATCCTCATGGACTTTTCGTAGAATGGAAGAACGATTATTGGTCAGTACTACCGTAAATTTTTGGACCGATTCGATAAGAAATTGAAGGGGTCACGGCCTAATTTGGCTGAACAAAAAGTGCTGCTTTATAACGATAATGCACCAGCACCTTCATCAAGAATTGTAGCGGACAAATTGCATGAACTTCGCTAAAAAATTACTGTCGTACCCACCGTCGACTTCGTTCTATTTCCTAAAATGAAAATATGGCTCGGCGGAAAAAAATTCAGCTCAAACGAGAGATTATCGCTGAGGCAGAAGCGCGTTTTGAAGAGTTTGATCAAACTGGCGGCCAAATAAAAACTAACCCATGAATCAGTCTGAAATTTAGTATGTTGTCGTTTGACAGATGGCAGTACACGATGGTAATCTCAACTTCCCTCAGCAACGCCACCTGTCTTCAAACACGAGTACTTATTGATCTACCCTCGTATAATATCTAATAACTTAATAAATATTAAGGAACAGGAGGCCACATTGTTGAATATGATCGTAACTCATATTTTTGCTAAGACAACAAATCCATCACTTTCGAATGCCGTTGGTGCAGCAAGTAATACCGTGCCATTAAAAACTTTTGGGATAAAAGCTTTTTAGACACTTAACGCACAAAAAGTCTCTCATAAAGGGCTTAAAGTGGAATTAATTCAACATTAAAAGCAAGCATTTGCATAGTTCCACTAGAGAAAAAACAGAAACTTTCTGGAAGCACATTAGCTGATTATATGGTTTAGCAACAATAACTGTCGCTATGATAGCTTTCATGTTACTCATGATCTCTAAGCAGAAGATAATGATGAAGATGCAGCTAATGTAAATAATAAGCACTAAAAAGATTATAAGTATATTGTTAGAACTTTGGTTATCTATCCTGTTCGTTGACTTTATCAATATCTTCTTCTTCAGGTGCCTATCCGATTTCGGATATTAGCGATCCTCCTGGCTAAGCCAAGAAGATTTTACAAGAGAAATGTTAATGGGGTGGTTTCCCGTTGCCTTCCTCATAGTCCACAGATCGATTTTGGACTTTTTAGATCACACAAAAAGAAACTGATAACTGATAACGAAAGATCACATCACATATCCGACGCAATCAGGATTAGAACCGCGCTTTCCCGCTCTGTAGTCTATCCGTGTTTGATTTACGCCAGACTGCTGGTCTGGTATATTATCAATATAGTCAGTCTAAATGACGAAGCACTTAAAAAGGAGTCTAATGTCCTTCGAAAATTACCACGGAGCTAACAGAGAAAATAAATGTAGCCGATACAGCTTCAAATCGAACCTGTATAGCAATAACGAGATGACCAGAGCCGCATAAAATTGACCATTTATACCAGCTGGTTGGAGTGCCTTCCCAAACGTTAGGCGAATAATGGAATTCTAAAACGAAAAAAAATTGCAAGTCACTGACAAAAGACACCATCTGAATGGTATGATAGCGCCTCGTTGGCAGTTTCCATTCAAAATTGTTTTTCTGGTTAGTAGTACGGTACAGCTTGCCACGGTGAAGTCGAGCAGACAGGTGCAGGTTTGAGGAGTGCCGAGAGGAGAGCAGACTTGATTGTGATATTTTTTTGACAAGTGCTGGTGCCAGGAGGTGAGCATTTGTAGTATCTTATTTCGAGATCTTTAAACATTATGCGGACTATATTGGACTATATAAGTGATGTTATGTTTCTTGCAACTTGGAATGTGAGGGGAATTTTTGTGGGGGGAGCACTAAAACAGTTAATAGAGGTGATGAAAAAGTACAAGGTAGATATCTTAGCATTACAGGAGACAAAAGTGGAGGGAAGGATGGAAGGTTGGGAACTGGTTTTATGGTGAGCGAAATTGGGAAGGAAATGGTGATTGGTTTCAAACCGATAACGGATAGACTGTGTGTACTGAGAATAAAAGGAAGTAATAGGAAAATAAGTATTGTTAATGTGCATGCACCTACCGAAGAAAAGGATGTAGAAGTTAAAGAACAATTTTACGAGTTGTTGGTTAAAGAGCGTAAGTATGCGAAAATACCAAAATACGACACAAAAATGATAGTGGGTGATCTTAATGCGAAGCTTGGGCGGGAAGAAGCATATAGACCAACAATTGGCAAGTTTAGTTTGCACAGTGAGAGTAACGAAAATGGAAGATTTCTTATCGACTTCGCAATGGGAAACGAAATGAAAATAAAGAGTACTCACTACGAGCATAAAGACATCCGTAAAGCAACATGGATAAGCCCAGATGGAAACACAGTAAATCAGATAGACCATTTTTTAATAGAGAGTAGGAGTGAAAATATTATTAAAGACATTAAAACTTACAGAGGAGCAGACATTGATTCGGACCTTTTTATGGTGGGTGTGAAAATGGCAACAACTAGAATAAACACAATGAGAATAGGTGAACAAGTAATTAAACAGAAAAATAGAATGCAAGTGCAACTTAAAACAGAGGAACAGAGAAGAAAATATAGAGAAGCAATGGAAAAAATATTAGAAAAGACGGAAGTACAACAAAATATAGACCAGATGCGAACAACAATAAAAAAAAGTATAATTGAAGCAGTAAAAACACAGCATATAAGTACTGTAAAGAGAAAAAACGAGTGGTATGATCAGCAGTGTGAAATGGAAGTAAAGAAAAGAGAGGAAACAAGGCAGCTATGGCTGGCCAATCGAAACGATGAAATGAGAAGGAAATATGAAAGGCAAAGACGGGAGTGTAAAAGGGTAATAAAAGAAAAGAAGAGAACAGCAAATAAAGAACCTGGATGAGTTGGAAGAGAAGTACAATAGCAAAGAAATAAGAAATTTTTACCAAAATAAAGACGACCACTGGTGGGATCAAAGAAAGGAGTAACGAAAAGATTGGCAGAATACTTTCAAGTGTTGTTGAACGGAACAGAAAGACATAATAAAGAGAGAGAATACGTGGTGACAGAAACGGATGACGAAAGTGAGGACAAAGTGGAAATACTAACAGAAGGCGAGATAAGAAAAGTGATAGCGGGACTGAAAAATAATAGAAGTGCAGGAGAGGACGGCATACAAGCAGAAATGCTAAAATATGGAGGAGAAGAACTGCAAAAAATAGTCATCGGCATGATACAGAAAGTTTGGAAGGAAGAAAAAATACCTGCATCTTGGAAGTTGGCACTGATATGTCCGATCCACAAAAAAGGTGACAAAACTGAGTGTGAGAATTATAGGGGGATCGCACTGTTAGATGTCTGTTATAAGTTGCTCGCTACATGCATAAAAAATAGACTACAAGGTTATGCGGAGAAAATTATAGGAGAGTACCAGTGTGGGTTTAGACAAGGTAGATCTGTGACGGACCAATTGTATGTTTTGAGAGAAGTCCAGGGAATTAGCCATGAGTTTGGTTTGGAAACACACCTAATGTTCTTGGATTTTAAACAAGCATACGACAGTGTTAAAAGAGAAGAATTGTATAACATTATGGTAGAGATGCGTAAGATTGGTAAAAATGACACACGACGGATCTGAAAACAAAGTAAGAACTAGAAGTGAGCTGTCCGACAGTTTTGCAGTTGAAGTAGGACTGAGACAGGAAGACCCGCTGTCTGCGGTTTTGTTCAACTTTGTGTTGGAGAGTGCAATACGGAAATCGGGTTTAAATAGAGGTGGTACAATTTTTAGAAGACGACAACAGAGCGTGGCTTTTGCGGACGATTTAACAATCATGGCAAGAATAAAGAAGGATATACAAGAATTCACAAGAAAATTGTTGGAGGCCGCTAAGAGAATTGGATTAGAAGTGAATGAGAACAATGAGCTCCATGAATTGGAGCGATGGGAAGTTTGGGGAAAATAAATCTGTAAACATAAGAATGGAAGATAAAACCGTAAATTTGAAGAAGTTTGTTCTTTTACATACCTGGGAACGGTAATAACAAGGAAACCGGGACTTGGCGAGGAAATTAAGGCAAGAATGGTCGCGGGCACGAGAATTTTTTTCGCCTTGAAATCGATCTTTAATAGCAAAGTGTTTTCTTAGGTCAGTGAAAGTAAGAATATACAAAACAATCATAAGACCATCGGTTATGTACGGATCGGAGGTATGGACACTGAGAAAAAGTGAACAAGTGATGTTGAAGTATGGGAGAGGAAAATATTGAGGAAGATTTACGGTGGAAAATACGTGGACGGTCAGTGGTTAATGCGGTCAAACCGAGAGTTAGCCGAGATGTACAGACAGCCAAGCATAGTTGGATGTGTGAAGGCACAGAGATTGCGATGGTTGGAACATCTAGTAAGGATGAATGAAGACAGAACCCCAAGTGAAATTTGGAATTTGATTTTCGGAGGCACAAGAAGAATAGGTAGACCAAGGAACCGGTGGAAGGATGAAGTGCAGGAGGATTTGGATAGAATTGGTGTGGAAAATTGGAAAGAATGTGCTCGTAACAGGAAAGAATGGAAGTTGACGACAGATAAAGCCATGGGCCTCCTACGCCTGTAGGGCTAACATACATATGTACATATTGAACTGCCCGTAAATGATCAACAATCGTACAAAATTTTATATTAAATCTTATTTTGTTACATACTCATGTAATTTTGCAGAAATTTGTTGACGATGGTCCCTAAATAAAGCATTTACATAAAATAGGACATTACCTAACTGAATACTACAATAGCTAATTTGTTCTTCCGGGATTAATGTGTCAATTTTACTGCTTGGGGACTAAAATATTCTTCTTCTTCTCAAGAAAACAAAGTAAAAGTAGACAAGGTAAAAATAAGCATTATCTCTTTTACCTAATTATTTGTGAATTTGATGGTAAATATAAGCATTTAAAGTACAAAAATTGTATATATTTACATACAAGGTATCTTAAAGGTCGGTTCATACCTTTTTGTTTAAACAAACTAATGACATTGTTTGTGTAAATGTTCCACCCAGCGTGATAATATTCCCAATTCTTGTGGTGATTTTCACTTACACTTTCACGTACTGTAGCAATATTCTTGGTACATGGTTCGGTTCTTTATTTTATCATTTATGTGATGGTAACTGCTACTGTGATATCACCTACATTATTCCAAATAATTTCAAAATATATAAAATTGATTTAGGTTTTTCATATGTAGGAATATCAGTGGCCCCCATAGAGTGATCGTCAGTAACTTTTGTTACTATTTTAATGATGTGTAAAAGCACTAAAATCCTAAAATGATTAAATGATACGGTCAAATTTTGAATTTCAATATCGATTTTTCCAAAAGGCTCCTTTGAACCATATCTGTATTTTGGAATCACCAAACTGCATTAACATTTTTTTTATTTTCATGTCCGTTTGCACCACCTATCCTTAAAGGTGACGTTTAGTTAAGTCTCTCTTAACTTTAAGGTGGACCAATGAAAATCAATACTGCAATGAAAAAGGGTGGTACTTAGCGATTTAGGGTGAAGTTTAAGGTTAATGATAGGTGGTGCAAACGGGTACAACAAATATTTTGTTATACTATCCTAAAAAGTATAAGCCCTCCTTCCATTTCCTACTATTCTTCTTCGTAAACAAAATTTCAGCAAAAATTCACTAAAGGTACCTACCCTAAAATTCAACTGCCGACTTCCGTTTCCTTCAACATCACAGTCAGACGAAAACGTTAGTGAATTATACTTACATTTTTGTAATTTTATGCATTTTATATATGAAGCGTATTCGATTGAGTAAGGACATCTATTTTCATCTGATGAAAAGACGTCACTTGTTTGATTTTTCTGACAGGTGGCTTGTAGGAAGTTTAACATACTGAAGGAGGTGAAATAACGGGCTTTAGCCATTTTTCATATTTCGACAATAGCTCTACACTTGAATAATTATTTTAAAAGGTTTGTAAGATTTTAACAGTATTAGAAGGCAATTAAAAGTTGAAAATTAATTTCTGTTAAATATTCAATAAGAATTGCTGCTTTAAATTTCTCCACTTTAAGTAAAAAAGGCAGTTAATATTTTTTATTTTATGAAAGGAAAACCTGTTGCTTTTGAGAACTTAAAGTAACAAGCGTAAGTATAACTCTCAATTAAGCGTGAGTTAGAGGAAATTGTGAAAAATTGTTTAATAAAAATTGTGAAATATAACACGAAACACTTATTTGTTGTTTTATTACAGGCTAATGTTTATTTAATGCAAACGCGCATGCGGAAGAGTAATAGCCCCCATGGAACATTAATATTCGTCTTCCAATTAAAAATTATGCCTACGTAACCTTCCGAATATACATATTTTGATAAAGTAACTTACGGTTTTCTCCATAAAATTTCTGAGATTGCCTATTGTGGGCTATTCCTGAAAACACAAACTTAACGCTTTTCATCTTAACTGACCTCACGACAACAATATACCAGAAGGTTACTGAAACATAATTATGCTGACGCATTAACAAAATAATTTTCTCCGCTCTAAAGACTTAAGTGGTGCTTAGTATTCTATAAGGAAGTCAAAGGACATTGCTAATGTTCGTTATTTCTTTTATTAGTAATTTGAAGTAAAAGGAATTTCATAGCACCCTCGAATATAATCTTTTATTATACTGAAAAACGCAGTATAACGAAATAATTTTATAAATTAGAAAGTGTGAAGTGAAAAAGAGTAGAAATACCTCCTACGTTCGATATTATTAAATCCTGGCACGTAGCTTTTGTGTTGTCCGTATAAGTGGGTGTGCCAATGTCAAGGGAAGTCCTAATGAATACCTATTCTCTTATGACTTCACTAACCTCTGCAAATTTTGTAAAAATTTCTAACCACTAATATTAGTTACTAATACAAAGTTTAAACGTTTCGACGTATTGAAGTGTCCAGTGTTTTAAATTTATCCGCATTCAGGAAAATTCTATTGTTATTTCTTTAACAAAAGTGTAAACCTTTGATAGAACCACACAAAAGGCATTTAACAATTTTATATCTCTCATGAATTCTTTCATCAACCACACCAAAGCTTTGGAGAATATTATTTTCCAATAATGAAATTAATATAATGGTAAGACCTGTAAAACTAATTTGTCGTTGTAATATTTAAATTTTACAAATTATATTATTATGAAAACCAAAAATGGAAATATTGCAAAACATCTTTCCGCAATATAATAGTCCTTGTGATTTTGTCAGCCCAATATAATATAGAAAATGAAACCAAAGATTTTCAGTTTGACAGTTTATAATAAAATTTCCTCACTCAGGTTACTTACCTTAAATTATTTGACCTTAGTTTCACCGGTGCCATCTGCTCTTGCAACCCACTGCAAATTTCAAATAATATGTGGCCCCAAAATTACACAATTATAATAAAACAGTTATAAATAAATTTTTGGTCATAATCCTGTACGTCAATGAGCATCGGTCCTGTTTTAACGATAAATAATATTCTTATAATATTTCGGGTAGGTTTTCTTATTATCTTCTAACACAAGAAGGAAATCAGAAGATAAAACTTGCTTCCCTAATTCTACAAACATTTTTTAATTATGAACTATAAATTTCACCAATAGAGCTTATAATATTGCATCGCATTTCTATTCAAAAGTAGCGTGATAATAATAGAATACATTTTTCTGAAACGTATAGAATTTATTTGGAATATAATATAACCTTTCACGTTTGACAGTTACAATAAGTATAAAAATATCTTGTGGTGTATCTATTCTGCATTTTATTCAATCTACTTCATTGATAGGATACCATTATTTGTGAATAATAGAAAGTATGAATAATACTTAAAAATTTTTTCTACAGCCTTTTCAATGCTCTTGTGCGTAGGTTGTCTTGCTGAAGAAATATAG
This sequence comes from Rhagonycha lutea, assembly GCA_958510855.1. Lineage (NCBI taxonomy): Eukaryota > Metazoa > Arthropoda > Insecta > Coleoptera > Cantharidae > Rhagonycha > Rhagonycha lutea. Next base: position 89,221,948 of record OY294036.1, read on the forward strand.
AAAATTATGATAATAATTAAATATTCCAGTATATTCCAGTATAATATATTTTTTCCAGGGAAATTGTAACTGCTTTTGGTTTGATAAACCAGAATACAATACAAGTGAAACTTGAAAATATTTAAATACATTAGAATGTTGCAAATATCTCAAATCTTTTCAGATACCTAGGCAAAAAGTGGGATACTTGATATTTGAGAACTGGACTCGATCGCTTGTGTGAAAGGCAGCATGAACCGTTTCTTATCCTTTTTAAAAATATATTTCCCATTTCCTTAAGACATCTTTTTCTTAATAAATTGAATATAAAAACTTGCTTGTGTATTATTTTAGTTACTTCCACTTTGTTCTCTCTCACGGTTGGGGATCAAATTAATGTCGCCTACAAGAGGAATGTTTGATATTTAGGCGATTTTTGATATTCCTCGCTTTATCTATGTAATTAATTATTATAGCCTTACCATAAATTGAAAGTGGTAATGGTGCAGTGTTATTTTGGGGTTGTAATTAAGGTAAATTTTTTTTTGGTAGTATCAAATGTCTAATTTCGTCTCTACTGGTTTACAAAATTTACTGCAAAATCAGTTGTGTTTTAAAATAGCAGATTTAAAAATTATTATTACGTTTTTTATTTCATTGTTTCAGTAATTTTAAATATTAAAACAGGATATCAAAGGGAATTTCGGTTGATAAGTTTAGTATTTCTCAAAGGGAAAATTGCAATTTTCGATCTACAATTTCGTCGATTACAAATCCGAAATTCAATCTCAAAATGATTAACCGTGGTATTAGTAATATCTACGTTGTGTTTTGATGAATTTACCCCTTATTGGTGTACAGGGCCGGATTTACCAGTAGCCCCAACAGGCGATCGCCTGCGGCGTCAAAATATAAAAGGCGCAAGCCGCTAGGAATTTCCCCGTTTATGTTCAACAATCATAAAATATATTACATTCAATGAACTCCGGGACTCAAAATTGTCCCATCTAGAGCTTGCTTTCTTACCAAAGAAATATGGAATAAAATATTTCAAAAAGAAAGAAGAAATATTTCAAAAATAAATATTTTATTGGGCAGATTTAAAAAAAGTACCCGCATGGGAAGACGTTCAAAAATCTCTGGATGTATTAATTGAAAAGAAATATATTGACTGTAAGAAAGATACAGAAGTTTTTGACGAATTTTCATTACTTTCTAATCACATCGCAAGAAGTAACTGAATGGAATAATCTAAATGTTTCCACAGAAACTCGTTGGGTTGAAGTATTCAAACACTTTCACACCAACAATCTTCAGCATGAAAACTTTTGTATTTTAATTAAACATATAAAAGACCAGCACGCTGCGCCTCCAGCGTGTCATTTTTTTTAGGACATACAACGTATTCTGATTGGTCGTTGGTAGTACTAATTTAAAATCACCTCCCCTTGGCACACCAATCGAGTTTTCAACCTTGGCGAACTGCCCGTCCGCGGATGGGCCTTCCAGCTAGTTGAATATATTTTATAACTTAAAAAAAGTGTTTTTTTGCCAATTTACTGATGAGTGGGAACTGAGGGGGGGTCCCGTTTTGAGCCAAAAAATAAATGGTCACGTTAGGTATGTACCTATTTAATGTATGTATGTAAAAATCTATAAAAGAATAATAATCTTGACCAATAAAATATTGCAATTTTGTTAACCAGTTATTTATTTATGTAAATTTATGATTAACTTTTATAAGGATAATAAAATAGTAGGTATAGCGTAGCTAATCTGGAACGGACCGCCACGGGCGGCACATTTTTAGGGGCGGCATTAATAAGAAATTGGTTTAAAAAAAGGTCATTCAAAAATATTTTTGGACGGCATTAAAGGCGGCAAAAGAAATTTTTTTTGGAAATTTTATCAATTAGGAAATAGGATTAAAAAAAAGCTCATTCAAAAACATTTTTCGCCCCGGGCGGCAAAAGTTCTAGCTACGCCACTGTAGGGCCGATAGGCGCCTGAAGTTATTAGCCTGGGGCGCTAGACTAGCTAAATCCGGCCCTGTTGGTGTAACAAAATATACGTGTATGGGGTTAGTTCATTTATATTTCTTACTTCAACTCAGTTCAAGTAAAACTGTCTTTAGCACTGTCTTCAATTTATAATTTAGATTGATCGGCCTAAAAGATCTCAACAAATTAGACTGCAGGGTAAAGCTGTCCTGCTTTGGAATGTAAACTGTCACAATTTTGAGTACTGAACTTCGGGGGCGTGACAAATTCTAAATGGTCACAATTATTTTAACTAAAATTTTCATAATTTGTATTATCGTCTGAAACGGGTAAAGTATCCTACTCCCGTGTGATGGTTATTACTGCCTCGGTTGAACTACGACATTTGCTGGTGCTTATGTCGTAAATACATTTTCGGAAGTAATAACTGTAATAATCCACTCGTTTAATGTATATTGTTATACTCTCATTAATCACTATTAAAGGTTTTAATAATTTATTTACTACGTCTTATTGAACGTGGGTGCTAAAGTGACTGGCTATTGAACTACTATAAGTTCTAAAACTTATATTTTTCGACAAACAAATTATATTTTTCAACTTTTCAAGAAATATCGAGGTATAGTTTATTTGTTACAGATCTACATAATCTGTTCCTCTGAAAATATTTCTCTATATATTCAATGATTCTATCTAAATATTCAATATATTTTAATATGCCTCGTGAAAATTGCAAATTGGAACTGAAAATTGATAAAACTTCTTGTATGTCTCCATTTTGCAAATATTTATATTTTATAATTTAATCTAGCACGATTAATAGACACTCATGTAGCTTAAAGGGCCGTTTTGTGTGCATGTTTGCTTGAGATAAGCAAAACTGCTGAAGAAATGAGCATCGATTGATAAAATAAATAGCATCATATACGTAATTGCATGTGACACCTGTAAAGTACAGATCGAATAACGTAGAATGAATTTTATGTAACCACCATTGATTTTTAGTACCGACAACTCGTTATGTAGATTGATGAGTGAAGTTTCCAATGTGAAAAAGACAAATAAAATTTCACGTCTTCATCTTCCGATAGTAGGTAGAATATGCGTTGCGAATGTTTACAATAAATGCTTTATTACAGGCGGTGGGGAATTTTGAATATCAAATTTGGCGTTCGCATAAATTCAGATAGATGACACCACATTGGTTTCACCGGACGTCATAGAGCTAAAGTAGATTACTAATTTGATTTTTATTACAACTATTAACTAATAACAAAATGTCGACATTACTCCTGTTCTTAAAGTTTTACAAACATTTCCACCCTTTTTTTTAAAAGTTGAATATTATTTTGAAATTCCCTGTATAGTTTGGTAACCAAAGGTAGTAAAATTTCCAGTTATGTGGTGGTAACTTCACTTTATTAGCTATAAGTTAATTTGTTCTAACTAAATATATTATGAAAATTAAAAATCGGCATTGAAAATTTAGTGACTCAATATTATTATTTTATTTAATTTAATTTTTGTATCCATAATATGTTTAAATGGTTGTAGTTTAAACCAGGTCACATTTGCGGTTGAATCCACAGGTGATTATTTAATAGTAGTTTATTTCTAACTTTATGATGCAATTTTTGGATGTTGGATCCATATTACTATCCATTTATTACCAATGCAAGCACCGTAAAGTCACTTTAGGCCTATCAAAACATTTTATTCCACTTCTCTTGTTTGTTTAAATCACCTGAAGCTCAGCAGCTCCAGAGTATTATTCCAGAGTTAGTAGCTGACAGATAAGTGACTTGAGACGAATGAGACAAATATGTAGATTATTTTTAAATGTGTTGTCTAGAGGTTATTCCTTTCTGGCTTCCACTGGAAAGGACGGACGTGCTATTTTTCAACTGTTGTTATTTTGAGATATTTTTGAGTTTCTTGGAGTCAAACTTGATTCTGGAAGCATTTAAGTGATATTTTTTGTATACGGGAAGTTCTCTAATTACTTGCAAGCGATAATTTTGGGATTTTTGATAGTGTGCCTCATGGTCAAATTTGGACAAATTGACGAATTTTGATAGTTTTGGACTGGTAGATGATTTGGTTGGATGATCATCATTTTCAACATATGGGTTATTGGATGATGCTGGATAAATTGTTTAATCTAGAGGAAAAATTGGAAGTTAGAATTACATTTACCTGATGGTGATTAGTTTTTGTTTATGGCTCAGGATGAATGAAGTTTCTTCGTGAGTTGTTTGAATATAATACAATTGATTTTGATTTTTCAGAGCACCGAACTTATAATTTTATGAACGATAAATTGGTTGTACGGCAGAGTATTATTTAGTGGATCGGCTACTGTTCATGGAGGTCAGGTTTTGTTTATGGCTGATAAAGAAAATTACGGCGGTATAACATTGGGAAGTGAATTATTTGCACTCTGAAAAATTGAAGGTACCAAAAACTTTATTAATTTGGTAATTGAATTGTTTTTACAGTGAATTGCTTCGTGAATGCAAGGGGCAGCATAAGATTTGGAGAATAAACGTCTCCTTGTATAATCGAGAGAGAGAATTGTTCCAGATTTCATTTTAATACGAATAATTTGTTGGTTTTGTGTTCAAAGTTTAGAAGCACAAGAAATTGTCTTTTCTAACAAGTAAATATTTTGTTCATTACTACCGAGAATTTTACTTCAATTTAACAAGGCGTCTTTCTTAGTATTAACAGAACCTGAAGAGAGAGTATTAAGAGTCATGCTAGCCGGTGAAAATGGATTGTCTTTGCCGATCGTGCTTCAGTTTGAAACTTCTCCACCGATTAAATTCATTATTATTTCTATTTATAAACGACGATCCGATAGAGTACAATATAATAATTAAAGTAATTATATAATACTATACTGTTGCTTAAAGTACATAATTAAAATAAATTATTTTAAGAACTAATTTATTATTGTTGTTATGTATTTCATAATTATTGTCCATTAAAATAAATTGAAAAAAAAACAATAATAGAGACAGGATCTTCGGATATTGGAGTTTTGAAAACAAACAAAATAACTTGATTTCGATGTTTCGGTGCTATATTGTCACCGCATCCTCCATATGCGCAACAAGGGGGGGGTCCGACAAAATTCAAATTAGCCCCCCAAAGAATCCCAAAAATTATTAGTTTTTAATGTCGATATTATGAAGAATCAAAATTAATTTAATATTCGCAACTCTTGCCTTCTTAGTAAACACTGAATTTCCACAGAAACTTTATTTTTGGGTTATTGGCAATCTGTCACCCACTTACGAAATTGATTTCTATAACTGCCCCCTTATTTTTGTGTACTTAAAACTGATTTTCTTAATTAATTGTATGGTGATTTTCAAAACAAATAAACATTAACAAATTTTAATAATCGAATATGCTATATTTGCAAAAATTGTTTTTGTTACATATTATCATACTTCAGTTTAGTGGGGATAGAAACTTGATTTGATTAGCAAATGATGAGGTTAGCGTCGAGTTTGAATAAAATGATCTGCCTTTTATAGATACAATTGGTAGTTTTCATTAAAGATTTCCATTAAAAATATGTAGGTACATAAAATAAGATTAGGCCAGGCTTTCGAGAAGCTTACTATTTTTCAAAAAATAGTTTTCTGCCTCTAGAATCACAAAAATTAGTACAAAAACTTCTTTTTATAATTTCTAACTTACAATATAAGCGCTGCTGACCTAGAAAATCTAAATTTGTTGCCTGTGGCGCAATTTTTCGCAATTTTTGTTTTAGCCCCCCCCCCAAACTTCTCACCCTAGTTGCGCCTATGTCATCATCGTAAAAACGGTACAAGTCAGAACAGAAAACAATATAATCTCATTGGTACTCACAGTATAAGTAGGATACATTGCATTTATCACACCATAGGGGGCTAAGCAATAATATAGCTGTAGCAATTCTCAAACGATGTCAGAGTATTCAGATAATTATAAAACATTGGAAAACATGCACAATGACGATGAACAACTTAATTGTCGTCAAATGATGATAAAAATAAATGACATCAAAAATCATATTTGTTGCAAACCCAAAACAAAAATCACTAAATTTGTTCTGTTGTATAACCATGAGAATTTAAAATGTTTAAGTAAGTAAGTAAGCAATAATGAATTGACAAACATCCTATGCGAGTAACGGCACAATAAAATAATAGTAAACTAAACCTATGGACATTGAGTAATGTAATAATACCTAAAATACTTTTTTGCACCTGGAGCTCATCTGTCTTCTCAATGTAGTTCTAATTGCGTTGAAGGATGCTACCGTTTGTGGACAATGTACCGCCTTCGTGATCGCAAAGAAACTCATAATATAAGTAGGGGAAACCATCTCATCCAGACAATTGATTGATTTGAAAACAAGCAATCTTCATCAGCCTTTTTCCGCCCACTGCTGGACATAAGCCTCTCCATATTATGGAGGATCTGGTCAAACGGGTTGGTGAGTAGTCCGCAGATCGATTTTTGGACTATAGTTGTTTTACATCCGGTAGCAGCTTGTTAGGCTAGCATTCAGATGTGCCTGTAGTCCTGTTTTTTGCTAACGGTGGCAATTCGTCAACTTAGGGGGACCGCCGGCTTAACGTGCCCTCCGAAGCACGGAGACTTGGTCCGGGTTTGAACCCGGTACCCGCGTTCGCATCCAACTGCGTTAGCTGCAAGGCAATGACCGTCTCTCAAACAAGTAATATTACTTACTAAATGACGTTTCGGTGCTATATTGTCACCATCCTCATGGTAACTGTACCCCTATGCTGTGAAACGCAATGTATCCTACTTAAAAGAGATTATTTTATTCCAAATTAGATTTAAAAAAGTCCATTATCTGTCGTGATAGCGTTTTCCATTGATTATTATTATAATGAGGTTTAACATTAATAATTATGCATTACTTAATAGTTCCGCGTTCGTGAGTAATATGCGACAGCATCCTTAGTAATCGTGATGTTAAGGAAATTGATAAGTGTAAAATATATTCAGGTAGGTACCGATGGATTTATAAGCGGTAGAATATGACAAAACCTCATTTTTATATTGATAAGGTATGTTGTACTCGTAAATAAACGTGTATTGAATAAGTTTTTTTATGAGAATTATTTACAATAATTACAACAAATATGTAGTGTTTATGTTAAAATAATTTCGCGACTGGAAAAATAAAAGTACAAACTTCCGAGAAAGATTTATATCAAAATGTAAACTAACAAACGGGGTTGTTGAATTGGTAATTTGCTGTTGTAACTTGTAAACAAAAAAGTTAGTCGTGTACCAAATGCATTAGTTGAAAGTTTGTCACCCAATGCGTGAAATAGTTGGACGAAACGTAAGAAGCAGCTAAATATGTTACGTAAGGGTGAAAAGTACACTTGACCTACCATTTTCTGCGGGCAGTGGAAACTACAAACTAGAAATTAAACGAGAGGAAAAGTTTTGGATCAGTTCGTAGAAAAATGTAGGTACATTTGCTGCTTAGCAGAGCTAATAAATTAATTGATCAAATTTTTAATTTATTAGCTGAAATAAATGAACGCTTGCACTGTTACAATTTGGTCTTCATTTATGGTGAGTATTATTTTATCAGTGTTTATGTAATTTTTCTGCATACCGATGGCTTAGAAGAAATAACTAGTATTTGCATTTGTCATACTTCTGCCGTAATTAAAATAACATTTTTATTTTAATTAAAAATTGATATTTTTTGTACTAATACTCTGTGGAAGAAGAAGAAGAAGAAGAAGAAGAAACTGTGGAAGCTAGCTGATGTAGTTTTTTTAATTATTCCAGAAGTATGACCAATGCTGTTGAGGCTTGCTTCTAAAAGTCATTGATATACTAAATCTTTCATGTTTTTAGAAAACAAAAATATATTTAACACTGCAGTATTTCATATAAAAGATTTGAATATTTCATTATAAAAGTAAAACCAGCACAAAAATACATTTTAATTTAATAATCAACTGTTATAATTATTCAATAATAAAACATATTTGTGGTAACATTGATAAAGGATACTTTTCATTATAAATTTTTAATTCAAAATTCGCATTTATTTATACTAATTAAATTTTATTATAAAAAATGTATTATAAAGTATAACCGAATATTACAATAACTTAGCAAATACAAACAAGTTTTTATTATTTTAATAAAATATTCAAAATTAATTACGACTTACTTTATAATCCTAAAGTACTTTATTGGACATTTAACAAATGGCACAACAGTTTTAGCACACATTTTTGATAACTAAATTGGTAATTTTATGGGATTTCAAGTTTTCATAAAATATTTACGTTTTTGCGATAAAAATTTAAACGATTATATCGGTAATGTTGAAACCTTGAATACCATTTTGGTTATCAGTAATGGCGGCGGTTTACTTAATTAACTTGAAAATAATGCAGTACCTGTGGTTATCGAAAAAATGTATAAGTTAAAGCTACTGCGATGAGTCGTATTTATTTAAAAACTTTTAAATTTTCTCTAGCTTCACTTTTGAGAAGACAATTTATAATTATTTATCAAAAACGAGATAAAATATTAATTTTCATATTAAATTTTAAAATATAAAATTAATATCTGCTAAATACAATAATTTTCACCATTCACATTCAGGTTTAATCATCTAAATACTCACACTATGTTAAATTGTTCAAAGCGTAATTGTATATTATAACGCCAAGCGTTAAATTGAATTCATCGACGAGGAAAAAATATTCAATCACGTACTACCCACCTGTATAATACAATACAAATAATTCAACGAATTTAATATTTATAAAAGTGGATTTCGGCAAAGCAAAATTGTGCGTAAGTCGTTTTAATATACTATAGAGAAATTAAAGAAACTGTAAGTTTGTGTTAACTATATTAAGGGTTCCGGCTTCGAGAAGAATGAATCGGAAGAAACAAAATTGTACTTTATTTACACTCGGGAGATTTCAACGTCGAAAGGAGATAATCATTTAGGTTTATTCGGTTATTTATTTCGAATCTCAAGTGTCACTTTTTAAAAATATATAATAATGTACGGACGTATTTTTGGATACAAATTTGCTTCCAGTTAAATTTGAAAAAAAAAATAATTTGGTTAGCACTTCAGAGGGTTTTTCGTTTGTGGCTACTACAAAGAATACAAAAGCGCAGTAAACTTTTTCTTTCAAGTAGGTAACAGGTGTTCAAATAAAAGCAAAATTCAATTAATTTAGAAAAACTTAACTTTTATAAATTGCACGTATAACATCAAATTCGCTTAACGTTCCCCAATTCGGCGATAACATATTGAAGTTTATTATTGTGACATTCACATTGCTATCTCTTTTGTCGATTTGCTGTCGAGATAAATTAGTTACCTACATGAGCATTGAAAAAGTTTCAGATTTCACAGAAATTTTGGTAGATTGAATGTAATATAACTCAATATTTAAATTTTGATTAAAAATTTGAATCAAGGCTGGAATAATTATCCCACGCACGTAATTTACATAAAATATTAAAATAAATTCTAGGCTGGATAACGTGTAAGCTTTAAAAATTGTGATGAGCTTTTATTCTTATAAAAACCACGATTCTTCCATATGTTCTTTATGTATATCAGCCTAAAAGCTCATCTAAGCTTCAAACCATTAACATAATGGCGAGTAATTTGGTTACAGCATTAATTATTATTAATTTTGACAAAAACTTAAACAAACGCTAATATGCTTGAATTTTAACTATTTAATAATATAATAATTATATAGGGGGAGGGGGGAAATTATAATAGCTGCTTGAGGGGAGCATTATCTATGATGTTTTCCATTACAGTTAAAATTCAAATATTCCAGCATATTACTTGAAATTTTTTTTTGTAAGCTAGTTTCAATGAAAATTAATTAATATCTTAAATTTTGATGAAAATTTCTGATAGGTACTTGATTTTCTCGCTTTATCATTATTTTCCTTGAAACATGTGTGCTATGATTTTATTTTCCTGTTAGATGTGATCCTATTATACCTTTACTACAAACTTCGGCAGAAGATTAATGAAAATATTTTATAAGCCGTCGCTCATTCCATTACTTTTCCTCGACGTAGTGCAGCGGTGACCCTTCATGCAACATTGAGAAAAATGTGTTACAAATTCTGATGTGTCGAAATTAATTTTAGTTAGCTCAGACAAGCGTTGTCAGAGGCATCCTGTATAAAAATTATATGTTGTATTTAATTTTCTACAGATTCTAATTAAATTTTTCTCTAATCATAGTCATTTGATTGTTGCATAATTTGACAAATTATTTGCCTGGAGGAACTACACTTGTAGGTACCATTTGCATAAATTTAGACTTATTTCGATGTACACGTAGCTTTTCATAATTTATTTACCACATCTTTTATCTAAAACCGTGAAGGGGTGTAAATTGCATACCTTTTAAGAGTTATAATTATGAACTTCTTTAGACTTTCCTTCCGATTAGATAACCGACAGATTAATCTCTTGCGGTTAAGCAGTTAACAAATTAAGAACTGTACAAAATCATTTAAAATTTTTAAGGAAACCACAGTTTAACAATTCCATCACTTGAAAATGATAGAATTTGTCACAGTTTGATTCGATTTCATTTCAATCCGAAATCGTAAAAACTGCAATTTTCTAGTTTTTATGGTAGAGAAGTTAATTAAATTTTTAAATAAAGCAGTATTACTGTTTTGAAAACTTCAATACTCTGTAGTAGCATATAACCAAATAATACAAAGTTTGTCCTCGCAATGTGTGGGTATTATAACAGAGCAGATAATTTGAAAAGTATTGAAACGGAAATAAATTCGTATTTATTTACGTAATGTTGGCTAAAATTGTTCCTTACAGTAAACATTAGAAATTTTGGCTAAGGATAACGTACAGTAATAACAGTAAATACAAAAGTTTTGTGAAATGTGAATGTGCTAACCAATAATTTATAAATATGTAATAAATTGTAATACTTCCATTACGTTTTTAACCAATTAATAAACAACACAGTTTTCCGATACCCAAAGAGATTTGTGTCTATATTTTAGTAGGTATATTTGGGATTAATAATTTTTGTTTTAAAAAATCACATCATCATTCATATTCGATCACGTCATTTTGTTAATTTTTAATTAAATATAAACTTTTCAATGAACACTCCAAAGCAAACTGCAATTAAAAAAAATTAAACGAAGCTTTTGATAAAAATTGTAGTTAAACAATTACTTTTAAAAATTGCAGCATATTTGTATTTTGTTAAATCCAAAATTGATGCTCTTTGATGTTAACATAAATGAAAAAAATATAGAACGTTCCGCTGAAAGGTAAATGCAAAAGTTATCTTGTATTAATTTATGATGAACTGATTGTGAATGGTGAACACAACGGACATGATTGACATACGGGCATGACAATCACAACGTATGCCATTTTCTAAATAAATTCAGTCAGATATGGTTTTGATTAATTGCGAGGATAACATGAATTAGTTTGTTCGAGAAAAGTCCGTTTCACTTCAACTAATTAGTTAATCACAATACTATTAGTTTATTTTTTAAAATGTACACTCAAACCGATATCTCTTGAATTTGAACACGTTTTTTCATAGTTCCTGGTGTTGTTGGGACACCATGCGACCTAAGGATTCCCACTTGACTGCAAGAAGTAGGTGGTTGATTTTTTGGTGGAGGTGGAGGTTCGGGGATGCTGGGACTAATCACATTTTGTGGTTCTTCTTGTAACGAATAACTTGGAGGATGTAAAGAAATTCCCTCGATGCGTTTTACGCCTGACGGTGGCGACGATTTAAACTCTTGAAGTGGCAATTCTGGAATATCTTCGCTTAATGCTTGTTTTTCATAATTGTATTCACTAATAAAATTAGAGCTAGATTTACGTTCAAAATTACTAGCGTGTGAATTTTTACAAGAATCGTACCTAATTTGTTGAGCTTCGTGCATGGCAACTTTGTGTTCATAGTTTTCGCCAGACGAACTGCTACAACTTCCTAATTCAGTCATTTCTTCTTTTTTCTTCTGTTTAATTTTTGTTTTATCTCTTTGATGATAAATTCCAACAAAAATTAAAATATTTAACAATAGTAAAAAACACCCTACCGCAATCGTTACCGTTAAGGCTGTAGTGTAACTTTGATAGTGGCTTGTGGCAAGTTTTTTTAGTAAATTGTTACTGTTGGAAATTTTATTATAAGGAATGTTAGTGGTGTGATTTGGTGGACACTCTGTGGTTGTAGCTTGAAGAGCTGTATCAGACTTAGGTGGCAGTGGAGTATTAGTGGTAGTAAACGAATTTGATCGTGGTGGAGTTGGGGCGGACGGCGGAGCTATGATGTGAACTAAATTCGGTTTTTGTAAGGTCTGCTCTCGAACCGAACCTACACAAAGATAATTTGATTAGTATTTTAACGATAATATTTTATCGACATACAACCTAAAGATGCCTTTCAACTTACCATCGTAATATTGATCACCTTCTTCTTGGAAATGATGATGCCTCATTGAAGTTTCATCTCCATCGCTTGGCCGATGTAATTGTGGTATAAGATTTAACCATAGAGACATTTTATGACCACGATAATGATTTTTTATTTCCGGACGATTTCCTGCAATATAAAATATGTGCAAATTATATGGATGAACATTTTTGGGGTAAAACGGTTATTAAACTATAAATAACGCATTTTAATGCTGGATGAATTGAAAAGGGAAATAAATTTTAAAATATTTGTTATTTGAAAGAGATAATAAAAATTCTTAGAGAATCATTTTACAAATTTATTAATTCTCTAGACAACAATATTTTAAAGTCGGTTTTAATTAACATGATTAACGACGAAGCTTTTCGTTTAACTTTGAAAGTCGAGCAGAAACTGCACGTTTGGCAATATTTTATGATAAGAATTAATTGCTGTTTATACGAACAAAATTTGCATAAAACTTGTACCCAACTATCAACATATTTGTAATTAAAGTAGACCATTAATACATTTGAGCACGATTAAATTACTTAACATTTTTATTTTAAATTTCTAGTTAGGTGCTAATCTATTTCAATATTCTTGATCAATATCGTATGTTTACATGAAAGTTTACATTGCAACTAGCCGTATTAAATATTTACATAAATATTATTTACGTGACCGTGAAAATTAGTGTGTTAATGCTACAAGTTTTATTTGAGTAGAAAATTAATTTTTAAAATATGAAGTCACGTTATGTAAAATGAAGTTACTTAACTCAGATAGGACAACTAAATGTCATTTGCTCACGATGTAACTACATGGAAAAAAAAGCAATAAAAAAGTATGAAAATCATTTTCAAATTTTTTTAAAATTAGGATTATGTTATGCAACTTCAATTTACAATAAATATACCGTCTCTGAACTTTTTACAATAATCGACTATAAATTACTAAAATTGTTGAATTATTATTATAAATGACCTTTTTCTTCAAACAGTGATAATAAATTGTCATTGCGTTCCTATGTATACAAGGTAAAAGTTTCATTTTAATATAATTGTTGCGATGTCACGACTAAAACTGCACGATTTTGTCACAAAAAGTAATATTTTTAAATTTAATTATTATACACTAAATAAATAAGTGGTTTTTACGTTTTAACTAATTTTAATTTCAACCGAGAAGAATGGAGAGCTGATTCAAACCAGTCAACCGACTGAGGACTTTGAGAAGGAATATATAATAGCATTAAGCATTTTATGAAATCTAATCTAGCAATAATTTACAACATATCGATCTAAGAGACTTTACCATCCAAAGGGAAAAATTAAGAAGAACTTAGCATTCAATAGAACAGAATACCTTATTTACCTTTACTTTTTCACTGTCTTATATTGCACTTATACTCCTTTAGAGTACCGTAAACCGTGGCTACTTTGAACGCTGTGGCTACTTTGAACAGAATTTCAAACGTTCATTAATCTTGAATATTATTTCGAAAAATGATCATTTTGGTGGTGTCGCCGTTTTGGTGATGATCATTACATTATGATCACAAATTGATCATTTTTCGAAATAATATTCAAGATTAATTGAAATTCTGTTCAAAGTAGCCAAAGCGTTCAAAGTAGCCACGGTTTACGGTAGGACAATTTCTTTCGGAGAGAAACATCAGGAAACGTAAAGCAAAGAATTTGTATGTTTAAAAAGATTTTCCAGGCTTCCAAATTATTTCAAACTGTATGAAATCAATCTTTTTTGCTCATGCAATGAGTGGTTGCAATACCCCCAAAATATCCTCATTTTCTAACCTCTATGCCGCTCGAACTATAGCTGCTTCTACGGAAAATAATCTTATGAATAATAATCTAAAATAATAATATTTAACAAAATTTTTGTTCACAATTTTGTTCCTATTAATTTTATCGGATAGGTGTAAAATGTTTCGTTTAAGTGTTAATTATGAAAAGCCACTCATATCAACTCGGAGGGTGGCTTTTAAATTCTTAGCGGTGAATCCGCTGCCGGTAGAGATAAAACTTGATGGATACTTGATTCTACACTACCAAAAAGTATGTCTGCTACGTTTTAGAAATTTATAGTTTAATAATAAATCAAAATGCATTCAATTTTTGATGTCATTCACTTGTTAACAAAATCATTTGAGTTAATCTGAAAATATTTTTCTTGAAAATCTTTTATTTACTTATTCTAATAGGAAATTTTAACAAAAAGTGAACGGTTTACTAGTTTTCGATGCTTTGACACTTTGGCAGAAATTTTGGTTCAAAATTTTCTTTTCTTCAATTTTATCTGTTATAAAATTATTCACGGGTTGCACCGTTACAAGATAATTGCGAGAAATTACTCCAGGACACCACTAAGAGGATGTTCGTTGAATTTTTGAGGCTAAAAAAGCTCCCAGAGGAGGGGAAACTCGATGGATATTCAATTTTACCCTACGTAGGGCATACATTTCAAATTATTACACTCGAGCAGTAGGACGACTCTTATGGCACTTTGGGACCATAAGATCACACTGAATAAGATATCTAGCCAAACTATTCGTTCTTTCTGCTGGGGCAAGGACATCAATGTGATGATTTAATTCATCAACGTAACAAAACGTCTGATGAACTGTAGATTTATAATAAATAATATTCATAAAACTGAATAAATCGCTCAACGTACTGAAGAAGTTATTTCTTGGTGATCAACGTCCTTTGTAATTAAAATTTTTAAAAATTTGAAGAAGTTCTTTATTTAATTTTTGCAGGACCCTACAGTTGGATAAGGATTATTTCGGCATTTAAGTCATTTAGATGCATGCGGATTTATATTGTTAGGTTTTTCTAGAGAACTTTTTTTTTAGTATTATCGAAGAAAATAAATTTTAAATTTTTATTCTCACCTTCAGACTAATTACCGATTTGATTTAGTTAACTTTTAAATTTTCATCCGATTTGAGAAGTTAAATACATCACTCCATTTTTTTCTATTTCTATTAATGACTCAATAAAGCAATTTTTTCCTTTGTTTTTAGTTTAGAAAGACAGTTAATGGACAGATTAGCACCTAAGTAGAAAAATCCAAGAGTTCCTGTGAATTAGCCACGCATTATAAGGACATTATTAAGTATGCAGTACGATTTTATATTACTGCTGCAGAGCATTTTCGACAAATTCGACGTCGGAACTACTATCATCCATTAAACTAAATTAAATTGCTAAAGTAATTCTTCGATGTGCAACTATGTGAAACGATGAGAAAATTTTAGTCATTTAATTAATTAATTAATATCCAGATAGAAAGATATTTTACAAACCATGTCTCATGTCATTACTTGGAATGTATATGGTTTGATTTATTTTTTTATTGATGTCCATTGAAAGCTGTTTTAATGATTTTAGTCAATGCTTACTTGTGGGCTATCCATTTTATTTATAACAGTTTTTGTTACTGAAATATTATTTGAACAATGCGATATGATTTCATTTCGCTATTATTTTTAGTCTTTTTATATACTATTTAATTGAATTTCATCGCTTTTAAAAAAATTTCCAATTTACACGACTTTTCTTTCCTTCTTACTATCTTTTTAACCAAAATTGATAGTGCTACCCTGCCATAAAGGAGTAACTAAACGTCTTAACAGTATCCTCACTTTTTATCTTCAATTTTTGTTCAAAATGATTTTACAATATGTACACACTGTAATTTCTACACCTTAATAATTATTGAATCCATTTTTATTTAAGTTATTAGTTACTTTTGTTTAGCACATAACATGTTACGAAAATTTCTTTTTAATGGTGAATGGCCTTTGAGCTTTTTCACCGTTAATAATTTACATTGAAATTTATGTTTGAAGCTGAATTCGAACTAATTAGTTGAAAGTTATTTTTTGGGCGTAGCAGTCAACTGGACGTGATTTACAAGAGAATTAAATAATTTTTAATATTTTATTTACTACATTTGAATTAAAATCCGAATATGCATTATCCAAAAATCATCTAACAATTAACTTTTATAAGTTTATATGTTTTATAATACGAGTTCAATTATCATGTTTGCATAGTATGAGTAAAATTTAATATTAGTTCTTTTTTTTATATTTCAGGTTATGCTATGATAAATTAGCAATGTAAGCACCGCACTAACCATTGCATACAATTTTCTCTACTAAACATCAAAGCAGGAAATCCGAACAGACATAATACTCCTAAAGCACATTTAGATAAAAAGTGTTCATAAAGGATGCACACTAAAAGTAAAACTGATTTTCTATAGTACGAATAAGAAAAATATTCTTTATTATAATTAGGTATAGTACTAAAAGTAAAATAAACGTGGTTTAACTTGTCTTTCACTTTTGATATTTTCAGTTTCTTAGATGAGATGGTTTTCCTCATAATCGATGGTGGCCTTGACATTATTGTAATTTATTCTATAAATTATTTATAATATATTAATTTATATTTCTATTATCATAATCAGCGCATCTATTCTATCTTTGGACAAAGCCTCAATATTTGTTTAATGTCTGTTCCCTACGACAAATGTTCGAAAAGTAAAATTTTATACATTGTAACAGTTCTCATTATCTCAAGAAGCTGCTGAAGCCTTCAAAAACCATATTTTTAAGAAACTAACTTCAGAGTAGAAAAAATGTTTCGAGAATTGGTTTGAACGTATTCAATAGGCGAATATTTTGAAAAACAATAAAATAGTTTGTTTCAAAAAAATATTTTCTTTCCTAATTTTTGCTAAACCTTAAAAGGTAGCTCTCGTAGAACCCTGGAAAATGTATTAATATTTTTCACTTTAATTAATCTACATATTCGTACTTTTAAACTAAAAGAATACTTTGTATAAGTTTCATAGTGGCAAAGTTCTATTATCACATTACTTTAAATTCTATCGTTTTCCTTTTTTTAAATAATATTCTTCATGACTTTTAGATTTGCTCTTAGAATCTCTTAATCTTTGTAAAGTTTGAATGTGTACGCTTTACGGAATGATAGGAGTTTGGATTACATATTCTTAATGAGTAAATATCACTATTTGCTCTTTTGGTTCTGACTTAATTTAAACATCCCCGGTTTGGTTTCATTTAATGAAAATTCTTTTATGTACCGTAGAACACAACCACATTTT
Organism: Rhagonycha lutea; assembly: GCA_958510855.1. Classification (NCBI taxonomy): domain Eukaryota; kingdom Metazoa; phylum Arthropoda; class Insecta; order Coleoptera; family Cantharidae; genus Rhagonycha; species Rhagonycha lutea. The sequence continues at coordinate 89,239,607 of OY294036.1, forward strand.
ATGGCTTGAAGTAGTTATTTTTGATTACATAACTAAATATTTTAGTACACATTTTTGCAAAAATAAACTTTACAGAAATGTTAAATAAATAAATTTAATTACAAGTTGTAACCTCATGCAGATTTAAGTAAAATTATAATTAAAAAAAAAGAACTTGAATTTATTATTAAAAAAGAGCTGTTTTAAACAGCAATAAAAATTTTGTAAATGTTTTTTTAGGTTATTTAAAAGGATTAAAAATATATATACGGGTAAAATAACCAAAACCGGATAAAAAAATTATTGTATACAAGATTTTTTATACTAATTCCTAATATTTCGAAAAAATAAATTCTACTGCCAGAAAAGAAAACGTAAAAACTAGAAAGCGAAAAGAATTTCCCCTATGCTATAAACTATGTGAAGGAAATCTTCTGGTTCTATTAACAAATATATTACAACTTGAATGATTTTGATATAATTTTTGCAACTTACAAAATTTACTCTTTCAAATTTTAGATATCATTAAGATACAACTTTTCAATAAAAGCAATTGATTGGTTCTTATTATTAATATTAAATTTTCAAATAACAAAATATTGATCAACTATTATAAATTTAATACTATAATTTACAAAATATTTTGTAAAAATGTTCAGAATTCTCCTTTTATGTCTTCTGGCACTTCTTCAAGTCTATGTAATTTTCTGGAATTACTACTTCTGCAACTAGGTTAAAATATTTATATGCTTTTGTAGATAACATAATTTTATATAGGTATAAATATTCATTATATTATTATCATGGTAGTGTATGTTTTTTTAGAAGTGTTTAGTAGAATTTGAATGTACTATGATATAAAACCAGGAATGGCTTTACGGTATTAGCTGATAATTGGAAGCGCAAATTGTTGAAGTTTGATGAAGTTTCTAGAAAGTTAGACTCTCACGCCCAGAGATCATGAACATAAAAATTACTCGAAGATGACTCACTTCAAGTTTTCTCCAATAACTCGAAAACGGTGAATGTTTCAAATAAAAGATACTGTTTTTTAAGATGAATACATTTTTGGCATCTTATTTTCTGTAGTATATTCCCATCAATTCATCGCTTATTTCATGAACCAATCAAATAAAGTAATGAAAAAACAATACAGGATAGATATAATTGATACAAAATTCAGATGATATGCTAAGATCACATGGTTTAGATAGAATACCTATACTAAAATTAATCTAGATGAGTCGTTTTACCTTAGATACCTGTTTTGCAAGTGCCAGAATACTAAAGTGTTTAAATGATGTAAAATACCGACCAAACTTTTCTGTGCAACTATCGAGGACCTTATTGCGATTCATCCAATAACAAGATGGAGTACTGTTGTACATTTGAGAAGCCATCGAGATTTAATTATAAAAAGATTTCTTGAATACATATAGATAGCTCTAGAAAGGGTTTTCAGAGTTGATAAACAACTTCAACTCTATTCATTTTTTTGCTGTAAATCTGCTAGCTAACTTGAAATCTTTTACGACTGAAATAGTTATCATTGTTAAAAAGTTGGTCCTAGGATGCTTTCTAGCATTTTAAAATTTTAGATTTTACTTATATTTATGTAAATTTCTAGAAGTGTACTAAATCAAGAGAAAACAATATCGAAAAAATTGCTTTCATTCTATTTTTTGTAAATTAAAATGTTTATAAATGTGAAAATTCTTCACTGCAAAGGATTTCTATTTGTATTTGTTTGTTTTGCATTTTAAAGCTTAGCCAAAAATTCCACAAGAAGTAATAAATTTAAGGGCAAGCGCAATAAATAAGAGAAGCAAAAATCGAAAACGTGCGTTAGTACTAAATTACTTCTTTTGAAAAATCTTACTAAACAAAGTAATTTTAAACAGCAATTCCGTTGGTTGTTTAATTTACTTAAATTTGAAATATATTTGTAGTCGCTTCCTCCTGTGTAGTTAGCAAAATAACCTGTGGTAATTTAAAAACAAATCACTTTATTTTCTAAATACATGACCTATTAAATGGAAACAATTATAAAGGAATTAATTTGCAGTACTCATTTAAAGTCGAAATATTTACAGCACCGTTGCTGCGTTGTTCTAAGGTTGATTAATTCAGTAAATTTTGTATAATAGTACATTTAAGTAATGGAAGTTTAATGTTCCTTCAAATCAAGTGTGTCTGTCTGTCAAGTATACTTAAAAAGTACATTTAGTCTTGCAGAATTTGACAATGTTTTCATTAATTAAGGACGATATAAATTCTTACAGTTATTTGTGTAGTAATTCCACTTTAAAATTATTAAAATTAATCAAATCAATTATGAAATTTAATTATGAAGCTTATGACTAAAAGCGACCATAGAGAATTGATTGATGAAGGTTTTCCGAGAAGCATGAAATTTTAAATCTAGCAAGATAAACTGGTTCTCATTTTCTTCTAAAAAAAGACGTCTATCTTCAGATTTTCCTTGTAAGTGGGACATCTGGGTTTGGTTTTAATTGAATAACCCACTACTACCGCATTGCATCTGTCAGCGCTATTAATCACGGGAAAACTAAATGCGGAAAGCGTTATTAAAAATACTTCAACTTCACACTAGTATTTTTCCTGGTGTAATGTACGAGTTTCCAGTCCGCTCAAAGTAATTTAAATTAGTGGGTGACTACAATAGAACTTCCAATTTTTATAATTTTCTATAAACTCAAGTGCACCACTTTTAATAATTAAAACTTAAGTACTTCAATTTCTTAAAAACAAACAGTTTTATGATTTAATAATATAAGTACGTTCATTAAACGAAACTGCTTTAAAGCTTTTAGAAAATTAAATTATGGCATGTCTCACAAAGTTTTCTACAAATGCATCAGCAAAAATCGATGCAGTTAATTATTTACTTAAAATAATTATTGCAGGTAGAGAAATTATTATTGTCATTCAAATTGAAGGGGGAAATGCTAATTTTTCATTATACATGCATGAAAATAACAAAACAAACCACTGATTTAGATAACATACCCAATTCAAGATAAAGCTGATTGATGGTATCATAGGTATCCCAAAATGGTGTGCTCATATCTTCGTTAGTTTTCTTTATACTGTCGTATATTTCAGATGATGAGTTTGGAATAGCTCCATTTGGATCACTAAAAGGATAAAAAAAAAGATATTGTTAAATATACTTGTCACATAAAATAATTTTATTTGCAATATAAATTTTTAAATTTATACCCATAGCAATAAAAAAAAATGTAACTCCAACTTATACGAAATAACATCAGTAACATAGAGTTACAGTCGTAATTTTTATAGGACAAAATGTTAAATTATATTGAAATAAGCATCAAATTGAGAGATAAACTATGTTTTATGTAGAAGAACAATTAAGTGCCTATTATATCCGACTGCCTCTCAACTTTTTTTCTATATTTCTACATATTTATTATACTAAGCCGATTTTGTAAAATAAAAGTATTTTTGGAACGCTGCAATTGTTCTTTTATGCTTAAAATACTATCGAAGTCTCAAACTAACGGACCTACCAATTTGAGATTACTCCAAAACAGCAAATTTTATTAAATTTAGGTTGTCTTATAATAAAAAATGTAAGTATTCGAAAATGTTGCGCAAGATTATGCATTCACTGCGCTTTATTTGTGATGGAACACAAATCACGATATTACAGTAATAACTTATGAAAATCTTTCCTCGAATAAACTTTGATACCAACATTTCTGTGCCGCGAATGTATAACAGGGATGTTTTTGTCATAAAAGAAATATAGAAATTTTAATAAAAAAATAAAGAACCGTATAGTATGTGGAAATAGATAATGCATGTAAGTAAAATAAACTTCACCAATAATAAAATACGTCATGAACTTAATTAAATAATAATGCATTTCCTGCAAATTATTGAAGATATTAATCCTGAAGACCACTTGGTTTTCGAAATTATGGGTGTAACAATTAGATCTGTTTGTGATGTGGGCACCCTGTAATTAGCAAAATATCTTCCCTAACAGTTGATGAATGCTGGAGGGTCGCTTGGTCGTTCGGTGCACATGTTGAGTGCGTGATTTTCATTTTACTTTATACAATTTGCCATCACCGCTTAATATTTTCTCTATGCTATGTTATTTTTTATTTCTTTCCTACTTTTAGCGTAAATTTATTATAATATTATGATGTAGTCAACTGAAAGTAAAATGTTTTATTTGGATTTAAATTTTTTAGTTTAGCCTAGTTGCACAGTCAAAATGATGAGTTGCATGTAAGATTCAAAGTGAAACTTTTTGTCGCTTTTCATCCACCTTGTAGTACATGGAGCAAAAATTTCGTTGTGTTTATACATCAGTTCGTTCGGTTATTGAATATGAAAAGGAAATTAATAATCTAGAATTAAAATTTTTAATGCAGTTTGACTAAAAAAGAAGTTTTCGGTTAGTATTGTGTATCTTTATTGATTATTTTGCAAAAAGATTCGAAATTTTGTCTATTAGTCCAGTAATTCTACGAAAAAATACGAAAATTATACTACCTGGAAGGAAAAAATGGGGTCGTGTAGAAGAAAAAATTCTAAGAAAGATAGCGCTTTTTGCATCGCCCTAGCTGGTGTAGAACATAACCTAAAAAATTATCCAAAGTCGAAAAACTGTTTTTTTGCGATTTAAGAATCAACGAAGCATCCTGCAAAAGAAAGTTAAATTAGAAAGTTGTAGATAATGGAAAAACCTATCGAATGCGAATATAAAAATAAAAATTCGTTATTTATTTTTGGAGAAAATCAAAAAATAACAATCAAAAATTACTTTTTTTGTTTTTGCTGTGTTTTTTACAATTTTGCATTAAATTATTCCTTGTTCGAGGAAAATATTGCCTCTGTCAAGTAGAAGAAGAGCTTTATTGGAAAATTTCAATAAATGAAAAATGCGCGATTTATAGCGAAATGAAGAAAAAATAACCTCTTAGTAAATCGGCTATTGCTCACGATGGAGATGGTCTAGAGAACCCAACCTGGGCTTAAATTCTTCGTAAGAGATAGTACTACCACATACTTTAAGAAAGTCATATTTTAAATCATTCTCTAACCTCAAAAAATGGGCATGAATATCGTAATATCGCCATGCAAGTGTACTTCCGTGTCATATCTGCATCTGTAAGTATACCCGCATTGCGATATTACGATATTCATGCCCATTTTTTGAGGTTAGAGAGTGACTGAAAATATTAATTTCTTAAAGTATATGGTGGTACTATCTCTTAAGAAGAATTTAAGCTCAGGTTGGGTTCCCTAGTCCATCTCCATCGTGAGCAATGGTCGATTTACGAAAAGGTAATTTTTTCGTAATTCCGCTATAAATCGTGCATTATTCATTTTTTGAAATTTTTCAAAAAATCTCTTTTTCTACTCAACAGAGGCAACATTTTCCTCGAACAAAGAATAATTTAATTTGCAAATTGTAAATAGCACAGCAAAAACAAAAAAAGCAATTTTTGACTATTATTTTTCGATTTTCTCCGAAAATAAATAACGAATTTCCATTTTTCTGGTCGCATTCGATAGATGGTTTCATTATCTACACCTTTCTAATTTAAATTTCTCTTGTAAGATGCTTCGTTTATTCTTAAATCGCAAAAAAACGGTTTTTCGACTTTGGTTAATTTTTTAGGTTATGTTCTACACCAGCTAGGGCGATGCAAAAAGCGCTATCTTTCTTAGAATTTTTTCTTCTACACAACCCCATTTTTTGCTTCCAGGTAGTATCATTTTCGACTTTATCATTATGTCGTTCGTAGAATGACTGGACTAATAGTAGAAGTTTGTCAGGTGCAGCGCAACCACCCGAAAGAATTAAGCCGCTGGCGCTGGCTTAAAAGTTTGTTAATGCATAATAATAGCTACTTACGATAAAAGTACGGAAACATTAGAAAACATCAAATTGCTTATTAAATTCCCAATAAAAGTATACAAAAAATGTATGTTAAAGTTCATAAATTGCTTCAATTATGTAGAAGCAAATTTTTGCGCTAGCGAATAAATTACACAAATCCAAAATCCAGACAGTAATCCAGTTGAGCTCAACTTTATTTATTAATTTATAGAACAGTTTTGTGTGTTGATATCACTTTGGTGCGTGAATTAAGCCTTTAGTTTATTGTATTGGTTCATTCAATGTAATTTAATGTGTATTTTGGGACACGATATGTTATGATATGAGATTAGAACTTTACTTTAATTCCCAAAGTAACTTGAGCTATAGTCATCTCATAACCACTCGAGATCGAATATGACTGAAATTTTTTCTCTCATAATTCAAAAACGGTAAATGTATCTAAACTTTCAAAATAAAAAATATTCGTAATTTTCTATCGAACAATTTTGATTTTCGATACAGCACTTGGAAGATGCTTCCAGTTTAATGTAGCCTCTATCCATTTCTTTTATTGATGCATTTTGGTTTATTTACAATTTTTTGAAATATTTGTTCTGCAAACAAAAGTACTATAAAACTTTGGCCAGTTACTTACTATAACATACATTATCTGAAAAAAAATTAAGACTGTGGCTACAAATTTGAAACCTAGCCTTATTGCTCGTTTACTATCGAAGTTAAAAATAATTTGTTTCTTTAATACTATGAAGGAACTAGCCTTCAAATTTCTAGAACTGACAGCAGTTTTCTAAAGAATTATTTCAAAAAAAATTAAATGGGACACACAGAAAGAAAGAAATTACTTTGGTCTTTAAAAATTTAAAAACTCTATTATTTAATAACTTTTTTGTTTTTTAAATTAATATTTAATCTGTCTTAACTACTAGACATTTTTTAATAACTGAATTCGAGAAAATTAACTAACCTCAAAGGTAACTTTAGTTAACTACGTTCAACTTGACTGTACCCATTATATTACTATGGTATATTCCGGTTAATTGGTATACATCGGGGCTAGAATCCTTTGGTTCAATTAGGCCTCTGTCCCAAATATGCAAAGCTTTACCCAAAGAACTAAAAAATTCGTACGCTTTTCGTCTCGAATCAGCACACAAAGGGTTTAAAACAAAAGACAAACTACCATTTACGGGACAACAAAGTACATTATGACCTTAGTACGTATAGAAATAAATTTCGGCATTACATTATTAAATAATTGACGTTAAAAGCAATCACTACATAAATGTATAATTACAATGCCAGCGACAGCATAATTTTCCATCTCTATCACTTCTAAAGGTAGTTTGATTTGTTTTCTTTGGCAGCCTTCAAATACCTAACCGGAGGAGCGATTGGTTACTCCAAAGTTCGTGGCGTCTTCTAACGGAGTTTTGATGAAAACGAGCGTACATTGATACAGTTGGATTGGCATTTCATAACCTAAAATTCCATGACTCAAAAAATCAAAAAGTTATTTAAATAGTTGACAGAAATGTAAGGTAATTTATCAATCGACATGCAGACCCTTAGAAACGACTTAAACAGTTTCAACAATAATTCGTTAGAGGGCACAACGAACTTTAATCACCTGATTACTCCGGTTAGGTACTCGAACGCTTCTCTTATACTAGTTGAACTAAACAAAATTCAGTGCATATTAACTGATAAATTTTTTGAATACGATGCGAAGTTTGTTTTGTGTGAAAATTTTAGTTTTGTTTAGTTAGGCAATAGTTTAGCTTTAGTTTAGTTAATTAGCTATCTATACCTAGCACAACTGCTTTTTTTACTAATTATAGTTATAAACTAATCCTAGAAAAACAAAACAATGTATAATTTTATTAAAAACTCTTTCAATTTATCTCTTTTAACTGTTAAGACTGATTGTAAATCACAACCGCAGCGTTGTGGAAATTTATGAGTTACTTAAGTTAAATATTTAAAGCGAAGATGAAAATTGAAATGGTAAAATATTAATTTGACTTGAAGAAGATACGTTGAGCTTTACCGGATAACTACAACGAAATTAATTGTAAACTCAATCAGGCGCTCCCTACCGTACCTAAAGACAAGTTGTTAACCTTTAAAGTTACTAAACCCTATAATTGCTATTTTAACTTTATATATACCAAAACAGAACAATTGAAGTAGATGGTAAATCAGGTTAATAAATAATTATAGTCAATTTGCCATAAAAGAACTTAATTCCGGTAATTACTAGTTCAGCTAATAAAGTTTATTAAAATAATTATTAACTAATCGTGAGGTTTACTACTAGTACTTTTTTTTGTTTAAACAGGTAAATGTTAAAACTGTTGTATTAATATATCAAAGTCAACCACAGTTTATTTGATTTAAAATTGTGATTACAATTTTTAATGAATAATTGTACGATTTTGTATTAGGCACAGTAAACAAGGCCAATATTTGTATTAGCTTCCATAAAAAGCAATTACATATTTACTTAATTAAAGTTGCTCGATAATATAACAAACAAATTTTTTACGTGATGAATCGGATGCAGATATTAAAACCACGTTAGGGAAACCAGGGTCGGGTCACCATTTTGGTTATTTTAATACTTTAAATTGTTCGATGCTTTTGTATAAAGTAGATATTATTATATTGGTCATTGTATGCTGGAAAGTTTTAAGTGCAGTTATTGCTGGTTTTCTTATTTCTGACGTCTTGAACATTTAATTTAAATAGGCTATATTTCGTCTTGCAAACAAAGCGGCACTTTAACCCGAATACCATATTATACTATTTTCAAACAAATTATAATTATGTATCAAAAACTGAAAATGGTGCCAACTGGCTCCGGTCTCTCCTACATGATATAAAGCAGCAAATCAAATAAATTTATTTGGCTTTAACAGAATATAAAGAACTTACCCTTTCCTTACAAAATTGCTAATATAATGAATCATTAATTTAGCTACGACAGCATCTCCGTGTGTGTAATTGTGTGGAAAAAAAGGTCCACCCCCAACTAATGGAAGCCCCATCATGTAAGGTATGTCTTCTCCTCGAACACTTCCAGTTCTCTGCAAAAAGTTGACGTTTGAAAAATATTTTTTTTATATTCAATTTATCACTTATACATTGATAAAGTTTATTAATTGAGTTTGAAAAATCAAAATAAATAAAAATATTATTCCTTGCTTATAACAGTTAAATCGGAAAATCGATTAACCATTAATTCAGGGTTAGAATTGGATTATTTTATTGTGTATGGTGAAAACGCCTGCATTGGAGTTTTGTTAAATGCTTTCGGGAATATTAACCTCAATCTCAATTACTTTCAAACCTTTTAAATAGACCAAAATATTGAATATACTCATATAAAATTTTTATATAATATGAAACTTAAATGATAATCGAATAATAATAAATATTATAATTGATTGTAGCAAAATATTTACAGGCTTGTCAGCTTTTTAAATAGTAATTATATTATATTATATAATTATCAACTACATAATTAAATTATTAATTTTTGGCCATTTTGAACTTATCGATTAGCAGCAAATTCATTTGACCCTCATCTTGTGACTATACAGAGTGTCCTTATTCACTAAAAGACTAAGATAAATCTTATATTTATTCGAACTTTAATTTAAATCTCTGCTGTAGTAATTTGCTTTAGGATTAGAAGTCACAGAAGATAAAATATGTGATTGTGATATATTACTTTTATTTACTTAGGGCCGATTTCATAATCAAAACGTTAATGGACACATAACTAAAAGATCCTTGTTAACCAATCGAAAACGTCCGTTCACTGTAACAAGCCAATAGAAATCCACTTTTATTTTTAATGGCTCGTTAAAAGTATTATGAAATCGGCCCATATATAATTTATTATTATTTAAAGGTTTCTATTAATTGGCAAAAAAATTATATCTTGATATTATTAGTATGGATTATTTTAAATGAATTAGAAGTTATCGAAAAAGTTTTAGATAATCTTTGTTACAATTTATAAAATCTTAGTGTTTAGTTTATGTATCTATATTATATTTTAACCAAAGTATCTCACACGAAAAGTTCACTTGATTAACGTTGACCATTCACAACTAATTGTGCATTAAGCGGTTAAGAAGTAAGCTTATAATTATTATTGCTATCTATACTATATTTCTTCAACCGTCAAGAAATTAGCACTTTTCGATTCTAAATTTGTTTAACAAAGAACCGCTACATTGTCCAATAATTCAATTTAATATTTTATCTTTATGCCAGCTCTTGGTATTGTATTGTTGAATTAAAAAAAAGATGATAGTTTTTGGGTTGTCGAAGAAAAAATAGGATAGTACCCAAGAACGAAAAGTCGTTTTTCGTTTAGCTTTTGGCTCACTCGGTAAAGTAAAAGGCGACATTATTTATTTGGGTATATAATATCTTCAGTTATTACAAATTTGTACTATCATAAATTATGTTAGCATTTTTATAATAATGTTTAGAAAAATACTATAACAAGTGAACCTAACCTATAAATTTTATTAACGTTATTTTGACAATGCCCCCGTTTTAACACTAAACGATTCTAAATGCTATTTAGATTTTCTGATAACGTTTTGGTTTGGTTTACCTCTAAATTTGGAAAAAAGCTTTTTAAGTATCCTGGAAAACGTTCGACCAGTGCTTTACTGTTTGCTTTACCTTTTACGTAATAGGTACTTCAATTACAACCTACTGAATATTTTCAAGAAGAATTAAAAAAAATCATATTTTGTACTAGTATTTAAGTTAATAAATTTTGTCCAAAATCTTGATATTGCTTTATAATCTTTACTCTAAAAACTTTGGTAAAATGAATCTGACAAAAAGTAAATATATTAGCAAAACTAATTTCGAAGCTTTCAAGATAAATTCCATCATCGATTACAAAAAGGTAAAAAAATTATGCATTTGTTGTTTTGGGAGTCTGAGTTAAATATTTGTGAAGAACATGGATCATAAAATAAAATTAACTTTAGAAAATACACCGATAGTTCCATTAGCTATTTAGATGTCTTCATATATTTGATATTTGTAAAAAAAATCTTCTTTTTAGGGGTACAGAAAAGTCATCAATTATTTTTAATACTTTCTTCAAAGCTTTACGTTATAATTAAAAAGTAAATGTTACGAATTATATAGTAGTATAATTGTGATTTCCATCTTTATGTTTAGTGCTTTGCCAACGTTCCATCAATTTTTTAAATCTTTTTTGATATGAATTCCATCTAAACTAAAATTGGCAGGCCAACTTTTGGTATCGGAATCGGCGTTTGTCCAAAAAAGATACATAATTTTTGTCGTCTATTGTTTGTATAAATCTATTTTCAATTTTCATCAGTCTCGATGATGTGATATGCAATAGCACCTCACTTTTTTGGTTAATTTCAAGGCATTATAAATTGTTCTTTTTTGTGTTTTGTCATTTGCAAATTAATTGCGGGGTATCCTACTTGTCCACATTTCCAATATTTTTTAGGTGCTATTTATACGGTTGATTAGTTATTATAAGTTGAATGTGTCCGAAAATTCCCGTATTAAATACTTGATGTGGGTAGACTCAACCATTGATTTAAGCAAGTTACCATCCAGCACTGGGGCCTTCCAGAAAAATGCTTATAAGAAGGATCAAAATTACGAGAATTACATTTTCTATAACTTATATAGATGAGCTAAATCTATTTTTGAATAAAATCAAAACATTTATTAAGAATTTTTACGTACGAAAATATAAAATCATTCGTAGAACAAAGCTTGCCATATAGTAAAAAATGATTTGAATACTGAAGAATGAAATGTTTACTTGTTTAAAAAGCACTTTATAACTCCAACAAATTTTTAAGATAGCATTTAAAACAATGATAATGCAGTAAAAAAGTATTTGTAAATTTTATTACTAAAGAGATAAAGTCGGCCTTTTTAGATGGAAATATGTTAAAAAGTTAAATAAAGCTCAACCTTGAAACAATTTTACTCTCTTCTTAAATTACCTATAATTAATTAACTCGCAATTTGGAATTACAAAATATCGAAAATTATTTTACCTCAGCAGAGAAGAAGGTCAATCCTTTAATTTCGGAGTTAACAAATTAAAATTTAATCATTGTAATTTCGTTTATTGCTTGTTGTTATTTAGGTTGTTTATTTAATTAGATTTATTATAAAATACTTAGTTTAAAATAATTATTATAAAAATAATTTGCAATGAATTACTTTATTATATAAAACTTAGCTGTATCAAGTTACCGAAAATGAAATCAAATTTATAAGAGCGAAATAATATTGTCATAGTTTACATATTTTCCGATTCAATCAGAATCAAACTGACATTAAATTTTGTAAAAAATACCCTGCGTAATTTCTGTAAAGTGACACAATTTGGGTCTAAATTGTACAGTTATTTTTCTGTGTTTTAGGAATAACTCACAAAGTGAAGGCTGACATTTCTTATCACTGATTTTCCCCAATATTACCACAAATAGAACTTCATTCGGTTAATATTTGAATTCCTTAAATCAGCTAATTTATAGAAAATCGATTTTGAAGAACGAAAAATGCAAGTAATTTTATATTGCATACCTACATCGAATAGTATTACTTTTTAACGTTATTTATGAGTAACGAGTGTATAATCCTTGTTGCTCCTTAGAACCTCAACAGGAAAATATGACTTAATCTAAATGGAAGTTATAAAGTAATTATACGAATGCGTTCTTCAAAATTGATTTTCTCGAAATTGGCTGAATTAGAGGATTTAAATTTTCACAATCACAAATTAAGCAATGTTGGCCCTTCCCTTGTCAAGCTCCCCAGCCAAGAAGCTGTCTTCTTGTAACATTGGTTTGAAATGTAATAAGTAAGTATAAGTTGGGTTGCCCAGTTGAAATAGTAAAACTTTCTTAAATACAGTGAACTTTTCTATTAATACGAAACGTTTACGGTTCTCCCTTATAGCTACTACTGTTAATGTATAATTGCCCACACGGTAGATATCGTAATTATAGATTTAATTATATTTTTAGTTTAACCACTTAAAAAATATTTCCATAAATTTTGAATTTAATGGATTTTCAGTTTCTACTACTTCAACAGCATTTAGTTACAATAAAAGATACAATTATGAAAGCGAATGCGGTAAGTATACAATATTTTAAAATACCTACGTGAAATGTTTAAATTCCTGAATTTTCCGAATTACTCTAAAAATTTTAATCACGTAACGATTCAAGTACGAATAATTAATAAAACAATGGATAATGATTGCTTTTCTTTTATTTTTTTGCGTGGTCTTCTCATTAATACAAAACCACGGATTACGATATAATAGTGCAATAGCGACAAACATAGAACTAATATAATAATATAATAATAATATATACAGATGTGAACCTAGTTAAAGATATTTTTGATACATCATAAGGGTGACATGGTTAGATTATAGTCGCTACCGTAATCCTAAAAAAAGTTACATACACCACTGTAGTTTGTTTACTTGCGCCTGCTATTAGGCAACACATGCTTCAATTTTATAGAATTTCCAGTCAATGAAATGATTTTAAAATGGCATTTAGAACGCTTTTACACGATTTATGTTTAGCTTCACATACAACTCTCTTTTAATATCTTAAAATTTAAAGCTTAAAAAGAGCACTCGATGGCTTGGTCATATTGATATTGAAAATCACTTAAGGTATATCTTTTCATCCCTTACGCTAAGACGTTTAATATGTACTTTTCTTAGGTGAGCATCTGTGGTTTCGAGACTATCCAAACTTTAACCCAAATGTCAAAGTAACTCATAAAGCATTTGTGTGTAGGGACTTACACGTTCCTGTCATCAAGAAATCTTGTATTTCATTGAAATTTCAAACAGTGGGTTGATAATTTACAACTTCCTTCACTAATTTGAAAATACAACATGAGATTTTAGTTTTCACTAAGTTTTCATATCTGGTTTAATGAAAGTAGGTGAATTAAACGTAGTATGCATAATGTAACTATAAGCAGAAGTTGGAGAATTTAACCTTAGGGAGTCTGAAAGACTACATTGTAAAAACAGTAATAAAGTTAACCCACGTTAGTTTTAAGATATTGAAATCAAAACTTGAACTATACTATAAGGGTAAGTTTAACCACAACTTTTCACAACTTACTTGCCTAAAGTCTTATTTCCTCACACTGTTCGCATTCGCTAAATGATTCACCAGGTACTTAAGTGCAACGTTTAATTTGCAAATGGAATGCTGCAAGGCAAAGCATAAAATATTTAAAAATGTAATATGTTACTTTCTTTATTTTATCAAATTCTAATAAAAATTTAATAACGATTTGTACTAACTAATTTCGTAGCCTGGCAATTAAACAATTAAAAAAGTAAAATGTTAAACAATTTAATTTTAACTCAAAGGATTGTTAATTAAATACCGAATCCATTCAAAGCTTTTCAAAATGCTATTTAATTAGTATTAATTATTTAATTTAATTCCTTAAATAGAAATACTGGAGTGAATATACAGTTATTATTTAGAGCGCAATCGTCCAAAATCAAAGCAAGACTGACAAAAGTTTTTTTAGATACTCGTACCTACTATTTATATAAGTAATAACATAAGAAATCAATTTAATAGTTCAATTTTTTGTCAAAAGACATAATTTCTTCATAGTTTTCTATTTTAGAACAAGAAATTACATAGATTTTTTCGATAACTCGAGATCAAATAGGTAAATTTCAATTCTTTTGAGTAAAAAGATAGCAGTTCTTACAACTTTCGTTTGACATATTGAAAATGATAGGAAGTCATTTAAGATTTTAAAATTGTGAACGGTAAGGGAAAGGGGTGTTATTTAAAATTTAAAAATACCTATCTATTATTATTTGTTCCCTTTGCTAAATCACTTGCCATTTTATTTGAATCTTTGAATATTTGTTGTATAAGAAATATTTGATGTGGAAATTTTAGAAATAGACATCCAATATTATAAAATGCATTTAAAGCCGAGAGTTTATATTGATATGATCATCTAGATCTCTGAAGTGCTTACCAGAAAATATATTAAGATACATTTTTACAATGTGTGTATTTTTGTTTTTCAACATTTATTGGTTTCCGTTATTGGGAAAACTACTTCAACAACCCTGTTATTAAATAAGGCGCTTGGGCCTTCATAATAATTTTAATAGAAAAAAAATTTTAATTTTTATTAATTTGTAAGATGGAAAGAAGAGCACAATAGTGTGAGTCGCTGGTTCCACTGTAGAAATAACCGTTTCCATTCCGAAGAAGGTGGAAAAATTTTTTTTAATTTTGTTTATGAGAAATATTGAAATTGTATTAATTAATTAATTAATTAATTAAAATAAAGGATTAGAGTGCGGAATGGCATCAAGGACAGAGTCCCTTGAGTTCCTCTTGTGTTTTTCAAACGTCCAAATTTGGACTTAACCTTGGGTTTTCGACTGCGTTATTTTTGTCAAGAGTGTATCCAAGTATGGGAAGAGATTTTATTATTCCTGTATAACTGGAAAATTGATATTTTGCGTTCCAGTGTATCGTGGTGGATGTTAAATCTAACAGATGTAAAATTGGCACATCGTGGAAAATCCCATTGTGCATGGATTATATTGCATCGTTTTTCTTTATTGCGTGCTTCTTCCATTGGGAATAATTGATATTTGCAGTGGATGTTTCTAATTTTTTGGAAATTCAAAACCAATGTTCTGAAGAAAATTTTGATGCTAAAAATTGGGATGGTGTATTACTTACTTTTGTTTTTAAATATTAAACGATTTGGAATAAATAACTTAATTTATGAAGGGCTGCCGGCCGGATATCGTTGATTGTTTCACTTTGGAATTTCGTTGAATTTTACTACGTGGATTTGTGATTCAATGACAGAATGTACTTGACATTTAAATACAGTGAGATTTACACCATAAGATAAAAAGGTAAGCGGCAGGTTACTTTGAATTTTAGAAATTCGCTTACAGGTAGATGAAGGGTATTGTTGGATTATAAACTGTGTTTATCTGTTCAAATCTCATAACGGAAGTGTTGATATTTCTCCATTTTATAATACACGAAATTTATTCTTTTTATTTATTAAAGATAATTTCTTTAATAATTTAAGAAAAATAATGGTATCTAATTGTCAGCTGTTTAAAATGTGATTTGGTATAGTAAAGTTTGATATCATTGGTCTTAATTTAAAAGGTTTCGTTAATCACTGGTGATGTGATTATTTAACTTTATACCTCACTCAAAGAACCGCAACCAAGGCAACCAGTGATAAGATTGAGCAATCACATATTCTAGGAATAAATAAATGATATTTTTTGTATTTTAGCATCCTTTTAGTCCAGTCAATAGAGAAATGAACTTTGCAAAAATTCTGCACAGCATTGATATTTTTAGGATCGTTAAGTAGGCTTATAAAAAGCTTAAATTCAAATTTGAGAATTATGAAACATCGAGCGCTAGCCGCCATCTTGGAAAACGCGTTTCGTATCATATCTCGGAAACGGCTTACTTTAGGATGAAAAACATGCAGACCTTTTTTGTAGATAATTGAATTTCCCACCTTTTTTGTTCGAAACTTTTTTTGATTCAACTTACCGTTTTTCAATTACAGCTCGTTCAATGTCGCAAATACAGGACGTTTCATCGTTAAATCGACTTTCCAGGGAGTTACAGCGGATAACAGCGGATAACAGGAGATTTGCGACATTGAACGAGCTGTAATTGAAAAACGGTAAGTTGAATCAAAAAAGTGTCGAACAAAAAAGGTGGAAAATTTAATTATCTACAAAAAAGGTTTCCATGTTTTTCATCCTAAAGTAAGCCGTTTCCGAGATATGATACGAAACGCGTTTTACAAGGTGGCGGCTAGCGCTCGATGTTTCATAATTCTCAAATTTGAATTTAAGCTTTTTATAAGCCTACTTAACGATCCTAAAAATATCAATGCTGTGCAGAATTTTTGCAAAGTCACACCTATAACGAATGTCTCTATTGACTGGACTATTTGTCAATATTGAACCTTAGTGAATCTTGGTGTGTGGCTCCAAAATTAGTACAGTAAGTAACAAGGAGATGCCAAAGGATTTGAAGTAATCAATATCATACATAGTCAGAAATCAGAATCACAATAATTAGATATAGTACATCAGTGCGATAATTCGTACTATTCTAATTGTTTTACAAATATTTCGAATACATCATTGTGTGAGATCCTATTGGCTTTTATGTTTAATTACTATTGAATAACATACATCGAAGTCGATAGATAGAAGAGAGTCGAAGCGTAAACAAATTACTTTAATGTCCTAAATTTAACTATCAATACCAACAAAACATTCTCAAAGGGAATATAAATTAAATACAAATACATACAATCTTAATTATTAATATTTATACCGAAAAGATTCGAGGTATGTACATTCGAGAAGTGAGTTACCTTATGTTTTGTTACAAAAATTGGAACAGGTAGATACAAATTTAAATAAAATAGCAGTTGCATACTAGTGTATTTTTGATATAATAGCAGGAAATCAAGCCCGATATGGGCCCGATCAATGGACAGTTGATTCGGGCCTCACAATTTTTGAGGCATTATTTTTTTTTATTTTAACTAATAACTAAAAATGTAAATATTTGGCATTTCATTCATTTTTCTTCATACTTATGAATTTTGAAGGGGTGAGAAGGTCTCAAAAGTATCGGTTAACCCGGATATCACATTTTCTCTAAAATTTTATAGTGAGTAACTACCATAACGAGTTCAGTATCAGTTTACTATGGAGATTCTCCTGCAACCGTCCGTCGTTGTCTGAGATTAAAAAGCATTTTTTTATTATCAGTTTTTTGTGTATCTAAAATAAATTCTTATATAGAAATACTACACGACAAATGAATGTTTACGAACTAAAGACCGTAAAACATGTTACCCTCAAAGGAACGAAGTGGGTAAGGACACCAGGGTAAGTAGAATTCAAAAAAACAAAGATTTTTAAATTATATTTGATGGGATCATAGTGCTGGGCGGAAGCAAATCAGCAAACACACTCGTTTGCTAATGACCCCTTCAGCTGAAGAAGAATTTCGGCTTTGCCATGGCACTTCAACACGTTTGAAAAATTTGTCATTATATAATTCTTCAAACATATTATACAGTTTTTTACTTGGTTACGATTTATCCACTTTTACTTTGATTACTTCAGCGTTATTTAGCCCTTGTTGTCAACAACCTCGCACCTGGTTTACCGAAGGAAGAAAGAACGAAAAATAAAAAACCTTTTGAGTAATATGGGATTGTTCTCGATACGTTTCCACCACCCGATTTTACACCAACTTCAAACTCGAAACCAGCATCTATGAGTTAGTGAGTTATCAAGTCACCAAACTATACGACAATCTAACGACAACCCGGTGATCCAACAACTTGGTTAATAAGATGCAAAATATTACCACAAATACAGAAGATCCAGTGCCCTTCCCGAACTACCAATATAAGCAAAGAAGAGGAAATATATGAAGAAGTAACTACGCAGCATCACAGTGGCTACCTCACCACGACCTAGTCCTGGAAAAACCGATGAAGATACACTTACCTGAACGTTTGATCATAATATTCTCCTTTTTCTCTGGCTCTGTTCTTGCTAGTGCGACCAGTACGATGACAGCTTCGTGCTATCTATCAAGATATACCATTTAAATAAAAAGAAAGTTAGTTTACCCTCCAGATAAAGGAGATATTATAGGGACCAGTCCTGGTGCTCCAAAACTATCTATAAGTTCATCTTCTTCTTCTGGTGCCCTTCTCCTATCGGAGGTTGGCGACAACTTCCGCAAAAGCATCTCGATCTTTGGCCGTTGTAATCAACGTCTCAAAGCCCATCTCCGTCCACTTCCTGATGTTTCGGAGCCATGACATCTTCTTCCTTCCCAGACCTCGCTTCCCCTCGATCTTTCCCTCCATGATGAGGCGGAGCAGATGGTATCGCTCGTGTCTAAATATATGTCCAAGATATGATGTCTTCCGTCTCTTTATCCCAAGCAACAACTATCTGTCTCTACCCGCTCGACGCAACACCTCTTCGTTTGTCACGCGGTCAGTCCACGGTATTCGAAACAGTCTTCTCAGAGTCCACATCTCAAATGCCTCGATCTTGTTCATGGTTGCCACCTTAAGCGTCCACCCCTCCATACCATAGAACAGCAGGGGCCACACGTAGCATTTCATAAATCTGTACCGCAGGTCAAAAACTAGATCTTTATTGCACAACAATGTCTTCATCTTCATGAATCCCGCTCTAGCAATCTCTATCTCTAAGTTCATCGGTCAGCTTCATCTACTTCTACATATCTACATAGTCAAAATTTCTTTACCTGTCCTTTATTGATAATATTGTTTTCGAAAAGATGTAATCGTAATACTATTTTAGGGATGATTTTAACGAATAAATTCCAATTATCATATTATGTTTCCACTTACCCCGGTGTACTTATCTAATTTGAGGTTGTGATGTTGCTTGTTTCTGTTCCTTATAATTTTTGAGCACCCGCTTAGACTAATTATCGTACTGTATTGCTGTACTACCGTACTGGATCGTATTGAAAACCTGTAGTCATACAGGATGCTCTGCTTTTCATGCAGTTTTTGTAATAGAGATTTACTATACAATCGGGTCTTAAATATTGTTAAAAAAATATCGCACGGTGCCAAAACATGCTCAATAATAAATTATAATAAAGATTAAAACTGAAAATAAAGAAGCCTCAGTAGAGAGGCAGAGCAGTCAACGACGATAATCTGTAGTAATTATTAGCTAAGTTGATAGCTAATTGCTTTTTATATACTTTTTAATAAAGTTAAGAATTTAATAATACAAAATTCATAAAATATGTTAGTTGACCATCCATTAAAATAATAAGAAATTTATCAATTTCTATGAGGCTGGCAAAACTGCAAGCTTATGCCATAAACTATTGAGGGCAATTGCAAACTTTTTACATATTATTATCACAAGGGTAGTTGTACAATCAAGACCAAATAAGGATCGAGTTTTTTTTTGAAAATTTGTGATCAAAATTGTATTTTCATAAAAACCAGTAAGGGTTTGATGATGGCAGTTTCATGTGTAGAAACGTGAATAAGATTGAAACATTCTTTGATTTTATAATTTTTCATGTTAATTTTTTCAATGAACTTCGAATCCTTGTTGCTGTTTTTGTTATAATGATATGTAAAAAGTATAAACTAAAATCTTAGTTTATTAATATTTCAATTATTTATTATATTATTCAATATTATAATTTTCAGCAATAAAGGAGTTGTGGAAGTGAACAGAATAATTAAATGTTAACTATATTTATTTATTTCGTGGCACTGTGAAATAGCACAAGAAATTGGATTATTTTGTAATAAAATGAACTTAATTATAAATTTTAATTAAATCAAGAATTATCAGTTAACTTTCAAGTGTAAATATAAATTTAATTAAAATTGAATAAAAAGCTTACATAAGGATGTAAAGTATAGAATTATTGTTCCAAGAAAATCTTGATTGTTTGTATATTTTAGAAAATTAATTACGTTGGCAAAAATAACCTTTAATTCGACAATCAATGTAGTAATCTGTAGCTTTCTTTCCAGAACAAAAGTATGCTTCCTCTTAAGAAAATTATTATTAATTTATGAAATTGCAAGTGCCTTGATATCTTAATTATAAACCCTTTTAAGTGGTTATAGAAGGCGTACAATATAATCTTTCTGTACTAACCTTAAAGAATAATTTAATTTTACACAAAGACGTAATAATAATGCTAATAATATACAATTTTCTTCAACTGCTAACAACATTAATTTATTAAAATAATTTATTTTATACTCACTTGCGGAAAATCTCTTTCACCACTTTGATGCAAAAAGTGAAGAAAAAACGTTTTTCCACCTCTCATGGAATGTAAATATCCTATTCGAATTAACGGAGCCGCGGTATGTCCGTCACTAAGTACTTCTAAAGTTGCATCTCTGACACTTAAAGGATTTTGCATAGGTCTTTCCCAATCCGTATATTCGTTTTTCAAAGTAGAAAAAATTTCGTTTAAATGATAATAATACGAATTTCTTACATAAGTTCTTAAAATTCTATCACGACGCGTTTCATTAAAACCAAATTCTAAATCTTGCGCACTAAGATCTAAATACGATTCAGTACTTGTTAAAGTAAACAATAAATTTCGATCTGAAAAATCCGCAAGTTCGAAACCTGCTGCCGTGGCCACAGTGGATGAACTTGACGAAGGAGGCGAGTTTGTTGGATTTACTAAAATTGTTCCGTCTATAAACGGCGCAAATCCTGGAAGAAATCTGGGAGGGTGTACTTGCACTGCCAGAAGTTGATCAAGTGGCTTAAGCCGGAGGCACGGTGCGAGGTCATCTTCCAGTAGATCTCCATGGCAGCCTGTATCCTCAGCTACTCTTCGTTTCACCGAAAGTGGATCACGTTGCAGCGCCCAGGGGCTTAAACCAGAGCCACTTAACAAAACCACTCGATGTAAAAGTTCTGCAACAAGAAAAACTTTTTACTTATATTTTATTTTCTCTCTAATCTACCCCGTAATAATTTCTAATTAACAATGCAGTATATCATGCAGAAGGATTACAACATTTTTATTTTACTTGTTGTTACTAATATCATAAATTTATTGTCATGTAAACAAGATTACTGCAATTTTCAAAGCTTTGCAACTAATAAAAATAATAAAATCTGCTTTAGTGGTTTGACTAAAATTGGAAAGCTAAGTTGTGGCGTCTCCTATTAAATATTAAAAATTTTAATAATGTCACGTAAACAGATAGAGACTCGTACGCTGCAGAATCTGAAATTTCTATATTAAATCAAAAACTAAAACTTTTACAATCTTCTTAAGTTAGGTTTATATAAATCTAAAATAAAGTCCGTCATGGAACTCGGAATATAAAATGAATACAGTTAGTTTAACTGCCCATTTCGAAAGCACGATTATAGCAACGAAAGAGCAGGATAATATAAGGTTATTTTGGAGAAATAATCAAAATGAAGTCAAAAATTTATTAGTTCTACCAATAAGCAAAAATTTCGTTAAGGTTCTTCATAAACAATTCTGTTTTCTTATATCTGGCTCGATAATAAAAGAAATCAGTTACACACTCTCGCTTTGTTATCTTAAAATTTTTTTTGGATGGAATTGCTACGATATGAAATTGCGGCTCTATTTCGTTAATAATTTTTCTTTTGCTTTCTTTATAGCTATTTGGAGTTTTAATTTTGTTATAATCTTGCCCTAATTAAATTATAAATTTTATCAATGTTCTTAGAGTGGATACTTAAAATAATATATTGCATAATTTTACTTTTCATTCGAATCAGCAGAATTAATATTTTATAGCATCACTATGTAAATTAAAGTAAAATTTTATTACATAAAAAGTGGTACGTGTCTGTACAAAAGCATTTAAGCAACTCACTTCAGTCGAGATAGACTGGCACTACTAGATAATCCAAGTGAATAAAGCTTTAGAATTGAATAAACGGAGTAGTGTGTAATAAGTGGAAACTATACTTGATGCTTTAATCTGGAGAAACTATTTTCCTTCATTAATTTGTATGACATGTTGGATAATAAATAAGAAAATTAATTAAGCTTATATACTAAAATGTTATATAACACCGCACAAGAAAATTATTATATTATTTTTAATTATTATTATATTATTATATTTAGATCATTTTCTACCAAAAGTGTGCAGCATAATTCTCAACTTTGATTTTTAACTTTGGTATTCGATGCATATAACCACAAAAAACGCTACTAAAGTCACCAAAATAGGATGCGTGCTGTAAATCATAAAAATTAGTACATAATCGACCATTCTACAATGGAAATTTGGATCGACTTTGAAGACCGACCATGGTTAAATCTATACTAAGAAGGTTTTGCTCAGTACCGTAGAATTGGCTGAATTGGATCACTGGGGTGAAATGGACCAATGTTGTAATCGCCTAGTCTTCTGCTGTGCGAAGTGATACCAGACCTTAACAGGTCCAACAAAAGACCTTCTATGCGATTTTCACATCGATTCACTCCATTCGTTTCTACGGATGTATTTGAAATAACTGGAAATTATGTACTACTACATTATTATTTGTTGAAACCGAATGAAGCAGACAGAACGACCGAAACAATTGATTCATTCATGTACTGTACAAAATCAACTTGCTCCATGTTAATGCTCCTCCAAATACATATTGCGAAACAAATGAAGGAAGTCATTATCGTTTTGGATTGGGAACTGCTACCCGACTATTACATTGTTTTCATCAAATAAACAGATATTTATGTAATAAAAAGCTGAAGTCACTGGAACGAGGTACGAATTTTACTATTAAAAGTTTTTTTCTAAGGAAAATCGCTAAAACGAAGAAAATAAATTTTCTATGCTTGATTCTTTTATTCTACGTAATTTTAGATAAACTAAGTAATAAATAATGTACTTGTAAAATTTGTGAATTAGTTCGACCTGTGGATTAAAAACTTCCTTACTGCAATATTGTCGTTTATTTAATGGTTGAGCGGAACTTGGGGTTTGTACTGCGACACTACATTTCCTCACTTGATAAATCTTATATTGGCTATATCCTTTGTTCTAAATCGAAACTGTTTATTTCAATATTCTGTCCTCAAACTAAAAGACAATTCACTTTTAGCAATATCGTCAGTGACGGTACAAATAGCAGATTAGTTTATTGGATCAGCGTTATCATGAAGCTGTTCACGCAGGCATTATTTCGTATACGCATAATCGCTTTTGATGTATTATGCATCCTTAGTTAATTAGTATTATTTTATAAAATAATTAGTGTTTCTAAAACACTAAATTGAAAAACAGGAGAATTAACTTAAAATTTTAATCGAGCCACGGATATAACATTTTTATATGTAATTGTTTGATAAATTGCTTTTTAAAAGGCTTTTCAACTTTGATTAAAATCTAATTTGCGTTATACTTTACTTACAAACAAAAATTTCAATAATTTTCAGATTATCGGTTACATTTTTATTACTGGGGATCCAAAAATTAAATTATATTTGAAATTACATAACAAAATTAAAAAATAAACTATTATAATCTATTAGGATAATATGAATGGGTTGATCACTCAATCAATACGTGAAACAGCTATATGAGGAAGCCTACCATGCAATAATTGCATTATAATATGTGGGTCGCCAAAATTAGAACTGATTTAACAATAAACAATTTGTACTTATACATATTGGGTGATAAATTATATATTGCATGAGATTATTTTCTAAATTGTACAATAAATAATCCAAAATACTTGAGTATTTTATAGAAATATTTATAAACAATAGAAATATGCTTTTAGATGAAAAGAGATTTCAATTTATATTTATACACCTTGGAGTATTTATAAACTACATGGTTCGTTTTATTCATATCGTCCATTAACACATTCTTGATGCGTACTTGTAGCCATACATGGCGGAGCTTATGTGCAGAAACGAAAATTAGTCCCTTAAACTTCAAGTTCGTGTCAATTGGTGGAATTGGGTGTCACGTGTCATGTACTGTGCAAAATTTTGGCTCTGCCCGGCCATGATTCCTTAGGATAGCTTTACATACTTCATAAATTATACATGATACACACTGTAAATACGTATTATATCAATAAAACGTATATTGTGTCAAGTAAAATTATGTTACTTCAGAAAAAGTTTTTTTTTCTGTAATATAATTTTATTTTATTTGAAACTCCAAAACTTGGGACAAGAATGATTGATAGATGTTTATATCGTCCCCTTAGTACTTAGGTAACTTGAAATTACTCATATTGAGAAAATCAAGTTTAAAGTTTAGAATAGCAATTGGCAGGATAGACTTAGGTATGATTCTAGTTTACGGTTACAACACCGATCTTCTTCATATTTGGCGTGGACATGCTCCATGATGTTCTGAACACGAATCACTAATTTTGCGCGGAAACTATTTATTTGCCCGTAAAAAAATAATTTCTAAATTTGTATTAAAATGTATCTACATTTTGCAAGTGGATATTTAATATTTAGAAACATAATATAACTTTTTTAGTTGTAGCACTAAATGAAGCGGTTAACATTAGGTGATTACATGTAGCTAACTCAAAACAGCCAAAATTCAAGTTACCTAGTTATAGTACTAAGGGGACGATATTATGCAGTGTCTAAAAACAATTTTTCTATCCCATTAAGCATTTCTAATAGCAATCCATATATTTATTCTTCTATGATCACGTGACTCGGGCAGTGTGGTCGCTATCGGTAATAGTACCTAATAATACAGGATGTGTGTCAGGACAGAATTCACTGTTTAGTAAATTGTAAATTTCAAGAGTGTAATTTTTTAAATGTTATTTTGTGATCGAAGGTTAGCATACATACTTTTAATTTGGTTAGAAATTGTCTTCAACAGGGTCAATATGAGCTGGAGGGTTAATGTAAATTTTAATACTTAGATACTACGATAAGAAGACATAATAATATGATCTGGAAATGATTTTATCCGGCCATACATGAAGCTAAATTTAAATCTAAAAATTAACAAGCTAAGCAAATACAATAATATTTTGTATTTTTTGTTTGGTGGATTCTGAATAATTGGTAAAGAAATATTATGTGAAAATAAATTAAACAGGATGTTCTCAAAAAATACTTACAAAGCTTAGAAAAAAGTGTCTTATTGTTCTGAAATTTGTAACCAGAGCAAGTAATAATTAAAAGAAATATCAATTGTTAAAATTGCATTTAAATAATAACAACTAGCGCGATGTTCCTGATCCGTATTCGGTATTATTGGCATTCAATATTACGCGAATTATAAATGAGCATAATTGCGAATTAAAATAAAACAAATAAATATTTTTAGTTTTATTGTAAAACCATAAGGTTGCGCATCATTAGTTATGATGCAACCAACAGTAAACTAAAACGAATAATGATTCCAATCAGAAAAAAAATCAACAAAATTTGAATACGAAATTGCAAAGCGAGGCATCTATTAACAATCACCGATGATGTGTTTATGTTTAGATTCTATTTGTATCATGCCGATATTCGTCTACTCAGAATTTCTCTTCTTTTCTAAAAAGATATTGAACTTCTCTAAAATCCATTGACAAAACAAAACCTATTAATATGTTGGATACCTAGTTATTATATTATATAACTACAAAATTTTGTTAGTCATACTTTATTTATAAATTATTATTATTATTATAAAGCTTTACATTCGTTATGAATTCGGGATTTTCAAATTCTTTTAAATGGGAGTATTAGACCTCGTATTGCATTTGTTTCTTTGTTTTCTGAAAGTCCTAACTAAGAAACTCTGTGAAGTCCTTGACTTGAACCTAAATTTCCGCTCTGTAACTTAACCAGCGATCACATCACTCCACACTATCGTGGCTAAATTAATATTGAAATTTATGTGTGAATGTGAAATTTATGTGATTAATTGAATATTTTGTTAACACCTAAACAGATTGAATTTAGTTTGTTTATCATCCAGTCTGTCAATGTACGGATTACAAATGGTTTGTTAATTGTAGAGCGGATTTGCACAACAATTTGAGTTGGGAAAACTTTAAACGAATTTTTATCAGAATTACAAAATAAAAATTTACATCAATGATTTATCTAATAAATTTTAAAAAAAATTGTGTTTTTGGATACCAGGATACAAGGCACATCTGAAGGCAAGATTAGCAAGCTACCTAATAATGGAAAAATATTTATATGCTCAAGGTTTCCAGCACTGCCGAGGAAACGACGCAGCTGTTACTAGAAAAGGATTATCTTAGAGTTCCTTCTAGAAAGTGGAAGAAGAAGAATCATATAATAATCATTTCTTGATTTCCAACAGGCGAACCCAATTTTACAGGAATCACATCCCATAATATGCCTTTCCACATTATGTATCGTATTTTAAAAATAAACTATATATTATAATGAGAACTAGAACCTACAGATTTCGGTGAAATCTGAACCATGGAATAATTGCTTGATATTGAAGCGAGTAAAAAAGAGCGCCCATAAGCAACTATTTCTAAATGAGCCACGAAAATATGTTATACCTATAGTAATTATCCAGGAACGTGACAGAGCCCCCAAATCTCCTGGGCTTTGGTGCTACCGAACCTTTGGAACCCCGGTACTTACGCTCCTAGCCGCCACAGCGTTATCAAATTTACTCAAAAATCACTTTTCAATTTTAACAGCAAAAGTGTTATTTTGGGTATGGTGAACTCCTCTTTCAATGTAGTTTCATCTATACAAAGTTTATTCATACGATATGTCAGGACCCCCCACCCTCCTCTCATCCATCTCGACGTCAAACATTTTATTGACAGTGATTATATTTTATCCGATGTTTGAAAGATTTATATTTCTAAATGGGCCAACGCAGTTGACCAGACTACTGGAGTCTGGAGTTCTTATTCGTCACCCACTCCAAAGCCTTCCTCAATTTAAGAAGGGCCTGATAGGTTAAAGAAATTCTTCTTGTCCCTCTTGACGACACTTCGTACCTTGTTGAAAGTTGTGTCCTTCTGAATTTTTTGGTATCGGGGAATTCTTTTTATTACATCTGAGGCGTAAACTCGTCTTACCATCACACCCCTGGCAAACGAGACAGCCGAACTGGGAACTTCACGCTTATGGATTTAATAGTTTTAATCGTTAAACTCATCGGACAAATGGAATTAACTGAATTTAGATGTTAATTTAAAATGTTGTTTCTGTATTTTTAATAATATATTGATTCTGAACACAATTTAGGACGCTGCACCATAGACTTTCCGAATGGTCCGAAAATATTGAAATCAGAAATCAGATTGACTGTGAGGTTGATTTGCAATTCCAGCTTTTATTTGAACTTGATGATAAACTCTTGTAAATGTGTACATTCGTATTCATAAGTTAGCAATGGAAACTATCCTGAATGCGCAAAAATTCTGTTTACATCTTACAGGTGTCCCTGGTGAAAGTTTTAATTTCATTTGATAGTTCAGTTGTGTTTGTAAAGGATTTCTATCATACCTACTTTAATTCATAATTTGGTGATCGGCGTATTCAAAATATCCCCTATATCATAACTGGATTTAATAAGAAACTTTACACTGATGGAACCGCGATTATCAAACTTGAAAAGTTTGGTAAACAATTTGACTCACTTTTACTTGTTTGTTTGTTTACGTTTTAGTAAAATTGTTTTGTTACCAATTGAACTTGTTATTTAAATATTAGATTGAAGACTACTACTGCAAGCACGGGGAAAGTTTATTAATTTAGATGTTTTATGACGGTTCACCAAATCGAAATTTTATAGAAGTAAGTTTGAGAAGTTAACTTTGGCATAAATATTCACCTTACCGAATGTATCCATGGAATTCAATTATAAATGTTGCGAAGAGATATTGTTTAAATTCCTAAAGTAGAGGACAATTCTGTTTGTTTTGTATATTTTCACAAGTTAATAACCCAAAATATATTTAGATATTTTAAATTCAAAGATATAATAGTCAATCAGAAAAGTTTTCGTTCATGTAGAGTAAACTATTTTCTGTCATGACCAAAAGACTTTCTCTTTTCAATACTCACTTCACTCATTAAAAGTCATAGCAAACACTTAAGCTGGGTTGACATGGGATGTGAGCCACGGCCGTGAGCCACGTTTTAGTAAAATACTTTCCGCGTAAACTTAAACTTAAAACCGTGTAAACTGTTTTTAAACACGTTTGATCTCACCACGAACGCAGTTTTATCAGTTTGTGGCAAGAAATTACGATTCGTATTTCATGAAACAGCAGTTTACAAGGTGCGTATTTTATGAAAACGTGGCTCACGGCCGTGGCTCATATCCTATGTCAACCCAGCTTAAGAATGGGTGCACTAGACAAATCAGATGTGTACTTTTGATAAAATAGTAAAATCTCCAATTTCAAATTTGAATAAACATATAAAGAAAACAATTCTTTTTTTAAATTTGCATAAACAGAAGATATTTCAATTTTGATGGAAAGTAGCGGTTGTTATCTGGAAGTAAATGACGTAAGACATGAGTTACTCAAAGTATTCTAGTAGACATTGATCTTGAAGAAAACTTTTACAAGAAGTTGAAGGAATATATTTTTAATGTCAGAAGTGATATGTTTATAAATATTATTTTCAAATAATTTTAGTTCTTCTTCAAAGTAAAGTTTTTTACATAAAAAGATATTTAGGTTTGCTTTGATTTTTATTGTTATAATCTTATTTATTTAATAAATATTGAAATAATTTTACGTTGCAACTTTATTTTGTTAAATTGTCTGAAATAATTTTAGTACTAACCTACATAATTATATTGTTTAAAAGATTTCAAATTGCTAGCAAATTAATGTAAATCAACAGGTGTGTAGGGAATTGTATGTATTAATTATTTATAACAACCATCCTATTCAGTGAAATATTTATTTAAATTGGGACAGTAAATTTAATTAAACTTTTTTGCCTTATAACAAGATCGATTGTGAAATACAGTAAAATTGGCAATGAGAAAATTGCCAATTTTTCATTGTCGTGATTGAAAAGGAAAGCTTCAATTTAAAAATAATATTATTGTATTTTGCGACTTCTGTAGTAAATTTATCGGAGAAATCTGATAACGCAGTATATTTACCTTTAGCAACTGGTGAGACAGCTATGAAGTTGACGAGGGCAGCTCCCGTACTATGTCCCATCAATGTTACTCTCTCGGGATCACCACCGAAAGCTGGAAGGTTTTCGCGAAGCCAGTGTAAACCTGCCACTAGATCCATTAGGCCAAAATTCCCTTGAGCGCTACCCTTAGTACCAGTTTTTAAAAAACCTGCAACAAATTAAATTACTTAGGACGTTTCTTCAATTCTCGGCATTTGGAAGATTTAAATATTTTTCAGTCATCAATTCAAACGTTATTCATTCGATTATAAATATTTAATCCGTTTTCTCAATAGTACTAGTAATTTAAAATTTATGCTACAGAATAAAAGACGTTGCTTTGTAGGATAAACTCGTGTTTATGAGATTAAAAAGAAATCAAATCAAAAGAAGTAAAAAATAATTGATGATTTGAATATCATAAAACTTTGTAAAGCGCTAGAGAATTTTCGTTCTAAATGCTAAAAAGAACATTTAATAATTTATTGATTTTCATGTATAAAAGAAGGGAAGTGTAAAAAAATTTTGTTTATTTTTTGCATATTATATCATTTTCTATATTAAGTTCTTTAAAGTAATTTTCATAATCCATCATTTACTTTCCAATGATATTGTACGTATACCAATTTTCAGATTTTGTTTTAGTGCCGTTTGAAATGGAATAGTTTGAATATGTACGTTCTTAAAGCGTCTCATAACCAGAAATCAGTAGCTATCAAATCCAGCTATCTGTCCAAATTTGTAACAAGAAAATGCCTCTAATCCTGTCAAGTATAAAAGTTTGTGCTTCATTTATTTTGTATATATCTTTATCCAATTTAACAAAATTGGGGTGCAGTCTACATAACTGCAATTATTCCTAATCTTGAAATCAAAATTGAATTAAGTATTCGTTGTGTGTATGCTCAATTTCACCAATATCACACGAAAACTAAAAATATGGGAAGGAATGTATCAATTTGTTTCAAAGTGGATGTTAGGATATCGAATCCCGAATTTCCGGCTGTTTACATTGCCCTTACACGAAACTGCTTCATTAATCCGGAACAGTTTCAAGTCACTGCGTATTTAATCAAATTTTAGCTTTTAAATTGTTAATTACGTTTAATGAACTTAGTAATTTTAAGAAACTTTAACAAATGTATTTCATAATCTCATCGTGTAATATGCTCTAGGATTTGTCCAATTATTAGGACTTTATAATCTGTATTTTATACGAGTATATCAAAGCCAAAATTTGAAACTATGTACACGAGTAAGTTAGCATGTCGTTAATACTCGTACCAAAAAACTTTTAAATTAAATTATGAACAACGAAACATTTGTATTTTATTGCACTTTGAAACCATCAAATTAAAACTTTGATGTTAACTAAGTCATAATAAAAAGCATTGACATTCAAAATGACAAAATTTGCATTAGGGATACCATTACCAAATTTACATTTTATTAAATTAAACTGTAATATTTTCACTTAGTTTTAATCTGTTTAATATGAATTACATTCAATTTGTTACACACTTACATAAAATATGTGAAACAAATGTAAAACGTACTGACTTTTTTCCAGTTCTTGCAAATGAAGTCAAGAAATATTTTCAGAACATTTTTAAAACGCAATTTTGGAGTGATAATCACGATTCTTTTGCGCCATAAATTTGAATATTGAAAAATTTATAATTCAATCAAGTTGCTAATATTGAAAACTCATTAAATATTTTTATTTTTACAGAAGAAGCGCAATAGATGCTTGGATACAAATTGATATAATAAAAAGAGTCTGTTTATTAGAAATTAATTTTGGATTATTAAATATACTGGGCTCTATGTAATAAGTGGCATAAGAAGAGTATCAATAGAGACAAAGTTTTTGCAATAAAATAGAGAATAAATAATGTTCAAAGTTTTTGGAATAGCCATGAGAAGATATCAAATTTCAAATTTTTCTCTTGTTTAGGACGAACTTATACGGTCATTCTAAGCCCATATATAAAATCAAAATGTATCACTTTAAATTACTTTTTTAAATACAACGAATACTTTATTTGCAGATATGTATTGTTCTGGGAAAAAATGAATGGAAAGACCCAGCTCGAGAAGTTCACTGAAATACCTCTGCATTTATAGTGAGTGTATTTAAGGAACCTGCGCTCAAGCGCTTCCAATCGATATCAGTACGATCAAATGGAGACCATACACTTGACGCGTATCAGAATACGCGCCTTTAGTTTTTCACTTCGGTTCTTTGTTGTTACCTGTCGAGGAAAATCGGTCTGAATAAAGTAGTAGTTCTTGAACCCGACATATAGTATGTTGTACATGCAGTCGTTAGATCGACCTAAGTCCAGCTAGTTAGTCCTCTCATGTATCAACTCAGGTGAGCCAACCTTAAGATCTTAAGCTGCTTCCACAGTGAAAGCAGGTTTACCGGTGCTGACGCTGACTTACCAACTCAACTCTCCTCCAATTTTAATTAATGTAACCGAAGATAAATGAAGCTGACAACCGGATAGATATTTTAATGCTAAAATCGAAGCGAGTGAACCGGATTGGAGATCAGCGTTCCGCATGTGTATACCTTAAGACATTAGATTGATCTAACTTAGACCAAGCTAAAAATGTTGGCTAGGACGTTAGGTCGATCTTAAAATTAAATGTGGACGCCTTAGCTTGAATTAAGCGAATGCGTAATATACACTGGCATGGTAAATTAAAAACCGATCTAGCCTAGATCGATCTAACTTTAGGTTAACCTAACGACAGTAAACCAAATATCGCGCTATTAAAAATACCATAAATGATTTTTATAGATTTCCACTTTTGTACCGTTTGAACGTATCAAATGTACGCGCTTCTCAATATTCTGATAAAGTAAAGAATCAAATCGTAAGCGAAGGTAAACTGTAAACTTTCAACTAAGCTGCAAAGGCTCTTATCGTCAACCCATATGATCGAGTTGAGGCTGTTCAGTCGGGGTTCAGAACTGGAGAGAACAAAATGCGTTTTGATAAATTTATAACAATATTCTTACAGAATTACATAAGCATTTTAGGTAATATTTGGCAATAATAAAAACCAAAAAAGTTGTAGCAAAAAGGAAATTATATTTATTTATAGTATGAATTTCAATTCTGAGTTACAAGTTTAAAACAAATTATAATAATTTATAGTGAAAAGAAATTACAATTTCTTCTCAAAAAATTAATTTAATTTGTAGCCAGAAAACATTAGCATCTTCGTCACACTTCAATTATTTATTTTCTAATTATTCTAATTTACTATAATTGCTTTCATAATAAATTTTATTTTATTATCAATTACAATTGTCAATCAATGACGGCCTTTAATTGAATGAAAGATTCACTATGCTATCTGTTTTAGTTCGTTTTCAAATTAATAAATTAATTAATTAATTTGAGCTTAAGTAATTTATTTAGTTTTCTTTATTATTAACATTTAATACCTAAAATATACAGTTTTAAGAATATTGTTATAAATTAACTACTTCGCATGGTTTTCTCCCTAATTCTGAACCCCGACTGAAGAGCCCTAGCACCGCGCAATAATAGCCTCGTTTTTTGAATTATTTCTTCTCTGTTGCATGTATATTATGAATTTAAGGATACGCTCCACGGTTCAAGTGTTGTTTCGCCAGTACAAGATGGCGCATAATTCGCTGAATTATTATTATATCAAAATCATGAACCAAAATTTATACTTTCATAATTTCACTATTCGTTCACACGCGGCGCTGTTATAAAATTAGCGAAAGTAGAATTCTATGGTAATTATAGTGGAGGGGTATGGTGGTGTCTAGTGGTGTCTATTAATAGATTATTATACGAGTGGGGCGAGTCGACGGGTGTATAATATCAACACCTGATCCTGATATGAATAACATTTTTGTAACTCACATTTGCTTCTTTCTGAAAAGATTACAAGTTGCATTATAAAATAATATTATAATGTACAGTAAAAATGTTATTATTTTGTTAACAGAAATTCTTAAACAAAATTATACATTGTATAGTATAACTAATTTTTCGGTTGCATATACAGGGTAAATTAAACATGAGGCAAAAATTAAAGGGCCTTGGCCTATTCTAAGGATATTT
This sequence comes from Rhagonycha lutea, assembly GCA_958510855.1. NCBI lineage: Eukaryota > Metazoa > Arthropoda > Insecta > Coleoptera > Cantharidae > Rhagonycha > Rhagonycha lutea. The sequence continues at coordinate 89,273,431 of OY294036.1, forward strand.
TGTCTTATGATGATTTCTGAAAAACCCCTTTGCGATAACCATATTCGATATTATTTGTTGAAATCTCTTATGATTTATTGTACATTGATTGAGCAACTTTATATTCTACTATTTGATAATAAAATGTTGTTACTACGCATTACAATAATTCGCTGATTTTGGTGCAGTAAGAAAAGTACTACAGACAGGGCCGTCGCGCCCTATTGTTCACAGTGTGCAAAACACATGGGCGCCAAAATTAGAGGCGGCCAAAATCCCAAAAATAGGGGTTAAAAAAAGGTCATTTTATTTACGCCAGGGAATAAGTAGTAGAAATTTAAGAAATTGAATCGCTAAGTGCAGAAAGGAAAGTGCTACAAAATCAACATTTCGAAATACTCGATTTAAAGCGTCTGCTGATGTGTGTAAAATTGATATCCAAATTGTATTTTTTTTCACAATCCTATAGAAATATATTTTCCTCATATGAAACGACAAAAAAGATACAATTTTGAGATCAATTTTACACACAGCAAACGCTTTAAACCGAGTATTCCGAAATGTTGATTTTGTAGCACTTTCCTTTCTGCACTTAGCGATTCAATTGTATTAAAACAACCTAAAAAGTTGGCTACAAGGGTGGCCAATTTAAATTTGCAAACGGGCGGAAGTACCCCTAACGACTGTCCTGACTACAGAGTAGATCTTTACTTTAAGGTGCAGTTACATCTGTCACTTTTTGCACGAATTTTATGTCGGACAGTAAAAGACAGTAAGAGTAAGGCTAGGAGAATAAGAGACAGTAAAAGCCAGTTCACACTATCTGATTTTTCATCTGACTTGTCATATGACTTCTCATATGAGAAATATTTTTACGTTCAGACTCTATGATTTTTAATATTATAGAAGTTATGGCTTTCATGATTGGCTGTTATGATGGCATGACTTTAGCTATGACTTTTCGTATGACTAAGTCATATGAGAAAGCATATAGTGTGAACTGGCTTTAAGAGAGACAGAATTTCTGTCCGACATAAAGTTCATGAAATAAGTGTCAGATCTAAACGTAGCTTTATGCACTAACCAGGTTTCGGCAACCTTTTGTTGTAAGAGGGACAAAAATTTTACGTGGGGATTAGTATGCGGGCCACACTTCTTGGCAAATTCACTAAAAAGAGCTGGTTTTTATTTTTACATTTTTTTGAACAAAAAATTGTAAATTCACTAAAAAGAGGTTTTTTTTTAAAAAAATGGTCATTTGGTTTAGAGTTCACGGGCCGCACCAAGACCCTTCGAGGGCCGCATGCGGGCCGCGGGTTGCCGACCCCTGCACTAAACGGCTATTTGAAATATTATTTTATCGAAAATAATTGCGAAAGTTATGCAAATAGTAATTGTAACAGGAAAGGGTCACAAACCCGCTTGCAATATTGCATAACTTTTTTTAACCCGGAACTGGGGCTCTAAATTTAATAATTCCGAAAGTTTTAAAATCGGGTTGTAAATGATTTTTACACAAATAGTAGATGTCATAATCTGAATTTGCACCCCCATAAACGTCCCGGAACTAGGTGCATGACGCTGCTCCCCCTCAAATCGAATTTTGGGGTGAAATTTGTGTCAAACGTTTGAGCATCGTTTGGGCTTCAATGAGTTTACACATTTTTCGATAATAATCTAAAGTTTAGTCACCTGATGATGTTGAGGTGTAACGAAATTGATTGTGAAAAATTATACTTTCAGTATACAGTGCAGTCTCGGTAATCCGAACAAACGCTAATCCGACACACGCTAATCCGAACAAAAGAACAAAGAAACGTTTGTTCTGTAATCCGAATATTATTCTATAATCCGAACATTTTATTATTTGTGTTCGGAACATTTTATTATTTGTGTTCGGATTATAGAATAATATACGGATTTGTGCAGACTAGCGAGTGTTCGGATTACCAAGACTGCACTGTATTTACATCTGTGCCAATTTTATATTTTTTTAGTGCTAAAGGTGTATTAAAGCGAGCACAAAGTAAGATGAGAGGGCGTAGACAAAATCCGGCGCAGTAGACATCGCGTGACACCCAATTCCACCAATTGACACCAACATAAACGGGCAATTGCGGACTGCACCGATGGTCAAAGGGTCACATAATCTGACATGTAGATTGCACCGGGTTCGGTTAGGGTAAGTATGTGGACTGCACCGATGGTCAGTAAGTAATCTTTTTTAATTCCATCAAAGGATTGAGGTATTTAATTTACTACAGAGGTATGTAAATATTACAGATTGTATTTACATTTTCTGGTTTTCATTGCTTCATAATGTAAAACTTATAGCAATAATTTATGGGAAACCCTCATTTCATCCATGATTTACGTTTAGGGGACCGCTAAATGAGAGATCCACTGGTCGAGTTTAGGTTATTGTTAGGATATGATTTTTTTTTAATGAGGGGACCGTTGAAAGAGAGATTCACCGGGAGAGCTTAGGTTAGTTAGTTAAAATTTTACGATTTGCTACCATTCTATTGGTCCATAAATTTTTAAATAAATTTTGATTGGCTTGAATTACACATTTGCGAAAAATTTTTTAGAAGGCTGCACTTATGGATTAGGGGTCGTTCATAAATTACGTCACGCAATTTTAAGCATTATTCAACCCTCCCCAACTGCACAAAAACCTAGACTTATCTCCAAATATTACATTATGCAACCTTCAACCTCCCATCTTTCAATATTTTTTTTTTATTAAGCAAAACCCAAAGAACCGTACCTATTTTTTATTAGGCAAAACAAACATCGTTAGTTAGTTATGGGTCATTCCATGTGAAATCAACACACTTTTCTTGGTCACCATCTCAGATTTCGATAAAATTTGACGGAAATGAGTCTTGTCAAATAATTTGGTGCATTAATGAGATTGGGGGGGGGGGGGCGGTTGGGCACATCTTGCCGGCAAAATTGAAAAGTCCTACTTTGGTAATTTTTTGGGTTTTGACACATTATTATACAAGTCTTGAAAAACATTTAAAAAATTTTTCAAATCAAAATATTACAAAATAGCGGCGTGGCAGCTGAACTCCAAAAACACCTTTTAAAATGCGGTTGAAAATCTCCCAATGGTGTCGTTAGACCTAAAATATAAGAAATGAAAAAATTTAGTTTAATATAATATGTTTTTCCAATCTGCCTCTACCCCAATTTTTAAATTTTTGTCTCAAAAATTTTTTATTACCGTTTAAGTGACGATTTTTGGTCGAAAAAGTTTTTCTCGACTTTAATCCTTTAAAACTCAAAAAAAAATTAAAATATAAAAATTCTGGGTCGATGCGGACTGGAAAAACATAATATATTAACCTAATTTTTTTTATTTCTTATGTTGTAGGTCTAACGACACCATTGGGAGATTTTTCACAGCATTTTAAGAGGTAATTTTGGAGTTCAGTTGCCACACCGCCATTTTGTAATATTTTGATTTGAAAAATTTTTTAAATGTTTTTCAAGACTTGTATAATAATGTATCAAAACTCAAACTGATCTAAATGGATTCATTTTCTCAGAAAAAATTCGTAACTTTTGTTTTTACCAGCAAGGTGTGCCCCCCCCCCTCATTTAATTCACCAAATTATTTGGCAAGACTCATTTCCGTAACACTAACTTATATTTGTTATAAAATATTGTAAATTTCATTTTTGGCAAAGCAATTTCTGCTGTTCTTCGCTTACTATAATATAAAGTCTATAGTTCTTTCAAAACCATCTTGTACTTAAAAATTATTTTAACTATGAAGCCATAACCGTCCCACTTTTAAATTTTGGCAGTCACTTACCATAAGTACAGATTATTCTTTGGAATTTTTTAAAAATTTTTGAAGATTTACTTTTTGAGAAAATCAAATTCAAAATTTTGATTTTGAGTTTTGAAAAGTATTTTTACAAAAAGGCATATTGTGTTGTATATCATCGGAAAGGGCATTAAAAACTGAGTAAAATGACATCACGCCCACCTCTGTAGCTTAATTAGGAGAGCTGCTATAATAATTAGAAAATATTCCGGCAGCCAATTTTTGAAAATTTTACATAGCGATATTTTGGAAACCGTTTGAGATATTTAAATAAAATTTTGTATTTTTGCTAGTCTCAGTACACTCTATCGATATACCAAATTTTATCGAAATCTGAGATGGTGACCAAGAAAAGTGTGTTGATTTCACATGGAATGACCCTTATGTTAATCGTTAGTTATGTTCTTAAAATGATTTACTTTTTAAACCAATAACAGCAACCGTTGATTTTGAACTTGCTATTCTTGTAAGCATTAAGAGCAAAGTCCAGTGCTACCCCCCTATACAGTGTGAATATTTGTGTTTTATGTCATTTATTTCCAGGACGTTACAAAAATTTAAATAATTGCTAGCATTGCAAGATCTTTCTACTTTTTTTATGTAAAAACGCTAAAAGAAATTGATTTACTTATTTGAACATCGCGTAATTCGAAAACTACGGTTGGAAGGGGGGGGGGAGATTCCCATGTTCTAATTTTCGAATAACATGGTTTTCTAATAAATAAATCAACTTTCTTTAGCGTGTTTATATAAAAAAGTGTTGAAAGATTTTGTAATGTTTTTAAATTTTTGTAGCGTCCTGGAAACAAATGACAGGAAACACAAATATTCACACTGTATAGGGGGGAGGGGTAGCACTGGACATTGCTCTTAACATGTTTGGGAAAATATTGAATTTATTGGATTCCGATTTCATTTAAGCCAAACGTGGTATAGAAAAATTCAAAAAGTAGGTTTGGTCGCAGAATATTAAAACGATCTTTCCGAAATTGATCAATGGTTGTACGACTGAACACCTATTCCGATTATATATTTCGAACCTATATTGATGCAGATTCACTTTTTCCATCAAAGCTCTGAGCACAACGCACATCAAGTATATACCGGAATACGAATGCCTGTGAGTCGTTTTATAACGTATTTAGTTCACATTTTTATAACTCCACCCGCTGATTTACACCTTCTTGGAGATATTAAAAATGATGCAAATTAAAACATACCTAAGAATAAGCAGTTAATGCCGTCAGCCCGAGATCTATGATTTTTCCGAACCCGGGCAAGAACTTGACATTGGCGCCGCTTTCCTCTAGTATTTGAGTTTAAAGATATCAAAAATCTCACGAAATATAATTTGGTGCTTTCTTGAATTACCTCGCGGGACAGATGCTCTGCTTAGCCCCCCCCCTAGATCCAGAGCTAAATGCCATTACAGTTAGTAAACAACCCAAATTACAACATTTGTATTCTGACAAAACAATTACCAGGATCCAATTTATAAAAATTCGAATTTTTTTCAATAAATAATAAATTAAAATAAAATTAAATATTTTGGCCATCTATTAGTGTTATTTTAAGTTTTTCAAAAGTGTTTGGGACGACTCCTTGTATACGTCCTTGTTTCATTTTCAGTAAAAACATTACGGGCAAGCCTTACAAGATTACTGGTAAGTCTTTGACTTACAGGGATTAAGTATTTATATCGGTGCAATCCACATGTGGGGATCGGTGCAATCCACATCTGACCATCGGTGCAATCTACATATGACCCTCGGTCAAAACCCCAAAAAAAAGGATTAATTTCTTTCCATCGGTGCAGTCTACATACGTCCACATAAACACGATTGTACGAGTTTTGGTTTCTACGCATTAGCTCCACCCTCTCATCTTTCTTTGCGCCTGCTCTACATTTTTAGTTTGTCTAAAAATTATGATATCGTCGGCTAAGAGTGTTAACCTGCTAAGTCACAAAAGTGAAATTTTACAGGAGACAAGAAACACCGTGTAACTGTTTTGCTGAATATGACAATTTTACTGCAGTTAACATAGCATTCTAGAAATGTTAGTATTACGTATCATAAAAAATTTACGATTTAAAATAAAATTTGAAGTAAGTTGTTTTATCCTATAATGTAACAAATATTCTATTATTGAATGGTACAAAAAACAAATTTTGCCAAAAGTGGACTTAGCAGGTTAACACTCTTAGCCGACGATATGTATTTACATTTTTCGATGCTCATATTACGTTCTATAACAATTTCACCTAAAAATTTGACTTGTGAAAGGCAACGTGTATAACCCCCTCCACCGCAAATAACCCCGTAACGGTTGCGGCTACAAAATTTGGAAGCTCATTGATGCTCAAACATTTGACATAAATTTCACCCCAAAATTCGATTTGAGGGAATCACCAAAAAAATTGGAATCCCGATTGGCGACATACTCACTGTAATGTTTCCGTTTAAAAATATCCTATTGATAAGACGTTTGTTGTATTAATTATTATCATTGCATACAACTGCAAAGAGCGGGTAGAACTTTTGTACCAGAACCGCCAGAACGTCTGGGATAATACAATAGGAAATAGGTATAATGCTTACTAGATGCTTACTATTCGAAATTATACTATTATGATATGTCAGCTTAAAAATGTGATACCCGGGAATTCCGAGCTGTAGCCAATTTTTCGTCTTATTTGACAGGGCTAACAAGGCATCTAATATTTTTTTATAAACGCTATTTGATATTTGAGTTTTTTACAATAATTATTGAATCAACCATTCTCATACAAGCAAAAGTGACCAACTACAAAAATGCTCAAAATTGTTCCATAAAATATTACCCTCAAATTTAAGATCAATCGGGTAAACAATTTTTATGTGGGCTATTTTCCAAATTTTCAACTTTGTAAAATTAATAACAAACTTTTACTTTTTAAATTGTTTTCGTGTATCGCATCAGTAATCATTGCTAAATATGCATTATTTTGAAACGGTCGGTAATCTAATAATTATGTAACTGAACAGCACGCCATCAAACACATAGTAGTTAAACTATAAATTAAGCTTTAGTTTATATCTCGACTATCTTGTATTAAATAAATTCATTATTTTGAAATTCAAAAAATACTTATTTATATACATTCAAAAAATTTGAAATTTGGCAGACAGATTTACAAACGTATAGTACTCACATATATATGCAAAAAATTAAAAAATTATAATTTTTTAATATAAAAAAATTAAAATACTATAAATTTTGAAAAAATATAATTTTAAAAAATATGTCATTTTGTAGACCTTAGCTTCATAAACATTATCCTCAAATTTGAGATCAATCGGATAAGTCATTTTTACGTGGGCCATTTCCTAAATTTTTGACTTTGTAATTAATAACAAACTTTTAATTTTAAAATTTTTTTTGTTTATCACAGTAATCATTATCAACTATCCATTATTTTGATTTGAAAAAAAAAAATTAGAATCTAGATATTTCGACATATAATATGTTGTTTTTAAAAATTATAAAATATAAAATATGTCATTTTGTGCCTAAATGTGTTTTATATATGTTCCCAAAATTTCAAGTTAATCCGTCAAGCCGTTTTTAAATGCATCATTTCCTTAGTCCGGCAGTTGTAAATCCCTAGCCTTAAGCCAAAAATTAAAATCAGTAGTAACATAAATTAAAAAATATTTAGTAGTAGTATTGTAACAACCAGGGGTGCGGTGCGTTTTTAAAATAAATCTTCAATTTATTTTCAAAAACACCAGAACCTTTTATTTGGCCTTAAATAAAAGTCACCCCGTATTTGTTCTTTTTCTGTAATGAATTAATTATCCTTCGTTCCGATTCTGCCCCAAAATTTCTTAGAGTTTTGAGATACTCAAATTTTGGGTTGTACCGACGATTGGTCCAAACTAATAGAGGACAGTCTGTTATTTGAGTTGTTTCTGCTGCCACCCGACCTCGTCCACTATTTGTAAAATTATTCTTGGACGTCCTCTCGATACTTCCTATGGTAGCTCTGGTTCGACTTACCAGTCTTATCTAACGACGTAGGTTACGCCCGGCTAAAAATTGGAGGTGAGGTGCCTCCGTGCGGGTACAGTTGGGAACACTTATGAGCGTTAACTTTTGAAAAAACGAGAAGAAACTTTCCCTACTTATAGTTCACTTTCAATTCAAAATAAAAAAGATATGTTCTTCGACAAAATAACACTTTTATTCACACCTAAAATTTATTCAAGTATTTACACATAATATAAACTCAAATTAAAATTCGTTGGTTCCAGGTAAAACCTCAATAAATTAATTTAAGTTTATTAAATTCACAATTACACCCTAACGACAAAATATTGTCTAACAAAAACAAAATTAAACATTTATCGCGTTTTCAATAATCATCGACGCATTTTCAAAAACATACAACAACTTATAAATACAAAATATTTTACCTTATAGCTGTCTCAGTAAAATGTACACACACAATGATTAAATCGCAAGTATTTGGAATTAAATTACTTTAATTGATTCCACTACTTATTTATTTCACCCATTGGTAAATAAATACATAAGCTTAGACAAAATTACACTTGGAGTTATCACTACCGTATTTCAAATCAAAACCGAACTTGAAATTGAAATCTGTATAGTCAAAAATTCTTGTCACCCCGGACCAAGATTTCGACTGTTAATTGAATGAGGAACTCCTTTTAAGAACCCGCAGAACTCCGGTCAAAAATTCGTTTTGTCAATCGGACAACGACTTTGACTCCGTAATGATGAGGAACTCCGGTCAAAAATTCGTTTATCAACGGACAACGATTTCGACTGGTAAAGATGAGGAACTACCGAATTTTATGCCGCTGTCAAGCTTTATACTCCTTCCGCCACCCCTTTCTAATTACCTTCGTCTCCTCCTTGGTTTGAAGTTTTTTCATGGGTGTGACAGTATTGTCCGTCGATTAAACAAAGAACATTTGCTTAACCACCCCCATAGGTAACACGTGTTGGGTCTATGTTTCGTATCATGTTTTGCTAGCTGATGATTTCAAAAAATTTTCCAAAATATTTTTAAACAATGGTAACCTGTGTTTTCCAAAGGTCCCAAAACTTTAATCTATTTCACTCTAGGGCCAATATTAACAAAGTTAGTTTCAAAAATCTTATCACGGAAATGAAGCCCCATAGATTCTTGCTACTATCTAATATTCAACTTCCTGCCTTGTCTCGTGTTGTCTAATTCGTTCTCGATTTTTTTTTTATACAGGCCCAAAATCCAATATTTATGCTAGAAATAAAATTGATCCGACCTTCTAACCATTTTTGGAAACACCGTGAATTTTCGATCGTTCATTTGATATAAAATTCAAAACTTTAAGCAAAAATTATTATTATCTATTAACATTCTTTTCAATAGGCGTGCGACATTTATTTTACTGTTCGTTTAATTTTATAAAGTTACAAACAATCATGCGGACCTAAACTAAACATCCCGAAATTAACTATTAATTTCCGGGGTGTTACAGTATATTTCGTTAGAATATTAATGATTTATTTGCATCATTCAACTATGTTAAAATTCTTTTAATAATAATTGATCCATTGTTACCGGGGGTTATTTGGGCAGCATAAATATTTTCATGTTAATCTTCATCTTTGTTATTGTTTTGCAAACACAATACAAAGTAAAAATCTGAAATGTGGAAATATGAACAAATAGAATTGTGTAACTCGTTTAAAAATAATTCAAAATTGCCCCTATTAAAAATCTGAATTATGATTGTGTGAGAATGAAATGAATTCGAAATCAAAGTTTACAGTTTTAACCGTGCACGATAGGTCCCTATGTAGTGATATGGCTATCAATTTTATCTACAATTTTAGTTATAATATATAAACACAATTTTTGTTCAAAATTTATTCCGAAAAGATAACTAACAAATAAAAAACGCGTGTTGGAATCCAATACACGTTTTCTATTGGTTAGTATGGAAAGGAGACTATGTAGAAAAATGAAAATAATTTCGAGTTTGCTAAAAATAAATTTCATTGGCAGGCTGCGAACTTGTCAAACACCCTTTATATTTTCTGCAGACTAATTCATGTGTTTCATTATCAAAGTTCCCCAGATTCATTGAAAAATCCGCTTTAAAATTTTAACATTTACATTTTGTCATACACTTACAAAGTAAAATTGTAGTTACATTGAGTAGGTGTATATAAAGGTAACTTCAAAGATGAGTAAATAAACTATAAAATTTCAGCAAACACGACCTAAATTAAAATATACATTTTTGAACTACGCTGACACAAAATAAAAATCTTCTAATGTTTTAACATAGAATATAAAAGTTGTAATTATAGTCGGTATATTACAAACATGCAGATAGTTGCTTTCTATAGATTTTTGTAGAACCACACTTAGAATTTTATAAAAGAATGTAAATTAGTATCTGAATTAGAAAAAGTAATTTAAATATGGTTTCATCAATAGAAGAAAACTTTTCAAAGGTTTCATCTAGAACTTTAAATAATGCATAGTGAAAGAAAAGGAATAAACAAGATTCTTGCAAAACATCTATAAAAACATACTAACAAAAAATACGTAATTACTTTTATTTGAACACTTTGAAAGCAATGTAAGTTTACTCCTTTATAATTTAAATAGAAAGAATTTTCCAACTATGCTATCAATTCGATTTTAGATTTTAATTTTCCCATCACAATTTGGAATTTAATATTGTTCTGCTATTTATATAAATTTTGCATAAACAGTGAAATAATCTCTAGGTAAAGCCAGAAGAAAATAGTGACCAAGTTTCTGAACTTTTTATGGTAGAACTAGCAAAAACAAAGATATTTTGTACGAACAGCAGTGCAAAATCCATTTTTAACATTACTAAATTTCACTTTTGACAAAATTTTAAATAAAGTTTTGAATATTTTGCAAAACATTTTAAATTGTCTTTGGTGTGAAGTATTGGTTAAACACGCACTAATTATTTTGTTATCATTATAAAATGTATGTAATTGCTATATGTGCAATGTTTTATTACATTCTTAATTATTGATGGGTGATAATTTGTCTTGACATGTTATTATCTAATAATACGTTCTGGCATTACGTCTGTGTTTTTTCATTTCATTAATCAAGTTAAGCTTTAACCCTGACCCGGCCCACAAATTATTCTATGATGGTGGGATTCGCAAAAGTGATTTAAATTTAACCTACGACTAAAACTACTAAAACAATAATGCATTTTAATTATTATAGTTACGGTTATAATTTTAATCGTTGGTTAAATTTTAAATCAGTTTTGTAAGCAAAGTTAGTTAGTTCCTGGTTTTTCATTACTTTTTTTCTTGCCTAATTTTGTCATAGCAGAATGAAAACATTTGCAAAATTATATACTTAATACCATAATATTATTTTATTGGTGAAATTTTTTATAATTTAATTCTGATTAGTGCACTTTTTGGTAATTCTAAAATTATTTTAAGTTCTGTAGATAGCACTTCTCCTGTACGCACTTGATAAATTAAATATGTAATAATAGAATAATATTGTTTCAGTATAATGGTACTCTATAAATATCACGAAACATAAATTGAAGTGTCGCTATTAAGAAAAATTTTCAGACAGTTTTATTGTAAGTCTAATGTTTTTGTGTTATAAAGTAACCCAGTTATCATGGTTATGTGACAACTACCTCATGAGGTTTAGGTAACTTTTTCATATAAATCCTTTTTATTAAAGCTATTTACAATTATAATAAGATGTACGCTTTGAGTAGACGTAAGTGAATTTTCTAAATTGTGCATGTGAAACCTAATTGTATTTCAGATTATAATACTTTTCCAACTCAAACATAATTCGGCTCATTTTCTGATTTTTTTACTAGAATTCAACAACTAGTGCGATACGAGAGCACGAGTACCTATTAAAAGTACAGTACAAAGTCACGAATTGAAATTTATAATGGCAACTAATTGTTTAAAATTAGATTTGGGTAGGTTATGTAGGATCGATTGTAGCGCTATTTACTGTAATCTTAAATGAAAGTGACTTTAATTTTATGTCATTACATAATAGTATATTGTTCTAATTATTAGAGCACTAATGGAGTTTAAGGCAGGCTTCTGCAATTGCTTTTTAAACCAAAGGGTCATTTGTACATTATATCAATAGGATCTTACCGAAAGAAATATGTAATATATACAGGGTGTTCTGGAATACTATAGGATTATACTTAAAACCAGAAAGGCTTTTTTATTATTATAGTCCAATTATTCAATCAATGGATAGAATTCCGCACAATAATAGGTTTGTTTGTGCAGTCAGTTTGATGAGTTTCAAACCGTCAGACGCATACGCAAATCAAAAATTATGACGTGAATTCCAAACTACACATGCGTCTGACAGTTTGCAACGGTTTCAAACTGCTGCACAAACAAACCTAATATCTTACAACTTACAAATTGATATCATTTTCAATTAGATTTGAACCCCAAAAATTATATAGATACTAGAGCAGGCGCAAAGAAAGATGAGAGGGTGGAGCTAATGCGTAGAAACCAAAACTCGTACAATCGTGTTTATGTTGGTGTCAATTGGTGGAATTGTGTCACGCGAGACGCGATATCTACTGCGTCGGATTTTGTCTACGCCCTCTCATCTTACTTTGTGCTCGCTCTACCACATATCACATAATTCTGCAAGGAAATACACCAGCATTATTTACAACTTCAAGTTTTTCCTTCCAAAATTTAGCATTGGTCGCTTGTGCATAATTTGTCCAAATCTATGTCATCATCTATCTATGATTACTTACAACTTGGAAATATGTAGAGTAAAAGTTACTTTGTGAGCTATCTGGAGAAATATCCTGTAATTACCAATTAGTCACCCCAAACTATCGAATTTTTTATAATTTGAATAGTTTCACAAAGTTTAAGATTTTTATCGTATACATTAATTTACGAACATTTCTTAGTCAACGACTTCAGTGATTAATATCAGTTCTCCTTAATATTAAAGTAGAGTTGTCCGGAAAGAATCTACAATTGATACGTGATCGGAGTCCAATTCAAAAGTACATATTGAGTAATGATAGTTTGTTCCAGTTCTTCAGTACAATAATGTCCAGAATGTCAGAATGGTTTGATTTATATGGATAATTTGTATCAGCAATTTTCACAGGAAGCAAAACTTTTAAATTTTTATATTTAAAATAAATTTACCTCTGTACCACAGTATAATAGTTCCTAATGGAGCTCTGGATTTGAGCATGCAATCGATTGATTATAATTTTATTTATTTTTTTATATAGCTTAACGTGCTTCAACCACTCGGTTATTAGCACTTTGTAGACTAGGATACTACTCAAATTCTTTAAATTATTTAAAATCACAACTAAAAATACCTGCAAAACATCATTTAGGACAAATAATAATAGCATCTACATAATATTTATTATACATTAATAAATTGAAATTTAAGATCTTTTATGACTATTTTAATATTGAAAAAATGAAATTATTTGAAACTTTTGTAATATAAAAATTTCATTTACAATTTATACTTCACAGGATACAATGGATCTCTTTTAATTACACCAAATGGGAAAGAAAATTTTCAACTCAAACCATTATTACCAGTAAATTTACAATACCTCATAGATAATCCTTTTATGTAAGAAATATATTAATATATATATTATCATGAGATATTAGGTAATGTATAAATTGTGTAACAAAATTAATATCTTTTTGGAACAATAATATTTTTGGAACTTCTATGTTGAAATGGCAAAAAACCCTCTTGATCTGGAGCAAAGGTAGTTATAAATTAGTGTTAATTTAAATAGAATGGTAAACCACTGTGGTACAAAACTATTTTTCATCCCACCGGGGATGAAACTGATGAAAAGTGCATTTCCTCAACTCGGCTGGTAAAACGCCGCTACATCCGGAAACGGCGTTTTACAGCCTAGTGATGAAAAGTACTATTACCGGTGCATACGACAGCTGGAATGCTACCAGGACATGTACTGCAAGTATTATTGTGGTATTAACAAAAAGTAGCGCAAGTTAGGCGTGGAAAATAATTGTAAGCAAATATGTCCTAACATATGAGTTAATTTATATAAAAATTCTTTACCAACTTATCAGCCAAGGTGGCTTGAACCCTCATAGCCTCTCCCCTGATTATATTACTGATGTATTGTAGCGTAATCTCCTTTTACTGATTATTCCCTGCAAAATGAACTGTCGCTTCTTATAAATTACCATTCCTCTGTGCGGGCTTGTACAGTTTTGTATTGAAATACAGCTACCTAACCTAACCTAACTAAACCTATTTTAAATAGTTGCCTTGGTACAGGCAAAAATTGGGGATTTTCGCGCAATAATATATTGTGGTTTTCAGATCTGGAAGTCATTCAACACAAAAACTGTGTGTTCATTTAACACCATAGGAGAACTTAAAACGTTTTCTTGATCTTCTCGAAGGAAGACTCAGTAAAACTAATAGGTTTGGAATTCTACCAGCTTCCATTATTTTCAATGCAGGACTAACTACCTAGCTAGCTGCTAATAGTGGAAAAGCGCAGGGTAGGAGTTAACGGATTTAAAATTAAGATCAAGATACAAGAACGTTAATAAACTATAATAAAGATTGTTAAATTCTCCTAGATACTAGAGTAGCTCACACTAGCATCAGCTTTGAAATACTTCAAATACAAAATATGACAATACAATCAAAGAACTGCAGGTCCATGTGATTACTTCAATAATGCAGAAAGGCGTAAATAATTTAAAAAGTGCATGACAAATTTTTATTATAACGCTTTGATATAAATTTCTTTATAATCTCTAAAGATTTCTTGGCTGGTATGGAGATACATGATTGTCCTTTTGCAAAGACTAAAAATGATTTCGAATGTGATACAAAAATCTCCCCCCAATGTGACAAAAGTTTTCTTCGCAAGTATGTTATAGATGTCCTCTCAATGTACTGGAAAGAGACTATTAGATTATGAGATTTTTAAGATAGAAATTTACATATCTTAACAAGGAATTCATTTACTTGATAAGACAATCATCGCACTTCTTCCCTACAAGTAGAAAATTCCGCTAATTAGTACACTCGAAGTATGCCATACAATCTACACTTGTATAAACCAAAAAGGAAGACAAAGAGATTCGATGCAGATATACTGATTTACTCGTTAGATAAGCTAGAAATGCAGTTTTGCTCCTAAATCGAAATCTCGGTGAAATTTGAAAATCATGAGGGCCTTGAATATTGAGGTTATAATCCTTTGATCGGCTCTAAATACAAAAGGAGGAATTCCAATAATCCGAAGAGAGATTGTCACTAAGTAAATAAAATACTCGGACGACTCAAAGAGATTCATTGGGTATGCTTGGATGCAAAGAGCAAGAAATCGAGAAGACTGGAAAAAATTAGGGGAGGCCAATGCTGGATGATGATGAAAATATTTGAAGTTTACTGGAAAATATGAATTCAAGTTAAATTATTATGAAAAAAAATAGATCGTTTAATATAATATCATCGTTGACCGACCCGATCAGCCTAATAAATTTTCCATTCCCTGCCTTGTTTAGATTAGTATGAAATGAAGAGAACGGATTTTAAAAATAACGAATTTTCTCTTGTAATACTATACGAGATTGTACTACCTAGTATGCCATCATAGTGTATTATTAAGAAGAGAAACACAACACTCACCCCTGCTTCTAATTTTTATGGTACTAGGTAAAGCAACCAACTACAAACAACTCGGTTCAGACTTCAATGTTGTGAAGGTAGAAACTAGGGATCAAGTTATATAACAGAATATCAAGAGCCTTTCTCTGATGTACATACATAGTATGTAAGTAGTTGAAAAGCAAAAAAAAAAAAATTAACTTCTGACTGGAAAGCGTGAATAATACCTACTCTACTCTGTTCTAAGTTGAGATGAAATTTAGCCCATCTATGAATTTTACTATAATGTTATTTTTTTAAATTTAATTATTATTTTAATCACAAGACAATTATATTTACAAAAATAAAAGTTTTTCTCGCATCCTTCCTCCTTATTCATGAAAATATCACGACAATAAAAATTAAATTAGAAAAGAAAATGTTTTTAAAGAAAAGGCTTCCCCAATACATTATTGGTCCTTATACACAGCAAAAAAAAAGCAAAATTCAATAGGAATCAATCTGGTTCGACAGCGAAAGTTCTTGTTATGTGCAAAAGCTATACTAGGTCTCTCATTGAGGTTACAAATCCTTTCTCCTAATTATGTCAGTTTCAATAGACACATATTAATAAGGGACTTTTCGTTTAACTGGTGTTCAAAACCACGAAAAGCGTAAAATACTTGTTTTTAGAGAAGGTTACTAGGCAGATTACACCTCGTTCGTTTACCATTGGCTTTGAATGAGAATGAGTAAAAAAGGTTTTCCTTTGCCTGGAGTCGATCTGAGTACACCGGATTAGCAGTCATTGCAGATTATCGCCAAGCTGTTACCGTCTTCGACAAATCAATATATTTATAATATTAAAAAACTCCGCCGTCCCTGTATTTTTTACACTGTTCATATTATTTTTACGCAAGAGAGACTCGGTTTTGAGTTATACGCAAAAAGCTAACATCTGAACTAGTTGTTCTAATTACTAATTTCACCTTTTTTGTTTCCTCAACTCCTGGCATCTCTTGCTTCACTTTATTTGCATAGTGATGGAAATAATTCGTATAATAATTATAAATATTATAATGTAATAAAACGCCGCCGTCTGGGTAACTGAGAGGAGTCTACACTGCGGGTTTTAATTTAATTTTAATTAGGTATATTTTTGTAATTACCTACAGCAAGTACCTCGCTAATTGCTATGCATAGATTAACATTTTTCGTTTGTAGTCATATACGACTGCAAGTTTTTTTCATTTTATATTAAATTCCACATCAGTAAATAATACCGACAAAAGTATTTACCAGGAAAAGCTGCAATTATTTATTTCAATCAACCAAGTAATTTCCACGATAATAATTAGGCACTACTTAATATTTTAATACTAAATTGGTATTTATTTTCTTAACAAACAAGAAGTGTTCCGGTTATTTATGTTAGGTAACTCGATTTAAATACTGTAATTTAAATAAAATTTTCATCAAAGAGGTAGTTTACAATGATGCATTTGCATTTGCATTACAAGTCTAAAGAAAATTTACATTCTACAAGGAAATCAAAGAAAAGTCTTTTGTGTATACGCTTTTAGTCACTTACTCAGATTTTTCTATTTGAAAGCCCCATTTTTCACCCAGGGTGTTACTAAGGTTCACTTGTGTTACAATATAAAATAAATATTTACATTTGTATTTGCACTTATGCCGGGTCATTCAAATATTATTTGTAAAACCCGTAGACATTTTTTCATGTAAATTATTGTAATACTTAATTAATTTTTTACTTTACACTCAAAAATATGCAATTTTAGAGAAAAGTATAACATTCCTTCTCATTTTCTTTCAGTTGACAAGTTAAAAAACATTAAAAAACAGCTTATGAATTATATTTTCAATCCTTCCAAACAAGTGGTATTTCTAATCTAGACATTTTCAGCTTACAAGGGGATATACCCGTGTGATAAGCCCAAATTAAAAATTAAAATTAACAAGATGATAGTAGATAACAAAACATTTTTAGGAATAATCATGAGGGCAGCAACTGGTTCTTTCTGAAAATACTACATATTTTAAAATATTTTTGTTTGTTAGGATGCTAGAAATCTATTTTAAGCTGAAAACATCCATCAGCGCTATTTATTGTCGATATTAAATAAAATATGATTTATTTTTGAATACAAATTAAAAATTAATTTTTTGTAAAAAATTTCATAGAGATGTCTACACTTGGGGTTTTAGGAATCAGTTCTCCTTGCCGTTCATAATTTTTCTAACACGGGCCTACTGAAATCACATAATGGTACGTATTTTGCATACCGTATTAATGTAATTAAATTTATATTAACAAGTTAAGTAAACGTAAACTCGTGAAACTCAAATTAATTTATAGTACGCTTTCAACAGTATAGTTTACTGTACGGAGTATGTACTTGTTGGTATGTAAAAGTTGGTGTTCAAAGCAGACGGTAAAATCCATAGGTTTGAATTTCAGTAGCTGTCACATTTGGTTCGGATTCCACGTTAACTGTAGCTCCTTTTTTATGTTGGCAGATAATAAGTAATATGATTTTTATTGTATTTATATTGTGGTGAAACGGATTAAACTCAGCTTTGTATTTTAATGATTTATCGTAGATTAAGGGATGTTTTATCCAAAATAACATAGTCGAGCATGATTTTGTTATTTAACGTTGATTAAAATCCAGTGATTATAAAGTTGTTTGCGGCGTTTAAAACCTAAAAAGGAACAACTTTCATTATTGGCATTTGAAATTTGAGCGCGAGATTTCACCTTTTGCTGACGTGCAAAGTGGCTCAAAATTCAATTTTTGGTTGGTAGGTTGAAGTTTTTAAACATAGAAGGTGAAAGAGTTGGCGTGTGACTTGGGAAGTCAACGGAGGTGTTTTTGGTGAGGTCCACCATAAGTGACGAATTTTCGAGTTTTCTTGAAAAACCCAAGTGTTTTTCAAGTTGATAATTAGTGAAAAGTGTTGTCCGACGTGGACGAGTGTTTTTAGATTGATTTGGAAGTAGAATCTTCAAATTGCGGCGTTTTTGTAAAGGCGTCATTGGAAAATTTTGTATCGCACATGTGGAAGAGTTGTCAGTCCGCCATTAACAAAGGATCGAATGATATTTGTAATTACGACGATTGCGTGCCTACAATTAGAGAGTTTAGAAGAATGAATTCAAATTCGTTGGATTTGAATTAAATAATTTTAAGTACCAATTTTGAGGTTAGTCGCGCGATTTATTTTATGCTTGGTTCAAATTGGTTGTGATTTGCCAACAAACTTTTTTTATACGATTGCCGATCGTTTTAATCTGGATAATTTGGAAGAATTGTGAAGAATTCAGATCACAAGATGACGAATTTCTTATTTTATGGAAAACACAGCTGTTCGAAAATGCAACAGGTTCACTTCGAATGACAGGTGCCAAGGTGAGGAATTTAGGAAGCAAGAATACAGTGGTTCTAAAACGTTTTCAACAAGTGCCGCATAACTGGTAAATAAACAATTTTGAATTTGATTTGTACACATTTATAAAAGAATTTATTTATGTTACACGATTTACACCTTAATGTGAACCTGGAGTATTTTGAGGTTGATTTGAATTTAAATGCAAATACTAAGGGCTCCTATCACACAATTCAACACTGACGACCAAAACGAATCTGTTCGTAAACATTACACATGCTCGACCTATGTTTACTTATTGAATTTAATTAATTTTATGAAAATTAAATTTGTTATTTTGTACGAAGCTGCGTTTGATTTTGATTTCATGCAACAGGCCGTACCCCAATTTAGTTTTATAGTGTTGTCTGCAACGACAGTAATTTTGATTAAGGCAATTTATGCAAATTTGTTCCTGAAAGAGGAATTTCAACTTAACGTCAATAGTGCGGTAGTTAGGCCGCATATTTGTTTCGTTTGGCGACCCAAAAAGGAGAGAAGTACGAATCCAACCCTGAGATTTGCTCTCGTACAGAAATCGTATGCTCACGATTATATAGCTACCGACGGCACTCTAGTGTTTAGATATTGTCCTGGTAAAGAAAGTTTTAAATTAAGGGTCGTGGAAAATATCTCTACAATATATAGGTAGGTTATATAGGACATAAACATGGTAAATAAGTATTTTAAGATAAGATAAGATAAGAATGAAAATGATATCAGCCGAAAAAGATTTTAATTTATTTTTGGAAGAAGGAGGTGAGAATTTTTCGTTCATTTAGAGTGTGCGAATTTTGTAGATTTCTGGGATTAGAGTTGATCTTGAAAAAATACTGTGGAGATTTTTTTTGCTGAATAGATAATTCCGGAGAATGGGAAGACAGAAAAGTCGTTCATCGCAAAGCGCTAATAATTACGAATTTTTGAAGTGACGACCGAATGGTGAAATTTTGGTGAATAGTCGTAGAAATCATCACGAGTTTTGAGCATTGGATGATCATTGATTGTTATTTTGGTAAAGGATCATCATTTCGAGTTGTTGAATCCTGGATGAATTAATTAACCTGGATGTACAAAGTGACCAAATCACGATCGAGTATTATTTTTTATTCTCACCTGAGGAAGGAAATAGATTAATCGCCTTAATTATTTTGGAATATAATAAAAGTGATTTCGGCGTACCGAGTTAGATTTTTATGGATAGTAAATCAGCTACAATGGAGAGCTCTATATCACGTGTATATCAGCTACCGAAACTGATGATAGGAAAATGACCGGTAAAGCTGAGTGCGTTATTTTGATGGGTTGCATAGGACATAGCCGGCACATCGGAAAGAAATTCAGGTACTAAAACCTTTTTTGTAATAAGATTTTTATTTAAATTTTAATTCCATCGTGAATGCAAGTAATAGAATACCGACGGTGGTACAACCCACCCTAAAGGTTATTCAAAGAATATTATAAGAGTCATAGCTAGCCTGTGCATCTATAGAGTTTATTTGCTAATCGTTTTCTTTTGGAAACTCCTCTATTATCCAGTTTATTTAATTCGACGATTTGTGGATTGTGAAATTGCTTTACTTTGGTAGAAGCTGGAAAGTGCCAATCTGAGTGATGTATTTTCTTCTATTCTTTTTTATGATTAAAATTAGCTCTTGCCTTGCTGCGGCCTTGCAGACTTTGTTAAGGTTCGAAGGCAAAAACCAATCAAATAGAAGTATTTTAAACGGACATAGTCAAATTTAGTAGACAATATTAAATTTTGAAAAAGATCTGAATAAAAAAGTGTCTATATTATGTTTCTATGCAAAATGCAGCTAAAAAAATTAATTTGTAACAACGTGAATGATTTCAATAGCTCACATTGATTTTATTTTTAAGATCACTAAATGAAATTACAAAGTATGTGGTGCCTATTGACAAAATAATTTGCTTCTTACAATTATTTTAATTATTTTGATTAGATATGGTATGCTGTCAAAACATTTAAGCATTTTATTAAAATGTTTATTACAATTTTACCTGAAAATAAACCTTGATGCCTCAAGCTTGTCTTCTATCCGTTTTAAGCTTAAAATTGCTGTGAACTTTGTTGTCTTGTAGAAAGCTTAAGTCAACTGCTTGTTTTGATATTTTAGCTTCTTTTTATAATAACAAAACAAACAGTTCACTTACAGTTTCTAGGTTATCTGCCAGCCGGCTGATAACTAAAGGTATTAACTGATTTTTAGTGGATGAAAGTTGAAAATGCACTGATGAAAATAAGGCTAATTAACATTTATTTCCATCAACCCCTCCAACTGTTTCTTAGCTGCAAATAATTGTTATGGATATGATTACCCTGCTAATTTTTACTTTACAGTTGAGCTTATATCGCACGGAAATGCTTCATTGTTAATATTTAAAGAAATTTAATATTGAGGCGTTTTATCTTTGAGTCAGTTTATTCTCCTGCCAAAACACAAACCTTAATAAATGTAATTTTCAATTACACCGGATATCAATTTCAGCAGTTTTTAATAAAAAAAATCTAGTAATAGCTTCCGACATCTATACTTTAAATTAATATTCCATAAAAGTTTTATAAAGCAAATTGTTTTCGTTAAGACCGCACGCCACTTCTGAACTGTTAAAGAAATCAAATATTTAATTAAAAGTTTTTCAAAAATTGTCGTTGGTTTATTTATGGATTAAACATCAAAATTCTGTAACGGAGTTTTAACTACTTCCTGTATTTAAAATTTAAATAAATGTAAATGTACACGCAAAAGTAGTACAATTTACTTTAGTACATTTTGACGTGATTGTTTGAAAAGTGATAAGTGACTTTGTAAGTTTTCGTCTCTATAATTAAACTTAAACTCAACTAACTCTGTAACTGCTCATTGTTCACCAATTTGAAAGGAACGCGACACGTTTATTAAAAGCAATTACCACTACAGTTTTGATTAAATATGATCCTCATCCGTTCTACTCTTTAAGTTGATTTTCGTGACTTTTTCTTTTATTAAGTAAAGTGAACTTAGAAAATTAAATACCTTCAGGAAAGTAATATGTTGGGTTACAAATCTGTTCAGGAATGGTATACTCGATATTTTGTTACACTAGAGGGACCCTGAATATTCTGTGAGCAGGAAAATAACGTTTTATAATATTTATTATATAATGAATACACTTTAGGACGTTAAAGTCTACTATGAACTTAATCTCTACAATAATTTAATTTAATTTTGACCTTAACCTTTTCCAGAAAAAACCATTTTAATGATCTTTTATCAGTTAACCTAGAACGGTAGTAGTATTGCAGATTTAGAAAAAATCCAGGTCACAAAGATTTTATATCATTATTCTTGATTTTAAAATATAACAGACGTAGTAATTTAGGAACAGGAGGCTTTTACTAATGACTTGCTTTTCGTGACAGTCAATGATTTATGCTTACGAAGAAGAGTTTTGATTAACAGTTTTTAAATTAAATTTCATGCAAATACATCATTTTCAAATTTATATTCAATATTACTACTATATTTTAAGTGCGTATCCTAATTTATCGTAGCAGTAATATTATATAAATTATATTTTTGGCAAAATAAAACCAAAACGATAAAGCGAAAAATAAGGATATGGTATCGCAGAAAAGCAATTTTCAGGAATGAATATTTCGAAACAAATACTCGCTCCGATCATGGCAGATGATTGGCTGAATCAGCTATAAGCACGAAATCTCTTCTTAGTATGCAAGTGCAAAGTTAACATAATAATTTAAGGTAATTTAATGGAAGAATTCTCCCAGCGAATTTGTTTTTAAAAAAATTTATTCAAAATTCTATAACTTTTATGCAGCGTTTGACGATGGATAGAGGTAACGTACAGCTTTTTTCAGCAATCAATCGCACTTCTCGTGTGTTTAATATTCTACATTCTTTAGATTTACCTTGCCCTACTAAAAATGCGCTTCGGCTCTCAAAATGAGCTCAACATTATCTACATTTCTTTCCGTGTGTAAAATGCAAGAAGAAATTTTCCAAGTAATGAAACTTATTTTTTACTGTTGTGCTTGTTCTAAAGTTTGCGCACGTGCGCGATAAATGCGATCAGTTTTGTTGTATGTGATGACGAAAAGGACGATAAAATTAAAGTAGTGGTATTATTTCTAAATAGTAATAAAATAAATCTCAAAACCTGAACGAATCTGATAAATTACCGCAATATTGTGATAAATAGTATTGGCAGGTTTCCTAGGATGCAATGAACGATAACAAAAGTGTTGAAATTACTTATATGCAACAATTTTGTTTTGTTCTTCTCAAAAAAGTACCCGCTAACAACTATGAAATTGCATGGCATTTAAAAATGAGGTGATTTTCTATAAATTTATATTTTATAGATAGACCTCGGACAAGAAATGAGCTAATGATTTTGCTAAACTTTATTCGTATATTAAAATAAATTTGTGATCAATATGGAATCCATAGAATTTAGGTTACTGTGTAAACTTTGTTATATTTTTAGAATAAATTTGTGATCCATGTTCAATTGTCATATACCCATTTAGGGGACCATACAAATAATTACTGACGCAGGAGGATGAAATTTGTCTAAAAAGGATCAAAAAATCACTAAATTGTGGATTGGTTGTTTCCTATGCTGAAGTAGGCATCAGCAAAATTAAGCTTGATCAGATTAAAATTACAACAATAATGAATTACTGTTCTAACTTTTATAGTTTCTAAAATAATACCATCAACAGAATCTTAATTAATTTGGTTACCACTTTTCCATTTAGACTTTTTTATTACTATTCGTTTGGGTATATATAACTTTTTAACATGACTGGCCTTAACTGAGATTTTTTTAACCTTTTTGAAATTGTCTACAGTTTTGCTAGTAGCTGAATATCAATGTATCTGATGTCAAATTTAACAGAACTTATAAAGTTCTTAGTAAAACTTTGAAAGCAAACATTTACAACTTTAATAATTTCCTAATCTTTTTCGAAAGAAAATTTTTGTTTGTTGCAAATTGTAAAATTTAGTTTTTTAAAATTTTTTTTTCCTGAAAATCTTGTGCGAAAGTTTATAAAATTTAAAACAAAAGTAAATATAACCGAAAGTTGCAAACAATATAATTCGACTACAATTAGTAAGGATATTTAATCGTAATTAAAATATCTTTACTAATTAATTGAATATAACATCCGTATCCGATATTTTAATTGAAATGAAACCTGAAATTTTTTTAGCTACAAAATTGCAGAAATCATGAAAAAGTGAGTTACCGTAGAAATCAAGATCTTGATTTACATATAATTTAGGATATTAGTTTGCGACCTCGGTAGTAATTATATTTTTGGTTTGGCTTTCTTGACTCCTAACCAAATTCATTAAAAATGAAAAAAAATGAGTAATTGTTAAATAATTGAGAATAATAACTATGCATTTTAGTGTGGTGTACCACCAATAATTATGATTCATAATAATGCAAAAATAAATTTTCGATAATCTGCAGACCGAATAGAGTAAATTTGGACCTCTTAGCTAAGACTCATAAAGTTATATAGAAAGCTTTCAATTTAGAAAGGACCTATCTTGTGAAATTTTTCACATAAAGAGGTGTTTTTCTATTTATTGGTGCAGAATTAAGTCCTCTACAACTTTCTACTGTAACTTTTTGTTTATTAGATTAATCTAAATAAAATATTTCCAAAGGCTCATTCACACCTATTTTCTAGTTGTATTTGCGCGTTGTAAGGTCCTTAGAAGTGTGCAATTTATTGAGTTGATTGAAAACTGTTATATTATAATAATCTTTCTGTTTTACAATACAAGCCCTTCCCACCTCTCTCTGACGGAAGGAAATGGGAGAAAAAATTCAAAAAGGCAAACTTCAACTCTAACATTGTGCGAGCGGATGAAGGTTAATCAAAATTGAGTTGCTTTTACTTGTTAACTGTCAAATTGTTGCCTTATTATTTTCAACCTATACTTGACTTTACAATAATTTAACTTACCTGCTTTAATTATTATTTTGTGTTAAAGTTTTAGCCTGTAGCTGACTTTCCAATTTAACTTGTTTATTGCTATTTATTATGGTAGGTATTGAACCAACATCAACAGTTCAAGTTCTAATTTTATAAGTTATTCTATTGTGTTATATCCATCTTTCACTTTATTTGAAATCAGAATAAAACAATAATTATCTTCCCTCTTGGGAAAATTGTTAGAATATTAACTCTTTAGTAAAAAGGTTTTGAAAGTGCTTTATTATAAATATCAAACAAATTGAATAAAAAATAGTGTACTACATCTGCACAAAGCAGTTACTTATGCACTAGAGAGAAAACAGCATCATTATCGCACGGGTGTGATGTTTGCACATCATCAAGGTGTCAGCGGAGTTGCGCAATCGAGTATCTACGATAGTTATGCATTTTCTTACGTGTTTCATACAAAATTTTATATGCTACCATTCAAAACTCTTTCGACATTTACGATTTTTAATTGAATTGCCATAGCTCTGATGTATTTTACAAATTAATGTAAATTCGGCAAAATGTCTGCAAACGTTGGTTGATATTAATATATTAAATTTATAAAAATTTCACTAAAATTTTTTCAAATTCCTGATGTTGTCTTACACGTCTTTTTCGAAAAACTCATATTTTATTCTTGGATCATGAATTAGTACTGTTATTGTTTGTTATAATGTATGCTCAATGTATTATCAAAAATACTACTAAATTAGATTCAACTTTCTTCTAACACCCTGTCTCATAACTACAATAAATTTTCTGGAAGCTTTAGTTGGTAGTAAAATAAAGCATTTATTTATGAATTCTCAAAGATGGGATCTCTAAATATGTTAATATATTAAAGGGACATCGAAAGAAATAAGAAAATCTGAATCGTTTTATGCGATAGGAATATTTTTCACAAACATTGTATAGAAAAGTAAAGAAAGTGATATTTTACAAAACCAGAAACGGAATTTAATATTATTGATATTTGAAAAATTAATAGAATATAATAATTTAGTACTTTATTTCCTTAAATAAAATTGAAATCTGAAAAGCTTGCATAACTTATAGAATTTATTTTATTTCTTTAAGTGATAATTTATTTTCCTAAAATACCTAATACCTAAATATAAATATACGTATATCTACAATAGAATTATAAATACAAAGGGATTATAGTAATCCATATAATAATATTATCATGTTTGTATGGTTGTCAAAGGAAAAAGTTTATTATAATCTTATTTTGTTAAGACATTTCTCCATTTTTTTTAACTTGGAAAGATAATCGTAAATACTTGGAGATAAACAAATAATAAGGAAAAATGTATTCGTAATAAAAGTTATTAAAATTTTCATCTTGTATTATTAAAAGTAGGAAATACATAAAGAATTAAAACTCAACTCTTGAAATTCTATTCATAAATTCGACTTCATAAGTATCTCAGAATTTATTTATATAAATGCCCAAATATAAAAATTTAAAAACTTATTAAATTATTATTTTTTGTTTCCCATTAAATCAAATAGAATATTTTAGTTAACTCATAAATTTAAATGTAATTCGCTAACGGTGAAACTTTCGACAAAATCGTAAGAAGTCAATTTTGTAGGAAATTAAATTTGCTATAAAATAAGTTTTAATTTTTTGCCCTATCATAAATAGTCGAGAAACTTACTTTAAATTTAAATAGTGATAAAAAATTTAATTTTTGACGTCAAATTATCAATTTCTTGTGAACAATTCCGTACTCAATTTCATCATACAATTTTTATAAATTGTATTAAAGATATCGAAAAAGGAGCTATAGTAAATTTTTTAAAAAAATAGAAAGGTTAACTGGGTTTAGTAAATATTATAATTTATTATATTATTTAACATGCATTATATTTGATTTTCATTCATGTCTTTATATTATAGCCATGTGAATAGCTCAATAGTTTACATAAAATTGTAATAGCATTAATTTATTTATTTGCAATTTATTTAAAATAATTTATAATATAATTTTCACAAGTTACAAACTGACGATATTTTATATATTTTAATTTAATATAATGAATAGACATTGTTTGGCCAAACTAGAATGGAATTCTAAGAGATACTAAGTTTAAGCTATTAAACAAGTCAATTCAATAGAATAATGAATTTATGAAACCAAAACTTATTGGAGTTCAGTTTTTCAAAGAATGAATTTAGTTTTTATTGCTGGAAACTTTGTAATAAAAGAATTTCGTAGTTACGAAGGTAACTTAGATAAATTTAAAAGAAACAGTTAATTATAAAATTAAGATAATAAACTTAACTTTAATGAAAACGTAACTAATATTTATTTTGTATTGGTTCCTAACCGGAAAATGCTCATTTAGGTCTACGATTCGTGTTTTTCTTAAGTTTTTATGAGTAACACAACATAACACCTCAACATTTTATCGTCTCCCATCTCAAAATTTTTATATTTTTGGAAAAGAAAATTATTTCATCACATACTACGTCGCCGTCGTATCTATTAGTTGTTGTAAAAATCAATTTAACTCATTTAGCTCCACCAAAAATATTTTAGCAAAGTAATTAAAGCGAGGATATTAAAATTACCTCTATATTTTATTACGCATTCTGGAGTAGCTGAAGTTGTAATATATTTGATGTTATTTATAAGTGAGAAGACGCAATAAACAGAAGAAGCTTACCTAAAACGCCAAGCCTGAAATTGATAGTAACTACTATAACTCTTCCAACTGAAGCCAACATAGTTCCATCGTAAGGATTTCCTGAATTCCATTCATAGCTTTCGCCATGTACGTATACTAAACAAGGTAGAGGATTAGTTTCTTCTTCACCAGTTCCTGAAAAAATAAGAAAAATATAAGTTTCATCCATTTTAGTCTACAAGAGTAATGAATAAAATATTTTCTAAAGTGTTGCCTATTAACCTTTAAGCACGAAAAAATAACAAAATATCAAATTTAAATTAAAAAACCATTTATGTGATAGGTATGCTCTAAAAGTAATTGTCCGACTGGTAGTTTCTAAACAACTGTTAAATTACTACCCCAAAAATATTTTGCAGATTGTTAGCAATTCTGATTAGTTTAAAATGTTGTTTATAAAATGAAGTTATGATTGAAAATCTATTTACACTTCTTCCTCTGAAAATTCAAATTTACTACTGCCAAACCGCATCAGCAATTCAACTTTTCTTATATTAAATTTCCTACATTTGTATATTGAATTTGGAACATTAAAAATTAGAATTATGGTTGAACAATTTGCAGTCAATTTATTAGTGGTGATTCAGCAAAGTCTTATGAACATTTAATAACCCCTATGTATGAAGATAGCACAGCTGATAAATAATCTAACCACTTTATTTTGGAGATATTACAAGGGCTAAAGCCTTTACAACATTTCCCAATGTATTTTCTGATAATTTGACTTTTATTATATTATCGTTAACAGTTTTATGTTTGCATAATATTTTCTACAAATGTAATATTGAAAAAGTTTTTTGTCAGAAGTTTTTTATTCGCGTAGAGAATACCTTTGAGAAGTTTTTCAGTAAATACGATCAATAAGAAGCGCTTTAATATGAACTTTGTATTTGACGTGTATTTAATGTAAAAAATTATAAAATTGCTAATCCTTTTTTATTTTAAAAAGAAAAAGTCTCGATTAGAGTGCTACTTATGTTGGAATGTTGGAAAGCTACAGTTGGGACCGAATAATCAGAAACTCAATCGTAAAATAACAAACTGTGGTAAAAGAAGTGTAAAATTCTGTATTGTGCACTAGGTCGGTAATCCGTTTTATTTAACTCATCATTTTTAAACGCGTTTCGCGTCGTGTGATTTTCTCAGAAAATTTTTAAAATATCTACAAAAAAACTTCTACATCAGAGACGAGGTTATAATTTTGTTACCTCTGGGAAACGCAGGTGGTTGCCGAATCAATGTTGAAATGTGAACATTTTTTCAACAAACGACAAAAATTAAAGAGCACAACTGAAATTGATTCATCTAATTTAATGTTTTAAAATTAACAATTTAAATATTTGCTATTAACAAAAAAGACGTGCAGAATCAGTTCATTCTTTGGGGAGATCTATTGAAACCTTTTTTTATTTTCTTTGTTCACATTTTCTAAACGCCCATGTTTATCCAGTTAGGGAAAGTGTTTTCGAGAAAGCTACCGATTTTCTAATAAAAGATAAAGGATTTAAAATGCGTTTTGAGTTGCTGAACGTCCAGGTATGAGCGGTAACTAACACTGAATGTAGGATTTCATGTAGTAGATACGTATAAATTTAGGTATAATGATGTGGCTAATTATGCCTCTTTTCGGTTTTGGTGAAGGAAAATGTGGCGTATGAAAAATTATGTATTTGTGAATTAATAAAAATGTTCACTGTTGCCTGCAATTTTTTAACCTTTCACGTTTAACTTCATTATTTGTATCGTAAGGTAACGAGATAGAATCTTTTTCTACTTCAAAAACGACTTAACCGACACTCAGTCAATTAGTTTTTCAAAAGCGTTTAACATGTTGCTACTTGTTTATTTTATTTTCAACGTTGTACAGATTTTCGGTAAGTTCTATTAAATTTCGCGTAGTTTAATATTTGATGTTCATCTTTAAAAGAAATCGAAAAATACAAAGCAGTATCACAAAAACCAATAACTGTCCAGACATGAATCCATAACCGTATTACAAGAAATTAAAAAACATTAAATTTTTTATTTTAAAGTATTTTACCAATTTTCACCCGACGCCTTCTTATACTATTTTGTAAAGGAAAATTTCGATATATAATTTACAACATTTGTCTACTAAACTATAAGAAATATGGTTGACATAATCCACTCGCGACAAAATAATTCCGCCACAAATCTTTGTATTATTTCAAAGACTTTAGGTAATGTAGTTGATAAAAATAATATATTATTTTGCTTATTATTATTCAAGCTAAGTAATAACATATTCAAATCTTCGGATTTTCTCATTTAGTATTACTACTACTCCTACTACTCCTATTTTTCATAACTTCACTGTTGCTACCTAATTTTCTCATATACTTGAAATTAGTATTTCTCAACATCTCTAGTTTCCTTGGCAGTATTGGAAACTTTAAGCATAAAAATATTTTACATCCATCAGGCAGTTTGCTAGAATTGCCTTCAGATGTGCCTGTATCCTGGTTTTTTATGTTAATGGTGGCAATTCACTAACCCAGGGGACCACCGGCTTAACGTGCCTTCCGAAGGACGGAGATTAATCACAAGAAAGTTTGACTTTCTCTAGGTTTCAATCCGGTACCTCGCATTCGCATCCAACAGTGATAGCTGCAATGCAATGATCGTCTCCGATCTGAATCGTTTTTCAAAATATTATATTTTCAACTTTCATATTCCACAATAATTGACGATAAAGATCGTCAAAAAAATCAGTCGAGATAATTTCTGCTCGTACAAAAATAAAGCATTAAAATTCTTGATCTTCTTAAAAATTTTGAAGCTGTAAATAAATTTGTATAAAATTAAGCAGATAACAATTACCAGTTTAATTTGTTTCTTAATTTAAATGTTAACAGTTCTTCTATAGGAAATCTGATGCTTTCAAATCAGATAAAGGCAAACGTGCGCACAAAAGGATAGAAGGTTTAAGTCGACTGAACGAAAGTTACATTGGTATTCTACTTGTTTTAATGATTGCATAGCCTTAATTATAAAATCCAGAGTAAAGTTTTAAAAACCTAAAAATGAAATTTAATAAGTTGAGAAGTAAACCTAAATGCGGAGTTTAGAGTTAAGCAGCTGAATCCAAATGTTTTTTGAAAATTAAAATTACCAACAGATAGAAAAGGTAACTTTTATGTGGGCGATTGACCAAGCCAGACGTATAGTGGAAACTCCCCTGCGAATTTCTGCAAAAAAGTGAAAATAAAGGCAAAAAATTGATTTTATGCATGGTAAATTCTTGGATCAACTAATGATGAAGCTGCTTATGCACAACAGTAAGTAATTTTCTGCAATTTTAAGTGTTATTTTGCAATTTTCCGATATTGGAAAATATTTACGCTGCATTAAAATTTATTGCTATTCATGAAGCTAGCTACTCACAAATCCTCGTAAGTTTAAATTAATTTTTAATAGGTTGGATGATGTAATGGAATCACCACGTAGCTAGAATTTTGAAAGCGTGAACTTTGAAATTAAACAACTGCAAATGCAATTTATTGTTATTTATTTGAAACTTTTCTATAGAAAGAGAAAAATAAGAAAAAAAATGGTACTCATAACTTAAGAGATACTCATGCATCACAGACTGAGAGAGCTAATTATCATAATTATCAAAGGAGGAATCTGCAATCTTCCTATTTCGAACATCCCCAATTAGTATAATATAATAAGTGAACTTAGGTATAAAGTATCAAGTTCTATTTTCTAACAATTTTCAATTTATAAAACGACAATATATTGTGCTCTTCAAACTCCCTTGAGGTAATGGAATGATTGATTAGAAAATAACATACCTGATTTCTCTAAGTTTAGTTATAATAATAATATTGAAATGTCATAAAGTCAATCAAAGAAGCCGGTTAGGGAATTTCTTTAAAGTTTTAAATTTGTCATTTGTAAGACCTAATATGGAGATAATTTTGAATAACTAGCAATGGAATTGTAACTTTAAACACATAAAACTATAACAGATTTGATTTTCTTATAAGTGTGATGTGCTTCTTGCGAATTTGTGATGTGTACGCAGGTGTATCAATTGTTTACCTGAAATTGGAAAATTTCCGTAATTTGAATAAACGGCGCTAGGAAGTGACCACTCACGATTTTTGTGTTGAATTTTGGATGTTTATGGTGGTATGGATAAGTTTGATAAGGCCGTTTCCGTGAAGGTTGTCTTGCACCAGCCGTCTTGGGACACGTTTGATACTTGCGGATCATTATTCGCAATTATTCCCAAAAAGACAATTTTAGTGAGCTTTTGAGTCACAAAAGCGATTATATCGATGAGCTAATAAATCGTGAGTATTTGAAACGATTTTTATTCCTGTGAAACGGAGTTTTCACACGTTTTTTGTGGATCGCAAATAGTTTTCGACCACGATATTAAAATTGTACATTTTGGGTTTGTTAAACCTGAAATAAAGTGAGGAAGGTAAATTTAATGAGTGATTTGTTATACGAACGAGTTTTACATCACTTATTATCATCGATGACCAGTAAATTTGCCGATTATAAAATATCACATGAAAAATTTGAGGTTAATGGAAAAGTCGCACGTTTTGACTACAGTTTTGGTTTGAAAGTCGCAGAAATTTGTTCAAATCAATCTTTGAGTTTTGGAACCACCACAGGAGAAATTTCACACGTTACGACACTAATTTTCTGGACAAAATCACAGGACTTGGAAAATTACAGAAGCCGTACTACCGAGCATATCGAAGCGGGAAGCTGTTTGACATATGGGCTGGATTCTGTCGAGTTTGTGTGTTGCTGATGTACGGAGTGGTGCACAAATTGCGTTCAACGCCGATTTATTATTTCAAGTAAGAAATTTGAACTTTATGTATCAAAACACAATTGTACAAACTTATTTTTATTTCTGTTACACATTTTACATTAGCATAGCGATAAATAAAGGTATAGCTGAGTTTTTGACAATAAATAATACTCTTTATTCATCGTTTGTACACTTTACACACCATATTGCACATTGCTTGACATTTGTGTCAGAGATTATCAAAATTGCTCTCTTTTTGAATTTATTTAGTCTCAATAAACTACCCTCTGCTTTATTAAAATCTTTGATTGACTTAATTTCATTGAATTTACGACCCTGTAAATATTTGTGGCCTCAAAATTTGCAAACCGAACTTAAAGCTAGCCGGCACTCAATTGTTCGAGTGCACACATTAGGTGAGGTTTCATCCCTGACTATAATTAGGGGCGTCATTGAGCCGTGTTACACGACAATATATATTTGGGTATATTCTCAAATAGGGAGATTGTAGATTCTTCCAGTCAAAAAAGTTATAAGCTAATCTGTCCCATCTCAATCAGTCCTATGTGTATGATAAATACTACAGTCGCTACAGTTAACGAGGAAATTAAAAATAAACAAATAAAGAAAATTCAAATTAATTTACAAGCTTATGATATCTGATGTGTACAAAACCGGTTTAACACATTAATTTTTAAATTTTCGATTAGTAAATAAAAAACTTCCAGTTAAAAGAATGAATTTCTAGTAGGTATTTAATATTTTATCATTTTATACATTTCTGTTTGAATCATTTTAAAAAAATTTGAAATTTTGAGTCAATAATTTTGATAAAATTTATAGTAGATAATAATAATTATATTACATTTTACATAAGTAACATTACATATTATTTACAACGTTGTATGTTATTTATGTATCACGAACTAAAGTTAGGCATTTTTTGCAAACGTTAAACTGTATTTTCCACAATTTAAAAAATTATTTTTTTTACTGACATGCTTTCTAAAATATTATAAGTTATTTATAATTCTGGAAAAGCTCAAGACTCATGTTGTATATTTTATTCAAGAAACGCGCATAGAAAAAGTAAACAAAAACAAAAACCACATACAAATCTTTAAATCTTTAAGAGATTGAAATAGAAGACAAAATTTATTATAGTTTTTTTATGTCTTATCTCTTAAAGTTTTGTGGTTACGCTGTACACATTTAGTGTGCATCGGCAGTATTCGCTTCCTTAGCTAAATCGTTTTTCATTTAGACGACATGGAGAGAAAATCCTATCTGATATATTGTAGATCAAAATCTACATTAGCATTTTAAATAAATTTTTTAACACAAATAAATCTTGATTTTTTGCATTTTACGGTGACAGTTCTCAAAGCAAGCTATATTATTCTTTACTTTTTCTAACCAATTTTTTTGACTCATTTTCACCTATTTATATTATTTAAAATAAAACATAAAAATTAAATTGTACTATTAAGATTTCTATTTTAGGTTTAGTTTCCTAAAAGCTTCATAACTTTGAGGGCAAATTCTTTGTTAAATATAAATGTATTTCTCATTCTTTCAGCCACAGCTCGTAAAATGAAAACGAACAAGGACCTTAAAAGTTTTTAAGTTAATGACTGTAATGCCGTGTTTTATATTTACATAAAGTCGGGAAATTCACAATGAACCAAATGATTTATTTGTGTTTATTAAATTGCGTGCTTAATTTAAGCATTTGTTTATATAATTTAAATTTTGAAAAATTGATTGTCTCATTAAATTTCGGTAATACTACAAATAAAGCAACATTGACAGAATATTTTTTAGGTTCAGGTTTCCTATTATTTCAGTAACGGAATTGGAAATCTGTCACAGTGTTTCGCCGAGCAAAATACACGTAGCCTGAATATTTTATTTGAAACAGTCTCAGGATTGAATACTGATTTGTGGATTCCCTTGAATCGTTTGGAAATAATAAATGATAACAAATATCGATGATTCAAAACCCAATGGTATACAAATGTGTCAATATATTAACAATCTCGTAACATATTTATTTGTGAAGACTGCATTAGACATCCGAACAAAAAATATTTGTAATTTTCCTTTGCTCTTTCCTTCCAATCTACTTTAGCCAATAATATTTACATTTTTTCCATTCGAAAAAATTTTATTTATTGGTATTGGTTTTATTTTTATCAATCAAATTAAAAATATTACAGAATTACCTAGTGCTTAAAATAGCGGTACTCAATCGATGTGTAGGGTTATCGGATGGTAGCATTTTATGCTATTTTAAAAAAAATTTCATTAATAAAAAGCCAAACCTGATAACTGATGATTTTAAAGAAAATCATAGGAAACGATAAAATTGGTTGTATTTCAACACTTGGTTCTTCTGTTGTAAATTGTAAAAAAATTCCACAAAAACTTTCATTCACTAAATACTTTTGAAATAATTGTAATTTTCATTCCCCGGTAAAGTTTTTAGTTTTGTCTTTAAAACTTATTTTAAATTTTTAGACGGTGTAGCTGAGGCAAAACCAATAATATGTTATGTATTTATTTTTTAATTGTATTTTTTTTTCGAATAAAATGAACATACAAGGTTCACAGATGGGAAACTTTTTAAAAATGGTTCAAAATCGCTAGGTTAACATACCAAAATTCACTACCTTCTCGAATCCGAACCTATGCTGTACCTATAAATTGCACTAAATACCTGAATGACTTACTTCTCTTGTAGTTGACCTAAATTGCCAATTTAATTTATTTAAACAACATCTCTTATTATTTATTCAAAGTAAAGAATATTTGGTTCGTTATTGAAACAATTCACCAAGGTGTATGTACTTCGTATTTCAAAAACTTCATGTTCTTTCTACGGGATCACTAAATTTTCTCATGTCACTGCCGTTCACTTAGTATTGAGTTAAAATTCGCAAAAGTTCCTTTGTGTAGAGTTAGCAAAGACTCATTTA
This sequence comes from Rhagonycha lutea, assembly GCA_958510855.1. Taxonomy (NCBI): domain Eukaryota; kingdom Metazoa; phylum Arthropoda; class Insecta; order Coleoptera; family Cantharidae; genus Rhagonycha; species Rhagonycha lutea. The sequence goes on from OY294036.1 coordinate 89,308,924, forward strand.
ACCCACATTCTTTTAGAACCTTTTCTAATAAGTAGAACTGAAGGACAAATAAGAATATACAGATTTAAAGATAAAGGACTTTCTTCTAAGAACACGAATTTAATTTTGTTTAATCGCAAAGTTTCCTTCTTAATTAATAAAAATTTGAATATTAAATTTAATTCATTGATCAGCAATTTTCATGCTGCTTGTAATAAAGGAATCGTAGAAATATTTAATTTTTAATCCAATTTTTCTTTATTTTGTTAAGGCGAAGCATCACACTCGTGTCTAGAGACAGTATATTTTGTTTTTGATCCTGAATCCTTACGCATGCGCATTTGTTTCTTTTTTGTACTTAAGAAAATTAAATGTAATTTTGACAGCTGTCAAATTTCGTCAAAGTAGTACGTTTATTATTTAAATTATTTCCTTCTATAATAATAGACCGTAAACGGTAATACTACTAATTGTTTAGTAGTTTCAGTATGAAATTTGTGATTACAAATGTAAATAAAAGGACAATTATTAAAAAAATCACTTTAAAACTCATACAGGCGAAAAGCCGTCCTTAAAGTTAACAAATTAATTATTTAATATAATATATTAAATATATTATATTTAATAATATTAAATATATTATATTAATTATTATGAACGCCAGTTTATTGTAGAAGGAAATAATTTAAATGTGGTAATTTAAAGACGACTTTTCGCCTATATGAGCTTTAAAGTGATTTTTTTAATAATGGTCCTTTTATTTACATTTGTAATCACAAATTTTACACTGAAACTACTAAACAATTAGTAGTATTGCCGTTTACGGTCTATTATTATGGAAGGAAATAATTTAAATAATAAACGTACTACTTTGACGTAATTTGACAGCTGTCAAAATTACATTTGATTTTCTTAAGTACAAAAAAGAAACAAATGCGCATGCGTAAGGATTCAGGATCAAAAACAAAATATACTGTCTCTAGACACGAGTAAGCATCACCACGTGACTTTTTAAAATTTTAAATTCTTTCCCCTTGCCTCTTCGTTTATGACATCTTCTCAATGATAGACAGCGCCACCTCACGTAATAATTATGTTCTTTGATTGCAGAACTCTTGATAATTTTTAGTTGCTACAAACAGTAGCAAAGCGAGATAGAGAAAAAAAAAAGATAAGAATAGTTTGTTGTTCTTCTTGCTCTTGTTGCACCGGTTTCTTCTTTTCTTTGACAATTTGAGGTTTGAAGTCAATTTATTACATGTAATTTGTAACGCCGAACGACCATTGAGTGACCATAAACCAATTATAAAGGACATTCGGTAGCGCAATATTTTTTTCGGTATCCTATATTAATATATAGGACAGTTTCATTTTTTAGGTAAAAAGAATTCCTTTCAAGTTCATAATACGTAATAAAGGCACTTATTACTCAAAAACTGTCTTGCGCAAAATTGGACCAAGCTGGTCGTAAAATGCTTTTGTTAAAATAGGAACGGTTGTCCCGTTTAAAAATGTCAAGAAATTTTTAAAAATTTGCATACTCAAATCTGTAACTTTCATTTTCTTTTTTTTTGATGCAGAATCTTTTTAGCTAAGCAGACTTTCATAATTTTGAAGTCATTAAATTTTGTTTGTAACAACATTTTTACAGCAGGATTATGAATCGAAGAAGAATTTGTGGTAACAAACTGAACGACAATCGAGTTTTGTGACTTGAAGACAATTTTACGTTTTGTGGTTTTAATAACCAAAGCACTGACCGTTTCCTTTGGTTTGTAAAAGGAAATACACAACAAACAAATTATCTTTTACCGATGTTTTTTTACAATTTTCTTCTGAAATGGGCTCTAATCAGTCTTTTTGTTTCTTGAAAAAATGAAATTCTCTACACAATTTTTTGCCAAGTGGTAACAAAAACTCCCAGTAGCAAAGCGAGATAGAGAAAAAAAAATATAAGAATAGTTTGTTGTTCTTGCTCTTATCGCGCACGGTTTTCTTTGACAATTTGAGGTTTGTTGCTTTGTTGGCTTAATTTAGGAAAATTCAATTTATTACATGTAATTTGTAACGATAACATGGTATCATTTTCATTTATAATAACGATATTGCAAGTGTTAAATTCACAGATACACTATATTTTTTAGTATAAAATAAAGATCATTATTCTATATTATACAAAAATTGCAAAAGTTAATTATTTTTGTTTTTTGTGTGGAGTGGAATAATAAAGAGTATATTATATCATATCAAAAATAATTTATTTATAACAAGTACTTGTATCAAGAAAACAGTTTTATAAGTTAAATGTAATTCATTCCACATTAAAAAGAAATATCATCGGTAGGTCAAATTTCAAATTTTTAAATTATAAATAACAAAATAGTAAACAATAAATTAATTATTGATTTTAGTAACTTTTATAGTAATTTATGGGACTAGTGAGTAAAGATAATTTTTATCCACAAACGGAAGATAGCACACGAGGCAACGCAGAGTCTTCCGTAAGTGGATAAAAATATCTTTACTCAAGAGTGGCACACAACATTTTATCCAAAACCTGCAAGTAAAATGAAAATTTTCAAAATCAAAAATTTTAATTTTACTCATTATTCACAGTGAGGGAAAACTTCACTTTCGCTCACTAATGAATAAAATTCCACTTTGGTTGCTTGAAAATATTAATGTAAAAGTTATTTTACTTGCAGGTATTGGATAAATTAATTGTATCCAATACCTGAAAGTAAAGTGAGAGAAAGTGAAATTTTCGTTCACTAGTGAATAAAATGAGTAAAATCGCAGTATTTTATTAAAACTCAACCAAAAGTCTAGAATGTCAAATTGATTACTGTCACAAGCAAGCAATATAATAAATTATGTAATTTAAAATTTTTGATTTTGAAAATTTTCATTTTACTTGCAGGTTTTGGATAAAATGTTGTATGCCACTCTTGAGTAAAGATATTTTTATCCACTTACGGAAGATAAGACACGGGGCAACGCCAAGTGTGCTATCTTCCGTTTGTGGATAAAAATTATCTTTACTCACTAGTCCCATAAATTACTATTATCTAATGATATTTGTTTTATATGGAATGAACATATCCCGCTTTGTTTAGTACCCGACCCACGTCCATTGGGGTTGGTTACCCAATCTTCATATTAAAGGGTTGCTCGGGCTCCAGTTGCTAGCCATGGAGGCACAAGTCGGAATTGAGTAGGTTAAGCTATGGGGCGCTAACAAGCGCCACTGTATTACGCACCCTACTCCCTTAGCAAAAAAACAGAAGTACTTTTTCTTCATTGCTTATTTTTGATTTCTTTATTAACTAATTTTGGCAGCATATGATCAATGTAAAATGTTTTTAACTGATTCAACATTTTTTCTTCCCAAAAATGGCGATCTCGCGCAATCTACAAAAAACAAAGACGTTAAAATACTATAGTATCACCTTTTGTAATATTACCTTTTCAACTAATATCCCCTTTTGGTTATATATGACAAAATAGCAGAATTCTTTATTTGTTATATGCAACTGTCCCTGCACTTGATAATAATAATTGTGATTATTTTTTAAAATCATATTATAATTTTCGATAATATGTCGAGTTGCTCTTTGAGATCTTGGTTGCAATTTGAGGTTTGTTGGGATTTCAAAGCCATCATGTTTAATTTTTTTTCTGTTTTTGTATATATCTTTTCTGAGAAAACTTACAAATGCCAATGTTAGGACCCCTAATTGTCCTTAATTTACGAAAAGTCAATTTATTACATGTAATTTGTAACGATTTGCCCCTATTTACTATTTAGCATGTGTACGCCATGTCGTATGGTAAGTTTCGAGAATTCAATTATTATACTATACTTTTAACACGGCTGGTATAATTATGTTATTGTATGTATTTCGGACATGGTAAATTTATTAAACTTACGTAATAACCCGTTAAGTTACAGGGCTGAAGAACCCATGTAGTGCCTTTGTCAGTCTTACGCCTGCATATTACTGCCTTTGCTTTGTAGTGATGTGCGTAAATTTTGAACATTTAAATGAATCAGATTTGGGTCATCCCAAATTCCGAACAACTCGGAACTGTACATTTTACTCCACCTAAATAGCTAGAGCTTAGTAGCTTACTTGATTATTTTTATTCTTAATAAAAAAATGTTATTATATTAAATTATTATAATAAAAATAAATTATAATAAATAATAAAAATAAATTTTTTGAAATTCTAAAATTTTTTTGAATTTTTTTAATTGAATTGAATTTTTATGCAAATTCTTGCATTTTTATCACTTAATAATTCAAACGTATGTACCAAAAAAACTTCTTATAGGTTGAACAATTTTACATTTATTGACACTTACCGTAGGCCATAAAAATCTAAAGTGCCTTCTTGAAATGAACTCATTTTGTCCTCGTTTATGTTATTGTTGAACTATTCTCAGAAATAATATTGTGCTCGACTTTCTATGATTTTTTACATTCTACCCTTTGGCACAATTATTGTTTATTTTGTATATTATGTAAGTTAAAGTTTAGCATTGGGTTTGTCGCTAAAGAGTGAACAGCAAATTAAAGGATTAAAAATATAAGTCTTCTTTCTTTCTTTATTTCTATTTTAACTATGGAAAATTGGGAAGTTGTTATGGGTGAAAATGATAATGGTTACTAAAAAAAACTTTTATGAGCGACTTTTCAATTCTGCACCGCCTGCATTAAAGTCGTTTGTTCTCAAATAATGTAAAAGTGAAAAGCTATGAATGAATTGGTAATCCTATACCTGCTCTGGCTTCGGTCCGACCGAAGCGACGTGGTCAAAAAATTATACGCAACGGTAAACTTATGTTGTGTTGAAAACATCATACAGATGCATAGTTCTTAACAATGCCGCTCAAATCTGCGAGGCAGCATAATTCAATGACAAATAAATTTAAAAAATGTTAACATGTTTTTGCATACCATGTTGTTAATATAAATTAGATTTAATTAAAAAATTTATGGGTGACTTATAAAGTCATGATGTTTGGGGCCACGAAGCAATAAACAGATAATTCGAAAAATAAATATTAAAAAAATTTAAAAAACAAAAAATCAATCGTAGCTCAATAGCGTTTATAGTTTTATACTTTCTTACAAAATTTGAACGCAAAAAAATGAAAATTGTAGAACTGAGACCGAAAAAACCAAAATGTGATGTTTGACAGTATAGATCTTCGCCTTAAGCCCATCAAATTGGCAGAGTAGTTTTCTCCCTTATCGTAATTTGATAATTAGTTATCTTCTCTGCACATTTATCTAACGCTTTTATTATCATTTCATCTGCTTCTGTCATTGTTAATTTCGCTGGTTCTGCTTGAAGTGTTTTAAATGCTTCATTAGAAAATAAATATAAATGAAAATACTGAAGTATCTAAAAATTAACAGAGAAACTTCTCCTGTAGCTTTTGTTAGCAATGAAGCCTCTAAGCATAATTAGGAACAGAGTTCCAGCTATATATTTAATGTAAAATAATTCCAGAAAGAAATGAGGTAGAAACTGTAAAAATATTCCTAAATCCTGTTTGATAAAATTTATATAAACAAATTATTCATTCTTACGTTTATGGAAATTTTTCTTTGAAATAAAATAAATAAGTTTAAAATTACATTCCATGAATTTACAAATCTTGTTATAAACTATCCGATGGGTTTTAGGAGTACATACAAACGATCGAACTATTCGCTCCATGTAACAGTTTTAATCACGTCCTACCATGCCATTGTATAATCTTATCGGTAATACCGTATTTTATGTTAGACAACCCTAGCGTACAAAATGTAGGGCTTTTCTAACAAAAACTTATCTTGTATCGGGAAAGTATTAAGGAAAAAATGTAAATTTCTAGTATATAAAAATAATATATAAATTGTTTCCAGATTGCATGTAAAATTGTTTATGTAAATCCTTTTTTTTTGTTATCATTTCGTGAATAAAAATTAGATGCGCAATAATATTAGGGTCAGTTAATTTAATACATATGCATATTATTTTACTAAGCAAAAGTAACAAAAATTATTTAAATGGACAATTACAAATGTAACATAAAGGTTATAAAATGTGTTGAAATGCCGTATTTGAATTTATCTCCATTTTCTCCCTGCTCATTATTAATTTCTTTTACATTTACTTAGACATCTTTTTTGTCGAAAACCGACTAAAAATGAACAAGTAAACAGTGTCGCTCTAAATACATTTTTGGCTCCTTGTCAACAAAAACTTTCCTAAATATATTTGCAAAATTAAGAGAGTCAAATAAAAGTTTCTTAGTTTACTTACACGGTGTTTCACAAATACTGTTGCCAAACAAAAGCAATAAATTTAGATATACTTTTTTGAGGAGTTAAATTAATTAAAAAGTTATTTTCCCTTTACAAATATCAACTTTACCTAAACTAACATTTTTAGGCTTTTTGGAAGTAGGTATACAAATTTAACGTATATTAATTAAGCCTCTCGAAAAACTTTTAAGTACCTTTAAGATAGGTTTAAAGTTAGTTTCTTTTAAACTGATTTTACACGAAACTTTTTATATTTATGACGTGAAAGTTTTCGCTATTACTTTGTACGACAAAACTATAAAAAGAAAATTAAATTAAAAACGTTAAGCCTTGTCCGGTAGTATAACTACTTTACAAGATCAACAAAAAATTATAGCCAAAAAAAGTATTACTGGAAGTACTATATTAGCAAAAGTTTTGTTTCCGAAAGAAAGTCTTAAGTTTGCAAATAGTAAATTAAATTTTTATCTCCTAATAACAATGGCATTATAGCTCAATTCTCCATTAGCGCTTAAGCAATATCATCAAAATTTCTTATTCATTGCTCGAAAGAGCTCATTTCTGTAATTAAGTTTTCATAATAAACTGTCTATACATTGTTATATTACCTGTTCCCCAGAGAAGACGCTAAGGAACTCGAATTTAATACATAAATATTCCATGGGGAAAATTTAATACTAAAAAGCATAGTGTATTTCTTGAGAAAAGTTCTAACTCGCTTAGGAGAAAATCTTACAATGGCAGGAAAGTGCACTGTTAGAAACAAAACAGCTTCAACTTGTTTTGTAGTTTTTTACATTGATTTTTGATTTGCATGTCTGGTACATTTGAATGCATGACCGAACATAAGAAAGCGTACAAATTTTATTACAATGATAGCGATGCAGCTTCCTTTCAGTACAATAGATTCTATACCTACTAATATGAATTTACTACTGTAGGAATTTTTAAGTGTGGCATGTAGAAAGAGATATACTCACGTTAGTAGTAAGTCGCATTAGGTAGGTTAATGTAACAGCATCTTACGAAGCGGGGTTGTTTAGTCCAGCAGAAGAATCACGGGTGAACCGAGGAGGCGGTCTCAAGTTAGTAGTTTTTAAGGGTGAGCTCTGCAGCGAATTCGAGTTTTAGGCGGTTGCTAAACGAATAAGTTGACCGATGACCGGCAACTTCACCAATAATTAATAGAGAATATAACAGTTTTTATGTTTTACTAATTGGTGTAACGATTTAAATCATATGGGTGACGGTGCCCCATATGGATTTTGCATTGGTAACTTCCAGGTCTTAAACGATATATTATTATGTATTGGGTTTTAGTGTAAATAAATATTATAAGTACATAATCAGTTGTTGATCAATCAGTTAATTAATTCAATTAACTATAATGTGGGGGCTCGTCCGGGATTTGCTTAACATCAACTAATGACGAGGACTCCTTATACTAATAACTAGCTCCGGTCTCCCATACTTTAAATTAAAATTAAAATTTAAAACTCGCAAAATGTGTTTTCAATCTCTACGATTCATTATCGAGTTAAAAATTCTTAGGTTAATTACTTCATTTATATACCAAAATACGTACACAATTAACAATTCACCACGTTGCGTATACAAAATCCTGCAATTAATTGTACAATTACAAATTTTGCCATATTCTCTTCTTATATTTGCTTTCTCCATTCATCTGACGTAACCTAATGTTGAATTTCTCCAACTAACGTTGCTATAGTCACATTTGTAATTATCTTTTTAATTCTTCAAAATTCATTATTTAAAATTTAATTAATCCATTAGCTATGGCATATGCACAGTTTACATTTATGACATATTCAGTTTTCTTTTATATTATCCGTTACGCATTAGCATTTTATAATATTCACAAAATAATATGCGTTGAGAGGAAATAATAATTACACTAAATATTTTGTAGTACAAAAATAAAAGAGCAATTAAAATTTTGCAACAAGTACAAGAAATTAAGTTAAGTTAAAATTCTAAGACGGAATTAGGAGAAATATGGTGCAACAGATGCAAAAAGAAGCTTTGGAAGCCAAATACGAGTATTATGTTAAATCAAAATAATAAAAGAAATAATGAACAACGCCTCGGTGTTATTGACGAAAGCGATAGGAAGGACTTCATCTTTGAAATGACGAAATCAGATACGAAACAATATCGTAGTAATTACTTTTATACGACCACATAACACAAATGAAGAAAAGGAAGACTTTGCATCCTGGTAATACGTGAAGAATATATTCAACTGACGCGGTCATTGCTTGCAGCTAACGCAGTTGGATGCGAATGCGGGGCTCCGGGTTCAAACCTGGGGAGAGTCAAACTTTCTTATGACTAGTCTCCGTGCTTCGGAAGGCACGTTAAGCCGGTGATCCCCTGGGTTAATGAATTGCCACCATTAACATAAAAACCAGGATACAGGGCACATCTGAAGGCTAGTCTAGCAAGCTACCTAATGGATGTAAAATTTGTAATACTCACAGAACTAACACTGCCAAGGAAACGACGCAGATGTTGGTAATAAGAAGTCTTACGGCTTAAACTACGTTGAAGAAGAAGAAGAAGATATATTCAACTCTGACAGTTTAAAGGATATTAAAACATTAATTATTCTACTTTTCTCGTAAAAATGGTGGAAAGTTACTTTGACCATAATAGAATATTTGTAATAGAAAAAAATATGATTACAAAGTAACTAGAAAAATTGGAAATTGTAATCCAAATACTTAGTAAATGGTCAAATAGTGTACTAATAGCTTTAGACTAATTTTGCTAGAGGGTACCAATCGTTGGCTTTTATGACAACCTCCATAGGCTAGCGCTAGCTGTCGCCAAGACGAAGGAAGCTTAAAACTGAAACCAATTCAAAAATTGAAACCGTCTCACTCGTTTAACGGATGAATGAAGAACAGTAGATTAACTTTAATTCCCGATAAGATCGACACCCTTCTGATGATTGGAAGAAGATTGAAGAAAAGCAAAAATATGTTATGCCCTTAATTTTAAACTGATTGAGAAAAAGTATGAATGCGAATTTCGTTCATACCTTTTTTACCCTAATAAAGGTTTGGTAATCACTTTATTTGAAGGTTGTTTAGACAAATTATCTCGGTACTTTAATAAAAACAGATTTGGTGCAAATAAAAACAGATTTGGAGCAAATGAAAACATATTTTTTTGATCATCTACTTTAGCAACTTAATTTGTCAAGCAAAGGTACAATTTTGTCAATCAAGATATTGTAATTAATTTTCCTATAATTTATTGTTCTAACATCATCGTGGTAAATATAATAAAATTTAGCTGTAAGATGAATTACCGCCTTTGCGTTTAAGAAAATGCTGTCCTTTTTGTAAGCATTTATATGCTGTGCTCGCTTATGTTCACATTTAAAGCTTTCGCTATTGCTCTCCAATCTTTGTCTTCCCGATATTCTTTAAAACTCCTGGTTCAGCCATTCAGAGAAATTTTATTATAATATCTACCACGTAACATGTTAGAACAATTATAAATGAAAATTAATTACAATAAATTGATTCATTACATTGTACCTATATAGGCAAATTAAGTTACCAAAGTTGATGATCTCAATCAATTTGATTTGATTCAAATCAGTTTTCATTTGATCCAAATCTGTTTTCATTTGCTTCAAATTTGTTTTTATTTGCACCAAATCTGTTTCCATTTGCTTCAAATAATACAGTAAAAGGTATAGTGTCATATTTCCAATATATTTCATATATCATATTTCCTTAACTGCAGTTAAGCACAACATACAGAGTGTAATACAATTTACGGTATTGTGGGTACAATTGGTTACTTTTTATGAATATTTCTTATGGTTATATTTCGAACTATGAATTTTTAATTATTTCATGCAATAAGTAAGTAATATTTTAACTGAGTCTATGTTACAGTTTATGCTTTCCCTTTTTCCCATAATACAATAGGTATTTTCTCTTCTAATAATAGAACTAAAAGTTGTATTTGCAAATTTCCGGAGGCTTCTAATCTTTGTTTATTGTTAATTATGTATTGCTAAGTTAGTTATCCAAGTTTTAAAGTTTATTATTATGTTTATATAAGTTGTTGATAAACTTTACAATAAATGAATTTTAACCGCAAGTTTAAATACAGTCAGCCACAAAAAACGAGACATTTTTGACATTCAACTTAATATTTTTGGAAAAAGCAGATGAAAGTCTTCAGAATTGCCTTGCTTGCCTATAAGTGTACTTAATTGTAGTTTATTTACAAGAAGTGAACGGATTGAATTATTTTCTTCCAAATTTGGTTATTTTTCTGCATACCGAGTAATCGCAATAGAAAAAAATAGTTGCAGATTTAAAATTATATGGTAAATATACTACGGAAGTTAAACCTGGATGTTGGTAATTAATTAAAGTTAACACGCTAACCGCTCGGCCATCCACTCCCAAATCGTATTCTTCCTATTATTTTTATTAGATATATAGCCCCGATGTAGTACAAGCTGTTACAATCTGCTTTATTAAACAAAATATAAATTTTGTAGGTTCCTAGAAAACAAACAAATATTCTAAAGCCACAATTGTAAAGAACTACTAGTCTGGTTCTCCCTAATACAATACGAAATTGACAATTAGGTATACACCTTAATTATTGATTAATTTAATAGAAGCTGCAACGATTGTCCGCCGTATGATATAATAAGCATCATCTGTTGAGGGATTTAACATATAAATAGGTAATAATAACACCATCAGCACACCGAACTTTGTACAAAAGGCAGCTTAGATGATTGTTGGACATTGTGTACTGAATTTAAATATATTATATCAATAATAACAATATTTTATAATACTTGAATCACTAAACGACTTCTGAAGAAAATTTATGCACAAAAAAATTAAATTTATTAATAATAAAAAAATCACAAACCCAATTGTTAATAAATTTATATAGGCTTGTTGAGTAAAGCCCACTTTTCAAACTCATTTTAGTTGAGTTATTACCACATTAGAACTTTTTGGTCACACAAATAAGACATTAGGTAATTCATTAATAATGCTGTATTCGACATGACATCAACACAACATTCTTGGAATTTGATGATTATCATTTGAACTGAAATTTTTAAAAAACGATCATGAGAATACATCTTAATTTTATTGATTGAGATTAATTGACTTAGTATCAATTCAAATAAAAATCATTTACAAAAGGTTCTGAATGGGCATACATAATGGATAAAATTTTGTGTATAATATGTAAAAGAATGCATTATTATTGTAATTTTTTACAAAAAGTGTGTATTTATCCCTCTATAGTTCCATCAGTAATTATAAATTAATTGAATTAAAAATAGAAAATTAATAAGTTTATAGAAGCAATCATTGATATTATTATACATAAATTTGATGTTTGTTTGGTATTAAGATTAGATAAACTATAATAAACAGACTAGATAAACTCCAAACTTGAAATTTAAAATGTTTTTCCTACCCATTCTTTCTTGGGTATTCTGAGAATATGCAGTAACATTCAGCGGGTATACATGCAATCGTTAAGTCGAACTAATGTTAGATCGAATCTAATATAGGTCTGTTTTAAGTTTAACGTATCTGCGTATACATGCATTTAGTTAGTTCGAACTGAAAGCAGTGTTCCCAACCATCAGTTAATCTGATTGGTCGTGCCAAGTTCGAGCTTAGGCGGCTACATTTAATTTTAATATTGACCTAACCTCCTAACCCACGTTTTAAGCTCAGTCCAACCCAGGTCGATCTATACCGTTAGATCGACTTCCTTGCATGAAAGGACTAACTAGCTCGAGTGGAGTTAGGGCGACCTAACGACTACATGTATACCCGATAATTGACGTGGTAGAAAAGTAGTAAGAGGTTCAGCAGCAAGCTCATTTACCTTATTAAAATAATTTAATACAAAATTGATATAATATTTTATAAATTAAAATCATTGTTTTATTAAGCTGGCGCTGTATTTACATCGCGTATTATCAACTATTTAATGTTGTATTGAAACAACAACATTTAATAATTGTCTCCACCACTATATTAAGCTAGTATTGAGGTTATTCAATTAACTCCGAGCTAAACAAATTTAAAGCCATACATATTATTGTTTAGTGTTAGTTTACAATACAAATAATCCTTTGTTCTACATTTATACGAAACAATAAAAAAAATTTCGTTTCCTTCTAAATTTATAAAATTAATTATTAAATACCTGACGAGGACTTTTACGATCAAAAATATTCTACGTTATTGAATTGTTTAAAATTAATTAGCTACTGTTTCTGCAACGAAAAATGAATATTAAATATCGTAAATATCTCATTTACAATGTTCTTATACGAAATATGATTGTAATCAGTGGTTGAATGAGTGTCTTGTATTAATAAGTTTTCACATAAAATTAGATGAAACTGATGATGATGATGATGATGAAACTAGAAAAACACACCATTTGGTATGATAATTGTCCAATTCATGAACTGGAACCAGATCGTGTAATTTTAGCTTTCTTCACAACTACAACATTATTTCTGTCCAATTCATGAAATTGATGAATATCTTTAAAATTATACATTTTGTATAATTAAAAGTTTCCAGTTGATGGTATAAGTCGTGATTACCATTGCATAGTCAAAAAATATTATATAAATACACTTAATTAATTAGCTGCATTGTTTGTGATCGACGGCGAGACGAATTCTCGCTGTTTCACCGATATTATTGATATGAGCAAATGTGAAAATACATAATATATGCATGGTATTTCATTGTGCAATCTAGCATAGAAACACGAGTGATTGATGCAATTAGTATAAACCCCAAATAAGTAATCAATAGTAATTTGGAAATACTATTAATTTCGCGATACTTGGTCGAACTTTAATTCTAAAATTAGGAATTTTTAATGAGAAGCTATTTCATAGAGAAGATTTTGATACGTCGTTCTTCACTATCTACAACTGATAGTGATATATATTTGATATTCGATCACAGGATCAACGAAAACTTTTATGTAATTCTCAAGTTAACTTTTAAATTTTAAATTTGGCCATCAATTTGATATTGTTATTTTTGATTTTTGTTAGATAGTTCACATATTTCGCCTGTCTTCTAGGATTAGTCGTATAGTAAAGTAAATTTAAAACATTTTTTTAATCAAAATAAATTTTTTTAAACAGGCACCTTCTAATAAACGGAAATGTAAATTAAAGAAATTAAAAGTTTCTCAGCATTGAAATTAAAACTTCGCCACTGTGGTTGTGATATATTTAGAATTTATATGCGTTTTGAAACTTTTTAATTAAAATTTTGCTTAAAATTGCTTTACTGTCAACTAATTTTGGTTAGTTAAATTAAAACAATTTAGATAGTAACCAAATTAACAATTTTAAATAAAGCTTGAGTGCACAAAAAGTTTCTTGTTAAAAAATAATAAAAAGGTAATTATATTATTATAGTACCAAATTCTTCCAGATAGATTTGCATTGGAAGGTATAAAGTTATTAACGTTTTGTAAGGATAACTGTACGGAATTATCTGCTGGTGTAATCTTTTTAAAAGCCTAATGATATTAAATTTATTGTATCTGGAGACTCCTAACCGCTGTCGTGATCATCATCATCTTCATTACGGCGATTACCGCTATATTCCTCTTGGTTAGAAAACTGAAATGAATGCAAGTTATGCAAACAAGATTATCTTAATTTTTTTACTTTCAAATATTAGAGGTATTACGTCGATTACACCTAATAGTATTATGTTGTAGATGTGATATCTTAACAAAGTCGTAACATAGCTAACAGCGCTTTGGGATCATGCGGAAAACTGGTCTTATAATTTATTAAAATTGCTTCGTTTGTAGTATGGCTTGTTATAGTGGTTCATTGATGTTTTCATCAATGAATTTGAATTCTCGAATGAGTACGTGATAAATTATTCACGCAAAAACACCTATCCAGATGCAGTGTTGCTGGCAAGTAAACAATACTCCCGTATCAAATTGATTATAGTACCTTAATTCTAAACATAGACAAATCCAATAATAAATGGAGCTTCTAATTGTAAAAATAGTTCCAAGAATTTCAAAGTGAAGTAGTAAACTCATTACAAACATTTTAATGAAAAACGAAATAAGAAATAGCTCAGGTGAGATTGAATACCTTCTATTCAACAAAATAAAGCACCAATACTTCCAACTTGTATACAACAGTCACGTTCTAGGTTAAATGCTATATTTACTCACTTCTATCTATAGAAATGGTGATGCCATTCTACTATTTGTAAGCCCACGGTCTTCGTATAGTACATAGTTTACTAAGTAATATACATATACAGCAGTGTTATGGCAATTTAAGTATGTATGCAAATTTAACACCGTTTCCAAAATTGCCACCAAATGTGCAATTTGTGTTTAAATAAAATATGCAACAACTTTTCTAGTGCCTTCTAAGTAAAATGAATATAACCTTTTAATTTATTTATTAGTAAGTTAACCATATTACGCCTAGTTTAACTAACCTTCAATTAAATTTTTAATTAAAATCTTAAAATAAAACCAGATTTAGAAAAAAAGTTTCTATTTGTAAATTGGCAACGCTGCTGGTTTGTTTACTTAACAATTTTTGGTAAATTTTGCAATCTTCAATCTTGTCGGATACTACACACTTAATAGTGATGTAATTTACCAATTTTGTTAATAAAATAAATTGTTTAATTTATCTTGCTTAGAATGAAATGTTTTAGTTAGAAGTAGTAAACCTAGTCAAACAAACAAGAGGATTTTAAGATGAGCTATCCAAATCCAAGAAATGGAAGTTAGTACTTTTCGTATCACAAGTTTTATTATAAAGTAAGGAACATTTTTTAGACTACAATCCAAATCCTAACGTATATCCAAGCGGAAGATATTCTGAAGTACAAGATGGATATGGCTTACAGGGAGCTTATGGACCCACTCAACCACATCATGGACCGTACTCTTCACCGCAAACTAATCCATATCCAGCAGTTCCCGTAACAATTAATCAACCAATAAATCAAAATGCAACACAAGGTGGTAAGTAAACATTTGTTTGACTACTTCTGATACAGAACAAATACAAATTTAGATTATTATTTATTAACAAGTAATTGATAACATTTTAAAGTGCTCTGATAAGGAACAATTATTATGATTTAGTATATCTAGTATATTTGTTATTTTGTCGCCTATAATGTTATTACAATTATAATTATTTTCAAAATGTCAAAAGTAAAACGATTTAAAAATATAAAAAATACATTTTGTACGTTTATTTTACTGAGAATAAGAAATTTACTTCTATCAAAAAATCGAAGGAGCAATAAATCTGGTTACAAGCACTTAATCACGGATCAAGAACAAAGGTAAAATTGTTATAATAATTAGTTTAAATGATTTTTAGTAGAATCCGTTACATCATGATATATGTAGTTAGTTAAGCACCGCATTTTTTATTACTATTTTATTTTTTGTAGGATCTTGGATGAATACACCCCAAAATACAATCAATTGTCCGCCAGGTTTGGAATACCTTACTATGATTGATCATTTGCTCGTCGCACAAAAAGTTGAATTAATGGAAGGTATAAATTTTCTTGTTAAAATTTAATTGTAGATAGACACCTCTACTAAACTATAATCAATATTGATATTGTCAAGCACACTTACGCTGTTGTATCTTAGGCAAACATAATAATTTAATTTAAAAAAATAATTACAGCATTGACTGGCTATGAAACTGG
Organism: Rhagonycha lutea; assembly: GCA_958510855.1. Taxonomy (NCBI): domain Eukaryota; kingdom Metazoa; phylum Arthropoda; class Insecta; order Coleoptera; family Cantharidae; genus Rhagonycha; species Rhagonycha lutea. The sequence goes on from OY294036.1 coordinate 89,325,023, forward strand.
AAATCGATATACAATTAAGAATAGTTTAGGTCAAAAAGTATATCATGCAATAGAAGAATCCGAATGTATGTCAAAAAATGGCTGCGGACCACTAAGACCGTTCGGATTAAGAATTGTGGATAATTTTAATAATCCCGTAATTTATTTGCATCGTCCATTGGCATGCGACTCCTGCTTTTTTCCTTGCTGCTTGCAGGCAAATATTAAATTCACGATTCCTGTATAAAATTTAAAAAAATATAATTGCAGAGCATCGAAGTTTCTTCCCCTCCAGGTAATGTTATTGGAAGTGTAGAACAAATATGGAGCATTTGGAACAGTAAATTTGTGATTAAAAATGTAAATGGAGAAATTGTATTACGTATAGAAGGACCAATGTGTACTTTTAAGATGTGTAGAGATATTGAATTTCGAATTATGACTTCAGATGGCTTTAATAAAGTCGGAAAAATATCAAAGCAGTGGGCGGGCTTAGCAAGGGAAGTATTTACAGATTCCGATTATTTCGGAATTACGTTCCCCATGGATTTAGATGTCAAAATGAAAGCTGTGATGTTAGGAGCCTGCTTTTTAATTGTGAGTGTTAATTTTCATATTTTTTACTTGCAAAATAATATGATTATTTTTAGGACGCCATGTTTTTCGAGAAACCCTTGAATTTAAATCAAAATAGAGGGTCAAACGTGATGTATCAACGAACTTGAATAAATTAAATTAACCGTAGTTTTAAGTACGAGAGGTTTTCACAAAATAAAGTATTAACTCGACTTCTATGGCGTGATTTTTGTACATAAACCAAATTATTCCTTTATTTTTCTACTGCACATTATTTATTATGTGACTAATAAATATTAATTTTGTATTATGTAAAAGCTTAATATGCGTAGTGTACGTTTTTAGGCTAACGTAATAAAATTTTATATAACTTTTTTTTGAATATATTTTTGTACTATCTATGTAAATGCTGTTCTTACCCCCGAGTTCAAAATCGATAATCTCGATACAAGTTTAATACTTTCAAATCGGCAACGATTGCATCTATCATTTAAGAATAATTAATCACAATAAAAATCTTCGGGACTTTCAAGTTTGTTACAAGAATATTTATAATGTCAATATTTTTTTATAATTTACTAGCTGAAAGAAATTTTATAATAACCATTATATTATTATTTGTATTATCTGACACGCTTTTAAAATTGATTACATAAAAACTGCTTTTTGAAGGAATATTCGCTACTGTAATATGTAATAACGATATTAAAATTTTATGTCAAAATTGTATTACCTATGTGAATAAAGCATGGAAGTATATTTTTCTTCCATAATCTTTAAGAATAATAAAAACCACTAAACTGTACTTTTCTCATAAATCCTTCTTGCGACGTCGATTTAAAATGGTTTTGGAGCGATGCATCGACTATTAACACAGGTAATAGGATAATGATACGTTGCAGAAACTGCTGCGATAAATTCCACAAGCTGTAGAAAGTTTCATAGTTTCACAAACCTCCAGATCTTTTAATAGGAGTGTACGATTGTCAAACATACAGACTATAATCGGCGAATATCTCTTTGAAGTGCTTTGACGAACGATGCGATATAAGCGGTTGAATCAATAATATAGTAGGTAGAAAGGTTAATCCTATAAAGTCATATCTAGAGGACATATCTTTACTTAATAAAGCAACAAAGTTTTGTCGTTCCATTTTCCAGGAAATCGGTCTAGCTCACTTTATTACCTATAATCTATACAGTGTATAGAATTGGTTCAGATAAATGGTACGTGAAATGATAAACAAAAAATTATTATAAACGATGTTAAATATTAATTTATAATAAAAGTTACCCTTGAAATTCCTATAGTGCGTGAACCAACTCCATTTATACCCTAAATAGTATATTATATATCACGGCTAACGCATCCACTTACATTAATCAAAATGTCTGTAAGATATTTTCAATTTTCAAGATGAGATACTTTTTAACTCAGACTCGAATTAAGTGGCTTAAGTCTTTCGGAAAAGATCTTTGTAATGTTGTGTCTTTCCCTAAATCCCTAGTCTTTGTTAGGTGATAATTTTAATGAAATGGTTTCTTTACATCAAATTATAAATCAAACTGTTAATTTAATCACGTCGAATTTCTAAAATAACAGGTGAATTAATAGAAAATAATATTCCCTAAAATTAAAGTAAATTAAATTAAATAAGTCGTAAAGGAAAATAATTTTAAATTCATTAAACAATTAAAAGTACTTCGATTAAAGTAAAATAACGAAGTTATCAATTAGTTTCGTAATTCGGTTAATATTAAACGGCATGTAAATTAATAATCTAATTTTACAACTTCTATAAACATATTATCAAGTTTTAGACAGCAAATAACTTTTGAAATATTAAATAATAAAGAAGTAAGCCTAATATTTTAAAAGTTTTGATATATTGCTTTGTTTACGACTCGAGAAAATTAATTTGCGTACCTACTTCAGAAATCCTGAAAGGATTATAATTTTTTCTCACAAAATCCTCAAGTTTGACGAATTAATAATACAGTTTGCTTATATATTTCTAAATTTTTTATTAATTTATAACTTTTTGCTTTCAGCAAATTATACAATACGTAAATAAATTCTTGTATAAATTCAATTTTACGTTAATTTTAAATTATTTAGGAAAAATTTAAGTTTTATAATAATATAAAATTTAAAGCATTTTGAGGTAATTTAACATACTAAAAATTAGAGATGTGTAAAATTTATATTGTTATTTACTTTACAAGTTAATAAATTGCAATATTTACTTAATTTTTATTTACTAAACTCAATTTTATTGCACGAGTCAAACATGAATTTTCATAAGTGTTCCATACAATAATTAGAAAAATTATAGTTGAGAATGCGGTCATTAATGATCTAAATATAGATCCGAGTTTACTTCTTACATATCATCACACAAAAATAGGAACAAACAGGTCCGTCGTAGATTTTCCGTTGTAGATTTTTGTATTTTTTATTTTTAAATTCAAATTTTTTCAAACATTATTTTTTTCAATTTCTTCCGGAGGTTAGCAAAACTGCAAGATTAATTGCCGTAACTATAATAGGCACTTGCATACTTACTTCTTACATATTATTATCACAGAGATGGGTGTACAGTCAGGCAGGACCTTTGGGATCGAGTTTTTTGAAGGATTTGGTAAGTAAAGTTGTATTTTCATTAAACCAGTACGGATCTGATGATATCAGTGGCACGTGTAAAAACGTCCTAAGATTGAAACATATGTAATCCGTTAAGGTGTCTTTTGATTTTATAATTTTTCTTGCTAATTTTTTCAATTAACTTCGTATCCCTTAGACGGACCTGTTTGTTCCTATTTTTGTGTGATGATATGTAAGAAGTAAACTCGGATCTATATTTAGATCATTAATGACCGCATTCTCAACTATAATTTTTCTAATTATTTTAATGGAACGGTCAACTAAAACGTTTTTGTAGATTTTTGTATTTTTTATTTTTAAATTCAAATTTTTTCAAACATTATTTTTTTCAAGTTCCATACAATATTTTATCTATTATGCATGTTCAAATAGTACCAACCATTTTGTCTTGATTATTGTAATTGTCGAAATTTGGTTTTTAATCAACGACGCCCACGCGACGGTTTAATAAGAGAATCAAAATAGCCGGTAAATAAGATATTTTATTTGAGGTGTGATGTAATTCATTGCTCAAAGCAGTCTTAATATTAACTTAAATATCTTTAACTCTACCAGGTACTATCATCTGTTCATTTGATCTTGTCCTTTATTTCCCTTAGCTAGTCTATCTACAAATATCGAGGCCCATCGAAGCATTCGGACTACTTTTCAACAACTTGTGCTTCAGTTATAAAGCTAATTTTTCTCTCTTTACTTCGCTTATAATTATTATTATTTCTATTTTTATATTCTTTTAAAATTAAAATGTAAATTTACCAAGTTTACCGGTCAATGTATAATAAATTAGTAGGGGAGAGGTTTGCAGGTTGACACCCCTTAGCTTTTTTACTCATAGCTCGTCACAAATTCAACATATTGTTGATATTATAATATTCGTTGGAAAGAGGAACTCAAAAGGCACAATCCTGACGTAGAAATTATTTGAATTTTCAAAAAATAAAAATTATACAGGAGTTTTTCAAAAGTACCTAAAATCGAGCTCTTGAAATTTAGGCTTGCAGGTTGCAACCTCTCGAGAAATTGCTGAAAATGTAGAAAAACGGAAAGAAAACCAACTGATTTATAAAATTTATGGGTTTTTATTGACACTGAGTGGTCGTAAACATAAAAAAATTAGTGTAAATTGGCATAAAAAATCAAAATTTGATTTTTCATGTTAATTTGCATGATTCCATATTATCTTGCAAATTTAATTATTAATGCAATAAAAACACTTCACGTTTGACTCAATAACAATTTATTGTAAACAAACAATCATAAAAAATGGTATATGAGTGTAAACAAGCGAAACACGATAGGTAGAAACCTGCAAATCGTAAAGGGTGGCAACCTGCATTCTAGCACTATTTTAGATTAATTATAATATATGAAAAAAATTGCCATTTCATGATATGTTTGAAATTTTGTTAGGATAATGTAAGTTGAATGTAAAAGCAATACAGAAAAAATATTTACAATTGGTTTATTATTAATTCGTGAAATTAAATATGTTTTATTATTAATAAATTACGAATTAAGGAATAATATTAAAAGTTATATTTGAGCTTTCGGTCTTGCAATTAAGACCTTCGTCAGAAATTACAAATGTAATAATTTGTAATTTCTGACGAAGGTCTTAATGCAAGACCGAAAGCTCAAATATAACTTTTAATATTATTCCTTAATTCGTAATTTATTAATAATAAAACATATATAAAAAATATTTACCTTGATTTATCGATTAAAATGTTCAATTTATGACCACAGAACAAAAACACAATTTTAATTTTTAAATTTTCACGATACAACTTTTCAAACTTTTGTCAACACACACTGTCTTAGTGGCTCTGTCCACTCCAGAACTAGTTTAAAAGTGATCACACCTCCTTAGGTTTCGATTTCAGTCAAAATTTAGTTTATGACATTGGTCCAACACCAAAATCTAAGGGAGGTAGCAACCTGCAGTCAGTGGCAACATGCAAACCTCTCCCCTAATAATAATGGTAAATCCTGAAAATGTAATATATTTTTTTAATTGCTTTTTCTTCATTTATTAAGGAAATAATCTCTAGAATACAAGAGTTAAATCCGACAAAAATAAAGTAGTAGTTCTGAAATTATTCGCACACCAGGTGTAGGCGACGTCGATTTTCATAGCTCGCGCTATTTCATACTTCATCCTATACCGTATAACATGCACGTTTTTTTTTTAAATAAAATTATTCTGAATTCTGAATCAACCAGTACTTTCAGTGTTCTGAATCTTTGTGCATCTCAATTGTGTATGCTTTATTTTTCGTGACAGCCACTAACCTGAAGCAGAACTTGTAAAATGTTGCTTCTTTACAGTGTAAATCCGGGATTAGACTTATTACCATTGCTTGTAGCAACCTGTGGGTCGGTAAATACATTTCGTGACATGCAAAGTTTAAGGTGGTTAAAAGCAGTTGAACGTACAAAAGAAAACGGAAAAGAGGATTTTAAGTTTTAAGTATAAAAATGTTTGATATTGACCGGATCTTTTAACATAAAAGTCAGAAGTACTTTTTGATTGTGTAGTGTAACTAACAAATTTCGCAATAAGAAACTACAGCCTTTGCTTGTTTGGTGATTTACTAAAATCTCCGATACAACCTAAAGTTACTCCAGTGCTGGGACAGAAAGATCGAGCCAGCTTATTAAAACTAACTCTGTTGATTATTTTGAGCAATCCGCAGGTTCACTTGTTAACTGAACTCTCGAACACGTCGTCATGGTCAATTTGAGACCATACCTATTTTTTTAATATTAAGTTGTCTTATTAGTAAAACCGTAGCCGACTTGAGCCAGACCACATCTCCAGAAAATTGCTTCGTTTATTTTTTTGAGTCGTGTGACCAGAAATACAAAATATTTTAAAAGAGAACTCCAAATTTATTTATTAAAGAACCTTAGTTTTAGGAGTTTGTCGTAAGTTGCCAGTTGAACCGTTTATTTAATTGAGATTTGTTATCAGACCCTTTTGTTCAAAATAACCATCCCCTATGACTTGAAATAACGTGATTTATTTTTAATGATACCACATGACCTACATGTTCATATAAAAACTTTAACGATGTCCTTCAGAAAATTATTAGCATACTCAAAAGGATGCAGTCCTTTACTTTAAGGACAATAAAAGAAGATATGCTTGTGCGTTCTATTTACATGCCATAGATTGAGTACAAAAAAAATTCAAGTAGCAACATAAGAGGTGAATGAAATTACTGCAACCAAAATAAATTTTTTCTAAATTGACACTTTACGTACTGCCATTATCTAACACTAAAGTTTTTATCACAAACAAGTTAATAATCGTAGATTTACTATGCCTTGTTTTCAACTTTATATCAGCCCTGGTATCAGTAGCGCGTTTGAATCTTTATGTAACAGTAACCAAGGGATCGATGCTTGAATAATATCCTTCGGGAAAACTGTTTCATAAGGGTTAAACAAAATATTACGGAGCTAGTAAACATCATCAAAGCTTAAGTAAATCAAGAAATACCAAACAAAATATTGTATTAAATCTTTACTTCCTGTGATATTCCACATTTATCTCAATATTGACACAATGAGTTAAAAATCAAAAATTCTCTGAGCTGTTGATAATGAAAATTATTATTAGGCTGTGTACTTAGAAGTGAATTTATTTAACTTTAGAAATTTACTTTTACTTGTTAGCTAAAACCAAATTAAAGCATACTTCTTTGACTTCCTGAACTTATTTTTTATTCAAGCTCTTGGTTAGCGACGTTAAAAATGCGAAGTAAAATTAAATTTTTGCCATTCGGTTATATTTTACAGCGCCATAACTAGGCCAACGTGAAAGGATTCCCTGCATATATTAGGATTCTTTTTTATTCAATGTGGATTATTAATACGTGCCTTCATTAAAACAATAAAATATTTTAGTATTTGTTCATTTTCTTTTGTGAAAAATTATATTCGTACTTTTATGACACCCAACAGTAGGTACATAAGTATCGTTAACAGGGTGAAAATTTTAGAATATGCAATATTCGCTTACCACAGCCTACAATACTTAATGCTTCTCAAAGCTATGCAATAGCTACCCCGTTGTTTAAATGTAATTTCAACAGTTACTTTGTTTTAATTAATTGGATATGGCTTCTTGTTTATTCTAGCACGTTATAAAACTGGTTAGACATCACGAATATTGAGACAATAAAAAAAATAATAACATCTCCGTTATTTTATTTATTTAAATTTGAAAAAACTCAAGGATTTGTTTATAATGTCAATTTAACCCCCCTTCTCAAGCTTTGATTGAACTTCTGCATTTAAAAAATTTATTTGTTCTAACCTAATAAAATAGCATCTGTTATTTGCGAAGAAAACTAACATCAGGTAATTGCTTTCTGTCGTTTTATATTTTTAGTTACCTAAAATAATTTCGATTCTAGTGCTGACTTACATTTTGCCACGAAAGTTAGATCTTTCGGAAATTATCCAGCCTGCCAAATCGTGCAACATATTTTGCTGCGCATCATCACGCTAAAGTAAAAACCTTGTTTTCGATAAGTTAATAAATTAAACAATTTCGGATCGACGAATTAATAAACTTGGCCGTTTGAGTATTCTAATGTTCCTATTTTGTTTTAAGCTACTCCCTGGATATTTACGGTTCTTGCGGACGGATTTAGATGACCGAATTTGTAGTACTCTACAAAATGGAAATTGCACGTGCTATTGCGTCTGTTTACTCCAAATTTCTAAATTGTCTTTCCAATACATTGCGGACCCTGCTGCACAAAAAAGTTAGAATTAACTAATCAGCAGAAAGTTCTTCGAGACTAATGTCGCTTTGATGTTATTAATATCTTCTTTATTATAACTACAATTCTATCTTGTAAGACTTTCTAGGGATTTATTCTTAGACAAATGAACTTTATGTAATCTTGATTAATAACTTTTCAAAGCTTTTTTCCTTTTTCTGCAAATGACTGTGTCGCATTAGTAAGTTAAATTTTCCTGGTGTAAAATTACATTTTACGTTCAAAGTTGCATAGTATATTTTCTTTTCGTTTTTTAAAAGGGTTGATTTTCAACTTTGAAGGTCAACCACACCACATTTTTCACTTGGCTGAAAAGTTTCTGTGAACAAATTTAACTTAGCGATTGGATTGGATTCGTTACTATCTATCATTATTAGATGAATAACTAATTTAAATACAGAAGAAAGTATGAAATATTTGTTCTGGACATTATTTATATTGACCATTTTATACTTTAATTATTTGTTGAGAAAGAACAACAATTTTATATTAGTATTTACTTAACTTATATTAAGAATTTTTACCTTCCGTTTCCAATGTTTCCTATTACAATCGTATTAACTTTTTTGTTATGTCAGCATACAAAGCTATTTTGATTTCACTGTAGCATCTAAATAGCAAAATTTGAACGAGTATGAAGTGTGGTATATATTTTTTAGAACCTTGTTTTTAGATAAATTAAATTCATTTATGGATTAAATTGCAAATTACTGAAGATCCTGTTTCCAAACCCAATGGACACCTCAAGTTTTGTGTATTCGGATAGCATTGATGAGAAAAATTTTTAAATGAAATTTTTTGTCGCTTGGCGAGTATTAGGTAAATCAAAGTAACACATAATTACCTAGTTTTACCATTAACTTGGCCCTAAAAAGTTACAAATTAAGGTTTTTATGTTCCATAAAATTGAACATAATATTCTTTGCTTCAGTTTGTTAATATGAAAACCAACAACATCTTCTGATTAAATAGTTTAATTGGTTTGTAAATTGCGTAAATTAATTAAAACTATATCCACCATTCAATAATAATTATTAATTAGTACTTTCCCAATTACATTAACATATTTATTATAAAACTTTGAACAGAATTTTTAATAGGTAATATAATTCAAATTCAACTTTTTCCATATGCATAAAATTTGGTTTATAAAATACAGTTTTAATAACAAAAGTATGGATTTCGAAATTTCTAATATTTATAAATTTTAATAGATCAAAATTAAATTCATGATTTATGATCCGTCTCAGCATTGGAGTATAATATCAATTACATCTTAGGAACTACTACTCAAATTTGCCGACGGTTAGACAAATTAGGCTGAGAAATAAACACTACAATCAATAACAGGAATCTTGACGTGCACTGCATTCAATGAATTTTAGATAAAGTTTAAGAGGTAATCGTGGCGTATACTTATATTGTACAACATCCGATATGATTTTATTGGCGAGCAACGAGGCAGTTTAGGAAGTTTTGACATGGTCAATTTAACAACACATATTTTCTGCAATTAATGTTTCTCAACGAAGGGTAAGAAATACATCTATATTAAATGACAAATTACTTATCAGGTTTAACTCAGGGTAAGTGAGACGTAGCACAAGATATCCGTAAGAATTAAGTCGCATTGCAAACCCTCTAAAAAGTCCACAAACATTTTTACTTTAAAAGGTACTGCTCCACGATTCGGTTACTTACGTAAGCCAAATAAAAGATAAAGTGACGTTTATTATGTAATGTCATTTTATTATTACATTTAGTTACAGTACTATTAAATAATAGTAGTTAAATGGGTGACGCAGTGGTGATGGTTTGGGGAGTACTTTCATGGACCACATGTAATTTCGTGATTTTCAATGGTAGAATTAATTCGTTAAACCACCAAGAACTCCTTTAAAAGTAATTGTTCTGGATAACTCGATATTGTAATAAGATCATGCACCCATACATTCATCTTCTTGACAATGACCGATAGTCCGATTAGGACAAAGCCTCCGCTGCGCTACAACTTAATCAATATGCTAGACTTCTGTGACCAAAGTTTATAAGAAAATTCAAACTGAAAAACGTGGGCGACTTATTTGGTAACATTTGGTATATGACTATATTTGAATCCCAACGTTTAAAAGAAATTGAAAAGTGACAAAATAATTAAAAATGTATTCCCCACTTCTCACGAGGTTTTCCCTCATTTCTAATTCCCGTATAATTAATGTGCTTTATGCTTTACCTCTCGGATATTTTTCTAACTTGTAAGATAAAATGAATTTAGCTCGAAAACTGATTAGTTAATTATGCACGGCTTCTTACATTTAATATTTTATAAATAATTAATTAAAAAATTAATATCTAATATAGAAATTCAGATACCGGTAATTAGGTAAAGTTAAAATTTATAAAATTAACATAATCAATATAAAGTAATAATGGAGTAATTATTTGTTAATTCTATAATTGGAAAATATTTGTTTTAGTTCAAGATTTTATTTCTTCGGGATATTGATTTGCGAAACTTGGTTTAATATCCTGAAAATAGAAAATCTTGAGCTTTATTTTTTAATATAGGGTGTTTTTTTAGCTGCATGAGAACTTTCAATAGGGATAACAATTGAATCAAGATTGCTATGGAAACAGTTTTTTTACATTTGTGTTTAGCAAGGTTTGGCATTTGATAATGCATAGATTGACCATTGAACAACGCTACCAGATTGGGCTCACAACCAATTGGAAGTGGATCCATTTTTTTACCGTAAAATTTTGTTCAGTGACGAGGCACATTTCTGGTTAAATGGGTATGTGAACAAACAAAATTGCCGTATAAGGAGTGAGACCAATCCGGTACATTATCTTGAGATTCCATTGCATCCATTAAAATTGACTGTTTGGTGTGGAATACACGCCAACGGCATCATTGGTCCATATGTCTTTCGAAATGAGGAAGGAGCTACCGTTACGGTGAATGGTGTGAGATATCGACACATGCTCAATACATTTTTGTTTCCAAAACTTCAAGAGCTAAACATTGACAACTTATGGTTCCAACAGGATGGTGCTACGTGCCACACAGCCAACGAAACCATCAATTTATTGAAAGGACAATTTGGTGACAACATTATTTCAAAACGTGGTCCTATCAATTGGCCTCCAAGATCGTGTGATTTGATACCTCCAGATTATTTTCTGTGGGGGTATGTTAAATCCATGGTTTATGCTAACAAACCAACAACTCTAGAAGCATTGGAGGCTAATATTCAGCAAACCATTTATGAAATAAAGCCAGAAATATTGGAAAAAGTGGTCAAAAATTGGACTGAGCGGATGCGCTTCGTAACCATTAGTCGTGGTGGTCACATGCCGGAAGTCATGTTCAAATCATAAATGCCTTTAACTGTACTTTCATAAAAAAATTATAACCAAAACATTCCCTCAGGTTTTTAATGTTTTATTTCATTTTGAAGTTCTCATGCAGCTAAAAAAACACCCTATATAATATATTTTCTGGCCAATTTTATGAGTTCATTATAAAATTATTGCAAATAGGTACCATTAAATATTCAATTACATTGGTATCTCTGTAATTGTCGACCCAACTTAAAATTCTTTTACAACAATACATAAACCTTTTTAATCGGGTCATGTCATGCTATTAACCGCTCGTAAAATAAATGTAAACTAAAAAAATACCTAACCTCCACTGTGGAAATTTTTAAAACTAACAGTAGAATCAAGGTATTATTTTTAAATTAACTCCTTTGAGGTTTCCGTCATTCAATAATATGCAGTTATAGAGCAATTCCAAATGTAAGTTATTAATTCGATTTAACCACTCAAAACAACAGTACTTTTGAAATAATTAGGTGGAAAAATTATAAATAATTATGAAACAAAACCAAAGCCAATCTTTATGATTTTAATATTATTTTTTATAATATGTTATCGATTATTTTACCATATCTTAAAAATAAATTACATATAATATCTAGAAGATTATTTTTGATAAAGAAAATCTCTTTTTGTATATTCAGCTTTTGACAGTTTACTAATATAGCAATCTGTAAGTCAATATTACCATTAAGGGGTTACACAAAGTACTGGATGTTAAACAAAACGCCAAAATTAATTAATGATCTTAATTCCATTAAGAGCAATTGGTAGCGCCTGTAATGCCAAAGGTAAAATCCTTCAATACCTAAACTTCAATAACTATTGTATCAAACTAGAGTGATCCGAATAATCAATTAACTTTCATGTTTTATTTCAAATTTATTATTAACAATGTAAGTCAAAAAGTAAATGTGAAATTTATTCTAATTCATTAGAAATGCGTTACTTAAAAAAATTAGGATTAGTCAACTACAAATTAAGCTGAAGCTATAGTTATACCGCTACGTTCAGCAATTAATGAATTAGTTTAAATCAGGAAGACGTAAAGTGGAAAATTAATAAAACAGGGATACTTTTGAAAGCGTTTACTTTCGTAATGGTCATCTTCAACAGCTCATTTTTGTTATTTGAAAAATGCGAGGGTAGAATTGTGGATTTAAAACTTTTATTGAGATAGGAAGCGAAACAGCAAAATAAAATTAGATTAAAAGATTAAATCATTCTTCTGAATTTTTACGTTTGACAAAAGACAAAATTAAAAAAAATATTGTAAGTTCTTGAATATGCTGCTCTTGTAAAAACTAATATATTTCATGAGAAATTCTTTAAATATTCCTATGAGAAATATGCATGTCAACTGCTATTTTGTTCATATTATTCGTGCTTGTGAACGATATCGATTTTATGTCACTCCATCACATCACAGGCTGTGTGAATTCAAAATTGTATCTTTTAATTACACATCTAAATAATCGTTTTTTATTTCAAGTAAACCTTGCTGACAAATAGCAATATTCACTAGGGATGAACAACTGATGTATGACATTTAATTCACGTTTATTATAAAAAGTTAAAAGCACAAAGCATTAAAAGGAATAGCATCACCTCGAGTCATAGAAAATGGAATGCATTTTCAGTAAAAATTAATTAAAGGAATTAACTTAGTGTAATTAACCGGTGAACTTTATTTAGTTATTTTACAGGAAAGACCTTTGAACCTAAAATTAAAATACACTACCATTACTTTTAATTGTAATTTATAACCTTTTATTAAAAGAAGTCAACAATTGTCCTGTCATTTAGTCGTATTTTATCTGAGATAGTAAGTACCACTTTAAAAATAATTTAGTATGGTAAAACTTGAAAATAAATCAAATTTAACTGTATTAGCAACTGCATGTACATCTACAATAAAAGTTTTCGTTCAATCTTACCAGGTAAAGTATTCACTCGCCTTCGGCTCGTTTAGATTTAATATAATATTTTGACAATGAATGGTGTTTCTCATTTATAAAATTTTTAATATAAAAATGTACCTAAAATATTATCAATGTTATGATGACTATAGTTTGTTACTTCGATAAGAGTACTTCCTCATCGGTAAACTTTTATAATGTTCTATGTTCACTATGTATGAAAGCATTAAAATTTTCAACAATAAAAATCAAACTCGTTTGAAATATTTTCAACTTGAAATTTAATCTTATAAGCACACTCCTTCATTGTCGTGATACAAACTTTAGCATAAAAAGCGCCTTTTGAAATTTGATTAAAATGCTTACCGTGAGGTTGTATTAAATAATTTACTTTTTTAAACTTTTCTTTAATTTTGCATATTTTAAATCAAGTTAAGTGGATTTTCGACAATTAAAGTCAAAAAGAATCCGCTAACAATTTTGCATCGTTAAGTAAAATTTTTAATTTGCACGTTATAATAAGATAATTTTCAAACAAAAGTTGTTTGATTATCCAATCCACAGTTAGTACAGTTTACAAAATAAGTGGTTTAAGTAAAACTATGCTGTAATTGTATTGCCATACATTTCAGAAAGTTATTGTAATATCTCTGCAGTAATATTTCTAATAAAATTATAACGTCAATTTAGTATTTAGCAAAGTTTCCACTTTGAACGTGACATGCATGATAAATAATTGGCTGAAAAGTTGGAATACAACTATTCTGATAGCCACTGTAGTTATAGTTTCAGCATTTACTGTACAAGCGACATAGACCGCTTAATAAAGCGACGAAGAAGAATAGAGCAATTAATCTGGAATAAATATTGAAAACGGTCTGGGTTTTCTCCGAAAAACGTTAATATCAGAAAGATAACTCTAATGATACCACAGGAAGGAGCGAAAAGATGCAATGTTGTAACGAATTTTTTTAAATTAGTTATATGGTGCCACTTTTCATATCATTTCGCCATATTCCAAGTACGCCCATGCATTTATTTTAAATTCAATCGCACATTTTATGCATTTTGTTAGGCAGATGGTCGTGAACTGTGAACGTTCGATTTGATAGGAACATTTCCGGCGTAGAATTTTGTATTTAGGACAGTTACCTGAGTACCTAAGAACCGAGCGGTTGATATTTTTGTTGCGTCAGTTTCTGATTGCCGTTTTGGAGTGTGTTTTTGTTAAACCACTGGTTGATCGGCCAGTTTAGTTCGTAATATGGTTTTCCGGCTCTGGCTATGTTTTTGGTGCTACTGTATAACATCTGACAGTAGATAGGTAACTCAAATGTGCAGGAATCGATTACAGTTTTTTTTTCTTGTTGGTGTGCAAGTTGTGCGACCATTTTGAATTTCTTCAAGTTGGCTACATCCTATTGTTATTGTTTTGGATGGATGAGCACTTGGGAAATTCTTTCCATCGTTTGGAAGGTTCCGTCTTGTTGACATCTCTACACCATCTCTCACTGGTCCAGGTTCCGGCTACAAATCTACAAGCAGAATGTTGAGTGTTCGCGATTATAGCAATCGAGTGTTTTCTTGTGTGATTTAACAAGTTACAGATTCCAACCTTCAAGCCAGTGGTCAATGTCGAGTAGGAAGATGCGTTTGTCAACATCTAAGTTTGTAAACTTATGAAACGTTTATGTAAGTAAATTTTATTCTATCTTGCTCGTCTGACCGATGTACATTTATTTGGCTTTTGTATATTAATTACTGGTAGCCCATAGCGGTTACTGTGTGTTTTGGTACTTGTTAAATTTAAGCTGGGTGCACTTTTTGATTGTGACCGTAATCTTCCAGTTGCTACTGTGTGCATTGTCGGCACAGTGATTTATATTGCAATTGTTGAAACTGTTGATACATCTCTCAAGTTCTGTGTGTTCAATTATAGCATTTGATTCTATTTGCGTTTTTTTTTTGAGTTTTCCCAAGCTACCTGTCTTTTTTTCAGTAACCCATTGACCCGTGCCTTCGCATAAATCATGGCTAGTTTATCACCATCGTGGCAAAACAAACTGGAGAGGTTTTCTCTCCGGATTGTTGCAGATCCTGATCTCTGTAGGGGTCGACTCTCCCATTAGGGGTCGTGTTTGCAGAGGGATGATTTGTTGACATTGGCGCCCAACGTGGGGCCACATTTACGGTAGCTTTTGGGGATGCTCTGTTGAATTTTGAGAGTGTTCACTTTTTCAATTAATTGCAATGGTTTTTTTGAACCTGCTTAAGATTTGTGTGTACTTTGTTACAGGCTGGTACCAAGTGAGAGAGAGAGAACTGGTAATGGATTTTTTTCCATCTGCGCTTCTGTTTTTGTGTGTGTATAGTAACGGTATTTTTCGATTTACTTTGCAAATTCAGTTTTGCATGTTACTGTGCACCTGTTTATTTTTGTTATCTGTTGTGTCTTTTAGTTTAGGCGTTTCCTTCTATGCAGTTTGACCGATTGCGTGTGTTGTAGGATTCTTTTTTGATCAGTGGGTTGATTGCTAGATCGATTAAATTCGGATGCTTCCCTGATCATGAGAATCGATGTTTGTTCTGTGGATCATTTTGATTGATGTGTTGATTGCCAGGCCGATTAAATTCGGACGCTCCCATATTCATATGATTCATGGTGTGTTTTGTGGATTCATTTCGGTTAGAGTAGATTTGCTGGGTCGAGTTACGAAATTCGGAAGCCCTCGTGACCGTATGAATCATTTTTTTGTAGCAATTTAGTCATTTCTCAAGGGGTGGGAAAGTCTGAGTTAATTGATACTCCAGTGTTTGTAGATTGCCAGCACTTTGCTTTTGAAGTGTGTGGAATTTTTGTATGTTTTGTGTAGAAACATTACAAGGGTGGATGGATGGGTGATGTTGTAACTTTTTGGTTTAATTCCATCTTAAATCAGAAACATTACAAGGGTGGATGGATGGGTGATGTTGTAACTTCTTGGTTTAATTCCATCGTAAATCAGAAACATTACATGGGGGGTAGGATGGGTAATGTTGTCACTTCTCTGTATCAATTTCCATCTATGATCAGATTAGGTAAAGCGAGGGTTTTACATTTTTTTAATGTTATGGTGCAGTTTAGTATTGCGATGTTCATTTGCATTTGGACATTATCGTGGATTTTAGACGGATTTGTTGCGATTAAGATCGCTGTACGTTATTGAAATTGCGATCTTGTTTCCATTTTGCGGAGGGCTAGCAGTATTGCATTGAATCAGATACATTACAAGGGAGGTTTTGGATGGGTAATGTAGTAACTTCCTGGTATAATTTCCTTCTAATATCAGAATATATTGACTTAGGTCAACTTTTTATCGATTTGTAGACAGTTCCATCGTAAGTCTCAAGTTGAGCCATAGGAGATTTTTCTCCCAACTCTCGATAATCTTTGCGATATAGCTGTAGATGGATTTGTAGGTCGATTGTTTGACCCTGTTTAATTCTTGTTTTAATATTTGTTTCCGTTGCTTCGAGGACACTTGATTGCCTCGACCGGAAATCCTTTACTGCTGGGTGAGTCCGTTTTGTTCGCAAACACTTTGCCTTCAGCAGTCAACAGGTCCTATGTGAGCTGTCCCGTAGATCCCGATTGGTGTGATCACGGAAATTTTTTATAGCAGTTTTGCGTTTTAGATGCAATTTGCTTTTTTTCATTTTTTCTCACGGGTCCTATGGGGTGCCGTGACTGCGCAAGCAGGCTCCATGCATACGTTCTGCATGGGAGTACTTTGTATATTTTATATACCCCTTTTGATATGACCCTTTAGTGCGTTACGCTTTGTCATTTTGGCTTCTCGCTTTTATGCGGATATAGTAGACTACGTTTCGTTGTTCTAGGGGAAATGCCACCTTATTTTTAGTTTATGATTTATTTATATTGATTGTAAAATCAAGCCTTTTTGTTTTTCCTACAGTCTATTAAGCATTGATTTCGCATCTTTAGAGTTAGTAGTTTTTTTGCAATGCAAATTTAGACACATTTTCGATACCATCTGAGAACACGGTGGACTACCATCACGTCCACTTCACGTCCACTTCACTTTAACGTCACGTTCATGTCCAATTTTTTTCTTTTCTGCAGCATTAGTTTTCCATCTTCATCGGCGTGAGATGATTTGAGGAGGGGGCTGTGTAACGAATTTTTTTAAATTAGTTATATGGTGCCACTTTTCATATCATTTCGCCATATTCCAAGTACGCCCATGCATTTATTTTAAATTCAATCGCACATTTTATGCATTTTGTTAGGCAGATGGTCGTGAACTGTGAACGTTCGATTTGATAGGAACATTTCCGGCGTAGAATTTTGTATTTAGGACAGTTACCTGAGTACCTAAGAACCGAGCGGTTGATATTTTTGTTGCGTCAGTTTCTGATTGCCGTTTTGGAGTGTGTTTTTGTTAAACCACTGGTTGATCGGCCAGTTTAGTTCGTAATATGGTTTTCCGGCTCTGGCTATGTTTTTGGTGCTACTGTATAACATCTGACAGTAGATAGGTAACTCAAATGTGCAGGAATCGATTACAGTTTTTTTTTCTTGTTGGTGTGCAAGTTGTGCGACCATTTTGAATTTCTTCAAGTTGGCTACATCCTATTGTTATTGTTTTGGATGGATGAGCACTTGGGAAATTCTTTCCATCGTTTGGAAGGTTCCGTCTTGTTGACATCTCTACACCATCTCTCACTGGTCCAGGTTCCGGCTACAAATCTACAAGCAGAATGTTGAGTGTTCGCGATTATAGCAATCGAGTGTTTTCTTGTGTGATTTAACAAGTTACAGATTCCAACCTTCAAGCCAGTGGTCAATGTCGAGTAGGAAGATGCGTTTGTCAACATCTAAGTTTGTAAACTTATGAAACGTTTATGTAAGTAAATTTTATTCTATCTTGCTCGTCTGACCGATGTACATTTATTTGGCTTTTGTATATTAATTACTGGTAGCCCATAGCGGTTACTGTGTGTTTTGGTACTTGTTAAATTTAAGCTGGGTGCACTTTTTGATTGTGACCGTAATCTTCCAGTTGCTACTGTGTGCATTGTCGGCACAGTGATTTATATTGCAATTGTTGAAACTGTTGATACATCTCTCAAGTTCTGTGTGTTCAATTATAGCATTTGATTCTATTTGCGTTTTTTTTTTGAGTTTTCCCAAGCTACCTGTCTTTTTTTCAGTAACCCATTGACCCGTGCCTTCGCATAAATCATGGCTAGTTTATCACCATCGTGGCAAAACAAACTGGAGAGGTTTTCTCTCCGGATTGTTGCAGATCCTGATCTCTGTAGGGGTCGACTCTCCCATTAGGGGTCGTGTTTGCAGAGGGATGATTTGTTGACAATGTACGGAAGCTATCCATAAATCGCAGAGTTCGCTTTAGTGGTGTTACCCCTGACCTCAATTTAGCAATTATCTTCTATTTTTATTGACTTTTATAAGCAGAGAGAAAAATATAGAGAGCGTAATTACAGATTAATGTTTGAAACATACTTATGCAAATATAATAAATAGATCGATAAATTAATCAAAAAAAGTTACAAACAGTAAATCCATTTTGAATAAAATTGTTAAAGGCGAAATGCAAAATATATTTCAGCTTTAAGTCGAAACAACTTTACAAATCACTATAGGAATAAAAAGTGCAAAAATAAGATGCAAATAGTAAAAGTTTCCAAAGCAAAAAATTTTAAATGTAAATCAGGTATAAAAAGATTTTCGAAACTCAAGCCTGATGTTTGTACCTATAGTGTTAGCGCTTATAACAGAAAAATAAACTTGAAGTTTCCACAGTTTGCTTTTATTTGAATAGTTTCATTAAAATTTTAAACTATTTTTATGTTTTTATAAGTATTTTCTGCAGACTTGAGTTTTATCGGCGTCTCTTTACAAAATTTAATGTAAATAAATATTGCACTCCTATAAAATCAAATGTAATTACCACTTGATATGAAGTTTCGACACAGTACTAATATTTTTAACATCGCAAATACAGTGCAATTTCGATATTCGGTTATCAGGATTTTCAAACATTAAAAAAAAATATATAAATAAATTTTAAAAAAATGGTTCAACTCTTTTATTCTGCAGTGATTATTTTGTACGGGCATAGAAATAAAGGTTACGGTCGCCAAGAAAACAATAACACAGATAAAGAAGATTTTAAAGTTTAATTTTTGTTAGCTTCAGCCGAAGAATGTTTTTGCATGAGACTTTTGATGAATTTCTAAAATTTGGAGTGCCAATTGCAGATATAAAAGATATAACAGTCATATAAAAACCAAAATTGAAATTTATTTTATCTATAAAGTAGCTACAGTAGTGGAGTGATGTGATTACTGGTTCGGTTACAGAGCGGAAATTCTGGATTCGAATCACGGACTTCACAGAGTTTCTTAGCTCGGCCTTCCAGTAGATATTCACACGATGTGGTAAAATCGAACAAACAAGGACACAAATGCAATGTATTATGGGGTCTAATCCTATAATAAATCCTATAATTTTTTAACTGTAACGTCTGGCTGTATCCGATGTTATCCAACATTTTTATTTTCTGACTACAAATTGGTGACAAATCAAAATCATCATTGTGAAGCTATTACGAATTTCAGTCCCTTCATAAGAAGAAGAAAATTCAGCTTATTTTTTTTTATAAGAAGACTAATAAATCTGGAAAGTCAGAGAAAACGACGAAAATAACATTCAATACAATCATATAAAAGTCATCTTAATCTGGCTAAACTTTACATGTGGATGTGACAATCAAAATATAAACTTTGCTCAAAACTAGTTTACAGTTTACTAAATTAGTTTACAGAAATCGATTATAGGGCAATACCTCAATTTGAATATAGCGGTAGAGACCTTTCTGGGAACTGCCCAATCACACTAAACGAGTAAACTATATTATAATATTTATATAAGTATTATAATACTAACTCTCGGTAAACAGTCATTAATTAAAATCACCTCGATTTATATAATATTATAGTAAACAGGAGCTATTATTAAAAATTGGGGTAAATTCAATCACAGGTAGATTTTGATAAGTTTATCTTTTATTTTGGTTTCAATAATTAAATTTTCTATGAATTTCAAAGAAAAATTTCACTCCCTCACACCACCAATCAATTTCCCTTCTTTGTTACTAAGGATTGTTGATCTTTTATGACTTATTTAGGACCGCATATTTATTGTATCGTAAAGGGTTGCATATGGAATACCATATTTTCGCCGAACCCTGCATACTAATATAGTCTTGATCTATATTATTTACTCAAATGCCTTTCGCTTCGTATTTGGGTTACATTTGAAATTTTCAAATTAGCTCATGTAGTATTGTAGAAAATTTAAATGGGTTCCTAAAAATTTAACTATAGTACAAACTCGATCTTTCGAAATTTATCAACAATTTAGTTTAGCAACTTTTAAAAGACTAATTATTAAATAAACTCGCTTGAGCATGCAATAAAAATTGCATTAGAATTATTTGGAAACGTATGGATAAATAAATTAATTAAAATAAATTGTCATTCATAGTGAAATGAATTTGTTTGAAAAATTGTTAAATGAACTACCAATTAATTTACACCATTAATTAGTACATTTATTTGATGTAAAATTTTTTATTATCATCACCATTATTGTGTAACATTTCTGAGTACTATTGATGAGTGGTCGGGTTAAAAAGTCCGCTCATGTGTGGTGGGTTGGCTATTTTTCAGCCGACTGGATTTCAACAAATTTTCTATGAAATTAATTAATTTAATTAATTTCAGGATCGGTTATGTTAAATCTATTCCGTTCAATGCAGGGATCTAAGCAGTGTGATCTGCTTTATTATTATTTTTACCGTATGAAGGTCCGAGCCTGGAGGATCAGATCAATCGCGGAACAAAAGGACAGGATCCTCAATAAACTTTTCTGGCAAAACAAGATTTTAAAATAAATCGTATCCGTAAATTACAAGGATCAAAATATACATACGACCTTTTTTTTATTTTATCGTAAAAGAAGTTTGTTAATTTTATTTTCTACCTAACTACCTTTATTATCCCTGGGTTAATCTCGCACAAACTCCGTGATAATTAGCCGGACATACCGACTATCTCCAACTAGCTAATCTGAATAACCAACCACATCTTTATTGTTTTTAAAAGTGGAAAGGTAACTACTTAAAGCCGTAATACTTAATTGCATTGAATTTTAAATTAACGGGGTTTAAATTTTTAAACAGTAGTGCGAGCAATAAATTCAACTGTGTAAATGAAATATAATGGCTTTAACGACCTATAAAACAGTTTTAATATCCTGCAGTAAATCTACGAAAATTAGCTTATAAATAAAATATTTTATTTGCATGACATGGTTATTTTGTCACTGTAGCCTTTTTGAAACCATATACCTAATAAAATACCTTACTTTCGCACAAATTTAAGGGTTCTATCGTTAAAAATAAAACACAAGGAATTAATTTCAGGACATGACTAAAACTGTTTGTATTTTGCTACAATATAGCATGTAGAAGTAACGTTAGCATGAAGGGAAATTCGAAGCTTTATAAATTGCCTATAATATGTATGTCTTAAAATCAAAAAATTCTATTTAAAGTTTTATTGTAAAAAGTATAATTAACCGAATTAAAACTTCAATTAGCTATAAAAATTAGAGTTTAAAAGATTATGTTAAGACTTGCTGAGAAAATTGAAATGATCAATTTTAAAATTTTGAATTGCACGTCAAAAGAATTTCTTAGATTAATGTCTTACAAGCTCCGAAAAGTATACATCTGCTGACGGATAAAAACAAAGAGTGCGGCTGCGAAGATATCGAGCGTCGTCGGTACGTCGGCATACCGCTAATGGCTGGGATAGAATTCCCTTCACAGACGAGAAGCTTTCACGGTGGAGCAGCTTCCAAATTTTCAAAATGACAGATGTTAGAGCACAAATTCTTCTAGACTCTGAAGTTATTAGTGCAATATTGTAACAATGATATCTTCTATAAGAAAGTTAGCTGTCGTATGTTGGTCTTTGTTAGAAAGAAATTTACATTTGTTAAACTTTATTAAATTATGTGAGCAATTTTATTATTTGCGCTGTTAAGTTCATGCCAACAGAGCAACTTTTAGTTAAAGTATGCATTTGTTGGACATTGTTTCAAAACTTATCACATTAGGCACTGCAGATCTAGCAAATTTTATTAGATCTCCGTTTAGGAGTTATTTGCAGCTAAAGTATTCACTTCAATAGCGCACATCTATGATATAGCAATTTCTATTGGTGAAAACGGTTATTTGTTGGATATTTTTGAAAAACTTATATTCATTTGTTGGATATCTATTCTAGAACTAACAAAAGGACACCTGACACCTACATTATGTATCTACTATATTGATAGAATAAATTTTAAATTAGGTTTGTCATTTGGAATTTGAGAGAATGAACTACCATTTTGAGCAAAGAAGAATGACAATTATTTTAAAAGATTGTTCAGCTTTATAATTGCGCTGGGTTTGAGGAACAAACTAACATCGCCAGGTCATTTCTTGTTAAATTTTAACGTTGATTCTAGTTAATTCAGAAAAAACATTTAATATAATATCTTTTTTATGCAGCAAAACTTTAAACAGTAATAGTGCATTTAAAAAAATTATTTCAATGAGTGCAAAATATTACTTTGATACCTGCAAGGCTGTAATATATAATATTCGAAATAGGTACTATATAGTTAGATAAAATCACCGACACCGACAATATTGCTAAACTAAAACAACTCCACATCATCACCGACTCTCCGTCGAAATTTACGGATCGAATGATATATCGATTATATATCCAATTCTCCTTCAAGATTGGAACGAACGTCTTCGTTTAAAATCAAAAATTTTGATGCAGTACTTTATAAAACTCTTCTCATATTTATTATCAGATGTCCAATTAATGCGTTAACTTCTCCATCTTATTCAGTATTTTTAAAATTGTCTTCGGCATTGCAATTCTCTCTTTATGTCCTTTTGTTTAGTAAGTCTTATTTTTATTGTAGAATTGCTAACTGAATTTTCTTTAGCTTTTTTGTGGGCTCTTATTTCTGCTGTGGTAAACCTTCTGTTGCGTTTGTTGGTAATGTTTATATTTCTATCTTCAGTCAAACTCGCTGTTTTTGGTTCTACTTGGAGGTTTATTACTTATGCTGTCTCCAAATGCAAATTTTTATTATTGTAATCGACTGTATATCGAAATAACTTGGATTACATGAAAATTTGACAATTACTTTGGTCAGCTTATATGAAACAATCATAAAAAGAGGTTGTGTTTCCAACGGAAGTTCTTTCATCTTACCCATTTCTTCAAAGATTCAGAGATACTGTCTTTCATACTGTGCTACCAGTGAGCTCTTAGTTGTCAATATAATTTATAGATTATTTTTATCACAAATACTTAACACTTAATTATTATAAACCAAATTGAGTTTAAAGAGACTAAACTCTCAACACTGTTAAATTTATCGGTGATTGCACCTCCATTCAGTCATACTGGGAACATAATAATATATAGGGTGTCCCAGTAACACCGCCTATTTTGACATTTGAGAAAAACGTCGTGTTTATTTGAAAAGTTCAAATTTTTTTATTGCAATAAAGAGTGGAGACATGGAGGTTATGTATGGAACACAATATCTGATAAATGGTCGCCTCATGTTTGAGGCACTCGTCAGTTCTTTTGGTGAAATTTTCGATTATATTTTGGCATAGTTCCGGCTCAATTTCATCAATAGCGCGTCGAATCTTGTCTTTCAGTTCAGAAATTGTTCTTGGATTAATGGCATACGCCTTTCCTTTCAAAAAAACCCAAAGAAATAAATCCAAGGGCGTCAAATTCACATCGCCGCGGCCGGCGTGAGATAACTCTCCTTTCAAATTTCGTCTTTAACAATTTCATCGTTTCGTTCGCTGTGTGCCAGGTTGCGCGATCCTGCTGAAACCACATATCTTCGAGATCCATTGAAGCAATTTTAGGCCAGAAAAAGTGATGCTTATCATCTCACGTCTCAATTGTTGCTGAGGACGATGGCAAATTGAGGCGGAAGGATTCTGGTCAAAACTCTCACTAATTGTTGCAATGATTTCATTACAACGAGTTACACGAACACGGACAGGTTTCTTTTGGGTTTGAATTGACCCAACTGCCTCAAATTTCTCTATTAATCGGACCACTGTACGGCAAGAGGGTGCGTTATGGTGACCGAAAAATCAACAACATTTTCGAATCGTCTCTGCAAAAATTTCACTATTTCTGTAGTGGATTTTCATAATTTCTATGCATTGTGCATCCATTTAATTTTCCATAACTAAACCTCAATGTTCACACATAACACCTATCAAAAACCAGCACTCTAAGACTGACACTTAAAAAATGGCGCTAAATTCAAAATAGGCGGTGTTACTGGGACACCCTATATTACAAAGTTTGTCATAGTATTTGATGGATATGAGACCACGGTGTGGAGTGATGTGATCGCTGGTTGAGTTATGGAGCGGAAATTCTGGGTTTAAGTCGCGGTCTTCGCATAATTTCTTAGCCCGGCCTTCCGGTGGACATCCACACGCAGTGGTGAAAAGTTGTAGTAAAAAGAGTAGCAAAAGAGGATTAATCCACCTCGTGAAATGAATTGTAAATACTTCAATAGAAGTGGCAATATTCCGACAGGAATGGAAAAGCCCTTGATTGATTGATTGATTTGATGGAAATATGGGTATCCATGTTAAATTTTCTATGTTTTTCTAATATTTGCTTTATATTGAATAAATTATTATCAGTCCAAGCATGACGCTTGAAATAGAAAAACATGGAGAACTTCACCATAAGAAGCAAGAAACTACATTCGAAATTGCTTTTTGGTGCACACCGTATTCAAAGAAAAAAATCAACATAATATTATAAAACTTTCAACAGATAGCGGTTATTTTGAAACAAAGTTTCTACTTAGTTGGACTATTGAACCATGACAAAGTAACAAACAACACACAAAATCTAACTTAAAATCCGATTAAAAGTGGAGAAAAGGTTAAACTTCAATTGTCCCGAATTATTATTGTAGCAGAGACAAAGGAATAATTGCAACTTTTGTGTAAATTAAATCTCTCTAACAATACGATCAGTTTTTCAAATATTTTGCCACAGCTCAGAGGAAACTCCCAAACAATAAATGTTCGTTACTGTTTAATTTATAATTGTAAGGAAAGAAAAAAGATCGAAGTATAGACATTTCCTGTTGACTTTTACAAAAACGAACAATAAACAATTTATATTACTGATTAATTAAATAAGTTTCTTTACAATCTAAAATCGTTTTATACTGTTTTGTTTTACATCATTCGTTTTACAAGGTAAACTCCGAATATTGTTTCTTTTAGAAGTCTCCTGTCCAAATTTCTTTGACTGCCTTGAGCTATTTCCTTAAACTGAGCTTCTTTTGATTGAAAAATTTTTAATCGCTGCTTTTGAGGACCCTCCTTAATTTTCTTACCTAAGTAATTTAGATGATGCTTATTTTCTTTATCACAGATAAACGATTTCGTTTTTCATCCGTAAAGCATTCTTTTATCTTTCTAAATCTTCAAAATCAACAAAAAATGTCCTCAAACAAATTTTTTATTAAAGCAATAGAAATAATATTTCGTTAATTTCTCGAGTAGTTCAAAAGAGATTTAGAGAGAGAATAATTTGTGATTTTACATTACAAATGTTTTGCATATTTATTTCAAATTTAGTAACTGCTACTTAGTACCTATATAAAATTTACATTTTGTAACTTACTACAATTTAAATACCTTTCATAAATAATTTCCACACGGATGCAATTGAAATTGCTATTTAAAATCTTGAAATATTTGATTGCATGAGCTGTAACAGTTTGCATTATGAAAATGTAAAAATTCTGACGTTGTGTATTTTTGTTATAATTTTTAACTTGATACATACAATTCTTCCTGCCATTAACTAATCGATCACCCAGTAACAGTTTCTCTTGGTGAAAAAAAACCACATTTACCTACTGCAGACGTAATGTCTCATCCCATACAGGAGTCCCCAGAGTTAAACAACGGGGCCAAGCATGGCTCAGCACTGGTAAGCCGAACTTCGGGGCACCAAGGTTGGCCCAAAGCTGGGTAATTCAGGCTTGGCCATCCCCATGTTTTCCCAATCTTGGACCAAGACTGGGTTACTTAGTCTTGGCCATTCCTGTAATTACCCAACCTTGGTCCAAGACTGGGCAACTGAGCCTTGGCCATCCCTATATAATAAGTATACACCAAGGTTGGCCCAAAGCTGGGTAATTCAGGCTTGGCCATCCCCATGTTTTCCCAATCTTGGGCCAAGACTGGGTTACTTAGTCTTGGCCATTCCTGTAATTACCCAACCTTAGTCCAAGACTGGGCAACTGAGCCTTGGCCATCCCTATATAATAGTACACACGTAGAATTTACGTATCGATAGCATTAATATATCTTTGCTTGACGATAGCATTCTAGTCTGTTTCTTTTAAGAATAAAGTTGGAATTTGTACTAAAACGATGAATCAATTACGATATTGGTAATTGATAGTATTTTAAATGTTAAAAAAAACTGCAAGATACAAGAAAATATTAATAAATTTTATACACACGGTATCATAGGAGATAAAACGAAAGAGGTGTTTAATTTCCCTACTTCATCAATCGATGTGGGTGTAATGGAAATAATTTCTTGGAAAGAACAAAAAATGATATTTAAAATTGCAGATGTGAAGCGCAAATGCATTCTCTTGAATATGAATGATTCTAAATTTATAATGACTTTATTACAACATGTAGGTATAAATCCAGTATTTGCAAAATAAATAATATAATAATACATAGTATTTGTAACCAGCGAATTTCATAGTGAAATTTAAATTAACCATTTTTAGAACATAGGCGATTGTGATTAGTGATTACATTTCATATAGATCAGCAAAATAATAAGAAATATAGTATAAGCATTTATACCTATCGTATTATCAAGTTGCAAAAATTCTTTGCAGGTTTAATATCTTATTACCTAGCGAAAATAAACATAGACGCTTGTTCATTCGCAAAACTACCTAATAGAATAAAGAATAGAATTCAGTCTCGAGAAAAACGTCTTTCGGGCTACATGTTCCTGTATTTATTGAAGTGTGACTTTAATTTTTAAAAATGTCGAATAAACCTAAACCATTTGCGATTATCGAGTTCGATGAGTTAATAAACAATAAAAAATCAGTGGAGTTGGTTCCTGTTTCTTGGTTAACTGAGAATGAGACAATGTGTTTCTGGCCGCCTAAAGACAAAGAACACAAGGTTCCAGAATTGGTGGAATTTGAATGTGCACCAGAGAGTACATGGCGTACTTATCAAGTGGAGATTCTTGGCAAAGATAGTAAGTATATAGCATACATACATAGGTACATCTATTAATTTATTTCATTTTCTATCTATCCTAAAGGTATAAATAATTATTATTTTTCTATTAATTATGATGCCAACAGTAAGAAACAATAACATACATTAATTTATATGCAATTACGCGGAATAAATATTATTTATAATTATATAAATAATAATTATTGTCCTTATTATTACTTTTTTTTTATCTACAATTAACGTGCATCACCTACTAGGTTATTAGGCACATTTGAATGTTGATTTTTAATTATTTTTACATTTTTGAGTAATTTTGTTCGTTGTAAATTTTTTGGGTTGGATTTTTTGTTTGGTTATTGTTTGTTTAACCAGTGATCACATTACTCCACTGCTGTGGCTATTATTATTATTATAAATTATTGTACGATTTTTAGGAATTGTTGATTTTGATGGTCTTGCGGTATATTTGGAAAAATTTCTCGCAGCAGAGTTTGACAAAATGAAGAGGAGTTTTCTTCTCACTATGGCAAGCAAATACAATACAATTTTGAAAGCAGTAGAATATAAAGCGGACCCTCCACAGAAAACTCAAGCTTGGAAGGAAATAGGCGAAAAACTACCATTTGAAAATTTAGACAATTTTTTAGAATTTGATGAGTCTTTAAAAACGGATGAAAAGAAACAAAATGCACTGGTATGCCCCTTACCCCTATTTAATATTATTTATAGATTATTTACATATTATTTACAGGTTGATATTTTCCAAATGGCTGCTGCCGGTTGCGCTTCCTATGAGGCCGATGTCCCGGCGATAATGGCAAAACTGATCAAAAAAGATGTACAAGTACAGTACAGTGGTTGTGGGAAGAAATCCAAAGGCGTTGGAAAACTAAGTTTCAAGGAAACGGAGACTTTTAAAATCATGGATAGTAAGTTACTCTACTTCATGTAAAAATTAATTGTGATTAACCTATTCTGTTTTTTTTTCAGAGTTTCTAACAGCTAAATATTACGATTCCAAGAATAATAAGTTGAAAATAGTGTCTGAAGTAAGTCGCTATTTATCAGGCGCGAACGACAGAGATGGAGGACGAGCAAAACGCGACAAAGAAATTTAATATTATTACGAAGAATTATAAGCTAATAATATTCCCTATACATGTATCTTAAAAGAACTTTAATTATATTAATTATTATATTATATTTGTTATTATTTTAATTATTTATATAAGTTTAACTGTGGGTGTTAGTATGCGTGGCCGAGTCTTGGCGATCAAGCACGTCGCAATCTTGGCGATTAAGAGTGACCCAATCTTGGCGATCAAGCATGTCGCAATCTTGGTAATTACGCGTGGCCCGGTCTTGGCGAGTAAGAGTGGCCCGGTCTTGGCGAGTAAGAGTGGCCCAGTTGTGGCGAGTAAGAGTGGCCCAGTTGTGGGCGATCAAGCGTGGCCCAGTCTTGACAACCAAGCCTGGCATGATGTTATCATTCCAGACTATTACCAAGACTGGGCCAAAACTGGTTTGCGAGCTTGGCCCAGAGCTTTACAATACTGAACCAAGCCTGGACCAAATCTGGGCCCATTGTTTGATCCTGTATGGGATGCACTACAATGTTTTCACTGAAACTGTTACAATGAAGCGCATATTATTTATTCAATATTTATTCAACTCTTTTTATTGGGTTGGTATATTTTATATCATACCATTTTAGACAATTACTTCTATTATTTGTTATATTTTCCAGTAAGTATTTATAGTTGACACCTTATTTAATAATAAATTAAACCGAAAAGGTGAAGAAAAGCGGAAAATTAAGTGAAATTAGCTTTGAAAACGGGGAAACAATAAAGAAACCGAAACGTCTGCATATAATTAAAAAATTGGTTTTAGACCTTAACAAAGTTCAATTTATCATTGTTTTTTCTCGCATAAAAAAAAATTATTTTGCGGCTATAGATGACAGCTAGCTTATAATTGTAGCTATTTTAGCTACGAGTACCAAATTGGTTAAATATGCGTTTAATAATATCCAGTTAAAAATTTCCCAATAATAACTAGCTTGCAGCAAGGTGGTACTATGTTTTCATATGGATTATGTTGTACCTCAAGCATTATAATTTATATTTTTGGTTAGTGTGCGTAACGGGGCATATTAATTTCCAACAACATCGAAACTTGGTTCTACATATTGTTTACATAATAGACATGTTTACAGATAGACAATTGATGTACTAATTTGACACGTTGCAAACACATTGCAGTAACATATTTTTTTATGCTTCAAGAACAACATTTATTTTGCAGCAAAGGTTAGCTTCTTGTATTACACCAATAAATAATTGAAGTTATTTAATATTTTGGTATCAATTCTAATTTATTCATGTCATTGCTGATTTCCAGTAATAAGTATTCCGTACCAGTTTCTCCCATGTTCTTTATCATTGCTCTCGTCACGTCATTTCCCCCAACCGCTTTCCTTTCCTCCTTTTTCACATTACCACAATCAGCTACTTCCAAGTTTGTTAGAATATTTTAATATTAAAATAATGCTTTAATTCATTATCTAGATAATATAATATAAAAAAAGTTAAAAGTTGCTGTTTTATCTTGTTAAAACTTTAATCGTTTATTTGTTTTAATTTTTTTTAAACTTCTAAAAAGTTTACTTGCATGAGATCCATACAAGCATATTATTATAGTAAGTAGATAATAATCGGTTACTTGTTCTTTAATTTGATTTCTGAGAGTCTGAGAATTCAAAAATCTTTATCGTCAGTACATCAAGAATTTTGTTCTCGATTTCATATGTAAAACTATGCAGCTATAACTTCTAAATAACAGCGTTATATATTTTGTAAACTGGAAAGAACTCATTTGAACTTTAATGTTATAAAGTAAAAAATATGTTCTAAAACATTAATGTTACTTTTATAAAAATTAAAAAAAATTCTGAAAGTGGTACTACCGATTACTTTAGCGCGTATTAAATTTTATCAAAGCATAATTTTGAATTTAAAATTGAGATACGCAAAAGGTAAAAGCTTTTGTATGTCAAATTTCTTAGATGCCATAGTTACGTGGAGGAATAACTTATAACTCTGTCAAAAAAAATTGATTAATAGTATAAAGTTGAGACTGTTTTTATAAAATTAAAAAGCGAAACTCGTTACGTTCAAATGTTGAGAACTTATATAGGTACACAAAGAAAATAAATGAACTTGACACTTTTCTGTATTTAATTTTTTTTTTTAACAAAAAAATATAATATAAACTTTTCAGATTACGTGCGGCTTGGAAGTATTTACGAAAGTGTCACGGGGAAAGTAACTTGCATGAAAATTAATGTAACATTGGAGGTGCAGTTGGAATGCAATATCTTGCATGTCCTGGCAAGGTGATAAATGAAACATTATTGTAATGTTAGCTATTTCTTTATAAGAGTAAAGACATAAACAAGTTATATTTTTATAATAGCAATAATCAATCAATTGAGTTTATCTATTTAATTTACCACTGGCTATTTAACAAAGACGACGATGTGAATAACTATTGCCTCTACATTATGAAATAATTTTATTATATAATGTAGAAGGAACTCCGAAAATCCCATTTCCAGTAAATTTTTACGACAAACGTGTGTTATAAAAGAATAACCACAGTTAATCATAAACATGTCTTGATAACAGCAGTTTATTTCTGCTATTTGTAATGTTTCTGAGAGCAAACTCAATTCATAAAAATGACAACAATAAAAGAGAAGGTAACATAAAACAAAATAATAAAATGTCATTGATATCATCATAAATTAATGTGACAATTGTTTAAAAACCCCATTTTTTGTATTTTAGGAGAAAATGCAATGTTGGTGTTATAAAATTTGTCTTATCAAATTAACTGTTGACGTATTTTTATTTACAATTTTTTTTAAATAAGCAGTGATGAATGTTTATACTCGTGTGTGATTGTCATTACTGATAATATACAAAATACCCATTTGTTGAAGTCGTATAAAATTTTGCAAAATCATCAGAACATTGATTCGGAAAATTAAAACCTAAAATTGTATTTATTCGTAGCTTTCCCGTTTGATTAAATTATAAGCTTTAAATAACCCTTGTTGAAATGATTAGTTTTACAAATATCTTAATTGTTCGGTATCAGGCTATTATATGCCAAATTTCGTACTTCAAGGTCCTAACTAAACACTTTTAATCTATTCTAGTTTATTACTCTCCATCGAATAATCAAAGCAAAGTTAGTAGTTTAGAATGGAGCTTTTAGTGGTTCAAGATAAACTACACTTGCCTAACTTAATCTAAAACCTACAAATAACAATCTCATTCTTACTTGTTTTCTCAATTAACAAGAATTTTAATTACATCTTAGTCATGTTCTAACATTATACATATTATTTACCGCACAAGTTCTAAAACATACTGTAATGATAAGAAATGTGAAACTAACTTATAAAAGTCGGAAAAGAGGTCATTATTTTCAACAACACCTAAGCTGTATAATATAAAATAAGTACTGCACAATTTGTTTAAAGTGTTTTGAAAACACAGGTTATAATATACGGTTATGCGGTTATACAGTTAGTTAGATTAATTAAATGATCAACCGATAATGTACTTATAATATTTATTTACACCAAAACACAACAATACATCGTTCAACGCATAATCACTACAAATCATTTAAATTTAACCACCCAATCCCAACTTGTTCATTTTTTCACTTTTTTCTACTATATTGTCAATCTGCTGCCCAATTAACACCGTAGATACCCAAATGACCTTCGATAGCGTAAATCGCTGGCCCAATTGATACCAGCGTATTGATTATCATTGAACCAAAGATGGAATATTCCATCAAATGCTCGGAATATTACCACTTCTTAGAAGTCCTCACAATCTATTGCATGAGGTGGATTACTCCTCACTTGCAACTCCTTTTACTATAACTTTTCCCCACAACGTGTGGATGTCCACTGGAAAGCAAGGTAAGAAACTCTGTGAAGTCCGCGATTCGAACCCAGAATTTTCGCTGTGTAACTCAACCAGCGATCACATCAATCCATTGCTGTGGATTTACAATACTAATTACGTATTAAAAAATATGAAGCAAAAAAATGCGAATAATTTTATTGATGGATGTGTGAACTAATGAACTAATTTATTTAATAAATGTAACAAATAACAGTTTATTGGACATAAATATGATGAAAAATAAATATTACCGAAAGGTGATTGACTAAACCGTAATATAAAAAACTTTTTTCATTAATAATATCCAAATCGGTTTACCTATAATTGGTTCAACGGTGAGTTAAATAGAACGTTAATTTGGAAAAGCCATTAATTTATAACGTTCCTTTGTTCTTACGATCCTAAAGCTACCTAATCTGTACCGTATCTGCAAACAAAATTAAAATTATTTTCCTTGATTTGAAATTCGGTAAGTTTTTCCGGTTGCTAGTTGTACAACTTGAAAATAATGTAGAAAGAAGATTTCTAGTTCGCTTCCCGAACATCCTCACTTTAGTGTAACAAGTTCAATTATTCGATATCCATTTGAGTTAGGAAAGGAACTACTTTTCAGCATGGTGGTGCTACAAGTACTGCAAGGATTAAAGAGTAATAATTTGCCATGTCAGAGACAGCAGGTACAAATTTCTACAGAAACAGTGAATGGGCAACATCCACATTCTAGTTAGCAGTAGAACCTAAATTATTATTTACATGCTTTTTTTGATGATATTCAAACGATAATATAAGAAATCAAATGTGGCACTCATGAGAAATTTTTATTTTTTATTCTTGGCCAAGTACCCGTTTTCTACTTCGTTTCGAGCGGTAATGTCTTGTCGCGAATGGAAATGAGGTACTTTTCCAACCATGTATCGGAAATAGTTATTTATACACAAATATATTTTTAACTATATCGACAATTTCATTTCGTTTCGAAACGGAATTATCTGCATTACATTATAATGGAAGTTTAAATTTAGCAGCACGGAAAGTGGAGAAAAGCAACTGTTAAAATTACTGAAACAGTTTCAAGAAAAGGTTCCGGTTTAGCTCCACAATAATTATTGTACAATGAAAATAGGATGGAAATCCCAGCTGCCAGAAATTTTTTAACACGAATGTCATTAATATTAGTAACATGACAGCGTAAGTATGGTCGGTTAAATGTGTTCTTTATAGAAAAAATATATATTATATAATAATAAAATTTACTTGGTGAGTAAATTGCACATTATGACAACCACAAAGTGCCTCAGGCCATGGAGGGCTGAGCTAAGAAACTGCGAGGATTCGGATAATATTTGACCTCAAAATTATTATCTCTTTATGCTCATCCGACGATTACAATAAGCCACTGGAATGGCATTACCTTTCGGAAACCAAAAGCTAAGTAATTTTTTTTATCATGATTCAAAATTTTAATTAACTTTTAAAGTAGAATGAACAACGTGAAGGACCATATATTTACGTTAAATTTGAACAAGTAAGTTAACCACGCAACCATCTGGTCTTTCAAACTTTATAATTAATTGAAAAGCTGTTGCCTATCGAGTGCCTTAAATTTTCCATAGAAATTGATCATATAAATTTAATAGCGATTCTTATAGTTATAAAATGGGTTTTATTTACAATGAGCAACACAAGCTGTACCATAATATTATATTCACCTATACGGATACAAATAAAATAATGTATTTTTGTTTTTATTCGTATAGTAGATGGATGTTGGAATATTTACATATCTATGGAAAGGTAATTTAAAGTTTTGTATTACCTTTTTTATTTTGATTTATTTAGCACACTGAAATATTTTTAAATATTTATCCATGTTAAAAGTTCATGTTGATTTAATGCAGTAGTGTTATTCAAGAGATTCTATTTCAATTTTATTGGATTTGATAATGGATAAAAATGTCATATCTATGTAAATTTAGAAGTTTACGATATTAGATTGATAGTGTTATAATGTAACTTATGGGTATATAATTTAAAATTTAATATGGTATTTTATTATGTTGCAATCACTTTTAGTGATTCGTTTTTTCATTTTTGACATTAAATAGCCTTCGATGGTTATTCATCATCTCATCGTAATATTATACTTCATTTATTCTATATTATAGTGTATTTATACTTTTTTTAAATAAAATTATGCACAAGACCATCATGACAAACTTTCCACTTTTCTAAAACATCCCAGATTATCTCAATAGTCAAGTAATCCAAGGACTTGATTGTACTCATATTACATTTATAATTTTTAGAAAAATTATTTTTCATCAAAATCCAAAATATCTTTAAATTATAATTCGATATTGGAAAAACTATTATCAAAAATTGCAACGCATTATCTTAATTGTTTAAAATACCACAAAATATAGTGACTTCCTCGCGCTTTTCATAGATTACCTGGATTCCAAATTTGTTTCTTTTAAAAGCACTCTATTTAAAATGCTGCAGAAGCATTAAAATAAAAAACTTAAGAATAATGGTGCCAGTCGGCCAAATATGTTTTGTTAAGTTTATAACACTGTTAAATTTTTATGTTACAAAAGAGAAAATTGTTTTAGTATACCTATACAAGAATTAATATTTTTTGAATTAAATAAAAATTGTAAGCTTCTTAACGACACATTTCTGTATCTCGAAACGTGTTACATTGAGAAACATGTAATCTACATGTAAAACGGAATCTAAAT
This sequence comes from Rhagonycha lutea, assembly GCA_958510855.1. NCBI lineage: Eukaryota > Metazoa > Arthropoda > Insecta > Coleoptera > Cantharidae > Rhagonycha > Rhagonycha lutea. The sequence goes on from OY294036.1 coordinate 89,360,533, forward strand.
GGCAAATCTACCCCAGCGGTTCTGAATGTTAATATTCCACATGTGATTATTAAGCAAAAATTGATCTGAAACTCAACTTGCGAAAATTAATCAATTTGCGATCTATTACCTAGTAGGTACATTACATATTTTATAACTACAACAGCTACATTAAGTTTCCAATGAAAATAATGACGTCGTTAAAAACCACACTTTTAAGGTTTGAATAGAACAAAACCGAACAAAAAATACTTGCTGACTAAGTAAGGCTATTTAGTGAATCAATTTTACACAAGTCGGGGATTATTAAGTAACGCTACATTAAATAAATTGCAGGTATTACATTTCCAGAGAGATAAAGACAGGGCTGATGCTGGTAGCGGTTTTAATGATAAAATATTTAATAATTTTTAATTTAAAAATAAAATACTAATGACCCTACTCCCAAATATTTTAACCAAGTCCATAAATTTAAACCTGGCTTAAATTTTGAATTGAGTTGTAGAAACATGCTGTCATTTTATGCAGGGTGTTAGAATATAAAGAAACGTAGCACTTACCAAAATGAATAGTAACAAAAGCTATTGAAGAAATTGAAAACATAAAAATAAAGGCAACCAACCCAAATAGTAGTTAAAATTGTAAAATATCCAGGGTTGTAAAAACTGTATATTTTTGTGTTATATTATATCTCGACATTTTATTCAAATTTTCAACAGAAAAGGATTTATTACGTATTTGTAAATCAGTTTTACAAAATTAACTTAACAGAACGTTAAAGTAAAATAATTTTACGTTTATAAACGAATGCTGATGTAGTTAAGCAAATATGCAAATGAAACATTCTAAAGAATTAAAAAACTTTACTAAAAGAATTTTTAAGAAATAAAATAAAATTTTCAAAATGTTTGCTTGCTACAATTATTTCAATTTAATTCTAATCTTATCAGACAACAAATAAATGAAAATAATAAATAAAAATTGCTTTTCTATTTTAAAAAGTTAGGTGCGACCGGGGTGCGACGTTCTAGTAGCGCCTATGATTTTGTTTCCCTTCCCTTTCTGCCTTTTATGCTTTTAAATAAGATTTTATTGGGAAACCACTCCATCTTCACTGTTGCTAGTTTTTCATCAGTTCGTAAAATTACTGTTTCAGTATATTTTCCATTTTGATTCGTAAGAATATTGCTGTGCAATTTGAAAATAAAATAATAAGTAACCTTGCGTTTCAATCCATCGTTCAATATCCAATATCGCCCTTGTTACGGTGTGTTAAGTGATAGTAAACAAAAGACTGATTTCTTACTTGGAAAAGTCAATATTTGTAGAAGATTCCAATTATGCATACATGCAAATTATCCACTTTCACGTCAGTTTAGTCTCTGCTCAATATACACTAGCAGTATTTTTCGGCTTAACCAAGACTATCGATTACGTCCGCAATTTATTATCGTCTTCTGTGAAAAACTGGATGCAATGGATTTCTTTAAGAAATGTAGACTATCATTCAAAGAACAAATGTGTTGGATTGTCATTTATCCATGCTGGAGTTCAGTTGAAGGAAGATTATTGGATTGTCGCAATATTAATTCGCGAGAAATTAAAATCGTGGGATCATTTGCTTACCTCAGTCGGGAGAGGGCGTAGAATTTAGTATTTTGTGAATGTATGATAATTTTAGGGCGCCACAATATTCCAAAGAATTAAGATCTAGGTACATTCCAGGCGAATATTATCTGCAGTTCATTTCGATTGGTTTCTAGATCGATCTAAACCCACTTAAGAATTATTTATAAGAAAATTGACTGTCCCTGATGGATTGAAAGGAAATTAGAAAACAAAACTACTTCGCAGGGAAATTGAATTATTATTGAATGACTATGAAAATCACTCATTTATAGGTCCTTCATGATATTGAACCATCTTCTCAATTACCTCTCAGCATCGCATTTTAATAAACTGTAATAAAACCAAAATAAAAAGTTTCATCGACAAATAAAACAACTTCAGCAGATAATATAAATCATTTTCTTGTTATTACTATAATTTTAGGCACTTTTCGTTAAACTTTCCCTCTCTTTTGCCGCAAAATTTACGTAATTTTAACATTCTCCCTTAACACTCGTGGATTATCCAATCAATCCCATTCTCACACTCCACCAAACACAGCAAAGCAACTAACATCAAAATATTTATTAAGCCTGGACGACTGGACCCACGAACTTCACTTTGGCAAACCGGCCGTGCCAGTGCTACCTCATCCACTAGCTTAGTCCTGGCCTTTTGTCCATCGTGCGGTCCCCCACAACTAATTGGCATTGTACGGGTCTCGGCCCAACTAGCTTTCCAAACATTTCGTTCCGCTTTTCCCCAAAACAACCCCTTCCCTTAAAATTTGTCACTTGTCGTTATTGAAATATACGTGTTTATTAAATATGACCATATTTCTGGGAAGGCCGAAAATGCCGCATTGGAGATCCCTTTCGTAACTATCACTTTTGATTTAAAAAAGTTTAAGGCTCCCTTGAAAATGAACACTAAATTAGTTAGTTCCTCGCTTCTTTGACAACTTGATACATTTTAAAAAAACTACATGGCTTTCCAGAAAGAGGTTTGACAATAATTATTAATTTCACTTTTGATGTTATGGTTGTAGTTTAGTTATCAACATATTGATGGCAGTAGCTCTTGATTTGAATGCATTTTTTGCAAGTGTTATTTTAGTACTTATTGCTGAATTTTTGGCATCACATCCTACGTTTGACATTATCGCGTCAAGTTTATAGTAAGTACTGTATGTTTTTATGATCGACAAATATTATTAATATACTTTGTTATACTACTATATTTATTACGTACTTTTAATAGTTGTAATAAATATAAGTTATAGCATTAAATTAATACTCTATAACATAAATGCAAAAGTTATATAAATAATGTTTTACTATGTTAGTTTTCGTTTTAACGTTGCTTCGAACAAAAGTTTTAATTATTATCGAGAAATTTTCAAAATTAGCAGAATTTGCGATGTAACGCTGGGCGTTAAATTTATATAAATTCATCATGTTAAGTAAGGATCCGCTGATAACCATAGCCGATCCTGTTGGTCTTCGTTCTTCTATGTGTGAATTAGAAAAACGAAATCTAACTTTATAAGACCATCCGTTTCGTCTACTTGTCTGAGAATCAAATTTTGCTTGGAAATTATAGTAATGGAATTAAGCCACGTTATGGTGACCAAATTTATCATGTGGCAGCATTTGTAGCTTTACATATTATTATATTTATATGTTGCAGTAATTTTTTTGGAAAACGTTTGAATCTGGGTGATAACAGTTTCATTTCTCAACTTTGACGTTCTCATGTCACTTTTGGCATCAGCTGCATTTTTAACCATGTTAAACATTTGATATTAGGGTAATGCTTTCTAATATTATGGTTCAATAAACGACAAGAATGTTTCATCCCTCACGTCAGAGATGATATGGATAATTTTAAATTAACAACTTCGGTCATCTCGCTTTATAATTTCCTATACTCTCTAGGAAATCGCGTTCTCCCGATTCATAGCATCAAAGAATTTAACGAATTGAAAGGACTCAAGTGAAGGAATGAGTTGAGAAACATGTAATACTGTAATTTATTATGCATTTATATTATCCTTTACAAATATGTAACTTTTTTTATTCGTAACCACAAGGTTTAATTTATGTTTTTAAATTATTATTAATTTAAAATTAATGTTAATATAATAGTTAATTCTTATTTTTGCTTTTCATTGCCTCTTCATAATATACTGGATTTGACTTGCTTCTTGGAGGCAATACATATGTCAAAATCCACCTATTATTCTTCGTTGTTATTTTGCATCTCTTATTGCACTACCGTCTGGTTCTATTTTAAAATCAGCGCCTAGGTACATTTTTTTCTTAGTTAGTTATTGGAGACTCGCATGATTAAGAAAACAGAAAGAACCTCGTGATTGAGGGGATTAAGCCTTAATTAGCCTATCCAAAAGTACATTCGTGGATCATCGAGGCAGTCGTTCAATTTCTGAGAAAGTTAAGCTTCAATGTTATTTTCTTCATCCCCTAATGAACGAATTTATACAAAATTTACACAATAAGTTTATAGTCAAGATGGCTTTTTTCAAATCGATTTTACCCTAAAATGAATCAATACTGAATCGTCACCACCAAAAAGTATCCTTATTTAGCATGATATTCTTTTGTAATATTTATTAGTAATTACTGTATTTGTGAGAAAATATAATAAATCTTTTATATTAAATATACAACATTTAATTCACAGTGGTGGTTAACCTTTTATATTTCCTCAAATGCAGGAAACGTGATGGATGAATTGGTTTGATATTTATCCAACCCTTATTCTATTAGATATAATACCTTCCACACACGACTGTTAAGTTAATAATCATTGAGGATACTTTTAGACGAAATTTTACGAATTGAATACATATTATGAAAAATATTCAAATAACCATTCATTCCGTTATTCGATTTAAAAATAAGTTAATGATTATTAATTTTCAGTGTGTCGAAGTTTGTATAATGTTATATAATTATTATCCCATAAATATTCAGTTAGGTTTTCGTAGTTATTGAATAATAAAATGTTTAACAACATAATCCGCACTTAAATTAATACAAACTTAATTTACCTAATATTCTGATTAAATGCGCATTTGAACAACTGGTCGTAAGTTCCCAATAGGCCCTTATTTATGTATGTTAAAATTGAAATAAAACTTTCAATTTTGTGACCAATAAAACGTTTTTATGGCAATTACAAGAGACATTTACTTAAATTTTTTATGGCTCGTTCCTTTAATTCTATTTAATGAAATTTTGAAGGAAGCTCATTATATGGAAGTAAAGCTTTTTTGTGGACCTAAAAGGCAATGAGAACCTATGAAAATTACAAAATTATTATTTACTTTGATGATCGGAGGCGGAAATTAGTTTATTTTTTAACGAAAGCTAAAATTGGAACTTTGTAAACTGATATTCTACTTTCACTGATTTACTCAATGCTGATTTCTTTTTTTATATATTTTTCCGAGTTTATCTTTAAATTACTGTTCACAATAGTATTGTCAGTTGGGATTTGTTGTGTTTCTTAAAGCGATCATTCTGACGCAAACAATAGAGCAACTTTAATCTAACTTCTGTTATAGAATTCAAATGCTATAAATAAATTATAATCTCCTTAAAAGTTATTGATTAGAAATTATTTCCACGGCAGTACAATAAGGTTTTTCAATTTTAAGTTCTTCAGCGGTGTTCCTTAATTATTACCAATTTCCATTAGTTTATATTTTATTCGTCAAAGATTTTTTTTAGATAGTATACCCTTTGATTGGACACATTGTAATTTCTTTTGAATTCTAAACTTGTGTCATAATTTATAATTGTGTGCACTAGAAACGAATTCAGTAGCCCGGTAACCAATCTTCTCGTTGAAAAGGCACGTTAAGAAGGATTTGTTCAAGTCAAAGGTCATGATGAACGAATGGATATTGTTGAACCCCTGAATTCAATTATACAGCCAAGCGGAAAACACACCCGCAATGAGAATATCGTTTGTCATTGAATTTCTTTCCTGTGCGTCGTTGTGGGTTTCCCCCTTACACTAAAATTGAGCTTGCCTCTTTTACAATTAATTCCTTGATTTGCATTTAAGGAAGTTTGTAGTCGTTATGCAGAAGATTTTCCATCTCTTGCAGAAAGATGTTGTGTGGTATACTTATCTTGTTTATATACACCATTGTTCCATAGCTGCGCGCATTGAATAGAATTTCGAAGTTTTAGACGGCTGTTATTTACTTCTTTGTTTTAACATAATAGTCACGAAAACCAAACTTTAACCATGAGATTGAAAAAGATTAATGTCATTAGGGTAAGTGGATGGTAAAGATAATAAATTTACTTTAAGAGAATTGATTTTAAATAGATAATTAATTAATGCATTTCTATTAAACTGAGAAACACCAGCTCTTACATAGTTCACAATTTGCAACCCAATACAATTATTATCCTTCCTTTCCCTCGCACTTTCTTTGCTGTTGATGTTTATAATAATTAACTTATACATTTAAAATCTAAAGTACATTTAACATTAAATTATATTTAGTGATAAGTAACTTAAAAACAAGTTAAAACTGACATTTTCAATTAAGGAATTTTAAGTTACAAAATTGATTAAATAATTTGGGCTACATGGCACCTACTCGGTTTAATATTGCACCCCACGTTTCTTTAAATTATCAATTTGGAAAAGGCATTAGGCTCGGTAATAAGAAAGAGTCTTTTCCGCTATCATCATTTTAATCAAATTTGTTACATTTATAATACACAAGCATTATAAAATATCACTCCGGGAAACATACGACTTCGAATGTTCTTGACTTAATTAGGTTAGGCCCTAAGTTAGGCTCTGTACGGACGAAAGCACTATACAATAATACAATTTAATTTAACACCACCCTATGTTACAAATTCTTAAAATGGGTAGTACGTAGTGCTCATTTATACTACAAAAAAGGAAATCGATTTTGTGTATTTTTAATACGAAAACAAATTAAAACTTTTATAAAACTTGTGGTGAATTGCATGCTTTGTTGACTATTGAAAATTTCTATTAACTTGATCGTCAAGATCGTGGAAATATGTTGGGGAGAATATTTTAAAAGAGGATTGGTGTAATAATATGTTCCCTATTCTGTCGTTCTCAACACGAACTGCTTGACCTAGTGCGGCTCCAGGGGTGAGTCAATAGCTGCGATTAGCAGTTATCAAGCGCAAGTGAGCTTTCATGCATCGTCAATTATGCCATAATAAATGAACAAAACAAGATTATTAATAATCTACTTTATTTTTCATAAAACATTGCATTCAATTATTAGAAATTTAGGTGAGCGGTGGGGAATTTCCATTTCTGGAATGCTTGTTTTTCATCTTTTCTTTTTATCAACTCGGCGCAGTGCAATAAAATGTTCAATTTTATTTGTGGTAGTATTTTATTTTTTTATATTTTATATTTCACTTGAGTAAGACAATTTGTTTTATAAGAGGAAACTTTAGAAAACGACAAATCTCTTTTACCATCGATATACGCGGTGGACGTACCGATGGGGCTCACAGGAGGTTTCAATGTCCAAATTCTCAAAGCTATCGGATTTTGAAATATAGAGTTTTTTTTATCTTAAAGTGGTTTTTGATTTCATTATCAAAGTCACGAAAAGTGAAATTACTTGAGTGTTATTGACATGTTTTTGTATACATATTTTTATTAAAATTTAAAAAACACTTACTTTATATAAAAAAATTTTCATGAAAAGTTTATAATAAAAATTATCTTCAATTGCGTTGAATATTCGTGTAACATCAAAATTTTTTCGTATATTATGTATAAAATTTCCAAATGAATTTTTTTTCTAATTTATATACTAATATGAAACTTTACAAACATAATAACTTTTCCATTACTTTCAAGAATTTTTCTTTGGGAATTTTTATATTATTTACAAGAACGTGTGTACTTAAAACGTAACGATGTAATGTTAAATTCAAGTGCCAATTAACACTAAAATTTGTAAAACGGCTTTGTACAATAATATTTGCTTTACTTTGTTCTCAGTCTAAAACTGCTAACTACAGAAATCAATTCAAATGCTGGAAGATGAAGCTGATCAGCAGGAAGCTCAAACCAACTTGCGAGGAGACGGATAAAGTCTGGGTGCTTCTCACAATTAAGATTACAGTAAACGGTGCTACGGTCGACCTATACAAATTACTCAAATCAAGTTTTAACCAATCAGCTGCAATTATAAGTTTTAGTTCATACGAGAGAGAACATAAATGAAACAATCAGTACGATTATAAAATTAAGTCATTGTTAAATGTCGTAAAATTTCAGGGAATATTTTTAAGGTATACAAAATATTTTGGGCTTACGTGTAGGTATATTTTTTATTAATTTTAAATCTTCGGAAAATTTATTCTTAGATTTGAATTGTTCTGAAAATAAAATTAGAAAGTAGATAAATCAAACTCCAAATAAAGCTCGATTGTGCACTAAAATTTTAATATTTTACATAAAATTCAGTAACAGATCAGTTCAGAAAATAAAGCTATTTTTAATAACTATTACCAAATCAAATTAAATAATTGAAAAGGGATTCGGTTAATTTCATGATTTTTTAATGTATGTAGCATAAATCACAGGATTCCATTTGTGCAGATTCAGCGTAGTAGCTATCAGAGGATCAAACTTAGGGGACGAGGAAACTCGATTAAATGTAGTTGTTGGCTTCTCCACACGACATGTGCTTATGGCGATTCATTTGACCCAAAAGATAACAAAACTAGGATTAGATGTACAGGTTTCCGAATGTGAGCGATAAGAAGTTGACGTAATTATTAAAATTTAATTTCTCAGATTCGTAGCATTACTAATAATATTAGAAGCATTATTTATTTCCTGATTATATTCTCATGCAACTTGTCTTTTGAGCTTTCAATTTATTTATCACCTTTTTAATTTTAAATTTGAATACTTCCTTACAATTCCTTCATTTAAATCTTTAACTTTCCTCTTCACGCCATCAACTATTTCGTAGTTAAATTTTGTTTTTTCCACTGTTTTTCATTATTTGCAGCTTTAATGAAACTTTCAACTTTCTTTCTTTTTACACATCTATTTAAATCAACTTATTCTTCTTGTATCCATTCTATTTTACTTCTTTAGATTAATATTTAAATATTTTTTGTTATAAAATTAAAACAATTTTATGATCCATTTCAATAAATTAATACAATTCCCACTAAGATATTTGAAAAATATACAAAATTTCTCCAATAAAAAATTTTGAAGGTACAAGAATTGTTCAAAACTCATCTAATTATTCTAGCCAATTCAGTTTCCCTTAAGAATGTGGATATCCACAGTCAATCTCTCCAAATAACAAGTTTTTACGACTAGGCAGAATATTGTTATAATAGTTAATTGAAATTGATTCTGGTAGCAGTGACTACGATGATAATGATAAGGGCTGGTTAATATAATTGCATATGATGCAAATTTACAATTTACTAATAGGTGTAATTGCTGGTTAACAGGTTCTATTACAATGTATTATAAACAAAATGTTTAATATACCACGGCAGCGGATTCATTTATGACCAAGCTAATTTATACTTGATACATATTGGTTTAATTATTTCCTGTTATGTTTATAAATTGTGATTTTAATATAAGTGTACCCCACTTCTTACAGTTTTGTCCGAAATAATTCTTAATGATCATTAACTTGGGAGTGCGTGGAAGGTATAACTTTCTCTTTCACAATTATTATTCATCATTAATTAATCATTAAGTGATTGTGGCATCATGGCATCTATTCAAACGCAAGCACAACAAAAACTCTATAAATATTGACTGCGATAATGATATATTTTAATTGGATGACCATTTCTTATTTTTAATATTTTCATAATGATGTCTAGAGTAATAAATACTTATTAATAAATAAATTTGGTTTGATCTACCATGTACAAATATAAAAATTTATGCATTGCCGTAACCGAGGCCGTAACTCCTTTTTGAGTGAGGCTGAAGACCGAACACCCACATTAATCACATACTAGATGGTGCAAGGCGGCCAGAAGCTTTCTGTGTCAGCTGGTGTATTATAATCTAATAAGGCAGCACATACCAAGGATCTTAATTAATATTTTCGTGGACGAGGAAACATAGTATATTATCATTGTTTTCGTGACCTTGATCGGTGTCTCGTAAATAAAACTAACCTTTTATTTAAATAGCGGACTGTATTTGAATTTGGAAGTGGAAAGCACTGGCCGGGCTAAACTGGCTGTTTGCCCTTTTCGTTGCTTAACTTGAACTCGAATGAAAGCAGTTGAGTTAACCTGCAATACCCACCTCGTTTCACATAGAGGGCGCAAGCAAGCTTATATACAGGGCACGACAAAGAAACGTGCACCAAGCAATGTACACGGTGGAAACTGAACAATCATGATTTCGTAATTTCCGATTAAACAAAGTTTCATTGCAACATTAAATATTTCTGGAGTGTCCTAGATAAATTAACAACAATACCAAGAACTGGCGAAACGAAAATACAATATTGATGATGAACCAGAAGATCAAAAGATTTTGAAAATTACCCAAATTTTCCAGAAAAAGCAGGAAGATTAAAAGTTAAGCTGTAGTAAATTGCAACCTCTTGTCGTAGTTGAAATACAATCAAAATGAGAAACAAATAAAAATTAAACGCTTCTATCTGTGATTCCATTAGATATCATTTACAAAAGTGTTCGAATGGATAGAGAACAAATAGAAGACAAGAACAGTTTCCAACTTTAATTAAACTTTTAAATTTAGATAGGGATATTTGGATACGTCTGTTTTCTAGATCGCTTTACTGATCTCTAATTTTGCACTGATTACTGCCAACTTTCATGAATCAAAATTTGGACAAAATTTAACATTTGAAAATGGTTGCTTTAACCTAGAAATTCGTAGCAGAAGGTCACGTAAAAATTTAAGGATAAACATAATATAAATATACCGAAAATATTCTATATTTTCATATTTATTAGTTTTAAAATAATGTTATTTTTATTATTTAAATATTAAAGATAAGTTTTTGTTTATTATAATAATAAATAATTTCGTAATAAGTTTGGGGTAGTAAACTCTGTAATTTATTATTTAAAATAATTTATTTTGGTTTTGTTGCTAAAGCACTTTATGGTAGCTAGGTTAACGATTTTAACGAGTTAAATAAGTATTTACATACTTTTGGTAAAATGTTCAAATAAATTTTCCTAATAGCAAATTTAAGGGAGAATATAAAAAGAAAATTGCCCAATAGTGCTTTCTATTGAAATTTATTTAGACGCAAATCGAAACTTTCAAAATTGTCTTTGCGTAGGAAACTTATTCCAGAAGAGGGTTTTGTAAGGTAATAACGGTCGTCCTTGCAGGTCCTTTACGAATCTTGAAACTATTTAGAATCTGCGTTTTAAGGTTATATCCTATTCCGCTTCTTCGGTGAACTTGGTCACAAAAGATTTTCATATTTTTGGTTTTCCTAGGAGCCCATTGAAATTTTGCAGATCCTTAAATTTTCGCTAACCGCTAACATCTGAATATCGCTATAAAGCTTTAGCATCTACAACATAGAAGTACATTTTATATAAGTTTATTGCTATTGATTTTAAATGAAGTTTAAAATATCGGTTAAGTCAGTCAAGGGTGTCGTGAACGAAATTCTACCTCAGGCGAAAAGGTAAAATGAGCGCGAAATCTCTATAGCGTAAATACTAACTTATAATTGAGCACGGATTTCCTTTCAATTTTTCTTGTTACTCACAAAGCTTATACAAATACACACAGAACTATGTAGAATAAAAGCTGCTGCTGGTATTTATCTTTTTAAATTTGCATGCAATTTTGTGATAAAAATATATACATGTTGTATATTTGAGAAAAGGTATAATTTAACAACACATCCAACAGTCACGTAAAGATCGTACGAGAATAAGTGCGTTTTTATTATGCTCTATCCAGTTGATAGTTTTACTTGCGCGACTTACATTTTTATCAAATCATAAAGTAAAATTTTAAAAGCAGCTGTTATAAAGATGATTAAAAATTGAGGTATCATATATTATGATAGTAGGTATTATTATTTTAACCAGAACTTTAACAGTAAAATTTTTTTGCAAAATTGTATACTTATGAGCCACTGTTACATCTGATTATTTTATTGTATACCACCGCCGGTGGAAAAACTTGGCTTAAATAATAACAAAACTTGAAAGAAACGACTTAACTTTTTAATACCAGTAATATATCACAAATATAATATTATTTAGTGAAAAAAATTGCAAACTAAAAGAAAATCTCCTATTTGAATTAACTTGCCGGAAACCAAAAAAATCAATTTACTTTTCATGCTAAGACATGATAAAGTAGACCTCAAGCGATGCGGTATAATATATGATTTGGAAAACGTCAATACAGCATAATCTGACATAGTTTCTAAACTATTTGTAAGTTCCTAAGGTGACGGAGCAGCAATTTCATGCCTGCTCTACACTGTTTTCACCTCATTGGATTTTAAAGCAAAGTTTATTGTTCTACTTCAAGCGTGCTTAATGGTCCGCGGGATAATAAGTATGAAACCTTAATGCATTATGACGTTAAATTTATAGATTAATATATTAAATTATTTTTTACAGCACTCCCAATTTTTCTCGTACTGAAAGCTTCGAAAAATTAGTTAGCCCAAAATCAAAATTATTCAAGATAGTTTTGCGATGAAAGCCAATCTCATTATTGAATGTTATGTTAATATTATGTAAGCACAAGTTACAACATTCTCATTCTAAGTCATCGTGATCTAACTACTAAAACTAAACTATTTCCATTTAATAATAAAGTTTTATTATCTTTATGCAAAAAATCACAAGTCAAATGTAAAATTAATATTTAATCTAGTCTGAAACTTCAATATTCGACAAAAACATATAATATTATTGAGTATGTTTAGGTTTAAACCAGTTTTTATGAATCATTTCAGATAAAGCTAAGCTTGATTTACAAGACCATTTCCAAAGATATAGCAAGATAAGAGCATTCAAACCTTTCAAATGAGAGTCTCGGTTTTTTACTACTCTTCTATTCTGCTACTTAAAAAACTAAACGATAATGTCTTTTTTCTGTATATTTGTTAAGGGTTAATGTTACTTTAAGAATTAATGCACCTTTGCCGTTTTTATAATATTTAAGATAGCAGTTGGAAGATTGACAAATAATGTATCGATAAAGAATTACTTTTCTATTATTATTCAAATTACATATTACAGCACCAGATGCTTTCGAAGATCTCCAATTTTAACACAAACTGAATATTTCTTGAGTTAGGTATATCAAAATTAAATTTTTTTAATGAAATGAAATTATAACGTGTGCTTAAATTAATATTATTTGTTTCATTTCAACAAAACAGTAACAATAAAAAAAACCTAATATTAAAAATTTCATGTGCTGTTCAAGTTGCAGAAAAGGGGCGCTCTGCTCTTTAATTAAAATATTCTTTATCGTGTCGTTTACATAATATTCATCTCTATTAAAACTTAATTTCAAATTTTACACTTCCTTTATTATAATTAAATATAATATATTTTTTTTTATATTGAAACATTCTCAATATAGTACCATAACTAATAAGCATACATAAACCATTGCTACCGTAAAATAATTGAAAACCTTAGTAATTAGAAACTACAAGTGAATTTGTGTGCATACTATGCTGTGAAGAGTTTAGCATGCTTTCAAAATTTTTAAAAATAAAGTTATTTAAAACTCTATTATAGCAACAATATGCAATCAAAGCAACATTTGATAATGCAAGTTACTAGGTTTTTTATTTATAAAATTTTAAATATTCTTTTGTACCATTTAGTTTATTATCTAATCACCAATCACATATGAAGGGTCTACTGGAAGAACGATGAGGGTCACATTTTTAAAAAGTCGAGTAAAACGAGGTTAAAACTTTCAGAACTGTTCAAAACGCGTAACGTTACATTGTGCTGCCTATTTTCAACCGCAGTTTTTAGTGGAATTTCATTGTTTGTTTCCTGTGAGGATTGGTATGTTCATAGCTTATGTTACAAGCTAAGAGATGCCGATAAAATATCGATTTTGAAAAAAATGGAGCCTCATCGTTCTTCCAGTGGACCCTTCATATATTATTGTGCTATTTTCTATGACTGTCGAGGGAGACTTACTGCAAAATTTAGATATTGGTACATTTTGCAACTATGATTTTTCATTGTTTTTAAATGAAAATTCATTCTCAAATGATTTGTCATCATTAACATAAAAACCAGGGTACAGGCACATCTGAAGGCCAGCCCAGCAAAGTTACGTACCAGATGGAAAACAATTATATGCTGACAGTGTCAGTAGTGCTAAGGAAACTTGACACAGTTGCTTGGTATAGAACAGATCAAAAATGATCTCAAAGAAGTTAAAGAAGAAGATAATAAAATATTTATAAAAGTCTTGAAAATTTGATTATTGCTGATTTCTTTTGTAAAGCGCAAGATACCACGTGGCTATTACACATGTTTATAAAAACTTTTAATGATTAAAACAGACGAATCAACCAATTTTTAAATAAAAATTATTATTATGGTGTTATCATGTCAGCTTTACTTGTCATTGATGTGATGTGAGTTCACAACTTTTTATACAATTTTAAAATAAATATGGTTCAGTTTATTTTATCGCTATTCATTAATTGCAATTGCAAACTGCAATTCATTAATACAAATTTATTAACATTATTTAATTATTCAAATTTAACTTGTTTGTTTATTATAAATTCAATAATTACCAGTAATTGTCATACTATTAGTCTTTATTTTAAGGTCCAGTTTTTACCTTTGGCCAAAGAATTCATTCAGTTAAAAAATAATTTTCGTTGTTCAATCTGATGGGCGCAGATCTCCCAAAATTTATCGATATTTTGATATCAGTATTCACTCTTTATTTGTGTTTTTCTTTCGGTTTATTGGTCGAGAATATACGTTTGGTAAAGAGTGAAAGGAGGAGCAGTACCTGGAGATTTCTAAAATCATACTTACTTACTTCAGATGACCAAATAGTTATTTCAGAGCTTTAGCCTCCTCTACAATGATGCCTCTCCATGTATCCATATTCATCGCTGATTCTTCCCATCAGTCATCTCTTCTTTCAATCTGGGTAAGATCTTATTGTTTTATTTGAGTTCATTTATAACAGTAATTATTATGAAAATCATTTGAACATTATTTTGGTTTGGCTAAGGCCAAGGGCTCACAGATTTTAGACGCAAAATAAGATACGGAGCTTAGCCATCCTAGCAAATTTAAAAATACTTAAAAATTAGATGAAATTAAGTATTCTGTAGTTTATATTCGTGAAGAAATCTTTTAGTTTTTAAAATAATCAATTGGAAAACCGTGGAGTCTGAGGGGTTATGGAAAGTCACTCCTTGTTGGGAAAGGAAAAATCATTCTTTTTCGCAGAGGGGACAAAAGGTTATACGACCACCAGTATTTAGTTTATGTTTAATTTTTTTTACCCTCGCGTCGATGGCGTTAAGAAAACAAAAGGTTAAAGGTTACTTCTAACAATAGAATATTTCTGGACCATTATTAGTTCATTGTTTAATAAAGCAAGTGAACTTTGTTTTTGGTTTAACAACATTTTAGCTGTATAAATAATTATTTAACATTTAAAAATATCTTTGGTTTGTAGGTATATTTTAAATTTTTGAATTAAAAAAATATTATTCTGCCTTTCAATAGAAGCTAATGATAATTAACTATAATTGTGTATTGTTGTCAGATTCAGCTCAGCTCTTTATTGATTAATACTTAACACGATGGACAAATCTAGCAACAGGACTATTCTGATTGGATTTATGTTTTATTATATTATCTTATTATTGTTTTATTATATCGAATGTAGTCAAAAACATTTGGAAAAACTGAATCTTCTGTTTTACATATATTTTCAAATAGCAAAATAGAAAATAATTACTGAACAACTTTCAGTGGTATATGGTACATGGCTCGAAGGTCCAAATGTGGCTCGAAGGTCCAAATGGCTTTGGCGTCGCCGTTAGAAAGGATTAGAATCCTTCCTTGCTTCGGTGTGGACTGTATGTTTTTTCTTGTCGGTGAATATAGGATTTTGTTTCCCAGTATTACCCTTTTTTAATTATTACGATGCACCGAGTTGTTCAGGTTTTGGAATCATAACAATAATTAAAGTTTAATAAATAAGCCTTTATTTATTAATTTGTTTGAGTACATTGCTTTCGAGCAGCTAGGTCTTCTGCGTTCGAGAGCTTGAGTGTAACTAACTAGTGTAAAATGGAAGGGCGCGTTCTGTTGGGAACGCAAGTCCAACGGAACACGCTGTAACCAATGCACTCAAAACACATACCGGGATCGGTCAATGTGCAGTAGGACAAAATTCAGAATAGTTTCTGAACAGTACACCTCAATGACTTGTTCCCTTTGCAAATTTCAAATATGTAGCCTCAAATCATAAAGTTGCAATGAAGAAGTTCAATTGTTCAATGAAACATCCTCCGATATTATGCGCCCCTATTCATCGCATACTTGGCTCACCACTTAGCACCACCCCTGTGAGTCGTGGTTATGATCAAAATTTCAATAGAGCGTTTTGGATCACAGCAGTGTATCCAAGGATAAACACCGTAAATAAATCCGCAGTGTTCTGTTCTCTAGTCATACGGGTGTACTCCCCACTGATGGTCACGGTATGTTGTCGGTACTTCAATTTATATTAAGGAAAGTATGTATAAATTTAGGTATGTATAAAACGTTTTGGAGTGCATGTATGTAATAACATAAAACAAAACTAAAGCTTATAGTATGAACTTGGAGTATTTACTTCCAAAAGTGTTCTTGCTACTAATTTCATCCACAAATTCGTTAAGGGGGGAGATTCAATTAAAACCTTAAAAAAACTCTTTTTTTATTCATAAATATATAGTTCTACTATACTATAACACATGTTATAGTATAACATAATATCATAAGAATATGTCACGAAAAGTTTTATAATGAAATTCAAAGTATTTCTCAAGTTGTAGCCCATGAACGTGACCTGGAAGACTGGGTCATAATTCCGCTATTCTGGATTATTAATAAAAGAAAAAAATTGCTTATACGTCAGTAGTTAAATCGAGTTAAATGTATAAGTAAAGCATGTGTTAACTTTTAGAAACATTGAATTAATCTTTCATTAAGAAAAAAATTCATGAAAATGGGCCAAAATCAGGCCGTCTAATTGAATTTCCCCCTTAAGGGTTAGTGAACAGGAGTTCCATTCTTAAAATTTATTTTTTAAGAATCAATTCGAGATTCAATTAATTTTTACTCTTTAGTCCATTTTTTAAGATTTAACAATATTGTTAAACTGTTTAAGTAGTATTGATAGTGCAAACGATATTAACTCTCGTATAGAAATAATTCGAAAAATTTGTTCGATAGGTACAAAATAATTCAGAAAAAGAAATGGCATAAAGATTTATGTAGGTACGTGACAATAAATAGGATACAGATTTTTCATGGTATTTGGTTAAAATATAATCCACTATTTAGCTAGAATTTCTTCATCTGGTTTCTGGTACAGTGAACTTAATATATTGGGACTACACCGAGTAATACTAAATAATTATGTGCTAATGCTTTCTCTTTTAATTCAAAGTAATTTTTTTCATTCAAAAATTTAATTGGCTCTCATAATCGGATCTCTGGAATTGAATAAGTTGAAATCGCCAAATGCACTCAATGTGAGCATACATCAAAGAAGCAATGTGGACTTAACTATAATTAACAATAAACAAAGTAGTTTTCTCATTAATTATAAATGTCAAAGTTTAAATAAATACAATAAATATATTCGTATATTACACTTTTTGGTTAATTCACTCGATAAAGTAATTTTTTAATTTTGGAAATAAATTAATAGCTGATTGCCATAAATTCCTTTTATATATTTTATAGCTTACCCTTATCAACGTCATATAATTTTGAACATTTTGTGGTATTATGTAGGGTTATTAGACAACACATGGTTGCTGAATTTTGCCACGAGTTACGTACAAACTTTTGGTTATTGAAATTAACTTTGTTATAAGAAATATGCCTCAATAATTTGGTAGATAAATATTTAGCTTTCGAATCATCTTTTTATAATAATGTAAATTGTTACTTTAATAACAAATTCTCCACTTGAATAAATAAGCAATCAAATTTAATTGTTATATTAGTAAATATGCTCTTTCACCTACTTAAACAATAATTATCCTCGGGAGTATACTTTATGGCTTTAATATAACATTAACGCAACATTATACCAAAGTTATCTTTGTAAGTGAATATTGTGGTAAGTAAGTCAAAATTTGTTATATTTTATTACAATTATAAAGGCGACAGTGCAAATATGGAATAACATTTTGTTAATTAATCGTACTCTCCGGCTAATTCAGAAAATTAAAATTAAATTTCTTAAGGCTTCATATAAAACAATAAATTGGGGATAAGAATCTACAATTACATTCATAATAATTCTAACAATCCTTGAAAATTTGGTCCGTCAGTCAGCTCAATATTACTTGAAAAAAATTGAAAACTTAAAAAAAGGGAAAAACTTCTAGGAAGAGATTTCCAGGTTTAGATCACACATATCAAAATGAAAGTTATATTTTATTTACACTTAATTTATGGTTTAATAGCAGCGTGTCACATTTATGCCAATAAAATGGGATTTTCGTTAGAATCGTCGAAAATTTCAAATCGTGCAAAATCAATATCAGCATGGAACGATTGATATTTGATCCTATAACAAAATTAAATAGTTAATTAACACAGTAAAATTTTTAATATAGTAAATGTAAAGAATGTGATTTACATTTATTTACACACTTATATATTTTTGTTTTCTAATATGCAAATTAATTCACTTATTTTAAAACTAAATAAGGTTTCAATGTAATTTGTAAAAGACTTTCAAAGTAAAATTGAAAGTGTAATATTTTAAAAAAGGATTTGTTTTGATCTTTCTTGTAAAACGTAGAACCGAGCACTAAAATTTCTAAGGGAACAAATTTATACACGCCATCTCACAAGATAACTAAATGAGGTTACTTTCAAAATAATCTAGCTAACATGAAACAGAAATTTTTTTTCTAATATTTCGTAAAAGGTAAACAAGGATGCTGAAAAACTGCAATTTTCTCAAATTCCATTACAAGCACGGAATTCTAGCTTTTAAGATGAGTGCGCGTATATATTCCCGTTGAAATTTTAATACGAGTTTTTCATAGATATTTATTTGCAGTCGTCTTTTGCACAAGCCAATTTTTGTACATAATAATTGCATACTTTGGAAGAAAATTAAAGGGCTTTTAAGAAAAATTACAGTCGTGTTAAATGTGTTGTAAAAATAAACGATTCTCGTTAGGAATTTTTGATTTTCGTTAAGGTGTTTAAAGATAGCTCTTTGAGGGCGGTTGTGATAAGTCCGCATTTATTAACTTTGCAATTCAAACATGAATTAAAATTATGGTAATTTGTTATGTTAAGTTAAAGTACGCATAAAATCTTGTTTTCACATTACAAAGCGCTTTTCATTATGTTTTATACGCACACTTTGTTTTTACAACTCTCTTAATAAAACTTCCTTTCAAAGTAACCTAATTTCCAAATTTTGTAGGAAATGTAATTTTCTTAAACGAAAACAATATTTTATGCGGTTTACGTTTTATATAGATATACACCAAGTATACATACTTGCAATTACGTTTTGTATTGACGAAACGCAAACCCTAGTTAGAAAATTTAATGAAAATTTCTCTTGAGCTTTTAATAACTGTAGCTGAAAATCCTAAGTATTTATTATATTTTATGTTTATTATAGGTCTATTATTTTGTAAGATTTCTAAAATCTTCCTTTAAGATTGTAGTGTATTTGCCGTTAACAGGGCTCAAGCAATTACGAAAGCGCCCAATTTTCCAGTATATGCCTTATCCTTATGTAATTTAATAACATCACCGAGATAATAAACCTACTTCTCATACAGTAAGTATGAGTTAGCTCTGTTGCAGTGCAGTTTCAACGTAGGACGACTGAATCATCAAAAGGAATTAACTTCCCTCTGACAATTTACACAAACTTTCAACAACGAGATACGAGTATCTAAACTAGAGCACATCTGACAAAATATATTATTTTCACCTTCCATTTTACCATATTCCAAACTCTAAGATTTAAAGTAGATGTAATAAAAATATTGAAAAAAAAAGTCGCTTAAAGCATATAAGTTTTATATAAAAAGTTTTGAACAAATATTAAATTTTTTATCTGATGTTTTACAGCACAAGTGAATACTAATCAGCAAGAGAAATGTCTAAAAATATTTCCTTCACATGAAATATTAAATTTATCGATATATTTCAGACTTCAGTTATAGATACACAAGTAACATTAATTTGTATTGACTTAATATATAGGTACTACACATATAAGTTTAATATATAAGACGTATTTATAATATACACATATAATTTCAATAAAGCAAATTAATACTATTTTCAGTTAAATATTAATTAATTAATATGCCGGGTAGGTAAATGATGTTACAGTTAAATCCTGAAATATTGTATTGGAGAATTCGAAGTACCTTATCCCAGCAAGTTATATTAGTCATTAATCACTGTATTCTATCGTAAAGAACGATTACAATTTGGATTTATTTAGATAAATACAATTTCCACGACTAAACTCACTTTGTCATAACAACTTGAATTTCTTTTAAACCCGAATGTACCACAGGGTTTATTTAAAGAATATTTTATTGTAGCTACCTTTACTTAAGATACATAATTTAATACAAACCCATTCCACAAAGGTCAGAAAAGAAAAACTCTCGAAAGAGGGTTCTAAATGTTACTTCAATTTTAAAGGAATTAGGATATTTAGACAGTACGAAAAAGGCGTAGAATTTTACCAGTATGTAAAATAAGCCTCCTCAGATCCACACTGGTGTAATATATAATGTAGATAAGTTCGAAACCGCGATCATCCATTAAGGCTATTTGAATTTATATTTTACTACCATTTTACATCTAATCTCAAATGTAAGGGTGACTTCCAAGTGTATAATAGCATCAATCTACTGATAGATCATTATGACCGCTAACTTATATTATTATTAAATATTTGATTATATTTGAATGATCACTAAAATTTGGATTACACAGCTTTTCTGTATTGACGGTCGATCTTGTTTTTGGAATTAGGTTTATATCTGACAGGTTTCACTAGTTAAACTTTAAAATTTGAGTTGATATGAAATAAAATAAATATGATTTTAGTATCTACGCTACCTGGTTAATTAGCAATTTATTTATTATGCGAATTCAAATTGTTCTGTATTCCAACTGGATTTCAACTTTAAATTTGACTTTGATATCTGCGATTATTAAGTTGAAAACAAAACATTTTTACTTTTTAAATTTTGAAATCAAATTCAAAATTTGTAGAATACTGCTTTAGTTAACCTTATATGCTGATAATAGCAAAGATTACAGTTGACGAATAGGTTTTAAAAATTTTGAATTTATCATATTGATTTCTAGAAATTTATCTACTTATAGATTATTTACTTTGTACCAATTTTAGCAGCTATTCAGGTACTATTGGAGTCAGGATTACTCACTACAGTAAACAAACGAAGGAAATTTTATCAGATGAATTACAGCAAACATAAAAGTACCTAATACTGCACTAGACTGGCTGTTGTAATCCTTAAGAGGAGGATCTAATTTTATACCTTAATTATAGTATCTTCTTATAGTGCCATATCCATTCAGCGAACGTTGACTGAATCACTTGATGGAAGCCAAGACGACTTGGATTTCTCTATAACCCACTAATTTAAGTTGGATTTTAAGTTAAAGCAGTATATTCGTCGTACACAAAAACAATTAGATCCAATGAATTCTGTTGTTACTAAATTTTTATAAAATATTTCCGTTCCTTTGTTATAGAAAACAAATATGAAATGAATGAAAAGTGATTTAACCTCGAGACTAATATTAAATTTAAATTTTTGTTTCATTTTTCAGTTTTTTTACATAAACTTTTGCTCATTAGCTTCTTTCAGCAAAATTAAATACATACTTTTGCTAATATTAATCTTGAAAATAAAATTTAAAAAATAATAAGGTTACTTTCTTCAAGATTAATTAACTATGAAATTTATTTAATTAAATATGTATTTTTTGATAAATGTTGTCATACTTATACTGCACTAACTTGAAATGGGGTGCTTTATTATTTTTTCCTTGGCATGGCAAAGTTATGGCAACAAAAGATGTAACCCACATTGAATATATGTGCAGAAACCGGAAGTGTAGATCTAGAAAGCGTCTCCTCACTTCCGCACTGCTTGCAGACTGCTACTTCAAACACTGCAATGCACTACGGAATTGAAGAGACACGCATCATGTTTCCTCCTCTTGATTTTCTAAGTGAAAATCGATAAGAAAATTAGTATATTAAATTTAAGAATACAATAAGTTATGATATCTCGAACTTTAAGTGTTATAATTATTATTCCACCATCTTGCATGTATTATTTTGATAAAAATTTTAACTCCATATTTGTTTACGTACTAAAATTTCTTTTATGAAAGTGATATCACTTTTCATTGCTGTGGTTTCTCTCTCAACAAATTTTCGAATTTAATAAGCTAACGGTCACGCATAAAGAGGAGCGCAAGACTGTAACGCCCTTACAAATATTTAGTTTCACTTTGGATAAGGGCGCAGATTAGTTAAATAGCCTATAATTTCATATACACTTAAATAGTAATTTAACTTTTAGTGGAAGCATACATAAAACATAAAAATGCAGTATAAACTAAAATAATAATGTATTTTATGCTAAAGTTTTTAATCACTGCAATAATAAAGAATGCTAAATGAATTCGACGTTAATATTTTAGATTAACCGGAATCTACAAAAATTCATTTTAGAGCGTTTGGCTTTTGAAATAGTCGTCCCGTCGTTTCTGGAAATTAAAATTTAACATCAGCTTGCCAACAGAAAATTAATTTTTTACATTATTTATTATTAAAAATCCAATTTTTTACAGAATATTTGAGCTGATCGAATGTAAAACTTGAAAATTATTAATTTAACGTCGCGAATTATTGTAGGTATAACTTTTTTTTGAATTTTTCAGAGCTGATTTTTAATTTATTTTCATATTATTATTATTATTAACAAATATACAATAAAATAATACACAAAAGTTATATCTGAATTTCCCAAGTTTAAAAGAACAGCTTTTAATAAAAATGTGAATTTTCGTATAATTTAACAAAATTGGTGTTAAATCTTTTTTCCTAAAGTTTTCATCAAAAAGCTTTTTGTTTACTGACAGTGATCAATTGCGGATTAGGAAGTAGTAGCTTTTACAGAAACAACTTACTGTGTTATTGTATCGTCGATTTTCACAAACATATTTGTACAAAAGTTATTTTTAACTCGTATCTGTTTTGGTCATATAAAATATAACAAAATTTGTGTGAAAAGATTACTTTGAATATGGTTAATTTTATTATCCGTATTCTAAAATAATTTATAACGACGTTGTATTGCTTTAAATATT
Source organism: Rhagonycha lutea (assembly GCA_958510855.1). NCBI lineage: Eukaryota > Metazoa > Arthropoda > Insecta > Coleoptera > Cantharidae > Rhagonycha > Rhagonycha lutea. The sequence goes on from OY294036.1 coordinate 89,383,833, forward strand.
AACTTGTATTAATAAAATGATAAATGCACAATTTTTGGATTAGTAATGCGAAGAAGATTTAATTTTAAATGACAGCAAATAAAATGAATAACATTCAGGTGTATAAATGAAATATTCAAAACTTTATTATATACCTACAAATTGATCGTTTTCACAGAGAAGTTAAAAATTAATTGGAAACAGTTTAAGTAAATTGAAATTCACTTATCGTTTAAAACTTAACCAAAAATGTATTTCTTAAATGGATTAAAACTTTAAACTGTGATTAATTTTAATTTTGAATGTAAAGTGACAAAAATCATAACGCAATAATTAATTTATTGCAGAATTACGTAAAATTCTTTATAAATTTTCTGTGGTTATACCGACCATCAATTGCGATAGTAGTTGGAAGAAATTTGATGTTATCAAATAGATGATTGCTGGTTGTATCTTTTTATAAAAATGAAATTGTGAAATTTTCGCGGAAAATTCAAGTACGTTCATTTAATCTATTTTGAATCTACAAATGCACATTGCTTATCATTTACATTTAGAAGTACCCATGGAACGGAAAATTTGAGTTAAATTGCTGGATATGAATATATCGACTTACACTGGTAAGATGTTTTGCTAAATCATTCCTTTTCTTATTTTACAGCAGCTTTTTCCCAATTCGTTACAGTATTGCCATTTACAGAGCTTTATTAAAGGAATCAATTAAAATTGTGCAGTTTTCGATTTGCTGAAATAGTAGTACAGAAAACAATAATAGAAAACAACAGAGCCAATCTCTTAATGGATATTTCAGATGCCATTTATTATTTCGACTATTTGTAAGTTTTTAGGAACAATTTTAAAAATGGACTACTATAAAAATTACTATTTATGTATTTTTATTAACTTTAATACATAAATAGTAGATACCTACCTATGTAAGGTGGATACATAATATTCAGTACTTCCTTTTTTCACAGGTTTATTTGAATCCCATTTGTACTATTTGGTGATCTACAACAGTTACATATTTTATATGTAGTTGAGTGTAATGATAGGTTGGTGGATTTTGAATTGAAGGGTTTAGTGTTCGATTCCCACCTGAGCATAATTTTATTTATACCATATGTAAGTTAAGAAGCCACATTAAGCTGTGTGTCTTTGTTAACGTTTACTCACTCAGTAACTACTGATCTATAATAAATTTAGTCTTGCGTGATTATCTCAATTACAAAATGGTTTATCCCTTAATTGAATTGAATATATCACGCGAGTAGGATATTTTTACTGCTGAAATGTTAAAAACGATTATAATAATATTGATTTTCCAGAAGTAGTAAGTAAGTGAAGTAGTAAAGCACCAAAGAAATGTTTGGAAAAATTTATCCAAAGTCTAATGTTCTGATAATATAATTTACTGCCTCGATAGTCTACGAATGTATTGGTGAACAAGCTAGCTAAAGTTTCAACTTGTTTGGGTCGCAGTCTTTCAAAATAAGCTATGAAGTATAATAGTTGATTTTGTTTGCAATATAAAAGTATAGAATGAAAGGTGAGTTTGACTTATTTGATTATAAAATGAAACTCAATAAAATTGCTAAGAAATCATAAACCCTCCAGCCACAACTGTGATGAAAGAATTCCTTGGTACTGGAAACTGTGAGAGTGTAGTGCATCGTCAAAGGGTGTAAAATGAGTGCTTCAACTTTCAAAAAGGGCTCAAATTTCGCTGTTTAGTTGGTGATTTAAATAACGTAAAGTGGCATTTTCGTCTTCTTTGACCAATAGAAAATCATGGCCTTAATTATTAGATCTCTGATAAAATCCTAAAGTCGGAACTACACCCTAATTTTTCGTCAACCAAACCAAACCATCGGAGATAAAGTTAAACTTAAGGTCACAATAACTAAATGAAAGCAGGTATTCTTGAAATTGTTATAAAAGCATCGACGTCGCTTTTGCGTCAGGATAAATATTGCAAGTTTAATAATATATTCGTCAAACTTCGTAACAATGAACATTAAATAAAACAAAAACTACTCCATCTCAAACATTGTTTGAGGCTTTCAAGAAAGAACAAATAGATTCTAAACTGTCAGATGTGTTATTCATTCTTCATGATAATAAGAAAGCGTTAACTAATTTGGTGGCGAGTATGATATTCAGCTAATTATATAGAGTGCAACGTAAGTAACACATCGTATTTGATATAATTTTTCGTTCATGTAAATTAAATTAATATAACTTTGTGGATAATAATTGAAATTAATTGTCTAGCCGACGCCAAGTTCGAAAACTAACATTGTAAATGCTAAACCACAAACGGAAGTGCAAAACTGAATTAGAGCCATAAAAATTTGAAAACCCTATTGATTAAATTGAAATATTATCTGGATGCTTTATCTAATAGAAAGTTAATTTGTTTTTACCTTTTTACCGAAGTACTTCAAAAGAACGGCAACTTTCTGTTATTTTGAAACTATTTTTAACTATTTATTACCATAAAAATAACATAAAATGAAAATGTAAAATATAAGGAAGCATAAGAAAGCTTTTATATGGTAAAGGGGTAGCACAGCAACGTCTACATCTGTACAGTAATTATAAACTCAATGGCCCAGACTTGACATTCATTCAACTCATTAGACTTGCAGCACTTAATAATGACTAACATTTTATTGTAAAACCAACAGGAACTTTTCCCTACAAATAAAGCGAGCACTTTTGTGGTCTACTCGAAAAACAACTGAACCAAACATACGGAAAAGAAAAGGACGATTGAAATGACTCCAGTACACGCACTACATCCAGACTAAAACTTGATAGATAATTTAAAACTATATAATAATATGATAAAACAACTATATTAATGCTTGAAGTTGGTACTAAAACTATTTGATAAGTGATTACACATCACTAAACATCAATAGTAGCGATGCTATGGCCATTTTAAGGTAGAAATGTAAAGAATTGGAATCAGGTAATGGTTTAAATTTAACAAAAAAATTTAATTCAAGTTAAAAAGTTTTGTATTGGTCATTGGGACACCCTACCTTTTTATAATTTACATTTCAAATATTTAGACAATATTTTCTCCTGCTACCAAAAATGTGATGTTTGAACTGAGCTATCAGTTGAGCCAATCAATATTCTCGCATTGCAACTTTTGAAACTGTCGCTTTCCTTTTACGCACCTTAAATCTATTACCTACTTCACATAATAGAATATTAGGCTCACGTATCAATTTACTATTGAAATTTAATTTAATTTAGCAGTAGTCATCCAAATATTAATTTGATTTTCACGTATTATTTTATAAACTTTTAAATACAGAGTACACACTGTTGAAAACTTCCTTGTTTGTTTTATCTCCAGAAATTACCATAATTTCAAGCGTTGTTATCTCTACACGACGAATAATAAATAAAGGTACAAATTTAAGCATCTAAGCACAAAATTTGACTAAACATAACTATACAAATTTTCGAAGAAAAAATGTTATCGAGTTTCATAAAAATGAATTATTCATTCGATGAAATGCTAGCTATGCATCAATTGTGTGAGGGTGCAAATGGTAACAGAGTATATAGGGTGAAAATCTTGTTTAAAAGATTTTCAATGAGAAAATTTTAAGTTAGAAACATTTTTATAAATATATTACACACTGGGTATATCGAACCCTATGATAAAACAAATTTTCCTTCGTAAAATCTGATAGTTAAAGTCGTTAGCAATTATTATATGCATAAATCCTTGATTATTTTATTTTTAACATTTCACTGTCACCTCATGTTTTAGAGGTCCCGACTAATAAATACATTTGCTCTGCAGCGTAGTATACCTACTGTAATGTTACTAAAATTTTACATTGACATTATATTAAAATTATGACTGTTATTATTCCAGAGGCAGTCGTTCACAATTTGCTGTAATGCTTATCTAAAGGCAACAGAAATTTGAAATTTACATCATTAAAGAGATATGGGTCACCTACGCAATTTAAATTATAAGCGATAATAATGTCGATTGTCCATTAACCCGTTATTTTGCTATATTGTAGTCACTAAACTCTAATGGTCATTAAGGTGCGACGTATTAACAAATCAATTATACTTTAAAATGTATAGCAATGATCATAGAATTTAAATAGAATTAATACAAAAATTCCCCTGGAAAATTATTGTAAAAGTTTTACTTAGTTTAAAGTAATATTAATTATTAATAAATTACGAATTAAGGAATAATTATAATGTTATATTTGAGCTTTCGATCTTGCATTAAGATCTTCGTCAGAAAATCGAAAGCTCAAATATAACATTATAATTATTCCTTAATTCGTAATTTATTAATAATTAAACAAATTTATTTTCACGAATTAATAATAAACCAATTTTAAAGTAATATTATTGTACATTGGTTAATGACCCAGTAAATTCACAAAGTAAAAGCTAACTGCACAAATTAATCAATCGTTATTGCTTAATTCGTATAAGCTATTAGTATAATTTGCTTTGAAAACAAAAGTTAATTAAAATTACCTTTGAGATTTAAACTTACCAATTAACTACAAAAAAATTGTATGTTAAGGAAAACATTATTCTTTAATTCTAAACTTGTTGATTAAAGTAGCTAAAAACGAAAAACAAACTTTTAAATCTCTAAATGTTAAAATAAAGCATAATTATTTGCATTCTCGTTAAAATTTAATTGAATGTGTCTCATTTCAATCGATTGAAATAAGCAGAGAATACAAATTACCTAGGAAAGTCAATTGGTACCTTATTTTCACGTTTTTTAAATTTTTTAGTTATTTAAAAAAATATTCCGATAAAGGAGGAATAAGAAAAACCAATTTATATTTAATTAAGCTTGGATTCGATAAATTAATGAAAGAGCAAGGAAAAGATTTTAAATTTAATTTGGACGTTTCGTAATGTATATTTTGGATCACAATCCATTAATTTAAATTTATTGTACCGGTACTGTTACAGCATTAACATATTAAATTTTTTTTATTTAGTTTCCTGCTTTCAGATTTTGCTTTGGAAAACATAATATGAAAATGAAAGTAGTAATATAATTCAGGCATTGTAAAACAAGATTTGATAGTTTCTACGGTCTAAAATCAGTACAAAATGTAAATGATGAATTTGAACCCCAGTGTTATTTAGTACTTGTGCTTGGGGCCTTATAAAAATTTTGAATGTTGCATTCTGCTTATTGTCGAGAAATATTTATGTAATATTATTAAATCACAAATTAAATTTTCAACTTGGAACATTCCATTTAATTCACGTAGTTATCGTAAAAATTCAGCAACGCGATGCAATAGGTAAAAAGTGGTAGTTGAACATGGCAGAGAAATGCTATTTGCCAACTTTACAGTAATTTAAGAGTTGTATAAACATAAAGGCCATTATGAGATTCCATAGTCGACGTAAATGCGACATAGCTTTTTGTCAAATTTAATTGAAAATGTTATTGTTTCGTCATAGCTAAGCTAGTGAGTTACTTGAAAATTTAACTTTCATTTCTGTATTTTTACAGTTTCATATTTACATATAAAGAGTTTTTAATTGCCTTTTGTTGCCCGGTTAACTAAAACGTTGTTGTTTTAGTAATACAATTATTGGTACGTTAACTGTAAATCTGCGACCATAAAAAATTAATTAAAAATGTAAAAAAAAATATTATTTTCATTTTGTACATAACACAATAAATACAATTAAAATGTGTAACAATGTTACAATTTTGTATATTTTCTTTAGAAGGCAGATCTCTACTGCGAATTGTTGGTTTCTTTGAATCGATTTTTTAAGAAAACTTATTTAAATTTATTTCACGTCTTTATTTCTTCTGTTTAACCTTACTTTGCACAAGCTTGAATGTATGGTCTTTTGTTAGGCAGTTGGACTGCGTAATACCTTCATGGAGGCCTTCGCCAAAACCAAATTTTGGCACTTAATGTAAAAAGAAACTACAGGAGCTCTAGCAAGTACAGAATATAATTACCATAATCTGCGCGAGTATATAATTATACTTTTATGTAAAAATATTATACCTCATAATATTACATGATTCAGTTTGTTTACTAACTACAGAGTTCTCCTGGCAAGTGTTTTGGTTTGTTGCTATGATTCATTAGTTCTGGACAGTGGCGGTTATTCCCTATGTGCTGCAGAGCTGCAAGAGCTGCAGAACTGCCAATTATTTTGTGGTTGCTAAATTTCTACTTATAGTTTCTAATATATAAGAATACGTTTCCGACCTCAGGAAGAGGTTCGGAAAGTACAGTTTTCCGTATGTTTTCTATAAAATCATTTAAATAATTACTAAAAACAATTGCCAACCCCCCACCCTTTTGGAAGTTCCCTATTGCAGCACACCTGCTTCATAATGTCACAAGCCGCCACTGGTTCTGGAGCAATAAACTTCATTGTGGTTTATTCAATCTGTTTGTCATGGAGCAGAAAATCTGAATGTTAGTCAACATGCAAATTACTCGTCAATTTTTCAATTTGAATTGAATTTTGTGAAATAAAACTGAGCCAACCAAATATTTGTTTTTGGCAATTATTGTCCATAGTTTAACAGTGTTATTTAGTTTATAAATAAAACTAACCGTAATTAACGAATCATTAGAAAATAAATCATCATCAAACCAAAAAACAATTCAATTTAGCGAAAAACGGAAAGTATGGAACTCGAATCAGTGGAAAGACTAGAGAATTCACAAAAGAAATTTGTACTAAAATTTCAAGACCGGAAAATTTTAATTAGTATTACAAAAATAAACGAAAAACAAATAGAAATTATATTCATCAGCTGCCAGAAATATTTGATCACGTTAAAATTGCTTAATATTATACACAATTAAATGTAAGGAAAACATTTTTTAATTTGTAGATTTTAACAGCAATTTTTTTAGTTTTTGCAATATTATTGTTCTTTATTCACATTTAAGTTAGTGTAGCAACATGTATTAAATTATTGCTATAAAGTAGTAAAATTATTATATTTTGCAACAGGAAATTGTAAAATAATTAAATGTAAATGAAAATAATTATTTTTATGTACAAGAGCTATTATCAAGCTATACTGATTTATTTTGAGATTGAAAATATGGATAAAAATGTTTTTTTAAGTACATATAATTTATGTAACAAGAACAAGTTGACACAATATTCATTATTTATTAAAAATTTTATTTACTAAAAACGAAAAAATAACTTTTAAATAGAATGAGGGATTTAAAGTAAGTCAACGTTTCAGATTAATTCTAAAGTAAATGAGAGTGACTTCCTATTCCTTTTTGAAAGAGCCTTGTTATTTATAAATGTTACAAGTAACAACATTTTAAAACATTTGGACAGTCCCAAAATCTGAATTTTTAAATTAAACTAATTTAAAAATATTTTTAATTCCAATATTTTAAACAATTAAATATAATATAATAATAGGTCTTAAATTCAAGTAAATGCAACAATTCTTATAATACATTAACAACTGATCAATATTGTAATAATTGTATTAATGGAATAAACTAAATAGTTAATATTTTTAGAATGTAAACAATCATAATAAATATGGGTCAAGTTTGTTGCTAAAAATTTGAAAACTTTTGATCATATTTTGCAAAATAATTTCTGTGATATTTTGAGTAAAATGAAATATAAATTTTTCTTTCGCTTTAAGTTTTATTCCGTTAATTTATTTACATTAATTTCTTTGTGCTGCTTACTTACCTTGATATTTTAAAATTTATTATTGAATTTTGTTGCACAAGCGCATAAATAACATTAAATAAAAACTTTTAAAGTATTCTTTTTGTAATTTCTCTTAACTTCTGTAAGTTAAAAAATTTATACATAGGGCTGCATAATAATTACTTTTTTAGTGCTAGAATGAAAAATTGTAATTTTTCTGGACGGTTGAAGAACTTAGAAAATATTTTCTAGAAAATTCTCCTTTGATCCATTCTGTGAATTGACATAACTCATCCAGTAAATGGCGACTTTTGCTTGTAATGATTTCTTAGCATCTTCAGTGGATATGTAAAAATTTTGGAGTACCTGCATAATATAGAACAGGGGCACATCGTAATAAGGTTTCTCAATTGAATGGTAACAATGATGACTGCGTTCATTCAAAAAATAATAGGTGTGCACGTCTGGCGCTTTCAGTTATAGAGGACTAAAAGTTGAACATTTATTTTGAAAAATTTAAGGTAATGTTTGATGCTTTTTCGAATATTATTTGCTATTTGTTATTGAAGGTTTATTGATGCGCATTGCCATGTCATTTGAATACAAGAAGATTATTCACTTTAGTATGCACCGACTTTTATTTATTTAATGCTGTCTATGTTTTTATTAAGATACCTTAATTATATAAATCCGCCATTTAGATCAATGAGCCAACAAGCAAAGTGCAAACTAATTTATTTATAAACCGAAATCAAAACCAAAGTTTTGATTTTAATTAATTTTAGAAGCCAATAAAGCACTTGCGAAAAAAGAAACTAAAAATTTAAAGTAAATGTAATTAGCTGCTATCAAGTCAGACCAAACTCTTAATTTTGTTTGTTTTTTAATTTCGTTTAAAGCACATCCACGACGTAATTACCTGTAATTAAAAATTTATTTTTAGCCGGTAGGTAGTGCTACATAAAACTAATTTGCTTTTAAATTTACCAAGTACCTACGTTTAATCCGCAAAATTAAAAAATTGCTCTAGTTTTTGTGCTATAAAAATTTTAACTGAGGAACTTATAACTAAAGGTGTGAATTTGAATAAACTTTTTCACGATGTAATTACTTTCGAAAATTAATATGAAAGTACGTAAGTACGTACTTTACAATTTCGATATTTTATCACTTTATGAAATTTGCACTTGGAGTGCACTTCCATCGTTCTATTTTATTTAATTATTTTGTTTGTCAAATGAACATTTAAATCTCTAAAATTAATTAAAATTAATTGCGTTACACTGCTAAAATAATGTGTCACGAACCTTTAACTGCAATAAAAGTGATTGAAAACTGACGTTCTTCTGCATATAAAATCACAAACGTCTTCTGTGTATTTCAGTGCGAACCTACATTTTTAACATATTTTTTATTATTAAATCAGAATAATACTTGGAACTTTAAAAATGCAGTATTTTGCATTATACTCCTTTCTTTTATTAGCCTTTAATTGTTCACCCCTTTATCGCAATGAAAAGCTCTCAAACTGATTAAATATTGATATGCGGTTTACAGAAAGTTTTAAGAAATCAACCAAGATCTACTTTCTTTTCTTCTGAATTATTGTAAATGGTGTCTTACGTTTATAAAATGATTTTAATAGTTTCAGTCTCATGTACATAGTTAAGTTTATAATAAGACATAATATCACATTGTGATATTTTCCAAAAAGCTCACGGTGTATGTATTTTTGACGTTAGATCGAATCTTGGCTTAATTATAGCTGCAACGCTGTTTTAATTTGAATCTATGGGTTATAAAGAACTAGAAAGCACTTCAGTCAATCTAAACATCCATTTTGGATATTATTTATTCTGATGAAATATTGGAATAAAAAGTAAGATATAAAATAAGTGGTCTATAGGTCAAATAAAAATTTATAACGCACACATCACGAAAAACCAGCCAAGGCCGTATCCGTAGTCGTGTCATTAAAATTTATAAAGTTTAAATGCTGTGCTAGAAGATTACAGCTATTCAAACTTATTCAGTGTGGTCGTTTAACATTCATTCATTCATCAAGAAGAAAATTTTTTTTAATCTATTAATGCGTTGGAATTTTATAACTTTTCTTGCTAGTTTTTCAAGTGATGACTGATTCTGAATAAGGACATCTGCCAGTTTATGCAGAAAATTATGTTTACTACTGCCGAATTTTGTGAAATTTGTGAAATGCTTTTGTGATCATAGCGATCTATATTGTTTATGCATATTTGCTAATTGAAAAAGAGGAGATTTATCTTCAATATCTTTAAGTTAGAAATTGTATAATATTTAATATAAAAATTTGAAGGTTTCCTCAGATAGGTACTTATTACTGTACCGAAAAAGCGCTTTGTGACCGGAAATAATTTTCTCAAATATTATATAAAGCCATACCAGTCAAGTGAAAATTTACTTCCCTAATAAGCATGAAAAGGTTTTATATCTCAGAGAATTTTTATCAATATTTACAGATTGATTAACATAAAGTTAAGTAAAATAAATATTTTCTCAATTGTACATCAAAAAGCTGCAATCCCCATCATCAATTTCAAAATACAATGCTTTTAACTAAATATTGACTAAGCATTATAATATACTATCCAAATATTTGCATTACAAATTTACAAGTAATTGTTTAATGCAAACATATACATTCATTAAAAATTTAAATTTAAAAATTGTTTCAAAACGTCAAGATGAATTACTTTTCCATTTCAAAACCATCATGACATATTGTGCACTTTTAAAACTTTTTTTCCATTCTGATAGGCCTCATAAAATAAACGTATAGCTCTCACTTTTATAAATGAGTTCCTTTTGAACAGAACGTTGAAAACATTTGACTCAATATCAAACACCAAATTTAGTCTGAAGTTTATAAGTGCACATCAGTCAAATATTATAAAAATCAAATTAAATAATTTTTTTAATATATTTACACATAAATTGTTGCTAAAATATAAAAAACTGATTACTACTCTATATTATGATAATATTATTCTAGAATAAGATTCTACCGCCAGTTTTAATTATTTTTGAGAAATTTTTTCGTGTTTCAAATTGTTATTGTTATTACAAGTAGTTAAATTGATCTTTGATTTTCTAGTTTGTCAAAATTCTGTAATTCGGATTCAAATTGATAGGAGTCAATAGATTACATGATCATTATGCCAGAAATTTACATAACATCCATTATTGTATATTCCACAGCATATTTTCCGTTGATATGCCTAATAACATAAACCTTGCCGAACGATCTGCATCTGAGGTAATAATATTATTGTCACAGCTCAGTTCAAACATGTTCTAAATTCTGTTAATTTAAAGTTCATTGTAACCGTAAATTAATACTTCTAGTATTAAATTTTCCATTCCAAAAATTCGTCCATGAAATGAGTGTTTCCATTACACGTAAGTCAAGATTTTTAACAAGGACATATAAATGATTTTCAATATTTTATTAACATTCGCAGTAGAACTTTCTAGTTCAAATTTCAGTTTTCTCTGGGGGAGATTTCGATGAAATAAACAAAAATGCAAACTTTATGTTTTAAGATTATAATGCGAAGAAGATAAAGAAGATTAATTTTACGAGTTAAAAAAGTTTTATATTTTAAAATAATAAAAGCAACTAATTTTAAGCCATTCTTAAAAATTTATTCAATAATTCTCCAGTAACCGTTAAATATACTAATTAATAACTTTCTAATTATTGGCAGATATTGTACCTACTATAATTCTTCTTCTTTAGCATTCATGATGAACAATAATTGTTTCTCATTTGCGAATGCTGTTGTCCCTATCCCTTCTGCATAGAGACGACCAGATTAAAGTTCTTACTTCATCCAGAATCGAACTGAGCAATTCGTGCCCATAAATCAACGTCCTTAACTGTTTTGCTTCGACTACCACATGCTGATATGTACGATAATATTAACTCAATATTTTATTTTAAAACCTTACTTTAAAGTTACTTTCAGAAAATACTTAACAGTTTGAAATAAAAAAATAAAAACACAACAATATGCAGAGCTTCAATTGCAGTTCTCCTCCAGTTAAATGAAACCAAAACTTCCATTGAACTTCTACAAGCGGCAGACAGTTTTGGGAATCTATTACAGAAGGACAATAACGTTCAATCAAGTTTTGTAAACATGCCGAAACTATTACTTGTAAATTGCTTGACTGTTAAAACTTACACGACGATCAACAACAGTAAGTTATAAAACTGCTAACTAATTTATTTTTGAAGTATTCCTTAATTTCTCATTCGTTTTTTTCGTATTGTCAATTTCGAACGTGTCGTTTTTGATCACAATAGTAAGTCTTCGTAGGAGAGCATCACAAACGGTCGTCTAGATATCACCAGGGTGTCATAATCTATCAACAACAACGTTGCCAAAAGTCTCCCGAGTATTACCAGCGTGAGACGTAAAAGTTCACATTGATATCACAGTAGTACAACACCGAGGCTAATTAATGAACTTTTGTGATATTCCAAATATGTCCTCTTTCTTTACTTGGCCTTTTGATTGACATTGTGTCTATTAGCCAGACTATGTAAATATAGAACCGCAGGATATTGGTTCACCAAAGGGCCGACCTAAAATTATGCAAAGCCTGCGATTCGAACCCTGAATGTATTCAATCATGATCATCATTGCGTTCACTGATTTATTGATATTATTGGATTGGACTGATCTATTAGAAATAAATTATAACTGTTATTATTAAAAGCCTGTATAATAATTAAATTAAATGTAGTACTAATCGCTGGTTTACTATATTCCTAAATTGTTTTAAAACTATGGTAAATGGAAAGTTGCTTTATATCTTGGTAAACAACCAAATTTGATATATTTTACGCTTTTCGTTAAAATAAATTATTTTATCTTTTAGACATCTAGTACCTACATTATAGCTGCCTTTGATGTAGAGTTATTTAAAATCTGCTCTAAAAATCCGAGTACTTACGTAATACTTAAGTTTTAAATTGAAAACCTTGGAATTATTCAATTTAGAAAAAATTAAGTTATCTAAATGTAGTAAAATGAAGGAACTGATAACTAGTAAGTTCAATATAACGCAAATTGTAAATGATGTTCATCAATGAAGTGTAACGACGTGTGTAAGATTGATGGAAATAAAAATTTCTAATAGCACTTATCTGCTTTTGCAAGTTAAGTTTAAGACAATTCCCTTGATGATAACGTTGAGATCCTTTGAAATAGTAATAAGCAGGGCTCGGAAGTTCTAGCAAATGCATATTTTTTCTGGAGAGTCCTAGAATATTCGAAGTAAGACACAAATTTGTTTCACACTTCCCTGATGCCGTATACGAAATTTTATGATGCTAATTTTTGCATATTTAAGGTTTTTAATGCTATTTTGCTATTTTTGCGTTTTACGTGCTATTTACAGGCATATTTTTACATATTAATTGAAGAAATAAGCAGAATGTTAATGAAAAAAATTTTTTGGACCGCATACGAATAGGCCAACGAAAACAAACATGTAATACTATTTTAACACGTATTATGATTTTCAAATAATAGGTATGTACATATTCCAAGAATTTGCTTATTTTCAAAATTATATCAGACGTATCGTATAATCGGATTCGAATCGTTAGAATCGGAAATGTTCCAAAGTCGGACCAAGTACCTACGTGTAGTAGTTCATAAAATCCTTACCATCATATTATTTTATATAATACAATGTATTCTATAAAAATTGTTAAATTAAGAAAAATCTAAAATTCATTTAACCCTACAGAACATACGTGAGGCTTGACAGGCATACGCTGTTTCATTTTTGTGCACTTACATGCACATGTTACGTAATAATGCCATTTTTATTAATTTGTAGTTACTTTATCACAAATATTAATAAATATTTTATGTTTATAAATGTCAATTATCGATTTCTATATAAAAAATTTTTGAAAAATTCTTAAACTATGAAAAGAAGGCCTGTTAAAGCATGGGCCTGACAAGTCTCACGTATTCACTGGTGGGATTTTTTCACGTGTGCTCTGTAGGGTTAAAAATAAACAAAATTTTTATTAATTTTTATTAAAATTTTTTGAAATTTTGTTTGTTGACAATTTTATTTTGTATATTTTTTATTTTTTAGTGCTATTTATAGCGCTAATTTTGGTGTTTTTAAGTGCATATTAAAGCGCTAAAAGTACACTTTTTTAGTGCTATAACTTCCGAGCCCTGGTAATAAGTATAGTTGAAACGTGGAACAAGTTGGTTGATTTAAAAGTTTGCTGATTTAAAATGTCACTTTTTTGTTTTATGTTTAGATTTTTGAAGAAAATTGATATATTGTATACATTTTAACATAGAACGTACGTATGCGGTTTTAATCCTTCATGGTGGTAACGAAAATTTTAATTACAAAATTTAATTAATCTTCAGACACATACGCACATATTTGCAGATGTCTGCCTACGTCTCGCAATTTCTTTAATAATACAATCGTGCTTACTCAGTTTTAGATGTCATCATTTACGCACACATAGTTTAGGAAAGAAAAATTATAACATCATGAAAAAATTTCATATATTAATGGTGCAAATTCTGAAATAAAAGGTCAAATGTATAGCATTTTTAATATATTGAAAATATAATATAAATTATATCTACAGCATTATAAGACATTATATTCTTAAGAGGACTGTATACCTAACTTTTAACGAATATCGATATAGCTCTTTTATTAATCTATGGAATTTAATGCGGTTTGAAGTAAATGATTAGAAAAAAAATCTAGTTTCACGGAAAGTCATTAAGAATTAAAAAAAAAAAAAATTTCATTTTTATTATAATAATTTGTCACTCCAGTGACCTGCAAGTGACTTTCCATGAATATACAAACTATTTTAAATTAAAACTATTTTAAAAATATTTATGTAGGAAGACAAAAACCCCTATATATTTGCTTATTAAGAAAATGCATTTAAATCACCGCGAGGTAGCGACCTCTGGCAAATAATTGTATTTCAAAGATTGGAGGCGTGCGCTATTTCATAGACGTGCATTATGTTTATTTTCTTAGGATAAAATTATGTTGTAGCTGTGTTTAAAACGATACTACATGTAACTTTAAATGTTTTATATCACTAACTTTGTCTAAAATTACTTATTTTAATTTATTTACACATAAGTTAATTAATTTGTCTTTTGCACTTATTTTTTAAAACTTTCCTAATTATTAATTTAACTAAATTTTCCTAATTTAGTTTTTGACCCCTCAACCACAAGTGTTCTTTGTTTTTTCGATCACCACATCGACATTTGTTACTAATAAAAAATCTGTATAAGAATAAAAATAACAACGTAGGGGAGACTCAGACGTATCTTTGATATGCCGACCGAACGGCAAAGAATAATTCGAATTGACACGCTAGCTAAATTTTTATCCCTTAAAATGGCAGTAGTACAAAATCCTTTTTGTCTTTTTTTTGTGAAAATTTTTGGTTTGATTCTAGTTCTAACGATAGAGACATATTTGCTAACAATTTTCTAAGAAAATTCAAGTTGATAGGACGATTGGTTCAAGAATTATTTCTAAGTTTGTACTCATAAAACTTGTCAGTAAACTTTTTAACCCTTTATGTTACCGAATAGGGGTACCCGGGTACTTTTTTGACTTTACCGATGTATATCTCAGTTTGTATTTTTCACAGCGTATTGGGACTTTGTGACATCTTATAAAATATAGTTCTAAATAAATTAAAGCAATTTTAAAAGTTTTTCGATTTTTACAAATGCAATTTTTTCGCGATTATAACAGACTATGCCTATATTCCCGAATGGGGTACCCGGGTACCCCTTATTGAAAATCGCATATTATTGACCTAAAAACGGATGATTTTATTGAAAACAAGTGATTTATTTTTTATAATGCAAGTGATAATGCCTACAAAACACTAACAATCTCGAAAAAAGCCCTAAAAAGTATAAATTCGCAAAAATTATGTCGGGGTACCCGGGTACCCCATCCGGGTGATATATGTTGTTTTTTTATTCGGTAACAAGGGTTAAAATCTTTTTTTTTTAATTATTTTTTTTTTGTAAAAGTAGGGGAGACCGGGCTAGTTGACTAACTTTTTAAGTAGGTCTATATATGTTTATTACATTTACCGAAAATATTTTCTTGATTTTAGATATGTGAGTAGGTCGTATATGTCTTTCTCAATTTAATTTTAAATATTAGATTGCTTCTATTTTGACCAGATAAAATTATTTTCCCCATTTAAAATAATAGGTAGAGTTAGTCAACTAGCCCAGAGAACGGGGTTAGTTGACTTATGTATTTTGGTTAATTCTTCTTCTTCAGGTGCCTATCCGATTTCGGATGTTAGCGATCCTCCTGGCTAAGCCAAGAAGACTTTACTAGGGAAATGTTAATGGGGTGGTTTCCCGTTGCCTTCCCCATAGTCCACAGATCGATTTTGGACTTTTTAGATCACAGCACATATCCGACGCAATCAGGATTAGAACCGCGGTTTCCCGCTCTGTAGTCTATCCGTGTTTGATTTACGCCAGACTGCTGGCTTTTTGGTTAATAAATTTATCAATTCAGTGTCGATATTTAAGTGCCTAACGGATGAAATAAATAATATTAACCCTTAAACGTCACCGTTTATACAAGCGCCATATAAGTTAACCAATTAGTGTACAACGTCCGTTTAATCTTGAAACGGACTAACAAATTAGCGACAATTCCATTGAATTCCATTCCATTAACGAATTGGCGCTAATTTGTTAGTCGTCCGTTTAAGGCCGTGTTCTGGTTTGGAATGAAAAAAAATCAAGGTTTTGTTTTATTGCATAATATTCTTAAAGTTTAGACCTTTAAGAATATATTCTCAAGAGAAAATTTTAAAATTCCAATAGTTTAACACGTTTTAGCTACTTTAATGACGCAGCAACTGAACCTAGCAGTTAGTAACTTATCGAAGGTCGTAGTAATTATGTATTTTATGACATTTTAACATTTTTCAACATGGTTGACATAATATCTCAAGTTCCATTTGACCGATTTACTTCAAATTTTGTACAAACTTTCACCATATAACTGTCTATCGCCCCTACCACTTTTGTATCAAAATTATTTGTTTTACGGGTTGAAACTTTTGCTTAAAACTTTAAACGTGTTTTCCTCAAAACAACATTTTACAACCTGGTTGACATGATATCTCAAGTTCTATGTAACCGATTTGCTTCAAATTTTGTACCAACCTTCACTATATAACTGTCTATCGTTCCTACTACTTTTGTATAAAAATTATTTGGTTTACTATTTTAAAAAATTAAAAATTGTGAAAAAAAACAGTCAGATATTTTCGATACAAGTTAGAAAAAGATACTTTTCCACGCGTTTCCCGTTTTCTCTTTGGTAGGGACGATAACGACATTCTTACTAATTAAGAATATTTTTTGAAATCTTGTCTCCGATTACCAGAAGGGTTGCAATCGTGTCAACCAGCACACCCTCTATATTTTTTTTTACCCCCAACTTTACCGGGTTAGTGTGAACTCCGCCAATTCGGCAGGTAGAAAAAAACAAAAAAGTGTGAACTACGCCAAAACCAAAAAGGTCGACAGTAATGGGGTAATGTGAACTCCGCCAAAAGTGTTGTGAACTCCGCCAAATGCAAAAAGGTCGACAGTAATCCAATATGTGAACTCCGCCAACAGCCATTTAACAATGTGTTAACTATTTATATCATAAGCCGGAGATTATGGTTATTGGATTTTAAGCCAAAATGGCTCTGGAGCGCTGCAAAGCGGAGCGGAGCGTAGCGTCAATTTTGGCAACATATCCACCTAGGACAGAGTTGAAAAAAAAAGCTAGATTCACCCCTTGATAATACCACAATTTGCCCAGTTGGATCACCCCCGGGGGATGTTTTTAATGAGTTTAGTGTTAGATTTCGTAAAAGCAGTCTCCTTTTACGGTACCCTATTATAAGTAAATAAATTTTTGTTATTTTTAAAAGTAAAATTATTGGTAAAAACAGGGATGCGTCGGTAGGTTACTGTTACAAACGATTACTTTTTTAATTAAATATAAATTTACTAATAAATCCCTCCCTAAATAAATCCAATAAGCCCGTATGTTAACTCCTCCCAAAATTGGCGTGGATTACATTTCAGATTACTGTCGACCTTTTTGGTTTTGGCGTAGTTCACACGTTTTTGTTTTTTTCTACCTGCCGAATTGGCGGAGTTCACACTAACCCTTTAAATCATGGTCAACATTGCATATTTTCACAAAATATAAGTGAAAATACAACAAAGATTACAAATACGAGAATAATTAATAAATAATGAGAATAAAAATATTTACTTAGCGTCGATGTTTTCAGTTTTCTAAATCTTAAGAACGCAACTTGCACTATTTTATCACCATAACTCATAATAATGGTAGGTATGACATGCATATACAACATGAATATCGTACTCTGAGCGCCATCGAGTGTATTATTTAGAAATTTTGGGCAATTAGTCAACTAACGCCTATGGTCAACTAACCCCGGTATCCCCTACTGTAAATTTTTAATTTTTATTATTTATTTACAATTTCGGTTACTTTATTGGTCATATATATTTAAATAATGTTATAAATATTGTTCAATTTGTTTCAACCTTTTTTTTATGTGATCATAAATTAATCTATAACCAAAAATATGGCGAAGCTAATGTGTTACGCTTGATCTAGTGTGGTAGTCGAGTTTAAATGTAACACAACCTTGACAATTTTATGCAAAATACTATAGGACATTATATTATCAGACCCTTTATAAGAAAATAAAATAAAAAATAATTGATTTTTTAAAACTTGCAAAGGAGAAAATAACGAACGTCTATGAAATACCTAAAAATGCAAATGATTTATAAAAGACAAACGCAAGCGTACGAAGCAATAATGTAATATTAGCACGAACAACGAGATGTAGAAACAATAGTATGTAGTAACTACATCTATGCAAATAAAATAGTATACGCCTATCAAACACATTAAAAAGTAGTGGGGACTTTCAAGTCGGAATTTAAATGTACATATTATACAGCCGTCTTAAGATCATCAACGTATCATGTAACATACAAAAGGTTATCGGAAAACCGATTTATCATCTTTCCCAAGACGGAAAGTGATTTTAAAGTATCAGCTGTAATATATAAAAGTATAACAAAATCGCCAACATGTCTAGTAAAAATCAATGCTAACATTTACGTGTTACGTTTAAATATTGAACCATTAGATTTCTTTACCCAAGAAACAAAAGTTTTTTTTGCTATCTCTTCGACTCGATCCAATTTATTTAATAAAATGACTGGTAATTTAACTTTAATGTATTTTATGCGGAACTTGAAGTTCTTAGCAAGGCAACATTGAATAACTTAATATTGCTAATGCAATTTATTTGTTTTGTTTCCATGTTTACATAACACATAGTGCTCACTCAAGTATTCAACACTTACAAATATTATTTAGATTCGAAAAAGGCAAAAGAACATACAGATTTTCATATAATGCAATAAGTTGAGGAATTCACAAATTTATATGCAACCGTTTGAAAAATTTAATTTATTATTCAACAGATACGAACAAAAATGTTCTTCAACTTTTCGCGGCTTTAAAGTTACATTGATATTATAATTTCAAAGCAAAATGTAAAAATACGTATCATATTTTTTATAGATTTGCTTCATTTGCAATTTTTTTATAACCAATTAATTAAACAATGGAACTTAACGTTTAAATAGTTTCATCAGGTTTCAACATTTCGTTGTTACACTATGTTGAACAAATCAAATATTAATTATATTGGCACAAAGCAAATTAATATCGTAATTTCCTGATGTCATCATAAACTGGGCGCTATTGTTTCTCGCTATGTGAATTCTCCTGTAATTGTTATTTTAGGTGTGGAGATCAATCAAAAAGATTTTCTTTTTTTACCAATTTGTTCGCACAATCCTAATTTATAGCGACTGAAATTTTGATTATCGCTTCATATTTTACAATACTTTTTGTGAAATCTCCCATGCTCGAACTGCAAAACCAATTTTTTCTAAATAATTTACTACGCCAGTTATAATATATCGGTATCATTTTTAACATTTTTTATTGGAAAATAGTAACTTGAAAATAACGAACGGATTATTTTTTAATAATTTAATTAAATGAAACGTGAAAATATTATTTACGCACAATGCTAATAATTTTAATTTAAATTCAGCATTTTAATGAACAAAAACACATACGAGAAACTGACATAAGGAATTTACATAATTTTCAATATTTAGATAATCTTTTTATCTACAGTCTCATGTAAATAAACTGACTTATCTAAATACAGACAAAAATAATTTAGTACTATGTTTCAGCTAAGGAATTACCTCCTTATAATAATTTCATTTAAACAAATTACTACAAATGACAAAAACCGATGGCATGGGATTTTGCTCGTGTTTCCTAACCACCAAACAATCGACCCGTCATCTATGCTTATTCTCTCAGTTGAATTGAAGAGAAAACAAATTTAAGCTGCATGATATTAAAATAAACAACATTCATAAATCAAAGTAAAAAGGCTAAAATTTTTTACTAGTTCACTCGAAAGGTGTAATTTGTTTTACCTCATGTGAGAATGACGTCCACTTTGGATTACTGAGATTACCTTTGTACCTAATTAAAAATTGAAAACGGTGAGATTTAGTTAGTGTGACAAAAATTAATACATAGCAGTAACTATAATATTAAGCTACAAGGACAGACCAAGTTAATTAACTCTCATGAACATTTTTTGCAACCATTTCAAAGAATATTATTTTTATGTGTGATTATTTCAGAATTTAAAATCCATATTATATTACTTTAGACTTACATTATGACGCGAAATAGCTGACCCAAAACTGTCGTTGGCAGTATAAATTGCAATCACATATGGTTTAATAAAGTTGAGTTTAGCGAATTATGAGTATACAATGGAGATAGAAAGCGTTTATTGCAAAGGAAAGCTCCAAAGGGCGCTTTTATTGGAAGTTCTTGGGTGTTGTGTTCCGATATCGACCTATTTCTCCAATTAATTTTATTGCGTATACCTAATCAGTAAGAACCTTATTATTTGTTTTAAATAGCCTTAATATTCAAAATGTTGCACCCTCTCATGATTACTGGAAATTCAAAACGGTTGTGTAACTTCTATGTTTTAGGAGAATACTTCTTATGAAGACTAAATCCATAATCTTGTTGAAAAACAACGTTAATGTAAAGTACCCATCGAATTAGAAACTAAGCGTATTAACTTGCGCTGGTACTTATCAGCTATCTATGCTATTAGTTGACCAAAATAGAGATTTAAAGCTCCTTTCGTAACAGATCAGTATTTTAGAGAACAAACTACTTTGATAATTCAAGTTTTTTGTTTTCGAGTTTTAATTAACCCCAAAATGCGCTAAAATTTCTGTGAAGTTCGCAATTTTTAATTTTTTTACAATAAGGAGTTTGAGGTTATTGCTTGGGTTAACAGAAATTTTAATAGTGAATATTGTATAGCCTCAGGCATTTTATTGTAATAAATATCTACCTAAGTCAAATTCTTTGAATTCCTGTCATACAACTGAAAGATCAAATATGTTAACAAAACGGTGAATATGTCGCATATCATTTCATAATAATAAAATAAACTGTTCAATTCGATAAATCTTTGGGGAACATTTACTTAGTTTTTGAATAAAGCATAATTACCTATATTATTTTAAAGACTTTTAAATTTGAATGAGTAGCGTTTGTTTTTAAACGTTTACTCATTAACAGTGAGTGATAAATTGGACGCATAAGATTGTTCTCCTGACCTGGATCCTGTATGTTGTTTTATTTTCTGCGCTGGTTAGGATTTCACGTTAATTTGTTATTAGCCCGTAAGCGATTCGTTCCTCTTTATACGTTTCAGTTATCATAATTTTGAATTAAATTTTTCTTTATAAGTAATCAAACAACATTTCAATGTTAGTTTTCTTATTTGGTTTAAGTTGAATACCAATTTTTAATTATTATTAACGAAATTTGGTAAATTAGGTTAATCTGCGAAGTAAGCAGTATTAAATTAATTTAAATTCAACCTGTTACTTGTAGGTATCACACCCCCTATTTTACACCTACAGCAAATTCTGAAGTAATAATCCTCCTCTAAGATTATCAATATTATTATTCGATATTATTTCATAATATTACAATCATGTATTATTTTAATTTCAATATATTTTATAAAATATTGTACACAAATAATATTGAGCATATTGAAATTTTTAGCAATATTATAGTAAATCAAAAGTAGTTTGGATTGATTTCGTTGACCAATTTCATTAACAACTATGGTGCAATTAAACCAAACCAAATTTGATTTAAATTTGATTCTGATATTGTCAGTGTTCGATATGGTAAACGTCTTCGATGTTAGTCGCTCGGCCAAGTATCGTAGTCAAATGACCACAAAATGGGCGCCAACCGAGACTCAAACGAGAAACTGGGTGGCCACAGAAACTAGCAGCACTAATTCCTGAACTTACTGATTCCAAAACGAACAACAATTGTTTATGATTAAAACCAAAGACTTACTCGACTAAACTTAATTATTTACACAACTACAATATGGCCTGGTCGTCTTCAGCGGCGGTTCTAGCAAGATTTTTAGATGGTGCAAGATCTCATTTTGGCGGCCCCCCCCCCCCGCACCGGACAGTAAAAAGAAACAAAATTTGTTTGAAAAGGTTTATTTAAAAAATTAAATTCCGAATTTTTTGTCATTTTGGCGCCCCTCTTAGGATGGCGCCCGGTGCGAGCGCACCGGTCGCACCGCCCTAGAACCGCCGCTGGTCGTCTTACCTTAACGTAGTTCTTCACTACATGATTAGTTCTAACAAGACCTCCCTTTAAGGCTCAATCAATACTCAATCCAGACTCTACCAAGATTCTGACCAAATTTACTTCCAGAACTTCAAATCAACAACTGCCCTTTTTCAAAATTTTTAAAGAAAGTTAAGGATCTTCTTAATTGGCTAAAAGAACTAAAACTAGATCCCCTGACCTATCCTAATGGTTGTGCAAATTTAATTAATTCGCCCCCTTAGTCTACTATCAATGGTAAACTTATTATGCCCTGGACTGGTAATCTGCAACCTGGAAACTGGTGATGGTCATCTTTCTTATTGGCCGATGGGTGGTGTTCGCCACCCACCTTAACTTTCTCCCAGGATATCAGAGGTTGGATATTAGGCCGTACCACGGTACTCTTGTACCAAGTGCGTTGCTTTGTAATCTTGTTTTAGAAATTTACCGCATTAATTTACTTTTAGTTTATTGAAAGAACTGGTATAATTGCTTCCATTTAACTGCGTTTAAGGTTTAATTAATCTGTATAACAAAAACACTTTGAAATCGCCAGTTGCACCGTTTCCATGACAACCTTGTCTTTCATCTCATTGTTCTATGTAATGTATTAATTCTACGAAAACAGTTAAAGAATAATTTTTTTTTGATTCACAGGGTTGATGACGAGCTTTGATCTTTTTGTCCGTACCAAAATATTCACTGCAGCATCAAAAATAATTAATTAACCGCAGAGCAACGATGGAAATCACTTATTCGTTTCTAACAAATTCCAAATTTACGTCTGTACAAAATTTCGGATCCAGATTGGTACACAAATGTAATAATATGTACATAATATACATTTACTCCAATTTCTGCTCAGTTGGGTGTTGATTGACTCGATTAACATGCAAACTTAAATGTTACCTACTGGTGGGTAATATTTGAATAAGCAATTTTCAGATGAAAGTGAAGTTATTGGCCAATCATAGAAAGATAGAAAATTGTTTTAAAAACAAAAAAACAATTTTATAAATAAAACTCATATGAGATACAGGTGATTATAAACTTTTAAATTCAAATCCCCTGTTTTGTATTGCTTCAAAACTGTGTTTTACAATTTAAATGCGATAATCTCTTTGCAATTACTCTTTAAAAATATGGATGATCCTATTTAGGTATAGGTAGTAACAAAAAGTTTTATTTAAAATTTTCTCGATAACTTTCGAGTTAATGCAATTCGAAGCACAATTTTTTCTAAAAACAGACATTTATTGAAAATACAATGTCTAGATAACGTAAAAGTTGAGGAGAATTCATAACGGAGTACGAAAATGGAATAATATAATTTTAAAGTATAATATGATATATAAATGTGTATAGAATGAGGCAAGAACTTTTAATATAATTTGTGTTCAGTCAAATATCACAAAGTGTCTATTGTAATGATAATAATAATTTAATTAATGTTAAAAGTTTAAGTTGCAATCTGTTTCTCTATTGGAAGCGTTGTTCACAGACGACATCTTCAACTACTGTTTGTTCAACAATATAACTTTTACTGCCTGATAGTGACAATTAATCCATGTATTTATTTCAATTTCCAATAATTATTTACATATTTGGGTTAAATGTGGAAACTACTTCGTCCACTTACGTGTGAGACAAATTTAATTATTATCTCACTAACTTGAAATATATTCAAATTTGAATTGAAAATTGCGAAATTGCCGTAAAAATTACATCCCATATTTTACAGAAGATTTACCAAAACCTAGTTAATTTATCTTAAACAAGATACTAACGATATTATTAAATTCCGAAAATAATTGTTTACATTACACTGCTTTTGTAATTAAGTTTGTAATACTTTGATTATTTTGTACTTTTATAATTTTAACTTTTTTGGTTTATTAACTCATATTTAATTAGATATTATACATACATCGCACTGCTAAATTACAATTTATTGTAATGATAAAAATGCATTTTGGCACAACGTAACCTTTCTGATGGAGTAATTTTTTTTAATTACTACAATAATTAATAACTAAATAATTAGGCAATCCGCTGGTGCGTTGTTCTCCCTCTTATTAAGTTTTGGGACAACAACAATCTAAGCTCTACAAGAGGCTCCAGTAACAGCCGGTAACATCTCTGACATGTTAGCAATGCGATATTATATAATAATAATATTGTCGTGATATTTAGTAAAGTCATAGTTGATTTGTGATAAATTTTGTGAGACCGTAATAATTAATTGTTTGATGTTTAAAAAATTTGTAATGATAAATTTATTAATATTGTATAACATTAAAATGGAACAAGTTATGCAAAGTCAAAGTGTAATTAAATAATTAAAGTTAAAATCAATATAAGCTGTTTAAATAATTAATAAATTGAGGCAGATAAACAAAATTTAATAATCAATATAGAATAAGCAATTAAAACTTTTAAAAGATTAGAAGAATGGGGAGAGTAAATTAATGTTAATAGGTGATCAAGATTTAGTATAGTAAAACTTTATTAAATATGAAAGCAAATTTAAAAGTTATATATTATTAGATAATTCATTGCAATATTTATTATTCGTATTGCAACTGCTAAATCATAAAGCGTGACATTACTCCACTAAATAATTCAAAAATCGTCTTTTAGATATAACCCGATGCAATTTCTATTATTCAATACCGTTGAGTATTAAATCTCACCGACATTTTTATAAAAATTATGCGACATTATCGATTAATCACTGTCGGTTTATCCTTTAAATGCTATGAGGATAAAAGTAAATCCAGGTTTTTTATTACTTCGTAATAAAAGCAACTAATTCGCTAATATTTTTACATTGTGCTGAGATTTTCTTAATCTTGATAATTATTTCGTTTCCTTCAACTTTTAAAATTTAGTAATTCCACCTTACCCCAATTATTCCTCTCATCTATCTCTTTCACTTCAAAGTTTTATGTATCTTATTTTAAAGTAATCCATTAATAGAGAAATATTTTCACCGCGATGTGCTTTCCTGGTGTAACCACTACAGTTTATAACAGCATCTGCTTAAATTTTCGATAACTCACACAAAATTATTAATTTATTTTCCTCTCTAATATGCAATTCTTGAAATTAACACAAAAGTTGTTTTCCATAAAACATTGTTCATTCGTTTTGGCCAACATCATTCAGAATAAAATGCTTTTTATTTGAATATTTATTTTATTTCTAAAAGGAAAACTTAAAGGTTGAAGTCAAATGCAATTGAAAACTGAAAAATAAAGTTATGGCTGTTCTTGAAAGCGTTCAGGAAATAAATACTGGAAGATGGAATGAAAATTTTTATAACAGGTGCATGCACTGCCAAGTATCAAACATATTTGTAAAATTGTCGGAATTTATTTGATTTCTTACTTTCTAAAACAATTATTTTTATTGAGGTTCTCCCAGACAGTTTTTTTTAAATAAATGATAGAATTACGGAAACCAGAGGATTGGGGTGAAGGATTATGTTTTAATGGAATACCAGAGCTTTAGTTTATTCTGAATTAGAGCAAAAAGCACTAATAACAGCTGCTCTGTTTTCGTCAAATTATTCTTTTACTTTTTAACAACCCTGTTGTTACAAATTAATGAAAGCGCGTTTATTTAATTGCTATGTCAATAATGTAACTTCTACTGAATAAGATCAATTGATTTTCCTCTCTCTCTGTCTCTGAATTTGCATGTAGAATCAATAATAGCTACACACATAATGTATAATATACGAGTTAGAATACAATGTAACAGCGCCTACACATTTAACTCAAATTGGAATGCATTTACAAATTGACAAGTTAATTTTCACATTTGCTAAAGATAAACTGTAATTAACTGCTTTTCTCGAAGAAGAAAACAATTTAATTTGATTATTATTTTTGTAACTAAAAATGTTTTGCTATTTTTACCAACCGTTTAATGATTTAACCTGTATAAAGAATACACTTTTTGAAACGGAGTAGGAAAACTATTAGTTTTTCGCGTTTAGAAGTTAAGTGGATGGTTCCTTCAGCAAATAGTTGTTTGAAACGTCCGCATAACAACTTCTCGACTGTAACTCCAACACAAATTTACTACTAAATACCCTTTTTGTTTTCCTCCCAAACAACCTTTTCGTACCTAAAATAGCTTAATAATTCCCACTTGGAAAATAAATTGTAAAATTTTTAAAATTTATCCCTGCAATAAATTAGAAATTACTATAATAACTATTTTATTGTGGGAATGAACTTTGCAAAACGACGATGAAAATGATGATGTTTTCCAGTTGTTTTGGAGTTTTAAGAAAATATTAGTTTATACACAAAATATCCTAATTCACTAACATAAAGTTCAACTTGAATTGTTAGAATTTCTACAGTAAACTACGTTAGGCTATGTAGTATGTGTGTCCTACGAAAATCACTTTCCAAGTAATTTACAACTAAAGCTTTGAGTCTACTTCTTCATGTGTAAATCATACATAGTCTTATAACGTAATTTAAATTAATTTGATTTATTAGTGCCGCTATTACATAGACAGGGTTGTATAAATTATCTTTAGGGAGAATAATTTCAGCAAAAACTTAGCAATTTAACGTAAAATAAACGTTAAACATGTCACTTTTTATTATAAAATAAAATATGTTTGCATCTTTAGAACTATGACTATTACTTGCACATAAAAGTAGGTACTGTGACAGTAAAATTTTACTATTGGATGAATCGCAGAAAGTTTTTATTATTATAAAGGTAACTAAGTAAGAAGTTTCAAAGGACTATACGTTTATATCTTCAGTTTCAGAAGTAGTACATCTTTTAACTGTGTAATTAAATAATTAACCACTTGATTAAAATATTAATGTTTCCACTGAATTGAAACATTTTCAGTACCAGAATCATTTACCTTACATAATTATAAGAGAATGAGAGATTATGCATACCCTAATATTCATTAATATTAATTAGCAAATTTAATAAAACCTAGAATTCTATCGATTTCTAATCTTTTAACATTTTAATGAAACCTAGGGAATTCGAATCAAATATTTTTCACTGATAGCTAAACCGCCGTTAAAGCACTTGTCTCGTACAGATGGGTGTAAACCTCTTTGGGATTGCTTGCAAAACCACATGATATTGGTTAGCTGTAACAGGGTCAAACTTGTCTAGGTGCTTTTTCATTGCAGAAAATGGAGAACCGACCAAATAGCAAAAAACGATCTAAAACATCATCTACTGGACAATCTAAAGAACATGAAGTTGGTCCAATGATCGCACGCAGTATAAGATAAGAACAAAAACAAAAATTGTAATTTAAAGAATATCCTGTAACAAAATATATAAATTTTTACAATGTTTTCATTCAATTTATTTTTATTTGCGTTGATTTACCATTTACCTATATTATGGCGTACATAATCATATTTTTTTTACTCGTCTATTTAATAAATTAGTACCTAATTGTATTTGTTAAATCTAAATTAAACTCAAAAACAAATCGATCAATTTAAAATAAAACAAACCATATAATTACACTCATCATTCATTATTACAAGAACATTTTTTTTAAATTGGTTGCGAA
The DNA here is from genome assembly GCA_958510855.1 of Rhagonycha lutea. Classification (NCBI taxonomy): domain Eukaryota; kingdom Metazoa; phylum Arthropoda; class Insecta; order Coleoptera; family Cantharidae; genus Rhagonycha; species Rhagonycha lutea. The sequence continues at coordinate 89,412,034 of OY294036.1, forward strand.
TTATGAAAACATCTGGTATTAACGACTAATAATAAATTTCCACTAATGATTCAATTTTTGCTTTCTAGAAAATTTTGTGTAATTTTTATAGTACAGTAATTAATATCTCTACATTTGCGATGTTATAAACGTAAAAAGTTAAAAAAAGAAAACATTTTTTAATTTTCTATTGTGAGCTTTGCACCCCAGTCTCACCTAGCTGCACCCCTGATCACGAATTCTCACAAAGCGTCGTTTTCTTCTAATTTTAAATTTTTTCGCTCATTTTACTTAATTTTATATAATCGGATTTTTGAGGTTATTGATATTATTTGCTGGTAATATTAAATTGCAGCTTACTATTAAGACAACGTTAACTAACAGATGCCCGGTATTAAACGTTCCATTATTAATTTGTTAATTTTTATTAAATTGCAGTTAATTTATTATGCCTACGATAAAAAATACGACATAGTAGTGCATTCATGAAAATTTTGGAATTGTGTCAAGTGTGATGATTTTCCAAAGCAGTTGCTGTGTATTGAAGTTCGCATGATTATGTACACTGGTAAATTGAGCGTAAGATTAGAAATAAATTTAATTGATTTCGACGACCCCATTTTAGAAAGCAATTTAGAGACAAATGTAAGGATATAAATTACACGAACTACTGCAAATTTAAAATTTTAATTGATTTAACTACTGGGGTTTGAAAAATAAAAATTTTAAATTATGAGGCAACAATATTCCACTCGTTCTCCAAATCAAGTAAAATTCCAATAAACTATTTAATTTCAAAGTGATAGATATATTTTTTAAAGACATCATTATTTTCTTCTTATAAAAATAGCTAAGGAAAACATATCAAGTGTATAAAAAGTAATTAAAGTTAGTAATTAAAAATGAAAAGAACAGATTCAACTTAAAATAATTAGAAAAAGTTCATAATAAACCTAATTAAAATAGAATAAAAAATTGCCTTTTCTTGAAAAGCTATTAAAGGAAACGCTAAAAAATTAAAGAAGGGATATGCCTACATTAAAATGTTAATCAAAGAAATTATTTATACAGTTGCTCAAGATTTTAATTGAACTTGAAAATAAGTAACTTTTGATGTAGCACATTTTATAAAAGTTAAATAAAAATGTTATAATTTTTGTGCGACATGTGAAAGTAATATAAAATTAAGTATTATTTAGTGTATTCTAGCAATATTTTACGATTATAGTTCACAGCCATAAAATAACATAGAAAACAACAAGAAAACTACCTATTATTAAAAAAAAAAAAATTAAGAAGGATAATAATACTTTGTATACGCGCGTCGTTTAACTCCTTTTTGAGTTCTTGCATTATAAATTATCTTTTATGTTTATAATCATTTTGTAAAATGTTGTACATATTTTGATACGAATTATATATAACCAATTAAAATTTAAATTGGCGTCAAACATTAGCAATTTTGTTTGTTCTATTATTTACTATATTAAACTACCGGTGTAACTTATCCTTTCATGTTTTAGTAAATGTGTTGGTGTGGATGCAAATTGCTATTAGGGATTAATGGGTTTAAAAGTTATTTTATGAATATGTCGCAAAAATCCAGTCAGTTTAAAAGTTATCTGAAAACAAGACTGCACAAGTGTCTTGTCTAAATAATTACAGAGGTTTGGGTCTGATGTAGTTAGTGGCTACTGGAAACTCAAATGCGAAAGGGAGTCAGTTGATTTCTTAGCTTTGACCACTACATTAAACATGTTGTGCTTTAAATGGCTACTTGCCAAAATGGAAACGAGTTTCCTGTTTTGTATAATTAGGATTAGTACTTTTGCAAGTGAAATAGAGTAAACTAGGAGTATAAACTTACCTTTCCGCGGAACGTAAAGGTTGAGATACAAACAGTCTTCACTTTGATTAGCCAGTAATGGTAGAAGTTTTTCTAGGAAAAGAAGGCGACCTCTGGGAAATTCTAATAACGCTTCCGTACGATTACCGATATCAGGAGGTCGTTGTGGGCATACTGCACTAAACCGGTCAGCTAACCGAGTAGTCTTCCAGAGGGAAGGTGTCACAGGTGGCATATATCTGCAAAATATAATTTATTTAAAAATTGGTAACTAAATATCGATACCATAATTTTCATGATATTATATAATATAACAAGATAATTTTGCTCTTTCTTTTCTTTGCGACGACAGATGTAAAATAATAAATATTGTGAAAGATACAATTTCTTTACTGAAATCATTACATTTCATAAGTGACAACTCCAGCAACTGCTACCTGATGTATTTATCTAGATTTCCAGATATTTCTAAAGGCTCTTTCCTTGGCAAATATTTATAAATCGATTTTTTAAACGGTTTGTTGTCTCAATTTCACACGTGTAATATTCAATTCATATCGATTTGCAGATTTTGCATTAATTCAAAAGTGTGAATAAAATTTAGAAGATTGTTTACATAACTATTTGTTTGTCTAAAGCAAATTTTGGATTATTTGACAGTTCTTTGCTTTCTTCTTCTAATTTCAGTTAATCAATATCATGCTAAAATTTCCAGATTTCCACACCTAATTTCGATCTAATCCAAAGAGTTTTTTATATGACATTCAAAAATAATGAAAACTTTATTGTTCGAACCGTTACTAATATTATGAAATTCAACTTCAGGTAGTTCAATCTGAAATTTTGAGTAAAAATGCTTTCACATTTTATTAACACAAGAATTAAATTACCGAAGATGGAATAATAAATCAAGCTGAATATTTGAAAACTTGTCAATATAATTCGTAAAATTTAATTTTCCTGCTGGTTTTCATTTTATAATGTTAAAATTTCTTTCTAGTTGTTTTCAAGTACAGATATGCAAGCTTTGATAAACAAATTAAATAACATTTCCGAAATCATATTTAACCATTTTTATAAAAATCCATGAGCTGTGAATAACTAATTGGATAAAACTACAAAATCGTTATATTAATAATTCTGCAAGAATTTATAACAAGTAACTAGCACGTGCGAGTCAGAAGCATGAAAGTTTTTTTGGATTGATTACTTCATCATTTATTAATGAATCTGAATTTTTAAAATAACCTGAGAAACTTTTATTTTACAGAGTTTTTAATTGTGAGTTATAAAAGAGTTTTTTCTAACACATAAATAAATTCTCATACCGGGGTTTTAATTCCAAGAACAGGCAATTTCCAAAATTCAATGAAAATTATGTGAAGAGTTGCAGAATTCAATAATTTATTGAACTAAAAATATTCTTCAATCAAACTACATAATCTGAAGTCATTACATCAGTTCCCAAATAATATAATAGTATCTACTTAATATTTATTTATATCCACAACAGATACAATGAAAACAAAGTACAAAATGTTTGACGGAAAACAATTCAGCAAAGCTCTTTTTCAATTAGTTATACCCTATCGACTCCTCCTTTGAGCAGCCATCAGAAAATCTTTAATTCTCCGCTTAAAAATGAACCTTGATCCGGACGTCAAAAATGCGTCTATATATCTACTTGTTGAAATACTGATAAACTACTAAATACTAAATAACAAACGCTGAAAGATGGGGTATTTAAGAACTCTGCATTTTAATAAAAGTTCGATTAAAACATTGTTTTAGTCACAAATTTTGTAAATTGGTAAGTCAGTTTTAAATTACTATAAGTTTGCTTCCAACTTATGCTCTCTGTAATGCGAAATTTGAACTATATAGTGATTTCAAAATTTTGTGGTATTTTGCGCAGGCCCTGACCTCAAAAAGTGACTATGTGGCATAATTCCCTAGCTTGATATCTGGTGAGTATGGGTCTATTCAATGGAAGTAATGAAATCAATAAAATTGATTCTATTGGCAAGAAGCCATTGAGTCTTGTTGAAAGATCCAGCGTTGGTCAACAATGTGCTGTTGGGCCCACGAAAGTACTCTTTTTCAGATGCTTAACTGATTTCGGATGTTAGCGATCCTTCTGGCTAATCCAAGAAGACTTTACTAGGGAAATGTAAATGGCGTGGTTTCGGGTTGCCTTCCCCATAGTTCACAGATCGATTTTGGACTATTTAGAGCACAGCGTATATCCAACGCAATAAAGGATTCTTCTTCTTCTTATAGTGCCTTCTCTTAACAGAGGTTGGCGATCATCACTTCAAACTCTTCTCTGTTCTGCGCCATGCGTATCAGTCTTTCGGCTTCACTGATGTTAAACTTTCTTTCCTTCCATTATTAACTGTAGTAGAGCATATTTTTCACCTCTCATTATGTGACCGAAGTATGCCGCTTTTCTCCTCTTAATCACTGTGTAGAGCTCCCGGTCTTTATTCATTCCACGAAGCACCTCTTCGTTCGAAACCCTGTCCATCCATGAGATTCTCAACATCCTGCGGTACAGCCACATTTCGAAAGCCTCAAGCTTTAACCGCTGATTTCCGTCTTAAGAACACTGCTTTCAGTTCAAATTTCAACTAACTAAATGTATGAATACACCAGTACGGTAAATTTAAATCCGAGCTTACTTAGATCGCTCTAACGTGGAGCTCGAGCTAACAAGTGCATATATACGAGGTAATAGATAACTTTAAAAGTGCACCTCCCATCCTCGGTCTATTATACTAACTTTAAAAATGGTGCTGTGCAAATTTAAATATTACATAATTTCTAGGAAACTAGCATAATATCTACTTCAAATAATATTATTATTTAACAGACAGATAATATACATAATATTATGGCAAACTAATTTATGTAAAACTATTCAAAATAAAGTTTAAAGGAATTCTTGAATTTAATAATATTTTAGCAGAAATCAAAAATAAAAAAATAGAAGAAAATTCATATAAAGTAGAACTGATTTCATTATTGTATAAAAATATGTTGAATTTGCATACATTTTTATGGTAAATTATTGTTAGAACTTAAATAAATTATTTAATTAATTTATTGTTATTTTTGGGTTAGCGGACTAAATAATAATTAGGTTATGTAAATCTTCTACGTTTCGCTAATTCAAGGCTAATTCATTGCTTTGTCAGCAAATTTTATTACTTCATATTAGAATTTATCATTTCTATTTTACTATTAATTCTTTATTTCCTGATGAAGCTTAAAATAAATTTTAAACGAAACGTTGAAGATTTACATAATCTAATTATTATTTAGTCCACTAACCCAAAAATAACAATAAGTTATTACGAGTTATTATTATGAAGTTAAGATATTGATTGTAATTATTTATAATAATAGTACTTTCTCAAGGGGCAAATTAAATAAATTATTTTTAATTGTCAATTAATAATATATTATGTATAACATTTTCGAGTTAATTAAATACAATATACCTAAATCAATTAAGTATATTTTACGTTACCTCATTCATATCACTATTATTTATTCTCATTTGAATTTTCATTCCTAGATTGTCTTAAAGTATTTTATTTTATTATTTCAAGTAATTTCCTTTTGTGAATTTTTATTACTTTGATCTTCAATCCTGTGAACAAATTTTGAATTACATCCTATTATTTGTGATTACATAAAAATTATTTGTAATTGCAATTAATTAAGTATGTACAAACAGAAGAAGGCATTTAATTTTATAAATATAGTAATATTTTAATGTTAAAAAAGGAAAACTTGCTTGAGCAAATAGTTCATTTTTATTATTGCTTCAATGCAAAAATCAACATATCAATAGGTCATATTTAATCTATTGACCTAAAGATACAGAGAATCTTCCTGTTATGCTAAATTTCTGGCTTATAAACGGCGTTGCTTAAAATTACCTCTAAGCAAACTTATGACTCTACCAGTCGTCAGATCACACTTCAGTTTTCATTAGTTTTAGTACTAAAATTCTAATCTCATGCAGACCATCATCTTCTTCTTCAGTCCATAACCCTTCTGCAGGGTGTGGTGAAGCTTTTTTTAACAAAAGATTTTCATGGCAGATTACACCCTGGTGGTTTGTCATTGCCTGCTGAGGGGAGACGGCCATACTATGATTCTTACATCTCCAGGAATTCAACCGGGTTTAGCAGTCTATGTGTGTTCATGGTACCATCATCACGGTATAATAAATGCAAATATATATCTTTCAAACACCTATGAATCCATTGAACACCTAGTAGCCACCATTTTACAATCTTGTAAATCCAATCGCAAGAAAAAAGAAAACTTAGAGGAATCTAGTAGAGCATCTGCGAACCACGTCTTAAAAGAATATTAAGGCATGCAATGGGCATGCAATAGAAGAACTACAGAATCTCATATCTGAACTAAAGAAAACGATGTTGTTAAATAATATCTTGAAGACTTAACAGCTGATAATCAACTGACTTCTCTTCGAGGAAGGCCATTGAAAGTCTAAAGTGGTAACATCCCACACACAAAACGGATAAACAGGAAAACGGAGAAGATGGATATATCTTTTTAGAACATTTTGAAAAAGTTTTTCAATACTTCTATTAACTTCCATGGTGATGTCAAAGGTATTGGAGAAACTTCTTTTAAAAGGAATGCAACCGTTTTTATTAGAAAATACATTAATACAGAAACACCAATTTGGTTTTAGAAAACGACTTACCATTATAGAATAAGTCTATCAAGTGTTGGATGTTACTGCAAATGATGCTGCAACGAAGAGATTTAGCTCTACAACATTACATTATTACTTATCTCACTTAACGAATGTATCAATGAGTTAACTATCGGGAATACATTCAACCTGGTAATGCAGAGTACCCCAGGACTTTATTCTGGGTCCAATGCTTTTCTAATATGTAGATTCACAAAAACTGTCACAATAAACCTTTATCAAATTCAAAAATGGTTGCAAACATGGCGTATCAACGCCAACGAGGAAAATCTGTCCACATAACATTTATTTGAATGAGATGTTCGCCCGTCTGTAACTACAAGTATGAACAATGTAGCGCTGCCGCATAAAGAAAATTTAAAACATCTGGTTATCTATGTGGACAAGACTTACCTACAAAAGTATACATATTTGAGTAAAACATGACTTAAATTGAGAGGAATCAACTGGCTAATAGGACTTACTACGGCGATTCTAGTAAATATTACCTTATGTTGCCTTAAAAAAAAAATTGGTTGCACTCATTGATATGTGCGAAATAGCAGCAGAAAATCTACTCAAGACCCCAAATAAAAAAATGGGAATGAACACAATCATGTACAGTGGCGAAATACAACACCAGATGCGGAAGATGTTGGTCATTTGGACACACTCTACCGACATGCAGAGATACGAACAGAACAGAGGTGAGGGCCACTTCGTGGCTGCCTACACAGGCGAGTCCCACTGCGTTAAGTGTGGGTTGGACGGCCACAAAGCGGGCAGCTAGCGCTGCTGTATAGCCCCCAAGAACTAGAAGAAACAACATTGGAGGGTCCCTAGCGGTTAACCAAAAACACTGTGATGTGGGTTACACAAGGATCACAAACAAGACAACAACCAAAAGACGAATTATGAACCACATCGTTGATAACGATCCATCCGAGTGGTTCATAAATACTTAAGGATAGTGGAACATGCCTTGATAGGTATTGTGTGTACTATTTTTGGCGGGAATCACCTGTTATTGATTTTTATCTATTTTTGGTCTAATAATAGACCAATAACATATTGGATGGCAGAATGGAAAAAATTTGATTCCAAAGGAAAATCCTCAGCTGTGAAAGTAACACCTAACGGCGGTTTCCTTATGGCTATGTGGCTACGGAGGGAGGTTTTAGTCAGTGAAGTCTGACATTACCGCCACAGATTATGGCGATGTCTCAGACGAGATTTCTTCCTCCCGGCAGAATGCATACATGCACCATTTATGCAATGCAAAGTAAAGAAAAATAAATACATTTAATAGTGGTGAAATTTTTAGAAATTTTTGCAGAAATAATACGTACAATAAATTGACCAAATGAATAAAATGAATGACCAAATAAATGAAAGTATGTTATTGATTTTAGTAATGAAATATCATTGCGCATCCTGAAATTTAATTTATTTTGGGCCTAAGCTTATTTTTATTTAATTTAGTTTTGAATTATTTCCTCGTTTGTAACTATTATTATTTTCTCTAAATCTAGTCTTACTTTAAAAAAAGCTATTACATCTTTCTGCTTGAATAAATACAGTCGTATAAATGATCAGGAGATTAAAAGCTATTTTATAGTTGTAAATCAAGCAAATGCTGCCTTACAAATTCCATAGAATCGTCTATGGCTCTGTTACTCTATTCAGTGGATCTACTCTCAAAATGCTTGCTCGACGTTTGTGACGTGAATGACGATGTGAAAAATCGCGTAGCTATTGCATGCAAAAAGAGGCTACTTACCTCAATGGTAAATTACACAAATTTTCACAAGCCCATATCATGAAATAGATGAGTATCCCATTATCTAAATAACTGGTGTTAGCAAAAGGTTATTCAGTATCAAATATTAAATAAATATTTAGCAATGAAAACATTTATCTCAAATGTATCTATCACAACCGACGTAACTAAGTTACTCTGTAGGGCAGAGGCCTACCTCAGGATAGCGTTATAGTGTTACTACATAATAACATGTGACATCTTATAAAAACAACTATTGAGGATTCACTAAAGTATCCGGTCAAAATACATAGAAACCAAATATGGGATTGTGCATGGACGACCTAATTTTGGCAAACGTCAGAGTGGTTCAATTGTATAAAAACTTAATTAGACAGAGTTCCGGGCACGGAAAGTACGTAAATAAGGAAAACGTTATCCCTAAAATTTAAATTTTGGCGAGATATTATGAAAAAAATACTGCGTTAAATATAAAAGCGTTATTCCGAGGTAATTTATAAAATTTGGTAATGAATCCATTACATTAGGTTATAAATGATGGATTATCTTTGAGTACTTTATCTTGTTATATATTACTACTACATTTTAATCAATAAAGCGTATTTTTGTTCAGCTTTTTATCTACGTGAATAGAGTACTTCACAAGATGAAAGTTGTAAATAGAGCAACCTTTATTTTTTGCTTTTTACAATAAAAAACTTTAACTAACATAATGAAATTTTTGCATCAATACCATGGAAACCACTTACCTAAGACTTCCCACTGGAGGGGTTGCATAAGGAACACCGAGAAAAGCTTCAACTGGTGGATGACTGTGCACAATAACACCTCGTAAGGCCCCGTACTTAGTCTTGACAACTCGAGTGCTGTATTTATGAACCGGAATAGATGCTTCTGACTCGTCACAAAGAGTCACAAATATCACTATCCACATGACACAATAAATCGCGAAAACGGTAGTAATTACGTGTCCTAATGAGCTATCTAACAAACGCATGACGTCACAACAATTGACGTTCCCATTCAGCTGCCTTCATTATCTCACTGACAATTTTCGATTTTTGAAAAAGGTTAAAATAAGGTTTTTCTTTATTAGCAACGAATTACTACAAAGAAAACTCATTTTTGTTAACTTAAAGTTTGAAAATTAAATACTTTGCATGAACGTAACAGAGAATAAAATAAAAAATAAAACGTGTAAATCATGCCATGGTAAGTAAACCGATTAGTATCGAAAACGTGTCCACTTTCAGCAGCATAGAGGTTACCGACACTTCTGTCAAAATTTCTACTACTTTATAGAACAGTCCATGTCACCATCTGTTTCAGATTTTTCAGCAACATATCAAAGACGCGCTGTCTTTTTGAAATATTATTGAATTAGGATGCTTTTCATGGCACTGTTTTCTATTCTTGTCCGAAACATGTTTCTCATCCATTTCGTTATCTCACAATCTTCAATCAGCATGACCGTCAAAATAACTTAATTTCTGCTTCTTTTCATGTCCGAGGTAACAATAACTCGACCATTTTTATTTTATGAAGATATTTTAAAAAGGAAATTCAACCAGAAGAATTTCCTCTCTTTCCGGTAACTTCTAATTAAACGAAAGATCTGGAAAAAAAATTGGTTCGTATTATTAAAAATTACAAGATTAATTTTATTCTTAAAATTAAATTGCATTACTTTATAAAGAGATAGATTTTTAAATTTAGATTTTAGCTTCTTTGCGTCAAATACTTTTTAAACCTGTAGTAACAAATTATTTTTCGATAAATGTATTATTTGATACGATTTATATCGGGTCAGTTCAAATTTTATCAAGTATTTTGTATGTAAAGATGAAGTATCGTTAATCTGAGTACAAGAAAAAAAGCTTATCCATAAAAATGACAAGTTGGTTTCTCGACGTTTTATTGATTTTGTGAATTTTATAAAAGCTATATGATTTATATTACCTTTTACCTAAATTAAAATCAAAATTTTTTATTGACTTGATATAAAGTTTTCAAGTTGACGAATTCTTAAATTACGTTTTTAATTAAAAATTGTTGATGAAACGCAAATATCGTAGGCAGTGGAAAATGATACGATACCGAATTTGAGGGTTCTCAAATTTATAAATAATTTATTAAATTACATTTGGCATAGCTACAGAGAAACGTTATTTATTATTTACCTTTAAAAAATATTTTTGTGTGGACCAAGATTTTGTTTTAAAGAAATTTAGAATAACACAATAAGCTGTAGAAAACTAAGTCCCTTGTGGCATAAATAAGAATGCCACATTCAATTTTGGCGATTTTGAATGTAACATCTTGTTCTAAATATACGAAGAGATATATAATTTATGAATTTTCTAAGATTTCTCTGCTGTCTAAAATTTTGATTACCTATGAATGTTAATTGCTGACATCTGTTAAACTGTTGACTTAAAATGAAGAGTGACATTGATATTAATGAAGGGTGTGATATCAGGAAACCAATATTTAGAAAGGATGTAAATTACTTTGGGTAAGTTAAGACTATCATTTATTAAATATTTAATGCAAAGATTGTACGACGAAACAACATAATTCAGGTTCCACGTAAGAGATATTAAATTATAAAACACTTCTATTGATGAAAGCCTGTATTACATGCGTTATTTAAAAAGTAATTTAATATTGATGAAGAGCATTTTATACACTATAGTTACACCAAAACAATAACTGATTAGTGTAACAAAAAATATTTACGGAGGGGTTATTGTAAAATAATGGTATTAGCTCTCGCACCAAGATTTGTTGTAGCTTGCCTGTGGCGCAGTGTGGTGTATTTATAATACAGGCCAACATTTCCCAGATCAAGAAAAAATTTCCAGCCGTAAATACCTGCCAACCATTATTTTTCGGTAACCCTATAGTAGAATTTAGCATATACCCTAACAACTTCTGCAATACAGCATGATTAAACTGATAACATTATTCAATTGAAATGCGAATTTAATTAAACAATGAAACTACTGCAAATAGCTCACTCGGTTTAGAACTTAATACCACGCAACTTACGCGTATTAAACATTACGTTTTCAAATTTTGATACAAGAATTGAAATATTACTTAATTAAATTTATAATACATTTAAATTTAAAAATTGCCAAGTGGTTTATTTGCAATAAAAACCAGTTAAATTATCATCAGGTTTTAGTCATGTTTATAGGTCGTCCTATAACATTTAATTGTTATACCAAATTGAAAACATAAATACAAATAATTTTGAATGGATTCAATGCAGCATCGTTATCAATATTCTCAATTGCTATGAGCTTCTAACAGCTGTTCTAACACCTTGTCGCTAGTTGTACTTTTAATTTCTTATAACAACTCGGCTGTATGTTAAAAATTCGTTAAAAATTGCACCAAGTCACCGTATGTCTCCTGCTATCTGTACCATCATACTATATAGCTCCTAAAGACTGCCCCGAGGGTAAATTAAGCCATAGGTCCCCCCTGGGTTGATGAATTCCCACCATTAACAAAACAAAAACAAGGTCAAGGGTACATCATCTATGTAGCCTAGCTACATACCGGTACTTAAACAATAAATATATGCTCACAAAACCAAAGGGTCAAGTCGGGTCAAGTACAACTTTATAGAGCAGATAACCCATGACATGCATGGTTGTAATAATTAAAAGAGGAAAAAGAAAACCATTACTAGAAGTTCAAATGGCCTGGGATTATTAATCTGGTGATATTTTTTTGCATAGATCTAACAAAATTTAATCGTTATCGATCATTATTATGTTGTAATCCTCTTTGGGTACTTCGTACTTTATACCATTACAGCCTCCTAGCTTGGACCGATTACTACCCGTTAAAATCTCAACCTTCTTATGTGGATCAGCTTCGAGTAGAGCACAACACAAATTTAATTAATTTTTGATAAATTCATTGAGAACTTGTCCAATAATCTCGGAATTGATATTGGAGAACTGTAGCATTTATTAGAAAAGCAAGTTAACTAAACTAAGGAGTTTTTAGAACTGGTAATCATATCTGTTACTTTTATACACAAAATCTAAGTGGATTTGATCCCCACCATAAAATGTCATACTTCGCATTAATAAAAATCTCGAAAAATCTCTGACTTGCTTTCATGAATAAAAAAATCCACTAAAACAATCACTGTAACCCAGCTATTATTAAGGTTTTATAAATATTGTCCTATACAAACTCCCGCTTTATAATTTGTAAAATATAAAGAAAATAAAACTAGAGACCGAAGTTTACTTATGTTATAAAATTGAGGATATTCTAATCACATCGAAAGATCAGAATCTGATCTTAATTTCAGAATTATTTTTGCTCGGTGTAGAAAATAGGATAAAACAATAAAGTCTTGTTTACACAAAAGAACCAAATGTTAATTTTGAAACAGACAATAATTAATTGTATTTGCAGTTGTTTAATTACAAAACTCACGCTTTCAAAATTCGTTGTTGAAAATTTTAAGGACAAGAATAAGGATAAAGAAAGCTTCTCGTGTACTTTTGACAAATATCAACTTTCTCGATATTTTTTATTGCAAGATCGTGTCTAAAAATAATCAGTTTTAAAATCTGGGTGCATTCCATATAATGTTCTTTGTTCTCTTTCTATGTAAGAGGTCATGAAAATATAATCGAATTTTATTGCATAGAAAAGAAAAAAAAAAAGTTCACTTAATTCTAAATACCGCTAAATACAGAGCGGAAATTCTGGGTTCGAATGGCGGACTTCACAGAGTTTCTTAGCTCAGCCTTCTAGTGGACATCCACTCGCTGTGGTAAAATGAAACAAACAAGAAAACAAATGCAATGTATTTAACCCTCGACTTTGTTATAAATCAACATTTTCCAAAATTCATTCAATAACGAAAATTTTCCAAAAATTTTTGACCGGTTGAATTTTATTTCCTCATATACCACGACTGGCCAATCGGTTTAATTATCACACTGCCTATCGAGTCACCTTCACGATCTTTAAATTTCGCAGTTTTAAAACTCTGTTTTCATGCAAATAATTTAATATTCCTTCTTTCTAATGCAGCGCTAAACTAAAAAGTCACCCTCTTAATTTTCTCTTAATATCACAAAATAATTCAGAAATATACAAAATTGGTCACAATCCACATCCGCTCCGCTAGAGTCGATCGCAAGAGAGCTTAAAATTTTTTTCGATCCCCTATCTTTTCTATACAACCAGGGGCGTCGCATACGATTTCTAAACTTTGTCATTTTTAAAATCTTCGCAAAAATTTTACATTTAAAAATTTTAACTAATTAATAAAAACTTCGTCGTTCCAACGGAATATGACAATATAGGGTGTCTAATCCTCCCCTTCAAACGGATTTGAAAATTCCGGAACAGGAATAGCTATATTGTAGCTTTACGTATATTTTAAATATCTAATTAGATTTCGTTCACCATTTTATTAAATATTCCCTGTTTGTCAATTAATTTATTAACTCAAATAATTATTTTACAACATTAATCTTATGAAATAAACATATAAAATTTGAAACTTCTAGTTGAAAATTATAGATGTAATCTGAGATAATAATAAAAGTTGGAATTAGCTTGTTATTACAGTTGAGAAAAAGGTTCTAATTAACTTAATTAGAATTATCTTTGTTATTGCGTAAACTTGGTATTTTTTTTCAGTTTTCGCCAAGTTGAAACATTTTTCTTATTGTCTTATGTACATTTCGTCAAAACTTTTTAATATGGCATTGCAACTTTACTTCAGTAATTTGGATAATATTGCAGTCCATTTTGTTAATATTGCTTATGTAAATTGTACGGTCCTATATATTCACGTTTGAAGTCCTTTGAGAGCAACTTATTGAGTCTTCCAGCGTTCAAAATATCTTTGATATGGCGATAAGTTTTGATTAAACATTCTGTTGGCATATTAGTTAATTAAACTAACGCATGTAAAAGTACCTCCCAAACTTACAAATACACCTCAAAATAAGTGTAATTTACAAATAAAGTGTATCTCTTAAAGAAGGTTAAACAATTTCCTAGTGAAATATCTGTCAAGTTGAGATAACACTAGAAAATAATATAGGAAAATCGTTGCTTGTACCTGACACATGGGTTGACTCTCACTTCTTGACAGGATGTTTTTTGCATGTTCTGAGCTATAATGTAAGTGAATCTGCACAAGACAAGTTAAGCAAAAGCCTAAAAGGGAATGTTAAAAGTAGTTTGTAATATAAAGGAAATTAACTAAAACTTGATAGGTATATGACCTGAATATCTTTTTTTGTTGCTATTTGGGCAGTCATACCCTTCTCGTTATCTATTTAACTTTGAATCGACCGCCCAAAAAGTACATAATATACAGCAGGTGCTGTACGGTTACCCACCGCGTTTATAAAATTAACATTGAAAATTACGTCTACTTGAATCTCAAATTGTGACACACAATTAAAACTTACAATTATTATAATTTTCAGTCTCCATTCTGTGTCATGAATAGCATATTACAGCTTACTTAATGAGAAACATTAAATTTGTCGTATTACACTGAAGTGTTGCAGGAAATTACAATGGCATATTATTTTGTCATGTTGAGTAGTTCACTACACGATTAATTGACTTTACACCTTGTTTCTTAAATTAAGAAGCATAAATAAAGATTATATTAACGAGAAACACATCACAAGAAAATTTATAATCTGCAGTGCTCGCCCGAGTATCGATTAAAATATAGGTTAACCATTCCGAGTTATTTTATGCAATTTAAACATAACTAAACATCACTGCAATTATCTCCGTACTTCTTTTACACACCAAAAAATCTAAAGATTAGATTGGAATATTACTATATTCCAATAAACACTAAAACTTTTAGATAAACTAAGTGAGCCATAAAATGTAATTTATTGAGTACTAAACATAACATTTTAACATGTTACCAAATAATTTCATAATATTTTCCACAACAACACATTTTTATTTACTTTTGAAAAGTTCAATTATTGTATTCGTTTTGCAGTAGAAAAAGGTTGCAGCGAGATTTTTATTCAAGTTTTTGTATTTATTATAAAGTACCGTGCCAACTTTGGAGAAAATTGTTAAAACTTTTGTAAGCTTCTTAAATTAATACAAATCGTAAAAAAAAATTTAATTGTAAAAGTTAAAATACATCCACATTTCCCGCTACAAGTTAGAATTAATTGTAAACGTATCTGTGACAGCAATTATTCTAATCAAATAATATTACATGGTTGAAAGTTTGTTGCTTTACCTTCAATTTACAGTTTTAGATATTTAAATTGTTTGGATAGAGCTGTTTCGTGTTTACAGGAAATTATCAGTTAAATTTCAGCCTAACAAACTTCCAAAGCTTATTAGACATATTTGTTAATAAATAATTATTCAATTATGGTATACAATTTTTGGGTATTTAGGTGTGAAATTATCACTTTCGGAGTTTTTGAATCCCTAATGTAAATAAACAATTTTAATAATATAATAAGAATTACATCATCAAATAAATTAAAAAATAATTTTTCATGACTTCAACTGATAGATGTATTAATTCTAAGTGAAAATACCTAGGGGATATTTCTTATAACTTTCACTTTTGAGGTGTAAGAAAAGTTACTAGAAAATTTTTTGTGAGAACAGAAACCACTTGGAAAGTAGAAATAAAAATGTGAAGAATGTAAAGTTACAAAAAAAATACCACTCAGTTATTATGAACTGGCAGCCAACTATTTGCTGTCAGCTTACTTTTACAGATAGCCTATATCAATTTTTTATTCTAAGCTATCAGTAAACCACAAATTAAATATTATGATGCTAGCTATTATTGTTATAGCAGCTGTAAGCCAGCTGCCTACTAGCTATTATTATAGTTTGATGCTATCAGCTAGCAGATCTGTATTTTTGTTAGGAGCAGGTAGCCAATTATTATTATATAACCAGCAGTCTGGCGTAAATCAAACACGGATATACTACAGAGCGGGAAACCGCGGTTCTAATCCTGATTGCGTCGGATATGTTGTGATCTAAAAAGTCCAAAATCGATCTGTGGACTATGGGGAAGGCAACGGGAAACCACCCCATTAACATTTCCCTAGTAAAGTCTTCTTGGCTTAGCCAGGAGGATCGCTAATATCCGAAATCGGATAAGCACCCGAAGAAGAAGCCAATTATTAAACGGACTATAAACAATTTTTATTGTTAATTTAAGCAATCGTAGGAATGGTTTATAAATGAGGTTATTTTACAGATAATTGAGGTTATGTCAAATAAACCAATGGACATGTATTATTTGCCAGAAAATGTAATAAACCTATAACCACTTTGATTTTTAATTAAAATATTCGTTCTTTTTCATATTATAATAATAATATGCATCCTTTTAATTCCCCTTCCGAACAGAAATCATGAGCTAGCTTAAATAGGTCTCTACCCAAAGAATAAAGAAAGTAAAGTGTTGGACAATTTTGGACAAAAAAGTCCAACAAACTGGAAGTCGAATAAACAAAACCATCGAAGTATAATCATCCTAATAATTTCGCATAGTGTAAAAATGAAAGTCCATAAAATATGAAAGACTTACTTATGCGTTTTATAAGAAATTAGTGTAGCACAGCATTGTGGTCAGATTAAAATTATAATTTGCTAATTTAACCTTGTACTCATTCTGCCTCCCTTTAAGTTATTATTTTTAATTGCTTTATGCTCAAAAGATTAATGTAATTTAAAAACTCATTTAAAATTTTGTTTTAAGCATTTAAAATTAATCTCCACTTTAATTATTCAATTGACAGTTTCGATGCAAAGCTTATGAAATAAAATTGAAAAAAAAATTCTCACAATTTTTCGAAAGTAGTCGTATGCAGTTTGTTAAATATAATAGAATTAAGGTGATTTACTGTACAGACAGTCGAAGTTTCATTCTGCTATGTGAGTTACTATATTGGTAAACTTTACTCAGCAACACTAACTTTATGCACCCTTATACATTTACAAATAAATTTTAACATTTCCTTTCGTCTTTGCAAGGCAACTGTATAAATTTACATAAGTTCCTCAGTTGGCATAATCAACTAAATTCAAAATAACTTAGCAGATGTGAGTTCTCGAATTATAGTCAAAAATTTGTTTGCAGTACATTAATTAAATTAATAATAATTTCATATTATATTAAGGTTCACATTAACTCCAACTTTAAACAGCAATAGCATAGTACAGGGAGGGAGTAAATAGTACTAACATTTTCTTTTGAGGAAAATAAAGTTAAATGAAAGGTTATATTTTATTATCTAGTTTAAACATCTATTACCTAAAATTATTTTTCTAACAATAAGATTACTCGTTTTCATCAGATTATGAGAGTTAAGCATAGTTGCTAATAGCAACTCCTTATTGGCCAGCGTGGTATGGCATGGCTGAACACCTTAACTATTAATGTGTATATTCTTCACATTGATACAATAAAAGCTGTTGTATTTCGGAAAAGGTAATTATTTTTCAAATTAAAGACTTGACATTACTGTATATTTTGATGCTTTTGTAGTAAATCAGCAATTTAAAAGCAATAAAGCTCGGGCTAAATTTGTAATAAAAATGGGGTAACTTGTTCTCAAACTGACGGAAAGAAATAATCAAAGAAATGGGCGTGCTTCTGAAATAGCACGTGGATATTATATTAAATTAGACTTAAAAATACTTTACAGTTGTCAATTCTGGTCAATTACAAGTGCAGGCTGTATTTTCCTCTCGAATAACTTTATTTCATCACTACTTCAATTTTCTAAGCGAAACTGAAAACCGAGTTTATGTTTAAACTTTATTGTAAGAAACTATAAAGTAAATTGAACACAATAAAATTGGCTACGTTAACTCGCGACAAAGGTTTGTTAAAATTTTTACAGTAGTTTTACTGGCGGAGACGTTTTCCAATTAATAAAAACGGAAAACTTCTCTCGATAGTATTTTCTATAATATAAAGCAATCCTTTTTTTTATTTAATTTTCGAAAACCAGCAAAAGTTAACCTACACCTACGATTTATTCAAAGTCTAATTAAATTTCCAATTAAATCTTATTGTGTTGTAATTAAAATTTTTCTATGAAGAATTAATGTTTAATTTGCTTTTTATGAAGTGAACAAAATGTTTTAGTCACATTTTAATTACAATTTATTATTTAATTAAATTAAATGTTATGTTTTTGAAACATTTTTTGATTAACGTTCTCTCATTTAGTCATTTCATGGTTATTTTTCTGAGATAGAATATTATCTGTCTGTTCTGAAATTAAAATTTAAATTTAAACGAATGGTACCTACCGCATTAATTTAATAACATTAAACCCCATTTAAACTGCAATATAATTCTAGTTAAAACTAAGTAAATATGTTACCATTATAATAATTTATCTTAACGGCGCTATAAAATAAAAAATGTAAGCAATATCATGTTACGTAGTTGAGCGTTTGCCAAGAATTTTTTTGGTGTTGTTTTGAGAGCTGTTCATTCAAAATAATCCTGGTTTGTGATACCTACAATAAACAAATCAACACCGTCCAATTCATAAATTATTAAAGAACTTATAAAGTTTTTAGAGCCTGATTTACTTGGTATGTTCACAATAAATTAAGTTTCTGAATATCCGAGTCCAAAACTGGAATGACTTGAAAGTTTTATGTTTCGAATAAATGTTTAGCCAATAGGACCGTAGGAATATTTAAATCTGCTACCACCCCATTTTTTAACTTCAACTTATCGTGAATTACATGCTATTTTGCAGCAATCAAATATTTGTATTCCGTATTTTAAGTTTGCGGAAAAAATTTGTGATAAAATTTTGTATGAAAGGAAAGCAAATTATTAATATCAGCTTTCACCAAAGTACATGATAAACATCATGTTTGATGACAGTAAGAAGTTACAGAAACAGGAAAGTCGAGAGAAAACGTTTTCGCTATGTCACCATCAAACATTCAAAATACGTATACGCAAAATTTACTTTACAACTAAAGTTGCTTGTTCAATGACCAACAATGTATTCCCCAGACATAAACCTACAATGTTTTATTAAATGTGTAAATAAAACCTGACATGAACCAAAACTACTAATTAATTTCTTTTTAATTATTTCCATAAAGTTTTGCATAGAAGTTGATCTTGATAGTTAGGCTGAACATAAATTTAATCATACGTAAATTTAATTTGCGAGCTTAACTAACTTTTTATTATATTCCTGTTTTGTTGTTGTCTGTTTTCAACAAATTTCGCATAGTTTCCTCTACAACAAAAACAAACTACCACAACTGTTAGAAAATTCTTAGTTACTTTGAATTAGTACATATTCGTACACTCTCAAGGATTAACAAGTTATTAAAGTCATATACCACCAAAACTTTAATAATATGAAAATTATATAACTTTCCATGTATATGCGAGTATAATAAAATTTTTCGAGAAGTTCATGGTTGGGTTAACAAGTCAGGAAAGTTGATTAGATATTTGATGTTGAAAGTTTATTTCAAATTTAACCACGATGTGGTGATGAAAACTGGACTTTGTTAATTAATGGTTGTTTTCCCTTTTTCAACCTTGATGTTTTGCTAATTGATCAGGAAGTTCCAGTTAAGAGACTCTATGCAGTTTGCAATCCTAACCAAAACTTCTGATCTGTAACGATCACATCAAAATGTAAAGCTTAGTATCATCACAAGAGGCTAACTTGTAGTCGAAAATATTGCTTTTAATTTTACAATATAATTGGCGCCCAATGTGGGGCCAACAAGAAATGTAACTTCACATAGATTTACCATGTAAATTTATATTGTAAAACATTGGTAACTCACATTAATTTTTAACAATGTACCATACGAAGTGATGCACATACAAACAGATACTACACCCTTAACTACCTTGTAAAAGGGCCGGTGAAGTCTGCCATTAATTTTTTAATAGATACATAACATTTATTTTGTATCACTTTTCCTGATCTAAAATGGAGCCATTTATGTACCACTCGTGCCCTTGTAAGCATCCTATGACATGATGTAACTGTAGTGTCAGAAATATCACGTTTCAAAATAATTATGAAGTACCTCAATATTATTCCAATTTCAACTCGAGAGCTACAAATAAAAAAGCTACATTAACAAACATTTTACAAAGTTGAGGGGTTATTATCTCATGTCTCTATTCTATTGAAACTTTAAACTGCTTGAAGTTTTTTAAGTATCTAAGTTCTTGCAGACATTATAAAAATAAGGTCCTAAAATATTTTTAATATAAAAATTGCTACTTTCGGTAGACAGTCGGCGTTAGATTCCATATTATTATTGGGTTTTATATACCGAACCACTAAAACGTGTGCAGTATATCTTAAAAATATAAAATTGGGATGGTACTCTTCTTTATTGAATTTTGGACGTCTGTCCCTATAGGAGGACCTGATTCGGTTCCTACTTTAGATGATATAAAAAACATTTTACTACGCTTCTTTATTTTTAACTTTCATAAAAACCAATAACCGTTACATTTAATGTCCTGAATAAATAGAAAAATTCTTAAAATTGACTACATCTTAAGTTTTTCCTTTAAGCAACAACCAACATTAAAATTAATAGAAGCATCCAAACTTAAAGAAAAACAAAAAAATAAATATAAAAGTGTTGAATACAAAAATTTGGAATTGTTCTTTAGTAATTATAATAGGTTAATTTCAGTACGGTAATAATTTTTTACTGTGGAATTGTACAAAGAAAGACGTGAAAGACTTATCCTTCTTATGCGACCAATAAAGCTCCAATCACATAGTAATTGCTTGAAGATTATGTTTCCATTTTCCGATGGTAAAACTGAATTTGAAAGCGCACAATAAAAGTTTACGTGAAAATGTGACGCTTTTAACTAAATTTGCATTAGAATGAACTGAACAGTGAAAAAGTTTAAATTGTTTGCACTTTAACATGCATTTTACTACTAGGTAAATGTTAAACCATGTTATGATAAGAAATAGCCAATAAATTTTAAACAAACAAAAGTTTTATATAAAATAAAAATTAAACTAACACTTCTATGTTTGAATAAAAAATATAAGGTCGAGGATAACCGCGTCGTTATAGCAAACTCCAGTGCTTTCGCATACATAATGCAAGTCCACACTGAAAGCACCACTTGGTGTGATTCAGTTGGTCTTTAATGTTTTTTGTTCTCACAAGTAGTAGTCTTTTTATGGTTTCAACTCTTTCATGGATTTAAAGATTTATTTCCTTCAAGTTTAAATTACTCAAAGTTTAAACAATGCAATTTTGCCGCTAATAAATGAAAAATTCAGTAGTTACAGGCTACAATTTATTAAAATGCTTGCATATTATAATAATGTATCTACTTGCAAGATAATTTAGATTTATGTAACATATTTTGATTCAAGATTCTAAAGGTTGTCTTCTTTATCTTAATTTTTGATTTCTTTTATCGCTTTGATTTATTTTATATTCATTTAAATAAAAAGTAGGAAATAAGGCCGATAAATTTCTAAATTATTTTGAGAGATGTGAGGGTCGATTGCTTATTGATTAAAAATGTAGTTAAAAGGCAAGAAAGTTACGAAATAGCAAAGCAAATATAAATTTTTTTGAAAAGCCTCTTTTTTAGGATAGTTGATTTCAATACCAGCGTAACTTTTTTCCGTTTAATTTATTAACATTTTTTGTATCAGTTTATAACTGTAAATTATAAGTTCTATGTGAATGTAAAATAATTAAACTATACAATGTAACTAAAAGACTTTAAATAACCTAAAATAGTTTTTTAGTTTTCACGATATTATTGTGAATTATTTTAAATAGATTACAAGTTAACATTACATAATATATCATAGTTTATATACATTTATTAATTCATTACCATTAACTTGTAAAACAGTAATTCATAATATGAAGAATTACATATAATCCAAAATAGCTTATAATTAACAAATTAAACCAATATTTGGGGATAATTTGTAATAAAAGATGGGAATTCGGTTTAATTTATGTCTATAATGCACGGCCATGGTTGAACTATAAATCAAGCAATATGTCGGGAATGATATTTCCAATTAGAACAATCCTTTCGCAAAGTTATATAATGAACACCACACTGACCAATATGCCGTTAACTAAACCCAGATATCTTTTGTAGCTTTAATATAGTGGAAGCAGCTTAATACGAAGATGGGCATTAAATATTAGTTAATAATTCTTTTCTTTTCCTTAAGTCATGGAAAACAAAATTCATATCCAGCTTAAAATGTACAGATATTGTCAATAAAAATTGACGACATTCATTAGGTATTTTTTTTATAAAATTACCTACGTACGAGTGGTGTTCATTATATTATTATATTCTTGGTATAAATATGGAATAAACAATATAGTACAAATTTTTAAATGCATGGAATAACAAACAAATAGGGACATTCCAATTTCCACAAAATATTATAACTGACAAAAATATAATGGTCAGGTCCCTATCCAGATAAGAAAGCACTAAATCTTGAAGTATAGATTGATATAGTTATCTTTGGTATGTTTTTACTCTTGCGGAATTAATCTGTATCTAAATCATTTAAAGCTTTAGGAATAGGTAAAAATTTATTAGATTAATAAGGCTGAAGCAACATTGTAATCTATTAACAAATTTGAATGTTGATTTATATTAATTCTGGACCATTTTATTCATTTTCACATTTGCATTCGTTCGAATCATCTTCAAAATATACGTGTTAAAATCCACCCATATTCAAATTTCGTTTGAACAATACAATTTCCAATTAAGAGACTATAATTTTCACACTTTTGACAGTTGATTGGTTCAAGCCTTTAAGAAAATAAGATTCCTTTTTGTTCTCGAAATAAGCACTCATTAATAGCTGCCTTGAAGGCAAATTCAGTAGAAAATCGATTCCCAAGAAATCCTGCGTTCAAATTAGGAAACAGGAAATAATGACATGGGCCAAGTCTAGACTATATCGAAGATAATTAATTAATTGGAACCCACAATTACAATTTATTACACAATAATATGTGTTGTCCTCGCACTATTCATTTGGTACATTTACAAATAAAGGATGGTATTAACTAATAAATAGATTTTCGACAATCACTTTAGTTGAAAACCTTTATCTATACAGTTAGTTGTAATAATTTTTAATTTTGAATGTCATATCGTCGTTGCGCCTTCAAAACCCGACATGTGCACATTTTGAGCAAAATGCGTTAAGTACAGATTTCGATTAAGGGTTTCAAGCCGGACATTCCCATAAAAGCAGATAATGCATTTTTCTGTAAAATAGTTGTTTAATGAAGGTAAATCACAAAGCGCTATGTGTGTAAATAAATGTGTAAATAAATCAGTTTAAACCTTCTCCTGAACAATTTACTAAAATGCACATGTCGGGTTTTGAAGGCGCAACGACGATATGAAACTCTTTCATTTCAAAATCTTTGAAAAGTAAGTCAGCTCTGTTATTTCTAGGGTGTGGATAAGTTATAAATATTTTATAACACCTGCGACGAATTTTGACGTTTTACCGTTCCAAATTTGAACACTTAATTGTGAAACTTTTAAATAATATGGTGGTTGTTATGTCTTTTCTTACCATGAATAATTTTTATAAGCGTTTTCCACTTGGATGTTTGATTTAGCTGTTTCAAGGTAACATTTTGATACGTGAACTTTTGTTCGATGTACGGAGATGTAATGCTCAGTGACAGTTTCCTTCATCGGTGAGCAGAGGAGAGAAAATTCATTTAATATCGTTCTCACACGATCGGGTCTTTTCTGCATTATTTGTCAATTCCATCAAGACAAAGAGAATGCAGCAATTCGCATGTGATTTGACTATTGTTATTGTAACATGAAGTTTTTGCATTTTAACGTAATATAACGGACGAAATGACATCGTCATACTGTTCCAAAATTTTTACCATTTTCTCACACTTAAGTATGTATGTATGTAAAAAGTTGATAATTAATAATTTTGCAACACTAAGTGTTCATTTTTAAACTCTTGGTTAGGGAATTCGACTGTCGAAGTTTGCATCACTTTTATAATAAAAGCTTTGCTGCAGGGGTCGTTAATCTTATTATTTTACAGCCGGTTTCATAAAAACTTCCTTGACCGTCGATTAGCTGACACCTTGTTAACTGTGATAAGCCACCAAATGCTAATGTATTTCATAAAACATTCACTTGTTAATAGTAATACTTGACTTAACCCTAACTTCATTTTTATTTACTTAAATTTAATATTAAAATTTTTATTGCATATTATGTACTTTCGAATATTAACCCTTGAACAGAAGAAATAATTGTAAATCAATTATCGGCCCCTCACCAACACCGGCTTGCTAAAGGATTCATGGGACTGGCTATATAATGATCTATTTCATAGGTCGTCGAGGGTAGTCGTCTATTTTTTTGAAGGAATATTGTTTAATTAATTATTCGACAATTAATAAGAACTGTATTTTTAATCTTTGGTACCATAAAATTTTTGGTTTCAATTTTATTGTCAATTTATGTATACCTAATTCTTGAATGAGACATGAGAGCGGTCGGAGCATAACGATTAAGTACGTTGACTCTTGACACGAAATGCCCGGTTCGATTCCGGTTAAGGTAAAAACTTTATTCTGGCCGTCTCTTATATAGAAAGGAGGGGGACCCTGTGGCGTCACAAGCAATTATCATTTTTATCACTATAGTTCTTGATAATATCTGGATAATAAGTATTTAATTGAATAATTAATATTTACAAATTGCGGCTGATGAATATAATAATTTGATTAGAACTAGTTTTTTTATTATCAAAAACTATAGTGATAAAAATGATAACCGGCATATGCCTACTAAAAGAACTTTCAATTAAAATAATATAAAATGGTTTGTGACGCCACAAAATTTGGATATTTTTTCAAATTTATTTTTAAGTTGGCACCGTGTGTCACTAATAAACATTGGTAACGCAGTTTGTAACAGTTTATGACAATTTTTATTCTATAACCTTCAGTTCATTTCGAATCTCCAAGTATTTAGGTGTATCCAGTTATATTTTTCATTCCGTTGGTAAGCTTTTTCAATTTTTTTTTCCTTTTTTTAAAAAATTGTTTTAATTTTTCGATTAATTTTAAATATTTTCTTGTATTCTTGCTGGTGAGATTTGCCTGACGAGGGACAGAATCCCGAAACATCGATGTAGCAAATTTAGTTCGCTATATCTTCATTAATTTTACTATCTTTTTCAACTTTTATAAAAAAACACCACATTGTTTTTGAACCCCCCCCTCCCGTAGTTTCAGTTTTCTATTTTTTTCAAATATTCTCTGTTACTACTTTGTCACAAAAAGGTAAGAATTGTTCTTTAAATGTTTTTAAATAAAATTTTCTTGTATGTTGTTCTTTATTTACAGTTAAAATCTAATATTTTAACGTTTAGTTAAGTTTTTGTTTAATTTATACTTATATTATAATTTATTATACTAAAATATCGTATAATAAATTATTATTATAATATTATAATGAATTTTATATTATGATATATTAATTATATTTATAATATATGAATAATTTCAATAATATTATATTATTATAATAATGAAATTATTATATTCATCAGTCGCAATTGGTAAATATTAATTCAAGACTTATTATTTACTATGTTGTGGTCAATGGTACCACAGACCCCTACTGTATACGTACTATGTCCCAGGAAAGCAGTATTCGCAAAAATGATAAGCAATTGCTCATCATGAATGCTGTCACGACGTCCGAATTCGGGCAAAAACGACCAAGAAGAAGAAGAATTCTTGAAGGGAAATTACCAAAGAAACCTTTAATATTGCAACAATATTGATTTCATTTCTATTCTTTCAACATTTCAATGTTTTTTGGTAGACAGTGACATCAGGACATCACTACTTCATATTGTGTCCATAGCGTATGTCTGATTTTGGTGAATTGCAGTGATATATTGATATGTCACCATTTGAACATCATTACGACTTTTACAACCCCTTCCGTTCACGAATTGGATTATAGAAGATTTAGAAGTCAGAGTCATAGTGCGAGTAACTGATTAAGTTAATGTGTGTGGTTGACTATCTCTTGTAATACAATAAACACACGGAGGTGTTGTGGAAGCACTTTTCGAGAGGTCGTGAAGACATGTCATTACGACAGTACTAATATGTTGAGGATAAACCATCAATCAATAAGACCCTTCGCGAGGTCAAAGTGGCGCAACTTAACTAGTTGCTAAGAAATTGTAAAATAAATTCGAAAATAAGTCAATTTGACAATTTGAAATGTAGACATTTATTTGATGATAAACATCGTAGGAAACCATAACGTACAACGGTTATTTGCATATGTTAGCGTTGTGAAGTCATTGAAATATACGGAAATTAGTTTTGTTAGGTTCTTCATCTCGGTACCGTTTGTATCTGATTTTGAATTTCAAAAGAATATCGTGCACATAATTATAATAGGTAGGTATCCTTTTGGTGACGAAATAAATCAAGCTGTTAATTTCTTTTGTGATTTATTATACTCATATCTCTAGACCCTCAGCAGCACCGGCAGTTTATTTCTACAGTTAATTGTCAGACAACCACCCGAGTGAAGGAAATCACGAAATTGATTGATAAATTCTCTTCGGTTTTCTTAAATTTTCCTAATAAGTAACATCCCCCCTCCCCAGCGTCTATAGAATTTTTACATTCTTTTCTAAACTTATTGAATTACTTGGCACCCATGTTTTCCCATCAAACCAATTGGTTTGATGACAGGCTAGACTGTCCTGGCCGGTTAACCGGCAATCGCGGGAAAATTGGGACCAATTAAGATTGGGGCTAAGTAGTAATAAGTAAAAACGAAAAGCTATGGTGTACTCAATTATTGAGCATTTATGACAAACAGAGTTTCATAGGTAGTGAGGGCAACCACTAGCCTGTTCGGCCCTGTTTGATGATAAGTAGGCTAGCGGTACTGAAAGAAAGAAAGGTGGAGCCACAATCTAGTAAATAAGGTCTGTGGCTCCTCGATCCGCGCATGCCAAAATTTACGAAGTTAGGCAACCCGCTGTTGTATGTTGTCAACCACCATCTTGTTTGTTTACATTTACTTGACAATCTTTCATTTGTTTACAATTTATTAAGTTGGTATTGTTGTACTTTGATTGTATTATATTAGATAACAACGTAAATAAGTGCATCAAGTGTTTTTTTTGGATTTTCCGTTTTGAATTTTTTATTTTTAATTAAAATTAAAATTAAATTTTAATTTAATGATGATTGATCTGAGATATTATATTATATTAAAAAATATATAATATGAAATTGTGTATTATTTACAATATCTATCTAATCTACCTATTAACAAATACCTAATTCATCAATTACAATATTTGTATTAAATACATATTATTTGAAAACATTATTGACTTCGTTTTTAACACAGGAATTTAAATTATCGCGGGGAAAATATCAAAGATGGTGGCCGTCAACATACGCACATGCTGCGCAGAAGGGTCACAAAAAGCGACAAAAAGCTTTGGGCAATGTAGTGAGATGCCACAGACCTTATTTACTAGATTGTGGGTGGAGCCAATGTGCAGTAACAAAAAATCTTTCAGACGTGTTTATGTTAGTGTCAATTGGTGGAATTGGGTGTCACGCTTCGCCTTTCTTTCTTCCAGTACCGCAACTCTACCTTGCAATTTTGAAATGAATTTAAATTCATCAATATTTTTTATCTCATAATTTGAATTTAACCTTATTTAATTTTGCATTTAAAATTTTAAAGCAAAATTATTGAAGGTAGAGCAACAAGAACAGTTTATTTATGTCATCATTTCTAAACTATGAATGTATTACATTTCCTTTAAGAATATTTTACTGCAACTATATGCAATATGCAGTTGCAATGTTATCTTGAAACTACAAATCATGGAAAGCGTCATCGTGGTTTTTGAGCACTACGTGTTAGATACGAGTGGAAGAATCTGCATTATTCATAAACTAACGTCGCAGAGCAGGATAAGGATATGATACGCTTAGGCTTCATTGCGATAAAACCTTTCTAAGCCCAGGCACTATAGCTGAGATATTTAAATAAATATGCAAATTTATGAGTCGCAAATATACAACACGGCTTCAATAATGTTTACAATTTACTTATTAAGTAAATTTAGATTATAATTTCTACACCGCTTCCACATCAGCTTACAAAATTTGCCAAATTAAGTGTTTGGTGATTATAATACATCAAAATAAATTTTACCTTGTCAACACCAAAGTTATAAATTAAAATACCAAATGTTCCCAAGTTTGTATTTTAATATTTAAGAGGATTACATTTCAAAGAAAAGTAATGAAATTATAATGAACAAGTTCTATTCAAAATCTGGGGTTTAATAATTTAAGCTGGCGAAACAGTTAAATGTGTTCTTAATTCCGTCCGTTTTTAAGCATAGTGCAGACCCGGATTAACTATTTTCATAATCAATCCAGTCAACGTTTATTCTTGTTTGAATTTTTCAGTCACGAAGTCAAAATGGATTCATTTGTATTTTTTTTCGGTTTATTTTTCCATCGGATCCATTACTACTGAAATTAAATTAATTTCGCATAAGTGACAAATCGATCCGTATTAGGTGTCATATCCTGCAAATCAAATTATTTAAAATTTTCCGCAATATTTTACGTGAGATTTATAGTTACAAGGTCACTGAGATAAATTCTGCTTTCCCTCTTAATTATAATAGGTTTTATTTTATCCTCTTCATGTTGATAGTAATATTTAAACTTCGTAATAATAAATGACGGTTTAAGTTAATCCCAACTCATCTCTGATGTTTACATAAAACAATTTCGAATAAAGATATTTTTGGAATTACTTAATTAAATTTCTTAAAGGTATACTTAAGATTTAAATTAAGGATTTTTAACCAAATATAATGTTATTTTAAAGAATTAATTATAAAATGGCAAGTTTCCTAAATTCCTGCTTTAATTTAATTTTTGATTTCGCTTCTAAAGCGAATTTCGAAAATACTCCTATTGATTATTCTAATCCTTTGTTTGATCCCATATAGTGTTTACTATAAGAAGTTCGGAAAAGTAAAAGTTTTCTGAGTAGTTTCACTGAACGATCAGCACGAGGAAGATGGAACAAAAAGTTCATCTAATTTTATATAAAGCACAAAAACAGTAAATTTGAAAACAGGTTTAAAAAGTAAAACTAAATTAAAACATAGTTAAACAATAAATTTTAGAAGTGGGTATTGTAATTATTTCTTTTACTTAACTTTTATGATGGTTTTATGATCATTTTGATTCTTAGAAGTCGATTGCGAAAGGAAATTGTTCCAAATATAAAACAATTAACACCTTGATGTATTTTAGTATACCCAAATTTATTTCATTAACCCAAATTATCAAATTAATTTAGTATAATGTTATAAAATTAATTAATAACGTTTGTATGTAGTTAAATTAGTTTTAAATTAAAAAGTATGCAACTTTTAAAGTTAAAAATTGAATTTAATTGTCGGTGCTAATTAAGTAAAGTGTGGAAATAAATACAAAATTGAGTTATTTTGCTGAATTAGGGATCGAGTTATTAGTGATTCGTGTACCAATTAATAGGGTAACATTGTTAATGCATACAATCGGGGCAAATTAATCCGTTTAAATTTGATTTTACATTTTGGTAGACGACTTTTAAATAAATAAAATAACAAAAATTCTTCACTTTTGATTATTTAATGTTACTTCTATAATGGAACATTCTGCTGTCAGCTTTTGAAAAGTAAACGTGTGTGAAGTGTTGTTAAATTATAAATATAGTACAAGATGTTTTTTATGTATTTTACCATTATAATACATAATATATTATGTATCTACCTATGTACAAAGGAAGCATTCAATTCATGAATGCGTCGTACTTCGTTTCGTTGACGACGTTAATTAATTAATTTTGCGTCTTCGATTAAATCACCGTATATAAGTGTAATATTACTTGTGATGTTCAGCAACGTCAATTTCTCTTCATAAGTTTCCATCCTCGAGTACGTCGCGTCGTTCCAAACCCACCCATAAGCTCTACTTGCGCAACAGAGCGCATATCTACAGTTTAATAAATCTACTATTATTTAAAGCTTTTTCCGAATTTTTCTATAAAAAGTAGGAATTTAAGAAATTTTCTAGAATCAGTTACCCAGAAATATTGTAACTTTTTACCTCTTGTTTTACAAAGGGTTTGAAGTATGGTATGTTACTAAATGGAAAGGTTTTTATTGATCACAGAAAGTGCAAAAACGACTAAGAGTAACTTGAATTAAAGTTGATTAATACAGTAAAGAATTCGGACCGGAAAATGCACTCCCGAGATCGTATTTAAATTTTTGTTAATATACTTAATTAAGTCAGAATAATGCAATTTTTCTCGAGTTATATATTTAATATAAAGGTTTTAAGACTCGTTGGCATGTGAAAGATATATTTTTTCATCTTAACAGTTAAAGCTTTTTAGATTCCTTGTATCTAAAGCCTACACCATCTTTTGAACTGCAATATAACACTGACAATGATTTATACGCTATATAAAAGCTCATTCTTATTAAGAAGAATCAGAAACTGGACTTGTACAAGCGAATTGCATTCTAAAAATCAGAGTTGCTAAAAGTTTAACCGTCAAAAGCGATGCTTTAGCATAATTTATAAGGCAGCTACAAAAGTTTCCTTCGATACCAAAGCAATATATTACGTCTAGTCTGGTTCTTAGCTGAAAAGTTCAAAATACAATTAATAGCTCTAGATGCATATTTATTAACTCCGTTTTTGATTAAATTTCATCCAAGAAAATGTGTTATAATTTTATTCCTTTCACTGGAAGCTACAAAAAATTGGTTCAATATCAGATTTCTATGCACTTAGAAAAGCATTTCTGTGATACGACATTTGAATAGTAAACCAGTTGAATTCATAAAAATATATACATACATGTCGTGAAGGTAGTCATGAATTTTATACGATATCAGATACACACTGATATAAGAAAAATAAGATCCGACGACCAAAATATTGGATGTGTATTTAAAAAGAAATTTTTTTCGGTCGATTATAATAAAATTCGATATGGCTATTATTTACATGTATTGTTAAGATGTCGAAGTAAATTGGGGCAAAAATTTCATTTTGATCACGTTATTTTAAAATATATCTTTAAATCACAGAATTACAATATGGAGGAATGTTGTTATATTCTCAACACAACCCTAGTCACCCCATATTCAAGAACAGACGCAATAAATTAACCAATTTAATTTTCTTTTTATAGTTCTTTATAGCTTTTTACGTATTTTTCAAAGTAATGTCTCAGAGGGGAGTATATTCCTATTTTGGATTAACAAATTATAGTACAGTGAGTAAGGCACAAATCAAATAGACATCGTTCCGTATTTTGATTACATTTGTTCCATATAACTTAATGTTAACCCAAATTAATAATTTATTTCGTCTTCACTTCCATTTACATTTTTAATTTAATTAAATAATAGAAATATTGCAGTGGTGAAGTTTAGATAGTTTTTTTTTTTACTTATTAGGGCAAGGTTCACATTAACATACAAAACAAATAACCCTGCTTTTAGTGGAATCTTTTGTCTCTTCTAAAATTTCTACCTTTTACCATTATTTTTTAAATTTCATATCACATAGTTTCATATCACTTGCTTAGTATCATCTTCGGCCAAGGCAATGTTGTACATCCTTACTATCTTATCATCCTCTTTCTCATATTTATTCTCTATGCCTCTAAATCTATAGATCAAATCGTTCGTAACCGAAAGGAATTCTTCGAAGAAAAACTATTTGATTGCCAACAGCAACCCCATTTGCAAGATTTTGCCGAATAAACATGTACGTGATTATAATATATTATAGTTCACTGCATTTTTCTCCATTTCACAAATTTTAACGAAAGTGAAATGAAATATTTTTAAAAACTTGTAAAGCTTGATTGTTTTCTGATACTTTATTCAAAATATATAAATGTAAAGCTTTGCTTATTTACCTGATGATATAAAAGGTTAGGTGGGATCATCCGGTCGATTAATTTGAAATGACAGTCGAATTTATTTATTATAGCACACAAGAGTTCATTAAAAATTGCTTAAATCATATTAAATTAAGAATTCGGTACAAGAAGTCCGTTTGTGCAAGGATTAAATTAATTAATAAATGTTATCTGTGTGTTATCGACCATTATATTAAATTACTTAATTTTATGAAATTGTTCAAGAATCAATTAATTATATTATAAAAGTGATTAGAGCATAAAGACAAAAAGTGTCATACTATTATATTTTTTAATAATTAAATGCTATTTATTAATGATGTCTTAATTCGTAGGTACTCATTTGGTTTTTATGATTGTAACTAGCTTTATCTTCACTTCAAATTCAGTACATGGTTATAAGCAGGTGAATGAAAATTTCCTACTCTATTTAGTAACTTTTGACTCGCTGCTTCAAAAACTTAAAAGTTTGCCACCCTGTATTTATATTTATCTCGTCAACCAACTACTTGCACTAAAGTACAAGGCCTCTGCCTTGTTTTGATGTGGAAATTTTTTCATATAGCGTAAAGTATAAGTTTCTATAAAATTTACATATTATTTTCCAAAATTTTATTATTTATTTAGATAGTTACACATGGATTGATCTTTTTCATCTGGCATCTACATATTATACTTCACTTTCTTACGTTTTCAACCTTATACTTCCTATATATCGAATATAATTTCAAAACATTGACAATACTCATATAAATTTTATAAGCGACAATGCTATTAGATCACAAAATGAGAAATTTTAAATTTAGTTGCAATGTTACAGTTTTGGGTGAAGTTTCTTTCTTAGCTACCTTGATAACTGACTCAAGTGTGGTGTAGTCGATTAAATCGTATGATTATATTTTAGTAACTCCATAATGGGTTAATATAGCACTCTTTCAATTACGTCAATAAGTAAATAAAAGGCAAATTAATTCCAATTCCAATTTCTGTTACTAATGACTCACTTACGATTCAAGTTGTCGAAAAAGGTAATTTTCGTGTTTGAAGCTAACTTGACTGTCACATTAACTCTCATTCCTTAGATAAATTTGGTGCTACTTTTAGAAGTTCTGAAGTTTTGAAAAGAGATTATTTCAAATTCCCTTTATATCACTGTAATGTTTGCTGTTGCAAAATACACTCATGTATTTCTTTTGGAAAAGCTGAGATCATCAGGTGACTGAGTTTGAAATTCAATATTTTCCTTAATGGACTTCATTCGTTCTAAATAACATTGAAGAAGCTATTACACCTCTATTAGATCTACGAAATGGATTTTTCCACCACTATGTCAGAACAAAAAAGCTTATAATAAATTCAAGCAGGATACCTGTTTGCATGACTGAAAATTGCATTAGTTCAGTGGAAATAATTTGTTCCAAAACATTCGCTTTAACTTAAAATCTAGAAAATTGTTAGGAACTTTTTGTGACAATTTGTACACCATCTTTAACGAATTTAAGGTAATACACACTGATGGTGATAAACACTTTAACTTGCATTTAGGGTAAATTAACCTGTGTTTTGAACACACCGAAAGCAATTGGGTTTGCTAGATTAATTTAAGTTATAACTAGCAAGTTATTATAATTATTATAAAATTGAATCTTCAGAAAGTTCAAAGCAACTATAAGGGATACCACCTAAACAAATTATAAGTTAAATAAGGTGCTTCACAAATGTGAACCGGAGACCTACACCACGTGAAGGTTGGACAAATTGTATCATAAAATAACATTTTAATTTTGTGGTCAATATATCAAGTAACAGGTAACCACTAAACTACTCCAGCAATTCGATGTTTATTGTTGCTACCGCATTAGAACGCAAATAAATTGTAAGTAGAACCATTAGATTACATGAAACATGTACTGTATAATTTCGGTAGTTACGGTTTAACAGATAGTAGTCTATTTATTAAAGGGTTACAATGTCCATGTCATTCTGCTTTATATCGTATAATGGAGCTAATGCGAGCCCATGGTATTCAATCTTTACCTGACCGTTAGTAGTTGGTTAGTCGCATTAACGCCATCAAAACAATGTGGATTTAACCACAAGGTAAAATTTATTATGAAAATACATTTACATATTTTAGCACGCAAAACAATTCGAGATGAATTAAATTTCACTACATCAGAAACGTCGGCAAATCCAAAGTAATCTCGTAATAAAATATTCCAAGTCAAATTAACCAAAAAATTGTTATTACTGCAAGGTACCAAAAATAATATAGAAAATTTCTTTCTATATTCTTTCGTATGAATAACTACTTATCGATTCTTATCTGAGATGTTAAATTTAAAAGATATGAAATCGTTTTTCCATGAAACCAATTTTTCTTCAAGTTACACACGCGTGGGTTATAAAAAATAAAATTGTATAGTTTTAATACATTTTGCAATACTATTTTTAGGACAAAGAGTTTTAACGAGTTTTCCTATAGGAAAAGTGATTGGTCCCATGTTACCACTTGAAATTGATAGATGTTTTGTTAAGTCTAAATGTTCTTTACAGATACTACGGAAGTAGCTTTTAACTAAAATGCTAGTTAAACCACCAATTTTGTAAATCATTCTTGAAATAGAGAATTTGTTATTTCACTCTTTCTTTAATTAAGAAGACGTAATTGACATTTTATACTGGCGTAGAGACTAAACTTTTTTAGAGCTTTTTCACGTTTCTATAGATTTTCGCACTCAAATTGTAACCTTGTCGGAATATAAATGTCCATTATGGTTCTATTGATTCCATACAAGAAATAGAAAAGGATAATTTTGATATTTATCACGTGAACTATTCTTTCGGTTAAATTTGATGTGGGTTAATATTTTACTATTCCAATGACGTCACACCCAAAGAGCAATACAGTTTAAACAGGATGTTTATGCTATTAGCCTAATGGCTTTATAGGTGCACAGTAATTAATTTTAGATTATCTGAGTTTGAAAGGAATACATCTTACTGACGAGGATGAGATCTTTAATAGTAGTTGTTAATTTCGATTTACGGTTCTATTTAATAACTCAAATCCAGACATCTGCTTTTGTTTAATATTTAACTGTACTTTTAAATATTACTATGCAGTCAGGATCTGACTGCATGACTTTGTTTTTTTTGCATGTTTATAAAATTTTAATTGAATTCATCAGTTACGTAGCTAAATATTGAAACAACTTCAACTATGTGTCAGTAATGGTTATCTATTTATTTCATCACCTCTACCAATTGCGATTGATATCGGTTATCTTAATATACTCAATTTCCAATATACTCTGGTAGGACAGCTATAATTTAGTCATTAATGTCGTTGACTTAATGTAGTGTTAAGTGTGCCCAATGTAATGAAAATTTTAGTTTTATCGGATTGTGGCAATGACCAGTTTTGAATAACAATTTGATGTAAATTGTTATTACGAAAAATATTTTTCCTTTTCATTTCAGTATCACTGAAATAAATTTTACACCAGTTTAACGTCTAATTAAACCCCCAAAATGAAAAATTTTGGACTTTTACAATATGAAATATAAAATTGACATACATTTTATGCTCTTTGTTTCCTAAATATTCTTTTCAGAATATTCTTTTGTAAATTTATTTACCTCCGCACTTCAAAAAGTTATTTGAATTAATTTTTATTTTCTAGCGTAGTAGTATATAAATTTACTTGGTAAAACTACAGAAGAATGATTTGATAAAAACAAATTTAACGTGACACACGCTTAGAAGATGTAAAGAAATGTTGTTTTAGTGATTGGTAAATCACAATCGCAAACAAGTTTGAATTTTCTTATCAGATAAAATATTTCTTTCCTAAGAAATCGATTTTAATATTAAATTAGCCTCTTCAAAATAGACGAATTTGATTTGTATACTACAATCGACTACAATAATTGGATACTTAATAACTTTATGCAGTGGCGGTTTTAGCACTTATGAGGCTACAGAAGCAATTCAATTTTGAGACCTCTCTCTCTCTCTCTCTCTCTCTCTAAATATTATCACTACTCGTACATCCAACAGCAGAGATACTCAAGCGGTCGATCGCTAAAGATTTTATAATCGATCCCTAACAATATTGCATCTTCTTGCATATCAATTTATGTTCAAATTAATTAACTAAACTAGCATCATTTCACGCCTATCGTTATACCTCCAAATTAACACCAAGACAATTCTTTTTGTTCTCCAAATAATCACAAGACTAGTTTAATGCAGAGGTCGCATTATCTTCTACCTTTACGTGAATAATTCATATCTTACGTTATATTTAACGGTTTCACCGTTACTCTTATCGCCTATCTTTAAATATTTTTAGTGAAATATGTGTACAATACCTACTATCTTCAAACTTAATTTACCTAAAGTGGTTCGTTAAAATATCATTCATGGTGTCTTGTTAATGAACTTAAATTGATTTGCTGTGGTGATATTTTGATCATTTAAGGGTACAAGCAGACAAATAAGGGAGTAATTTAATTTAATTTGAGTTAAAATCAGTAATCAGTTGATATGGCTGATAAGAAAGTGATATTTGCATCAATTACATGAAAACCACTATTTGTAACAGATTCTACACACAAAACAAACAAATTTGAATTTATTTGTAAGGTACAAAATTTATGTAACATCCTGTGAATAATTTTCAAGTTTTAAAACAACAACAGATTCCTATAAAATAAAGTGTAAATAATAATTTAGTGCATACACGATTAACGGCATTATGTTACCTGGATAGAGGTGCCATATTAGCTAACAAGGAACAAAATTCCTACCACAGAAATTCAATTTTGAAAAACTCTGAAAAGCACAGAAAGTCAGCGAGCAAGAAATGAAGCCAGTCTCTTGCTGAAACTCAAAGAGAGAGCGCGTGAAGTCGCTGGGTAGAACTCAAACCGAGAGCGCGTGGAGTTCCTGGGTGAAACTCAAGCAGGGAAGAGTTCGGTCTCTTGGTAGAGCTCAAATTGAGAGCGTGTAAAGTTCTTGGAGAGTTGTTATTTGAGAAACACGCAGATTTCTCGATAAAATCCCAATTAAGGAACTCAAATATGGTTCTTTGGTACAAAAACCAAAGCATTAATTTACTTAATTAAACGGAAGTAAATAAATAGCGGAGTCGTAAAGTCACGGAATTCCGGTAGTTTATGAAAAATTAACAACAACAAAAATGTGAAATCAACTTCCAATTCGTTATGAATTGGAAGTTGACTTCACATTTGGTGACGTATTTGTGTTTGGAATACTGGCTGCTGTGTGGAACGTTTGGTGGATTTGAACAAATTGGAACAGCTGGCGACTACTGGCAGGAATTTGGACACATGTATCCGGCAACGCACGGAGTTTAATGGAATGTTATCAGTTTGCGATAAGGTACAAGATTTGTTTTATTTTGATGAATCTAATTGTGGAACAACAATTATAGTTGTCATTAGATTAATTAAAAATTATTGTTAAAATTGATTTAAAGTTTACACTTGATACACGAATAACCGGACATCCAAATTTAGCACCTGAATTTAATGAGGAATTAAATGTAATTCTGGATGTCTGAATTATTGCACATTGACACATTGGTTCGAGACAAATTTGTTGTCCAAGTTAATTTGATGCAAATTTTCACAATTGATTTTTTTGCGTTTAATAAATTATGTTTGCTATAAATTACCTTTTTATTATTTCGTCTACTGAATCCATCGACCCTGTAGAAGAGAAAAACTCAACTCCGGCGTAAAACTAGCTTTGTGGTCTTTTTGGGGTGAATATTTTGCAAAAGGGCGAAATATCATTGCAATATGTAAACATTTCAATTGCGTCAACAGTTAATAATAAACAACTATACAAATAAACAACTTAATAATGCAATCGATTAAAATTATCGAATTAATTATAAGTTAATTTTAACTTTAAATTATAGTCCAATTTAACTACCTATATTATCCGTTTTCTACAAAATTTCGTATAATTGTCATAATGGCTTATGGTTAGTGTAACTTAAGCTCTCCACTGAAGAACGAATATTGTATGGTTCTACAATCATCTGTATCTGTTACGAATGGTCCAACGCTAAACTTATCTTCCAAAATAATGCTGAATTTAACGAAATTAGCTTAACTATAGATTCCGTTGTTGTTCTTCAAAAAGATTGGTTAATTTATCTATGTACATTTTCTTAACTATTTAAAGTATCCCAATGTGCAATTTAAGTAACTTTTGCTTAATTTATCTCTATAATTTATTGCGTTAACAACGCTAATGAGAATTAATTATTCAAATAATGTTTTTGTTATTTCTTTTCAGTCGTAATTTTAATTTTAATTTTGCAAATGGATCCATTCATTAACGTAAACTCTTATTTAAGTTTTGATTTGTGATTAAACATCATAGTGATAATTAAGTTACAATAAACACACGGAGGTGTTGTGGAAGCACTTTTCGAGAGGTCGTGAAGACATGTCATTACGACAGTACTAAATATGTTGAGGAAAGGAAAAGTGGCGCAACTTTGACCTCGCGAAGGGTCTTATTGATTGATGGTTTATCCTCAACATATTTAGTACTGTCGTAATGACATGTCTTCACGACCTCTCGAAAAGTGCTTCCACAACACCTCCGTGTGTTTATTGTATTATAAAACGGGTCGTTTTATTCCAGTTAGCATTGCGCGAATTATTAATTTTATTTTTTGGATAACTCTGATTTTTCGGATTATCCATTTAATTTTATTTATAAAATACTATATAAGGGAAAAAACATAAAGTCAAATTATAACCAAATTCACAGCTATACGTCACTGATGAGATCTAACAAGATCGAAACATGTCTGTCGTTGTTGTATTTTGGTTATAATTTGACTTATTTTCGAATTTATTTTGATAATTAAGTTGATTTACTCTGTTGCTACTGTATCAGTTGGATTTTATCTGACTAAATTTATAATCTTTCATTATATCCTACTAAATAATTATCTGTTCTTTTATTGCGACGACGAAGGAATTTGATTTTGCAGAACCAACCTCTGAGTTGTACGGTAACAACAAAAGGTAAGCAATCTAAGGTAACTTCACACCCCCGCCTGAGGATCTCATACTTTACTTCTGAACTACAGGAGGATGAATTCCTCCCAGGGAACGCGTATCAAAATATAGCAAAGCAGTTGTAATTTTGTATTGGTTATTTCCAATGTTATTTGCCTCTCTCGCGTTTTTAATAATTAAATAAAATAATTTTTTTCATTTTAGAACTGGATGTGGAAACCTCTAGATTTATGAGGCTCCATGCCCGTCCGCTTGCATCTGTTCGGAAATCCGCCACTGACTTTATGGAGTAAGATTATTACCCAATTATTGACTAATGACTAATAATAATTATAACTTATATTTTATATTACTAGCTATCGCAGGTGATCTTTATAGCCATCTAAATTAATGTGGTTATTCGGCATTCGGACTCACTCAATGGGATTACGCCCATAACTTTTATGTTTGTAATGTCTATCGGTCGGTGAGTTGGTTAGTGAAAACTATTCGCTTAATAAGTTGGTTTATTATTATTATCACAATTACATGGAAAATTTAATCAGTGCCAACAATAGGTAATTTTATCTTACTATGTTTTAATTTAAACCTAAAAGTTTGAAAGATATTTAAATTAATTAAATGAAAAAACTTTAACTTACAAAGATTAACAGAAAATCTAAAAACAGATTTGACTGATTATTGTAGTCGCTTATTTTCTGCCATCATGTTAAAATTAACGAGAGGATTTATAAGCATTGCAATGGCTTAACCCGTAGTAAGTAGTATTATAGTGCTTGGAACAAAAACAAATTCATTAAAGTTGAAACGAAAATTGTTGAAAAGTCCCCATACATGACGATTTTATTTTGTACAAATACATAAATTTTTATATATTGGTCAGAGGCTCATGGAAGATTAAAAATAATTCACATCATTTTGAGAAATTTTATTGATCCAGTTTTAAATTTATTATAAATTTGACTTTAAATGAAATTTGATAAGTAAATGCTAAAGAGGTAACATTTTTATTTAATAATTTTAAAAGGTAAATGGGTTTTCCCGCAGATATTAAAACGAATGGGCGTGTAAGGCGGTACACGTGGGAATTAAAATTTTATCAATTTATTTAAATAGTATTTACAATTTAATTTATTATGATGTAAGTTGAGTTGATTTAATTTCATATTTAACACAATGTATAATAATGTTAGTGTATAGTATCTACTAAAATTACAGTAAACTAATAAAATTTCTGCAATTATAATAATTTTGAGGGTAATTTTAGTAATATAAAATGAAATGTTGGGGGCAGATGTGGACAATATTGACTTATAATACCTACTCATTTTTTTTTCATTTAATTGTTTTTCAAGTACAGAAATGGAAAAACAAATCATTGATATTTGCTTGATAAATATAATTAATACAGATAAAAAACAGCAAAAAAAAAAGGAAAATATTTACAAACTTTTAAAAATAATTTTAGAGACGGTCGGAGCATAATGGTCACGCGAGTTGACTATGAACGCTAAATGCCCGGTTCGAATCCGGGTGAAGTAAGAACTTTATTCTAGCCGTCTCTCTGGTCCTCCAGGTTGGGGGTCGGGGCGATGGGCTAGCTCCTCATCACCTGTAAAGAAAACTAAAAAGCTTTAAACCATGACCAAGCCTCGCAAGAGACTTGGGAAATGGGAACGGATAAACAATTACTAATTGTAGGCTTGATGTGTTGTGAGGTGTTTACTTACCTTGCAATGCAAAAAGCAGTCCGAAATATATATATATATAAAAATAATTTTATTTACATTGCACATTATTTACATTTACTTTAATATTCATTTGATTGTTATAAAATTCCGGATTTACTTTTGGCGTTTACTATAATTCGTCCTTTGAAGCAAACCATTCAGATACCTAATTTTCTACTTCCTCAGCTGTTTTGAAGTGCTGCTCTTTAAGTGCGTGTCCCATTGATAATAATAACAAATTGTACCCAGAAGAAGCCAAGTCTGGTGAATGCGGGTTCCTTCGGGTGGGTAACAAATCCTAGCCAAGTGATTTCACCAAGTGAGCAAAATTACCTCTTGCTGTGTCTTCTAGCCCATTCTAGTTGTTTTCAATCAAAGCATGGTTCAAATTGATCATTTGTTGTCAGTAGCGATCAGGATTAATAGTTTCACCAAGTTTTAGATGTCTTCAAACTTTTTCGGTTGTTTTTACATCAAAATCCCTGTTTTTAATGGAGCAAGTTCACCATAAGCTTCATCAAACAATCGACGTGATTCCGCAGTAGTTTTTTTCAAAGGCGTTTTAAAATTTGAATTCAATTTCAAACTAGCAACAATGAGGGTATTAAGGATTATCTCAATCCATATGGGGACTCTGATTTTATAATTTTTCTCGTTAGTTATTTTTTGTCATATATTATTAATTTGTAGAAATAATCTACTTGTAAATTATTTACGACCTATTCCTTATGTAATTTATATTTCCGTTACAATTAAATAGTACCAGAGCTCTGATATTATTTTGTTAATTAGAAGGAACTGTTTTGAAGATACTCAAGAAATTTCAATCTCCTAAGTGTAGCAATGTACTTTGTAAAGCATTCAAATTCATTTGTACCCTTACGGAATCAACTTATAAGGGAATTAGCGTAGAGTGGTGGTAAGAACATGAATTTTTTTTTAAGAATGAATAGTTTTTTCAACTTCACCTCCAGTTTTTGAGTTGTTCTGCAAACTATCGACGTCCAATTTTGATATGTTTTAAAAGACATTTTTAGGAACATGTATCTGCAATAACAGCTTGTGTTTCAATTTTTCTCACTATATTTTGAGCTAAAAAGTCAATAAAATAACTCAAGGATGGATGAAGCGATCCGTTTAAATTTTTTTTTTCTTCCAAGGATAGCATCTGTTTATAGCTTCCGCTTAATATATTGGCAAAAAATATTTAAAATAAAAAATTGCTTCTTCTTTAAAAAGTAACTTGAGAGAGAATAAGGCAGATTTCAGTTTTTTCTTACGTACATTATATAAAAACGTATAAAAAGATATTGAACCTTTAATATTATTTACATGAAGTAATGACACCAGTTGCAGACAATTGACATATTTGTCATTTTAATCCACTAAATAATTACATACTAAATCGTTTGTCAACCAATGGAGAAAAAATGATATAGTATTTCCTTGTCAAACAGCAAAAAGTATGTAGGTGAAGTAATTTCTCTATTATAAAATTTGTTCCTTCCATAACTATGACGAAAATGTAATTACAAAATTTAATTGTTAATCTTGTCTTTCTGCATGTTTTGTGTATACCGAATAACTAAATTTCGTTATTTTCAATATCTCAAAAACGGCTTGAAATCGGAAAAATAATTCAAAAATATATAAAATTATAAGATTTTTTTAGTGCCATCAGCTGCAGCTGCTACTGTCAACTTTTAGTGCATAGTGGAATTTGGGTGTCAGGCTAAGGAGCATTACTAATTTTGTTGTATATTTTTAAAAACTATGTTAGTATTTTATATTGAACTTCAGTTTACCACATAAATGATTGATTACATTTACATAACACGTAAACGCACTGATCAATTGTTTCTTTTCTTACGCCATTTAATTTGTATGCCAAAATGCTGCTACTTTACTAATATAACTGTTTTTCTACATCTAATTTATATGCAAAAACAAATTGTATTTTGATTGAGTTGTCTTTAGTCTTAAGATTAGAACCGTTTCCCCTGTCTGCTACACTAAATTCAAACTTCGCAACGAAATTCAAGTAACATTTCTACGATTGAGTTTTTTCTTATGTAACATTATAATATATCTGCACGATAGCTATATTTTTTCAAAATTGAAGTCGTAACATTTTTTATCGAAATAATCTAATCTAATTTCAATCAAAACAAATTAACGTATAAATCGGCATTAAATTAACGTGAAACTTCAATTTTACTTATTTGTGCTTCAACATTTAAATAATGGTCACTTAAATATCCATTTTAACTACTAAAATTGTTGAAATTACATAAAGGTTAAAGCAACGACATTTTGCCATGACATGCAAGAGTAACGACCAATAGAATAACTGTTAGTCGATGCACATAATTTTTTGTATTATTTGTCTTTGCATGAAGATTTGTTTTAATAAAATTATATTTAAGGCTTGACAACTGGCAGATATTGCTTTTAAAATCCAAAAATAATTATTTGCAAAATTCCTTCATTTTTCAGGCGCCTTCTTGCAGTAATTTTTTACACAATTTCCTCTTTATGTCGGCAAAATAACACCATTGCCTTTTTTCAATGAGATCTTTTTTTTAGTTCAGATTTGCTTTCAGTTTCAGACTGAATTCTCTTATTTACAGCAATTTAACTTTTTTGTCTAGACACCCTAAAATCTTTACATTTCAAGCTGAAATGTTTTACAAATTTGTAAGTGACAACTTTTATAGCAACGATTCGTGCCCGGGTAAATTTGCCATTCTGATCCGACTGCAATGTATGAGAAATACGTTAAAATATTATATCCAACAATTAATTGCACAGAATTTTACCGGGGTCGACAAAAACTCATTCAAATGCTATAAAAATCTTTAAAGTGAACATAACATAAATAACAGTTTCTGGGGATGATAAAGTGGGTCAACTAAATTTACATAAATTTCCAAGACATTTATCGAAACGGTTTGAAATAGGCAACAGAAG
Source organism: Rhagonycha lutea (assembly GCA_958510855.1). NCBI lineage: Eukaryota > Metazoa > Arthropoda > Insecta > Coleoptera > Cantharidae > Rhagonycha > Rhagonycha lutea. The sequence continues at coordinate 89,456,284 of OY294036.1, forward strand.
ACCTGTTGGGGTTCCTCAGACCCCGGTGTATATTTCTCAAGTTTAATATTGCAGTCGAGTTAAAGTTGTTCTCAAGGCGGTAATCATTCCAATTTTGATGTAATGATTATGAATGCAAGACGGTCTTAGCTTGCCAGTTTGTCCTTTTGACTATTAATTCAGAGGTGTCTGGTTCCATTCCGAATAATCCGACTGGAAAAACATTCTCAAAGTGGAAGTATATTGCACTTCCAGTGGTACGGTGCCTGTGTTAAACTGTTAGATAGAAGTGATACCATATACTTAGGAGAGAAGATGATTGCAATTTTGATTATTAATATAATCTAAATACATAATTATTTATAAATATTAGTAAAATAATATCGGAATTTTAGAAGCACTAAAATAGCGCTTATTTAGTAGCGCCATCCATTGACGATCTTTTGAACTATGCTAGGTGTTTCAAAATCTGATACTAGTATATAATTTAACGCTAAAACTAAATGAACAGGTACAGTCAAATTTTTCGACATCCATCTTAACATTAATGGATATACCCTGCGGATAGAAACGGAAAGCCTCTCTAATTTTCTTGTTTTGAATATCGGGTTCCCTATCAAGGATGCTGATATTGTTTTCTTTGTTTGCCCCCTCACCTATATGGGTCGCCCTCGCCTATATGAGTTAATCTCATATACTAGAATATTTATTACACGGATGCGAAATGCGGACAATACTTTTCTGCTTAAAGTAATATATTTCTATAATTACCTTGCAATACACGGCAATTTGACAGTAGTATGTACCTAATAATTCACCCGACGTTGCATTAGACTGTTATTACCGTATTTTCTGACGCACTGACTAGTATAGGTATACAATATACAAAGTTATACGTATTTATTACCATGATATTCAGCTATGTTGCTTAGTTTACTAAAATTATAGAATATTTACGTCTGTACTGTGAATATGCATTTGAAAACAATAAAATAAAAGAAATGAATTTATATAATATACCTAAATCACGTACAGCTGAAGCTTCTATAAGTTCCAATGTATTAATAATAGTTTCATCATGAAGAGCAGCTTATACAAATTATAAAGTGATAACAAAATTTCATTTATAATTCAAAATGCACTTTGCAGGTTTATGAAATTGCATGCGGTAAAATAACGAATGTATAACCAACCACCGATGAGTTGAATTTTGCGGAAAATCGCAGAACGCAGACACATGTAGGTAAGCGTCATCGTGCTTTTCCAACTGTCGAGTAAGCGTTTTAAATATTCTTTGCTTTTATTCTTGGTTTGCTTGGTTTCATTTTTGAAGTGAAACATGGAAAAGTAAATATTTTACTACGGCCAGTTTAAAATAATTTTTAGTAATCAATTTAATTTTTGAAACTTGAAAATGTTCATTTAATAAGAATTTAAGCAATCAGATTTGAAAAAGGGAAAGTTTAAAAACGTTGCAAAGACAATATCAAAATTCAGAAAATGTGTGTGTACAATAAAGCAAATATTTATTTGGGGAGCTAATGAATTAGGTTACTTAAAATTCAAACTTTAAAGCCTCGTTCAAATAGAAAAAATGTTTCTCTTGTAGGAAATACTTCAATTTTATTCCATTTGGTGTTGTTTTTGCCAAGTAAGTATTTACTGTTTGGAAAGTTTACAGGAAGAAAAACTTTAACTTTGATAGAATTATTCTTAAGTAACTTCCTAGGTGTAATTTCTAGAAACTTTGTAACAACAAGTGTAGTGTCAATAATAAATAAATACAATTAAATAAACTATGGTTAGTTCGAAATTCAATGAACTGTTATCTGTTTTTCACTTCTAAAGTTTTTAAATTACCTGAATAATTCAAATTTAAGAATAAATTTATTCAATCAAATTCAGATTATAATACGACAAAATTTAGAAGAAAAGAATTTTTATTTTTAAGAAGATAAAGCGGTTATAAATATAAAATATTCTACTATGTAAGTTTAAGGTTATTTCAGCTAGAAATTCTTCCATAACGTTCTGATAATATTGCCACAGGAAATTGGAGGCTTTGTGCTAACAGTCTAAACTGAAACGCTGATTTAATTCTAACTAAATATAAGAAACAAAAAATAAAATTTCTTATTTAAAAAATAAACTTAAGTAATGCAAAAATCGAGGTTCAAAAATGTAAGTAAAAATTCCATTCAATCTTTCGGTGTTCCTTTATTCTTTAATGAGCTTTTACAGTAATCAGTTTTTCTAAAAAGAAGGAAGGCGGAAACAGGAAGGTATCTTGGTAAAGCAAATTGAAATAAACGGTGGTATTAGTTACTTGAAAGGTTAAATCATAATTTTTTAAATATTTGCTGCAAATAAAAGAACCGATTTTTACATTTTCTTAATACAGTTAATAGTTTTTCTTTATAGTTTCGTCTAGAGGTTTCTTTGCTGGTCATTGTGTACGTCAAGTTTTTATAATGTATAACATCTTTCTTGACTAAATTTTGTAGTAAATTCAGTATTTCAAATTTTTAATTTTATCGCACAAAACTTTTCCACTTAAGGATGATCAGTAGCCGATTACGCAAAACTTTTCCGCTATGGGGGCGCTACGATCTAGTTGTTTAAATGTTATATTCCCCTCAAATGGCTTTAAACCTTCCACTTTACTTTTAAGCGTGGGCCGCGTTATCAAACAAGAAGCGATAATGTAATATAATATTACGTAATGTACTTGTACAAGTTCTTGACCTTCATTCCAGAAAAAATACAATTTTGCATGTGGTATAACTTTATTGTATAATCGTCGTTGTTTTGTACAAAGCGCGAATTAACCAAATGAAAAATTTTAGAAGCAAAACATTTATGACTATTGTTTGAGTTATATATTCGCGATTTAAAATTTGTTAAGTAATTGAAGTCTAGGGTATTAGGTACTTACAATACAACATAAAAATAATGCTTGTCATTAATTGTGTAAAAAGAAATATTGAAAGAAATACATAATGTAAATCGCATTTTTGTAAAATGGCTTATTCGCCCTTTCTTCAAAACAGCCACGATATTAATTTATTACAGATTTGTTGGGGAAAGTTTCCCAATTTTAGATTTAGATATTATAGGTTTAGAAAAACACATTACGGTATTTTAACAAAGCTGAAATTTTCTCTATTTACGCTCTTATATGTGCCATACACGAAATGGATACGTGTTAGTCCGACCGGTGGTTCCTATAGCGTCAATCAGCCAAAAATTGGATTGCACAGTACGTTATATTATAAATCTTACCGTTCGGATAATAATAGTGGCATAGTGCGAAGAAAATATTTTCTTTTAACAATGTAATTTATCATCTAAATTATGTAATTGTATTTTAAAATTTTTCAAGAAAAGATATTATATTACTCGTAGGTTAGGTTACCTAACACTTGATTAAAACAATGAGATGTAATATAATATCTTTTCTTAAAAAATTTTAAAATACAATTACATAATTTAGATAATAAATTACATAGTTAAAAGAAAATATTTGAAAAAAAAATTGCCGGACGCCGGCGCCGCGCCGGATTAGAATTAGGATTAGCCGTCTACTGGCCTATGTAGTTTTACTGAAAAATTGAAGACAAGAAGGATGCAGCTCCACTTTTGGCAAAAAATGAGTTATTTACACCAAAGCATGTAAAACAAAATCACGAATTTATTGGTACTTAAAAAAACCTATAAATAAATTCCAAATTATATATTAGATTTTAATAAAGGTTTTCATTTATCTCAAAACTAATAAAAGTGAAGCTGCATTCTTCTTGCAACAAGGTAAGTGCATTATCAATTAACACGTGCAAATTTCTCCTATTTCCACAGCATTCAACGTGTAGTTTAATAAGGTGGGGGTACTTAAACAAAGATAGAAAAAGTAGAAATAAGAGATGTTAAGACATTATTAGACTTCTTGTAGTTTCCTGTTTTTATTAAAAAATATTTTTCATAAAATTTTTGTAGATATTTAAGTTGAAAGTTCAATCTATGTGTTGATATAAATTTCAATGATTTTATACAATGGCAAGCTTAATTAATATGTAATCTTATACTTACTCAAAATAGCACGTTTTTACTCGAATTAAACATTTTTTTACAAGAATATGATGATATTCATCAAAATAAAAATTATATAGTGACAAAGTAAAACAAGAATTCTTGAGCTTAGCGAAAGTCGCATTTTTGTATCTTTTCTAGATTGTGCATGAGAGTACAAGTTAAATTCACACTTTAATTGGAAATTGTGGCTAAACTAATTTTTTTACAGCTTTTTTTTTTCAGTAAAGGTCGCTTAAAATACATTATTTTATAAGAATATTACTAGAAAACCAGCATATTATTAATTTTTTAATCCCTACTGAACAGCCTTAAGCGAGCGCAAAGATATAATTTTGTCGTTATTACGATTGTCAACAATGTATCAATCTTAATTTCTTTTAAACTTACATAAAATATATTTATAAAGCTGAATTTTTTATGAATTAGATTTTCAAATTTTATTCAATATTTATTCTCTTTTTGTGTTTTATTTATTCTCTTTGAATTTATTAGAAAAATACACTGTTTTATCAATTTCTTATAAAAAGAAATTTATTCAAATTCCTATTATAACTTTTTTTCTAAAATAAGAAAGAAATATTTTGTATAATGTAATGTAATTTCGATAATTTTATTTTGTTGTTAATTTTCAAAAGGAATGCCATTTATGTTGGTTCTCTCAAGTACAAATTTGTTATTGTATTATTTTTCGTTAGATTATACCTTTATTTTTAAAGAAAAACGTATAATTTAACATTTTACAAAGAAGTAAACGTATTTTTAGAAAACTGATACCTATATATTATTATTATCACCATGCCACTTAGAAAAGTTTGGAAATTTTAGCGTAATTAAATATTCAAGATTCAGTATTTTGAATAGACATCATTTCATTTCACGAGAAATTAATCACGGATAAATCATCACATGTACAGCACTCGTGCCAGTCAAAGGAAAATCACTGGTAAATTTGGTTGTGATTCAATCCAGCCACCCTGTATCATACAAGCGATATAAAATAACAAATTTTGTAAGAAAAATTAAGGATGTGAAAGTAGATAGCACTTCGATTTATTGGTAAACTGTAGGATAGTAAGTATATTATGTTACAAATTGATGTAAAGACTTGAGTCTTTTTAAGGTATTACGTCACAGTAAATTGTCATGTTGATTATAAAACAAAGAATCTCGAATGTTTGGTTATGACTCAAAGAGTACTTCAGCGAATCGAATTACTTCAAATTAAGGCCATTATAGTACCATTACTTAATTAAGTCATTCATAATGAAAAATTTAAAATGCAACTTTCAAATGTTAGGTAGATTTTCTTTTTACCGAAAACGTCTGTTTGTAAATATTTATTCCTAACTTTTAACAGACTTTCAAGAGAGAAACAAAAGTTTGACAAATTTAACCTAAATGCAATTCTTCACTCACTTGAATGTGTAAAAAACAAAAAGTTTACAAAGAAGTAAAGAATAAATTCCAAGTGCGTAGTAATCATTGAAAGAAAAATATTTTTGTTCAAGTTTATATAGACATTTACGATTCCCATGAGACCCTTTTATTTAGAACGCGAATTCTTCATCATGCATTTTACTACCCTGTTTATGAAATATTTTAATATACAATGGCTCATTAAAAAAATAAGTAAAGCAGGCGTTTAATCTTGAGAATTGTGCGGAAGCATTATTATAGAACCAAATTCGCACTTATTAAATAAAAGAATGAAAATACTTTTTATTTATTCTGAAAAATTATACTTAATATGAAACTTTGATGTACCATTGGAAAATCGAGATAACCGAATAAATTTTGATTTATTGTGAAAGGCATAATATAAAGAACAACCATATTAATGTTTTATAAGACGCCATATGTTCGGGTTATAAACTTTGGTTTCACATTATTTTACGCTATTCAAACATGTTCTGCTTTAGTAAGTATTAATATTTTGGTTTTCATCTGAAACATTCGTAAACGTGTAAGAGTCAATAGCATTCCTTCTCTAAAAGCAAAGTTTATTACAATTTTGCTTTAGAAAGTTACAAAGTAATAGAAAATGTTTTAATTTATTGATCAATAAATTCTGCTTATTTTCTACATCAGCTAATAGTACGACTCTCTAATCCCCTAATTGATTTAGTCAAAGGAGAGGGTTGTGATGTAATTCAAGATTTTTGAAAAAGTTTTTTTCTTAACATTTTGACAAATGACCAGATTTATGTAAATTTTAACTCAATCTTTAAATTCAGGTTGTTTAGAATTGCAATCCCTGCAAGGAATTCAAAACATTGTATCCAATTGACAATGCAGGTGTCGCTAGTGAAACTTTTAATTTCGTTTGATAGTTGTTAATTGCTTACAAGATCTTGGCTCGTAGAGACAAGCAAAAATAGATCTGACTTAGGAGAAGTCCTAACGTAACTCACCAATAGAGAAAGTTTATTACCAATTAAAACGATTATTAGCGTTAGTAAACTTTCTCTATTGCTAAGTTATGTTAGGGCTTCTCCTAAGTCTGTTCTGGTTTTGCCTAACTATCCTGTCTCTATTAATAAGCAATTTTTTAATTAAAAGTTAAATTTAATAATCTCTTTGACAGTTGCTCTCTTTGAAGTAAAAAGTAACTGTCTGGTTACTTCTTAAAATTAGTGTAGTACTATTTTAAGTATTTGCTTTAAACTTTAAATTATTTTTAAGTATTTGCAAGAAATTTGACAATCTAATCTTATAAACTTTAAAATGTTTTTTGTCTGAATATGCACATTTTGTTCTTACTGCAGGATTATCATTGTAAATTCTAAAATGAGAAAAGTATAAAATTGCTAAACACAAAAGCTTCAGCTACCAAAATTAAGAAGCTGTAAAATGTAAATGCAAGTACAAAGTACGCCACAAAATGGAGTCTAGATATAGCACAACAAAACTTATCATCTTGATATCCTCAAAGTATTGTTGAAGAACCTTTGCATAATATATGTCGAGAAATTGTATTACACCATTTATATTTTGCTTTGAATCGTATTACATACTCACCAATTTTGAATCACATTTTATATTTAAAATTTTGTGCTTAAATTTTTAATAAAACTATAATGGTGACATATAAAATAATATTGGTTTTAATATTGTCGACGCAAAATGTTAATAAAAAATTATGATAGCCATTAATTTACGACTAAAACACAGCAGGCGCTTAATTTTCAAATGCAACAAGTGCGACTACAAGGTGTTTCAAAATTACGGAGATTTTTCTATACATATCACGTTTAACCGTATATTATTTAATTTCCTTTAAGTTGATAATTAATTGTTAATTAAACGGAAATTAATAACAATTTTCAGTTTACAAATTGCATTTAATAGGAGCCATATGCAATTATCTTAAACTATACTATAAAGTTCTCATACGTTGAACGACGAGCACCAAATTAACCCAAGAAATTTAATTAAGACAGATAGTTAAGAGGTAAGTTTAGATATGCTTCAATTTAACCACTTTGTCATTCAAACCAACCCTAATTTACATTCAGTTTGATGAATATAAAATTGACATTATGACATATGTCCATTTTCGTTATCAACTTTCAAATATTCAGGAACTGTGTGCTTTATTTACCATTCGAAGCTATTAGCTTTCACTTAAATCAAGCTTTAAATTTACAATACAACGTTTAATATTTGCCAATAAATTTTGTCGAATGCGAAACGCTGAAATTTATTTGAATTAATAAATCACAAACTACGAATAGTACCTACTAGGTACATTATAATTTAACAAGTGGTTGTTTCAATAATAAAACAGGATATAAAATAAAAATGCAGTTATTTTATGGTAATAATAAATTACAGTTCCCTGCACTACATTGATGTAATAAATTAACAAAATTTTAAAAAAATTTAATATCGGAATGTTATTTACATGAATTTCTAGCAACCAACTATTTAATATTCAATTCACTTTCATCGTCTACATTAGAACGACAACAAACAACTTTGCATACGGTTAAGGTACAATGGATTTACATCAGAAGTCATTTATATACCAAAACCAATATATGGTTCAGAATTTTGACTCACAAAAAAGTTAATAAATAGTTGAGCGGAATTGCTTTCAATTACTTATTTAATAAAGGTATAATAAAATTTTAACTCTACAATAATGAATAAATCGTTATCAATATAATTAATGGGACCCTCCGGTCATTGAATGACTACCTACATTATTCAAGAGTCGCCAGCAAAAAACTTTTTGTTCCTTCTAAATTAACTGGATTATACAAAAAGTTACAAATTATGTTGTTATATATGATGTAATTATATATTTAATCAAAAAATAATTAGTTGTTCATGATAATAGAATAGAATAATCTAATGTAGTAATTGTACCGTGTAGAAATAAAATTTGCAATTCCATTTAATTATTTATGTATGCGGTGAAGTTATTGTTAAAATTAATTACTTGTTTACCACTATAAATTTATTATACTTGTTTTAGTATTGTAAACAGGGTAGTTGGCGCTCGGTTTCCACTGCCTTTATTTCGCTGCCCTTATACAGGGTGTTCCTTACCAAGAAGTGTAACTTCTTAATGTGATTACGATTCGAAGTCTACATTCAAATCAGGCCTATTAGCTAGCCTACATTAAAATCCATAATTATTATTATATTGATATGATATATTACTATATAGTATAATTATTATATTTTTCAACTTAATTTTACACAATTTTCTCTGAAGTACCTACTGTTAGATTTATACTGAACAAGCAAAAATTTTTCTTACGAACCTTTTTCCCATAGGACAAAATTAATTGCTTGATAGAGACTAAGGGTGAATTCAAGAACATAATGAGCTCTTGACATCTCAGTGTATATCGTAGAAACTTACCCTTACCATACAGTTATATGACCCAGCATTTTTCAGATATCAAAAGAAAAATTCTTTCCTATTTTTAGAACAAAGAAATAACTAAAATTTGTATGAAGTGGCTATAAGTTTGTTAAACAAAAATATGATCAATAACAATTTATATTGAACATAATTTTAATTGAAAATATTTGAAAGCTTTCACAAAGAATGAACTGCTTACAAAAATTGATGAAACTGTGAAATACTTTATCGATGAGTACTGTATTGTATTAGCACTTAGGCGATGCAATTGGAAAACATTTTGCCAATGGAAACAACAATTTATTTAAAATAAATTTTTTATTTTTACTTCAATGCGTTGAAATGAAATGAAATTACTTACTAGTTTACAAATGGAATTTTATTGAAAATTAGATAGATATAAATTATTAACTTGTAATGATTAATATTAACTGGAATTTAAAAGTTAACCAGCATTTCATTTTGTTTGTAATGTGCTTTAATTAATAACAAGCAAATATTTTATAACATAAAAAGAACTTAATCATATTTAATTAGAAAATTTAGGCTTTCAAAGTATATCAATAATTATTAGATACCTTATTTAAGTATTAAATTAAAATTTATATTTATCTAATAATTTAAAAAGTATAATATATCTCAAAAACCTACTGCTAAGAGCGTCTGGAGTTCTATTGCGCTGCATTGACTTGGTCATTTTTAAATTTTTAAATATTATTTTATTATATTTTATCAATGGAAGACTAACATAAAGAGTCAGGACTGAACTATGCTATACCTTGTGACTGCTGCAGTCACATTGTCCGAATGCTGTTTTTTTTTGTCAGTATGGCCAAAGAGTGCAGAAGATGTCCAACAGTCTTGGTGCAGTACAGTCGCAGCAGCTTCATAAAAACTGTTTCTAGATTGAACATAAATATTCTTGCAGTAACCACCAGGGATGAATCACGATGGTACGCAGCTGTACAGGACCAGTAATGACTAATGACAGTAGCTGTACAAAAAATGTCAACGTGATTTACCCCCTCTGTAACATTTAACTCAACTACCTTTATATAATTTCATAATATTATGCTATTGGTACATAGTAATATAAGGAAAATCATCTAAAATTCATTATTTAACGTTTATTTAAACATTATTATTTAAATATGTTGACTTCTATTCGATTGTAAACGAATTGCATTACATTGGGTTGTGTTCAGCTCGTTAACTTTTAAAATATTAATTACTTTAGCTAGCTTGGAGCTAATAACTAACATTCTATATTTTCAAATTAAATTAATTACACTTTGTTGTCACGTTAAAGGTTTATTTATGTTTTCACTCAGTATAAATACATATTGTTCAACAGAATCCCAATTACAGAACAATATGAAGTATTATACAAATTTGACAAACTTGAACTCAAACTCGGGATACCAGCTTAGCATCTTTGCTTGCTTCACAGCACACCAAACTGCTTGTGCATTATCTAATATGAACTGCACCATAATTAACGATAAGCTGCTCTTCGATGTATATGATCCCACTTGAAGAATATCACAGGTTTGAAAATTTAAACATAAAGTGAAGTGTAGTATGATACTATTTAAAATTTTAGTTTGTTGTTTGGTTTTCCTCCTGAAATTTCATCCACGTTATATAAATATTTCACTTTATTTATTTTATTTGAACATAAAACATAAACTTTCATTTTAAAAATGCATTCCCGGTGGAGGAAAATTATGTATTCTTGTATTAAGTCACTGCGTTGTACAAGAAAATTTGACATTCAACTGTAAACTTTTAAAATAAAAACCTTAATTTATTTTAAAGTTATAACAGTATAGTGGCTGCAATTTTTAATTTGTCTTTATTATGACAATAACTTGGAGTTAAACATGAAATTTGACCAATGAAGGAAATTCAACTTTTACTCGGACTTGGAAATCTTTTTCCAGTTACTTTAAATTGTTAGACTTCGTACCGTAATTGCTGTAGGTTTGATTCCCCCAGTTACTACCAATTTATTTATGCCGTGGTTTAGTTCCACGTTCCCTAGTTTACCTTTAATAAGAAGGTGACAACTACTGACTTGCAATTCGAGCTTTATCTCAAGTATTTAAAAACAGATAATCAATTATGATTTGAAAAAACTTTGGTTTAGTTATATTAGCATAATTGGGACTAATTAGTCTCTCCAATAAGTTACTACCATGTGTTTTATTTACACTTTAAACTGTATTCTCAATTCTCAAAAGTGTGATATGTTATGCATTTATTTAATATCAATGATGTCCACATACCACACTTAAGTTAGTGAGTAACTAAGAACTTTGTGTGTGGACACTTTTTGTCCAATAATGACAATATAACCTTTTCTAAAAACAAAATTTCAATTTTCAATTAAATATAGAGCAAAATAAAAACCTATATTTTGAAGTCAAATTTGAACTTTAATAGAAAAATCCAACGAAACTAAATATGAAATTGAGGTGTCGATATTGTATCCGCACCCAATATCCGGCACCTCCTTCCTATTAGAAAATTTTTATAGAAATGTTAATAAAATTATTTAAAGTTCATCTGAGAAAAATCTCAAATGAAATGGTTTAAATATTAAAAGCATAACACCTTGCTTTACACCAAGTAGGAGTTGTGAATACTTTAACATAAGACCGTCTTTGAAGAATTAGCGGAATCTAAAACTTTCAAGATGTAACTTTACACTGGTAACTTGGAGGTAAAATCTGGCAATTTAAAGTAAAAATGTTACTTATTTATTAATCAATTATTTAGTTGCTACTCAAAGTAGTAAATATTATTACCTAAGCGAAGAGAAATTTTATTCGACGCGACAAACAGTTTACGGAATGAGCTGATGTAATTTTCCAAGCTAAGTTTGTTGCTGGTTTTTCTCCAAGCAATCCTATTGCAAGAATTTGAATGTATTCAAAGTTCAATAATAAAAAATAACAAAGAAATAAAAATGTTGCATTCTAATTTGACAAACTGTGAACCCAGCTCAATAAGTAAATTGTAAAATGTAAACACAAAATTAGTTATTTTCTAGTCTGTTGGTTGCGATTTGCTCTCAAAATTGGGCAAAAATAATGTTGCCGAATGTTTATTTATTATTACTCCATAAGGAAAGTGACACTTACATAAACATAATTCCGATAAAATAATTACTTTGTGCTTGAAGAAAAAAAAATTTATATCTACTTATCACCGTACGACCTACATTCTACTGTTGAATTTTTCACTTACTGCATGTCTACCTGCTAGCTCCCAGATAGAAAAATAAATGCTTTTCTAGTTCTGAATTGACATGTAAAAATCGTGCATTCCCATTGTTCGAAGTCCTTGTTAAACTGCAGTCCCTTGCGTCTGTCACACATTTTGAAAATTATAGAAGTTACATAATCTCATAACAAATATGAGAATTTGATGTATCATTATTTAATAATTTTCCGGCGAATCAATTATCGCAACAAAAAATATTTTATTTAAAAATTTAAAAGTATTAAGTATTTTTAATATCTTCAGGTGGGTGGTAACTGGGTGGATATAAAAAAGTTTACTCTTTGTGAAAATGAACTTAATTACTATTACAAAAAAATTAACAAGTTATCCTTTAAAAAGTCAGATTTTCTTTTTAGCGATTTAATGTAAAAATTTAATTGCTAATTAAAACTAAATTTTATTTAATGGGTGTAAGTCAGTGATAAAGAAGTCTCAATTTTGTCTTGGTATTGAGTACACGTCTGTTGCACTGTAAATGTGTTGCAAGTCTTATATGAAGTCCTTCGATAGTGTTAGATATAAATTTTCTTTTGCGACTACATAATCAAAATCGTATAAATGTTCAAAATTTAAATATAATTCAAATGACAGTTTGAGTTATCATGTTAACACTTTTCTACAGCTTTTAAGTCAAGGAGAGCACCATATTCCCATTAGTTTAATGAGAAATCATTTGTATGGGTCCTTTGAACATTCGTTGGTTCTATTAAAAAAATTGAAAAAAATTATATCGTTTGAAATATTGGTGTTTTACCAAAATTTGACTCTCAAATTTGGTTTAGAATTAAAATATAATGACGGATACACTTAACCGAGCAACCGATCTATCTATAATTTTCACAGCAAGAAAATCAAAATTGTGTAGGTTATAAGTAGGTATTTTTTTTATGAAATCTATGTACGATATAATCGTTTAGCGCTATACCATGTCCAAACGGTTGTAGTTAATCGAGTTATAAATCGTTCAAATTTAAAATAGGTTATTATTTTCAGGGCTTTCACATACATCAGATATTGCATCCGGTCATAGCAAACCCAATTTACTGTTTAAAATTGATATGTTACAAAAATATCGAAAGATGTGATGAATTAAAACTGTTAAGGCATTTTTAGTCGTTAATTACAGTTGGAAAAGACATGTAATAATGATTTTCACATTTCATATCATTTTTCAGTTTATAACATTTAACGTATTAACCACAGAGACTTATTGTAAAAATTAGAAGATAAACTATTTTTATTATTAATGTGAAAAAGACCTGATGTGGAAACACTATGAGCTTACATACGTACGTTGCAAAAAAATGGGAAAAAACAGTCACAATTTAAAGTAAGCATATGAACGTATTATAAAATAAACAATACTTATATCTGCACAAAGAAATAAAAATAAAAGAGTCACCATTTTTCAATAACTGTAAATTATCTAGTAAAACCATTGTATAGCTATTCTGAAACGAAGTGATAAACTTCTCGTAGTGATATGCAAAATAATCGCAAAAATAAGGTACCTTCTGTTGTGGCAAGCTCACTGGTTCTATCGTACAAGAAAACTTTGAAAACATCTAGTTTCTAGGGTACATTATCTTATGATATCGTGACATTTTCATAACAATCTAATATTAACTCCTTGAATTTAAAATTACATTCAGCGCATCTAGGGAATTTTCTATTGAAATTTTATCTGTTATAAATAAATTTATCAGGTACTTTTCTAATTTTCTTTACACTTAATTATTGTATAAAAAATGCAACAAATATAACTACAACAAAAACTAATCAAAATATCACTCAATAAAAACAGAAAAGTAACTGAAAAAGTACGTATTAATCAAAATCTAAAACAATGTTGAGAAAGAAGGTTAGTAAAGAAGCTATTTCTGTGCGATAAAACCAGAAAAATGTTCTCGTGTTCAACAATGGATTTACTAGCATACAAAGAGAAAGAGACCAACCTTATGTACGGATAAACCATTTTAATTAGGAATAAATACATTGTACTAACAAATTACATGTCCGCAAAAAATTATGCAGAACACAATTTGATACGAACGTCTTCAATTTAATTTAATGTCGTAATAATATTTCGTAATATAATTTACTCGAAGTGAACAGATAGCAACCCTCCCATAAGTTAAACTGGAATCGTCTGAATTGCACATCGATACTCCCATGAGCATCAGGTGGACCATCGAGGCAGTGATACAAAATTTGAGCAGTTTATGTTGCAATTAGTATCACATGCTACTAAATTGGTAAGGTTATAATTAATTAGTACCTAAATAAGAAAATATTTTAAGTTAATTAAACGCAGGAAATTTTCTGCAAGTCGTAATAATTCTAGTCAGCATATGGCTAACAACCTAGCATCAGTAAGGATAAATATGTAAATGGATGAAATGGATGGTACTAAACAAAATATTCTAGAGTTATATGCGGCTTGATGATACACAATTGTATTGTTCAATCTTGCAAAACAATTCATTTACAATGTTGATTGTATACCTACATACGTCTAACAACCACACTGCTGCCATTGTAAATAAATAAGCAAATATATTTTGATGATAAATTACACATAAGGTTTTGAATTCTTTTATTTTTTTGAAATATTGCTCCGCGAGCAACGTAATGGCATAACGAGAGTTCAACGAGGGCAGTAAAAGTAATCACCTCTTTTGTTTATCTTGGAACTGCAAAGAAAGTGGCAGCGATATTATTAGATTCTGTAAAGTATGCTACTATTTTTGGTGACTTTTTTGAAACTTTATTTTGTATTCCTACCTGTATTGTACATAATCATGAGCAGCTAATTGTAGGTAAACCTGGGGTTATTTTGAAAGTGGAATACATTAGGCAACTTTGTAATTCCGACCACAGTTACGTGGGTAGAACCACTGAAAATAGTTTTGCCTGTCTTTAGTTTCAACATAATAATGGATGAGGTGGTAACAAGGTAATTTTTCTTCTTTTCTTTCTAGAAGAAATTCTCATAGAGAATTCTCTTCTAGTTTAGGCCTTTAGGACCTATTATTTCCAACATCTGCGTCGTTTCATTGGCAGTGTTAGTTCTATGAGCAAATAAATATTTTACATCCATTAGGTAGCTTGCTTAGCTGGCCTTCAGATGTTTTGATTTGACTTCAGATTTGTTTATGTTTTAAATTTTCGTTCGGAAAAGTTATGTTTTCTACTTTTTAGCATTTTCTAATTTTACATGTTAGACTAGCTACAGGGATAGTTTTGCACACTTTTACTTTTTCTTTGTTCTAAAGCACTAGCAGTGAAAGAAGCATAATTTTTATATTATGCAAAAATGGATAGACTAGACTGTCAGCAATCGAATGATACCTAATTCACAGGTAGTTATGTATTAAGGATTTCTAAGGGCTAAAATTCGTTAATAAAAAATTGTCCAATGTATGTACATACATATCCCCAGGCATTCGTTCTTAAGATAGAAAACGGTTCACATTCTTCCTAGACAGTGAATGCAATATAATAAATTATTGTATTAAATCGACGAATTCGTCCATTGACAGAAATTAATACTTACAACGCGTTGTGAATTTTGTAATGTGCTTAAATTGCATTGTGGGTGAATTTATTTGTTATACGCGTTTTGAGCAATTTAGCAAACTCCACAGCATGATTTGCGTTATGAGTATTCTAAAAAGTTTTGCATATACTTAAACTACTAAATCAGACAATGAAACTACATATTACAACTCCGAGTAAAATAATTAATATGTTTTTTATAAATGTAACAAGTTTATGCTCCGAGGTCTAATCAAATCATAATAAAATCTAATCATAAAAGTTCGAGATATCTAGTAGATGCATTTTAACATCTAAAAATCGTTGAACCGCTGATATCGCTTATAAACGTCAATATATTTACTAACGAATTCAAGTAAAAGATTTTCCATGCAGTAAAGAAATTGCTATAAAGGGGTAACTCGGAAAGTTTCTTAAGTGGACATACGAGTAGATCGTTTGATTTTTCATAAGTTTTTTTTTGACTTGAAGGTGTGTCACAATTTGAATTCACGAAGAGTCAAAATTACAGTTTTCACAAAATATTTGCCACGATTGTGCCTGCTTAGCTCAGTAATTTGTAATTTACAGTAATTTGTAAATATATACTAATTTTGGGCGCCACAATATTCCAAAGAATTAATAAAATCAAATTATTCATTAACATTCAATGCGAATATTAAAATTTTCAAATTAATTTCCATCACGCTACATTATCTGCAGTTTGTTTCCATTGTGAATTACTATTGAAATTGTTTCAACATCCGCATTTTGACCTGGTTCTTATTTTATTTTCAAACATGTAGAAAAAAAAGTTTTTTTATTGTATGAGGAGGTAATTCCACTACCAGGTGTCTATTCTGGCGTAAAAAAAAGAGTATTAACGTAATAATTAAACTATTATATTATATCTGTCATATTATTTGGAAAAGTATCAGCTTTCCATTGAAACCAAAATCAGTGCAATATTTAACTAATTTTGCACTGTAAATGACTTTTGAATCAGACCATAAAAGCTCCCATACAAATGATTAGTGCAATTTGTAATACTTTGTGAATACAACTTCATATTACATGTTTTAACTATATATTTTTATCATTTATTAATAAATCCAAACTGAAATTTTAGTTTAAAATCTATACACGTTTTTAAATTTTTAAGCAACAATTATCCAACATTTCCCTGCATTTAAAGTAAATTATTATTTTATGAAAACATTGATGCTTTCAAAATTGTTTTTTCATGATAGGCCGTTGATATCAACTGACACAAAATAACTAAAAATATAAAAAAGATACACGTATACCATTTCCAGAAATACGAGTAAATAATTAAACTGCTTAACAACTTCACAGTAAAACACAAAAATGTAATATAAATTAACTAAAATATTGAAATGGAATAATTTTAACTAAGTTTTTAGTTTCATAATAACTACTCAGCAGATTAGCACCAATTACATACATTTATTAGTTAGGTATCCCACTGGGCCAAATTACAAAATTATATAACTCTCCACCTCAAGTATTTTCTGAAACGAGAGAGATTATAAGTATATGATAGTACACTGCAAAGTTATAAAAATGTTATTATGTTTCACTCCTTTCCAACAACTTTATACTTGCTCTTAAATTTTATCTTGTACCTACCTTGCGATACTTTGCTGATGCGAGACAAATTATATGTCGCTCTTAAAAATATTATATATCCAAGTAAAAAATCTAAATTTGGATCATAGTTGCTGACAAATTGAATTCGTCCCCAAGTGTATCTATTGAAATATCTAAACTTCATTTACATGTAATTAATTAATTAAAATAGCATTTGAAAATATTTATGAAAACAGCATCTAAAGCAAAACGATAGAACGTATGTTCGTTACATTTTTGAGATCAAGTTGCGGTCATACTTTATATTGCATATCCCAAAAAATTTCTTTAGTGCAATTTGAATTAATTAATTACAAGTAAATGTAGCGAAACGTTTCATGATTACTCTCACTTAAAAATGTTTTTGTGCGAGTACCCTAATATGAATCGATTTGCGGATTATTAAAATTTGATATGATTATTATTGTTAGGACGCACACACATTCGTTCTGTTTATAATATATTACTGTTTTAATTTAATATTATTGAAGTAAATATTGCAAACAATACCATACATCCATTATCACACAACAAAAAACAAGTTTCTATTTTAACAAAAAAAAATCATTATCGTTTCCTCAGTTCAGTGCACTATAAAACAGTTTTCTATTAAGGATACAAGAGATTGAGGAATTTTCAGGTGGCGGTTCACGCGCTACAGCCCACCCCCTATTCAATAAAATGCTTACAATCCTTTCAAAATTTTAAATATTTCATATGGTAAAAACCGGAAAACTACAATTTTCAAATATTATTATTTAAATAAATAGTCCGCTGAAATTCCAACTCGATTTATTTAATATTAATTAGTCGGAAGTGGCTTCTTGTCCTGTTAGCTTCACTCATCATGAGCTGCTGCCGGTCACTTCCGAATAATAATAGCAATTTTTTATTGCAATGAAAAATTAACCAATCACAGATATGTTACAACTGAACTGTAATTATCGTTATTAATAACTAATCTGATTTTGCTACTTGGCCGTTCGAAATCATCTCATGTTGGTCGACCATCTATAGCTGTTTTTAAATCCAGAAATGGTTTTCTGTACTTTATAAATTTTTTAAGCTTTTGTATAACGTAAAACTACTGCTATTTAATTTAACAATTAAAAGCTCCACTCGGCAAAGTAGTTAAATTTAATTTTTACATCCTGCTGATACTGACGCCTCTGAACAATATGCAATCTAATTATATATTTATGCCTTTTGGTGGTAAATTGAAAAGCTACAAAATTCTCGATATAAAATTTTTTTTTACTGTTATCACTACATTTTGAGTGGACGGTTGCAAAGTATTTTTTATAGAATTTGTATTTTATTACTTTTTTCATTTGATTTGTAAATGAATATTTTATGATCAAGTCTGATATTCGTTCCTCTTAAAATTTTAATTTAATATTGTGTTATTTTTCATAATACGAAAACCCAGTTCAGTCGGTCTGTTTATTTATATACAGAACATGCGAAGTGCAGTGTCAAAATATTCAAATTCGCAAAGATATGATATGTTTCTTATTTAAAATTCCTTTATTTTATATACTGTATACTTTTATAATAACCCAATATATGAAGCGGGCCATTCTACTGTCTAAGTTGGTATACTTAGCTCGGCCTATGGCCTCGATAGAGTCTATATCATGCTTCAATTTTATTACATGATGGCTATAGTTAAAAGCATGATGATTAAGTTTAAATTTAAAATGATTGAATCACAGCGTTAGTAAAACTGAGGCTGTCATTTGTGATAGCAATCAACTATTTTTATATACTATAATTAAATTGTTAAACTATTGTTGAAATTAGTTTAAAGTTTAATTTACCAGGTAAATACACTTTAACAAATTTTAGATTCACACATTGCTATTTAACGCTAGTTAAACATCTTATTAGCAACACTTGTTGTTTGTACATTATTATAGGTGCAATACGTCCTTATAGTACAAACAAGAGTTAACTACCCCATGTGTATCGTACTATGTATGTATAGCATCATTATGTAACACTGAAACTAAGTTATTTGAAACAAAAATTGGTTTCACTGCTTTCATTTTCCACGTCAGTTAATATTACATAAGAAGTAACCGTTATAATTTAGAATTTTATTGTTATTTATTAAATTTTAATATCGTTATAATTGAAAGCATTTATAAATCTTACAAAAAATTCACATTTTAAAAAGAAAATTTTGAATATTCATGTCTTATTATTCATTAAACTCTTTATTTCAAGAATATTTAACGAAATAATTTTTAAAATTTTACATTGCGCGCGAATTATGTACAATTTTTGTTAATGTTTTTCACAAAAATGTACTCCGCAGTTTTCCAACAATACAATAACGTAAACATTTAATTTTGATTTTCTGTTTCCAAGACTCCAATTTTCTCTGCTTTGTTTTATAAAATAGTGCTTTTTGCACATAAATACAAAAATTAATTTAGTTAATGGATTATTTTAAAATTCCAATTTATTCGACCTTCTTTTAATTAATTAAAAAAATCTGTTCACAAGCAGCCTTTTTTTTAAAGCAACAGAGGCTTAATTAAAATTTTATCATACACCTGTTTCAAATTTGTTATTAGTTTATACCTTGTATCATCCGCAGTCGCGAACAGAATCGCATTTTAAATGAAATATTTAAGAATTAAAAAATATTCTTTCTAATTCTACATTGTAACAAGCTAAAATCAGTAGAACTGCAATCTTCTACCATTTTAATTAGTTTTCGGTCATATTAAACCGAACACAATAAGTGTCAAGTTTTGAACACAATAGGAGGATAAACGATACTGCTCTGATTAACTCTTTTAAGCTATTGTTACTGATAATATGGAATTTTTTTAGTTATCTAAATTTGTAAGCGATTCATGTGCTTCTGAATTAGCTACTTAATTAATGAAAAATTGCTAATACGGTTGACACAGTTTTTCGAAAATCGTTGCAGTATAATTTCATACTTTTATTTTGCTTACTCGTAAGTCAATCTCCAGTTAAATAATTCCACACGTCGTGAGATCTAATGAAATCACGTCAAATTTTTTATTATAAAAAATAAAATTATTCTCAAATCTGGGAATCATGTGCATCATGACTATTTAATCTCACTACTTATATACTTTTTTTTATATTACAACCAAGCACTATCATTTCAGCAGTCAATCGCTTGTAGCGGTCCAAACACAGATTTGTCTCGCTAGCAACTGTATCAGAATTTATTAAGGTACTATTATAATTTAAATTTAAAAAAATTCCCGTTAAATAATAATACTAACAGCTTAGCGTTCATTATCTGTATTTGTTTTCTCAAAGCTTGATGAAAAAATGTACAGAAAGCGTTAGAAAAAATAACAATTACATACTTGACGTTCCTGCTGTTGAAGGACGCGTCCGTCAATTTAAATTTTTTTAATTTGTTTTGCTTACAAAACTTTAGTATACATAAAGTTCATTTTCTTCAAAATTTTAAGACAGAATTTGTGAATGTTTAACGGATAACGAACATTAAGTTTTAATTAGTTTAGTCTAATATAACAAAAACTTTAACAACCGGGTTTTACCGTCAGGTTTATTGTAACATTAACCATTTTTTTAGGTCACGTGTTCTACATGGAACCATTTTGTATTTTATTGAAGTCATTATAAATTATTATTCAATTTGTCTTCAAAAATTTGTGTTTTATTCTTCACGGAAGTGTTCATTTACGACCTTCTCGTACAATGCAATTTAAACGGAAATTTATTACAATTTGAGAAAATTCATATTATTATCATCTGGTAGTTTACGAAAGCAGATATACAGGCAAGTTTTTTAAATTTAGCTGTAGAAATTTTCGATATCTATGTAGGGTACAACGTTGGAAGCTGTCAAAATTCAATTTAGGAATGATTTTCGCTGCTCGGTTCCCCTTACCTCATAGGTTCTACTCATCCCGGTACACCCTACGTAATTTATTGAATATAAATCTTAAAAAATAAATTTCAAGAGTAGGTGTGATATTAGTATGTATTGTAAAATATAAATTAAACAAAAGTTTAACTAAGCGCTAAAATATTGGAATTTTTACTCTAAATAAAGAACAACCTATAAGAATTTTCATTTTAACACACATTAAAAAACATATTTATCCCTTAGTGACAGGGTATAACCAGACAATATTTGAATATATAAAAGAGGTGAACAAAGGGGGGGGGGATTAAAAACGTGGTCTTTTTACAAAACGTTGAAAAATATTTACAGAATCGATCATCGAATCACGATCGATTCTGTAATAATTTGCTATATTTTTCTGGTCTTTTTAACAACATTTTTCGCAGTGACACGTAATATTTAGAAATCGGCAATAACAATCTTATTTTTTACTTGTGAATTATGTATTTTGTAAATAACTTATTAGTTTATTTTAGATACAAATCATCAACTAAATCAAAATGCTGTCGTTTTGCTCGAACAAACTCGTCTAAGGGATTTTGTCGATTCAGCTGGTATAGAATTTGTTTGTTATTTATTGATTTTCATTTGTTATTTTTCTTACAAGAATGGATCATACTTTTTTTAATGAAACCTTTTAAATGTTTACATTAAATATATGGTTTTTTATATACTATAAATGTTTCAGTTTTTTGATAAGTTACATAAAAAAAGAATATATTTTGACTGGTATCTCTAAAATCTGCTAGTTTCTTCAAATAATATCCGTAACATAATTAAATTATGTTTAGTTTTAATGAAACGAAAATACGACAAAAAATTGTAATTGCGGAGGAACCTGTAGGGTAAGGTAAGGTATATTGGTGATAATTTTGTTTACATGGATACAGTTTGATTAATTTGAAAGTTTTTCCCGATTTTTGCTGGTATAATAATAGAATCACTTTATACCTGCCTATTGAAAGGTCTTTTGTTTTATTTGAATTCCATTTTCTTAATTAAAAACAAACATCTTTCTTTTTAAAAAAAAGGTAAGTAAGTTGGTGATAGGATATTTAATTTGGTGATATAGGACATTTAATTTGGTGATAACTAAAAAAACTAAAATTAGTTATAAAACTTAATTTAAAACTTAAAGTACTTTAAACATAATATAATTACTCGGAATCTGAAAGAGAACAACCATCGCACATAAAGATTTCGTCTTCATTTGCCTGTGATTGACAAGTGATGTGGTATGGAATAGAACAGAATGAGCATTGAATCCATTTGGCACCATTCTTTTCTTGTACATCCTCATCATAACTTTTACCACAGACACCACATTCCCAGTCATCATTTTTCTTTAAACCTTTATTGAATTTTTTTTGCTTCTGATCTTCATGAGCCGTAGAATATCCTGATTTCTGAAGATCCTGTAGTGTTGTTAATAATTTTGCCTTTGAATATCTCTGCTTTCTGTTTGACTTTGGTATTCGGTGAACTGATGTTGCGGATGGTAGTTGTAGTTAGAGCCTTTGTGCACAATGTGCAAACACAGGGGCGGATAAAATTAGGGGCGGCCAAAAACGCAAGCGAGGGAAGAGGTGCAAATGGAAATAAAATGCCTAAAAAGTGAGCCAGGGTTTAAAAAAATATAATTTGCGTTGCGACAAGGAAAAAGTAATAGAAATTTAGAAAATCGTATTAAAAATCGAAATATAAAAAAAATCCTTGTTAGCACGATTAAATAAAGCGTTTTAAACGATGTCCAAAGAACATTTACTTGTGCTGCAGCTTTCTAAATTGACATACGTTCCTGTAAAACCATTTGGTTTGCTCTCACCATATTTTCAGAAGTGTATGTACTATATTTTTGATTACTAATAATACTTTGAAATTTGGTAATTTGCAGGACAGGTAATTTGGTGATAGCCTGAAATGCCAAAATAAAATTATTTTCAAAAAGTACTCTCTATTGACCGCCTTTTTTGACAATATTGTATATATAAAAAATTTATATTAACGCCGTAAAAAAATAATTTTAATAACATAATCTTAAATCAGTAAAATTGCATTCGCACATGGTAAGAAAACACCGTTACAACGTAAGGGTTAATTTAATTAATAAACAATAACATGTAATTTTATTTATGCCATTTTGAAAAGTAGGCTTTACTCTAAAAGTATAATGTAAAAAACACTATAATACCTTATTTATTAATTGATTTAGAACACATTTACTACCTAGCACGTATAACACTGAAGTAAATATGAAAAATAACACCATATTACATTAAAAGTTTTTCTGGGAGGTAACTACATAAGATAAGAGCCTGTAATCTTTTGAATAGTCAGATGAAACTGTATGAAGTATATGATAACAATTTTAAATTATTTTGATAAACGGTAAGTTGTTGGTCAATTTTTGAAAAAGTATCACCAAATTAACTATATCACCAAATTACCTTACTTTACCCTATATTAAATTTCTGAAATCCATCAGACTTTCCTTTTTATCTGCTTGAAAATAATCGCAACTAACTATACTGTTATCATCTCCTTGGCGAGAAAAATAATTTCGTTTGACACACTTCTTCATTAGGGTGAATTTGCTTAAAGGATTAAACTGTTCTGTTTTGTAAAGTATTCATCGTGGGGAATAAAATAGCTGTATTGAAATTTGTTTCATTTACTGGCATCTTATTAATTACTTGGGTACGTATTTACCTAAAACGTATTTACTTTTCACATGTTTGGCTAAAACTTACTGTATTTACCTACCTACAAATGTTATTTTGCTTCAATAACTTATCAATTTTTAATTAACAAATTATATATTACGTATTAAAGCACAAATTTAACAAAAAGACGTATAATTCCGTTGAATTATTTCGTTTCTTAAGAAATAAAGTCTGCATTAGTTTCTTAAATGCTATTTTATATTTTTCCAACGTTAAAAAGTAATTTAGTGAGGCAAACGTGCCATCCATACCACAAAACAGGATGTGTAAGTAATGCTTTTACAAATTTCTATTATTTTTATTCAGGATAGAAACATTTTAATTCATCATAATAATACGTATTTCGTTCTTGGTTTATTTAATTTTTTTTAATTATTATTCACCCAAAAGTATTCTAAAATTTACTTGGGTATAATTATTAATCGAAATTTAAATATGTACATAAATTGTTAATAATGGAGAAATTTTATTTGATCTTTACTTATCCGCAGTACTTTCCATTCATTTCTAGTAAGTTAATTAAATTCGAATTCAAAAATTCAAAAAACCATTCGATTAAATTAAGGCAAACGCTAAAATGATTCTCCAAGCACTAAGCAAAATTGCACTAATTACATGAAAATTCTGGATGAGTGGACGTGTAAAAGTTGTTCAATTTTATTATCAACGTACTAATTAATTTACACTTGCTTTTATATTATACCAATAAATGTAAAATTTGTTTTCTGTGCTCAGCCCAATTTTATTAATTAACTGTATAACTTTAACTGAACCCTCGCTAAAGAAAGGTCAAGTAGAAAATTGCTTTTTTAAGAAACGAAATGGAATTTGTATGCGTTTTACGTTCTTCCTACTAATAATTTAAAATTTAATCTTTTAACCAAGTTAAACTTGCAGTTTCGGTAACTGAAAGTGCGTTTGGATAATTTGAAAACTACCGCACTATACTGAAAAGCTTTATTTCCAACAAATATTTTTATTTTGCTCTAAATTAATTAATTTACCAAATCTGTGTTGCTCTAAATTTGTTTACTTGTAATTAATTTTATTTTGTCTGTTTTAATTGTAGGGATGTTGATTTGTTTTAAATTTTAAATGAGTCAAATTAAAACAGTTTCATTTTTATTTGTTTGTAAACGAGTACATAAATTTATTAGCCTGGAGAATAAAAATATATTGTATTTTTTTCTATTTGAACATTGATTTATAATTTGATTTTGTATTTGCTAATTAAATGGCCATGTTATCAAAATTAACGAAGAGTATAAGTGTTGGCCAACAGAAAGGGTAAATAAATGGATGAAGGCGCCCATATTAAGGGTAATTTATAATCAGCGCCGTCAAACACCAGCGCCGACGTGAACACAAACACCACAAGATAAAGCACAAGAAATTCATAAACCCACATTTGTGTATAAGAAACTTTTGATTGAAAAATTTACTATTAAATAAGTTAAAATAATTTATTGTTTGATTGTTCGTATTTATTAATTTTTTAACCACGCTATTAAAAATACTTTACTGTATAAGTCTTAACTAACAATAAGAGCTGTGTAAACAAAGGATTGATGGGATCCGTGCTATGTGAAGTACATTTTCGGTTTAAAGTTAATTATTTAAGCAAATGTAAGCCACAGTTACCTATTTTAGTTACTTAACCAAATAAATTGTAGAAGTTGTTCAAATGAAGAATTAGGTACAATGCTAAATGAACAAAAGAAGTACATATTTTGACTGAAACAGCAAACAGGGCTTTATTTAAATTATACAATAGGATTAAAAATTTAAGTAATTTCCGTTTACGAGTAACTACGAAGGTAGTAAAACCGAGAAAAGTTAATATGTAAATTTAGATTGTGGACAGTTTGCACAAGGAACTATTTAATATGACATCTTTTCAATTTACATTTTCTGCTGTTTTCACTGTTTATTAAAGTCATAAAGTCGAAAAATTGCATTTGTCAAAAACATAAACAATATAATAACAAAAATTCAAGAGAGAATACTAAATTAAATTTTTATTAACTACATAAAAATACAATATCCGTTTTATCGTTAACACTAAATTCAAACTGTATTTGTAGGCACCGATATTACCAGCCTTTATTAAATTTATAGCAAACTGTGCAGTCTGTTTATTTCTGAATTAAGTAATAATCATTATAAAATGTACAATTTGAACTGTAATTTTAATTGGTTTTCAATTTCCAATTGGGTTCGTCTAGTAACTTTATTGTAAAAGATAACGTCAAATTTTAACTGTAACAATAAAGGCAAAATTTCTTATCTGTTCACATAATATTTTACCGGGGCTGTAAAGAACGAAAATTGGATATTTTATCGATATCATTAGCACAGATTACTAGTTAAAAAGTAGTTATTGCAAGAAATACGATTGTATCTTTGTACATGGTGGCACAAAAGTAACTTTCCCATTGTTTTGTTTTGCTCCGAGCTTTTGGGTAACTTTGTTTGCTTCAAACCGCTGTTAGCACATCAACTCGTTACAGTTCCTCAGTGACTTAAAATAAATCTCCGAGATGTCACTTAAACAGTATTTAACTCTCAATAAAAAAGTTATAAAGATAACAAACAGAAAAGTTACTTCATATTATACTACATCCTGAATAATTTACAACTATTTTAATACTATAGATTAAACACTTGACAAAAAGGTTTTAATGAAAATTCATAAATAGGTTATAAATATTTATTCGTGGCTGTTTCCAGAAAGTCCATGTAACTTTTGTATTACAAACATAATACCTAATACTTATTTAATGAGGTCAGCTTAAACGACTAAAGTTTTGTAATATTTGCATATATTTTGTTTCGTGGAAAATTATCGTTGACTTATCCATATGCTGCATGAAACCAACAGTTTCGCATTGCGTTATCAGTTAAGAAGAGCACCATTTGTTTACAATTTAAGCAAATTTGTTAATAGTAACTTTAATTTATACAAGAGAGGTGTAGAAATTTGGTTAAAACAAACCACAATACGGAAACGGCATCAAGCTTTGCTTTTAGGATACCGATAAATTCTAATATTAAGCTTAGGCTTACGTTATTTACCGAAATCTAGGATAAACACAAATGATATTTGCTCCATAATGTAGTAAATGAGTACAAAATGCCAAGAAGTATTAAAATTTTATAATTTAATATTTAATATAAAAGATTTTATGAGGCAAGATATAAATTTGGATGAAGAAACCTCTCATATCACAAAATTCTTTACGTAAAATACCGCACGGTATTCAAATCACTCAATGTCCAAAAACTGCCCTTCTACTTGACAAATACTTGAATATTAAAAACTTCACGTTAAGTTCATTATAATTTATTCTAATATGGAAAATTTCAATCCATAAGAGCACTTTAGCATCGTTATTGTGACCTAATAATACGAAAAAGCTTGCACAACGATTTGCGATAATTCTGGGTACCTAATTCAAATTTAATCATCAATTGTCGACATTAATGATCAATCCTTATTATTGTGCGCAATTTATTATTTTCTATCTCGCTAACTAGCATTATTTGGTTAAATTAATTGAATATCGGAGTTATTTTCCGTTCCATAAGTTAATAAAACCAAATAAAACTTAAGTTTGAAAACTTGTTACAAATGGTATTGTGGACTTCAAAACAAAAACTTTTGGTGTGTTAAAAATTATTAGGCCAAAAATGATTTAGACCTTTATTGTTACTAACTTATCCAGTGTCAAAGTTACAGAGGGTGTAACTGAGACGATTGTAAATAAAAAAGTTTATACTCGTTATGAATGTGGGTCTATAATTGACTATTATTCGCTTAATTTCCTTTTGTAGAAAGTTTTATAGCATTATGATGTATTTAAAGCCAGTATCTTCTACAAAAGCATATCGATTTACTTACTTCATTTTTCTTACGATTTAAATCCAATAAAACTATTAACGCAGTATTTCTGCACAACATCTTTGGGCAATGCTCCCGGCTAAGCCAAGAAGGCTGTACCACGGATATATTAATGTTTGCCTTCCCCGTAGTCCACAGATCAACTTTGAACTTTTTAGATCACTAACATTTTAAGGATTCTTCTTGGCATATTACTATCGGTGATTTGCCATTACCTTCCAAGGGGAGAAGGTCAGAATAAATTTCTTACTTCACTCGAATTCGAAACGGGTATTTAGCGTTCATAGTCAACTCACGTGATCACTATGATTCAGTATTCAGTTTCAGTATTCAAACTAAACTTTATTTTTCAATCTTTGACTGATTACAATACTTCTTTTTGATATTCTCCTTTAAAATATAAAGGAGGCGGTCGGAGCTTAGCGGTCACGCGAGTTGACTATGAACGCTAAATACCCGGTTCGAATCCGAGTAAAGTAAGAACTTTATTCTGACCGTCTCCCCTCAGAAGGCAATGGAAACCCACCGAGAGTAATATGCCAAGAAAAATCCTTAAAATGTTAATGATCTAAATAAGTCCAAAATTGATCTATGGACTAAGGGGAAGGCAAACCACCACCCCATTAACATTAACATTTCCCTGGTACAGCCTTCTTGGCTAAGTCGGAGGGATCGCCGTACATCCGAAATCGGATAGGCACCTGAAGAAGAAGAAGAAAATATAAAGACTTTATTTTTCTACTTTATTGATTTTAATGCTATGGTTGGGCTACACTTGTTAAATTGTACTTCTATGCGTTTGGTTAGGCGTCAATTTATCTTCTGTAGTTTATGCTTCATAATCAATTAGGCTGGAGGAAAGCAGTTTTCAAGTACCCTTAAGTTACCTTCACTACAACGGACACTAGACTCCAAAGATTGTTTTTGTTCTGGTAACAGAAACACATCATATTTACATATATTTAAACGACCCTAAATATTTAGTTTAAAACGAAAGTTGTTACTTGAACAAATATTTTTTGTAGTTGCAAAAAACTTTGTTATAGCAGAAAAAAGTTTTGTTACAGGAGCAAAACACATTGTTGAGACTATAATAGCGTCTGCTCACTGAGAGAACCGTATAAATGCAAGATTTTAAAAAATTAGTAAAATATGCAGCCTATAATTAACAACATTAGCACGAAATGCATACATAAAATGCGCATGAAGGCAAATAAAAATTTAGAGATCGATCAAGGAATATTGTGAAATAGAAATTTAAGGAGGAACTAAATAACAAATACAAAAATTTGTTACCAAGCACAGACCATGAAAAGAAAACCCAGTCCAGCATGTCAGAAGTAGTACTTGCAAAGCATTACGATGAAATAAAAAATTTATAAATGAATAATAATCTTTTAAAGCAGTAATTTTGGGGGGAAGAAATTTACTAGAAAAAAATTATAGAGACGGTCGTAATATCACGATCAAGTGAGTTGACTATGAACGCTAAATACCCAATTCGACTCCGGATGAAGTAAGAACTTTATTCTGGCCGTCTCTCTGATCCTCCAGGTTGGGGGTACTACGTCGGGCTTGCTCCTCGTCGTAGGTAAAAAATGTAAAATGCTAACGAACCAAATGACAAACCGATGAGGTTGATATTTGGGAATCAGCAAACGTTAATGCGTTTCAAAACCGACTGTATCATATCACAAATTATAAAGTAGATTGTTAATTGTGTCAGGAGATTATCTACGTTAAATTAGACCAATTAAAATTGTTGGTTCCTCAAGTCTGTCACGATTACGTCCTTTATATTTTTCTAAACTTGAAATACCAGAAAGAATTTTAATCGGGAATGTTGATGTGATTATCTGAAGGAAGATTGTGGAAATAAACCCAGAACCGTTTTTACTTGAAGGATTTCTTTTTAAATATGAATATTTCAATGGATCCTTATATTTCTAATTTATTCGATAGAGAATTTATTGACGAATTGAATGAGCCTGAAATGACTAACTTTCGTTAATTGGTAACCTTTCATCTACTCTACAGGAATTATCTTCAATTTGTTTTTTATAATAAAAATGGTATGAGTTTACGTATAAAGGTCATGCAAAATAGCAATCTTATTGGTCATTTGTTTTATTAAAAGAAAAATAGCTATTTACGATATAAGCATCGTAACGTATCATATTACGATACGAGATGGGAAAATTGACCAACGAGCCCGAAGGGTGAGTTGGTCAAACCCATCGAGTATCGTAGTATGACGTTACGATGCGAATATTGTACAATGCTTTATCTACTATCATTTAATAATGAATTATATTCTAAAATTTTGCGTCTTTTTAAATTTGACGTAAAAGAAATTAAAATGATCAAATAGGTATTTAGTTTGGTATCCATAGAAAAATTTTTATTTACTTATACTTGTTTTGTATAATATTTACTTCGCTAAAATGGCGGACAGTGATAGTGATAATATTCCTTCAGATGTGGAAATTCTTGCAAACGCAGCACTTTCTACCATAATACCGAAGAAATCCAAGCTAAAGTATGAATTGGAATACGCACGATTTCAAAAATGGTGCGAATTAAAAAAGGTAGGAGATGCTCTCTCTATAAAAATTTTGCTTGCCTACTTTTCTGAAAAAGCGGAAAAGTACAAGTCCTCTACATTGTGGACACACTACTCTATGCTCAGAACAACAATTGCCTTAAAACGGAAAGTGGATATAAGCAAATATACAGAATTAATTGCATTTTTAAAACGGAATGGAGATGGATATAAGCCTAAAAAATCCAATATATTTTCAAAGGACGAAATACATAAATTTTTGCAAGAAGCCAATGACGATCGATATTTAATGATAAAGGTAATAGATACTAATATTATTTTAATTTATCTAAGAATAACTTATTCGTATTGTACTTATGTTTCTTTAATTATTGGTGTTTTCGGAGCTTGCCGTAGAGAAGAACTGTGTAATTTAAAAGTAACCGATATCGAAGATAATAAAACTTTTATTAAAATTACTTTGCCGAATACAAAATCCAAAGTTATAAGACAATTTGTAATTACTAAAGGAAATATTATTGGATGTGACTGTCTAGATATTTTTAAAAAATATTTTCAACTTCGTCCAAAAGTTTTTCATATATTATAAAAATGGTAAATGCACATCGCAGCCCGTAGGTATAAATACCTTTGGACGCATACCAAAAGAAATTGCTACTTTTCTTGGTTTATCCAATCTGCAAGACTACACTGGTCACTGCTTTAGAAGATCATCAGCAACCTTACTGGCGGATGCCGGTGCTGATATGGACACATTAAAGCGACACGGCGCGGCGGTTGGAAGTCGTCCAGCGTTGCCGAAGGTTATGTAGAATCTTCCATTGAAAATAAAAAGAAAATTGCAACTCAAATTATGGGAGTAAATGAAAATATTGTTAATGTTCAAAATTCTTCTGCCAATATTAGTTGCGTTGATTCAACTTCTGCTGGAATTAATATTTCAAATTGCAAAAAATGTATAATCAATGTTTATAATAAATAATAATGGTATTCCATTATGGAATACCATTATTATGACACTTTTCATAAGTTCAAGATTATTCCTCACTTGAGGAACTTCGATAATAAAATAAGTTTCTTCTTTAAATGCATTATAATTTCGACTTAATTTACCCGTGTGGAAAAGTGTTACTTTACCACACTAGTACTATAAAGTAGGCTATTACGATTTTTCAAGAAATGTCATAAAGTTTGACATTATTAAATGATAGTAGATAAAAGTTATTAACTTAAATATTAATTAGTTGCTATAACAAAATATTTGTCATTTCAAAAATCCCTTCTCTGAGTGTAAAGATATTCATAAGCTAACTTTCTTATTTTAAATAAAAACCTTTAAAAATTCTAAATAAATATTTATATAAAATATGAAGCGGTAGATCTCGAAGCCATCTTTACAATAATTGGTTCTTGTATTTCTGCGTAGTACTATAATAGAAACTTCAGTATTTCAATATTTAAATGAGTTTAGATTATGACGAACTCATATTCTTGTAGTTATTAAAATTTTATAAAAATTAATAAAAGGAAGTAGCAAGCAACCTAATATGCACCAGGTAGTACAGCGTAATTTTCCAAACAAAGAAAAAAAATTAGCAGGGATTACAGAAATGACCTTGCATTTTTTGATAAAAGCAAACTATTTTGTACAGTGACTACTAAAAGCATTCCTAATGATTTCAAAAGAAGTACTTCAATATAGTCTATCCTATAAGAGCCGCATTCCATCTATTACTACGGAAAGTCTGTTTTTTGTATTCTTTTCCAGATGGATTGGCTTTATAACCAAGCTACCTTTTTACAAAAAAAAATTAAGTTAAATTTTCCATTTACCTGATGGGTGATGAGCTACAAATCTTTGAAATGTAGTTTCAATCAATTCTTGTTAAACTTTATCAAAAAGATGTTCCAAATTTGAAAAAGCATTTAGTTTATGAAAAACGAATTTTGTTCTTAGTCAATATCAAAAAATAAATTTGCTTGTTCTATTATTGCATTTTTATGCTTGAGCATTCAGCAGTCAGTTGATTATCACTTATAATATATTAAGTGCATTTTTGATTATCAGTAACAATTTGACTACGTTGCCATGAAAACTTTGTTGTCAAGTAAATGTCCGAATGCGAAGCATGAGGACATTTACTAATGACAACAAAGTTTAAATATAGTAACGTAGTCAAATTGGATGATAATCAATAATGCACGTAATAAATTCGGTAAGACTATTGCACACATTAGAATTAGACACAATGTAACAGTAAATAATATTTAAAAAATACTGTCATGGTCGACGGAAAAATATAATTCAAATATAGTAGGTGCCTTGATTTGAAATTTGCACTGTTCAAACTTTAACTCTAAATAAATTTAAATTTCCTAACTGCATTATTTGTATATTCTTAATAAACGTCCAAAAATCCAAGAATAAAGATATATAATTTCCTATAATAATAATAAGTGATAAATATAACTGTTGGTTATTACGTTATAAATAAGAGCAACGTACACAATTATCAAAAATTATCAAAATGCATATGTGCAATTATCAAAGCAACTTGAACAATTATCGCTTAATTCTAACGCCATTGGTTAGAATTGATCGGATCGCTAAATATCATTGGTTCATGTTAGTCATGTGACACATGTGTGCAATAGTCTTCTATATAAGCACAAGTGCATTCGGAAATGTTAGGTAACTTCTATAAATATTTAATAGAAATTGTATTAAAAGTATCAAGTTGGAAGGATGTCAAATTTAAGTCAGAAAAAATGTTAATTAATCAAAATATTCACACATGGCATTGAACCCTCGATGTCAGCAATATGAAGAATGGAACGATAATATTGAAAAAATCAGATTAATGATAATAATTAGACAGTCATCGATTTAGTTTAGGACTTTCTTATTCAGCAAGTCTTGCAGAATCAATTATTACAGAGTAAAATGTGTTCCATCCGTTACGTCCTTTCCGTCGTCGTAGTTAAAATGTAACTTTATAAAATACTAAGCCCTATCGTGTCATAATAAATAGGATATCTGGGAGTTTGTCTGGATTATGATTCGTCCTTCAAAGCTCATGTTTCCAATAACTGCAGCAAGCCACTTCGTACATTGAAGTTTATTCGCCGATAAAGCAAGCGATCTTTTGCAAACACAATGATGTTTTTTTATTTTTCGCTTGTAAAATCTCATGTTTATGATCTCTATATTACCAAGTTTGCAAAGCTAAATTAAAATTGATTTAATGAAAATTTTAAGAATGGATCCTTACTAAAGCAGTTTGTCATTCGTACCATCCATACCGTTATACTGTCACAATCTAATTCGTACCATAATTTTTGAATTCGAACATCCAAGTTTTAAAAAAAGGGGCAAAATATTGAAATTCTAAATATTTTAATCAATTAGTTGACCTTGAATTAGTTGAGAACAAGTAGAATCGTGAATAAGATCAAAACATGCCATTCGTTAGGGCTTTTTAATGGACGCTGATTCTGAGGAAGCCCTAATTGTGGATGATTTTTAGGTTACATGACCTATTCCTGGTCTTAGTCCTAGGGGACTTACACTAAATTTTTGTCTAAATCTGACAATGATAAGTAACATAACTTCATAAATAAATTGTTATCTTATTCAAATAATATCTGCAATTGAGAAGACAAAGCAGAATATTAGTCTAAAAGTATTGGGATCAAATTGAAAACTTTCGGATCATAAAGACCAAAATTTGTTAGAATTGAATCAACATGTTAAAATTGATTCTGATCTGTGTTTCGTAGCATACAT
Organism: Rhagonycha lutea; assembly: GCA_958510855.1. Taxonomy (NCBI): domain Eukaryota; kingdom Metazoa; phylum Arthropoda; class Insecta; order Coleoptera; family Cantharidae; genus Rhagonycha; species Rhagonycha lutea. Next base: position 89,490,605 of record OY294036.1, read on the forward strand.
AATATACTACATGCAGTGATAGTGTAATAGAGGATTCCGAAGATGCAAAATTTAATTGAACATGTTAAGGTAAATTATGTTACAGATATTTACTTAATAATGTAATCATTGGAGTTTGTGCCTTGGGGTATTAATAAATTTCTAATTAAAGCATTATTTAATGTTACCTGTTTAACCTATAACTTTACTAAATTCGATTGAATATGCTTAACGTTTATTATAATATAAACTCATGGTTTATAATTTCTAAAATAAATATTAAGCATTGTTGCTTTAAAAACTTGTTATTTGCTAACAATTTAATAGATATAACTTGAAACCTCGTCGGGATATTCTCTACACGCTCAGATGAGCAGCCGAATCAACAAAAAGATATACAAAAAGATAATCACGTACAGAATGCTCAGTTTTTGTTAAACTGTGCTTATATTTATTTACAATTATAGCATCGTTGAATAATTTCTAAATAAGACTTATAAATACTTTGATTTCTTCTTTACCTATGCTATATTATAAAACTTTCAATAATTTTAATATTATTTGGAACATTTAAGTATTAAGCATTTCATCAAAAAATTAATTTCAATATTTCCAGAATGAATCTGTTGAGCAAAGTTATATAATATTTACATTAATTTTATCTAATTTAATTAAAATATCAAAATAACAATATACATTTCAGTGAAAATAAATAGACTTAGCATTGGAGTGGTAATAATAAATTATTAATATAGATATAAATTAAACTTTAGTTTGTATAGAGTTTTATCAACTTACATAAAAAATTGAATCGTAATAAATAATAAATTTTTTTATTTTGAAACTTTGAGATATAACTTCAGGTTTATATCAAATACTTCGATAACTCTGCCATTGATTCCAAAAATGTCTAAATCGCTTGATACTTAATTCAGTGGTATTTAAACTCCACAGCTTATCGTAAGATGATTAAATTAAATCCTATTATGGTATAAATTTTCAAAGATGATCATAAAAAGTAAACCCATTAATGTAACGCATAAACTCATTGTGGTTTATTAATGTAGCAGAAATCTTCGCAAAACTCGTAAACACAATGTGATAGCGATTACGACAAACAATTTATGAAATTTGTATGTAAGCATCATTTTAACTACAACATAAAAGTGCAAATTTGCATATCATCATACAATACTTTTCTTATTTCAACTCCAAATTACTAAAACTTATCTTGCTGACGGCTAAGTAATTAAGAAAACCAACTTTTTCATCATTAACAAAATTAGTGTAATCTAATTTTCTTACCTTTGATTCAAGTATCCATTAATTTTATTAACACGGTTTTGCCACCTATTTTCTATATTTACCAAGAGTATATTTAAAAATAAAAATTAAAAAACATTTTTTTCACGAATAAAAAAAATTTAACTTTTCTGAGACTATTACGTAAAATGACAATATTTCGTATTTTCCCGCCAGTCGACGCGCGTTAAGTATCGAGGTTTTCAATCGGAAAACCCTGACTACTGCAGAGCCCGGGCTGGACCAGGATGCTGTGAATTTCAGCGCGCATCTTTTCAATATTGCGCACGCGCAATAGTCCAATCGATATTATCAGCTATACGATAGTATTTCCACAATTGTCCAAGTAAGCTGTCGATCTTTTTCCAGATCCACTTAAACAATTCTCCATGTGGCCAAACACTATACAAACTATTTTTTATGTTGCTTTTTTAATTTTTTTTTACTCAATTTAGTTAGAAGAAATTGACAAATTTCGATCATACTTCAATTACTCTCTTTTTTTCGAACATTTTTTAATCTTAAGATTTTTCTCTTTCATTCCGTCGATAAGTATCTTAATCTTATTATTTTTAAGTGTTAAAAGAAATACAAAAGAATAAGACGTGCAGAAACTGAAATCTTTCAATTTAGCCGTAAGCCGTTTCATGTATTTTAGTTTCTTATTAAATTTGATGAAACAAAATCATTTGACAAATGTAGGTAGATTTGGAAAATATTAAATAAATCAAATTATTGTTTTTATTGGGTATTTCTACATTCTTCACATAGAAATTGGAAAGTTCCGAACAGAATCATCAAATATCGGAAATTTAAATTAAATTTTCCAACTAAAAGTCAATAGCTTAATAGCTTCTCCTGTAGTTGCTGAACTATGCAGTGATCTAGGTACTAAAAATAAATATTAAAAACTAAAAATTTTAATATGATATGATTTTACCGTTGAGGAAGCCTTTATTGCTCACTTGGAACTTATAATTTTTTAATTATTGCTGATTGGTATTCATTTTTCAATTCCTTCAATTACATACCTTATTTTTTAATGGAAAATCAATAGTATTGCATTCAATATAACTTGGAAATGTTGTCTCTATTATTTCAATTCCAGTGCTTACAAATTTCTAATTTCCAATCCAATTCGGAAACTTTTATGTAGAATCTTTTAAATTCGTTTAGATTCTCGAGACTAATTTCGATTTCAATTCTAACTTCCCATCCTAAAGAAAAATAGAAGTATGGAAGCAAAACACGGGACGAAATATGTTCGTAACGACTAACCATTGGTTATAGCCTTTTTTATTTTAAATTATAGCGTAAAACTATACGAAAGTTATGGGAATCTGAAAGCACTAAATATTTAAATGGTCTGGCTATAGTTTTATATTTTTTGTTTTATAAGTACGATATCTCCCTATTTATGACTTGTTATATTGTAATGGAGAATATCGTTAATCAAGTGATTTTATATTGGATGATGGAATAAATAAAACTAAACTCTAATTAGTAGCACACGTTTCATGTGGCTAACACATATCTTCAGGTGCAACGACAAATGAAAATTAATGACAAATTATGTAACAGAGAAATATGAAGGATTATAAACCTACACACAGGAGAATTCCACTATGACATATTATAATGTGTAATGAAGTACGGATAACATAATTAATTTAAGTTTTAATCCTTTATTATTTTTCTACATGTACAGAATTTGTCACCTGCATATTGCGTTTTATTTATAAAATCTTAAATTAAATCTTAAATTAATTTCAAATTTATATACTCTGGTTTCACAAAATATAGTATTATATTATTATAGTATACTTTATAAATAAAATATCTGCAATATGATAAATAAAATAACGGTAATGCAACTTTTCAATTATATTATAATTATATTTTCAAGTTCGGCTTATGATGAAAGCTTTTAGGTCATCAAAAGAGTTTCCTGGAATTGTAAAAATATTCATTAAATATTGAGGGGTTAACAGTAATGTTAGAGGTAAACAATACCTAGGACCAAGACTATAACGGCCCAACTAAATTTAACTTCGTAAGTAAATTAACTGACCAAGTTAATTTGTATTCGTGCAACTTCGGATTTACATTTAACTTTGACACATGAGATGAATTAAATGCCATATTTTTTAATTTTAAACACATTTTCGTATTTTTTATTAATTATAATATCAATTTTTGCAGTAAGATAACGCACATTTTACTAGTATTAATATTTATATAGTAGTAATCATATTATTATTAGATAATACTTTTTCATTTATATGACAAATTAAAACATTATTTATTAATGACTCTCGCTAGGCCTGTGGTTATAACGTTAACTGTATAATATTAATTAATAAAGAATTTTCAAACAACAAACAACGTTTGACTCACATTTTGTCAACCTGAGTTCGACCCTCAAAAGAGTCATTTTTTTTTATTTAAATTTTTATTTAAGTATTATATTATTATACAGCTCCACCAAGCTTAGAAAGGACGCGGCAAATATGCCAACTAATTTGATAAAAATTTGAATGAACCAATGAACGTTGAGTTATTTCTCAAGTACATTCTGTTGTAAAAGTTACAAATTATTGCGTGTGTTTACATTTGTCGTGGTTTTTTGTGTTATTCGGTTTCGTGTTATTTTATAATTTATTCCAAAAGTGCTTTATTTAATATTTGCGGTAACATTTTTTACGTATTTCGTGACTGCAATTTGACAAAATAATTTATGGATTTTAAATATTCGCGCCGAGAAACTTCTTCATTTGAGTGTACATTTTTAATTTTAGCAGCGCCTGGCACGCCCCTAAAAGTCGGTTCTAACGTTGGTGGAGCTGTAATAATATTATGACGGAGATTATAATAAGGGCCGTCCTAAATGTATCTACTAGACTAATAATTAGTTTTTTTAATTTATGAATCTCCTAGGTAAATTTTTAGTTTGTGACTGGTGCTTTACCTACGTACAAATTTACCTAGGAGATACAAATCATTGAGAGTAGGTTTACATCATCTCCACCGCTAACTACGAGTGGGTGATACGATAAACCGAATCAACGTGATTGAAACACTTTGCCTCACTACTTTAAGCAGCCGAGCTACTGGAATGTCAACTGGCGGAAATCAACTTATATCCACGTGAGGCCGAAAAGACGAACGCTAATATCAATTGACGGAAGGGCCAAGTATAACCCAAATAGCGTAAGATTGCATCACATGGACAAATAGAGATGGGGTAATATTAATTTTTAGTTTTAATTTTGATTGTAATTTTAGTCAATCTTTTGTTTTGTTTTATTTTTCAAAATCGGAACAATTAAGGTTAATTGTTAGAAATAGAAAGAGAACCATTTCATAATATATTAACATACAAAATTAAACATTACATTAGAAATTGTCTTAAAAATTGCAAAATGGATTTAAGTACCTACGCATTTGTAAATTGTACAAATTTGGAAAAATTAATAATTATTACATCATATTAAATAATATAATTACCTGTAGTCATTAATATATTATTATCATAAGAAGTATCATTCATAGCAACTTTTTTTGAACGCATTACAAGTTTCCTTGAAAATGTAAATAATCCAAATTGATTGCAAAACCTTCTATCCACTTGTTACCTATTAACAAAATGATCTTAGCTTAAAAACAAAGAAACACAATACCATTACCTTATCATAATGGTTAAGTGGAATCTTGAGGTCGAGCTCGACATTTTCTATGTATGATATTATTGGGATAAGCTTGGAGTTAAAGGTAGGGCTGATGTTCTTGTAAATGCAGGTAATTTCAGGTCTGATGTACTTATTTTCAAAACAAACCGAGAGATCCGTTCGATTATTGTTGTATTTATTTATAAAATTAACAATAGTAAAATTAATCTAAAGAAATATAATTGGAAAATGCAAAATCAATAAAAACACCTTTGTTGCACCTGAAATCTTAATTTGTTTGGTCTTACTGTTCTAGAAAGTTGAGAATTGAAAGCAATATAAATTAAATGAGGCTGTTGCGATGATATAGCCCCACTCTCATTTTGCCCAAAGATGGTTCACTGTATACCATGTAGTTGGATTAATCCAAAAAAAAATGTAAGCTCTCAATACAACTTTTTTTCTCAGTACAGAATTTTATTACTTACTTGTTCTCCTTCCAAGTGCGTTTCCTGCTCGTTAAATATATCCAACCACCTCTAATTTGTCTAGGATGAGCATGCGAAGTCTTATTACACATTTAGACGACCTAACTATTTAACATGGGCTCCGGAACCATAGAAAGAGTAATGCACTTTATTTCAAGATGGTTTTGCTACACAAATTGCACTTTATTTGTTTGCATTTCGAATGGAAGTAGTCAGAATAAAATAAAAACAAAAAAGGTTCTCGTTTTGTTATGTTATGTTGCTCTAAGAAAAATGGAAAAATCAGAATTATAATTTGATTTTCGAGTAAAATTTTAGTAAAACCATTAAAATCGCAAACTGCTCATTAACAAAAGAATTCTGTTTCATTACTTGTGGCCGGAAGATTTAATTAAATTCAATTAAATTAGTATTGCATTATAAAATTCCATTATATATATTATAATTCACATATTTTTCTGTGAGTTTAAATCAATTTAATTAAAGGTAAATTTTCACTATAAAATGTAATAGTGATGATTTAATTAACCAACATATGTTGAGGTGCAATCCTATCATGTTAATAACTAATTAGTACAGCCATTACGGATAATGTTTACAAGTTATTACTTTGTGTATGAATATGCTGTGCTACACAGAACACCAAACCATTAGACTAGAATCTCTTTGTTATTCAAACCTTCGAACTTTATATGATTTGGCAAACGCAGATAAAACTTTACAGATTTAGTATTTCCAATATATTCTCATTAGTAGATTTCCATCATAAATTTTGTTTGGCTACTGGAATGCTTAAGTTTTCAAAAGCAAAATACTTCTGTCTATCAGGACGATTTAACAAATTCTGAGGTGAAACAATTTTTTGGAGTATAATTTTCTAATTTTATTTTATTTATACAGTTATTATTATTAGGTGAAATATGTATGTAGGGTAAAATTGTTGAGTAAATTTTTAATCACTGAAACCACTACCGCCTCACACCTCTTTTGTTTGACTAGATAAATAAAACGTGCAATGAGTTTCCATTATACTTTACTCGTTACATTCTACTTTTACTATTGTTCTTGCAACTTTACATTTTTAAAGTTCTCAATGGTACCTACTTTCAGCTTCAACCACATTCATGCATTGTCTCTTCGTTCCTTTATTGTCTTTTATTTAAAATTTATATTAACCCAGCGTACTTTCGTTCTTGCAACCACAAATCATCTAACTTTTATAACAATAAACTTTTATAAATTTTAATTAACCTCTTCTAAATTTAATTCAGTAATTTCTTATCTTGGTATCTATAAAAAAAAACACGCAATACTCCGTAACACAAAAGAACTAAAAATTTTGTTTCATTAATATTTCAATAACTATTGTATTATTAATAAATTATTGTTATCGACATGAAAGCTCACGACATACTCCAGTTTTTCTATAATAACTCAAAAACGGCGAATAAATATCGAAACTGTTGAAAGAAAAAAGTATTCGTTTATTTCGGCTGACCATTTTTCCCTCTCAACATTCAGTATTTTCGAAATAATGTAATAAAGGGCTTTATTATTTATAGCTTCTAAACAAAATTTATAAGTCGATTAGTTATATAAAAATGAAAATACAAAATTAAGAAAACTCCATTTAAGGATCTACAATGGAGCGAAGCAATTGCGATGAAGTGCTTGAAGTGTTTATTTTAATTTATTACATAATAGAACTACAGAGCTTACAGCTTCTTCACAGAATTTTTAATTTTATTTGTTAAGCACTTTCGATTTATTTTTACTTTCAATGAATTTCCTTTTTTCCTTGCCTTTGAGGCAATAATAACTTTTGATGCTTCTCTGCTTATGTACTTATTTCGAATAACAAAAGTTGATATATTTATTATTTGAAACTTATTTGATACGATGAAAGGCACAACAGATTATGTTGCTTTTATAAAGATAACATACAAGACACATGCATTGTTCAACATACATTTCTCTTCAGTTCTTAGATGAAGCTGTCATCATTTTGATATCTTGTTTTGGAAGTTAATATGCTTCCATAATTTTATTAGGTTTCTGAAATAAAATAATTTTAACTATTGGTTAAAAATTGCGATATTTTTCCTCTAATTTTTGTAAATAAATAAATAATTATTGAATTGATATGTGTGATGATTTCAATTCCATGTTAACCTGTTTATTCACATACAAATATTTCAATTAGTGAATATAATATAATATTTAAATGTAATATTTAAATAACAATGAAAATTTTATGTAAGCAACAATTTAAACGTACCCTATTTATTCACCTTAACCTACTGTCACATACTTTCCTTTAATTTATCAATCAAACTTTTAATGAATTATTTGCCTAGCATATACTGCAAATGCGAAGAAAATCAATTATAAAATTTTTCCGTTTAATGCATTTCCTTATTGCGAATGAATTAAATTCCATTTTGTAATATTCTTAATGAAACGTTTAGTACCAAGTACTGGATTGGAATATATCCAGAGCATTAAATGAAATGTTCAATAGATTAAACAATAAAGCTGCCCAAGTTCTAAATACAAAGTTCTTTAAATTAATTAACTAATTAATAAAACCTGCTGTTTGAAATTTTAAAGTAGCGGTGAATTTAAAAGATTTAAATTGTAATTTCATTTTAAAATTTAATAATTTCTTAAACTAAATTGCTTATTAAATAGACGCCGAATGAACATTTGGCGATGTTTGTGCTATAAGTACTCGCTGCTCCCTCTTGTGGAATAACACTACATCTTAATAAAGAAATTTATAAAATTTAGCTATTTAAGGTTTTTTATTTGCTTTTTTTTAATTCCTTTAGCATGTAGTGGAATCACCTTTCGTAATTAAATAGATTTTTTTAAATATTTTAATAAATTTAGAAAAAATCCCTCAAGTATGCTAAAGATTGAATTGAGAACATTATCACAAGAGCAAACAGCAAGAAAATAAATATAAGACAGATAATAAATAAAGATAAAGTACAATCTCCAAAGAAAAGTACCAATTAAGTGACTTGGCACCTGACTTTACTACTTAGTGAAAGCCAAACCGTAATTTAGGTGCACTCAGGTCACAATCGTGCACATTATGAATTCTTATAAGTTTTGAAGCAGATCAGCATCCTCACTACTCTTCAAACTTCGAGACTCTGGACAAACTCAAGAATCTTAGAGGGCACTAGGTCACTAATAATGTTTATGGCTGGTTCTCTTTTCGACGATAGATTGCGCAGTTTCAAAGCAAGTGCTGAATCGCTTCGTTTGCCGCATCATATCCTCCAGAAATGCATACTTACGATACCTAACGATATGGTTCCGTTTAACTTAAGTGCAGAAGAAAATAATCCCATACCTGCTCCAGAATTATTTTTGAAACCATCTTTGAGCAGAGATATGTATATGTAACTTTCACGTTTCCGTCATATTTAGCAGGGTATCAGAGGGAATCCCGTGATCATTAACTCTCAACAAAGGTAGCTAATGGAACAGTTTTCCTAGATCCGTATGTGCTCACCAAGGCAGCCCTCACCGCCTGCTCCTCCACATGAAGATCCAGTAGAAACTATTCGCATTACGTCCATCTCTACTAGGCAGACTGCTCTTTGCAACTGGTAGAGCGAGGATGCCATTATTACCAGGTTGGTTCTGGGTCACTAAACAAGACATCGTAGCATAACCATGCCTTGAGTGATCCTCAGGAAGAAATCCCAAGATCTTCCTTTACTTTACGACGCTGACAAAAGGTCAGACAGACCTGCACCTGTTTCTTCAGTTTTGAACTGATCTGTTTGCTTCTTGTTAAGTATCACTACCAGATATTAACGTATAAAATCAATTTAAGTTAGGTTCCTGTTAGACTGCGCATTTACGTACATTATAATTTTGATGCTCTAAACTTTCCCATAAGTAAAGTTAAGTTCACGCACTTAAAATGATTCGTTAACTGCTATGAAAATATCAGTTAAGGTATAATAAATTACAGCATCGAAAAATATTAGATATGCACCAAAATCATAAATACACTTCATATTCATAGATATCAAATACCCAGGTTCAATTTACAACTACGTTTCAAGGGAGGTCCCTTTCTTATGGCTGTTTCTTTGAACTGTTCCAATATAAAATGCAGCTACAAACACAAAATTGATTACTCGCCAACCCAAAATCAGTTATCTGGGGCCATAGGGTTATTCATGTATTAGCAATGTAAAAATAAGCGTACGTGAGGGCTTTAATGGCAATGGAAATGGTGATGTTTCATAGAAGAACAGTTCAATGTGGGTTTTCAAAACTGTGGTAGAAGTAATGATAGTGGCATTCACTCAGAGATACTTGGGTATGTTAACATCGCTACTAATATCTACAAAACAAACATGAGCTCAGTCACCACGTGTATTATTTGTTCCAATTTAACAAAGTCGAAAACTTAATCATTTTCAGGTAATTTTTGTAGTTCAAGATCGAACCCTAGCACCCAAATTAACATTTCTGAAACTCAATTAATGCACGATTATTTATAAACACAGCAGAATCCTTACAAAAGCTTTTCACGAAAACTTAAAAGAAAAATGTTTAATATCCCTCGATTTTCAATGCGATGACATTAAAGAAGCAATTTAAATTCATCTGAAACTTTATAGTATCTTGAATATTGATACTTCGATACTAATACCATCAATTTTACATATAATGTAATAAAATTGGTGTATAAACCCAAATATTCATCAAATAGAGAAATGCAGGTAACCGCAATGACAGCTCCACGTTTGTGGTTACATCAAGCTGAAACATACATACATTGTACATACAATATAGACCAACCGTGGTGATGTTAAGTAGGTGATGCTTTGTAACCGACAATATCAATCGTAGTAATAATTATAATACATTGTAGAATATGAAGATTTTATTAAATATTTGATAATAAATTATTACAATCATTAAAAAAAGTTACCTAATACATATAAAAATATAATTTCATAATAAATATTACAGTTAGCATGCATGCAGTGGCGTCGTAAGGCGAACGTGATGTACACGACCGCGTACGGTCTCGCACTTGATTTTTGGCCTAACTAAATTATAAATAATTATTAAAATATTTCCTAGCCCTACAAATTACCATTGTCCTTCAAATTAAAAATATCCATTCCGGGAATATTATGGGGGGGGATTACCCCCAAACCCCTAGCCTTGAAACTAGCCTTCGACCGATCTCACGGTGACCCCCGGCCAACTGCAGGTCCGACCTTTCAATCCTATATAATATAGGGAAGAGGGCCTTGCCAATTTATTTTGCGTTCATTACAAAATTAGCTTACGCCGCCACTGCATGCATGTGCATTACATACATACATTGATATTTATATAACTTTCGCTATCAATTTTAGACATTCAATATTATAAAATTAATATCACAATAATTAATGGCATAGAATTAAAAATTAATTTTCAATGCGTAATTTCATTACGGAATCCTCGAGCAATGAATTTGCATTACCATCGATTTTAATCTAGAAATCTTAATGATAATTGAAAAACCGTTTACATAAACGTTTACAAAACCTTTTCATATTTTATATTCATAAAATGCTTGCTACTTCCATACAACAGATGCAAAAATTAACTTCAAATTTTGCAATTGATTGAACATCAAAGTGCTTCCAAAACCTAAAAAATAATTTGATATTCTATCAAAACAAATATACTCGGCTACTTAGTTGTTATTTATGTTACTTAAATATAATTTTCAGGCTCTTTTACAAAAAATTCCATTTAGATTTAAATTTAGCTTAAATTCGTAAAAATAATGAAGTGCTATTTATAATATAAAATTCTTACATCATATATAAAATTTGCTCTACTTATTGATTAAATTTAATTGAAAAAGACTAAGTGCATGGAATGCATGGTTTCAATTATGCCTAATAATACTGAAATTAAGATTATATAATTATTTCTAGAGGGTCATTTTACCTCTAAGCACATTATAAATTTCAAATAAGTACAAAAACATTTTTAAAGAATCAGAAAGCTCGGGATAACAATGCAAAGATTGATGTTACGTCAACACTCCTTTTAATCCTTTTTAATCTCGAATTTTATTGGTATAAGCCACATACGTCGATGCTGAAATAGCGGAAGCAAAACTGTGGGACGATCTTCGTAAATATTCATACTTAAGATCCCATTTTTTACTTAATGCTTTAATAAATTTTGCTTTCAAGATAAAAATGCAAAATATATAAACACCTGAAAAAAAATATTTTAATTAGATCATTAATTTATTCAAAATGTTGGAGAAAAAGTTCAAAAATTCCGGTGCAGTGGAATACAAAAAGCCAATCATCCCAAAACTAGTTCAAAAAGCTCACACTGAACACCATGCCGTTACCTAATATTTTATACTGCACAAATTCTTTGAAAATTGAAATGATCGTCGTTATAGAACAGTTTAATAAATTTGGACCCTTTACAAATAAAGATGACAAAAATAAAAACACCTGTAAATAAGAGATAAAACTAAATTTGCAAAAGAATTCCCCATAGTCTAGATAAATAAGTATTTAGTACATAAGATAAATATTAGGTAAATATTTTTCTTTTAATACTAACGAGAACTTACCTTGTAAACTATTGAGAGTGTCGAACACAATTTGTATCACTGCAAGAGCTCCAGTGGCAGGAACAGGAATGAAGCACACGGAAAGACTTTCAAAAAGCCACGATATGCCCATTACCAAAAATAATTTTAGTGCCATGCTTAACCTAAAATAAATTTCATTATTACTTAGATACAATTTAGAAAAACTGAGATGTACCGTTGCATATCCGCAAAAATTAACTTTTTCTTTTCACTGGTGCTAGGTATTACATCTGTCAATTTTTCGATTTCTTTCTTAACTTGGTAAAAATAAATCATAGTTTTTATGTACAAAACAAAGTTGCAAATAACAATTAAAGCAACTGGTAGAACGAACCAGACCAAAAATGAAACCACGTTGTTGCCTAAAAGGTGAACATTTACAACTTCTTTCATCAAAATATAGTCATTATAATTACGCTGTTCAAAGAAGCAATTAAACTGGCCCAAAGTTGGAACTATAGGTTTCATGGATGTTGATATCGAATCTGGATGCGTTTCTCCGTAATATTGCACTACAAACGCTGATATTGAAATAACTGCAGGAACAGATAAAGTATAGATGCAATAATATAAAAATCGTCTCATCTCTTTTTTCTTTTGATTGATTCCAGGTTCCCTCATCGACCTAAAAAAATAAAATGATTTATTGTAATTTGAAATATACAGAGTTACAAGCAATTCTAATATTATATCAACAAAGTAGGTACTTAAATTACATAATAAGCGGTTTAAAAGTTTCTAATAATAAACTGCAATCAAAATAAAACATCAAAATATCTAAACTTTTTTATGAATCCAGAAACATTTATATCCCATGTATTCATTAGCCAAATGTCAGAAATTTATTTGGTTTACAAAATAAATTAAGCGCTATTTAATGGCAGTGTGTTATTAACATTGTCCTGTAATAATTTAAGTAGTATTTTAATAAAGTAATAATCTTTATTTACATTGATAGTTGTTATTTTGATTTCAAAATAGAAACGTAAATAAGCAAAGTGAGTATCTTGCTACAGTATATTGAAAATGTTGCCCTAATCCTGAGACGGTTAATAATATAGTCGTTAAGTGAGTTCACTGTACCCGGTTCGATTCCGGGTAAAGTAGGAACTCTATTACGTCCTAAACTACTAAGATGAAGTTTACTATGGAAAATCCTAAAAAAAAGGCCTACAAATAAGATACCACTCCTTGCAAAGAAATTTTGTAAGGATATAATATAATTGCTACCTCTGCACTTCATAAACAGATATAAATTAATGGTCGAAAGATTCTAAAACGGAAAAACAAAAATATAGTGAAACATAAAAATAGTGAGAAAGAAGAGAAACATAAAGTAACGAGAAACCATTTTCTCATGATTCCATAATCCAACATGAGAAAGAAACATGGGGATATAGAACAACATGATTAACTGATGTAATCCAGCCGCAATAATGATTAATGATTAATAAAGACTACAGGAAATGAGAGAAGGAATGAAATGGTACAGTATAGGAAGATGCGAACGACCACCGAAATTATCTGGATTATGGAGCCACACAACCCAAGGAGAGTACAATTAAATGTATTCACAATTTAGTTATAATTTTTTTTATGTAATTATTATTTCCATTATAAGTGGAGAAATTAACGAGAGATTATAATGTAATAAATTAAAACAACAATAAAAACTTTATCCCAATCCTAACTTCAACTAAAATTGAGACTTCCATCGTACACCTAATTCAAATTGCACAAGCAAAACTTTCTGAAAATTGTAAGCTCATCTACCGAATTCTATTTTTAAACTTTTTTAATTAATTTATTATTTTGGTAATCATATCTGATTTCGTCGGTTGATTTGGGTAATAATTTAATAAAAAGATATATAATTATATCCTAACGTAATTAATTTGGTTGAAAAGTTAAACTGGTAATTTGCGTATTGCGTGCCATTTTATGATATTTAATACTAGTAATTAATTTTCATGTTCATTACACCTAAATTGGCAGTTATCTTAGCATGGTGTTTGATCAAAATTTACTGCAGTAACATTGACGTCGATTACCGAAAATATGTTCTGATACGCTTGAATTGATACGTAATTTCCAATAAAATTTTAATTTGAGCTCAGAGCATATGTTACACAAAATAAACAAAGAATCATTATTTTTTAATTACATTGGGATTGTTGGATAGGTACATAGAGGGTTTATAAAAACATTTACTCAAATTTTATATTAATAATTCATTTTAGTTTCTAAATATAATAATTTTTGTTATCGTTATTGGCTGGTTTAATTATAAACGAAAGTCGGCTGAATCTGGGGAAATTATTTAAACTTGAAAATTTCCGTTATTCGAAGCTTAATTTCAAGTACCCTGTCAAGTAAGACGGGGTACCAATTTGGCGATATTTATCATATTAAAACTGATAAAGTAATAATGATGATAAGTACCCATTCATAATGACCGTAAGCATAAGCGTAAGACGTAATGATTTAAGTTCAAATATTTAAAATATTCGTTAAGCCTTATATTATGATCATCCACTGGCTTTTAATGTTTGAAATACGTTTTTTTATCTTAGAAACGTTGTTTAAGTTGCTTAGCAGAGATAGAGATCGAGATTCTCATTTTCGTTTTTAGTTTTTTCACAAATAGATTATATGACTAGTTAATATTGTAAGTTCTTAACGAAAATTGTTTTATTTCCAATATTTACTAACAATAAGTCTGTCTCTCTTGCGAGTTTCTTGGCAATCGTTGAAGGTACCTAATATAAAAATATAATAATAGTTCATCGCTGACACAACTTGATTTACATTGTCGCGTCGGTTACAATCTTCACTCCGTAATATCTTTCATAAAAAAGAGCAAGACAACTTTTCTATTGAACAACTTTAAACTGCAATTTTTCCAGAAGCAACTATTTTATTATTAACCTATTTTCAAATTTATAAAATTTATAAAATCTTTTTCATAAACTTTCGACAATGGAATATTGATTTCTGCACATGTTTTTTATTTGCAGTAAGACGTAACTGCTATTACTTTGAAATGGCGTCAGAGGTAGTTATGACACTTGCGTTAGCTGACCATACTCACAATCTTTTATAAGATACTGTTATCGTGCGTTTTCACGCTCATGCAATTTGCGCAAATTGGCTGGTGCAAGCCACTTAATTACAATAGTTTGTATTTTATATTGACTTGCACAAGCCAGTTTGCACATATTGCATGAGCGTGAAAACGCACCATTAAATTTTATTACCTGCTTATTTAGCATTATTATCATGTCTGTCATAATTTACATCAATTAGGTACTTATCAACTGTATAAAACGATGTGATGCATTCATGTTGAAATTAACAATAACTTGTATTTGAGATTCGATAAATTTGATATGGTAACGATGATCTCATGTGATGATAATATTTATGTAGACTGTGAAGACGGAAATTACAAGCAACTGCATCTCATGCGCTTTATTTTTCAGTGCCTATATACTATCAACTATCAGATCAAATTAGATGATTTTTCATATTAGGGTAGCCCCTTAGTGTGGAGGTTTTTGATCTAGGAGGATGTAGTTCTGGATTACGCTTCAAATCTGCGAATGTGAAATTATCTTCTTCTTCTTCTTCAGCTTGTTTTAGGACTGAGACCTGTTTAAATCTGGTTTTTCCTGCAATGCTGATGACCAGCTGTCCCTCCATCTTTTCGGAGGCCTTCCTGGTGGTCTGGTTCCATGGGGTTTTCCATCTCTGACGATTTTTGGGAGTCGGTTCTGGCTCATGCGTGATATGTGCTCGTTCCACGCTCTTCATCTTGTTCTGGTCCATCTAATTATATCAGGCATGCTGCACTCTTCTCTTATGCTGTCATTCCTAACTCTGTCGGCAAGTGATTTTCCTGTTATAGCCCTTAGGACTTTCATTTCATTGGTTCTCAACATTCTTTTAGTTTTGGCTGTGTCCGCTCTTGCCTCTATTGCGTATGTTAATATGGGTCTCACACATGTCTTAAATATTCGTGATTTACTTTCTACTTTTAGAAATTCATTTTTACAGGTTATTTCCTGTCATATACATATGACACATATCATATTATGTAAGCATTAAGCTTAAGGGACATAACCTGGAAAAAAAAGTGAAATTATGTACTTTATTTTATTCTTATGTTTTGATATGATGAAATAAACTGGAAGAAAATCTGTTTGAATCTGTGAAGGTGTCCATTGGAAATCATGACAATGAGATGCTCTAGATCTAGACGATATTTGGTGTAGACCACATTTATGTAAATAGCTATTCTTACATGAAGAATTTGTATATAATATTATCACTTGCAAATGTTTTTGTATTTTAGTTTTTGAGTTCATTACTCTGAGTATCCTCAAAACGTAGTAAATGTTTTATTTTTGCTCCTGGGCAAGTCAATCAGATGGGATAAATTAGCTTATTATTATTTAAAATCATTTTACGTATCTATTTTCAATAACCTAATGTGGCCCTCCGTTAAAAATTATTTACTTAGCTTATAAATTTAATATCCATTTACATAATACTGTAGCCTTGTAACTTGTGCATTGACTTTTCTTAAAATTCAACTTGAATTGACTAAATTAACTAATTTATGTACATTACAATTATCAATGTATATCATTACATAATTTCGTAAATTTATTTCATTAAATTAAAACAATCAAGATATTAATTTTTACAAATTAAAAATAAAATTTAGTTTTTCTTTCTCCTTTCTCTTATTGTTAAATAACCAGTTGCTGGCGTATTTTTCGACATATTAATTACTTTTTGGGTTTGGAAAATATTTTGGGGGAAAGCTTTTGAAACAGACACCCTATATTTTTTATATAAAGAGATCTAATTGACGTCATTCACTGAAAAATTAATTAGGAGTATTATTTTTAGAAAATTATATCACTCTTGAAATCAAAACTTTTACATTATGTAGCAATTCTATTACAATTATTACTAGACAATTTTTAGCGCTAACCATCACGCCAACCTGTAATTTATTACATATAAGTGACATTAAATATTACGTGTTTACCAAACCCTAATAGACACCCCCTTTTAATTCTTTTTAAATACATATTCTGATAAATGTGAAAATCAAAAAAATTTTTAGTATTAGCTGTTCCAAGAAGGAAATTTTTGTATTGGTAACGTACTTTATGTGTATAATAATTGTCATCGTGCTGGAGAGATATCAATAACATCTAAAACATGATTGCCATTTTCGTTATATTGTCCCATTAAGCTAATGGTGTTTATTGTAAGATACTATGTTAAGTAATCGTCAATTAACCAATTTTCTATCGATATTTTTTGTTGCAATAAGAGCTGAGTAAACACATAAGTAAATCCAATATTGGATGTTTAAGAAATTTATTTATATTACAGACCAAAAATATTCATTGTTTATACAATTCTCATATGTTTATGCATCAGTTTACAAGTAACTTTTAAAAATTATGATTTATGCAGAAATCTTTTGTGCAACCCACGCAATCAATGGAAAATTGTTTTCAGAGAAAATATGTTGAAAAGATTTCTTTAATTTTTGGTAGTAATAAATATTTATATTATAGATATAAATACGTTATTGAACTGCATATGATAACTTTCATTACATTCACAAAAGAAATACATCAGATAAACAGATTTATTAATAATATAAACGGATTAGTTAAAATTATTACTATAGTTTTTCATGAAGACTGCATTATATTTGTATAAAAGTGCTCTAAATTTCAATTCGATTACTTAATACATTTTTACTATTTATATTGATTTTTAACACGATTTCTTTTTACTTAATTTTTTCCAGCCGACAGAATTTTATGTTTTTACTTCAAACCACTGCAGCACATAGAAAGCTTTTCCATATTTCTAGGTTAAGGTTACTCTTTCCTGTTAACCTTCATTATTTTATGTACAAGGTAAGTAAATAAATAAAACTATCTTTTTGAATCGTGCAAAATTTTCAAATGATGTCTCTAAGTTTTTCTTTTTCTACACTATGACAACACAAATGTAGGTATACCTATGCATCTTACTCGAACAACCGTTTCAGTAATAACCCCCACACCCCCAGACCATCAATCAAAATATTGCTCTGCGATCAAATAATTAACCTTCATGAAGGTCCGATTGTATTTACGAGATTGCCAATTCCATTGGGTACTAATTCAACAGTCGAGTTAAATAACTCTGTGATACAGAAGTTATTACATGTTAAAAATCATTTACGCATTTCCATTGTATTCGTTAGACGCATCCGTAAGACGTAGTTGGAAAATTCTCGGAAAATTCCACCTTTAGGTAGTTGGCTCATGCTTTCAATCTAACAGAATTTATATTTGGGTTAAGAAGACAATAAACAGCAGTCCTATGACTGTTAGCAGTCCTATCCGCTACTGCTATCAGTAGCGGATCTAGCACTGGGCATCGATTCAAGAAATATGTATGGGCCCCAGAGGCGTAACAACACGGTTTGGCACCAGTGTGCAAGAACGAATGTTTGTTATTTTCATTCGCTTTGCTTACACTTTCCTAAATTTTTATACGGTTTCTCTTCTTTTTTATAATTCCGCGCTTTGAATGATCTTTATTTAACCTCTTTGCATTCTATTTCCTATACATTTTCTCTCTTTATTTATCTTCTACCCTCTTAGAGGCCTGCATTAGGACCCTTGAAACCCAATGGCCCCCGGGCATCACACCAAAATTCTCAGTGATACGTCGGCACCTGAGAAGTAGTTTTTAAAAAAGTTTTAAAATGTCACGACACTTACGTCATTCACGAGAAACAATACAGCATGTCTTCCAATTAATGCAAGTGTAAAAAAAAGTATGAACGCTTATAGAAACCAGATCCAAAAAAAGAAGAAATTCCCCGTTCTCAAACGTTTCTTGTGATGTGACTCACAATCAAAGTTATTGTTAATATTAAGTACTAATTTTTTTAATTTTTTGTAATTCTTTAGCAAAAAAAGTGCTATAAATAGTACAAATGAATGAGATTGCAAATTTTTAAGCAAATATAGTATCGTACAACATTACCCAGTACACGTGTGTTAGAAATATGCAATTTAGGCAGCCGGTAAAGAAACATTTGAGTTATTCTGTTTATGAAACCCTGCTTTTTCAATAATTAGTAAAAAGAAATTGTTAATTTTAAATTTATTTGGTAAATGTACTATTGCAATAATTAGCATTGATATAATAATTATGTTTATGCATAGAGGGCCTAAGGGAAACTTTTTAAAGGTAAAAATGTAACTGTTTTCAACATATTATTATATTTATGAACTAGTCTGATTTGATTACTCGGCCTATTGGTCTCGCTGAGCGTTATATTTTAATACTTGAATAATTTTCACTAATTTTGTCTTCATTCTCACTTTAAGAGTCGACGTTCATCGAATAGTGAACAATTTTTGATATATTATGTACATAGTACATACAACACTAAGGGCCGATATTTTATTCACCTCTGCTTAAAGCGTCGGGTAACTATGTTTTCAGTAAATTTATAAACCTCCTTGTTGATTGGTGATTTCACTGAAATGTGAAAATGTGATTGGTGACAGTTTATTTATCAGTCAGTTACGCTATTGAACACTTTACTGGGAGGTGAATATATTGGCCCTAAGTGAAATTCTTTTAATATATAAAAACTTCGACTACGATTAAGTAAAATTCAAATTAAACTTTAAAATTCCATAACGCCAAAATACAATAGCAGGATGGTATGTTATGTATTAAGTTTGAATCGTCTGTAATACCCGAAAAAGGACTGGGGTCCTGATATTTATGAGCTTAAATAAAATTGCATCAGTTTCTACCATGGTTTTTACTAATTTTTTCATAAAAAAAATTTTTAAAAACGACTATTTCAACATTTGAATTCGGAAGATTTGTACCTCAAGAGGCTACCTCACTAAAGGCTAACTAGGTTATCGTTATTATTTAGTTAACTATTTTACTTACCCAAATGTCCACCATATGTCAAAGCACATAATATTGGACCACATAAACGCAGTTAGAAATGTGTACATTATGGAATATCCTGAAAATAATCTTTCTTAAAATCCATAAACAAATAGCGGTAATAAAGTTTCTGCAGAAAACAAAGCCAAGTGCATGTGAGGGAATGCAATAAATGAATACAAAAATGAGATAAATGTATGCTGAGTTAATAATGCAGACATTTAAATATAATATGTAATAAGGGATGAATTATTGACAGGATTAACCTATTTACTCTGTGTACGTTATGAATACAAAAAATGCAATATTGGGTTATTTAGCAACAAAAATGGATTTCTATAATAATTTCCACGCTCATAAGTTATTTTAAAAAAAATTGTGATTACATTAATAACAAATATGAATATTTAAATCACAAAACAAGATTATTATAGTTTATTATATTATTATTATTAAAGTTTCAAAAGGATGGATACTCATTAAAACTGTTACAGTAATTTATAATTACTTACCAATTAATTTACATGGAATTCCTTCTATTTCGTGGTAAAATTGAAGAACAACCAATAGCGAAAACGCAATCAGTAGGCTGATACAGTGGCACATTAACGTTTTTCCGTGCAGGTTCTGCATTTCAGGTAAAAATATATATCCCATCAACGTTAATATCAAAAATAAACAAGAAAATATTAAAACAATCCTACTGATTTGGTATTCGATCAGGTTTTTATCCAAATATTTAAAACACAAAAATAAACGTCTGCTTTGAATTTCCCCTATATTCACATTTTCGAAACAGTAAGTTTGTTCAAAAGGTGAGTGAACATCAATTTTTCCATCAAGATCAATATTTGCATTTCCCATTTCATCTATAGTATAATCCCAATCCAACCGCACCATGAACTTTTTACAGTTATGTCCTTGTATCGTAGCAAAATGTGCTAAAAATTTTAATCTTTAGTATTGGAAAATTGTAACAATTTTCAACCTTGCACCTACCTTCATTATTTATCACTTTGGAATCGTTTTCAAAATTTAAACCCTTTTCAAAATTGTAAGAGCAACTAGGACTCCCTACAAACATTTGCCCATCGCCGCAGCATTTTCTGATGCATCTTATGCCAGTCTTTTGAGAATCTTCCTTTTTACAAATATTATTATCACTGTGACAAAGTCGAATAACGTAACTGTTGACCGTTGTTTTATCCAAACAATAAGTACCATACGGAGCAATTACATTTAACTTTTTAAAAAGGTATCCATAACTTGCGTCGAAATTACTCTCACTTATTTCGTTCACTTCGTAATCTTTAATTATGTGTTGACAATTATCTAGACCAGCTTTAAAAATAAATAATTCTTTATTTATAGGATCGTGTATAAGATTTTCGTCGTAGATCGTTTGATTGAATTTAATACATTTGTGACTCCGTAAATCGTAAATATAATTATGTGGGCAACACTTTGGTGCTGCAGTATAATTAAACTTTTCAATGGTATAATTTTTAATATTTAATTTAGCTATAATTTTATCACTTGCGTTTTTATTGTACACTACGCTATCGATGCAGGAATTTGCTTTGTGAAAATTTGATAACACTGAACTACTTAAAACTTGCAATTCTTTCTCGCCGTCTTCTATACATTCATATAATACGTTTTTGTTTGAAGTGTTAACCGATAAATATTCGTTATTTTTACAGCACTTGGGTAGATTTTCGAATATTTGAAAATTATCAAAAAATCCCCGAGTTCCTCTAAAGAACATTAATTGGATGGTGCACAACACAAAAATACGTAACATTGTGGTTCACTTTCTTGCACTTTTATCACTTGAAAAGATCAAACTATAACTGATATGCGAAAAGGACGTATCTAAAATACTGCAAAATAATGGAGGAGGGATAACAATTTAATAGTTCATACTACGCAAGAGCTTTTATTAAAACTTTCGTGTTAGGAACACAATTCTCAAAAAAATTACTGGAAATTTCGGCGAAGTGTTAAAATACAATAACTGAAGTAAAATGTTACGTCATGGTTGATGATGACGATGCTATAAATTAATAGGTACATAATCTATTTATACAGTTTTTGCAAGATAAACTAAATGATTATGTAATTTGTAAAGCAATCAAGTAATATTTATATTAAGAATACATAAAATTTTCGGTAGTACTATTGTATAATAAGGATAAACTTATTAACGAAACATATTTCAGAGGAACACATAAAGTTATTTAAGTGGATTCGCGTCCCCTATTTTTAGAAAAATCCCAAATTTTGAGTACTCGTGCTACCGTGATAATAAAACTAAATTAAGAAATATATCGACCTACCTGTAAAAACAATATTTAAAAATAAACAATAACAAATCAAAATACAAGTACATTTTAAACTGCAAAATAAAATTTAATGTTTTTATAAATGACGTCGAGAAGTCGAATTTCCATCGCAAGTCGTACCAGTATTAACAGTGAAGATTATAGCGAATCAGAGGCAGACTTGGCGATACAGGATGAACCTGATATTATAAATGTCCAATCTAATGCAATTAGTGAAAAAAATATCATCCTGCTACAATTTCAGCCTCAATTCCAAACTGTGGTAATTGCTGGAATACTAATATCTTATATTAGTACCATACTTGATGCAGCATTTGCATTTTCAACGGAGGAAAAAAATCTTCCCCTGGAATATTCGGGCACACTAATAGGTATTTAAATTATTAAACAGTTTTTGTTCCAAATTGTAAGTACTTGTGTTTTAGGAATAATTTATTGTATTGACGTTATATACATAATTGACGTTATCTTGATGTCAGTTTTTCGAAATTCAAAATGGACAAGTTTAAACCATCTTTACAATAAAAGACATATATTACTGATGGCTTTCGATATAATTTCTATTGTTCCATTGGATGCGGTTTACTTTTCGCTAACAATTGCAAGTATGAGATTAATTTACATTCTTCGATTACGTTACACATTACGAATATTTCGATTTTTTAAGAAAATTAAAGAATTTCAAAGTTTAGTTGGACAAAACCCAATTACTATCGAACTAGCAGAAGTAATACTTAACGTTATTTTAGCTATAACGACAATAACCTGCATAGCATATGTAATTACTTGTCAGTATAATACATCATGTGAGTACAACGATGTCCAAAGTTTTCTACATGTATTGTATGGTGTGTGCAAAGTATTTTCAACTCAAGGCTTTCCACCCGTCTCTACCGAAATTCCACTCATTCTTTACTTGATGATAACAACTAAATTTATTGCATTTATTTACATATATGGTTATGTCGTTGCAGTACTATTAATAAAAAATGGTTTTAAAATTCGCGACAAGCTGCTTTTCAGAAAAATGCAAAAACGTATCATTCGCAATATGCAGATATGCGGTTGCAAAGATGAAGTCATTCTTTCGGCAGCAAAACAATATTATGCAATGAACTTGAAAAATAATCGAGGATTTTCGTTTAACAAATTCAACCTAAAAATACTTCCTAAAGCTATAATGAAAGACTTAAACTTGGATATTTGTTGGGATGCATTGAAACATTCACACTTGTTTCGGGATAAAGATGTTTCCTTCTTGAGGGTATTATCTTCTATAATGGTTCAAAAACTCATGATGCCTGGAGAAGTTATATTTAAACGTGGTCACTTAAAATCGTCGATGGTGTATGTCGCTTCCGGTGTTATACAAATTTTATCAGAATTGGATGCCGAAACACCAATTATATCGCTTACTATGGGAACTTGCATAGGTGAAACATCTCTGTTTCAAAGCAATCCTGCAATTAGTACAGTTGTGTGTCACAGCCATTGCAAACTCCTTATTTTAAATAAAAACGCTTTGATGAAAATAATTTTAAAGTATCGCAACGAATTTCGAGTTCTTCGAGAGGAAGTTAAAGCTAAATATTTGGATACAAGATTATTTGAAAAATTCTTAGACGACGTATTTATGGATGAAAATCATAAAAGAGAAAGTTTTTCATTGCGGTGGTTAAAAATAACATATAAGGAATTGACAACTAAGCATGCTATTCCAGATAAAGATAAAAAGGTACTTACTTTAGATGAGCGAAATACACTGAATACAATAAACCTACAATTGTTTAATGCCAGTAATCTAGATATGTTAGTTATATGTGAAGAAATCGAATTGCTGACGGATACAGTGTTCATGAAAGTAACTTTCCCATTCATAATCCAACCAGATTCGTTTGTCGTTACAATATGGAATAACATTATCAGTTGGATGGTCTTATTTTTTGTGTGCGTGTATCCTTACTACGCTTCTTTTCAACCCATTATCTCAGATTGGTTCTCAATATTATGCGAAGCTGTTTTTGTTTTATGGGCCTTAGACATTTACATAACTTTATCTACTGCAATTAAAACCAGTCACCATATTATCAGCAACTTCAGTGAAATTGCTTGCACGAAAATTAAGCAGTTTTCCTTTATTATTGACATATTAGCAGCGATACCACTAAGGCTATTTCAGGGGATAATAATGGATGTACCTTCTCAAACTGAAGTATTGTTGCAGATACCAAGACTATTTAAATTTTATAGAATACAATACATATTCAGAGAAAGTTTAACAATTATCGACGATATTCCAAGAGCCTATTTGGAGTACACAGTTTATATCACTCTTTTAATATATTATTTCGCTGCATTTTTGCATTTAGAAGTGTGCTATAATTTGGTATGCAAAACAAATAATGAATTCCTCACATTCATACAAAAAATTGTTGGAAGTAAAGCAAATCCAGTTCTTATGTGGATATATTTAAGTATTCAGTCTATCAGCAAACTCGGTATTCAAACTAACGTTCCAGGAGACTTCTTTGTAACTTTCAGTACATGGCGAGCAATCGCTGAATCGTGTGCAATTGCATTTAGCGTATATTATACAGCGAAACTTGGAGCAACAGTAGCAGTGAATAAATATGAATTCTATAAATTGCAGAATTATATTTTAAGCTTGAAAGTTGCAATGACAGACTTAAACGTTAAACCCCGACTTCAAAAACAGTTATTAAAACATATAGATGGGCAACTCGCCTATAACGATTGTTTCAATATTTTATATTCACCTCCTACTCTTCAAGCAAATTTTAATATGGAAATTTATGACGAATTTAGTAGCAGCACCTACAGCGATTACATTAAACAAATTCCAATTTTTGAAGGTCTACCAGACGAAGTCATTTCATCCATCTCTCACGCATTTTATGTCAATTTAATGGTTCCAAATCAAGTGGTAACATATTACGGTGAAATTGCTTCTGAAATGCATACAATTATAAGTGGGTTCTGTGCACTAGTTACAAACACCGGCAAGATTAACAAAATTCTAAAATCTGGAGACCACATAACTGAAATTGAATTGTGTTTTAAGATTCCTGTGGCAAACACGGTTATATCCTTAACACATTGCAAATTCTTGAGTGTACAGTATGTAAAGTTGATGGACGCATTGCAAAAGTATCCAACCATTTTATGGCATTTAAATCATACAATTTCTATTACCAGAAGCACAGTAAACATAGACGCCCTTTACGTGGAAGACAATTCAAATTTGGATAATATGAACATTTTACACGATGAGGAAATCAAATCATTTATAAACATTGGTTATATGTCGCGAGATGTAAATGAAAGTGCGCATTACCACGATTACTTTGAAGAACACGAATTTCTAGGATTTCTCAAATACATCCTAATGAGAGGCGTTTTTACAACTTATGGACATTTTGTAAAATACTGGGAGATATCGCGATGTATATTTGCATTGATGACATTAATTTTTACTCCGATGATAACAATTAATCCGTGTACTAATTGTGAATGGAATTATATCTTATATTTACTTGATGTAGCCGCATGGATTGATATTTATATCCGACACCATATCACTTATTTTAATGAAATCAACATCGAAATCGTTCATCCCATTAAGACAGCTTCGTATTATTGGAAGCATGCCTTTATTATTGACTTAATAGCAATTTTACCATTCGAAATAATCATTGGCAGTTTCATTTCAGACAATCAAACTAAAGTTTTCTTAAGGATGACACGATTTTTACAATGTCATCGTATCGCCGGGGCGATTAACTATTTGTCACACAGTGACTTACATATAACAATAGAATTGTGGACACTAATTAAATTCATTCCCTTCTTAGTGATATTTATCAATATCGTCGCTTTCATTTTCACGAATGCTCTATGCGAATTTCATCCAAAGATAGGAGCCAGTGCTGCATATGAGGCAGGTGTTAAATGCATCGATAAAAGTTGGATTACGCAATCTTTGTTTCAAAAACCATTATCTCCGTTGAGAGTGCATCTTTATGGTTTATTTTGCATCATCATAATTTTATTGCGGCCAGCAATTGGAGGTTTCAATATTGTAAATCAAACGGAAGCGTTATATGTTACGATCTTGACATTCATCGGCGTTCTAATTTACATGTATATGGCATCAAACATTTTAGCCGCAAATATGTTCAGAAATCTTAATACGCCGCAATATCAGCAAGGAATGTCGAGTTTGATCAAGTTTCTGCCGTACAAACGAATTGACATAAATCTTCGAACAGAAGTTATTAAACACTTTGAATACACTTGGAAGAAGCAGAAAGGTAAAAGATTGGAAACAATGATAACACATAGTTGTCATGCTGCTTTACGAGGGGATATTCTCTTCGATGTTTTTGGTGTTGCAATGACTAACTCGGTAATATTTCAAGGTGCTCCAAGTGCTTTCTTCAAATCTATTTTGCTCAACGCAAAACATGAGATGATTATGAAGAGAGGAATAATTACGCAAGTAAATAATGTTCACGGAAATATTTATATTGTCTTTAAGGGACATGTGGAAGTGTTGGGACCTGATTACAATAAATTATTGGTGTTATCAGTTGGTAGCATATTTGGAAATATCGATAATTATCCCATGAGTAGGCAAACATTGACAATGGTGGCTAAAGGACACGTAGAACTTCTCACTATACAAAGCACCCAATTTCATCTCGTGCTTTCCAAATATCCTCATCTGAAAGTACAATATCATAGTTTGATAGGATTAAACGCCGATTATATACAGGGTACTGAAACTAAAGATTTGAATGAATCTAGTATGCATACAATACGAGAGCTTTCAAGAATTGATACAAATGTTTCACTAAA
This sequence comes from Rhagonycha lutea, assembly GCA_958510855.1. NCBI lineage: Eukaryota > Metazoa > Arthropoda > Insecta > Coleoptera > Cantharidae > Rhagonycha > Rhagonycha lutea. Next base: position 89,517,927 of record OY294036.1, read on the forward strand.
ATCTGGAGTACGACTTGATAATGCATTCAGTGTTTTTCAAAATCACTCCAAAATAATTTCGGAAATTTGGGAATCGTTTATTTTACTGTTTCCTTGTTTTTTTGGTTTGCTTCTAGAAATGTACGTTACCACTATTATCGAAACTACCACGGTTTTTATTGTTATTTTATACATATTAGATGTGTTATTCATAATCAAAATAATTTTAACGTTTTTTACTCCATACGAAGACGAATTTGGAATTTTAGTGCTTGACCGAAACAAAATCGCAAAAGCTTATATTAAAGATTACAAGGGTTTTCTACTACATGTAGTATCAGTTTTTCCGTTCGAAATAATAGCTCTCTGTTTCCTAAATTCTAGTCACTTTTGGTACATTTGGTTACGTTGCCGAAGTAATCGCTTAATTAGACTATACATAATTTTTCACTTTATGAACAAAAAAAGTCAGAAATTAAATATAAATGTAAAAATAATCTATTCTTTAAGTTTGTTTTTATGGTTGTACATTAGCTTGCAAGCATTGACGAGCGTTGTAATCATATTTACTTGTTCAGATCCAGATTTCAATACCACTCCTGTTATGAATTGCGATCGGCTACACTTATCATCTGCGAAAACATGGTATATATATTTCAGATATTTTATATATGTACTAAATATATTTAACTCGGTTAGCATGCATTATTATATTGTCAACTCTTCCGTTTTGATAATATGTATTGTGATTTTATTATTATATTGCACATTTATACGAATTACAACGATAGTAGAAATTGCAGCTACTTTTGCAAGTACGTATGAAATTCAAGGCGATTACGCAGACAATATCAAATTATTAAAAGATCACATGATAGAACAAAGCACTTCTCCGGCTCTTTTGGACAGGATATGGCTTTATGTTTGTACACTGTGGAAAACGAACAAAGGTTTACAATTCCCAAAATTTCTAGAGGTAGCCCCATACTACCTCAAAGAAGCTATCTTGAACTCGATGTTTGGTTTTCATTTAAGAAAACACCCAATTTTTGGCAAATGTCATATTGACTTATTGAGACAAATAGCAGCACAAATGGAAACCAGAATATTTTTAGAAGGCGATTATATCGCATTCATGAATGATTATGATGAACGTATGTATTTTGTGCATGAAGGTTCAGTTGAAGCTTTGAGTGAAGATGATATGGAAAGTGAAAAAATTGAGAAAGTTTATAAAAAAAATTCAATGTTTGGATTACATCAAGGATTATATTTACAATCTGGACATGAATATTCATACAGAGCTAGAAGATATACAACAATGGTCCTTTTGCAAAGAATTAAGTGGATACATTTATTGGACTTTTTTCCTGCATCCCAAGAAATAATATATCGAGATGTAAAGAAATGATGTAATGATTCACTAAACATATTTTTATTTAAAACTTTTATTATTTATAATTCTTATTAATAAAGTAGAACAAACAAAATCGAAAATTAGTTATTTCAAAAATTATGTTTTTCACCTATTTCAGGTTAACTAAAGTGTTGGTTAAGTTGTGGTTAAGTTAACTGCTATGCCATAAGTCAATCAGAGAGCTAAGTCTATTTGTCCATTTCCTCCCCTCAGGACTTCTGAATGGTATTTCGGTGTAGTTGTCCTTTCTTGGAAATGACTGCTCGTCCGCCATTAATTGGAACTCTACGCTAAACGATATAGGTAATCATCACGTCAGTTTGTCTCTATGCCTGGCCATCTTCATAGCTTCAACCAATATTGGATTCCGATTTTTAGTTAAAATGAAAACCTTTGCGTAACCACAGAAAGGAACTAAATTCGAAATACGTGTACTTCACTCAAGGAAAAACTTATTTCATTTTCCTCTATTGTTTTGCGAAATTTTGAAACATATTTAAGTGCATTGGTATCCAACCCAAAGCTGAAACTCATGCAAATGATACCAAGTCACTTAAGAGATCCCTAACTCATTCAAAACTTTTAATATTAATCGCCCTTAAAATTATTGAAATTTTCTTATCGAAATCACGAGTTTGATTGACTTTGATGCACAAAATGGCACAAACGTCGTGAAGTTGCTCAGAGCTTAGTCAATTCTCTCAAGAAAGCCATTCGGAAAATTTAGACTTCAACCGCTCATAAAATATTTCATGTTTTACTTACGCAAAAACTATATGTGCCAGTGTAATCTTCCCATCCAAATAAATATTGGATTGCCTCATAACAGTGATTGTACTTCACATTTAATTTTTAAGGTCCACCCCCATACGATGGTTTTGAAGTCTCTTCAAAATTTCCTTTTTAACTTTTCTTATATTTTTTATGTTAGTTTACACGGTGTATTCAAAAAGTTCCAGGACTACCCTCGGTAAGACAGTAGAAGTGGCGCTATCTCTGCGCGACAAACGGCATCACGTAGCAGAAACATTAGACTATACCCTTACCAAGTTTCATTCATTTCTAACAAGTTTTGACTTGTTGCTGTTAATATGTGTAAAGCGAGTTGGCATGCTATTGTCATCGTGCAAAAAATGGAGCAAAGAACAAACATTAAATTTTGCTTTAAATTGGGCAAATCGGCCACAGAAACTTACGAAATGATTAAAAAAGTGTATGGCGAAGATGCTATGAGTCGTTCACGAGTGTTTGAATGGTTTTCGACGTTAAAGAGGGAAGAGATTCAACAGAAGATGAAGAGAGAGCAGAGCGACCTCATTCGAGTCGGACTGTTGAAAACTGATGAAGAATTTCTTCGTCAAGGTCCCATTGTGACTGGACCATTCTACAAAGATGGTTTGGATCGACTGCTGAAACGAATGCGGCGTGTGAGCCCAGAATTGTTGGATAGTCTAAAGTGGAGACTCTTGCACGATAATGCACCGACACACAAGTCCATAATTGTGCAGGAATTTTTGGTTGTGGTATTGACCACCCCCCGTACTCACCTGATTTGTACCCCACAGACTATTTTTTGTTTTCAAAACTTATATTGAATATGAAGACGCAGCGGTACGAGTCGATCGAGGCGATTGAAAAGACGGTGACAAGGGACCTGAATAGTGCTGAAGTTAAGGCGTTCCAGAAAGCTATGACGGACCTTTTCATTCGTTCTAAAGGTTTTATCTACTTGCGAGAAGACTATGCAGAAACCTGATATTAAATATACGTGTTTTACCTGTATTATGTGGTCTGTGCGCGATCAGTCCTGGAACTTTTTGAATACACGGTGTATACACTAGACAGAACAAAAAATATTTAAAACCATCGAATTTAATTTTCCATTATTTAGTAAATTCCAAATAATTGTAAAGGCAAACTTTTGACATAATGAAATGAAAATTAAATTGGAACATGGCTGCAAATAACATCACTCATAAAAATTTGTATCGTACTTTTCTACGCTAGTGAAATTTTCTCATCGATTATGTTAAAATTCATAAAAAAAAAATTAGTTTAATCGCCTAAATCCTAAAATGTTGGACATCTGAATTCTGGGATTTATTGTGGAGGGTAAGATGAACTCACACGCACTTAGGCATCTAAATTGGTCTCATTGTAACTACCTCCGGTTTCTCAGTTTCACTCCTATCCTGTCACTCTCCAACAAGCTAATGTTGAACATCACATCAATTTTTAGTTAATTATTAATATACGATATTAACAAATTCATTTGGCAGAGGAATTCTTCGAGACAAATAAATTCAAAGTAAAAGATTAATGCCTGATTTCACCAACATTTATTTAAGAATATCCTAGTAAAGAATTCCTCTGCATAAATGTGATTGGTGAAATTTGACATAGCATTGACATAAAAAAACTCATATGTCAAATATATCCTCAGTCCATAACCCTTCTGCAGGTTGTGGTGAGCCTTTTAACAAAGGCTTTTCATGGCAGATTACAACCCGGTGGTTTGCCATTGCCTGCAGAGGGGAGACGGCCGCAATATGATTCTTACTTCGCCCGGAGTCGAACCGGGTTCTCTGTGTTAGCAGTCTATGCGTTTAATCGCTATGCTAACGACCGTCTCAATGTCAAATATGACCAATCAAAATGGAAGTAATTCTTCACTAGGAAATTCTTAAATAAATTGTTGGTGAAAACGGGCATAAAGGTCTCAACCGTTTATCTATTATTACAAAAATTAAATACAATTGTTTTATTTATAAACATTGTAGCGGACGTGTTTTGTTTTGTTATCCTCGCAGGAAATTAACTGATTCTAAAATTAACACATTACAAAAATTATTATTTGAGCTCATCGGTATGGCCATCCCTCTAGTGGTTAGATTTTTACAATAAATTTTGGAAAATAATTTGGTTTAATCGAGGATGGATTAAACATACCCAGCTAGCTACTTACCCCAAAACTTACAATTACCGTCCATTAAAACAATCGCCATGATTAATGTTAAATTGGAATATAAAAGAATATAAAATTAAAAATATATTTACATAATAAGAAAACTTTACATGTATTTGAAAACAATATTTAAAAATAAATAATAACAAATCAAAAATACAACTAATTTTTAAACTTATAATAACATGTAATGTCGTAAAATCATTCCACCACAACACCGCCAATAATAAAATCGATTCAACTTTACAAGTGAAAATTACTACGAATTAGAGGAAAACTTGGCACAAGATAAAACTATTATTAATTTGTAATAATGTAATAATGGTAATGAGTAATGTAATCTTGTATAATACCACGATTAATGCAGCATTTTTATTGTAACAGAGAAAAAATATTTCCCTGGACAATTCGCTCATATTAATTGGTAATTTGATACAGAAAAATTTCCTTGTACAATTCACATGAAGGAGCTATCCCACAAGGTGGTCTAGCGCTCTACAGGACAGAAATAATCGTATTGTTCATGCTGGTAATTTAATTTATTATGCATAAATAGTGAAATGGATATATCATATCTATCAGAAGTGATAAATACCTTTTTTTAAATATAATAATTTTATAAAAAATTTTGCACAATGAATTTGATAAAAATAAGCAAAGATTTAGTTTTAAGAAATTGGACTAAAACATATTTCCCAAAGCTATGATGGACTTAAATTTAGATAGTCCTTGGGATGCATTGAAACATTCTAGATGTTTCCTTTTTGATGATAATTTTATTTATTATCTTCTATAATGGTTCAAAAACTCATGATGCCTGTATGAGTTAGATTCAAATATAACTAAAATCGTCAATGGTGTATGTCGTCGCTTCTGGTATCATTCAAATTTTATTTGAATTGGATACCAAAACATCAATGGCAATTATATCGCTTACTAGGGGAATCTGCACAGGTAAAATGTCTCTGTTTCAGAACAATCCTACAATTAGTAAAGATGTGTGCCACAGTCATTGCAAACTCTTCATTTTGAACAAAAACGCTTTGATAAAAATAATTTTTAAGTATCGCGATAAATTTCGAGTTCTTAAAGAAGTTAAAACTAAATATTCGGACATAAAATTATTTGAAAAATATTGCTTTTTTAAAGTTTGTCATTACGGTGGTTAAAAATTATATAAATATAAGGAATTGACAACTAAGCTTGGAGCTATCCCAGATAAAAATAAAAAAATTGTTTGGATGAACGAAGTTCCCTAAATACAATAAACATACAATTGTTTAGTACCGCCAATATAGATGTTAGTTGTGAAGAAATCGAATTGCTAACGGATACAGTGTTCATGAAAGTAAGTTTCCCATTCATAATCCAACCAGATTCGTTTGTCTTTACAAAATGGTATAACATTATCAATGGATATTGACCTTCATTTTTGTGTAATTTTCCCTACTACGCTTCTTTTCAACTCATTACTTCAGTTTGGTTCTCCACTTTATGCGAAGTTGTTTTGGTTTTATGGAACTTTGACATCTACATAACTTTATCTACTACAATTTATTAAAACCATTGACCATATTATTATCAGCAACTTCAGTGAGAAATTGCTTACAGGAAAATAACGGGTTTTCCCTTTATAATTGTCATGTTAATAGCAATCCCCCTGACGGTATTGGTAGTGATAATAGATGTATGTTATCAAACGGCAATGTTGCTGAAGATTCCAGGAAATTTTAAATTTTATAAAATACAATACATATTAAAAAAAATTTAACAAATATCGACGACAGTCTTAAGACCTTTTATGGTTGTTTATCTCATTATTTTAATTGATCACTTTGTTGAATTTTTGCATATCGACATGTACTATAATTTGATATGTAAAGCAAATACTAAATTATTCTTCATATTCATTGGAAAAGTTGTTGGTAGTAAAACATATCCAACTAACGTGCAAGATGGCTACGATAAAACCTTCGATTTATTGCAATCAACAGTTGAATCGAGTATTTAGTATAATATAATTATGAAAGGATATGAAAATTAAGAAATAGAAGATTTTGATATTTAGCTGTGAAATTGCTAAATATTTAGTTATGAAAAGTTTCAACTTTATCCACCTGGACTTCAAATACAAGTGTCAAAGCTAAGGTAGAAAGGCTAATTTCTATTTAACGATGGCTTCAAAATTTTATATTCGCCTTTCACTCTTAAAAGGAGTTTCACTTTGGTAATTTACGAGGAAATTCGTAGCAGTACCTGCAGTAATTATGTTAGTATTAGACAAATTCCAATTTTTGAAGTTTTACCGAACCAATTCATTTCATCCATCTCCCAAGTTTACTAGTATATGGCTGCTTAATGGTTCCAAATCAAGTGATAACGTATTCGGTGTAATTTGTACTAAAAGACAAATAATTATAAGTGGTTACTATGGAAACACTGGAAAGATTACCAAAATTTTTATAATCTGAGGACAGCATAGCGGAAATTGAATTGTGTTTCAAAATTCTTGTAGCAAATACAGTTATATCCTTAACACATTGGAAAGTATTAAATGCAAAGTATGTAAAGTAAATGGGCTCAATGGAAAAGTATCCAACATTTTATAGGATAGAAATAATACAATTTCTATTATCAAAATCACGGTAAACACAGAAGCACTTTATATACAAGACAATTCGAATTTCAATTTAACTATTTTACACGATGAAGAAACTAAATCGTTTATAAACGTTGGTTACATGTCGTGAAATACAAATGAAAGTTTTCAATTCTATGCTTGCTTGACTAACACGAATTTTTTTTTTAAATAGTAGGAGAAATCTAGATGTAATATATTTGCATTTATACAGGGTGTCCCCGCACTCACTTTACATAACTTAGGTGGTGATAGAGGACACTTTTCTAAGAACAATATTTAACAAAAAAATTTTTCTAAATTCAAACCCTCGAGAGTTAGGCCTCTTTAAAGCATTTTTTTAAATTTCCACCTTCACGTGGCCATAGCCCCGAAACTATTGATTTTTCAGTAAAAATGGTTTAGTGCTTTTTTAAAGAGCGTGAAATAATCTACAAACTAGATTTAAACCTTTTAGTGTCTAAAATCAACGGCTTTCGAGTTATGAATTAAAGTAAGTTAAAAAATGTCGAAAAATTTGAGCTTTCTTTTTTTTTGTTTTTTTTCAAAACCCTGTATCTTTTAAACGAAACATTTTACAAAAAATCTGACGCCCCATTCCGGATAGGAAATTTAACGGACTACAACTTTTGTCTAGTAAAAATTTTTGAAAAACCAATCCATTTCACAGAAAATCAGAAAGTAACAAACAAGGCAGCTACAAAACATAAAATTAAATTCACAAAACTTTTATTTTATTTTAAAAATTATTTTATTAATTAATTTTAAATTATTACATTAATAAAGTAATTGTTGAAAATGACCACCCTCATTATCAATACACAGTCGTGATTGTTTTAAAAGATGTTTGTCGAAAAAAATTGAAAAAAATCAATTTTTCGACACTTTTAATCGCAGAAATTCGAATTTTTGACACTTTTCACACTCACCGATTGACCAAAATTGGCCTCGTGATTGACCGGTCAATCCTTCGACCTTGTTGACCACCCCTGCTATTATGGCTCTTAACAAAAAAGGAAATTTTATAAATACTACTATAAAGCATATTTTAAAACGAGCACGACTGTGTATTGAAAATGAGGGTGGTCATTTTCAACATTTATTTAAATAATCTAATAGTTTAAAATCAATTAATAAAATAATTTTTCAAAAAAAATAAAAATTTTGTGAATTTAATTTTTTGTTTTGTGGCTGCCTTGTTTATTATTTTCTAATTTTCTGTGAAATGGATTGGTTTCTCAAAAATTTTTACTAGACAAAAGTTGTAGTCCGTTAAATTTCCTATCCGAAATGGGGCGTCAGATTTTTTGTAAAATGTTTCGTTTAAAAGATACAGGGTTTTGAAAAAAACCTAAAAAAAGAAAAGCTCAAATTTTTCGACATTTTTTAGCTTACTTTAATTCATAACTCGAAAGCCGTTGAAGTTAGACAATAAAAGGTATAAACCTAGTTTGTAGATTATTTCACGCTATTTTAAAAAGCACTAAACCATTTTTACTGAAAAATCATTATTTTCGGAGCTATGGCCACGTTAAGGTGGAAATTAAAAAAAATGCTTTAAAGAGGCCTAACTCTCGAGGGTTTGAATTTAGAAAAAAATTTTTGTTAAATATTGTTCTTAGAAAAGTGTCCTCTATCACCACCTAAGTTATGTAAAGTGAGTGCGGGGACACCCTGTATATATGTTTAATTATTAATAAATTACGTTCGTAATTTATTAATAATAATTAATAGAGACAGGATAGTTAGGCAAAAGAAAACCTCAAAAAAGGCAGGCAAAAAGGCATTAAAAACAAGCAAAAAAGGAAAAATAAAAGGCAAAAAGGTACAAAAAAGGCAAACAAGTTTTTTCAACAAAAATCATACAAATTCAAATTAATTCTCTTTATTTTTTTTGTACCAACTGGTTACCAGAAATTTTTCGATATTATTTACAGCAGCTTAAATTTGTTCTCCTGTCACTCAAAATTTGTTTGAATGTGGAGAACGATCTCTCCACATCGCAAGACGTGCTAGGGGCAAATTTCAATGAACTTATCTGATCTGGAGTTAGCTCTAAATCAATATCGTCATTCGAAATTCCTTGATGTATTTTAGAAATTTCCTGTATAATTTTATACGATGGATTTTTTTCTAAAACATTATATTAATTTTTCATTAAATTTTTTCACTAGTGTCGATTCTCTGCTTCACTGGAAAGCTAATATTGTCGCGTAGATTAAACCTACCCTTATAGGGGTAGTTTGGGTTTAACTACTTGTACCAAATTTACTCTTCGTTCTGGGGGTTTACCTTTTCATCAGTAATAAAACATGTACTTCATAACATTAGCTTATAATAATTAGAAATAATTACACAAATCTTACATCTAAATATGGGTTAATATTTATAAAGTTGAAACTTATAATTTGGCAATTCTTACCCTAGAGTGGTTATGAGGATGGCGGCTGCTGTCATCTTGGAAAGGCCCCTGGACTTCCAAGATTGGGTTGACGGATGCTTGGTGTGACGTACGCCTCGACGGAGACACTACTCGGACCCTACTCAGTCACAACTGCCCTTCCTCATAAACCACCAGGGTATTTATGTGATTTTACTGCTTAGCTATTCCCATGGAGTCAGCCGTTCCCACAGACTTGCTTTTGCAGAGTTGCAGTTAATAGTTATTACTTTCCAGAATCCAGCTTACATTTTAGTCTACTTTCATTATAGGCTATAAACTTAGGAATCTGCATTGATTAGAAATATTCGTTGCAAGCTGTGTTGACTCATTTTAATGTGGGAAAGTCATCTTGTGCATTTTACAACTTTGTATTTTCATTACTTTGTATTTTCAATACTTTGTATTTGAATACTTTGTATTTTCTCATTTAAAATTGTATTATTTAAATTATTGCATTAAGGGATGTGACAATATAACAATAAAATCTCAGTCAGTTTGGAATTCGTCAAATAAGCATAACGTCGCCGAATCGTAGTAATGTGATAACGCGCGCTTCATAATCGAATGGAGAAGAGGTTTTGTTTTACTAATTACGTCTAGCATAACCAGATTATTTCAAGAATCGGATTCTACCGATTAGTAGAATTTGAATTTAAAAATTTTAAATTTTTATAATTAAATATAACATTTAGAAATTTTTAAATAAAATTAAGAAATAAATTTTAAAAAAGCAAAAAAGAAATATTTTGGTTCAAAAAGCACAAAAAAGGCAAAAACAACCGCCAAATAGGTGAAAAAGGCAAAAAAGACTGGAAACCCCCCCAAAAAGGCAGAAAAGGCAAAACAAAAAATGAATTTTTGAATAGTACATGTTCTGAAACGGATTTTAAATTGGGTCTGCCTGAAATATTTCAATTTTTAAAAAAAGGCATTTTGCCTAACTATCCTGTCTCTAATAATTAAACATATTTATTTTCACGAATTAATAATAAACCAATTTTAAATATTTGCATTTATGACTCTAATTTGTACTCAAATGATAACAATTAATCAGCTAAAAACTAAGAGTGACTCAACGAGCCATGGAGCGGGCAATGCTTGGAATATCTCTCAGAGATAGAATAACCAACGAGAAAATTAGACAAACCACAAAAGTGCAAGATGTCATCGAGAGAGTGGCATGGTTGAAGTGGAACTGGGCTGGACACGTTGCAAGAGTGAAAGATGAGCGTTGGACTAGACGCATACTTCAGTGGAGGCCTAGAGAATCGAAAAGAAGCCGTGGAAGACCGCCTACTAGATGGACGGATGATATCAGGAGATGTGCCGGAAATTGGATGCAAGTGGCCCAGAATAGGGAAAATTGGAAAACCAAAGGGGAAGCCTATGTCCAGCAATAGACGCAATTGGCTGGCTGATGATGATGATGGTGACGAATCAGTTACTACACCATTTTCGGCTTTAATTCTAAAAGCGTCAAATGGATTTCAACTTAGCTAATTAGTATACTTCAGACCTGACTGACACCCATCAAGATGACTCTACGAGACTGAATGCCAAGTAGTATTGCAGAGCTAGTTATAACTTGAATTACCTACAATAATTATTGACATTTTCTTGAATTACAACTGGAAATAGTCTAGTTGTGGCTGGAATTATTAAATTATTAAACACTACTGTGTTTGCTACACAGTATTAATGATTAATGATGGAATCTAAGTTATAAAAACCATTTTCTCAACTGAGGGTCCAAATTTATGGTTTACTTTGTATTATCATTATTTTATTATTCTTGTTTATTGAAAACCTCACATATTTTACATTGTGGAATAATATAGAATGGGGGATTTCGCTCCAACCATTCTGTATTTTATTTAGGCCAGTCAATAGGTATAAAAATTCAGGGTTTGCCAGAAAAAAATGTAACAGTATTGAAAATTGGCCAAGATGTACAATTTGACCTCCTAATCAACATACTAAAAGTCACCATTCCTATTGGTTCTGCTCTCGCCGCCATCTTGTTTCAAAGGTACGCGAAAGTGTTTTTCCGCAAATATCTGGTTTCCTTCAAGTCGGATCGTGAATTTACATATTATTATGAATAATGTTCGCTGTAAAATTCTCTACAAAAACATACCTTCAATTTTTGTCGTAAGTCCACTGGTTCCATCGTGGCGGCCGTTAGAATTCGGTTAAAATGGAAATTTCGCGCAATGAGACTACAAATCCATCATTTTATGGTCGTTTATTAACAAAAATAATATTGTATACGCTCTGCATCAATTAATTTCTCATAACTCTTTCTGGTGTCTCTTTCGCAACTTCTGAGAAACACGTGGACATGAGAAAATCTCGTTTCGAAGTCGGATCAACTCTCATGAGGCAAATGGTCGGGGAAAACTTTGGACAGGTGAAATTCCAACGATCTAAGAGAGTGCTTCCACTTGGTATCGTTACGTCAGGAATCAAAGTACGAGATGAAACAGTGGCAATTGATCCATTACTGATCTTCCAACGAATTTCGTTTACAAAATAGTCAGAAAAAGACATGAGAAATCATGTAGCTCACGAGCTTTCACCCTAACCACTCACACTAATGATTGATGGACAATTTCGTAAAAATACGAAGTCAGCCGCCTACTCCTTCTTCATCAAAATGAATAACGTTACTTTTGGACGTAGTGCATACGTTATAGACGAAGGTTAACTACTTCACAGGGTCGTGTGGCATCAAGGAGAAACGTTTTCAGCAATATGTGGAAAGTATGTCGCATACGTCGAAAAATACTACAAATCGAATGCGGTAATTGTTTTTGACGGCTACCCGGACGAACTTTGTAGGAGTATAAAAAGTGCAGAACGCTTGCGCCGTGCTAAGAATACTAGTTGTGCTGACGGAATCTTCGACGAAACCATGACAGCTACAATTGCACAAGAGAAGTTCCTGTCAAATGAGAAGAACAAAATTCGACTCATATCTCTTTTATCAGATAAATTCGCAGCAGCAGGCTTCCGCACTCTGCAGGCCTAAGAAGATGCCGATACTTTGATCGTAAATACCGCAATCGACCTATCTCCTTCTTACGACTCGATTATAATTTTTGGTGAAGATGTTGACCTCCTAAATATTACTTGCAGCTTTTGCTGTAGATATACTGAACGTCTATTACCTCAAACCAGGTAGGGGAAAATAGGAACGTGCTTTGTACTCGGCATCCAGCTTGAATGAGGATATAAACGCCGAAGACCTTCTCTTCCTACACGCATTCAGTGGGTGCGATACCACATCAGCGATTTACAAACAGGGGAAGCTCAAAATTTTCAAATTACTCAAAAAGAGTGCCCATTTGAGAGAAGTGATAAAGAAATTCGATGATGAAAATGCTGACGACAAGACGATTGCTGAAGCTATCGAGCGGTTCATGCTAGATTTATATGGTGCTCCTCGTGACATACGTTCACTTGACCAATATCGGTACGAATGATTTGCTAAGTCGATAAGGAATAGGTAAATTCACGATCCGACTTGAAGGAAACCAGATATTTGCGGAAAAACACTTTTGCGTACCTTTAAAACAAGATGGCGGCGAAAGCAGAACCAATAGGAATGGTGACTTTTATGTTGATTAGGAGGTCAAATTATACATCTTTGCCAATTTTCAATACTGTTACATTTTTTTCCCGCGAGAAATACCCATTGACTGGCCTAATTGTGTGGTGCATATTTTTTTTTTTAATCTTAAATAAGTAGTACATTAAATTTATATGGTTAAAAACAAATTAAATAGTTTATAAAATTCGGCATTTCTTTTCATGTGATAGCATTTAAAAATTTTCTAACAATGTGGCAAGTTTCTAAAATGACTGCTTTTTGCATCTCAGGGAATAATTTTGAAGAGAGGTCTAAATGGGACAGATGGGTTTTAAATTTGGAAGATACCACACCAGTAGCTGATATGACTATCGGTATTATAGAAATTTTTGTTAGACCCCATACACTCATCATTTAAAATAGATACAATATGTCATAGAATATCCTCAAATGAATACTGTACTGCATTTAAAGTTGGTGTGTTCGACAAGGACTTTGATGCCCTCTTCAATGAAAATTTGTGGCCATGTGGTGTATCAGTTCGTGAATTTGTTGAACGCAGAAGAAATTTTCTTATAACAAACAAAGAACAGCCAAGAATATAAACAAATTCAACGTTTATTTTCAAAATTGCGGTGGTATTAGGACGAAACTAGTTGATATTGGTAATAACGTTACCAGTAGTTTCTATGATGTTATTATTTTAATCGAGACCTTTCTTGACGAGAATATCTCATCTTCTGAGCTTGGTTTTCGCAATTATAATGTCTTTCGTTGTAACACCCCGGAAATTAAGGGTTAATTTCGGGTTGTTTGTTTATTTTTCTAGTTATGATTTTTAAATGATTTAAAAATTAAAATGCCATTTTAGATGTAAAAGAAAATAATTTGTGTACGCCTATGGAAATATAGTAATTCAAATTGTGCTGACATTTTATAAAATTTTTCGATTCTTATATCTTTGGAATCAGCGTAAAATTTCGTTCAAAGTAAAAATATCGACAGGGTCGAGTCAAAATTACTTTGAGTAAAAAATTCAAATTTAACTTTGCAACAAAGTATAATTACTACATTGTAATGTAGAAAATATACCTACGTATTGCAGGTGTGCGACGGGCGGAGATACGAAGCGAATTTGATGACCATTTTCCGTTTAGATAAGGATTACGCTTCCCGTCTCAATGACAAGATTTTAGGTCATTTCTTAATTTTGGTCCTACAGAGAAATGAATTGTATATTTGTAACGTTTAAGAGATAACGATTCCAAATATCTAAAAATAAGTTGGAAAAGTCAAGAAATGTAGAAATTGGAATTAAATTTTCAATTACCAGTAGACGCGTGTGGGAATTGCTAAGTCGGCTATTTCTACGCGCAGAAAAAAAATGTATCTTCCTCTAATTGCGGAAGGACGTCTTTTACTCACATGGATTTTAACATAAAAAATAAAAAGATTCACTTTGGAAGAGAAGTGGGTCAGAAGTTATAAATATGGGTAACTGTACTGATAAGAGGGAGTCCCATCGTTACCTGCATCAAACTGCGTTGCTCCAGGGGAGTGATCATAGACGCTTTTTGATAAGGGTACATATTTGTAGACTCGAGTGCGCGGGTTAATTTTGTGAATTAAATAGAGAGTCCTCCTTCACCTGTTGCTAAGAAACTTGCTGGCCATTTTGGAAGCAAATTTCGAAAAACAAAGCTGAAGTCGAAGACTCCAAGTGCGATTTGGGTTTTGAGTTTTGATAATTGAGTTTTTTACAGTACAAAAGCTCAATTAGTAATTTTGTTTGCAACTATTTATCAAACCATTGTTTGAATAAATAAGTTAGTGGTAATCAATTAAATTAAATAATTTAATTAATTTTCTCGACTAAGTAAATAAGTTAAGTTTTTGTGGTTTTGCTGAAACAACTAAAGGTAAAATTTATTGTTTACTGATAAATGATTTTATTTTGTGTGCGCGATTGTCAAATCATAATTTGAGAACGCAAATTTTTGTATTCTAACGAGTTGTTAAGGAAATGTATTTGGGTTCCTTATATTATAATAATTGATTGGAGTGAGATTCGCTCATCAAGTTATTGATACTTAATGTTAAAGGATAATCGCGAGACGATTGTATCCTCGTTTGTTGATAGTTTTGGCTGCATATAAGTTTAGCCAATATTATTTAATCGTTAAAGTAAGGTTTGATAAGTTAATCTGTTTTTATGGTTATTTTGGAAATCTGAATATTTGATATTAAGAGACGGAAACAATTTGTAGTTGGTTGAATGTTTCGTCAATTATTACTTTCAAAAGTTATTTTGTTGATTATACTGTGGCAAAAGTGTTGTCATATTATAATTTCGAGTTAATTATTTTGTAAGTCTTTGTAAATAATTCAGTTTAATTTAATAAATTGTTATATTTGGGAAATATTAATTCTTTTATTTTGAATTTAAAAGAACCCCATAAAATAAAGGTGGAAGTTTTTCAAAAGTTAACGATTCCTACGTTTTCCCAAAATCACTGCAAAGGGCACCTTTCACCCTACATTAGCCAGCGATATTTACGTCATTTCGTGAAGATTGGGAAACCAAACCAGAGCTACCAAAAAGTATCGAAGAGGTCCAGGACAACTAACAAAGAGAATTTTGTCGGGTGGCAGCGTAAAAACTAAAAATAGACTGTCCTTTGTTACCGTGGAACCTTCGTCGATATTCCCAAAGATTCAGGAGTATCTCAAAACTCGAGAAATTTTTGGGAAAACCAAATAAATTAAGAGAACATTCTGGGGTGACTTTTTATTTAGGCCAAGTAAAAAGGTTCTTGTGTTTTCTGAAATTATTATCAAAATTTTAAGAGAAAATTTTATAATTAATTTTAATAACGCACCCCCGGTTGTTACATCGTTGCGATAGGTCTGTTCATTCCAGCAATAAAGTAAAAGGTGGTGGAGTACTTATTGCTGTTCATAATAGCCTTGGCTGCTGTAGCGTTGTTAACACTCCTAATTCAATACGGGTAATTAGTGATGACGAGGCGCTCACAAAGCGCAAATGGCGGGAAATATTGGGTTCTAAACAATGCAAAATTAACATGGGAAAATACAGAGCGCAAAGAATAATTCGAAAACGAGAGATTTCTTAGCTATGAGATTCATATAGCACCAACAATGCACTAATAAGGAATATAACTGGTAAGTTTAAATGCAGTAGATAAACCCAAATTTAAATTATTTCGATTTGAATGTTTGAACTATTTAACCTCATTTTTTGTTACAGATATAATTATCGTTAAATCAAGCAAATAACTAGTTAATATGCTACTTAGACATGTTACAATTATTGAGAATTAATTCATCGTATTTTCTGTATGTTTTATATGTACATTTACACAGTTTAATAGTTAACATAATGCTTTCGTAGATATTCAAGATTGCGACAACTGCCAAAAGGAACATTGCAAGTTTTTTTAATTTATGAACGATTTCGTGGCAAAAAAGTAGATGGAAAGAACTTCTCATATAAGAATTTACTGCAAAATTTCCACTTATAAAGTGAAATTTGTCAGAAAACGGTTTAAAATTCACAAGGGTGAAAAACCTTTTTTTTCTTTGAAAAAACCTTTGAAAAAAGGTTTTTCACCCTTGTGAATTTTAAACCGTTTTCTGACAAATTTCACTTTATAAGTGGAAATTTTGCAGTAAATTCTTATATGAGAAGTTCTTTCCATCTACTTTTTTGCCACGAAATCGTTCATAAATTAAAAAAACTTGCAATGTTCCTTTTGGCAGTTGTCGCAATCTTGAATATCTACGAAAGCATTATGTTAACTATTAAACTGTGTAAATGTACATATAAAACATACAGAAAATACGATGAATTAATTCTCAATAATTGTAACATGTCTAAGTAGCATATTAACTAGTTATTTGCTTGATTTAACGATAATTATATCTGTAACAAAAAATGAGGTTAAATAGTTCAAACATTCAAATCGAAATAATTTAAATTTGGGTTTATCTACTGCATTTAAACTTACCAGTTATATTCCTTATTAGTGCATTGTTGGTGCTATATGAATCTCATAGCTAAGAAATCTCTCGTTTTCGAATTATTCTTTGCGCTCTGTATTTTCCCATGTTAATTTTGCATTGTTTAGAACCCAATATTTCCCGCCATTTGCGCTTTGTGAGCGCTTCGTCATCACTAATTACCCGTATTGAAAATGTATTTGTTCAAGTATGTAACACTATTATCGGTGCTGTGTATTTACCACCTGACACCAATATTTTGTCCTACCAGGAGTTCTGTGGTATAGTTGATGATGTGTGCGATAGGTTTCCTCAATCCAAACTTGCAATTAGTGGGGACTTCAATCTACCTAATGCAAAATGGGCTTTCGATAGATCTAGTGTGATTTCCTTTGAAAACAATTGTTCTAAAGCACTATCTTTAAGCGAGTGTTTTTCTTTTCATGGTCTTTTTCAATTTAATCAGATACCCAATAGCCGTGGTGTACTATTGGATTTAATCTTTGCTAATTTTGATATCTCAATTGTAGTCGCTGCCGATAAGTTATGCGGATCGTCAGTGCATCACGAAGCGTATGCACCTTCTTTTTTGTTAGGTCATTCTTCTCAAATTAGTCTTTCAGTTGATAAAGTTATATACAATTTCAAAGTAGCTGATTTTGACAAAATTAACGATGCTTTACTCTCTGTCAATTGGGCAGAAATTTGGAAACAGGATAATATTGACGATATTGTTAATGAATTTTATACTATATTATGGTATATTATCGACGTTCATGTTCCTCTTAAGAGAATATATAGGTCTAAATACCCTGCTTGGTTTTCTAATGAATTGATTTTCTTGGTTAAAAACAAAAAACAGGCTCACAAAACTTTTAGACGCACTCAATGCGAGCATGATTATTTATCATTTTGCACTCTTCGTGATAAAGTTAAGATTCTTCGTTGTAAACTTTATCAAACGTATATTTCCAATATGGAAAGCGAAATTCATATGAACCCTAAAAAGTTCTGGCGCCACGTCGACAACTCGAAAAATAGCATGGGATATCCTGCTCACATGTTTCTTGATGATAAAAAGTCTACTTCTGGTCAGCAATGTGTAGATTTATTTGCCAAACACTTCTCAACAGTTTATAGAGATAGTGGCGACTCTAACTTTCAGTACCAGTCTGTGGAATCTATAGACTGCCACCTGAACGTATCTGAAGCATGCGTTTTTGATGCCATTAGTGGCCTATCTGACAGCTTTAGTTCAGGGCCGGATGGTATTCCACCATATTTCGTAAAACGGTGTTTGTATGGTATATGCGGCCCCATTTACTATATCTTTAATATATCTCTGCAAAGTGGCTGCTTCCCAAAAGCATGGAAAGAAAGTTTCATTACGCCCTTATTTAAGAAAGGCGATAGAAGTAACATCGGTAACTATAGAGGCATCGCGATTCAATCGACTATACCAAAGATGCTTGATAAATTAGTTGCCAATCAGTTGAGTATTGCATGTAATAAGTACATTGTGGATCAACAGCATGGATTTTTTCCGGGCCGATCTACAACTTCTAATTTATTGTCATTTGTTACCTATTGTTTAGATGCATTTGAAAATCATCTACAGGTTGATGCAACCTATACCGATTTTGCAAAAGCTTTTGATCGTATTAACATTTCAGCTCTTGTAGCGAAACTTAGGTCTTATGGCTTCAGTTTATTAGTGATAAAATGGTTTATCAGTTATCTAATGGGCAGAACGCAAAGAGTAAGAATCGACAACTTTCTTTCCTTTGTTATTGAGGTGACTTCTGGTGTTCCGCAAGGTTCTCATTGTGGTCCTATTTTGTTCTTGTTGTTCATCAATGATATTGGCAGAGTTCTCCGAAATTCTCTATACTTGTTGCTTGCCGATGATCTGAAAATCTTCAGAATTGTCAAATCAATCAATGATTGCATATTATTGCAAGAAGATCTCAACAACTTGTGTCACTGGTGTACCACAAATGGGTTAGATCTAAATTTAGATAAATGCTATACTGTCTCCTTTTCTAAAGGACATATTATTCAGCATGTGTATTATTTACATGATATACCAATAAACAGAGTGACTGAAATTGACGACCTCGGTGTTCGTTTGGATGCCGGCTTAACTTTCAAAAGTCACATCGCAAACATATGTAACAGGTCTTTTCGCACACTTGGCTTTATTAAGCGCCAGTCAAAGCACTTCTCTGCTGACACGGTAAAGTTGCTGTACTTTGCATTGGTTCGTTCGATTCTGGAGTATGCGTCTTGTGTTTGGTCGCCTCATTACTCGATCTATATAAACCAGCTCGAACGTGTTCAGCACAAGTTCCTAAAGTACTTACATTATAAACGCGGGCTTCCACTTGATGACTTTTCTGATAGTGATTGCCTGAAGTTTTGTAATACACGGACATTGGCGGATAGAAGAGTAATCTCTGATTTGTGTTTTATCTATAGGTTGGTGAATGGTAAAATTGATTGTATTTATCTTCGTGATTACTTTCGATTTTGGAATCCGCCTAGGTTCACTAGATCCACAAAAATTTTTGAAGATGTCCACCATAGGACCAACTACGGTTTGTACGGGCCAATTAGCAGAATGATACGATCTGCTAATCGTTTAAGTACTGATAAATCATTCGATTTGTCCATCCAATCGGTTGCGTCGTTTAAACGTGGTATCAAGTCCATGGACTTTGCAGCGCTCGTTCCATGATTGTTTTTTTTGTTTTTGTATATTGATATTTGTGTTTTTTTTTGTTGTAAAATGGTTTATCCGTAAATAAATGTATTATTATTATTATTATTATTATTATTAATGCCTCATATTTGCGGATTTTTTCTTTTTCGGTATTCAACACATTTTTTGACAGAGGCACAGCAACGTCAATGATGACTGCATTTCGGTCTCGTTGGCTTATTAAAACAATGTCAGGTCTATTATGACTAATTTCCCTGTCTGTTAATACTAATCTGTCCCAATATAAAAGGGAGGATTCGTTTTCAAGAACAGGTTCAGGAATATAGTCATAATATGGCTTAAAATTGCTTAATAAGCCAACTTTCTTTGCAATTTGCTGATGTAGTATCTTGCAAACTTGGTTGTGTCTTCGGAGGTAGTCAGTAGGAGCCAAGTATGAACAACCGGCTATTACGTGCTCGATTGTTTCGTTGAGGAGGTTACATTTTCTACAGTGATCTGAAACCTCCAGATTCATGATGTGCTTCTTGTAATTATTGGTTGCAATTATTATTTTTATTATTATTATTATTATTAATTTTATTAGGCAATATTAAAATACATAAAATACATTTTAGTACATATTACCTAAAAGGGTGAAGGGTCAGCAAGGCTGTTTTTCACCTAAACCCTCAATATAGTTTGACCATCAACCTCGCTTTGAACGACTCAACATTCCGAGATGCCGAGTATATGTCAGCATATTTGTTAAAAATATGTGACGCTAAGAATTGAAATGAACCTTCGAATTTGGAACCATGGTGTTGTGGAACCGACAGAAGCGAATTGGAGCGAAGATCTCGGTTATGTACTTCCGACCTTCTGATGAGGAGATCCTTCAGATATCCTGGTTGACCAAACTTTAATATTTTGAAAATCAGCACTGCAAAGCGGAATTTGAAACGATTATCCAGTTTCATTATTCCTTGGGCGGAATAATGAGGGGTAACATGGTCCCTATACCCGACGTCATAAGCAAAGCGGAGACAAGCATTTTGCAGGACTTGGAGCTTATTTCTAAGTTCGTCCGTCAGATTTCCATAGTATACAGTGATATAGTAATCGATATGGCATAGTACCAGACTCTCGACAATTCTCCATTTTACCACGGACGACAGGAAGTTCTTGTATCTATAGATAGTCTTAAGCTTGAAATAGCATGTCCTGACGATCTTCTTGACATGAGCAGAAAAAGACAAATATCTATCCCACATCACTCCAAGGTTTTTTACTTCGGTGCACCACTTCACTACGCACCCGTTAACATGTACGTCGGTATGTTTAGCTTCCTCTGCTGTCTGGCAGTGATGAGGACCGCCCATACACATTGTAAAAGTTTTGGACGGGTTTAGCAGTAGCCCATTTTTTATACACCAACATTGTATCAATGACAAGACAAAGTTCATTTCGTTGATAATACGATTTATGTCGAATGGTGAGCCAGATATGTAAATCTGTATATCATCGGCATACATATGGAAGAAGCAGAAATCAGGTAAAATTTTCGGAAGATCCGCAGTGAAGATTATAAATAATAATGGCCCAAGGAGGCTACCTTGAGGAACTCCACGTCTGTTTTTCCTTTCATCGGATACCTTACCATTCAGCTTGACCCTCTGGGTACGGTTTGTAAGGTAATAATATAGCAGATTTAAAGCCATGTCGCTAAGGCCGTAATATTTGAGCTTAGCAAAAAGTAGGTCAGGGTCAATGACATCAAAGGCTTTGCTGAGGTTCCAAAAACGTGATTAGCGTTATTTTGGAGGCATCTATATTAGCAAGGACATCTCCGGCCACTTTCAATAAGGCAGTTGTGGTGCTAAATCTTGAACGAAAACCTGATTGAGCGTTAGGTATCACGTGATTCAGTTCAATATGATCGAGAAGTTGTTTTCGAATAAAATATTCCAGTACTTTGGATAAAGCCGGAAGAATGTTTATTGGCCGCAGCTCGCCAAAGCTGCAGGCAGTACTAGATTTTGGAATTGGCAAAATAATCGATTTTTTCCATAAGTCAGGCACCGTCGAGTTTACCAGACATGAATTTATGAGATCAGTTAAACTTTGCAAGCAATATGGCAGAATAAGCTTCAGCATTCTGGAGTTGATTCCATCGATACCTGTGGCATTAGACTTCAGCCTACAAATGGCGTTAGCTACATCTTCCCAACTCACAGGGCAGAAAATCAAGGTCCCAGTCCGTAACGGATGGTTGCTACGCGAAAAATCATCCAATGTGGCATCGTCAATAGCTGTGTTAGGGACAGCATTTATGAAAAATTCGTTCAAATCATTCGCATATCTTCTTCTAGGGTTATTACTTTCTTGGGTTTAGAGTGTATATTAGTACGATCAAAAAATTTCCAGAGTTTCTGTGGGTTGTGAAGGTTACTTTCCACTTCGTATTGAAAGTAGGCTTGTTTTTCCTTCTTAATACTTTGAGTCACCAAGTTACGGAGTTCTTTAAAATAGTTGAAATCCACATTTAATTTAGACTTGGAATACTTTTTGTATGCTTCCTCACGTAGCTTTATCATACTTTTAATCGTTTCGCTTAGCCATCCAGGTTTCGGAGTATCAATTTTAATTGTATGCAGCGGAGAGTGAAGGTCAAACAGTAAGGTAATCTTTGAGTTAATAAATTCGAGTTTCTCATTTATGTCCACTATAGTTGGACATAAATGGACACTAGAATTTGGTTCAGACCATGAACTTAGGTTCAGACCCATTCATTAAAAAATTCAAAAATTAGAACACAAGAAATATTAAATTTTAGTATACATTTTTATCAGTTGAAAAAGAATTTATTGTTCTTTTTCGAGAGACGGTCGGAGCATAGTGGTCACGCGAGTTGACTATGAACGCTAAATGCCCGGTTCGAATCCGGGTGAAGTAAGAACTTTATTCTGGCCGTCTCTCTGGTCCTCCAGGTTGGGGGTCGGGGCGATGGGCTAGCTCCTCATCACCTGTAAAGAAAACTAAAAAGCTTTAAACCATGACCAAGCCTCGCAAGAGACTTGGGAAATGGGAACGGATAAACAATTACTAATTGTAGGCTTGGTGTGTTGTGAGGTGTTTATTTACCTTGCAATGCAAAAAGCAGTCCGAAATATATTATATATATAAAAATAATTTATTGTTCTTTATTTTAAAAATGTTGTTTTGGAATTAAGTGTCCTATTCATTCCACTTTCCTCTTCTACGTGCCTTGAAACATTTTAACTATAAATAAGTAAATGATACCAGCAGTCTAGAGCGGGAAACTGCGTTTCTAATCCTGATTACGTCGGATATGTGCTGTGCGATCTAAAAAGTCCAAAATCGATCTGTGGACTATGGGGAAGGCAACGGGAAATCACCCCGTTAACATTTCCCTAATAAAGTCTTCTTGGTTTAGCCAGGAGGATCGCTAACATCCGGAATTACAGGGTGTAAAATATTAACTGTCGCACTTGAAAGTAATTCAATATCTGCAGTGATAACATGCTTAGACAAATTCTAAAATTTACAATTGCATCATCTATTTATTATGTCCTAATACTGCAAAAGGCATTTAAATATATTCATTATTAAACTTTTTGTAACGATGGATGTAAAACGCGAGCTCGTCCGAAATTTACACTTGAATGGAAAGATAACTTGTGCAATTGTGAAGTTATTAAAAAACCAAAATATTAATAGAAGATTTTGTTTTGCGAACTTTCACTCGATTTCGGGATACGGGAAGAGTTAAAATTTAAAAAAAGACTGGTTGAAATCGTATCATTAGAATCAAAATAAAAATAAAAATTGTACGGGAACGAATTAGCAGAAACTGTGCAGTTTTGACAAGAAAACTTGGCTAGAGTCTCAATATGAGTCACTAATCAGCCCATTTAATTTTAAGAAACGATCTGGGTCTAAAGGCATACAAGAAAAGAAAAATTCATGGTCTTTCACAAAATCAAAAAGAAAATAGACACAAGAAATGCAAAGCATTGTTACGGTGGCACGGTGATTGTGAAATTATCTTTTCAGATGTAAAGATTCTTATAAGGTATAAGGGGGTAATAAGGCCCACCTAACATAAACTATTTTTTGTCAAATAAACTATGCTTATTTTTTTAACTTTTATTAGTTTAAAATGGTAATAAACATACAAGGTTATTATAAAAAAATTAATATTAAAAAAACAAAAATGCATCTTGGATAAAATTAAGAAAGTTAAAAGTACCACAATGGGCCTTAAAATCTGTTACTGCAGAAAATAAAGCCCATGCTATACCTATGAACAAAACACTGCAATAATAAAAAAATACACTATTTACGGCATACAATCTGGACATAAGAAGTCATCGTCATCATCAGCTACCAATCCTACACATTCTTCATGTACCCAGAATCCACAATGACCATATCCTCTCATATCGGCCACAAAGTCCATATAACAGACTGTACATTCCCATTTTTCGCCGGCTGCAGAAGGTTTTGGTTTTGGGGATGCTGTAGTCTCTTTGGACAATTTCTGGGAACACATTGGAGACTCGGTATTATCGTTTAAAAAGATTTCCCGTATTACTTCTATAGCAGAAACAGAAAATAAAGCCCGGGCTTTATTACCTGTAATGATGTATTTTTTTACTTTGAGCTTGTAAAAACAACAATAAGAAATTGATGATAAAATTTATGGATAAATTATTTACAAGGTCCATATATATCATTCCCATATACGCAAAACAAAAAATGTTTACATTAAACGGGTTTAACAACTTACCAAAATATTGCTCTTCTTAGAGCGGGACATTTGTATAAACTAAGGTTAGAATAACTAGCTACCCGCCGATCGGAAGAAACTCATTTTACCAGGTCGAGACCTTGGTGTAATGTATGTCCGATATATATCCTTAGATACATTTAAAATTTATTTTTTGTTATAAATAATATTGCAGTGGGCCTTATTATATGCTGGGCCTTATTACCCCCTTATACCTTATTTCAAGAACCAGACAACCCCCAGAATGATCCATTGTGTACTGCTAGTATGGATAATATCCTTAGAAGCAAAATAAGTGTCAATAGGTTCCAGAATAAGTCGCTATTAGTGGTTTGGGGGTAGGGGTAAGTTTCCAAAATTGGCAAGTTTTCACTGTAATTTATTGAAAAGGGTGTGAAAATTAATGTTTGTTATTATTTTAACAATATTTTAATTGATTATCTACTACTCCATGCTCAAATCTTATTTGATGTAAAAAGAATTTGCTTCCAAAAAGATTCGGCACCCTCCCATTATGCAAAAATTACATAACAGTGCAACAGTGGTGACAAGAAAATTTACCTGAATTTATTAGTGTTGAAGAATGGCCTGCAGTATCTCCAGACCTTAATCCTTTGGATTGTTGTATTTCAGGTTATATGCTTAGCAAATTGGACAATCCAAAAAATATAAATTTGCAGAAGTTTAAAAAAGTTTTAACCAAAGTATGGAATGAAAACCAGACGAAGTGGTGCTTGCCGAGTGTAATCATTTTAACAGAATCTGAAGGAAATTGCAAAACAAATATGGAAAAGAATTGAATGAAATTTTGAAGACTACTTTAGAAATGTATAAGTAATTTGTAGTAAAATTTTTATGTTTTCATACAAAGCTTTTCTTTTAATTTAATATTTTTAGTGCGACAGTTAATATTTTACACCCTGTAGATAGGCACACCTGAAGAAGAAGTAAATGATAATGTTTCTGGACTAGATATACTAATATGAATTCAAATAAAATTTTAAGGGTGAGTTGTACCAACCAAGTTTAAAATTTTTAACTACAGTTTAACCAATCAATATGGTTAAAAAGCAGTGAATCAAACATTAATGACGTCATAGGTACGTTAAATGTAACAGACTGACTGCAAAAATTAATAAAAACTTAGAGGGCAAAAATATTGTTTAGCTGCTTTTATAGATATAAGTCAGGCAATTGATAAAGTTTGGCACTCTGTACTTCTGTACAAGTTAAAGAAATGGCTACCTGATAACATATTTCTAATTTTAAAATCGTATCTTTCGGGGACGTATTTCACTAAAATTCATCCAATCAAAGCTGGAGTCCCACAAGAAAGTGTGTTGGGGCCTATCATTTACTTGCTGTATATGGCTGATTTGGTTACTAACAAAAAGGTCACCACAGCAACTTTTGAAGATGACACAGCCATACTTGCTGCACATGAAGGAAATAAAGACTATTATTATTATGTCCTCCAGTGCGAGTAAATAATCAGCAACTACCGCAATCAAAAGACAGTAAATACTTTGACATCCATCTGGATTCTGGACAGACATTTGACATAGGAAAAGCACATAATTCACTAATATGAGAAAGCAACTCGGGTTAAAATTAAATAAAACATACCTTATATACCAAATATTCTTACAAAACATTCAAAAATGACCCTAGAGAATAAGCTGATTTTACAAGATTATTTGGCCGATAGTCATTTGGCCGAAATTTTATTTTTATTAGAAGAAGTGAATATAAAAATAAATCTGAAATGAAAAGAAAAATTCTAATTAAATTTCTTATCAATAAATTTGTAAGTAGATAAAAAATTTATATTTTTGGCTAAAAAAAACGGGGAAATTCATCGAACAGTTAATATCTAGCTAGTTTTACATTTTACAGCTTTAAAAAGCTCGCTTGCTCTCGCTTTTCAATCTAGCTGTGCGACCAGTAACGAGTCATTTTTGAGTCTTGGTCAGTAATATACTATTATTTGTTGGATTATTGTGGTATTTGATTCCGTATTGCTTTAAAAATAAAACGTAATCTCTCAGAGGAAACTGAAATAAAATGCATAGTTTGTTACAATAACAAGTCAAAACAATAATACAAAAATCATGAATTTTCTAATAAGTTAATTAATAAATGTGTTTTAGAACCCAATCAAATTTTCTTTAAATAATTTACATCGCTATTCTAAACTTTAAAAATGGAATAGCTCAAAAGTACCGATTTACCTAGATATATTAATTTCCTGATTTTATAACTGCATCCCAAAAAATAATTATAAGATATTTAAAAAAAATGCTGTAAAGGTTCAATAAATATATTTTTATTAAGA
The DNA here is from genome assembly GCA_958510855.1 of Rhagonycha lutea. Lineage (NCBI taxonomy): Eukaryota > Metazoa > Arthropoda > Insecta > Coleoptera > Cantharidae > Rhagonycha > Rhagonycha lutea. Next base: position 89,544,830 of record OY294036.1, read on the forward strand.
ATGTTTATTATTTATTTTAAAATTAATAAAGTATAACAAACACACTAAATGACATCTTATATTCCTATATATGAACACACAAAAAATGTGAAGAACACCGTAGCTATAATCAATAAAATTGCAAACCATGCCGGAATAGTTTCTAAAAAAACAAAAATGATCTTGCTATTTTGAAAAAAAGAAAAATTGAACACTTACTTCTGAATGGTAAGCTGTGAATACAAATTTGGTTATCAATGGAAATTGAAAAAACTGCAGCTTCTGAAATACTTGTCACCGGGTTATCAGAGCAAACGGGCAGGAACTCTAAACCTGTCACAAACATGGAATGTGCACCTGGGATATGTAGTACTCTCTAAAAATTAAAATTCCAATTTCTAAGTTATTGAAAAACCCCCATACTGACCTGTAAGCTAAATGCAATATAAATTGAGACTGATCCACTAAACATGGTACCTATAGCAACAAATCTTCCATCATCTCTAACAGCTAAAGCAGATAAACTCTCATCGATTGCTACTGCTTTACTTAGCATGCCACTAGAAGGCAGCCACTTTTGTAAATAAGCTTTTCGTTTTGTAGAGTTAGGATTGACCAACATGTATAAGGCACTGTTCTTTTCACCTTCAATAATTCCAAACCTGCAAAATTTCACAAATGGAAATACACAGCAGTTGAATAAATGAACCCAAAAATGTATCTAGATTCTAGAAAATAATTGAAAAACTTACCGAGACCTCTTATATAAATATTTGCAACCTTCAGGTTGTTTCCATGTGAATCTGGTAACCTCCTTTCCATTATTATAATTCCACAAAATAGCCAAACCATCTTTAGCTATGCTAATGAGATATTGTTTACATGGACTAAAGTCCAAGTCATCAATTTCTTGTGTATGAGCTTTGAGTTCATGCACCATTTTAAGTGCAGGAAATTTCCAAAGTCTGACACAACCATCGGTTCCACCTCAAAATACAATTTTACCAATGCTTATGTGAATAATTTGTATTTACCTGTGGCCATCAATTTACTATTAGGGCAAATTCTCACAACTCTCTGAAGGGGTTCGTTAGGTAGAAAATCAGTCTGAACGGTATCATTTGGTTTAATTAGAAACTTGAGCCGTTTATTATTTCTATTATTATCAGGTTGTTTAGTGTTATTTCTACGACGATGGACCACTTGCTCTTCACGTTTATCAGAAATGTCTTCCACTTGATCATTAACTAAAATACTTTGCACGTTATACAACTGGCAATGACTTTCCTGACCTGCCACCAAATAACGATGCTTATTGTCACTGTAAGTAGAACAATTCATAACAACACTTGTCCCAGTTTCGTATCGCACAACCTCCTCTGCTATGAACTTTACACCGTCGTGTGATAACTCAAATATTTCCTAAGGGTAAAGTTTATTAAGTAAAGGGAGCTACTGTGAAAATTATAACTTACAAAGCCATTAGCAACACCAGTATTTGAAGAACCACCACCTCCGCCAACTAAAACGTGACGGTTGGTTAACATTTGCACCGTATACAGTGGAAAATTGACTCGGGCTAATAAACCATATTTATTTCTATGATTTCCAGGCATTTTCTTTTATAAATAATTAAATTAATTATTCTAATGTCCACGTATCACAATTCTAACCTCAACAAAATCGTAAACGTCAATAATAAAAATAATGTGTGTATTATTGCTACACCTAATTGCCATAAGTTCTAATCAACAACTGAAAAACTCGAAATAATATTGGATGTGATTCCCCAACATACAACACATGACTTTCCCATTTGAGTAGAACATTTGCCCATTTTACTCCAATCTAATGTATGTATTTTAATCGAAACGTAGTGAACTTATTAGTAAAATTATGTGCGAATTCTTCCAGTTTTGGTAATTTATTACTTACATGACTTACAAATACTTCAAATCTGATGCTGTCGGACAATTAGCCAAAACTACATGTGTTCCAGATTTACATCAAAAAAAGTCAATTTATTGTAATATTTAAAACTAGCCAGTACTTATTTTTGCTTCTCCCTTCATGCCAATTTTTCGAAAACGCTTATCATTTGGGTTGTGGAAAATATTAGAAAATCTGAACAGCTACTAATTACTTCGAAAATGTTATAAATAACTTAAATAAAACAGATAAGAGGTATCAAATATTGTTGAATATTTTATTATTCTTTTCTTGAAACTCTTATTATAAAATTAAAAATTTCATATTACATGTTATAAGAAATTAACATTAAAGACGAAATTATTGAATATAAAAAAGTATTTAAAAATATATTAAAATTAGAGGTAATAATTAGAGGTAACAAAATTGTTGAATACATATTATTCTTTTCTTGCAACTCTTATTATAAAATTACAAATCAAATTATTACATGTTGATTCAACAAAGTAACATTAAACAAGAAATTATTGAATATAAAAATGTAATTAAAAATATATTAAAATTAGAGGTAATAATTAGAGGTAACAAAATTGTTGAATATTATATTATTCTTTTCTTTTCTTGAATCTCTCATTATAAAATTACAAATTTAATATTACATGCTGTTTCAAGAAATTAACATTAAAGACGAAATTATTGAATATAAAAAAGTATTTGAAAATATATTAAAATTAGAGGTAATAATAAGAGGTAACAAAATTGTTGAATATTATTTTTTTCTTGAAACTCTTATTATAAAATTACAAATTAAATTATTACATGTTGATTCAACAAATTAACATTAAACAAGAAATTATTGAATATAAAAAAGTAATTAAAGATATAGTAATATTAGAGGTAACAAAATTGTTGAATATTATAGTATTCTTTTCTTGAAACTCATATTATTATAAAATTACAAATCACATATTATTACATGTTGATTCAACAAATTAATATTAAACACGAAATTATTAAATATAAAATGTATTTAAAAATAGTATATTAAAATTAGAGGTAATAATTAGAGGTAACAAAATTGTTGAATATTATAGTATTCTTTTCTTGAAACTCTTATTATTATAAAATTACAAATCACATATTACATGTTGATTCAACAAATTAATATTAAACACGAAATTATTGAATATAAAAAATATTTAAAAATATATTAAAATTAGAGGTAATAATTAGAGGTAACAAAATTGTTGAATATTATATTATTCTTTTCTTTTCTTGAAACTCTTATTATAAAATTACAAATCAAATTATTACATGTTGATTCAACAAATTAACATTAAAGACGAAATTATTGAATATAAAAATGTATTTAAAAATATTATTAAAATTAGAGGTAATAATTAGAGGTAACAAAATTGTTAAACATTATAGTATTCTTTTCTTGAAACTCTTTATTATACAATTACGAATTACATATTAAATGTTGATTCAACAAATTAACATTAAAGACGAAATTATTGAATATAAAAAAGAATTAAAATATATATTAAAATTAGAAGTAATAATTATTATTAGAAGCAACAAAATTGTTGAATATTTTATTATTCTTTTCTTGAAACTCTTAATATTATAAAATTACATATTACATATTGATTAAACAAATTAACATTTTAAACACGAAATTATTGAATAAAAAAAATATTTTAAAATATATTTGAAGAAAACGAAACCGAACGAATGAAATATTATAAAACGACCGATTCCATTTATTATTATTATAAAAAGGTTATTTAGGAGGATTATAGAAATCATCATAAGCATTCTGGAGTTCAGAAACTCGTCGATTAGGTATTCCCTGCGGGTTATTACGAGTTGGTAATGCAGGCATTAGTGGAGAATGCGGCGGAGAAGAATTGCGCGACGGATTAATGGAAGAATTTTGTTGATTTAAATTTTGGTTCAAAATGTATTTTGCCTCCGTCTTATGTACCAATTCAAAAAGTTTAACCTTGATCAAATGTTGGTCTACTTTATCGAAACCCTTCATTAAATTGGCCATTAACAAAAAGAAAATGTCAATTGAATCATGAGATGCATATTCACCATTACCATTATCCACTGGAGGTGTTTGTAAATTTTCATTACTGCTTGTCTGAGAAGATTTCTCGTTATCAGTAAGATTTTCTTCTGAGTTAATATTGGTTGGTGATAATACTTCCTCCGGTATGTTGATAATCAGATCTCCGCCTTCACGAAGTGGTAGATCAGTTTTGACCGCATCAAGGGTTTTCCTAGTTTGTTCATCCCCATTAGTAGCTTCATTTGTTTGTTTTATTTTGTTAGGGAGATCGACTGCACGTAATTTCCTTTTATTTTGCCTGTATTCGTTACAGCACATTTGACTTATGATTTTCCAGTCAGAACTTGCAGATCCGGTTTGGCTGTTGCCTGCTTCCATGGAATCTCTACGTCGTTGAACTGCTTTTAGATATTCCCACCGCTCCTCGCATTTATAGGCTGAAAAGATAATTTTTTATAAAAGAATTCCTGATAATAAATTAGTTGATATATTTTAATAATTTACGAATTAATGGAAGAATTATTATACAAATTAAGTCACATTAAATAAAATATTAGCTTTAGTGGCTTAGCTTCAGTTTAACTTTATGGGAAATCTTATTAGGTGTGCAGAAATATACAGCTTTTCACGTGACTTGTCACGTGACAATACACCCCATCTCGCCGCCTTACATTTCGTCCCTTTCTATTTCGCCGCCCCCTAACGCTAACCTAAGCTCGACCGGTGGATCTCTCTTTTCACGGTCCCTGTATTAAAAAAAATCGTTTCCTAACACTATAACCTAAGTTCGGCCAGCGGATCTCCCTTTTCACAGTTCCCTCATTTAAAAAAAGTCAATTTATGGATACTATTTGAATTAATTACACTGTAACTAAACTGTAAATTTATTATTTTAAATAAAATTAAAATTAAATCGGCGACGAACTTTGAAAAAAAAGTGACAGTGAAATGAGAGGCGGCGATTTAATAGGCGTCGAAATAGAATGGTACTATGAAGTAGAAAATTTAAAATATTCAAAATATGAGATACTATGTATGAGACTGTGCACTCTACTTTGAATTTCAAACAATACATTCAAAGTTATCGTATGTTTTTCTTCTACTTTCATTCCAAAATACAAATGTATTTTGCCCACCCCTGGGTATCGAGTACCTCATTTGGGTGATATAATAATGTTGTTTTTTCATACGGTAACATGAGGGTTAAAAATAATTTAGATTAATTTACTTACGTTCTATCATTAAGGTAGCTCCAATTTTTTGCCAGCCACTTCTTTTTGCAGAGACGTCCCTGTATTTTGGCGAGTTTACATCATGCAGTTCGGGCATAAGTTCCACCATTTCAATTAGTCTCTCATCTGTAAAATTGAGAAAATTAATTTAAAAAAACCGTAGTTTTGCTTTTAATTTTCGTACATAAAATAAAAAGTTTCAAAAATTGAAAAATGCAAAATAAAATGTTCTCGTGTTTTTCTTCTTCTTGAATACTGCGAGTCGTGACATTGGTTTAATCAATTATCTGCACTAGCAGAAATTAAATAATAAAATCACATAAATTCTCAACGTTTCCCGAAACCTTTAAAAAATCATAGAATGATTTTGTTAATGTTTTAAAACATATTACTAGCTAGCACAAGTAGCATCCGGCCAAATTTAGCTATCTAGTATGTGTCGGAGATAGTTGTTCAACCTTCGGCCTCACTCAGGGGTTACTAATACGACTATACACAAATTTTGATGTTGGTAATGCCTTATCCTTATAGCATAGTAGTATTTAAAACCAACCCCGATTTTTTTATGAGTGAGGACTCTTTGTCTGTATAGATAATAATATTATTCCTTTAATTGTTTAATTAGAAAATTAATTTATGAAGTGGAAATTTTTTTAATATCCAGCTAAAAAATATTCAAAATGTTAAAATAAGAATTCATTATTTTAATTTATGAGTAGCATTTTTATAGTATAGCTCTTATTATATTAGTATTTATGAATAAGCCTTTGTTCATAGTTTAGGGGTTTATATGTTTTACGACTTTCTATGCGTAAACGTGTGAACCAATTTCTAATTATTAGTTTAGTCTTGTAGCAACTGTCGACGAATAAACTTACAAAATCATATCACCGTTTTATTTACTACAATTTAACCTTTATAAATTCAACAATCTAAGTAATAATAATAATTACATTCAACACAAAACTATAACAAAAAACGTAAGATTTTAGGATAGGGGGTTTAAAAAGGTTATTATCTGTGCATAATTGGATCTGTATACAACACTAAGTTTTAGTTCAAAAATTTGCTGCGTTTTTAGGAAAATTAAATTAAACCGTGCTATCAAACTTATTAGATGATTCAGCAGAGCAATGGTAAAGTTTTAGTTACAAGCGCGAACGAAGGGTATCGGCGAGAGGGAACTAGACGTCCAATTTCAGTGCAAAAATTTTCTACTTCAGCATTTACATAGCACAAAAAATAAGCTTCGAAAGAAAATATATTATCTTGTTTATTGTTAATTTTTCCTTAGCGACTAGATGGAGCTAATGTGCAGAAACAAATATTCGCCAGGTCGTCGGGTCCATGGTGGTATCAATTGATGGAAATTAGGTTCCGCCTTGTCACTAAAGAAAAATTTCACCCTAACAAGATAGTAATAAAAACACCAAAACCGAAAATGGCTTGTATAATAATAAGAATAATAGGGTTAAGCATTATTATTAAATTTGTGAGTTTAATGTTCCGCAATGTCAAAAAGTTTAGCCACGCTGCGCTGCACTGGAATTTTTTGCGGATCATAAAGTCCGTTGGGGAAGTTAGTAGTTATCAGCTAATATGCATCTACAAGATATTATTGCATTGTTGCTGTTACACATAAAAAAATATATAATATGATCTGGCAAGTTAGATAACAGTTTTGTACGTGACTTTAGGATAATGTCAAGAAAACTATGTGGGAAGATACCATAATTCATATTAATTCTTTTTTATCATCAGTAAAATAGATATTCCAGGGATATTAATTACACTTGTTCGGCGCCAAAGTACTATTTCGAAAACTGATGATGTGCAATAATACAGGGTGTCCAGTCGCCAGCGCCGATGTGAACATAGGAAATTAACATGGGAAATAAATTGATTTTTCTGTAAATCCTGCTTCCCATCATATGGATAAGAATGAAAATGGTATCAATTTGAAGAAATTTTGATTCAGCTTATAAAGATACCTAACACTGCCTAACACTTGATATTCTGTTCTTTAATTTCTGTTAAAAACCAACTAATAAAATCCAAAATAGCGCATATAAAAAATTTTTAGTTGCTTTGTTTGAATTTTATTGCTATTGGTTTTGTTTGAAAACCAATCATTTCCAACAAGTTAAGAATAATTTATTTGTGTTTGCGTTCATTGTTAACCCGTAACCTCTGACAAGCGGTCTCTCATACCGCTCCAGAAATTCATTTCGCTATAAAACGGGTCATGGTGAAAATTTCAAAAAATCCCTTGGTGTACCTTCAAGTGACATCAAAATATACACATTATGACTTGATACAAGTTTTAGTAGGCCTTTAGCTCATAAATAAAAAATAGCAAAGTTTTCTTGCGGTCTCACATACCGCATGTCAGTAACTACGGTAGTAAATTAACACATGTATTATTAGCTTCTTTTCTAAATATCATCGAACCAGATTCATCTAAATCTTTCAAATTTACGCACATCACTGCCAAGCCTATAGATTATGTATTTGAGACTGTTATTATACAATGGGCAGCTGATTTCGATTATTTTAGTGATAGCGATATTCATAATGTAGTTTTTGAAAAAAACTGGAAAAAAAGAAGATTTGTTATGTATATCTAAGTAAACTAAAGAGGAAATCGTATTTTCTATGTTTTAGTTGAAAAAAAATGGTATGCCTTCAGTGCACGAAGAAAATTTGCGAATAATTCATAGAAAACGAACACTCATTTTTTTCCAATTTTAAAGTGTTGTCAAATTTTTCAATTTTAATTATTTTTTGAATTTATTATGTTAGTATTTTTGTTTCAACATATTTTTTACTATTTATAATTAACAATTCTTAAATTTTTCTAAAATGTAGTTTTTATACAACATTTAATCAACATCTAGCGCTTTTATATAATTTATGCGGACTTTTACTATTTATTAAATAAATGAAGTTAATTTTATTTATGATGAATTTTTACGTTTCATAGGTATGAAGAATAGTTCAACAAATGACATGGCAAAAGATTACAGTGATATTAATCTGATTAACCCTAAAATTAAAAATAAAAGTAAGCGGTATGAGAGACCGCATGTCAGTAACTACGTCCCAAAACATGTATGACAGTGGTTACAGGTTAACCAAATTTATTGTAATAATGTGTCAAAGTAACTTTTTGGAAATTATAAAAATTCAAACAAGGCAACTAAAATTTTTTTAAATGCGCATGTTACATTTTATTAACGAGTTTTTAACAGTAATTTAACAACAAAAATATCAAGTATTAGGTTTCTTTAGAAGCGGAATAAAAATCTCTTCAAATTGATGTCCTTTTCAGTCTTATCCGTTCTGATGGGAAGCAGGAATTACAGAAAATTCAATTTCCCATGTTAATTTCGTATGTTCACATCGGTAGCCGGTCACCCGGTATACCTGCTAATCGAATTTAAAATATGGAGTTGTGTTAAAACATTTTCTATTCTTAATTTAAATTAATTTTATAGTTTTCTTGAATGTAAAATATATTCATTTTTATGTACTGTTTTATTTCATATTTAAAAATGTAGTGTTATACCATTGATCAATTTATGTGTTTCAAATATCTCTTTCTAAAAATTAGTCTCCTTTTAAATTCTTACAAACCGTTTTATGTATTCTATAATTAATTTTTATGTAGTTCTTTGTTAACCCTACAGCACACGTGAGGCCTGACAGGCCTACGCTGTTTTATTTTTGTTGTACCTTGCATATTCTTTTAATTAGATATATGAAACTCAATGTACCTTCCTACCTTGATTTGATGTGTAAGATTATTATAATAAAAACTATAAAAAAATTATCACAAGTGTATTATATTTCGCATCAAACAGCAAAAAGGCCTGATAAGCCTCACGTGTTTACTCGCGTTACTTATTTTAACTGAGTGGGCGTTTCTTTATTATGCATATAAGTGATCATTAAATGTTTTTTTATTAGGGCCGATTTCATAATACTTTTAACGAGTCGTTAAAAATAAAAGTGGATTGCTATTGGCTTGTTAGAGTGAACGGACGTTTTCTATTGCTTAGCAATGATCTTTTAGTTAAGTCTCCATTAACGTTTTGATTATGAAATCGGCCCTTAATGTTTTAGATTTAAGGGTCATTCCACGTGAAATCAACACACTTTTTAGACTGACCATCTCCGATTTTGATAAAATTTGGTATATCGATAGAGTGTACGGAGACTAACAAAAATACAAATTTTTATTTCAATATCTCAAACGGTTTCCAAAATATCGCTATGTAAAATTTTCAAAACTTGGCTGCCGGAATATTTTCTAATCATTATAGCAGCTCTCCTAATTAAGCTACAGAGGTGGGCGTGGTGTCATTTTACTCAGTTTTTAATGCCCTTTCCGATGATATACAGCACATCGTGCTTTCTTATAAACATACTTTCCAAAACTCAAAATCAAAATTTTGAATTTGATTTTCTCAAAAAGTACGTCTTCAAAATTTTTCTGGGAATAGTCTCTACTTATGGTAAGTGACTGCCAAAATTTGAAAGTGGGACGGTAATGGCTTCATAGTTAAAATAATTTTTAAGTACAAGATGGTGTTGAAAGAACGATAGACTTTATATTATAGTAAGTGAAGTACCGCAGAAATTGTTTGTGAAAAATGAAATTTACAATATTTTATAAAAAATATATGTTAGTTTTACGGAAATGAGTCTTGCCAAATAATTTGGTGCTTTATGGGGGATGGGATCCTTGCCGGCAAGGATAAAAAGTCCAACTACTATGTGAATTTTTTCTGAGAAAATGAATGTATTTAGATCAATTTGGGATTTGACACAATATTATACAAGTCTCTAAAAGCATTTAAAAAATTTTTCAATTCAAAATATTATTAAATGGAGATGTGGCAGCTGAACTCCACAAACAGCTCTTAAAATGAGGTGGAAAATCTCCCAATGGTGTCGCTAGACCTACAATATAAGAAATGAAAAAATTTAGTTTAATAATGTGTCAAAACCCAAATTGATCTAAATACATTCATTTTCTCAGAAAAAATTCACATAGTAGTTGGACTTTTTATCCTTGCCGGCAAGGATCCCATCCCCCATAAAGCACCAAATTATTTGGCAAGACTCATTTCCGTAAAACTAACATATATTTTTTATAAAATATTGTAAATTTCATTTTTCACAAACAATTTCTGCGGTACTTCACTTACTATAATATAAAGTCTATCGTTCTTTCAACACCATCTTGTACTTAAAAATTATTTTAACTATGAAGCCATTACCGTCCCACTTTCAAATTTTGGCAGTCACTTACCATAAGTAGAGACTATTCCCAGAAAAATTTTGAAGACGTACTTTTTGAGAAAATCAAATTCAAAATTTTGATTTTGAGTTTTGGAAAGTATGTTTATAAGAAAGGACGATGTGCTGTATATCATCGGAAAGGGCATTAAAAACTGAGTAAAATGACACCACTCCCACCTCTGTAGCTTAATTAGGAGAGCTGCTATAATGATTAGAAAATATTCCGGCAGCCAATTTTTGAAAATTTTACATAGCGATATTTTGGAAACCGTTTGAGATACTGAAATAAAAATTTGTATTTTTGTTAGTCTCCGTACACTCTATCGATATACCAAATTTTATTTTGAAGGTAAGGAACATCATAAAGATTACTCTAAAAATGTAGTTCGTATTTCTTTCGCGATTTTCAGTAATGTGTGAATACGAAAAGGAAATCGAAAGATTAACAAAATTTTTTGAATTAGTCCCTGCAGATAATGAGGATTTAGACGATGATGATGACTCAGGCTGATTCTGATTGTTTTGAACAAGCACAAACACAAAATCACGGCACAAAATCAGCGAAAATATTGCTCTTTTTGCAAGAGGCCCAAAAGTCGCTATTATTGTAAAATATGGTACACATGTATTTGTATGGAGTATTCCAACTTCGTTTGTGATAATTGTGCCGAAAAATTTTAATTTTGAAAATTTAAAGTGTCTTTTTAAACCTAAAATAAAAAAAATGTCAGTTTTGCGCATGTTACGTAATAATGCCATTTGTATTAATTTGTAGTTACTTTATCACAAATATTACCTAATAAATATTTTCTGTTTCTAAATGTCAATTATGGATTTCTATATAAAAAATTTTTGAAAAATTCTCAAACTATGAAAAGAAGGCCTGTTAAAGTATGGGCCTGACAAGCCTCACGTATTCAATGGTGGGATTTTTTTCACGTGTGCTCTGTAGGGTTAAGTCATTCTTAAGTAAAATTCAGCGCATGTGTGTATTTTCAAATTATAATAAAAACTGAAGTAATTCACCAGAGTCCACAAATAACAGTCAAACTATAAAGATCACAAATTTTCATCGTGTAATTTATAATTTTAATGTAAAATACTTGTACAAAAATCCGAGTAAATAAATAACGATAGTTATAATTACGATTCGTTTTATTTCCAACAAGTTGCATTATAAGATTTATTATTTTATTGTGCAATTTAGTAATTACTTTACTTATGAAGTCGAAAAATGAATTTCCGACATATCAAAAATAAGCTTTAGGTACACTGTTAAAATTTTTTGTAAAATTACAATTGTTTTACAAAACAAAATATGAGTAAAATTACAAATCAACGTGTGCTAATACGAAATTATAACTCAATTCGAGTAATATTCCAAAACATGTGAAGAAACCTACTATAATGAGTTGTAATTTTACAATCTTTATGTAATAACCCCACCCATATTATAATTTTCCCAAACCTTTGGTGAATTTCTAATGAAAAGGTTGTAAATTTACAAAAATTATTTGTAATTTGGTTTACAATACTTTTATTGTAAAATTACGAAAAAATGTTGGAACTCAAATTACTATGAAATCATTAAAAATTTACAAATACTTTTATCATTTTTATAATGCAGACTTAAAAATTACACGATGCATTGTAATTCTACAAAAAAATTTAATTTCTCTTACACATATTGTAATTTTCTCAAACCGTTCATTGATTTCCAACAACAAGGTTTCAAAATTTACAAAAACTGTTTGTAATTTGATTTACAATACTTTTTTTTGTAAAGTTACGAAGAAATGATGGTACTAAAATTACTATGACATTATTAAAAGTTTACAAACATTTTTATTATTTCTATAACGCAAATTTGAAAATTGCATGATGCATTGTAATTCTATCAAAAATTGTTATTTCTCTTACACGTATTGTAATTTTTCCAAACCGTTGGTTAATTACCAACAAAAAGGTTCTAAAATTTACAAAATCTGTTTTCAATTCGATCTACAATATTTTTTTGAAAAAAAAAGAAAAATTTGAAAAAGGTGATAATTTTTTAGCTCATAGTATCACCAAAAAAATTGGTATCTCAATTTGTGTCGTAAAAATGTTAGTTGTTGAAATTTTAAAAACCTTTAATTGGTTTGTACTTTGTTTGTTATAATTTATTAAATTGCGTGGTCCATCTCTAACTCTAGAATACTATTTAAGAGAGATGGGTCGACACATGTATTTTCTTTTTTGGAAATTTAGTTAAAGTTTTGCGTTATTTTGCACGTTTATGAGAATTAAATAAGAGAATAATGATTAGTTATTGTTTGGATAAATTTTATTTGCTCCATAATATCAAAAAGTAAAAGTATATGAATTTTTTTTAGAAATGTGGTCCATCACTCTTATATTTGTAGTACTATAATATTTTTACAAATCACCATAAGCAGATTCATATTAATTATTATGTATTAATTAATTTTTAAAATCACACCGTTTAACATGAAGTGCGTAGGTGCAGACAGACGTGAATAAGCAAAATTTTCCCGGGGTTTTTGAAGGAATGTGCTGATATAATATCATAGGCACGTAACGGCACGCTGAACTAAGCAGCTTCGCTACAGCTTACATAGTGATATTTTATTAAGAAAGAATAATTACTGTTTCGAGTCCAGTAGGATAGAGGCACCGGTTATAGCCACGTTAAGACAAACTTAAAGTTTGTTAAAGTTTATTAAGATTACCTGCAATTTATGCTTCACGTTGCATAGTTTAATAAAACAGTACAATAATCTATTTACGGAAAATTAATATTTGAAATTGATAGAAATGATCTATATTTTTAGAAATTTAAATGAAATAAAATATTCCAATTGTGCTAGTTATAGCCACCCGTGTACCACATATAGCCAGAAGTCTGTACCAGATATAGCCACCTACATGTCACTTCGCATAAATTGATACCTACGTTAGAAATTTATTTGGCCCCAAATTAAAATTTAATAAATCCCAACTCATGATCCCAACTAAAGCTATTATAATTATTTTAACGGTAGATACCTTACTATTAATTACTGTATGTAATTGAGGACCGTTTTTTCAAAACTCGCTTTGTCCAAATTAAAAAATATTGAGCTTTATATCAAATGTATATAATTTTGTAGCGGCCTATCAGAATTTGCTATCATATCGTCGCTGGTTTGTAGTAAGGGCGAATACGCCATTTTACGAAAATGCGAATTACATATTTCTATCAATTCTTTCTCTTTGCACAAATAATTTGAAGCATTATTTTTATATTTTATAGTAAGTAATATCCTTAGACTTTAATATGAACACTTAACAAATTTTAAATTGTTAATAGATAACTCGCACAATAGCCGTAAACGTCTTACCTGTTAAATTTTTCATTTGGTTTATTCGCCCTTACTACAAAACAGCGACGATATATTGCAAATTTTGCTTTGTTTCTTTACAAAACGCTAGAGAAAACTTAAAGTTTTTACAAAACTGGCTTTGTACAAAAAAAATCATAAAATATATTAATATTCCTGAAGAAGCGAAAGAATTTTATGACGAAATTTTAGGGAAAACATCGGAAGAACCAGCGCGACAAGTGACAAAAAATTGAAAAGATTAAACCGTAAATTTCTTAAAAAAAATAAGATATCTACTTATAGTCACCTTGATGGCTATAACTGGAAATATCATGCTAGAAATGTTCCACTTATAGCCACCCCAAAATTTAATAGTTTTCGGTTACAAATTTAATAAATTTTGTAAATAAAGAAAAATTAATGCTTTACCTGATTTAATAAACTAACTTGGAACAGTTTAAAATCAATTGTTTTTATAAAAATACTTATAACACTTATATCACCTGCTAAAGAAACTTGTTAACAAAACGTACAGTTTCACAACCTATTGTACTTTGACTTAAATTTTTTAAACTTACATCATAGATAAAAAAGTGCACATAGAGAATTTAGGTCTGTGTAGGTTTTATTCAGTAAATTTTATTTGAGTTATAGAATTATTTTGCCATACGGCCTTATTTTATCATAATAATGCTGCAAGTGGCTATAACTGGTACAGTGGCTATAACCGGTGCCTCTACCCTAGTTATTGTATATTAACGCAGTGAAAAGATCAAATTGTTGGTAAGTATACTTAAATTATAATTAATTTTATATTTGATATCACGTCGAGTCCGGATAAAAAAAAGCATCAACTTTGTCAAAAAAAGCACAAATTTTATTAAAAGAAAGCATAAACAAAATCATCTACGTACATACACTTTTGTTTTGGCATTAGGTCACTCCCAGTCGTATTCGTATACTCCTATGTTAGCAATGTAAATTGCACATTTTGAAACCGTTTTTTGACATATTATAAAAATCGATTTTACAACAAATCTTTTTAAACATTTTTTGAAACAAGTTTTGTTGTAAAATCGATTTTTATATGTCAAAAAACGATTTCAAAATGTGCAATTTACATTGCTAACATAGGAGTATACGAATACGACTTGGAGTGACTGCATATTTTTCAAAAATCACAAAAACACTATTTTCATAATGAAATAATTAAAAATGAATTTGCACGATTTGTATAGTATATTTTTTCAATTTTCTCTACAGGAAGAATTAAATGACGACGAATTACTTCAGCGTTCAGCGTGTACCTGTTGTTAATCCGGTGTTAATGATTAGAGGTATGTAACATTATTTGTATATCTTTTTAAACATAAGCTTTTTTCTGCGATAAAACATTAAAACCCATTATGTCCTAGCTTTACATAATGCTATGTACATGTACATAATATAAGGTATGTAACAGTCGGAAGTCGCCATGATAACTACAAGTTTGAAAAAACATAATTCAGGACATATTGGGTTAACTGAACTGAGATTTATTTTAATTAATTTTTTGCTAATGAAAATGTTTATTTGTAAAATTTAAAGAGATAAACCATTATAATATGTATGCAACAATAATTAGTTCGTATTATTTGGAATATATTTATTGAATCAAATATTTTTATTATTTTAGGAAAAGATTTACACGACTCTGAAAATATATATAATGTCGTGATTAACAAGTCAATAATGATATATGCGTCATCATTTACTGAAGGAATATTGGCAACTTTCCTATGCTATTACGTATTTAGCATTGTTTATCCACCGGAAATCGAAGGCACACTTGAAGCTATTCAACGGTGAGTGTTGAAAAATTAAATTATTCTCTAACTGATCGATTATCTAGTTTTTCTTTGGATGTTTGTTGTTTGGATGTATGGACTTTGGATGTGAATATTTTTCGATTTTTTTTCGAATTTAATTATCATAATGCACTTTAAATTTATTTTATTTGTATATTTCGGCTTAATGCCATAATGGCTTTAAAATAGGACTTGATGACATAACCTTTATGTTCATTTTAATTTTATTCTATTCTGTAGTAATCTTATCACTATAATTAATATTTACAAATAATTTTTATTTTGCGATCAATGTTGTACTATAAACTAAAAATCAACATACAACACAGCTTTAAATAACTTAAAACTTTAGACGTCCCAACTCTTGACCATTAAAAGACTTTACATGATTATAATCTTTTGCAATTTCTTTGTAGTAATTAATTATAATTGACTAAGTTTTTCCCAGTTTCAGGATAATTATATTATTCCGTTTCTTTATTTTTCTTATTTCAGATTAATTTATGTTTGAATTTAAATTTCAGATTATTTTTGGAAATTAATCCTCCCAAAGGTACAAAACGAGGTGGAAAAAGGAAGGCAACCAACATTCATCCCAAAGTCTCAAAGCTGATAAAGGCGATCGACCCATATATTCCTGATATTAATTAATAATCAAACTAATATATAATTCATTTGCACTTCGTGCATTTATATAAAGATGCCTAAACATTACATGATGATATTCAATATCGGCTAATTATTTGTTCTGCAATTTGTGTTCATAAAAAAATTCAAAAATTATATAAAAATATTATATAATGTAACGTTTAGGCATCTATGATTATATAAATGCACAAAGTGACACCTATATTTGCGTTGTAGCACCAATTTTTGTAAGATTGACGAAAAATGTTGTATATATTTTTGTATTTTATTTTAGTTTATAATTTGAAGCATGTTAACCTAAATTAGGTGCTTCCAAAAATTAAAAATTTTTAATTTTTGATGCAAGCATCCCATTTTCAAAATTATTAAATACTAGTATTATTGTTTGTTTAGTAGAACGCTTGTTTTATTATTAATTTTTTAATGGAAAAATAAATTCGTTTTGTACTTATTGTTGTCACTGAAATCTTTTTTCTCCTTAGTCCATTTTTTAAAGAAATCAATTTATTAAGGATTTAAAATATTATGAGTTGGAATAAGACTAGTAGCATAATAACAATACAATACAAATGTTTTAATTTTTGAACAAATTCTATTGAAAATGTTTGGTAATTTCAGTATGATGTATTGTAAATTTACTATATCCAGTAGACTCGCGTTAATGTGAATAACAAAAATTAACCTGAATAATATTATAAAAAATCGTTACATAACACAACTTTAAGTGTTTTTTGTTCTTTATAATAAAGGATTATAAAGAACAAAAACATAACATAATAATGGATTATAAAGAACAAAAGACACTTAAAGTTGTATTATTTAACGATTTTTATATTATTATTAAGGTTAATTTTTGTTGTTCACATTAACGCGAGTCTACTGTATATAGTAAATTTACAATACATCATACTGAAATTACCAAACATTTTCAATAGAATTTGTTCAAAAAATTACAACATTTGTATTGCAATTTTACTAAACAAATTGCTGATAAATGTTTAGTAAAAATGCTACAAATATATTGTAAATTTACAATACATCGTACTGAAATTACCAAACATTGTCAAAGAATTCGTTTAAAAAATTACAATATTTCTATTGTAATATTGCTAAACAAATTGCCGGTAAACTTTTAGTAAAAATGCTACATATGTCGTCGCGTGAGGATCGAACTATTCTATGTCCATTTTTTTTTTAAACGACATTTTTGCACCAATCTTATGTGTGTTCCGAACTTTATTATACATTTTATTCCATATTCACATGTCTCACTTAGTTTCGTAGATACAGAGAGGCAATTTTATTCTATGCCCATTCAACAGGACAGAAAACGTTAAGTCCCATGCTTTCAAATGAGCGCCACCCCACCCTTCTCGGAATAAATATCGCTTCAGGGCGCACATTTCAAATAAAAAAGTTTTCTTGCCGCACCCTGTATGCTTTTTTGTTTATACATTTCAAATAAAAATTTTGAAAAAATTAAAATTATCATCTTTATTTTTCTAATAAAAAAATTTATTTATTTGTCCAAGCACAAAATTATAAATAATTTTTTATGCTAAGAAAGGAGTTTTAAAAATTAAATATGATGTTGCTTTCCAATAGTGAATTAACACCAACACTCAACAAAAATATTAAAACACAAAAAGTTTATTAGTTGTAGACTCTACAAACATCCAAACTTTAAAAACGCTCTCCTGTAAAATTTTTAAAAATGGACATAGAATAGTTCGATCCTCACGCGACGATGTGTTGTAATTTTACTAAACAAATTGCTGATAAATGTTTAGTAAAAATGCTACAAATATATTGTAATTTTTTAAAACTTAGTTAAAATGAATTGTATAGTAAATTTACAAAACAAAACAAAAACAAAATTACAATGTTTGTATTGTAAATTTGCTAAGCGAATTTCCGATAGATGTTTTAATAAATTTCAACAAATGTTTTGTAATTTTTCTAAATTGAGTTGGAATAAAACGTGTAGTAAATTTACAAAACTGAATTTTATTATTACTCGATTGTGGTGCGTAAAAACTTCCAACGCTTGTTTTGTAAAATTACTATAGAAATTTTTAACAGTGTAGTACCTACACATTAAGGGCATTTTTAGATGAATTTTCAATTATGTACTACCTATATTTTAGTTTGATTTTGATTCTTTCGAGCAAATTTGGTATTTTTGACAAAACACGTATCGCAGAATTTTCAGTATTTTTTAGTTTCAAAATATTGACCCCATTTCCTTTCGATTTCCAATCATTATTTCACGATTTACAAAAGTTTTTAAGAAATACCGAGTGAAATTCAAGAATTTTAAAATGAGACCGAGAAATCAAAAATTGACGGATGATTATACAAATAGAATAAAAATCAACAAAATCTAACCTATGGTAGTGCGACCAACTAATTTTTTTCTCTTTTTAGCTTTCAGATACAATATTTAATTCAGAAAATCAAAGCATGTCGATGTTCACTGGATGGTCAAGCTAAAACGGTGGAATTCACGATTCCATAATGAAACGCCACTAATGAGAGGTTGACAAAATCTTATTCCAATTTGGAGAACATTCTGTTTATAGCAATTCATTTAATAAATTTATAGAAAAGAAAACGATAGCACTCAATTTATATGAAAATAGGTATTACCTTTTGTTTGATCCCAGTAAAAATAGTCGTTTCTCATATTGGGACGGTAAGCACACTCAAAACACTCACTAATTTGAGGTAGAATCAGAAAAAAACAGTTATTTAATAGTTCGATGCAGTTAGTAGCACATAGAGCAACAGATACGAAGTGACTGGTAACTGAGATACCAAGTCCATAAAAATAATTCTCAACCCCTGACCGTGCAACAGTATTAACTTTCATTCTAGACTCATGTCAGCGTATTCATCAAGGCTGAGAACGCCTACGCAAACGCCATACAATTTCATAATAATTATATCGACGCTCCCAACGAAAACTATAGTAACTCAAAAAATTGATTTTTTGAGTTACTATAGTAAAAAAATCTATTATATCGGTAAGCATTTCGTCGGCTGAGTATTGGACTGTACCATGTCCATTTTAATTTTTTTTTAGATTATTGCATTTACTCATTTTTAATAATGATATGTACAATCCCCACTGGACGATTTCCAAAAATTCAACAACGTTTGTGAGATATAGAGTATTAGTTTTGTACCAAGTCCTAAAAATATATTTTAAATTAGTATTGTTATGTTCCAAGTCCACTCCCACCATGCAACCATTACAACAACTAGGAGCAATCACGTGAACAAGGACTTGGTACATTACAATACTAATCCACAAGTAAGTAATATTTTAATAATCATCATCATTTTACCTTTATGGGTTAAACCGCTTACCTATTTTAATAATACAACTTAAAAGAAATCATTTTTTAGACTACCAACGGATTAGCAAAACAATGAACTATAGTTTAGTGCTGTATACAAAACTAAAACATTTAATATTAAGATTTGATTCGCCTTCTCACATTGCTTACAAATTAAATTATTCTGAAGAATTTTGTGACGTGTGACTTATAAAGAAAACTAGACAAAATGCTAAAGTCAATTGTGACCTCAAGCCAAAAAGACATACCGGTAATTTCAAAAGAAACGAAAAAAGACTTGCAATCAATGTTGAAATATATGCCTTTGGTAGATAAAAATTTTTACGAAAAATTTATTCTAAAATAGTTATTTATATTATTAGTTATTAGTAGAGCACGGATTTTAGGACGTAAAAAATGTTAAAAAAGGCACAATTTTAGGCTATAAAAATCATTGAAATAGGCACAATAATTAAGAATTTAGGGGTTTTTAGGCAATTTAGGCAAATTTTTAATAACGATATAAGAGCTATAAGGATGGAAAATACTATACAAATTTTTATGTAAGCTTTTTCCCTCCTAAATAGATGGTTTTATTAATTTTCTCCTCTATTTGCATATGGCGCTACTAATTTGGGGGGTTACGATTTTTTTTAAGTGTTTGGAAAATTCACCTCCTTTCCCCCCCCCCCCACCCTATCAGACCTAGAGAACCTCTGCCATTTACGGTTTTGTATTTAGAAAGTACCTAACTTAAAGCCATTCAGGATTTCTGAAATCTGTCGCCACCTCTTGGGCTAAAGCAACTTCCATACTTTTATTAATACGCGTGGATACGAAGCGCTGACTCAACGACCACTGCCAGTTCTCTATCTATTCTGACTTCACCGAGATAAAATACAAGAACTCAGAACAACTCAGATTACTTTTTGAACAGTGGCGGATTTCCGCACGCCTGCGGCATCATAAACTAAAGTGGCTTCAAAATTCAGCTTTTTTAGATCACTGGTAGGTATAGAGTAAAAAAACATAGTAAACGTGCGCGTAGAATGCACACTGTAGGGTGTAGGGGCAGTGAAAATATTTAGAAGAATATTTTTTATCTATAAAAACCGTTTCTTGGGATTTTGGAGGAGGACCTCAAAATTAAATTGCTCTTGGGGCCTCTCAAGTTCTAAATCCGCCACTGACTGATAGATACAAATTTTAAAAAACATAAAAACTATTTCTTTTTTACTTTTAGCTTACTTTTAATAACGTAAACGGGATAAATCATTGGTTTAGGCTTTTTAGGCATTAAAAATCTATTTTAGGTCAGTAACATCGAAAATAGGCATTTAGGCAAATAAAAGTAGGGTTCAAAATTTTCAAAATCGTTTGAACGGCATTTCTGTATTTATAATTTTGAATTGCCTAAATAAAGGACAAAAAGGCAAATTGCCTAGAATCCGTGCTCTAGTTATTAGTATGTTCATTTAAAGTTATTTTTTGTTAAGTTATTACGTTAAGTTATATCTATTATTATGGACTTGATACACCATAATAAGTTAATTATGAAAAAGTTTATTTCATTTGTTCCATGTCCATTTTGAATAATTAATTATTTTAAAGATACAGTAATTTAAAAAAAAATTAACTAGCACTATTTATTCATGTGATAATACCCCAAATAATAAATTATGTAGAAATTATTATAATCTTCTACATATTTAAAAAAAATACGTTTGAAACTTCAATTGCAGTTTTCTTGTAATTACCTTTATAGGACATGGTACAGTCCAATACTCAGCCGACGATTTGCCTAGAAAAATATCGTACTTTGTAGCAACTCGAGACGACCAATAGACCATTTCACGCAAACTACAGCGCTTGCGTTGAAGCACCGTTGAAGAGCAGAATGACGCGAGAAATAGAATAAGACAGCTAGATGTTCGGACCACAATCTAGTAAGTTCGGACCAACTTACTACTTTTGTAACTTTCCCTATGCTTTTACGTGTAAAGACGTGCTTAGATATTGTGTTATAATTTTTACAGAGTAGTTCAATTTTGATGATTCTTTTTTTTATTGGATAGGGTACAGTTCGACGGTGGTCCCACTTCCAAAAAAATTCCAAAAATTCCACCCTTAACGGTAGAAAAATCGAGTTAAAATTGTACAAATTATTGGCACTATTCGCTCTAGTATTAGAGCTCAAATTTAAACATCATTTTAAACACGTCACACATGCGCCACAGAGTTTTCTTTCGTGAAATGGTCTATAGTAGACACTGATCCTTAGAAATTATGCAATTCTGCAATTTATAGTGACTATTTAAATATTGAATTGCGTTTTTATCAAAACTGTAATTACTGAGTTACTATAGTCTTCGTTGGGGGGCGTCGATATTATTTAGACTGCTTTTTGAAAAATTTCTTTACTACTATATCTTATTGAAGTTGGCTGCAAAACAACCGCGAAGACCCCATGTAAATGTGTGTAATCACGAGACCCCGAATCCAAAGTCGATACTAATTTTCAAATCATTAAAGGTCGTTGATGACGGATAAACTGCCCAACATCCACACATCATCGTGTAGTTACGTAATACCCAGTTTACTTACAAAAATTAGTTACATTTTACCAATAAATTCAAAATTAACAATAATCTATCAAATAAATAAATCAAACTGCGCGAAATACTTAAATGGGTTGGGGGGAGTGAAAATTTATAGAAAAAAATTGAGTAAAACTGCCTTTGGACCTTTGGTACCAGTCAGTGGCGTAGCTACCGGCAGAGTTCGAGAGCGCGGCTAACATAAAAAATAATAGAGCGCTGAATCAGAAATGGAACCATCATACACAGCTTACCTAGCAGTGGCGTAGCTACATATTCAGCGCCCTGGAGCAAGTAAAATCGGTGCGCCCAGTTGTTTCACGAATGATACTGGGTGACTCAATATGACCTCCTTTTACAGGGTTACGCAAAAAACACCACTTTGTTCTAACTATACTCCACTGTTCATTTCTTTTCGATTTCCAATCATTATTTCACGATCTACAAATGTTTTTAGGAAATACCGAGTGAAATTCAAGAATTTTAAAATGAGACCGAGAAATCAAAAATTGACAGATGATGATTACAATTATTAGACTAAATAAAAATCAACAAAATCTAAACTATGATGGTGACCAACTAATTTTTTTCTCTTTTTAGCTTTCAAATACAATAATTCAGAAAATCAAAGCGTGTCGATCGTGTCGATGTTCACTGGATGGTCAAGCTAAAACGGTGGAGTACACGATTCCATAATGAAAGATCACAATGAGAGGTTCACAAAATCGTATTCCAATTTGGAAAACATTCTATTTATAGCAATAGATTTGGTTTCATTTCATAAATTTATAGAAAAGAAAACGATAGCAGCTAGCAACAAAAAATTATATGAAAATAAGTATTACCTTTTGTTTGATCCCAGCAAAAATGGTTGTTACTCATATTGGGACAATAACCACACTAAAAACACACACTAATTTGAGGAATAATCAGAAAAAAACCGTTATTTAATAGTTCGATGTAGTTAGTAGCACACACACCAACAGATACGACGTGACTGAGATACTACAATTTAACTGCGTTCATGAAAACAATATTCTCAACCCCTGACCGTGCAAGATTAACTTTCATTCAGATGTCAGCACATTCTTCAAGACAGAGCGCCTACGCAAACGCCATACTTTATTTAACGACTCGAGCTTTTTGAGAATCTTGTTACTAAGTATACTAGCAGTTTATTAAAGTTGGCTATAAAACAACCGCTTCAGATAAATAAATCA
Source organism: Rhagonycha lutea (assembly GCA_958510855.1). NCBI lineage: Eukaryota > Metazoa > Arthropoda > Insecta > Coleoptera > Cantharidae > Rhagonycha > Rhagonycha lutea. The sequence continues at coordinate 89,568,375 of OY294036.1, forward strand.
CGAGACCCGGAATTCCCGGAATCCAAAGTTGACATCGTGTACTTAATACCCAATTTACTTACAAAAATTAAAAAATGAGTTACATTTTGCCAATAAATTCAAAATTAACAATAATCTATAAAATAAATAAATCAAACTGCGCGGAATAAATACTCAAAGAGATGCGGGGGAGCGAAAATTTATAGAAAAAAAATGAGAACACTGCCTTCGTGCCTTTGGTTCAGTCAGTGGCGTAGCTACCGGCAGAGAGTGCGAGAGGGTAGCGAGCGCTGAATCAGAGGTGGATACATCTTAAAGCACTCGAAACCAAAGATGAGTTGTAGGTGTAGACAAAATCCGGCGCAGTAGACATCGCGTGACACCCAATTCCACCAATTGACACCAACATAAACACGATTATACGAGTTTTGGTTTCTAAGCATTAGCCCCATAATACCTACTCATCTTTCGTTGCGAGTGCTTTACACAGCTTCTTAGCAGTGGCGTAGCTACATATTCAGCGCCCTGGAGCAAGTAAAATCGCGCGCCCACTTGGTTTTCGAATGATACAGGGTGAGTGTTAATATTACCTCCTGTTATAGTCTTGTTACTTGCTTATGTCACGGCGCCAATTTACTATGAGCGCCGCGCCGGCTAAGCCTAAGATAAAGCTAACTAAGATAAGTTTTTATTCCTTTAAACCTTTGGACGCGTAAATCGACAAGTCCATGGCTTGTTAAATACGCTAGCTTTCCACGTAGAAGTGAAAAATTTGCATTTTTCAAATCCTATTTTATTTTTCGTTTAACGCGTTTAAAGGATGAATGTAAGAATAATCCTTTCCCCTAACAGTTTGTTGCAGATAACCTTATTTTCGTCCATCATTTTAATTAACTTATTTACGTTTTTTTGCACTATTCTAATAAAATAAAGTAATAGTAATGGCCAGAGTCCGTATTTGTAGCTATTATGCTTTTTCTGAAAATTCGAAGCAGCTGAAAATTTTTAGAAAAATTTTGTGTTTTAACTAAAAAGAAGTCATTTGGTATTTGGTATCAAGTTTTATATGCCTTTTTTGACTTTTTGTGCTTTTCGTGCTTTTTTATACTTCATTAATGCTTATTTTACAAAATATTTCAAAGTTTGATCTTTTAAATGCATCTTTCTCTTTTAAAATGCAGAAAATTTTGAAAATTTTAAAAAAGTTGCTTATGAATTAGAAAATTCGAATAGCAATAAAAGATTGCCAAAATGTATTAAAGAATCCATTAGCGTTTATTAAATGCCACTGTAACTTTGTTATTGATGTTATAAAATCTTTCGAAACGCAGTAAATGCGGCAACATAAAAAAGAAATTGAAAGATGTGTTAGAGAAAAATGAAGGATTAAAAATCTTAAATAATATAGCTAAAACAATAGCTGGAAAAACTATTGAAGATTTTGAAATGGAACCCCACTTGTAGCAAAATTCAAATTTGCACCTATTACTAGTGTAGATGTCGAAAGAAGTTTTTCTGCCTACAACACAAAAACAAAAAAACAAAAAAAAAACAAAAACAAGGATGAATTTTACTAAAGAAAATTTGGAAAATTTCTTAATTGTTTCAAAATTAAATTAATAGGTACTTTTGTTTATGCTTTTTTTAAATAAAATTTGTGCTTTTTTTGACAAAGTTGATGCTTTTTTTTAGTATTATTTGGTGCTTTTTTAAGCACTTTTTTTCTCATTTTTTATGCTTTTTTATCCGGACTCTAGTAATGGCTTATGTTTTATGTTATAATCGGAATGAATAGAGGTGTAATTTTTTAGAAAATTTCATCTAGTATTCCAAAGAATATTTTGATATGGATTATTTATGTAAGCAATAATCATGTTTATATAATGCAATCAACATGTTTACCTAGATAGTTTTAACTCCATTCCAACTTATTAGTTAGTTCCCACAAACTGAAAAATGCTGATTGCAACTGCAATATTCTAAACATTTTTTATCATAATCTAAAAAATGCAAAAATTTTTATTCACATTGGTCAACTTTTGTAAGTGTTATATCGTATAAAATGAGTGCAAGATCCAGAAAGGTTGTCGAAATGGCGTTAAAAGCTGTACAAGCTGAGAAAGAAAGTAAGGGGTACCTAAAACTAATTTTTAATGTTCAGTTTAAACGAAAATTATAAATTTAATATTGTGAATATTGAAAAACTAATTTTAATTACATTATAAATTCCTGTTATTTAGATGAAGGCAGCTCAATAGATTCATCTCCTCCACACAGAAAAAAAAATCTACTTTCAGAATGATTAATTATGCTTTCAACATGAAAATAAAAGTTTTGCTGTTATAATAAAAGCATTGCATTTAATTTGAAAGAATCGGGAGAAACTCTACTTTCAAAATCTGCTTTCAATTTAAATATTGTTAAATTAAAAGTAAATTTTTCTATTTGAAATTGAATACTTTTAAAATGAGTTCGGTAACATCATTTCAAAAGTATATACTTTTGATAAAGGCTTGAAGTGAAAATGAAAACTTATAATGTTGTTTTGAAAGTATAAATATTCATTTTGAGGTACTATTTTATAATGGAATGTGCAAAATTGCAATTTGTATTTATATAACAGACCTTATAACATGCGCACTACTATTTATCTGTGCTTGTTGATGTCATTCCATTTGTAAGTGAAAATATTTCATATTACACAATCAAAGGCAACTTAAACATTGGAAAGCCACTGAAGTAAGTAGTTTTTTGAATGTATTTTCTTAAAATTTATATTTTTAACATTTAACTATTTTTTTGTTTATAATAAAGTTGTTTATAGAATATAGAAAACATTTTACAACGGGACCGCAATGGCAACCTTATTGAGAAAACCTTTGCTGCAGCGAAGACTGGATCATTATTGAATACATGAGATTGAATAATATAAATTTAACAAAGACGGAATTTGACTTATTAACCCAGCAAGTCGTTAAATCTTTTCCAAAAAGAACATACGGTAAGTTTACTTCATATTTTAATTTATATAAAAATAATTGTCTGATGTTATATTATATTTTGCAGGAATATTACTATAATTGAAGCTCAAAATCAAAACGACAAAGTGCAAATAAAAGGAAGTAACAAAAATTTACAATTTTGGAAGGAGCTCCTCAAAGTTCGTGCTGTAATAGTAAAAAGTGTTAGTGATTTTAATTATTAAACTGTCGCAAAATTAAAAAACAGTTATAGTTTTGGTTTGTTTAATTTTAGTTTCTTGAAAATATAATAATTAAAAAAAGAAATAATAGTTTTATTTGTTAATTTGATGTCGGATTATTGTTAAAACGAATATAAACTAATATTAATTTGACAGTAACTACTTTTGAATTAACAGTAGCATCAATTAAAAAAACAAATAAATCCACTCTCAATTTAAATACCTAATATTTGATTTGAGAGCAACTGCTTTTGAAACTTGATATTATTTACAAAAGTAGTTACTCTCGAATTGACAGTAGTATGAATTCAAAATGAAAGTAACTCTACTTTCGAATTAAAAGTTTCGATGTCTACGCCCTTTTTAAAAGCAAATAATGTTGATTTTAGTGCAATGCTTTCATTTTTACTGCAATATTTTTTTGTGTGCACCTTCGATCAATTCATCCCTAGAAAGGATGTTCAGTTCAGATGATAGTGTGAAAGATAAAAATTTTCATCTTCGTCATCCGATCTTAATTACAATGAAGATAGAGAACCGCCGACTTTTGATTGAATTTCAATCTTATAAAGATCTTTATTTCAAGGTTTTCTTTATATTGCGATAACATTAATTTTTACTTAAAATTTGCTATATTTTTCAACTTTTTTGTTAGCATTCAGTTAAGTTTTTGTTAAATTTCTATTTTACAAACACATACTAATATCACACCTATATTCTTCACAAACAAAAATATTGCAGTAAAAATGAGAGCATTGCACTAAAATCAACATTATTTGCTTTTAAAAAGGGCGTAGACATCGAAACTCTTAATTTGAAAGTAGAGCTACTTTCATTTTGAATTCATACTACTGTCAATTCGAGAGTAACTACTTTTGAAAATAATATCAAGTTTCAAAAGCAGTTGCTCTCAAATCAAATATTAGGTATTTAAATTGAGAGTGGATTTATTTGTTTTTTTAATTGATGCTACTGTTAATTCAAAAGTAGTTACTGTCAAATTAATATTAATTTTTATTCGTTTTATCAATAATCCGACATCAAATTAACAAATAAAACTATTATAGTTTCTTTTTTTAATTATTATATTTTTAAGAAACTAAAACTAAACAAACCAAAACTAAAACTGTTTCTTTAATTTTGCGACAGTTTAATAATTAAAATCACTAACACTTTTTACTATTACAGCACGAACTTTGAGTTCCTTCCAGAATTGTTAATTTTTGTTACTTCCATTTATTTGCACTTTGTCGTTTTGATTTTGAGCTTCAATTATAGTAATATTCCTGCAAAACATAATATAACATCAGACAATTATTTTTATATAAGTTAAAATATGAAGTAAACTTACCGTATGTTCTTTGGAAACAGATTTAACGATTTGCTGGGTTAACCCATATAAACGGCTGTCCTTTATAAAGGACAGCAAAGCAACGGCAAAAGTAAACTCTCGTCAAATACACACGATGAATATAAAACCAATTATTATGGTTTCATTTAATACTTGGAAGTATTGAGATACTATTTGTAATATTATTTAGTTAAAATTTTTGAATTTTATAATATTTTTTTACGTTTTCGTCGTGAGCTGTTCGTCGACTCTGAACTAGAGGTCAGCGAAAGTGCTTATTAAAATTATTGTTATAACAATTTTGATTGAATTATATCAGATTTGGATACATAAAGGACCAATAGACGTGTTTTATGAATAAATTTGAAATTATTTGTCCAAATTAGTAAATTATTAGAAAAGGAAAAGTGGTGTCCTTTTAAAAGGACGGTAGGGTTATCCACTACTATCTTGATTTAACAGATTTTCTTTTGTAAATCATACTTTTGGTTTATTTTACGGTTTTTATTGTATAATCCACATTATAAATAAGTAGAAAAAAAGTTTATGTAAAGGCAAATGCAAAAATTTTAATTAGTGTTAGCTATTTTTGTTTTGAATGGCTAGAAACTTGTAAATTAGGGTTCTTAAATTTGTAAAATAACACATGTGACGAAACGGAAGGTCGTAAGGCATTCAAATATGGTAATTTCTGTTATCGAGGGGTTGCAGGTGGATTCTGTGACGATATGTGCTCGAGTTAAGACGTTTGTTTTTAAAATAAATCGAAGAAGCTGGAGTGAATTTTATAATTCAAAGTTTTGTTTAACATTAATTGAAATTAGCTATTTACTTTTTGTGGGTTTTGGACAATAAATTAGTGTAACACTTTATTTCTGTGTTCACTTTATTTTATTCATAATATAATAAAATTTTAATTCAATTGCATTTTTGTGTGTACTATTATGCCATAGTAGTGGATAACCCTACCGTCCTTTTAAAAGGACACCATGTTTCGGTCATTTACAACACTTTCAGAATTTTTTTAGTATTTTTCTGAGATTCAGCATAATAAAGTTACCAAGATACAGAAGAAAAAATTTTAAATTTCAAAAAAAAATATTTTCAGGTTTATATGGGTTAATAAGTTAAATTCCGTCTTTGTTAAATTTATTATTTGTTAAATTTATTATTATTCAATCTCATGTAGTCAATAATGATCCAGTCTTCTTGAGCAAAGGTTTTCTCAATATAAGGTTGCCATTGCGATCCCGTTGTAAAATATTTTCTATATTCTATAAACAACTTTATTATAAACAAAAAAATGGTTCAATGTTAAAAATATAAATTTTAAGAAAATACATTCAAAAAACTACTTACTTCAGTGGCTTTCCAATGTTTAAGTTACCTTTTATGAAATATTTTCACTTACAATGGAATGACATCAACAAGCACAGATAATAGTAGTGCGCATGTTATAAGGTCTGTTATATAAATACAAATTGCAATTTTGCACATTCCATTATAAAATAATACCTCAAAATGAATATTTATACTTTCAAATCAACATTATAAGTTTTCATTTTCACTTCAAGCCTTTATCAAAAGTATATACTTTTGAAATGATGTTACCCAACTCATTTTAAAAGTATTCAATTTTAAATAGAAAAATTTACTTTTAATTTAACAATATTTAAATTGAAAGTAGATTTTGAAAGTAGAGTTTCTCACAATTCTTTCAAATTAAATGCAATGCTTTTATTATAACAGTAAAACTTTTATTTTCACGTTGAAAGCATAATTATTCATTCTGAAAGTAGATTTTTCTTTCTGTGTTGAAATTTCTTTTTAAGATTTATTTCTATAATTATTTATATAGTGTAGTTATTGTCAGTGCTGTATTAAATTTTTCCCTATCCGATAATATTTTGTTGGAACAATAAAAATCATCAGTAAAAGTTTCATCTTCAATAAGATCATCGATGTCTCATTTACATCATCTGTATCCATACTTATTAGTGCATTTTCAATTGAAACAATAATGTCCAAATTATTATTACCTACTTATGTATGTTCGTATCATAAGAATATGACGACATTGTGCACTAAAATAATTCCAAAATAAACCGATGTAGGTATTATAAAATTTTGAAAAGTTTTAAATACTTTTAACCGTCTCTGAAATAATTTTATTCCCGTCTCTGTGAGGGCTTCAGAACATCCTTCCATATCTTTTTTATCTCGATATCACTATCCATAATTTTAAAAACTTTTTTTAAATTTTTTGCTAATCTGTTTTTTTATTCTTGAATACATACCGAACTTACATAAGGTAAATAAATTGTTGTCAAACTATGATATTTAGTTTGCATGTATTGTTTATTTAAGGGTCCAAAATGATCGTTCAATTTCTGTTTGTTGTAGTATCTCACATTAATGATAAATTGATAAATGTTTTCTAAAATAATTGGTAAGATCTTTGTGTTTTTATTTGTATTTGTATTTGGCGCCATTGTAGAAAACGCCACTTCCTTGTAAGAGTTACCGCCATCGTCGCCAACTTTTGTAAGCCCTGTTTTTTTAAGGCCAAGTTGCATCCTGACCACCAAGCAGATCACTTCAAGTTCTCTTGTAATTCTGGTCTTGTGATTTCAAAGTGTTTTTTAATTGAAATGAATAACCTTAACATTTTTCCTCCTAAAATAACATTCGAGAGGCGTCTTCATACAACCGACTGCTGGAAGACCACACAAAACACAGCTTATACAATAATGTACCTACATTTCTTTACAGCTAACCCAATTTTTAAGGAATTTTTCCTCAAGTGATACATATTTATCTTTTTTTCCTATAGAAACTTGTACAGATTTACAAATTCGTTGCTAACTTGTATACATAATATAATTATGTATAAATAGCCAGTTGCATAATATACATACATACTGATGTATGTTTATATAGCCAATTACGTATACATACTGTATGTATAAATAGCCACATCCACGAAAAAATTCCTTAATTCTTTGACAATTTCATAATATAAAATTCTAAACTTTGTTTGCCTCTACTGAAAAATTGAATTTTTTTACTTAAGGGGGGGGGGGTAGGGTTAATTCGTGCAAAAAGAGGCACATTTTTGTGAATTTTTTTGACAACACTGTTAAAATCTATTTATTAAAACCAATGGTACATTAAAGTATAACATTCGAAGAATATTGTGTAATATTTTCATGAAGAAATATTAAAAAATACGGCAATGACAGCAATTATTCGGAAGCGTCTCGGAAAAAAGTAGAATTGCGGTGTCCCCTTAGAATATATACCTAAGGAAGGACTACTTGCATAATTCCATATGCATAAAAAGCGAGACAAAAATCGTGGGTAGAAGCACCGCCCAGGACACTAACTTCTAACTCGGTGACTCATAATTATTATATTTTAAATTGTTATAATGGTTTGTTGTAGTGTTTGTGGGACTTCTAATACCAAGAAAAATGTTAAAAATGGTATAACTTTGCATAAGTAAGTACTTAGAGTTATTTAAATAATTTTATAACAAAAATATAAATTTGTGAGGTTATTACCACAATGTGCTTAAATCATAGGCGTACAGTGATTCTATATATTTACATTAAATATCGTTTTTATAATTTAGATTTCCAAAAAAATGAGATGAGAAAGATTATTTTTGGTTAAAAAAAATGAAAATGCCGTAATATTGGTCTCCAACTCCATCGTCACGCTTGTGTTCAAAACATTTTACTGACGAACTTTGCCAATATTTTTATGCTACGCCACTGGCAAAGCCGCCATAGGACACCACTTTTACACGCATTTTGTATTCAAGTAGTCCTTCCTTAGGTATATATTCTAAGGGTGTCCCTCATAACTCGGTGCTGGATCATCGGAAATCAAAAAATCAAAGTTCTTTCGTTAGATAATCGATTTCCCCAGGTAACCCTGGGAGGGTTTTTCGAAATTTAAATTTTTCACTTTTTGGGAACACTTTGAAGGGAAAAACGCGATTTTTGCGGATAAAATCGGCTAATTTGTTATTGTAAAATAAAAAATATTAACAAATTTTAAAAAAACTCTCCAGCGTTACCTCGTAAATTATGTACAGAAATAGTGTTCAAAATTTCAAAAGGATTGATGCAGTAGTTTTGAAGTTATGAGGGTCACCGACTTTGAAAACGTGAGTTGTGGGAAAATCGCTTTAAAGTTTTGATATAAACTTATAAAAGATATGGTATTCAGGTATAAAAATACTCATAACGTCGTCAATTTTGCTCCGATCGACTTGAAATTTTGACACAATGTTTTTGAGATGTTATGCATTCAGTTAAAAAAATAAAAATAAATAGAATTTTAATACCCTACCCCAACCCCCTTAAGTTCCTTCTACTAAACATCAGAGAATTATTATATGATTTAAACGTTTACATTTTCTATTCATTTTGTTCTTCAATAAATATTACTCTTAATTGCAAGTTATGTCCGCAATTACGATTAAGTTACTGAAAGCACAAATAAAAAATAAATTCATGTAATTTTCTTTTTAACTTTTTGATTTTATCAATCAAATCTTCCATGCGTAACCTCCAGAGCGTTAGAGATCTGGTGCCCTCTTCGAGTCTTTGTTAAAACCGAACAAAATTAAAAAATTTAGTCAATAGTGCCCATTCATAATAAGAATGACCGTAAACATATTATATAACCATAAGTGTAAAACATAAAAAACAAAAATCTATTCAAGAACAAATCGTCGTTCTGTATGTGTTATTGTTAACTCTACTCGACCCCAGTAAGTAAAAGAAGAGATGATGAGAGATTGGTCGAGTGGTTAACGTGATGTTTTCTCGTGCCATGATTCACATATTAAGCTCCTATGGTGTACTAATTATCCACAATGGTAGGATTTTTCATTCACCAAATGTCTACCTGCTAATCAGCTAATCTACATAGTCGTGCCATAAATTCTGTCACATGGTTATACGATTATTTATGGTATTTAAAAATAAAAAAAATCAATTTTTCTAATACCATTTTATTGCTAAGATTATAACGATTAATTTGGTATATGATTTATTTAAAATGGACACGCTAAATTCTTACATATGGCTTTAAAGGTCGCGAGCAACCATCAGTTATGGCACGCTTGACTTAAATGGGAATGGAAGCTACTGCTTTCACCAAATCTCGCTTAAGGAGCTCAATATTTTTATGTGGCCTACCCCAAGGCATGCCTTCAAGTCTGACCATAATTTAAGTCCAAAGAATTTAAGTCTGTTCTTCCAAATGGCCTATCTTCTGTCGCAATAAACACAGGTAAATTGGGTTTTAACTACCTGACCAGGTAATTTCAAACGTATGACCGCGTTTTGTGAATTTTGCTAGAAAATATATTTTTTATTTTGCAATAAGCTTTTGTTGCGAGGTGTAACAACATCATTTAACATCTTTTGGTACACAATGGCAGGTGTTTTAACAATTTTTTCACAAATAATGAAGGTGAGTTACACCGTCATACGATGATTCTCACCACAACGTCACTAAAGCAGGGTAGTGAACCCTTTGCACCCTCGAAATTTTTTTAAAAGCTTCTTACGAACTCGGACCATACATACGAACATTTTGTTTCTTAAATATTTCTCATAAAGTAAACATTTTTTCATCTGTAAACAAATTTCTGCGATGATCGTCATTCGCGTGCTTCAGCAAACGCTATTTTGATCTCACCCTTGTAATTTTTTATAAAGCATCGGCAAGTCCTTGTTCTGTTATAAAAAGATATGCCCCAAGTGTCAGGTCATCTTTAATACGCAAGACATACTTCTTTTTAAAATTTCAACTTCTCTGAGCCATCATTTTCTGTTTTTTTAAGGATTTTTAAGAATTTTTTCTTAAACTAATTTGACTACTGCAAGGGCCCTTAAAATTCGTAAACCTCCGCGTTTATGGTCTAAAATCACTGTTAATAATTGGATATATCGCTCTTTAGCTCGATACACAAATTTTTGTGACATTTTTAGCGGTTTTATTAATTTGAAAATTTCACACTCTGATTTACCACAGCTATTCAACTCTATCATTACAATTCTATTTTATTTACGCCCCAATCCATGTTTACTTGATTATTACAAAATATCAATTATTGTAAGTTTATTTACTAACAAGTGGTGAACCTAAAAATAGAAATTTTGACTACGCCCACGCTTTAAAAAGGGAGAAACCTGATCTTATATTGTTGTGACAGAACTTATGGCACGACTATGTACATAACATTATAAATGCACAACAAAATCCCCTGCAAGTCTCATGTGCCAGTCACACATTTTTAACTTCCAACGGACACAAATATGGAAAGCTGGAAACCTACAATACACTACAGTAGAAGCTCGATTCTGTGAACTAATAGAAACCAAAGAGTTCATAATATAATAGAGAAGGTTTATATAATTAAAAGTGTTTTTATTTTGACATATTCCAATTTAAACAACCTTAAATTTCTATAGTAATAGAATCTAATAAATAACAATTTTAACTGTTCACTCTTTCGAATAGTTCGCTAGTTTGGATAGCTACCAGGGGTGCAGTCGGGCCAGGGCGCACCAGTTTTTAAATAAACACTTTATAAAAAAAAAACCGTTGGACATGTCCCCTTTAAAAAAATTTTTTCCATTCCGAGCTATTTTTCCCATGGCAGTAACTCCTCCGCTATCAAATTTGTCAATGTTAACCAGACCCGGACTGGCCAGGTCGGCTAGTCGGTGATCGCCGAGGGCCCCCAACCCAAAGGGGCCCCCAACCCAAAGGGGCCCCGAAGAGGCCTTAATAAAGTGGTGTATGCTTGGGGTAAAAGTGGTTTGTATTTTTTATATACATTCCAAGTGTCAAAATAGCTTAAAATGTGATTTTCAAAAATCTACGCTCTTAGTAAGGGGCCCCTCCCCAGTCTCTAGCCGAGGGCCCCCAAAGGAGCCAGTCCGGGCCTGATGTTAACCATCTACCGGAAAACTGTCAGATAATTTGCACGGTTTGACGCATAAACATTTTGCGTTTAGGGACACGCATAAACATAAACACTTCATAAAAAAACCGTTGGCCACACCCCCTTTTAAAAAAAAGTGCCCCGGCACTTCTTATTTTACGACTGCATCCCTGATAGCTACATAACTGAGCCGTTACTGTATAATATTTAAACAACCTTGCGTGTCATTTATTATTATATAATATGGTGATGGTCATAGTTGGAGCGTTATTTTTGTAACTAAAACTTAATGCACCAGCACCGACCTAGACCAGCCCCTGGTGGGAGCATGCAACATGGGGAGCAGAACTTTTTCTTGTTCTGTGAACCGGACAACACGCACTAATTAGCACTACTAGCATACTAGTACCAAGACGTTAGCGAATTTTTGCAGAAAAGGAAATATTTTTATTTTCGCCCAAGACGAAAATAAAACTTTTTTACCCCGAAAGCTGGTTAAATGCCACTCGCGTTTTTCAGCAAAACTTCCAGCGCGTTCAGGCCTTGCGCTCGATCACCACTTGACTAGCTAATTTTAATTAGTTGGTCAGTTAGTAATCACCGCAATGGTCCTCAGATGTTGAAAGAATCTCTGAATCAATGAGAAGTTGTGCTGTGCTTATCATTATAAGAACTGCGATAATACAAAATTTATTCATGTAAACCGTCTGTCGTTTTCAGTCATGAACTTTCAAGTAAGGATAAATTAATAAAACATCTCGAATTTTTAATACCTTGTGCACCATTTCATCTAAATTTAGTTGTAACCAACTCAACGAAAATGGAGTATGAAAAGGAAATCATCAGAGTGTATTAAGCGTGGTCCAGACCTAACGTTTTATCGTACGTTTTGCTGTCCGTTCTGAGATTGTCAGGTAAAACGTTTGAGCTCTTTTGCGTCCAGACCTAACGTTTTATCGTACGTTTTACTGTCCGTTCTGAGATCTTCAGGTAAAACGTTCGATCTCTGAAGCGTCCAGACCTAACGATTTGTCGTACGTTTTACCTTCGCATCTCAAATTATTAAATATTTAGTAGTGAATCTAATTATAGTTTCCCGAATGATTTCGGAAGTCGAACATACTAGGGTAGATGCACCCGATGCACTTGGCAGCATTATTATGATAAAATAAGGTAATTAATGTGGTAAAATAATGCTCCAACGAAAATATAATTTGCAATACGAGATTATAACTACATACAAGCATAAAAAATATTATATGTGCACTTTTCTGTCTGTGTCGGAAATTGATAATAGAGCATGGATTTTAGGACGTAAAAAATGTTTTAAAAGGCACAATTTTAGGGTATAAAAATCGTTGAAATAGGCGCAATAATTAAGAATTTAGGGGTTTTTAGGCAATATTATATTTTTCATTACAGCAACTTATAAACATAATATTTAAAAAAATTAGTTAAATATTTTTTAATAACGATAAACTATAAAGAATGAAAATACTATAAAAATTTTTATGTAAGCTTCTTTCCCTCCTAAATAGATGGTGTTTATTTTATTATCTATTAATTTAGGGGGTTACTATTTTTTTAAGTTAACAAATAAATGTACGATTTTTTTTGAGTTTTTGAAAAATTCACCTCCCCCCTCTCAAACCTAGAGAACCTCTGCCATTTACGGTTTTGTATTTAGAGGGTACCTATCTGACTTAAAGCCATTCAGGATTTCTGAAATCTGTCGCACCTTTTGAGTTAAATTAACTTCCACAGTTTTATTAAGGTGGCCGAGAAATTGTTTTTTTTTGTTCGACACAAATCTTAAAAACGAATAAATTTAAAAAAATTCTTAAAACAGATTCAAAAAGCCTAAGTTTGAAACTACAAGGTGAGTGATTTTCAAAAAAAAATATCGCAAACATATTTTCTTTTTTAGAATTTTTACCTATATTTTTTTCATCCTAAATTTTTAAAGCCCAAATTTGGATTCTAGTTGTGGCGTCAACTTTGAAGAACATTATTTCACAAAGTCGGTATGCTAAAGTTTTCAATTTTTTGAGTTTTGTGTCGAATGGAAAATGTCTTTTGAAATCCTTATAGTAACACTTGTATGTATGGTTTTTTTAAATAACCTGCTGGATCCCTAAAGAAAGGGATTGTTTCAAACTATGGGTAATTTCAAACCCTCAACTGCTATGGGGAATTCGCGCTACAGTCGCGGCACCTAGCGGATTTAGTGTTTTTAAGTGAATTTCACGGCCACCTTAATAAACGTGGATACGAAGCGCTGACTCAACGACCACTGCCAGTTCTCTATCTAAGCTGACTTCACCGAGCACGCCTGGGGCATCATAAATTAAGGGGGCCTCAATATTCAGCTTTCTTAGATCACTATAGTGTGAAAAACATAGTAAAACGTGCGCGTAGAATGCACACTGTAGGGTGTAGGAGCAGTGAAAATATTTAGAAGAGGACCTTAAAATTGAATTGCGCTTCAATTTTCCTCTCAAGTCCTCTCAAGTGCTAAATCAGCCACTGCCTGAGAGATCCAAATTTTAAAAACATAAAAACTTTCTTTTTAACTTTTAGTAACTAAACGGGATAAATCATTGGTTTAGGCTTTTTAGGCCTTAAAAATCTATTTTAGGTCAGTAACATCGAAAATAGGCATTTAGGCAAATAAAAGTAAAGTTCAAAATTTTCAAAATCGTTTGAACGGCATTTCTGTATTTATAATTTTGAATTGCCTAAATACAGGACAAAAAAGGCAAATTGCCTAGAATCCGTGCTCTTAATTAATTAATCTAAAATTAATCTTTAATCAATGATAATAAATAATTTGTGTAGGTAGGAACGTAATTTGATTAATAAACTGCCTTGTATAGGGTGTTTTTTTAGCTGCATGAGAACTTCAAAATGAAATAAAACATTAAAAACCTGACGGAATGTTTTGGTTATAATTTTTTTATGAAAGTACAGTTAAAGGCATTTATGATTTGAACATGACTTCCGGCATGTGACCACCACGACTAATGGTTACGAAGCGCATCCGTTCAGTCCAATTTTTGACCACTTTTTCCAATATTTCTGGCTTTATTTCATAAATGGCTTGCTGAATATTAGCCTCCAATGCTTCTAGAGTTGTTGGTTTGTTAGCATAAACCATGGATTTAACATACCCCCACAGAAAATAATCTGGAGGTGTCAAATCACACGATCTTGGAGGCCAATTGATAGGACCACGTTTTGAAATAATGTTGTCACCAAATTGTCCTTTCAATAAATTGATGGTTTCGTTGGCTGTATGGCACGTAGCACCATCCTGTTGGAACCATAAGTTGTCAATGTTTAGCTCTTGAAGTTTTGGAAACAAAAATGTATTGAGCATGTGTCGATATCTCACACCATTCACCGTAACGGTAGCTCCTTCCTCATTTCGAAAGACATATGGACCAATGATGCCGTTGGCGTGTATTCCACACCAAACAGTCAATTTTAATGGATGCAATGGAGTCTCAAGATAATGTCCCGGATTGGTCTCACTCCATATACGGCAATTTTGTTTGTTCACATACCCATTTAACCAGAAATGTGCCTCGTCACTGAACAAAATTTTACGGTAAAAAAATGGATCCACTTCCAATTGGTTGTGAGCCCAATTTGGTAGCGTTGTTCAATGGTCAATCTATGCATTATCAAATGCCAAACCTTGCTAAACACAAATGTCAAAAAACTGTTTCCATAGCAATCTTGATTCAATTGTTATCCCTATTGAAAGTTCTCATGCAGCTAAAAAAACACCCTATACAATAAAATTAATTTATTATTAACATAGGTAAGCAAAAGTAGATTATTAATGTAATTTACAATTTTGAAGCACATACTTGCGGGTAGAAAGCACCAAAAAAGCATCAATAAATAAAATTGCATTTTGGATTTCGAAAATAATTCTGGAAAACTGCATAATATTATTTTATTCGACTTATTATAGTTTGTAATAAGCTGCACGTTTTCTTGCATTGGCGTTTTTTAATTTCTGGCGCATAACTCAACATTATGTATTTTATCAAAGAATAATTATTATAAAAATTCATTAATATCGACACCTAACAACAATATTTATGAACATATCCTGAATTTTTATGAAGATAAAAAAGAAAATATTCTTTAAAATTTTCTCATTTTATTTTAAAAATAATGTTAAAAGATTTTACATCTAGTTATCATCTATTTATCAACTAGTTATCATCTAGTGATTATTTGAAACATAAAAACCTACGCTTTTTTGCTGCATATCTGCACAAAACTTCGAGAAATGATGCGAGAAATGAGAAGTTGACTTCATTTTTAAAATATCGTTTCAGTTCTAAATCGTTCGTCGTTTTCCTGTCCACACCTAACGTTTTACCTGACAATCTTAGAACGGACAGTAAAACGTACGATAAAACGTTAGGTCTGGACCACGCTTTAAGGTTTTAAAAGAGCAAAATTGCAAAGCATCAAATCTTGCTATTATTGGCTACCTTCTATCTTCCGCTAATTTCGTGCGTGCAAGCAACACATCACCACACAACCTACAGTTTAAAGTGGGCTATGAACCACAAAAAAAGGTATTACGCTTCATTTTGAGAAGGTTTACTGAGAAGTTTACACCTTGGTGGTTTGCCATTGCCTTCAAGGGGAGAATCTCCGATTTAACTTCTTCCTTCACTCGGAGTTTAAACGGTTACTTCACATTTAACCGTTAAGCTATTGCAATATCTGGGCAGAAAGGAAATCTTTTTAGTTTTTTGAAATTATAATGTGTTGAGATTTCCAATAGATGCAAGACATATTTATTTTTTGCATAGAAGCGATCGTACCCTGCTAGGCGGGCACTGCTTTTTCCAAACTTTTCGTTTTCAGAATGGTAATTTAATGAAGAACATATTTTTTAAATATTTTTATTTGAAAAAGCAACGTAAGCATTTATATTATAATAAAATATTTGACGCTTACAGATAATGTAAAATTAAAATTATTATTTTTATGTAACAATTTTCTTGTTCCTGAAATAACACTAATAATAATTATCATATTATGTGTTGTTTGTTAAACTTGCAAGCCTTAGAAAATGGGTGCTTACTACAACAACACATAAAATGTCCCGATACATTTTGTAGCTAAATATCTTTTTTTGGGGCTAGGTATTCCATTGTAACAAAACAACTCATCACAGAAGCGGTGATTATTCAAAATCTTTCTAAGCAAAGTCAACAGTGTGTACTATCTAGTTTTTTACTTCCTAGATAACAAGTTAGTTAATTTCACATCTAAATGTAAGTAATTACAAATTAAGTTATACTTTGAGTAAAAATATTCATTGAATAATCATTGCGTAAAGCACAGTTCTATTAAAATAACATTTATCTTAAATACATTCAAGGCAGTACAGCGGCGGTTTCATATTAGTGAAAAAATTGCAACTTTATGCAAAATACTAACTACCTATTTACTTACTAATATTTTTATAAAAAGAAACCAAAATTTAACTTACAGGCTGCAACAAGTATTTTATCAATTTACATAATATCTAAATTCCTTAATATTAGTGATAAGTGCGTAAAATGTTCACAAGCATCAATTTTTCACACTCCACTAAAATTATTATTCATTCTGGTCTCAAACACTCCCATATCATTCTTCAACTACAATCATCTAAAAACTTTGCATTGTCCAGTTATTGTTAAGAGCGCCCCGACTTATTCGATTATTATTATTTATTATAAATAAGTGTTAAGGACATAATTACTTTGTGTCATAATACACAATCCAAATGGGAAGTATTCGCAAATGCATTCCCTGGTGTTTTTATAAAAACACAGCTATGGAGATTATAATTTATTAATAAAATAAAAAAATAAAAAAAATAATAAAATGGTTAGATATATTTATTAGTAACTTGAAAAAATAATAATACAAAAAAAAACAAAAACAAAATTCAGTCTAAATATCAATACTGCTACCTACAGCTTATAAACACTCGCATGTTAATTATGTTATTGTTATAGAACGCCAGCAATGTAATTTTGGAAATAAAAGCCGGTTATACATTTTTAAAAACTATCTATAGCGTTTTAGTTATTTAACCAGAAGATGCAACTGTTTGAGCTTCGGTGATATTAGCTTTATTCTGACGAACTATCTCTGCACGTCGTTCCTAATGAAAAAAAAATTAATTACATGATGTCGGGAAAAAAAATTTATAAAATTGCAACAAACGTGTAACATAAAAAAATATGTAAATTATTCCCGTACATGTGTAATAAACACCCTTTTAGACATTTTTCCTGTGTTAGTACGAAATTGAGAACGTGATATATTGTTTTAGCATAAAGTTATCATCAATCTGCATTAGAAGAATAAATAAACATTTTTACAAAATAACATGAAAATGTTGAAAAAGAAAACAAGATTTTATGTATTTTTTTTGAGTTATTTACTTTAGGTAGGTCTGTAAATTTTCTAGTCCTCAATATAATATTGTGCTGATCGATTCAGCTAACGGAAAAATTTACTTTTCGTCTAAAATTTAAATTCAATTCATGTTAAACGTTTGTCACGAATAAAGCACAAGAAATACTAGCAACTATAACATGGAAAAAAAAAATGTGAAAAATCTGTAAAAAGCAAAACTGCACTTACAAGTTTTTTAATATTCTCAAGTTTACGTTGAATTTCTTTATCACGATTTTGCTCTGCTGCAATAAGTTTGTTTTCTATACGTTTTGTGACTTCTGTTTTGCGCATATCAAGCGATTCGATGGTGCTTTCAAAACGATCATTCTATTTAGAAATAAAAAAAACAAAAATAAAAAAATAAAATGAAAAAAAGATCAAAAACCTACGTATTTCTTTGCTACTTCAGTTATTTGTTGTAGTTTCTTTTCTCTATTTTGTTCAGCACTAGTCAATCTAGCTTCTATTTTTTCAACAAATTCAGTCTTTCTGTCTTCTTGGGTAGTTTTGATTTCGGTAGCCCGAATATTCTAAAAGTAACATGTAGGAAAGAAATTAAAATTATGGAGTAACCTTCCAAACTGTGCAAAATTCCTACGTTACATCTTTAGATGTAAATTGGTAATTTTTGCTTGTTCTTTTTATTTTCCAAAAATGTTTGGGGCATTTATTCGACCCTCAGTGATAAAAATTTACATATCAATGCTCACCAGATGTGGAAGACAGAAAAGAATTAAAATACTGAATATTTAAATTTTTAGGCAAGCTGAAAATATTTCCAATTACTGGTACAAAATATTAAAACAAAATTTTAATTCGATAATTCTTTTCTCGATAAAATAAAAATTTGTTAACAAAAAAAATTACAAAATAAAAAAAAATTAAACGTACGTGTGATTTTAATTTTTCGATATGTTCTTGTTCAATTTGCTTGCGTCTCAATAAAGCTTGATCTAATTTTTCCTGAATGGTGGTATCGAGTTGTTGAAATTTATCTGAGTTAGTACCACGAACACGCTGAACTTGTTCCTCCTAATATAAAAAACACAAACATGCAAATACACAAGAATTAGCAAATAAAAAATAAACAAAGCGTTTAGAACATTAGCGTGATCTAAATAAAATAAAAATTACTCTTACGTGTTCTTTTAAACGTTCCAACATTTTTTTAAGGTTCTCTTCACGTTGAGCCGACGCGGTTTTCATTTTTTCTTGTAAAGCAGTTCGAACTTCTCCGCATTGTTGCTCCAACGTTAATCGAGTTTTTTCCACGGTTTCAATGTGGTCCTAAGTAAATTAAAACGTTAATGATGTTTGATGCAAGTTTCAAAGAGTTTTTTACGGTAACCACTTACCTTCATTTTACTCTTGAGATCGTTGATGTAGGCTTCACGTTTTTCTATATGGGTTTCCATTTTTTGTTCTAAAGCATCTCGAGTATTGGTAATAAAAGAAGATGTTTGTTCGTCCTTTTTACGAGTGGCTTCTTCAATTTTCATAATTTGGGCTGATAAAGCTGCAACCTTGCTCAATTCTAATTGCTATTAAAGAAAACAGTCAGAAAATTGAGAACAACTATTAGGGGTTAGATTTACCTGTCTGCGTTCTTCTGCAGCTTTGAGTTTTTCTTCGATATCTTGTATTGACATGTTTTTATTCAAAGGAGAAGTTGGTCTCTTAGGGGGCGTTGCCTTAATTTCTGGTTCACTAAGGATGACTTCGTAGCATAAGCCACCGCGAGTTTTTTCTTGACAGCGTACTTCGGTTGCTACAAATTCACACAAGTCAAATTATGAAAAAATCAATCAAAATTTCGAAACTGACAACAAAGATAATAGGAATAACGGGAAAAATAAAATAATAGTGCCGTTGTATAATTAAATGTGACACAATGAAGGCTTTCGTGGGTAACAAAATTCAATTTTAAATTAAATTTGTCTTCAC
Source organism: Rhagonycha lutea (assembly GCA_958510855.1). Classification (NCBI taxonomy): domain Eukaryota; kingdom Metazoa; phylum Arthropoda; class Insecta; order Coleoptera; family Cantharidae; genus Rhagonycha; species Rhagonycha lutea. The sequence goes on from OY294036.1 coordinate 89,588,310, forward strand.
TTCAAATTTAATTTGAAAATAAATCAGGTTTTCAACAACTTGAATTTTAATTGCTTAGGCGTTCACCAAGAGAAAGCTTTTCAAGAAAAACAGCGATCATGAAATAATTCCTTACGTTAGTACAGCAAAATAGGAAATAAAGTTCAAGGACAGACTTTCACCCCTGAAGCTGCGTCAGACTTCCAGACATAGATATCCCTTTAAATTATATGGATTTCCCGAGTAGAATAGCAAAAATTTCCACCGTTATATAATATTTAAATTCGAGATAGGATATGATCGTAAATTTCGTATTAGGTTCATTTTGGAAAATCACTTTCGAATTATAAAATATTTTTTTTACAAACTATACAGTTTAAATTGTTAATAATTAAAACCTAAATTTTCCTTTTCACAAATGAAGACAAAAAAGTTTTATTTTAGTTAATATCGGGCTACATTGTTAATCGATTGTAAACTATAACAAACGCTGAATTTTTCAATGATTTTTGTGTACATACAATGACGTAATATACAATACGACACCATGAAACAGACTCTATGGCGTCGAGGGGGATCAATAAGACGTAGGCAATGGCTTCTGTCTGCGGTAATCACTTATATGAACTGCGTAAAAAAATATTGGAAATTTCAATTAATAATATTGAGTAAGGAATATTCTAAAAATATCATGAAAATAATATAATAAAATTGCAAAATTGCATGCACCGTCTACCATGGAATAATGATCCAATATTTTGGCTAATAATTTACCTTTATCAGTAGAAAGTATCAGTAAACAACTGGAATTTGGATGGCGAAAAGTAGAAAACCAAATGAAATTTATTTTCTCACGAAATAAGATAAATTTAATAATTAATTTTACAACTTATTCGGGAAATAAAAAACCTACCCCTGGGCTGCGTGTGTTGTGCTAGTCCTAACTTAAATTTAGACTGCGGTACCAATTACAGGATTAGGCTACATACAATTATTGTTAATTGCTATTTGCCACTGTAAATCCTAAATGTAGTATAGCAGTAATTTATCATGCAGACATCCCTCGTAAATCGGTTGAAAAAACATAAAATAGGTACTTAAATATTTGAATATTGATTATGCTGGAAGAATGAACATAGCGTGAATATTATGATGAATAAATGAGACCACCCAAATCAAAATATAATTTAAAATCAAATTGTACATGCACATTTTTTGGTATGGTATGGTGTAATACACCGACTAAGGAGCGAGAAACCACAATTCTATTACTGCTCGTCTGGTGCACTGTGCTGTGATCGAAAAGTCTTACATCGATCTGCAAGCTATTTAAAACATCTAGCACAGTTAGCCCCCTGCTATAATGCGTTATTAAAGTGCCCATAGAACCAATTAAGAGGAAGAAGAACGAGAAAAATGATTTATCCATAAAATAAGGCAAAGCGATTCAATCCCAAAGCAAGTCATGAGTTCACTCATGTGCTTATGAGCAAGAGGAGAACCTTGTTGGTTATCGTACTGAATTCGATGAGAGGAAAATGTGTAAATTCCGAAAAACTTTTATTGTTCACTACCGCTGTGACCTCACCGACACGACGCCAAAAAGGACAGCTCATCAAACTTCCAGAATAACTGAAGCGAGAAAAATACATTTAGATGAAAGTAAATTTAAAACTTTCCCATCCAAATAAAATTTAAAACTGGATCAAGCCTTCATAAGTTCAAAGTTGGTAACCAAAACTTTGACAACCCTTTTAGGTAAATGTTAACTATCCAATATTGGAAACCGAATGAAGGGAATTATGAATTAACCTTTTTAAATAGAATTTTGAAAGATAAAAACTGGATGAAATAAATCTTCGAGGACAGAACGAAAATACGTATTATTGCATGTTGGTCTTAATTTTTTATTTTTTGTCTTGGGGTATATGACTCGATACAAAAAAGTTTCAATCAAGAATATGGGAGAGTAAATTGAAAGAGGGAAGATCTAATTTTATATCATGTAAGTAATTGGTTACCCTATTTGTTACAAATAACTCCTATTTCTATTAACTATTATAGATATTGGTTCAATTTATCTAGCAGAATTTATAGATTGCATCATCAATATCGACGGTGAATGAGTTGCAGGTAGCCAAAATTACCTACATTATATATTAAATTTTATTAACTAATAAAAATTAAAATCCTAACACGGCTAACTAAAGCTTGCCAAAAAGCAAGCGTGTAGTTCTGCAATGCAGTAGAATGAAAAAAACTTAACTTAAGATTTACCCAAAGTGCCTGAAATAACAACAACATTACGAGATTTTAGCACGCGATGTACGATATAACGGAAAAGTACTTAATTTTCGACCGGAAGCAATCGTAAATTTTTGAAAATATTTTCTGCATAGAAACGGTACCAATGGAAGAACTACGGTGGCTGTTCGAATATTCCATACATGGGCATCATTTCAACAATCAAGTTTCTAAGACGTATAAATGTTCTGAACCAGCTGGTTTATTTCTTGTTTTTGAAAAAGAATGAAAGCAAAAACCCGATGAACTTCAGAAAGTTGTATTGTACAGGGTGATATAATTTTTCCTGCTAACAAATTTGATGGCCCTCTTTAGTAAATGCGGTGGTCATGTAAGGTTCATAAATTTTATTTTTAGTGAAAGGCAGTTTGAACTTTTTTATAACCCTGGGACAAATAAAATTAGAAGAGATTGTTCAAAGTCGTTAAGTTTTTGGCTTTCTAAACCGTTAAACCGAAAATGTCTTGTTATAAAATAAGGGAAGGTATAAAAATAATTACAACATGCAAACATTTATTTATCTATGTATGTAACTATGTATGATATTTTTAACAACACAAGTTTTCTTCAAATAAGGAAGAAAATTTTCCATATAAATGTATAATACTTACATACAAACTTAACTTTCTTAGGTTGGACTGTTCTAGGTTTCGTTTTCACTTTTGCAATAGTTGCTTGTCGCCTAACTAAAATTAAATTTACAATTTTCATTGTGTTACGATAGAATCAGACTTGGTTGCTCCAAAAATGAATTTACAAACTAACGTCTTCCCGATAAAACGAAAGTGTAGCTAAGAATATCTCAAAAGAAACTGAAATCATTTATTTATTTCAATATTGATGACTTCCCATCAAAAATCAGAACGGTATTCCATAATCTTAGGATTCATCTGATGGTTTCGTATTTCAAACTTGTAATTCATACGTTCAGTTTCCACCCAATAATCAGAGTATCCGATGACTCATAATAAATATATCGTTGATGGACGGGGAATTCCGGTTCACGAGGTGCATTTTATTCTCCAAAATCCTGCCAAGCCGGAAGTAATTGGAAGTTTCAGCATTCCGCCTGATTTAGCAAAAACTAAAGAGTAAAACGAATTACGTACCTACTTAATCTTTCCCGTCAAATTCTTACTTCATCTTTTGAAATCTTTCAAGATTTTGGCAAAATCTTAAACTGACAGTTCTAATTCTAAATTTTGCATAATATAAGACTGTTTCTTTAGTTATTCAATTTAAAGAAAAACATAACCAGAACTTGAAGTAACAGTACACATTTACTTTACGTTTACAAATAATATAAAAAATTTAAGCATCCTCTCCATTTTCCCTAATTTTTGGAGCAATCAAGCGTACCAAAACAGTTGTAATCAAAAACTTCGAACTCAAAACACTTACCAGCAAGTGGTAGTGGTGCCCTGCATGTATGGCAGAAACACTGGATTACAGATTCCCTGACGAGTCCAATAATCATTTTGATTTATTTAATTACACTAACCTTGAAAATACAAAAATTATTGGAACTGTACCGGTTCCTTAATGTACTGACAGTGAATGTTACCCGATAGGGAAAACTAAAGAGAACTGAAGCAGGTGTGGTAACAACAAGCCTTTGCGACGCCGCAGACACTAGGTCGATATGGGCTGGCGTCGCCGCCGCCGACGTCGCGACGTCGTCTTCCGTATATGCGTGTAATACCCCCGAGACCGCGAGTTATAAATGGAACAGAAATCTCAAAATTGTTTAAACATTTATCCTGCAACAATCTTCATACTTCCCCTTTAATATGATAATGCAAAAGCGGAATGATTTAAGGCTTAATCCTCACTATTTTATTAGTCGTACTAGAGCGAGTGTAATATTAAAACATAAACATTTCAAATCTAAAGAACCAATGCACATTTCTAAAATAAATAAAATGTATACACGGAACACATAACGCAAACTGTCGAGGTTGAAATCGTTGTCCGTATTTGGAAAATGCAAATCGTAAAAGTAGAATATAAGAAATATATTTTCATACGAATAGAAAATAAGATAGTACGGTATATCTTAGTATATTAATCAATTATGTTAAATTAACATAGTTCCATTTTGGGAATTATATTATTTAGACTTAATAAGCCAAGACACTCCCTGACCATCATTGAACTGCAAGGCAGTGAACCACCAAGGACGAACTGGATAAAGTTTATTGAACATTTCTTTGTTAGTAAACAATTTTTTAATTAAACAGTGAAATAATTACACCAGACAATACAATCACATAAAGATTATTTGTTCCTGTTTTAATTCAAGACTTTAATTTTCTCAAGATTTGACAGAAAATTTCATGAAGCACCAATCAAGGTGGAGGAACCAATGAAGGTGAATCTTCTCATATACTCCAATTTGATTGATGCCTTCAAGCTCTTACAATACAACACAACTAATTTCTATGCAAATGGGTTAAAAAAATGTTCAGTTTTGAAAGTAATTTTTTCTGAAGGAGGGTGCACAATACGAGTATCCTTTTTATTTTATTGTCAGTTTCGTTAAGAAACACTAATAATAGTGTAAAAACAAATTTTTGAATAAGGAAATTCGATAATCGATTAATTTTAATTTTATATTTAAGAAAACTTACCTTCGGTTGCCATTTTGAAAGAATCTTGCAAATTGATTTACTTCCTGTAAAAAAAAATAATTAATAACTAAATAAATAAAGAAAAAACATGGAGAGTTATTTATGCTTTATCATTTTTTATGTGGTACTTTAACCCTTTTATAATTATAAAAAATTCTAATTAACTGAAAGGAACATCTGGAAAAATATTCTCTAAACTCTAAATTTCCTTTTATACGATGTTGCTATGAGTAAACAGGACTTTTTGTTCCATTTGGATAAATAAAGATTGGCGGTAAAATGCAATTATTTTCATCATTGTAATAATGTTGAAAATAAAACTAATAAAACACAGATAACAGCTTTAATAGAATTTTAGTTTTCGTTACCGCGGACGTATTTGAGCACTTTTCGTATACGTTTTGAGGTACGAAAAGAGTATGTTTTCGTCGATATTTGCAGGAAAAAACCAATAAAAATGGTATAAAAGCATAAGTTTCTACTGTATTATGTACAAAATAAGTACAAAATATGTACAAAAGGAAAGTATTATAGAGACACGTCCCTCTATAATACTTTCTATTTACAATATTTACAGAGAAACGGAAAGAAGCATAGAGTCACGTCCCTCTATACTACTTTCTATATGCAATATTTAAAACGGTATCCCGTCACTTGGCCGAAATTTTTTGGCCGAAATTCATTTGGCCGAAATTCAATTGGCCGAAATTCATTTGGCCGAAATTCATTTGGCCGAAACTTCATTTGGCCGAAACATCATTTGGCCGAAATTCAATTGGCCGACACATCATTTGGCCGACAGTCATTTGGCCGAAATATTATTTTTATTACCGAAAGTGAATATAAAAATAAATCTTAAATGAAAAGAAAAAATATATTGACGGTGCGTTGAAAAAAGCGAGATTCACCCCCTTCCCAGTAGCACAATTTGCCGAGTTGGAAGGCCCTAGGGGGATGGTTTTAATGAGTTTAGTGTTGCCGAAAAATGGGTCTGTAGCGTGCGGAGCGCAGCGTAGCGCGCGAAAGGCCCATTTCGGCAACACAATCACCCCCGCCAGAGTTTCAAAAAAAAAGCGAGATTCACCCCTTGCTAATAGCACAATGTGCCGAGTTGGATCACCCTAGAGGGATGTTTTTAATGAGTTTAGTGTTGCCAAAATGGCTCTGTAGCGCTGCAACGCGGAGCGGAGCGGAGCGGCGGCGCGGAAGAGTCAATTTTGGCAACACATCCACCTACGACGAGTTGCAAAAAAAAAAGCGAGATTCAACGTCGTTAAATAAGTAACCAATAATAAGAGTGCAGAAAAAATCCGCGCGCACCGTTAATATAAGTGTAACCTAACAGTGTAACTAAACAAAATTAAACAAGAGATGTTGAATATATAAATAAAAAATTAATTTTTGTCTACTTATAAAATTGTTAAGAAATTTAACAATTATATAATATTATTAAATTATTTTTATAGTCACTTTATCTAATACTAAAAATAAAATTTCGGCGAAATGACTGTCGGCCAAATGATGTGTCGGCCAATTGAATTTCGGCCAAATGAAGTTTCGGCCAAATGAAGTTTCGGCCAAATGATGTTTCGGCCAATTGAATTTCGGCCAAAAAATTTCGGCCAAATGAATGTCGGCCAAATGAATATCGGCCAACTGACAGTGATTCGTTCCTTAGCAAACACTAACACGGCAGCTTTTTTAATGTCGCGCGGCGCTTTATTGTTCATCCTGCAAATATTACGCACATTGACGGCTAACGAAAAGTTCTTCTCACCACGCGAAGCCGTAAAACTACTTTTTCACCTCGGAAGCGGTCGGGTTCCTCGGCTGCGCTACGCTCCGCCTCGTAACCCCCGCTCCCCTCGAACGAAAAATCGCGTTTTACGTCCTTGTGATGAAAAGTACTATTCTCTACTTCTAATAATAGAGAATTTCGAGATTTTTACTGAAGTTTATACAAATGTATGTACATTTTTATAACATAAATTTGATACAGTATTTAATATTTACCAGGGCCGTACATAAGAGAGTGGTTTAGGGGGTTCAACCCCCCTGTGGCATAAGTAATTCTAAGGAATTATTATTAAGATTAAAAAAATAAATTATTATTATTAGTATAGTTAAATATTAAAATTGATTTTATACTTCCGTCAATATTCAATGTAAAATTATTAATAGCGAATGCCAATACACCATTGACAACAAAACAATAGAGTAGCTCTGTAAAGAACACACTCCTTGTATTGTTTGCAGACCAAAAAACAATACAATTTCTTTTAACAATATCATTATCTATCAAAAGTTTTATTTATTGCTGTACGTTTTATATAAGTACGAGTATGTTAATTTTATTTCTACGACTATTAATTCAAGACAGCATTGCGTAGGCCATAAACAGGAAGTACAACAACCGAGTGATTCACTTCAAGCAGTAATTGATCAAGTATTTTGTTAATGTTCCAAATCTATTAAGAATAAGTAATTGAAACAAATATTTTTGGTCTTTTCAATTTTTAGTGTGCATCGAGGTAAAAAGATTCAAATCCTGATAAGTACTCTGTCCACAGGAGGGCTGAAGTATAATAAGGCTCTATATTCTACTAGGAACTAGGGGAACAGTAAGCCACCGCTGCGGTCTCACACATTTTTTAAGAAAAGCAAGAAGTGGTAGTGCAACAATGATTTTTGGTCAGTTGTATGATACTAAATTAATATCAAGTTAAAAATTAAAATTTGTCCATCCAACATAATTCACATCAAGATCAATCGCTCAGTTTCACTGCCTGGAAAATATTCTTCATCATAATACGAAAAGAGATCCTTGCATTGTGTCAGTTAATTTTGAATTTCCCATGATGTGTAATGAAAAAGGCGTGGCTACTATTTATGAAGCTTTTTATAAATTTTGCATTTATGCAAAATGTTGACTGCTGATAATTCCACTAAACCTTGCAGGAATCATTCAATAATTCACTGGCAGTGGGGCTGGAATACAAATTATCGTGGATTCCTTTATCATTGCAATACTTTAAATTTGTGTTGTCTACCTCGACGCAATCTAAAACCCCTCATGAAAATTTAAAATCCGTCATTAAAATTTTAAACGATACTTTAATCAAGAACTTTCTACTTTATTGTTTCTTTTTATTCTTTTGTTTTCAGTTGTTAGCTATGCCTTTGCTTGAAATTAAATTTTAAACATTGAAATTCAGAGTTTAGTTATTTGATCAGTCAACTCGTCGATGAATGTTTCATACATTAAAAAAACGAGTTAAATTTGGTAAGTACTGTAATGCAGATAATAATTATGTTTATAGCATTTTAGGTAACGAGATGGAAAAATATTCATTGCAATCGATGGCAAATAGATGAACTTGTAGGACCGATAGATAAAAATGGTATGGTGTAATTTTGTTTTAAAACATAATTAGCACATAAATATACAATAACTAGCAGTAATTACGTGATTTTAACGGTCGGCAATGAAAATGAAATACATTAGCCACAATTTAGCATAATACCTAATAGAAGAAAAATGTTTCTTTTCTTTTTATATTTTTTCACTTTCAAATTAATATGGTCTTTCTATGCTTTGCCGATATTTTTATTTAACGAATTTTATACACACTTAATTTCCAACAATATAAATTTGAAAATATATAGGCATATTTTATAAATTGGCTACAGATATTGGCTTTTTCGGAATGAGCAGCGCCTTTAAATCTTGAACAAGGACTTCAAACTTCCAAGTCACACCCCTGTTTACAAATAGCAATAAATAATGTACATAAACACTAATTTAGCTTAAAAATTAAACTATTATTGCAATAACAATTAATTAGCTAAATTATTATAAACTTCAGTTTATTGCACTAAAAATTAACCTCGTGAAATATACAAAAAAACCAAAAACAAGCATAATTAACGCTAGGTATGATACATGAGCATAATTATTGCAATAATTAATTCACCACGACGGAACGGACGCAACAGAGCACATTTTACTATAATATAGGACCTATTATTATTGTGATTACTTCAAAACTGTGAATGTTAATTAAAAACATAAAATGGTCAAGATATCTTTATTATGCATTTTATCCGGACATCCGGATGGTCCACCCAAAACTAAATGTTGAGAAGGTCAATTAATCTTTTTATGTGCTACGTGGACGTAGAAAGTTAGGTCACGGTTGTCAAGGAAATGATAGATGATGATATATTTTCGTAACATAGAAGTAAAATCCAATATAGTAAAATCAGCTGTAGTTAAATTGTTAAATTTTCTACAACTATTTACTTAGGTGCAGTTAAAATAAGTCCTTGTGGTATTTTTATAATTTTTTGTGGGATTTTTGGTAAAATTGTCACTCGAAACCTGGATACTTGAAGAAAAAAGTATTTTTCACAATTGAAAGGTTTAAGAAAATAAGTGGAAGAAGGCATTTTGCGATTCTCCAAAATAAAGTAAATAAAACAAAAATTGCTTTCCGCTCATTGCGTTGCTATGGGTATTTTTATTTTTCCGCCCTAAGGCACAAAAGTGGCGTTTTCCACCTTGAAAACTGGAATAAGTGCTACTTATTCACTATTTTCGGGTTTTTACGTTTCTACTGGTCATTCATACACTCGTACATTCATACAAATTGTTGAGAAGGCGGTCAATGTTATACACATCGTAGACATGGCTTTCTAACAACGTCTACGATTACAAAAAATATTTATTTATAATAATAAACTTTCGAAAACTCAAACGCCCTGATATATTCCATCTGATTCAATCTTATTCATGATTTTATCTATTACATTGATCTGATGTTAGCAATTTTCTCAAATAAAATATACTTTGGATATTGATATTCTCCAAAGCCGCAGAAAAAATTGGGAATAAGATCGAAACATAATCTCTAAACTAAAGCATTTAAATTATCACGCAATTATTTTATCATTTTATGTTGTATGGGAAAGTATTGTAATCGAAAACAAAGCAGTTGAGATTTTGAGTCCTTATTTAAGGTCTTTTATGAGGTGAAAGAGACCAAACATCAAAAAATGTCTGTGTGTCTTTCAAATTTTGTGGGCTCTGCCTCACTAATAGGAATTTTACAATAAAATTTTGAATATTTTGATTACACTTATTTTTTTGTAAACATCCTTGTTTATTTTATGGAATCTGTGTTCATTGTAATTCAAAACAAATTATTTTTATTAAATTATTGTAAAAATACGTGTGTAAACGTAGATAAAAAATTGGAAGTTATTTTTGTAAATAACTCTCGCTTTGTGATTATTTAAATAAAATAAATGTATTATGTCTAGCAAGGTGTCTATCTGATATAAAAATATAACTGGTTGATGCAAAAGACTGTTTAAAGTTGTTTTAATAGCTATCTCAGGGTCAAATGACCAATCAATATTAAAATAATAGATTAATGGGTAATAAAAATTAATGAGAAAAACAGTGCTCTCAGCTGTTTGAAAACCTTTTTTTTAATTTAGGTTTTTCAACCATTTAACGGTGAACCACTTGTTGATAGTACTTTTGTACTTACACACCCATACACACCCTTACATGTCTTTTAATATTAGTGGCAGCCCATGAATAAATGTGGTTTGTGGCACTTTCGTTAAAACTATGACGAGAGGTGCGCCATCTCGCACGAAGTCTGTAGATCTGAGAAATTTCAGAATACCTTCCATAGGTAGATATCTGTAATATTTTTTTAATTATGGCACCCGCGCCACAAATATGTAATGACAGAATCTGTGTATAGAAGTTGCCACTATTATTTGTATTGAATAAACGTGTAAAACAGAGAGGCCATAAATATTCCCATACATACTAATATACACTTGCGATGTTGCCAAGTTTATTAATTTATTATAATTGAATAAAATAATAATATAAAATTGGATTATATTTTTCTTATGGTTTTTCTATGAAGTAATATTGAAAGATTTTGTTAAAAATAACATAATTTTCTTAAATAGTTAAATAGATGTTAAATAGTTGGACAATTAAAATATAATGCAACTTGTGTTGCAGATGTGGAAAGTAAAAAGATCGGAAACTATTATCTAGTGCAGGGATGGCGAACCTATGGCACGCGTGCCATTGATGGCACGCGACACAATATTTTGGGCACGCCACCGATCAAAAAATACACTATTAAATATTATATTTAATTATTTGATGGCACGTCTATGGCCTCATTAAACATTTCTTTAGAAAAAATGGCACGTTGATACATAAAGGTTCGCCACCCCTGATCTAGTGTTTAAGTAATTGTTCAACTATGCTAATTTTGATCATTATACCATTTTTACTATTATGGTACCGGTAAAATGTTCATTTAATTTGATAATTTCAGTTTAAAATGTATGAAGAACTAATAATATATAGGCAACTTGTGTTGCAGATGTTACTCATTTATTGAAATTAACATTTTCACTATTTCTACTTATAAAACCGGTAAAATTTTAAATTTCCTGGTTAATTTGAAAACATTGGTTGGTACCAGCGTCGGGATACCGGGAAATTTCCCGGTGGGCCGTCGGTCCGTAGGACCGTGGGCCGTCGGTTGTGGGACCGTGGGCCGTAGCGTCGGTCCGTAGACCGTCTTCGTTTTAATAATTTCTGTTAATAGTATGATCTTCAATGGGAAAAAAATTGTCACGGCTGTCGGCCGCGTTGACGGCCATTGGCCCATTTCTAACTAAACATAATGAAATATAATATCAACTTTAGAATTTATCAATCATTATTTGTTTGTGTTTTTCCATGGATATCCTAATAAATAGTTATATCGTAATTAGAGACAGGATAGTTAGGCAAAAACAGATCTGACTTAGGAGAAGTTATAACGTTAAAAACAATCAAAACGTTTATTAATTATTAGCGTTAATAAATTTTTTTTATTGGTGAGTTATATGTTAGGACTCCTCCTAAGTCAATTTTTTAATGTTACACTATCTTTATAGCTATCTGCCAAACTGATAAATTTTCTAATTTTTCTTAAACCGCGTTGACCTTGAAATTTCAAAAAAATTTCGCCTGCGGCGCTTGAAATCAATTACGCCACCCCCACGCGCCCATAATTTGCCCGGCCATACAAACTGTTTACCCTACCTCCATTTTCGGTCTGGCTATATGAGCCTACTTTGATATACCAATTTTTCATTGCCCATTTCGCAAGTAGCTTGCGAGAGATCGTTTTCAGATAATAGATTAGAGTCATTCAAGTTAATGAATATAGAAAAAAACTTGATGAATGACATCGACAATAACAGCAGCAAATTAATGAAAGATGCACTTTTATTTTAATTTTTTTTTTATATTCACCATGGTTTGTTATTAATTAAAATATAATTTTTGTTACTGGTATTAACAACTGGTATAACAAAGGGGGACTCCCCCCCATTCAAAAAATTTTCGCCTGCGGCGCAATTTTGGACCATGACGATTGCATTTTTGGGCCGTCGACTATAAATTTACCGGTAACTTTTTGATAGCCCATCCGCCCCTGACCATCAATTGCGGCGTGTGAGAAATACGTATTTAAATATTTAAATACTTTAAATGTTTTTAAATTGAGGAGGGTGCCGAGCACGCGGGCTCCCGACTAAGAGGGCTCCCGGTTCTGCTGTGACCTTCCCCAATCTTTTCCAAAAAAATTTAACATTAAATAAATAACATTTATTTAAAATAAAATTTTAAGACCCCCGTTAACAACTGCGCACACGGGCCCCTCAACTGCTTGTTACGCCGCTGACAATAACAATGTTAGAAATTTTCAATAGTTCCGAGCATTTTACGCTTTGGTAATATTCAATGTTGTCTAATTATTAACAAATTAAAATGCAGATTATAGAAGCAAGCAGCCGCCAAGCCAATGCTTATGCATCATATTATTATCATAAACTTTTATATTATCATAAACTTTTATGTTACATTTTTGTTGTAGGTTCTCTTATTAGTAAAATTAATTTTTTTCCAATTATAGAGTAACAGTTGTTTTTTCAACTTCAACAATAACAATGTTAGAAATTTTCTCTAAAAAAGCTCCGCGAGCATGTTACGCTTTGGTACTCCCTGCCAAATTTTTTAATTAATTTCAACTTCAACAACAATGTTAGAAATTTTCAATAGTTCCGAGCATGTTACACTTTGGTAATATATTATAAGCTTGACACACTGAAACGGTAATGAAGATTAGCGATCCTTTCAGTCAGAATTCCACGAATCTGATACACATAATAAAAATACTCAAATTAATTGCCGATTTACAATTTATGAAAAAGTTAAACAGTTGTTTAATTTCAACTTCAACATCAATAACAAAGTTCAACAATGTTAGAAATTTTCTCTAAAAAAAGCTCCGAGCATGTTACGCTTTGGGACTCCCTGCCAAATTTTGCATTTTTTTTGCGTTTTAACCGCTTGCCTGATTATCCCGAGTATACTCGGCTTGGTATTTTATGCAGACGATTTATCTCGGATTCTCAATCGTTCTATCACATATTATAACGTAATATCTCGTTCCAATACAAAGTTGCAATTTTTATCACCTGCGTGGGCGCTTTTATCGTCGTCTCAACACGTGTTTGAGTATTATTTAATAGAACTTTCGATTTATATTTTTTATAAAAAAATTAGTTCAGTCAGTCAAAAAGTTAGTCAGATTTAATTGGTAAGGCAAGCGGTTAATTAATTTCAACTTTAACAACAATGTTAGAAATTTTCAATAGTTCCGAGCATGTTACGCTTTGGTAATATTATAAATAAGCTTAACACACTGAAACGTTGAAGATTAGCGATCCTTCAGTCAGAATTCCGCGAATCTGATACACATAATTAAAATACTCAAATTACCACTTGTTATATTATTTACTTAAGTATCATTTACACCATTTAATAAATTAAATTAATGGCGGATTTACAATTTATGAAAAAGTTAAACAGTTGTTTAATTTCAACTTCAACAATAACAATGTTCAACAATGTTAGAAATTTTCTCTAAAAAAAGCTCCGAGCATGTTACGCTTTGGGACTCCCTGCCAAATTTTGCAATTTTTTTGCGTTTTAATTAATTTCAACTTCAACAACAATGTTAGAAATTTTCAATAGTTCCGAGCATGTTACGCTTTGGTAATATTCAATGTTGTCTAATTATTAACAAATTAATTAAAATGCAGATTATAGTAGTAAGCAGCCGCTAACCGGCAATGCTTTGTATGTGGCATAAAGTTTTATGGTCCAAGATAAATAAATTGATGTTTTCCAACAATTATTTAATTATTTATAATAATGTATTATAAATTTAATTGTAACAACACTTCAAATAAAAGGTAATCAGATGAATGAAGTATATTTATTAGTTATTAACTTATTACCTACGATTAATAAAACAGCGGACTAAGCATACCTACCGCGCTTGCCGATTATTAAATACCGACAAAAGTGCTTACCTTTTTGCAAGAAGATATATAAATAAAACGCGATAAAACGATTAAACTTTTGGGTAGGTATTTTCTTGCAACTTTTTTCTATGCGCAGTAGGTACTTACCCAAGGACCCAAAAAATGTCAGGCAAGCTTTCAATTCCTTATTTACCTATCCTAAAGGTACCACCGTGAAAAATTATTTCTACGACAATCAAGAATGTCATGTTTGAGGGGACACGAGAAAATTGTATAATTATAAAAATGTAGGAAATGAAACTTACAAAAAGAAATTCCTATTAAATTTTTTTTATTTCGTTATTTATTTATTTATTTCGTATATTTAATATTTTTTGTTTTTTTCCGAGTTTCGTTTAAGTCGCTGTAAGTCAAACACGACTGTCTTGAATTTCAAGACAGTCTATAATCCTCCAGTAGTCGCGTGGTCTACGATTGTAGACCATGCTTCTTTAAACCGTCATAGCTCGTAACAATTCGAATTATATCGGTTGCATCTTTGAGTAGCTGACAAAAATTAGTCAATCTTTCGGATCAGCAGTTTTTTAACTTTTAAAGTGGTAAATTATTGGTTTTATTAGTTCTGAAATAGGGCTCGTAGACCACGCGCCTAACGGAGGGTTAACAGATTTATTATTAATTAGTTTTATCAATTGATTTTATCAAATTAATTTTTTCAAAAACTACTGATCCGAAAGATTGACTCATTATTGTCAGCTACTCAAAGATGCAACCGATATAATGCGAACTGTTACGAGCTATCACGGTTTAAAGAAGTGGTCTACGATCGTAGACCACGCGACTAACGGAGGGATAAAATATACGTTCAAATCTTTAAACTGCATATCTAGTTTCTTTTAGCTAAACCGATTACTTTGACATCAATATTTCTGAAAATTTTTACAAAATATGTTTTAAAATACCCAAATGAAGCATAATCATATGTCTAGTTTTAAAAAAGAAGGTCTAAATTACTGTAAACTTAATAACTTAAATGGTCTACGAGTGTAGACAACGCGCCGAAACTCGTAAGTAAAATATGCGCGCCTACTGGAGGGATAATAGACACTACGTTACTGTAATGAGCTCTGAAAGGGACGGTAGCAAGGTTTGGTGTTACTCCCCCCCCCCCAGAGCTGGTA
Organism: Rhagonycha lutea; assembly: GCA_958510855.1. Classification (NCBI taxonomy): domain Eukaryota; kingdom Metazoa; phylum Arthropoda; class Insecta; order Coleoptera; family Cantharidae; genus Rhagonycha; species Rhagonycha lutea. The sequence goes on from OY294036.1 coordinate 89,603,827, forward strand.
GCCGATGGTCACTGTTCCAATGGAAGATTCCACCTTACAAATCTTTTGGGTTAAAACTTCAGACTGGAGTTTTTATTGTAATGTCCTCTATAAACTTTTCCACTTTTTCAAATTAAAGCAAATTGCAAAAGAAAGTAGTTATCTTGATAATTTAAATTAATACAGGAAGTAGAGAAGAAGATGAAGATCAAAATAAAAGATGATGTGGTCTATTATTGAGCCCAGAATACCCCGTGATAAGTGATTATAAAATATTACCTTGCAGTTTATTCAGGCGCGGATCCACGATTTCGTTCAGGGGCGGGGGCACTTTTTACCTATTTGCCAAAAAATTCGTTCTAAACAACAAATTTGATAAGATTGTAGTATGTTTTCCATGTAATATTGTGAGTCAGGGGGGGATTGCCCCTTTGCCCCCCCCCTTGTATCCGCGTCTGAATTTATTTAAACTTTTATTTTCCCATCAAAATAATCTACTTCGGTCAGATGGGTTGCCTATTAATTTCCCTATATTATAATGTTTTCAAAAACATGTTTGGATGATGTTAATATCTAGAAAAATTCTTGCTTTTTAGTTTAGTTCATCAAAATGGATCCTTTAGAAGTTTTTCGCCTTGGGTAGAATCCAGTTCCTCCCTCGTAAAGGCGGGCTCCGACAATAGTTTTAGAAAACTCAAATATAATAGTCGAGTTTGTTAAGTGTATAACGAAAAAGCACTCACGAAAATAGTACTTTTCATCACAAGGACGTAAAACGCGATTTTTCGTTCGAGGGGAGCGGGGGTTACGAGGCGGAGCGTAGCGCAGCCGAGGAACCCGACCGCTTCCGAGGTGAAAAAGTAGTTTTACGGCTCCGCGTGGTGAGAAGAACTTTTCGTTAGCCGTCAATGTGCGTAATATTTGCAGGAGGAACAATAAAGCGCCGCGTGACATTAAAAAAGCTGCCGTGTTAGTGTTTGCTAAGGAACACGTGCAGCAATTTGTCTCGACGCGACGGCGCAATATAAGTAACTATTATTATGCTAGCCAAATTAAGTTACACTATCACGTTCTAAATATTGCATATAGAAAGTAGTATAGAGGGACGTGACTCTATGCTTCTTTCCGTTTCTCTGTAAATATTGTAAATAGAAAGTATTATAGAGGGACGTGTCTCTATAATACTTTCCTTTTGTACATATTTTGTACTTATTTTGTACATAATACAGTAGAAACTTATGCTTTTATACCATTTTTATTGGTTTTTTCCTGCAAATATCGACGAAAACATACTCTTTTCGTACCTCAAAACGTACACGAAAAGTGCTCAAATACGTCCGCGGTAACGAAAAACAATTTATTATAATTTCCTAAAATCAAAAACTTTTTTGACTTGATATCTTCTATGCATAGAATAGGAAACATATTTAAAAATATTTATACTGGTATCGACTATAATATTAAAATTGAACGATTAGGCAACACTGTAAAATTAAGCAGAGGGCGCCACCTGAAAGACTAAACAGTAGTTGCCATAAATATAAAAGAGGATGTATTTGAAAGGCACCATAATGTGGCATCTTATACACAAAGTCAAATATCTCTAATAATTCTTTAGCTACGTTAAAACAAATAAATCTATATATACGTATATGAGAAACATTACAGATGCACCTCGATTGTGACGTCTTGTACAAATATAAAATGAAATATTTTACTTTGAAGCTGTGGCAACGCGTGTAAGTTGCCACAATTTTTGGATTTGCCACAGTACAGCCATATTCACACACAAGTTGCCATAAATATAGTGAAACCTACACATTTCAGATCATAATAAATTATTAAATTAATTTTGCGAAAAACAAAAAAATTACTATTCAACGCATTTATCATAATCAGTGTGCATTGTGTAGGTATATCGGACTAAAATAACGGTTACAATAAATTTACAAAGGATCTTATCGGTTTAAGTATTTTAGGTCGTTAACGAAAAGTTTTAAAAGTAATTTGAGTAAATTAATAAATATTTTCTAATCAACTCACCAAATTAATAAGGAAATTATTTAAAATACACAGAAAGATTAAATAAATAATCAGCCGAAAACCCCTCGATCACTTTCGTATAAGTAAACAATGTAAACTTTGTAAAGGTTAAAGCAAGCAGGCGATTTTATAACCATCACTCGTTTAACGGTTGCAGCAACGAGTGTGGGGATTGGTAAGATTTTATTGGTTGCAGAAATTTAAATTTCTTATTTTGTTGTCACAAAGCAAGTTCAAATTTAAATGAAACGGTCGCGAGTTTTAACTGCGCAAAACATTTCTTTGTACCTACTATTTTGTTTATTTATAGGTTGATCTGAAAAGTTACTCAAATATGAATCATTTATGTTCACTCTTTGCTTATATTTTAAGAACAAAGACTTTTATACATTACGTATAAGGTAAAACACCCACTAGTTGAACAGTTTTGAAAGTAAAACCTATTTCACTCTAATTTAAGCAAATAAAATTCGATTAATTTGATTAAAATATGTTATTTATGAAAATATAGATAGTTTTGCATATAATAGCAAAGAAAAAAGGAATAATTAATAAAATTATCATATTTTTACAAGGTTTTTAAAATATACTTCAAATGCATCAGTAATTGAACAATCTCTTTGAATCGCAGTCGTAATTGAACACTCCGGTGGTGGTTGTACTTGAACACGTGTGAAAATAGTAAAAATCAGTCGAAATCAAACAAAAATCAAATCGATATTCTAAAGATACATTTGGCAACATTGATTTATTTATGTATGACAAACGTAATGGACAAACGTGATCATTTTATGCATTTTATGTTAGTTTTTTCGAGTTCAAGTTCATAACCTAAAAACTGTGTTTGCGCGGTTTACGGTGTAGTAACTTTCGATGGCAAAAGTAGCATGCTTATCGGCTATTCCACATTGCAACTTTCAAGTTAACAAAAATATAATTATTTCGATTTATAATTTAAAAAAACTTATAGAAATCAATTGCTAAATCATCTAGTAATTATAAAATACGGATATTACTTATTATGAATATTCCGTTTTTGCATTAATACAATTTCAAAAATCTGTTCAAGTGCTAGTTCCATTTCTTGCGGTGTTCAAGTGCTGGGTGTTTTACCTTAGAGTATGTAATTTATTTTCTTCGTGCAAATTATATTTACCTACTTACTATTATAAATTCTGAGACAACAAGACCAAGAATGCTCTTCAATTAAAATTAATTATTTTTTAACCAACTATTAAATAATAATATTATGTACACTACCAAAATTGTGTTTAATTTCAAATATTCATTTTTTTTTATAATAAATCTTGTTTTATATCCGTTTATTTCTTGCTTCCTTGGGGTAGTAGACCTTTTGCCCCTTTTTCCTGTGGGATGGTTAACTTTAGCGGTATGCAACTTTTGGAAGTCTCTGATATTCCATTAGCTCCAAGTATAGGTTTTCCAATTATTACGGCTGCCATCGATTGTATGACAACCAGCGCCGTCTTTTATATGATCGGGGCCCCGGTCCCAAGGTAATGAGGGGGTCCTTTAAGAAACTAAGTATGTAACTCAGTAGATAGGTAGGTCCTATTCAAAATTTATTTTAGGTCTATTTTTTAACAAAATTAAAGCATGAATAATTATTAGTTGATTAGTTTACTTCGGCGGGGGCCCCTAAGAATCCGGGGCCCTGGGCCCGGGCCCCTCGGGCCCATGCCTAAAGACAGCACTGATGACAACGGACACTACATTTGAAATTCCGTGTGTTGGTATTTCTCACTGTTTTCAGTCAAGTGTTGCCTGTCACCTTTCGAATAAATTTTATGTCACCTGATGATGATGAATTTTACATTAAATTCGAAGTCTCACTGCAATACAACAAAATATTTGAGTATCTTTCTAAAATTTAGTACGCAATGTTTTTCTTAAAGTCACTCATATCCACTATTAATGAAGGATTTAATCTAGGACCTACCACAAGAAAACGACATGATTGGGTAAAAATACCCAATAGGCGAATTGAGACTCTTACATTTAGGGTAATTCAGTAATAACCAGAGGTATTTAATACAATCAATGCTAATCCCAGTTAGCTAATTAGCTAATGCTAATCAAAATTTTGCAGAATTGAGTGATGTTTGAGATAACAGGAGGAGAGCTTTTCACGGTATTGGACACTATCCAGAATGCCAGTACCCAACAATGTCAGTTTTCTGTTACTGGAAAAGATAGCAGATGCTTATGGTACCCATTTAACCAACGACATTACATTTCTTTAGATAAGGCCTGCTATCTTTTAGCTATAATAAAAAAGTGAAGTTGTCCAGAACTGGAGAGTGTTTGATACACTTATTTATTATTTTACTGTATATTTTACATCATCTGCAGTTTCGAAAACTTATGGCTGTATATTATATTTTGTTAAACTTTATTTTTATTTTTAAAAATTAATGAGTAGATCTATTAATGAGACTTTACCTGCAGTCTGGCGTAAATCAAACACGGATAGACTAGAGAGCGGAAAACCGCGGTTTTAATCCTGAGTGCGTCGGATATGTGCTGTGATCTAAAAAGTCCAAAATCGATCTGTGGAATATGGGGAAGGCAACGGGAAACCACCCCATTAACATTTCCCTAGTATAGTCTTCCTGGCTTAGCCAGGAGGATCGCTAAAATCCTGAATCGGATAGGCACCTGAAGAAGAAAAAAAGAATGAGACTTTATAGCAATGTTAGAACTTTTGGAAATAAACTCTTTCCTTCCAACAGAAATTCAGGTAGAAAAGCGGCTTTTTAGAAGCAATCCAAACTTCTTCAGATATGATTGGTTCTCTGGTCCAGCTAAATTAAAAAATTTTTATTTTACCATTGTCAAAAATGGATGGGTAACAGATGCTAGCTAGCTTTTACTTATATATAACAAAGCGCTACGGGCCTTGAAGACCCAGGGCTGAGTTGACGATCTTTCTCCATTCTCCTCTATTCTTCTCCTTTTCCTCCCGCTTACTTACTCACAATTTTTTTAAATCGTTTTCCATTGCCGCCCTCCATCTAGTCTTCGGTCTTCCCACTTTTCGTGTTTCTATCGGTTGTCTCTTAAGGACCATTTCGGGCATTCTCTCCTTCGTCATTCAGACATGTCTCCTCAACATGTCCTATCCATCTCAACCTGTTTGACCTCATCACTGCGACTATGTCGGGTTCTCCGTAAAGCTCTCTCAACTCATTATTTGTTCGTCTTCTTCATCCTTCTTCCGTGTTTACTCCGCCAAAAATCTTTCTTAGAATATTTCGTTCTCAAGCCTCTATCCTTCTCTGATCAGTGATGTTCATTGTCCATGTCTCGGATCCATACAAAATTGTCGGTCTGATAACCGTATTGTATATATGCGTAGTTTGGCTTTTCTAGATACATTCCTGGATGACAAAATATGTGTCATCGCCGCTTTACTCTTCGATAATCTTGCTATTCTTGCTCTTATCGAGTACTTCTCTCTCTCTTCAGTCCATAACCCTTCTACAGGATGTAGTGAGCCTTATAAGTTATAACAAAGGCTTTTCATGGCAGATTACACCCCGGTGGTTTGCCATTGCCTGCCGAGGGGAGACGGCCACAATATGATTCTTACTTCACCCGCAGTCGAACCGGGTTCACTGAGTTAGCAGTCTATGCGCTTAATCGCTATGCTAACGACCGTCTCTCACTCTTTGAGTACTTACAGTACATTAAATCATGGAGTGTGTATTGTTAGAATGGAAGAATGGACTGATTTACATTGCAACTTTTGATTAGCAAAATCGACAAACGGCCTAGGTTTCTTAATAAGTAACATATTATTTTACATTTTAGGGAACATCTAAATTTCCATTTTCATTCTTTTTTCATCCCAAATTGCAAATTATTGAAAAAAATTACTTTTTCGATGATTTCCTATGTGTCTCGATGATAAAATTCGACAAACGCGCTAGGTTTCTTAATAAGTAACATATTTTACATTTTAGGGGTGTTCCAAGTCAAAATTTTCCATTTTCATTGCCTTTTCCATCCCAAATTACAAATTATTGAAAACAATTACTTTTTTGACGAATGCTTGTGTATTTCGATGAGAATAATCGACAAATGTCCTAGATGTCTTGATAAGTAACATATTTTACATATTAGGGGTGATCAACGGAATCTGAGAAACATAGAGGAGTTATGTATTCCGGTTCATAAAACCTCAAAATTCAAAGGTTCATTTGAGTACAGAGCATCTGATGTGTTCAACTCTTATATTGAGACATTTCTAACAGCGGGATCAAGATTCGTTTTTAAGAAGAGATTGCAAGCCCTACTGATATCTGCTCAAGAGAGAATTTGACAGGGTATAGTCGGAAAACAGCTTTGCTGAATTTATTTCCTTTTTTAAAAAAAACAAACTATATTTTACTTCTTGTACGTATTGTTGTTTTTTTTTAAATAAATAAATAAATAAAACAAAAAATAAATAAAAAAATCCAACTAAAAATTTTCCATTTTCTTTTTTTACCCAAAATTATCGAAAACAATTACTTTCTCGACGAATTCTTGTGTAATTAGATGAGCAAAATCAACAAACGAACTAGGTTTCATCATAAGTAACATATTTTACATTTTAGAGGCGATCCAAATCAAAATTTTTCATTTTCATTAGGTTTGTTCGTTTGTATGAACTAACTTGAACTGGGTTATCTTTCGAGACAAAATACTCCCACCATAAAAGTTAGATAGTGTTCTAACTTGCACTGCCTACTCCTCCTATGGAGGTCGAGCAAGAAGTTCATGTTTGGTCATCAACTGAGCAGCCAAACGAACACAGTACATTGCACTAACTTGAACCGAGCAAGTTAGTTCATACAAACGAACAAACCTATAGAGTAAGTCTCGAGTGAATACAGAAATACAGGAAATACAGAATTAATGTGTCAAATAAAAATGACAAATTACAAATGTATGGATGGATTGGTTTAGAATACCAATCGGAAGTTAATTTTTTTTTAATTTTTCTGTGTACTTTTTCTGTTTTAAATTAAGTTCTTCTTCCATGGTTCTTCTTTCCATAGAAATATGAAGTAAGAAAGTAAAACTTTTTTTTTAATGGTTGTAATTAACTATAATCGAAGTAATTCGGGGGTACTCGAAATTTTCCGTACCTTATTAAATTTTGTCTAAGGTACCTCTTTCTTTTTCACTTGCTTGCCTTAAATTTTCTCAATTTTAAATCAATAACTTCTTTTCAATAAAAAGCACTTAATATACCTCCAATAAGCCCTTAATTTGAATTATTCTATTATTCATTTATTTGTTAAACTAATCTTTCCTAATAGTCATCAAATTTATAGTAAGCAGAGGAGAAAATTTATTTACAAAATTTAATTTTCTAACCAATTAATTATTAACATCTCATGACGATATACGAGTACTAAATATATTTCCATATGAATTAGTATCTCATTTATGTTTTATTTGCTACCCCTGATGTCCTGCACCCGGGTCTTAACACCTGTGAACCCTAAGTTAGTCTGCGCCTGTGAGGACATTATTACAATTATATTTCTTATATTATTATTAATGCAATTACTACGCAATCATAATTTTCTATTTGAAAACCATGTATAAGTGAGAAATTTTCGTTATTCATTTATTAAAATTTATTTATAATACACAATTAATAATAGTACACAAATGTAATAATTATATCGATAATGCTATTAACTTAAATTAATATAAATTACAATTTTAGTAATAAATTATTCTACAATGTTTTTAAAATTAAATATTATAGTAGTTTCATTGAAGAGAAATACAAAAAGTACTACCTACCTTACATTAAACTGTAAGTAGTACTTAGCTAGTACTTATTTCTTATGTTCATTTAATTGTTTCTCTCATATTATTATTATATTTAAATTACAATTTTTTTCAAGAAGTTTCTTACAAACTGCGCCTACGATTAAAGTGTGCGTTTTAATTTCTAACAGATGAGTAGTATAATTTGTTCCTTAGTTGAAAGACAATTTTTATTGTTCTTAATGATCACCTTATTATTAAGGTGGAACACGCAGTATTGTTTTAAGAATAAACGTTGTTTAGAAATTATAAATTTATACACGGTGTTCCAGAAATAACCCAAACATCTTTTCTCAAAAATTTTTGATTTTAATAGTTTTAATTCAAAATTTATTATAGGTTCTAATTATTATTTTCGGCAGGACGTGCCCCTTATAGGACACTCGAATAAGTTCAAAATGTTTTGAAATCAATTTTAGTTGAGTAAATTTATGATAGACTTGCGAACAACCTACTAGAGTAATTTTTTTATTTACTGATGGGAACATTATAAAGCTAAATTATGTTAATGTTTTGCAGCTGCTAATCAAATCAGAAAAACTAATTTCGTGATGCATTTAGTTTCTATGACCTATTAAAATTAAATCTCTAACAATTAAATCGTCGAATTTGCTTTAGGATATATCATAGCTATTAAATTATGCTTAATTAAAATAAATTTGAAAATTTTAAATGGTAGTAAAAGTTTCTTGCAAAAATTGAATTGTTTATACATAACAATTAAACTACAAGATCGAGGTCGTTTACCTTTAACAAAAAGTCCATCATATCATTAATTAGATTATAATCAATTTAAACTGGGATACTTGGTGTTAGTACTTAGAAGTTTAGGATGAGTAACACACAAATGCATATTTCGGCGACCGTTTTTACGTAGGAGTTGAAAATCAGTTGTAACGGTCTTTCTTGACTTGCTAGTGGTTTCTCCTTTTATAGAGAAATACAAAAAGCTGTTTCTTTTCTTTTGCCTTGAATATAAATCATTTTCTGAGGTCGGTTAATATTTAAAAAAACTTATCGTATCTATTATAAGCGAAATTCGTTACTAATTTTCTAAATATGTATAAGCGTTAGTAATAATAGGAAATGAATTAGGAAACTTCATTTTCACAAAGAAAATGACCTTGTTGAATAAATTACATACTATAATAAATAATACGTTTGCCTATTTATTGTTAATTAAACATATTGTAGACTATACAAATTTTAACTAATTTAAAATTTTTAGGAAATGATAATAAATTATCCTCTTGTTTCAATATTTCATGTGCACACGGTGTATGTATACTATATCCATAAAGAAATGAATTCTTAACAATATATTGACGATCTCTTATCTTCTAAAAATTGGCAGAAAATTATCGTTAGTAGAATGAATCGTACAAGTTTATAATACTGCAACTTACTGTTTAATCCTTGTGTTATAATTTCAAGTTCATCATGGTTACGAACCTTAATGGCATGAAGTCGATGATTTATCTCAATTCCGGCGACAATATCGAAATCATCTATAACCTCTTCTGTGATTCCAAAAACATATATTAAATGAGTTTGTTTTAATTGGTGTAAAGTTTTTATGTAAGATTCCCCAGTGTTTTTTGAATCTGCGATAAAAACTAAAATATTAGCATAGCTTTAATTGCCAAATAAAATTCAACGTATATTTAATTACTTATAAGAGTTCTTTTCCCTGGTTGATACCTGTTAATTTGATTTTGAATTTCATTAAAAGCCAAATTATAATTAGCGTCATTATTATTTTTAGCATTACTTTTAATATTGTAAATTTGTGTTAGGACCTAAAACAATACAATTCTTTTAATGCTGATAGCTAACTGACGTTTTATATTAGTTAGTAAAATTTAACATCTTGTTAAAAGTTTTATGAAACCAGGTATTCATCTTCCCTGTTTATTGGTTGAATTGCACATTTACTTATAGTTATGTCAAGAAGTTATCCATTATTTCAAAATCGGACCTTCAGTCAGTATAGAATTCCATATTTTTTTATTTTACCTCACAGTTATTACTGCTATTATACGGAATTTTCACTTCAACAAATTTCCCAAAAGTCAGTAAACCCATTGAAGAATCCTTGGAAACGCTGGAATTTTTATCAATTGTAAACTCGTTCCAGACATTAAAATGTAACTTACCGAAAAATTTTTACAAAACTCATGACAAAATCCCTTATTTTGTCCCAATTTGTTTGTTCTTTGATTATAAAATAATATCCATCAAATTTTATATGTTCAATAATATACAGAAATCCTTGATGCGCTTGACTAATTTCTAGTGTAGATTTTATTAAAATAGAAACAGAAATTAAATTCAAACTTACCAACGCATTCAGGGTATAAAAATGGTGTTGTTTCATTCATTTCAGTACGAGTACTCCAACCATAAGCATCACATATAAATTTACTAGGCCCAAAATGGCTGAAACCCACATTACAACCAAAGGTACAAGAATTATACGAATTTCCATTTTCCATTTTTGTTAATTTACAATTTGTAGTAGAATTTAAATCAATTTTAGGGGGGATACAGTTATCTAAAATTTATAACAAAACTATGAATATAATGTCCATTTCAAAAGTTCAGTTTCCACTTCAAATATTTCTTAAAACTTGAATACAAAAAACAATTATGTTAAGTAATCTAACGAGGAGGAACGAATTTCACGAATTTTCTTTACATGATTTGCTGCAGGGTTGGCTTAAATCTATTTTGTATATAAGTGTGGGTTGAAGATAGGAATATGGAACGTTTAGAATTTACAGTGACTCGCAATTGTCCTCGGACAACTAATAAAAATTGCAATAATTTCAATGTAATTTGACTTTTTGAAGTTATTTAAAAAGAAAATAGCAATATCGATTTACGATTTTATAAAATATTCCTTAGGGTAACACAAAAAAGTTTGAAAAAATTCAATCACAAATAGAATTAGCAAGGGTTCAATCATTCTACAGTTGCAATTCTATTCAAATTGCAATGTTTATTAGTTGTCCGAGAACAATTGCGAGTCACTGTAGCTAGATTATTCGAGCGGGTAAATTAGCTATTTTAACAATAATTAGCATGTAATTTTATTATATTTCTCTCAAATAATTTTTGCGATAATAAAATAAATAATTCGAGAAGGAATCGATCGCTTTTAATTAATTCATCTTTTGCGTCCGAAGTCAGCATTTTTTATTATATTTTTTACTTGACATAATTGTCAGAATTGACACGCAGTATGTACAATGCCACCACAAAGACTTTGTTTGAAAATACATCCATTTAGCTTAGTTTTTGGCAGATAATTACCTATTTGACAAATATATGCATTTTTGACTGTGCAGTTCTCGTTCGTGTTTATTTCAAGGGATTTTAAATTTCCAGTCGTACATGAATTTTCAGATTGATTCTTCAGCCACACATTGATTTTATCTATGAACATGAAGTAACACAAGTTTAAAATAAATTTTTAAACAATATAATGATAGTATTTTGGTAAATATAAATTTAAAAATTGCTTTTAACTGGAACTTAAATGCATGGTCAGGTCAAATACTATACGAAAAATTAAATTAAAATAGTGGAATATCTGATTGAATAAATTAAAATTGTAAAAGGTTTCAACAGCTTGTTAAAAATATTAAATTGACTAAAAGAGTGAGACGCTATAATTTCCTCACGCTTTTAGTTGCTTTTGTGTTTTCCAGGAGCTATGTTGTAGCAAATAAAAGTTCATTAATTTAATAAACATTGGAAAACGATAGTTTGAAACAACATCTTCTTGATTCTTATTTTATCCTATCATGATTCTTACTAGATTTTAATTTATAACCATTCCAATTTTTAAGATTTCTATTCCTATATTACTACCTATTATATTCAATTTTTTAGTTTTCTTCCTTGAAAAACATTTTTCTTTTTCAAATTGTCTTTTCAGTTGACGATGAGAGCTAACAAGATCGAAACAGTTGTAAAAATCTAATTCTTTTCAATTTTTATTAGTTACAAAACTTTTCCCTCTTTTCATTCGGATTTTCACTATTTCAATTTGAATTTTCATGTTTTTGGATTAAAATTATTTTATTATGTTTAATACAATTTTAGTTAGTTTAACTTACCTAGAGGACAACAACACGAAATAAGTGATGTTTGAATGTAGGAAAAGACATAATTTTTTATATGTTGTGGAAGTGCACTATCAATAAGTTTTCCTCCAAAACGTTCGCAATAATAATCAACTCTGTTGTATATAATTGAATCCAATAAGGCTAAATACGTCTGGTCGTTATAAAACACACTGATTGAACGCCGATTGCAAGGACAAACACATTTACTAGGCATATCTTTACCTGGAAAGTTCACAGACAAAATTTGGCATGATACAATAGTACAAATAAATTATCATAGTACTTTTTTGGCAAACAAAGGCTTGCTCATTCGTGCATTTAATACCATACATTAAAGGTTCGTTGCTTGTAGATTTATCTAAATTTAAACATTCTTCATTCAGTTCAAAGAGATCATCAGTAAAGCAACATAACGATGTATTAACGTATTTCAACGAATTTATCCATATCCATTTCGCCCGATTTTTAATTCCCCCTAACCAAAAATGTTTTTGTTCTGAAACAAAATTTAATAATATTATAGAAAATGTCGATGTTATCTTACCAAAATCCGAATTTTTTAAGCATTCCGTTAATTCCTTCACAAGTTTTTCTTCACCAGGTTCTGCTAAAATAGAATTCTTACTCTGACAAAATATTTGGGCTTCTACCCAGGTTTTCTTTGTTAAATAAATGGTAAATTCAGTATCACTAGCAAAACATTGGGTTTTAGATATTTGGGAATACCTTATATCGTGTGTTTCGTCAACTAAAAACAGAATTTGTCGAAATTACATACATTAGGTACTACTTTCTTGCGGTATTTGAAATTTACATTTTTCGCAAATAAAATTTTTTTTATTTTTACATCGAGATGGGATGAAAAGTTGTCTATTCAAGTGTCTATCAAAAAGTAGACATGCTTCTTTAAACTTTAAATTATTGTATGGGATCAATGGTAAGTCACTATCTAATAACATTTTTTTACCAGTAGCTAGCCATATCCATTCGTAGTTGTAGCAATAACCTCCAATCCAAGCATTTTCCATACCTAAAATGAATAGGGTAAATTTTAAAATTTAATATATTTCTTACGTAATTCTACTAGGCCGACTTCGCAACAAAGCACCATTTAAAGCGTTTATTGTGAACTTGTCAGAAACTATGGCTAATCTTTGATCAAGACTTCTGCAAAACGCAAATGCTTCAAACCAAGAAACTTCACTGTGGTAAATAGTAAAAACGCTGGAATTGATTTTGGTTGATTGCACCGGAAATGTTGGAAGCGATTGCTTCCGTGTGCCTGTCAAAATTGCTAGAAGTAGCACCACCTTAACAATCGTGTATGAATGAAACAGATAATCGTTTACATCTCTCACAAATGAAGGGTTTCGGTAAAGAACACATCTGTTCTGCAAATATTGCCTTCAAATAAAACTGCCTCTTTATCACCAAGCATTTATTTGTAAAATTTAATTGGTTATTGTCAAATGTAGTAAAATTAATATTTTGAATTACTTGGACATCAGACCATAACCATTGGTTATTTTTATAACTTCCACCTATCCAAAATTGTCCAAATTCTAAAAGAAAGTTCCATTAACCTTGATTGTATTATGAAAAAAATTGAAAATGTACGAAAGTTGGACATTTTGATAAAGTAAGCCAAAGCGGTAGTTTTAGACCTTGTGTCAGGAACTGCTAATTCCGCATCGTAATACTGACAAATACTTCTGGCTTCCATCCATCCCACTCTATCAGAAAATAGTATATAAACTAAATCTGTTATTCTATAAATTTCAACTATGGGGTCGACCGTTGTAACTATGAAAATGTGAAAACGATTTTTGTTAGCATTACGTATAAATTTTACTTACTGCAAATGGAATTGGAAAACTTAATGAGCGAAAAAAGAGAATGGAAGTTTATTAAGATTAAACTGAAATTAACCATTGTGGAAAGCGCTACACTGGGAATCTTTACTGTGCACAATAGTTCAACAACAATGGGTGCTTACGATTAGCAAGTTAGTACCAGTTGATACATAAAATTTTTTTTTTAAATTTCTGATAAGGATTAAAACTATTAGGTACTTGTTTTGCTTTATTACAAAATACTTATTCGTATTAACAATGATATTGGTGAAAGTTGAAAATAGATTGACATTAATTTGATTTTTTTTTAATTTATGCACAAAGCTAAAAAATGAGAGCAGTAAACTTCTATAATAGCAGACTTTTTTTAATTGGAGGATATTTGACCAAAATTTCACTTGAATATTAATTACTGCGCAGTGATTGTCAATTGATGACACTCATATTTTCTTAAGGTGGGCGTAAGTTGCTTTAAAACGAATACATCACTCTCGAATATACTGGCTCATTTTGATGAAGATTCTTGACCTTTGGGCTTGTAAGGAATTCTTTTTTCTGAATCCTTAATTGTTATTGGTATAACAATAAATTGTTGTCCATGTGGAAAGAAATTAAACCAATGCTAATATTTTTTTAAAATAAATTCAAAAAGTTATCGAGCTTTGAGCTTTAGAGCACGAAGCGCCATCTCTATTTTATTGGGTGATGTTAGCTTGATAGAATCCAATAATCCCCCAAAAAATAGAATACTGTGCGATACTAAAAACGAATAATGAAATCTAAATCGAGATATCGCAAACTGTTTTATAACTACCCTAACAATTCGCGTGTTCAATAGTTAAGAATATTTCTTATCGATAGATGGCTTTGTAATTTTAATTATTTCAAGTTTATTTTGAATATTAGTATGATCACCTGTATGTTCCAATATTTGTCCACTTACGTAGTTATAGAAAATTCAAACAGCAACATAAACTTTTTATGTTTAGGTTTTATTGTAAATTTAAATTAAATATTAACAAATAATAATCATTACAATACAATTCTCCATGGTGCAATATATCTTCAATCCACCGAGGGTAGATTTACAACACCGTGAAATTTAATTGAATTTTTTACTAAGTAAAATTGAATCGTTTCTTTTAGAATCTATCACATGGTACCTACTGGGAAAGTTAACAAAATAAATTATTAATAAAACGTAAGCGCAAATCTAAGAAGTCAATAATAATAGTACAAAGTTTTAATCTTAGAGAAAAATTATTTAACTAATTAAAACATATTTTACGGAGACGGTCGGAGCATAGTGGTCGAATAAGTTGACTATGAACGCTAAATGCCCGGTTCGAATCCGGGCGAAGTAAGAACTTTATTCTGGCCGTCTCTCTGGTCCTCCAGGTTGGGGGTTCTACGTCGGGCTTGCTCCTCGTCTAGGTAAAAAATGTAAAATGCTAACAAACCAAATACCAATTCGCAAGGTTGGTAGTTGGGCTCGGATAACGTTGTAATGCGTTTCAAAAACCGATTATATGAGAAACATATTAACTTCCTTTTATGATTTCAAAAAGCAGGAATTTGACATAATATACATGTTTCAATCTTATTACAATGAAGTGGTGTTTTTTGCTCTTACTTTTGCTTTTACTAATTCATTTGTCTCTCATTAGTCATTACGTATGTTTTATATTTCTATTAAAAAAAAGTGTGAATGTATCTTTGTTTATATAACATTTTACTAAAGGGAATAATGATTTAATTTATTATAAGTAATTCACTGTAATATTGAATTGTAATAAGATCGAAACATGTGTGTCTTGTGCCGAACCTTGTATAAAATTTATGATTACATAATATTATGTATATTTAGTTAATTGGTAAAATAGAACATCCACGGTTTAACTGCACGTTTAGAAGTCAATAAAATTTAAAAATTTAATTTCTAAAAAAAGGAATCTTATTGTATAAAATATTTAAATAGTTGAATTTAAAAACAAATAATAGAGTTAACTTTTTACAATGATCGGCCATAAAAGAGCGATAGGAATACAAATGCATAGAGTTGTAGATCACTCTTCACAACCCCCATTCCCTGGAGGGTGACTTTATACAGTAATCGCTTTGGAACCAATTGATCTATCAATATGTATAACGTCTTAACTAGTAACCGCATCAAATCGATCACTTTTAGTTATCACGATTTCGGTAGTCCTAAACTTTATTTAGATTTCATCGTTACAATGTAGCATCAGTTGAAATTATTAAAGGAAGTAAAATATATTTAATTTTAAAGCAAACAAAGTGAATTTTAACACGAAGTAATTTGAAGGTTGTAAAGAGTTAATCAAGAATAAAATCATATAAAGCAGGAGGAGGGTATAAAATTGTAATATTCTGGAGCACAGGAAATTTATCCGAAAATACAAATTTGTATGCAAAATTACACAAAGCAATTAGTCCAGTGAAGAAATCTAGTCGTTTGAAGCTGTAATTTTAAAGTAGTTCGTTTCTGTAAAACCTTATGTTTCACTTTTATGTGCTGAAATAACTACAAAGCTGTTAAGTGTATGCAAATAGGCTGATATGTATCTAAAACATTTTAGTGTAGCACTTTTTATAATTACAAATTTAATTACACATTTTCATTACTTTTATTATACTACGTAAATAATAACAACTATAACATTATTTTTAAATTAGTTTGAAATGTTTAAATAACGAACATGTTAAGATATACCTACAATAATAATTAAAATTTAAAAATTATAAAGTTAATAATTTCTAAAATGTATGAAAAAAGCTACAATAATAATAATCACCGGAAGCTTTTAAATAATTTCATTTGCATTGTATTATGTAAAAGTAATTCCTGTTTACTTATTTATATAATATATTTTATATAGTAAACGAATTATTTAGATATTTGATTAAAATATCGACTAAAAGGGAATTTACTGCTTTTGCACTGTCAAATTGAAAATCAATATTATTATGTAGGTACATTGATTCATTGTCCTATTATTCAAGACCAAGGATCTCTCAATGGTCGAGAACGAATAAAATTACTGGGATAGCTTGACCAGTGGATCAGAGTGATATTAAAATTTCCATTTTTCTTATAATTTTGGCTCTTACTTATTTTGCAAAGTCAATCCTGGAGAATCAATTACTTTCATGATGAGATTGCATAACTTTTATGATTCATTATTTTTATTGAGCCAAAATATATAGGTAGTACTATTTGGCTAAATTGCACTAAAGAAAACAAGAAATTTAAATAATTACCAATTAAATCTGTTAACCCAATAAATAATATTACTAGGAATTTTGTAGCGTCGTTATACTCTAAAATTGATATCGACTCTCTCCATTAATCTGTTAGGATGGCCACTTAATTTTATATAATAACTTCTACTGTAGCTTTCGATTTCCTATCTTTTGAAACTGGAAAGTGATGTTTAGCACCTAAATAAATTTGTTATCGTTAATTTTTCCTATACTAATTTCAATTTTACCATCGACCTACTTTCCTTACGTTCGCAGTTTAGCAACTGGTGATCAAATTGAATTTGTGGTAAAAATTTGAACGAAGTTGGTAGATCTTTAAAAATACTTTATTAGTTAATATTGATTTGCAGCATCAAAGCAGCTATCTGTAGCCACCTGATATTTACTCAATTTGGTGTTGTCATTTGCAAAAAATAGTACATACTGTGAAGTTAGTGCGGTATATCGGCCTGGTAAACTAAATAGAGTATAGATTCTAGTGAACTTTCTTGCGGAATTTCCAATTAAATATTAGCAGTAAGATAATGGAGCCTTTATCAGACAACATTTTTCTAATATTGCACAGAATATCTGAAAATTTTATGAAAAATTTGATTAATATCAAGGATAACCACTGAACAGTAATTTTTGTTTTCTTAATCGAGAGCCATAGTGGATTTTTGAATAGGCGTAACAGGCGCGTGCCTGGGGCCTCATAAATCAAGGGGGCCTCAAAATTCAGATTTTTTGAATTACCAACTTGTATAATTATTAATAGTAATCAATAGGGCGGTTTGGCCCGAGAAAATTTTAAGAACTGTTGGAAAATAGTTATCCTTTGATGTTACCGCGGTACCACAGTATTATACCGTGGACTGAAACCACGTGGATGCATCGTACGATACCGCGGTAACATCAACGGATAACTATTTTCCCAAGGTCTTTAAAATTTTATACCAGAGTAAAAAACTTGAGCGTACAATGTACAGTTTAGGCTGTAGGGGTAGTGAAAATATTTACAAGGGGGCCTCAAAATTGAATGCGCTTCGAGGGACTTGTTTGATAGTTGTAGGCCCCCTCTCGATCCACACTGATGATCTAGAAAAGACGGGTTTAATTTCTCAAAAACATTTTCTATACTATAACTAATAAAATTAGAGCCAGACCTGTATAACTTAACATCTTCCGTAGGTTTTCCTTGTATGAATTGATTTCAGAGGCTTCTTCGTGGAAGCTTGATTTGAAGGTTAAAAACGGACCTGTTATCTTAATAAATCTTATATATTCCCATTATCCTGTTTCTTATCCCGAAAATTAGAGTTGTAGTTTGCTTCTATTGTAATAAAAGGATGATCAAGATATAATTTATTGTTACATGAGGAAGATTGTACAATCTAAACCGGTTCATTTAACAATAAATTATATCTTCTTGAAAAGGAAAGTGTCCCTGTTCTTATTATTGAATATTGATATACCTATTTATAAACAATTTTAAATTCTCCTGCAGCAAAATTAAATTTTTATCTTTTAAATTAAAAGATTCAAAATTAACAGAGATTGATTAGCTGACCAGCAGTCTGGCGTAAATCAAACACGGATAGACTACAGAGCGGGAAACCGCGGTTCTAATCCTGATGATTGCGTCGGATATGTGCTGTGATCTAAAAGTCCAAAATCGAACTGTGGACTACACTCGCCAACCCGGTTGGCCACCGTGGCGAGTTATCCCTAGTAACACACATATGTGCTACTAGGGATGGCTGAACAACCCCCCATAGAAATATGGTGGAGGCTTTAATCCGACTATGGATTGCATAGCTGTCTTAAGATTAGCTACCAATTGCTGCAACGTATTTGTCTTCCTTTTATTACTCCTGAAGAAGCTACCCAACTCACGCCAGACGTGTGTAGTTTTTCGTTGTAAATCAAAACAAAATTATCATTATTGTGACATAATATTTATAAGAGAAAAAGGCACTTGTCGAATAGCTCATTTTATTGAATTCCAGAATGAAGATATGCCATAACTGCGGCTAAAAAGCTGTTTGGTGTGGTTTGTGGTCAATTTTTTCTTTGTAACTGAACTATGATCAAGTCCGTAGAAGATTAGGATAGAATAAAATTTTTCATTGAAGATAATTTATATTTAACATGTCCAGAGATTGCCATTTTGGTAAACAGTGCAACTTTGACCATTTTGAATCACCAAAATAAAATGGAAAAACCGAATTACACGAGAATATGAATATTGCACGATTTGAACGATAGACAGCGAGAACAATGAGTATAAATGTTGAAAAGATAAAAGCAACACATCTTCGGATGTGTTTTTTTTTCATTTTCAAGAAATCATCACCGGACAACCGCATTTGCATTGAATTATCGCAAAAATAAAAGTTACTTATATTTGAGACCGAAAATCGAACTTCTATAAAAGTGAGGTCACCCTGAGTGAGGTCAAAGGAAGACCAACTACAGCCTTGTAACAGATGTTTGCACTTCGTTACGCGGTACTACTTTCTCATTGAATTTCAATATTTCTAAATACGGCCCATGCTGGCAGATGGTGCCTGAAACTTGGACGTTATTTTTATTAACATTTCTGGCGTAGTACTTTGAGTTAGTTACCCGAGGACCAAATAGCAGAGCGGACCTATATTGTTGCAACAACAACAGTGACGATTTGGAGTGTGTTTAAGCATATTTTTGGTTTAACGACTTCCGTTATTGTGCCAGTCTTGTATGTACTAAATTTTTCCGGCTCTGGCTGATGTTTTGGGGCCACTGAATAGATCTGGCTGATATTGGGTAACTCAATATGGTAATCCACTACAAGTTTTGGTATGCAAAAGGACCATTTTGGATTTTCTCGAGTTGGTAACATCCTAGTGTTGTTTGTTTTGGATTACGCCTGGGGAATTCTTTTTATTGTTTGGATGGTCCAATGTTGTTGACATCTCCAACACCATCTCTCACTTGTCCAGTTCCCGCTACAGATCTGCTGCAGTGTTTTGTATCGAGATTGTTCGATCAAGTGTGCTACTGTATAAAGTTATCACAAGTTACAGATTTTCATCTTTTAAGCCGCATGTTGTACAGCGAGTGGAAATGAACACCTGTCTCCATTATATTGTAAGTTTATCCGAGCTCGAGGTAAGCAATTTTAACTTATGCAATTGGTATGAACCGACATATTTCTGGGCTATTTGGTCTGGTACTTGTTTATATTTAAACTGCGTGTACTTTTTGATTATAGGATCGTAAACATTCATTGATACTGTGTGCCTGTTTACCACAGTAATAATTACATTGCAATTATTGGAACTGTGATAATATCTCGCAAATTATGTGCGTCAATTAAAACATTTGTTTACTATATGTATTTCTTTGAGTTTTCCCAAGTTACTGGTCTTTTTTCAGATATCCAAGACCCACGCCTTCGCATTTAATAAGGAGTCAGTCTAGTAACATCGCGGTACACAAACTGGCGATGTTATCTCCGGATTGTGACGGATTCTGGTCTCTGTTTGGGTCGACCCTCTCATTAGGGGTTGCGATTTAGAGGATAGTTTTTGTGGCAGCCTCTACTATTCCTTATGGCTCAATACATTTCACTTACGGTAACTTTTGATTTAGAAAGGAAACACTTTCGTTTAAAAATAGATTCTTTTCGAAATATTCATTTCCCTTTAATTCTGTTGGATATTTTGCAGCAGAAAAACTATTCGACTTACTTAGTATTACGATACCTTGTAGTTCTTGTACTGCAAAGTTTTGCTTTTTTAAGAGTCAGAATGTTATAAGCTTTTCATTCAGATGCTTCTCTGGGAACTAATAATTGTGGAAACAAAGTGCTGGTTCTGGTGGGAGCATAGTAATTTAATAAAACTAAAAATGAAAGAAAAAGTATTTTATTTATCATCAATGGAAAAGCTTAAAAAAAGTGAAGTTGACATGTTTTTAAAATTCAAAACCAGGTAAGTACCAAATACAAACAATTGATAAAAATATTAAGCTATTAGGTGATCGTGAATACCAGAATACCTCAAAATGTATGTATTCTTGAACCTTATGCAAATCAATAGTTAAAAATGTACTCAAAATTCAATAAATTGAAAATTTACCCCATTTATAAATGAAACCGGATTTGATTCCTCGCTATATTCCAAATACTTGTACTTTATGGGCGAGTCATCTCATCTTGGTCGCTATCAGTAAATAAATCTATATATATCTCGGACTGCTTTTTTGCATTGCAAGGTAAGTAAAGACCTCACAACACATCAAGCTACAGCTAGTAACTGTTTACTCCGTTCCCATTTCCCAAGTCTCTTGCGAGGCTTGGTCAAGGTTTAAAGCTTTTTAGTTTTCTTTACAGGTGATGAGGAGCTGGCCCATCGCCCCGACCCCCAACCTGGAGGACCAGAGAAACGGCCAGAATAAAGTTATTACTTCACCAGGATTCGAACCGGGCATTTAGCGTTCATAGTCAACTCGCGTGACCACTATGCTCCGACCGTCTCTTAAATAAATCTATAGGTAACAAAAAATTAACTTCCCTTTTACTCGAAAGAATCCCCTTATCGTTAAGTAACCGGACTGTGGATGATTAAAATTCCAATAATTTAAATACATACCTTTACAAAAATAAAATATTCTACAATCCCCTTCATATACGGGAGGTAGTGTAAATTCATTGCATCACAAATATAGAGGGTTCTTTTTCATCTCTTCTGTGTTCGTTTCTTATTGAAAAAATTCAATATGTACCTGCAGAACAACGGAGGAGCGCTTTTAAAAGGATGGAATAATAGTGAAAACGTTTTCTACAACTTTTTAATTCACATAAAATTAAAATAAGGAATATTTTAATTTTTCAGATGGGAGCTTTTGTTTATATGTAAATTATAAACTTATCGTAATAATAATTATTTTTCTCGATTGTCTCTTCTAAAGTTAGCCTTCCAAATACCTACAACAAAAGGGAAATACATAACGGAAATTTAAAATCGTCCTGATCTACAAAGTGAAAATGGAAGGCAATTTAAAAGAATTTAGTTTTGAAAAAATTCAAATTAAATTTTATTATAGATATGTTAAGTTGTCCAGCAATGATTTTTTTTTGTCAGATTATCTATCATATGAATTTCAGTTGAGGCTTACAGATAGCAATGTTTATCAATTTCCTATTTTGAAGGGAAAAAAATTACACGCATTCACATTATATCGAATAATTTGACTCATTTATGATAACTAATAGAAGAATTTAAAGCAATTAGTGGAACATATAAATACAGAAATGTATGGTTATTTATAAAAATATGTAAAATTTCATTCCTTTTGAAACAAAAACAAAAAAAAACGTTCACTGTCAACTTGTGTAAACTGACGGAAAAAAAATCGCTTGCAATCTTTCACAATCTTTATATTACGGTTTCTTTGACTGAAATTTATGTTGTGTCAGTCTTTTCCATTAGCTTACACATTATTGAAAATCGTACTGACTCATTCAAATATTTAAACCATGTCTCTCAATGTTTTCCATTTAAATACCTTTATCATTTAGGAATATTTTCAAAAATATTTTTAAATTGAAATTAAAAAAGCACCAGACTTTATCGTGCGTCATTTCAGGCTAATTTCTTCTAATCAAAATGAAAATCGTTGTTTTGAGTGGCGTGCACAGCGTGAGCTTGTGGTTAATCCCATTAAGTATACAGCCTTAATTTAAATATCTAATTATACTGATTGCTGGTATCTGATATCTGTACGATACCTATCTGATGCATTTACCTGATGACGTGATGGGTAATGGTAATAAAAGTCACAGAATTTTACTGATTCAAATTCTACTTATTAATAATTAAACTTCCTATTACCGTTCCCTGCCTTCTACAAGCAAGGATTTGGTTAATAATATACATTTTTATACGGTGTACTTCTATAATATTGTTATTTTTTACCCCATGAATTTATTTCGATGCTTGTGATTACCGATCAGCAAGCGGAATTTATATCTGTCGCTTCTTTGTGCTTTTTGGATAAGCTAATCCTACGGATAACTAAAGTTTCTAACCCACGATTACTTCCTTGTAGTCGCTTACGAGTTACCGTTGGAAAAAATTCTTGTTCAAAATTATTTTCTATAAACATAAATATGGACCTTATAACTAAACGTGAAATTCAAACCGCGGCACAAATACATTTAGCTTGAGCTTTGATCTCAAGTCTTCGTACCTGATGTATACGTATTAATTTGTATAAATGATCGCTATATTTTTTGTTTTATTTATTTTATGTATTATTTAAAAGGCCGACTCGTTTTTTTAAATAATAATTAAAATTTGTTAATTGTTTAAAATTTAATCGGGAACTGTTATTTAATACTATCAAAATGCGTGTTGTCTTTAATAAAATATTGATTCTAAGGATCCATTAACAGATTGCTCATTTCATTAGCGAGTGTGAGCAGATAACTAAGTAACGTAATAAACCAATACAGGTTGGTCGTGTTTACGTATTATCGGTATTAACCGATAGGTTTTGAATTACATTTGATTTTTTTATTACTCATCAAAAATTGAATTAAAAATTAATTAATATTATCTCGGTGCAAAACATAATATCACAGATTGAAAAAATTATTCAGCGAAAGGTCTCCCCTATTTTTTAGTACTAATCAATTAGGATACATATTTCCCAACCACTTTAATAATAAAAAATTAAATATTCAAAAAATATTAAGTTGTACAGATACGCAAGAAATAAGAAAAGCAGACCACGTAACATAACGACAATTAGGTTTTACAGAAATAACACTTCTAACCAGTTTCAGAAATTAGAATAAAACAGTAAAGGTCCTAATGTGTTTCATTAAATTAGTAAAACGTTTCTGCCGTATAAACAATTACACACACAACCTTTTCCTGGATTATTATTACTTCTTCCTGAAGGGTTGCTTAATAAAAAGGTTAATTATACAGTGGAGGGCGCGACCCCTCCCGATGGTGCTTCACGTAAACGCCATCGGAAGTCGACTATGTTTGTTCAACAGCCCTACCTTGTGCAAGTGGATAACAACAGGAATCTTTCGTTTAGAGCGAGTTAGGGGTTGAATGTCATGGTATTTATGTTTACATACAGTCCAATTCTTTTTTTATTGTAACGATAATTAATGCGGTACAATCTGAAGTTAAGAAAATTATAAGACCAGAGAGAAAATTTTAAATTATTTCTATTGTACAGATTTTACGAGTTAAAAATAATTGAAAGTTGTAAATAGAATAGAGGAAGCTCAGATAAAATTAATAATGAAATTTAGAATAAATATTCACTTTAGTAACGTAGTACAACAAATTTTTCAAACTGTGTCGGCATGGAATGATCTGGGGCAACGATATTTATGAACAGTCACTGAGGTATGTAATAATCTGAGGCCGGATTTAATTTGGCGGACTGATTTCACACTGCCTCTGCAGAAGTCTAGTTAATCACTCTCCCAGCTGTACGTTTAGCAGTCTTTGCTATACCCAGTGGCGCACGTAGCTTTCCATTCCAATTTTCTATTCCAGCAGAAAATCAAAAAATATTTTTTTAACCGAATTTTTTAAGTTGAAGTTGTGAAGACGGAATACATTTTTTTGGATTAATTTTAATTGGAACTTATTGTAGTTCAATTTTTAAGCACTGTGTGGTTTTTTATGTTTACTAACGTAACTTAATTTTAAATTTTATTTCAGTGGGTTGACTTAAACAAACAATTAAAAGAAAACCAAACGTCTACACCACTGCAAAAGCTGCGTCGCCGCTCTTGTGGGAGGAGGCATACCTCCCTTGGATAACTAGCTTCATAAACAGTTCTTGATAAATGGGAATTCTACCATGTACATTCTCTGCAAATTGCACTCCGGCATAGCACAAATTGAACCCGATAAACCATCCAATGAACAATAAAGTTTATATCAGTCTAAAATAATTTATCATTATAATTTTAGAAATTAATATTACCGAAATACAATATTAAGTTGGGATAATGGAGAAAGATTTTCTTAAAGCAATTCACTGTTTATTTTATAATTTCAAACATTCTTTATTGCACTGTGAGCTGAGAAAAGGTAAAAATCCTGATGATTACTATCTATGATGTAAAATCAAATTCGATGTGTAAACCGATTATTTTTATTCTAACCAAATTAAAGAAACAACAATCAAAAGGGATGTCTATTTAGAAATATTTTAACTAATTTTTCAATACTCTGGTTGAGGTTATTCCGGGTTCAAATATCGGAGTTTCTTAGTTTAGCTCTCCGGTGTACCGAAACACTGTGTGTGGTTGCTACAATTTATGTGTATATTTACCTTGAGCAAGAACTTTTAGATTTAATTTCAATTTCGACCCTTAAATTAAAATTTAGTCAATAAACTTTAAAAAAGAAATTTAATTAACTTTTAATGTTTAGTTGCAATAAAGCTACATCCCAATGGAAATCAATGTTAAGTAGAAAGCCTGAATGTACGTATTAGCCAATGATCCTTTTAAAATTTACATTGATAAGTAAATTTTATTATATTTCTACTTTTTTCAAAGAAATTAATTTATGTGTGAAACTCAAGGTTTTAAACCCGCTAAACCCCTTCGAAAATTCTTAGTTTTCGTTTTTTTGGTTTATTTTTAATTAGTGTTATTATTTTTTTAGAAAAAAATTAGCTGCATTAACTCCCTATATTTTTTTAATCTACTAGATTAGAATATTCTGATAAAATATTATGAATTTAAGTAAGTATAACTCGGCAACTGAGCATTTAAATTTAAAAGACTATTAGGCAGCAAAATGTAGGATATAAAAATCTTTTTCGATTGATGTATCATTTGACCCCATGTCCCATTAAAACTTTTTGAGGAGGTGGCTTTGGGGGTTAGGAAGTTAAAATTGGTTAGTTAATTTCTATACGAAAATGGTCCCCCTGCCCTGACTATTATTGTCGATATGTTTTGGAAATTTTCACAAATATGTTTTGTTTCCGTTAGTAGAGGTGGTAACTTTTCAAAAGAAAAACTTGTATATTTTGGATAACGTTTTGCTGAACATTTTCTATGTCGGGGATGTATCGCAATGATAATCCCGATACACATCACGATAATCATCATCTAGGGTCCGGATTTGTAGGCACTAAAAAACTTGAAAATATGCAGGCAAATATGCTCTAAAAATTTCAAAATAAGCACTCAAATATGTGCTTAAAACAGGCACAAACGAAGTATAATCGATTGAGACTATTTTGAATCCGGAAATTCGAATATCAAAAAAGCATGTATCCAGCCCCCCCCCCAACTTAAAATAAATTTCGTTTGGGTACAAACGAAAATAATGTTTCCACAAACAGACACAAACGAATCACAAACGATTGAGACTATTTTGGAGTCAAAATTCGAAATGGGGGGCCCCCATGTCTCCAGCCCACCCCCAAGCTTAATTTTGAAATATCTCTAAAACTATTTGGATACAAACGAAAATAATGGTTGCACAAACAGACACCAACGATTGAGACGATTTTGGAGTCAAAATTTAAAATGGGGGGGGGGGCTAGGGACATGCACCTTCTTGGTAACATGATTAGAGCAGTAATATTAATAGAATATATGCAGTTATTGCACAGAATCACCTACAGTTGACAAAGTAGATATTAATTAAAATTATTGTTTTAAATAATACATAAGGCGGGCAATATCAGAAAGAGAATAATTAAAATTATTTAATATTTTATTACTGGATTTGCTAAATATGCAAAATATATACCAATATAAGCAAATAAATGCACTTAAACTCAAAATATGCATTATAGGCAAAATAAAAACTATATAAAACGATTCAGAAAGGCGTAAAACATGCTCCCCTTTTAAAATTTTTCATGTGCCTGTACGCAAAAAAAAACATGCAAATGCCTACAAATCCGGACCCTATATGATATCCACATCGAAATCTAACTCCTTGCTTTGTAATATTTTTGGGTTATTAACTTGTGAAAATTATAAATAAAGATTAAAAAGAAACAAGCCAAGTTCTTTGAGGCGACAAAATGTAATAACGAAGCGATATCCATACAAAAGTTTCGTGAACGAAAATAAATTTTATCTTTGAAAAACTCATTGAAAAAAGTTTCGGCTGGATCAGACTCCCTAATAATAAATTATTACCATCATTTTGATTGTAATAAACAGAATAAAAAATTGAATGGTTTGTTGCGAAAACGTAAGTATTACAAAATCTACATTTCGAGATAATCGATTTAAAGTGTCTGCTTTGTGTAATTGATTTCCAAATTGAGTTTTTCTTCAGAATCCTTTAGAAATATATGTTCTTTATTTGAAACGTTAATAAAATGCCAATACATAATAATAGTTTTTTAGCAATCTCTTTTTTTATATTATGAAGTACTTACGTTTTTGCAACAAATAATAATTTATTGTTAAAAAAGACAAAATATTTACACAAAATAAAATGTTATGTTTAAAATTAAAGCATAATTATTATAATTTTAATCATCTTATTGAGGTCCAAAATCGAAAATTTTCCAAAAAAAAAGAAAATGCAACTGAAGTTAAAATCTTAATTATGTGGCTGGTCAGTCAGCAAGCATTGCATTTGCTGCTTTTGGTGCAGAAAGGTGAGTACTACAGTAGATCTTACCTTTTTGCACTAAACGGATATATGATATAGTAAAAAATTTGATAAAACTTGAAAGCACAATTTTTATTTTTGCACCAATCGATCGGGCTACCTCAAAACTATAAGACAACATGTATATCTCAATTTTGGAAAAAATGTCAGTACTTACGTTTTTGCAACAAACCATTCAATTAAGATAAACCTTTTTAAACATACGAGTAATCTTGATCAAAATTATAATCTTTAACTCTTAATATCTTTGAAAAATTATAGAAAACTAATTATAATAATATTTAGTGATAATAATTATTACGTTCAATTAACTGGACCGTTTTTCAATTTCTTGATTCCATATTTATCTTTACCTATTATACAAAAAAAAGACGGTTGAGACGGTCATTGCCTTTGCAGCTAACGCAGTTGGATGTAAATGCGGGGCACCGGGTTCAAACCTGGGGAGAGTCAAACTTTCTTTTGACTAGTCTTCGTGCTTCGGAAGGCACGTTAAGCCGGTGGTCCCCTGGGTTAGTGAATTGCCACCATTAACATAAAAACCAGGATACATGGCACATCTGACGGCAAGTCTAGCAAGCTACCAGAAGGATGTAAAATATTTATATGCTCACAGAACCAACACTGCCAAGGAAACGACGCAGATGTTGGTAATAACAAGCCTTAAGGCTTAAACTACGAAGAAGAAGAAGAGACAAAAAAAAGCTAGCAAGGTTCATAAAATTTCAAGTGAAACTCAGTGAAAGAAGCTGCTGACAGAGAAGTTCATCAGCTGATCCGAAATAACAATGAAAAACATAATATATTTGGTTTTTCCTAAATTTTCTACATCGATTAAGCTTTACTTCAGATTAAATAAACTTCCATTCCAATAATTTTAGTTTTACTTACTACCATAATGTGGATATTTAAAATTTACAAATTTTATTTTTGAATTGCTCCATTCTAGCACTTTTCCGACATCAAAGCATTTACTAGCTCCGAGCTTAGGCTCCGCTCCAGGTAAAATTTTTCAATTGAATTCAGCGAAACGGGGCTGGGGGGCTATTCAAAAACTTACAAAAATAAAAATTAAATTCTAGATTTAAAATTTTATTAATAAAAAAATATATGGAGTAAAAATGGAACAGTCCAATTTGGCTTTGGCTGCATATCCAACTCTGGGCTTAACTCCATTACTCATTTGCTTCGTGCTTCAGCTCCTGGTTCCTCTCCAAAGCTCTGTTGTAAGTTCTCGTAAACTTCAAATATCTATAACTTTGTAGAAAATTAAACAATAATAATGAAAATGGAAGCACATTAATTTTCAAATATTTCTCTATAAAATTCGCTTTGATATCTTTG
Organism: Rhagonycha lutea; assembly: GCA_958510855.1. NCBI lineage: Eukaryota > Metazoa > Arthropoda > Insecta > Coleoptera > Cantharidae > Rhagonycha > Rhagonycha lutea. The sequence continues at coordinate 89,632,975 of OY294036.1, forward strand.
ATGAAAATATATAAGTACAGGGTGTCTCAAAATTCATCAACGGGACCGAAACCAAAATCATAATATTGTGTAAGAAAAACGTTTTGAGTTGTAGACACATACCGGGTGACCCACCTTAAACCCGAGCATAGGAGATTAACATGGTAAATTAATTTTTTAAGATTCTTCCTTGTTAGCTAGACCAAGTTGTTATCTAATGCAGGTCAGAGTTAACCAGAATAACCAGAAGTTAAAGTGTGAAGTGGGTTGATTTATTTGCACCCAATGTTAATTATATAGAGAGATAATACAAATCAAGTGGGAGTTTCACTGTCAACCCATACATAATATAATAATAAGAAATTGCAGTGGTAGTTTCGTTGTGATTTTTAATTTAATTAATTTGGTAGTTGCAGGAAACAAATAAACCTGATTGAATGAGGGGTGGCCAGGGGAGACTCAGCCTCTCCGAAAAAGTTCGAACCTGCCTTGGCAAAATTTATGGAATTGTAATATTTTTAGTAGGTTATTTTGATGTTATTAATAAGTTTTTGATTTTCGTCTTCTTTCTTCTTTCTAAAAAATTCTTTTTTATGTGCGAAGCAGCTGTCCTCTTTATGACAATTTAAAAAATTTCGCGAGCCGCCCTTAAAATTATATCCTGGCTATGGCGCTGGGCAGAATAATTGGGGGTTAAGGCTGGCTGTCCTTTAAATTAAAAGGACTTGCCACGCATATTTATCACCTTATGTTATTAAATTCATTTATTTAAAAATGAAATCATAATAATTATAGCTACTGTATAAGCAACTTATTCTTAATAGAAATGTAATCGATTACTTACTTATACCAAATTAATAACGCCATTTTAATGTATTTAAGGTAAACATAACACTTGTAATTATTTCCAAACTTTAACTACATAAAGTGGCAATTTTCTTGTTTAATCAGGGTCGTTAGTGTTGGTGACTCGATTGCTTAAGGGGAAGTGACATGTGCGGAAATTTTTAAGACAATAATTCTCAGCTATTAATTGTCAGAATGGCACCAAAATTTACAGAAGTACATAAAAGCACATTAGCTAGAGCCAACGTTTACCCTTTTTTTTAAATTGAGAAAAAAAAAATTTTAATATGTTTATTTTTAATTTTTTTTTTAATACGGAAAACGTTGGCCCTAGACAATGTAATTATAAAGACATACCCAAAATTTGAAATGATTATTCCTTACAGTTTCCGAAAAAAATTGTCAGAAAGTTTTATCCAGTTTTAGCTTGGTAAGGTGCTGCCCTCACTCATCTTTAGATATGAACTTATTATTCGTACAGTCATAGTAAAAAAGCAGTTCATACTAATTACAAATTATAACATTATAAGATTATACACATATACAATGCATATTGCGACGAACCCTTCTAGTCACCTTAATGATTATTTATTACAATAGTTCATGTAATTGATTGAAAAAATACACGTCCGTAAAGTAAAATGTTGAACATAAATTATAGGTTTATTAATCGTGGAAATATTTTCATTTCCTATTGTAGTACAAATAAAGCGATTTTTTTAAATTTTACAAAAGAAATGTGCAAAATAATACTGAAGAAAAGAACTGATTGTAGATACAACTAAAGTAATAAAAAATACAACATTTCTATACGTAAAAAACTAAATTAATGGTTTCTTTTAGCACGAGAAAATTTATCGAAGAATTGAATACGCCTAGTGGAAATACTTTTTCGTTATTTCTCTTAAATCGGTATATGAAAAAATCTGAACCGAAAACTCACTTGCTACTTTCCCATCAACCTGATTGAAACATTAGAAAAACATGACTCAGCCTAAGAATATTCATCTTCTTCCACAATCTGAGGTATTTCTACAAATTTTGGATATATTATACTACTTATATTTATAAACTATAAAATATATACCTTGAGTATGTTTTATATGACACAACGTATGCTTTTAGATCATAACTTAAATTTGAATTTTATTTCGTTTCAAGCGTGAGTGATCTGTTGTCACACAGAAATTCAATTTAAATAATGGTATGGTGCTATATATTAGCATAAAAAATCGAACAGTTTAATCTATCATTTATTACTTAATTTCATTTTTAAATACAACTTTTCTATTTGCAATTTTGAATTGATTTTTGAGTAATTTTTAGCATGAGAATAGGAATTTATACGTATTAAGATTTCTGGCTCGAGAAGGATTCGAACTGTTGGTCCATCGTGCAAATTTACCCAGCATGTCACTAAATTCCATATTCCATCTATAATGTTATTTTTCTATGTTTTCTCCTTGTATCCCACTTGGAAGATTGCATTAAAAAAAATAATTTAGTTAGTGTCAAATGTAGTATGTCAAGTGGTATGGTGTAAGTGTATGGGTATTGTAAAACAGATGCTGAAATAAATTTAAAGTATATCTTTAGGGAAAACAGGTGTATCCCGTAGGAATCATCATTCTTTTAAAATGACATTACTATCACACATACGGGCATACAGTCCTGATTAAATTTGCGCTTATTATTTTCGATATTTTGAAATGGATTTAGGTGTGTCTCGAATAACTCTACATGTGCGTGTGATTTTAACGAAAATTTGTAACTTTTAATTAGGGGTATTTTTTATAAAATGTTTATCTTGTTTTGTCAAAATGGTAACTAGCTAAAATAAAAAGCGAGATAGAATTTATGTTGTAACAAATGTGTTAATTTAATGATTTAAGAAGGTCTCAACAGGGAGGATCCTCCCGCTGCACTGTAAAGCCTAACCCTTTTGTTCTCCCTTAGGTGTCATACCTGTTGACGTGAAATATTAGACATAATTTGTTTTGAACGATTTATTAATTAATAGATGTAGTTAGGTTGGTATTATTGAAATAGTTAGATTTTGTTGCTGCTATAATGTGGATTCGAAATTTATTTGACTAATGGACTTACGTTTTGTGTATAAATCTAAATGGTTTATTATATTTTGCTACATATTGTTCCCTAATATTTACATAGAACAATCGCCCCAAAGCACTACATACATTAGTAAAGGGATGTTGTGGTAAACCGTGAGCAGTCTTGTCAATCGACACTATAATCCTAGATTATCCTTAGGCAATCACAGGACTATTGTTAACGGTGTGAAATGTAAGCTGCTTTCATCATTACAATTTCTATTTGATGCACCATAAGGTTGGGGTGCAATGATATATTCTTTGAGGTTCGCCAAGTAAAACCCAAAATTTTTGTTCCAATTTAATAGAAAATTTAATAAATTTTTTTATTATAAGTAATTAAATGATGTAGTGACGACAAATTTAATTTGATTAACAAACGTATTATTTTAGGACAATTTAGGGGTCAACACCACGTATAACTAGGAGAAATGGAAATGACCAAACGTTGACGAAAATTTATCATTTCCTTCGTTATTGCGTGAGCGCTTATCTGAAAGGCTAAAATAATGTAATGAGTGAATAAGTAAATACCCAAATATAAAAAAATCAGGTAATTCATGTTGAAAACTTAATGCACCGGTGTGTCTTCATTTGTTCCAAATTGTCAAAATATTATGGCACGCATAGATAGAACTATATAAAATATGATGCAATTTACTTAAAATATTTTATTTGAGACGAGGGAAATCGTTGGTAAAGAGGAGTTATATCGGAACGTCATATACGAGATGACGTCTCTAAGGATCTGGTTATAAAAAATGAAACAAACTCTATAAAATGTCGAATCTCGTGCATCTCATCAACCAAATACATCTACATCTTACTCAGCATTTTATCCATTTTAATCATGACCATCATCGTTACATTCAGTTTCGATTTAAAATTGTGCATGGTTCACAAGTTAAAACTTCTTCTTTCGGTATTTCCTTTCGTTTCAAAAGAAGTACTGTCGATTCAGCTGCATTTTCCATCAAACAACAATTTCTGCATTTTCAAATTATATTTTTATTTAATAAAAGATCCCATGCCAGTTATTATCCACATGAATTTTATATAGGGTTGAAGGACGAGGAGTGAGCAGTACGTGTTTGAATTCTACTTTAATGCATAAAGTTTTTATCATTCAAGTACTCTTATACTTGACAGAGTTTTGCCTTTTAGAGTTATTGAAATGCCCGATCATATAACTCGGCTTGATAGTGAAATAAGCGGGTGTCCGCGTTCGAAGATACTCCTGTGGGATTTCGTCATATTTCGCTTGACTACTAAATTTGTAGGTTTGGCAAGCGATCACGTTTCAAAATATTTTGTGTAGTTATATTTTGTTTTAGTAATGGGGTTGTAAAGATAATTTGAAATTAAACATTTTTATTCAATAATCTTCATAGTTTAATCAAGAATTAAACAGAAAAATTGAAAAAAGCTCATTAAATAATAAAAAGTATGGTCGGTGTTCCTGATCACGTTTTGATATAATCTATAACCGGCATCCCAAGCCTGTCATCTTAGTTCATGACATATTCAGAAAGGCAAACCTATGTCAGGCTTAACCAATACATAGTTTTTGAATGAACGACTCCTTCGAGAACGTACGTACGTAAGGTATTGGTAGAGAGATATCAAGATATGACAATATTTGATATTCAACTGCTTCGCTATTAAACTCCAGGGTAAAATGTTGGATCTAAAAAGTTTTAAAGTCTTTTTAGAAAAATAATTTTAGATTTATTAACAAGTGGTTCTTGTCTCGTTAAACTTTTTATCTCGTAACTACATTGCTGATGACTTATTTTATTTATAAATTTAAATAAACACAAAAGCAAATAATTCTGAACAAATAATTCAACTTCAGATTTGCCTAAAGCAAAATCATATAATATTAAAATAATTTAAAGCGTTGGCGGCGCTGTGTTGGTAAAATTGCCATAAGTAATGCATGAAGTTTATGACATAAAATATGTCTCTGCTTATGCATGAGAGGCAAGCTTAGTAAGAAGGTTTACCGAAAATGCTTAGGGATTTGTCATAAAGCGGTTTGATCGCTCTTTAGAATCACCGTTTCTAATTTTATTTGTTAGTTTTGGGGCTTTCCCTAATAATTTTTTGTTTTAAAAAACAATTTTTGAAAATGGAATGGAAAAATAGCTTTCCAAGAAAAATTATGTGCGGAGGAAATTAATTGAGATCCAATTTTTACTTTTCCAAATTTTGAAATAAAAAATGATGTGGAAATAATTTTCTTATAATAATAAAAATCTGCCAAGTAAGTTTTTGTGTTAGTTTGAAAAACTCGATTCATTCAGGTAAGAATTTCTTTAGGGAACGAAGCACGGCATGGCGTTCTTAGACGACATCCTTGAATTATGAGCATATAATCCCGCTTAGATATACACCCACATATTTATAAGGTCGCTACTTTGTCATGCCTGAAGTTTAGATTGGATTTTATGCATATATATATGTACATTGTTTGAAAGTTGAGGAAACTGTTTTACTCTCGGTAGGTAAGTAATTTTCCGTTCGAGTTAAATTGAGCTTGATTTTGAAACTTTTTATTTGGTTTTTATTTAAATTTTACTTTTTTGGTCAAAAATCTATATATTTTACCCGAAACTGGCATGATGATCTTGTAAGCTGGGTTGTTTCAGATCTAACTACGTTTATTGCTCAATAACAAAAACTCAAGACCGAATAGACGAGAATAACCAGAGAGTAGATATTCATATATAAATATATAAAATTTCCATTTGGAAAATAGCGCTCATAACATATTCAGTAGCGGACAGTCTTTTCTGCGAATGCATATACAATCCTTACAAGAAAACTTTCTCGATCTTAGTTTCTCCCGTAAGAAGAAAACATTCGGGACGTGACAAAATCTCCGCAGGGACTTTGAATTTCCTCTTCAGCTCCTATATGAAGATAAATGCTTGCTTAAATTTGTTCGTCAGTTAATATTGCTCTTAAAATGTGTATATAGAAACGATTTGTCCTTGTTTAATTTAAAAAAAACAAATAAAGATAAATATGAGAATTTAGAAAATTGTGCCAAGTCATTTATCAAATTCAAAATTTAAATTTAATTTAATTAAAATAAAATATGGTAGAGCCATTTTCTTTATCTGTAGTTTCATGAGATAGCTTTCCAAATGCTTAAGGGATTCTTACAACTTCCAACTACAAATTCTTTGGTAAAATGTCTTACTTAGAGTCAAACGACGGAAACGACATTCGAGATGCTAATACAAAACTTATCTTTAAACCCTGCTAGAAGGCGGAGCTGTTAACCCCCGAGAAGTTTCACCAGCCCCCGAAGACTAAAGAACGCCGCGGAGACAGATCGCCGTTCAGTATTCTCAAATTATATTACCGCAAACTCCGTCTCTACGTGAGCCTATTGTCAAATAAATAAATAGCATTTGTATAATGTTACATTTTAAAATACACTTTGCATAATGCACTTCGATTACTTTAGCTGGATGTGATCTGTATAATAAAAATCTTAAAAGCAAAAGTATGAATATATTTTATATTCCGCAAAGATATTAAGTAAAATGGTTGATAGGTATATCAAGTGGAAGTATTATTAACCCATGAAACATATTTACTTAATTAATTTTATTGATGGGTTCCAATGCCACCAAACTTGGTTTGACTGCGATCGCTCCTACACCTACAATAAAATCATGAGAAAGGAACGGAACGCTTGTTTCAAAATTATTAATTTTTCGAACATCTGCATTGAGAAAAAATTGAAGTTGTAATTCTGCAACAGTTAGTGTCATATTCTGTAAAATAAAACTCCCTTGTAAATCTATTCTTTGCGTGCCGACCACCACTTAGTCGGTGGCAAAGTTGAAACCACTTGCTATGGTCATGTAGTAGTCTAACTTCCATAACTCACAATCTCTGTCCAAATTAATATTTTAGTAGGACTAACTTTTGCCTAAGCATTTACAATTCACCCATTCGTGTTTTGGTGCAATTGTTAGCATTCTAACACGCTAAAAGGTATATGATTCAAAAATAAAGTTTAAAATGCAACCTCGAATGATGAAACAACAAATAAAATTTTTTGATGGATCGAACGTATTTTACATTTGTGAAATTTAAGCAATCCTGACAATAAGGATTATTACGATTTACAGGATTTTTAATATTTTTTTGTTTTGACAAATTCGGTTGGGTATTAGTTCACGTCAAATTATTGGTTACACTGAACAATTTGACATAGTAAAATCTTTGTTGGAAATAACGGTAATTCGTTAGGATTTTTCCAAATCATATCTGTTAGTAGGGTTCAGCGTTCGCTTTGTGTTCGCACACATTTCATGTCTCTAGAGAAATACAATCAACGAGTCGGCAAACGGTCAATCTGCTCGGACGTTAGCCGTCAGAACGCTGGACTTCCCCTTTCATATGTAACTATGAGCAATAAATGTAAATACCCAAAGCCTTTTAAATTTTTAAGCCTCATTTTTAGATTTAACTCAAATTTTAAATAATTTAAAGTAAAAATAAATGTCTTCTGTAATCTCCCCTTCTTTTCATATTGTAATTTTCCGGAAATTTAATCTGAATTATTGACAATTTTCACCAAGAGGTTAACTTTGCCTTATTAATTATTATAACCTCAAAATTTAGAGAATTCTTTACGTGCGTAAGTGAAAATGGATATATTTTACTGCTTTTCTGAAAGGTAATGGAATAAGAATTATAAAATAAAAATTTTAGATTACCCATCCGATCGTATAGTAGAATCATTTATACTATCGAAAGAAAATATTTATAATTACACGTCACATTCACAAGTAGGTTTCTTTCGACAGTGTTTTTCACGTCTTACCAAAGTTGTTATGTAATGTTAATTGAACTATAAATGTTGCCGTTAAGCTTTTACGACTACGAAGTTGATGTTCGTCAAAGTTATCGTCCTCTGTCGATAAATAGATTATTTAAAATTCCCATTACGACCTGTAAATGTACTTTCCAATTCTTTACTTAATGGTTATTTTCTTGGTTAGATGAGTCGAAATATTTATAAATAATAAATTTTTATTTGTAACCGTTTTACTATTCGTTGTACATACTACTTTCCACCATACGTTTTCCAATTAAAGAAAAAAAAATTGAAATCTAAATCGCATCAAATTTCATTATATATTTTTGTTACGAATTTTTCCAATTTAATAGGACGCATTACGTTGCGTTTTATGAGAAGGATTCGGTTTAATTGACTATTTTGGAATTGAAATTGGTAAAATACTTATGTGACTACCATCAAGTATCAAAATAAGATAGAGGGTAAGTGTCGGTTGACTGGTGCACGGAATTTCGCGTGCAGGACCCTATGGGGAGCTGAGCCCTTTCCAGTGCGTCCCTTGTGAGCCATAACGCCGCGACCGTTGAGTGATAATTATAGGTCACGTGAGGCGTAATTGTGATCATTACTCCACTCAAATGTGCCTGACGACTTCTTAGATACACGTACCTTGCTTTATTTGTAATTGTGGTTTTCCACACTAAATATTCCAATTGCCAATTTCAAATTTTGAAAAGTTAAGTTTTTCAATCAGATTAGATTATTTAGTATGAAAATGAAAACGAAGACAGGAAGGACTAGATCAATAGTAAAGTGTTAACGGTATTATAACTTGATATAATATTATGTAGGCAAAGTGTGTTTATTAATAGTCGTATAATTTTACATAATGATAAATGGCATTTTGCTTATATTTGGTCTTAAACTGGGAGCAAAGAGGAGAATCTTAATCGAATCAGACTCTATTTCCAATTGTTCTAAAGAAGGTGAGAACACTAACTGCATTTAGGATACGCCGGGGATGTTCCCCTATACACTCGGTCCAATTATTTATTCAGTATCGATCGTAAATTCTAAATTGCTAAGAAACTATAGTGTAAGTAAAATTACTAACTTATGTAGGCAATTGCTAAATTACAAGTGCTTGAAATCTTAATGTAAGCTGTGTGCGTATATGTATCTACATACGAACAATATTGTCGTCCTAAAAAATTTCATATAAATTTAACAAAAAACTTAACTGATTGTTAAAATATTAGGATTTTAACTTTAAGCAAAGAACACAATACGAGAAATTTTATTTAATAAACACTTTAAAAACATCTTTTATTCCAAATGAGAAAGTAGAACTAAATTCTAAATTTCTCGTATTGTGTTCTTTGCTTAAAGTTAAAATCCTAATATTTTAACATTCAGTTAAGTTTTTTGTTAAATTTATATTTTACAAACACATACTAATATCACACCTATATATTCTTGAAATTTCTTGAAATTTCTTTTTAAGATTTATTTCTAAAAAATTTCAGTTTCAAATGTTTTTGTTAATAAATAAACATTATTTAATTTTTGTTTAAAATTTAAAAATTCTTATTATATGATGTTATTAAGTATTGTCATATTCCGGAAGCCTTATAAAAATGCTTAAAAAAAATTAAAGAAGATCTCCCGATAATTTAAATCCTGTAGTAAATCCTCTGAAAGACGCCTTATCAAATTCAAAAAAATCAGCGTTACAAAAAATAAATTTTATTTGGAAAGAATAATTCTTTCTAACTTGATTCAAATTCAAAATAAATACGAACAGACTATTTAATGGTTGGAACTTACGGTCATACAAAACCCGATTCACGAATTCTCTCGTCAATGCAAGTGGACATTTAAGTTTCATCAGTTCACTACCTCTTGCATATACGAAGGAAAAATTTTAAAAATAAAATACAAAATTGTTTATTAAATTTGGTACCTTTTAATTGTTTCTCTTGGTGTAAAGCTCTCACTTGCAAATATAGTCAGCACGATCTTCTTTACCAACCGCAAACGTTTTACAATCACATACAATTGATTTTTCTTTTTCCAAAATGACATCGGTGTAGACTTGAAAACATCAACAATAAAAGTGGTAGGTCGTTACTTAACCTCAAAAACCATAATCTTCTCTTATTATGTTTTTCTAGCCTCATCCAAATAAATCGATTGCTCAAAATGTTAACTCATACCATCCCAATATTGAATGGAAATCCTCTATTCATCGAACCAATAATATTCACCATAAATCGACCATGTGTGAAATTTTACAAATTCTCAAATTTTCCGCTCTTTAACAAATCAAAATACTTCCATCCACCAGGAATAATGTAGAATAAATAATACTAATAGTTCTGGAACCGATCGTGGCCCCAGAAAAACCAAAATCGCAATTAAACTCGGACGGAAAATTCTCCAGTCCGTTCTTCAAAATGGTCGCTAGCGGAAGACCAATTTTCCTCTTATCTTCTTTCCAACTTGGAAAACTAAAATCTCTACGCTCCTCGCTAACGCCGTAAATTACAAATTGCACAATCGCACTGCACTAATTATTTTAAAATTTCCAGCTTCACACAAGAGAAAAGCCAAACATTAAAATTAAATAAAATCTAACTGATTCTTTCTTAGAAAAGGTGAATCATTCCAAAACTAAGAAACGACAATTCTCGTTTAAAAAAAATTAAACAGTCTGTTGGCGGAGCCTTCTTACATTAGAAAACTCATAATATGATTTACTTAAACATCATTAAAAATCATTTCTTGCAAAACATCATACCAAATTAATATTAACATCCTCCCGGGCATCTTTCATCAAATTTACTATCATTTCTTTTTCCATCAAAATTAATATGACAGTATATAGGTATATTATATTTCGATTATATTATATTATTAAGATTTGGGTATTTCGGTTAAGGTTAGATGAAACAATATAGGATTATGCAATAATCAAGTCATTCTTCAATTTTGCTCACCTATTTCAAGTAATTAGTTATTAGAATTTGGTTGAAATAGTTTTAATTAGCCTTGTACAAGATTACAAAGTAATAATTGTATAGGGTGTTTTTTTAGCTGCATGAGAACTTCAAAATGAAATAAAACATTAAAAACCTGACGGAATGTTTTGGTTATAATTTTTTTATGAAAGTACAGTTAAAGGCATTTATGATTTGAACATGACTTCCGGCATGTGACCACCACGACTAATGGTTACGAAGCGCATCCACTTTTTCCAATATTTCTGGCTTTATTTCATAAATGGCTTGCTGAATATTAGCCTCCAATGCTTCTAGAGTTGTTGGTTTGTTAGCATAAACCATGGATTTAACATACCCCCACAGAAAATAATCTGGAGGTGTCAAATCACACGATCTTGGAGGCCAATTGATAGGACCACGTTTTGAAATAATGTTGTCACCAAATTGTCCTTTCAATAAATTGATGGTTTCGTTGGCTGTGTGGCACGTAGCACCATCCTGTTGGAACCATAAGTTGTCAATGTTTAGCTCTTGAAGTTTTGGAAACAAAAATGTATTGAGCATGTGTCGATATCTCACACCATTCACTCCGTAACGGTAGCTCCTTCCTCATTTCGAAAGACATATGGACCAATGATGCCGTTGGCGTGTATTCTCCACACCAAACAGTCAATTTTAATGGATGCAATGGAGTCTCAAGATAATGTCCCGGATTGGTCTCACTCCATATACGGCAATTTTGTTTGTTCACATACCCATTTAACCAGAAATGTGCCTCGTCACTGAACAAAATTTTACGGTAAAAAAATGGATCCATTTCCAATTGGTTGTGAGCCCAATTTGGTAGCGTTGTTCAATGGTCAATCTATGCATTATCAAATGCCAAACCTTGCTAAACACAAATGTCAAAAAACTGTTTCCATAGCAATCTTGATTCAATTGTTATCCCTATTGAAAGTTCTCATGCAGCTAAAAAAACACCCTATACAAGCAATACCTTAAAACCTCATTTTTTAATATCTTTGGGTATTATGTTTGTATCTGAATATCTCGTTGTTTTATGTATTTTTGTATGTGTGTTTGCTGGAGAGACTGTCATTACGACAGTGATTAAGCTCACCGACTGCTATGCAGAAAATACGCTGCAACCCCGGGCGAAGTAAGAATTTTATTCTGGTCGTCTCCCCTCGGAAGGTAATGGCAAACCACCGGAGTGTAATCTGCCATGTAAGCCTTTGTTCAAAGGTTTTTGATTTTACAATATTACAATCTTGCAAGTTAGCACGATAACTTAATTAATCGAAGTGTCCTCCTTGAAAGTAAGGATTCGAATTTCCCTTTCGGCCAGGGCAGCATACAAGAGTTGGTGACGTAAACTGTATTTCCAAAAAAGTGGCGTCTTCTGCAATGGCGTCAAATACAAATTCAAACACAAGAGTTTACTAGAATTCATCCTACGAAAAACCACGAAAATATTGTATTGCAATATTTTATTATACAATTGATTGTGAAGTGGACGTTAGCTTCGAGTTGGATCATTTAGGCATTAACCCAAACTTATTTCTTGGTATTGGGTGCATAATATGAGTGCACTTCATAGTTGCTACTCTTAATGACTTTGGAAGTGCGAATGGTAAATATTAGCAGATGAGCTCCACCAGTTTATAATTTTATTGCAAATTGAGCATGAGAAGTTGATCTGATCTCTCTGGAAGGAGTTAAATCTTAACAGTTTTCATAGAAACCATTTTATCACTTCAAGAAAAATGTTCTAAATTTGAACAAAGTTAGTAAATATTTTAATTCATCTTTCGGTATTGCGTGGACAGAGATTTCTTTTGGAAGATATAGAAAACGCTATTATGCTCTTTATCTCATATTCCCCATTTTTATGGTAGTCCAGGAAGCGACTACTCTCAATCAGCTAGAGAGCTATAAAACGAGCTAGTGAGGTAGAGAAGTAGTGCTAGTCATTTAACTAGCATTACCCTGCAGTAATACCCAGATCCATTTATATCTCTAAAAATCGTTTGCCCTTTTATACGGCCTAGCTCTGACGGTAGGCTAGGAGTAAATTGCTCTTCAAACTGACTTCAAAATAAAACACAAAGAAATCAAACCGCTACCATAAAAACAAGACAATGTTTACGAAATATTTACGTAATATCTGCAAATTTTGGTATAGGCATAAACTCACGATTGGTTTGGATGAGTTAAATGAAATTAAATAAAGTGAAAGGACTCAAGAGAAAGGCTAATACAAAAATTTTACCTTTACTTACAAAGATATTTGTAGGCGGAGGTTTACAAAGGTCTACCTTATACAGTGTTTTTTGTTTTATAACAAATTTTTGCATTTGTTTGATAGTTTTTCCATAAACTATTCTCATCAATATTTCTCATACCGTTTTTGCGAGAACTTGCGTAGTTTTAGGCAGTTGTGCGAGGGTAATGATTCCAAACGGTTGCATTATGATGGATTAGAGGATTAAACTATTATTATATTCTGTTAACTTCGATATTAGTGTGATTATGTCTTTCTCCATTCCAGTTTTTGGACGACATTTTGTGTATCGTTATCTCCAGTTATCGCTACCTGATTTTTGCATCTATTCGCACATGGTATATCTTTTAACCATCTGTCAACGTTTCACTGGTTTGGTGCGTAAGTTTCAATGACGTCAACGACCAGATTCTGCTAATTACAATGAGAAAGTGGCCATTTCAACCCATCCAGAAGTAAAATAATTCCCAAAGTAGCGAGCTCAGCATTTTTAAACAAAAACGAAAGTTACCATGATAGAACCCATAATTATTATGGGTTCTATCATCATCGTAGAACCATATAACCATCTCCAACTTTCGTTTTTGTTTGAAAATGCTGAGCTCGCTACTTTGGGAATTATTTTACATCTGGATGGTTTGAATGGCCACTTGCTCCAACAACAGCTGCTCACTTGACGGTTCCAGTGCAGTGTTTGCTTGTGTTACATGGTCTACGAGTCAGATGCTACAGTTTATTTGGAACAAGCTTTTCTTATCACCGGATTAACTGAGACTAGGCTATCGCGAAATTTCAATAATAACGAGTTTATTGACAATAGATACATAGTTTACCGTAAGGATAGATCATGCAATACTAGCCATAAAGCGATCGGTGGTGGAGTTTTCATTATGGAAGAATTATGGATCTTGGCAAATGTTTATAATGAAAAATTGCTACTTTGTGCTACTTACATTCCACCGCATTCATCCGAACATGTATACGCTGGTCATCTTACTCAAGTAATTTTAGTGCTGCATTATCTGCTGTTAATATAACTTCTCAAATTGAGAAAATGGTATGTGACGAACTCTCCGCTAACTACTTTTCTCAGTTTAACTCAATCGGCAACTCCAATAATGTGACTCTCGATTTAGTGGTTGAAGAAACCTTGCCATTGAGCACTCCTGTTGATGTTAATCATCCGTCACTTCTTATTACCTTTACCAATATTGCCATTGATCTTCTGAAAACGGAGGGTCCCATTGGATATTTTGAATACAAGAATGCCCCCTACCACACTATTAATGATTACTTCAATCAAGTCGGTTGGAATTTTATACAGGTACTTTCCTCGATTGATAATTGAGTAAGCAAATTTAACAAAATTGTCCTCACTGCAATTGACGTGTCCATACCAGTGATTCACAGGAAGAAAAAATGTGACGCTTCTCCTACTTGGGTAAGCAAGCATACCAAGTCTTTAATTTTTAACAAGAAGCATTTACACAAGTTGTATGTAAACTCTTTAGATAGTGAATCCTAACGAAATTTTACAGATGCAAGAAAATGCTGCAAGCTTGCTCTAGAGTCTAGAAAATCATTAGATTTGTGCTAACTGCTGTGACGATTCTGTCAGCAGCAATCTATTTGCAAGTTCATTTGAGAATGCCTATTGTGCTCATGTTGGAAAGGTACCCAATTCAAAATGGGATTCCTGTTTAGTAGATAGCGTTGATTTGATGAATATTGTTATAACCGAACAGGAAGTGGCCGATAAACTGGTACTACTTAATATTTCTTCGAATCCCTGCTCGCATGGGATCCCTGTCAATTTATTAAAAATTGTGGTGAAAGTCTTCAACTCTCCTCTTTAATAAATCTTTATAGACGTTCTGCTTTCCTGGTGCTTGGAAGATTTCATCTGTAACACCAATTTTTAAAGGGAAAGATCGTTCTCTTATTAATAACTATGGACCGATTAGCATACTATCGGTAATTCCAAAAGTTTTTGAATCGATCGTTACTGATAAGCAGAAAGCGGATTTTGGTCCATTATGACTATCCTTAATATTGAAGGGAATGTGAAATTTTCTTAAAATGTGCACGATTTATGAAAAATGTGACCATTTGGCACCAAGTTTTTTATGCCTTTTTTGCATTTTTGTGCCTATTTTAAATTTTTGTGCCTATTTGAAGCCTTTTTTTGACTAATTTTCAGCGTACCTTGATAAGCTTATTTTTAACAAACTCAGAAATTAAAATTTTACTTTCAAAAAATTGTTAACCGACAAAGTAAAGAATTTATTAGCAACATTAACTTGAATCATACCAGGAAATCGCGATGTGAAACTTTAACATTTTACTGATTTTGCTTATTACTTTATCAATAAAATTCAAATCGGAAAAAGTTTTTTCCAAAAACGAGGGATTTGCAATATTAAATAAAATCAGTAGTATTATTTTGAGTGGAGCCAATGTTCTTGATTTTCAAATGGATCCAGCTATTATAGCCAAAAAAGCGATCATAACAAGTGTGGATGTGGAAAGAAGCTTCTCTGCTTTTAAAAACATTTTAAATGACAGAAGGCAGACTGTTTTCACGAATAATTTTTAGTTACGTTTTAAAATAAGGTGTATTCAATGTTTGTTTGTATAAATTTAACAAAAACTTAACAAAACGTTAAAATATTAGATTTTAACTGTAACTAAAGAACTACATACAAGAAAATTTAATTTAGAAACACTTTAAAAAACATTTTTAACTTTTTTGTGACAAGGTACAAACAAAGAATATTTGAAAAAATGAGAAAACTGTAACTACGGGGGGGGGGGGGTCAAAAAACGTGGTGTTTTTTATAAAAGTTGAAAAATATAGTAAAATTAATGAAGACTATTCTTGAAAATTTTCTTTTTAAGATCATATTCTAAGTTTTTTTGTACTTTTTTTCATGCCTTTTTTATCTGATTTCCATTTTTTAATGCCTTTTAGGCCATTTTTCGTGCCTTTATAGGCGCCTTTTTTGAGATTTTGTATGCCTTTTTATCCGCTCTCTACTGATAAGCTTTACTGGACTCTTAACAGCATTATTACTGACGAACAGCATGGTTTATTGTTTTTTTTATTTCAGCACATTGAACGGTATATTTTCAAGTTGGGTAAGTTGGGGATTGGAATTAACATACTTAACTGGCTCTCATCATACTTATCAAATCGACTTGAAAAGGTCAAGATTGACCAACTCTTTTTCTCGCTATATCTTCGTGAAATCTTACAAAGCAACACTCAAAAGCAATTTTTAGTGAGCAGACTCACCAAAACGTTCCTGCCGTTTGTGTCAAATAATGTGGCTATAACTTAAAAATATTTTATTTTAATTATTATGACGTAACTTCGTGATTAAATTTGCTTTCTGTGTCAAAATGATTTAAAGTCTTGAAGAATCTTCGGTTAGTTAACTTTAAAGATCTGCAGATAGCATTGCTTCAGTGTATTGCAGACAGCTAGCACCTTGTAAGTTTTTATTAATAAATTAGATTAATTAAAATGTTGTCATTAATCAAACTCTATTTGCCATCTTTAGCCTAGTTTATTTTCAATAATAGTTAAACTTGTAGATTTATTTCTTCTGATATCAATATTTCTCCGAGTAGAATACAGTGTGAGTAAAATGGGTGATATATTTTCGTAAAAATTCCTCATTTGGTCATGGAAATCTCACTAGTTATGCAGAATTTTATAAAAAGTCAATGATAAGTTTTATCAGAAAGTTATCACACACATAATAATATAATGTTATCCTTATATCTTATTATCAAAATTTTTTATAAAAATGTAAGTATGCATTTATAGATAATATTGCATTGAGGATTTAGTTAATTGATATAATTTTTGATAATACCGCAAATTTGGATGGTTAACAACTATAAATAAAAATAAAATGGCTAATTATGAAAATGAATTTGACAGGAGAAATATATTACTCGTACTAGGATTTGGAATGAAACAATAATGCTTTGGAATATTATGTCAAGATGTGCTATCGTTGTTGTCTTTTATCCTTCTTTGTGGTGTTCTCAGATTCTCATCAGTGGGCTGACATTTTAATTTGGGCTCTATTCTATTATTCGCCTTACCTCTTTATCCAATTTAAAAGAATTTCCAATCTGTAACGTGTAACTAAACCGGTGATCGCACCAAGTTACCATTATGGTGGCAGATGTGACAAAATTGGTTGTATGTATGTAAGTATATTATCAAAATTTACACATTTAAAATATAAATTATTCCATACTATTCTCCCATGTTGATATATTAAAAATAATTAGGTCAAGTAATCAAGGAGAAATAAAAATTATAAAATTTGGGTTTTGTATTGTTTTAGAGAATATTGAATAAATATGTGATTGTGCTCTATATGTCCTTCCATCTGTCGAATTTTAAATTAAAGCTTTTTTGGAAGCGAAATAATTTATATTATCACTTGAATTTCAAGCTTCGTTTAAATAGTTAAAAATATATTTTTAGAATCATGCTTTACTTTTGGTTTATGTGTCTTTACTTGAGTAAGTAAAACTTTTGCGAAATTGAAATTTAAAAAATTATGATTCATTGACGTTACAATTATTATTATACTGGTACAACGTACAAACTTATCAATAAGGAAAGTGGTATGTAGATAATATAATTATCTACTATAATTTAACAACCTTTTTTTATTATATGAAAATTAATATTAACCAAAGACCTTTTACAATTTTTAGGTAAGCCCCTAAAATTGTATACAATATCTACTATTATTACTTTGACCAGTACAAGAACAAAAGTATTTTTTAAAATAAAATGGAGTTTGATTTAAAATTTAAAAGAAAAGAATCGTAAAGCTTTACAATAATAAATGTTTTTGTACGGAATCAAATTTGAATACACTCGAGTTTTTCGCAATTTTTCATTTTATAACAGCTATACGGAAACTGAATAATTTATAAAATTGTCAAAGTAATATATAGGGTGTTTCTGAACTTTCACAAATTGTATTGCATACTTTTACAACAAAATATTGAAAATTACAACTTATTTAACGGTTATTGCACTTTCTGTATGAAAATGGTTGAAATTTGTTCAAATTGAGTTCATATAAATTTTTTATCATAATATATTTTATAAAGTAATATATTAGATTTGAACAATGGATTAATTAATAAATTATTTGGTACAAGTTGTTAATAGATTTTGGAAGTATTTCGAGGGTGCAACTATTTAAAAGGTAATTTCGGGTGAAATGTCATAGTAGCCATATTGACGTAAGAATTAAAGTTCAAATATTTGAACGTATTTGAATTTTTATTGTCGTACGCTTATGTTAACGCTTACGGTCATTAAGAATGGACTTTGTTAAAGTTAGGACTAAAATTTCAAAACAAGAAGCATTTTATTGGCAATAGTAACATTTTATTTAAATAATTACATGTGACAAGAATAGTAAAATTGTGATAAACATAGACAATGTAAAGCTTATATACAAAACTTCATAAATACATACATAGGTACATACAGTGCAAAATTATTTACAAATATTTATACTTAACAATTATATTAATTGCTATAATGGTTTAAAATTGTACTAACAGTCATTAATAATAATTATTACTAACAATAATTGAATATTTACAATTTGCATGTAATTAATTTTAATGAATAGACAAGAATAACTCAAAATCTTCAAATCGAGTCCCGAAATTAATTAATTTAACAAAATAAGTCTTTGGCATTTAATTAATCTATATTTTTATTGGAAAGCTTTGATAACATTTCTTATTGTTAAAAATTTTCTCGATTCGTGTATCAGTATTTAAATACAAGACAATAACATCAACAAAATCATATACACTTAACAGAATATAGTATGACAGTTCTGAGCTTTCAGGAGACTTCTAGGGCTGAAATAGGGAGGAGACTTAGGTGGGGAAGTATTCACAGAGTGCTGAAATCGGAAACCAGCTTTCTGAGTGTCAAGACCTCCAATTTCGTTGCACGGGGAATATGAAATTTCACATCTATTCGACTAACTGGTGGTTTTAACAAATTAATGTATTAACAAACACTAATCACAAATAAATAATGGGTAATTAAGTTTATCAAAGCTGAATTTTTATAAAAATAAATCTTGAGAATGTGTGGTTTTCTCATTATGCTGCAGGGAAAATCTTCATCTTTCGTGATCCAATTCCAATCCTCAGTTTCGAGGAACTCTGGTTAAAAATCAAGTCACTCAATCAAGAACCTTATTTTATATTCCAAACACGTTGCGACTCTGTTGTAAATAAAGATATGGCTTGCGCGAGAATTCTCTCGCTTTTCAGTGATATTGTATCATATAGTGCTATTACTGGAAGTAGCTACAATTGTTACAGTTTTCGTTATTTTTATAGAAAACAGTAATTTAAAAATTATATAACCAATTAATTTTCACTTTATATTTTTTTAAATTGATATTGTATTACAAAAAAATTTTATGTTGACATCCAATATTAGATAACTGAAATCAATCTATCGCAGTCGATCGTATCAAATTAAACAATAATATAACTAATTCAAAATAATTATGTAAATAAAATAATAAATTTAAAGTGGAAAAGGAACTTTAAATTTTGTATTATATTCTTTCTTGTAAATAGGTAAGCGAGACAGTCCCAACTAAAGGTACTCGCACTAGATTGGATTTGATCTCGAGAGACAATCAAGATCTTTAAAAATAAAATCTTGACGGAAAATGTTGTCAAAGCTTTCAGTGATATGTTAGTGTCCGTTGGTACTCGAATAAACTTTATGTTAAAATGATCAATTTAAATCGTATTTAACGCCTTACAGTAGTTATCTTATACCTACATCAAAAAGTAAGCGAAATACTGCATAATTGCACTAAATTTAAGATTGCACATTTAATATTTTAAACTATCGATAAACACTCATCAGTTAAAGTGACATGTTAAGTTTGTATCACCATATTTAATAAGATGACTGAATTTTAATCACAGTTTAATTTACACAAAGATGCGTATTAGTTTTAAAAGTTTTTTGGTTGCAAAAGGTACATTGGAATTTTTTATCTTCTGGCTAATAGCAGCTGCTTCTTAACTACAGCAAAACAAACATGTTCTAATAATTTAATTAAGCCCAACATATATTTTGGTATAACCTTGAAGGAATTTGCATAGTCGGTAGACTCGATGAATTTTCTAAAATGTTTTTTACAGTTTGTGGGTGGTTAATCGCCGAGCAACTTAATCCATTTAAAGATTGCTGTTGCATGTGATGAATAGGAGAGGAAACTTCTGCCATTGTTTCAGAATTTGAAAGATGTAAATCGTTGTTTACATTTAATGAAATTTGATTCTGCGTAGTTGGAGGTGAAATGGCAAGGTTTTCCGGCGAAGTAAACGACGAGTGCGATTCACCTACAATATCTTGGCACTATGTGACAATCGATCTTAATTCCGTGTGTTGTGTTTCTTTATGCCTTCTAAGATCGACCTTTCTCTGAAATGCACGACCACAGAGATCGCACGCAAAAGGTTTAAACCCTGTGTGCTTTCTTGAATGAGTTATGAGATTTGATGATTGACTAAACGCTTTTCCGCAAACTTGACATTTATGAGGTTTCTCGCCTGAAACAATAAAAAAAAATTATAATTATTGTAATTATAAAACCAAATCAGTAGGAAAAGTTCACAAGAAAAATATTGACGTTGTAACCTTTAAACTGATGTTTATGAGAACAACGCATTTAATCAGATGTAACCTTTTTTTCTAATCAGTGCCCCTTTTATTGTATTTAATTTAAGAGAAACAGTTTGTTAGGAAGTTTCTTTATGTATGATGTATACGAAAACTGTGAGCATCCGAAGTAATACCCTAATTTAAACCATCCCTAAAAAGTTTTATCTTTTTCCGGTATCCATTGAACTTGATCACCTTGTCTCCGTCATGATTCGCGAATCTGTTTGAATTTATCTTTGTCTAGTAGATATTGTGGGGAGCCTTATCTCTTTTCAAAGCTCAGGGAGTGTTCCTATAGCAACCTGAAAGTGCGGGCGGAGCTTTTCTGAAATTGACGGAACGAATCACGGTTTGCCGCAAACTTAAAGTGCCTAATCGATAATATAGCTAACTTATATAGAGAAATCTTTAAGATGATGGTGGTGATTTGCAAGTAAATAAGATCAACGTACGCACGTTAATAAAAGTTTGGTTCTGAAATGTATCTGAAAATGTTGTAAAATCTGATGGTTCTTTATTCACCCACCACTCACTTTCAATTAACATATTATTTTTCTTAATAATTTAAAAAGTAATTAAAAGTATTCGCGAAAGTACAAAATTTATTCATCGATTCCTGCGAGCAGATGAAACAGGGTAAAGAGCTGCTATCCAGCGATCTTATTTACTTTAAGTAAATTTGAATCTTCTTTTATCTTTTTTAGTATTTCAATTTTTCATATCAAGAGCACGTTTAGATTGCTGATGCAATGAAATCTTGCTCGGGAAAGGATTATTACTTTGGATTTTTTATCTCTTTTTACTTTAGGAGTGTAAGAGAAAGAGAAAAGCATTTATATAGAAAATTTTCCGGGATTTTTGTTAGTATATGTGCCCAGCGTCCACTAAAGAAACGTCAAGTTAGTCATAAATTTTATTGGTCCTATGGGAAAAGTAGAGATTTCTCGATTTTTGGTATATAGTCGTCCTGACACGAGGACTCAATGGTTTTATTAAAATTGTTCCCATCAATTTTTTTGAGAATAATAATAATTATTAAGTAGGGACTAAAATTATTTTATTTATAGTTGATTAACATGGAATTTTAAGTGAATAATTTTTCAATATAGGATATTATGGTAAAAATTACTACTACCAAAATGTATAGCGCAATAAAACAATAAACGCTATCAATTTCTTTACAACCCCACAATAGACAGTGCGTAATAAATCTAAGAAACAATAAAACCACAAAAAATGAAATCAAAAATACATCTGAAGTTATAGCTAAGGGTAGACTCTCACAACGGCAATCATTTCTTAAAAACGACTTATATGAGCTATATACTTTAATAATTGAACATTATCGCCTTTGGAAAAGCTCTCGAAAAGATTGAACCAGTAGTGCTGGCATTTACTGAATATTGTTGAGGCTATTTGGCTGTAAGGGCTTACGCTCATCTTCCTTTAAAAGCTCAAAAGGAAGCTAGATATAAAGCAGATGACTGCAAAACCATCGCAATAATGGTGGCAGATTTCGCGCCGTGGTTATGTTTTAATAGAATTTACGATTACCGCTTGTAGAGGGTTGAAAGCGAAATAGGAAAGCAGATTTTAACTTTAAGTGAATATTACAATGCACTTAAGAATATGGTTTCTGATTATCTTCCATATTATAAAACCTGCCCTTTAACGACATCCAATTTCGCATGTCGTTAATACTTCGACATAATTTAATTGAAAATTATATTTTGATTTTTCTAAATTAACTTTCTGAGCAGTCAAATTTTTAACTGCTCTATACATTAGTTCTAAGTTCGACTCAATTATTTTCCGAATGAGGTTTTATTTAACAAAACCCAAATATAAAATTATATTTGATCTACATTTTAGATACCAATGCAATAATAATTAATAACGTAGAGATTTCATTTTAAATTAAAATACATTATTGCGAGTTGGTAGTAGGTAATCTACCGTTAAATAGATGAATTCATCCACAACTGCAGTCGTAGTCAAAAACATGTTTCACAAAACCTTATTGCATTTAACATTATTTTTAAAATTTAATTTTCAATATATAAATCAATGAAAACAATTTTAATTATAAATTTTAATATTATAAATAATTAATCCTGTTAGGATCATATATCGTCAATCTCCCCTCCAACTTAGGATTTCCTAAATATTAGTAAAGGTGAAATATGTATTTTATAAATAATTTTTTTAAATATTGCACTAAAGATTTAGATCATTTAAATCTAATTGTAAATTTTAGTGCAAGAGAAAATTAATTAAAAATATTAAATAAAATAGAATTGAAATGAAAAACAAAGTAATTTGTAATAAAAAAGGGAGGGTTTAGAAAATAATAAATAATTTGGATAAGCAATAGTTTACTACATTTTATGATCCTATTGGAATATAATTAAGGAATAAGACAAAAATGAAGAACAATTTAATAAATCAAAACAAAAATGTTTAGAAATTAAAACTTAAGAAATTAGAGGTGAAAACTGAAGTGAAAATAAAAAATAAAGGGTTAGAATATTAAGATTGAATTAAAAAGACATTTGTAATTGTTGTATACTGTACAAAATAAAATAATAATCGGAACAATACTTAAAATACCAGTGAGAATAAAAATTAGAAAATTAAAAATTTTTAACTGCTGCAAATATCTGTTTGCATAGGAAAATTATTATTTGGGAATTTAACATGCTTGTGGGACAACTGATTTTGATATGGGTTAAACTGTTGCAAACAATGCAAGCCGCTGCCCATATAATAATCATAATAATGGGACTTTAGAGAAATTGAGAGATCCTACCTAACATGGAACTCTCTTGCCAAATTGATAAGATGATAAGTACCGAAATATTTTTAAATCATTAAATCATTAATAAATATGACGTTTTATAAGATATTAGTTCTTAATATTGTGAAGTTTTGAATAATTTCAAAAATTGCTTCAATGTAGTTTAATTCAAGTTACTAAATTTGGATTAAATGATTAATTTTAAAAAATAACGCATGAAAAGTAGCTCCAAAAAGAGCTACTGGTTGAAATTGGTCGAGAAGGAAAGGATACATTATTATGAATATCAGCAACACATTAAAAATGAATGATCATTAACTTCTCCTTAAAAAGGAGATTCACACATCATTGAATTTATTAAATAGATTAAGTAATTAATGGTAATTTGAGTATTTTCCTGTGTATCCGATTCGTGAAATTCAGCTTGAAAAGATCCATAATGATCATTAATTTGGTAGTGAGTCGAAGGTATAAATTGAGTTTATTTAATTATAATATATTCAAAAATATTATAGGTGTTATGGTATACATTACAATAAGTAAGTTTATATTTATTATTTAAATTATAATATTTTTGAAAGTTATTTTGTTTTTAAAATGTGTAATGTGAGGCAGATGCGGTCATATAATACTTATTAACCATGTGTTTCAAATTTTAATTTTGATTTTTCCAGTTTAGAAGTTGAATAACGGGTCATTGATATAAAAACAGAAAATTTTCTAACTTAAAATAATGTGAAGATGCAAATATTTCCAAGAGGAATAAAATATTCAACAATAATTTCTTTTTATTTCATATAACTTTTGATGAAAATGAAGAACTCTGTTCTCGCAAAATTTTCTTATTAAATACTAATATAAGAGTTAATTATTATATTTTAAAGTTAATTAGGCATCATGATTTGTGTCCACATGTATTTTCCATGATTCATGTCCTTAATTTGAAAAAACTATTGAATAGATTGCTTGAATCAAGAATATTATTTACTAGTTTCCATTCTAAAGGCGAAAAGTCATAATTTGCAATTTGTGACCAATATTTTGTCATATTTTGTAAAATGACATTTCATTCCGGAACTGTACTTTATTTTTCATCCGATCAATTCTCTAGTTTTTAAATTAATGTATTTGAAGGTATCTAAATAAGAAAGCTAAACATTTTCTGCCCGTTTCTAACCATGATTTTACTTTTCCGCCTGTTGATGAGACGGAAAAGTAAGTATTTTCTACCGTCACTGCCTGATTACCTGATTTACATGACTCAGGTTGAGAAATATGACTTTCTGACTTAATAACGTACACTTGGTTATAATATCAATAATAATTGATAAATTTTGAGACGCATTGAGAATTTTCTTTCTAGTTTGATTTAATTTTTTTCAATAACTATGCCTGGTATTTTAAGCTCGCGATAAAATGCAATAACAATTTTCATTTTTGAATAATGAAATTAACTTCAGTGTTAAAGTCACTTATTTTGCAATTGATATGCAAACCCTATCTCTACTTTTTAGTAAATCTCTTACATTTTAGAACCGCCGCTATAAAAAATGAATAACAAAAATTAAATTGTTCATCTTTCAGTGTTTTAAATCAGACGATAATAATAAATGAAAAATTTGTAGCCGTATATTTACACTAAATATAAACCGTACAATAAAGTAGTCTTTGGAGAATCGTTTGAGATGGTGAGAAATAAGTTTATTTTAACCGGCTCTTTTCGAACGGCAATAGAAAACCATCGAGATAATCTAAAATGAGAATAACACTTTTCGAAATTCATTATAGTACTGCACTTTCCATGGTTTGGACATCACGTTAAATAGTGGACCTCTTATAAACATAAATGAGAACAAATCAGAAGAACTTTGACAGAAAGAAGGGTCATGTCATGACATTCATTGAGCAGATGAAATGCCTGAGAAAAAGAATAGAGCTACTCCTACACCATTTGGAATAAATTTACGCCATTAATAAATGAATTTCCAATAATTCTCCTGGGACACCCTCTATATTTTTAAAATTAACTTGCAAAACTGACCTACTACTCATATATCAAAAGAAAATTTATATTTAATTCAATTTGTAAATATGTAAAAGTTATTTTGGTCACAAAATCAATAATAACTGATTAATTTTGAAACGCATTGCGTTAATAATTCTGGTATTATGAAAAGTCGAGAGTTAGCAGATTTATTATTTTAAATTACAGGTTGAAAAAACTGACACTATCGATCGATACAGGGCGTATTCTGCAGGTTTATTTAACGTCGGGTAGAAGTAATGGGAATTCATATAAAATTACTTTCAGATTAAATTTTAAAACCGAAATTTATGGATGGAATAATTAAAAAATATTATAATTGACCAATTTGGCACTATATTGTATTATCTCTGAAGAATCTTTTCAGACAGAAGCTCAACGACTTACTATTTAATTAAATATTTCTATATGTTAATTTTGAGACACCCTATAGAGTCAGAAACGTGACTTTAGTGTAAGTTTTAAGTATTAAACGTATTTACAAGCCATTACGGAAATAAAATACAAACCGTATGTTAAAGTCAAAATTTGTAACAGGCAAAATTTTAATTGCGTGGTAATAAAAGAAAATGCAACGTGAATGTTGAAAACAAAATTAAATCATAATGAAATTTGTTAATTTCCATTTTGTGCAATTTTAAAAATAATATGAAACAGCCTTGTCATTAAAAGCTCTGGTTGAACGGTAATCTGAATTTATTGCTGTGGTAGTGGTACGCGTGCGAGCGCATTATTAACAACGATATTGAAGCTCGGCCCGGAATTCCAATTTGACTCTGAAATCCGGTGAAGAGGCTCTTAATGATCACTTTTGATTTATCGTCGCCACTCTTTTCTTTATTATGCCCCATTATTGAGATTCGTTTGCACCCATCGCGCATTTAATAGATTTAATTGTATAACTTTTCACTGTGCAATTAGAAAATTGCATTACTTGTTTCCAACTTACTTTTATGTTCAACAATTAACCATTCCGAATTTCAAGTTATGAAAACTAAAACTGCAAAATCTACTAATTTAATTTTACATGTCAGGATTTTCTCTTGGAAAAACAAATAAAACTGGTTTAATTATTGCAATTAGTTTTTATAATTTAACATAGCAGCGGTTGAATTTGCCAGACTAAAAAGACTACTACAATTTCAGCTTGCACTGGCTGACGTGCTTTTGAGCGTTGTGTAAACTTTAATCCTGTGGGGTTAACAAAGAAAATATTTAGCCAGAGGCCAATCTAAATTTGGTAGCTGAAGTGGATAGCCTGATTGGTTGTATCGAGAGTTCGAAGCTCAAGTGTTATCCTTGCAGGATTGCTCGACAGAGAAGCTGTGGATTTTTCATCAAACTATTAGATTGCTGAACTGTTGAAAACAAAAAGCAGCCGTCCATTAGACTGAATATTTTTCAAAATATGTTGGAGTGTATCATTTCATCTTTCGCTTCTCCAGTTTTAATGTATTGCATTATGCATTAGTTTAGTAATTTCCAGAGCTGTGCATGAAGTGTATCGCAACAATTTTCTCTCCAAAACTATTAAAAACTACACCAACGTGAGTGGAAAATTTTAGTGTTTGTAATCACTAGTGAGTTTCATATCCTCGTCAACAAAAGTTTTCGAGACCAATATCCAAAGAATTTAGAACATTCCTGAATGTCCTGTCTCTAACCCGCAATCCTTAAGCTATGTCGCTGGTTTGAAAGTCTGAGTGTAGGAATGCAAGTGATATTTCCAGTAATGTTTAAGGTTTTCATTTGATGAAAAAAGAAAAACCTTTTAATTTGTGAATTTTGATTTGAGCGATGCATTTATTACCCAACATAAAACTAAAGCGTAGTTAGATTTTATGTATTATTGACCATAAAAGTTAAACTAATTCAGCTTCATTAATTAATTTTCCAGTTTGATTCTGAACCATTACTTTAATTGTTTTAATTGCAGACGTATTTAGAAGTACGTTTGCTAGTGCACGCTTGTCTATTTAATGAGATAATAGAAGTTTATGATAGCAACGGTCAGAAAAATCTCGATTTTAATTAAACACAGCAACTTTTCCCCTCTCTTTTGGAGTATCTCTTCTCTCGTTGTTGCATTCCCTCAACCACCCGCTGCTGATTGTTACAAAATCCATTGGGATTTTAAGACCCTCCTGTGTCACGTATGTAATAATAACAAGAAGAGGTTCACATGTCAGATTTTCAATAACAAAACTTCATAGGTCACTAGAGATGAACACTTACTATTCAAAAATCTTCCCCGTCCATTAAAAGCATTATCCAAGGCAAACATGCAAAAACTGTAGTAATTTTGTTCTCAGCCCAAAAATTTCCTTGGTACCGAAATAAACTTTGTACTATTTGAAATTTTATCCTACATGATAATTTAAAATCAGATAGAGATGCAAATAAACACGTACAAAGTTTATTATAATAGCTCATGTAGGCGGAAATCTAATATGAAGCCACTTTCATGATTTGCCACACGATACGAAAGAATAAAAGTTAGGTTAGCGACATACTGTGCTATAGGGGTGCTAATAAAATTAAGGCAGTAAATGGCCCTCTACACCAGCATCACGCCACATGCTCCCGAAATATTTTCTCCATGTGTGTGACGTCACGATACATATAATTTGATTCATTTAAGTTAAACCGATAGCAACCGTTTGAAATAAATCGTCTAAATTAGCTTACATTATGCAAGACCATATTACCCAACCGCTGACATTATTCTGAAAATATTTTTAACTAATACTGTTGGGTATACTAAGACACGATGCTTAGAATGCTGAGAGCTAAGGTTAGACAGTGTTTATAGCCACAGAGGAACAGTAATATGGGTAAAAGGGATTTCATCTTGGAGTTACAACAGCTTACGTCGTTTCAGTCGCAGCGATGAAACTGTAGTCTCTGCCTTTGAAATGTTGAAATGCGTCGGTGATTTCCCAAAATCTGGGGCGAGATGGTTATTGTAGACGTTTGTTTGAAATTAAACATTCAGATGAGATTATAATTTTAATGAAAATTTTTCGGTTATTTAAATAATTACTGATATTACTCTGGAAGCTATTAATTGAAAATTGTTACTTATTTTATATTGCATAGCGTGAGAATCATCTGCCACTCACACAGATTACAATTCAATAGTAATATAATTATCATTATTGGCTTTCCTAATCCTGCCAGCTAATATTGAGGGTGATTCTATCTCTGTAACCCGACACCAGAGGCCTACGCTATTCTTTGTCCTGAAGCGTGTCCTTAATGGACCAGAGAGCCCACCATGAACCCCTTGTTATGTTACACTTGCTACTTTATAAATATTATATTCATAACACTCAAGGATGGGATAAAACTTCTTTTATTGTAATCAATAATCGGTTTCATAATTTCCTACTCTTTGAACGACATCCAAAAATATTTTGGCTCTGAAAATTGCATTCTTTTCTTTATGTAAAAAGTACTAAAGCAGAGTTTGATTAAAATTTGTAATGTAAATTCGTTCCATCAACTGCCGCTATATTCACACTTGTCGAGCAAAATCTTGTTTGGAAAATGTTAATTTGAATTTTGACCGACCGAGTAACACGTGGTTCCCCGTGACTCTGTTATTAGATTTCAGCATATCGTGAAAAAGCTTTTGTGTTTTTCTTTCTTGAAATATTGCACCCCATTTTTTAAAGTAAAGTTTAACTAATTTATATTACAACAGAAAAATAATCAAAAAAATGTCTTTTTTACTTATCCACAGTACGTGCTAGGAAAGTAATTAGTGATATAAAAATCCGTCGAGACGCAGTTACAAATGAAAGTGCGACGGTAGAGTCTATAATTGGCCAGGGTCTCGATGGAAAAAGTGACACTTCGCATGCAGGGCTTTCGCAATTAAAAAACAGAATGCGAAACGAATCTTCTCTTTAGAAAAAAGCTGTTTTCCAGACACAATCAAAATTACCCTTCGAGAAATGCCAGCTCTCGAGCAATTTTAAAAATGGAGTTTTTCTTAATTGCAAAAAAGTCTAATTAAAGAAACTCTGCAGAGACGTTAATTGATTTGGTAACATAGAACGATCCGGCGTTTCTTTACCAGAAAAGTCACCCGCACAGTCATTTGACGTAAAAAATTTAAGAAGCGTGATGTCATGATCGTTTTGAAGAATTTAAACAAGTGTTGCGTATTTAAAATAAACATAAATCTTAATTTTTCATTAAATGTATCCAATGAAATATCTTCAAGTGCATCAATATTGTATTCTCCTTAACCCTTCTTAGTTCTCGCGCCTTTAGTGAAACGAGCGTTATTAATTGCCGGCTTGGCTTACCAGTAAATTATTTACTAATTAGACAAGGCGGAGGGTAATAATTTTATACACTCTGCAACCTTGCGGTTTATATGAAACTTTGCTTATTGTTTTCATACTTATATAGAAGAAGCTTTCATGATTTATAACTCCTTCCATGGAAATTACCATTTTTGTAATTTTTTTTTAAATTACTATAGTACAACGAACTTTAATCAATATAGATGAGCTTCACGTTTTCCTTTCTTAAAGGCGAAAAACGTAATCCACAAGAAATAATTATTAACAACTAACCTGTATGTATGTAAGTGTGCTTCTTCATATCTGACTTTTGATGAAATCTCTTCCCACAGTACTGACAAGGATATGGTCGTGTATCTGAATGTATTAGAAGATGTGTTGATAATGTTGACGATCTCTTAAATGATTTTCCGCATTGCTTACACTCGAAAACCTTTTCTACGTTATGCACAGCTCTGTAAGTGAAAGAAAAACATGGAACCAAATATTCGATTGAGAAATAAGCAGTTGTACATACCGATGTTGACTTAAGCTAATTTCGTGTCCAAAAGTTTTATTGCACATTTCACATGCAAACGGCCTTTTACCATTGTGCGATCTTCTCGCATGTACTTCAAGTCCATGTGGGGTAGAAAACATTTTTTCGCATTTTATGCAAGAATACACATCACCTAACGGCATTATACCCGGTCTCATTAGTAAGTGGTGATGATGTGGGTGCATTACTCCGGTGTTGTTCATAAAGTGATGCCTCAGTCTATAAAATTCTTCTGAATGTGGTGATGGATATTGTCCCGGTTGAACTCCTGATTGTCCGTTAGCCATTGCCGCCGCCGCCATCGCACTGAAGTAGATAGAAGTTGGAGTAGGTAAAAATTGACGATCTTCTCCATCTTTGGATTGATACATCCCCGATGAAATTATACTTGGATGTGGAAAGTGCCTGGGTAAAAATTGACTTCCATAGTCTTGTGCTGATTTTAGTTGAGCATCCCGAAGTAAGTCAACAAATGGGGGGTATAAGTACGATCTGGTGACAGATATGGTTTCTTGATAGTAAGGATCCAATTTATTTTTAGGTCGGTCAGGCCTTAACAATGCGCTGACTGAAAAAGCTTCGGATTTTTTAAGGGAACTGGAATTTTTAGAAATATCTGTAACGGACGGGGGTGACGGTGAAGGACTTCTAGAATGGGGAGGTGAATCTACTTCAAGTTCTGGTGATGTACTTGATGATGGTCGGGGCGGCGACGATTCCCATTGATTTTCTTGATTTAAACCGGGAGATAACAATTCATCTCCACTGTGGTAACTATTCACTACGTCATCGCGTATTGGATAATGTTTTAAGGTATTATTATTTAAATTTTTATTTTCTTCTTCTACATCTAAGGACTTGGATACTAATCGATTGACTCCAAATTTAATTGATTCTGTAACAAAAATGTAAACTCATTTAATTATACAAATTAATTAAGCAATATAAGAGAAATGATTATTTGATATGGTCGAGTGTCTCCTAATACGATATATCTAATTGGATTATATTTAATTGTTTAGTTTGATAATATGAAAACCGCCGAATATCAAACACAAATTTATTGGAGTAGTCAGGGGCGTATTTCAAATTTGTGACAGCATAATTTCGTTTATAAAAAATTCTAAATTATTCATTCTCTATTTTTTTGATTATGGAAAACGGTTTGCTTCCATGTAGGTACGCTGATGTATGAAAATTGTCGATACGTTCCTGTTGTGAGATTTAAATTTGTGAACCTGTATTCGATTATAACCAAATGTGCAATGAGCTGTATCATGTTGTGCAAAGTGTAAATTGACTGGAGTCTCCAGGGTATGTACGCACAGCAATCCTGCCCCTTCAATTAAAGCGACAATCTGCCTATCCCCTTTCCTCTACAATTTGCTTAAATCAACTTCGATAGTTATTTAGCGGAAATAGTGAATTGAAAATACATTGAAATATTTAAATCTAGCACCACTTTGGCATTTACAAGTGACCTGTCACTTGACACTATTTTTATTGGTTTTTCTGTCGGTCACGTGTTCAAATAATATTTCAATGTTCTTCGTTCCCCTAAATAGAGCGTTTTATCCCTAACAACACGTAAAAACTTCTTAAACTCATACAAAGATGTATGTGGTGTAAGTTGAAACAAACCAATTGTAGCAGTGACGTTAGGGCAAACAAATTTGGACCTATTAATAATGTCAGTAAATGAAATAATTTTGAACATCAACAAAAAGCAATAGTCATGTTAATTAAAAGTAAATAAAAATATAACATTGAAATAGTCGTTTTATGGTAGATATTAATAATTCTATTAGTACTTATTACTTAAATACAAAGGCGGTTCCACACAATGAAATTTAAGTTTGTTGCAGTGGTGGATTTGGAAACAAATTCTGTATGAGTAAATTTATTTTAAAGATAATGGAGGAAATTATACTTTTTGCATTCCAGGATGGAATTAGAAACAAATAAAAATATTAGAAAACTCTTCCTATACAGATCTATAGAAATGCTAAGAAAATTTTATGATAGATTTCATCCATAACCCTAGTTTGGACTATGTTTTTTATTGGGTATTGCAATCTTGATAATGAGTCTTGTTTAAAGCTCGAAACGTCGACAATTTGAATTGCAGTTGTTTTATTCTAGCTGTCCGCCTATAACCAAGAATTGCGTTTCTGATGTAATATAATATATTAAGGCCATCTGAGACGTTTTAATAAAATCGAAGCATGTGTCTTGGTATGTATACAGACAATTATGTTTTTTTTTCTACAGAATATTGGTTAACCTATCATCATACTTTTTGTTCAAAACATACTAGTATTGCAATAGTTTATTTTACATTTTTAACGGCACAGATCAAATTGCTCAATTTTCACGGTTTAGCTTCATTGTACAAATATATTGTAATTACGGTTAATTCACTCGTAATCCGTACAAAGCAAAAATAATTATTTTTGCCATGAAATCGCAAAAAAAATTAAAAAAAGCACAATAATTGATGAAGTACTAACCTAATACAGTTACGACTCTTATAACAGATGTCATACTGGGACATGAATTATTCAGAGCCACCCTTATTACATATTGCACCCCTTATTCTTTATATTACGCGTATCGTGTTGAACTAAATGAGTGGGATAGTATTTACCGAACGGGAAACGCCGCCACCCTCTTAGAATTACCCCTGTTAATTTAGGTCATAACTTAATGATTCGTGACGTCTTCGTTTACTTGCAATTATCGTTTGTTCTCCTAATGCTGCAGTTTAGCTAAATCTTGCAGTAAATATAAATAAATAAATTAAAAATCTGATCAAAAAGTATTTTCAGTAACTTTTGTACCATCAAGTAGCAAGCTTACCTACTTCAACCGATAGATGTGCAAAATAAGACAAATTTAAATCAATAAAAAGTGTTAAATTTTGTTTTAATTAAGGGAAACGAATGAAATGTGCTTACAAAGTATTGCGCTTTATTGTAATGCAATGTATATATTTAACAATAATTTATTTTCAATTTAAAATGCAATATGGTATAGTCTACTGTTTTTATTGAACTAACAAATTACATACCCTGAAAACTATGATTATTGTATCGACACGAAACAACATAACGTGATTACAGAAAATATAATCACAAAACAAATTCATGAAGTTTGATTTTTTCATGATTGCATGTGGGTAACGCAAAAAGTAAACAATCAAAAAAATGTCAAAGCCATAAATAATAATAATATATTTTTACGACCATTACGGTTATTAATAAATAATTAAAAGTGTTCTAATATTTTCATAAAATCAATGGTAACAATTCCAAGAATAGATAACATTAATTATTTTCATGTTGGTATTTTACATTACATAAGCACAAAACCAAAAAACAATCTATAATATTTGCAGTAACAGCAGCAAATAACAATGTTGGTATATGCACGCACAAGCTTTTCAAAATATTTATATTTATTTACCATCGATCATAATCTTTTTGATCAGAGTAACTCACGGAAGAAGGGTAAACAATTGGCTTCCGGTTTAGCGTTCTTTTCATAATGTAATATATTTATGAAAATGTCATATACCAACGGTTAATCACGTGACCCGCCAAATGTTTGCTTTAGTGTTTCATGTTACAGTTTTTTTTAATTATGTAAACTCTATTATGTCAAGGAGTGACCTAAGAAATTTAATTGTTGCTATTAATCACTACCTTTTTGTTGTACTATTATCTAAAAGTATACTAAATCTAATATTCGAAGCATTTTTAGATTATGTATTTTACGGACAATAAATTATAATGATTTACTTCATGTGATGTAAATGCAATTATTACACTTTTATCGTTGCAACGGCAAACCGTTATCTATTGACCTATCGCTTTGAGTTGTAGGTACCTGAGGTACCTATACCCATTTAAAGTGGGTAAACGTTTTGAATCCTGATAGCTGCAGTTTTGGATATCAAACTTGTCTAGGAACGCATGTAAGTAAATTTGAACAAAGTTGTAAAACTACATCTGGTTGCTTTATTTGATTTTAAAAACCAACAACTCAAACAATCATTTCTGTTAGATTAAAAGTGATTTACAATCCGTGAAGCAATTCGTCATGTTGACACCGATATCTGAAATCCCTGCATTATCAGTGCTTTCATCGAACCGCTATCTCATGTAACGCTTGGATGGCTAATCCAAGCTCGCATAGATATCAAAATCTTGTATTGACAGTTTACAGCTGATATAATACTTGTATTTTTTGAAATGAGAGTTGTACTTGCAAACTAAAAATGTTTATACCGAATTTGAACGTTCTTGTAATCCAAGGATTGAAAATTTTGTCTTATCAGAAACGGTATCTAAAAATCATTTTTATAGAACAAATACACTAAACCATAAAATTGCTCAACTTTATTAAATTATAAAAGTAATAAAATCATTTTGATAAGTTCTTGTTATTTATGACACCTAATTTATTATTTTTAGGTCATGATCAGTACATAATACAAATATGGATGAAATAATATGAGATTTATAAAGCTTAATTTTATTGCCATTATAAGCGCACGTTATTAATTTTTTTGTAGTATTTTTATAGGTCTCGAACAAAAAGTTAAATTGCAGATACAAACGTTAAATATTAATTGATGTGTACTTCGACTTGTGGGGCCTGCATAAGAATAAGTCGGCAATTCTCAAATCGGTCACAATTATTCACTTAGTCTTTAGCGGATACCATTAAGAAGGATTAAAAGAACTTAATCGTATTAGATAATTGCACAAAACTGGTTTTATTCGTTTCCGCAATAAGGATTTTCATAATTTTCGTCATGGAATAAATGCAGTACTACATGTAACTCAGTTGAAATGTTGTAAAAAATAAAATCAATAAATTTGTTTTAAAATGTGTGCAATTGAGAAAACTGTAACCTCCTTTATTTTTATTTACAAAAGAAACTTGTAGCTTACCGTTTGTTTTTTCTGGAATATTTTCCGTTGAATTTTGATTGTTTGAAAGAAATCTTGAACTCTCGGATAGAATAGGTGAACCCCAAATACTTCTACAGTAAGTCGCAAACCCAGAATTTGGATGATATTGATTAGGTGAACTAGGACGACTATTTTCATTTCCTGCAACAAAAATTTAGTTTTAAAAATTATTACTACACTGGCACTGTAAGTGTAAAATTGCATCATTTCAAAATTCTTCTCATTCAAAGTTTTTGGTGCAGTAAAATTACGACTTCTCATTTTGTAAAATATATTCTTTAGTTTATGAAATAAATATTTTGGGCAAACTTTTGCAAGACATTTTGAACATACAACAAAAACTGATATTTAACAAATTTGCAACTGAAAATAAAATTTGTACTTCTGCATGTTTAAATGGAAGAGTTAGCGTCAAGTTTGTGTTATACTTTTTGCACCACTTAATATTTTGTACCGGGACGTTTCAAAACCTTATTAAATTAATTTCACTGTATAATAATAAATTAAATTAAACTTGAGACGAAACAAAAATTGGAAACAATTAATTAGGGTTAAAACTAATACCGGAGGGTTGTTGACGAACGGCTGAATGACCAATCATTATTTTTAATTCATACTGTGAAACTGTGAAGTTTTGCTTGAATCTAAATGCTCTGTAATTTTTCATCCAAAATGCAAAAGAAGAACGAAGGGGTGTTTTTTTACAAAGAAGATAATTAAAAATAAATCTGATTGTGAGTGTAAAACATCTGTAGGATGCAGAGTTTTTCACGTTTTACACTTCGGGTCAACGAATGAGTACATGGTGTCAGTTACATAGAGCATTAAGGGTAGAGCAATTGTGTAATATATGAAGAGGATGCATATGCTGTAATCAAGTCGTTGTACCCGGATGGAAGAGTGTAGAAAAAGCAGACATTGATACAAGATATTAAGATTTAATTTTTATTTTCTTACGTCATAAAACAATTATAAACAGTTTTTATTTTTTTTTTTCGGCTGATGCACATGTTGGACTTCTATAATTACTTAATGAGAAAAGTCTCAATCGTAGGGGACATTCTAATTAGTTTTGGAAATGTTACTCTTCATTTGAAGTACGTAATGCGATTCTTTTGAGACAAAAAATTTTTTTTAATATAAAGATTAACTTAAAAATTAAGAAAAGTCAATTTTAAAAATTAAGCGTAATATGATTGAACTCTGTCATAAACGCGTCTAGAAGTCTACTTTTATGTAGTACGAAGAGTTAAGATTAATTTATGACAAAGCACTGGTATAATCAAGAGATGCTGAACAAGAATCTTAATTGTCCAAAATACAGCTGACTAAATAAATCCTTTGACGGCAAAATTTGTTATATTCATTAAAGTCATCAGATGTTCGACCGACAGACCCATTTGTATCAATTTTCCTATTGTGCTTTTCTATTTCATTTAATATTAATAATAACTTGGACGAAATCTTAATTATGACAATTAAAATAATTCGAGGCTTTCTACAAACAACGTCGCCCTTTAACAAAGAAGAAAACAATGACAAATTTTGAGGTCTAAAATTTTTTTCAAAGCTCATAAACTCTAATCAATAAGTAGTCAAAAAGTAGTCAAAGTTCAATAACATCATAAATATTTAAGGCAAAGTATCTGAGTTAAGGCGATATATTTTCGAAAGTTGAATCTTTCAGTAGATGAACGAGCCCTGGAAATCTCTCAGTAATAAATCTAATATCGACTGCGCTGCTTTAGTGCTTCATCTCTCAGGAGACGTATCATATCACCTGACACCAAATCATAATTACGATCAGCCAGGCTGCCTAGGACTGTTCAAAACACGAACAAAATCAAGTTTGGTTAAAAAAGTTTTTAGAAAGATTTAAAATTTATGTTACGATTTATTACTATGCCTAATACTACATCTCCAAATAAAGCAATTACAATTCAATTCCTTCAATTAGAATAAATTTGTATTCGGTATATTAGCAATAAATTTTTACACAATAATTCAGCAAAGTGATCATAAAGCAGCAACCCAAAGTATCACTTGATCCGTGATTCAGATTTTAACCTTTTTAAATGTGACAGATGCCTTTCCGGAAGTTACAATCTTTTGCAGCTACCCGGCGAATAGTATTAGTAAAAAATCTACCGCTTGCAATTTAATAGATTAAAAGTTGAAAATCACATTTACAGACTGGCGCCTGAAATTACGTCATTTAAACTTATTAGAACAAATCATACAACTGAAGCCAATTACACATTAATATGTTATTTCCGATCTTCAATATCAGGCACGCTCTCTTCCTACACACTATCCCGATTTGCATGATTCATTCGTATGTGCACTTTGACTTGAAGCAGCTTCAATTAACTAATAACAAAATGCGAACTTCCTCGTCCATGAGTTTAAAAATTAACCTGACTAGTAGTTACCTAAAGCAAATATTTTTACGACAAGAAAATCCAAACAAGGTTCGTATAAAGCAAAAATAGGATTAAGTATAAGTTTCCCAAAATGATATTGTTGTTTCATTTATAAGTAAAGACCAATAATAAGTTTTCCTGCTGGTAGGCTTGAGCAGATTGGGCTAATAGCATTTCATCCGATTAGCGATTTACCATGAATATCAAGCTTAGATTGAACATAATGTAATCTTAAATGAAAAATATTTGTGGAAACTTTTATCCTTAAATGAATGAATAAGTTATAAAGGATTTAATGTGGTAGAAATTTAGATTTACCATAAACTAAAATTGCAAAAAAGTATTCTATGTGGTAATTAATTTGTTAGAAAATTGATTCCTTTTTGTATTACAGTGATTGTGTAACATTTTTATAAAAAAAAAAGTTAAAACTATTTCCGTTAAGGAAATAATTGAAGGGGCAAGTGGAAGAAGGAGTTCCTGTTACAAAAAGATAGTATTAATGAGATAAATAGGATTTAGTAAAATTAATTGGTATTTTTATTCATTCTTTGATTTATTCAGTTAGTAAGAGTTGAGTGTGTATTGTTTTCAAGGATTTAAAGGTCCGAACTTCCAAAATTTTTGATTTAAATGTACATAAACCCCCTCTTCCATTTACTGGCACAATAATACTAAAAATGAAGGAAAGCATCTACCACTCTGTATCTGCTTTAATTAAAAAGATAGAGCCAAATGCTGTGGAAGCAAGTTACATTATGTACATAACGCCTTCATCCATATCAGAACCCGACTTTTTCAGAAAATGTTACTTAACACCTTCTTCTGACATCCACACTGTTGGTGACCGAGGTAGTCATCGAGATCTATCTGATAGGTCTCTACCTCCCAATCCATCTAAGATCTCAGCATGGAACGGGGTACAATAAGCTAGTTTGCTTCGGTGCAGGTGGATTAAATGAGCCACACTCGTTGAGACAATAAGAATAATAAGAATAACACCTTCTTCCGCTTGCCCCTTAATTGCAAACCAAAAATTTATAATATTATGATACTTTTCAATAATATTTGATAAACAGCAGTTAAGTTACTGGGCGGAAATTATGGGTTCGAATTGCGGACTTCATGGATTTTTATATTAGGTTCTCTGGTGAACTTTGTCGCGCTTTTAATTTACATAAGTCTAAACACAATTTGATAAAAGGTCAAGGTCAGAAAAGAGGTAGACATAATTTATATAAAATGACATGTCAAAAATATTTTTAGACGGATCCTGGACATTATGGTGATCTCCTTCTAAAATTTTGATTTTGGTACCGTATACGATTAATGTTACGTGGTTCCTCCAGGGACCTTTCCTCAAAAGTTAAAATTGGTCATATCACGTTATGAATTTCCCTTTAAACATTTTGGAAAAGTTTCAGATGAAAAGCCAACAGTTTTACTTTCAGTTTTATTCTATCTTGTAAGCGATGTAAATTTTGTTTTGTGCCATACCCAGATTATAACCACCTGTGTGAAAACAGGAACTATTATAACCTACCTATGTTTTATCTTCGCAATTCAGGAGTACTATTCACCTCAACATCTGCAATCAAGGCAACATTTTGAAGAAGTGTGTTTTCTTTATGTTGTCACATATTTGTAACAGGTCAACTTTTGTTGATCTTGGAAAGGTTAATTTTTTTTACTTTAATGTGCGTATTGCATCCTCAGAGTCAATAATAAACCAATTGGTTGCAGATTTTCGACAACAAGGGACAGTAAAGAACCTTGCTGTTGGCGGAAAAAAACGTACTGTGCACACGGATGAAAATATTAAACCTGTACGTCAAATGAAAAACTAGCAAGCAAAATTATAAATTATAAACTTTAAAGACACCTTAACGGGTAACATGTTTCGACCTTATTCAATTTCATTGATAGAACTTGAATAAAATCTAAACATGCTATCCATTAAAGTGTCTCTGAGTTTTTCATTTCACGTCGATCCTGATTGAATGTTGTTATTTTTGGTCATATTGATTTGTAAAAGTATACGTAACATGCTTAGTCAGTGAAGTGTAGTAAAGTTCTCGCCAGCAGGAATCGTAGCCGGGCAGAGCTAATGTGCAGAAACGAAAATTAGTCCATTCGATTTTATGTTCGTGTCAATTGGTGGAATTGGATATTTTAAAAATTTGCAATTATAACCCTAACAGAAATTAGTAGTTTAATCTAGTTTAATATTCCATTTGATTTTTTGATTCAGCTAATTTGGAACCGTTAAGGTACGAAGATTTTTGAAGAACTGCCATTATAGTACCAAATTATAGTACAAAATAGAAATATTATACTATGAGATATGCACGGATGGAGATATGTCTGGGGAAAAGTAAAACGGCAAAATGCATTTTTTTCAATAACCAGTTGGTGGCTTTGAAATGGTTAGGGAATATTATTATCACAAAAATTCAAAGATTGTAAAGCTATGCAGTATTGTAAAAATAGCAACCCATGTATTTTAAAATCATGAAAAATACACTAAGCACTTTTCATGTACAAAGTTTTCAAAAATACTGATATGGTTATTATTAAGTTGCACTGAATTAATCAGAAATTAATTCATTATAATAAAATATCAGTAGATATAAAAAATATCACATAATCGCGGATTATCGAAGCGGACTTGAACAATTCCCCTAGGAAGACAATATTAGATACATATCAGCACGATCGATATTATTATAATTATTATTTTCATCATTAGTTTGCACAATAATAAAAAAAACGTAATATTAGTTCAAATGTTTTGCTTCTAGAAGAAATTGTAGCAGACCCACGATATTTATATTGCAGAAATAATCCTTTTTAAAGAAGGAATTTGATGTCAAAACCTGCAGGACGATTACAACCAGAACAACAATTAGAATACTA
Source organism: Rhagonycha lutea (assembly GCA_958510855.1). Taxonomy (NCBI): domain Eukaryota; kingdom Metazoa; phylum Arthropoda; class Insecta; order Coleoptera; family Cantharidae; genus Rhagonycha; species Rhagonycha lutea. The sequence continues at coordinate 89,673,794 of OY294036.1, forward strand.
TTGATGAAGGATGAATTAATTTAAAATATATTAGTAATTAATTTTTTAAATTAATAATAAATACAATTTTAAAATGTTGTTTTGTGATTACTGACTATTACCTGACTATCAAAAATTAATTTTAACATTATTCTTCTTTACGTGCCTATCCGATTCAGGATGTTTGGTTATCCTCCCGGCTAAGGCAAGAAGGCTGTACCAGGGAAATGTTAATTTTAATGAGGTGGTGGCTTGCCTTCCCCATAGTCCACAGATCAATTTTGGACGTTTTAGATCATTAATATTTTAAGAATTCTTCTTGGCATATTACACTCGGTGGTTTGCCATTACCTTCCGAGGGGAGACGGTCAGAATAAAGTTCTTGCTTGACTCGGATCCGAACCAGGTATTTAGCGTTCAAACATTTCATATTCGTAATTATTTTTCATTTCAAATCTTCAACTAGCAAAATGTAAGTAAAAAATTTAATGAATAAGTAAAACACAACTTTCGGGTAGATAAATATGGCTCTTATTGTTGGAAGAGGTATGGACACCCCTGAAGGACTATCAACTTACTGTGGACTTATCAATTTAAATTTTGCTATAAAATATTTTTATGTCGGTCTACGGAAGAGAAGAAAGTACATACTACAGAACATAGGTACAGTAAAATTGACAAATAAGAGGTAAGTAAATGAATATAACACGACCTATATTTTTAACTTTTTAATTTAAAAGAATAATAATAAATCAATCAATGAAACGAAGTATAAGAAGCATAAACATTTTGTAAAGGATAAATTATTCAGGAACGATTTCTTTAATTTTTAGTTATCCAACTTTTAGTTTTTTAATACCGAAAGAATAAAAATTTGTTTCCAATATTGAACAATATAATATGTAATAATTAAAAGGCAAATTAATCGTTACTAAGGCAACAAAGATATTTTACTTTACTACCCAGAAATAGAAGACCAAAAATGAAGATTTAAGCTCATCGAATTTCTACCATACTTACAACTTTGTATCTGTTTTATTGTTATATTTGTTTTCTATTGTCTTGTGATTCGCCAGAATATCTTTCTATTATTTACTTCATATTGAAATTTTAAAAAACAAGTTCCTTGCGGTGGAGGAATCCTCTGTTCCCCATATGAACTTATATTATTTAGTTATTTTTAAATATTTGTATAAACAAAAACTTAACTAAACGTTAAAATATAAGATTTTAACTGTAAGTAAAGAACAACATACAAGAAAATTTTATTTAGAAACACTTTAGAAACATTAGTTAACCTTTTTGTGACAAGGTACAAACAGAGAATATTTGAAGAAATGAAAAAACTGTAAATACGGGGGGGGGCATTCAAAAAACGTGGTGTTCTTTATAAAAGTTGAACAATATAGTAAAATTAATGAAGATATAGCAAGGTAAATACGTTACATCGATGTTTCACGATTCTGTCTATCATCAGGCGTGTCAGACCAGAAAGAATGAAAAAAATATAGGTACAAACGGTAAAAATTAAAAAAAAAATATAAAGGAAAAGAAAAGAAAACTTAAAAAAAAAATGAAAAGCACCAACGGAATAATAAATATAACTGGATTCACCTTCGCACTTGAAGTTCAGAAATGAAATAAAGGTTTTAAAATGAAAACTTCACACACAGGCGAGTCCAATGTTTTTTGACACACGGTGCCAACTTAAACTTTGAAAAATAAATTTGAAAAATAATTCAAATTTTATCACGTTAATGTTTTGCAACATTCCTAATACAGAATAATATGATCTTAGAAGATCATAATTTAAAGATCATAATATTCTTTAAATGTTTGATTTAGGCACTTCTAATTTTTATTGTTTATTTTCCATCCTAGGTTTATTATTATATTATTTTGATTTAAAAAATTAAATTAAATGACATTTATTAACTTTGATGCACAATATATAAGTTATAGTGTAAAGGAATATTTCACACTATAATGACATGTTTTATTTACGGGCAAATAAGCACATAATCTTAAATTTGAGCATAATAAATTAATAAATACCTATAGATACACAAAATTACATTATTTAAACAATGGGGTCAATGATAGAGACGCTCATATTTTTCAGGTATCTAAGTATTATATCGTAAAATTTAATATTATCTCTACTTAAATCACATTATCTTCCTGTAAGTCAAGTTCAATCAAAATCGTCAAATAAACTCGAGAAATTTAAAATTTAAAGGATTAAAGCACCTATAAATTAAGTGCAAAATTGTAGCTCTAATAATAAGTTGATTAGTTTTATCATCGATACTAATACCCTCACTATCTATATTATAGGCATTATATGACTTAAAACCATATATTGACTCTTGAATTCTTTGTATTTATTACATCTATCGACATTAAATGTTACTAATAACCAAACGTATGTACATACATATATATTTATAAGCTCTGATAAAATTATTCTAGATAAAACATGATTTAAACAAACAAAATAAATAAAAATTTTGTGAGCCGATAAATAATTTATTAATATTGTCTAATATACATTAATAATTAATAATACAAGCACATCAAAATTATCCAAAAATAATAATGCTTTTTTTTAATCAATTGGTATTCTTTTATAGGTTAATATGTAGTTTGAAATTATCTAAATCATAGGAATTAAGATTTTTTTTGTACTACTTCATAATAAACACGCAAATACTTTGTTGCTTACCTATATCTACTTATTTAATTATTGAAAAAGTATTTTTAAACGAATAGGCTCAAGAAGTGCTAATTTGAGATATCATAATTTATCCTAACAGGCATTGCATATTGCACAATAATTTATTATAATTAATTTATAGTTACAATTTATATTTGAAAATGTAATTTGATACAACAAAATTAAACTGAATATTACTTTTAAATCTTTCAGACTGAAAAACATTTGAAATATCTTTTGTATTGCGTAGGTCTTTTTGCATCAATAGAACAATTTTGGTCAATAAGTTTTTGAAAATAAAAGAATTCCAATATTAAATGACTAACGTTTTATTACATCTTAAATAATCCATAAATGTTTTATATTCTGTTTCAAATTTATCTAAAAGTAGTTGAGTTTTACTCAAAATACTCCAATAATTTAACTTTGATCACAATATTTTTTCAAGATTTAAGATTAGCATTGCTTACTACAAAATTGCTTTAATTATTAATTAAATAATATTTAATACCCAACTATTCATTTTTTTTCTCAATGCATGTAGAGATAAATCCATACATTTTAAATAGTATTATAACTAAAAAATTAAATTTTATCTTACCGTCCCTTCCTTTAGGTGTAACTACTCGAAAAGCGCTCGTGCTAACCGCCGGACTGGATGCAGGAGAATCTGTGATATTTACAGGACTTCTTGAATCTTCCCGGACTCTTACTGCCCCATTACTATAATCTAAAGGCATCGTTGGATGGGTGCTTAATTCTAAAGTCATTTTAGCACTATTTTATTATAATTTTGTTTACAAAACAAAAGTTTTTTTGTTATTTTTCTGAAATATTCATATCATAGCACGTTTTTTTGATGGAAACAGTACAGTTTAAAAGCACACATAGTACGGCAGGTCTTTTGGCATAAATGAAAAAGTTTGAAATATTTATATATAATTAAAAAGGTTTCAGCGCACTACAAATGAACTCAAAATTTTTTGTTGACTTTTCCGGTTGAAAACTAATTTTCGTTTTTCACGTATATACCCACACACAATTTTCAGTGTTTATAACGCGTGCAAACTGAAATTCGACCGACAAGCTACTGTTTGATCATCTAATGTTGAAGAACAAGTCTTGAAGTTGGGCCAAAGCAACGCCTCTTTATGCGATTTTCGCCCTTCTGGCAGTTTAGAGTAAGAACAAGGGCGGCAGCTTTGTGGGAAAAGCTCCACCTTTTGTGACAAGTGCACAGATATAATCGAACTTTAAGTGTACAATAACGTATATTTTGCTATCAATTGAGAATTGACATCCGTTTACCTCTTTATACAAAATTTTTGATATGAATATTTAATGATAACAAAATCATATTGAGGCAGTTACCTATTTATCGAAAATTATTAAAATATTTTTTTTTAAATATTTTAATAGGAAGCATTGAAATAAAATATACCTATAATTAAAATAACTAAAAGTATAATTAAACAAATAATAGTATTCTATAAATTAATTTTAACTGAGGTAGAAGTAAAAATTTTGAAAATTTACACAGAAATTTTCCAACTGATTTTCCTAAATTAAAAAGCTATTAAAGTTTAAGGAACAGATTGACATTTTATTAACCATGTTTCAGTTTATTCGTTCAGTTTTCTAAATTTATAGTGGGGATGAAATGTACTCGATTGGTTTAATTCTTAACCCCGCCTTTTCCTGAAACCGCCGTGAGGTTTGAATTCGGGGTTTGATTCATAAATTTTCAGAATAATCAAACTTTGATTTTTATAGCTCATTATTGCGAAGTCGATTTTACGCTAATAAATAACAGCACTTAAATTAAAAATGGTTTAATGAAATGTAAATGTCAAATAGGCTTATTTATATATTATTTCATTATTACTATATTTTAATTTTCACTCACTATTAAAATTAAAAAAAATTGATATCCATGATGGTCTTTGGAGCTCCATGCCTGAGGAAAATTTTTTAGAATATATTGATAATACAGATTCACACAATTAGCTACCTATTATACCTACCTATCAAAAATTCTCTAATTTTTTTTTCAGTTGTTATTTTTAAAAAAATTTCTACTTTTCATTTTAGTTATTTACATACGATATTTATGGATTTACTCCTTATTTTTACGTAGATTATAGATCTAAATTTTAACTCTGCAGATTTCTGTTTAAGTTTTCCAAAAGTTTAGCAAATGCTATTGGATTTTTCTGGTCGATATATCGTGGCTTACTGGAAAAACCGACAAAGTAAAAATTGTTCATTAACTGAATTAATATGACCAACTTATAAATGGTAAATTTATGCAAAAGCAAGTTTCCAAATCTTATCTTTGTCAGTTTTAAGTCCTCGATACAGACATTTAAGATTACTAGACCAACGATTTGACTTTCTCCTAGATTTAACTTTTCATATTGAAAGGTTTTCCCACCTTTTAACACGCAACTCCAGGATGAATTTACATTTTTTATACCGATTTACATTTTTATTGTAATAATATAGTAAGTACCAAAAATATTATATCTAAATTATATTTATGCCAAAGTTATACACAGAAACCAACACATCAATAAGAGAAACTTGTTGAAATACAGAATGGAAAGCATTGAAACTGGAACCATCAGGAAAACTGAGACAGCTTCTCAAGAACACATGAAGAAGAGAAAACTGGCAAAATGTTATAAAATAAACTGGCTAAAAGGATAAAAAAAATATAGATTTCGGACTAAGGAAAAATATTTATTATGGTTGTCTTCCTTGGCTACCTAAATTTTACTTTTGCAGTTAGAAAAATAAGTAACGTCACTTTTCTGGAAAATATTGTTTTCCATATTATGTAAAGTTGTAATAAGAAAAAGAATCTTATGGACAGAATTCCACCAATATACCATAGCTTTTCTAAAAATCCAATAGGAAAAGTATTTTCTTCAACAAGAATTTTCTTTCTACCAGAATTTCAATTATTTGGTAGAACAAGGGTCCAGAAGATTTAGAGACCAGGACATATTTCTGATAATTAGTTTATACCTATAGGAACACATTTTCACAGTTCATTTAAAAAAATTTGCATGTGTCGCTCATTTTACCGATGATTTATTAAAAGAAATATTTCATATCTCGAAATAAGGTTTTAGTGGGTTCTAGCTATATCACTCTGCCGCAATAACATTATCGAGAACATTATAGAAAATGTTGTTGTTTTCTTCATGATCAAAATATGGACATATTTTTTGAATTGGCAAGGGCAACTCTCAGGGCTGTGGCCAAGGAAGGCTAGGATTACGATTAGAATACACTAGAAAATGGAAAATGCATTTAAAAAATTAATTATATGCAGGTGTACTTAAGTAATTTCTATAAAGAAATACCACTTATCTGGAGGAATTTCGTTCTGAAGATTAGTGATACGCAAACTATTTCTATTCTCAACTCTGATTTTGTGTAAATTTTTCTTAATCGTCAACATAGTTAAAGTGAAATTCTTTTTAAAATATTTCTTCCATTCCTAAATTTGGCAATTCCATGGTTTGCTTTACCATTGCTCTAGATTCACATGCACATCTTCTCATTATACACATGGTCGCCCACCCTAGAACATTTTTAACCCATATAAAATGGAAAAATATTTAAAGTATTCAGGCCAAAACTGAATAGAGACGAACATATATCTCAAATAAAGGGCCCTAATAATATTGAGTTGACAAGGGGGTCTAACACCAAATACTCTAGGTTCCCATAATATAAAAGGCTTAACGGAGAAAGTACAACTGCTTTTGAAAAATCAGTGCTTATTAGGTACCTACCTATTAATCTTCAAAACAACTCGATATTAGTTAGCAAATTGAAAGATACAACACCAAGAGTACTACTATCTGAATTAATATACAGAATCTGGCCAAAACTGAATAGAGACGAACATATATTATCTCAAATAAAGGGTCCTAATAATATTGAGTTGACAAGGGGGTCTAACACCAAATACTCTAGGTTCCCATAATATAAAAGGCTTAACGGAGAAAGTACAACTGCTTTTGAAAAATCAGTGCTTATTAGGTACCTACCTATTAATCTTCAAAACAACTCGATATTAGTTAGCAAATTGAAAGATACAACACCAAGAGTACTACTATCTGAATTAATATACAGAATCTGGCCAAAACTGAATAGAGACGAACATATATTATCTCAAATAAAGGGTCCTAATAATATTGAGTTGACAAGGGGGTCTAACACCAAATACTCTAGATTCCAATAATATAAAAGGCTTAACGGAGAAAGTACAACTGCTTTTGAAAAATCAGTGCTTATTAGGTACCTACCTATTAATCTCCAAAACAACTCGATATTAGTTAGCAAATTGAAAGATACAACACCAAGAGTACTACTATCTGAATTAATATACAGAATCCGTTGTGCAAATTGCACAAAATGTTATATCGGCCAAATTAAACAATGGTTGAAAAAAAGGTTACCTATCACAGCACAAGAGTGATTCCAAAAGAATTGATTTGGAAGGTATCCGTGGGATTGGTGATTCGGATGGAAAGATAGCACTAACTTACTTTACATCACCAACAAACTGATCATAAATTCCAGTTTGAAAACACAAAAATTTTGGACTTGGAAACAAAATTTTCAAAGAGAAACATCAGCGAAATGTACTACATAAAAACACACGATTGTGTCAATTTCGATGAAGACACCATGAGTTTAAGCAAAATTTAAGCTGTGCAATATTTCATGTCTATGGACCCAGTAGTTTGGACTGTTCGTAGATAAATCAGTCAGTCAGTCAGTCAGTCAGTCAGTCAGTTTATTCTTTTATACAGTTATACTATCGTGATGCAAAAAAACGAAGGTTAATCAACCAAATAATTTGCAGTTTTCAGAGTGGTAAATTTTGTGTACCTAAAAAAAGCACGCCAAAAATTGCACAATAAAGGAACCAAAATATTGAAAATGTGAAATCTGTTTCAAATTGCATATTTGGCGAGGTACACAGAAAGAAAAATCTACTTTCAGAATGAATAATTATGCTTTCAACGTGAAAATAAAAGTTTTGCTCTTATAATAAAAGCATTGCATTTAATTTGAAAGAATCGTGTGAAACTCTACTTTCAAAATCTACTTTCAATTTAAATATTGTTAAATTAAAAGTAAATTTTTTCTATTTGAAATTGAATACTTTTAAAATGAGTTGGGTAACATCATTTCAAAAGTATACACTTTTGATAAAGGCTTGAAGTCAAAATGAAAACTTATAATGTTGTTTTGAAAGTATAAATATTCATTTTGAGGTACTATTTTATAATGGAATGTGCAAAATTGCAAGTTGTATTTATATAACAAACCTTATAACATGCGCACTACTATTATCTGTGCTTGTTGATGTCATTCCATTTGTAAGTGAAAATATTTCATATTAAACAATCAAAGGCAACTTAAACATTGGAAAGCCACTGAAGTAGGTAAGTAGTTTTTGGAATGTATTTTTTTTAAATTTATATTTTTAACATTGAACTATTTTTTTATTTATAATAACGTTGTTTATAGAATATAGAAAACATTTTACAACGGGACCGCAATGGCAACCTTATTGAGAAGAAAACCTTTTCTGCAGCGAAGACTTGATCATTATTGACTACATGAGATTGAATAATATAAATTTAACAAAGACGGAATTTGACTTATTAACCCAGCAAATCGTTAAATCTTTTCCCAAAGAACATATGGTAAGTTTACTTCATATTTTAACTTATATAAAAATAATTGTCTGATGTTATATTATGTTTTGCAGGAATATTACTATAATTGAAGCCCAAAATCAAAACGACAAAGTGCAAATAAGGAAGGAAAAAGGAAGTAACAAAAATTTACAATTTTGGAAGGAGCTCAAAGTTCGTTCAGCCAGAGAAACGTTCCTAGATTTCAGAATCCACCCTCAGTGATGGTTTGGGGAGCAGTTTGTAAGCGCGGTAAACTTCTTTTGGTTACATCGACAAAAGGTGTTAAAATTAACGCTGAGGATTACCAAACGGAAGTTTTAGAGAAAAATGTTTCCCTAAACGTACGACGCATGTTTGCAAATGATCATTACGTCTTCCAACAAGATGGTGCACCATCCCACACAGCAAATATGGTTCAAGCGTGGTGTCATGCCAATTTGATCGAATTTCTACCCAAGAATGAGTGGCCTCCCAGCTCTCCAGATTTGAATCCTTTAGATTTTTTCGTGTGGTCATACATGCTTTCGAAGCTTAATGACTATAAAATCGCAAATCTGGACCAGTTCAAGAAAGTTATCGAACGAGTTTGGGAAGAAATACCGATGGAAGCTGTGCGTGTTGCTTGTAACGGGTTTGAGAAGCGTTTGAAGCTGTTAAAAAGGTTAAAGGTGGAATAATTCCAAAACATTTATTGTGACTTCTTCTTATAAATGTACTTTTAATAAAATACAATTTTTGACTAACTAAACATTATCTAATAGTTTTTATTGGATTTTGAAAGTGTATCCGAATTTATTGGACACGGTGTAGAATCTAAGTAACATTCTAACATTCTTTTTCTAACAAGTTTTTTATTTTATGATCCAATGTAGCTTGGAATGTTTTAAACCATTTCATATTTATCATTAACCCTTATAAGATCTAATATAGTAACTTCTTGTGAATGTGTTAGACTGTTTTCCAAAGATCTTTGCATCCTTATTTGAAATGTTCATCATCTGTAGTTGCATCCAGTCTAAATGAAAACGCTAATGCTCTAAAACTGCATCCTGTGATGTATAAACCGAATATTTTATTACGACCTTCATATTATATTATGTGTTATTATATATTATGTTATAAAACCTCCATAATAATGGAGATGCTTATATCCAGCAGTGGGCAGAAAAAGGCTAATGATGATAATGTTATATTATATATTATAATAACATTATATAAATTTAAAACATCAATGATTTTATCTTCCCTATATCTATAATCATAATACTTATTTATATAAACAATAATCACAGTAAAGTTTATCATATTTACCTACTGGTACTCATATGCGGTGTAACATTTTTCATACATGAACCATAGATTTGAGTAAATTGCATTTGAATACTTTAACAATGTTAGTCGTACAAAAAATGCATATGAAAGAATTTCGGATTTTACCAGAAGTTGGATAATGAGAAACTGCATTTAATGGTTTAATAACTGAATTTCACCAAAAATGTTAGTTAGTGAGTTTTCGTTATATGGCGACGATATATTCAATAATGGATTATTATTTTATTGTTGAGTTGAATTGACTTTACTTTATTTTACATTTTACCTTAACAAAAAGAAAAGAAGAACTAAAGAGATTTTTATGACAACGCAAAGGTTTCTTTTAAATCTCAACCCAGAGCACTGAACCTCCTATAGTGACGCCGCTGGTTATTATAGATTGTAAGAGATACAAACAAAAGTTAAGTTTCAAAATTTTATCCTGCATATTTTTTTCTTGTAAGTGTATGTGAATAATAAAATAATATGTAGCTTTTCTCAAGGTTTACTACTGTTCAAAAAATTATGTTTTTTGTTATTTGCAATAATATATTGAAGTAGAGAAATCCAAAGCCCAAAAATACAAAGTTGAATTATCTTCTTGGATCAGGGTTAAAAAAAATCATGATTTTAATAAAAAAATCAAGATTTTTTGATTTAGTATTTGATTTTTTCGATTTTTATTCGAGATTTGTCGAAATAAAAATAAAAAAGCATGAAATTATGACAATTAAAATTATAACCAAATTCACAACTGTACGTCACTGATGAGATCTAACAAGATCGAAACATGTCTGTCGCTGTTGTATTTTGGTTATAATTGACTTATTTTCGAATTTTTACAATAATCCATTTAACATCAATAATAAAGTCCATTTTTACTTTATTTCTGTTGTATAATAATAATGTCCTAAAAAATGTACATGTAAATATAATTTTTTACAAATCATAAGATTATAAGAAAGAAGGTCAGTTCAAGACTTGACATCTATTGAAAACATTTTTAAATTCAAATGTTGAAACAAAATTTTATAAATTTGCTTGAGATTGGCAAACTTATAATAAAGTTTTAATATAAAATTAAGATTTTACATTTTGTTTTTAGGTCTTTTCTGACAAGAAATAAGAAATGATTTTAATCATGAGTTTAATTTAAAAAAATCAAGCGATTTAAATCTTGATTTAAATCGTTTGATTTAAATCAACTCAACCCTGTACTTCGATAAGTATGCACCGTTACTACTGGCCCAATCGTACATTTTATCTCTTTCGCACGGCGGTAATCTCACGACCTTGCAAAGTTATTCCATTTAAATATCTTGTTAACTGATTTCTTCATGTTCATTATAATTTGCCAATCTCGCGAATCTTTGTCTAACTCCTCGATTCCCTCTCAGTTATCCAAACACCAGGGGAGTCGCATAAATTTTAAAAATGTACAAAAATATCAAAATTTGTTTAAAATAAAATTCAAACTGCAAATCTTTACCATCCCAAAATAATATGACAAATTTGACTAACTGAGGGGTCTGTGACCACAATTGAAATGGTCGTCTTGCACGTGTCTGCGCGACGAAGAGAAGGAGCAACAGTCACATAAAGGCATTATAAAAAAAACATAATTTAACAGTTCCAATCATGCTAATCTAGAAAAGTAAAGCCTTTATGTGATGATTTGTTCTTTTGAAAAGGGTTATCATCAAGGACATTTTTAATTTTTTTTAATTTTAATTTATGAATTCATAGATAAACCCATTTTATTACTAAATACAAAAAAAAACATATACGTACTACATAACGTAGATCATATTAAATCATAAACACCAGTTAACCGAGCACTTTCCAAAGTTTAATTCCAGTTTGTTAGATACACACCAGCTACAGCTGTTCAAATCAACAAGATTCTGCTGCAAAATAGACAGTCCCTGATGGAGCAAATTAATCTAAAAACCTTCAGGTCATCAGCAAACAACAAAGAGAAGGAATTTGACAAAACTTTGTTAATATCATTGATAAACAATAAAAATAGAATCGGACCAAGGTGCGACCTCTGCAGCAATGTCATGTTATGTGTTCATTGCAACGGACAGCATGGTTCTAAGAAACTAAGGATGACGAGGTGTGAAAGAACATTAACTTTATCTAGATACTCGAATTATTAGGTGACCTTTTAAATAAGAAATAAGTAGGCATGTTTAGAAAAAAATCAACAGGATACCTAGATGATGAGAAGAAAACGAAAAAGAAACAAGGAGTTCAATTATTTGAGTTTTCGAACTGAGAGGTCGAGAAAGTCTTTGCCTTACACAAAAAGAAGGAAATAAATTTGTTTACTTGGTGTATTTGGTACTTCAAGGAAGAAGGAGATAAGAAAGCAGTTAATTTGATCTTTCCGAAGAGATGGTATCACAACGAATCTCGGAGGTGCATGGAAACAGAAAAGAGCACATTTTTGGATCTGTGAAGAAGGAAATAAAGGGATACCGAAATAAAGCACCTAATCTATTCGGGTGTCACAGGTTTTTTTAATTTTAAACATTCATTTGTGTATTCTAGTTTTGTGGGTAATTTTAATTTTTGGGAGACTTTTAGTTAAATAAATTATTGAGCTAAATAAATTTTTAAATCGTATCTGGTCATGTGTAGTTATCCACAAAATTGTAAAATTTGTTTGCATTGGATCAGAAGCCCAAATCTTGGTGGTCCTTCTCGAGGTTGTTAACGAGCGTGAGGACGCTATTCTGGTTGTGATGGTTGCAGAAAATATTTATAAGCGGAAATAAAAAAAAAAGTTGTGTTAATATAGGTAAGTGTACGGTTTGGTATCGTTAGAGATATCACATCGCAATATATTGTATTTCAAAATGTACGACTACAAAAAATCGTAAGTAAAATGAAAGGTATATGTTTCGATCTTATTAAATTTCGACAGTGGCGTATAACACAATAAGGAAATTGCTAGATATAACTTAAACTTGTTCACTTATTTAAATAAATATTTCTAAATAATAATTATTATATTTAATCAATGGCGATGCTTAACTCCAAAGATCCAAATGCCAATTAATTTGGATTGTACTATACCTACTGGTCAGATGTTATTTCTTTTGCTTTTAGAGAAGGTCATAGCTGTTTGACATTCAGCCAGTCAAGTATATAAAAATAGAATAAAATATTTTATATGCATAAATTTATTTTAATCAAATTAACATAACAATAATAATCTAAAAAAGTAAACAACACAAAATTAGAAAAGTACATTCAAAATAGAAAATCAATCATTCATTCGTTTTTTACATTAGCCAATTATGCAACATGTAAATCACTAGTGTAATTTTGCAAAAAAAAAAGCGTTTTTATTTTCTGCTGTAGTAATTAGATTTTATTGGTATAATTTACTTCAAAAGTTGACTTTGATTACTTGTCTGAGTTGACGAATAGTCACGGTTAGCAAAAAAAAACAGGGCTGCAGGCACATCGGAAGGGTAACCAAGCAAGTTGCTACCGGATGTAAAACAGATATAGTCCAAAATCAATCTGCAGACTACTCACCAACCTGTCTGGCCAGCGTGGTGCGTTATGGCCAAAACCTCCATTAACTGGGGAGGCTTACGTCCAGGAGTGGACTTGGATAGGCTGAAGAAGAAAGAAGAACTTAAAAAGTAGATACTTAGCAAAAAGTTGAATTCGGTCTCAGTTGCTCGAACAAGATTCGTTGTTCGTATTCCAAAACTGAAGATCTTACTCCCAAAGATGTACAAACATTGCAATTTGATCTACCAAATCCATTGCAAGGACTACTCAGCTACCTATATATTATAGGGGAAGCAAGAAAATATCAACCTGGTTGTATGTAGGTGTAAAGGATCACAGTCAAAAGGTGAGAAGCTATCATTTTTCTCCCTTATACTCGCACATAGCCTGATTATACTCATTGTAAGGAACCAACAGAAATAAAACCAGTGGCGGATTTCAGAATAGGCGCACCAAGTTTGCGCCTGGGACCTCATAAATCAAGGGGGCCATAAAATTCAGTTATTGGAATTTTATACTGTTCTATGCAACTCCACGACTCTGTGCTTCCATTATTTTTTTTTTGTATTTTTCTTTGTATTTTTAAAACTTTTTATTTGATTTCTTTTTGAAGTATTTGACAAGTTTCGCGTCGGCTTCTTCTTCCATCAATTCTAATGATTTCTTACTCTTCTGGTTTGTTGATCTAGCAAAAAGGAGACGAATATAGCCATCTCCAATTAAATTGAAGAATAATGCCATCATTTACGCTTGGTTAAGAGTTTTGTTAACATAATATTGCAATATGCAAGAGAATAATCGTGAAAACGACCGTGCACAATTTGCAGAATGTTTAAATATTTTAGTAAATATAAAACAGAGTGAAATAGTAAGTTTTCCCTGAAATTTTTATTATCCATTTTTTTACGACAAAAATCGTTAAGAGCAACGCACGACATTGGCAGTGCACTCTTAAGTGCTAAATCCGCCACTGAATAAAACTGATTTTGAGCTACTGGCAGCCAGTGTCAATCTTAGTATTGCAAATATTTTCGACTATCTACTTCTTCTCTCTGCGGTTACATTAGCATGTACTATGCTAATGAGATTTAGGATCTCTTTATTAGAGACCTTGTTGGCGAAGTTATTATAATAATAATTACAAATTACTGTGTGTCTGGACTTATGCGTAAAAGCTTAATTAAGCGGGATAACTTCAAGTTTTTATAAAAACCTAAGCTACCTGCGTTGATAAGTACCTACTACTTGACCCACAAAATTTCTGCTAATTTCTACTAAATTTGCTAACACGCAATAACAAATAATTTACATTTGTTGAAAAAATAATATATTTAAACTAAGGTTCGAAATGCATTGCTACAAGAATATTCTGTTTTAGTGGCTACTGGCTATGATACTGCAAACAGGATACCATCACTTAAAATCCCACTGCGTTTAATTGAATTGCCACTATGTATGCTATTGATAAGTGGTAGGAAAACTTCCTCACGTTAAATTAAAGTCAAAAGCACATTGCAATTTATTGATTGTGATTAACTTTTTGTCGGTTATCTTTTATTTATAACAACAAAATTTTACAAGACATTTATAATTGTACATATAATTTTAACAAAATGCGTCCTTTGATCAAAATTTTCATGCTTTCAAATAAAAGTTAAAAATTAATATTCACTTTCTTTGCAAATTATTTAAAAAATATTATATATTAAAAGCAATTAGAGCTTTTAATGCTACCACAATGAACTTCCCAAAAGTTCAGTTAGCTAACTTTGCTTATTTTTATGAAATAACTTCAATAAGAAGGCAATTACTAAAGAACAAAATAACAAAGTATGAACATGAATTGTAATACTGCAATATAATCCGGAACAAAGAGAACGTTGATGTCGTGAATCACCATTCTAATCCTGTGGGAAACGACACCAGTTCCTTTGTCTGTCTCACTCTGAGTCTAATTGTTATATCTTTAATCCCCATTATTGTCTTTGCGCTGCCAAAATAGCGCCAAACCGTCACCGCACAATGCTATATAATATATTTTTCTTCCTAAAATGACATAAATGTCGAGGATAATGGTAATATTCTTGCATAATATACTCGAAACACGTTCACAAGAATTATTTTACGTTTAAAAGTTTTTAAAAGAAGGCGCAAATGAAACACTTGCCACATCATGCTTAAATACATAATATTATTGTTTAGCTATATTTCACAACACTTACGCTTATCCTGCAGTAGGTCCTTAAGACTATGAAAAATATATGGCTTTCATTGAATTATATTTAAATCAAGAAGCAATGAATAAAAAATATCAACAGTGAAATTAAAGATGTTCCATGGAAATTACTAATTGGACCTTTATAAAACTTCAAAGATAAAAAGAAACCTGAACAAAGCCGTAAAGAAATCTAAAAATTACAAAGTCGTTAAAAAGAAATCAAAAAGCACTCAAAAGTGAGTATTTGAAGTATTCCGACTCCGAGGGATTTATTTAAGTTTTGTTGTACTGGAGAAAATGATTTTGCATTCCCATTCTTTTATTCTTGCGTTTTTTCATCTGGCAATTAATTTCTCCTTAATTAAAATTGCTTCAGGTGTAATAAAACTCAAAGCTAATTTGAAATATATTGTTTAAATAAATCTATATTATATTTATATATAATATCATTATTTCAATACAGTTTTCTCATTATTAACATTAAATAATTTTCAAGAAAATTAAAGCATTCAAATGCTTTTGTTATTAGTATTATTATAAGCGAGATGGAAATTTAAATCCAAAGTCTTTTCCCTTCCGAGATGTACATTGCACGATAGTTTTAGCTCTTTCGCATTGATCAGCAGCGTTTGCTATGTCTTTTTCGCATTCATCTACCATTGCGTTTAATTTTCGCATTTTTTCGGGGTTGGTCTTCATAGGAGCAGCAGCAGTAGACATAAATCCTTTTCTATTAAAGTTTCCATCTCTCATCATATTTCCTCGGGTAAGAAGACATTCCAAGAGACAGTGACCGGCGTGATTGTCGGGCATTTTATGGTCCATGAGGACTTGCACATCAGCATCAGTCGCTCCTACTTTATTTTTGCAGTTATTCATTATCATTAAAGTTGCTGCCTTCCTAGGATCATCTAGGGCCGTTACAGTCACGACAAGAAAACCTGTAACAAAGCGTTAATTAGATACATCATGCTTAATTTTTAATATTGTGGAAAAGTCAACCAAAGTTTTCGCTAAGGTTTAAAAAATTTACGTTTAACATTTGCAGTTTTTACAAAACTATCGAGGATATGAAGTACATATTGAAAATTTAACAAAGGTTGAAGATGTTTGTTATCATCATTAATTGTAATACGTAATATATGGATTGTTTAGCATTAATCTGACAATCTATATTAATTAGTAGGGTGAAATTTGTTTCTGCCTCAAAATGTAAATCACAATAGCAGAGTAGAAGGACAAACAATATTTAATAGAAAATCTCTGCTACACTTAGAAAAACTTGAGAAAGAATTTTCATTACTATTGAACACTTACATACAGTAATAAGTAATAACATGATCGATAACAAAATCGTGTATTATTAGGGGAAGATAGGAGTGGTAAATTAATAATACAGAAATCATTAGAAAGTGATTTAATTTAATATATCAAACATTTGAGAAGTAAAAGGGTTGAATCAGAGGCTTGAAAATTTATTTAAAAAAAGAAAGAATCAGGATCAACAAAGTAAATTTAAAATAATTTTGAAGAGAGGAGGAAATAAAATAAATATTCAATAATAAAAATTGTAATGTGGGAGAGATACCACAACTTAATTAACTACATAATTTCAATAAATTAAATGAAATTGGTATGTTGAATTATTAATAAATTACGAATTAAGGAATAATTATAATGTTATATTTGAGCTTATTATTTGTAATTTTCTGACGAAGGTCTTAATGCAAGATCGAAAGCTCAAATATAACATTATAATTATTCCTTAATTCGTAATTTATTAATAATTCAACATATTTATTTTCACGAATTAATAATAAACCAATTTTAAATGAAATTGGAACTATTGTAGTGTCCACCGGGATTGCTCGTTATCCCAACGAACGCTACACACTTACCTTCGTATCTCTTTACTTATATGAGACAAAAATGCTTAACCCTGGTTTGCCCCAACCTTGCAGCTCGTCTTACTTCCCGCTAACGTTTTACTCCAATCGTAACCTTGAGTCAAGATTCCTTAATTCAACAATGATAACAATGAAACGGTTACATGTTAATTTCGACTCGATTTATTTATATAACACTTAATTTTACTCCCTTATACAACCCAACAATTTTATTATCCCCAAATAAATGTTTAAAAATATAACTAGCTACCTCGGTATCCTTAATTTCCGGTAGTCTTCCCACTTTCGCAATTCCAGTCACGAACAAACATCAACCAATTCCACCAACGCCAATGATTCTTCCCTTGATTCAGCTACGGTCCCACAATCGTTCTACCTTGGAACCCAGTAATTAATCTTCAATCAATCATCCGCCAATTTATGTCCAAGTACGGATCCAATTATTTATCTTGAATCACCAATCCCTTAATTTTTATTCTCCATTATCAATCCCATTAATGGTGTTCAATAATTTTCTTCCAAAATTTTCTTGATTTCGAATTCTTAAATTCGTCACCCAAAAATGCGACTTCTCGCCTTGAATAACTTTGCTTAATTCCTTACACCCCCTATACACGTCCTCTCCGTGTGGGTGCTATAACTGGACTTAATATTTCTTCTCCCCAACGAGCGACTGCTCACCTTGGGCAATTTTTAATGACTAATTTGTTTATCTTTTTCATTTCCATCACGACCTCGTTTTTCACTTGTTTTTCTGTTTATTTAACTCTCATCAAATTTTCTTGGTCCATTCTTTTATCTCGACTACCGTCAATTAAGGATACCTAACTAAATTCATAGTAACAACAACAATTCACATATTTTTATAATAATTTCCTTTAATTTTGTACACAGTACCCCGATCCGTTTTATTACTTTTTATTCAGGAAACATGCAATTTTTGCAATAATTGCACGTCCAATGATCACTCTTCCCAAAGTTACTTTTCCTCAGCTCAGGTCAACTTAAGTTCGTCATATTATGAATTTTGTTCCAAATTGTCCTGAACTGAGTGATCCTCTCTTCGTCGCGCACAGTCTGCAAGACCGTGACTTTGACCGGTGTTAAGCATTCTTATCTCAGGTTTTCACCGCACTATATTTTAAATAATAATTTTGTCTAAACTAAATACCCCCCTCCCGGGGTTAATTTCTGCAGTAATACATATAAAACTAAAAATACTCACTATTTAATTCATTCATGAAAAAGTCAGAATTAATTTTCAATTACGATCACTTTCGTTTGTCATTTAAAAATATTGAAATAATTGGAAGCGAAGCTTAAAAAATAATTTTGATACACCATTGAGACATTTGTAAATAGATGATTTTAGTTAAAAATAAAATGATTAACAAAATAGTTTGAATTGTTAAGTATTTAACTCGTGAAAATTAATAAATTAAAATTATTTAAATTAAATTAAAATTAAATAAATAATATTTAAGTGTAACCACACTTGAAAGCTTAATTAAAATAAGTAAATAATATTATTATAATTTTATTATTGTTAACTGATTATATTTTAAAGTATTTTAATTTATTAAAATAGTTTTATTATTAAAATTTTGGAACAGTAATAAAAATATGTTATTGATTCTTATACCTATATTTATTGATTTATATACTCTGATATTTATTTAAAATTATTGTATTATTATATAGAATGAATATAAAAATTTTACATTGAATTGTTAATATACAGAATCATTGCCAATTTCCCTGGTTAAGACCGAAGGCCGAACTTGTATGACCTACACGTAATGGTTTCAATCTGCCTGAGCGACAATAGCAATAGGGACAAGTGACGGCGAATAACTATGACTTACACGTATGGCTAAATCTTCTTTTTGAGGTCAAACTGTTGATTATCTCGAGGTCTATCCGTAAAGCCAAAATGATGCTAAGTGAGATCGAAGGCCGAACAACTATGGTCTACACATATCATCACTATTCCTTTAAGTGGAAATTCCCTATGGATTTCACTATGACATGAATAACTATGATTCATTTCAGTAATGTATAAATCCTGGAATGTAAATCATGTCAATTATTAGTGATTGCCTTTTCGCTGTTCGTATATTTGATTAGCAAATGATAAAATCCACTCTACCTACTCAAATTAAACGATAAATTTTATATTGTATCAGATTTTGTGCTACATTTTCAAATTTTGTGATTCAACTGTCTTTGAGGTGGTGGAGATTGTTAGAGGTGATATCAAACCAGCACCCCTACTTTATGAAATTTTGAAAAACAAAAGAAATGTGAAATAATTTTGTTCATTTCGAAGTTCTGGAATTTTATGCTCTTACTATTTTCTAAATAATATTCTATTATTTCCTATTATACAAGAAATTGGTTCACGTAAAATATAATTTTCAATGCTAAATTTGATCAATATTAAGGATTGGATATCGGGGTATTGGATCGCAAATTAAAACAAATTAATTGTCAGTCTTTATTTCAAATTTGACTGGTAATTAATTTTTTTTAATTTGCAATTCCAATATTAGATGAGATAATTGGTTTATCATGCTAATTTTATGTTTAATTACTAAATAAGGAACTAGAACTGCATTTTTAGCAATAAATCGCTATAAGTCCCTTAGAATTTGGAAGTATACAAAATTGATTTTTATTACAAGAGCAATCCTTAATTTCAGTTAAGGATGTCAGTCGGGGTTCAAAATTAGGGAGTACAACAAATTTATAATAATATTCTTACAAAACAACAAAAACTCTTGAAAAAAAGGACATCATCACAATCTGTAAGGACCAACAAGTGACTGGGGGATTCGAACACGTAACTACTTATTCATAGTCTCTTACGTTTCACTCCATGCCACTCTGCTAGGTTATTTAAAGAATTATGAAGATACGAGTATCATAGTAAATAAAAGACTTTTATTATATTTAATAATTAAAGTCTCTGATAGAATAATATTAATTATGACAGAAATTATATTTAGAAAGAAAATAATTAATTACAGTGTTATGAAAATACTATTGTTTTTTTACTACAAATTAAATTAATTTTTTGTATTTTTTTCATAATTCTTATTAATTCTTAATCGTAATTTCTTTCATAATAAATTTTATTTTATTATTAAATACAATAACAATTCTTTCGCTCTTTATCAATTAAGTTATTGTGTAAATCGGGTGATTTCAATTAAATTATACATAGCGAGAAATTGTGATAGTAAAATGTCAAATTTACTATATTTACAATTTTAATTAGCGATATATAAATTCAGGTAATATACTGAAAATCGGTAAATATATTAAATATTAATGTAATAATATATAAAAAAAATTAAATTGTTTAAAATTTATTTTGTTTTAAACATAAAAGAAGTATAATAAACCCAAAGTTTTCAATTTTGTAACTACTTTGAACTTGGTAAATATACAACTTTAGTAATTTCGGGTGAAAAATGACCTAGTTTTTTCAGTTTTAATAAAAATTTTTAAATAAAATTATAACTCAAGATATAGGAGGTAATTTCTGGTTTTTGAGAGTAATGTAACTGCAACTGTTTAACGAAATGCTATATTTCCCATTTTCACAACTTAATTATTTGAGGGTAAGAATTTCCAGTTTTAAATAAATTCTTTTTGAAAATTATAACTCAGAATTTAGGTGAAAAAGTTATTAAAGTAACTTAAAAATGCAATATCCCATATTTTTTTTAATAATTGTCCCAAAACTTTTAATTTTGTAACAATTTCGAGCTTTGCAATTTCAAAACTTTGAAATACTATTTCCATGAAACAAATAATTTTTTAAATTTTTAAGGAAACCATTTTATATACAATTATAACTTACTATAACAGTCATTTTTGGTTATCACACTAATATTTCTGTAACTTAGAGTAAATGCAGTTCACCCCATTTTCTCTTAACCTAATCTTATGGATACAATTAATTTCACTAAAAACTTTCACGACAACATACAAATTTTATAAATTATTTTTGTTACAAATAAAAATCGAACTCACCGAAAAACAGTAATAGATTCATTTTTAAGATGGATAAGTCACAAATTCGAAATTATAGCCATCCCATCAGCTTTATATAGAGCAGTAGTTGGTGACATTGGATTTTATTTACTCATTTCCTTTTCCTGTTGACATTTGCTCTTCGTGATGGTGGAAAGAAGATTAGATCAAATAATTATGTTTACCTCACCATAGAATTTTATGATTGCATTCTTCGTTATCAAAGTTTAATTGCATCTTTTACAATACAAGATGTACGTAGTGGAATAAAAAATTGTCGTTAATATCAGCCATTACACTATAGCTTTTCTCATCGGGGCATCTGATATAAAATTTACATTTAAGTTATCAATTTGCGTGCACACATTTGCCACACGATGCACATAAAATTTAACTATGATAAGGGTTGCAAATATTACATTACGAAGGGAAATTACTTCGATGCATTAAATACCTACTTCGTTTACTTTTAACTATTTTTGTTGATTTTTACTTCAAAACAATATAAAGAGATAACGCAAGCGTTAAAAGTTTTATCTTCATTATGTAAATACGAACCTCGTTAACAATAAGACTTTGTATTTAATTTTTACAATCTATAATCAAATTTTGTAGAATATACAAAATACAATCTCCAGGGTTTAGCATGTAACAATTTCGTGTTGGTTTACCTGTCTGTCAACTATGCTATATCTGAATCATTTCAAATTAATTAAAAGTGTTGTACATCACATGAAAATATTTCTATATTTATGATAAGGATCTCACCAGTTTGGTAATTATCCAATGACATAATGCAGAAGGCAGGGGTGGACTGTTAATATAACTTCTAGCAAATTCAACAAACAAAATTTTCAAAATTAAATATATTGTGTTGGCCCCTTTTTATTTTCGACATTTATTTCATCATCAGGCCGCATGAAACCCTTGGGGAATTTTGTACAGATAACCTCTATGTTACTATGGCCCATTTAATCTCATAATTGAAAAATGCGAAAAAAATTTCCACAATCGACGTCTTGCAAATATTTTTAAAACTTTTAGTCCTTTTGAGGAATAGGATTGTGCAAAGGGGATGTCTATGTCTCTCCTTTTAACTTTGAAACAACTGCACCATTCTATCAAATTTATTTTTGAGTGCATTGGCGTTGCACTCCAAAAGGGGGCCTTTTGTATACCTATTATATTTTGTGTTGTTCATTTGTGAGCGGGTTTGCTTGATTGGGTGATTTAGAATCACCAATTCGGCCAGGAGTTCTTGGATGAACTTTGGTTATGAAACATTTTTTTTACTGTTTGTGTTTTCGAGTTCCTTC
The DNA here is from genome assembly GCA_958510855.1 of Rhagonycha lutea. NCBI lineage: Eukaryota > Metazoa > Arthropoda > Insecta > Coleoptera > Cantharidae > Rhagonycha > Rhagonycha lutea. The sequence goes on from OY294036.1 coordinate 89,696,545, forward strand.
ACATCTCGACCTTGGTCTTTTTGATGGTTCTGGTTTGGATTATCGGAAATGGATTCAGATAATTTCTACAACATTAGAAGTGGAACCAAGTCTTTAACATAATGTAGACATTTGATAGCTTATTCGTAATTAAATACACCCCATAAGGTTTTAATTTGTACATATTAAGTATTTAATTTCATTTATGATGTAACATTATTTGTTACATTTATACAATTTTATCAACTGTATTAACTTTTTAGCTCTTGTAACAATCTAGTATCTTAATTTAGATAGACTTGGCTAGTAATCTGTTACATAAACATTTTACAATCATCATTTAATTCACATACATCATTACGATCATTCTCTTTTTGCATTGTAATCTTATGATTTTGTGATTTTTTCTCGATTTAATGGTGCAATAATCATGGCTTCCCAGGGGCAATCTACATACCATAAAAGCTAATAAAGCTAAAGTCAAAAAAGGGCCTCAGTGTCGCTCATTTAATCGGTACTGTTACAGAGCATAATATTTAGTTTTAGGTCTCAAAGAAGCTATATATCCGCCACTGTTGCTTCCTGTTCAATTTAAGGTTAGCTTCAATTATTCTTCTTATTGGAACACAGACAGACCCAGACTTCATTTTCCGTGAAGACTTTTTTTTTCTTCTTGTACTCGATCGTTTCTCTCTGAAGCTAGTTTGAACTCACTATTGGCAAACTGATGCCATAATTTTTGGTTCATAATATAAAAAAATGTTATTGTTTATTTCATCATTATACTAAAAACTACTTGTATATTAGGACAAGAAAATTGTAAACATTTTCAACAAAAAATTCAAAATTGGGTGCCGGTGTAACCAGGAATATTGACCCCCGTGAAATATTACCTCCCGGATATCGAGGATTATAAATTGAATAAAATTTTACTCTATTTGCCCCCCCCCCGCTAAAACTTAAGTTACTGCAATTTCACATTATTAGCTTTCAGATAATTAGGTTTCCACAAAAATAAGGTGATATTGTATTATTAGTGTAAAGATGAGCACGAAGAAGTGCGGAAGATTTATGAAAAGCAATAAGGAAGAATCTGATTTCTGGTGTTACATTTTATGAAAAGCACAAAAAAATACGGACACAAATTCAATTTGGGCAACGGATGTTGAGATGCTTTTCATTTCAGTACTGATAGGCGATGATATTCAATTCAAAATCACCGAAATTAAAATCATTTTGAAAATAATTTAATTTAATATAAACAGTATCTGGGAATATGGAGCTATAAAACAGACAAGATTACTTTCTAGCTACTACAAATATTAATTTGCTAATATTAATCAATTATTTGAATGAGATGGTCCTTCCCCTTAAATATGAACTATTTTAAAAAGAGTTTCGAAGTTAAACAAACTCCAAAACAACTATTAAACTATCATTTAAAAGAAAACGTTTAATTAGTGAGTAAAAATAAAAACTTTTCAAATGAATATTTTCAAATGGGATAGCTAATTCTTCAGACTGTAAAATTAGTATGAAGCGGATGATCTAGACACGATGATTTTTAGATGTTAAACTAGGGATAACTGTCCAACTAAATCCGCTTAAAAGTTGCCGCAACCTGATGTTGGATTGTTTTCACAATTTTCTTTTAGTATTTACATTAGCAAACCATGCATTAAAATCAAACAGTTTTTTGTTATAATAATTTTTTAAAACAGAAAAATTGAATGTAAATTAATCGATGAGGAAGTTTACAAGAAAGTTTAATTATTGTAAAATCATTTTTAGTTCTTCATTTAAATTGTACTAACGTACAAATTTTCATAGTAATTAAATACTATTCTACTCCATGTTAAAAATGTGCGACAGGCGCAGGGGACCTACAGTTTCCAATGGGAAATAAACCAAGGAATAAGCGATTTTTAATGGTCAATTTCGGATTAGGAACGTATTTGGGCCATTTATAATGTGGAAATTTCGACTTTGAGCATTAGTACCTCCTTATTCACTCAATTTCATGATGCCAAATCATAATATTCGTTAATAAAAAATATAATTACCTAACGAACATCGCTTTGTTATTTTAATCCCTTGATATGAATTTTAAAATTGCAGAAAAACTTTAAACTGGAGTATATCGTACTTAATGCTAGTTAGTAAATGAATTTTTGTAATTAATCTTGGTGAAAACAAATTTAATTACTTTATTAGAATAATAATGTAGTTGTAAATGTATTTATGTACAAGGGAAAATTTAATTTTACACACGCAGATACATTTTATTTATTAAATTTCTTTATTACAATATATCAATATTGTTTGAATGCAGCAATTGACAAAGATCAGCATTTTTGGTGGTTTTCATTTCAACCATTTTTTTGGGGTGATTTATAAAATAAACCATTAGGGCACGCAGCTTAACCCGATTTTCGGTATACAGATAAGTTTTGGAGCTAGGATTCGAAATCGGGATCCTAAGATCTCAATTTCCAGTTTAACAATTATCTTTATTTGAACTTTGGTTCTACTTTCTCCTTATATTTGGTTCTACTGATCAGCCTTTGTTATTGCAGAAACTATTTTCTCTAACGAAAATCTCTTATTTCGCAGGGATCCTAATTTCGCAACTTTTCTAAAATTTATTTATGGATTAAAATATTACAAATATCAAAAATTCTCTTTGGTTTATTGGTAATACACAACTGCAACATTAATAATAGAAATATGCACCCTGGCACAACAATAAGCTTTTAGGTATGTCGTATATTTATAACGCCTCAGACGATTCACTATTATTTTAGGTGTGAAAAAATAGTAAGTAATTTTATTACATTGCACTGGATGATTGGTTAAGGTAGAAAAATAATAAACTTATGGTTTACAAATCGTATTTAATATTTAAAACAATAGTGCGGTTATGCCGCAACGCAAGTAAATGTATATTTAGTTAAACAAGAAATGTTAGTCTTTGAGTTCTATTGTAAAGGATGAAAGCTTTCAAACGAATCAAGCTAAATATGTTCTATTTTCTTTAGGACCTTAATTAAAAGCTTGAAACATGTATCATTTCAAGCGAATGAACATTGTTCTTTGGTCAAAGCGTGTGCATGTACGAATTAAGAGCTTTTCCCTCTTATATACGTTACATTCATAAAATAGGGATCAAATTGCCAGGAAAAGGTATCATTACAATTATTCCAGTCTTAAAATTTTTCTAACTTTTCAAAACTTTTTAAATAATTAATTCCTGTTTCTATACGAGGTGACTAAACTTTCAAATGTAGGGTAATAATTTATACATTTAAACATAACAAAAAAATTAATTAATGGAATTTTTGCTTAACATGATAAATTATACTGGATGTAATAATAAATACACAAGTGTAATAAATTTTTGTCGTCCTATGTTATTATATTAATCAACCTATTAATTTTTTAGTTAATCAAATGCGATTTCTATTATCATGTGAGTATTTCCGTTCTAATCCTTCTTCTGCATCTTCTCCTCTTCTGTCATCTCCTTTGAGCGTACCTACCAACATTGTTGTTTTGCTTTATAAGTTATTATTTTTCACCAAATTGGAACTGCTATGCAATAAACAATAATTTTCTGTAAAAAATTTTCCCTATTTCACTGCGTTGTATTTTGTAATATTAATTAAGTCACAAAAAGGAATAATTATTTAATTTGAAAGAAAAAATGAGAAAACAATCGCTATAAAAGTTACATCGAATTGTCTGACATTACAAAAACTGTAAGATTCAAAAGAAAGGTATGCAAATTTCATATGAAAACTCAAACGATAAGGAAATGTAATCGCGGTCCCTTGTGGTACTGTTCTGAATAAGAAACGGAAACGTTATCAAAACAATCTAGACAGAATCAAAAACACGATTGGTCGAACCGGGTTTTTCCGGTTATTGAATTCTGAACAATCATTTGTAAATCACTTGCGATTTTCTTTTGTGTGTTCTCCAAAAATTGCGTCTTGAAAGTCGAGCCACGATGATGTTCTATTAACCTAATGAGAACGAAAAATTGTTGGTATGTAAAATGTTGGTGATTTTATTTTTGTAATTAATTAAAACATGTATTTACTATATTTTGTATTATACGAGCTAGATTTCTGTACAAGGAAACTTTCTGGTGGCTCAGTTGTTTGAGATAAAACTCTTAGCAATAAACTAACAGCTGTCGACAAATAAAACCCAACAAGATTTAGTTTCGGGAAAAGAGGATCTGACGGTAACGGAGTAAGATGAAGTGAATTAATCGTGGACAGTTGCGTTGTGCTGGAACTGTGTTCTAACAGGTTAATGTCGCGTGAAGCCAGCATCCACTTGTCTCATTTGTTCGCATCCCCTTATTATGTCCTCACTCCGGATACTTCTTGCTGACTTATGTCTTGTATCACACTTCACAAATTGTTGATAAGGGTGGTCTTAGCAATCCACTTTTTATATTAAGTCCAATAAATACCGATAAGTTTTTAAGTTAATTAAATTTTTTTTAGCAAAATCCCAAATCTAGCTTATGTATCATCATTACGCGATTTATTCCTTGCTCGAATTCATGGTCATTACGTGTGTACTATATCATAAAAAGTATATTACATATTAGAAATAATGTTGAACAGCTACAATAAAGTTACAAAGCGTATAATAATTATATTGCTGTTTTGGTCTTATCGTATAAATAATCTGCTGGCATACAATTCGTTAGAAGTTTTAAATTTTATTCCATAAAAGTGGTTGCATGTGGAAATAATGTCTTAATTTGGTTTAACTTTCAATTATTTGGCTGGAAATATAAAGATTAATTAAAAGACAAATAAAACATAGCCTCGTAATAAATCAATTAGAAAACAATTAATAATCTCGTGTAAATACAAGAAAACTAGAATTAATGTATGTGATAGCTATTAAGTTCTCAGAATTGAGTCCTTAATTATAAATACTGGTTTTAGTTGAATTTGTACAATTCAATTCTTTGTTTTGCTATTATAACCAATAAAAATAGGAAATAAAATTGATTACATGTTCCCTGTAATCGAGAAATTCAGTTTTCACGCTGTTCGCAGTTGTTGGTAAATTTGTAGTTGTCGTTTTGTATTGTTATTGTGACTATTTACAGACTTCAGGTTAGAAAACCACGTCACGCAATCTGTCTTGATCGAAATGAAATATTCAGAAAAGACTTTTTCAACTTATTTGGATAAATACAATTTGAAGTGTTACTCAAAATTGTATAATTATTGATTAACGCACTAAAAATTAAATTAAGAAATATTATAAATTGTTTTATTTTAAAATATATCCAATTAAAATTAATAAATTATATTTATACTTTTATTAAGCTTTCAGGCATGGATATGCCTTTCGTCAGAATAATACATTATGATTAATTATTATCAAGAGTTAATAAATTATTTTTTATAATAAGTTAAAAATGAACTGTGCATCATAAGAAGATGGATAGTCACAATCTAATTTGCGACATTTCACGCCAAAAATCGCAAAGAATAGCTAAATCCTTAGAAACATATCCCACAATTATGGAAGCTGAAATATTTGCAATAAATTGCACTATGTACCCATGAATGGGCAATAAAATTGTCCTTTACTGGGTACCAGCTCATGAGGGAATTGAGGGTAATGAAATAGCTGACAAACTAGCTAAATAAGGCTCAAGAATGCCCCCGACTGGACCCGAGTCATTCTGTTGGTTATCCAAAACACATACACATAGAAGGCTGAAAATCGAGAAGTAGGAAGCGGAGAGCACTAAAACTCTCTGGTATAATACGCCAGGACAAGGACAGGCACATAAATTCATAGAGCACTCGACTGCAGAAGCTAAAATGCTTATTATTTTATCAAAGAACGAAATTATACTCATTACGGGGTTGCTCACTAGACATTGCCCGGTGAGATATCATCTCAAAAAAATGTGCCAATAGACCCCTAAGTATAAGGTTGGAGAAAAAGTAATCCATTATTTTGTCGCTAGATGGCTTTAGTGACATTATCTTGTGAACTTGTGATCTATTCGTCGGATCGGGTAATCCCTATACTTTTTGGAAAGGTGGGAATGTGTACTAAAAAAGCAATTGGTAGTTTTGTGATTGGTCAAACCAGTTTCCAGTTATAGTGCACCAAAGATCTATGTAAACAAAGAGAAAATTTATTTTACAGTTTTACATAGATAAAGACGAAACCGTAAGTTAGGGGGTTGAAAATGTGAATAGTATTCATGGTCCCGACACTGTATGTAACAGTCAATTACGTAAAATTTTGGTTTGGTCAATTCAATTTCGGTAATTTCGATGTCAAAGATGCAGAAGCTCTGGAAGGCCAATCATCGAAGATGTCGATAAAATGATGGAAATGATTAAGTTAGACCAGCATGCAATTAGTCCTAGCATTGCCCTCGAGCTAAACATCGACTACAAAATCATTTTGAATCATTTGAAGTAGGTTAGATTAAAAAAAAAGCTCGATGTTTGGGTACCACACGATTTGAGGCAAAAAACTTTATGGGCCGTATTTTCATCTGCGAATTCTTGACCATATGTCAAGAAATCGAACTATTTTTAAAGCAGATAGTGACTGGGGATGAAAAATGGGTCACATACGACAATGCTGTGTGAAAAAGATTGTGGTTGAAGAACGGCGAAGCCGCCCAAACGGTTGCCAATCCAGGCTTGACGGCCAAACAGGCTGTGCTGTGCGTTTGGTGGGATTGGTAAGGAATTATCCACTATGAGCTGCTCCCGTCGGGCCAGACACTCAATTCGAACCTGTACTGCCAACAATTGGACCGGTTAAATCTGGCGATTGACCATAAGCGACCAGAATTGTCCAAAAGGAGAAAAGTCGTCTTCCATTAGGACAACGCCAGGCCACACACATCAATAGTGACTCCCCAGAAACTCTGAGAGCTCGGATGGGAGGTTTTAATGCATCCACCTTATAATCCGGACCTGGCACAAAGAGACTATCATTTTTTCCAATCCATGTCCAACTCTGGTGTAAAACTGGCCTCAAAAGAGGTCTGAAGGGTTAAATTGCTGCTTCAAAAGGATTTGAACTTATGATTTGTAAAGTCATTGAAATATAAACACGAAGATCCATTTTGATTAGGTTTGGAAGCTTATAATATTTTAATTTTTACTTGACCTTTATTTTACATCAAGATCTTGCTGTTATTGCAACCTGATTTCTGAATTGAAACATGTCGCCCCAAACTTATAGGTTTTACGTTTGATAACTTGATGAAGTAATAATTATCATCTTTTACTATTAAGAAATTCTTGCGCCAGGGTACTTTTCCACAGTTACTTGTCAGACATGCAAAAAAGTTTAAAATTAAACTTAAAACCTGTCGCCCTAAAGATCCAATGGTCTATGACCACTCGTCCTAATATGAAATTAAATGTGCTCAACGATGTGCTCAAACCAAAAACCAAGGTTTATTTTGGGTAATTTGTAAATATGTGAATATTCTTGTAGGTAAATAATTTTATGTCTGACTGCATTATTTGTTGAATTCGGTAGTTTTATTTTTCTATTGCTAATCTATTTTACCATCCATGGTTAGTTTTTATTTCGTACTTTGTTGAATCACGGAACCCACATTCATTACCAGTAGGGATTTGTTATAAAATGGCCCTAATCTGACAACTTGATCTCAGCCTTTTCTCAGTCTTTTACTGCTAGATAGGGGTAATCTCGTTAATTCATTCATACGCGTCATCCCCACTATAATAATATGTCCATTATAAATAAAATTAACTAAAACATATAATTACTAAAGAAAAACTGTTTTCTATATAACGTTTGGTATAAATTGAACTTGACTATAAAATTTACATTAGTAAAACTTTGAGGTCAAAATAAAAGTTAATAATGATATAGATTTTCAAATCAGATATATTTATGAATCGTTTTGAATTTTATAATATCGATTTTGACAGAAATAATTAATAAGCACAGATTGAAAATTGAACCAAATGATTCCTAATCATTTTAAATTTCCACAACCTGTCATATGATTCGTTACACAAGTAATTTTCCTATTAAATTTTATGATTGATTTATTATTCATCATCATCAATTACTATGATTTAAAAGTTTAGAAGTAAGTTACATGTTTATATCTAATTGAAGGTAATGCATACAAACATTTTAATTTTCTTTTTCTAAATATGAAACATTTTCTGGTTTGCAATTTTCATGGCTATTTAATTTCATAACGAAACCCAACCAGACGTAATCGCATATAAGAGCAGTAATAGAAATACCAATCTCCCAACCGCCGCTTTAAAGATTTCAATGGAATTAAACAAGAGAGCGTGTATAGGTAATATCATCATGCGGGATGTGGGGAAATTCACTCAATCTAAACCCGGAAACCGATTCCGGGCTCCCATGGGCGCCGTTTTCGGAGGAGTTTTATACGCTCCGGTGTCGGCGCCGAATTGCGGCGCACTTTGCAATGCAAATGAAAAGCAAAGGATCGCAAATCGACAATAGTATGAGAACCCGTCCAATTCTATATTTGCAAATGGGTTTTGAAATGTTCAAGTATCAGAAGTTTCACAAAACGAAATAGAAAAACAAATTTGTTAGGGGTGTATACTATATACGGTTTAAAAATGAAAAAGATTTTCTGTATCTCTTAATGCTGATTAAAAATTGTTCTAGTTAACAGACTAAATACAATTTAATCATCTTAAACAATAAGTTTGAGGTTAATAAACCGCAATAAATTGACCACAAAGAATAATACCGAAGAATTTGAAAATAATTTTAGGTATGTATTATTCTGATAGTAAAAATAATGTAACCCTTAATAATTGGAGAAGTTAAAATTAAGAATTATTTGTTTAACAGGAACAGGTTTAAGTGTTTCTAGACATGTAAATGTCATTTGCACTAATGTAATTATTGTTTGTCACAGCTATCAACTGAGTCATGGTCGTCTAACTTAACAATAATAAAATTTTGGTTCAAAGTTAAATAAAATTGAAGTACAAGGAAATTTTCCATAACCTTTAACGTTTAATGTGTTTGAACCTGAAATTTTGAAGAAAAATAATAACAGAGCAGACATTCTTCGTTATCTCGTTGTGATTGTTAACATAATTTTAGAATTAAGCTCCCCCAGTATACTATTCGGTTAATTTGACATTATTTTGAAGGATAAATTAAAGGGTGGAAAGATTTAAGATTTAAATTTACTAGTTGTCAGAATGTGAATCGTATGAAACAGTTTTCTGCCTAATTAATTCCTAAAATCGTACAATAAATACTAAGCTTTATATTTATTTGAATGTAAAATTAAAGAAATTTAACCAAGAAATCGGCGGATAATGGCATAAAATTTATCTGATGACAAAAAAACGTATTGAAATTTTAAATTGAAAAAAACTTTAAAAAATTGGCAATATGTTTTCCAATATTACTTATCTCGTTGATGTTTTGTATTGAAGTGATAAATTGGGTTTGAAAAATCAAAATATAATAGCAAAATTTATTATATAGGTAATTCTCTATCAATTTTTCAAGCATCAATAAATTTCATTTTGATGCTTTGGTGAAGTGTAAACAAACATTAAATAAAATATGAATAAAATGATTGAACTAAAACATTGGGCTTATTAGAATTCCCACGATAACTCGGTGTTGTTGCTGGTTAATTAATAATTAGCACTCTGAGTTGATCCGAACGTTAATTGTTATAATAGATTTCACACGCTGAGGTCATCCCATTTATTTGTTTTTTGCTTCCCATTTGTCTACTACGTTCTGCAAGTAGTATTATATTACACAAATCAACATAATTTTCGTTTTAATTAATCTAAAAAAAACGACATCCTTTTTCACAGATGATTTCATAGGCACAGTGTCGTCACAACTGAAAATATATTGCAACGTAAAAATAACGGAATTAAAGTTGAAGATCGCAGTAATTGCAATGAAAAAGATTAGAGCTTTTCCCTGATTTAATAAAAGTGAGCTGCATGAGCTTTTGTTACACCGGAGCACTTCAGATAAAAGCTCGGTCTTGGACCACCTGCGTCACAAGGCCCAGCTGCTTCAATCTCTGGTCTTTCTTTACAAGATTACTTAAAATGAACAAAGTTCATCCTTAGATCCGCTTTCTTTTCTAATAAAGAAAGCTACGAGTAGGAAATCGCAGCATCACCCCTTTCAAAACTTTTATTGCGATCAATATAAAAGTATTGTTGTTATAAATTATGTCTGTAAACATGAATTAATGAGGTTCGAGTTACTCATCTGATAATTTAACGTTATCAATGAAGCTGCGATGATCTGTTAGTTGGTGTCCCACATTGTGTTTAAGTCTCATTTCATTACAGTCAGTAGCAGTCAATTGAAGCAATTTCCTATATAAAATCTTTAAGAGATTCGCACGATCTTTTGCTCCGAAAGCTGAAAGTTCAAGAATATGACATCATTTTAAACTTCACTGCGGAATGGTGATTCATATTGTTATTGTTTATTAGTATTTCCACTTTTAAATCGCCCAGTGGTCTCAATTTTTCTATATTAGATTGTCAGTTATGACATATCAATCAATGAAATTGTTTAAATATATTAAATAGTTTAATGATGAAGTAATCATTATACAGTTGCAACTAGGAAAACTTTCGAGTTATTGGTAAGTCAATAATAATCTGCACATTGGTACATTGGTACATTGATTTATCCTATTAAGAAAATATTCCGTTAATAAAACTAGCAATTACGTTTACCATCAATTTATATTTTATCAATTTAAATATTTATGTGACTAATAATTTGAACAATTATTATACAAAGTTGAGATTTTTATGAAATAATTAATTGAAAATAGTATAAACTCTTGATGTTTCTGGGATACTGTTGAGAAGAGTTTACTCCGAATATGAGCACTCGAGTGGCAGGATCCCAAGGGCGGCAAAATCCCGAATAACAAATAAACGTACAATAATTAGTTCATATCGAAATATTTAAAACAATCTTAATAGTCATGACCACTAAATATGTTCTTGAATCGAAAAGTTTTATCATAATAATGCAGCTTATTCCATAGGGGGCAGCAAAATAAACTGACACCTTACCACGTTCCTGACTATCAGCAGTACTTACCTATTAGTAGCTGTAAAGCCTTATAAATTTTATATTATATTTATCTCGTTTAATCTTGGTAAATAATTAATAAAAACATAAAATTTGCTGTAAGTATACATAAAATTAAAAGCTACAACTAACTACTCCAAAGCTTCCAATTAATTTTACTTTAAATTAACTTTAATGACTGAGTTACAAATAAAATTCTATAACTGGTTAAAAACGAATCGTTAAAAAATTAAAACATTAAACAATGTGGGTTTGCTTATTTCATTAGTATTTCAATTAAGTTGATAAATGAATTTATTAGACACTGTCGTATAACCGTCAATTTAGTTTCCTAGGTATATCTACCACTATAATCAGTAAAAACTCGATATCTGTGTAATATGCGGGAAAATGAATTGACATTTTTTATATTTTAAATATTTGCTGTACAATTATTTATGGTGATTCATTATCACTACCGTGATCACTATATTAAATAAGAAATTTACACGTTTGATTGAAAAAGGTAAGGCGTAATCGTAGATGATGTTATTTTCTGACATTTGGAAAAAGTTCAGTGATAAGAACAAGAACAAAGGTTATTGGGTTAAAGATTGGGTCAGAAATTTTTTTTGTCGAGTTTGAATTTTATAGAGAGAACATTTTATGGATTGCAAATGCTTGGCCACTATATCCTTTGGAACTAGGATACCAGGACGGTAAAATACAAAACAAGCTTTTGTATGTTACGAAGAGAGAAACCGAGTTTTTATTTCTATTCGTTCCAGCTACGCCACTGTAATCTAAAGTAAAAAATCAAGCTGGAAGTCATATTACAGTATTTATTTTTTTTATCAAAATTTTGGTTTTATAATTTAAATTCTCCGAATTGTATGCAGTTATTATGAACATTTTGATGGAAATAGAGCTAATGTTCTGATACAGAAAAATTTGAAACTACCCTATGTAAAGATAACCCTAGTAAATTAAACAAGTTGCTAAAGAAAATGATATGAATTTTAAACATTAAAAAAAACTTGAACCATCCCCCTACATCAGCCTGACTTATATAAATATTGAATCAAGTTTTAGAGTAAAGAAATTCTACGATGTCCACGATTCGAACCCAGAATTTCCACTCTGTGATTCAACCACCGATCACATCAATGCACTGATGTGGTTTGACGAATTGATTTGATTATTATAGGTGTACTCAAATTAGAAATGTACAATGCGCGTTTTTGATCGGTACCGGAAATTAATCGACTTGCAATCGTGCTTTGCATGGCAAAAGTTTTGCAAGCAATACTTATTTTGTGTGGCCATAACCTTCGATAGGAGACGGCACCTTAAGAAAAAGAAGAAGAAGACGGGATACCTCTAAAATACTTAGAGCAAATAAATGTTTCGTTCAGACGCATTTGTAAAGATCAGATCACTGCAGATATTTCAATTAATGACTTGGCAAAATTAGTTATTTGCTATCAAATGATCTAGAATTCAGTCAAAACAATCTACTGTGCTTTAATCCTTTTTCTAACGATTCTTGTATCGGCAACAACTTCGAAGTGATCATTTTCAATCTTAAAATTGATACAGAATTATTTGAAAAATAAATAGCACAAAGCAGACTTTCTAGTTTGGCAATTTTATCAATAGAAAATGAGATAGTCAGAACTTTAGATCTTAATAATATCATAACTTCTTCTTTTGGCAATCAAAAGGCAAGAAAAGTCGACTTTTTCGGCATAAATATATTAAGATTAGTTTTGCATTTGTACATACCATATATTATTTTCTGCGCAATAAAATTTTTATTTCAAATTGAACTTTTTTGTGACATGGTGAAGGGGCCCGATGTGGTTTTGCACCAGGACCCGGTTTTGACTTGCTACGTCCCTAAGTTGTGTTGATTAGCTTCCGTAAAACACAAATATAAGAACGAAATCAGACTCAAGTTTCAATCATTGAGGGTGGTTCTCTGAAACAATAAGAAAGGGATGAAATGAGTGATGAAAGACTCAATCATTCTGAGGAAAATTTAAAGGAAAGTCTACTCGATAGATCAACAAACGACGATTGTTCAGAGAAAAATTGCAAAATATTGCTCGATTTTTTTTGCCAAATCTTGATCATTTTTTTACATCATTGGCTGCTTGGCAAAGAACAGCTTTGTAGACGTCACGTAACTTTTTAAGTTGCTTTATAATTTCCCAGAGTCGTCAAATATTTTCTGGTAGAGGAAAGTGACCAAATATGGAATACCATTTGGTTTTGGTGGCATAAAAAAAAACTATCATGAATTAAATGCAAATTTAATTATAAACACAGTCAGTCATACATTTTGGCTTATCTTAGTCATAGTCTTGTGTTTGAATATTAATCAACAAATTTTTTTTATTTAAAAATTTAAATTAACATAATAGTAGCTATTTATGGAATAGACCCCCAAATATGGAATAGGGAAATAAGAACCAAGTTTCTTTTACAAAAATTAACAAAAACAGTAACGTCTTTTTATAACGGATCTTGAGACTTTGGTCAAAAATAAAAGTAACTTATTCCGTTAAAATTAACTTATTCTACTGCAAAAATCACACACCACTCACACTATCGTCACCAACAGGCGCCCATTCCTTACATAAGATTTCCATATAATTTTCCCTATTCCATATTTGGAACTAAGCTCACTTAAGAATAATGTTTTTTTATTGAAAGCCAGGTTATATTTTCTTGAAAAGTAACATCAGTAATGTTATCAGTCATCCTTCTGCATGCTTATAAATGTGGAGTAATTAACAAATTACTAATATAGGGTGTTTTTTTAGCTGCATGAGAACTTTCAATAGGGATAACAATTGAATCAAGATTGCTATGGAAACAGTTTTTTGACATTTGTGTTTAGCAAGGTTTGGCATTTGATAATGCATAGATTGACCATTGAACAACGCTACCAAATTGGGCTCACAACCAATTGGAAGTGGATCCAATTTTTTACCGTAAAATTTTGTTCAGTGACGAGACACATTTCTGGTTAAATGGGTATGTGAACAAACAAAATTGCCGTATATGGAGTGAGACCAATCCGGGACATTATCTTGAGACTCCATTGCATCCATTAAAATTGACTGTTTGGTGTGGAATACACGCCAACGGCATCATTGGTCCATATGTCTTTCGAAATGAGGAAGGAGCTACCGTTACGGTGAATGGTGTGAGATATCGACACATGCTCAATACATTTTTGTTTCCAAAACTTCAAGAGCTAAACATTGACAACTTATGGTTCCAACAGGATGGTGCTACGTGCCACACAGCCAACGAAACCATCAATTTATTGAAAGGACAATTTGGTGACAACATTATTTCAAAACGTGGTCCTATCAATTGGCCTCCAAGATCGTGTGATTTGACACCTCCAGATTATTTTCTGTGGGGGTATGTTAAATCCATGGTTTATGCTAACAAACCAACAACTCTAGAAGCATTGGAGGCTAATATTCAGCAAGCCATTTATGACATAAAACCAGAAATATTGGAAAAAGTGGTCAAAAATTGGACTGAACGGATGCGCTTCGTAACCATTAGTCGTGGTGGTCACATGCCGGAAGTCATGTTCAAATCATAAATGCCTTTAACTGTACTTTCATAAAAAAATTATAACCAAAACATTCCGTGAGGTTTTTAATGTTTTATTTCATTTTGAAGTTCTCATGTAGCTAAAAAAACACCCTATACTTACGTTATAGATCAAAATTTGCATCACTAACAATAAAGTTTCGCAAGTGCGTACAAAGAATAATGTCCCGCCATGTGTTTATTAATGGTAATAGAGCGTTGTAAAGTTTGGGGTGGTCAACTACTCTTACTAGGTTGTCATTTTTCCTAGTAATGGCTAAATAGAGGCAGTGGTTTCGAAAATTTAATGGTATTCCACATTAGGCGCCTATTCCATATTTGGTCACTTTCCTCTAATTATATTAAGTTTGGTGAATTTTCTACTTATTGTATGTACGTATATTTTTATTTTAGAACAAGCAATATTTGAACAATTCTCTTATTCTGGAAGTTGAGCGCTGGGACAACTAATTGAGGTATTGCCTTCTATGAGAATTTTACATTTCAATGTGTTTGGTTTATGTAATTAATGCTCTGCTGGACGGATGATAATTTACAGGCCCAGACTGGCTCGGTCGGCTAGTAGGCGATCGCCGAGGGCCCCCAACCCAACGGGGCCCCGAAGAGGCCTCAAGAAAGTGGTTTATACTTGGGGTAAAAGTGATTTTCAAAAATCTTCGCTCTTAGTAAGGGGCCCCCTCCTCAGTCTTTAGCCGAGGGCCCCCAAAGGAGCCAGTCCGGGCCTGATAACTTACATTTTGTATTGTTTTAAGAAACCCAAAAAATCAAATAATTAAGAAATGTCCGCAAGTTAGCGTTTACTACAAAGACGAATAAATCGAGAATATTCACCTTTCATCTGCAGCTTATAAAAACACAAAAATACCAAGAAATCTGACACAATTCTTTTTCGAGGTGTTATGAAATTAATGTCTGTGCAAAATAAAGGTATACAACGTTAAACAAATATTTGTAAATAAATATAAATTTAAACGTAGCTAAACTGCAATTAGGACTTTATATTCCCTAAAATATTTTTTTACTCATCAAGAGTACCTAACAAATTAAGCAAGAAGAATTTGCTTGCAGATTACAACAATGATTTTTAAATAAACCGCGTTATTTAAATTGATATTTGCACTTTTTGTATTAGTAGTAGGTACTTAAATGTAAACATTACAAAGTATCAATTTTATTTTATGCGAGGGATGTGCATAAAACCATTTTATCGTCAATGATACGTCATAAAGGATGATTTGTAACAAAATTTTCTGTGAAATTGAGTAATTGGGAAATTACGCTTTTAGTGAAGTTCAGAGTGGTTCTTCTTTTTCAGTTTCTTCCTGTAAAGAAAGAGAATTTTATATCGATTAGTGCCTAGGGCAACATACTTTTGAATGCTACACGACTTTTTTTGTGATTTTAAATTAAATAATTTAAATTAAATTGATAAAAAAAATAATCTATGGGATGAGCAATATCGTAATGATTTATTCAGCAAATGATAGTTAGATTTGTTCGTTAGCGAAATCAACGTGTTTAATTTATCACGTAATTTTGAGAACAACTTGATGTGATTGTATCAAAAACCATGGTCAAATAATCACAAATAAAATTAAAGCCCCTGTGTTAGACCAACCCCAGTAGAAATGTTATTATCATTGCAGTTATAATTACGAGAAGTGAAAGAAGAAAGGAAATTATTAAATTCGAACCATATGTAACATTAGAGTTTGATGCTATCCGCTCAATTTGAAATAGACTGCAGCATAATTTGTTCAGGTGAAGAAATTCAAGGAGAATCAAGTTTTTTGAATTCAATTTTAGGGTAGTTTTTGTATGTATACAGGGCAACGTAAATTTAAGGTGCACTAACTAGAGTGTAATGTCCCACAAAAACATTATTGGTTTATATATTTTACTTTAGAAATCTTACTTTTTGTAATTCATATTGACACCGTAAATTAAAAATTAAAGGAAAGCATTTAAAACGTGTGATATAGTTCTCATTTTCCGTATTTCCTATCAACCCTTTTCGGCCATTTCGGAATTTTCTATAACGTACCTCCAATTTGTGCTTCTGTTAAAGAAGAACGAACAAGCGGATAGCATATTAAAAATACTCAAACGGCGGCAATACTATTTTGAAAATAGAATCT
This sequence comes from Rhagonycha lutea, assembly GCA_958510855.1. Taxonomy (NCBI): domain Eukaryota; kingdom Metazoa; phylum Arthropoda; class Insecta; order Coleoptera; family Cantharidae; genus Rhagonycha; species Rhagonycha lutea. The sequence goes on from OY294036.1 coordinate 89,713,431, forward strand.
TAATTCAGTTCCCAGGTGACATTCGAAAACCAAGTATTCGTATATATTTCAATGAGAAAGCAGATCAATAAACGGAACCGCAATTATAAAATTTATTACGCCGGCAAATAACAACAAATTATCAAATAAATTAAAAAAGTTAGTTTTAGAAAATTACGTAATTATTATTTTTTTCATTGTAGATTTGTATTTACAAAATTAATCAGAAAATTGGCGAGAATCTCTACTAAACGCCGTTCTCACGCCCTCAACTCCCACATTCTGCGCTCTTTAACTAATCTAAATTAACGCAATTTCTAAAATTTACGCGAATATGGTTTGCTCGAAAAGCATCATGTACTATGTACATACATATAATATGATGTACTCCGTATATACTAGAGCAAGATTTTGAAATGCGGTGCTTCAATTCCACACAAAGAAAATTATTAACCATGTTGAACCGAATCGTAATATTCTTTTAAATGCCACTCACGATTTTTTATGATCTCATCTTTTTAGAGCACGCTTGAAAATTAGGATTTAAGGAGATTTTTTCAAGTCGAATCCGCTGCATGATTCATACTCATCTTCCACGGTAAATTTGATAATTTTAATACTTCAACGCAACACGACGTTTTATATCTACGTTGCACTGTAAATTACATTTATATGTAGATAACTTCAAAAGGGGAAAAGTGTTACAAATATTAATTACTCTTAATTGATATGAGTGCATTTTAACCTTAATGAATTTCGAGAACATTTAAATTTTTATTTTTCATTTCCTTTTAGATGGTCCAAATTATTTGTTGCCACAGGATTTGAATCATCCATAGGATGAATGCAGGTACATATCATTCTAACCCTAATTTAAGAATTTAACCTAAAAAAGATCATTTGTTTTGAATATTGAATCAAAAATATTAAAATTCAAATAAATCGCTGCTACAAAGGTGGATTTCAATTTGAAACATTTTACAAATGATTTGATGCATATCGGTGAAGGTAAAGGTTAACATGATGTACCCATTCGTACTAGACGTAGGTGACGTCAGTTCAAGGGGACTGCGATCCACAATAGGCCAGGCGCCACCTCAATTGAGAGAATTTGTTTTTATATCCAAGCCTGCTTCTGTATTTACCACTTGATTTATTGCGCGGGAGTTAATTGAAATTGATACTTCCTGTCCGTAGGAAATGACATTGTTTTTAAGCAAACTATTGGGTTCAGCGATAAAATCAGAATGAACTTTTTAAAAAGCTCCATTATTTACATCAACATAAGTTTATTTTAAAGAGATAAAAGGGGGTGTAAAGCGAAGGCAAAAGTGAAATCCTAAATGCTAATGTTTTTTTATTAAATAGCAATAAGTCCTTTCAATTTCTACCCTTTCGCTGCTGCTGACATCATCGTAATAATGTACCAAACCAACGTAGATGGTATCTGTATGCCCAGGAAAGATAAAATTACAAAGTGAGTGCTTATTATCCGAAGCTAACCACAATATAAACATTTTTAAAGTACAAAGACAAAACTTAGATAGAATATCTCGACTCCACCTCTCCATTACAACCCCTTAACGATGTAAATGCGTTGCCAGAAGGCTCGCTTTACAACCATATTCGTGTATCTGAACTAAACACCCTACAATAAGCCAAGCCTACTAACATCAAAAGCTTTTATGTAGATTTACAGTTAAGAAAATAAAAACTTTAAAGTAATCACTAATTTGAATTCAAAATTCAAAGCAACCTAAACAGAATTTCTAAAATAAATAACAGAAAAGTTGTAGTCGATCTACCAAAATACAAGGGATGTTTTAACTTACGATTTTGTTATCATATAATTCAATTTTTTATTGAAATCAATATAAACATAATATCAATAATATGTAGTCCGTGTTAGTCAAATACATCAAAAATTTCAAAGCGTTGTTAACTAGATTTGAATAAAATATAGTTAAATCACAGAGACGATTTATTTGTTTGACAGCTTGCAAACAATTGCAAACCATCGAGGTAATCTATAAGCTTCCCGCGGTTTGGTACCCACATTAACAGTAGGTCCCCTATTTGAGTGAAAGTTGAAACAATGGACGTGAAGTGAAAACGACAGATAATTTAAATTTTAAAGCAACCAAGAATAGCTGCAAGTATCTAGCTATACAAAATGCTAATGTATAAATTTTTACAGATTTGTAATGTGAAGTCTGCGAGTAACTTATTCGTCTATCGAAAAAGTTATAGTCCGATAAGATATCTATTATTAGTAATTGTAAATCCATTTGATACTTGGTAAGCGTTTCTGGAAGTATGCAAAAATTATTGTAATGTGAAATTGGAAATAATTATTTATATTTTAAAGCAAATAACATATAATAATAATATGGTATTTAGTGTGGAAGGGAATAAACAGATGGTGTATCAAACAAGTGCAATCATACATACATTCTGCCACCCCAACTCTGCTCCAGGGCATTTTGAGGTGCCCCTTTTATGAATAGGTGTAATTATGCTTCAATTATTATTACGCAACAATAAAAGTTGTTTGTCAACACCTTGGATGATTCTATTGAAAATTATAGTTTTTCCTAATGTACCATGCCTAAACCATGTAATTTTACAATTTTCTAGTAATGTTAGTTTTTAATGAATAAAAAAATATTTGTTGATATTAGAAGTAGCATCGATACAAATCCACCTTAATATTTAAGTTTTGGGTTAACATTTTATATCATGGAAGTTCACAGTTTGACATACAGAAATGAGATATTGTGCAAAGGATGTTGTTAAAAGGGGAAAGACGAAATCCTGTGTCAGAGAGCACGATAGATGACCTAAACACCTGCACCCGCATCGATTTTTCACACGAGCTTTATTAAATATATTTAATAATGCAACTTGTAATTATTGCCACATTACTAATAATAAAATTTGCTTTTTGTCAATTTGTAAATAAATATAAATTAATGGAAAGACCTTTTGGCGTGATTAAAAAGTTAAGCGAATTTATATTTGATTAAAAATTAATTAAAAATAATAAATTGCCTCTTCACTGTCAATTAAAAATTTAAAAAAATAATTTAAAATATTGCTAATATGTAGTACTGATAAATAATTTTGATTACCCGCCTAAAATAAAACATACCTACCGGTAAAATATATTACTGAACTATGGTAATCCTTTAATTTGATTTATTTCTATTGTGAAAAAACATGTAGTACCTACTTAAATTTATATTTTCTGCTAGCTATAAACAAGAGCACAGAAAGGAATCTTGAAATCTGCTGAGGTTTCGCAGTGATGGTGTGAACTTCCAGGTGCTGTTTTCTTAGGTTGATCTTGATCCTTGTAAGTGATAACAAGAAATCTTTCTTATTTTTCGCTACAGATACATTTTATTTTTAAATATATTTTATTTCTTTAATCCTTATGTACAATACAAATTTAAAATGTCATTGCAAACGTCTGCAAAAAAAATTAATTCAAATACTATTATGCTAATATATATATCTATATAATTAAAAAATATTGTACCTAAATACATATAAAAAATATAAATAATTCATTAAAATAATTGATAATTGAAATTATTTTTATAATCTGGTCTTGCGAAAAGTAAATCTTACAGCTTCTCGGTTTTTATTTGGCACTTACCGCACAGAAAGGAAAAGGAAACACAAAGTTATAGATACCTAAATACGATGCTGCCTCCAGAAATCTCACGAACTGTAATAATAGATTATTTCTTTTATATGCCATAAAATAATATTGTATTGACCTTTTCATAAGGTTATATGCTGCTAATGCATCTTATATGTGATACTTTAATTTAGTACCTATAGATTAAAATGGGCAGCACGTTTCCTTTTATCTTAACTCTTTCAAAGTAGTGCAATATTCCTAAAACTTAAAGTTTAATAAATAATTAATAAGGGAACAATGTTATTATAATTTTTTGTTTCATAAATTGCATAATTTATAAAAAAACTTCTACAATTTAAACGAGCAAATGAAGGATGGCTTTCTGACAGTGTGGTTGGCTGCGTCTGGCGAGGAACTGTTGGACGTATGCAGATTATGAAGAAAATATTTCTCCTAAATCTTGAATCTGAACAAATTCTCCCTAAATATAAGTAGATAATTTCACAGAAAATAAAACATTTTTTGAAATCAAACAAATGCCATGACGTCTGTCCCACGAGAGCTCGAGTATGACTAAACTTAGTTTATCTCTAATAACTCAAAAATGATATCAAAAATATTAATATTTTTCTGCTGAACATTTTTGCCTTCGAAATATTCAAAATATTGAAGCTGTCCAAAATTAATCTAGATACAATATAAGAACCTTAACTGGGCAGTGGACATTATAGATTAAATACACATCAGTTAAATATGCTTCGGATTGTAGATGGACACTTTTAGTGTCGTGGGTGTAACGACTAACGAAGATGACGAACTTACTCTCCGGCTTTAAAGTCAATGAGAGAATTTATATTAGGAGGACTTCTACTCCAACATAGCTAAAATCAGCGAAACCTCACATTTCACGATCTTCAAGTTCATTCTTCAGTTGGAATGCTTTGAAGAGTGAGAAGATTGTGAGCTGCTACGAATGGAGATAATACAATGGGATAGGTTTAATCACTTTCCACCTTTATTCCAGAAATCAGTACCCATGTAGATAGCAATTTATATTAACGTATAGGATTAAGCGAGAGGCAAATCTCCTTTTTATTAATATCTTTCAAAAACTCAAGCAAACATAATATAAAAATATTTGCATATTGTAATCGTTTCGATATCAGAAGATTCCTATTTTCAAGAAATTTCAACATCCCCTAAATAAGGTTCTGGTGAGCTCTAGTGGTTCTAGTTATGCCATTACCACAATTTTATTAGATGATGTAACAAATTCAAATCTCCATCAACATTAATTTTCCTCGATGCGGACCTGAATTTCCACCTGTTACGTTGACCCTGAAAATTATTTTCGAATTTTTTAATACTTTAAACGCACGATTCTGAAATTCTCTGGTGGTTTTGTTCTTACCAAATTTTTGTGAGCGTCGAGTGTCAAAACCGAGTACCATACACAGAGAAAAATTTTTGGTGTTTTGAAGTAATTTTTACTTGAACCCCAAATCAATCTCACACCAATTTGAAGTAAAAATAATATCAATTGAAATAAAATGTATTTCAAATTTAGTAAAATTTACTTCAAATTGGTGCGAGAGTGAAAAATTTTCTCTGTGTAGGTTGCCAACTGCTGAAATAGGCCATGTTAAGAAACCACGCAATGAAGGAACACATTTTTTAATTAGCGATTTTCTGACAACATTTTAAAAATTTGTGTCCATATTGTAATCCCATTCTCCCCACGTTATAATTAGAGTACCGATAAAAATGAAAAAAAAGTGCTTAAAAAACATCAAAAAATAAAATTTTAAAAAAGCACCAACTTTATCAAAGAAATAGCACAAACTTTATTAGAAAAGCATTAAAGAAACAATTATTTAATTTTTAAAACCGTTAACAATAATTAAGTATTCTTCTAAATGTTCAGTAGTAAATTTCATCCTTCGAAGCTTCCATTGACGTCTTTACACTGGCAATAGCTATATATTAGCTAATAGGTGCAAATTTTAATTTTGTTACAACTGAAGGATTCATTTCAGAATTGTCAACAGTTTCTCCAGATATTGCTTTCGCTATATCATTTAAAATTTTGAATCGTTAAAAAAGACGAAATGCATACCCATAAAATAAAAGGAATAATCAATACAAAAATTAAAAAGCAGTCAAACTTTGAAATATTTTGTAAAATAATCATTGATGACGTCCAAAAAGCATAAAAATTTTCATCAAAAGTTGAAGGAATCTGGACTCTAGTTATAACCATCGACACACTGAAAATTAATGATCATTAACTTGTTTCTTAAATAAATGATTTGCGAATGATTAAATAGTTGAGTAAATATAATATAACAAATTGAATTATAATTTGAGTAATTTGCTAATTTGAGCAATTTTCATTTGTGTATCCGATTCGTGAAATTTCGTCTGAAAGAATCCTTAATAACCATCAACTTAGCAGTGTGTCAAAGGTATTAGCACGTTCAAATAAAAATAACCAGATTAGTCTCTCAGAAAAAGGAACTAATGAATTATGAAGATATAATATTATGCAGGGCTGTGACGCCCTAGTCGTCAAATTTGGTGACGCTATTTTTATTTTTTTCGGAAATCGATTAGGTTTTTGATGGATTCTTTGGAGGATTTTATCAATAAATATTTGTTTTTTATCACTTCTACCCTTTCTGAACGCATGGTAATACCCAGAGTTGCGGGTGGGATACTGATTTATTGACTTGACGTAGCATTAGCCCTTTCAGATTCTTTATATAAAATAGGATAATAGAAAAAAATATCTGTCGATGAATAATTCCATTGCAAATCCTCCACTCAAAACCTTGAAATTTAACGTGACACCCCTCTGATACCGATATTTAACCCTGCTAACCCACCGAAGAAAGCCAATCATCACGTGGAACGGGGATTAACATGTTGCAGTTAAATGCATCTAGGAAAACCCAAGCCTGAAACCAAAAACAACTTGCATAGTCCTTATCTATCCTTCAGAAGGAAAAGAATGAAAAGAAGAACGAAAAGGAAACAAAAAAGATAATATTCCACCGACAACTCTGAGTATTATTTACCATGCGTCCAGAAAGGGTAGTAGCTACAAAAAGCAAAGTTTTGTTGATGAAATCCTCTAAAGTCTAAACTCTAAAGAATATATCAAAAACCTAATTGATTTTTAAAGAAAATAAAAATTTAGTCAACTGACTGCCCTCTGCAATCTGAATTTTCATTGGTTTTAACAATGTTGATGTTTGGTAAAAGGTATAAATGATGGGAAAAGGTAAAATACAAGTCATTAAAAAAAATTGGAGAGCCCCGTGACAGCATCTGATGCCGGTAAATGATATGAGCTGGCTTAATCCGGCACTGCTTAAATCTAAGGCAATTCAGAGCTTAAAATTTTGTCGTTATTTTTCTTGTTTTTATTATAATAGTATTAGAATTTTCATGAAATTTAAGAATATCTGAGAAAATTTAACTTTCATTAAAAAATTTAAATAAAAAAACACACCAAAATCAATATAACATGAAATCTACGGCAGTTTAGGGCTTAGAATTTTTTCATTATTTTTCCTGTCTTTATTACAATTTATTGTATCTATTAGTATTTATAAGAAATTCCAGAATATTTCAAGAAAATTTAACTTTTATCAAAAAATGTAAATAAAAAATCACACTAAAACCAAAATAAACTGAAATCCACGACAATTTAGGGCTTAAAATTTTTTCATTATTTTTCCCATGTTCATTGTAATATTGTAATAGTATTTTAATGAAATTCCAGAATATTTGAAGAAAATTTAACTTTTATCAAAAAATGTAGTAGGTACTAAATACAAAATTATACGTAGAGGAGAAGGTAGTAATATGGAACCAGCATTTAATATGGACCACCCTAATTATAACGAACCTATTCATTCCCCCTGCCCAAAAATCACAAAATAAATGTTAAGCGATACTAAAAGGGTGAAGTAAACTGAAACAGTGTACCCACACTTGTTTATAGGGCTCGTCTAACAAGTTTTAGTTTACCCACAGTTTCAATGATTTGTGCGTGTGTAAGTTGTGATCGTTTTATTTGTGTTAAATAAACATTTTCAGCTAAAGAAAGAATGAAATCGAAGTATAAAAGATTGTTTTAGACTACAGTGATGGTATGCTTAGTTGATTTTAAATAATTTTGAAGTAAATTTGAAAATAATTAAAAATGAAGTTGCTTTTATTATGGTCCACATTGGTGCTTTTATTATGGAACCGCATTTATCCATAGCAATTAACTTTTGATAATAAATAAATAAGAAATTTTAAAATATATCGAATTATGAATAAATAAATTGAATTCTTAAGAAAAATATGTTGAATTTTATGTTAAAAAATGTATGAGCATTTTACGAGGGCAAGGCGTGAAGGCCAACTACTGTAGCATTACTGTAGGCATTAAAACACATAAAATTGGAACATTTAGAATATTTTTTTCAGCTAGGGTTACATTGTATCCAACCACAAAGGTTGGATACATCTATGAACTCATTTATTTTTATATTATATTATATTTCCCCCGGTCCATATTAAAGACACCTGTGTCCCATATTAAAGGCATAAAAAAATACCTTGTCAATTTTCATATTTTAAATTAAACGTTTTATTTAGAAAAATATCTGTTTTATTACTTTGCAATCTTCATAATGTGATAGGTTATTAGTGTAGGATTCAGTACATATCATTACTTTTCATTTTTTTTTACTAAATTGTAGAGTTAATCGAAAAAAACAATAGGCGGTTCCATATTACTACCTTCTCCTCTACTAAAACCAAAATAATGTGAAATCCACCACAATATCGGGCGTAGAATTTTTTCATTATTTTTCCTGTCTTTAGTATAATAATTGTATTAGTATTTTAACTAAATTCCAGAATATTTGAAGAAAATTTAACTTTTATCAAAAAATGTAAATAAAAAATCACACTAAAACCAAAATAACCTGCAATTTGCGGCAATGTGGAGCTTAGAATTTTTTCATTATTTTTACTGTCTTTATTAGGTACATATAAATAGTAGACAGGTTTGCAGGTTGCCACCTACTGCAGGTGGCCACCTATCTTGGATTTTGGTGTTGGACCAATGTCATAAATTAAATTTTGACTGAAATCGAAACCTAAGGAGGTGTGATCACTTTTAAACTAGTTCTGGAGCGGACAGAGCCACTAAGACAGTGTGTGTTGACAAAAGTTTGAAAAGTTGTATCGTGAAAATTTAAAAATTAAAATTGTGTTTTTGTTCTGTGGTCATAAATTGAACATTTTAATCGAGAAATCAAGGTAAATATTTTTTCTGTATTGCTTTTACATTCAACTTACATTATCCTAACAAAATTTCAAACATATCATGAAATAGCAATTTTTTTCAGATATAATTCTAAAATAGTGCTAGAATGCAGGTTGCCACCCTTTACGATTTGCAGGTTACTACCTATCGTGTTTCGCTTGTTTACACTCATATGCCCGTTTTTATGATTGTTTGATGTTTACAATTGTTATTGAGTCAAAAGTGAAGTGTTTTTATTGCATTAAATAATTAAATTTGCAAGATAATATGGAATCATGCAAATTAACATGAAAAATCAAATTTTGATTTTTTATGCCAATTTACACTAATTTTTTTATGTTTACGACCACTGAGTGTCAATAAAAACCCATAAATTTTATAAATCAGTTGGTTTTCTTTCCGTTTTTCTACATTTTCAGCAATTTCTCGATGGGTGGCAACTTGCAAGCCTAAATTTCAAGAGCTCGATTTTAGGTACTTTTGAAAAACTCCTGTATAACTTTTATTTTTTGAAAATTCAAATAATTTCTACGTCAGGATTGTGCCTTTTGAGTTCCTCTTTCCAACGAATATTAAAATATCAACAATATGTTGATTTTGTGACGAGCTATGAGCAAAAAAGCTAATGGGTGGCAACCTGCAAACCTCTCCCCTAATAGTATTTTAACGAAATTCCAGAATATTTCAAGAAAATTTAACTTTTATCAAAAAATGTAAATAAAAATTCGCACTGAAATCAAAATAACCTGAAATCTAAGGCAACTTGGGGCTTAGAATATTTCAATTGTTTTTGTTATTATAGCAGTATTCGCAGTATTAGTATTTTCATGACGGTCCGGAATATTAATTTGACGAAAATTTAACTTTTACAGAAAAATTTAAATTAAAAATTACACTGAAATTAAAATTTAGGGCTTAGAATTATTTTGTTAGTTTTTCTGTCTTTATTATAATAATATTTTCTATCTCAGGAGTTTAAATAAAAGAGAAACATGACAGTTTATAATAAATTAAAATTATAATTCTCATCAAGTTCCAGAATATTTGAACAAAATTTAATTTTTATCAAAAAATTTAAATAAAAAATCGCATTCAAATCAAAATAAACTTAAATCCAAATTAAATACTTAAAAAATGCGTTTTTAGTCAGTAAATGGTAAAAAAGAGTAATGAAAAAAATAGTAGGGCCCCCAATAACATTTGCTACGGGTCCTTCGCTGGCTTAATCCGGCACTATGGTTCTTCATCAGTGGTGGCGTAACTTAATTTTGTAGTGTACGCAAAATAAATTGGCATAACCCCTTCCCCTATATTATAATATGTTTTATGATTTATGTGGTTGAAGGATCCGATACGAGGTTGGCCGGAAAACTAGGATACCATCAGGGGTATATCCCAGAACATTTTTTGCAAATTTGGTGGAAAATGGATATTTTCAGGGCTAGAAAACTTTTTATTAATTATGTATAATTTTGCGATGCCCGAAAGTAAGTGCGAGGCCGTACACGGTACTTAATAGTTACTAAATAGTAACGAACCAATGGAAAGCGCGTGTTAGTATCCATCAGGCGTTCTTTATTGGTTAGTTGCCATTTAGTACTAAATTTTGCATAAAATTTAACACCGTGCCATACGGGCTTTACAGTTAAAATTCTAATATTTTAGTGGTTAGTTAAGTTTTGGTTAAATTATTTTTTTTTAATTTATAAGTCCTTATTCTGGATACGGACCTGACCTGATTGGTTTCTGCAATCTGCGATGTAGCTATTAATGATCGCATTTTCAATTATTACTATGGTTTTAACTAAGATTTTAATTAAAATTCAGTTCTATTAATATTAAATTTCGCTTTTCTATAAAATACGATTAGAATTTATTGTGTCCTTGAGTCCTTGGCTTTTGAGTTTTCTGATTTCGAAGTTATATTATACAATATAATTTTTACTTCCTCTTTGTATTATTATTATTTTATAAAAATAGTAACAGATCAAATATATTTCAATTTCATGGTCACAAGGTTATTATTATTTGTTTTTGAAAATAAACGCAAAATACATGCAGTGCCATCTATCCTTGAACCACGTCAAAGTCACCTCAAAAACTACATAACCAGCAAATTCTTTTGTTTGAAATCGATGATTTCAAAATAATTTTTATTCAACTTTACACTTTTGCTGTGATAACGTTTATCTGTTAACAAAAAAAATTATGCTTGAATGCTAAAGAAATTTTATTTTAATCTGGGTTTAATTAACCAATCGCTTTATTAAATTAATAAAAGTTTAGTGAACAATGAAAACTAAAGAGTTTCTGTTGTGGACTATATTCACTGGAATTATTGCAACTCATGCATATAAACCAGTGGTTCTTTTACATGGAGTCCTCACAGGAAGCAAAAGTATGGATATGATAGGCGATAGAATCAAAGAGGTAATTAGTTTGTAGTGCGAATGGTGAAAAATATTACATAACTTAATTAATTTTAGATGCATCCAGGAACCACTGTTTATAATTTTAATCGTTTTGAAGGATGGTCAAGTTTGGAAAGTATGTGGTATCAAGTTGCACAACTTGGAGCCGATTTGATAAACATCACTGAACATCATCCCGAAGGAATTAACTTCTTAGGCACTTATTTTTATGATTTCCCTCTTTCTTAAATGTAATTATAATTTTGTAGGATATTCACAAGGTGCTTTAATTGCTAGGGCCATTTTGCAAGCTTTTCCACAACACAACGTTCACAATTTTATATCGTTAAGTGGCCCCCAAGCAGGTCAATATGGAAGTAAGTTATTTTATTACGTTGAGTAATTGCCAGTGTTGTAACCGATACATCTGTCTTTTTTTATACCTTAAAAAATTGAAAACAATTTATTTTTTACAAAATTTTATTTTTATTTAGCATGCGATGTATTTGGAATATGTATTTCTTCACTAAGTTTTATTCATATGAATACTTTAAATTGGAACAATGGAAACAGTTTCTCCTCCCCCGCTGGGGGTTTTGTCCCTAGAAATTCAGAGACCACCACCTAGAGGATCTAGATAAATACTTGTAACTAAATATGTTACAACACTGGCTAATGACAGGCTAGGGTTTTGAGAAACTAAATTTAATTAATTTCTAACCATCAATTTTATTTTAGCAAATTTTTTGCACATATTTTTTCCAAATTTGGCCCTTAAAACTGCTTACGAATTGTTTTATTCGTATGTGGGTCAACACACATCTGTAGGCAATTATTGGAATGACCCATACCATCAAAAATTATATTTTAATTATAGCAACTTTTTACCGTATATAAATAATGAAATATATAGCAATAATAGTAGCAATTTTCGAGAAGGAATTTTAAAATTGAAAAAAATGATTTTAATTGGTGGACCCGATGATAATGTAATCACACCATGGCAATCTAGGTAATTTCTAAACAACTAATTTGTTCTAAATAACTGAAACTTTTTATTGCAGTCAATTTGGATTTTACAATGAAAATGGAACTGTAGTCAAGTATACCAACCGTGATATTTATGTAGACGATGCAATTGGTTTAAAAACGTTGGATAAAAGAAAAAGATTGATTCTTATTACTGTACCTGGTGTGGATCATTTTATGTGGCACATAAATACATCCATAGTTGATAATTATATTTTACCTTATTTAGATTGACGCTCATTAGAATAGTTTAGAATAATAATAGTAATAATTTTTAAAATTGTGATTTATTGTCGATATTTTTATGTACTGATAGGTTTAGTGAATAAAATGCTCTCTCTTTCAAAACTATTATTTATGAAGCGAAAAGGTATCTCCCGAAAGTGAAACAATCTTCCAAAAAACCATGCATTCATGTAAATATTCCTTCATAGGAACCTGATAATATGCTTATTTGATGTCCAGGGAACTGAGGGGCAGTGGCAATCGCCTCTGGGACCAGAAGCCGGCGTTTACGATTTTGTTACCATTTTTTTAGCATTTGGCCCGGTTTTTATTACAAGTTTTCATTTATGAACACGTTCATCATAATATTATGAATGCAATAAATTATTAATAGGATTAAGTTATATAAATGATTTTATTCATTACATTTATGAACAAGTACATCACAATAATTATGAAAGCAGTTATTAGTAGGATAAAGAAGTACACCATGTAAATCAGGCCCTTAGCCAGGATTTCATTTCGGGGGGCACTTGTAAAATGTAAAATTTTCTGTTGTTCCCCTTCCTTTTTCTTTGTCTTTTCAACATTTCGGGGGGGGGGCACGTGCCCCCTCTCCTGGCTACGGGCCTGATGTAAATTAATTTGTTCATCACATTTATGGAGAAGTTTATCAATAATAATTATTAATGCATTCCAGTGGCAGATTTAGCTCGTGAGAGACCACAAGCGCAATTAAATTTTAAGGCCCCCCTTCTGTATATTTTCACTACCCCTACACCCTATAATAGTGTGCATTCTACGCGCACGTTTTCTACTCTGGAATGTAGTACTATAGCAGTGATCCACGAAAAGTGAGATATAGGGAAAGAACATAGAAAATGAACCAATATAAAATTACAACTGCCTGATTCTTGCTTTGAGGAAAAAATTTTCAAGTTACGCCACTGCTGAGAGGCATCCATTAACCAGTGTCGGCTTAGCATAATAGGTAATAAAGATAAAAAGTGTTTTTATTTACAAATCGTAAAAAAGGTCATTCAATTACAAATTTAAAAAACCCCCAACCCAAAAAAACTGTAAAATTAAACCTCTAAAAAGTAAAATAATAATTAAATCGATCTAACCGTCGTGTCGGAGGACCGACGGGATTTACACAGAACGATTTGATATTGTTAATATTTTTGCTTAACGGCCCCCGACACGACAACGCGACGGTTAGATCGATTTAATTATTATTATACTTTTTAGAGGTTTAATTTTACAGTTTTTTTGGGTTGGGGTTTTTTTAAATTTGTAATTTAATTTTTATTTAGTGCTTTTTAAAGTTTATATATTACTCCCACCTATTATGTAAATAATTTTTATTTTTCGATGTTCAATATAATATATTAATTTTTACTCCACCCTGTATATAAAATAATGGTTTGAACTTTAAATTTTAAATGTAAATGTCAAATAATTAAGAAGGGCCTAATAAGGACAGAAAATAGAATCTATATGCATCGCATTTTTGTTTAGGTAGTTGTATAATGCGAAGTGTTAAAAATTATATTTTATATGGCCCTCTCTTGAGTAATAGAAATGATGAGATATAGTTTATTTTTAGTAGAATTCTATAAGTTACAAAGAGGCAGTAAAAAACAATTATTTAAAAAATTGCAGAAACAAAAACGTAGAATGAAATTACTGAAAATAACAATTTAATTTTGATTGTTAATTTTATATTTTAAAAGTTGGCTTAATAAAATCCGCATAACTATTTCAAAAACTTTTTGCCCATATAATATTCTTTCAACTATCATCTTTAATTACAAAATTATTTCAATGTTATAATTATAATTATAGCATGTATTTATATTTTATAGATATTTTAAACTAATGTACATAAAAATTTAAATTCGGTTAGTAGTTTGAGGCATGAACATAGAAGGAAAGGACTGGTATCTCCTTTGTATGGTTTGAGGGTTTCAGTCAGGTACCTGAGGCTTGACAATAATCCATCAGGTCATTTTTAAAATTCTAATATTTTGCTTATATTTTTCGAAGTACATCGGTTTGTAGCCATAGAAATAGTCATAGTAGTAGGTGCATGTCCCCAGCCCCCCCCCCATTTCGAATTTTGACTCCAAAATAATCTCAATCGTTTGTGCATCGTTTGTGCCTGTTTGTGCAAACATGTTTTTCGTTTCTACACAAATAGTTATTGAGATATTTCAAAAATAAGATGGGGGGGTTGGAGACATGCTAGCCCCCCCCTTTCGAATTTTGACTCCAAAATAGTCTCAATCGTTTGTAATTCGTTTGTGCCTGTTTGTGTAAGCATTTTTTTCGTTTGTACCCAAATAGTTTTTGAGATAATTCAATTTTAAGTTGGGGGGGGGGGCTGGAGATATGCTTTTTTAAAATTTGAATTTTGGATTCAAAATAGTGTCAATCGATTGCACTTCGTTTGTGCTTGTTTGTGCAAACATTTTTTTCGTTTGTACCCAAATAGTTTTAGAAATATTCAAGATTATCGGTAACACGTATTAGCACCTTGTAACATAACGGACATTGACGCGCACGAATGGATTAACGAGATTTTGGGGAAAACTTACAGGATAAAGACGTAAATAGTCTCAATCGTTTGTACCGTAGCTAGACATTGATCATAGGGGGGGGGAGATATATAATTGACAGTGACAGAGATACAAATTTTAAAAACAGGCATTTTAGGCATTAAAAATCTGGTTTAGGTCAATAACATCGAAAATAGGCATATAGGCAAATTAAAGTAAGGTTCAAAATTTTCAAAATCGGTTGAACAGTATTTCTGTATTTATAATAAATTTTGAATTGCCTAAATAAAAGACAAAAAGGTAAATTGCATAGAATCCGTGCTCTAGTTATTACATTTGTTACAATTTTGTAAAAAATTCTTATTTTTATTAAAAAATAATTTTTACTTATTTAGAGTTTTTTATCCGATTTCTGTCTGATTAATCCGATGGAGGGTTACTACACAATTATTACTTCTTTCAATGTGAAGCGTGTGATTTGAGGAATATTTACTAAAAAAATGAAATTTGATCAATTATAAAATTATTTATTACATAAACTTCGTAGGTTAAAAATTAAATAAAAATTTTAACATATTCGAGAAAAGAGAAAACTAATCGTCTTCTTTTGATGAGCATGATAAATTATAAATCAAGATTTGTTGATACTTTATACCGGCATATATTTTCTCAATATATTATGTAAATTTATTAAAAATTCGACAATATTGTTTCGAAAGGATAAACCATTTCTTCTTCAGAGACACAAAAATACAAACTCATGGTTTATTACTTTATTTGTAGTGTTTGTTGTCATCAAATCATCCCTCTGCAAACACGACCCCTAATGGGAGAGTCGACCCCTACAGAGATCAGGATCTGCAACAATCCGGAGAAAACCTCTCCAGTTTGTTTTGCCACGATGGTAATAAACTAGCCATGATTTATGCGAAGGCACGGGTCAATGGGTTACTGAAAAAAAGACAGGTAGCTTGGGAAAACTCAAAAAAACGCAAATACAATCAAATGCTATAATTGAACACACAGAACTTGAGAGATGTATCAACAGTTTCAACAATTGCAATGTAAATCACTGTGCCAACAATGCACGCAGTAGCAACTGAAAGATTACGGTCACAATCAAAAAGTGCACCCAGCTTAAATTTAACAAGTACCAAAACACACAGTAACCGCTATGGGCTACCAGTAATTAATATACAAAAGCCAAATAAATGCACATCGGTCAGACGAGTATGATAGAATAAAATTTACTTACATAAACGTTTCATAAGTGTACAAACTTAGATGTTGACAAACGCATCTTCCTACTCGACATTGACCACTGGCTTGAAGGTTGGAATACGTAACTTGTTAAATCACACAAGAAAACACTCGATTGCTATAATCGCGAACACTCAACATTCTGCTTGTAGATTTGTAGCTGGAACCTGGCCCAGTGAGAGATGGTGTAGAGATGTCAACAAGACGGAACCTTCCAAACGATGGAAAGAATTTCCCAAGTGCTCATCCATCCAAAAACAATAACAATAGGATGTAGCCAACTTGAAGAAATCCAAAATGGTCGCACAACTTGCACACCAACAAGAAAAAAACTGTAATCGATTCTTGCACATTTGAGTTACCTAACTACTGTCAGATGTTATACAGTAGTACCAAAAACATAGCCAGAGCCGGAAAACCATATTACGAACTAAAACTGACCGATCAACCAGTGGTTTAACAAAAACACACTCCAAATCGGCAATCAGAAATGGTAACTATGTAGATTCTAAAAACCAAAAGAAAATCTGAAAATTTTTTATGGTTTAGGAAAAATCTTCGCCACCAATAAAGGTTGGATCACGATCACCAATCTTGCGCCACGGGTGCAAGAGAGTGCGATATAGTTTCATGCTATCTCTATTAGGCCCCGTCGGCAAAAGCTTCAAAAAGCAACTTGATCAGTATGATCACACTAATTTTTAAATAAAATAATTTAAAAAAATGTATTTCTTATATTTTATATTATTTCGTCATTTAAAAAATTGGAGGTTTATTAGAATTTGAATATTTTAATCGTGTTTCAAATTTTAAGTAGCAAACTTATTTCAGAGTTTTTATGTTATAAAATTTTAATAATATATAAACAAGTGTAATCATAATAATATGTATTTTCAAAATTTGAAGCGCGTTCTCGGAAGGTCGGAAATCTTCTGAATAATCGTTCGTATCTCAAAACAAAATTCTCTGCGTAGGATCGGCAAAGTCGGGTAAAGTCAAAGATAATGCCCAACACATGGCCCAACACTACCTTTCACCGTGCCTTTTACAACATAATGAAGACCAGCTTCACCCTAATCTTACGGATTTTACGGGCCGTGGGCACTACCATCTCTGTTACAATAGTAAAAGTTTTACCAACAATTTTGCGACTTGGCTAACTGAAACTTACATCAAAATGAATGATATTTTATTTTATTCCTTACGGCGAAGATTTCTTTAAAACTAAACAAAATTTTATATATATTTTTTCTTGAATTGGTAGATATTGATGAACTGTAAGCCGTAAAGAATTTTCATTAACATCTATTGTAAAATGATTGCGAAAATAAATATAATATAGGTACAAATTGACTGTAAAAATAATGGTGATTTCTATATTGCTATAGCTTTTAAAGTATTCAACGAAATCGCTTGAATTTTCTTTACCGCTAAATGGTAACTATGTAGATTCCAAAAAACAAAAAAAAATCTGAAAATTTTTTATGGTTTAGGAAAAATCTTCGCCACCAGCAAAGGTTGGCTCGCCTATCTTGCCCCACGAGTGTAAGAGAGTGCAATATAGTATCATGCTATCTCTATTAGGCCCCTCTTAATGTAGTGCATTCGCACTAGATGCGGCTTACTGGGAATTCCTCGTTTATGTGGGGTATAAAAAATTATATTCTTTCTTTTCTAATTTTCCGGCCAACTTTTTTAATTTTTCTCTCCGTAAGAACCATCCTTGGACTATGGAGAACATTTAAAAAAAAAATTAGCCAAATTGGTGAATCCGTTTGGGAGATAGTGTCCTCAAGCAAAGAGCGCACACACACACACACGTTAAACTTTGATATAACTCTCCTCTTTTTGGGTCGGGGGTTAAAAAATAGGAGGGCCTCTTGATAACATTAATTTTCTATTACTCTATGGATGTGATGATTTAATATAGCACTGCTTAAATCTAAGGCAATTTAGGGCTTACAATTTTTTCGATATTTTTGCTGTATTTGTTATAACAGTATTAATATTTGCATAAAGTTCCAGAATATTTGAACAAAATTTAATTCTTGTCAAAAATTTTAATTAAAAATTCGCACTGAAATCAAAATAACCACAAATCTAGGGTAATTTAGGGGCCACAATTTTTTCGATATTTTTGCTGTATTTGTTATAACAGAATTAATATTTTCATAAAGTTCCAGAATATTTGAACAAAATTAAATTTTTGTCAAAAATTTTAATAATAAATCGCAATGAAATTAAAATAACCATAAATCTAAGGTAATTTAGGGCTTACATTTTTTTCAAATTTTTTGCTGTTTGTTATAACAGCATTAATATTTTCATGAAGTTCCAGAACATTTGAACAAAATTTAATTTTTATGAAAAATTTTAATTATTAAAAAATCGCACTGAAATCAAAATAATGATAAATCTAAGGTAATTTGGGCTTACAATTTTTTCGATATTTTTACTGTGTTTGCTATAACAGTAATATTATTAATATTTTCACGAAGTTCCAGAATAATTAATCAAAATTTACTTTTTGTCAAAAATTTTAATTAAAAAATCGCACTGAAATCAAAATAACCATAAAGCTAAGGTAATTTAGGGCTTACAATTTTTTCGTTATTTGTCGTTTCTTTATTATTACAATATTAGTACTATTTTCATAAAGTTCTAGAATATTTGAACAAAATTTAATTTTTGTCAAAAACTTGAATTAAAAAATCGTCCTTACGTAATTAATGGAATCTCACCAAATAGTTTTAATAAATCACGGAGGGGGGAGACATGCTAGAATGTCAATTTTTAGGATACGCAACGTATTCTGATTGGTCGTTGGTAGTAACAACTTAAAATCACATCCCCCTGGGATCGAGTAGCACACCAATCTAGTTTTCAACATTGGCAAACTGCCCGTCCGTGGATGGGTCTTCCAGCTAGTTATGTATAATTTGGCAAGGCCCAAAATCAGGTGCCAGGCCGTACGCAATCGCATACGCCGCCACTGCTTATCTTGTTCCTGTCTTTGCAAACCCAGCGTCCAGCAGAAAAAAGGGTTTTTATTTGCCAAATGAAAATAGTATATCGACACTGGAAAGGTAAATGGGCGTAACCCTCACTAAAAATTTTTCATTTTTTTTGCCAGGAGAAACTAAATTAATTATTCATGTATGCATTGTTATGGTTGAAAACTGCAATGTTGTTTGTAATAAGTTGTGTTTTATCAATTGCAAATTATTGTGAAATAATACTACCCTTGGTTTAATAGATATCAACCAATATTAAATATTGGTAAATATTTATTGGTAAATATTGGTAAATTAAAAAAAAATTTTTAATGTGGGTTACGCCTATTGACCTTTCCAGTGTCGATATTATACACCGAGGGAGTAAAGTGCCACTTTTCGTCATGAGGGTAAAGGTTTTTTACACGAGGCGCAGCCGAGGGTAAAAATTACCCCGAAGGACGAAAAGTCACTTTAATCCCGAGCGCGAATATACTATTTTTTGCCTTTCCGCAAGCCGAAAGAAAAAAAAATTCAAAGCAAATATTTGTTAGAATAAGCGAGAATTACCAAACCATATAGCCTAAAGCCAGACTTGTACATGGCATTAATGAAGTACCAACTTAAGTTGGTGTTATTTACTATTTCCTCCCGCTGTTTTACTTTTCCTCCCGCTATTTTACTTTTCCTCCCGCTAATTTACTTTTCCTCCCGCTAATTTACTTTCCCCCCCTCCTAAGAAAAGTGGCACTTTGCACCCGCAAAACTGGGAGTAAAGTAACTACTTTACTCCCGGAAAGGCAAAAAAGTCATTAAAAGAACATTTGCCGCACGTTGAATTAATTCGGAGCTACTCAAACTTTTTCTACATTTGCTTTTATTTTATGGTTTTGTTGTGTTAAAAAAATTGATATAACTTTCCTTCAATTTATACTTTTTTGCCTTTTGCGGGAACAAAGTGCCACTTTTCTTAGGAGGGGAGGAAAAGTAAATTAGCGGGAGGAAAAGTAAAATAGCGGGAGGAAAAGTAAATACAACCAACTTAAGTTGGTACTTCATTAATGCCATGTGCAGGTCTGGCTTTAGGCTATATGGTTTGGTGATTCTCGCTTATTCCAACAAATATTTGTTTTGAATTTTTTTCTTTCTTTCGACTTTCGGAAAGGCAAAAAATAGTATATTCGCGCTCGGGATTACTCCCTCGGTGTATAATATGGTATGATTCTAGTTTACGGTCACAACACCGATCTTCTTCAAATTTGGTGTGGACATGCTCCATGATGTCCTGAACACGAATCACTAAAAATTTTTGCGCGGAAACAATTTTTTGCCCGTAAAAAAAAATTTTTTTTTTTTTTTCGATTTTTGGTATGATTCTAGAAGACGGTCGTGGCACAGAATCGAAAATTTTGGAGGGGGGGTCGTAAACGCTCGATAAACAGCCAAAATTTTCCGCGGAAACATAAAAAAAAGAAAAAAAAGTCGAAAACTAATACTAACCTAGCCTCAACCGGGATCTTGCTATTAGCAAGGGGTGAATCTCGCTTTGTTTTGTAACTCTGGCGGGGGTGGTTGTGTTGCCAAAATGGGCCTTCCGCGCGCTACGCTGCGCTTCGCACGCTACAGACCCATTTTTTGGCAACACTAAACCCATTAAAAACATCCCCCTAGGGTGATCCAACTCGGCAAATTATGCTACTAGCAAGGGGTGAATCTCGCTTCTTGTTTTGCAACTCTGGCGGGGGTGGTTGTGTTGCCAAAATGGGCCTTCCGCGCGCTACGCTGCGCTTCGCACGCTACAGACCCATTTTTTGGCAACACTAAACCCATTAAAAACATCCCCCTAGGGTGATCCAACTCGGCAAATTGTGCTACTAGCAAGGGGTGAATCTCGCTTCTTGTTTTGCAACTCTGGCGGGGGTGGTTGTGTTGCCAAAATGGGCCTTCCGCGCGCTACGCTGCGCTTCGCATGCTACAGACCCATTTTTTGGCAACACTAAACCCATTAAAAACATCCCCTTAGGGTGATCCACCTCGGCAAATTGTGCTACTAGCAAGGGGTAAATCTCCCTTTTTTTTGCTGCAAATTTAAGGCAAAAATACGTTGAAAATGTGAATTTACCTCGACGTTAACTGTACGATGAATTTCCCCGTGTTTTTTAGTAAAAAATACCCCTTTTTTTATGTTTCCGCGGAAAATTTTGGCTGTTTATCGGGCGATTACGACCCCCCTCCCCCTCTAAAAAATTTTCGATTCTGGGCCATGACCGTCTTCTAGAATTAAAACAAAAAATCGAAAAAAAAAAAAAAAATTTTTTACGGGCAAAAAATTGTTTCCGCGCAAAAATTTTCAGTGATTCGTGTTCAGGACATCATGGAGCATGTCCACACCAAATTTGAAGAAGATCGGTGTTGTGACCGTAAACTAGAACTTACCCTATAACAGGGGTGGCGAACCTTTATGTATCAACGTGCCATTTTTTCTAAAGAAATGTTTAATGAGGCCATAGCCGTGCCATCAAATAATTAAATATAATATTTAATAGTGTATTTTTTGATCAGTTGCGTGCCCAAAATATTGTGTCGCGTGCCATCAATGGCACGCGTGCCATAGGTTCGCCATCCCTGCCCTATAATATACTATTTTTCGAAAAGTAAAAAGAAGAAATACGAAAAAACTTGTGGTGCAAGTTTAATTATCAGATTATCACCTTACTCTGTACTGTACAGGATTACTCTGCTACGCCACTGTACTGGGCACACCACTGGGGTTTTACGCTGTTGGGTGTTTAGAACAAACGGGAATTTTTTGTACTCGAACCGGAAAATCGGCGTTTGTGGTTATGTCTCGTTCTGAGAAGTGATAAAATTATTATTACTCGTTTGTTAGTTATTCGAATTTTAAGCTGTTAAGTGTTTAATTTTTTACTGAAATCAATATTTGGCCTACAAATTTCGCAACTTTCTCTTTGACTTGATGTATTTGGTTTACAGGAAAGTTCGTTTCCAAGTTCAAAAATGACATTTGCACATTAGTGCAGTTTTTTTTTATCGAATATACTGATTGTAATAACGGAAAATATATAACATTTAAGATGAATTTCGTACAAAATGTGTAAGTATGATTGCAGGTTGTAAGTAAACATGTGCTTATTTTCTTTTTGAAATTGTTAGATATTTTCCCGAAGATAAGGAGTACACCGTCGAAGTAATTGGTAAGAAGTTAAACGTTCACTGCAGCGCTGGTACGCATAATCACGGTAGTTCAAAGGTGAAATTGACTAATGTTGTTGATTACAACTGGGAATTAAAATTCCATGTCGGTCAATTGCTCGCCGTGCATTCCAATGGAAATGTTATTGCTTATGCAATTAAAGGTAAATCTGTTGAAAGAGTTTTTAGTTACTTTTGATTGAAACATTTCTTGTCTCTCAGGAAAGCGAGGTGGTATGGTACGCATTGCAAATTTGGAAACCAACACCAGAGAGCTGATTAAACAAGAATGCGGATTAATTCAAGATCTTTCTTTTGCGTTGATTCCACAACAGATTATATTGGGTATTGTCGATGAATTGGGCAGTCTTTATGTGTATAATATTGATGACAAAGCAGAATCTATTGGGTAACTTATTTTATTACATTCAGGGTGAATAATTTGTGTGGACTAACTAACTTAACTACACAAAATGTTCAGTTTTTGAGAATCACAATCTAATTTTAATTTTTTTAGTAGGTGGAGCATTGCAATTGCATTAAGAGCGCGCTGCAAATTTTGATGCAAAAACATGTTTCGACAGATGGCGTACCCTAAAATATTAATCTTTTATAGTTATCTTTTCACCAAAACAGAATTCTAATAATTTATAAAAGTCATATGAATAAACGATAACTAAGCTAGGCAATAAGGAAGTTTGAACTTTCAAAGATAAATATTTTTAAATATATTCAATATTTTCACATGTGAATATCTTTTTGGAATATACTTGTAAATATTCAACATTGGAAGCTCAAACTTCCTCATTCCCTAAATTAGTTATCGTTTATTCATATGACTTATAAATTATTAGAATTCTGTTTTGGTGAAAAGATAACTATAAAAGATTAATATTTTAGGGTACGCCATCTGTTGAAACATGTTTTTGCATCAAAATTTGCAGCGCGCTCTTAATGCTTTATTTTATTTCATTTGAAAGTGATTTTTTATCTAAGAAAAATTAATAACTATAATAATTTTAATAACTAACTTCAAGATCTGATCTTTTGAACCTTAAGTTCTCAATTTCAAATTAATAACTAACTTAGGTTTAATTGGCTCTTGATTTAGTTCCATTTTGATCTTAATTTAACGAAAATGAATTTGTGACATTACAAGCACTATGAGATGTTCTTACAAAATTTAGAAATCTAGTCAAGTCAGGTTTTCCTAAACATCAGTTCAGTAAGGCGGAAAAAAGTAGAAACATAAAATTAGTGTGTTGATTTAATGACCCAGTTATGTTTTAAAATTCATTTTAAACAAAAAATCTAACTACAATTTTTGAAACATTTTATAGTTGCACCTTGTTGATGTATGTCGTACATCCACCATCTCCAGTATCGAATTATAGATTGGTTTGGTGTCCATATATACCATCTTATGGTGAAAACTCCGACACTTTAGATGATCCAGCTAAGCTCCTGTTGCTTTTAAATGGCAAAAAAGGTACTGGTTCCTATTTTGAAGTGAAAGTTTGTTTACTTACTTTAAACATTTTAGTTGAAATTTGGGATGTCACTTTAATAAATTCACAATGTGGTAATGAAGCGATAACACCCTGTAAGAATAGTTATGAAGGATTTGTTGAAATCAGTGAACACGATTTAGATGTCGTGGATGCGTCATTTTCTCCTGATGGGACTGCAATTGCTACTGCTGGAATGGATGGATATGTTAAATTCTTCCAGGTAAAATAGTAGATTATATGTTGAATTATTTGTTTTCTAACACATGTAAAAATGCAGGTGTATATGGTTGATAGCGAAGAGCCCAAATGTTTACATTCATGGAGGCCCCATGATGGTGCTGCTTTATCCAGCCTTTTGTTTTTAGACAACATGAATACTTATGGTCCTGAGTAAGTAATTTTGATTTGTTTGTTGTTACAAAATAATTATATTGCATACTTTTATTGATTAACAGTTCAAAATTTTGGAAGTTTGCCATTACTGGTTCCAATCATAACACTGAATTAAAATTGTGGTCATGTGAAACTTGGATTTGTTTACATACTGTGAATTTTATACCCAACCCATCCTCCTCTCACCCTCAATTATTAATCAAAGTTCATCTCGATACTACCGGTCATTATTTGTTGTTATCCGACATTAATAACCGGATACTGTATGTCCTCCAATTAGACAAAAATGATTCTGAACGTATTGCAACAATTTCTACCATCTCAGAATTTTTGTTACCTGCACCTTTCTTGAGTTTCTGCATTAGAAGTGCAGAAATTTTGAAATTTCGTTACAATGGCAGTTCGGATGATCTTTGCATATGTGAGGCAGATGATGAGGATGAAAATACAGTTGAAGCAGTTGTTATCAAATTGCATGTGATACAACCAAAGCGATTACAAGATTGCACAATAACTTATCCATTGCCAACCCTCCAAATGGCAAATCAAAAGCGTACTTATTCTTTAGAATCATGTGCAGATTCCTTGATCAACTTAAAGGAAAATAAGAGTGATGACGAACAAGAAATTGAGACCAAAAAACAAGAAAGTTCAAAATTAAGTGAACTACACTCTACGATTAATTATCATATACAACAGCAAAGCAACTCAGCTCCATTAAATTTAATGACACCAGATGCATTTACATCGCCTGTTCATGCAAGTCCCAACACCAAAACTTCTAACTTACATGAAGTACCTTCGCCTTCTTTGATCAAAATAGAACCTAAAACCGATGACACTAAAGTAGAAAACCTGATCGACGTCGACACCATAATACAATTGGATCGTGGTCACAAAGATAATTTTGCGAGTGCCGGATCAAGTCCTAGCAGAGAAGTACAAGAAATTCTATCTTTCAAAAACAGCCAAGACGAATATTTTGAAAACATCAAACAAATCGAAAAGAACATTGAAAAATTAGAGAGTGCGGAACTCGAGGCTGCGAGTAACGGTTTTGCCAAATCTGCTGATAATTTGTCATATTCCGAAACTTCCAATGATATTATTTGGCCCAATATTCCCATAATTAAGTCTGAAGAAATAGAAGAGAGTTTAAAACTGGCAACGAGCAATGATAACTGTCAGCTTCAGCAAATCAATGCGAGACTTGCTTCTATGGAAACTTTAATTCTAAATCAAAATACTCAAATGCAGAATCTCCAACGCGAAATTAAATTATTGAGTAAAGATTATAAAAATGATCTTAAAGATGAATTGCGCGGAGTGTGCACCAAGGAATTGGAATTGGCTTTGTCTAGAAATCAAATTCAACAGGCCAAGTTGTTTGAAAATTATGTGAATCTTCAAAAGAGCATGGAAAGGGAACATCACGAAAATTTGATGGCCACCAATTTGCAGTTGTTTAATAAACAAGTTTTAGATAAAGTTCAGGTGATGGTTACTCATGAACTGAAAAACTTTATTGTTCCGACGGTCCTCAATATGTTTGATGGGTTGAAACATCAAATTTATATGGATTATTCACAGAAAATTGGATCTCTCGATCATTTGGTTAAAGAAAATGTTAATAAAATCGTTAATAGTAAGGTACGTGGATTAGTTAAACCTTTTTTTGTATGGAATGATTGACCTAATGAAAATGTATATTTTAGGCGACGATTGATGCTTTGAGCGCAGCTGTGAGTGGCATATTAAAGCCAACTATAGAGAAATGCCATAAAGACATGATCGTGGGTGCAATTGTTCCAAATGTCGAACGGTCTTGTCGAGCTATGTTCCAACAAGTGAACGAAGTATTCTTGAAAGGCACGAAAGAATGTAAGCATTTAAATTCGTCCAAAGTTGAGTTGTTCTAGCAATTTATTTTCAGACACTGCATATGTTGAGTCTACAATGAGTAAGCATAAAATTGTTCAAGATAAAGGCAAAGATTTGGTTGCCCAAATGCAGTCGCTGAACGATAATGTGAAAAATAACATGGAAAAATTAAATGGAATCATTGCTAAGGAAATTGAACGCCAATTAAGTGCTACTTTTACCAGGTAAAATATTGTCAATTTTTGATTTCATATTGTTATAATTAATTTTATCTTTAGTTTGCAAGAACGCTTGACGCTTACGGTGGCTAATTTGGTTGGTGAACAAGTGAAACAAGGTTTTAAAAATCATGCTGCTATTATTGAGGATACCGTAATACATGCAGTTAGGTCACGGACGGTTACTCCTTCTCCTCATGTTATTGATACTCAAGTAAGGCATTTGTTGTGTGTTTGTTACTAGGATATTTGAATTACTTTGTTATAGGTTCAACTGGCGCAAATACAAGTACTCTTGGCAAAAGGTCAAGTTGATGCCGCTTTTCAACAAGCCTTATCAGCAGCTGATTTAGCATTAGTCGTTCATGTATGTGAAAAAGTGAATCCTTTAGATGTATTCAAATCTGGAAACTGTTTACTTCCGCAACCGGTGATATTATCGTTAATTCAACAATTAAGTGCCGATTTATCTCGTAATACAGAATTGAAACTAAAGTAAGAATTATTGTATTGATATAAAATTACAAGTTATTTATATGGTAATTATTTATAGGTACCTCGAAGAAGCAGTATTAAATTTAGAAACCACAAACTCTTTAACTAAAGAACATATGCCGATAGTGTTGAAAGAATTATTACAACAATTAAATAATTTCACGGTAAATTTCCCATCCAACAACTGTATTCGTAACATGAAAATGCTTCAAATGGCAGTGCAGTCGTTGTTGATACCATGAAAACAGTTTATTTTTGAAATACATTTTAGCTTATAAGTTTTTTAATTTTTGTTGATAAATAGTTTGTCATAAGTTAACTTTGTTAGTTGAAAAAATTTAATTCATATTGATGTGATGTGAAATGACTTATACTCATTTGTGATATTTTATACGTTAAACAATAAATGAGTCCTAAGTTTTAGATTTTTTAACTTTATTTTAAAATTCATCCATTGATCAGAAACAAAAAATTATGCATAACATTTCTACCATTAGGCGTTACTAGTCAATTTATGAAAGAATTATACTCTTAAATAGCTCCATACATACCTTTTTTCACTATACCATTAAAGTTTTATATGCGACGTTCTTATCGACGAAAAATTATCTATAAGTAAATATTACTTCACCATTTCTTCTTGTTAAATTGATAACAATAATAAATTAATGATTTGAGGTTTGTTTCAACCAGCTTTTCCGACTCATATTCTCCACATGATCATTAAAATTTAGGGTAGGATCTAATGCTACCTCCAAAAATTTAATACTGCTTGGATTTGTATGGGGGTCGAGTTTTCTTAGGGAGAAAATCATTGTTAGTGTTTTGCCTGTATTTAGCTGAAGTTGGTTGTTTTCAAATCATTCTTTCATAGTATACTCATTTGAATCTGTCTCTTCCATTAATAATTTATTCATCACTTTGTTTTTGCTTAGCATGGTAGTGTCATCAGCAAATAGTATTGCTGTTGTCTTGAATAGCATTAGCAATAGCTAAATAGCTTCGTAACTGACCCTCAAGCAAACATTGGAAGATCCGTCCCTCATTCATATATAGTATAATATATACCTCATCTACAAGTTGCATTTGAAAATTCAATCATACCGTCGTGCGTCGTCCCACATTCAAAAATTAAATGCCTGATGGGTCGGTTTACGAATTATCAACCAGGTACACGCACTGCGGGTAAATTAGGTTTAATATTCTAACGTGGGACGAAAATACGATTGAATTTTCAAACGCCACCTGTTGAAGCGGTATTTACCGGTACAATTTTCGTAAATGCCTATTGTGCATTCTCTGCAAGTCCCCAGTGAACCAGGGGATATTCTTCTTTTTCCTCGCCTTCACCTTTACTAGAGAAAATGCTAATTCGATCATTTCTACTAGTGTGTTATAAAATTGATGAAAAGAGATTTCGGCCCCCGATATTTCCCGAATAAAATAAAAAAATAAATTCTCTTTAGTTACCTATTATGTAACAGACGGAAGTTTAATGACAAACAATTGGAAAGTAAAGGAACCAAATTAAAACAAAAGTTTAATTAAATATCAGGGGCCAGTACGGACCTGAATACTTCTTAACACTTAGGAAATGCCAAAGTAAATTTTTGCTGATAAACAATTTTTGCGGAATAAAATGGTATCAAAAGTTGGGACTTAAAATTAAGAAAATTCTGAACGAATTTTAGTTCGATCAGGAAGCGATAAAAGGCATCGCAACAAATTAATTTCATTACAGTGTAACAGGTCGAAATGATAGCTTCCTTCAGTGGATACTCGTGATAACAAATTGCAATCAGATATCCGGTGATACGAAAAATAATTTGGAAATCTTTTTTAATACTTATACGAGGTACAGATGAGAAAATTTCATTTTTGAAATAAGCAAATATTCAAAGTGGCAAAAAAAAACATATAGGAGAAAGTCGAAAACTAGTCCCAAAGAGGGGTACAAAAAACGGTTATAGTCTCGTCAAGTGTTAAGTCAACTGACTCTCAAATTATCTTTAGAGGAAAGAAAATTTCGATTAGGGGGCACATGGATTTCTTGTTTAACAGAATGGACGTTGCTATTGTATGGGAGCTTATGGAATCAATGCCCTTGAAACTTCGGAAAATTTTTTAATTAAAGCGGGATAAAAGGTTTTTATTAAAGAAAAACCCTGTGTTTATTGAAGAAAGGTCGTCGGTTACCAAGTTCTGATTGGGTCTTAAATGCTAGCAGCGACCAATGCTGACTGAATTCGTGATTTTTGAATAATTTTTGAAAAGTGCATTTTCTGTAGAAACAGATAAATTTTAATTATTAATTTGGTAGTTGATAATTAAAACCAATTGAAATTATATTGGTTAGTGGATCATTTATGGGCAAATTGAATTGACCGAGTGATCAATTCTTTTGCTAATTAGGGGATTTTAAAATTTTAAGTGATTAATAAATCAATTAAATTCGTCAATCGAAATAATTAATTGTCTGTGGTAGACGATTCAATTAACTAATAAGGTAAAACCTTTGTATTTACTGCATTTTATGACAATTACGTGTAACAAATTTAAATTTTGTTTTTTTAAATTTATCATCGAATAGTTAACTGATGGTTACTTTGCCTTGCTTATATCAATAGGAATCTTTTTTCTCATTGCCTTGCAACAGATCGTCTATTTGATTTATTTTTTCGCTGCCATCCTTGGATTCTTTTGTTTTACCTGTCTGTTAATCGAATCGATGCACTATTGAGATTTTCTACTTATCCTTCTTCAGAATCCCTGGTAGCTACTGATTTAAATTACAAAACTCCCCAAAATGCGTAAGAACTCCCGGCTATAACGATTTGGGTATAGGTGCCGCATTTTGCGGGTATAACTTGGTTAGCAACAAACGACCACTGCAGCTTTGATTAAAAACCATAAAAAGTCTGGTATTTTAACGTTCAGTAACAATTATTGGAACAAAAATAACTTATTCTCTACGATAACAAATTCACTAATTTACAACTTTTATAAGGTAGTGGCGGCACATATGGCCCGGCGTGTAATATGGCCCAGTGTCAATAAGTATCAATAAATATTGAATTTACCGCCAGATTCTTAATTTTTTTAAGTTTACAATCTCATTATATCATATTAAGCACTACCTGTTAATATATCTCTGTACTTCCAACTGACAAGAAAAATATAAGCGTTTCTTTCAAAAGCGCGCGAATAAATTGTTAAACAATAAAGTTTGATCAAACATTTTTAATAAAAACAAAAAGGATATCTGCATTACGAAAGTAAAATTTGGGGGAGTGATAAGTAAAGGTATGTATTACACATTGGCATATTTAGTTTACTTCAATAACTTCCTGAAACAATTTTTTTTGTACAACAAGTTGTCACTGCTCAACTGGTAATATGGCCCGTGTGTTATTGTATTGCATTCATAGCCCGGGCCATATTACCGAGCTCGGACCTGGGACATGGGTCCAGTGTGTCAGAAGGATGAACATATGGAAATGAGTATTTTATAAGGTGTTCGATTTATTACCATGACGATATTGATGACTACAAATCTTAAAATTGTGTATAACAGGTATGGGCCATATTACCAACCTAGTCTTGGTTTTAAAACGCCTCTTTTTTTAAAACGCGTTTTTCTCCTGTTTTTAGTAAGATTACACTAATTATTATTTTTGTGTAAAAACTAAACGTGTTTAAGTTCAAGTTTACATAAAAATTTTTCAATCTTTTTCAATCAAGTTTTCGAAAAAAACGCCTTTACTTTAAGGTGGGCCATATTTGCCGCTACTACCTTAGATATAATAAATTTACTCAATCAATATTCCGTCCATTGGACCAAATCAATCCGTAATATTATTTTATTTTTGCACATCATTCGCACATACAAAAAAAATTACAAAAACTTGGACTTGATACGAACTAACGAAGACAATCAACCAGATGAAGCCGTCCGTTCATATAAATTTCATCAATTTCCTCGAACGTGGCTTCAAACTTCTCGTTCATTCTTCCCTATTTACTGGAATTTTCTAATTCTAATCATGTAAAAATACTCTTGCCTTTTTTACAAGTTAGGTTGAGTAATGCAACTTTTAAGTTTCCATACCTTTGATATTTACATAAAAGACAGTTAAAATCATACATTTTGATAATTATTTATTAAGTGAAATTAAATTGATACGAATATTTAAAAAATATAATTTTAATTAATTACAATCAAATTATAATCGGTAGAAATGTTCCAGAGGTATTATAAACAATTAAAAAATGCATTAAGAAGTAAATATTTAAAATGGTTAGTTGTTAATTCGTGATAATAAATTAATTGATATATTTTAATAATTTACGAATTAATGGAATTAAATTAATATTATATTTATGAGCTTTCAAGTGCTATGCACTCTTCATCAGAATAATACATAATATTGAGTAAACTGATGAGTTAATGAATAATTATAATATGAATATTCTAATGAAGAGTGCATAGCACTTGAAAGTTCATAAATATAATATTAATTTAATTCCATTGATTCGTAAATTATTAAAATATATCAATTAAAAATCAAGTAAAAAGTAATTTTAATAGCAGTAACAAAAACTCCTTGAAAACTTCAATTAAGCGTGTTGGGCCATTAATTTCTTACACAAACAACACCCAACACTTTTTATTAACATTTTGAAGAACCTGTTACAGTAATTAAAATTTTATTTTACTTTTTAGAGAAGTTTTATATTTTAAATGAAATTTTCTTTTTATTTGTCAGTAGCTTCATTTGTACTTTCCCATAGTTTGGAAAAGTATTGCAATCGTACAGAAAAAAGAGTTGAACTTTTGATGGATTTGCATATTTTGAAATTCCACAAGCCAAAAAATGCCATTTTTAAAAGTTTTTCTGAGAGTCGCCAATTTTGTGTTAAAGTAAATTTTCCCTATCATCAGGTATAAATAAATAACAATTTATTTTATATAATCAAGTGAGGACCACAGCTGAGTTTATTGATAAATGTTATTTTTAAATTTTTATTTAATTTGCAAGTTCAAAATTCAAATTCATTGAAAATACGAATATTTTGCAGTAATATATCAATAATTAAGACTGTACCCTGTATACATTACGAATAAATTAAACTTTACCCTGACGTTTCACAGATATTCGTTTTGCAAATTTTACTTTTGACCCTGTACGCGTTTTTTGAAATAAACAAAAATTTGTTGAAAAAAATTTGAATTTAAAAATATTATAAACAACACGGTCTGTGTCCAAGTGCCCTCTTTTAAGAAATACATACTTTTGTGCAATTTTTTTGAGTAATAAGCATAGTAACAGCTAATTACGAAAGTGTATTTTCCAACTTGGAGGATTCCCCTTAAGTAAATCCTCCAGGTAGTCCACGCAAATGGATCCCTTGATGCCAAGTCAAATCCCAATCAATTTTAAAATTTACGTGATCAAGCAATCACGGTTGGCGTTTATGAGTGCAGTTCTACTCGAATTTGATACTCGTAGTAATAATAATTATTATGCGTTTTCTTCAAACTAAAAAACATTTTCAGTTTCCTTATTGTTAATAACGCCTATAGAAATTATCAGACTTGTTCGCCTACAACATTAAAAATAGACATTCTTCTTTTTTATGTATTTAGTAAGTGACCCGAAATAATCCATCCATTCTGGATGATTTACATCTAGAAAATTTTCACATTTTTCACTTGTAACGTTTGTTACAATTTTTGTATGTTTTGTTTTCATTTATGCGTCCATATTTTCATTTGTATTTTTTAGTTCCTAAAATTAAAAAACAAATCGTATATAAAATGTAATGTATAAATTTGAGAAGTCCACGAATAAACCATTTTTATTAGGGATATATTCGCTATAGCAAATTAAGAGTTCTGTTTTCGCATACAAACTATACATGCATGTGCATAATAGGACCTACAATATAACATGGTCAGGTGATGATGGATGATTTGAAGGCAATAGAAATAAACGAATGGAAGAAAAGGACACAAAACAGACAAGGATGGAAGGAAATAGTAAAGGCATCAGCAATAATACACGCTAAGCTGTGAGAGCAGCATAGGAACGAAATACATTGAATTAAAATAAATGAATTAAAATGATGAGTTGATGACCGATTCCTCTCTATAAACGGATCTGTAAATCCTGGAACAGGATAGCAATATTCTTATGAATGTAAACCTTAAAATAAATACATTTAACGTGGAATCTGAACCACGGCACAAATATTAGTTATTAATAGTAATATTTTTTGTTATTCAAATATAATTACCGTACTATATAGCAAACTCTTCACTAAATTAAGGTAGTGGTTATTGGAACGACTTTTCGAATGTCATGCCATAATGAATTACAGTGTTGTTCCAGGGCGCCTCTTTTTATATTTTTATTTTTTCTGCGGATGATATAGTCTCTTGCAATTTTAACAAAAATGTGTCGCTTTTATCTCTCAGTTCTTGGGGCGTGCAATCCATCTCGGCGGTCTGTAATACATATTCCAGATTAGGATCCACAATACATAATAGGGTAAGGTGCTCTAAGACTGCGCGGTCTCTAAGACTGCGCACCCCTTATATTTCGGCATGGGTGTTTGTTTTCTTGCTAATTTTAATTCCCACACATCACTGCCAATAGCGTGGTTACCCTTAACGATTTTTGTTGTAAAAAAATGGATAATAAACATTTTAGGTAAGTTTTATCATTTTACGCTGTTTTGATCTAATAATTCGACATTTTGGAAATTGTGTAAGGTCGTTGTTTTTGTGATTATCGCCTGCATATTGCAATATCATGTAAACAAAACTCTTAACCAAGCGTGGATGATAGTATTATTTTCCAATTTAATTGGAGATGGCTATATTCGTGTCTTTTTTAAATTTATGGAGTGGCGTGTAAGACTGCGCGGTGTGGTGGTTTGTAAGACTGCGCGCGTACTTTTACAAATCTCACATTGTAATGCTGGTTAATTTTATTCTTTTTACCTAAAATGAGGTTGATTTTATGGCCAGTCGTGTGACGGAGAGGGAAATCTCTGAAACTGCAATTCACGGCACAAAAAATAAGTCCAAAGAAATAAAAAAAAAACTATTGGAAGCAAAGAGTAGTTGGGTTGTCCAGGATGCATAGAACAAAGTAAATGCCAATAACTGAAGATTGGATCGAGTGTACATCATGCTCTCAGTGGTGGCAGAAGAAGTGAACTGCATAATACTAGCATGTGATGTGATCTATGCTTGTTAACTGAATGCGCAGTCTTGCAGACCCAAGTGCGCAGTCTTACATGACGGGGTCTGTAAGACTGCGCAAATGACTTTTTCTGATTTTGTTTTTATTAATAAAGTATATGTAATAATTACTAATTAAGTTTGTAATAATGTTGTTGAAAGACCAATAAGTTTTAATACAAATTTCTGAGTTTTTAATTGCTTTAGTTTTTTTAAAATACCGGGTCAAACCTTAAGTGCGCAGTCTTAGAGCACTCTACCCTATGCGCTTTCGTTTTCTTTGAGAGTAATCTGTATTAAGGTGGCGATCTAGTCCATATTATTGCAATGTTAATTGTGGCGTTTTTAGTGTCAAACGGCAGCGCTTAAGCAGCAAAAACTATTGCACTTACAAAAAAATGATGTATATATAAAATAAAGTAGAAAGATTGATCTACATTGCAAGCTAAATTTAAATGCTCAATTATTTAAATTAACTGATATACGGCATGTTAAAAATTGCAATATAGAAATCACTTTTATACACACGATTTTTCTATATATTTCGAGCAAAAATCTAAATTCTGATATATACAAAATGTTCTATGGACTGTTACCTTTATTTTAAAACTTCAATTTCAAAATTTAATTACATATTAACGTCTGCTCAAGCGCTCCCGTTTTTGTATGTAAAAATTTAAATTCCGACATATTTCTTCTAATCCTAGCTACTAGAAGATAATTTCCTGTAAAAATCGGTAATATTAAACCAGAACTTTAGTTCAGATTCCGTAAAAACACTAAAAACGCCACAATTAACATTGCAATAATATGGGCTAGATCGCCACCTTAACATTTAATTTTCTTTTACACGTAATATTTTGTTTCTTCTTCATGAAATTTAAATATGTTTGGCTTACAGCTTTGCCTAATAATTTTTAAAAAATTACATTGTTTGTGGAATATAATTAACAGGTTGCATATAATATTTCATGGCATTAATACCAAATGATATACTGACTTTATAGCAAGGCAAAATCAGTATGTTAACCAAAGTGAGACAGTTCAGGCTTTGGCGTAAATATTTGAAAAATATTTCACACCAGTAACTTTAGGACATCCTGAGAATTTCATTATGTTAAAATAAATTTGAAATTATATTGAATATTCCGGGTTATCGGACGGACAGAAAGATATTGTAATCGGATAATCCGTACTAAAAATTTGCGTTCTAGAAAAATTAAATCGAACCATCTATCACTATCGTCACCCAGTTCAGCTCAATCGAACAATTATTTTACTTCTTTATCATGCGACCCTGCAAATAGGTATACCAAATTTTCTTCCACAAATATTCAATGACTCACACACTAAAAGAATTATAATACCAAGGAAAAACTTTTTAATTACATAGATGCATAATCGGTCGTCCAAAGAGGGAAAATTAACTTAAAAAGTGATATTATTATATTATTTAAATTTTAGTTGTTAATTATTTTGTATAGGTAAAATAACTACCTATTCAAAATAACATTTATAGTAGAGGTAATTTTATTCATAGTGGTTGGGAGTGGTTAATGTGCAGAAACTAATATTCGTAATTACGGTTCTATGTTTGCGTCGATTGGTGGAATTGGGTGTCAAACGTTCTCCCTCCACATTTGCCGCGCAAGCCCAAGTCACGTGCTAACCACTATAATTAAATTGTGAGGTTAGAGTATTTTCCTCTTTACAAATGGACGCTGGCTTCATATTTCAAATGAAATATCGGTAATTAGCTCGGTAGTTAGTGCTTTAAGTTATACTTTAAAATCTCTGATTATAATTGATTTGAACTTGAATTATATTAGGGTTTTAGGACTTTTATTTTTATTTGGTAGAATATTATAAATAGGCGTTTTATATTACCCAACTCACTCGTAAGTTATATCAGAAAGAATAGGTACCTCTCATATTAATAATACAAACTTAATATTAAATTTGTAAAGGAAATCTTCAATACGTGTAGGTAACTCATCTCTTTGATGTATGATTTTTCTAAAATGAAAATTCTTAAAATCCCACTTAAACGAATATTTTTTTCAATATCAACTAAAGTACGCATCGCTGTTTCGAGCATTGCATGCTTTAAAGCTTAATTCTAAGTTATTAGATTCTCGAGCCTTTTTCTTCTTTGCTGCTTTCAGTAAATCCTAATTTAAATCGATTTAAATAAATTAATTCAATGTTTAATGTACTAAATTTTGTATGTTGTAATATTTTCAAACACCTAAATCGATTTATTTTTTTTTAAAAGCAATAATAAACGATTGTCGTTGCGTGAGGTTAACAATAAATTTGATAGGCTGAATAACATACTCAAGTCGGGTATATCTATGTAGGTGCTTTGTAGAGAGAACGAAAAAGTTTAATGGGGAGAGTAAATATGATTCTCGGTTTAATCATGATCTCAGGGTACTGATAGATAGATAGCGTTTTCTTACAGATTTGAATAGACAGCAGTTGGTTACTAGGGAGTCATTGAACAGATTAAAAAAATATTACAGTAGTAAAATTGCACTGGTAACAAAAGAACGAATAACAATTTTATCAAAAAAAGAAAAGAATAATCAACAAAGTTGGTTGGTGACCGTTTTATCTTCCGAAGTGGAAGTTTGTAAAAATTGAATTTTATTCAGTACCTTTTATCTCCCGAAGTGGAAAGTTGTAAAAGTGAGTGGCGTTTTACCTTGCGAAGGGATCAAGCTTGGTCCTTCTTAAAGAACAACAACTATTCGATTCGGGGACCAAAGCTTTTATAATTTTATTATTTGTTGCTGTGTTATAAATTTTGTGGTTGATTTTTTTTTAAATTTTGAAAAACTTTTATTATTCGATTGCCAAGGACATGGACAAGGCTT
This sequence comes from Rhagonycha lutea, assembly GCA_958510855.1. Lineage (NCBI taxonomy): Eukaryota > Metazoa > Arthropoda > Insecta > Coleoptera > Cantharidae > Rhagonycha > Rhagonycha lutea. The sequence continues at coordinate 89,750,706 of OY294036.1, forward strand.
GTTAAACGTTGAAAATAAATTATTGAGCTACAAAAATTTTATCTTGAACTTTTTACACTGGATCAGAAGGATACGATCTTGTTGTTTCTTTTCGAAGTCGTTGCAGAGCGGGTGGAGGCACATTTGATTGTGGTCGAAGAGAAGGAAGTTTTTTAGTTTATTCAGCATACTAGTTGCGATACCTAATGTAAGTATGGGCTGTTGATGGCCAAAAGACCATTAACAACGCAATATAGAATATGGTATCATGATCAGGAAGAAGATATCTTTAGAGACACACAACCATCATTACAATGGACCAACACACACAATTGACAAAGTGTCATTAGTCAAGATAAACCAGACTTCACTAACAAAAAGCGCATGAAATGCGAAAGAAGTCGAAAACACCGACCTACAAAAACCTCATTGCATCATGGTATCATGATGTTAAGGTGGCGATTCAGCCTATGTTAATACAATTTTAATTGTGGCGTTTTTAATACCAAACGGCAGGGTTTAAGCAGCAAAAACTATTTATTGCTCTTACAAGAAAATGACGTATTTAACTGAAAGAAAAATAATGGTTTGCAGAGCGGGAAAATGTCAAACTTGAAAATTTTACAGACAAAAACTGGAGCAGTTGAGCAGACGTTAATATGTAATTAAATTTTGAAATCAAAGTTTTAATATAAAGTTAAACGTACGTACTACATTTTGTATATCTCATAATTTAGATTTTTTTCTCGAAACGTATAGAAAAATATACGTATTATAATTTTATTATTTGTTGCTGTGTTATAAATTTTGTGGTTGATTTTTTTTTAAATTTTGAAAAACTTTTATTAAAATTGAGCTTATAATTTAGATCAATATTTCTACTTTGTTTGCATTTTCTTGTAAGTTTGCTGCTCAAACGCTGATGTTTGGGACTAAAATCGCCACAATTAACATTGTATTAACATCATAAGGCTGAATCGCCACCTTAAAGAATGTCTATCGATTTCTTATGAAAATAGCTAAATGGATTGGTGAAATTCATGCACAGAGGCTTCAGGTTTACTGTAAACCCAAAATAAATATATTATAATAGCTATATTATATTATACTTTACATAATAAACTGTCTAGACTTAACCTTTTCGAAAGGAAATGTAAGTATTTCTTGAACATTTTTCATAAAGCTGTGACGCTGGCGCTGTGTGGAATAAATTAACTAAATAAAAAACGAAAATTTACATAATTCTAAAGACTCCATTTTTTTTTATTGTACGTGTTGATCCTTTGCTGACTGGAAACTGATAGTGAGTACGTTTTATATACATATTTCTGTTAGCTTGACTGACGTTACACAATTTTTTTTATACGTACTTGAAAGCAGAAAATGGATAAGATTACATTTTTAAACCTCCTGCTCATTTTTACGAAACTAAATTTTTCAAATCAAATTTTTATTAGACAAATAGTAGTTTCAAGTTTTATAGTCAATCTTTTATATGTTTTATATGAGAAAATCAAATGCATTCTAAATTTTGCAGCTCAAGTCGGAAATTAAACAATAATTATGTAATAAACTAACCAAGTAATCCTTATAAATAATCAAAGTTATACCATGAAAAATTTAGCTTTATTAAACAACTTTGATATAAACGAAAATTGTGTTCAGCATACGGCGAATAAAACCTCCTAAATAGAGTACAAAATCAAAAATGTATGAAATACAAAAATAACCTCAATTTAATCAAACTAAAAAATCTTATCATTGACTTTACATTGATTCAAGCTTTACGATTTATTATGTATGACTTAATCAAAATTTGTTCGTTTTATAAAAATTGCCACAATTAATTAACGTTCACTGGTTTACTTGTAGAAATCTTGATTATCCGCTCAATTATATGTCATAGTTTTAAAAAATTAAACCTTTCAACAAATCCTTTCGTAATTATCATCTCCTTCTCAATTGTTTCACTGGGCAAGTCGACAAGGAACATTTACTCGGTATAGAATTCTTCATCCTCTAGCCCTGTAAAATTGCAAGTCAAAATATTGCAAAAATTTAACTTGTATAATTAAAATAGTAGCATTTTATATTTAGCAATTTATTGTAATGTTTTAATGAAAGTTTTTAATACATTGAAATTTTTAATGTAATTAAGAATTTACTCGTTATGAGTTTATAAACAGATTTACCGTCGTTGCATTAAATAAATCTGATAAAAGCCGGTAAGTAAAATCGTTCAACATTAATTTTAAGATTCATGTTGTGACGAATTCTGAAATTTTCGCATTTAATAAATTTAAATTGCAGCAGTTTTGAGGAATCCAACAAACATAATTAAATTCATTCCGAAGTTAACCAGGTGTACGAGGTCTATTTCCATGCGGTGGTTAAAATTGTTATACGCATTAAATTTTACAATTTGGAAAATCGTTAAATATCATTAAAAATTACAGGAATATACTTATTAAATTTTGCAGAAAACATCGTCAGTCGTATAATTAACAGATGATACACATATCCCTAAACTTCCTCTTGCTTTTCCGCAATAAAAATGATGAAGTGTTTTGTTATTAAAAATTTCGATGTTGAACTTAATTAGGGCGTTGTTGTCTTGTTTGCTCAGGAACACGAATAACTCAATCCGTTTACGAACTGTCAATTTCAAATTAATTAAACGCACTTTTATTTAGCTTTCATTATTGACTCGGATGTTAGCGTGATGCTGTTACAAGTTTATGAAATCAGTTACAATCAAATGCGACTTATTCAGTGTGAATTTTAAGCCTTTAAATGAGCTCATGTGCTGTAATGCTTCCTGGGGGGGCGTAACTTCCTGTAGCTTCAGCGGGAAGCAATGAGCTTGCTTACCTTTTACTGTTCCTTTACAGAATTGTAGTTGGTTCTGAAATAAAAATAAAATTAACACAAAACGAAATTCTACGACTTGAGAAGACGCAATAGATGACCAGATAATAATTAATTAGGATATAGTGAATGATCATTAAGGGTGGTTAGATGTAATCCAACTTATACTACAAATTAATTACAAAAAATGAAACTTAGATCATCAATTATGTTTCAAATATGAGTTTAATGTAAAAATCGGCTTATTGCAAATTTAACTTAATTTCTAGATAATTAAAATTATTAACAAAATACATCAATTAACCAAGATACATCTCCATCGAAAAGTTAGCATTTATCGAAGTTAAATTTAAGCTGGTCATCACGTACAACACAAAGATAAATCAGTAGTTTGATAATTTATTATAGATACAGTAATTAGACCAAGTTGACTCGAACATCATTAGGAAGTCAATTAATTTGTACTTTTTTGAGCTGTAAGTGACGTTTTGAAAGAGTTCTTAAAATCGCACCCTTAAGGCTAAATGAAGTCACGTACACACATTTCATTGGAGTTCATTCGTAAAATTAAGTATCCTTTTTTTTATCACGATCGGAGAATGCAAAGTCCATTAGCGTACATTAATCAAGATTGTTGATTAATATAATGTATTACAATGTTACAGTTAAATAATATGTTACAAGGTGTGAAATGCTTTGTGCAAATATTTTTATGGTACATCATTTATAAGGAATGTCAGGAATGCATGTGTAGTTCACAGCATCCATTCTTTTTAGGTGGTCATCGAATGTTCCAGAACATCTTTTGTTTAGGTCATTTCCATTGCAAAATACCTAAGTAAATCTTAAACGGTCGTGACAACTACGTCATTCTTCTAATGAACTTTTACCCCACTTCATGTAGATTTGATAAAGGGATGCATTTTCTAAGCAGTTGATTTCAAGCATTACATGATTAAAGATGCTGCATTGAACAAGCAAAATCAATAAGATTGGCTTTTCGTGCAATACGGCTTTATCCAAAATATTTTGCTAATCTTCCATGGTTCGGGCCATCAATTAAACAGTCAACTAATTTTTTGACAAATTCTTGACGTCCAAATTAAGATTACAGTTCGAGTTTCGTGAAGAAAAATTATTATGTAGTAAATTTTACGTTTACGTTTAGTTAAAAATACATATTCGAATGTTAAAGTTGGAAACAGTAATTGATAATTATATACAGCGTGTTACCAGTTTAAGTTACCGAAGTTCAGTTCTTGGAACTTTTTAGTCAGTCGTGAATTTCGCACTGACCAGTTTAATATTTTTGCATTACATTTAGAATTAAAGTAACAAATATCAAGGCGATATTTGGAGGATAGTATTTCTTGCTGTTCCAAATGTATTTAGGCTGTTTTCTTTTAATTATATTCAACTTGTGTTTGTTTTCTATTTTCAGATCAAGTTTTAATTTCAAGATTTCAATACGCTACCCCCCCCCCTATTTTTGGTACAATCTGCTCTATCAACAACAATAGAATGGCGCTTTTTCCGATTTAGACAATCTCGATTAAGAATATAACCGCGAATAAGCATCGGTCTCCTTTTAAGAACATTTAGCAAACCCATCCTTCTCGGCTTGAACAGTCGGCTCATTTATTTGGCCAGGATGAACGATCGGCGAAAAAGTCCGTGACAAGTTTGTTATCAAAATATCGGAGAGATTTCAAAACAAACCGTTTAGAGCAATTGCAAATGCTTCATAATATCATTAGTTCAGTTTAAGAAGAATTCCGAAGGATTTACAAAAAATATGAAAATGGATTGGAATCCATTCAAACGAACTAACCAAAAGATTGTAGGATAACATAAATTAGGTAAGAAAATTTAAACGATTCAAAATATTGGATTTATCTGCTCTATTCATCTAAACTGATTTATTGTTATAAAACCGCCGGCTTCATATTAAATTAAAAAATAAATTTATTGGATTGTTTTCTACATGACTACCTACTTATTGTTCAAAAGCGGTTCGCAAATATTCACACAAAAATATTCACATCTCGAAGAGATGGACATATCTCTTCGAGTCCAAGATGGACCTTCATTCTTCTTATAATATTGTTCTACTTCACTATTTTGATTAACCAACTTAACGAATGTTTATTTTAACCACCATAATATTATGTAGATAGCAGGTATATTTTCAATATTTGCATGCGTGTTTTGTAAATAACGTCATACCTACTACATATTTTATTATTATGGGGCAATTGAGAAATTTTAAATAACACTTTAGTGATGCGTAAATAATTTTAAATTGAAGCCTCATGCATAAATAAAATTTATCGGTAATGGTGCTGCTGTGCAAGTAATATTTATTTCAATAAATCAAAAATACTTTACATTGAGAAAGTTAAAATTTGAAATTGTTTTTTTTTTCAACTTTTAACTAACCAATGAAAATTTATTTTGTGTTAATAAAATGAGAAAAGTATTTGACAGGAATTAGACTTTTGTTGAGAAATACAAATTATAAAAATAATTCAATTAGGGTTGCCCGGTCGTATTACTCCAATTTGTAGCTGGCAATCAACTCTCAGTATTTGAATTTTAACTTTTAAAGAAAATGTTATTTTCAGTCATTTTAAAATATTGCCATCATTATGTTTCATAAAATGTAAACTCATAAAATAAAACCTTCTAAATTTTCATAACATATGTATGTATTAATTTATTTTTGTATCCTAAATATATCTCTACTCAAACAAATTTTTTATCTATAGCACATATTTTAATTCGGCAGGTATAGAAAATAAATTATAATTTTGAATTCTTTGTTTAATCCGATATTATTTTAATAAAGCCGAAATGGAAGTGAAATAATTTTCAAAGAGTATTAAATTATGGTATAGTAAATCAGCTTTAGTCGAAATAGATGCTACAAATTAAATAAGTTACTTATTTCGAAGTTAAATTATACTATAAACAACCAATTTAACTTTTCACAAACGTGCAGAAAAGATAACCAACTTAAGTTTTTGTGCCTGGAGTAGGACTTATATAAAGTTTAGTGACGCCACCATATGAATAAATAAATCAAGGATAAGATCAGGAATGGCAAATTAGCACATGAAATGAGGTACAACAGTGGACTAAGCACATATTCCTATTATCTGCTAATTTACATATCTTTCGGTGTGAAATTGACCGTTAAGGGAGTTTCAGACGGATTAGGAACAGTCTATTGGGGGTATGGGCCCATCTGATTCGCGTATTAATTATAACACAAATTTTTCACAAAGAAGTTCAGCAGTTCACTTCATACCCCTGGCAAGCAGCGCTGTTTATAGCATATTATTATTTGTGTAAAATATTTAATTTATTGTTATTAAGTTGGTATTGTTGATGTAAGCTTGACCACGTTGTAGTTTGAATTGTATAATTACTATTAGAGAAGATTATTCTATTAATTATTGACCAAACGGTTCAAATCGCACCAATGCACACAAACGTGGTCAAGTTTATATCAACAATACCAACTTAAACAAACTAGAATGTTTGAAGCGTTCACATTTGCTGTGAGCATATCTCTGCTACAAAAATGTCTCTTCTTTGCACTCAGTTTAGCTGCTAAAGCTTTTAGTGGAATTATAAGCTATTGCTCTCTAATATGAATTGGAAGCAATGGACATACGACGAAATAATATGCTGATCAGATAAAAATGCAATATTTTGACTCTATCTGAAGCTATTGGATTTTTATGAGAAATAAACAATCATTTATTAACTTTTATGGTTCACTATAACATAGTTATATAAATTTTGCAGAAAAAAATAGATTTATGGATCAGAAAACTGTTAAAACACTATATGTTAATATTTAAGCAAGTTTTGCTAATTGAATACACTAATAAGTTTTAAAATTTATACCGAAATGTTATCTAATAAAGCTACAGTAGTATGTAAATTTTGTTTCAAAAATGCATATTAAATTATATCTAAACAATTTTCCAGCACAACTTCAATATTGTGATTAAATAAATTAAGCAAATCAATGTTCTTTTTAACGTATACATAACTGTAATTTATGTAATTTCAGAAGCTGATATTTTTTGTAAACAAAAATTTAAATTCTTGTATACAAGTTATAAACAAAAAAGCATCTAATTGACGTTTTTGTATAATGCCATTATCAACAGTCTTCAAAAAAGCTTCGTTTTGTTGCTTGGTGTTTTAAAAGCATTCATATCCTTATTTGTTTAGATCGAAAGAAATATTAAATATATATTTTTGTAAAGTATCTTTTGAATTTATAATACATAAGCAAAATTATCCGATCTCATTAAATATCATCTTTTAGAAATTTCAGGTATTTGTAAACCCTTTTCTTTCTGGAAAACAACAAATCCAATTTTAAAATAAATCTGAAATTAAGTTAGATAATTGGGTAGGTAGAGTTACATAAAAAATTTATAAAATAAATTTTTCTGCTGTAGAATTTCATGATGTTCTACTACAAAAAGCTTTTAGAAAATATAACTATAATACAACTGAAAGTTTCATTATAGATTAAACTGTTTTCTAACCAAGTAGGTAAAATATCTTTTAAAGGCCAGAATATGCCTAGCATCAGGCTAACTTTTTACTTTACTTCTCTATTTTTCTTTAAATAATTGCAGTATAAATTTTTGCTCAAAAAATGAAAGCCATGACGCATCTTTGTTGCTGTACCAGATGTTTGATTATATTATGTTAATTAGATGGAACCTCGACGTACAGTTACTAAAAAATTGCAAATTCCTTTGTACAATTCTACAAATTGTAAATTTTGTTTGCATTTTAATACAAGATTATTTTTCAAAGTAACTCTGAAGGTGCGGAGACAAGAGGAGTGGGTTCATGATAATAAAATTGAGATCAACATACACAAAGTTAAAGTTAACAAATTAATTAAAAAAACCTACTGTCTTGTACTATCGATTGAATACTTCCTATCGTTTCAAACAGCTTCAATAAGATAATAAACCAACAAGATCAATTTCAATAAGACAACAATGCAAAAATATACAAAAATTTATAAAATTTTATCACGTTGAAAATTTGTATAGTAAAAATAAATGGCAGAAAGCTTTCTTAATTTTAACATTATAAAATTAGTTGCTCGAAATTTTTTATTACGTACTTATTAATTCTAATTAAGACTAATCCGAACTTGCAACCTCACTAAGTCCTGCTGGTTATCTCTATAAAGTATAAAGCCACAAGTACTAGTACGTTCTGGTAAATCTTATACTTATAATTTACGCATTCAGATTAAGAACTGGAAAAATGTACTGTAGGCCGTAGTTGACTGGCTTTCAGTTGCACTCAGGAGGTAGTTTGCCTCAATACGCATAGATCGCATTTTATTAGGCCGTAGTATCTCGTTTCTTATTATTTCAGATTTTTTGAACGGTAAAAGTGTGTTTCTCCGACTAACCACAGAAATTGCTAATTAACTAGAAAATGCTAGTGGAAAGCATTATATTATATTAAAATCCACTTTACATAATGCGTACAACAGTTAACATTTCTCAGTAGCTCCATGACCCAAATGAGTTTCAACATACATTTTAAATTTAATAATATAATTTATCAAAACCCGACACCGCCACTCTTTCAAAATCAATAATGAAATACACCAACATTTTGGTGTATTTTTGTGCTCCAACCGTTTTACTATAAAAGATAAATAAAAATATTATAGCGCTGTAAAGAGGGAAAATGCTATACAAATTAATATGCATAAGGTTTCTCCAATAAATAAATTGCATTACCAATTTTCTCCCCGATAAGTAGATAATGTTACTGATTTGGGGGCACTTTTTTTTAAATATCTCGAGTTTATTTGTCAATAAAGTCAAATTTCAATAGGCTTCGACTATCCGAGAAGAAAGTTATTAAATCCAACTACTTTTTAGGCAGGAAATTAGTAACGCTATCTACTTATCGAAGAAAAAAGTATACGCATCAATTTGTGTAAACATTTATATCTTTGCTTCATAACATAGCACCCTCTTACAAAAAATGTTGTGTAAAAATAAGTAATTTTTTATGAAAAATAGTAACTTGCAATAAAAAAAAAAGAATAATAAAATCAATTAATTATTAATTTTTGAGCAATTACAAAAAATATTTTAAAACGCGGAACATTCAATATTCACTACAATGTTCTAAACGGGACAAACTTTGTAGAGAATGTTTAGAACTAAATTCCAACTATTTCATCATATTAATGTACTATTTATAGTGTTGAGAAATAATCTACCAAAATAATTTCAACTAAACTGTAAAATTAAAGTTTTCCAATTTTAAACGATTTCTGTATTGACAGTTGAAAATTTTCGATAACAATTCGTGATAGTAATTCCAAATAGTAGCGTAAGTTCAAATTGCTTTTATGAAATCGATCATTTTTTTATTATTAGGCTTCATAACGAAAATTATATTTAAACAAGACGACACGACGCCGACGCGACGGTATGGAGCACAGAAAAGATTTACATAATTATATTTTCCAATAGACTTTTAACGTTTGTTTGTTTTAAATTTCAGATAATTTTTAAACTTGAATTAAGAATTTGTAACAATTTTGAGAATTCCGACCAAGCTATATAGCTAAAAGAAATTATTTTTAGGAATCATTTGTACGGTAGATTTCCAAAATTTTTGACGCGCAGAACCTAAAAACTAATCAATTCATCGTATTAACGAAAACATCAGGTTACCAAAAGAATTTATGAAATCTGTAGCTACAGACAGACACAGAGATTTTTTTTTTTTGAAAATTTTTTGTTTTTTGTGTTGGGTGTTTTTGTTTACGATTTACTTTGGTTATTTTAATGCGTTAGCCACCGGCCCCGGTGTGCGGATGTGCATTTGGCGTCATAACAAATTGTATTTAATTTAAGTAATCTACAAATGTTTTTGTTACAATAAGGACGAAGCAGGAAAAATTTTATGGAAAATATTGTCAAATTATTAGTAGAAAAAATGAAATGTTTTTACACTCCTGTTTAAATTGTTTACAAACACTTTGGTTGCTAGCTTTACATAATTATCGATTGTCGTTTGGTTGATAGCATTTTCTCCTAAATTTGTTGCCAGCGTTGTAGAAAGATAGCATTAGCACTTACTGTTAAGTCCGGGTAGTAGGGTGGATGTTTAAAATCACCCCACTTAAAATTTTAAAATGTTTTATGTAATTCGTGCAAAATGAGTCCTTGCTTGTCCTGAAGAATTGTCCTGCTTTTAATTACCGTTAATCACATCATTTTCAAACCATTTGAAAGCGTGTAACATTTGATTCGTAAATATTCAGTAGTCCGACTATAAATTTCTATGAGAAATTTATTTTTGGCAAATAATAAACGGAAGAAAACGCATTTCAATACAGACAATATTAAGTCAGTTTATTCTCCTTCAACAAAATATGAGTTATTCATTACGATTAAATTTTCAGTTTAATGCTATTAATGTTAGTATTAAGGGGTAAATAAGTAAAATGTACAATAAACTTTTCTCATGTTTATAATATTTATTTTTGTAAAAATAATCTCAGAAAATAAAGTCTATTTAAATTATTATGTTAATATTGTTCTGGAGTGGGTTTTTCCTTGTGATAATAAAAATTTCGACATGGGTACTTAAAATACCTACTATTTACCATTAAATTAAATAGAGTACCTACTTATAAATATAAATATTTATTTAAGCGTTAATCAACTACAATGTTTACAGGTTTTTATGAAAATAAGATAAAATTAGAAAATTAGCAGGTTCTGCATATTACTATGCATTTTATTACTGTAAACAGCAGGTAAGAATTTGTTTGACAGTATATGCTGTAGAATTATTTATGTATGCCCAAGTTATACCTTTATTGCTACATTTTTTAATAAAATTAAGTTGTAAATTACTAAATATTCAAAAAACCAGGAAATTCTACTGCACAACTCACCTAAGCGTAAAAATAACTTTAATTATTTTTCTTTGATAAGCTTGCGATGAAAGCTAATGAAAGTTTACTCATGACGAAGTAATTATCAGTCAGTAAATCTTATTTATGTATTTTTTTAAATGAACAATTACCTTTAATAAGGATACATCAACAAGACACACGTGGGTCTATATTATTATTAGATCGCCAGAGGCGGGCGTATAGATGGAAATGTGTCTATACTGGTAAAAAATGAATTTAAATAATAGTTATATAAAAAATGATCTCGTGAAATTGATAATAAATAAAATTTTAAAGTATAAATAAAATACATACCCTAACTTTGCACGGTCTAGTGACAATTACCCCGGGTTGACTGCCATATTGGAAAAATCTGCTCCATGATGGGATGGTTGAATAAATGGAAACAGGTTCACTCTTAACATTTATATTTATGTATGACGTATGACCGTATTTCTAAAAAATATTTGAAAAATTATCGAAGTAATTCACAAGAAATGGATTAGCTTCACGGTGTGGATATTGTCTGGATTATCCGTCTGTTGTTTAAACTTTTGCTGTTGTTTAGTTTCGGGTTCTTGGAAATAATCTGGAAAGTTGTGATGAAAATTATGTTGAAGCTACAGTGAATGATTAATTGTGTAAGTCCTTCTTAGGATTTCCAACTTGGCTTCATTGAAAACCTTGTATATTAATTTCTGCGCAATTAAATACATTTTGTTCAAAATTGATATAACATCGTTGGTAGGCGACGTGTTTGCCTAATGCGTCAAAAAATCTTCTTCCAACCAATTCCATAGCCTCAAATTTCTAGACATCTTCTAACTTTCTAATTTGGGATATTTGAGGCTGCGATGGAAAGGAATTTCGAGAACTTGATGAATTTCTCGATGTTGATAGGATATTTTAAGTCTTTGATATTTCGTTTTTATCAAAATCACTCTTCGAGTCATCTTCAGGCTAAAAGAGATTAAATAATTAATTTATTTAACTTAAAAATTAATTTTTTTTTGTAGAAATTGCATCTGATTTGGAAAAGAAGTTGTACAGTTCTCTTACTGCTTAGGAGCTATTGACGATATAAAGATAATATTAGAATTATGCCAACTAAAAGAAATGGATCCTATTAATACAATCACAAGAAAATTAACATTGTGATTCTTATTTCAATAGCTAATAATTTTACAAAAAGGAAACTGATTAACAACGACTTGAATATTCCAGAACCACAAAGTATTTTAAATTCACACCGGGTTCTTGAATAAATCTTTATTTGTGATGAAGCCATTTCAATACGTCAATATCTCATATTCATTGAATATGGAGAGAAGGATATTTAACTATCGCTTATCTAGAGCTCTCCGTGTTGTTGAAAAGGTTTCAGAATTTTGACGTGACGATTTCGTAGTTTTCAAAACACAATCAATTTAAAATTGGAAAACATAGATACTGTGGTTCTAACCTCTTGCGCTTTACACAATTTTTTTAATAGAAGATTGAAATCCCAAATCTACATTGCCTCTGTAACTATGGATTATAAAAACATTAATGAAGGTTCTGTTAACTTAGGCGAAATATGGGACCTTCTGTTAATATTTCACATTTACAAGGAACAAGGAGAAATTGTAAAATAAATTCGAAAATAAGTCAAATTATAACCTCCTAGAACCTAGATCCTCAACATATTTAGTACTGTCGTAATGATATGTCTTCACGACCTCTCGAAAAGTGCTTCCACAACACATCAGTGTGTTTGTTGTAACAAGGAGAAACATTACACATTGAAATTTAACACATCAGTGCTAAAATTGTTCTAGATAATTTTCAACACTATTTCAATAATGCAGGATCTGTACTTGGCAGGATAACTTTGTAATCCTATCTTTGTAATTTTGTTGCCTCTAAGTTTATGCTTTGTTTTTCATTATACAGTAAAGTTTCTAAATAAATTAAATAAGTGCAAGTGCATTTATCGGTGGTAACAATTAAAATTCAATAGTTTCCGAGTCAATTAAACATAATAGAATCAAATTTTAATGAGACAAATAAGTCTGTTACTTACTCAAGCTTTGAATAATGAATATTAATAAAAATTTGTCAGCAGCGTGCTCAAAATACTGGCACTGTTTGCTATGGCTACACAATAAAAGCCTCCTTGCTGTCCAATTTTTATTATTTTGGCTCTACGCGGTTTTCGTACTCAATCTTGCTCCTTTTTCCGTGAAATTTGACAACACGTAAGTTTGCTAACTTTTTGGCAGTTCTATTATTGTTTATAAACTTTAACTTTAGGTATTTCGCACTTGTTGATGTAGAAATAATTACATTGCACTACATGGTACTTAACTTGAATCCTTAATATTAGGGTTTTCAATCTAGATGAGCACAATTTCACCCTTTAAAGAATTTTTGAAAGTCAGAAACTTATTACAAAACATGAAAGCAAAGAATGACACTTCTGTTGGTAATTCTAACACATTTTCATACTATAATCTATAATCTTCGTATTAAATAATTTTTCAAAAAGTCTTTATTTCGATTCGAAACAATCTTGGTTCCACAGACAAACTAGAATAATTATACTACAATGTAAAGATGTAAATTTGTTAAATAAAGCCAGTATTAACTCAGAACGTGTCTGTTAGTTTTATCCCAGCGACTAATTTCGTTAGTTCCACTACGTCTAAAACAACATTGTTGCTGAGACCGGCAACAAGTCAAAGAAAGTTAGTTTCAACTAAATAATTCCAAGATCGGAATTATTTAAAATTATATAAAAATATTAGATAAAGTAAAATTGTTTTAAATTGATAAGTTAATTGTTTTAATTACCTGCCACTAGTTTATCTGCAGTGGGGTGGGGTTTACCGAAGTCGATGTTTCTGATGGTGTTTTGCAGATATGACTATATAATTTACCTAATGCATAAAAAGAACATTATCGCTAATAGTAAGTGATCAAGCCCTTTGAAGTTTATCATACGTTTTAACAGTATTAAAATATTCATAGGGAAAATTGTACGAAAACAATTCTTTGTAGTTTTTTCGGAACTTGGGCCAATGAAGTTCATTATATTTTGTAATAGTAATTTACAACAGGATGCACTATACTAAAAATTTTTACAACAAACTTAATTAGAATATGTTTGAAATAAAATTTATTGTAAAAAAACCGAATAATATTTAAAAAAATTAATTAACTAAAATTTATTTATTAATTTTTTTTTCAAATATTTTTGAACTAAATCATGAAACAGAATTGAAACTGAAACTTTTACATTGCAAAAATTTAAAATGTAACAGCGTGCTAAACAATTTAGCACACCTGGAAAAATTCAATATTGTACCGATTTAGAAACAAATCGTTAAAAAAAAGAAAAAAGACATAAAACAGAGCGAGACCTACCTCAATAATTACTGTTGCTATTTCTGCATTCATTTTCCTATCGATGATTTCGGCGAATTATCGGTGATTAAATTTTCTCAAAATCCTTACTTCAGTTATAGCTTTCGCAGTTTTAAAAATGTTTAATTTTGAAAAATTGAAAGCGGTGATGGTTCCTTTTGAAGTTGAAAACGTCGTTTGCATGGACGAAAACATTTTGAACTTGTGAGAAAGCAAACTGAATGTGTTTGGCTCTAGAAGTAGGACCAGCTTCTATGATGTGCTGAAGATCGCAAATTAAATGGAATATACCAACAAAAAAATATGTAAAAACTTCACCTTAATGAATTAACGGTTTTATTCACATAAGATTGTGGAAATAATTCCCTAATTTTCATAATGATGCAAGAAAATATAAATGAACTTATCTCAAAAAATCATTGAAATATATCCACAATTCTGCAATCTACCTTTATAGTGATGTATAGGAGTTATAAAAGCGTCATTACGGGGAGCTCCAAGTGTCAAAACCTGTCAAAGTCGACACTGTCTAGTCCGACACTTCTAAGAATTTTACTATGAAAGCCGACAGAAGTAGGCGGAAGCTTATATTATCTCATGAGCAAGTGCGCCTTCTATCCGTTTTGCTGATAAGATTTCTTATCACGTTGTAATAACTACAATTGATTGATAATTTACTTCTTCCATCAGTCGGTAATTATAATTTGCTGCTATTTCGTGCTGTTGGGTTTTATAACATTAGTGTTTTCGATTTTTCCTATTATTTGCTTTTTTTAAATCATGGAATTTTATTTATTATTTACTACATTGTTAAACGACACAGACGGAGGAAGTATTTGTGATTAACAAGGACAATAATGTACGTTGTTATTTATAATCGAGAATAACATGAGACTTGCAGACTATGAATAAATTGCATGTTTGATATTTATTACAATCTTGGTTTCCTTGTCGAATCCGATACTTTGTATAATTCGACAGAAAATAGGTCCCGTTTGTGTTCACTTTGACAGGTTTTACTGTACATTCTTTAAATACCTAATATTAAATTAAATACCGTGGTATAAGATATTTTTGTTTACTGTTTCGTAACCATTTTATGTTAAAACATTTTCAATTTACAATTAATTTTCGGATAAACAAATTTATATCTTGTTTCAATAAGCTATTATTTTGTTGTATAAATAAACTTGTATGTACTATGTACATATTATGAGGGTAATATACGATTTGTAATAATGTATTCGTGTACTATTCAGTAGGATGTATTTAATTAACAAATGTACAATTAATATGATTTTTTAAACAGATTCGATGTTAAATTAAAATATAAAATATATTTTTGAGTTATTAATTTATACATTATACATTAAAAAACTATACAGAATAGAAAATTATACATTAAATTACTTGAAAATTACTTTTATTATCACGCATTCTTTTTATTTTTAACTTCTTGTCAAATTGACTTTATCAAAATATTTTTCAAAATTTTAGATTTTTTGTCTGATTTTTTAGTTTAATTATTATTATTATACACCCAACTCTTAAAAACGAATTCCTAAATACTACTAGACGAAGAGAATATAATTTAAAACATAAATTTCTTAATTTTCATTAATTTATTGTTTTTTTTTTATCAATTTAGATTCCAGTTAATTTTATAGATTGATATTGATACAAATTAGAGCGAAACAATAATTGTGATAGTTTATTATACATTTATTAATTTATTTATTTAATTTCCTATAACTTATATATTTAAAAGTAATTACATATAAAATTAATTTTTAAGTAATTCATTTGTAGGTTCATAATGGTTAATTAATATAACAATAAATTTAGGCAATGATCCAATATTTAACTAAGAACAAAATTAATTAAATGAACGTTCAAATAGAAGTAACATTGGTCGATAAATAAATCAACTATTCCAAATTTTAGGTTGAAATGAATAATTTTAGAACAATAACAAAGCAGGTGGTGAAGAAATGGGTAGGAAAAACGATATTAATTTCCCAAGTAGCATTTTAACGTTAATAATGGCAATTTACTAAATGTTTGCTGTTTAAAATAGCTGCTAAAGCCAACAAAATTACTAATTATTTGTAGCAATATTGCCAAGTTTGTCCACTATTTTTTAATAAGAATAAGTTTTGGTACATATACCATGGTATCTATCGTAGTGATTTGCAGTTATTACATACAAATAAAAAACAAAATACGATTCTAATATTATTTTATTATAACAACTATTCGAATAAACTTCTATTCTGCATTAAACAGTCACCCAATCAATATTATAAAAGGATTCTCGCATATTTGAAAGCTGTGCAGCAGTAATTTGATTAAAGATCGCGTAAATTTAACTATGTAATATTCATTATTATTGGTACTAGTCACATATTCTAAGGTAAAAGGAAAAAAAGCTACCCTAATTTTTGTGCTTTTATGTTTTTTAATCTTTTCAAATTATGCCTAAACATTCATTAAAAGACGCCATGGCTCATCTCTAGACAGAAATGAACGTCTTTTTAATAAGATTATCAGCCAAGATCCCAAAGATAACATCACCACTCCAAGTATTCTAACAGGCCTATATCTCTACAGAAACATTTAGCAGCCAAATGGGACAATTTTTTTTAAATTTGGCCTAACTGAAGAGGAAAAGGCAAGTCTGAATTAAAAGAATAAAAATCCCCGCACACCAACATCCCTAGTTTGGAAGCTCCAAAATTGAACACTGAGTTGCACAAAACTATGACTACCACGGTAACGCGCAAGGATTCTCTGTTGTGTCAACGACATAACCAAATAAATAAGAGGCAATTTATCTGCAATTGGACAGCTCCTTTCAAAAATTTTGAAAGAAGAGGGCGAGCGCAACCGGGAGTGTATCCAATTGCTGGGAGACGCTAGTCGCATCCTGATTGACACCCAATCCTTGACCTAATCCAGGAAAGGTCTCGTCTCCCTCGATCTGAACAAAGATCTATAGGAGATCATCAATGATAGCCCGGCATATGGTCTATTTTTGGCAATGACTTTAGCGAAGAGGTCAAGGCGTCTATAGGGACTTTAAAAGGTCAAGTCAGGATGTTAAACAGTTTGATGTGAAAATTGCCTAAAATGACAATAATTAAATTATTTTTTGCATTAGGTTTTCCTTCTTTTCTGATATTTCCTTACAACTGTTTTTGTACTTATGTCATTAAGAAATATATTGTCTAATTCGTTGCAATGACCTTTAAACATCTACATAGTTAATATTTACAAAGAGTAATATAATATTAATAGATCAAACGAACTTACCTTAAGTGAAGTTCATCTCTATTCCATCTGCCATCCATCATCTCTCAAACTCATCTCTACCATAAAATTAGAATAAAGTAACCGGATAGCATCGTCACGTAGAGCGAGTCCCTTTTTTCATTTTACTTTAGAATCTGTGATTAGCAACAATAAAAATGGATACTACGTAGTACATAGTTAATATTTACTTCATTTTTTGTCGAAAATGATTACATATTGAACATTTTAATGAAAAATTGACAGTTTTCCACTGAAAAACTGAATTGAATAATTTAATAATAATAATAATAACTTTATTTGGTATAAATAACCATTATAAAATAAAACATTATTATACAACACAATTTACATGTCATTAAATAAAATTGACGCCAACATATTTTTTAATTTTTCTCTTAAAACTAGAAAATTTCACATCCTCCTTAATATCTATAGGCAAACTATTAAACAATTTCAAGCCATTATATAATAGCGTGTTCTGCGCTCTATTATTTCTAAATAAATGCAATCTAAAATCATGCATGTTACGAACAGGGTAACCATGCACATCATTTACATAGTCAATGCCACTACTCAGATAGCCGGGCAGAATCCTAGATCTCACCTTGAATACAAAAATCAAAACATTTGCAACAATACGCTGGTATACACTATGCCACTGCAGAGTCTCCAGCAGCACAAATTTTGAAACAAATCTATTAACCCTAAGTACAATTCTCATACCCCTATTCTGAAGCTTCTGTAATCTATCAAGCATGCCACGATTACCCAAAAACAAGACTGTTGAAGCATACTCAAAATGTGGTCTTATCATCGAATTATAAATCTTAATAGCGCATATCGTAGAAACATTTCGACGCATCCTCGAAAAGAAATGCAATTTTTTTGCAATTTTCCCACAAATGAAATCAAAATGCCCCTTAAAATTAAGTTTATCATCGATAATCACACCCAAATATTTAAATTGATCCACAACTTCAATTACCTCACCATCAATCAAAACATCAGCATTCCTGCCAACTCTATCATTTAATATCATACATTTTGTCTTCTTAACATTGAGTTTCAGACTATTCATATGCAACCACTCACTCAGAATCGCCAACTCCTGATTAACAATGACAATGCAATCATTAACATTATCACCAACAACATACATGTGGGCATCATCAACATATATTACAAATTTTGCCTTGGTGATACACCTATTCATATCATTCACATACAACAAGAACAATAATACCCCAAGAATCGTACCCTGAGGAACTCCCAAATTTACATCCACTGCTTCTGATACAACCCCATTTATCACAGTTCTCTGTTTCCTTTTTTCTAAATAAGATATAAACCACTTCAATTCATTATTTTTTATACCGTACCTCTGAAGCTTCAATTCCAGAATTTCTCTATCAACCGTCTCAAAAGCTCTACTGAGGTCAAGGAAAACAGCCACAATCACCCTATTGTCATGAACAGCCTTCTTCCATTCACCCACAACAAAGGTAACCAACGATTCACAACCATGACCCTTTCTGAAACCTGACTGGTATTCAAAAATTATATCATTATTTTCCAAGTATTCCATCAGTTGATTATTAACAATCTTCTCCAATACCTTTGTCTGAATCGAAATCATGTTAACTGGACGAAAATCTTCACACTTGGTCGAATTTCTCACCTTTGCCACAGGAATTATCATTGATTCCTTCCAGGTATCAGGAAAAACTCCAGATTCAAGTGACACATTAACAATGGATAGTAGGTTCTCGCCTACTAGGTCAAAAATATCTCTAAACATACCAGCATTAACAAAATTTACATCTCTCTTATTATTCATTAACTTCAGTACAAGCTCCAAATCTTCTATTTTCACCGGTTTAAACTCAAAAGCGCAGCTCACATCATCAATACAATTAACATATTGCCTCACTGGAATGCTCTTATTAATTTCCATGACGCTATCAACAAAAAATGTATTAAACCTGTTCGCAATTATCAAATTGTCAGTGCACTTTTCATTATCAAAAATAATCTCTGTAATCTCACTTTTATTTTCTTTTAAGACCAAAGATTTCAGATTTTTCCACATTAATTTTTGATTCTCAGAATTGTCAATTTTTTCACTGATATAATCAGCTTTTGCCTTATTAATTTTATTTTTGTATTCATTTCTAATGTTCCTGTAATTTAACCACTCAATTGCACTTCCCGTTATTGCTGCTTTCCGATACTGGTTAACTTTACTCATCTTTAAATCACTCAAATCTCCTGAAAACCACGGGCAGCTCATGCTGGAAACCGTCTTATTTGTAACAAACTCACTAATAATCAATTTCAGTGCATTATCAAAATTGCTAGCCTTAATATTACATTCAGTAAAGTAAGTAGTTAAAATATCACTCTTAATAACATTTTTTCTAAATTTATCTCTATCGTATTTTAAAACTCTCATACTTTTTTCTTTGTTTGCATTAACCCTTCCATGCATAATCGAAATTTCGATAGTCTCGTGATCACTTATCTTTAAATCACTCTTAACTTCTGCAATAAAGTTATAACTGTCATTAACTATCACATAATCAATTAATGTTCTAGATTCACCTGCATTTCTAGTATACTGATTTACAATTTGCCTAAAACCACCGTCTCTAACAATATCATTTAACTTATTTCTCACATTTGAGTCCTTAAACCAGTCAACATTAAAATCACCCATTACTACAACCTTATTGTTAAGTTCACTCAATTCTTCTAAGTAACTTTCAAAGTACATATAAAAATCAGATTCCACATTTATATATCTTGGCGATCTGTATAACGTCGCTAAATACATTACATTACCTCCATTACTTAGCTTAATCACCAACCACCACAAATCCATATCAATCGACCTGCTAGTAATTAACTCACATTTCCACGACTTTTTATAGTAAATCATTACTCCTCCCGTATGACGAGATGAGGAATCGTTTCTCACTACATCATAGTTGTCAATCAGAATCAAACCATCTTCATCCATATCTGTCAAATGAGTCTCACTTAAACACACAAATTCTGGATCACACTCCTTAATCATCAGTTCCATCTCACAAAAGTTGTTGATGACACCTTGAATGTTTAGATATATACATCTTACAATCTCTGATTGCTAATACATTGTCTTATGCTTCTCTATATTTACTTTCCTCTTATATGTTGGACAATCCACACTCCAGGTTTTATGGCCAACATCAAGTTGTAATTTTAACTCCTTGTTTGCTCTAGAACAATTTACACATTTAGTTTCAACCACCGAACAGTTCTTTGCTATATGCTTCTCATCTCCACAATTGTAGCACAATGAACCAACCGTACAATTCCGAGCCATGTGGTTAAAGCCACCGCACTTTAAGCACCTCAATACTCGAACACTCTCGTATACACTACATCTATCCCACATTATATTAATTTTTCCACTTGTTAATACCCGTTCGAAGGCTTTACCATCCATTTCCAAAATAGCATTAAAAATCTTATCGTTCTTGTAAGACCTGTATACTTTAACACAATTCAATTCATCAAAGCATAAATCATTTTGAGCTTTAACTGCCTTCACGATCTCCTCTTTGCCCATCTCCTCACTCATTCCAACTACTAGAATTTTTGGTTTTCTAACATTTGACACCCTTACATCATATTCAGATCCCAACCTGCTCACAATTTCTTTTCCAATCCTATCTGCTGATTGCCTACTGCTGCAATTTATCGAAATTGCACCATCGTTTTTTAACTGTGCAATATTATTCACTCTTGCAGATATAGAAGAAGGGTTTATGTTCTTTTTTATATCCTCCATTGTTTTCTCTACTTTCTGCGATTTCTCCTTAGGCTTGACGATTACCGGCAATCTTAGTTGCTCTGCATATGTCGCTATCTTCCCAATACTTTCAACACTCGTTTTCTTATCTACCACTTGCAAATTAAATTCATTTTTGAATTCCTTCATTACAGCTTCCACTTTTTTAATAATACTATTTGATTTTTCCTCTATTAATCCTTTCATATCCACTTCATATTGCCTTATCTCTGCTAAAATATTCTCCTGATTAGACCTTAACACCTCAAAAGTATTGATGCATGAATCACAAATAAACTTGATGTTTTTAAACTGATTGAATATATCGCACTCCCTTTCTGGAATTCCAACACACTTCTTGCCATGGAATGCCTTTCTGCAGAAGCCCGCACACATCAAAACACATGTTTCTCTTCTTAAACCACCACCACACTTTCCACAATCTAACTCCATTAGAGTCAGATTCTCTTATCGCTTTTTTTATATTTAGCGACCAAAATCATCCAAAAAAAACAACCAATATCAAGCGCACGCAATAAACACGTCCTAACAATATTAGGTTAACCTCCGCATTTAAAAAAAAGTTTTTAAGCAATTTGGGAAAAATATTTAAAACTATGTTTTTGACAGTTGATCGATAAATTATTACAGTAGAATTAAATTTTAATAAAAAGGACAATAAAACAAACTCTCGTTTAAATAATAAGTTTACGTTTCGAGGTATTATATTTTCCTCTTCGTCAGAACTTGAATACAACAGATTTTATTACTATATTAGTGAACTAAAAAGATTTGTAAAGAACCTACCAATTAAAATATAAATTTCATTCGTTACATTAAAATATATTATACAATAAATTATTAATCAAAAATAAATTATTTTTTTATATTGTATTTTGAACTTTTATGCGCACGAATTCGTTAGGTTAAATACTGTACTATAAGAATTAATTAACATTGACACGTGCGAGGTAAAAGGAGAAAAAAGGAAGAATGCTTCTGCAAAATATTTCATTTTTGACTACTAATTAATTATATTATATATTTTAATAAATTATTTTTTGATGTTGTATTTTGAACTGTTATGCGCACGAGTTCGTGAAGTTACATACCGTGTTATACGAATTAATTAACATTGCCACGTGCGAGGGAAAAGGAGAAGAAAAGGAAGAATGCGTCTACATAATTTTTTATTTTTGACTACTAATTGTAGTAAATTTCTAATTGGTAGGTTCCTTATAAATATTGTTAGTATTAATTTGTTGTATTCAAGTTCTGACCAAGAGGAAATATAATACCTTGAAACGAACACTTATATTAAAACGCGAGTTTTAACCCGCAAAATAATATAATAATTATTTAATCAATAAATACATTTTTTTGACTCGTGGAAATCAAAACCTTTGCAGGCTTTTCCCAGGTATGCCACGGGATTACCCCAGGTAAATTCATGATTCATTTTCAGCACGTCCTGGGGAGTCTTCACTGCCTGAAATTGCCAGGAATTTCACAGCTTAAAATGTTGCTTGGGCAGTGGTGGAATGTGAGTATTTTATTAAAGGGATTCAAATTTGTTCTTCTTATTAATTTAAAGCTAACCCAAGGAATCACGGCTGGGCGCCAAAATCTTGGGCAGTAAATGACACGTGACAGCCAATTCCACCAATTAACACGAATATAAAGTCAAATTGACTAATTTTCGTTTCTGCACATTAGCTTCGCCGTGCTATGATTCCTTGGGTTAGCTTTACTAAGGCTCAAAAGTAAATTACGAGTTTGATGAATTTTAATCACGGAATTTAATGAATTTAAGCGGAAATATAGGATTTGTATTAACACTACAAGTTGAGTGAATGATTATTATCGATGCATTTTATAACTTTTCAACATTTAAATATCATGGTATATTTGCAAATATTGCAAATTTTGAACAACCGTTGGTTTTATAAGAAAACCACTTCTCCAATTGATAATGATAAATGGAAATTAACTTCATGGGTATAAGAGGAGCTAAAAGCAATCAAACACTATGATTCATTGACCAACGTCTCTGCGCATTATATTGCAAGCCATCATCAGGGATTTATTATCATTAGATTTGCGCATGACGGTCGGTTTTAATATGAAAGATTTTGTTTGACAAGAAAATTTGTTCTCAATTTTCGCCATCACGACTTGTTACCTTTATATGCGCTGTGAGATCCGAACCAATATTTGTTCCTTCTATTCCGTGTGTTCCTTGTATAATTCACTTATACCCGAGAAATTAATTTCCATTTAATCTAAACTTTTCTGAAGCATACTAATTTATTTAATTCATTCTGTTTTATTAATTTTTTTTCGAAATTGTGTTAATTTTCTCTTGCTTTTAATTTTTATTTTTGCAATTTTAATTGCAATTTTGTTTATTATAATTTTTCTTCAGAGTTCAGCTGATTTTCTAACTTAAATTGTGATTTTATAATCTGTTATGTTATTTTATGATAGGAACTTAATTATGACAACAAACCGTCAATTTAAGCTAGAAAAAGATTGGTTACATACATCACCTCGAACTTTCTTTAACTCTAACTTTTGGAATTGTAATAAATCTGGTTTCTTCCCTCTCCTTGAGTTTTATTTTTGATATTATCTTTCACCTGGAATTACCATTAACCCTTTCCTTCCACAGTTGGTTGGTCAATAATCATCAGAGTCTTCCGTTACTAACACTTACGAAGAATCCTACTTTCGACGCTGGATGTAAAGGCTAGTCGCTCTCGAACATCAAAAAGGACAACAAGGCAGTGGCATAAACTCCTGCGCGAATGCACAATAAATAAAAGCATCCTTCGCTTAAATAATTTTATCTTACCTTATAAAAACAACATTAGCAAAATATTCCGTAATTTAAAAAAAGGTATGATGCTTTCATTTGAAACATTTTACGCTATAAAAACATAAATAAATTTCATAAACTCAATCAAAAATCATATTGAATTGAAAATAATCATTTTATTGTGAAGCGAATCTTTATTATTTTTGTTCAATACGGCAGAGCTCAATGCACCTCCAACAAAATAACCCAAAAAAATTTTTCACTTGTCAGATGAAGGAAGTCAAGCGAACTGAGCTCGATAAGCTGTGTATGATCGAAAATGAACCAAGTGGACCTTATTAACAAAGAAATATAAATTATTTAAAAACTATATTTCTTTATAAAATGGTTTTATGGCTTATTAGAGGTAAAAGTAAAAATATCTTGAAATATAATTTAATTTATTTTAAATGTACAAAATTTAAATAAAATTTTATAATTAACTAGGTATAACAATATTATTAATATAGGATTTCTCGCTTCAAAATACATAATATTTGTAATACATCGATAACAGCTTAGTAGTAAGGGTACAATAAAATGCTTAACAATTTTTGTCAATAACAGTTTAATATTATTATGGCAACCAAAGTTTAAACTTAAGGATTATTTCATTGCAAGTTATGGTTTTTTTGAAATTTGTTTGACAAAAGTGGTACATTTTTGCGCGATTTTATAAAAAATAATTTTATATACCTACCTCATTTCCACAATTTTTGAAACTTAATATTACGTATATAATATAATAAATAATTTTTAGGTACATTACTTGTTTTACATTATATTCACATCTACAGCAATACTATTTTAAACCCTGTTATTATTTTATAATGTAAACTTATTGTAGGTAGAAATATTAAAATTCATAATTCCTAAATTGGCAAACTTTTCCTTGCAATCAAATATTAATTACTCCTACGCTATATAGTAGATCGGGTGTTGTTATTTATGAAGAAAAAGTATCTGCTTTAGTTAATTTTAATAATTAATTAGTTAAAAAGCATTTTTGTATAATTATTCCACATGGTGCTATCCATTTTTTAATACTGTATTTTATAAAATATAAAGTACATTTTTCATCTATACAGGGCGAGTTAAATAACTGGCTACATTTTTCAAATTCTCATAAGAATTAATTAAATTATAAATAAATTAGTACCAAAATATCTCATTTCCTGATTCATCTGAACAATCCCTCAAATTATACGTTAGAATGCAAGATCATAATAAATGTAGTAAAAAATTCAGTTAAAATTTCAGGACATGCCAAGCAAGCAAGAGTTTGATGTCTTTATCTAGGTTTTCGGGATCTACCAATTCACAGAGGAGTAGGAAAATAGAACTTAAACAAAAATGTATTGCAATATCCTGAGAATATGGTTTATTTAGAAAACTCTTTAATATAATAAAATAGTAGGTACGTATTTATTTAAAATGCTTTTGTGTATTGGCAGATACCCAAAATCAAGACAAGGACACTAAAATCATCATCCCATCTTAAAATATACCAAAATTATTAGCAGAAATGCGGTATAAAATATAATAATATGAAACACAAAATGGACAAGCAATTTTGCTCCCTATTTTGGTTGGCGCGCCACAAAATTTTAACCGAGTTCTGTAAACCTTCTTATCGCACAATTTGAGAAGGTATTCAGGTGAATAAGAATTGTCAATTTTTATAGTGTACCTATATTATAAATTAAAAAAGTGCATGTCGCTGGCTTCCCCAATCCAAAATCGAATTTCTGTATCAAATTCTTACCAGACGCTTGAGTTTCCATTTTCTTCTGAAAATGAACGGAATTTTAATGTGATAAAATATGAAATTTGAATTTTACGGTGCGCAACTTGCTCGGACTTTCCCAAACATTTCAAATACCCACATCTTTTTAAAATATGAAATAAAAATGATAAGAATGGAAGCTCATTGAAGTTTATACGAATCTCCATCGATTAACATCAGTTTCCGACTAAAATGGAAAAACGTTTTTGGAAGCTCATTGAAGTTTAAACACTTGTTACTAATTTCACCCCTAAATTTGGAGGAGCAATGTCCATACATCACCCCCCCTCAAGTCTTCACGAATAAAATCTTCGCGATGATTGATGCTTAAATAAGAAGAATGGAATCTCATTAAAGGTCTAATAAAGCTTAAACGTTTGACATCTATTTTGCACAATAATTCGATTGGGAGTGGGAAGAAGCAACATATTATACCTACCTTATTTGTATAAAGCAAATAATAATATTAATATCACCAGGAAAGAATTACCTTTCGCCCACTCTCTGGACAGACAAGTATACGAGTATATTAATTTTTCATTGCATATCATTTTAGTTCATGCATTAATGCGACAACCACAGCATTTCAAGCAATAACAATGCGATTTTTTTGAGAGATGAGATTTTCTTATCATTTGATAAAAAACTCATAATCACTAGATCACAGGATATTTGAAGATCCTATGAAAAGAATTTGATATTCGATTATATTTCGTTGTGTTGACATGCGTGCATTTTGTTAGTTTCTTGGAACATAACCCTGATGCAAATCGAAATCTGATTTATTTGAATATCATGAATAAGCCTTTACAAAGAAAGGATAAAAAAAATTGTGCTTCAATTATGTGTAATGCTTTTCGAGAATATCAAGAAATTTGATGAACATATAAATTTAAGATTCTAAATTAGAAACTCTTTAACAAATTAAAGCCAATTCTATGCACTTAATTTTATTCAGCAATCCATTAGGTACAATTAAATGTTAGATACTATGATGTATTCTTAACAGCTTCAAGTAAATGAATTAATTATTCGGAATTGTTCGAACTAATAAGAACATAAGAAATATACTGTGAGAAGAATGAAAATTAATTTCCATATTCGTCCGATTTTACCAAACATAATGCAATTATGATTATATTTTGAAGATAAAGAAAATATATGGACAACATGACAACAACTATTTCAAAAAATGATCCCGGTTATTAAAGTATTTAAAAATCGCTACTGTTCTTTAGCTACATCCACTTTTATAGGTTTAATTAAACCAAATATTTTCTGTAAGCGCACTGTGAAAATTGGTACAAAATAAATAAATAATAATATTGATTTTTGAAACTCTGGTGTCTGCAGTAATAACCGCACAATTTGAAGAAAAAATTTGAAATCGAACAAATCGTAATTTAATAAACTGTTATAAGTGTTAAAAGTTGCGAAATATTATTTCGACAAATTCGCTTTTTTCCAAATGAAATCTCATATTGTTTGCCAAAAGTTTTCTAGTTTACAACTTTACTAAATCCAGTAATAGTTTTATCAATCAATAACAAAGTGGTGGAATGATTGATAGATACGTTTTTGTGCTTCTCTTGCAGTTTTAAATATTAAGCATAGAAGTTTCAAACAATTTATGCAATATATGCACAATATTTGTTTTGCTTCCTTTGTTTAAAATGTTTGGTTAACACTTTTTAAAAATTTCTTTAATACTTACCGAAAGCAATGAACTAGATTGTAGATGCGACGAGATTGTGTATTATTAAGTTGACATCATTGTTTCTTAACTTTACGGAGTTCTGGTCCTATTATCGTTTTCCGAAATTGCTTTTTCAAAATTATATTAAAATTTACAATATTATTTAGACAACCATTGTTATATTTTATTCCTATTGTAAATTAAGTAACATCTTAATAATATGCATTATAAGTAAGTTGAAATTCACTGTTTTTAGATTTTTTGACATACAAAAACCAAGTGAAAAATAGTAAATTGTAAAAAGGTTTTGAAAATTTAAAGTTCTTGTCACATAGAAATTAGTTGCCTAGAATTGTAAGATTAAAGTTTGCAGGAATGAAGAATTAAGAATAAATACATAGATAGGTAATATGTACATAATTTGATTAATTCTTACAAGCTTTTACCTTGCAATCAATACATCTAATCTTTATATGGACGGGGATTAATAGCCGATTCGCATAGATCTGAATCTGAATTGAGTTTTTTTTTATTGTAAGAGCTTGCAAACATCAATAATTAAATTGAGGTATAGAAATAGATACTTATACTGATTGGTGCTTGAAAGCGTTTACACTAAAATTCAACTAATTCATATGTTCTGAACAGAGTTTACGTCTTCTGTACAATTTTTTAGACAAAAATTATTTACACATTTTACGAAATACGTTACACCATCGTAGTCATACTTCATGAGAACATTCAGAACTTCCTTCGACGTTAATAATGGTTACTGTGGTTGTAGCACCTTGACCTTTAATTGTGGATCTACTTGTCGGATAGTTCTGATGATAACCACTTCTGTGGTAAAGCTGATGACCTTGTTCCTTTTTATTTCCGAATATTGTACAAGAAAGAACTTCTCGCATTCCTCTATAAAAAATCACACCCATCAAACATACGCAAAGAATTTCTATTTTGGATATCAAAATTCAAAACCACTCGAGAACATTTAGTAATCACAAAAACCATTTTTCTGATCCGTTTTTAAGTTTTATGTTATAATATCGCAAGTGTTTTTGAATTAATCAATTTTATTTTTAATTTATTACCTTCTAAAATTTTTTGATAGAAAGGCATAAAGTAATGGATTAATTCCCGAGTTAAAATATGTGACCAAAAATGTTAGAGGTGTAAACAGAGCGCTAAAGTCTGTATCTCCATGATAATGGCTTGACCAATACTGCCACATTTTTCTTGCATGAAATGGCAGGTTACACAATGCAAATGTTAGTACCACTACTATTAGCATCCGTATTACTCCCCTACGAGCTTGCAGAACATGTTGACTAGAATTTGGTACATTTCCAGTATTGCATAAAGTTCTGCTTTCGTTGCTTAATGATCCCTAGAATATAAGATATAATTTATTTGTTATTAGAAGCCTCAAAGTTAATTATTAGAAAAGGCTCATTTAATTTATAAATAAGAAATCCAAGCAAATCTAATGGAATTTTACTTGATTAATGAATGTGAGGTCAAGAATAGAGCAGTTTTTATTTGTAAGATTAAGGTCCTTTTACGAATTCGGATACAGGAGAACCAAACTTTTATGTAAATAATTGGTCTAGATTATGTTCCTTCCTGCGTAACAAATAAGTTTACAGTTTGCCTTCAAATTATCGTCGAATATCTTGATCTACAAGAAGTTCAAACAAAGTTTAAACCTGGAAATTCTTTGATATAATTGAACATAAAGCCATTTATTGACGGAAATTGATGAGTGTCCCCAATGTAACAAAAAGCAATTTTCGTATTTTTACAAGCACACAATTGATGAAACGAAAGTAAAATAAATCCATAATTTAATTTTATGACGATTTTATATATTTCACCTTTGTATCATTTTTATATTTGGCAACCCAATATTTATATTATATAAAGAGTTAAGATCTGAATATATGAAAATGAAATTTATTAAACATTTTTGAAGAAGTAGGTACATGTAATATGGGTACTCACAAATAAATGGTTAGCCAGAACCGTACCTAAAAAATAAAAAAAGTTGTCATATTAGAACTCTTAATTAGCGCATTTTTATTTTCCAGTTCTAATATAGGGTGTTTTTTTAGCTGCATGAGAACTTTCAATAGGGATAACAATTGAATCAAGATTGCTATGGAAACAGTTTTTTGACATTTGTGTTTAGCAAGGTTTGGCATTTGATAATGCATAGATTGACCATTGAACAACGCTACCAAATTGGGCTCACAACCAATTGGAAGTGGATCCATATTTTTACCGTAAAATTTTGTTCAGTGACGAGGCACATTTCTGGTTAAATGGGTATGTGAACAAACAAAATTGCCGTATATGGAGTGAGACCAATCCGGGACATTATCTTGAGACTCCATTGCATCCATTAAAATTGACTGTTTGGTGTGGAATACACGCCAACGGCATCATTGGTCCATATTTCTTTCGAAATGAGGAAGGAGCTACCGTTACGGTGAATGGTGTGAGATATCGACACATGCTCAATACATTTTTGTTTCCAAAACTTCAAGAGCTAAACATTGACAACTTATGGTTCCAACAGGATGGTGCTACGTACCACACAGCCAAAGAAACCATCAATTTATTGAAAGGACAATTTGGTGACAACATTATTTCAAAACGTGGTCCTATCAATTGGCCTCCAAGATCGTGTGATTTGACACCTCCAGATTATTTTCTGTGGGGGTATGTTAAATCCATGGTTTATGCTAACAAACCAACAACTCTAGAAGCATTGGAGGCTAATATTCAGCAAGCCATTTATGAAATAAAGCCAGAAATATTGGAAAAAGTGGTCAAAAATTGGACTGAACGGATGCGCTTCGTAACTATTAGTCGTGGTGGTCACATGCCGGAAGTCATGTTCAAATCATAAATGCCTTTAACTGTACTTTCATAAAAAAATTATAACCAAAACATTCCGTCAGGTTTTTAATGTTTTATTTCATTTTGAAGTTCTCATGCAGCTAAAAAAACACCCTATATAAAACACTTGTAAATAATAATAAACTTCGGTTATATATCGTACATAATAATATGTACATACTCACTTTTGTGTTTGTAGAAAGCAGGTCACGTTTATATTACCACATTTATCAGCAATAATGGGCTATTTAAAATTTATGTTCGGAAAAACAACGAAATTTAAAACATTAATATCTTTAACCTATCTAACAGAACACCCCATCTTCACATTTCCACAAAAATAAAATATATTAGTATATTAGGCGATATCAATTTAAAACTATTAAAATACTTATTGCTTTTTTTGAATGTATTGTTATTGCTTATTGATGTTGTAATAAGCTAAAGGCAGGTTTTAATTTGCCAGGAAACTTCTTATTCAAAAATCAATCTCAAAGTAATCACTTACGATGTAGACGATTACAGAACACTGACCAAATACTATATTGATAACAAAATCAAAGGACATAATTATGCAGACTGCACCGATGGTCAGAAATGAATCCCCTTTTTGGGGGTTTCGAGCGAGGGTCACTTGTAGATTGCACCGATGGTCAGATGTGGATTGCACTGATATAAATAGTTAATACTTGGAAATGGTTTTAATTAATTTAACGATGATGGATCCGAATCGGATTTAGTTGTCTTGTCAAAACTTTGGTGGTAGGTAAGAGACTTAGAAAGGGTTACTGTTTTAACGACGTGGAATCTAGCTTTTGTTATGCAATTACCCAGGGGGTGATCCAACTCGGAAAATTGTGCTATTAGCAAGGGGCGAATCTCGCTTTTTTTCAACTCTGTCGTAGGTAGTTCCGCGCCGCGCTACGCTCCGCTCCGCTTTTGCAGCGCTTCAGAGTCATTTTGGCAACACTAAACTCGTTAAAAACGTCCCCCGGGGGGTGATCCAACTCGGAAAATTGTGATATTAGCAAGGGGTGAATCTCGCTTTTTTTTTGCTGCAAATTTAAGCCAGAAATACGTTGAAAATGTGAATTTGCCTCGACGTTAACTGTACGATGAATTCCCCGTATTTTTTAGTAAAAAATACCCTTAAAAAGTGAAATTATGTCGACGTTAACTGTAAAACAGAAAATGGAAACACAATCTGGATTATTTGCATACCTACCTCTGTAGTAAATTAAATACTTTCGTGCTGTAATGGAATTAAAAAATATTGCTTAGTGACCATCGGTGCAGTCCACAGATGTACCCTAACCGTACCCGGTGCAATCCACATGTCTAATTAAGGGACCCTTTGACCATCGGTGCAGTCTACAAGTGCCCAAATCAAATATCATGCATACCAAGATCCCAATACAATGCCAATACAATGCCAATCTATATGTAGCAATTAAAAATGTTCTCATCTCTTTAACACAAACCAAACTAAAAGAAGAACTTGGAACTTATAATTTACCATTTCTAACAGTTATCCGCTTACTATACAAAGATAAAACACCAATGCCTATTTGCATTGCTGAATTAACAGACAACGAAAAAGCTAAAGATGTCTTCAAAATAGAAGAAATATAGAAAAAACAATTTCATTCCTCAATGCTATCGTTGTCAACGAATTGGTTACACCAAAATTATTACACTCTTGAACCAAGATTCTCTAAGTGCAAAAGCGATCACCTTTACTTATAATGTACTAAAACCAGTAGGTACACAACCAGTCCAAAGTGTCAATTGCGGAGATGAACACCCCGCCAATTTTCTAGGCTGCAAGTATATTATGTACTAATCAGAAGAAATGCAACCGATACAAGATCTTTCGCTCAAGCATCCAAAAATTCTTACAGAAGTAATCTAATTAATTTCAATCAAAACTCTCTCTACTTCCGAAATCCAACACTTAATCAAAATAAAACCAATATATCCGCTGATTCCAATGGTGCTGAAGAACCGCAATCTATGCACATAATTCCAATGCTTTTCAATGGCTCGTAATTATTCTCCTTCTTCTTCTTCTTCTTTAAGTGCCTATCCGATTTCGGATGTTAGCGATCCTCCTGACTAAGCCAAGAAGACTTTACTAGGGAAATGTTAATGGGGTGGTATCCCGTTGCCTTCCCCATAATCCACAGATCGATTTTGGACTTTTTAGATCACAGCACATATCCGACGCAATCAGGATTAGAACCGCGGTTTCTCGCTCTTTAGTCTATCCGTGTTTGATTTACGCTAGACTGCTGGTCTCCACTTTTATTCTCCACTATCTCAATTAATAATCCTTAACTGGAATGCAAATGGTATTAACAACCATAGATCAATACTCACAGCCTCTTTAATCATGGATAACATCGACTTTGCTTGCATTATTAAAACGCATCTTATTTTAACCCTTATGTCAATACCCGGGTACCCTTTTGCATGTTCTTACTTAAATATGCTATGTATTTAAAGAGATATCTTCAAATCCGGTCAGATCCTCGTTATTTGAGTCAATTGACGTCGATTCATATAAGTTTTGATATTTAAATATTCAAGAAAGTAGAAAAAATTAGGCGCTAAAGTTGAATACCCAGTTGATCAATACCCGGGGTACCCGGGTACCCATATATGTAAAAACTTAATACTTCTACAGATTTTCAAAATAATAAATAATTTAACTAATCTCTAGGGGGTCAGAAATAATATTTTATATACAAATAAACGTAGACATTTAATTATAAATTAATTACATTTAACTATAAATTATATGTAAAATATCCTCATATGAACGACGAATGACGATATGAATGACAACGGAGACTTTACTGTTTCCCTTCCTCCTTGCCTTTTATTATTCCATAAATTAACAGGTTTTATGGCAGTAGGTATTCCCACTGTGACTCCCAACAACATAGAATTTGAAAATAAAAATTTCCCAATTCCAATTCCTTTTGTTGACGAAATATAGCATAGGGTACCCGGGTATCCCGGGTATTGAAAAACGTAATAAAGACTGAGTATTGACATAAGGGTTAAACGAACCATTTAAGATATCTGGTTATCATGTTTACTTTCGTGTTTTAATTTCATCTAAACTCATTTTCCACTACCTGGAAAAGACTTGGAATCATCATCAATAATCAAAACGTTATCGATAAATAAAATACCGGGTCATGATGTAATACCTAATGTAGTAGTAAAAAACTTTAGTAGAAGAACATGATAATGTAATCGAAAACCGATTACATCTTTTATCTTTTATTTTCGATCCTGTCGATGCAAAAAAAATACAACTGTCTTCTTTATGGATATTCCACAAGCCTTTGATAGCGTATGGTTAGAAGGCCGTATATACAAAATTCTTCTTTTAGAAATACGCGACTATCTCTAAGCAATTATAATATTATTCGTAATTGATGGATCATTTCAAGTCAAAATCGATCCATCAATCATCAAAACCAGCATAAAATACCTACAAGAAATCATAAATTCTGTACTCAAATGGATTAATAAATGGAATCGAAAACTTAACAACTCAAAATGTGTAGCTAAAATATTTACACTTGAGGTTCACACAGAATTGAATCTCAGGTTATTTTTTAAGTTAATTCTTCTTTTAACAATACTATGCATAAAATGTAAATTTGTTGATCTAGTTTATTATACTACATAATAATAAAAAGAGAATATCCCACACAATCAAAAACTAGGAATAAAAGTTAATTATCCTTAAAAATCGTAAAGAAAACTACTGCAGAGTCTTCACAAATAAGAGATGAGAGCTTTTTTCCATTGTTAGTTTTCTTGCTTTTCCTATAGACAGGCTTTTTGCGAACATTTTATTCGGTAATTCCAAAATACTGATGTGATTTTTAGATAGCATTAGAAAGACAATTAGTATTAATCGTAAAATTCCGTTTCGATGGTAAAATTCAAATAATTATTCTACTGATCCATATTATTTAATTCGGTTAACAGTAATCGCCTAGGATATGAAGCGGACGAGTGAATTTCCAAACATGTTAGAAAGTGATTAATTTTTTTTTTAATTTTTAATATGCGTATTTTTGTACAATATGACAATGACAATCTTGATGATCAATCAATGACATCTTGAATAATGAGGGTATAGATTTTGTAGTTTGATCGGAATTATTTGACGATAATGACGATGTAGTGACTGTTATAAACTAATGAGGCTTTTGATCCGTGTACAAAGTAAAAAAAAATTTATTGTTCAAAAGTTAAAATATGGAAACCATTCCAAGTCGCAGATTTTTCTTTTTTAGTTCATATCTATCTGCAACGTTTAAACTTGAAGCGATGAATTATAATCAACAAAAAAGAGCGCTATTAGCCTACATAACGCAACGCTTATTGGAGTATATTATCCATTTTACGGGAGTTGTTGCCATAAAAATGAAGGAAAGACAACTTTTAAACCAAAATTTGCACATGTTTAAGAAGATGAGAATTTATTACTTAACTTTTAAATATTTTTTTCTCCAATAATTCATACGGAAAATAATATTTTCTATTCAATTTGAGCCTTTCAAAGTGTCGCGTTTATATGTTGAATAATAATTAAACTTAAAATATGTAGATACTACAAACGGTCATGTGGAATTATATAAACAGAACCAAGAAAATTTGTCTAATAGGTTACCGAGCAACAACACTTCTCTGTAAAGAATTATCATTGTGTTAGAATATGCAAAAGGTAGCCTACGAAATAATTTATGGTATCAAGGGTTTGTTAAATGAGATGATTTATAATATACGAGTAAAGATTTTCTGTTTCCAGAATTTACAAATTTATTTAAAAGGGGGTAGGATTAAACCCTGTACAACATGTTTTAATAATGCAAGTACAATACTTTTTCTATTTAATAAATTAACATTATTTCAAGGTTCAATAATCTCATGTCATCAGCAATATCTCTAACAATTTCTCATCCAGTTATTTGTCTTGATCTCCAATTTCTTTCTCTATTTCGTGGTTCATTCATAGTTTTCATCTCTTTTTGTACCCCAGAATGGTTCTAAATACTTATCTTTCAAATATTCTTAGCATTGCCATTTCCAACTTAAAGCAGATTAATGTTTCCACTACGTACATGACGACGGGTCCCTCTCAATGTCTTGTATATTTTCATCTCTATTATTATTTCTATTTGTGTAATATACTCCCAGGTAATTACTTCTGAAAAGCAGCGCCACACCATGATGTTTCCACCGCCGTGCTTTATAGTAGAAACTTCATATTTAATGTCATGTTTTTTCATCG
Source organism: Rhagonycha lutea (assembly GCA_958510855.1). NCBI lineage: Eukaryota > Metazoa > Arthropoda > Insecta > Coleoptera > Cantharidae > Rhagonycha > Rhagonycha lutea. The sequence goes on from OY294036.1 coordinate 89,786,649, forward strand.
AACGTCGAATATACTTTATACCATCCGACGAAAACAAATTAAATTTACTTTCGTCTTTCCAAAGAATTTTAGACCATTCTTTATTTATTCCCCAGTGTACATGGTCCTTTGCAAATTTTTAACGGGCTATCAGGTATTCTTTTTTTTTTCGAAGGACATCTACCAAATAGTTTACATGAATATAGTCGACGTTTCACTATCGAAACACTTATTTTTTTCGCAGTTTTCGTTAACATGACGAACGATTTCAACAGATGTTAGACTAGGATTTTTGTTTGCTTCACGAACGATCACTTTATCGTACCTCTTGGTCGTTTTTCTTGATCGCACTGTTTTTGGTCGTGAGTCCGCAGTTCCATATTTTGTTCTTTTGTGATATCAAAACTTATTGTTTGATGTGGTATCCCAAATTGATTTTTGAATGACGTTATTATGTTTCCATCATGCAACCACTTTAAAACTGATTTTTTAAAATCTATTGAATAATTTTTTTACTTGGCATGATAATGTACATTTATGTCTAATAAACATTTTAATTATAAAAAATATTTAAATTATATTACAGTAATTTGCAATTATTTATGTTTGAAAGACTCTGCCAATGTATTTTGAAAGGTGAATAAAATATAATTCTCCTATACACATTCGCGTTATTAAAAATTGCAAAAAAAATTTCACATAATCTGTATAAAGCTACGTAAAAAAAAATATGAAATAATCCTCTAAAAGTTTTTTACGTCTATTCCTTTTGGACAGAAAACTGCTTTGCCAATATATTGGAACGCTACGTAGCTCAGTACAGTTCATTTCTATTTTCCTTGTTAAAGACTTGTTGAAAATCTCGGAAAATCTACAAGCAGAATGTATAAATCTATATTATATTCACAAATCTTCTCAATTATTTGCTCCCATCGTTTGATCTATTCTCAGTAAAATGAAACTGAAAATCTCGTCTTCTGTATTTTGTATTTTATATAATCTATTATGAATCTATGCTGACAACATCTTACATGTGGAATTAAGCAAGATTATTCCTCTATAGTTTTTACATTCTTCAGGATCGCCTTTTTTCAAAGGAATTATAACGCTTTCCCTCCACTTGGCTGGTAGGTTTTCTTCTAACCAAACTCTTTGTTTCAGCTGCATAATTTTTCTTAAAGGCTGCTTCCCCATTCTTAATAAATCCAATGCATATTTTATCTCTTCCTAGAGCCCTTCCGTTTTTCTTACCTTCTGTCACTGTTATTATTTCTTTACTAGATGGCGTTATTTTAGAGAACCCAAATAATGCCCTAACTGTGTATTGACACTAAATATGTGGGATTGGGATTTCACATATATTTACATAGATGTAAAAATAAATTATATTTGGAAGAGGAAGAGGAAACTTGCAAAATTGTATTGAAAAGCAACGACAATAATGCTTAAAATATTTTAACATACTGAAAATATACAACGACAGATGAACGCATATCTCATTATAATGCAACACGCAGTGTGGCAAGAGACGCTTTCTGTGATAGTGATGTCCAAAATAATCGGACCGTGCAATTTACCTACCAGCTCCGATCTCCCTACTATAAATATTTTATAATGTTTAATTCAGATTAGCATAAGGAAAACAATGCTTTATATTAAAACAATTTTTTTTCATTTAAAATTTAAAAATTATTAGTGGATAGTCGATAATAATCGATTAGGATTAACTGCTCTATATGTAAAAACTTTCCTGTTCAGAAACCTTTTCTGTGTATTTTCGAGTTTGGCCTCTTGAGAAATAAGCAGGAAAACAGAGAAATTTATTGATATCAATATAGCTTACATAAAGCATAGTCCCAAAAATTCCCATCATGAAACAATATACTTTTATACATATTTAAATTATTGTTATCTAATAATGGGAACATAAAAAAGCTGTCGGTAGCACACGATTTTTTTAATAATTGCTATAAAAGTAGAATGAGCGAAAAATTGATTTACGTGTCAAATCGGTTTGTGATATATATATTATGTCAAATTAAAATGAAATTGAACTTTTTCATCAAAATTTACAATATTTGAGATTAAATTGTCAGGTTTATTTCATATTGAAAATTTCTTTTTAAATCTATAAATGAAGTGTAATGTTAAAACCTGACTTTTTCCTATTCAAGAACTGACAATTTGCAGAAATCCCCATTACACCATTTGACCAACATTTTTCTCGTAAAAGGACCTAATCTACTAAAACTCCAGTAACTGGATTTACGCACAACGCTTATAGGTTAAAAAGCTTAATAATTAAACTTACATTTTTGGTTGAATCTCTATTACGAACAGATTGTTTTCTGCTTAAATCTTGATATTGATTGGTTGTACATGCATTCAGTTGTTTTTCCAATTTCTTCGAGCTTGTCCATAATCCCACAGCTATTCGTGTGTATAGAATCTTAAATTACCATAATACATACATAAGCAATGAAAGTAAATTCAGCGGTAAATTTAAAAATTACAGTTTTGAACAAAATATTTATTTATGTATCAAAGACTAAAAGTGGAATATCAAAAAGACACTTTCTGGACATGGTAATATGGAAAGGTTGACGGTATCGTACCATCGCCATCGGTGCCGCTTAAATTGTACCATAAATCTAAATGCAGATCAGGTATGATTTAAGTAGCGGTGCAAATTCGACTACCGTACCTTACAATATTTTTTGCACATTCGGGGGCAAAAGTGGCTGGAGATTGAGAGGGAATTTGATCGAAATGTGAAAGCTGAAAGGTTTCAAAGAGATTCAAGAATAAGTATAAAATATAAATATTTAAAATTGGTTTATTATTAATTCGTGAAAATAAATATGTTTAATTATTAATAAATTACGAATGAAGATCGAAAGCTCAAATATAACATTATAATTATTCCTTAATTCGTAATTTATTAATAATTAAACATAAAATATAAATAAATATTAAAGCATAAATAGATCTGATTTAATATTCATCCTCGAATCGAGAAAATTTATTAACCCTAAATAAGTGCGATATGATTCCACTTTTACGAACTTTTTCTTGCCTGAGAAATTATTTTTAAACTCATTCATATCCTTTTTTGTTATCTTATTATTGAAATTTGAGTAAACACATTAACATGATTTTCAGTTTCTAAATTTGAATCAAATAAGTAGATTTTAATCCGTTTAATATAATATAACTCATCAGAAGTTGTTAAAGCAAAGCAAGTAATTTTCAAAAAAAGGTTAATAAATTTTATATAAAACTGTCCATAAGAAAACCCATAATAAGGTAGTGCTAAAAACTTGTCTCCAAAACTATTGGGAGCTTTCGCTCCAATGTCAAAATTAGCCCTTCAAAACTACTTGTCATCAGGAGAAAAATGGATTGGTTACATTTAAAAACATCATGCAATGTCGTTCAAAAAAAGATGGAATATTTCTAACTCCCATTTTGTTTGTATTTTTTCATAAATTTTTTAATAAATAGACCTCCCATTAAGCATGGATCTTCTTTGGCATTAAGTATGGATCCACGGGGAAGAAGGATGTTAATTATACCCACCCCCAAAAAGCAGTTTATCTTTTTGAAACATTCAGAATTTTCGCCTACGGAACAATCTTTTATTTTAACGTTAAATCCACGTTTTGATTACCCCCATCCAAAACTGAGGTCTGAATCTACGTATAGAAAACATTATTGTGCAAATTAACTAATTTCTGACTGAAATTACAACAAATACAATGAACTAGTAACTTCCCATTTAAACAAATTAATTTCTAATTGATAAGGATAACCTCTATGTGCAAGTAAGGATTTTAATTTTTATCACTCTTCCAAAATCGCGATTAAAACATCTAAATACAATTCCAATCAAGTATTGAAATTTTTGCGAATTCACAACTGCACATTGTTGCTTTTTCAACCATAACTTTATAATAAATTCCCGAAGTAATGCCGCTGTATATTATCGTCCACTTGTTGAACGTAACCGCACATCCGCACAAGCTATAAATTGTTCAAAATTTAAAATAGTCTTTGATTTATTTATCAAATTTTTATGTTAACAAACTCCTCCTCTTCTTTCAACATCTGAAAACAATTAGTTCTTTGATAAATCGTTTTATTGTCACCCTAGGTAAAAAACTTTAACTTCTTTACCTCAAAAGTGTACGCAATGTAATTTTCTTCGCTTTAATTTTTGAGGCCTTCTTGTTTTGTACCATCAATCATCTAAAACTTTAATTAAGAGCTTTCACTCCTAGGTGATTCAGGATGATCCAATTCAATGTATACAAAAAAATTTCATGTGCAACACATGATTTTTTAACCGGAAAACCCAAAGAAAAATCGTAATAAAAAAATAATAATTATTCCTGCCTTCTGTGTAACACAGAAACTCGTGAACGGTTTCACTTATTGACCCAATTCACAATATTATTCGCACATTCAATTTAGAAACACTGCCCCAAAAGAGGTATACCTCTTTCAACGACTCGCATAAAAAAGCCAAGAACAATGCCGCTCGTATACGGACGTAGAAAAACTCTCAAAATGTTGGTTTTGTAGTGGTAAAATGCATTTTTGTTGTTATTTGTGTATTCTGTTACTCAACAATTTTTCAATTTCACTAATTGTTTGTTTACAATTTTCATATTTTAGATCTTATTAAACTTGGTGTTATCATTAATTACAATCTATAAAATATGCACTAGAAATATTGTAACAAACAAAACCTTGTTATAATTCAATACTTGAATTTAATGCATTAGAAGCTCATTTGCCATTGGTTTCATTTGAATACGTTGGTTTTCCTACTAGGGAAGAATTAAATTGAACTTAATGATACCATCAAATTAGGTAATCCTTATCTCCTTTACGTTAGAAAATTATTGTTTGTAAAATATACATTTTAGTGTGATCAAATGTTTTATTGTGGACTATATTATTGTGTTAATTTTGAAAGATGACATCATATTATTACAGTTATTTTGACGGTATTTCTTGCTTTATCTTTCTTCAGCTGTAAAGTTAGATTTTCGGCAATGATGGAAATCAAAATCAAATTTCGAAATAAGCCTAAATTATTGTGGGAAATATTAAAAATAAAATTAAACTATATTTCGCGAAACATCGCTTTTAGGTCCTTAAATTCAGTTCCTGTAAATTTTTCCGTTTGTTATTAATTTTAGAAACATAACTTAGAAGTCTTGGGTTAGTAAATTACGATTCTACAATACTATGAAGTAGTACCATTCATTTGAATCCATTTTTAGCTCCCTTAAATCATTGAGCCTATTTGAGCCTATGGTAGTATGAATGTTAAATTATCTTTTGAGAAATTAAACAAAAGTATGAATAATTAAAATACTATTGTGAAATTTAGTAAAATTGTGTATGATTTACCGAGGGTTTTACCATTATTCTAGAATTATAAATAAGTAAATAAAATTATTACAGCACTTCGAATATTAGCAATTAATTACTAAATACCCATTTACCGCAAATACTGCTAATATTAACACTATGATGTAAATAGCACTTCGTATATTACTAGGAATAACTGATATCTTCCTCGCTCTGTTTCGTTAACAGTGAAAAATTAACTTCATTGAAATTATAATTTCTTTAAAAAGAAGTCCCCTATCTTAGTTCATGATCTTACCCCAACCTGACATTATGGTAACGTGAGTGTTGACAGGTGACTAAAACATTATGAACTGTCAGAAATGGCGGAACTTAATTAATTTAGTGTACTAGTGGAACATAATTCAGATTTGAATATTAAATTGACAATAACAGTGCTTGGAATGCGACTTACATCAAACAGCTGTAGCTATTAAGCTGTGAATTTACTTTAAGCGTTACGAACAGATGTAAAATTCAAATGAGTGTCTACTACTACATCTATTAGGTAATTTGACATTCAAATATGAGTCCTGTTTCATCACTGTCCAAAACTAATTATGTCCCGTCACCGCTCACGTTACAAATCTATCCATATTCATGGCATATTGACCACTAGCATATTCTAAAAAAGAGCAAAGTTAAACAAATAACCTAAGCTTTACAGTTCCAAACCTATTCATGTTCAACTAAACTGTTCTCGAACCGAATCGATCGCCCCAAAGCGTTCCATAATACCACTACTATTATGTCAAAATATCTAATTGCTTGAAAATAAAACTTTTCCTTTTTTTAACCTTTAACCTTTTAAACGGTAACCTAAAAGATTACATTTTACAGAAAAAATAAATAATGCCTAACTCGATAACAAATAATACTTGATTACACAAATCTGGTTACGCCGCAGTCCATCCTCATAACAAGTTTTCAGAAGGTTGTTAGGTATCAAAGTGAAATAAAATTGTTTTCAACTTATGTAATTGGAATTTCGATACTGTAAGTTTTAAAAACCTTAAAAAATTTATTTTAAACCAAAAAAGTTGATTTAAACTTAAATATTTTTCTAAATTCTCTTTGAAACTGTTCATGACTGTGTAACACTAGGATATAATTTTTAATATTACAAATTATAGAATTTATTGAGGTTGCAGCCCTTGACGTAGGCGACATTAATTTATTTGCAAATAACGAGCGGCAAATAGCAGGTGGAGGTGAAACTATTAATCCTGAGATTATAATGCTATTTTTTAATATTGCATATTGACAAGAGAAATTATACATGGATGTATTACTATTATTATTTATTACTATTGCTTTAATGGGTTATGGTCCTAAGCCCACTTGTACTAGTAACTCGAAAATTATTTTATCCAATTCGATAGCGTGCGGAGGACTGGGTTAATAAATTCTGTGAAATCCGTGATTTGAACTCAGAATTTCCGCTTCGTAACTCAACCAGTCAAAAAACAATAAAAAGTGATAAAATTTGAAATTTTGAACTGCATTTCACTTACAGTGTTTCTTGGTAGGTTTCTTTAGAAACTGTGTTATAGGGAGGTTGAGGAGTTTATAAAGTTTAGTTACTGTGTTTGTGCAATAAGAGTTTTCTATGTCGAAGCTCGAAATTCGAAATTCGACGAGTTTTATAGTGAATAAGATGGGAAATAACTCATTAATAGCTTAATTTTTACGAAATTGAGAGTTATTGTGTCTAATCAAATTCCCCTTGATGCGAGGAAGTATAAGTGCCGCAGATGATTTAATCTTTGATAATGTAAATGTAGTTCTTATATATTATATTTCATATTCATTTGGCGTCTTTGTTTATTTGTTTATTCATAATTAAAGTTTGGTTTCCAAAAGTTTATAGCATCATTATCTATAATCTTATTAATACAGGTGTTAACTACGAGTACTTTTTTTTGGTAAAACTATTATAAAATTCTCTTTTTTTTAAATATTTGCTAACTGCTAACGTACGTGTTGGAAGAAAATTCCTTGGTTGTAGTAATTAAATTAGAAAAATGTTATTCAACTTAAAAACCTACCATAACTCCGTGAATCTTCCTGTACATTAATGAATTAGACCGTTATAGCTTGAAAACATGAGCATTCACGTAGCAGGAAAAATAGCAATTTGTCCGTGTTCTGATTTCATTACTTTTCTAGTAACAGTAAACAAATTTTTGTAAACAATACTAATGAAATTATGTTGGAATGTAATAAGATATGATTATGTCGCAGTATGGAAATATAATATATTAATGGCCTGAAATTGATATGATTTCAATAATAATTATTGATTTAATGCAGCTTTGTTAGCAGTAAATTAATCAAAAAATGTTTTTGTTATTATACCTCGGAAGACCATGGGAGGGCTGTGTAATTAACCGAAAAATTAATTTCTCATTTTAATAGCATATTAAAATTTTGTAAAGTGTAATAAATCTTGGGGGATTAAATCTGATATTATTGAGCATTTACTATTATATATTTAGATATTAATTTTCCTTAAATTTTGTAGATAAATTATCTACGAAGAAAATTAAAAACTATAAATACTTACCGTCATGATTGCTAATGGAATGACATAAAGAAAGATAAAGTTGATTGTATCAAATATTTGTGAATTAAATTTTTTTCTATTAGCAATGCAAACAGTTTCGGATTTGTTGCCGATAAATGTTGTGATGGTATTTACCCAGAAGAACTTTGGAGCACTGAAAAGTGCACTCGTGCACCATACTGCGAAAATTGCCAACTGAAATAAATAAATATTCTGTTAAATTTATACGTAATAAGTATCAGGCACGTGATGGCCACCAGCATACCGGGAGTTTTCCAATGAACCCTCCATAATTTTGATCAAAAGTACCCTCAAGCTTTTGAATTCTTCATTCTCGAGAGTCCTCTTGATTACATTACTTATGGATGGATGCTTACGGTATTCCATGGTGAGCCAGCATGCGCTTGAAGATAGCAATCAATTTTTTGTTGTTCGGGTTTTGTTGTTTTTTTTTTTGGAAAATGTTAGATTGGGGTAGATTATGAATGTAAGAGTATCGAAATTTTTAAGAAAAAGGTTAAGTATATTTAGAAAAACTATGCACTCAAAGTTAATTTTAATAAGCACATCACAGCTAAATTTTCAAATTGACAAGCAGTGTAGGACTAATACAATATATGAATTTTATGTATTTTTGTAACTGCAAAGCTTTGCAAAGATTTAGATTTTACGGACGGGTTTTATGGGCAAAATAAATTGGGAAGTGCTACTCGAACCATGAAAATTGTTGATAATATGGATTTAATAAAGGGTGAATATAAAGATGTCAATTGTCACAATTTACGGATTTATGTAGCTATTTTAGATTAGAAAAATGCGTATCTTACAAAACACAAAAACTTTTTCAAATCAATCTCAATAATTATTGGTGTAATTTTGATGAAAAGAAGGTGAACGAAGTGGAAAATGAGAAAATGTACGCCAAGAATTCATTGACGTGCCCATGACACGTACCGCATTTACTTTTCAAATTTCTCACTTTTCATGTTAAAATTCAATTACACAATCAATTTGTTTCTAGAAATATCAAATAAAATACAAAGAAGCTAAATTGATGTGTGTAGTTTTGAGAAGTTGGTTTATCATTACGAATTATATTTGACTGTCAGCTATAATCACGTTTCGTTATGTAACTCATTGATAAATTGCAACGAGAATTCATGGGAAAGTCAACGATTTCCAGAAGCACAACATTTTCTCAAATCGAAAACCCACAATAACTGATTTCAACAAATCTTAAGAAGACAATCGATATACACTTTTATTGTTAAATTTTCCTGTATTTAGTCACAGTTTATACTTATTTCAGAGTTTCTTTTGACTTAAATCAAATAAAAGTAAACATGTGGATTTAAATTAATTATTATAAAATATTATTTTATTAAAATCGGGTATAAACCAAAAGTCTTTGTTTCAAATTCCATATATCGATGTATATTTATGCTTTGGAAGAGCCAAAGCTTTTGTTATTCCGGGTAACTTTCCCATTATTTTGTTTCAACAATGTGAATTGTTATGTTTAAATTAGTTACACAATTTATTCGTACTTACCCTTAATCTTTTAGTAGTCAGAATTTGTTTGCAAGTAATCGGATGAATAATTGCGAAATATCTTTCGGTACATATCACAACTAATATGAAAATGCTCGCAGTGTAGCTTAATGAATTTACGAATTGATACATTTTGCATAAGAAGTCACCGAGAACCCAGCTGAAACAAAATTGAATGTGAAAACTTTCAGTTAATTTTTAATACAACTTGTTGGCACAAGATTAAACCTATGTCAAAAGTTCAATTTAGGTTTTACTTATATTTCATAAAAGCAATTTAAATTTTGATAAAGAAATTCAAAGCAATTACGGATTTTTTACTTACTGTAAACATAAATTGAGCATTTGCATAGGATCAAAGTTAACAACTGAGAATATTTTAACACGTTAAGTACGCCGTGGGACATCACGTGTACCAACGTACCACATAACCAACGATTAAATATTTTATGTGGTTTCAAATTCTTACGAGTCTACAAAAGAGGGAGAAAAATTCAAAAATTCAAAAAACATAATTAATGGGTGCTCCTCTAAGAAATACATATAAATAACAAAATAATACTTACTCGGTGATAAGATATATCGATAAGTTTTGTAAAACACAAAATATTCCAACACAAAAATCTGCAACTGCGAGATTGGCCAGAAAGAAATTTGTAATTGACCTTAATCTTCTACTCATTGTTACAACAATAATAACCAGCAAATTTCCTGAAACAATAAGAAAATACAATACTAATAACTTGATTGGATTTATTAGATATTTTAACATTTTGGCTTGGATTAAATTTAAATTTTGCGGAAGCAAATGAGAACCCTTTCGTATAATAACACAACTAATCTCTATACAAATAGGGTCTAATAGTTCGAGTTTTGAATTATTATAAAAATTGTCAATTATTATGTAGTTACGAGAATCACATACATTCCAAGTAATTTTCGATACAATCTAGAATTATACTTTATTTACTGATGCACGTTTGCGATTATTCAAGTTTTGAGACCTTCCTGAAACATGAAAATTGCCTTGTGTTTTAGTGTTGTCCACATTTTCCACATAATATCCTGTTCACAATAAGACATATTTTATTCACATAATAGTCAAGGAGTTATAAGCTAGTCAAGCCCTATGATATTCTTGTTGTAAAATATGGCTTTTGGTAAACACAATTAATGACTGTTTTCACTGAGACTTAAATAATCTACACTATTATATACATTTATAAAGCTTACCGCAGTTAATCAATACGGTGCTAAAAGTAATTTTTATTAACGATGCTAATTTGTTATATTTATTTTTAATTATAAAGGGTCGAGGTGTATGGCTGCATACAATTTTTTTGTTGCATTTTCTTAAAAATTACAATACTTGAAGAATATACTGTGAAATTTTTTTTGTTTTTAAGCTTTCATTCATTAATTTATTAATGAATTCAAACTATAAACGCGTTTTTCTCAATACTACATTTTTAGATCGGTATACACATATTATTTAAATTAGTTAGTTTTTAATTCGAAATAATAAATTAGTAGGAATATTTTAATAATTTACGAATTAATGTATTTCTGATGAAGAGTGTATCGCACTTGAAAGCTTAAAAATTTAATATTAATCTAATTCAATTAATTCGTAAGGTATACACTATATTTTAAAAACCACTCGATGGATTTAGATGAAATTTAAGAATTTTTTAAACAGACATTTTTATTTTTTTTAAACAATTAACGAGCGATTTTTCCCTCAAAATTCATAACAGAAATTCCAAAGGCGGTCATTTTGCGAAACTTGAAGAAACAAACCTTTCCATCAGACATGAGATGCTAAACTAACAATTTTCTTTGTTTATTGGTTTTATATAAACCACTACGAAGTTCTGATGTTCACAGGAAAGCACTTTTGTAAAAGAGGAATCTACAATCGAGTAGATAAATTGGTTCAGAATTAATTGTTTTTTTCCCTAATTTTTGGGAAAATTACTTAAAATATCTATTTTTCACTCCTCTGACTGTACATAACCCCTTAAATAGAGATTTAACATTATTTAACCTTAATGGAGACATACCTAGTACCCGGGTACTATTTTGACTTTAAAACAGCATAACTTTTTTGCTACCGGGCCGATTTTTTTGAGTTTTGGTGACATCTCTAAGAAAACGGTTCTCTGCACACAAAAAATTATAAAACGGAAAAATAGTGATTTTAAGTCAAAACTTTTTGAGATGTTTTCAAGCTATACATAATCCGGCCATACCTAGTACCCGGGTACTATTTTGACTTTAAAACAAGACAACTTTTTTTATAGCGGGCCGATTTTTTTGAGCTTCGGTGACATCTCTACAAAAACGATTCTCTGCACATAAAAAATTATAAAACGGAAAAATAGTGATAGTAAGTGAAGAATTTTTGAAATTTTATAAAACTATACTATATTGATATTTCTATCTTCAAAGAAAATAACGGTCACTCTTTTAATATTTTTCACAAACCTACTGAAGCGGGGGTAGTTATCCATAATAGTTCTGAGCATCCATTCGCTCAAAAAATGGCTTCTTTCCGAGCCTTCATTAACCGCCTAACTAGAGTCCCACTCAATCCTACCAATTTTCAAAAAGAACTAAATAGAATAAAGTTTATCGCGGTTTCCAACGGTTACAAAACGGAATTAATAGATAACCTACTTAATCAAATACAGAGGAAGAACACACTTAACACCATCTATCCTGTTGTTTCTATAAAAAATGATACCAAATTTGACTTAAGGCTGGAATTCGCCAAGCAGGAGTTCGTTTTGGCTCGTGTGGTGGCGCATAGGATTGTGAATTTATAATTAAATAGATAGGCAACACAATAAACATGCATTTTTTAGTTCAACTTTTCATTAAAGTATGTCGCCGCTCAAATAAAGAAATCTATTTTTATACAGAATTTATGTTGTTTTTACTTTTTACGAATAATATATCTATTTCACAAAAGTCTCTCCCTCTCTTTTTGTATCAGATTTTTCAGGACATTGAAATAAATTTCTAAGAAGCGATAAAATTACTAAACGTACATAAGTGATAATGTAGGTATTCGTGAAATGTACACACACAAGCAATTAATAAAGACGCCTTTGAATTTACAATTCAAACAAGACTCCAATAATTTTTTGGCTTTTAATTTTAATTCTTCTTTTATATTTTTATTTATTCATGTTTATTGATAACATACAATAAATAATTATTGCTATTTATATTATTGTATATTAATTATTGATTTGAAAATATACAATCAACGAAGTTTTTCGTGATTCATTTTTTGATGTGAAGCATTATGAATATAATTTAAAATAAAATGATACGGCAAAGTAATTGCTTACACAGGCCCGTAGCCATGGGGTGGCAAGGTCGGGCAACGGCCGACCTTTTAACGATGTTTGCCCGACCTTTTAAAATAAAAATATGTAACTATAGATTTACAGAAAATTTTCCCATTCTACATTGGTCCTTTTTGTACAAGAATTTTTTTATTTATATGCTTTCAAATACAATTCGCAGAATTGAATATTCATCACAGTACCCCTGCGTTCGGGGAGAAGCTACTTTCGCTCCCAAAAATTTCTTTTTTTCCTTCTTTCAAGCTTCCAGTCGTTTCCAAACGCTTTGGCTCCCCATCAAAATGTTTGTAGCGACTGAAAAAGGCGGAGCCAAAGCGTTTGGAAGCGTCTCGAAGCTTGAAAGAAGGAAGAAAAGAAATGTTTGGTAGCGAAAGTAGCTTCTCCTCGAACGCAGGGTACATGTAATAAATTTTTTTCAAAGGGGGAGAGGGGTCCCCAAATAAAGGCATTTTCCCCCTGTGACATTGCATTTTTGGCCCACCGACCGAGCACCGACCATAAATTTTGATAGCCCATTTGCCCCTGGCGTGTGGCTGTGCGATAATACCATTATAATACGATAATATAACTTTTCTTAAATCGCGTTGACCTTGAAATTTAAAATATTTTCGCCTGCGGCGCTTTAAAAAATTCCCACGAACCCATCTCGCATCCGCAACACTAAAATTTACCCGGCCATACAAACCGTTTGCCCTACCTTTATTTTCGATCTGGCTACGGGCCTGGCTTATTATTATTATTGCTGAACGGGTGTGTTTCTCTCGAACCACTTGCACTGAAGCTCCTGGCTTATTGTACCCCGAATTACGTTTAGTGCCCAAGAAGAACTCAAAAAAAACTCAAACTCGAGTTTTTTCAAACGTTTATTGTATTGAAAATACAACGATTTTAGCTGCTTGACAATACAATGTGAACTCAGTGTGAACTACATGTGAACTGCATGTGAACTGCTTTAACTTTTACGTTACATAAAGTTTTATTTCTAACAAATGCTTACTAACTAGTTTACAATAATTTGAAATTAGATCAGTTTGTTTGTGCAGTCCCAGGCTCATAACCTTTATGGGAAAGCCATCCTCGTAAGATTGTTGCATTTCCGTTATGGTGGGAACATAACACCCGCGTTCCGTGTTTTACTCCAATAGTTCTGTATCCTCTATAAAATTGAGGATTCGACCTATGGGAATCTGATTTATCTCACCGAGAGTCGGATATAGACAATCAAGATGTTTAGGGGCTAGAATTATGCATACACATAGTATGTGGTGCGGAGTTTCCTCCTCCATCCCGCATAATCTACATGTAGGATCTTCCACAACACCTATTGCGTTAAGGTGTTTGTTAAGACAGCAGTGTCCAGTAAACAGTCCTACTATCTTTCTCAGCCGCACTCTGCTCAGCTGGCCTGCTCAACGGGCCTGACTTACACTGTTACACTAATTAAAATAAAACAATTTATTTATTTACGACAAATGGAGGAAGAAAGGGACATTTCTTGGACGCTAGCTTTTCTAGGAACGTGGATTTCTCATTAGAATTCAATATCTATAGAAAGCCGACAACGACGGACATTGTTATCAGTTATCACTTGTTCAATGTTCATCTAATCAATCGAGAAAAATAAAGACGTCTGTTTCCATTCATTCATAGACTCTTTAGCCCTCTCCCGAGGTCACGGTATATCTGACAGATACATGCAAAATGTTTTCTTAACCTTCATCCGCTCGCGTACGCGGCAAATTGGCCGCATTTTTAAATTTTCTCTCCCATTTTCTTCCAGAGCGTCATGGGAGGGGTGGGAAGGGCTTGTATTCTCTAATTACTATCTCCTCCAATAGACCATGCTCGTGTTCTGATAAGAAAGCTCCATCAGCCGGTTCAGTACAGCCACAAACTACCCTAGGTGTCTTAATGCGACCAATTTGCCGTATAGCGCAATCGATAACGTAACTTTTTATCAATACTCGAATGTTGGTTTTACTGAGAAAATATTAGTAAATATAAAATAATAAATTAGAGACATATTTTGAGAAATAAAATATTATTACAAATTGAGTGTAGTAAACGATTACAGTACATTTTGAATTTTTAAGTTAAGTTTCCTGTAATTTTTTTAAATTTTAAATATAACTTTGATTTTAAATTGTAATATAGATTTTTTTGTCCAAACATGTACTTGTAATGTTATGGCAGAGTTCATAAGTCCTAAACAATTTAAATCATGCACTTTGAATGAAGAAAAACTCATGAAAACGATAAAAATCATATGCGGCCATCAAATTGCCGCATACGCGATCGGAAGTGTAACTTTTATAGGCGCGAGCGGATGAAGGTTAAATATTTTCGAAATTATTTAGCGCATAGCACAAGGCTTTGACTAGCTGTGCATACATATCTTAGAAATGATAAGCCGTATCGTTTACGATATAGTTTTGATTACAATCTGTTTAACTTTTACTTATGTGGCTTTGATACTTGAAAAAAAAGTGGTTAATCCCTTCGAAACAATTTTCGTAAATAAATTGTTTTATTTTATTTTAGTGTAAGCAATTACTTTGCAGACTCATTTTATTTTAAATTATGAAAATATACACTTACCTACTGCCAAGGTAGCAAAAATTACAAAAGCTTATTTAGCGTAACCCTAATTAAATAAAATATTAGAAAAAAAATACGGTTTATCAAAATGATTACATTCGAATGTATAGCATTCCTCGACCGAAATAAATTCCTAGACATCCGTCGAGAAATCCCCGCAACTGTTGGTTTTAGTTCTCTAATATGCTTAGTAGGAAAGAGACAAACACAAGATCGTAAGTGCGAACTGCCGTAGGTTGATGACTACTTGTATTACACATAAGAACAATCTTATCAACTTGCATTTAACCTTCAAGCGCACGCGCCAAGTAAAATGTGCTGGTAAAACAGATAACTCTTAGGCAAAATTTTTTAAAATTAGTTTCGCCTGCATATTACTAGCTGAACTAAATATTTGAATTTGATCTTGGTGGGAGTATCCAGTACATTATTATTATAATTACATTTTTAGTACGTTTTAAGTAAAATAAACTTTCAAAAATTTACATATGAATTCATTTTCGCTTATATATTATTTCAATTAAAGAAATTTAATTAATTGATAAATTATTTACTATATTAAAATTATTATTATTGTTATAAATAAAATTATTATGTTTAAAAATAGGAGGTGCTCTTCGTATTGGTATTATAAATATTACCTCACAATTTCAAAGTGATCCATTTAGTCGTTTTCGAGATGACTACGTATTAGTGTCCGATTTAAGTCTGGCAAATTTTTATTTCCATTTTCAATTTTAATTGTTTATAAGTAATTAATTCCACCAACTTGATTTTCTCAAAAAAATTTACAAACGGGCTATTTTGAAAAAATTAATTAAAAAAAATTTAATTAAAAAAAAAGAAATAGGAGCGGATGTTCCTTAAGGTATCATACACCTAATCTAAAAATTTGATCGCAATCCATCAAATCGTTTTCAAGTTAACTACGTATTACCACGAGTACACTGTAATATCCTAGCCTTAATCACCTATCTCGGTAAATCTTCTCATCACATAGTTAAATATTTAAAAAAACATAATCACAACATTACCTTCAAAACCGTCAATAAACTCAACAAATTCATTAATAACGCAAAATCGAAATCGGATACTTTAACAAAATCGGGCGTATACGAAATTACTTGTGAATGCTCTCAAAAATATATTGGTCATACGGGTAGAGCATTCCAAACGCGTTTCAAAGAACATTCTAGGTCCCATCGTTTAAATGATGGGTAAATCTACGTTCGCGAATCATCTTACGGAGAATAATCATAAACATGCGGAGGTTAACCTAATATTGTTAGGACGTGTTTATTGCGTGCGCTTGATATTGGTTGTTTTTTTTGGATGATTTTGGTCGCTAAATATAAAAAAAGCGATAAGAGAATCTGACTCTAATGGAGTTAGATTGTGGAAAGTGTGGTGGTGGTTTAAGAAGAGAAACATGTGTTTTGATGTGTGCGGGCTTCTGCAGAAAGGCATTCCATGGCAAGAAGTGTGTTGGAATTCCAGAAAGGGAGTGCGATATATTCAATCAGTTTAAAAACATCAAGTTTATTTGTGATTCATGCATCAATACTTTTGAGGTGTTAAGGTCTAATCAGGAGAATATTTTGGCAGAGATAAGGCAATATGAAGTGGATATGAAAGGATTAATAGAGGAAAAATCAAATAGTATTATTAAAAAAGTGGAAGCTGTAATGAAGGAATTCAAAAATGAATTTAATTTGCAAGTGGTAGATAAGAAAACGAGTGTTGAAAGTATTGGGAAGATAGCGACATATGCAGAGCAACTAAGATTGCCGGTAATCGTCAAGCCTAAGGAGAAATCGCAGAAAGTAGAGAAAACAATGGAGGATATAAAAAAGAACATAAACCCTTCTTCTATATCTGCAAGAGTGAATAATATTGCACAGTTAAAAAACGATGGTGCAATTTCGATAAATTGCAGCAGTAGGCAATCAGCAGATAGGATTGGAAAAGAAATTGTGAGCAGGTTGGGATCTGAATATGATGTAAGGGTGTCAAATGTTAGAAAACCAAAAATTCTAGTAGTTGGAATGAGTGAGGAGATGGGCAAAGAGGAGATCGTGAAGGCAGTTAAAGCTCAAAATGATTTATGCTTTGATGAATTGAATTGTGTTAAAGTATACAGGTCTTACAAGAACGATAAGATTTTTAATGTATTTTGGAAATGGATGGTAAAGCCTTCGAACGGGTATTAACAAGTGGAAAAATTAATATAATGTGGGATAGATGTAGTGTATACGAGAGTGTTCGAGTATTGAGGTGCTTAAAGTGCGGTGGCTTTAACCACATGGCTCGGAATTGTACGGTTGGTTCATTGTGCTACAATTGTGGAGATGAGAAGCATATAGCAAAGAACTGTTCGGTGGTTGAAACTAAATGTGTAAATTGTTCTAGAGCAAACAAGGAGTTAAAATTACAACTTGATGTTGGCCATAAAACCTGGAGTGTGGATTGTCCAACATATAAGAGGAAAGTAAATATAGAGAAGCATAAGACAATGTATTAGCAATCAGAGATTGTAAGATGTATATATCTAAACATTCAAGGTGTCATCAACAACTTTTGTGAGATGGAACTGATGATTAAGGAGTGTGATCCGGAATTTGTGTGTTTAAGTGAGACTCATTTGACAGATATGGATGAAGATGGTTTGATTCTGATTGACAACTATGATGTAGTGAGAAACGATTCCTCATCTCGTCATACGGGAGGAGTAATGATTTACTATAAAAAGTCGTGGAAATGTGAGTTAATTACTAGCAGGTCGATTGATATGGATTTGTGGTGGTTGGTGATTAAGCTAAGTAATGGAGGTAATGTAATGTATTTAGCGACGTTATACAGATCGCCAAGATATATAAATGTGGAATCTGATTTTTATATGTACTTTGAAAGTTACTTAGAAGAATTGAGTGAACTTAACAATAAGGTTGTAGTAATGGGTGATTTTAATGTTGACTGGTTTAAGGACTCAAATGTGAGAAATAAGTTAAATGATATTGTTAGAGACGGTGGTTTTAGGCAAATTGTAAATCAGTATACTAGAAATGCAGGTGAATCTAGAACATTAATTGATTATGTGATAGTTAATGACAGTTATAACTTTATTGCAGAAGTTAAGAGTGATTTAAAGATAAGTGATCACGAGACTATCGAAATTTCGATTATGCATGGAAGGGTTAATGCAAACAAAGAAAAAAGTATGAGAGTTTTAAAATACGATAGAGATAAATTTAGAAAAAATGTTATTAAGAGTGATATTTTAACTACTTACTTTACTGAATGTAATATTAAGGCTAGCAATTTTGATAATGCACTGAAATTGATTATTAGTGAGTTTGTTACAAATAAGACGGTTTCCAGCATGAGCTGCCCGTGGTTTTCAGGAGATTTGAGTGATTTAAAGATGAGTAAAGTTAACCAGTATCGGAAAGCAGCAATAACGGGAAGTGCAATTGAGTGGTTAAATTACAGGAACATTAGAAATGAATACAAAAATAAAATTAATAAGGCAAAAGCTGATTATATCAGTGAAAAAATTGACAATTCTGAGAATCAAAAATTAATGTGGAAAAATCTGAAATCTTTGGTCTTAAAAGAAAATAAAAGTGAGATTACAGAGATTATTTTTGATAATGAAAAGTGCACTGACAATTTGATAATTGCGAACAGGTTTAATACATTTTTTGTTGATAGCGTCATGGAAATTAATAAGAGCATTCCAGTGAGGCAATATGTTAATTGTATTGATGATGTGAGCTGCGCTTTTGAGTTTAAACCGGTGAAAATAGAAGATTTGGAGCTTGTACTGAAGTTAATGAATAATAAGAGAGATGTAAATTTTGTTAATGCTGGTATGTTTAGAGATATTTTTGACCTAGTAGGCGAGAACCTACTATCCATTGTTAATGTGTCACTTGAATCTGGAGTTTTTCCTGATACCTGGAAGGAATCAATGATAATTCCTGTGGCAAAGGTGAGAAATTCGACCAAGTGTGAAGATTTTCGTCCAGTTAACATGATTTCGATTCAGACAAAGGTATTGGAGAAGATTGTTAATAATCAACTGATGGAATACTTGGAAAATAATGATATAATTTTTGAATACCAGTCAGGTTTCAGAAAGGGTCATGGTTGTGAATCGTTGGTTACCTTTGTTGTGGGTGAATGGAAGAAGGCTGTTCATGACAATAGGGTGATTGTGGCTGTTTTCCTTGACCTCAGTAGAGCTTTTGAGACGGTTGATAGAGAAATTCTGGAATTGAAGCTTCAGAGGTACGGTATAAAAAATAATGAATTGAAGTGGTTTATATCTTATTTAGAAAAAAGGAAACAGAGAACTGTGATAAATGGGGTTGTATCAGAAGCAGTGGATGTAAATTTGGGAGTTCCTCAGGGTACGATTCTTGGGGTATTGTTGTTCTTGTTGTATGTGAATGATATGAATAGGTGTATCACCAAGGCAAAATTTGTAATATATGTTGATGATGCCCACATGTATGTTGTTGGTGATAATGTTAATGATTGCATTGTCATTGTTAATCAGGAGTTGGCGATTCTGAGTGAGTGGTTGCATATGAATAGTCTGAAACTCAATGTTAAAAAGACAAAATGTATGATATTAAATGATAGAGTTGGCAGGAATGCTGATGTTTTGATTGATGGTGAGGTAATTGAAGTTGTGGATCAATTTAAATATTTGGGTGTGATTATCGATGATAAACTTAATTTTAAGGGGCATTTTGATTTCATTTGTGGGAAAATTGCAAAAAAATTGCATTTCTTTTCGAGGATGCGTCGAAATGTTTCTACGATATGCGCTATTAAGATTTATAATTCGATGATAAGACCACATTTTGAGTATGCTTCAACAGTCTTGTTTTTGGGTAATCGTGGCATGCTTGATAGATTACAGAAGCTTCAGAATAGGGGTATGAGAATTGTACTTAGGGTTAATAGATTTGTTTCAAAATTTGTGCTGCTGGAGACTCTGCAGTGGCATAGTGTATACCAGCGTATTGTTGCAAATGTTTTGATTTTTGTATTCAAGGTGAGATCTAGGATTCTGCCCGGCTATCTGAGTAGTGGCATTGATTATGTAAATGATGTGCATGGTTACCCTGTTCGTAACATGCATGATTTTAGATTGCATTTATTTAGAAATAATAGAGCGCAGAACACGCTATTATATAATGGCTTGAAATTGTTTAATAGTTTGCCTATAGATATTAAGGAGGATGTGAAATTTTCTAGTTTTAAGAGAAAAATTAAAAAATATGTTGGCGTCAATTTTATTTAATGACATGTAAATTGTGTTGTATAATAATGTTTTATTTTATAATGGTTATTTATACCAAAAATAAAGTTATTATTAACAACTAGGTCAAAAAATCTTGCATGTTGAATCAAAAAGTAAAAAATTAGAGTTTTTGGAAGCTATGGAAATTAACAGATTAAAACATTTATCTACCTTACTTAATAGTCAATCCGATCTGAATAACTCGCCATTGTTAAATATGTTCAATAAATACCCCCCCCCCCCAAAAAAAAACCAACAACATAACCCCCCCCCTTCCTAACTCTCCAAAAATTAGTTAATTTCACCCCTATATAAACTTAACCCCAACTACATTAACCCCCTCCTTGTTTGCCACATCCTCTATACTATTTTATATTATTTAAATATTTTTTTAAATTTTCCCCCAAATTCAAATTTAAAAATCCACAAAAATTTTAATCTTTCCACGCCCCGTTTTGTGTGTATATATGTTTAACCAAAATTCTCTCGTCACTTTCTGTTTACTCACCTGAGGATGTTACTGTGTTAACGAAATCGATTGTGAATAATATACTTTCAGTATATTTACATCTGTGCCAATTTTATATATTTTTAGTGCTAAAAGTGTCTATTACATTTTTAGTGTGTCTAAAAATGATGATATGTTTAGACGTAATCCGGCCAACCGTAGTACCTACATTACTTTTATATGGGATATAAATACTACAGAATAGCTCCATTCATTCAAAATTGTTATAGTATTTATTGATAACAATTTAACATAGTATGATGTGTTAAAATATAACTTATTTCATATTTTACTTGAAATTAACTTTAGAATAGAGCGGCAATTTGAAATAAAAAATAAATCAAGATATATTTCATTGCTCTACAAATTTTTTTAGAGACATTAATATGAGGTCATGCAGGTTTCTAGTATAGGCGATCGAATTTAAGATCGCAGCGCCAGGGCGGTAGGAATCGTAACTAATTTCAGAAACATGGTTAGCTTTGTTTACATTGATTTAAAGCGAATGCATGGATGTTTTAATTAAAGTTTTTTGTGGAAGTAATAGTTTTTCAGTGTTTATTTTAAAATCATCGTATAATCCTAAACTAATTAAACACCTTTAAGGTTGGTACAATCTCTTTTTCTAGTTATAACCTATAATAAAAGAACATTATTTTGTATTTGTAGGTTATCATAAGTTTCTTCTTTTTTCAATATAACAAGGTAGTTATCAAGTAAATAATGGAAGTATTAAGAATAAAATTGGGTATTAATGAATAAAAAAACTATAAAAATATAACTTACAACAAATATTTTTGTAGGTGCAGAAAAGAATACCCATGATGGTTTACCAGGGGTTCGGTATATTGCCAAGAAAAATAATACGTGGACATTAAAAAGATGTAAACATTATGGGCAGATCAAAATATAAATGGCCCTTTTAAATTTAAAAAAACATATTTTGTGTTGTATGCATCATTCGACAAAAGTTTTCTTACTATCGAAGTGGATTATAACTACGAATTTGCAAAGGAAATGTTATTTGTAACAACAACAAAATTTTATGGAAAACATGTTTCATAATTTGTGTGATAAAAACATAATATAAAATTAAATATAATATCTTTATTTAAACGGCTGCCGATATACCAAATAACACCGATAACGATGAATATGTTAAATTCGTTTTCAACTTGCACAAAACTAAAACAACTCGCTCTTTTATTCCCAACCGATGTGTTCTCTTATCCTGATGTTTCTTTTGACACCTTGCACTAATACTTCCAAAAATGTTAAACTATTCAGGACAGTAAAACCGTTTAAAGTTTGATCTGTTGCTATCAAATCGCACACTGTTTTAACTTCTGGCATATTAACCTGCACCTCAAAGTCACTCAAATGCGTTGGGCATTTTAAATATTTTTATTTAGAAGGTTATAACAACTGAAAGTCTTCTAGTCAGAAGGAACAACAGATAAACCAAGCACAAACCAAGATGCCCATGTTTCTGAAATTAGTTCAACCGGCGACCGTTGGTGGCGTATCGCTTATCTTGAATCGCCTATTAGTGGCAACTTTTTCGGGCTTTTCTTTGCCTTTTCGAAACATTTAATAAACATAAAAAGCAGTATCATGTTACTTTCATGTGGCTATTAAAGTCTAGGTTTTACTCTATGGTTCTGCATTTATGTCGATGCGGAAGTAAAATTACTGGTGAAAAAAAATCACGAATTGCACCAAATAACAAATTATTAAGATTCACTGCTATTTTAAATTTATTACCATTTATTATGTAATTGAAAAACCACCTACTGCAATTGAGAAGGTAACATCTACACTTGACTAATGAGCGTTACTTGAAAAATTGCTTACAATTTAATAAAATTTTGCCAAAACAGTATGAGTCCCATCACACAGGGGCGCCGTGCCCTATTGTTCACAGTGTGCAAAACACACTGGCGGCCAAAATTAGAGGCGGCCAAAATCCCAAAAATAGGAGTTTAGAAAAGGTTATTTACTTTACGGCAGGGAATAAGTAGTAGAAATTTAAGAAATTGTATTAAAAAACTGAAAAAAAATCGGCTACAAGGGCGGCCAAATTAAACTTTGCACATGGGCGGAAGTACCCCTAGCGGCGGCCCTGCCATCACATTATGCATAAATGTAACTCGATATAAATATAATTGTTATTAAAAACGCTTATAAGAATATTAAAAATCCGCCTAAAGACTGAGCATAACAGGAATTGCATATAATGCAATGGTAGTACCCGGGTACTACGTATGGCCGATATAAGGTAAATTTGTATGGCTCCATAAGGGTTAAAATGATACATAATCCGATTTCCTGCTCAAGTGATGATTGCTTGCAAATAAATATTTGATAAATAACTTATTATGTAGATACGACTATTTTATACCTGATCACTTTAATTTTTATTTATCTTTAGTTTAATACGTTAGCCGCCACGCGTATTAAATTTAACTCACCCCATGTAGCACACAATGTTGGCGCAATATTGGCCCAATATTGCGCCAATATAGAATCTTGGCGCAATATTGCAAGATTCAGCCAATATTGGTCCAATATTGTTTTCCGACATTGGGGCAATATAGATAATCAATATTGCACCAATATTGGCTTTAGCTTGGCGCAATATTGCACCAATATTGGCAACCAATATTGTCTGCCAATATTTAGCCAATATTGGTCCAATATTGTTTTCCGATATTGGGTCAATATAGGAAATCAATATAGCACCAATATTGGCTGCAGCTTGGCGCTATATTGCACCAATATTGGAAACCAACATTGTCTGCCAATATTTAGCCAATATTGGTCCAATATTGTTTTCCGATATTGGGTCAATATAGGAAATCAATATAGCACCAATATTGGCTGCAGCTTGGCGCTATATTGCACCAATATTGGAAACCAATATTGTCTGCCAATATTTAGCCAATATTGGTCCAATATTGTTTTCCGATATTGGGTCAATATAGGAAATCAATATAGCACCAATATTGGCTGCAGCTTGGCGCTATATTGCACCAATATTGGAAACCAATATTGTCTGCCAATATTTAGCCAATATTGGTCCAATAGTGTTTTCCGATATAGGGGCAATATAAGAAATCAAATATTTGGTCTGTTATATTACTCCGAACTACTCCCAATAAGTTCATGTAAAAAATTGCGAGAATTGATTGGTGTAATAATGGGGTTGGTGATTTCAAGTTACTTAAAATACAGTGTATTTAACCCCATAATCGAAACAAATTTTAATCTCATCAAATAGAAGATTATCGTACGGAACTTGCTCGGAGGACTCGAAAAATTTAAATACCCGTAACTTTGTTAACGAAAATAAGACTTGCGCAAACCTGCACAAACGAAACACAAACGTCATAGACTTCACCCCTATTCTGTAACTTTTTCGTTATCGTTAAGGTTATCGTTAAGATTGGCTTCGCTATGAACTTTCAACCGAATTTCGCTATGACTGGTATTCTCTAACTTCATTCGGTACGGCGATCGCTCGCATCACGTTTTTAACGAAAAAACCCAGGTTTCTTGTACGAATAATTACGAAGTTGTTTTCGTATCATGCATTCATCTTCGGTTTTTGAAATTTAAATTTAATTATTTTATTTATTAAGTGTATGGCGGCATAATTATAAATCTACAAGGCTTTAACAAATTTTATTTTTTCTTGCGAATTCTTCATTTCGTGATTTATAAATTTTAGGATTAGATAGAATTTAAGAAAATGAACATTATTATAAAAATAATGGTTAACACCCCTATTTTGTAACTTTTTTTAAGAGACACTTGACACTACTTGTCTATGCCATAATAAGAATGAATAGGAACTAATAAATTTTTCAATTTTATTATGTTATTGTACTATTTATTCCTAGGAACTGGTGCTTCTCCCTGTAGATACCTGTTTTTAGGGTCTACTAAAGTATCGGTTTATGCTCATTTTTAGTTTGGATTTTGAAGCCCTATAAGAATTTTTACATAATTATTCTTTGCGTAATTTTATGTAGATAGTTTCTTAGAATGTAGTTATCTGATTCAAATTTCGTTTTTTGTAATAGCCTTTCACTCAGAATTTTTTGAAAATACAGAAAAACGCTATTCTTTTCAAGCTGTAGTTTATCGCTAACATAATTCGCATCCATTTTGTACTTTTTAGTAAAATATTAAACAAAAACCAACAGAAATACTACTAATTTGAACAAAATACGCAAGTGTCACAGCCACAATGTATTCGTTATGCTCTTAACGCGACACTTGGAGCATTCGTCCATTATGTCGATCTTACCGAATGCGGTACCGAATATGCTTACGAATTTTAAGTTACGGAATACGAACTTAACAACTTAAAGAATTTTGCGGTTCAACGATAACGAAAAAGTTACAGAATAGGGGTGGTAGACTATTTTAAATCCGAAATTTAAAAAAAGCATGTCTCCATCCCCCCCCCAGCGAAATTTTGAAATTTCTCAAAAACTATTTGGGTATAGGTTATTTTATTCATAGTGGTTGGCGCGTGACTTTGGCTTGCGCGGCAAATGTGGAGGGACAGTGGCGGATTTCCGAACAGGCGCAAGAGGCGCGCGCCTCGGGCCTCATAAATCCAGGGGGGCTCAAATTTCAGCTCTCACAATAAAATAAAATAATTTTATTTTTATGATAAAAATAATTAATATTATCACAGCGTACTTCATAATTTCATAGATGTTGCTCTTATATAACTTGATGATTAATCTGATGAACAGGTTGCCAAATAGGGCCAGAACAATGGTGGGGTGTTTTGTGATGCCAGAAAGGGTAGCAACCGTTTCTTGATGCATTCATTTAAATAAATTTCTGTATTTATAGACCCCATTGTTACAAATTCTACCGATTTTAATCTGCAGGTAGGTACAAATTGCTTGCCAAATAAGCTACTTTTTGGGAAATTTTGAAATTTTTTTTGTTTTGTACCTTTCTTCTACCTGGCCTAGACCTACTGTTATTTGTGATGTACTCATATCAGAATTATCACGAAGAAGCGCCATTTAGAGTGAAGTTTTAAAAGATTTTGGATTATTTTTTGATTTTAAAATGCCTGACGTCCAATTTAATGATTGTGTGGAAAACTTATGTACAAAATATCAAAATGATATTGATATTAAAAACTTTAAAGATGAACTTGTTCATTTTATTGCCTACGTAAGAGAAGAAAATGTCACCAATTCTGTGGAGATGTATAAATTGTTAATTGCAGGTTTGCAATCGACATTTCCTAATGTAGAGACAATTTTAAAAATATTTTTGACAATTCCAATTTGTAATGCAAGTGGAGAACGTTCTTTTTCAGTTCTTAAAAGAGTTAAAAATTATTTAAGAAATTCCTTATCTTAACTTCATTTAAGAGCGCGCTGCAAATTTCGATGCAAAAACATGTTTCAACAGATGGTGTACCCTAAAATATTAATCTTTTATAGTTATCTTTTCACCAAAATAGAATTCTAATAATTTATAAAAGTCATATGAATAAACGATAACTAAGCTAGGCAATAAGGAATTTTGAGCTTCCAATGTTGAATATTTACAAGTATATTCCAAAAAGATATGCACATGTGAAAATATTGAATATATTTAAAAATATTTATCTTTGAAAGTTCAAACTTCCTTATTGCCTAACTTAGTTATCGTTTATTCATATGACTTTGATAAATTATTAGAATTCTGTTTTGGTGAAAAGATAACTATAAAAGATTAATATTTTAGGGCACGCCATCTGTCGAAACATGTTTTTGCATCAAAATTTGCAGCGCGCTCTTAAGTCATTTGTCTATGATGTTTATAGAAAATGATATAGTTATGTTAATTGATTATGAAAGTCTAATTGATAAATTTGCTAAAGCTAAAGCGAGAAAAGTTCCGATTTAGTTTGTTGTTAGTATTGCGAAAAAAGATTTGTTATTTTTATTATTATACCTACTTATATTTAATGTTTAATAAACAGTGATAATGATACCCATTTGATAATTTCATTATTTTTTTTTGTTAAAGATCCCAATTTTGAAACAAACCGTATACAGGTGGTCCAAAAAGTGTGACATAGGTGTGAAAATATTTAGAGGGGGCCTCAAAATTGAATTGCGCCTCGGGCCTCTGAAGTGCTAAATCCGCCACTGTGGAGGGAGCACCCTTGACACCCAAATTCCACCAATTAACACAAACAGCACCGAAATGACGAATATTCGTTTATGCACATTAGCCACTCCCAACCACTATAAATAAAATTACCTCTAGAAACTAAAATAATTTTTGTACAAACAGGTACAAACCACGATACGTACAAACGATACACAGACGATTTAGACTATTTTGGATTCAAAATTCTAAATGGGGGGGGGGGGGCGACATGCACCGCCGCTGTATATAGGGTGTAATAAACCCAAATAGTTTTTGAAATAGTTAAAGAACATCGACGACATTGATGCGCATGATTGATTTATTTTCCGAAGGTCATGATTAGAGACAGGATAGTTAGGTAAAATAAAACACCCTATTTATTATAATCCCTAATATAACTAAATATGTTTATTCCATAATATAAATTTGTTTTACTAAGGGCCAGTTCTACAAAACAAGTATAAACTAAGAATAAGCTATACTGAGAATAAGTCTCTATTTTCTCTCTCTAAATTGCGTTCTACGCTTGCGTACAACGAAATCTGTGTGACTTATTCTCAGTATAGCTTATTCCCAATTTATACTTGCTTTGTAGAACTGGCCCTAAATATGTTTATTCCATAATATATTTAATTCAAAATTTTATGGTACCAACCCGTCGCTGTACGTATTTTTAGAAGTGCATGTCGCTGCCCCCCGCAAATCGAATTTTGGAGTGCAATTGGTGTCAATCGTTAGAGCCTAAATGAGATTCCATTTGTTTCGTTTAAGTCTCAACCATCGCGAAGATATTCGCGAAAAATGGGGGGGGGGGCTGTAGACACGTTGGCCCCCCACAAGTCGAATTTTGGGATGAAAATGGTGTCAAACGTTAGAGCTTCGTTAGAGTCTAAATGAGCTTCCATTTTTTTCGTTTGAGCCTCAACCGTCCCGGAGTTATTCGCGAAACAGTTGGGGGGGGGGGCAGGCTGTAGACTGTTTTTCTATTTTTGCAATTTTTGTGAATTTTTAGGTAAAATGGTATCAAACGTTAGGGCTTCGTCAGAGCCTAAATGAGCTTCCACTTCCAACATCTTAATTTCAGTTTCTAAAAAGTTACGGGCATTTCAAATTTTCGATTCCTCCGAGCAAGTTGTGTCCGATAATTTATTTGTTGTTCTTTCTTCTATGTTGAATTTTTATAAATAAATTAATTAATTTTTTTTTTCATTTACTACATTAAATTTTTATTGATAAATCTATAAAATGCTGCATTTATTTTTGGTCATTTGTAATCTTTCAAGGGATTTTCAAGTTTGTTAATCCCCATTGTGCAACTTCTAATACTTCATAAGGAAGGTACTCGGCCCGCATCGGTGGAATTGTCCACTGTTCAAACGTAACCATTTTAGCGTCGAAGATTTAAAATTGACCATCGCCATCGGTGGAAATGTCTCTAGTCTTAATAATATAATTTTTAATCGGTTTCGATAACGGGTTAATAATTTCATCATGTTAAGGTGGCCGATTTCTATGGGGATTATCAACTTAACTAAAATTACTACAGTTACGAAAATTTTACAGGTTGTTGCTCAAGGCTTCACGTATAACATATTGAAATATGAGACAATAAATTATTATGTGTATTAGTTTTCGCATGCGCAATACACGTCATCGCTTTATATATTTAATTATTATCAATTTAATAATTGTCTTCTACGCCTCATATTTCAATATGTTACACAAGAAGCTTTGAGCAATAATTTGTAAAATTTTCGTAATTGTAGCAATCGTGTAGCGCTACAACCCTAATGGGTCTTGGCTGACCATTATAATATTAACTTTTTAATATCAAATGGCATTCACAGCATTTAATTTTTTACCTACGACGGGGAGCCAGCCCGACGAAGAACCCCCAACCTGGAGGACAAGAGAGACGGTTAGAATAAAGTTCTTACACTGAGAGAAATTTCGGACTTTGAAAATAAAAGTTAACACTTTAAATTCAAAAGTTTTCATTTTTATTATAATTTGTCGCGTTTTTAAAAGCAACATTTTCAATTTTATAGTGTACATTATAAAATTAAGAATAACTTTTTAATATCAAAAGTTTCAATGTTAATTCAAAAATAACTTTTTTATATCAAAAGTTTCAATGTTAATTCAAAAATGTAAAGTGTAAAATTGAAGGTGTATGTGATACATTCTAACGGTGATATAGCTGCTGACACATGAAATTATACAATTCATGCGTGGATTGACTTGAGACTAGACTCGTTGATAATAAAACCCGGGAAGAAAATTATTTTATCTGCAGAATTGTTCATAATCGTGCAGTGTAGAACGTGTAACAGTGACGGAAGTGTTTCTTTTAGTTAGTTTCGAGTGCAAGGTGTAGAGAATTTTGTTAATTATTGTGATTTAAAATCCATAAAATGTTAATGGTAGAAAATGTGGATGAGAATGATACTGAGAACAAAATACAACTGCAGGCAAATCTGGAGGGAAGGAGTACCAATGTGATATTATTTATACCCTTGTTTGTGACGAAAATAATGAAAAATAATTTCAACTTTTACAAGAATTTGACTTGGAGAATTTGTATTCCGATTTAAAACGTAAGAAAACCACGTGAAATCACACGATAAAGTGCGATGATGTATTAATTATTTTTTAAACTAATTCACTTTTATTTTCAGCATTTGGTGTTACATATCGTTCATTGAGATAATATATGAAAAAGAGATGATATTGCCGAAATAATAAAACCGTTTGGTTTGGGAATGCAGTTCCGAGAGAAACTCCTTACCTGGAAAAGGAAAGAGGAAATAAAATCAAAAGGTAAACACCTATTTTAAAATTTAAAAAAATTGATTTCTGCTGTAGTACTTAAAGGAATTAGTGCAATACAGTGGACTTCCTTTAAGTCAAATTATCACTGTCATCTGTTAAACTGACAATTTGAGTTCTGCTGACTTAAGGGAGTCGACTGTATAGTTGTGACTGTTTATATTCTGGTGATTTTTAGTTTTTTAACTTTGAAATAATTTCATTTTAATTTTATTGTGTTATAATAACTTTTTCTTTTTAAACATAGTTTGGAACTGACGAAGAGACCATTTCGATTCGTTCTAAGATTAAAGAATGGTTAAACTATGAGGAAGGAGGTGCTGTAACCAATTTTTCATCCTCGTCAACTTCTTCGGCACAAAATATTCATCTGCGAAAGGTATCAACGTGAAAATAATTTAAAAAAGAACTGTGAAAAATGTATTAAGTCAAACATCCAAAGGACAAAAGTGAAATGATTATTATGTATGTTTAAGTATATTTTTTCTCTTTAACATGAGTGTTTTGTAATTTTATAATGTGTGTTTTATGTAATAATTTATAATTTTTGTAATTATCTGTAAAATAAATTTTTTAATTTATACGATTTTATTTGTATTCAAATAAACCAAATTTAAATTTAAAAACTGCATTTTTAATATAAAAGTCATCGTACTACAATCAAAAATTATTCACTTTTGAATAGAAAGTTTTTCATTTTTGAGTCAACATTTTACACTTTTAAAATTATATATTCTACACTTTTGAGTTAACATGTTAACTCTTAATATGAAAATTATTCAATTTTGAGTCAATGTGTTACTATTTAAATTAAAAGTTGTTCACTCTTAATTCAATATGGTGCGTCTTTAAATCTACAATGCATTATGTTCAGTTTTCATATTAATATTAAAAGTTAAATATTCAATTTAAAGATTTCCAACCTAAGCTCCCTTTCATGTTTAAAAATGTTTGATTCAAGTACGTTTTCATTTATCTTTAAAGTGTTTTTCTCTGAGTGTACTTCACTCGGATTCGAACGGGGTATTTAGCATTCAGCATTCATAGTCAACTCGCATGACCACTATGTTCCGACCGTCTCTCTTTGTAGCAATAGTATTATTTAATTGCAATCGTTGTTAAATAAATTTTAAAAATAAAAATAAAGTAGATAATCCCCATAGAAATCGACCACCTTAATGAACAATTTTACTTTCATTCTTTCCAACCAATGAAAGACGTCATCAAATACTTTAGTATTTGACGTCATCTATGTAAATCTAAATAGTTTTTACCATGTTTTACCAACATAATTTGAAAAAACCGACCTGCGCCAGAGGCATTTTAAAACAAGTGCAAATTTTACGGAAAATTTTCAAAATAAATTTTCTTATAATTTAATTTTGGTAAATTTATATAATAATATAATTAAATATAAATTAATTGTAAAAACAATAAACATGTCGAAATCTAGATCTACGAAAAGTATGTCCATACGTTTTTTCTAAAACAAAAAAAATAGTAAAATTTAGATTAAAAAAATATTATGTAATATTTGAATTTTTCAAAACGATATAAAAACATCTTATTAAATCACCGACAAACTCCGAAAATAAGTATGTTCCCCTATAGGTTAGTGGTTAGAGTAGACGGCTCTAGTACAATTCGAAAGATCTATCGTAGGTTCGAATCCCGGTGGGATCTAAGGTAAGAAAAAAAATCTTCAAAATTAATTTTCAGATTCACAGAAATGATTGGCGCTGCAACATATCCATGGACACTAGTAGAAAAATTGATTTAAAAAGATTTTCTTCAGGTACACTAACTTCATTTAGGAGCCTTTAATATAAATACAATATGGTAGATTAAATAAAAATGAACCAATAATAATAATACTAAAATAAAAAATAATTAATTTTTTTGCAAATAAATATTGGCAACCAATATTGCACCAATATTGGAAACTAATATTGTACCAATATTGGAAAATGTTCACATCTCGATATTGGCGCAATATTGGAAATAAATATTGCACCAATATTGGAAACCAATATTGCACCAATATTGGAAAATGTTCACATCTCGATATTGGCGCAATATTGGAAATAAATATTGCGCCAATATTGAAAGCCAATATTGTACCAATATTGGAAAATGTTCACATCTCGATATTGGCGCAATATTGGAAATAAATATTGCGCCAATATTGGAAGCCAATATTGTACCAATATTGGAAAATGTTCACATCTCGATATTGGCGCAATATTGGAAATCAATATTGCACCAATATTGGAAAATGTTCACAACTCAATATTGGCGCAATATTGGAAATAAATATTGCGCCAATATTGGAAGCCAATATTGTACCAATATTGGAAAATGTTCACATCTCGATATTGGCCCAATATATATTTTCAATATTGGACCAATATTGAGCCAACATTGTGTGCTACATGGGACACTAATATTAAAAACAATAGGCTATTTTTAAGCGAGGCGGTCTACGTGTTAAAGTAATCCGAGCAGCAGAAAATTACATATTATTATGTGTGATATTATATATGTATGTAAAATTCCTCTCTGAACAATTCACCACCCAGTATGAAAATAAAATCAGTAAAATCTACATGTTTTAGAAAAGTAGGAATCTCGACAATCCAATTGTGGGCGTCTCGAGAAATCTAACTAAAATTCTAAAAATGGTGTGATTTCGTTAATCGTTATAGAACAAATATTTCAGCTTACAAAAGTCTAAAATCTGGAGGTAGATCTAGAGCTATTTAAAAAAACTAGCTGTTTAAAAAAAAAGATTTAATTTGTAAAGTACGAGAGTTGCCTTTTACATTTCGGAATTGGGCAACCATAGTCAACCTACTCAAAACGTTATGACGTAAGCGCTATTTGTGTTGTTTGTAAACAAATGTGTAAAAGTTAGGTTTTTGACCCAAAAGAATAGTGATTATGATCAAAATGAAAATACCTTCGTTCACGAACTGCGTATAAGAATATAATAATGAAATATTTTTTATTTTTTTTTTATTTCAGATGAGCCGTTCCAGAGTTATCATGCGGTCACCTCAAGCCATGATAAAATTGGAGCAACGGCCATATTTCCCCCAACTGTCAAGATGTTTTCATTAAAAAAATTATACAAGTACCTTAAAATATGTAATTTAATTACTAATCGATACTCCTTAATGTATTTCAATAAATATTTTTTAACTTGGCTAAAAAAATCCCTTAATTTTCTCGATTATAAGTAGATATAACCCCTTAATTATAATGTGTGGGTTTTCGAGCACGAATTACATGTAATTAGAGATTTTGTTGAATATCTCTTCCGTTCATTTAAAATACGCAATGTTTTATAAAAATAAATTCAAGAAGTTTATTTTCAGCTCTCGTTACATTGTAATTAATGAAAAAAAGCTTTTGTTTTTAGATCAACCAAATTGTCAGAATCATATTCACCGTCCAACAACATACGAAGAACAATGTTGTACGCAAACTCCTGCAATTATAAATATGTTTTAATAAAATTATGCATATTATAATGTAGCTACCTATACTTGGTAAGATTGTCATTAATAATGTAACTAAAGATGAAGCTACTCACATTTGTAGTTTCTCTGGAATTAATTTTCAATTACAACTAGGTACAACAATATTCAATTACTGTTTTACAGTAGTATAACCCCTTAAGCTACAGACAGTAGCATCCATAAGTAAGTTGCCACTCACTTTTATTGCAATAACTTCTTCAAATTTTAATATTTCTTCTTTATATTTTCACAATTTATTATTTAAATAATTTGGGATTGAAATACATAACTACTTTTATTACATACACCAGAAGAAATTTAACAAAAACAAGAATTTAAATAGTTGTCCATTCTGTCTGCAAAGCTTCCTATAACTGAGTCACATTTCGGTATGTTTTTACTTCTTATACAACTTTCTAGTTCTTCCTTTAAATGCGCTCTTTCGGATTCAGATCCGGAGACTGACTAGGCCACTGAAAAAGTCGAAGTTTTGCCTTGTTCATGTATTCTTTAAATGCTTTGAAGTGTGGTTTGGGTCATTATCTTGTTGGAATATCCATCCGCGTGGCATTTTGCTTTTAATATGTGGTTGCATATGATCCCTCAATATGTCCTCACACATGTAACGATCCATAATACCATCGATTAAGTGTAGGGGTCCAACACCATCATGGGAAAAGCAACCCCACAACGTAATATTTCCTCCACCATGTTTTATTGTGGGAACTTGATATTTTACATCATAATATGTTTTGTTTACTGGTATGTACTTTACCGTACCGAGGAAAAACAAACAAATTAAATTTACTCTCGTCACTCCAAACACTCTTTTATTCCCAATCATTGTATTTCCATCATTCAACTAATCTATGACTTTCTTTTTCAAATATTCCGAATATTCTTTATTTATTGGCATGATACTTTTGATGTGGTAGAAAAACTATTTTATTTTATTTACAGTTTGAGAGCTAGATATGGACGTTATTAAAATAAATCAAGATTTGTTGATATTTTATATCGGCAAATGTTTGCTCAGTGCTAATCATCATGCTAATTGAGCAATTAATTAATTAGCATTGAGCAAATATATTATGCCGAAATAAAATATCAAAAAATTTTGATTTATAATTTATCTTGCTCTGCAGAAGAAGTGTTTTTTATCGAATATGACGTTATGATAAACTGGCAATTTACTTTTGGAAATATAATTCCTTTATATACGCTTCTCATTATTACTACCAATTGAAAATCTAATATGTATTAGATTACCTACTTTCAGAAAAGTTCAAACAACTCACTGAAGGATATTTATTTCTATTAATTTATGCAAGAAACTGAGTGGCTTTTTACTTATGGACTTAGTGCAAATTAATTCTGTAATGTTATAGCAGAAGTTGATTATGTCATGTAGCTTCACTATGTATACATATTATATGATTCTCAACTTCTAGCACCACAATTTAATCAACTTTTACAGTAACAGAATTACACCTGACATAATTTATAAGATTGAATCCTTAACTTCAAGCAGACCTTTACAACGAACTTGAGTACACCAGGTTTATGTAACAAAGAAAATTAATACATCAACTGCAGGTATTTCCATAATTAGAAGTAGCGGATTTCCAAACAGGCGCATATGAGGCCTTAAAATTCAACTCTTTTTGGAAAATGAATTTTCTAAGCCCAAATTGTGCTACTTTTAAGTACAGGGTTTTATAGTGCTGAACTTCATTCATACTCCAAATCCAATATTATTTTCATCAGTTATCTAAATTTTATTTTAAGCAAGATTAATTAATTCAAATTAGTAATTACATTCTGATTACATTTTATCGATTTTTATATCATATTATTAACATTTTCTCAAATTATGAAGCATAAATCATAATATCAAATTTTTAATTACATACTTCCCACGTATTTATTATAAATTCGATTGATTATTATTTATTACACATTATTTAAATTTTATTCATTTTCCTGTCTACGCTTTCATTATTATTATGTTTAATCAAATTATTTTAAAATTAATGAAAATCACTAAAAATTATTCTGAAAAATTCTGAACTCTCATCTTCTGCCTTTTTAAATTATCATAACATCGGTTTACAACAAAATGAAAATTTATACTCATAGCAGGTATTATTGAAAATATTATTATTGTAGGAGTCGATGATCAATCCTTCTTATATATGCTGCTCTCATACATTCCTCCTGTCATATATTAAAATCCTTATTGTGGGTGTCATAATTCAGGAGGTGAGTAGGTTATCCCTCTTATTTTCTCATCCGTTTAAGCGGTGTATTCTCTAGTACTCATTAAACCAAACCGATTTTTAACTTCAAAAATCAAATCAATCAAATTCAATAGCTTTCATGTTGCAGTTATTTTTATTTTATCTGCTACCAATCCTTGACCTTTTCCTGACATCAAATATATCATTTTCCATCTTATTTTTTCAAATTTCTGTTAGAAGCGAACTTCGCCTCTTTCCAATTATGCTTATTTTTCATGTCGATTTTACGTTTCAATCCTCCGTGAATACTTTTTCTTTAATTTTCCATATATCTCGAATGTTATCGCAACCTATGCAGTTTTTCTTTTTTGAAATTCAGAATTTTTGTTTCTAATAATTCAAAATTATTATTAGGCTGTGTTTAATATTGAGGCTAAATCAAAATTGATTTAATAATTTATATAATAATGACTCTTAATAATTTCGAAATGAGTTGAATTTGATGTAATTGTTTCGTAATTAATGGAAAAGTTGTAAAATGTTTTACAACTTAAAACAAAATAAAAGTTGTAACACCAAAAGTTAAGCAACCTCATCGTAGCAAAAAAAATAAAAAGATTTTAATGAAGTGAAATCATTTTTATGAAGTTTTAAAACTTAAATTTTTTCTTAAAACTTCAAAAAATTCTTCGAAAATTATAATAATTGTTATCAGCATAATGTTTATGTACACAAAAAAATTATGTTAAAAATGCTTGCAATAATAAGATCGTAATATTAAATATTATCCATTATAGAAACGATATTAATAAAAACGTCACTATCATCTTTTACTATAATTTTTTATTTAGTGAAAGTAAAAATTTAATATTTTATTTTTTTTGTTATTATTTGATACCATTTTGCACTAGTGAAAGCTGTGTACTAATTTCAGATGTAGCAGAGCTGGTTAAACAAAGTTTGAAAGAAGTTCAGGCATACAAACAAACAAAACAAACAACGCCAGCAGTTATACCAAGTAAATACTAAAAGAAAGGTTTTCGTTAGAGGTTTTAAAAGTGACATTATTTATCATTATAATATTATATTATACAATATAGTTCAAAAATGGAAAATAATTATTTCATTGCATTTCCTTGATTTTAAGTTTCTATTTTGAATATTTAAAAAATTTTTTATTTATTAGTAGAGTAAAGCATAATTTAGTAGTTAATTTTTTTTTAAGGTGCAGTAATTAATATAATTTTCTTTATTTATAATATTTTAGCTCTAATAAATAAATAAATTCCCTTTTTTTGGTATCATATATTTATTATTATTATTAGAAATTAATAATTTAATTTCATTAATTCGTAAATTATTAAAATATTCCTACTAATTTATTATCACGAATTAAAAACTAACCAATTTAATATAATTTGCTTATAATAATCAAATTTGTTGATACATTTCTCTTGTGATTAATGAATATATAAGATAATGAACCTGACAGTATTATAATAATAGTTAGGTGGTGTAGACAGAGTTTGAATCGATGAATAGCTCAAAATGTAACAGTAACTTCAAGTCTTCAACATTGATTAAAATATATTATTGGGGAAATATATCATTGTTATTTGCAATAGTAATTGGTTCTCCCGAAGGCATCCATCACAAAAAAAAAACAATAAACATTCATGACCGTATTCGAAATCATTTTCAGTTGAAAAACTACTAAGTGAATTGTGCAATGTAAAACGCTCTAGGGCTTTAGGCGAGTTCGAGCAATTTAATCGTTAATTTTTGAACGTAAAAGTCTTCTTTGTAAATAATTGTTGATATGAATTTATTTAAATAAAAATATTCTGTTATAATCACTTGAGAAGTTATTGAGAGATATTTACTGTAAATTTATTGATAAATAAATCGGTCCAATTAATAAAGCACCAATACCAAAGATGAGAAAAAACACTTGTATTTGATTATTTCGACTGGATATTTTTCGGACAGATGTCACATGAGTGTATGATTGTATGGTGGCGAGAAATGCATGTGAAGCGAGAAGCATGTAAAAAAGTGAAATGACTTTCTGAATAAATTGAATTCTATATGAATGGAAACGGAATGGAACTGCGTGTAGAAGCAATGGATCACCAGTGACTATCAAGAGAACTTCTTTTGAATAATATCCAATACAAAATTGTGTCAACTCCTTTGCTAATACTTCTTTAAATAAGTCTTAGAATACCTTATCTTTTAAAAATATAACAACAAATTCTTGTTGCTAAAGCATAATTATATTATTAAAATAAGCAATCGGGTTAACTTTAGACTTTTGTTTTCGGAGATGCTTTTAAGTTTGAAATTAATAATTAGAGGTAAATAATTAATTACACAGAAAAAATTGAATTACAAGAACCATCTTAAGATTCAAATTTTCGCAAATTTGACATACAATTTTTAAATAAAAAGTACTTAAAATAATGCTAATTGACCTAAATTATATAACGGACAGGAAAACCAGTAACCAGGAAGTTATTAATTGCTTATAAGAAGTTGCGTATATACTTAACCGCAAAATTAAAGTTTTTTAAACTGAAAAATTTGTTTTCAGGAAAATTATTAATTAAATATTACTTAAATTCAGATTAATCTAATATAAGACTAAAATTGTGACTTTCAATATTAATTAATTAAGAAGTTTTTAACATACCTAATTGATTTTTGATAACAAAAAATATTTATTAAAATTTCCTCTATCAATTATGTATTTCACAATATGGGCAAGAAAAAGGATAAGCATTAAAAACAACATAATTTTTAATGATTTGGTATTCTTTGTTATGATTATTATGATTCTTACTACGGTTTCAATAGTTCAGATAAATCTTTGCATTTTCAATTGCTTGCTATGAAATTATAATTTCATGGATTATACAAAAAGTAGTACCTACTATAAAGAGTTAAAAAAAATTGTTTATTTTAGTATCAGTGTATTAAATACAGAATTACAACATAACAATCTGCTGAAATTTATACTTCTTCATCTTCTTTCTAGAAGTAATTCTCTAGAGAATTCTTTTCTAGTAGGCCAAGGCCTGTTATTTCCCTAACCTCTAATCTAATCTAATCTAAACCCTAAATGCTAATCTGAAAGTTGGAGATAATATTATATTATTTAGCTTAACGGGCTTACAGAAATTATTTACAAATGTTTGACGCTTCAAAGAACAAGTGAAGTTAAAAGTGTTAAGAAATAAATGTTATTAAGGAAAAGGAAGAAAGACAACTGAACTTGATAAGAATAATTAAATGGCAATATAATACCTTAAAACGTTTTCCTTGCTTTTATAAAGCTAAACACAGTCCACGTTCAACCGAAGCGAAGGTAGTAATTTAGATTCAAAAATCAAGCAGTTTTATTTATTTTTAACGCAGGATCAATTGCAGGCTATCAAGAACTCAAAAAAGAAAATAGAGCATAATAAAAATTGCTATTCTCTCATTGACTTGAGAGGAACTCACAATATCATACAGTTTTGAAATAAATTCAACAATAAAAATGATAATATAGTCGAGAGCTGTAGTTCTACCTGATCACTTAATAATACAGCAAGACACACAGACTGAAGACACACAAAAATAAAATGGAATGACATATTTTTATTACAATGCTTTGATATAAATTTCTGTATATTACTCATCATCATGTGTCAGTTGTGCCGAAAGCTGTGTGTGCTGAAGGATAAAGAATTTTATTTTAGGAATTGTAACTAAATAAAATATGTAATTAAAAAAGCAACATTTTTTATTTGAATTGTTACGATAAGAATTCGTTAAATATTTTTATTCCGATTGTAAATTTTGAAGCGCTATTATAATATGAAAAATCTGTTATGAGCCGAAGCGATAATTTTTCAAGTTACTTTTTTTTTTATTCAAACAAAAGCCAACCGAGTTAAATGTAACTTAACTTATTTACCTTATTAAAAAAGTTTGATGGAATATGACTCTTGGTAAATTTGCCAAAATTATTTACTTGCTTGACTTTTTGTTTTTCAAAGAGAACTTTTAATACAATTTTTATTTCATTCAAGTAAAACTTTTGACCGCTCATATTCCATTACATTTAGTAAGAAAAAGTAATACAGTTCAGTGTAATATTAAGAACATTGTACTAAGGTACACCAGGGGGAGTAATTTTTATGAGATTTTCTACTTTCAAAGTATGACATAGCTTAATATGATGTATGACTATTGCATTTTTCCCAAAGGTGTATAACAGCACGATATCCCTTTTACTGCATTTTAGGATTTCCTTTTATTTATTTAAGCGACCCATGAGACTGCAGTGATTTCGTATCATCCCAGAAATTAAATTTTTTAAAGCATTTTAGAGTATTTATAGCAGAAGGATAAAATAAAATTTAGGACTGTGTAAACATAAGAAACAAACTAAATAACTTCAATACCATAGCATAGCTATATTCTTGTGTACGAAGTTTTTCTTGAAGACAGCAATACAGTCACAGTAACCCAATCATAAAAATTATTATCAATAATTATCTAATTATCACTTATATGACAATATAATAATTAAACTCTGTATAATCTTCTTGTAAATCTAAATAATAGTTCTTAAATTTTAGTGGAAGAGTTAAAACAATCAATGGCCTAGTTTACAATCGTCACCTACACCTCAAATCCCACCTTAATAATATTCAATCACGAACCATCTCAGTGATGATCAATTATTATCTAACTGATTGACAATTATTATTTATGTCCAATTTGACATAATTCATACATTATGTAGGTAGCTGACCTAAGTTGTAACCAAAAAAAGTCCCAATAGGACTTTTATGACATAAATATTCCATTCCATGTCTATTTAATGTACTAAAATTTTTAATTTATTTCTAACAGTTTTTTTTTAATGGTAATTACAAGTTAATTGCAGTGTACTACCTATATTTCATAATTCGGAAATGGTTTTCTAAAGTAATTGATTGGAGATATAATAGCATACATATTTTGCTAAGAAATGCATTTCTATGAAATTTGCTTACCCTATTGAATAAATTTGCATTTCCAAGCTAGGCACGTAATAAACTATTATGGCTTATACTTAATGATATTAATTTTAATTTACCTAATCTGAAATTTGGAGCATTACATAGTAAAATCAATATCTGACTTAATACTGTAAAGTTAACACTGATTAATTAACTCATTAATATCTGACAGGGGTATTCGAAATTTATCGCTACTGTCTTTTGTGGTTCACTTTAAATGGTTATTAGCCCTTGAAGTCCTTATAACGGTTCATAGTTTAATAATAATTATTGTAGTATAAGAAAGCATTGTAAATATGAAAAAAATGCTTTATTTGAAACAGAGCAACATTGTGAAATTTTATATTAAATCCTGACGGAGCAAATACGATGAAGAATGCCACAAAACTTTTTCATTTTTTTAACATTGACTTTTAAAGGAAAAGATAATTTTTTGATTTTGTGCTGAATTTTGGATTAAAGTTGAGTTTCCAATGTTGAGAAGCTCCACTAGCAAATTATTTATTTTGATAAAGGGAAGATTTTTGCTCTTGATATAATTGAAAGATTGATCCTTTTGCGTAGGTTGTATATTTAAAACTTTGTAGAATTTTTTCGTTGATGTGGTAGGTACCTATTCTTTTCTTCTTCAGGTGCCTATCCGATTCCAGATGTTGGTCATCCTCCTGGTTAAGCCAAGAAGGCTATACCAGGTAAATGTTAATATGGGGTGCGTTTTCAGTAATTTTTTTAATTTAATTCGTTTAAATACTTCAACGCAGGAGTCATTTTGTATTCTTCGTTGAGGAAAGCTATTAATTATCCACGAATTATATTGATATCTGTTTGTTTTTGTTATTTAATAATTACTTGTAAAAAGATAGGCATATTGATACATACAGTACATCTAAACTTTAAAGTAATGTGGAAACATTATAACGCGAGAACTCACCAAATTTTAAAATTTAAATAAACAGAAGATACTTGAATAATGAAAAGAGGTGATAGTATTTGGAAGAATGATGGGAGAGAATTTCCGCCAGTGACTGGAAACGAAGCGGACGTGAGTTTTCGTCTGGGGTAATTTTGTGATAATTTTGGATAGGTGGAAATTTGTGCTAAATTAAGTATGATGATGGCTCAAATGATTAATGATGCGTAAAATGTCGTTTGTGATTTTTGAAAGAGAGATTTATATTCTGATAAATCAAGAAAACTAAGTACACTGACAAAACATTGTCGTCAGTAATACCCAAAATGTTGTGTATTTTACAATATGTTGTTGTAAGGCGCTGGCAATAACAAAGTTTATAATATTACAACAATATAAAAGATGATGAAAAATAATTTATGTGAATGGTAAGTAAGATTTGTAAAATCAAACATAGAAGCCAATCTGCTGGTAGCCTTGCATCGGAAAATAAATCTAGAACATGCATAAAACGATAATTTATTTAGTTGTTTTTATATTGTTAAAGTCATTAACACGGTTTTCTAATACCAATAGAAAAAAGCTTTATGCCGCTTTGTTAAGTTTTTTTTCCAGCTGTTACATAAGAAAAGCTTTTTAGTAATTCGAATCGGAGGTAGTAAACTTTAGTGTAAGCTTTAAGGCTGCGCCTGTTCTTTTTTTTATTTTGTGTACAAGTGAATTACGATTCACTATTTGTGCTGTTACTGGACTAGAAATCGGACAATACTTTTTAAAGCAAGTAATAAATCG
Source organism: Rhagonycha lutea (assembly GCA_958510855.1). Lineage (NCBI taxonomy): Eukaryota > Metazoa > Arthropoda > Insecta > Coleoptera > Cantharidae > Rhagonycha > Rhagonycha lutea. The sequence goes on from OY294036.1 coordinate 89,829,486, forward strand.
ACTTAAAATTGATTTTATCTTAAAACTTATTTTAACTTAAGACTGATTTTATTTGAAAACCTGTTAGCTTTTACATTTACTAAGCAAATTGAAAGCACTAAAAAAGAATGATTAGAATATTCGGGGGATTGGAACTCAAGTAATATATTTTTACTTGTCACCAATTCCTGAAAAATAAGTTCCCTCGAGTAATTGAAAACAAAGTTAATTTGTATTCTGACTCTAGAGATGTTAAGAATGACACATTTTAACCCTCATGGAGCCATACTTTACACCTTATATGTGCCATACGTAGTTGTAGCCGGGTATTACCATTATATTTATACTCGTATGTAATTCCTGTTCTGCTCACTCTTTAAGCGGATTTTTAATATTCATATAAACGCTTGTAAAAGAAAGATAATTCATTTGAATTTTTCTCCATTACGGTAAATAGGATTTGCTCATATTCATCATCATATTAAACGCGTTTATTTTAGTTCTAAAACTCCAAATAATGAAAAACCAATTATATTAAAAAATTGGTATTTTTATGATAGATTACAATCGGATGCTTTTAATTTTTCTTGATTTGCTATAAAATGCAATTTTATAATAAACTGCAATTATGTCTAAATCAGATTTAAAAGGAGGTGTCAGCATTGCATGAAAACTAAAATTAATTACCACCAATTGTAATTAAATTTATGCTAATGTAACAACCAATTCTAAATGTCACTCACAGCTTTACTTAATTTAACAAAAGCATGGTTAGATTAAGCTGCTTATTAAATTATCAATTTGTAATCGTAAACTTGAATGGTAATTTAAAGTTTCGGTATTTTGTTTTCTGTACACATTAACCTATGAAATTTAATTAAAATTATTATTATTTACCTCTTACCTCCAAGGAAAATAATCTTTTAATTTATTAATTAGCTTAAATTAATAATAGTTGAGTAAATTACGAAATTAATGGGAAGCTGGGTATTTTTCATACATAAGAACAACCGATTAGCGATATTCTGTCTGAAAGGATCCTTAATGAGATTAAGTTGGCACTGTGTCAAAAGTATAATTCTACAACCGCTATAAAATAATTTTAGCGGTGTATTATGGCTTATCCATGGTTTAACATTATAATATGAAAACATACCTTACTACCAGGGTACGAATAGGTTTAATTTTAAAATGGCATTTTCTATTTATCCAATTATTCTGAGTATGGGCAACATTACTACCAAACTTTTTGTATGCACAAAAAGTGGCTTCTAACCAATTCAAGTCAATTCTTTAAAAACATAAAAGATTAAAATTTACAACATTTACAAAAAAAAATCAGATACCAAATTATTATTACCATCCTCATTTTAAATATAAAATTTATGAAGTTTTATAAAATTTTGTGTGATTTTACATGTAAAAAGGATTTAAATTTATTTGGCTCTAAGGCAAGTTAACTTTTTTTAAATTTAATTTATAGCTGGTATAAAATAACAATTAAATATTTTCTTTTTTTTTATAAAGATGATTTTGTGATATTATTGTTTCAAAAGATAACAAAACAAAAGATAAACAAATTATAAATACAATATTATTATTATATTCTGCCGTGCTAAGCAAGAAGGTCGTATCTGCAAATAAGGCCGGTCCTGAAATGTCTCCAAATTTACATAGTTTTTAATAACATACGATAAAAAATTTGATATTTACAACACGCGAAATGATAAAGTAACATATTTCTAAATTAAGTTTTAAATTTTAACCTTCTGCAGTAAAAATTGAGGATGCTATTAATAATTATTTAAAAAATAACCCCTTAATCGGTATTTGCAGATACGACCTTCTTGCTTAGCACGGCAGAATTTATAAACATTTTTTATATTTTATTTTATTTCGCTTAAAAAATACATGGTTTTAAGAATTAAGGTTAAAAATTTTTATTTTACGGTATTTCATAAAAATGAATTCTCACAATCCTCATTCTAAAAATTAATATTTTTAAATGTCAGCTTTTCCATTAAAATCTTCGTAATAGTGCTGCAGTACCATAAACTATACGATAAATAAATAATTATGGATGTAAAATTGCAAATACTGTGCTATTTGGAAAATCCCGTATCTATAATTATACCAAATGTAATCATATCCTATCACGGAGGTTTTCAGTTCTGACTAGGGTTGCCATCTCTAAAATCTGGCAACCAGGACAAGAAGCGTGAAAACCCCGGACTTTGGAGGTTAGAACAGTGTTTTGTTTTTAAGTTGCTCAGTAAAATAAAAAATTGTTTTAATAAATCAACTTTTTATTTTTTTTTCATACAATTTTAAACTAAATCTTGGGCTTGGTGCTAAAAGGGAGAGGGGACGGTAAATCCAGCGAGTCGGTTCTTCGCGGCGCGTGGGCTACCGGTGACTTTAACACTTTTAAACCCGGACCACAAATAAAACCCCGCCCGGACGCTCCCCGGACGCCCTCTAAACTAGGACAAATCCGGGGAAACCCGGACGGATGGCAACCCTAGTTCTGACGGAATATAACCACTTATTTTTTGAAGTCTTTACAATAAATTATGAGATGTTGATATTTTCTGTACCTGTAATAAGATCACAGAGGTGCTCGAGTAGTCAGCTCGATCAGGCATAAAAACGAGGATTTCCACTCAATCCACTCAAAGATGTTTAATGAATCTTTTTGAGTATTTTTTAAATTTCCCCTAAACAAAATATTCCAATTATATATTATCCACAAAAATGAACGTCTTATCAGGGGCGCCGCGCCCTATTGTTCAGAGTGTGCAAAACACACGGGCGGCCAAAATTAGAGGCGGCCAAAATCCTAAAAATAGGGGTTAAGAAAAGGGCATTTACTTTACGGCAGGAAACAAATAGTAGAAATTTAGGAAATTGTATTAAAAAACCGAAAAAAATCGTCTACAAAGGCGGCGGCCAAATTAAACTTTGCACGCGGGCGGAAGTACCCCTAGCGGCGGTCCTGCATCTTACACACAACAGCTGCCTTACAAAATATTGATCTAATTTGTGTAGTCCAAAGATGGCACAATTAATTTAAAATAGACATTGAAACAAGTGTAAATAATACATTATCTGATTGTTTTTCTATATTTTTTTTAAGTGAAAAAGCAAGCACATCAATGATTGAATATTGTACTATTTTTTTCTAAACCTCCACGATATGGGTATCCAATTTTATTCTATTTTCTGTTATCCAATTATTTTTATATGTAATTTAATACAGCTCTACAAGCTTATAAGGCTCCTGGCTTATTCTATAAACATTTAATACCTCAAAGATGTTGACAGCAACTTGTAGGAAAGCACGGTCGTAAATTCGATGTAGGTACTAGATCATGGTTTGACCCCACGACTATGGCATATCATTATTATAGTATCTCCATTATAGTGTTTATTCTTAACTAAAATTAAAAACAAAAAATCCTCAATCATCATCAATGCTAATTCCATTTTAATAGTAAACTAAATTTTCTATAATTCCTGTAATTTTGTAATAAGTGCATAGTATTTGAAATGATAGCGATGCAATTATATTGTAATAAAAAATATTATAATGTTGGGGGTAGAAGTCTATAACAGTGACATGAATTTAAAACACAAAATTTTAATTTAGATTTATTAACTATAGAAGTGGAAAACCAGAGCAACGATATTTGCTTGATGAATACAATAAATTAATAAGTGGCAAGCAAAACAAAAAAAGAAATATTTCCCAACTGAAGAAAAATCTGCTTCTTTAGTGCCTTATCTTACATCAACCCCACTAAGAATCCACATGTACCTGACTGCCGGAGTAGAGGATAAATGAGTATTTGCACATAAAAATTATAACGAACACAGTTTTGATTTAGCTAATTGTTTTACTCGTTTTACTAATATAAGAGTTAATTAGGATAGGTTATACAAGGAAGTAACTATTTTATTTTATAATTAATTACCTACCCAACCGCTTGATAGGATTTCAAAGATTTGTAACCACATTATAACCCACTCATCTCTGTATAGGTAATATTAATATCTGCAGTCTCTGTAAAAATACCACATCATTTATCATTTTTATAATTTCAATTCAAAACCAATCCTGGCATTTTAGCGATCTAAAATATATTTATAAGAATAGGAATGCTATTCTTTTGACATTACATTATAGTTTCATCGCGAGGAAAAATAATTAAATGCTTCTAATATTTTTGGAAGTAGAAAATAATGTATGTAAAATGAGAGTTGAAGTGGTAACGTGAAATAGCAATTTAGGCAGTACGAGTGTTCAAACCTAGGATTATAAGGGGTTCTATTAACCGATAAAAACTAATTTAAATATAATAATTCATCTTATCTATGTTAATCCTGTACTTACAGAAACTTTATGCTTTACAATGCAATGCTATAACCCATTATCGCAACAATAGAATGTAGAAGCCTTTTTGCAAAGCTAGCGCGAGGTAGTAGTAAACTCCACCGATGACAGTTGGTGTAGATTTATACGTATTAGTAAGAGTACAATAGACAGATTCAAATTGAAAATTTTTTTTGGGTTAAGCATTTTATAGAAAAATGTAAGTAATAATGAAATCTTTGAAAAATAACAAAAATTAAAAAAATGACAGCATTAAATTAATTAAATACCACTAATGTGACAAAAGTAATTGGAGACATTCTTCATAAAATCTATCCTGGTAATTATTTTAATAATAAATTATATTAACTATTTCATTATTTCCTTATCTCTTTCGTGGTTGTGTTACAAATATTCTTTTGTAACCTTCCTAAACCTATAGTAATACCAAGCAAATATAAAATATAAATATAAATAATAAATAATAGGCTATTATACTCCTACTTTTTTATGTGTACATCATCTTAAAAGAGGAAAACTCTAAAAGCTGAAATAATTTAAAATAAGATCAAATTTAAATAAATCAAAATAATGTTTAAAAAATTATAACGAAATACCCCGACAATTACATAAGTAACCTAATTGAAAAGCAGTATAGGTTGGTCATAAGTTAACGATTAAAATATAAGCAATCAAAATTTGTTTAAAATAATGGTGTACAAATGAAATCTTGTGAACAAAAATAGCAGATAGACTGATAGACAACTAACCTAAAAATTGTATAATTTATTGCATAGGTCAAATTACAGCAGCCAATCACGCATAATATTTTTCTTGTTTATGAAAATATCGTGATAAATATTTATAAGAATAAAATTGTAAATTAGATAGTGTCGTGTTAATTTTGGATAAAGGAACAACCAAAATTGTAAAGTGGGAAAAATTGTTGGGGAAATTTAAATTTTGAATTCGCGGTTTTTCGAGGTCGCTGTGGAGCGCAGGTTCCGGAGGTGAGAATTGAAGAAGAAGACTTGCGTACGCCGTCCAAGTCGTGGACGGTCGACATTTTGATTTGTGATTGATTTTAGTTATAAAAGTTTATTAATTTTTGAGAATAAAAGACAAGTTAAAATAGAAAGAGTGTTATTTCTTTTAGATTGAGAATTTAGAAGTGAAAATTTTGTGAAATATAACTATTTGCAATTGAAATAATTTTGGAAAAGCATTGAAGGTCGCTTGATAAGGGCCGGCAACGAAAAAGATTACGACTGAGCCAGCCGGGTAAGAAGTGTATTTCTCCGCCCGAGTTAAAAATTTTACCAAGACGAGTTGGAAAATTCAATAATTTAATATTTAAAGGTGGTAAATTACATGTCAACTTGGCCTGCCCATGACATGGGGCTTGACTGGATAAAAACAGAAAAAGTTTTATCCAAGAACCTACATTTTGACCCTGAGATGATTTAAAATTTTGAAAAGTTGTATCAGTACATTTCAACATGGAAAACGAGAAGGAAGTCCATAAAGTAATAAAAAGTGAAGAATTGAAAGAAATTAAAGCAGTTATAAAAATGGAAGAAATGAAGGAGAAGAATGATGAATGGTTGGCAAGAATGAGAAGAGAAAGGGAGGAAATTGAACAAAAGATGGAAAAAAGGTCGGCAGAAATACAAAAAGCCAAAAAGGAAATTGCTGAGTGGCATAACCAACGAATGGCAGAAAAAAAAGAAAAGTGGGATGCAATGTCAGAAAAAGTTACAGGCGACACTAATAATCAAGTCCTGGTATTAGATGTTAGCCGAGAATTAAAGAATAATATGGAAGAAATTATTCCCAAGACAGTAGAGGAAGAAATTAATAAAGAAATGTGTTCTACAGGCGACACTAATAACCAAGTCCTGATGTTAGAAGATGTTAACAAAGAATTAAAAATTAAAATAAAAGTTACCTCGTCTAAGGTAAACCCAAAGGTTGAAGAAGAAGATGAGGATGGAAGGCCGTCTTACAAATTGGTCAAGCTGTTAAAAATGGAGAACAGTAAGGACATGAAAAAAACTAAAGGGAAGAAAAGAAAGGTTTTTGGTGGGTCTTCTAGGAAGGAGTGCATCATTCAAAAGAAGATGGACGTGGTTCGCCGTATGAGGGTATCCGCCAGACGAAGATGGCAGTACCATAGATCAAGGTGGAAGGAAAAACAAAGAGAAAATTCTCTTGATAAGTTTTTCAGGAAGAATTGGAGGAATGGAATTGAAGTCGTCTTGTTAAAGTGAGCCTTTCGAAAAGTGAGATGGAAAACAAATGAAGCCAACAAACCCTAATAGACAATCGAGAAGGATGGGAGAACTGGATAATTGTGATAACAACGGCGAGAAAAATGGAAATAGTTTTAAACATAAAGAGGTAAAACTTTAATAATTAAAAATTGAAGGTGTAAATTTGATAAACAATTTGTAAATTTGATTTAAAAGTAAAAATGAATTCGCGCGGGTTATCAATAAGGTGTAATCTATTGTAACGAACAATTTATAAGCTAAAATTTTAAAGATGAAAGAAACAACAATTTACGGTAAATTAAAATTTCAAATATTTAACAAGCCGATATTAAATTAAACGTTTAAAAATAGAACGATAAAGTAATCTTCAAGTGTTAAGCAAAGGAAAAGTGAAAAACTTTGATAAAATTTGAAACATAAAATTTTTCTAAAAATCAAAAATTAAAAGTGGACAAGTTACGGTTGTTGGTAATATTAGAATCGTATTCGAGCAATACGGGCAATTAGTGATGACGAAGCAAAGGTAAGCGCTCACAAAGCGCAAATGGCGGGAAATATTGGGTTCTAAACATTGCAAAATTAACATGGGAAAATACAGAGCGCAAAGAATAATTCGAAAACGAGAGATTTCTTAGCTATGAGATTCATATAGCACCAACAATGCACTAATAAGGAATATAACTGGTAAGTTTCAATGCAGTAGATAAACTCAAATTTAAATGATTACGATTTGAATGTTTGAACTATTTAACCTCCCTTTTTGTTACAGATATAATTTTCGTAAAATCACGCAAATAACTAGTTAATATGTTACTTAGACATGTTACAATTACTGAAAATTAATTTATCGTACTTTCTGTACGTTTTACAAATACTAACTAGTTAACATAATGGTTTCGTAGTTACAAATTGCTACGATAAGGAAATTTGCAAGTTTTTTTAATTTCCCACCGATTCAACAAATGAGACGGAAAAAACATTTCAGATCAGATTTCACAGCGAACTTTGCGATATGAAGCATCAGAAATTACAGTTTTGCAAAACCATTTTAAAACACACCTACCGGCGAAAAACCATTTGAATGTGAAAGTTGAAGTAAAGAATGCTTTATAAATAATTTAAATGATTGTGTTTGTAATTTGCTTTTCTTTACAGGTAATCATTGTCGTACATTTTAAACAATTGGGGCACTTGTAAAACCCCTTAATAAAGGAAGTAGAAGACAAGTATCGTGAAGATAGCGATTCATCGTAAAAATGAAATGTGTTGTTTTGAATAAATATTGTAATTAACTTTTGCCAATTTATATACAAATTTTTAATAAAAGGAACAATGGTACATAATAGACATTTACTCTTATTGTTATTCATATTTTATTAATTGTTAATTAAAAATGCAGTTAGGGAAAACTAGGATCTTTCGATTTCGCATCGAGTCGCATGTTTTGAATAAATTACTATTAACAAACACAAAAGTTTAAAAAACAAATTAACTAGCAATTGTAGAAACAACACTAATATTTGGTATAAATTTGTTAACATAAAAGTTTTCCAAAATAGCAATCTTGATTTCCCAGCTTTTTGATCTTAAAATAATTACAATTTGGGTTTCTTTGGGAGTCCACACCACCAAATGGCAATATTTCTTGTTTAAAATGTACGACAATGATTACCTGTAAAGAAAAGCAAATTACAAACACAATCATTTAAATTATTTATAAAGCATTCTTTACTTCAACTTTCACATTCAAATGGTTTTTCGCCGGTAGGTGTGTTTTAAAATGGTTTTGCAAAACTGTAATTTCTGATGCTTCATATCGCAAAGTTCGCTGTGAAATCTGATCTGAAATGTTTTTTCCGTCTCATTTGTTGAATCGGTGTTTGAATCGGTGGGAAATTAAAAAAACTTGCAAATTTCCTTATCGTAGCAATTTGTAACTACGAAACCATTATGTTAACTAGTTAGTATTTGTAAAACGTACAGAAAGTACGATAAATTAATTTTCAGTAATTGTAACATGTCTAAGTAACATATTAACTAGTTATTTGCGTGATTTTACGAAAATTATATCTGTAACAAAAAGGGAGGTTAAATAGTTCAAACATTCAAATCGTAATCATTTAAATTTGAGTTTATCTACTGCATTGAAACTTACCAGTTATATTCCTTATTAGTGCATTGTTGGTGCTATATGAATCTCATAGCTAAGAAATCTCTCGTTTTCGAATTATTCTTTGCGCTCTGTATTTTCCCATGTTAATTTTGCAATGTTTAGAACCCAATATTTCCCGCCATTTGCGCTTTGTGAGCGCTTACCTTTGCTTCGTCATCACTAATTGCCCGTATTGTATGAAGTTATTTGATAAGGAAATCGACAATTTGGAAAGGATTGGTCGCTGTGAAAAAGAAAAGTTTAAAATTATTAATTAAAGTTGAATTTATGATGATATGGAATAATTAGTTGGCTGCACCTTGTGAAAGGGTAGTTTTAGTTTATGGAATGATAATGTATGGAGTTGAATAGTATTGAAAATTTTAAAGTATGTAATTTGAAAATTAAAAATAAGTAGCAGCGAATAATTTAAGTATAAAGCGTTAATTCAAATTTGGATGACGAAAGAATTGCAAAAATACGAAATGATCGAGGGTTCACTGAAGAAAAAATGGATGTTTTGAAGGTTATAAACGGTTTGGAAAATTTTAAGAATTGCTGAAGTTTGAAGAAGATTTAGTCTACTCATTGGAGATAGTAATTGAGATTTTATTAATTGGAAATTTAGCGAAAGAAGATGAAAGCAAATTTTGGTATGAAGGAGTTCTTAGATTAACTTACTGAGGTAATTGCATTCTTGATTATTTGGTTCCTTATTCCGAAGACACGACGTGGAGTATCTTTCTCAAAATCCAGTCCTGGACAAATCCCGTCAGGATTTATCGAAAGCTTGAGAGGCTTGATGTCGTGTTAATTTTGGATAAAGGAACAACCAAAATTGTAAAGTGGGAAAAATTGTTGGGGAAATTTAAATTTTGAATTCGCGGTTTTTCGAGGTCGCTGTGGAGCGCAGGTTCCGGAGGTGAGAAGGGAAGAAGAAGACTTGCGTACGCCGTCCAAGTCGTGGACGGTCGACATTTTGATTTGTGATTGATTTTAGTTATAAAAGTTTATTAATTTTTGAGAATAAAAGACAAGTTAAAATAGAAAGTGTGTTATTTCTTTTAGAACCAGAATTTGGAAGAAAAATATTTGAAAATTACAGCTAGAAAGCGTAATTATTTTCATTATTAATTTTTCAAGGTCGCTCGATAAAGCCGGCGTTGAAGAGATAACCGATTGAGCCAGCCGGGTGAGAAGTGATTTTTCCGCCCAATTCGATTTAGAAATTGGAATTATTTTACTAAGCTAAAAGAAGTTTTTCTTGGGGACTATTTTTAAGGGTAAAAAAAAAATCATTTCAATAGATTACATTGACCTTTGGTTTTTGTCTTATCCAGAAATTTGTCTTTCTGTCTTTCAAGGATATGCCCAACTGTTCTTTCCATTGATCGTTGTGTCAATCTAAGACTGTATATATTTTTCTGGGTCATGGTCCAGTTTTCTGAGCCATAACTCAATACTGACAATACGCACATATCAAAGACTCTATCTTAAATGCAATTGAATATTTCTATTTTTTAATATAAAGCTCAGTTTTCCAAAGGTCGCCCATGCTTGAGAAGTTCTTCTTTTTATTTCTTTTGATTTTCTTTTCCGAGTATGATCTTCTACCTCGTTAATGTATTCCATAACTTTTTTGTTCACCCTCTACTTGTATGTTACCATCTTCTTTAAACGTCACTTTCTAAACAGAGCCTCGATAAAATAAGATTATAAATGAACCCAACCAAATTATAACCAACAAGAAACCAACTTATTTAGTAGATTCTTAACATTGTTATTAACATTAACCTAAGCTCTGCCTTTCCAAAGAAATCAAGATCTTGCTTTATTTGAGAAATCTATCATTTACCTGCTGGGAATTTATCTTCTATTACGGGCTTCTCGCGTCGATCGTTCACCCTTTGCTCGCAATAGAAGTGCCGACCAGCTCAAAGTTGAGAAGAAGAAGAATTTTGGGTTTGAGGTTGCTCGAAATAGTCTCTACGGAAACTCTGCTTTTAAGTAAATGTGCGCATGGTAGTTCCTAATATTGAAAATAGATGGCAGAGAATAGCAGAGACTGTTGCGTCTTTTCAAACTACGATTTTAAAATAAAAAATATTTTATCAATCAATTGGCTCAAATATTACGTCAAATTGATGAATATTTGAAGCTTTACTGCAAATTTATGATGAGGTGCAATTTATTAATTAAAATTTACCCAATACTACACTATCTTCGTAAATTTATTGATTAATTATAATAACAGAAAAACTAATTTATACTTTTACAATGAAATGATTGAACTCTACCAAAAATGAAATCTAATAATCAAATTAAATTTAAGATTTTACCAAGCTTTCGCTTAAAATTTCCAAAATCTAACTTCCGTTCAACTTTTCCAAAATAAACTTCCTACAGTTGATATTTTAAAAAAGTCGTTTACCCAAATATTGCTGGGATGACGCAACATTATTCAAACGCAATTTCCCTCGTGATTCATAATTTTATAATTTGACTTCACTTTGCTCCGACAATTTGTTTAACTGTAACATATTTATCTCGACTTCAGAAAATTGAACTTTACAAAACCACAACTTGTCACAAGTGACGTTCCCACATGTTCATTCTTACGAACTCCCATAGGCAAATGCTCATATTTTCCTAACAAGTACTTTTATTACTTCGTGTCAAACGAATAGAAATCGGATACGTCGTTATTCAAAAATCTGGAAAAGACATAAAATCCAATAAGATCACAGGACACGTAAGAACTAGGATGTTGTTTAGTCGCCTTTGTGCCGATTACAGCGCCTTTGAGGCCCCCAAATTTAATCATCCGAAACTAATGTGTCTACACCACGTCACTTTTCTCTTGTAACAGGCCCAATTTTATCGATTCCCTGGTTCATGACATAAACTTTGACTAAAAATTACTACTTTTTTTATGATGAAAAACTATAAAATTGTTGACATAGGAAATGCCTCGAGCTATTTGTTATCCAACTTTTAAAGTGACTAACTTTCTTGAATAATGAAAAATTTACACAAATTGTTAACATACAGGATGGTCACAAATTATGTTATTCTTAAAATTAATGATTTAATTGAAACTTTGCTTATACTTCTCGAGAAGTAAACTTGACAAATAAACATAATTTTCTTCTTCTTCAACATAGTTTAAGCCTTAAGCGCTTGTAATTTCAAACATCTGCTTCGTTTCCTTGGCAGTGTTAGTTCTATGAGCATAATATACATATTTTACATCCATTAGGTACACTAAAAATGCCCTAAAATATTTTTATTAAAACTAAAATATTATATTAAGTTATTATCACATGTAAAATACTATACTGAAAGTATAATAATTTATTTACACGCGTTTTAAGAGTTTCTCAAAGTTTCTAAAATAATGTTTAAAAATATTTTCAAAAGTTTTGAAATACATATTAATTTTTTGTTAATACCAAGCGTATAATAAAACAAACAAAAGGTATTCTGTTTAAGCACTCTTTTCTAAAACAATTTTTTTTAATTTTATGCTCGAAAATGTAAATATAAAAATAAATTTTATTCAAATTTTTAAATTTTTTAGATCAAATCTAAAAACATCCCTTTAATAGTAAATGCTTTTTAAAGCTGAGTTTACAAAAGATTTTTAAAACATTGGAATAGGTACAATAATAATATTTCTTACAATCATTCTGCTATATTCTTAACCCTGCGTGTGATTCGTATTTTTCGCTAACTCCGTGTGAGTCGTGGGTCTTTTAAGGATAGCCCGCGTTTACGAGCCAAATAATGAGTAGACCACTGCATAACAATTTTGTTCTTACTATTTGACATCTGTAAGTTGTACTCTGATTAATTTTAAATCTGTAATGCCCTTAACTTACTTTTTATTTTAAAAAATAAACAGTTAACTGTTATTCTTTTTGATTTTGTAGTAAAAATTTGTAATTTGGTAATGCATTGAAATGAAATAAAATCTGATCAGATTTAGATTATTAAACGATAATTCCACAAGAAAAAAATATTTCAGTAATGATACCTCGAAATAAATATACTTATTTTGACAAATGAAAATTGTATTATTTTCAACCATGTATTTCTATGTAATGTAAATGTAAGTAACAATTTCTTATTTATTTTTTCAATTTTTTTCTTTTTTAAGTTGTTTTTTTGTTTTCTATTTTTAAGTTTTTTTTTCAACAATAATAATAATTAATACAACAATGTAAAACAATATCATAATAAATTTCACCAAAAAAACAAAACAAAACCGCTTTTACTAAAAAAATACAATGAAGATTTTACTAACACCGCGTGATTCGTGGGTCGTTCAGGGAACACAAGCAACTTTGGGCTTTCGTAATTACGCAGGTATTGAAGGAAACTTTTCGTATTTCCGGATATGAATCTTCTTTACCACCTAGTTTTTTTAGGTGAAGTTGTCAAATTGTTCCATTGGCCTATTTAAATTATATAGATACTTAAAATTTCAACTGTTCCTTAAAAGACCCACAAATCACACGCAGGGTTTTAAGATAATTAAGTTGACAATCTTACTAGCTTTAGGATTTCGTTTAAAACTGTAAAGGGGTGTAAAATTTATCATCCATTTTTAATGAAAAATTTCAAGTTGCTAATAAGTTTAGCCTGGATTTAATTATAAACTCTAACTATAGTAAAATCTTATTTAAGTTAGTCAAATGGAAAATTTTCGTTCTGCTGCCTCATTACTGCAGTAAAAAAATTATGATATTTCCTAATAATTATTGTTTGTTAACATTAAAATTGACTGGCTTGTTAGAATTATGAAATCAAACAATAACAATTATCAGCAGAGTTATACATTTCTGCAATCACTTTCTAGTGATAAATTCTATAATTAAACAAATAAGGGCTTAAAAATTAGATAAAAATAAACAATATAATTTTTTTAAATGATCTTGTTAAATATCTTGTGTAAGATGACATCTGTCTTGAAAGACGAATGTGCACTTGCACTTGTATGACAGCGGGCACTATCGACTATTATTTTGTATTCCAACGTAGTAAATTCCTTTCTTTCTTTATAACTATTCTTTTATCAAGCATCCCTCAACATTTTTATAACTTTCTTATATCATACGTTACTTGAAATTTAAAAGTCGACAATAAAAGCCCTAATCAATAAATATAATGTTTTCTTTCCATAATATGTTGTATGTATCTCTTGAGATTTTGAAAATCTACAAATTTTCAAATCACAGCCAGTAGTCCAAAATAGTACATAATATAGTACATATTTCTAAGCTAATTTCTGGAAGTAAGTAATAATAAAAAATTAATATTTTATTCAAAGAATTAACAGATCTGCAAGATAATCAATAATCAGGACTATAATACTGATGTTAAAATAGATTATCATTTTGATCTTATTACACCTAATAACGTAAATGTTCGAATTTAATTTGAAGTTGTGGAATCTACTATACTTAAGAAGTTCCCCTTTTGGATGCCAATATTATGTATATAAGACTTTATTCTACCAAATTTATTCTTTGACAGTTTGAGTTATTTCATTTCCCGCAGATTGTAAAATTGTATTCGAAAATTCTTACACTTGTTGGTAATGCCATTTATTACAATTTGATTTATATTTAGAGATACCATATGGTGTAATACAATAATTTAAAAACAGTTTTCGAATTGTTATTTGCTATAAATTTTGTAAAGGAAAATTTATCTACTTTTTAGGTGACATGCAAGGAATCGCTGTAGTTTTGAAGATTTAAAACGTAAATTTCAGGAAAACAACTAAGAAACAAACCTTATCTTGTTAGGTTTAAATATTAAGTAATGTTTCTAAAAATTATACACTATTGTAATTTTTGTCAGAACGGAACGTCAAGTTGTTTCAAAAAATATCCTACCACCCTTACACCACTTAAGTGTATTAAACGCTTCAAAACTTTATAAGTGCCACTTAATTCATTGTTATCATCGGAATTTACTTGATTAAATACCAGTGGTGGAACAACGAGCGTTCTACGTGTTCAATGAAAAAACATTTGGAGAAAGCTGACAAAGAAATTGAAAGTAAACTCTCGAAAGCATCAATAAATGCGTGGGGCACTGTTTCTAAAAGAAATTATTATCCCCAAGAATTATGACAGGAATTATACTTACAAATATTTTTACAATCGCATTTCACATAAAAACTAATATAAAAATAATAAATAAAAATGTAAACAATTAATTCTGAAGTCTTCTTTAACCGACCTCTTTGAAAAGAGCTGGTCTAGTAGCAATTCATTGAAAATTAATTGCTCTATAAACTACTAATGAACGATTTCAACCAATTCAAAATTATTGAATTTTGCGGTTAGTAGAAATTTTGTTTGCAAAGTTTCTATTGAAATAATATATTATAATAATATTATATCCAAAATTTGACTTCATCTACTTGATTTCGTTTCACGATGTCGTTAGGTGGTTTCATTATACTGAGCCTAATCTGTTTTCTTGCTATTAGTTTCTCTAGAGCTAGCTAAAAGCTAAAGTCTGCAAAAATCGACAAAAAATTATTAATAAACTGAAAACTTTTATACGTTACGAAGTTGCAGAAATGGAGTCGGAAATGTAAATTTTGTGAATGACTGCTGCAATTTGAAAATAAACTGTACGATATAATATGCACTTTTGAATAGTAATTTACAGCGCTTTCTTTACTAACCTTTAAACTTTTGGAAGATTTTTAACTGCACCCTGTACAATCGACACAATAGCACCATTTGAATACAAAATGTTTCAGTTAAATCGCTTTATGATTATTAAGGTAATAAAAAAAAATGACTTTCTCTACTCTGTTAACAATATACAAACTCATGTATACGAATGAAAATATTATGGATTTTATTACGAACGCATTTATCATGAAAATGTAGGAAAAAAATGTTGGTGTTTTTCGCTCCAGTAGTACTTGAGGCATATTCGTATACTACATTTACTCCATCGAACAAGCGGAGATGTCAAACAAGCAGCGATTTGAACAGCATTTGTAAGTATTTAAAAGCATCCCTGGGGTGGTCATAAATGCTTTTAGGTAAGAGTAACATTTTTCAAGGTATGAATCTTTCGAAATTGTTATTATATTTTTTTCAAGATAATCCAGATCTTTTTTCAATGGATTTCCATATACATACTTGCAGCGGGAATGTAAAGAAAAGCATTTAAAAATGCTGTAATTTTACTTTTATCATTTTAATTTTATTTAACTTAATTATTTAATCCTTTCACAACCAAAAATTGGAATAATAATATAAAAAGATAACTTTCAGCAAACACATTTAAAATCTAAACATAAAGAAAAACCTTTTTGGTGTTATTTTTGGCGTACCTAAGCACTTGCGAAAATCATTTACATCAACCGTTACTTTCACATGAATAATAACGAATACATTGAAATGCCATATTACATTACCCAAATAATAAAAACAGATAAATTTTTATACAAGGTCTTTTTCAATTTCTTTCATTTGAAAAGAATTAAACAATTTTTCTACTAACTGTTACATAAATAAAAAAATTTACATGAGAATCTAAAAAATTAAAATTATATAATTATATCATATAAATTATTATATACTTAAGTACACAATTAAAAACATTAACTTAAAACAAAAATAATCTAAAAAATACAGAAGTGATGCATAATTTCCGCTTTCTTCGCAAAAAAACAGAATGTTATTTTTAAAATATAATAAATTTTACATACTAAATGGCATTTCTTTCTTCTGTTGGTAAGTATTTTGTAAGTTAAATGTCTTACTAATTGATTAGCTTTTATGAAGAAGTATTCCAAGACATCCACTTAAATATTATGGAAAATGGAAATTAGTCAATTTAGAAAAGAGCAGTCATTATTGTTGAAAATGTATACAGTAGATTTCACTCCATCCTTCCAACCATCCATTATCATATCTCAAATTAAAACAATGGAAAATTTTATTTTGTAAAAAGTACTTAAAACTAAAATGGATTCATAAGTTGCTAAGATGGGTTGTTCATGTTAATTCGTTACGTCTTTAACATATCAAAAGCTAACAGATACAAACATAATATTATGATAAAGTTTGTGGTTAGATTTAAGGTTTCGCCCAGGGCACATCTTTTAGATGTAACTGATTCTCTTATACCGCAGTTTCTACAACAACATAATTTAAAGATATCTCATATCAAACAATCATGTCATATTAAACAATCAACTTTGGTAGAATATCAATTGATAACCAATTATCCATTGTAATCTATATATATTTGAAATATTTTGTGTGATCTACACTGAACCAAAAGCGAGCATAAATAGAAAGAACACGATTGTAGTGATAAAGAATTAGTTCTTAAACATAGTGCCAATGTATGATTTCTTCATCTTAACGAAATAGTGTTCCTTGTTTGACGGTCACATTCGTTAAGCAATGCACAAGTATTTGTATTAACGAAAATAAGTTCTTTAAATTTCAAAGATGGTATTCGTTGTCGCAAGGAATAGCATCGGTGGTGGGAAGAATTGGCGTTCCTTGTCCAAGAATGTTATTCGTTGTCGCATCGATTTAGTGTTTTTGAAAGAACGTTTAGCATGCGGTGATTGATAACTACATTTCATTGATTCAAAATTCCTTGGTTTTTGTTTAATGCATTTATTTCATAGTAAAAAAAATTAAAATGAAAATTAAATTTTACAATTATTTATTGTCATTTAGATTAGATATTAATTACATAATTACGAAGACCTTGATTTTCCTTATTGACAAGGCTGACCATGTGCAGAAATGAATATATTCGAATATATTCGCCCGTTCGAATTTAATAATCCTAGTATCCATTTGTTTGCCATGTTGTATCTGAAAAATAACTGAAGAAAGTTTTCATTATAATATTAATATAATATGTACATTTATAATATTATTTAAATACCTAATCCATTTCTTTGGCATCCATGTCTGAAAAATAACACTGAATAATATTAAATTATAACACTTACTGTTTTTTGCCAACGTACACGTACGAGTATCGAACCTCTGACCATACTTGCGTTCCATTGCACGAGTATCCCGCCTTAGCTACCAAGCCTACGGAGGTTGTACTGTTAAATAATGTTGGTTCTTATTGTTGGTGATGTTCAAAATTTTAAAACTTAATTATTATAACTAATTTATAAATAAATATATGCACTCGGAAAATAACTCATAGTTTAAAATAATTAATATTTAAAAAAATATAATTCGTAATCCCAGTTGTATTTGTATTATTTTTGTTAGAAATAATCATTTACTATTAAGTTAATTTATTAATTAATTTATTATTATTTATTAATTAATTTAATGTCTGATTAAATTGTAGTCGTGCAACTTCGGATTTTTTAAACGGTGAACAAATTTCTTTATAGTACCAGGCCTAAGAAATATTTAGACTTCAATAACGGAATATAATTTAAGCATAATCCTTTTGATTCCATTAAATTAATTATATTTTCATCATTTAAGCCCGTATGGCACGATGTTAAATTTTGCATAAAATATTTTTCTCATATTTTTCTAAACTATTGGACAAATTTTAAAAATGTGGCGCTTTACAAAATACAGTTAAAGTCGAACGTGACTTATACAATAGTAAATATTTTGGGTGAATCAAATAAAAATTAAATTTAAAAGGTTTAGAAAGCTAATAAAAAAAACGTTTATTATTATAGTCTGATTTTTTAAGAAACCGATAGAAATTTGTGTACTCCACGTGGACATCTAAATGTTAAATTCAAATTCAAAATTAAATTCAAAGCAATTTCATTTGTTTCTTAAAAAAATTTCTTTCAAAAATTTCTATCGGTTTCTTAAAAAAAAATCAGACAAAAAAGAATCAGATCTGATTCATGAAAAAGAATATCTGCTAAATGTGAAGAGTTTTGTTCACGTTCATAATACGTAGAACCAAAGTGTAGATCTTTACCTAATAACACTGGTACCTTACCACAACGAACAAATTTCTTTCAATTTGTAATAATTATTTAATGTTTGAAATCCTTTATACAAAGAATACATTTCGTCAGATATATGAAAAATTCTTTATATGAAAGAATATATTAGCTTAGCCCATGAACTAATATTTCCTTGTATTTAAGAACGTCAATTCGTTGTATGAACGTATCTAGGAATACAGTACTTAAGAACTTACGTAGGATTTCTTTATATCAAAGAAAAAAGTTCGTTGTCTCAGAGAAATTTCATTAAAGATCACTGATCGTTAATATAAAGTACTACATTTTTTTCAGTGTAACCTAACTCTCAAATTATGTACATTTTTAATAACAAAAGGTTATAGTTGAGGAATAGGTCATAAACAGTGGCGTAGCTAGGTGGACAAGGGCCCCGGTGCATAAAAAAAAATCGGCCCTCCCTCCCTATTTTTCCACATGTTTGCATTAGAAATTAAAAAAAAACAGATCAGGGGGCCCCCATGGGCTCCGGGGCCCCGGTGCACTGCACCGCTTTGCCCTATAGTAGCTACGCCACTGGTCATAAAGGATTAATAGGTCGATATTAATTTTTACAATCCATTATAACAAAAGCAACCACAGTCAGGACCGTCTTTAAAACTCGACGTCCGTTGAAAAACTAAAAGGAAAGATTATAAAATCAAAGACCAACTTATCGGATTGCATGTTTCGATCTCATTCACGATTCTGATCCGAATCTCTCTGATTTTGTCTATACGATGACTTTGTGATAAATGAAATCAAGAAGTTTGTAAGAAAAATTTTAATTTAGAAATTTAAAATTCTTAAAACTGTTTAATCGATCTTATATCAAGCTGTAGATTCTTTATGACTTATTAGAATTTTTAGAAACTAAAAAAAGATGACAATGGAAAATAATAAACAATTATATTTAAATAACATAGAAAACGATAAAAGTATTTATCAAGATTTTGTTTGTGACAACTTTACAGCTGACATTTTAATAATAAGTTTTTTTGTATTTACGTTTTTTTAATTATATCTGCTTTTATTAATTCTTTTATATAAAAACAAAGTACTACCGTATCACAATTAAAATTTAATATCAGATCTTGCAGCAAAAGTAAATAATTTTTTATTATCAAAGAAGAAATATTCATTTTTACAAGTTTGACAAAATTTATTGTACCTGCAATTTTTAATAAAATT
The DNA here is from genome assembly GCA_958510855.1 of Rhagonycha lutea. NCBI lineage: Eukaryota > Metazoa > Arthropoda > Insecta > Coleoptera > Cantharidae > Rhagonycha > Rhagonycha lutea. The sequence continues at coordinate 89,849,456 of OY294036.1, forward strand.
TTGTACAAATATCTTGAGAATAGTAAACTCCTCATAATCTTACATCGGTAACTGATGCTAGAATAAATCTAGTTTGCAACTGAATAATTTGCAATACATTCGGATTGTGTACAATTTAGTTGCAATTCCACCCTTTGCGCGATATATATTATAATATGTGTTGCCAAATTGTAATTTCAAATGAAGATAGAAACAATCTACCAAGAAGTTTCTGTATCAATTATGTTAGAGTATAGTGAGTGTAATGGAAATAAACTAAAAGACGTGGTATTCTGGAAATGTATGTTCCATAAATAAGGAACCCATAAATTGTGAACTACGAGTATTTTACATTACACAATAACTAATAATTAACAAACTTGAAAATAGATGATAATAAATACATTATTAATTTATAAATAATATCTCCGAAAATCAGTTTAATGCATTATAATTCAACGTATAGGTATACGAATACAATTTGTCGAATGTTTCGTAAATGAATTTAAAAAAAACTTTGTTTGACAGAAAAATTTTACAATTTACGAGAAGAAAAATTCGACTTTCATCGAATTGCATTTTCAAAAGTAGTTTTAATTAATTAATTACATGTAAATTAGTTGCGTTAGAAAACTGACATCAATGTCCTATGAAAAAGAACATCCTAAGATTCGAATTATCGCTAATTTCAAACACAATTTTTTCTTCTGTATTTATCCTAACTAATTAATTATTATTTAAGAGTGTTTTTGCATTGTAGTGGAATGTATTGCGTTCTAGTAGCAATTTGATAATAATAATCAGATAAAGTTTGCAGCTTTACATAACTTTTAATTTTCTTTAAATTATTTTTACAGCATGCCAACGTTAATAATTAGAACTTTTTTTAACTTAGAATCTCTATCAAGTGAAAATTCTCTGATGAACCAAAGGTTTCCGTGATAATTAAACCAGCGAAAAACTTTATTAGAAACAGCGAAGAAAACTATTTAACAAAGGAATGATCCTTATTTGCAATAGCATGGAAACTTCCAAGTTAACCTCTGGAGACGAATATCAAATCTTATTTAATATCAAGATACAAAAGTCACTAATAAAAAAATTTTAAAAATTGTAACTATAAATTCAAGCTAAAATTTGCTAATTTCACTGATTTTTCAATAAATTTAAATAAATATTATACTTATTACCTCGCTTATTACACAAATTTAAAGCAGATCAATTTAAAATTATTATATTTTGTTGGTTTATATGTACTGCTATTATCAAATAATACAACCAAAATCGATGAACAAAAAGAAAACATTACATAATTTCAATTAAAAGCACTTGTTTGCACTTAAAACTTTTGTATTCATAATTTTTATGCTTAAAAATATTCGTCAAATTAAATTTTACTTCTGAAAAAGCGGCAATAATTTGTACAGGCTTTAAACAAATATTGTATGATTCACATCAGTAGCTCTCTCAAATTTAAACACAATTACGAGGTAAATTTCAAAATTAAATTATATTTGATTAAAACAATAAAATAATAATGCAAAATAAATATGATTTGTTTTAAATTATAATGATGTGCAATTGGATCTTTTTGTATTAAATTTTGGCTGTATTATTCTGTTAGCTGAAAGTGAGGACCTCATTATGTCATCACAGTTTATTTATTCGGTTTTCCACTTGATAGATGCGTCGTGTTTCATTATTGCGAATATTTTTACTACGCTGCAAAAATGGCAGTTGGCAAAAATAAATAATAGATAACTGTTGGATTATTATAGGTTCATGTTGGAATGGAGACCTAGAAGAGGGTGAAGACTGGCGAAGACTGAGAAGAAGACTCCCCATCTCGAATAACGGACATATTATATGATATAAAAGGAACAACAGACTAAAATAATTGGATTCTAAGATTAAAAAAGATAAGATAAAAATCGTCCATCTGGGCAAGCCATCCGTCGAACTGTGCATAGATTTAATACCACATACTCTCTAGATGGTGCAATTACATCTACACATCAAAAGAATGTGCGTCTGAAGAGAATATGCCGCTGCTGTAAACGAAAGTGTAGAAGAAGATCTAAATTTGGATTAGGGCTCTATCCGTCCACTACGTGGAAAATTTTGTCCAAAGATTTTTACCGACACTCATATAATATCCAGCTGGTATAGGAATTAAAGCCATGAGACCATCACATGCGTCGTTCTTTTGCAGATTACGCTCTACAGCAGTTGGTAATACTGAGTCGTTATTTTATCACAAAATTATGTTATATTCTAGGATAATAAATTTTTGCTACAAGCCTATTTTAATGCGAAAAATGAATTTTCCGCTACAGTAGCGACACCAAACAGATTTAGTTTACTATTCGAAGTTCTGGGCCACCTTAATAAGTAAAATTATATCCTATATGGAGTGAAACCAATCCATAAGAAACCCTATTTCATTACATTCAGAGAAATGCACCGTATGGAGTGGTGTTTGAAAAAGTTGTCCAAAATTAGACGTCCAGCATAACGCTACGTCAAGAACAGCCGCACAGGCTATTATGCCCGAAATCATGTTCAATTGTTAATGCCATCTATTGGTCTTTGAAATAATTGAAAAATTTAATTTTTTGTTCTATGTTTGCATTTGTAAATACCAAATATTTTATTTTATTTATATTAAATCTCAGTAATGGACTACCGATGATTGAAAATTCCATACCTATTAATATTGCAGGGTTTCAATGTTAACACGAACTTATAGTTAGATTCTAGAAAACCTCATATAAAATTTCAAAAGGTTAATAGTATATCTATATACCTACTTTAGTATGGAAATATTTAATTAGGAAAAGGTTTTAGTTCATTAATAATAAAATGTAAATTTATTTTAACTCAAAACAAATTAATATTTAAAATTTTCTTTATATCTACATCTCTATTAAAAATGAATTAATTTTCAAGTTTTTTGAGAAACTAAGCTTTACTCAAAATAACTCTCGTGATACACTTCTGTAGTTTAAAATGATTTATTTTATTTTAAATTTATTTATTCAATTTTTAATTTATTTGCAACACGCAACGCGACTCGTTGTTAATACGATATTATGAGATGGATTTTTCACATTATTACCTACTAGAATTCTACAATTTGAATAGTATAGGTACAATATAATACTATATGACTTTTTTCTTCTTTGGAAGTTTGCATCCGCAAGCGTCTAGTAATGAATTGAAAAGTGATAGTAGTGATGATAAAATAAAAAAAATTTGACTTATTCATAATAATTATTATTATAAAAATTTTGAGGTTTCTGGTTTCAATTTAAATTTGTGTGAATAATATAAAAATAGTAATTTTCATTCTGCTCTGTTGTGGTAGTCGATACAATTTATTAATTTGTGTTGAAAGTAAAATAGATTGATTTAATGATGAAAAATGGTTTGATGAAAGGAGTAATATAGAACAAGATTGAATGGAATTAAATAAGGATTGACGTGTAAAAGATAGAAGAAAATTTTTAAAATAAAAATCATATAGGTTAATAATTGATGTACCTATTTGTTCATCCATCTATCATTCCCATAATTCATTAAGTGTGCAATTTTAAAATATAACAAATTTTTGTTAAAATTATAGTAATAATGTAATTAATTATTTGTAACCCCTACGTGACAGTGAGAATAGTAAAGATATTTAATTGTAAAATTGTAAGAAATTATACAACAAAAAATATAAAATTAGGATAACATTTCTTTTTGATTAATTAAATTTCCAGAACATATAAAAGATAAAAATCTCTCATCTAAGTAATAAGATAATTATTCATGAAAAGAAGGGAAAAAATGCACATGAAAAGAAAATACCATGCACGAATGTAACCGTAACAAAAACTTAATGGGTGAACAGGAGCAGCTCACCACTACTCATTAATTATATCTTTTTATTTTTCCAACTGCTAAATTTTAAAACCTTAATAAGAAATAAGGTTAATCCCAATTCGAGGTAAGAACTTAATTGATTATATAATTGATATATTTATGATTGATTTCAATTCCTTCTACGCATTTCAAGAATTGGGTAGCTATAATTCAAAAAAAAAACTTTCAAGACGAGAACGTCTGAGCACCTAAACGTTTACAATATTTTTAATGTATTGAATAAAATCGGGCAGGTTGCTGCACAAATCGAATAAAAATCACATATTGACATTTATATGTTATGAAATATTACTATGTCAGTTGTTTGTTTGCACAGGGTGAGAGTTCGTATTCATGAACTGAATAAACTGTATCTTGCTCGTTTGCTATTCTGATCACATACAAAACACAAATTTTTTACACTACCCGCGAAAGAAAAGTAGGCAGTGCAAGTTACCCGGTTAGGTTAAAGTATGTACATTTAACAGGCCCGAAAGATATTATAGTTATTAAAAACAAACTCAACGGAGTTTGACAGGTAACATTAAAACAAATCGTTTAAGTTATGGGCGAATGTCCAATATCGATTAGTTTAGGTATATATTGCTATCTAATAAATCCAACTACGAAATTTTATCCAGCAAAAACCGCTATCAGGAAGCCCCTTGTTTGGGAAAACCTGACGCTGTCTAATAAAAAAAGCTAAAAACTTTAAAACTTAAAATTTTCCAATCTGCTTGAAAATGGTCGGGTTTATCGATGCATATGACACAGCCAGCTCAGTTGATAATCTCGTTCGCCGCACTTATCTCGCGACCTTCTATACTTCCATAATATTTCGCAATAATGCTAATTTCCAAATTTTCCTCTTCTCAAATTCAGAACTATAAGAAAAACACTACGATAGCTCGCTTGCAGTGATTCTATATTTTTATTTCAAAAATAATAATCAAACTTTTACAAAATTTTTGTCATTTCTCAATGTACTATACAACGTTCCCCTTTGGAGAGTAGTATGCAAGTCCACTATCTAACTACTTCCGGCCCCCTCGCGGGTTTACAAAAACCCAAAGGCGCAACGCAAATTTCAAAATTTGCAAAATTAAAACTAAAAAAAAAACTACCCCAACCATGCAGAAACTTCTTCACCCCAAAAGGAATACTACAAAATATTGCGATGTTAAGATGTTTATGTCTTAACATCACAAACCTACCGCTATTTATCACTCGTTCTCTTATTTTCTTTTACTATCTTCGACCACAAGGAAATCAATCGCCTTCTTCGTTCTGCGGAGACCTCAAGAATAAACACCAAGATTGTGTCCTCCTGATCCAATGCAAAAATAATTTCATATTTATGGATGACGAGACGTCATTGAATAACAATTTAAATTTATTTAATTTAATAATTCATATAAACAAATCTAACTTAAATCTTGGAAAATTTTCCCTAAATAATCGTTCAACACAACAAATTCTAAATTATAAAACATAAGTACAAATAAAAATCAAAAAAGAATTTAACCTGGTATCCCAGAGTCGGTCCAGTCTTCCTCCAGTAACGCTTTTCCGCAACCACTGTTCCAGCTTGCTTCGCCATCACTTTCCAATTTAACCACGCACGAATCTAATATTAAATGCATAAAAACTAAAGGTCCTTTACATAATACAGCTACTTCTGCAGCATTTACCTCAGTTACCAAACAAAAGTATGAATCGTCATATTTTTTCTCACCTTTTTTTTCATTTTCTATATTGTTATGATATTCATCCCTTATTGAATAATCACCCCACAAAGGCCCCTATAAAGCTAACGTTTTATCGGAGTAGAGTTTTTCTCTTCCTCAGAGTCAGTGGATTCAGTAGACGAAATAAGAGGGCAATTCGTTGTAAAGTTAAGGGATATCAAAAGTTGCACTTAACAACCCCTAATTTATCTACTACAGCTTCACGTTAAGGGATGCCAAAAAGTTATGCCTAATTGAACCCAATAAAGCCCCACTTACGGCACCTAACAAACAATTAAAAGAGACGAAATGAAAACGCAGTAATTTATAGCAGACATCAGTTATTTAATGGTAAAAGAAAATAGTAAAAATTTGCATCAAATTACTTAAGACAACAATTTTGTCTAAAACCAATGTGTTATTTTTGTGCAATAATTAAAGCATCCAAATTACATTTAAATCTTTGTATTTAGGAGCTAAATTTGGATATTTCATTATTTGGTGTAATCATGTGAACAAATTATAATCATTAAAATCAATAAAGTCCTTTAATTAATCTAAAATCAACACAATTCATCGATTCATAATTTAGATTAATTAAAAATAAAACAAATCTTGTACCTTGTTACTTTTTACTTGATCTGGTGTGTTCCCATAAAACAGTTGGTAAACATCAGGCTGCCCATTCTGTTGGAAGCCATTAACGTCTTCACAGCTACCGGTGATCGGTGAATGCGTTCCAAATTTGGTGATTAAAAGTGCTGCTTCAATCCTTTAATTTTGTTAACCAACTTTTGAAAAACTGTTGGTTGAATAATCTTCGTGTTTAGTTACACTTCGGTAAGTAATCAATTAATTTTCCAATCTTAACCTGCTCACCACGTCTGAACACAACCTCCAAATCGTACCGATTGTACAAATATCTGTAATCTGCTTTTATTTCAGATATTCAATTCACGAATATCCAATTACGCACGCAATACACAACTTTCATCAACTACTCGAATTCCGTAAATTTATTTACTTCCGTTTAATTAAGTAAATTAATGCTTTGGTCTTTTTATACCAAAGAACCGCAATTGAGTTCCTTAATTGGGATTTTATCGAGAAATTTACACTTTCTCAATCGACGTCTCTCCAAGAACTCTCTCTACTTGAGCTTCACCCGGGAACTGCTGTGTTTCTCGTTCCTTTTCCAGTTTTCAAAATTTGCTTTTGTGGTGGGGATCTTGTTGCTGGCAACCAAAATGGTCTTTCTAGCAGGTAACGCAACGTTGTTAATTGCTCGCGCACCAAACTGATATTAACACTTTCACCTTATGTTTTACAGAAAACCGCGGCTGTTATCAAATTTAAAAAGTACTCACAGGGTGTTACAAAATTTCTGTGTCTTACAAATAAACTCAAATTGTGTCTCATGTGTAATTAATCGTTACATGGGATGGTTTTTGTTTTTGATGCAAATCTTATTTTTTTTTTGTTAGTCGTATAGACTGACTACTGAATTAAAAATTAAATTAAATAAAATTACTCTCTTATCTGCTCGCTGTCACTTTTAATTGGTCAAAATACCACCACAATATATTATGAAAGCAGTTTTGACAATTCTTTTATAATACTAATTAAAGTCAGCTAAGTTTTCCTAATTGGCATTTTACATTTTTGAAGAATTCGAACATTGAAGCTAATCTATTCCTGTTACAACAAACAATTTTTATCATAAGGAGCTAATTTTAAGATCCTGAAACATTTCTTTTATGATGTGGAAATTGGGTAAACCTTTTTAAGTTTTATACCTAATAATATGGAAGTGATAAAAATTTGCATTGATTTACATTTTTATATAATTTTCGCCTTGTTTAAAGTATCATGTGACAAGACTTTGTCACTTCTTTATCATCCTCCTTGTCTTTGTATCCTTAAAATTCTTAATAAAAATAATGTGTTTGATTTCTTATTATCTGTTTTAAACCATTGAGTATAGATTCACCCTCGTATCAATAGTATATTGTTTAGCAAGGGATGAAACCAGATGATTTCAGACGAGGGTGGATTGCCTTCCCGAGCGAAAGCGAGGGCTGGCATCACCCCGAGTCTGAAATCGTGTTTCATCCCGTGCCCAAACATACTATTTTTCATATTACCTGTAATGAATCTGAGAGTTTTCATAAAATATAAGAATTGTCAGCTGTCACATTAATTGTTTACAATTAATAAATTCAATTCTGGCAGGTTTAAAATGAAATCAAAAACTGAGTAAGCGGGCAGAAACTTGACGCTTTCTTTCCTAGGGCAGAAACCAATTTAGTTTCTGACCAACAGTCGCGTTGATCTGCAATTGTCGTGTTTCGACTGTCTCAACATGCAATGAAACTCGTAGTTTCATGACAGGTAATATGAAAACATTGTTATTTTTGTTTTTCGACACACTGTGTATGAAATCTAATTATTTCATTGCATAAAACTTATAATTATTATAATTAGATAATAACAAGTCATATAAAAAAGGGTTAGCTTGAATATATTATACTAGGAACTTAATTCTGTTTAAGTTAGCAATGTGAAGTTGTCTGTATACAAAAATTTAGTATGCATTACAGAGCATGAACAGCTTAACCAAATTTTATTTTATTAGGTAATTCCGAAACTTTGCGTAACAATCTTTTGCTTTAAATTTATCCAACAGCTTTTGAGTTAAAGAAAAAATTAAACTAAATTATTGTTGCTGTAACCATGAAAGTCCGGAATTAAAGAAAAACATGGTAAACGGTTCAACGGGTGTGGTTACTTTAATTCACCAGCACTGATTGAGATGTTAAATGGATTGTGGACGAGAAGACCTTTCAGGCCCCTTGCACTACCTTCGGTATTACCATCAGGATGTGGATGTTTACTGAAAGGTCGAGCTACGAAATTCTCTACGGTCCGCGATCTGATCCCAAAAAAATAACAGAGTTTCGTGAAAATATTTGAATTGCATATGCAATAAAAATGTAGCATATTTATAGGATATATTCAGCACTGAAAGCACAAACCATCTCAATGGTCGCTTTTACTCTGACTCTTATAAATTACTTGTACGAAGTATATCTTGGCATGTAGTATAATATCAATAAAAAGAAAAAAAGTTCGTCAGCAAAAATTGCGTCCACTCGTCGACAAAATACAGCGTCAGTTCGTTTCTTAAAAAAGTTTAACAAAAAAATGCCGTTAATTAAATCGCACTATTGCTAAATGGTGTAAAACCAATTTACTAGATGAAAGCTACAAACACCAAAGGAAATTTCAACAAATGTAATGAATTTTTATTAATTAACTTGAACATTTCTAAATTTTAATTATTTATGCAATCCTTTTTCATCTGTATCGAACTCACAGCATGAAGATTCGTAAGTCATAAATAACAAGAAAAATATTGTTCAAATCTTTTTCAATGCTTCTGTTATAAATTGAATGTTTTCTTAAAATGTCTCTCAGTAAATCATATCACTTTTCCTATCGCTTGCTATTTTAGTCTGGACATTCAAAAAGAACTTTCGCATCTCAAATTCAATGAAATACATCTTTATTCTTTTCGACAAAAATAAATTTTTTTTTTAAGTTTAATACTGCAAGGAAAGAGAATGGCATTATTAAGATAATAATTTATTTGAATAAATAATCTACAACTGCTTCAATTTTCAACACTGTGCTTTTATTAACCAAAATCTACATTGGAGGATTGCAAAATAAATAACTCGATTTGGTAAACTTTAAAATGTTTTCCATTAGATGTACTAGGTAATTGAAGAAGGAAGTGCTGTTGATTTGTTTAATGCCGGACATAGTGATTATTTATCCCAAACCCACGCACGGTTCTCATCAGTTTAATTACTTTATGTATAGGAAAACGATAAACATTTCTCGGCTCAGAGGAAATACTTTAAATTACAAAGCTTAATTATTTTTTTACAATAAATCAAATTATTAAGTTTTCAATTAAGATTCGAGTTTAACTCAAGTTAACTTTTGAAACATTCCTCAATATTTAGTTTTACTTTTCGATTACGTTTTTGTTCAAGTAAAAATACGATATAGAAACTTGTAGAGTTGTACATTCAAACTTAAAATTTAATAAATTGAATAGCTAACCAAAAGAGAAAATATAATGATGACGTAAACCAATGGAAACTCAGGAAACTCCTGAATAAACTGCTACTAATTTTGTGAATATTTAAAATAAACAAACTTAACCAATCGATACCCATAATATTGAATAAACTGTAATTAATGTGAAGAATTAAAATGAATAAAGATTTAAATTAGAAAGAAAACCATTTAATTACGAACAAATTAAGTGTAAAATAGACGTTTAAGTTAGAACATTTCTCGAAAACTTCTTTCTAATAATTCATAGCTTTCAATGAAGTTTAATTTGTTGAACTTTGTTACATTAATAAAACGTCCTAAACGCAACATTAATCTTTTTTTACACATGACGGCTCAGCGACCGCTAGAGCGTCCACGCTATACAGCGATGCCGACGCTTACTTCGTAACAAAAAATGTTTCGCCGGCCAACGAATTTTCAGGGTAGGTCGCGCTCATTTAGACGATATGGTCTAAATGATAAGCGCCGTCGTTGTTTATCGCTTGCTCTAGCGTAGTCGTAAAACAAAATGGCCAATGATTGATTAATACTAATCTATAAGTAAAATGATAAGGGCGTCAACCAAATCTTACAAGAAACTAATTGTGATCGGACGCACCTCAGCCTACGGTGCTGCGTGATTCGTAGAGTACGCTCCAATTCACACGATAAGAAACTATTAAATAAACCCATCCAAGTATGCTCCTGGGGATCCTGGTCTGATCTGATAAAGAAACACATTATGTACAAGAAGATATACAACAAAAATATAATTAAGAAATAAAATGGTGACGGTCATTTCATTGCTGCTAACGCGATCAACTGCGAATGCGGAAGGTTCAAACCCGGGGAGAGTCCGACTTTTTTATGACTAGTCTCCATGCTTCGGAAGGCACGTTAAGACGGTGGTCCCCTGGGTTAGTGAATTGCCACCATTGACATAAAAACCAGGATACATGGCACATCTGAAGGCAAGTCTAGCAAGCTGCCCGATGATGTTAAAATATTTATATGCTCAAAGTTTCTAACACTGCTGAGGAAACGAGTCAGTTGTTGGGAAAATAACAGGCTTTATCCTACTAGATGAGGATTCTCTTAGAATTGCTTCTAGAAAGTGAAAGAAGAGAAGACGAAAATAAAAGGTAAAATAAAATAAAATTGTTAAGAAATTTAAGTTATAAAAATGAATCATACATTCTGCAATTTATTGCATACAACATTGTATCTACAGGATGTATCAGGTTACATAGGAAGAAAAGTAGAACGGAAGTTTAGATCTAAGAAATAGAATAAACTCAGTAGGAACAAAGAAACAAGGAAGTTAAAATCATTTTATAATGTGGAGCTTTCCATATTCACCAGATTTAAGTCTGAACGACGTCGTATCTACATATGTAACTGCATAAGCGATGTTATATGCAGAATGTGATAATGTACCTCGTCTAATGTATTAATTAGACTATGTAAAAAGTGTGTAAATATTTAATATGTAAAATAAATCAAGAAAATATTGTCATAATTTATTATTAATAAACATCGACTTGTTTGACCAGCAGTCTGGCGTAAATCAAACACGGATAGAGTCCTAAATCGATCTGTGGACTATGGGGAAGGCAACGGGAAACCACCACATTAACATTTCCCTAGTAAAGTCTTCCTGGCTTAGCCAGGAAGATCGCCTACGTCTAAAGAAGATATGGCACTAGAAGAAGAAGATCGACTTGTTTATTAACAATTCAAAACAGGTTTGCTCATACAGGAGCTGATATGTTACTTGTAACACACACATTCACTGTTTCTTGTTATGAACAATCTTGTGTAGGGCGTGATGAAGTTTTGTGTGATTTTGCGAACTGAAATGAAGAAATTTGTGTTAGTTGAACGATTTTGAATTGCCGCCAAAATGGATAGTTTACCTGATAAAGTGTTGTCAATTCCTGATTGGAGAAGAGGATTCGAAGCAGACCGAATCTAATGTTTTCTATCACCCACAAATTCTGATGTACAATCAACGACACTTCGAAGTTTCAGTGGCAGAAAATGAGGTAGCAACTACCGTCATACTCAGAGAAGCGCGAGTTATTTTGGAACTACAACTTTTGTCATTGGCGTCTCGTGAATACGGGGTAAATAACAAAAAAATTTATATAAAACTCTATTATTTTGATTTATGCTTACACTTGACATTTTCAAATGAGAATATAAGGCAAATTAGAGTAGAGAAAATTACAATAAATGTGTTTGCCTTATATTTATCATTAACACAAATTCTACACTTAAAGCTTCAGAACGATAAATGTATCGAAGAAATTCCTGTTTTGATAATTTTGATTAATTATGATTTGTTAATAAATAATCATTTTGCCGACGTTTACTTTTTGTTGTTTGAACTTTACAGCTCCATGTTTAAAGTCATTTGTTCAGTCAAGAACACTAAGATAAATTTTGATAATTTTATACAAGTAGCATACATCAGTTTATGCATCAAAAAATCAAGCCGAATTATAACCAGTGCCAACACAGCTAAGTTTAATTTAGTAAGTTTATTTAATAAAAGAGAGTCTACTTGGACCACCACCCGAAAACTTTCAGTACTTTTCGGACTCACAACCCTAACGAGATTAGTCTCGAACATCGTACATAAAACTCTAATTGCCACGGTAGTTAGACAGACCTTATCGCTCTGCTTCTATATAGCTGCCGATCGCATTCTACGTTGTCAAACTTTCTGCGTAGTTGAAACAAAGATAATTTTTTACGCACAGAGAAAAATGTTACAATATGTTGTCCCATCACTTGATCTGTTATTACCCCCGTAAGATCTCCCACCAACCTCTCTCTCTAATCTAAAATTGTCTAAGGGCACCCATCGACTCGCGCTTGTAAAATCTGATCCCATTGACTAGCGGTATCATAAAGAAAATAGCCCACAACTTTGGTTCAGTTACTTTCCTCGAAATGAAAAACAAGAGTATAAACATTTATAACCGACCTCTCTGACTTCAACGTTGTTTTTCGGGGTTTGTTCCCACGAAATATTCTTGTAAGATGACAACTAAGCATGAACGGACTAATTTTGTAATGCGAAGTTACAAGATTAAATTGAAATGTGGTTTAAGAAAAAGAATGTACCGTAAGGCCGTCCGGGACACAAAGGAATCCGGCTGGTTACAAGCATTCCCTTGCCTTCTACAAGATTCTAGCGGTTTTCTTACATCCTCGAATCCTAAAATCTGGCTAACAAAATAACTATTTTCAAACGTTTGCATTTAAAAGAAATTGAATTTGTTACTAGAAAAGATTCAAATGCCGGTGACAATTAACCGAACGTCAAAACTTAAAATAATTTAATTAAATGTGAATTTTATTATGTAAATTAACAAAGGAAATTTCAGGAATCTAATTTTGATTCTGAACTGTATAAAAGATTTTTTATACCAAAATTATATTTAAAAAATTCTAGTATTAAGACTGAAGAATGACTTACATGTGGTACATGAGATTCAAGTTTGTCAGAGTGTCACATAAACGCTGGAACCTATTTTATCTTTAAATTAACCATAAAGAAAAGATTAATGCTTCACAGGTTAGAACTTACAGCTTATGAGGATTACTATCCTAAACTTATATAATATTAACTTTACGCGTAAAGTATTGTTTACATCTACTTAACGCAATGTAAAAAATTACACTTGAAAACTTTATCTACAATTTAAGCCGACTTAAAAGTTTACATATTGTGATTTAGTTGGGCGTCTGATTACTAAAAATTTGGTCAATTTTATATTTCAAACATATACAGAGCTATGCTGGTTTTGAATTAACTTGTAAATCATTTAAACTAATTCATATTGTGATTAGAAAGAAAGCAGGTTTCTAACTTTTGACTCCTGGAGCCGATCTTTGCATTTAAAAAAATTCTTGTTTCCTTTCTGCGCGGTTCATCTTGTTTAAAGATTTCTAGAACTTGCAACTATCAACAAATAACCTGCTTTCTTTTTGTTTACAGTACTTACACTTATATAAAACGAAAGGAATTACACATGCATATTTTTGTAAAAAAAATAAGGATTTCTTACAATTTACCTTTGATTCATTCAGTAAAATACCTGTCTAGCGTAGTAAACAAATTAACAATTTCTAAACTTTATATTATTATATTGAAAAAGCATTATAACTTCAGTAAAAATCATTACAGTGCATTAGCTTAATTGCATTTGAAAATATTATGTTCACATTTTAAACAATATTCCCTGAAAGACAATTAATAATCACGACATAATTTACGGGAGGTAATTCTTCTCTTTAGATAGCTACAGCATCAAATAATAATACGAATACTTATTTATAAAATTGTGTGTTTAAAAAATACTATTTTATTCTATATTTCAACTTTTGGCACCCGTGTCCGGACCTCCTGGCAGGATTTCACATTAGTCAACGCTATGGATTCAGGATACAGTGGGGTTTTCACTCCCTTCTGCATTTTTGTTGGACTAACAATTTAACGTGGAATCCACAACACACGATCTACACGCACAGATGTAATCTTTCGAGTAACTTTCAAAAATACTCAATTTTGATTTATTATGTTTCAAGGATGTGTTTTTGATGTATGATTAATTATGTTGACTTCCCTATTCAAGTGATGAAGTATTTTAAATATTTTTTTATCCTCAACATATTTATGGTTTATGGAAAGGTTTATCCTCAACATATTTAGTACTGCCGTAATGGCATGTCTTCACGACCTCTCGGAAAAGTGCTTCCACATCACATCCGTGTGTTTATTTTATTATATAAACGGGTCGTTTTATACTTATTAGCATTGCGCGAATTGTTGATGTCATTTTTTGGATTATCGGATAATTCCAATTAATTTTATCGATAAAATGCTATATAAGTAAAAACTTAAAGTCAAATTATAACCAAATTCACAACTGTACGTCACCGATGAGATCTAACAAGATCGAAACATGTCTGTCGTTGTTGTAGTTTGGTTATAATTTACTTATTTTTGAATTTTTTACAATTCTTGGCAACTGTTAAGTTGCACCACTTTGACCTCGCGAAGGGTCTTGTTTGATGGTTTATCCTCAACATATTTAGTACTGCCGTAATGGCATGTCTTCACGACCTCTCGGAAAAGTGCTTCCACATTACATCCGTGTGTTTATTTTAATATTTTTTACATAAATTGCACGTAATTATAATATTTGGAATCGTTTATTTGGAAGACAAAATTTTGATCAATTAATTTGATCGATGTCAAAGTATTGACTTTTAGAATCCATCTATCATCTTTCTTCTTGAAAATGTAAGTTTACCGACAGCTGCTATACCGACACGACCCCAAATCTAAATTATTGTTTGGTCCAGCACGTTCTTATTAATAAGCGGTTGAAATAGCTTCCATAACGTAATCCTTTTTTTCAAGCGCTCTTTCGGTAAATATTACATTTACCCTGGAAACGCTAACTGAATTTTCTTCGGATAAATTTATTAAATTTGGCTAAATAAAATAGAGTCCGAAATTTGTATGGTCGTTCATGAAAAATGTACTAATTTTTATATAATTTACCTGTAAAATGAAACCTATAGATTGTCAATAAAATTATTACTTTTAAATGAAAAAATAAACTTGCTTTCATTCATTATAAAATTATAAAGTGGCCCTTTTTTTATTCCAATCCTAATATTGATATTACACTTATTTCTCCTAATGATTATTCGGAATTTTGTACAGATTTTAAGGAAATTAAAATAATTGTAGTTGTTTGATGCTAAGCAGTTTTTTGTATAAGTAGTAGGTAACATACGTTATTATTTTTAAATCAATAGATATTAAAATTACAAAGTATTAAAATGTTGTTTCTTCTATTATAGTAATTTAAATTCGATTACTGATGAATCTCTCTAGTAAAAAGGGAGTAGAGCAAAAATTGAAATCTACTTATAGAAAATATTTTATTTAGCTTAATTGCATTGATTGGTCGAAGAAGTGGTAAGATTTGTAAGGTTTCATAATAATTTCAAATTTTATTTCCAGTAAGTCCATTTAGGGTACAAAACATATCATGTCTTTTAAATAACAACGTCATTTCAAAATCCTAAGTATCCTTTCGTTTTAATTCAAATTCACGTGGCAGAAGAAAAATTTTTTTACGTAATATTTTTACTAACTTGGAAGAACGAAATAAAATAATTTTAAAAGTAAGTTTAAATAATATCTACCCATTGCTCTGCCTTACTTGTAGATTGTTTTGAAATGTAAATAATTTCAATTATGTAAATTTATTAGAGATTTTACTTGGGAAAGCATTTAGCGGTAGGAAAATAAACGAAAGGATCAAATATAGAAAGAACAACTAGAAATCTGAATTAAATTAAATGAAAAGTGAACGTATTATTTTTTATTTTTCTATTTACAAAAAAAGAAAAGTTCCTATTGTAATCGTGACAAAATAAATTTTTTAGTTTCCATGGTATATATGAACTACTAGGAACCATTTTTCAAATTTATATTTTCTTTATTTATATGAATCGAAAATGTATACACTATACATTTATGCGACTAGATTTGCACCACAGACAATTATGCGACAACATTATTTATTCGACGCAGAATTTTATAGGCCATTTATAAAATTAAAAATACTCTTATAAATAATGCAGGGTTGTCCAGTGTAGAATCCGTGAAAGGAGATCGTCCAATGGTGATGGGTGGGTGAGTTATAAAAAACAATTTGTCACACAACCAGGAAAAGGACGAAGAAAAATGGAAATTATATCGCCAATTAATTTGGCACAGCAAATCTAACTAATTAATTTGATATGGCCATTGTATTAAGTTTTGTTAATTTTCAATGATTTCTTCACTCATGGTTTTCTATAAAATGCCTTACCTAAGAAGATTTACATTTAGTCGGTTTATTGTACTCTTACTAATAGTATTTTATTACTGACTGGTTCGTGTTTTTCACACTTTTCCAGTACAGTGTGTCATTTGGAATATGAAAATTACTAAATTATTTCCAATGTTTGCAATATTATGTATAAATACAAACATAACTATTAAGCTGGGTTGACATGGGATGTGAGCCACGGCCGTGAGCCACGTTATAGTAAAATACTTTCCGCGTAAACTTAAACTTAAAAGCGTGTAAACTGTTTTTAAACACGTTTGATCTCATCACGAACGCAGTTTTATCAGTTTGTGACAAGAAATTACGATTCGTATTTCATGAAACAGCAGTTTACAAGGTGCGTATTTTATGAAAACGTGGCTCACGGCCGTGGCTCACATCCCATGTCAACCCAGCTTTAATGCTAACATATCAGTAATCAAATTTTGGTTGAAATCATAATAATATGTACGTAATTATATCAATTAATTAACAATAAAATATTTGCTAAACATGAAACCAAAATTGTAATTAATATTTGCTATGTTGTTTCAATTATATAAGGGATTTCAAAAGATTAATTTGATATTCCATTTTCAACTTCAACTTAAAAGGTTTCTTCCATCAAAATTAATCTTGAAAACTTAACTTACAAAAAATTGAGCTGTCTGAAGTTTCCTGATTGTGATAATGTTTTATTTTAAAAAGCTTTTATAATTACCATCCTTTAGTTACTAATTAACGCATAGCACGGGAGAATTTCGGAAAATTTTGTATTGTAAAGTAGACATAGCTTTGTTGGCTGTGTAAATATATCATGTTAACTACAAAAGAAATCAAAACGTTGGTAGGTATAAAATTACATACATTATTTTTACATTACATATTTGATTAAGAGCGCAACAATTTTAAATTAAATAAAGTAATAAGGTATCAAAGTAATTTTTTTATTTGTAAGCTTATTCAATAGATGGAATCGACTGGAGAGGGTGGGAAAGATCAAATAATTGGGTTGATAGTCTCAATGTTCTATAATCCTTTCAATACTTTCCTATGGCGTTAAAAACCGTACTCTGAAGGTTTCATCCAATAATAAAAAAATTATTAAAATAAGGACAATTGTTTGGGATTAACCACTTCTATTTAAAGTACACAAACTACTATAAAGAAACAAAATAATAAAGGTATCTTCGAAATATCAACAATTTTGATTTCTAGCTTATCATGGTCTGCATTAGTGATGTGACGACTGGAGTATTACTCGGGTTAAAACTCGAGTAAGGTCTGTACTCGAATAACTCGAGTAGTTTTTTTGTGCAACTCGAGTTGGCGAGTTTTAAATGCGCACGCAAACTGCACAAGCACAAATAATTTTATAAACGAGACGAATGCAAAGTAAAGCAAAATTATTATTAGTTTTTTACTAACTAATTTGCATTTTCAAATACTCACAAGTCGCAACTCATAAAAAAGATTAAATGATTAAAATTTAATAATTTTTAACGTTATTTTAATTATTAATGATACAAAGTGCGCGCGCAACCGAGTAAAATTACTCGAGTATTAACTCGAGTTGAAAATATTTCGAATTCGAGTTACTCGAGTTTAAAAAGTATTCGACTCGTCACATCACTAGTCTGCATCAACAGAGTTACGATCAATTTTATTGATTATTTCACAAGATTTGGTTGACCAATTTACAGGACCATTTCTTGAGATAATTTGTTCATGAAACTTTTCCTTTACTAAGTCAATTATTCTTGAATTGGCAGTGTGATATGTGGTACCATCCTGTTGAAACCACATCTCTTCCAAATTAATATCATCCAATTGATCCCAAAAATTACTTTTCATCAGTTACCATTAAACGAAAACGTTCTCCATTGACAATAATAGTATGGTCTTTATCATTTTCAAAATAGAATGGTCTAATGACACCTCCAGCATGAAATTCATACCACACAGTTAATTTTTAAGTATGAATGCTTAAATAGAGCAATTTTTTTTATTAATATGTTATTTATGCAAGAAAGTCACGGAGAATTGGGTTCAACGAATTAATCCACGCAAATCTACATATTGTAGACATCTAAATGATGTTATATTCCATCATTAAGCCATTGAATAAGCTTCGTAAAATAAAAAAAATTACATTGATACAAGGCGGCTTTAGAAAACATTTCATTGGTGGCTGAATTGATATTTTTTAAGTTCTTATCTTAAGAGTTTAGGATTTCAGGATCAGCATAAAATTAAGTAAATATTTATAGATGTTCTAGATTTAGTATAATTACGTTAGAAATATACAACTCTTGTTAATCAAGATAGTTAAATAAAAATTAATTTTCATCCCTCCGGACGAGAAACTGATGAAAAGTGCATTTCCTCAACTCGGCAGGTAAAACGCCGCTACATCCTCGGGAGCGGTCGAAGCCTCGGCTCCGCTTACGCTACGCCCTAGGCTCCTACTATCGCTCCCGCGGACGGGAAACGGCGTTTTACAGCCTTGTGATGAAAAGTACTATAGAGGTTTTATCGACACTGTAATAATACCGCATAGAAAATGAAGGTGAATTGCAAACGTCAACACAAAAGTTTATTCAGGAAATAAATATTGAGGGTAGTGCTATAAAGCAGACATTTTTAGGCTCTATATTACAAAATAATCCTAAACTTTTATAAATCGTTCAAAAAATTTGGGAGAAATAAGGCCAAAAACCGTAAGGGTAACTTGCGAGTATGTATTAGCTATTTCCATAAGTTTAACGCCGCCCAAAAATTGAAATCTTTGGCTAACGGATCTGCCTGGTATGTTTTTAAATTAGAACTAAACTATAATAAATTAGAGAAAACCTATTTAAAATAAATTAACAGTTAGATTCCGCCTCTTACTAAGCCCCTTGCTCTAAGTATTTACGTCAAGGGCACGGATCGTCAACAGAATGAAATGCCCTTAACGACTGAGAGATTCTTACAGTCTAACAAATCGAAACTTTGTAATCGATTATTTCCCAAATTAATTGATATTATTTGACGTTCGTGCATAGCTTGAACGCTTCGTTTTAATGTAATAATGTAAATATTTAAATAAATTTGTTGATTTATTTTACTAATTTATTTTACTTTTTATGTATTATCTACTATCTTATAAAATAATGTATGTATATGGTGTTTTTTTAGCTGCATGAGAACTTTCAATAGGGATAACAATTGAAAGCTACAGTAGAAGTTATTATATAAAATTAAGTGGCCATCCTAACAGATTAATGGAGAGAGTCGATATCAATTTTAGAGTATAACGACGCTACAAAATTCCCAGTAATATTATTTATTGCGTTAACAGATTTAATTGGGAATTATTAAAATTTCTTGTTTTCCTTAATGCAATTTAACCAAATAGTATTATATTTTGGCTCAATAAAAATAATTAATCATAAAAGTTATGCAATCTCATCATGAAAGCAATTGATTCTCCAGGATTGACTTTGCAAAATAAGTAAGAGCCAAAATTATAAGAAAAATGTAAATTTTAATATTACTCGGATCCACTGGTCAAGCTATCCCAGTAATTTTATTCGTTCTCGACCATTGAGAGATCCCTGGTCTTGAATAATAGGACAATGAATCTATATAATATTGATTTTCAAATTTTACACTGAGAAAACGAGTCTTGAAAATTTAGCAATAATTAAAATATATTAGTAAAGTTTACTAACTAAAAAGAATAAATACATTTTTTCTTTTACTTATTACAAAACGTTTAGTAATATTTACTAGTTAGGTAGTTAGTAATTATTACTATACGCTGATTTTAAAATTGCTATAATTGATGCATATATTGCTAATGCAATTCGATTTTTTGTTAACTAAATCGTAAATTTTATTAAAATTAATTTTAATAAATACAATCTATTCGAAAGTATATTTTACCATGCAATATAGTAATTTTTGTATTGTTAAGATTTAAAAAATTATTAAGCACATTGTAAATTTTAGTATTCGTGAAACAAAATTTACAATATGGATAGTAATTATTACAATGCATTTTTAGTTGTGGAATGTTAGTTCCAATGTACAACAGATGGCGTTGCCCATCTATGCAGCTAATCACTTTATAACCATAGGTAACCATAAAGAGCTTGGTCGGTTTTTTTTTTGAAGCTCATTAATGCTTTATTATTCTCGTATCTACTGCTAACCTTCCCAATAGATTCATTACTTTAAGAATTCGAGAAATTCTATGATTATAAAGTTAGCAATTAAAAAATAAAAATGATAAGTTTTAAAAAAATTAAATTAAATAGAAAATTTTACTATTCATATAATATAATAATAATAAATAAATAAATAAAGAATGCATTATTTTTTCTTATAATTCGCTAGTTTTGATTTTTACTAAATGTATTATGAAATTTTATTTTATAATTTGCAGTTATTATTAACCTACCTTTTAATATTTGGTATTTGATTTATAAAATTTACTATACAGTATAGTAGCGACACCAACTTAGGGTTACAGAAATTACTAAACGCATTTAGTAAAATATACTTATTTCAATATTAATTTTTAAAATATTCCTTAACCGTTTCCAAATTACAATGAAAATCTAGTAATTTTAACCCAAATTTTTAGTAAAAGTTACTAGAATTTTTTCTCAGTGTACTTAACAGTAAATTCCCTTTTAATCGATATTTTAATCAAATATCTAAATAATTCGTTTACTATAGGGTGTTTTTTTAGCTGCATGAGAACTTTCAATAGGGATAACAATTGAATCAAGATTGCTATGGAAACAGTTTTTTGACATTTGTGTTTAGCAAGGTTTGGCATTTGATAATGCATAGATTGACCATTGAACAACGCTACCAAATTATAGAAATATATCTTAAAAATCAAAGCTCTGTTCGCCAAACATATAGAGCCCTTCGCCCATTTTATATTAGACATTTTCGACCTTCTGAGCAAGCTATTCGTGCGGTGGTAGACAAATTTCGTACCACTTCTTCGTTGCGTGATATAAAAACACCAGCAAGACGAAATTATGTGCGTACCGAAGAAGCTATCAGTTCTGTGAGTGAAAGTGTGCAACAGGACCCAAACATTTCAATTCTCCATCGTGCTCAACAACTTGGGCTTTGTCCGTCCACTACATGGAAAATTTTACGGAAAGATCTTCATTTACTACCTTATAAAATCCAGTTGGTTCAAGAACTGAAGCCTGATGTTCATCGATTGCGTCGTGAGTTCGCAGATTGGGCTCACAACCAATTGGAAGTGGATCCATTTTTTTACCGTAAAATTTTGTTCAGTGACGAGGCACATTTCTGGTTAAATGGGTATATGAACAAACAAAATTGCCGTATATGGAGTGAGACCAATCCGGGACATTATCTTGAGACTCCATTGCATCCATTAAAATTGACTGTTTGGTGTGGAATACACGCCAACGGCATCATTGGTCCATATGTCTTTCGAAATGAGGAAGGAGCTACCGTTACGGTGAATGGTGTGAGATATCGACACATGCTCAATACATTTTTGTTTCCAAAACTTCAAGAGCTAAACATTGACAACTTATGGTTCCAACAGGATGGTGCTACGTGCCACACAGCCAACGAAACCATCAATTTATTGAAAGGACAATTTGGTGACAACATTATTTCAAAACGTGGTCCTATCAATTGGCCTCCAAGATCGTGTGATTTGACACCTCCAGATTATTTTCTGTGGGGGTATGTTAAATCCATGGTTTATGCTAACAAACCAACAACTCTAGAAGCATTGGAGGCTAATATTCAGCAAGCCATTTATGAAATAAAGCCAGAAATATTGGAAAAAGTGGTCAAAAATTGGACTGAACGGATGCGCTTCGTAACCATTAGTCGTGGTGGTCACATGCCGAAAGTCATGTTCAAATCATAAATGCCTTTAACTGTACTTTCATAAAAAAAATTATAACCAAAACATTCCGTCAGGTTTTTAATGTTTTATTTCATTTTGAAGTTCTCATGCAGCTAAAAAAACACCCTATATTTTGTAATTACTACATACTTAAGAAGAAAAGTTGAAATAACTTTTTGAAAGGTTTCGAATTTCCGTATTATTAGTTACGCAATTAAAGGTAATATGCTCATACGGAACTGTATACTTATTAGATTAAATTTAATGTTCTTGCTCTGTGTTTGGATAGTCTTATCAAAGTAATATTTGCAAAAGTACTTGCTAAATATTCCTCGTTGTAGGATGTTTAAAATACCAAATTACTCGGATTGTAGTTAGTTTCTAGTTTCTATCCAAGAAAGTTATACTTGTGGTAATATAACAGTTCATTCATAATATAATATGCTATTCAAATAAATTATTAATTTAATTGTACAATTATTTACACACTATTTGTACACTTCATTAATTCAATTAAGAAAATTTAAATCCAAGTACTTACCAAAAAAGCAAAGACAAAATACTATAGAATATATTGAAATAAAAATTATTCTTATTAGCATATTGTCAAAAATGTATTCCTCTTCATCATAATTGAAGTCATCTTCATAGCTTCTGAATGAGTTATTTAAAGGCGTCGAAGTAACATTAAGAGTAATTTCATCCATAATACGGTATTAGAGTTAAACGAATAATTAAAATGCTATGTTAAGTATCGTAATTTCCAAGAACAATTCCATATTAATCTGCAATTAAACAAAATAATTAAATTCATGTAATTTTCTTATTCCAAATGTTTGCAATTTTTGGATGGTAAATTTTGTTTTTATCGATTTCGTTTTGAAATAATATTGTAGCATTTCCTTTATGAGAATATGATTTAGAATTATATTCCAAGATAGACGATCAACTTCAAAACTTAATTTGGTTTCGACAAATAATATGCAAAAATTAATATTACTCGGGTACTTCAAGCGCAAACAAATACTAGGTAGTAGTACTACTTAGGTATATTTTTTAAATTAAATTCCTCTTGAAATAAATATGAAACTTTTAGAAACTTCAAGTTAATTTAAATAGAAATGGCGAAATCAGCAAAAAATCTACAAGAATCATGAAACTGATGATTTTTTACTAGAAAATATAATATTTGTTAGGGAATTTTCAAAAGAATATACGCAATATCCTATTTTCAACAAAAACTTCAAGAGCGGTGTAGAATATACAAAAACTTGATAGTTATATCTCAAATGTCATAAAAATTTAAAATTTTAATATTTCGGGCTCGACCAATTTATTTGTTAAAAAAATTTAAAACCACAAAATTTAGTGAAAAAATTGTACATTTCAATTTATCATCGTTGACGCTGTGATAACTAAGCGAGATAGCCGAAAGGTGAAAATAACTTTTTTAGAGACCTTACATTTTTCTACAAAAATGTTTTCATATTTATATTCAAGATATAATAAATTAATTTAGACCGACTTAATTAACTGAATGCTGTGTGAAGTTGTGTCTTCTCAAAACGACAATTTTTAGCAGCAAGCATTTATATTTTTCGCCAGTTCACTAATTAAATTTTGAAAAAATTCATGCTTTATCAGAACATTATTTTATAACTTCTGCAAAATTTTAAAATTATTTATATCACCAATTTTATTTTTTATTATCACTAGTAATAAATTATTAGTGTTACTATTAACACTACTCATTTTGCTTTACTTGTGGATATCTCGGGGAAGATTTAGACCCAGAATATTGTTATTTTTTTTTGCTTATACGTTAGCTAATACAATTTGATATAATTTTGATCCCTTGTCATTTGGTTGTAAATTTAACCATTCGCCAGGAATCAAGCATTGCATTGAATTGAATCGGTCTTATTTTGTTAATTATTGTGATCCCCAATATAAATTCTATTGCGGGGCGGATATAAAGTAACACTTTGGTCTTAATTAGCAATTAGCGGGTGTAAAGGTATCACTTCTTTTCCTCTTTTCTTATTTATATATTTCTTATAATTTATAATTATTGCTCAAGTAGCTAAAAACCTATTATTAAATCACAAATTATTATGTTTTTCAAATTTATATTGCTTCTTCTTCTTCTTCTTCTTCTTCTTCTTCTTCTTCTTCTTCTTCTTCTTCTTCTTCTTCTTCTTCTTCTTTAACTTCTTTTAGATCAATGATCTGTTCTATAAGCAACTGTGACAAGTTTCCTTGGCACAATTAAAACTTAGACAACATATAATTGCTTTACATCTTACATCTGATAGTCAGCTTGCTGGGCTGGCTTCAAAAATTGGTTTTATCGCATGCAAAAGTGTATTGATCTTCATGAAGAGTAATATTCAAAAACAATAAAGTAATTTTTGGTGATAAATATCTGTTGTTGTTCTCTAATCCTGAAATATAAAAGGCAACCTACGTATTTAAAATATTTTCTATTCTTATCACTCACACATGATGGAACTTTAGTAAGGTATGCATTGTATTATATTATACAAATCTTTTTTATTATTTGTTTCACTAACTTTTCAAATTAAATTCTTGAAATTTATTAATATAAATTGCAGATCTTTAGAAAGTTGAAATGTATCAGACAACGTTGTTTATTAAAATTAGTTCAGCAAGTAGTATCAGCATAATTGATTCAAATTCAAGTTTTAGAATAAATCAAAATTTACAATTTTACAATTTCCTGATCTGCAAATTTCATGTGGTTACAATAAATTGTTTACTTCCAAAATGGTTCTTGGAAAACCAGAAATACAACTTTCTTAAAATCGTAAGAACTCTGTAAAGCACGAACGCACATTTAAAATCTATTATTCCAAATTCTCGCCTAATACAGGTAAAAATCGAAAAAATTCTTATATTCAACAAATTATAGTATATTACATAACAAGCGTGGAAAGTGACACATTTCGCATGAGTGTGTAAGTTTTGCACGAGGCGCAGCCAAGTGCAGAAATCACACGAATGCATGAAAGGCACTTTTCTGCGAGTTATGTACACTATTTTTCCTACGACCTCGACCATAAAAAAATAAATCCATTTCTATGTCGTTTTCACGAATTAATTTGATTTTAGAAAACAAGAGCAATATTATTTATTAATTGTAGATAACGTCAAAATTTCAAAGCAACCTACTAAATTCAAGTTATAACTGTGCGTTATAATAACGCACAGTCATAACGCACGGGTTGATGATATTGACGACTTTCGTGCCTACTTAATTATGTGTAATGTGCTACTTTCTTATGGGGTCGTAGGAAAATATTTTTACAACTCGCTACTAATTTTTAAATTTACGCACCCTGCTTAAATTTTACACTCTATCAAATTTACAGACGTCATTCTTGTTGAATCCGACCAATTACAGCAAATCCACTCAAATTTCACTAATAATTCACTTATTCCAAACAACTGAAGCGAAACTTTATTCTCAACTTCTTTCCGATCGCTTGGTTGCACACAAAAGCCAATAACTTTTGTCGTTTCACCTGAACGCAATTGAAAATAAAATTTTTTTCGTTGTTTCTGTAGTTGCAAAATCAAAAAAATTGCGACAAAACATTTGGCTTGAATCTGTTATATATTTCAGACTTATAACTCGGCTATCATGGATGATTACCTTGTTTTAAAATTAAAATCTCACTTTATATTATATTATGTAGCAATTATGTAAAACCTGCTTCTGATGTTTAATTTACAAAGTAATTTTAAGCACATTCGCTCCTTGTTCTGGAGGTGTAACTTTTTCAAAAAAAAAATTAAAGCAGACTATAGACACAACATAATGTATAATTTCAATCTCTTTTTATGTTCATATTCTAATTTAAAACAAAACTTTAGATATAAAAAAATAAATTGCTTTTATTTGGATTCGAGTAAATTCGTCGGTTGTACATTACATTTCGAAAAAAGACAATATTAACCTTTACAATAATTATTGCGGTTTTGTCAAATTTGAATGCACATTTGGTAGAAGTTTTTGAAGTTGTGATGTGCAATTGGTTTGGAGAGAAAAAAGTAATTTTAAACAGTGATTTCCTGAACTTATTGCATAATATTTTTTAAGTTTTAAAAGTCGTAAAGGAACCGTAACCGATATTCTCTATTTTCCGTCGCCAGAGGTTGAAAAATATTCGACTAACAAATGGAATTTCAGACAAAAGTTATAGAAAATTGCATCTTCTATAAAATTGATAATAATAATAAGAATCCTGTTTGTAGGACTGGCAGTAAAGCAGATAATGTGAAAAAAAGTTGGCACCATATTTTTTCAAAATTAGCGGCTGCCCACCACCTTGCAAGTACTGTAACACAAGGGATTTTTATTTAGTAGACCTTAAAGTATATTTTCATCAATTTTTAGCTTTATGTTCAGTTTGTAGTTCAAATGGGCTAAATTCCCTGTACTATTATAGGTGATCGAACAGATACATAATAATAAACTTTGTGAATCAACTTGTTTGGATCTTTTCACCATTGAAAATATAAATCGACATTTTATGACATTTTATCAATTTTACTAATACTGAACAACTTGATAAAACTGAAATAGCAGCTTGTAATGTCTGTCAAAACCTTATTTCGGTTCAGTAACTTCTTTCTTCTTTGATTGAAATAGTTATTTACATGAAAGTCAGGAAAATGATATATTACTGACGAGGAGCAATGTTGAAATACGAGGCACTTTGTGCCAAGTATTTTAGAGCTCCGAGTAAAGTGAGATATTTTCCTGACGTATTTTGTATTAAATTTTTCCAAAAATCGTAAAAAATCGAAATTTTTGAACAACATTTTTAAAATGAACAAAAATCAAGTTTGTCAATGTGTCAAAACTTGAACAACATTTTTAAAATGAGCAAAAATCAAGTTTGTCAATGTGTCAAAACACATTGAAAAAATCAATTACTGACATTACCGGACTAGTCAGTATAATTCAATTTCCCTGCGCGTAGATACGCAGGGAAGTGTTGTTTCTATGACGATTTTTGGAAAAGATTATTATCGAATACTATAGCAAATTTTGTTAAATTAGTTAATTTAAACATTATTTAAAATTTTTTTGTATTTTCTATCTTTTCGATTTATTTATCTTTTCACGGCAAATTGGCCTCAATAAGACACATTAGGTTTGTTCGTTTGTATGAACTAACTTGCTCGGTTCAAGTTAGTGCAATGTACTGTGTTCGTTTGGCTGCTCAGTTCATGACCAAACATGAATTTCTTGCTCGACGTCCATAGGAGGAGTAGGCAGTGCAAGTTAGAACACTATCTAACTTTTGTGGTGGGAGTATTTTGTCTCGAAAGATAACCCAGTTCAAGTTAGTTCATACAAACGAACAAACCTATAGGGTAGTTTGTGACTGTACTGAGCTGACTGGGGGAACTTTTTTAAGCAGAACATAGGCATAGTCTAGTGGAGGAGATAGTAATTAGAGAATACAAGCCCTTCCCACCTCTCTCTGAAGCTCTGGAAGGAAATGGGAGAAATTCAAAAAGGTAAATTTCAACTCTAAAATGCGCGAGCGGATGAAGGTTAATAATTTTCTCTTGTATTAATTATATTGCAATGTGTTTAAAAATGTATGCTTTTGTTAGTTATAGTAATGTGCGACTTAATTTTCTTACTTTTTAATTTTTTAATGGGATTTAAGTAACATAGCCTTGAAATCAAGTAAAACAGTCTTTTTCTTTTAATTTAAAATAATTTTGATGTTGGTAATTGATTAATATTACTCGTGTATAAGTGAACATTATTTCCACATTATTAAAAAATTAAACAAACAGAATATTTAAATCAAAATCGATCAAAAATGAATAATGACAACAATTTTAAAGAACACAAAAAGTGAGCAGATATTATTTATGGCATAGCGAAAAAGATAATCTTGGCAAATGCAAAAAGTGCTTAAAAATTATATAAAATTACTAGTGGAAGTACCAGTGCATTGCATACACATTTAAAAACACATTGATTGATGACACATGATATTAACGTATTAAAAAAAGAAAGGAACTTGGTTCAAATTCAAATATAAGTTCCAGTTCTTGTGGACCATCTAAGAAATCTAAGATTTCTGATTATTTTACCCTTAATAACAACAACATTCCATTCAATTGCACACAATTTTGCCATTCAGTATATTTTGCACTTCTACAGACTTCAGAAAGCCATTAAGAGCGCGCCGCAGCCAGGGCCATATATAACGTTAAAAAGGAGCCTCCAATCTTTTGTTGATTTTTCAAAAACTAAACGTTGTATCAGTGTAATTCTTTTTTTATATTAATAACAAAAGACCACTAAAGGCAATAACCAATTTTGAGTGCGTTAAATTAATAGTAAATAGGTAAATTTAATTTTTGAAAACGGACAATTTTGAATTTTTATAAAAATCAATTTTGATGAAACTTCGTTACTGCCTTCTACAGGTCATTATAAAGACAAAACCTGAATTTGAAGCGGTTTAATGATCAATTATAGAAGAAAACAACAAAACATTGGAACCAAAAAGTAATGTTAGTGAAGTTTTACACTAGATATAATCAACTGGATGCACATAGTGTTCAAGGGTTCCCTTTTAGATGGCGCAAGTAAATTATGGTGCCTTAGGTAGGCTTCAATATTCAAGTACCTGCATTCAGTATCTAATTACGAGCAAAATTTCTCGTGAGGCCCGTCAAAGATATTACATTTTGACTTTGAGCTGTCTTTTGTACTTTTGTATATTTACAATTTTATACAATCAATGCACTCATAAATATTTAGGAAATAAGTTATTTAGGTGCCCTTATACAAATTATAAATATTATTATCATTAAAAACAGAATCTGTTTTATTTTTTTATGGCATCATGATCATGGCATCTAAAATATACGGAGGATCTACAACAATGATTTTGATTATTTTTATCTGATATGGTTTCTTTTCAAGTGTGAAGTTTGAGTTGTTAATCTACCTATATATTTTATAATATTTCAAATAAAAATAAATAACATTTCATTATTTGAAAATTTTCTTGCAATTTTGAAGTCATTCCACTTTTTGTTGAAATTTTTATTCTGGCTGTAAAAGCATGTAGTATCGTACATAAACCCGGTTTTAAACTCTTAGGCCCTTGGGGTATTATAATAGTATAATCCAGGTACCTACTTATTATTAAAATAGTAGGTACTTTTATAATATTTCAGATACACTTTGACCGTAGTGTTATTTTATAATTTACATAAATGATGAAATTGAAATTTTCTTTGAAGAAATTCAAAGAGGTGAAAAATTTTGGAACGAGAAAATGCTTCCAAAATTAATCAAATTTTTTATTTGGATATCCTCCTCCCGCTTGGTGAGATTTGGTAAGATGTGGTGGGACCATACCCTCCCCCTCACATGAGATTTACCCTATAATTTTTAAATTAATTAATTATAATAATCAATAATTTTATATGTTCGTGTATTTTGCTTCATATAGAGCATTCTTATCGGTCAACTTCAGCTTTGCCTCCTTTCACAAACAATTAACTTCTTGCTGGTAATTTGGGGGGGGGGGCATGTTTTTCTATTTTCGTTATATTTTTGAATTTTTTGGTGAAATTGGTGTCAAAAGTTAGAGCATCGTTAGAGTTATCAAATGCAATATTCACTCGAAATGCTCGAAATTTGCAACGGTAAAATTACTTTCGTGCCTTGTAGCACACAGTGGCACACGGCAAGCACAATCCAGCTCAATTCAACTTTTTAGGATTACCGAAAATGACGAGGCTAACAGTTTACCTTTAAAATAAGTTACGCTTGTAAAATCTGAATTAAATAAAAAAAAAAAACGGCACAGCGTGGCACACATTGTTGGATTAATAAATTTGCCAGTGGAAATTCAATTCAATTCACTGCACCAGCTAACAGGATATAAATTAATATTGATTTTGTCATTATACATTTTTTCGTAAATTATAAATATTCATAATAATATACCTAATTATTGCTGGTTTTACCTAATATAAAATTTATTATAAATATTAAATTAAAAAGGAAGGATGAATATTACTCGTATTAGAGTTTGCCAATACAACACAGGTTTTTTTTACGTTAATAATTAATTGATATAAATATAATATAAACCGAGATGAAGAAAATAAATTGTAGTAAAAATGTTTTAATAAGTGAAATATAAAATCCTAATATGTACGTAAAAAGTTTTCTTTTCTCCTTTCTCAAAACGTTTAACGATTCTAATTTAAAGTATTCAATTAATAAATATGTATATTGCATGTTCTGTCTATTAGACAAAATTAATTCAAATCGTTTTTCAATTAAGGCAAGGTATGATGCAAAAAATAAGAACAATAAATTACATTCATGCTAAGTTAGAACCAATGTTAGAACTACACAATTTATTTGTAGCTTTCTATTAAAAATAAAACCTATCAGATCTAAATGAATTTGATTTTCGGGGACATATTACCTAATTACCCATCCAGAAACATTAATTCAGGTATTTGTCATTTGGAAAGCAATCTAATTTTGGCATTTTAAGCATATAATTTTAAATGTTGTACCTCAGTTAAATACCGTACAAATCTTTTCCCAATTCAAGATGTAAAAAGTCGTTCTAATATAGATTAGGTTAATTTGTATTCGTTGGGATTGTTTTACCATTTGATACGAAAGTATTTAATTTAGTTTTGTTCCTTTGATACTTCTGTAAAAGTTACTGTCAGAGTAAGTACATAGTTAGTAAAATGGATCACCGTTCTAAAAAAGCTAAACTACAAACTTTTTGTAATACCTTTCTTTTTATTTTAAAGTTTTTACTTTACCATACATAGTATGAGTATACGTAGTATACCATACATAATGGTAAAGTATTGTAATCGAAAAAAAAAAAAATTTCAGATTTCGTCGGATTTATGGTCCTTGAGGTCCAACGAGTTGTTTGAGACCAAACATCAAGAAATGTCTGTGTGCGTGTGCGTGTGTGTGTATGTCACGTAAATTTTGTGTGCGCTCTAGCGCCCAAACTAACAAGAATTTCTCAACCAAATTTCATATTTAGTACTTTTATATTTAGACTTAGAGCTGATTAGATTTTGGCTGAAATTGGTTCACGGAAACTTGGTAGTGGGGGTGACGCGAGGGAATGGATAACGAGATTCCACCACTGTTTTTATACGATTATGTATTTATAACTTATACGACATAATGAGATGTTATAATACCATATCATTAATGTATGGTAAAGTCATGGGATGGCCACATCAGAATCCCAGTGAGGCCGTAGGCCGAACAACCACATCCGACATTTTTTTAATTTCTGTTAGAAGTTTTCTCTTTCAGAAAAATCGATTATATAAAAATACTTCCGTTCTAAAGTTCAACAAGTTACTTGGTAAGATGAGTATAGGTAGGGTAAGGTAAGGTAAGGTATATTGGTGATAATTTTGTTTACGTGGATACAGTTTGATTAATTTGAAAGTTTTTCCCGATTTCTGCTGGTATAATAATAGAATCACTTTATACCTGCCTATTGGGAGGTATTTTGTTTAATTGAATTCGATTTTCTTAATTAAAAACGAACATCTTTCTTTTTTAAAAAATAAAAGCTTTTAAAAAGGTAGTGAAACTAATAATCTTATACCTCCTTTTCCCCACCGTTATGGTGGTCCAGGAAGCGATTACTGCTCACCAGGTAGAGAGCTACCTGTTAAAATGTTGCCCTTTTTGACAGCTTAGCTCTGAATGTAGGCTAGGGGGTGAATTACCCTGAAAATTGACTTCAAAAGAAAACACTTGAAAATCAAACCACCAATCAAAGTTAACAACAGTATAATAAATACTTATTACAAATAAAACTATTTTGGTACAGGCTTCAACTCACGACGGATCTGGATGATGTAAATTCCATAAATATGAAAAATCAGTCAAAGGACTGCACTTCCAGTCGAAACTATCCAGTTAAAAAAATTAAGGCAAATACCTTCCACGATAATTTAAAATCTTAGCAACTTGCAGAAAGACGCAATTAAATACTAATAAAAATCTTACCTTCACTTCCAAAGATCTTTGTTGGAGGAGGTTTACAAACTTCTACCTTATACAATGCTTAGTAAGTAAATTGTCAACTGCAGTCGCTCTGGAGATGTTGATCAGTAAATATCCGGAACTGGTGGTGACGCTACTGGGGTGAAGTCCGACTTCCGGAACCAAAAAAACACTATCCAGTACAGACTTGTTAGATTGCAGGATGCACTTTAATTACTGATAATAAATAATTATACGCACAATAAAACGATGGTAGTAAAATTGCTTGCTATGCCAGGAACTCACAACGACAAGCCAAAAAGGAATTTCCAAGCGTAGTAGACGTCGTTACTATTATGAATATTAGATTCTCGTGTAATTAACTCTATTCTAATAATGTAATTGGTAAATAATTACCGATGTTCAAAAACACGTCATACTCGCCCAAAATGGCGTACCCGTCCTTATCAATCGTGCGCTGTCAACATTCGCAAGTCCGCGTCGTACCTATCGCTAAAAGCAAGTCTATACAAGGTGCTGTAAAATTTAAGTAACGAATACAAAATTTGTTACAGTAGGTAAGTTGGTGATAGGATATTTAATTTGGTGATATAGG
The DNA here is from genome assembly GCA_958510855.1 of Rhagonycha lutea. Classification (NCBI taxonomy): domain Eukaryota; kingdom Metazoa; phylum Arthropoda; class Insecta; order Coleoptera; family Cantharidae; genus Rhagonycha; species Rhagonycha lutea. The sequence continues at coordinate 89,882,685 of OY294036.1, forward strand.
ACATTTAATTTGGTGACAACTAAAAAAACTAAAATTAGTTATAAAACTTAACTTAAAACTTAAAATACTTTAAACATAATATAATTACTCGGAATCTGAAAGAGAACAACCATCGCACATAAAGATTTCGTCTTCATTTGCCTGTGATTGACAAGTGATGTGGTATGGAATAGAACAGAAGGAGCATTGAATCCATTTGGCACCATTCTTTTCTTGTACATTCTCATCATAACTTTTACCACAGACACCACATTCCCAGTCATCATTTTTCTTTAAACCTTTATTGAATTTTTTTCGTTTCTGATCTTCATGAGCCGTAGAACATCCTGATTTCTGAAGATCCTGTAGTGTTGTTAATAATTTTGCCTTTGAATATCTCTGCTTTCTGTTTGATTTTGGTATTCGGTGAACTGATGTTGCTGATGGTAGTTGCAGTCAGAGCCTTTGTGCACAATGTGCAAACACAGGGGCGGATATAATTAGGGGCGGCTAAAAACGCAAGCGAGAGAAGAGGCGCAAATGGAAATAAAATGCCTAAAAAGTGAGCTAGGGTTAAAAAAAATATAATTTGCGTTGCGACAAGGAAATAGTAATAGAAATTTAGAAAATCGTATTAAAAATCGAAAAATCTAAAAAATCCTTGTTAGCACGATTATCAATAAAGCGTTTTAAACGAGGTCCAAAGAACATTTACTTGTGCTGCAGCTTTCTAAATTGACATACCTTCCTGTAAAACCATTTGGTTTGCTCTCACCATATTTTCAGAAGTGTATGTACTATATTTTTGATTACTAATAATACTTTGAAATTTGGTAATTTGAAGGACAGGTAATTTGGTGATAGCCTGAAATGCCAAAATAAAATTATTTTCAAAAAGTACTCTCTATTGACCGTCTTTTTTGACAATATTGTATATATAAAAAATTTATATTAACGCCGTAAAAAAATAATTTAAATAACATAATCTTAAATCAGTAAAATTGCATTCGCACAGAAAACACCGTTACAACGTAAGGGTTAATTTAATTAATAAACAATAACATGTAATTTTATTTATGAAGTTTTTCTGGCAGGTAACTACATAAGTTAAGAGCCTGTAATCTCTTGAATAGTCAGATGAAACTGTATGAAGTATATGATAACAATTTTAAATTATTTTGATAAACGGTAAGTTATTGGTGAATTTTTGAAAAAGTATCACCAAATTAACTATATCACCAAATTACCTTACTTTACCCTATACCTATAATACCTATAACAAAATCAGTTGAATTTTGACATAAAAGTTGTAGGTACCTAATAAAATTCCATTGGATATATTATGCGTTACTTTAAAAGCGAAAGTCAAATTTCGTCCGAAAACCTTTCATTTTTTCGGGGTTGTTCACTATTTTGGCATTTACAAAATTTATCACATATCAAAAATCACATATTTTGACTAGTCTAGAGCAGAAAAAAGACAAATTGCGACATGGGTAAGAAAAATTATGTTATTTTTATACGTGATTCTTACTTAAGTTAAATGCTTAACCTAAAATGCACAATTATTTTTTTTTAAATGGTATGGAAATAAAGAAGTAACGAGATGATTTTTTAAAATTGGTACAAACGTAAAATTAGTTGTTGACAAAACATTTTGTGTTTACTAACAGCTGGGGGGTTATTCCATACCCCCGGTTCTCTAATTGTTTAGTTTTAAAAGTATAAAAGTTTCAGAAACTTAAATTACGACATATACTTAATTTTACATAATTTTTAAGTAATTTTTTTATTTTTTAGTCTAGAGGAGTGGCTAGTAGTTTTATTTTGGGAGTTAGTTAAGATTGTTGAAGATATAGGTAACCATTTGTCATATTTTTTTAGCTGTAAAATTCTGCTTGTTTGCACACAAAATAATATAGCAGATACACCAATATTTTCTGATAATAGATTTTTTCGTGGTATATCAAAATGTGCAAATTCATCAAAATCTCAACGTTTCTTTCTGTACGATTACAATACATTTCCGTATATGACCAAATCTTTGAAAAGAAGTTTTTTATACCAACCAACCTACATAATATTATTTCAATTTAAAATTGAATTTATGATAAAATCGCAATTCAAACCATATTTTTTTCTTTACAGATTGCGTTGAAAATATTTTCAGCATAAATTACTGAAGCTAAACAATAAATTTTATCTCATGGAATTATGTACCAGAAAAGTTTATAAAAGTTTAATATGCGTGAAACTTTTGGATCTCAATTTATAAATTCTTAATCACATTTTTCTATCAAACTTAGTAGCTAACTCAAACCTTCTTTTTTTAACAATTGGTGATAAATGAATAAAAATGTGTTGTTGGCTTCAACAAGGATTAAACATCAACCAAATTTTTTTGCTATTTCTGCTTTGCAATAATGGAAAAGGTAATTTATATCATCATGATTTCATCTCTTTATTTTTTCCAATCTCGACGTTTAAATTAATGTCTTTTATTTAGTCTAATTCAAATTTAGATTCTAAAATATACATACATTCTATTACTGTTACTGTGCTAAATTTAACATATTAATTTATTAGTTTTAGGTTTGCTTACTTAAAGCTTCATTGATAATTTTTCTAACTAAAAACAGACATCTTTGATTGCATAAATACAGAATTTACAATTTTGCATTTTTGAAATATTTCAACCCCGTACCGTAAGTGCGGTATTCTATAGGATCTCTTTCATCTAATTCTAATAGATCTACTTGATCAGATTCTAAAGTACTTAAATGAAGTCGTTGTACCGCAAAAATTTAATCTCTCCGTATTTATTAAATTTTTTGATGCCACACTGTCAAACATTGAATAGCGTCGGCATGATAATCCATAAACTACATCCAACACATCAATGGCTGTCAAATTTATCTGAAGATATAAGTTTTTCCATTGACGCTGTTTACCTATTTGGGTAAGTTCTATTAGATGGACCCCTGCCAATTTTCTTTTTTGTGATGTGTTTAGATGTGCTTCAGGATGTGCACAATGCGAAACAGTATAACTTTCTGTTGAATATATTTATATTTCATCAATATTTTTAAGTAGGTAAATCTTGGCAAAAACTTTTAACTTGAAAGGAGCAACTAAATAAATAAATGTTGATGAACTTGATGTTATTTGATAAGGAAATCAATATTCGTAGAGTTTCTTCTTCGGAGTTTTGCGTACAAAGTAAGGAGGCCGGGGTTGGGTGGCTCATTGTTATGATGAACTGTTTCTTCTGAGTTTTAAATACATTTGATGTAATGTTTTCAGTATTAAGTTAAAAAATATTTTCCTGTCTCACCTGCGCCTATTTCCCACTTGGGGTTGCTTAACACACTGTATTTTATGTATATAATATTTGTACCAATATAATTGTTGTATAATAGCATTGATGTTAAACTAAACAATTTTGTATTGAATTATAATAATTTAGCATTTAATACGACTTGGTTGGATAATCATTTCAAGTGCGTTGACGACTTAGTGTAAACGCGTGTCTTAAATGTCTAATTTTACATAAAAATTCTGTTCTATACTAAACTTTTAATAATTTTTGGCTGTAATTATTAGTAGCTTAGTTGGTAACTAGCAATTATTTATTTTTATTTTTAGGCTAACCATAATGTACCTATATTATAAATTTTATAAAAATCCATGTACATTATACTCAAAGGATATAACATCTTGTACAGGATATTGGTTTGAAAATAGAAATTAATTTCAGAATATTACACTTACACCGTTACGGCAATTAACCCCGGATTCCCCTATCATTTATCAGGATAATATAACTTTGCCTATTGTAGGAGAAATCAATTTAAATTCATATTAGATAAGAAGTCGATTGATTTAATGTGCAATTTAGATGAAAATCTATTGTTAACAGATTATGTCAAGTGTCTAAATTATTTATGCATGAATATGTATTGTTCTAACTACGAATTCAAATTAAATCACATTATAATATCATTACGGTTACAATTTCCAATTGATTTTATACATGAGAGGTTTTTCATAAATCGACCAGTACAATTGGATAATACTTAAATAGCGAACAACTATTGATTATTCAGTTATGGCACAAGTACAAACGACTTTGATCTTACAAAAATTTGAATAAAATTAAATCTTAAGAATGTCATATTTTTTAAATTTTGTTTAATGTTTACAATGTACTTACAAAATGTCGAAATTGATGTAATAATTTTGAACAGACATTCTAATCTAGCACACTGGAGTGAGGGAGTCATGTGTAAAGTTGCTCCCCCCCTTTCTTTGAAGTTCTTTAAAAAGTATTCTTGATTTTACAAAATAATAACCAAAAAACTAGAGACGGTCGGAGCATGGTGGTCGAATAAGTTCACTATGTATGCTAAATGCTCGGTTCGAATCCGGGTGAAGTAAGAACTTTATTCTAGCCGTCTCTCTAGTCCTCCAGGTTGGGGGTTCTACGTCGGGCTTGCTCCTCGTCTAGGTAAAATATGTAAAAATGCTAACAAACCAAACATCAATTCGCAAGGTTGGTAGTTGGGTTCGGATATTATCCGTTCTGTTATTGTTCTCAATTTGTTGAAAATATTAAATTGGAATTCAAAACCTTTTTAATCTACCTCTTGCAATATCAATCTTCTAGAACACACTGATAAAATTATATAATTATTAGAAAAATGATAGACATAGACGTAACTAGGGTCAATATTTTGAGAGGGCTAAATAAAATAGAAGTTTTCAAAATATTTTTTTAATTTTTAAAACCTAGGTAGTGCTTGAAAACTTAATAATAATATATTAATAATTTAATTTATTTACCACGTAAAATTGTTTAAAATGTAGTAATTAATTTAATACCACGAGTTAACAACTAAACAGGTTTTTATAAGTTCGTTTTTTGTGTTAAGTTAAATAAAGTTTATTAAGTAATTAAAAGTATTTCTTTGGTGTACATAACAATAGGATAAGTTATAATTATTATATCACAAATAATAACAGGCTAAAATTTTATTTCGGTTTGTGTAAGATTGTATCTAAAAAACTGCTAAGGTAATTCCACAAATATTTTACCCTTTCAAATATTACTTTAAATAATAAAATTATGCAAATGAATGTAGCAACTTCTTCTATATCCTCAAATCAGGACATTTCTTCGAAATTGCGAAATTATTTTACACCCTGTTTCAGTTCAGATTTTAATCGAATTTGTATACTGCCAATAATTTGACACAATTTTGAAGAAAAATAAAACATATTATTCCTCTTTGTATGACTGGAAATCTTTTTTATATTCACGCTTTATCTTTTATCACATATAGACGTTCACTCTATGAATCATTACCACGTAGGTACATAATCTATAACTACTGACAACCGATAACTATTTGAAATTTTTCATATTTTTAGGTAACACGTATTATATTTATGCGTTACGTGTAAAATTGTATGAAGTTATTTCGACTTTCTGCCATCCTGAATCTCCATTTGAAATCTTTTGTTTCAGTTATAATAAAAATGCTTGTACATTTTGCAATTTACTACCTTTTTTTTGATTGCTTTATATTTTGCCTAACAAGATAAATCATCTTTCGCAATTATTCAAAATTATTGAAATCTACCAGCTTTTGATGATTGACATTCATGCTTAATTTATTTACGTTCGATAATTTATGTTGTTTTTTGGATTATTATACAGTTTTGTACAATACAAGGCAAATCTTTACGCATAATATGGTTATCCTATCACAATTCTAATCTGTCTTATAGTAATGGGTATTACACCACTCAAAACTGTGATATTGTCATGAATGTTAATAATCCTAATTGATATTGTAGTAGCAATTCATTGTTGATGCTTTCATGATAATTTCTATAAATCTATATTTAATTTACTGATTCGATTTAATAATTTATTTAGTTTGGAAAACTTTCAAACGCGCTACTATATAAATACAAACTTATTTGACCTTTAGAAGAAGTTAGTGAAGATAATGCAAATGAATATTACGTACCTATCCCATTGAACGATACAATGCGATAACGGTAAGAAAATAATAAAAATTTTCTCTAGTAATCTATTTCGGAAGGTTACTCTTTTAATTTTATTGCATTTTTAATGTATTATTTTGTATTTCTTTAACTAGGTTAGTGTTAACTAACTTAGTTAGTTTTAACTGTTAGTGAGACCGCTAACAGCCAAAGAAAATTATTTCATCTACATTCTACACAATTCCAACCCGGAGTTATTCAATACCCTTGAAAATAAAAATAAAAAAGAAGTTTCTAACAGTTTCAAATTGGCTTCACAACCAATTTTAAGCCTTTCATAAAATAATAATTTTTTAAGGGTTAAAATTGCGAGATTTCGAAAGATTTCTGAAAGGATTTCGCAAAAATTTCGGGATTTCCTAAACAATTAGAACTCTCACAGTGATAAAAATATTATAATAACTTTATTGATTTTTTATATTATGGGTCCTACGTTAATCAAACACCTATTTTCTTCGTTTTCGATATTTCAAGCTATTTTCGATCGTTTTCGGGTTTCGTCGATTTTATATTCTGTATTGGACTTCTGGCTTTAAAATTAAAGGGTGTAGCAGTTCAATACCTTGAAGGGTTTGAATAAGGAGCAAAGGTTAATAAAAATATTTAGAATATAATTTTACCCGTACATGTAATGTATTATGTTACTTCCAAATGACAAGGTACTTAATCTAAAAAAAATAACAACATTTATTACTTTTAACAAAGGAGTTTCATCAGGAATACTAGCAAATATTCCTTTATTTTCTACATATTTTAATTATAGTTACTAAATTGTAACTTTTATTATTTTATATTCAAGTTAAAGTAAATGAAAAATACTAGTATATTACCCTATCTGTGTGCTGCTTTGTTTTAACATCTTATTTTTCAATTCCTATACTGTAAATATTCAGTCTGCTCTTTGTTAATGAAATTTATTTCAACAGCTTTTAAAGATTGTCTTTACAATTAACTAAATTAAACAATCGTTTTGTTTAACTTTGAAATTAATAATTGTGGCTAGCATATTTACCCTATTTATGTTTTGGAACAGAACAGAATTTATTTAAATATTAATCATACCAAAATTATTTTAAAATTTACAAAATGTTTGAAATAACTCTAGCGAGCAATTTATTTCATATACAAATATTTAGCTTTTCTAAAAAATTCTTTAAGCTATCTTATTTTTTTGTGATTCGTTCTCTTGGTCTCGATTTTCAATAACCCATTCAACAATGCAATTTTTTTTATACTTTATATTTCTGTGGTGGCAAGGCTGAAGCATCAGATATAGTATGTTTAGCATGCCATGCTATTTGCATAAATATGTTAAATATCAGCTGCTGCCTTGCCACCACAGATTTATAATTAAAATTTTCCATCTTAAAATTCAACTCTTCTAAAATTGTATGGAAATCAAACTATCCTTTACACTTTTACAATTGAATTCCAATAACGTTTTAATTAAGAATTGTTCATAATATGTAAATAAAATAGAATCGCTTTAATTATAAAATTGAGGCATAAATTATTAAGCAAATTTTCGCGTTTTCCGCGGTTACTTTTTTTTGTCAAATTAAAGAATTCATTTAAGAACATTAAGAACAATTTTGAGAACTATATTTAACAATCGAGACACTTAAAAAAATTGCAAGAAAATGGAGGCTAGCGAGAAATTTTATGTGACAAGGGTTTTCTTCCATTATATTTTTCCGTATTTAATCTTCAGAAAACTTTAAAATAAGTTTTTAGTCATTTTTATAGAATCTTTTCTTTTTTTTATGTAAAATTTCGTATTGTATCTTTCTAAATTCGTAACCTCTTTGAAGTCATGTTTGTATTCGTCCAAATATCCAAATTATAGTATTGAGATTTCATAATCCTATCGTATAGATGCGACATTCTTTTGCATAAATTAATGTTATTCCTTTTAAAAAATAGTCAATGTAATTGTTTACTGAGTTATTTTGCATGTCTTTACATGTTTGAAATCAATCGAATTTAAACATTCTTTGTGTCCTTTTCTATTCTGCAATTTTCCCTCATGCTATTTAACATGACCTACCCCAATTGATGGATTTTTAAGAGAAGAAGTGCAAAGGCGCTTGAAGGCGGATGTAAAATCAATCTCTAACTTTAAAAATTGATTCGGAAGTGCAGTTGTGGGTGTCACGATTACGTTTTGATCGACTATACCTAGAATTCGTTTGTAAAGTTGTTACCCTAGCCTAGTATATGAATATAAAAATAAATATCAATAAAAAATATATTTTGGGTCATTAACTTGTTAATAATATGTAATATAAATAATATACATAGCATAATGAATATTTTAGAGTTGAGCAGCGGTTGTGAATTAAATTAAGATTAATAATTAATGTTTCGTTTTTCAAGTAAAAAAAGTTCGTTTGTTAGATTCTTTCGTGCGTTTGTTGTCATTTTACTCGAATTTATGTCAACCCTCATTACATTCGTAAGCTTGATGGCATTAAATAATTGCGACCACAAGAATTACCACTAAATTGTTCATATTTTTCTACGAAGGGCATTAGAAAACTTCTATATCGTCTTTATTTAACATTTCAAGTGAGAACTGTGTCCGTAATTCTAAAATATCTCATATCTCAACAGTAACATCGTATAAGTCAACTGTGAGCAACGTAGAGGTAATTTTTTCCTTAGTGGTTGGCACGTGACTTGGGCTTGCGCGGCAAATGTAGAAGGAGAACCCTTGACACCAAATTCCACCAATTGACAGAAATATAGAACCGAAATGACGAATATTCGTTTCTGCACATTAAGGATAACCATTAAGGAAAAATAAAACTATACTCTTGTTATGTTACTGACCACCTGCCAATTGAAGCCCACAGAACTTATGTAAATAACTATCCTATCGTTTATTATCCTGTTAAATTAACTTTTGCATTTGGCCAAATAATTCAATAATGAAAAGTAATATTTAAGCGTTCGTACCAGTTGGCTGTGCAAACTGTATTGAGAACCGATTGTTCCCGCAATATTTGTACCACAATTATTATCATTGTCTTATTATGATCTTATCAGAAATTATTTGGAGTCTTCTTTATTGGCTTAGTAGTTATTTTTAGGTGTGCATGTTTGTTTCAGTTGTAATCTGGGACGATTACAGTCATCCAGCACATCCAAATCGCTAATCAAGGTTCATTTTTCTATTGTGTTCATCGGTGGTGGTGTGTACGGATCGTCGTGTGTTGAGGTTACTTTGCAATACCGTGAAAGCGACTCTGGCGCCCATATTTTCTGAATTTATGCCGAACGCGTCTAGTGAATTTCACAAAATATTACCGCCCCACTTACATCCCTCTTTAGTAACTCTACCCACGTTACCGATACCGAACCGGCATATTAAGTTTTGTTACAGGTGGGTAAATGTCGTTTTGTGTAAAAAAAAAAACATTTATTTAGCACTTCTCGCGGTTATTTTGTTGCAAAAATAAAAAATTCTTTTAAGAACAAATTTAAAACAAATAAAAATTACATTTTCAAAAAAGGGGGCTAACTTCACGCACGTCCTCAAAAGTTGTTTGTTATTGGTTTGTTGTCATAATTTGGAATAATTTATGGAAATAAAGCCTCATTAACAGAATTCTTTTTTTAGCTTTTAAGTTACCACATATTTCTGCAAATTAAAGTAAAATATAAGTTAATGTTTTTGCGCCTTAATAAAATTAGTGATTTTTGGGATAATATTATTGAAATAATGCCAATAAACTGTAGAACAAACTCAAACAAATAATGTAAATTATAAATGCGTAATTAATTGCAAAAGCAATAGGCACTGACAGTAAAATTCAATACCCATTCATTGTAAATATTATATTAATGTCGACTCTTTGATTGATTATTAATTATGTATACATTACTTGACGAGAAGTGCCAAGTGATCAAACTACATTAGCATGATTAAACATCAAACTATTTATTAACAGATATTTAGTAAACTATATACATATTTTGAAATATTCGGATGTTTAGCTCTATGCTATAGCATTTCGTGCCTATGTATAAATATGAATGGCTTTCATTTAAATATTAACATAAATAATCAAATATGACAGATTATTTTGATGAAAGTACAGTTTAAAAATTCACATTTTACCAAATATTCCTCAAGTTCTTTAAAATTATGTTAAGATAATAGTACAAAAATCGCTAAATAATCAACTAATAGAATTATTGTTATGCTCCTGACTCTAAAGAAATTATAAAAATTAAGTAATGCATAAAATTACTTTAAAACGACATTTAGGATAGGAAAGCGTATTACAGTGACTTTCAAATCGTCCAGTTCAAGTTTTTATGATGTTGTGATCCTAAAATTAGCAACGTATTAGAAATTCTGCGCAAAATAAAACCAACGTTGATGTCTCACCAGTATTCGCATCCGAAAACTGTTCTTACCCTCGAAATTCAAAGCAGACCAATCCACCAAATGAACCTTTTTAAAATGAAGTGTATAGCACTTCCCGTAGTTTTGAGCCCATTTAGACCTTGATTTTAAATTTGCCTTTTAAGGCTAATAACTTCCTTCGTCCTTTCTTTTCGTATTTGATGGAAAGTACTTGATACTAGACCAGCTAAATAATAAGTAAGCTGGCCATAATACGGTTGTTTCACTCACTTGTTCTTCTCATCAGGCACATTTAATAACCTCGCAAGTGATGTGATCGCTGGGAAGGTAATATGGCGATTTAGAAATAATTAATAACTTCTATAGAACAAAAATAATGTTGAAGTTCCACGCAACATAAAACAAATCTTCACAGTAGCGGAATATTGCCAGGCTTCCAATTTATATAGAGAAATGTTTTAACGATTGCAAACAGTAAGATTGTTACAATTTTGATATGTTCGGTCAGCAATTATTATATCCTTTGATGATCTTTTCTGCTTTATTGTTCGACAACTTTTTCAATTTATTAACGCAAATTTATTGTTGTAAAAGTTCTGATTTGACGTACAATTTCAAGTAAATCACGAACAATTCAATTCAACTTCTATTCTACATAGATTTACTAACCAATAGTAAGTGCATTACCGGATATTTACATCTTAGGGTAAATTTTTAATTAAATTGCAAATTTCTCCCCTAGTTGAAAATGAATCATTAAAATTTAATTCCTTAGTTAATTGTACAATTTTGTAATTAAATTAGGCTATTCTATTGACTTGTTATTACATAACTTGACTTGACAATTTTCTTTGTTCCGGTTTATTTCGGGTTTATTTTAGACATTTATGATGTATTTATAATATAAAACAAACTCTAGTCATTTTGTATATTGTTGTGGTATTTTGACCAATTAAGAGTGACAGCAGGCAAATGAGAGAGTAATTTGTTTTTAATTAATTTTTAAATTCAGTAGTCAGTCAATATGACTAACAAAAAAATAAGATTTGCATCAAAAACAAAAACCATCCCATGTAACGATTAATTACACATGAGACACAATTTGAGTTTATTTGTGAGATACAGAAATTTTGTAACACCCTGTGAGTACTTTTTAAATTTGATAACAGCCGCGGTTTTCTGTAAAACATAAGGTGAAAGTGTTAATATCAGTTTGGTGCGCGAGCAATTAACAACGTTGCGTTACCTGCTGGAAAGACCATTTTGGTTGCCAGCAACAAGATCCCCACCACAAAAGCAAATTTTGAATTTTGGAAAAGGAACGAGAGACACGGCAGTTCCCGGGTGAAGCTCAAGTAGAAAGGAGTTCTTGGGGAGACGTCGATTGAGAAAGTGTAAATTTCTCGATAAAATCCCAATTAAGGAACTCAATTGCGATTCTTTGGTATAAAAAGACCAAAGCATTAATTTACTTAATTAAACGGAAGTAAATAAATTTACGAAATTCGAATATTTGATGAAAGTTGTGTATTGCGTACGTAATTGGATATTCGTGAGTTGAATATCTGAAATAAAGGCGGATTACAGAAATTTGTACGATCTGTAAAAACTACAGGTTATGTTCACACGTGGTGGACAGGTTAAAGTTGATAAATTAATTGATTGCTTACCGAAGTGTAACTAAAACACGAAGATTATTTAACCAACAGTTTTTAAAAAGTTGGTTAAGGCTAGGATATTACAGTGTACTCGTGGTAATACGTAGTTAACTTGAAAACGGTTTGATGGATTGCGATCAAATTTTTAGATTAGGTGTATGATACCTTAAGGAACATCCGCTCCTATTTCTTTTTTTTTAATTAAATTTTTTTTAATTAATTTTTTCAAAATAGCCCGTTTGTAAATTTTTTTGAGAAAATCAAGTTGGTGGAATTAATTACTTATAAACAATTAAAATTGAAAATGGAAATAAAAATTTGCCAGACTTAAATCGGACACTAATACGTAGTCATCTCGAAAACGAATAAATGGATCACTTTGAAATTTTGAGGTAATATTTATAATACCAATACGAAGAGCACCTCCTATTTTTAAACATAATAATTTTATTTATAACAATAATAATAATTTTAATATAGTAAATAATTTATCAATTAATTAAATTTCTTTAATTGAAATAATATATAAGCGAAAATGAATTCATATGTAAATTTTTGAAAGTTTATTTTACCTAAAACGTACTAAAAATGTAATTATAATAATAATGTACTGGATACTCCCACCAAGATCAAATTCAAATATTTAGTTCAGCTAGTAATATGCAGGCGAAACTAATTTTAAAAAATTTTGCCTAAGAGTTATCTGTTTTACCAGCACATTTTACTTGGCGCGTGCGCTTGAAAGTTAAATGCAAGTTGATAAGATTGTTCTTATGTGTAATACAAGTAGTCATCAACCTACGGCAGTTCGCACTTACGATCTTGTGTTTGTCTCTTTCCTACTAAGCATATTAGAGAACTAAAACCAACAGTTGCGGGGATTTCTCGACCGATGTCTAGGAATTTATTTCGGTCGAGGAATGCTATACATTCGAATGTAATCATTTTGATAAACCGTATTTTTTTTCTAATATTTTATTTAATTAGGGTTACGCTAAATAAGCTTTTGTAATTTTTGCTACCTTGGCAGTAGGTAAGTGTATATTTTCATAATTTAAAATAAAATGAGTCTGCAAAGTAATTGCTTACACTAAAATAAAATAAAACAATTTATTTACGAAAATTGTTTCGAAGGGATTAACCACTTTTTTTTCAAGTATCAAAGCTACATAAGTAAAAGTTAAACAGATTGTAATCAAAACTATATCGTAAACGATACGGCTTATCATTTCTAAGATATGTATGCACAGCATTATGCACAGCTAGTCAAAGCCTTGTGCTATGCGCTAAATAATTTCGAAAATATTTAACCTTCATCCGCTCGCGCCTATAAAAGTTACACTTCCGATCGCGTATGCGGCAATTTGATGGCCGCATATGATTTTTATCGTTTTCATGAGTTTTTCTTCATTCAAAGTGCATGATTTAAATTGTTTAGGACTTATGAACTCTGACATAACATTACAAGTACATGTTTGGACAAAAAAATCTATATTAAAATTTAAAATCAAAGCTATATTTAAAATTTAAAAAAATTACAGGAAACTTAACTTAAAAATTCAAAATGTACTGTACTACACTCAATTTGTAATAATATTTTATTTCTCAAAATATGTCTCTAATTTATTATTTTATATTTAGTACATAATTTAGTAAAACCAACATTCGAGTATTGATAAAAAGTTACGTTATCGATTGCGCTATACGGCAAATTGGTCGCATTAAGACACCTAGGGTAGTTTGTGGCTGTACTGAACCGGCTGATGGAGCTTTCTTATCAGAACACGAGCATGGTCTATTGGAGGAGATAGTAATTAGAGAATACAAGCCCTTCCCACCCCTCCCATGACGCTCTGGAAGAAAATGGGAGAGAAAATTTAAAAATGCGGCCAATTTGCCGCGTACGCGAGCGGATGAAGGTTAAGAAAACATTTTGCATGTATCTGTCAGATATACCGTGACCTCGGGAGAGGGCTAAAGAGTCTATGAATGAATGGAAACAGACGTCTTTATTTTTCTCGATTGATTAGATGAACATTGAACAAGTGATAACTGATAACAATGTCCGTCGTTGTCGGCTTTCTATAGATATTGAATTCTAATGAGAAATCCACGTTCCTAAATAAGCTAACGTCCAAGAAATGTCCCTTTCTTCCTCCATTTGTCGTAAATAAATAAATTGTTTTATTTTAATTAGTGTAACAGTGTAAGCCAGGCCCGTTGAGCAGGCCAGCTGAGCAGAGTGCGGCTGAGAAAGATAGTAGGACTGTTTACCGGACACTGCTGTCTTAACAAACACCTTAACGCAATAGGTGTTGTGGAAGATCCTACATGTAGATTATGCGGGATGGAGGAGGAAACTCCGCACCACATACTATGTGTATGCACAATTCTAGCCCCTAAAAGGCTACAACATCTTGATTGTCTATATCCGACTCTCGGTGAGATAAATCAGGTTCCCATAGGTCGAATCCTCAATTTTATAGAGGATACAGAACTATTGGAGTAAAACACGGAACGCGGGTGTTATGTTCCCACCATAACGAAAATGCAACAATCTTACGAGGATGGCTTTCCCATAAAGGTTATGAGCCTGGGACTGCACAAACAAACTGATCTAATTTCAAATTATTGTAAACTAGTTAGTAAGCATTTGTTAGAAATAAAACTTTATGTAACGTAAAAGTTAAAGCAGTTCACATGTAGTTCACACTGAGTTCACATTGTATTGTCAAGCAGCTAAAATCGTTGCATTTTCAATACAATAAACGTTTGAAAAAACTCGAGTTTGAGTTTTTTTTTAGTTCTTCTTGGGCACTAAACGTAATTCGGGGTACAATAAGCCAGGAGCTTCAGTGCAAGTGGTTCGAAAGAAACACACCCGTTCAGCAATAATAATAATAAGCCAGGCCCGTAGCCAGATCGAAAATAAAGGTAGGGCAAACGGTTTGTATGGCCGGGCAAATTTTAGTGTTGCGGATGCGAGATGGGTTCGTGGGAATTTTTTAAAGCGCCGCAGGCGAAAATATTTTAAATTTCAAGGTCAACGCGATTTAAGAAAAGTTATATTATCGTATTATAATGGTATTATCGCACAGCCACACGCCAGGGCCAAATGGGCTATCAAAATTTATGGTCGGTGCTCGGTCGGTGGGCCAAAAATGCAATGTCACAGGGGGAAAATGCCTTTATTTGGGGACCCCTCTCCCCCTTTGAAAAAAATTTATTACATGTACCCTGCGTTCGAGGAGAAGCTACTTTCGCTACCAAACATTTCTTTTCTCCCTTCTTTCAAGCTTCGAGACGCTTCCAAACGCTTTGGCTCCGCCTTTTTCAGTCGCTACAAACATTTTGATGGGGAGCCAAAGCGTTTGGAAACGACTGGAAGCTTGAAAGAAGGAAAAAAAGAAATTTTTGGGAGCGAAAGTAGCTTCTCCCCGAACGCAGGGGTACTGTGATGAATATTCAATTCTGCGAATTGTATTTGAAAGCATATAAATAAAAAAATTCTTGTACAAAAAGGACCAATGTAGAATGGGAAAATTTTCTGTTAATCTATAGTTACATATTTTTATTTTAAAAGGTCGGGCAAACATCCTTAAAAGGTCGGCCGTTGCCCGACCTTGCCACCCCATGGCTACGGGCCTGTGTAAGCAATTACTTTGCCGTATCATTTTATTTTAAATTATATTCATAATGCTTCACATCAAAAAATGAATCACGAAAAACTTCGTTGATTGTATATTTTCAAATCAATAATTAATATACAATAATATAAATAGCAATAATTATTTATTGTATGTTATCAATAAACATGAATAAATAAAAATATAAAAGAAGAATTAAAATTAAAGCCAAAAAATTATTGGAGTCTTGTTTGAATTGTAAATTCAAAGGCAAATACCTACATTATCACTTATGTACGTTTAGTAATTTTATCGCTTCTTAGAAATTTATTGCAATGTCCTGAAAAATCTGATACAAAAAGAGAGGGAGAGACTTTTGTGAAATAGATATATTATTCGTAAAAAGTAAAAAAACATAAATTTTGTTTAAAAATAGATTTCTTTATTTGCAATCCTATGCGCCACCACACGAGCCAAAACGAACTCCTGCTTGGCGAATTCCAGCCTTAACGAAAATTAAAGGATTGAAGCAGCACTTTTAATCACCGAATTTGGAACACTTTCGCTGGTAGCTGTGAAGACATCGATGGCTTCCGACAGAATGGGCAACCTGATGTTTACCAACTGTTTTATGGGAACACACCAGATCAAGTAAAAAGTAACAAGGTACAAGATTTGTTTTATTTTTAATTAATCTAAATTATGAATCAATGAATTGTGTTGATTTTAGATTAATTAAAGGACTTTATTGATTTTAATGATTATAATTTGTTCACATGATTACACCAAATAATGAAATATCCAAATTTAGCTCCTAAATACAAGGATTTAAATGTAATTTGGATGCTTTAATTATTGCACAAAAATAACACATTGGTTTTAGACAAAATTGTTGTCCAAGTTAATTTGATGCAAATTTTTATTGATTCTTTATGCCACTTAATAAATTATGTCTACAACAAATTGCCCTCTTATTTCGTCTACTGAATCCACTGACTCTGAGGAAGAGAAAAACTCTACTCCGATAATACACTAGTTTTAGGGGTCTTTGTGGGGTGATTATTCAATAAGGGATGAATATCATTGCAATATATACAGAATATATATTTTATTTATTATTATTCCAACCGCTGTTAGCCACCTAGTGCGTGATTGATGTGGCTCACTCGAAGGGAATACGACCTCACGTAAATTTTTATGTTGGTATAATCCTCGACAGTACTGAAACAATGAGAGCTACAACAATCCTAATTTTTTATGAGTGACTTAGTGAAGACGCTGCTTTGTACACATAGATAGCAATAAAAGTAAAAGATCAAAGCCAAATCTATACTTGGAGAGTATTAACTTGTGAAAATTATAAAATGAATTATTTACTGGAATTATTTACTGGAATTAATAAGATGCAAAAATAAATGAAGGAAAATATAAATGTTACGTTTTAAATTGTATTTTCTTATTGAAGTCGCATGGTTTTTAAGCATTTGTTAATGAGAGCAAAACAATTTTTATAGTTTATATATACTCTGTACTCTACCGAAAGCCTTGAAAATAAATTGACAGTAAATTTTAAATCGGGGAAGTTTCGCAATAAAAATAAACTACCAGCAAAGACAATCCTGTTACTCCGACTAGCTATGACTCTTTTCTGCTCAATGATGTCTTCAGGGACTACGCCGAAAAACGACTTTTAAATTAAAAATAAAACTCGTTATCAAAAATGGAGAAATTTTCAATTTTGAACAAGATAAATTTTATCTGCTATTATCATTAACTATCAAGACCAACAGATTACTTGATTAAAAATATTAGTAACTTGAATTTTCGCATTACTTGTGTAAAGTGCAACAATAAAGGCATTGGTTATGTTTTGTCATGCCACAGATGTTATAAAATTTGAACTTGGAATAAATTACGATTGGAAATAAAACTTGTAATTTACATTTTTGATAAACAGATTGCTAAACATCGGTCAACTGCACGTCATTCCAGATATATACCCCATTGTGCCATTCCTGAAGGGAAGATCTTCCTGTAGAGTGGATTAGTTCCAATTCCACCAATTGACTTTTCTTCTTTCTTTGGAACAACTCTACTAGGTAATAATTTTATATAAATTTAATTTTAAGTAGTTGCTGCTTTGTTGTAGTTTTAGTTTTAGTATTATTGAATTTTTGGACTAAAAAATATATAGGGTCTTCTATTGAAAATATATAAGTAGTCTTATTTATTTTAAAATGTGTAATGAGATTTAACAGATTAAATAAAAAATGCAAATATTATAAGTGTCATTCAGGTTTTTTATATTTTTTACAGCAGTTCTTTAGCTCAACCCGCATGTAATACTACCTATATTATACAATATTATGGATGCTGGCATTATTTCAGCAATAAATATAACCGAAGAAAACTTTTCTGCATTCGTGCAAAACCATCAAAATTGAAGTAAAATTATACTTTTCTGCGACTAAAGCAGCATATTTTTTTTATTATCCATGTTACAAATAGAACCTACACAAAAATTTTATTGTGTTTGAATACTTCCTAAAACTTTAGAAATTTACCGACACCGGTTATCATAATTAAACACATTCTTTTAATTGTCTACTGTAATTGAAATTATATTATACGAAATTAACTGTTGGGAAAATTAATGAACAAGAACTTGTTTTATTTTAGTTGGAATTTTAATATCTCTGTGGCCAAATTATAGGTAAATGTATATTTTGAGTGAAACAAAGTAAAACTTTACTTTATGATTTATGGAATTAAAATAATACATATTACCATTTAAATTAATTTTATGTAATTAAAATTAAATTTATGTAAATCCTTTACAAAATTATTGATTATGGATTTCAGAATTTTGCATAGCAAATAAATTTTTCTCTTTCCGAATCAACTATTTTGCACTTAATATTTTATGTTAATTATAAAATCAGCGAAGGATGGTTAAATATGAGCAACATTGTTACTATTTGTGGCAAGTCTTTAATATTTAATTTGGTGATTAAGTTTTGAAGATGTTTATTTTACTGAAGAAATAGTTAATATTTTTAAATTTTTAAAAATTTGTGAAGATATGGGTTTACTCCACCAAAATCTTCTTTATATTTTTGGAAATTTTTAATATTGGGGCATATATTTTATAATCTACAATTTAATCTATATTTGCATAATATGCCTTAAAAAATTTTAAAACATCGCATTTAGCAATTAACAATTTTTTAACGCAGATAATTTGTATGAATCAAATCTGACTATTAGCCACAGAAAACCGCAACTACGCGTATTAAAGATTACGTACCTATTTGCACCAAGTCAAGTTACCAGTGCAGTAAAATTGAAGAGATTACGATGGACGGAGCCAAATATCAGCGCAGAAGAAGTGAAGGGAGAACGCGTGACACCCAATTCCACCAATTGACACCAACATAGATTAAAACTGACGAATTTTCGTAACTGCACATTAGCGACGCCCATCGTTCTCTATTTAATTTTACTATAGTTCGTATTATTCGTGTTGTGTTATAGTTTTTTTTAACTGACT
This sequence comes from Rhagonycha lutea, assembly GCA_958510855.1. Lineage (NCBI taxonomy): Eukaryota > Metazoa > Arthropoda > Insecta > Coleoptera > Cantharidae > Rhagonycha > Rhagonycha lutea. Next base: position 89,901,945 of record OY294036.1, read on the forward strand.
CTTTGTCATTTTTTCTTACAATTTAAAATGGATAAAATAAAAAGATCGAAAGGCGCGTTACTAAATACCTGGATAGCCGGAAATCCCAGTTTCTCAACAAATGGATCTATCTTATTTTGTCGAAATTGCAAAAAATTCGAAAAGCGCGTTACTAAATGCCTGGATAGCCGGAAATCCCTGTTTCTCAACAAATGGATCTATTGTATTTTGTCGAAATTGCAAAAATTTAGAAAAGTATTTAGTTGTTTACTGTAATAGTGCGATTATTACTGAATAAATTGTTACATTTAATCTGCATATATGCCGCATATAACTTGTAGTTTTAGTGCATATAATTCCTTGCTCTAATGATAATATTACAACTATGTAGGAGATGTAGACTCTACCTACCACCTACCTATGTTACATCTAGAGTGGGTATATTATATGAGGAGTGCACGAATTTTGAAATATTTTCACGGAAATCCTTGAGATAGGCGTCAAGATGACAATTATATATTACAAGTTACACGAGTAGAATAATTTTTTTTAATAAAAATGCTTGATTTTTGTGTAACTGGCTGTACAAATACTGACAAAAATGTTGTCCATAATGATGTCCTTATGAAACCCTACCATTTATAAACTAATTACTGAAAATTTTTAATTCAATCTTATAAAATTCAACGTTTTTGTGTAAGAAAATTGAGTAGATGATATGCACAATATTAACCATGGAAACTGAGAAAAATATGGCGGCGAACTACACCTTGGCCATACTATTTTATATTGAAGTGTAATTTTCCACCCTTAATTATATTCTTATAAAATTTTCAATACGTATTTTGATTAACTTTTGAATCGGGCGGAATATCACCTTCTTACCCGCTAGCTCAATTGTACAAATTTTTACAATTTCAGATTTGTTGTAAAACTGTAGCAAATGAAAACTTCTTCTCTTCCAAATGATGGTCTCTAAAATAAAACGCACCACTTTTCAATATACCTAATTATTTATTTCTTCCTTCAAAATTCACTCCAAATTTTACACTTTTCTATCATAAATTCTATCATAAATCAAAAAGAACGACCGTCCACGCTTGGACAGCGTACGCAAGTCTTTTTTACTATCTGTCGGCGCTCTCTCGGCTTCCCCGAAACCGCGAAACAAAGAAAATTCAAATAATTTAACAAAAAATACAAAAAGTCAAACAAACCACTTCCTTATTCCAAAAATTACACGACAATATAATATACCCACTATAGTTACATCATTTCAAGTTTCTAGACCGATTACAACTTCATTAAAAGATGTAATATTTTATAAATAAATATCATAATAATGTACGATAATATTAATGAGGACAGTGGCTGGACATAAGTTTGGTCATGGGGGGAGGGGGTATGTGAAAACACAATAATAATAATTATAATAATATTATATGTTTTTAATCTTAATAATAATTCTTTAGAATTATTTATGCCATGGGGGGGGGGTTGAATCCCTTCCTTGATAATTAACATACCAAGACAGGGAAGTAACATTTTACAATGCGAATAGGCAGGCTAGGGTACAGGGCTTTAATTTTGTTACGTAAATGTGTAAATTACAACTTTCATTCTACGTTCATTCTGTTATTTGATATTGCTGCAAGGGTATAATATTATAAAATTTAATATTAATTAGATAAGAACACCACATAATTTTTGTTGTGTTAAATACCTACATATTATATATCGTAATATCACACAAACATACTATGTACGTATGAATACCACATAATTTTTGTTTTTGTTTGTTTTAATTATAATTTGCTTTGTTAGGATACCTAAAAAAACCGTATTTTTGTTCATTTTTGTAGAGAAAGTATTGTAAGTTATTCGGATAAGGAACGTGATATTTTTTTTAAATCGCAAGGTATACAATTAAATTTTAAAAACCGCATATCCTTCTATTTAATGATATTATTTTTATTTAATTTGAAAGATTATAACTGTTGCATACTATAAATATAATTTTATAATAATATACTTGAATACATTTGAAAATATGATAAAATCTTTTTTTTTAGCATTATGCGCTTTTCAGAGCAAAGGGTGCGATAACAACTCCATATTCTCAAAGAATTAACTTTAACGAAGTAATTCGTAAACAAATTACATTAAAAATGCCAACGCGAATTCCCTCAAACTGAGCATAACATAAAATATTTTCACCTCCTATAAATTCGTGAACGATAATTATGTAGTATTTGCAGTTAGGTAACTTTTATTACTAATAAAATTATTCAAATATTTAATAAGCTTGATAAACCTTATTTTTAAATCACACTTATTATTTATTATTGAAGATATCAGATTAAGAAAACTAGGATAAGCAAAAGTAAAAAATAAAGAGGACTTGAAAATGAAATAGCTAATTTAAAACTTTAAAAGCTTATAATATAGAAAGAAATTTTAACTTTGGTTGAATATATTTATACATTTTGACTACATTTGAAAATAAAATGAATGCAAATAATTGAGCTGAATTGTAAGAACAAAATAATTTTAACTGATGTAAATGGAAATTTAAATAAATTTTCATCAAAATACTAGTAGACAATCAAAAATATTAAAATTTAAATAACATTCATTTTGAAAACATCCACATTGTTTTAAATAGAATTTTAATTAAGCGTGTTATATTTATTACAATTAAATGTTTTGGAAAATAATTTATTGTAATCTTTTATAAAATTTGAAAAACAAATTGATAATTATCCTGTTTCAAGTGATGACTGCAATTATGATTTTTAATAACGAAAACTTAATTTAAAGTTGGTTGGGGATACATGAAAATTGATTTTTGCTGCTTTTTGATATTTTTTTAATTAAATTAAAACTTTGTTTTCCGTTTAACCAAGTCGGTCATAATTACAAAAAGTTTAAAGTGCTGAAGCGAAAGTGCTTGTTTTCATGTTTCGCACGTAACAAAATACTTGTAAAACTTTTGTATTTTGTATCTCTAAAACTATCGTTAAGTCCAAAAGTATACAAAAATTCTTACTCGATGGGTTTTTAATCTTATAACTTACCAAAATACTTATCGTTGTTAGGAAAACAAATTCAGAAAGTAATAAGAAATTGCAATTAAATAAATTCCTTTTCATTCGTGGTCTAATAAAACTTACCATTTTTTTAAAAACTGGAAAAGTTAGTCGAATATTATAATACACATCACAAAGAAACTTTAAAACTGTAATTTGTTCACTTCACGTAAAACTTCACACGCACCTGAGGGATAGCACCAACTTCACATGTAAGTATTTCAACGCGTGAATTGCTACTGAGCGCCGCGACGCCGGTTATTGATAAGTGCAAGTTCATCCCCTCTGTTTTACGTTTAACATTTTGATTGATAATTTTTACACTCCATAAAATATTAATATTTTTTGTAATAATGGCAGATTTGTTTTTAAAATACTCCAATTTAAATAATCAAAAAAGGCGACAATAAAGATTAAATCGTTCATATTATTTAATTTTTCAATTTCTAATTACATGGGAGGGATGTACATAATTGCTAAACTGAACTTCTCTGATTATTGGAGTTTTTAACTGTGGGTGGATTAACTAATTTGAAATTCAGAAAAAATTTGGAAAGTTGGAAGTTTTATGGCCGGAAATCTGAAGTAACCTTGAAGTAATGTTACTTACATAAATTCAAGTGACGTTAAATTGGGGGATCTCGCTGATCATTCCACCAATCCATTTATCTGAAAATTTATCATCCAACTATTGTTGTACGTTTAATGCGTAATGTACGGGTGCTCCGTTTTGTTGAAGATGTACATTTTGTTTGTCTAGCAGGTTATCTCCTCCTTCATTAACTGGATTTTCTAAGGACTGATCGATAAGTGATAAGTTAATTTTCTAATAGATTGGGATACATTTGAAGAGAAAAGAAACTTTAAGAAAAAACTTGATTCCTCGCCGAAACAAATACTTTTTACCAAATTTCAGTCATCTTAAATTCTCTAGGCCAGGCCATCGCTTTCACCAAGTTGTTGTTATTTTTGAATTTTATAAGAAGCTACTTGTTGACATTTAGCAGTTTAGGAACAAAAGTTACTTCGACTGACTACTTTTTAAATTAACATCCGGTATATTGGTTATCTGTGTGTTATAATATAATATTTGAATTATTAGAATAATAATATGAATTCATTGTTATGAATTAGTAATGATTTATGTTATAACATTTTTATCAACACAAATTTTGTAATTGGAACATTTAAAAAAATTTAATTTTTTAACGCAAAATTAAAAACAAAAAATTGGAAACTTCGAATATAAACACTAATTTTGTTGGAGAGCTGCCAACGCATAATATTACAAATAATATCCTCTTTTTATAGTTGCAATTTCTTGTTAATGTATTATTCAGTTTTTCTACTTTTTCCATTTATCATTGAAACTTTAATCAATCTGAGCTTTTGTCAACAAAATGTTAATTGGTAGAAAACTTTCAAGTAGCAGAGTAAACAAACGATACATCCAAAGGTAGATGTATAATTTTCTTCTCATTTAACATTGTGATATAATTAGATTTATTTTCTAAAGAGAAAAGTTCCCGAAAGTTGTTGCTGTAAATACAAATACCCATCAAGTTCTCTATAAGCAAAATTGAATTTTGTTATTTACTAACTTCTCAAATGAAATCCATTAAAATTTGCCGAGTTTTAACTTCAAGAAATAATATAATCACAGTAGTATGGCTTGATGTGATCTCTACTTGAGTTACAGAGCGAAAATTATGTAGATTTATGAATCCTTATGCTAGCGGATTTAGGAAAATAGTTTAATATTTATATAATTCTGGTCAATTGACAAAACGTCAAAACCAAAGAGAAAGAAAAAGTGGTATAAAATATAGCACTTTTTGCATAATACTATTATGTGCATAATGTGGGATGTAGAATGAGACACGAAGTACATTATTATGTTAGATGTAGATAGGTTGGTAGAAGCAACATTAGTCATTTTAGTCGTTGCGTTTGGTCAATTTCTTTAAACTAAAATTTGCATTAGAAGCTTAAGAATACAAATATCTTAATGATATTTGGGACGACTATTAATGGTCGTCCGCTCGTTTGAAACAGCCATCATTATAAATATTGATTCCTTATACGAATTTGTACAATCTTTTGAAGTTATATTGCGCTTTGTCGGTTGTCAAATGTGTATTTTTGTTACAGATTTAGCTTCATCTTGTGTAAAAGTCACCGGACTGTAACATCCAACAAGGCTGTATTATTAAGAGCATGGTGGGTAAGACGTCGTTATTCTCTCAGGTGTATTGCGCCGTCCCATTTCTCAGTCAATTTTACGCTTAGTCAACAATCAGAGTGGCACCTTAATAATTACCGATATTACCGACATTTTAAGTTTAAAAAGGCGTTTACAACCTTCGTTTCCTTGATTTAGTCAAATGAATCCACCTCGTCGCGACTCAGCTGCCGGCATAGTTTTTGTACGACGGCCAAAGGAACGATCGGAGTAAAATTCCACCGTTTAGCACCACCCCTGCAGGTTAAAATGTTCAATTATTCAATAATTCGGGCTATATCGTATCAATACACCGTACTATCGAGTACGGTGCCACTGTTTCACCAGCTGTATGACATGAATGTGGCACCATCTATATTGAAGCCACTTATCGTCCACATACATACCATCCAATAACTCGCTATAATCTCGTACAATTAGGCGACCGATGCGTCGCGTCATCTAAGTGTGCGAGCACCTTTATTCGTTTCAAATAAGTTTTTTCAAAATGCTTTCAAAGTTTTTGTGTAACGGAAAAGTACCGATATTTAACTTTACAATTGATAACTCCACACAGCACAGTAGTTTAAATGATTGTTAATTGAATTAAAGATAATCTGACATAAATTATTATGTGTGATTACTACAAGTGATTCGCAAATTAAAAACTATATTTAAATTTATAAGTTATTAATGTTAAATAATTATTATTAGTTCAAAACTATCAAATATTTATTTATTTTAATTCAATACTAAATGATTTTTATAATTTGGAATTTGGACGACTCTAACTACCATTAAAGTTAAATAATTGTCGTAAAAAACTTTTCTGTATGAAATCTAATTACCTAAAAAAAAATTTTCTATGCAAATTATTAATATTTCTTACCGTTATCGCAGCATTTTATACATATAAAATTGCGACATCGATTTTTCTTTTTCAGTTTGTTTATGTTTTCCAAATTGGGCGGAATTGAATTTCATGTAGCTTTTGTTTATTTGATTTTAAATATTTTTTTCTATCGAATGGCTCAGGTTTGATCGAGTTTATATTCATTTAAAATTCTAATTTGATTGGTCCATTAGTGAAAATTGTTTACAACACATTTTTTTTTAATTAACTTAGAGTGAACTGCACCAAGAAGACTAAATAAAGATTTTACAAAATATTTAAATTAGAGTATTCGATAGCTAACAATACCTATTACTGTAGTAACAGTAAATGATAAATTACCATTGCAACGGTTGTAACTTTTCTCCAACGATAATTAAAATAGAGGTAATGAAATACAGATTTCGTCTAAAATTTTAATATAAAAATTGGAATGAGTTGTTGAAATTGAACTTTATGCAGTTTAGTGTTATAAATTTGTCGATGTATTTATTAGTAGATACATACTTTTTCACTTTAAAGACAATAATATGAAAATATATTGTTTCCAAACATTATTGGCATTGATTAATAGTATAATTTATTCGATTAAAACAAAAGTAAAAAAATATAAAAAAAAATCATGAGATTGTCATAAAATTATATGGTATTTTTAAACTTCCTTGAAGGGTAAAGAAATTCTGAAAAATCTTGTGCACTGAATACTCTATAACCTTGTTAAAAGCTTTAATCCATTACTTCACCATTTTCTCGTAGTTTAGGTTCCTCATTATGTGAAAAAATACTAAAAAAGATGTATTAACCAAAAAAGAATCATTTATGTCCACTATAAGCGGTTCAATTTAAGATTGTAGAGCATCAAGCGGTAATGTTGGTCCTAGAGGAGATGACGATAAATATAATAAGACGGTCATTGTCTTGCAGCTAGCAGGATCGGTTGCAAATGCGAGGTACCGAAAAAATAACAGAAAAAGAAGGGTCAAATATCAAAGCACGTTAAATCGGTGGTCCTTCTGGGTTAGTGAATTGCCAACATTAACATAAAAAACCAGGGTAAAGGCACATCTGCAAGTCAGGTCAGCAAGCTACCTACTAGATGTAAAATAATTATATGCTTCAAATGAATGAAAAATTGGGGGAAACCAATAAATTGTAAATATTATCATGAAAAAAGTTATAGCTGAGTCTAATTTTTGCTAACAGTAAAATTTTACAACAATAACATTTTAATAAACATGATGTAAGGCTTGAAATCTTGAAGAATTTTTGCATTATTGAGATGTACCACTTATAATTATAAATTGGAGTTTCTTCTGAAATAAGGAACCAACCGACATTTCACTTGAAAATGAGTTAGCTCCATATTGTAAATCTACAGTTTTACCAAGTGCCTCATCTTTTGAAATGATGAAATGAAATTAATTTTGAAATTATGAAGATTTCGTAAACCATCAAGTATAATTAATAAATATAATTAATTATTACTTATTACAGATCTTACTGTAGTACTATATTATGCCGAATGAAATTTAATGTAAAAAAAGTTATAAATTTAATATCACAGCTTCATTTAATATTGTTCATTCATATACTATATAATATCCAACGGATTAAATTAAACAGTAAATTCTAAATCTCACAGCGGCTTATTTCACTTTCCCGGTTTTCTATCCCAAGTAACATTTCAATCCTGGTAATTGCCTGCAATTACCTGCCTAGCTCAGGCTTGACATGAAAATTTTGATTTTGCAGGCAATTATCAGGATTGAAATGTTACTTGGAATATTAAGCGTTGGTGTATCGAAACAGATAATTGTAAAAAGTTTCTTAATCTGGTCTATTCCATCAAGAATTCAACAAAATTTATTTGTATTCAATGCGAATCACCCAAACAATCCACTGTTTGATGCAATCGATATATTTCAGGTACAACGCTCTTATTAAAATTTTCATGTCCAACAAAAATTTGTCAAGCACATGTATCAAACTCTTCTTAATTTTAGGAGACGATGTTTTCCATAAATCACTAGCAATGACTTTTGCCGTAATCTACAACTGAAAAATTAATTAAGTACTTCACAAACTCATCGAAAACGATGTCCTTCAGATCACTCCGATCCAAGATAAATGGAACAAAGACGGCGATTTTCGACCTGGATTGGCACAGTAGTCAGACTTTTCTAGGCACCCTGAGGCTGAAAATAGGTTTAACAAGAGTCTGCAAATTGAACAGGGTGGTCACGTGCTGAAGATGCTGGATCACCAGTCATAAAGCACACAAATGCAAGGGCCAAGACGGATCTGCCAAGTTGTGGAGGTGCTGTAGAACCGGCCTCCATGCGAAAGCCTGTAAGAACGATCCCCACTACGAAGTATGCGCTATGGGCGAGCACATGCTGAGGAGTTGGTACTACCGAGCCAAGAAGCAACAAAAGCAGTAGTACGGCCAGTAACGAAAAGCAAAGTCTCGAAAGGCCTGAAGACAAATGGATACATTGCTGCCGTGATAAGCAAGAAGGTCGTATCTGCAAATGCCGATTAAGGAGATTTATTTTAAATAATTATTAATAGCATCCTCAATTTTTACTGCAGAAGGTTGAAATTTAAAACGTAATTTAGAAATATGTTACTTTATCATTTCGCGTGTAGTAAATATCAAATTTTTTATCGTATGTTATTAAAAACTATGTAAATTTGGAGACATTTCAGGACCGGCCTTATTCGCAGATACGACCTTCTTGCTTAGCACGGAAGATTGGATACACATCTACAATATTTATTTAGTAGTCCAAAACCAACGTAGAAGTAGAATGATGAAAAAATCAGGGTTGCATATCTACAATGGGCAGGCGGTAGTTCAATAAAGCAAAGAAGAAAATACCCGCAAGGGCAACAATCTACGATGTTATTGTAATCAGAGGTCCACGCTCCACATTCCACAGAGGTCCACATTAATTAATTAATTTAATTATTACATTATGTAATAAATTACATAATTAATTAAATTACTAATTAAATTATAAAAAAATTTTTCTTCTGCTCTCCATAGGTAGATACTACCCATGCTGTAAATTTAATTAAATTCAGTGAGGATTACAAATGTATTTTTCAGTTGATTTGATATGACACAATGACTGAAATAAAATCACCGTAATGCGTATCACCAAGTCATCTTAATTATTTCATCGAAACTTAATTAACCAATTTCAAAAAAGATTCTTAATTAGTAAGAATGTCGTTATCGTCCCTACCAAAGAGAAAACGAAAAAAAATTTTTCGCAAAATGGCGGCTGTCTGAAGAAAAAAATTCATTTTTTGACTGTTTTTTTCAAAATTCGTAATTTTTTAAAATAGTAAACCAAATAATTTTTATACAAAAGTGGTAGGGACGATAGACAGTTATATAGTGAAGGTTGGTACAAAATTTGAAGCAAATCGGTTACATAGAACTTGAGATATCATGTCAACCAGGTTGAAAAATGTTGTTTTGAGGAAAACACGTTTAAAGTTTTAAGCAAAAGTTTCAAGACGTAAAACAAATAATTTTGATACAAAAGTGGTAGGGGCGATAGACAGTTATATAGTGAAAGTTGGTACAAAATTTGAAGCAAATCGGTTTAATAGAACTTGAGATATCATGTCAACCATGTTGAAAAATGTAGTTGTGAGAAATATTCTTTAAAGTTTTCAGCAAAAGTTTCAACCAGTAAAACACATAATTTTGATACAAAAGTGGTAGGGACGATAGACAGTTATATATTGAAGGTTTGTACAAAATTTGAAGTAAATCGGTCAAATAGAACTGTCAACCATGTTGAAAAATGTTAAAATGTCATAAAATACATAATTACTACGACCTTCGGTAAGTTACTCACTGCTAGGTTCAGTTGCTGCGTCACTAAAAAATACAATAAAATACAATTTTGTATAAAGATTACATATAAGTACATTTACTTATGCATATATGAAGGGATATTCCAAAAATAATTAATGTTAAAAATTATTGACTTCGTGGCCGGTTGAATAAATTGACTGTAGTAAAACTAATTAATTATACTTGCAAAGTGAAGTAAATAATTAAAAAACAGTTCTTACTTTTTGCTAGGTACGCCTTTATCCTGGTATAAAGGGTATCCTGCTGCTATCATGGAACAACAAAAAATGGATGCAGTGGAGGTTCCACTCTCTTCTATATCTTTGTTAGAGCTGAAGTTTAACATGGAATCCGAACCTAAATTCAAATAATCTCGGAACACTTGGAAGTCAAATCTAGGAACCTATTACCCAAAGGTCAACTCCCATATACTACTACACCACACTACTGGCAAAGAACCAGTCTCAAATATTGCATTAGATCCATACTTATTATGGACATTTTGTAATTAATTTATTATTATTACCCAACCTATAAGAATACATTTCTCCGGAACATCCTATAAAGTTTATAAGACTCAAGAAAGCTTTAATAAATAATGTTAAATACATCGGTTTTGATTTTTAAAAATATGTAATAAGAGATATCTTTAATATTATTACAACATAATAAGATGCATAAAGGACAAAATATTATATAAGTTATTTTTTAAGCTTTTGAAAGAATCCTTAACATTAATTTTTGATCATTAAGAATATTAATATTCGAATATTTTTTTCGTATTTTATTCCTAAATACAATTCGGGAATATTTACTTTTAAAAGATTTAAATGGAGCACGAATATCAAGTTCTCATCGTAAAGATAATTAAAATAAAATTTTAATTTAATTTTAAACTTCAAGCAATAATATTGTAATGCCAAATAATCCTACAAAATGAAGCAATGGTGTTTTTCAGGGTTATCACCTGTGAATCTCGACATCCTTAAGGGGGGAAGTCTGGTCCAGCGGAAATTATTTTTCAAAGATAAAATTTATTTTCGTTTACGAAACTTTTGTTGTTCATTATGTACTATAGATATACTATAGATATTCAAATCAAATGTAGCACAAGTTTCGTGAACGAAAATAAATTTTATCTTTGAAGAAAACGCATTGAAAAAAGCCTCGGCTGGACCAGACTCCCTCTTAACTTAATAAAGCGATATAATAAATTAAAAAGGTAGTCATGAAAATATAATTTAACAAAACAGTAATTTTCTCACATCAAAATAAACTGCTTGGCAGAAAACTCGTGACGTAATCCTTGTCAAGTTTCAACCATGTAAGTGACTTGACATTACCAGTTTTTATGTCTTGAATTATATATTTTCATGTCCTTTATATTACAGAAAAGTACATTTTTTGCATAAAAAAGCTAAAAGCATTTCTGTAATTCCTAATTTAAATAAAAACTGTTAATGTTGATAATGAAAACATAGCGCTTATTTTGCTTTCATTTCGCTCTAAGCCATTTTATCAAGCAGTTCTTAAATACAACTCCTTTTTTTCATAAAACTTGGAAACTTGGAGATTGGTAAGTTTGTTCATAGTAAACTATACCTGTTTATGAATTTTAAATATATTTTATTAACCGGCCATCGCGGATTCTGTCGCCTTAATTTTCACCCGATTAAAACTTTTTTCAAATATTAAATAAGAAAAGTTTTATAAAAATATTTTCAGAATATCGATTTCAACTCGAATAATACTTAATAACAATTTTTCCAGAATAATACACTGCGATAATCAGAAGTATTAATTTTCAGCTCTAATGAAATTTAGCAAATACTGAATTACGAAACCGAATAATCAGTTCGAAGGATTGCGATATTTAATTAACTGAATTAGAAATGAAAAACAATGTTCGTTGTTTTTTTTAATCAAAGTATTTCAATTCATTTTATACATGTAAGTAAACAAAAAATTTAATTTAGAACACAGAAGTCAATTAATTTATAGGAAAGACAAAAAATTTAATTTTCAAGAATGATTTTTTTAAAATATGTTCTATACTTTTTAATAAATTTAGAATTTTTTGATGTTTGAAAAAACTCTGTTATAAAGTTGACTTATTTGCGTTATGTATTATTTTGATCAACATATTATGCTATAGTCAATCAATCAAAACCTCACAACTTACTCTTGTTTTCTGCTTTCAGAATATACAGCAATTACTTCCGTTATCCTTCGTAAATATACCTTATTATATTGCTTTGTAATGTCAACAGTGCAATTATCATTTAAAGTTTTCTTCCGCCAAAATAATCGAAAATGTTGCTATTTTTAGAAAATCCCATTATACTCAGAAAACAAACTTTTACTCGCAGGATATTTTTAAAGTGTCTGTTCAGTATAACTTGAACAACTTTTAATCGTAGAAAGTTTTACCGGGTGTAGAATTGCTTCACGTGTCACAAAATTTGCAATGCTAAATAATTATTTGCTCCCCTAATTATTTTACAGAAAATATTATTTTATAGAGAAGAAATGTTGTATCCGCTATTGTTTGCAAATTGCCTTTTTATATAAATTAAGAAACAGAAATAAATTTTTGCTGGTTCAACAAAAATCAATTGTTCATAAAAAAAATATTAATTCTAACCAAATAGTAGAGTGAAAAACTACTAATATTTAAGATCACTTATCGTCGACCGAACTGATAAAATTAACGCTAATAATATCTCCATTTTTGAATTATTTATTAGATATCGAATAACCTGAATTTCCTAACACTAACCTAAAGTTCGATCGGTGAATCTCTCCTTTTAACGGGCTTTATTAAAAAAATATAGTTTCCTATTACTGACAATTTCATGTGTCCTCATGTGTCCTAAAAAATGATACGCTAGAGGAGCATCAGCAGCAGCGTACTAGCTTTTATTATTTTGATTATTTGTCTTCGCAAAATAAGTTTTGTTGGTACCTACAAACTTTTGCTTTTCTGATGCCATAATTAAAAAATATATTATATTGCAGTAGTATAGTTTACAAATTGATTTTATGGAATTTTTTGAATTTTAGGATTAGGAGGTCTAGAAAATTTTGACCATGAACTGATAATAAATTTAACGAGTTAAATTTAACCACTTGAGTGTCGCATCCTTGTTTTACCTTCACCACTCACAATTAATGTGGGTTTGAAGTGTTTAATATTATCCCTAAATTTGTTTTATTACTCCAGTTTAACGTGGATTCCTAACCACGGAAATAGATAATGTTTACAATGTCAATTTCAGTGCAGTGGCCCCTTGTAATTTCGTCCCCTGTAATTTCACCTCCGGCAGTGTCATCCCTTGGTAATTTGGGGGGACAGCACGAGAAAATAGCCACGAATTCAAAAATTTTAAGATGACAGGATGATGGTAAATGGTTCAAAAAGCAATAATAAAACAACAGTTTTAAGGATCATTGCAAATAAGGATTGTATTTAAAAAAAAAACCTTAAAATTGTTTAAATTGATTTAACGATGTTGGAACCAAGATGGGAAGTGGTTACGTTGTCAAAACTGACTCTCCGCACCCTTTTTTTCAGTAATCGGGTGAAATTATCGGGGGTGGAATTACCAGGGGATCAAATTACCGTGTACGGTTAGTAATAATTATTATTTGTGAGTGCAACTTTTACTACTAATTTTTTTGTAATCAATCTTGTGGAGAAGGGTTGGAGTAAATAATTCATTACTTCTATGCATTATTTATTTTGGGTTTTACAATTTTATTACTTGTAAAATACTTGGCTATTTGTAACTAAGTAATTGAGAAAATAAATAAGTTAAACGGTAATTCATGAATGAGGTTATAACGAATAAATTTACTTTTTTGAATTACTGATGTAATTTATTGTTTTTTATGAATTAAATAGACAATTTTTCTTAATGAGGGTACAAGTGAATTTTCCTGAGAATGGTTATTGAAATAGATTGAAATTTGTACAGTTGCAAATTATAAATGATAGGTTTTATTCGTGATCTAAGTAATTATTTTAATTCTTGTATTGATTGTAATGCAGGTTTAAGAAAGGAAAAATTAAGTTCCTTATAAATATTATCATTGGGTTATTTAATTTATCTGGAGATAAAATAACAAATAATTATACTTAAGACATTACAAACTTAATGTAATGTTATTCAATCTTTGTTTTCCTTTTTCGTTATTTTGAGTAAATAAATGTTATTGAAAATTAAAAGACAAACACCTTTTATTGATTTATGCTTAGAAGTCAAAGTAAATATCTTCGTTTTTCCTAAATCTGCTACAGAATACAGTTCCACGATTAACCAGGAGTATTTATGTTTCTGGAAAGACTGAAAATAAGATAATGAGATAAAATGAGAAAATCTACAAGTAGAAGTTTTCTAAAGTTGCATAGATCGATTATCGGTTCAATAGGAGATAGAGGGGGCCGGATGGTGACAGCGTAAACAAATACAATTTTTAAACCCTTTGTCGCAACAGTTAATTCGACTGATACATCCCTAAAAACGGAGTATCTCAAAACTTTGTTTTTTAGAAAATTATAAAAATTTAGACGATCCACAATTTTTTTCAATTTAGAATAAATTAGTTCCCCCTTTTAATAATTTTGGTGTATCCTAAGTAGAATTTGTTATTTTTATTAAATTATTTTGTTATTATAGTGCTTATACTTACTTTTAGAAATTTTATTTTTGGTATGTCTTTGAAAATTTCCATTAAGCGAATCTACGCCTACGAAGCGGTTGCCTGGTATTAAATTGTTTGTTTGCTTTGTGTTTGTAAAATGTCAGCTCCTCTAAAAGTTTAACACCGATTTCAGCATGATTCCATGTAACTGAAATTTAACTACGAGTATTTACTTATAAATATTTGTGGATAATTTACTAAATTTAATTCACCCAATATCTATTTTTCAATATCGCTCTAAATTTGACAACTATTCAATTCACTAAATTATATTATATTAATAAATTGACGATCAAAATAAATTATGATTATATTGCCAGTTGAGTTACAGTAAAGGGGGGAAATTGTGATACTTGATCCTTAGGGAGACTTGTTTCTTTGCTATAACTTGTCCCCTTACAGAAAAAAATTAAAGTAATTTTAAAATTTGTATTAATTTATAACATTTAATGAAAGCAAGCAGAAATGTAATCTTGTTGCTGAGGGCTATTTAAGGAGACTTGATCACCTGTGAGAAAGGAAGAAATGATCCCATGATGAAGTAAAAAGTCACTCTTATCACAACATGTCACTCATAATTTGTTTAAATTTTAAAGATTTAGAAACTTATGTTTATTCGTTCTTTAATTATTTTCCATCGGCAGTAAAAACAAAAATAAAAAATTTTAAATTCTTTAATCTTTAAAATTATTATATTTTTTTATCTATAAAATATTAAAAACTTATCAGTCAAGTGTGAAGAACGTTTTAGATTGCATTTTAGTTTGATATAATAATATAAAAAAAAACATAATATGACTGGGTTCGGTGCCTCTGTCAGAAAATCGGTTCATTTCAAATAATTGTGTTTTCATAATGGTTCCAAATATTGTCAGTTAGCATGTTTTCGCTGTAAGCAGACGATATTATTTCTAGTTCTAAACTTCTTGTGACATTTAGCATTGTTCTATTATAGTATTTTTTCAGAACTCCGCCGAAATTTCATAATTATTTATGTATTGTGACAGACACCAATATTACATATTTAAACTAAAAGAAAAGTAATATTCTTTCGAAATATGTATAAAAATTAAATTATGCTTTATTAAGAGTGTCACTAATGATTGCAAACAAGGCACATAAAGTAAAAAAATTTATAACTTTTCGTTTTTCTAAAACATAACATTTTAATTTTAAAATAAATTCTTTGAAACGGACTCTTTTGATGAAATTCTTCCATTTGAACTAAATAGAGCCAGTTATGGGATTAAATTTTACTCACTTATACAAAGGACATATTTTTAAGCTTAATTTCGGAAAAAAAAGCATTGGCGTAGAAGCAATCTTAAATTCTGCAGATGAAATTGTTTAGAAATTCTAACATCACTGCCCGTTATAGTGGAGAGGTCATGGTCCCCTTTCATATTAATTTGATTGACTTGCTTTAATATTTCATCTTATTACATAAAGGAATGAATCTAAAATTTAAGCTATTTGCTTGGAAAGAATATGAACACCATGCATAGCAGATTTTATTATAGGTAAAGTAATCCAGCACTGGAAAGCACACCTCTTCGTACAATACTGTTCATGAGCAGGTAAGACTTTACAAACCGCCAGCTCATAGAAATAAAAAAAAGGTAAAGTAGAGTTGAAAGAGGCTACAAATAAACGATTGCGCTGAGAGGATTCGCAACCTTCGCCCAGGAGCAATCAGGGGAAGAGGGTGAATCGCTCAAAAGGGCAACCAGAAAACTCCTCCAACCTGGCGGATTCTGACGCCTACAGAGGGGCTGCTATGTGGCTGTAATAGATCGCTCAAACCTTTTGGGCAGAGTCTCAGGTAGGGTTGGTGGAAAATAAACTCATCTCTGCCCCCAGGATGATTTCATCGAAGCAATGACAAGTTAATTCACAACAAGCACCCACTTTAGGAAGTTTTCGTTACGCAGGAAAGATCATTCGGATCACTTGATACATCCCAGAATTATGGGAGGGAGCAAAGCTTGATGCGGTCTAGCTAGTCCGGGGAACCGAAATCAACTGAAGCTCTCGCAAGGCACCTGGCTGCTCCGAACACATGGGTAAAACTTAAGGAATGATGTGTCTTCTGACACCATCAAGGAGGAGTATAAGGACAGACTGTTTGTCTTAGGTGTTGGACAAGAGGACGATGCTGCCATTAAATAAGGAGGAAGGCTGAACTATAAGTTCACCTCTCTTAAAATTAAACTGTAAAGGTTTTTTGAGAGAGCAAAATATGGAAAACATTTTTCATATCGTGGGTTCAGTACTAGAACAGGTTAACTCGATTTTTTGCACTTTTGAGTTATCTACGTCAGGTAAGTGACTATGGTATGATAAACTAAAGTTATGATAAACTAAAGTTAGCTAAAGTTAGGTAACTGTACGATGCCCCCTTCCCCATATATTTAGTTAGTGCTCAAACTAGATATCTTACAATTTAATTAATTAATCATTATTTCTAATTTCCATGAAACTAATTATTTTTACTCCATCATATTCGTCTTCATAAGGTATAGTAAAAAAAATTCGAATTAAAACACGCATTATTTTAAAGGAAACAACGAAAATATCCTGCAAAAATCTATTTATGCCAATATCTCAAAACTACCAATTTCGAGTTATCTAGTTCTATACTGAACCCACGATATGCTTCTCCTTTCATCAGATTCATTAATTTCAAATATGAAAAAATGAAAATGTTCATTTTATTTTGTGAAATGTGAATGAAAGTGTTGATGAAGATCCAAATTTATCAATTCCACGGCGCTTTCAACAATTGGAACTATTGACAATTTTCTTGGCCTATCATTGATGATAATATAGATGTAAGTGATGTAGGATTTCAGCACTGAAAGAATTAATTTATTGCCAACGAAATTTTCTGATCGAATAAATTTGCGTAATTTTGCAGTCCACTGGCTGCCTAGAAGCCTAGATCGAACTAATGCCGTTAGACTTTTTCTTGTATGGCTATGTGAAAGATCAAGTCTATGCAGATAATCTACAATCCATTGAAGCTTTAAAAACCAACATTCGACTCATAATTGGTGATATAAAGCCGTAATTATGCAAAAAGGACAAAAAAGTTGACAAAAAGATCAAAGTCTGTGGTCTTGGTGGACATTAAATGTGCGGAAAAATTTTGTCCGATATTATTTTTCATTCATAAATGGTAAACTTTGTACATTATATTATATCAATAGCGAAATACAGAACTTTCATCCAAATGTGTGTTTTATTTAAATTTTAAGAATAAAGTCCTTGTTAAAAAGCCCCTTATTATAGACAATAACATTTTCTAACAGAGATAAAGAAAACCTTGCGATAAAGCCAAATTTTCTTTACATTTGTAAACTTTATTTGTTTTTCTTTACTTCTGGAAAAAGATAATTAAAGCTTTCAATAATTTAATTGACGTTCCTGATTTGTATGCATTTTATAATATTAAATTAAACTTTGTTTGCAGAAAGATTTCCGTCTTTTCAGACTTTCATATGTATGAATGTAAAACTATTTTACAAGCAATTTTAATAATTCATTTATAGGTAGCGAAATGAAAATTAATTAGAAAAATCGGATAACGCTAAGCCACACTGCCGTAGTATTTAATTTAGATTGAAGTTGAATACCTAAATCGGGGATAGATTACAATTTTATAAACAAAATTTTTTAAGTGATTTCCTCAGAACAAAGCCCCGTAGAATATTAAATAGAATTTCGCAAGATATTTACAACCTTTATTTACATATTTACCAAGATCCTAACGATAATGTTATTCATTCATTACAAGCCTACAAAGCTTTTAAAATAATTAATTGATGGATTTACAATTTTTACGATGCGTTTACTTAATTAGTATAAGTAAAAAAAATTAATTTCTAAGAGTTTTTTTTAATTTATGGGTGTCTTAAAAGCACTCTTAAGAGGAAATGATTTTCAACTTAGAGTTTGAATAGCTACAAAGTTGCGGGAAAGTTATTTTTTGTCGCTCAGAGTTTTAATTATAACAGTTTGAAATTTTTTATATAAATTCCTTATACCTATTTTAATAAATTTAAATAATGATATGCTCTCAGTTGGAGTTATACACTGAAAAAATCCATTGTAAAACTTGCCTACCAAGATTGTTAAAAATGCTTTGTTGTACTTATTTAAACAATGTTTAATTGCTATTATAATATAAATAGATTGTAGCAATATTTATAACTTATAAGTGCGTATGTGGGGTGCCCAAAACACCCCATGCATAGTTTTCTCATATATTAGGTTGGGGAAAAAGTAATCCATTATTTTGGCGTTGACTTTAATGCTTTATTTAACACGGTTACCATCATTTGATTTGAGCCTAAGATCCGTCATTTTGTTCGAAAAATTGTTGCCATTGTGATGGTAATTTCATGATTCCTCTCTCATAAAACCAAATGTCCCTATTGGCAAAATACTAGAAGAACAACCAACAACCAACAGACCTCTTTTGAAGCCATTTTACACCACTAAGAGAGTTTAACATGGATTGGAAAAGATGATAATCTCTTGGTACCAGATCCGGACTATAAGGTGGATGCATTAAAACCTCCCATCCGAGCTCTCAGAGTTTCTTGCGAGTCACTATTGACGTGTGTGGCCTGGCGTTGTCCTAATGGAAGACGATTCCTCTCTTTTTGGACAATTCTGGTCGCTTATGGCAGGCCCGTAGCCAGGATTTTATTTCGGGGGGGGCACTTGTAAAAAACCTTTTGTAAAATGTAAAATTTTCGGTTTTTCCCCTTCCATTTTCTTTGTCTTTTCAACATTTCGGGGGGGGCACGTGCCCCCAAGTGCCCCCCCCTGGCTACGGGCCTGGCTTATGGTCAATCACCAGCTTCAATCGGTCCAATTGTTGGCAGTACAGGTTCGAATTGAGTATTTGGCCGGACGGGAGCAGCTCATAGTGGATAATCCCTTACCAATCCCACTAAACACACGGCACAGCTTTTCTGGCCATCAATCCTGGCTTAGCAACCGTTTGGGCGGCTTTGCCACTTTTCAACCACGATGTTTTTCACACAGAATTGTCGTATGTGGCCCATTCTTCATCGCCAGTCACCATCCGCTTTAAAAATAGTTCGATTTCTTGACGTTTGGCCAAGGATTCGCAGATGAAAATACGGCCAATAAAGTTTTTATGCGTCAATTCGTGTGGCACCCAAACATCGAGCTTATTTTTGAATCTAACCTACTTCAAATGGTTCATCATGGTTTTGTGGTCGATCTTTACCTCTAGGGCAATGCTACGACTGATCGCATGTCGGTCTAACTTATCATTTCCATCATTTATCGACATTTTCTATGATTGGTCTTCCAGAGCTTGCTGCATGTTTGACATAGAAATTACCGGAACGGTATTGACTACACCAAAATTTTAAGTGATTGACTGTTACAGTGTCGGGACCTTGAATACAATTCACATTTTCAGCCACCTCACTTGTAATTTCGTCTTTATCTATGCAAAACTGTAAAATATAGCAAATTTTCTCTCTGTTTACATAGATATTTGGCGCACTGTAACTGGAAACTGGTTGACCAATTACTAAACTGCCAATTGCTTTTCTTTTAGTACACATTCCCACCTTTCCAAAAAGTATAGGGATCACCCGATCCGACGAATAGATCACGAGATATATGTCACTAAAGCCATCTAACGACAAAATAATGGATTACTTTTTCCCCAACCTATTATTGTAATAATTTATTGTATAGGGGAGAGTGGTCCTGAGTTGGCACTGCGGGTTGAGTCGGCACCATGGTGTTTCTCAGAGACGGCGCACGTGTCGGCTCAATTATTTTGTCGTCTGACATGTTGGTAACCACTGACGTAAATTACGCTTGCAGTTGTCAATTTGAATTGGTGCTGTGAGTCTGAGCGCGTTTATAATTTTCATTTGTGACACAATTTCATTTTTGTCATGTTTGTATTCTGAAGCAGCTACAGGTATGTAAATATTTCCGAAATTTAAAATGAGTGAGTGCGCTGGTTTCTTTATTCAATGTTGTAATTTATTGGTTATGTCGATTTTCCATTTGGATTTGTTTGCGTGTGAAATCACGCAAAACCTGTAGAAAGTCGAAGTGGTCCTGAGTCGGCACCAATTTTTTTGATCTTGACGCTTCAAAATTTCCAAATGCTTCCAAAGGCACCACCGCGCAAAACGACAGGCGCACGACGAGGCCGAAAGCCGAGCCGAACGACGATTTTAACGGCTGATGCTGAAATCAGCTGTATCGCTGAGGAAGAAGAACAGCGTCGTCAACGCAATACCAAAGGAAAAAGACCACGAGGACGACCGTGAAAAAACAAAACAGGTTCAAACAAACGCCCGAAAAAACAAGAACACAGTCTCTCCAGCCTCATCAAGTGGATTGCACTTGCGTTCGCTACAGAGCTCAGTACGCCCTACATATTATGAATCTGACGACGATAGCGAATGATCACCATTTTTTCAATTAACTCCTTATTCAAAATTCATATTTTTTTCCATTTTCTTTCAACAATGTACCTGAGAAAGGTTTCAATATAAAATTTGTGTATGTAGCTGAGAAATGTTTTCATAAAAAATTTTTGACAAAAAATGCATGTTTTATTCTTCTGAATGGTTCAAATTCGACCATTTCCTGTTTCAACTTAGAGAATCAGAGCTTTTTTCTGCATCGAGCGAAAAAACATGGGGTGCCGACTCAAGACCAGGGGGGTGCCGACTCAGGAACACGGTTTTAATAAATAATCAAAATGTTGTTTTTCACTTTGCACTGCATTGCGACTGCAAAAGCCACACTGCATCTTCCTAAATTACATAGAATTATAGGCAAACGATCTCCGTACGCAACTACACTCTTATTAGTGCTATAAAATCTGATTTACCTTTCGTTTTCGGACAAAAGGCTTACTGTGCCGACTCAGGACCACTCTCCCCTAATTATTGTATAATTATTGTATAATTTTATATTTATATACTTACTTGCGTTTCGTTTCCTAAATTTTTTTGCGTTTTATGTATTTTGTTTTTACTTTTAAAGTTAACTTGCAAGGTTTAATTAGTACCTACTACTTTTTTTTGTATTTTATTTTATATACAATTTATTTATTATGTCGAAAAAAATAAACATGAAGATAAATACACAACTTCCTATTAAAAAAATATTATGTTGGATAAAATTAAACAATCTAATAATATCCTTCATCAATTTCATCCGTATAATTACAGATTACCTAGGTACTAAATCTTTTATTCTATGGTACTAATCTTTGATAATATAATGCTCTATAATAAATTATATAGAGCAACATTTTGTATATTATGTTATCTACAGTTAAAACCCGATCTAATAGACCATTTCATTTAAGAAAAAATCTTTAGCGTATGTGTCAAATCTTTTGACGATGTTTAAAATAGGTGCATGTCGCTGCCCCCCCCCCAATCGAATTTTTGGGTGAAATTGGTGTCAATCGTTAAAGCTTCGTTAGAGCCTAAATGAGCTTCCATTTGTTCGTTTGAGCCTGAACCATCGCAAAGTTATTCACGAAATCTTTTTTTGGGAGGGGAAGGGGGAGTCATAGACTTGTTTTGTTATTTTCGCTCTTTATTTGAATTTTTGATTGAAATTTGAGTCAAACGTTAGAGCTTATTTAGAGCCGGATGAGCTTCTATTTCCATAATTTAATTTAAGATAACTTAATTTACGAAAATTTAAAGAAATAATATCTTTTTCCAAGTTATCAACCAGATTGTAGACCCCTTTGGAGTCGTCCATGAATTACTTGTGTTATTTGTTTTTGATTTGGATTTCCTCCACCCCCTTGGTGAGATTTGGTAAGATGTGGTGTGACCACCCTCCCCCTCACATGTTAATTAATTAATTAATTAATTACTAATCAATAATATGATATATTCGTGTATTTTGCTTCATATAGAGCATTCTTATCGGTGAAATATATTTAAATTGAAAATCACCAAATTAAAAAGTGGCTATTTATTATTTGGAATAATTTAAAATTCACCTATTGGAATCTTTTCGGATAATAAGTATTACAATTTTGAATTGTTAAAAACTCGGATCGAATTAAACCAATCCAATCACACCAATAAAATTTAAAAGCGTTGTTTATTGGTTCTTGCTTTGTACGTATCTGAAGTGAAAAAGTTTGATAGAGGCAAACTTCTGCAAAACTTCAAAAGTTTGAAATATAGTACAGTACTCGTATCTCGTATTTTGTTTTTCAAATACTCGAAACAAATGTATTTTGTATATCAAATATCTAAAACAAATGTATTTTTATATTATAGTCCACTACAACACAGGAAAGATAAAAAATCTATATCGTTCCAACAGAGTTTGAATAGATTTGTTCTATTTTTTTATTTGATTCAAGAGTGTAATTATTTGAAACATACAATATACTGTCACGCTCATGTGCATTTGGTAAAAATCATGCGCAATCAATAGATAAAAAGTGTTCCTCTTTCTATTGAGCAGGAGCCTGACTGTACATTGTACGATTTCTCGGTTGGTTGGAACAAACCTATGTCATGGATGTACTATATCAAATACAGTATTTGATACTACTGTCTACTGTATTTGACTGTAATATAGTATTATATGGATAAAACAACAGAAAATCACCATATTTTATCAACATTTCCCTAGTAAATAAATTGATCGTTCATGCAATAGTGTTTGGCACTCGAAGAATTAGGTAACCAACCGTTCTGATTTAATCAGAGGAGTTCTGGTTTTTGGAACCCCGTTCTGATAGTAATATACTTTGTTTACCAAACATAATATGCATCTAAGCTCCTCCCAAGGAACAGAATAGAACTTTTCTAGTGCTCGAATTTTGAAATTCCCGTTTACAATTGGCTCAAATACATTTTGGGACCTAATAACCGCGTTCTGCTTTTGTACCTTTTTTAATATAAACCATTTTTATAAAAAAAATTACAAAATGACCTTATAAAATACAGCTTTGTATTTGGCCACCTTATTGAAAGAGAATAATTGGGAAAGAAACTCACTGATATGGGCACATACGTTATTTACCTCGGCGATGAAATACTTAGCTACGGCACTGTTCAAAAAATGCAGAATTTTTCGATATCTCCAAATGTCCAGTCTAAATTCAAAATATAGCCTTCTATACTTTTTAGTACTACCTGGCCCTGTATAACTAACCTAAGCCAATAGTTACGATTACGACCTACCCCATGAACCCTTATTAAAGTTTGAATAGGGTAGGTCTGAAAGTGGGGATAAACAAGTATACAGTTTTGGATTGTAATCCTTAACAGTTAACACTATCTGGTTTTGTTTACTCTTGACTTGAGAGCAAGAGCCATTTTTTTTCAACATTTTCAAGTTACGATAAAATAAGTTTTGCGTTGTTCCGAAATGTGACATATGAAAATTCTGCAAAATTTGTAATCGGTAAGTACATAATAATATTATTATAAAAGATGAAATTTGGAATATCAAAGTTCGTTCCACGTTTAGTTTACTGCACGGATGTTTACTGTTTGATAAAATCGTTGTAACGGTGAATGGTAGGTGGCGGCAGTTACCGATCAAGTTTTGCTTTATACAGATTTTTATAATTTTATGACGAAAATAAAGAGGTTCTTTCATAATAAATTTTATTAATGGTAGAGTTTGAACAATAAGTGGCAGTCAGCTGATTATTAAATTGCGTTTTCGGACAAAATGACCATTTTTATTCGATAAAAATGATGAAAGTGTAAAACATAACTCGCAGTAATTTTCACGATGGTGAAATAAAATAAAATTTTGTGTAGATATCTGTGAAAAATGTCAAGTAACAACTATGGAGAACGCACTATTATTATTGTAAAATATTTTATAAATCGTATGTCTACTAGTAATTTATGTAATAAATACAGTTAGGGGGCTTGTGATAAAGGGCCCGAACTGAATTGTTAAATTTTTCGAAATCTTATGAAGAGGTAAATATCAGTTTCTTTGTTTTGATTGTCATTATGATGTAAACACGTAATTTACCAAATCCATGACGTCTTTTTTTGCATTAAAATTTAACAAATGAATTTAAATTATGTTCCGTTCACCAAGTTGGCGTCTAACTTAATTTTTGCGTTTTAAGCTTTTCTATGTCCTTCACACAGTTTTATTAACATTTAATCGGTGCACTGATAATGTTATCAATCAGTCAAAACACTCATGTCTAGTTTTAGTTCCTGTATACTTCATTTGCGTTTTTTTATTGTTTTAGGTACAAAATTTATCATCCTTCCACGTCGTTGTTGATCGCTAAGCTCGCAAGATGCTGCTCGTTTTCAAAGTTGACACTGGCACAAGTTACTGTTTTGATGACAGTTTGGCTGCTAGAAAGTTTGTATTTTTTTTATACTTTTTTTTATTAATTATCTGTATTGTGTCACAATTCCTAAACACATTGCATTTTTTAATATTTGAATAATATAACTTAACGGTTAATTGCATCAACTCTAATATGCAAAGGTACCTACTCGGTTCGATTTCAAATGAAGTAAGAATCTTATTCTGGCTATCTTCCCCTTTGGTAGGTAACGGCACCCCACCGAGGTGTAATCGACCTACAAAAATATTTAACGGAAAGGTCTCGTGGTTAACTGTAGCACACATAGAAACAGATGCTGGAACTTCGAACTTTTTTTATTTAACTTTGTAAAATAATCTTACTTTTAATTAAGAATGGCAACCACTAATTAACTTGGATCAAATAACACATTTACAAGGTAGGTACATCCATAAAAATCGTTTTTTGTAGCTAACATATTTGCAATTATCTAGCAAACTGTTACATTTTTGGACACTAATTTATTTTAAGTATGATAAACTAAAATCGGGTTTACTTTATATTTCGTTTTTTTTCCTCCAGATTCTTTAAAACTCGACTCTTTAAGTAATATCTCAAGATATAAGTGGAAAATTACGGTCTTATAGAAACACCTAAAGCAAACTTAAGGAAAATCTTATATTGCAAACATATTTTTAGTTTTAACTCTTTAACCTTTGTTTAAATTACCAATATATTATTAATAATACAAACGACCAAGGTGGGTCTGTTAGATATGCATATAAATTGTTTATTATTTGCAATGCAATTATTATATAATATAGCGTGTTAAACCTAATTCAGTTCATTTTGTAATACTTATATTTATCCATTATTATTATTAATATTTATAATTATTCGTAATTTATTAATAATTAAACATATTTATTTTCACGAATTAATAATAAACCAATTTTAAATATCCATTATTCCATCTATAATTTGTAATCTACCAACCCAGACTGCCAAAAAGCACCCTCACAAGCATCACATAATTACCATTATGTTCTACTGTACTTTGTAGATTTTGTTTATCCACGTTTTTACTTTTTTGCTAATTGTGACTGAAAAACGTTAAATTTAATTTTACTTTCGTCTGTAAAACGAACATGTTTCCAAAAATTATAATCATAATTTTCATGTTTCTTGGCAAATTTATATGGCTTTCTTCTATTGTGTTTGCTTACAAAAGTTTCTTCCTTGAAGAAAATATTTCCTTACAATTGCGAATTGTTTGTGCACTTACTATTTTTCCCCAACTCATTTTACACTTTCACCTCAAATTGAGGTTCAAATTTTTGAATTTTGTTCGTTGTTTATTTTCTATTATGTGTTGAGTTTGGTGGAAAGCCCAGCTAGCTGGAAAGCCCGTCCACGGAGGAGTAGCTAGCCGGTGGATCTCATTTTTAACGGTCTTAATTTTAAAAATTGTACTTGTACGGCATCTTGATGACGTCAGTCCGTATATAATATAATCTTTATTACGCCATTGGCTATTAGGCTATGTTGGGTCACTAGGTGACTTCATGCGCGGCAGAGTCTAAAATGCGTTCACAAAGTAAGCATATCTTTAAAATTATGGTATCATGAGGCATTTACGAAAATTTTACCGGTATATGGAGGGTTCAGAAGCCAATCAGTGTAAGTCAAATTTTTATTAAACATGACTTACCTATTGATACCTATCAAAAACTATTGTGATTTTAATTCAATTACAATTAAAGTTACTGTGTTTAAGTATTTGTTTCCAATAAAAAGTTTGTATATTAAACCGATATAAGAAGTAGTTTTTTTCATGTGCAACAATTTGAAAATTTCCAATTATCTCATTTAACTTAGTTAATGACTTACACTGATTGGCTTCAGAACCCTCTATATGTATATACCGCATCTACCAGTTGCGTTCAGAAATTCAATCGTACCTTCGTCCCACGTTGGAATAGTTAACCGAATTGACCCTCGATACATGTACCCGGTTGATAATTCATGAACCTACACTTTAGGCATTTAATTTTTGAACTGGGACGAAGGTACGATTGAATTTTTGAACGCAACCGGATTCGCTGGGTGCGTGACATCTGGCCATGTTTTAGTTTTTTTGCACAATTTTAAAGTTTGAGTTTATTTAGGCCCACTTTATCAATCTCTAGTTAGTGTCCCAAGTAAATTTATCTGACAAGTAAATTTTAAGGGCCCTAAATAAAACTTTTAAAAGTTCCTTTCAGGGCCTTTAAAATTTACTACGAGCCTAGAAGGCTCATGGCTTGGTGGCTATAGAAATTCTGTACGGTCCGCGATTTGAACCCAGAATTTCCGCTCTGTAATTAAACCAGCGGTCACATCACTCCACCACTGATGTGTTGTCTTTATAACTAAAGCAGTTGGCAGAAAATTTTTAAAATAAAGAGACCATTAATCAATGGCCACTATTGTTTAGTGATGAAGTACAGTAACTGTTAATGCCAATAAATTCTATAATACGAATTTTTTATTCAATTTTATAGAACAAGTTTTACTGCATTTGATAAATTAAATTTGTTTGTTCATCAAAGTGGGCGAACATATTATTACATGGCTTACCGTTTTATATTTTATTGCATCATTTTAATTTAATTACAATGATTGAAATGGTCCAGAGCTTACAAACAATTTTTGCAAGAAAGTTTTATAACTAAATTGACCGTCTCTGAGAACAGGGGGCGACAACCCATCCTTAATGTAGAACAATGCTGCAATGAGCAATGCGTTATTTAAAACCACTGCCAGAGTTTTCTATCCGTTCTAAGGGGTTGTCAGATAAGTTTATACTTTTATGATAAGAGTTTAGATTAGAGCTTGAAAGCACTATTACTTAGATAGTACAAAATTAATACTAATATCAACTTAAAATAAATATCGTCAGATATATCCTAATAATCAATTAAAAACTGTATTTATAACTGTTTATCCTTTTTAATGTGGAATGCTAAACCTTGAACTATTCTTCCTTAGCAGTTATTAAAATTACTCACGTTGGATCAACAAATTGTCGTGTTATTATCCTTGACTACTATTGCAAACTTCTTAATTTATCATAAATTACAAGTTCTTTTCATGAAGATTAAGCTGACGTCACAACCATCTGAATTAAATACAGACAACCTTTTTTTTAATTAGTTGTAACAGGTGCTCTTTTTCCGGTCTATCCTAAACGTTTTGCATTCCAGCAGAGGTTTTCCACAAAGTCCTCTTCCATAAATCTCACTTTTCCACTCTTTTGGAGGTACTTCCTCAGTACAGGCTGTTGCACTCTTATCTGTCAACTCACCATGAAGCACTTTTAGTTCTTGATTTGTTGTTCTCCACCATCCATCTGCTATTATCTTTACATAGAAGATTCTTGTCTTTTTCAAAAGTCCGGTGGATCAAACAAGAAATTGTAAATCGGAGCTCAACGTGTTAACAAGTACCATAAGGGCGAAAGTAAAAAGATAATTTATTCTTTTAATATAATATGTATCAATATTATTGCATATTTTGCCTCTAAACCATCCACATAGTAGTAAAATTAATTCAAAGCAACTACAGAGACCAAGACTATAATAGTTAATTCTTATTTTAAAATATTTTGAGGGAAAATATTTCTTTTAGAAAGATAGTCTGTTATATCCACCATTATCTGAATTTTTTAACAATTTTTGGTATTTATTCTCAATTTTATTTTTACTTTCCATCGAAACTGTATTGGTGTGTTTCAATTTTTTATAACTTTAATCAGGTCAGAGCGCTCATAATATAAACAAACAATAAACATAACAAACATGAATCTCTGATTAATTTTGTAGTTTATTTTCAGCTTAAACCTCTGTTTTTATGTAGGATCTCTTTGTTCTTGGAACTTCAGTAATTTGAAATTTTATAAATTTTGTTGAATTTTGGAAAAGTTACATGGGGTTAAGCTGTCGTTGATCTTTTGAACTAGATCAATTTATAAGAAAAGTGCTAGTTAATGAAATTAAGCTTCTTATTTAGTTCTACCAGTCGTACATTTTGCTAACATAGCAACTGGGTGTTATTGTTATATCAAGTCTAATCAATCACAAATTAGCGCATGTTATTTATTAGAGACAAAACGATAATATTATTTTTAGTTTTTTAATATAATCTTGAGATCGCTCAGGACGTTACTCTATTAAAATTATACTTTTATAGCCAAAACATCATTAAACGGTTCCTGACTTTCTATACATTTATAAAAATGAAGTTCACATAGCACATCCATCATACATCTCTTACTATAAAAATTAATGATTTTAATTTGCAACATTTTACAAAATTTTAATTAATTGACGGTAAAATTGTCTATCTTTCGTTTTATTTATTACCATAACTGTATTGCTATTTAAATTTATTCAACTGTCGAGTTATTTTTAGTTGTTATTAACACAAATGTTTACATTTTCAGGGTCTTGGCCTGGACAATTTATTAATTTTCTTTGATAAGGTATATTTAAATTATGTTTACATTATGTGATATTTAGGTATAAAGTGTGTGCACGAAATAACTTGGTCGAACAAAGATTATTACAGTTAATTTATTTTAATTAAGATTTAATTCAAATATATCACAAAAGTAAGCCCATTTAAGATACTTTTAGTATTTTTTAAAAAAATTTCAATTAATTTTTGTCTAAGCGCATTTAGGGTACTTGGAGTCCGAGTCCTTGCATCAAGCGTTGCACGCCAGCTTCCGTGACTGTATCAACTGCCTTACACCATTTTTGCTTAAAGTTTTGCTCATTTTACATACTCCCCTTTGTCTTCAACAACTTCCATTTGAAAATTGCCCAATATGTTTCAATAGGCCTAAGCTGTGGACAATTTGGTGGATTGACCTTCCAGTTCAGGATTGTGACACTTTTCTGGCCATACCATTCCATGGCTAATTTTCCGTAATGACAAGTGACTAATTCTAGCCAAAAAAGCACTAAACCTTTGTACAATTAAATGAAAGGCAGTAATAATTTTTCTATGCATTTTTCGACACAGATTTTTTGGCTAACAGTCCCTGTTGATCAGAAAATTCCGCTCTTAAAATCATATGTGCATATGCCAAATCAAATATTTTTTTAAAAATTTTCCAAATTTTTTTTCTTGAAATTTCTCAGGTACCAATCCATCTTTCTTTGCTGTGTGAAATTTCTGTCCTGGAATTTGATTGAACTCAGCTTTTACCTAAGTCTCCATCGTCCATGACAATGCAGTCAAAATTGTGAATCACATTGTCATGCAGTTTCCGTGCTCGAGTTTTTGCAGTTTTTTATTGTTTATCATTGCGATTTTGGGCAACATATACTTTGTAAGACTGTAAGCCAGCTTGTTTGCGTACTTTTTGTACATATGAAGATGATATTTTAACTTTCTTACGACATCTCTCGCAGAGAGCCCAGGATTGTGTTTTAAAGCTGTGATCACGGACTTTTCGTTTTTTTAGCGACACAAATAATTTTTTTACCACTTTCTTATTTTTAATATATTGAGAAAGATTCATTAAACTTTTGAAGAGCACTTGTGACAGTGGATTTTGAGATTTTAAGACATTTTGCAATGCCATTATGTGACGAGTTAGGATTTTCTTGATTCGTTTTCAAATTCATTTTTGTTCAGTTTTGTTTTGATTCCTACTATATGATATCGTTATGTCTACAACAATATGGCGTTAATTTAGTCTTTTTAAAAAAATTTTATTAATACTATAGCAAAAGTTACACGGGTGTTTCTCCGACCAAGTTATTTCGTGCACACACTTTATTTCGGTTTTTTTTTTTAAACAAATAGTGAAATCTGCAATGTTGTTCAGGAAAGCTTATAGTGCCATGATTATAATTAAATATAAAATTAATATCCTTCACATTACATCAAACAATTTTTTAAATGTTTCTAGTATTGAAGACCTTCAAAAAGAATTACAAAGTTCCCACAAATTTCCAATTGACGATCAAATTTTAATTGGAACTGGGGGCATCTCTTTACAGAAAAACGATGCTATATGCAAGTTTTCAACTCTGGATGGATCAACCCCAATATTTTTGTTAATAAGGAGCGAAATTGAAAATTCAGGTGCTCCTCCAGTTACTATCAACAACATCGATCTGTTTTCTGTTGGTACATAATAATACAACTTAATTTGTCATTATCTTAAAAAGTACAATTTTTAGATTTCAATGATAGATACCAACAAGCTTTAGATTTTCCTGCAAGTTATAATACCATAGTTGAAAGAACTCGTTTAGCAAAGAGTTTTCAAGATGTTGCAGAGAAAGTGTATAAAACTTGTGAAAGTTTAGTTCGAGATCAACATTTCCAACAACTGGGTTGGATGGCCGTTGTTGCGAATATTAAAGATACTGAAAAAAATGTTAACCTGCAATTGCAAGAATATAAAAATAACTTTAACTCATATTTACTTAAACGAGAATCCATCTTAAAAGAAATCGACAGGTAGACTTTTATTATTGGTTATTGTTTTTATGCTTATTCGATTTTTTTAGTTTTCCTAATGATCTAGAACAATTAAAAGAATTGCCTGTACTAGCACCATTAATTGAAGCAGTAGAACAAATGGGTGTGTTGTTGAAAAGCTCGCCTAGTAGTAGTGGAAGCTCAAATAAAGAAGATTTCAATAAAATACAAACATTATATGACTTTTTGGTGAATGCTGTAGATGGAGAAAATTCTGTATATGAAATTTATGCCTTTTGTGACCAAGTACTCACTCAGGTATTGTTTCACTAATGATTTTTTGTTTAAACTGATTTTTATTTTACCTTTTTGGATATAGAAAAATGAAGATTATATTACACATTTATATAACGAAAGTGAAGAGTATTACAACTTTAGCGAAAGGGAGGATATGATAGAATTTAAGGGAATAAGTGAACGATTATCTGCACTGGATGAACTTTTAAATAGAGCGAAAGGGCATGCTGAGCAACAAAGGCAACTAACCATGTCGTTCGTACAGGTGAGTTTCATAATTAAAATAAGTTAGTAAGATTTTGTAGTCAAGAGAATCAAATAATACAATAGTGAATCTGGTATATGGTCAAAACGTTTGGAATATTATCACTTCCCATGGTCATGGCAGAACTTAATGGCTTAAGTTTAATGGCACTGCATATTCTTTTATATACCAGATGCACTACAAGCAAGGGTAGACAAAATTAAATTACAAATTTAAAAAAACCCCAACCCAAAAAAACTCTAAAAAGTAAAATAATAATTAAATCGATCTAACCGTCGCGTCGTCGTGTCGGGGGACCGACGGGATTTACACAGATTACAAAATCCATTTCAAATACATGACACAAATGAATTTATATTTTGCCCACCCTGTACCATGGTAGGGTACAGTTTAATCCTCTTTGATTATGGAGAGGCGCAAGTCCAACAATTGATAATTGTGATCTCCAGCATATAAACTAAAAAGACACAGTCAATTTTAATTGTATTTGTTTTTAGAATCAAAACAGCGCCAGTGGGACACGTGATTCCTCTGTTTTGCAAAACCTTTGTTTATCGCATCGAGAGCAACTCAAAATCATGATGAAAACTCATAATGAATTAGTTGAATTTAGGCATAAGTGTAGTAAATCCAAAGCAGAATTAGGAGAACGAATACACCACTGCTTGAAGTGGATATCGTACATGCAAAATGGGGCTGAAAATGCAAAAGCAAAATTTCAGGAATGCGAAACAGATATTAGAGAAATGCAAAAGAGATTAACAATATTTCATCAAATTCGTTCAGCACCGGAAGTGTATTTGTCCTGTATAAGCGAAGTTATTCGTAGGAGGGCATTTTCACAAGCTTTCTTAGCGGTAAAATAAAATATTGCAAGGTTTGGAGCATTTTTAATTAAATTTATTTGCAGTCTGCGTCCCACTTGGCTTGTTCTTTCTTATCAATTTACAACGACGAAGTAATGCATCGAAAAGAATTTTTAACGAAAATCCGAGATAGTTTTCTTAAATATTTGTTTCCTGGAATCAAAAGTATGCCCGAAGCCTATGGTATAAAGCCACCCTCTCGTTTTGACAAGGAGTTGCCAGAGTTATCGAAAGAAGATATAGAACAATTGAAAGAGAATTTACCAAAGTTTCAAGACAAAATAATTATTCCTGATATAGAATCTATAAATAAATTGTTTTCTCAATTTCAATCCTACAAATCCGATAGTAGTGAAATGTCTGAGATGGAGGAGAAGATCGGTCAAGTGGTACAAGAAGTGTGTTCACAGAGTAATTTTCGTAAGCCCGAAGGTGACGTCCTATCTGCAGCTGTAATTAAGGATTTGGATAGGTAAGTTTCTAAACGTAATTCTCTACGTTTGGTTAATATTATTTGTTTTGTAGGGGTTGTGAATCTGAAACTGACACCGAAGAATTTGAAAAGGTCGGACATGTAGATAAAGAAACAGTTTTGCCTGTTTCTCGAGTACAAGATGCTTCAACACTAACAGAGGTTGGTGATCGAAATTGTATACCACCTAAAAAACCACCTCGTATTTTCCATAAACCACAACTAACATATCCAATTACTGAAGTTAACTATAGTATACGTAACGTACATTTACCTCCTCAGCGTTCAATGAGTATCAGTGAAAGTAACACTGAAAGTTTTACCAATATAAAAAATTCTTCTTTGGAGTCCATAAATGAACTCTCGAGTTTAAAAAATTTTAATTCTAATTCTGATAGTTGTTTCAATTCTCATCATCAACAAATGCACTGTTTTGTTTCCCATTCAAAGTCACTCTCACCGCACACTCCACAAAGTCCTAAGGATCTACATGGGGATCAGTTATCACCTACTTCCCCAATTCAAGGTCACCAACTTACCGAATTTGTAAATGATGAATTTTATATCGATGAAAGTTTGCCTTCAAGTCTCAGTATTGAAACTGGACAAACCCAAGGAGAATTTGTACGGCAGCTTGATACTGCTAACAATGTGGTGGCATTATTGCAGGTACTTATTAACTCACAAATGACATCACATACTTAGCAAATTTATTATTTACACACCAATAATATAGGCCATTCAAATTGGGGTTATAAAATACTACTAATTTCAGTTTCTGTCAAACCTGCACCATTTCATAGAAAATAATGGTTAGAAAAAACATAAAGAACAATTTTTAACATTTTTTGCTGTAGTGGCCCCCTTCTCTTTCCTGCAAATATGGATAAAATTAGCACTAGATCACCCAGTATCAAATGCGCTTATCCTTGCTTGTACATTAGGAACCGTAAATAATTGTTTTCAAATTTGTACAGTAAATTTTGTTGTGTAAAACAAAATTTTCAAAACTATTATGATCATGTCCTTAGCTATATTTTAAGTAGCAAACCAAATGAAGATATAATATTTGTTGCTCACTTGTTTTACGATTTCACTTACAAAAATTTAAATTTAAAAATTCAACGAATAGAATTTAAAAATTGTCGATGCATGTTGCTAGGAGCAAATGTAGGCTAGGGAATGAACAAGTTAAATTACGGAACAGGGTTAAAAGGGTCATTCAAAAAATTAAGAGAGGGGTAAAGCGGTGTTCACATCGAGGTCTTGCCTTGCTTAAGTTTTTATTAAGTGAAAATATTTTTACACTTTGTCACTTTTTTCAAAATTGCTATACACTTTTCCACTCACTTAGAACTCCTAACATTTAAAAACAAATCTTTGCTATCGTTTTTCCATAGCTATAATTTAATATAATATTTACTATATTCTTGGGGTCTCAATAAGACCCTAGGTGCACTACCGTTTTAACGTTTCAACAGAAAATTTAATCAAAGAAGGACTAAATGGATTTCCTATGAGCTAAGCGCATAATTCTGGACCCGAGTATAATTATTAATACTACAAAATAAATCGATATATCAAAACTATAAATTGGCCTTATAAAAGCTTTTATTTAACTTGGTATGAGCGTTGTCCATCATTTTTGTGGGTGAACTATTTTGAGGCCATTTTTAACCAACTTCCCTACGTCCTAGAGCAGGGGTCGGCAACCCGCGGGCCGCTGGGGGCCCCAAAGGGTCTTGGTGCGGCCCACGGACTCTAAAATAAATGACCATTTTTAAAAAAAAATGCTCTTTAACGAATTTACACTTCTTTCTTTCGGCCCACACTAATCTCAAAGTAAAATATTTGGCCCTCATACAACAAAAGGTTGCCGACCCCTGTCCTAGAGAGCTGAAATTTCGTACCCGGCTTCCACTTGCGACGAATTTTCATATGTTAATTTTGTTTTCCAAAAATAAGTGAAAAATTGGAAAATAATTGAACGTAATTTCTAGTAATTGGTGCAGATTTGATCGAATGTAACATTAATAGCATTTTAAAAGTAAAACGTGTCTTGATTGGCCTTGTATAATATTAGGTTTTGTTTGCTATTTTATGATTTTCTATTTAAGTAGCAATTTTTTGTTGTTGGTGGCCTTGTTACTTTTTTATCCTTTTTTTTTGCATCTATAGAACATTTTTTAAATTTCTCGTACCATAACTGTGTTATTTAAATTTTAGGATACCATACAAACGTTACAAAAAGAAAACATGTATCTGAAATCTTGCCTAGGAAGTATGGCCCATATGATCTCTAATGATTATAATATGATGAAGAAAGACATGAGCGACATGAGACTGGTGGTGGCTAATAACAAACAAGCTTTTAGAGATTCCTGTGATAACTTAATAGAAAATGTGCATCTACAAATTGCCAATAAGGAACGCGACATTTCAGAAAGATTAAAAATAGACTACGTAACTCGAATTGAAGAGTATAAGGATAAAATTTCAAGTTACCAAAATAGGATTGACCACTTGGAATCTGAAAAGTCTAGTTTAGAATCTTCCCTTAGTGAATCTACTCAACGAGTTTCTGATTTAGAGTTAAAACTTGAAACGCTAAAAAGTGATCGAGAAGAAGATAGGTCTAATTTTGAAAAGAAAACTGTTGAACTACAATTTCAACATGAGCAAATTATTAAGGAAGTTACTGATAAACTTAATTTGGATCATAAAGCTGAGAAAGATGCCATGAAGTCTAGATTTCATTTGATGACAGCTGCTAAAGAAACGCCTTGTGAGGGAAGCGAGAGACTGGATACTCTAGAATTGAAAAAACACGAAGCGATAGTGTCACAGGTTATCGAAAACTGTGAGATTGAGAAAGGGGAAGCTGTTAAAAAGGCAGTCGAAGAAGTGCATCTTCTTTTAAAATCAGGCCATTGGGGGCAAGAACCTGATGATCTCCAGAAATTGGCTGCCAGTTCTAGCAGTGACGCTTCAGATAAACGTGATAAAGTTACAGTTCCTAAGAAAGAGGTGAAAGAATTGCATTTATCAAATGATATGGGAGCTTCAGTTGCAACTTATGGTAAGGCAATTTTTTAAGAAATGTTGACCCAATTTTTGTTAGGGTTTTGATGAGTAATATATTAATTTGTAGGTCGCCGAGCATTTTGGTTATTTTTTGTGATCTGTGTTTTGCATGCATATTATTTGTACTTTAATATCAAACATTAGAAATGTAAATCTTTTATACTTTCTTTTAGTTATATTCATATATGTTTTCATACATAAATCTTGTTCATTATTATTTTGAGAACGGCAAATTTCGCTTAATAGTTGATAACTAAAAATGGCAACCTAGTTTACCCGCAAAAACAATAACATTTCCCCACCATTTACATTGCTTTTTTTGCTTTATATTATTTGTACTTTTATACCACTGTTTTACTTTATTTCACATTTAAGGTGTGAAGCTGAGATTTTTATGAAAAAAAAATTTTCTGTTATAGCTAAAGAAAAATTAACTAAAAGTTCAATAAGGAAACACATTGAAAAAGCAAATCATTTGTCTATAACTAAAAATTATTCACGAATTTGCTATTTTTCGTGTCATCCTGGTGATTTGGTGGTGGTATTATGGGATTTAAAATATAACAATTATAGGATAGCGCAAGATGAAGGTTATTTATATTTTCTTCATTCTGATTCTTTGGCATCCTTGGGTCTAGATAACCAAGGAAAAATTCCAAAAAGTTTTATTCTTGGTGAAGTAATTGATAAGGAATATTGTTTTGCAAAAAAAGTATGTAAATTACTCTATTTTATTTACTTTTTTTAATATTTGTGCAACTTTCAGGTTGAAAATCGTTACCATGTTCCCGTAAAAACTAAATTCTTTCGAGTTCAAGTCAAGCCAATATCAAAAAAAGCCAAGTCCATCATGTCACAAAGTGATATTCTAAGTAGGACTTTTAATAACAGTAACTGTTCATCGGTGCCGACTACCCCATCGAGGCAATCTCCCAGTGAACCTGATATTACCCACTCCACATCAGTTGAATCCACCCGGTAGGTTTAATTTATTAATTGACATCTTGAAAAAAGTGCAATCTCAATTTTTTTTATTTATTAACAAAACAGCTACAAATAATTTGTGATACAAACAGAATGTATGAGAACGAAAAATGAATTATAAAATTTTTAGTTTGCTCGACTTGCAAAACTTTTTTTGACATGACAACTTTTTTTTATTGAAAATGCATTCATTATATTTAGTATTATTTTGTGATTTTTACTATTATGCATATTGATACTTAACGAATATTGTTTAACTTTGTATCTTTCAATGATTTTATTGTACATAAACTACAGAATTAGGTTTTATAGAAGTGTGTTTGAATATAATATATAATATTATTCATATAATATGAATTTTGAGCAGAATCTTTTGAAATGTATGAGATTTTGCAGTATTGAATCAGATATTTGTAAAAATAAATTTAAAAAAAATATATAATATGTAGTTTATTATTTATACAGAGTGTAAATATGTTTGAATGATTTCTTTGTATTGGACTGTCCTGAATTTGCGGATTTTATCCTGTATATTTTATTTTTCAAAAATTAACTTTTTATTTTACTAATTATTTCCAAGTTAATTTTTATTTACCTAACAAATTATTTTAAAATCTTTGTACATTTAATAAATTATTTAAATGTAGATGTTTCTAAAATTTTGAAAAATAAAATAATAAGCAGTTGCTTCTACATGGTCGTGATTAGCAACAAATGAATTGTTTAGAATTGTAAATAGTAATTAAAACGCCAGAAAATTCTCTTAGGCTGCTTCAATCCTGTAAATAAAATTATATTCTGGGAAGCATTGACTAATTTGAAAATCGTTTACATTTGACGCTAAAATGTAGAAGTATATATTTAGATTGCCTTAAAACTATTCGAATCAAAAATGTTGCCCTTTGATTATTGAAATTTATATTTTGTCTATTAAACTGTCCTAAAATAAATCTAATTAATTTTGTAATGCTTCTAAACTTGATAATTATTATATTCTATTGTAGGATAAGATTTCATAGGTAGGATTGGATATTTATGAGTTAGTGATGAATTTTATAATGTAATAGATTAATTTTGAATAAGTTTTCCATTGCACCAAAAAATAATTAAAATGGTAAGGTTCTCTACCATAATGTGAAGTTTAATTGTGATAATACTTATAGACAAAATAAAAATTAGGTTGTAATAATTTTTGTGTTTAGTAATTATAACAATATTATTATGATGACTATGCAAGTATTAGTGACCCTACGTATTTAATTATTTATTCTAATAATCAAAACGTACCAATTGCCTTTAATTGTAAGTTTCTCGATGTAAATGTTCATTTTTTTTAAATTGTAATATTATATTACTGTACATTAGAGAAGCAGTGATGTACATAATTGTGTTCAGAAATGAATACATTTAATTATTGTAAGAGTGTCGGGTATGTAACCATTTTTTATAAAGTGCCATTGTGCAATACATAAATTAACACTCGGTGTCGTTCTTTTATTTACTACTTCCTTGTTTCCTCCAATTTTTATGTAAAAAGTAGTAAGTCTGCAAGATTCTGATTTAGCTAGATTGCAAAGTGCTTCTATTTGTGATTGATCCTGAATTTGAAGATGGTGCCAGGTCTTTCTGAACTTGATACAAATAATGTTCAATTTAATAATAATTTGCCAGAAAGCTCTTCCAAAGCCATGTGCTTGTTGGAATTTTCTGAAAAAGGATAATTTTATTTGATTTACTCCACAATTTTCCTATAATCTTGATTATCTCGCTGAACTCTTGAAATACTGATTCCCAAAGGTTGATCAGAGTTGGTGAAATCAACACCATAGAATTTTCAATTCCATCACAAATCTGTCATCCCCTGCGTTCACCTAGCCAGTCCACGCCCATGAGTGAAAGAATCCCCAAAAATTTTCATGTTCTTCATTAATGACTATTTAATTGTCATATTACTCCATAATACCAGATCAGAACCTACCTATCCACCGAATAGTGAAGCTACCTTGTGTTGTAAACTTTTCATATTCTTCTGTTGCCATTGTACTACTAAAGTCTTGCATACTTGTCATGACATGACTATATGGATATAAAAGCCCTTTACCAGCTGGTTAAATAATAATATGAATGGCAGATTTTCAGTCGGTTTTTGAAAAACGAAACTACTTTTTTAACCCAAAATTTGAAAGTAGGAATTCATTCTCTATTTCGACCGCATGTTTTATTGCGGCGAGTATTTATACCCATTTATAGCTTAAAATTGGTTATAGATAGAGCGATAATTTTGTTTAACAGAAAAGAGAGATTTTTCCGAAAGTTTGATAACGGAATAACATTTTGATTGTGTTAATTATCGATTTTATATCAAAAACGCACAATGAATTAAAATTTAAAATACGACACAGCACAGACATAGCAATCCTTAAAATTTGGATTGTTTAAATTTGACTTGAATTGATGTATTAAAAGTGCCACATTAATTTAAAATTAATAAATTGAAAATAATCAGAAAAATGTAGTATTATTTTTTACTATTACGAAAACAACATTATTTCGGACATTTAATTTAATATAAAAAAAATCTCTAATAAAACAAATAAATATCACAATTTATTAATACTAAAAACATACATATAAACAAATATTTATGTACATATATATAATTATTTTTAAATGACTAAGATTGTAAAACATATAATATTTGACAAAGATCATTGGAAAGCTTTCGTTTTTATAATATTTATAAGGCACTTTTGTGGTGAATTATTATTTACAAAATATTTTATAAAGTTTCATGGGACATTGCTGTCACAGACGTATAATCAGTAGAACCATAGTGCATATTATTATTGTTTACAGGTAAGTATGTATTTCCCAATCTAAAATCGATATCATTTACCATCAAGACGTTATCATTTTGAAAATTTTTGTTTTCGTACATTAAGGTACTATAATCAATAAATTGCGATTCTACCGCATATTTGTCTTGAAATTTAGGTTCAGCATTGTATCCTTTGTATAATTGTTTGGGCTCTAGATAACTTTCAAAGTTATTTGTGTTTTCGTCGGAGAACAACATTTTTGTTTCTCCGAGTATGTCCATTAAATTTGTTTGATTTTTATAATCGCCGTGGTAATTATTTTGATTGTAATAGCCGTTGTATTCCATCTTGTCATATTTTTGCATCTCAAAATTTAAATCGTTCTGGTTTGCAACAGGGGTAGTATTATTATTATTTTGGTACGGCATTTGATTTGTATCTGGAGAAGCGGTTAAGTTGAATCGACTGCAGCTACTGTTATTGCTGTCATCATTCATGATTGTTGATAAACTTTGATTCCAATAGTCTTCACTTTTAAATTCCTTATGTATCGTTCCGCTACCTAAATCTAATAGCGTGGGTGGCGATCGTGTTAATAGATCGGTGGAGCTTTGTTGGGAAAATTCGCTTCTAATTGGTTGATCTAATTGGAAAATTTCTTCTGGTTGAAATAAGTCGCTTGGTATGTTGGTAAAATCATATTGCGAGTGTTCGTTGCTTCCGGAATCGGCAGTGTAAGCATGAGCCGGTTCGTGAGTCCAATAAGGATCCAGTATGTGCGTATTTGGTTGATATGCGGAAGGAGAATGAGATGTGTATTGCTGATGATTTATAGATTGCATTGAGCATATACATTCAAACGGTGGGCAGGAACATGAATATCCTCTATCGAAATCAGCAATGAGTGGCGGTGGATTAAGCCCCCTTGATGGCTGGTTTATTTCTTTACAGTGTCGCTTTGGCTCTTTTAGTGACATTAACTATAACAAATAATATCTGATTAGGGTCTCGTTAATTAAATCAATGTAAAATACTTCTAATATAATGTTTCTCAACTCCCCAAAATTAAAACTGATTTTTATTTTTCAAGTACCCATAGTAAATATTGAAATTGAAAAGCTAAATGCAAATTTATTTATAACCTGTTGAGTTTCTTATAAAAGGTGCGTATCTCATAACGACCGGTTTGGTTTAAAATGATGATTAAGCACTGATATTCATCGATATCTATAGGTTCGGAAACAAATCGATATGCATTTAAACAAATCGACCACACATAACTAATTATAGGTTACACTTAACAATTAAATTGACTCGAAACGATAATTGATATTCTGAATTTACATATGAAAGGTCTGCACTGTGATTATAACATGTTCTAATTATTGTTGTTACGTATTTACTCCGATAAAATATTTCCGTATGAAATAGTTGGGTTTGCATATAATTATAAAATTTTTCTTGTAAATTATTTCTGGTAAATGGTAAATGTTTTCTATTGAACTGTGCTAAAATTCTTCTCAGATGTAAAATAAATTTAATTTCATTTACCTTATTGCCTAATGCAGTTTCTCTAGCTAATAATACTGCCAATCCTCGAACTCTTCTTCCACTCCCTAAACTTCTTCGTGCTTCTGACGTACTCTTAGCTTCTGGCCTAGGATGATCGTGAGCACCCTTTGCTTGAAAAAATATTGCATATTCAGTGTGTCTCCAAAAATGCGTTACCGGGTATCCACAATGACCCCTACATGCTTGAATTTCTAAACGACCGGAACATTGTCTATTGGGGCATGGTTTTCCTATAAAATTGAGAAAATTATAATTCTACTATTGAGGATTTAGTTTCCAATCACAAACCTTGTTGTTTTTTTCTTGCTTTATCACATATCGCTGGTCTTAAATGGACAGTGTCGCCATTTGGTAACATACATCTTTGAGAACAAACTAAAACACCCAAACAGCTTTTTTTCAATATGTGTACATTGTGATTGTTGGTATTTCTCATTGCCCATCCTGAGGAATGTCTTTTTGCTTCTTCAGAATTAGGTGTGTAAACTAATCGGCAGTGACCATCTGCCCATTCTAAAAACGAATCGAATTCGCTAATTCGAGGTATCGTACTGTCGTTGATGTCCCAATCAGAAGAAGATGAAGTTGTATATGGTACCCGGCACGTCATGCCCGGGGATGTTGGTGTATGCCTAAAACAAAAAGTTAAATTAGTATAAAATTTTTACTAGAACATTATCATAATAATTATATTATCATTTTATCTTTAGTCCTTTGTACTCTATTTTATCTATTTTTGCAAGTTTTAGCAAAAATATTGAACCCATTAGAAGGAATGCAAATAATTATTTGTCTTTCTTGAAGTGCAGTAAAATTATCTATTTATACAGTAAACACAATCAAACTTTAACTCAAAGACCCCGAAGTCGAGTTATCGAAGTTGCACTGTATATTATTTAAAGTGTGAAATAATAAAAGAAGTTGAGAGATGTAGGCAACACATTATACTTACAAAATGCAACAATTTCTGAAAATTCGCTTTTATAATAACTAAAAAGGGTGGAATTTTTGAGTATATTTTTAATTGAAATTATACAATTAAATATTGAACCCGAAATCGGTTAAATGACGACACTTTACCAACCGACGGCGGTTTTACGTGTATTCCGAAACACGAAGGCAGTCACAGGAATATCAAACTTTCTCCTGATATCTACGAGTATAGTGGATTGAGGCATTTTATATATTATGTGGTTGGATACATAATTTATTACTTTTTAATTTTGCAAGATTAAAAAAAATGATCTAAAAACCTGAAAAATGTCTTGGTCATCAAATTCCCGAGCAATATTGATAAGCAAGATGAATGTAAACGATCAAAATAAATAAACTAACT
The DNA here is from genome assembly GCA_958510855.1 of Rhagonycha lutea. NCBI lineage: Eukaryota > Metazoa > Arthropoda > Insecta > Coleoptera > Cantharidae > Rhagonycha > Rhagonycha lutea. The sequence continues at coordinate 89,945,227 of OY294036.1, forward strand.
AAATAGAATTTGTTGTAAGCTTTTGAATTCAATTAATTTCCTTTCTTCCTTTAAGTGCCTTGTTAGGTCTCCCTGACGTTAATAATCTAAGCAATCCACAAAGTTACATAATTATTTTAACTTACCTAATTTAAATGTTAATTTCATGACCGAAAAACAATTGCATTTTTGTATTATGTTTTTTAAATAATATCAAATTTAGGAAAAAATAAAAAAAAATTATTTTCGTTACCGCGGACGTATTTGAGCACTTTTCGTGTACGTTTTGAGGTACGAAAAGAGTATGTTTTCGTCGATATTTGCAGGAAAAAACCAATAAAAATGGTATAAAAGCATAAGTTTCTACTGTATTATGTACAAAATAAGGGTATCCCGTCACTTGGCCGAAATTTTTTGGCCGAAATTCATTTGGCCGAAATTCAATTGGCCGAAATTCATTTGGCCGAAATTCATTTGGCCGAAACTTCATTTGGCCGAAACATCATTTGGCCGAAATTCAATTGGCCGACACATCATTTGGCCGACAGTCATTTGGCCGAAATATTATTTTTATTACCGAAAGTGAATATAAAAATAAATCTTGAATGAAAAGAAAAAATATATTGACGGTGCGTCGAAAAAAGCGAGATTCACCCCCTTCCCAGTAGCACAATTTGCCGAGTTGGAAGGCCCTAGGGGGATGTTTTTAATGAGTTTAGTGTTGCCGAAAAATGGGTCTGTAGCGTGCGGAGCGCAGCGTAGCGCGCGAAAGGCCCATTTCGGCAACACAATCACCCCCGCCAGAGTTTCAAAAAAAAAGCGAGATTCACCCCTTGCTAATAGCACAATGTGCCGAGTTGGATCACCCTAGAGGGATGTTTTTAATGAGTTTAGTGTTGCCAAAATGGCTCTGTAGCGCTGCAACGCGGAGCGGAGCGGAGCGGCGGCGCGGAAGAGTCAATTTTGGCAACACATCCACCTACGACGAGTTGCAAAAAAAAGCGAGATTCAACGTCGTTAAATCAGTAACCAATAATAAAGAGTGCAGAAAAAATCCGCGCGCACCGTTAATATAAGTGTAACCTAACAGTGTAACTAAACAAAATTAAACAAGAGATGTTGAATATATAAATAAAAAATTAATTTTTGTCTACTTATAAAATTGTTAAGAAATTTAACAATTATATAATATTATTAAATTATTTTTATAGTCACTTTATCTAATACTAAAAATAAAATTTCGGCGAAATGACTGTCGGCCAAATGATGTGTCGGCCAATTGAATTTCGGCCAAATGAAGTTTCGGCCAAATGAAGTTTCGGCCAAATGATGTTTCGGCCAATTGAATTTTGGCCAAAAGATTTCGGCCAAATGAATGTCGGCCAAATGAATATCGGCCAACTGACAGTGATTCCAAAATAAGTACAAAATATGTACAAAAGGAAAGTATTATAGAGACACGTCCCTCTATAATACTTTCTATTTACAATATTTACAGAGAAACGGAAAGAAGCATAGAGTCACGTCCCTCTATACTACTTTCTATATGCAATATTTAGAACGTGATAGTGTAACTTAATTTGGCTAGCATAATAATAGTTACTTATATTGCGCCGTCGCGTCGAGACAAATTGCTGCACGTGTTCCTTAGCAAACACTAACACGGCAGCTTTTTTAATGTCGCGCGGCGCTTTATTGTTCCTCCTGCAAATATTACGCACATTGACGGCTAACGAAAAGTTCTTCTCACCACGCGGAGCCGTAAAACTACTTTTTCACCTCGGAAGCGGTCGGGTTCCTCGGCTGCGCTACGCTCCGCCTCGTAACCCCCGCTCCCCTCGAACGAAAAATCGCGTTTTACGTCCTTGTGATGAAAAGTACTATTTCGTTCTGCATTGATTTAAAAATGTATGAAATGTAATTGCAAATAAAAAGTTAATTTAATTGTCTGTAAAATGATAAGTAAGTATTATTGATTGGGTTAAAATTTTGAACTTGATCAGTCACACGGATTTTGATTCAACCAAACCAACAAATAAAATGTAAAAATAGTTAAAGTGAACTGATAAACTGACTTTAGCTCTTAAGGCTCAGTTATACTCATTTCATTTATCACTTATTATTTAATATTTAAGCAATGCACCAATAGAATTATGTATATCCTTTTAAATACCAACAATTTTTGGAAATCGACAACAATTTTTTTGTTTTGTTTTTGGAAATTTATTTATCCTAATGTTTCATTAAAACCTAGAAAATATTACTTTTTGATATAATTTTGTTAAAAATACCTTTGGGAATGTAAGAGGGTCAAATTGAAAATCAGACATGGGAGAGCACGGAAAACACTGTTATGTGCCAAATCGTCATTATCTTCCTCTGGTAAAAGTAAAATCGTTGCCTTTCTAAGATCTAAGGGGCCAGGAATATGGTCCAAGGTACAGACCCATATTTCTGGGTGAAATTGCAACTTTATTTTATTTAATTGATGTTTGAGCGCGCTAAAAACAATTTTATTATTGAGTTAATATAATGGTGTTTCTTTTCCTGATTAGTGTGAAAATTCTAAAGAATTGCAAAAAATTAGATTCCAAAGAATGGAATCAGGTTTCTGGGTATTCTAATTCAAAAAGTTTATTTGGTACCACTTCAGATAAATATTTTTCTTAAACTTGAGAAAAAATACAACTTTTTAAATTGTTTGTGAAGAGAACAATGACAAATTTAATATGAATGAAAATCACATTTACATCGTTAGGTTTGATAACGCATAATAATTATTTAATTACTTTGAAATTCAATTGCAGATCCAACGAGGATATCATACAACTAATGTTTTTAATCATGATATTTAAACATGTTGCTTAAATCGTACCTATACTAGATAGCCAAAATCTTAAGTATAGACAAAAAGTATAAACGTTTTTTAAGGTCCTTCTGTGCAGTTGAAAGTTACTATATTGATCAAATAAATTATCTCTATAATTTTGTTAATGATCGATATATTTTGTATTCAAGTGAAGCTAATCGTACAGGTTTAATTTTAATTTGTACCGAAGCTATTCCACAAAATAGCAATCAGAAGTGGTAGAAAGAATAATAATAATAATAAAAAATGAAAAATTGAAATGAACATTTAAAAAACTTATTTTTGTAAACAATAAAATAAAATTTTTTCTTTCATTTGCGCTAACTGGTAAAAAATTAAAACATAAAAAAATATTACTCCTATTATTATTACAATCTGTATACCTTTGACACACTGCCAAGTTAATGAAAATTGATTCTGTTATTTTCCCCAATATTATTTGAGTTACTTCATAAATAAAATTATTTGCCAATCTTAGATTTACAAAAGTTAATGATCATTAAATTTCAGTGTGTCGAAGGTATTACACTTATTAAAGTAATTAGTAACTGCAAAAAAATCAGACTGACTTCATGCCAGGCTTAAAATTAATTATTAGGTAATAATTTATTTGTAAAATTAATTTGAAGAAGAAATTAAATTGAAGATTTATCTGACGATGAAAGCAATAATTTCCGAAATAGCTTAAATAATATTTGAGTAAATAACAAAATTTATGGTAATTTGTGAAATTCCCTCGGAAAGGATCCTTAATGATCATTAAACTTGGCAGTGTGTCGATGGTATAGCTCTAGTACTCACTTAATTTTTTTTCTATGTAAATACAAACAAATTTTTGTTTAAATAATTTAATAACGGACTGATGTTGATATATTATTATTAAATAATTAAAATTGTTATAATATCTTGCAATAAAAAGTTATGAGCTAAGGATATCGATTTTATAATAATTCTACCCTAATTAAATTAATTAATAAATTTAAATTGACTTTGACAAGTTGTACATTATTAGAAAAACCGTATTTTTTACACATACATTTCAATATATTTTTTTATAATCTATTAGTTTAGAATAATATTTTCAAGTAACCGGCCAAAATTATCTGAAGAATAAGGTTAAATGTAGTTAAAGATGTAATAGCAAGTTCAATAAAAATGAATTAATATAAATTCAAGTAATTACCCTGTAAAATTCCGGTTTCCAAATCAATTTGTTTTATTTTCAACGGTATAAAAGTGAATAATTACTAAAATTGAAAGAGATATAAATCAAACCAGACTAAGTAAACACTAAAATTTATATTGAGGTTCCTTAATATTTTAATTAACTGGAATCAAGTTGATATTCGCATTTAAGTCAGTGATTTTAATTATAGGTCGCATCGGTAACCCGGAACTCACTGTTATAATTAAAGTTCATCTAGCTTGTCAAATATTTGAGAAACTCTTTTTGTAACATAAAAATAAAAAATAATAAGAAAAACTTACAGTATAACCATATCTTATAATCTTGGAAAAAATGAAGATTTTCGTCTTTATTCGCACCGTTTAAACACAGAAAAATCCAATATCCTCGTAATAAAATAACTGACAAGTTTTATACACCTATCTAACATAACGAACCGTTTGCAACTGAAAAGCGTATCATGGGGAGAAAATTACCCCGGAAAGTTAGCCACACCCTTACTTCCCCACTATAAAGCTCAAATTAAATTCTCTACCAATAAAATACTAGACAACTATCAACCACACCTTTCTATTTTTGTTTTTAACACCTGATATACCTGTTCAGTACAGGGTTGGCTTATGAGCGAAATTAGATTTTCACACTACTTTTCCATCATTGGTAGTTCGAACTTCCAGTAGGTGGGTGTTTCCTTTACTTTATTTATCAAATTTTGCTACCGAAAATTTCAGGAAAAATACGTAAATATTGATTCAGTAAAACTAATAGCATATTCTGTTTTGATTAACTATTTACTTGTTGGTCAATAACCAGAAGCATACGTATAATTATTACAATTTGGGTTCTTTTTGCATTATAATAATAGTAATTTTATTTACGATTAAAGGCTTTTCATCAGCAATTAATTTTGCAAACATTTAAATCTGATAGTAATTATATAGGTACATTTTTTACTGCTGGTAGTATAACGTTATATTTTGTAATCCAGACAGTCCTTTATTTCAGGACGCTGTCCTTTAGATTTTTTTTATGTTTTAAAAAATTACTTTTGTCCTTTATTTTTGTTGCTAGAAATTCAGCTTTTTATTAACTATATCAAATCATGTGCAAAATTATTACAAACAATATGTATTTTATACTGATTCGTATAACAATCAGATTATGTTCTTTATTTTTTCCAAAATAATTAATGGTCACCATAAATTAATATGTTCAATCTAAAAAAAAAAACTAACTTATTTTGTTTGTTATAATAATATAAAAACACATATTTTAATTTTCGTTTTAGAATGTTACAGAGGTCCTGTTGACTGTCTCTTTACTTTCGTTCGGTAATTCGCTCCAAGTTTTTCTAAAATAATAGGATAAAATTCCCATAAATGCTATTTTAGAATCATTTTGAAAAATTTTGATGTAGCAGTACTTATTAGGAGTATATATATTTTTTCTACAATTAAAAAAAATAAACAGGAAGTAAAACAACACAAAGTTAAGTTAACGACACTGAAAAAAATTTATACGGGTAATACATTGATTTTTACGGTTATTTTTGTACCTACATTAGAAAAATATTCCCTTATATATCAGCTTTTATAACTGGTAGTTATCTAATTCCATCATAATTTGCTTAAATTGTATATTTTATAATGTTCAGGGTGATTAACTGCTTATTTTGATAATTTGAAAATGTTGAAAATCACCACTTCTGAACCTTTTTTAAAATACAACATATGTATGTAGTTAATTTAGGAATGTCCCTTCTGGGAAATAAAATCATGTAACTTGTGGTGTAAACTTCAGTAACTTGAAGATGCTCGAAAGAGCGAAACTAGTCGTTATATTAATAAACAGTTGTGAAAATTAGACTCGTTATTATTTTATTCCTTCATTCCTTCAATAGTAGTTTATGCAACAAGTTACGAAATGAAGATAATGTTTTTGTAATGAGCTACTATAAAAATGTAAAGAAAATAATGATATTTTTGACATTTCTGGACAAGAAAATAAAGGTGCTTGTTAAATATTTTAATACTAAATTAAATGCGTCAATGCTTACTTTTTAAATTGTTCGTTTATGAGTTTAGTGATCACCTCATTAAGCCGGTACCTCGCATTCGCAGCCGATCGCATTAACTGCAAGGTAATGACTGTCTCTAACATAGTTAATTTTCTTTAATAATAATTTAAAAAATTATTAAATTTCACAATATTTCAGTCATAGAATGACTGGGCATACTATAATTACTCTCAGCTGGAGTGATAGAAGACTGCATATTTCTTCAATTAAAATGCGAGGATTAATAAAACTACTAGGATATCTGTCAGAAATTCTAAGTTTTAGTAGAGCTTTTGTGGTTTTCTAAAGGAAGAAGATCTGAACACTAAGATGATCAATCTTTAACGTTAATATTATCATCGGTAAGATAATTGGTGAGAATTTTAGCATGGTAGGTATATAAAATAATTATCCTGATACAGGCTAAAATCATTACCAAGTATCGTTTATTTTCTGGTAATATTGCCACTTTTAAAGATTTAAATATACCGTTAGCATTGACTCTTACTTCTAATACTACAATTTTTCCTACTTCTGCTGAACACATACACCCCCAAATCATTAACCCCTTATCTAATGATTTTCGTTCGTGTTTAGTGTACTTTTATCAGTAAACATCTGAATATTTCCTCTAAATGTACCTACATTCTACTGTGGATACATTTCAGACAAATCAATGATTGTCAGCCCATAAGATTTTTTCCCAATAATGTAAGAATTTTAAAACGTGATCTAAATAATTTTTCACGTTTTAAAATTTAAATTACTGGGAAAAAATCTTATGAGACGATGAATCAATGATTCTTTGGAATTCAGCCATGGTAGAATGTACATTTGGAGGACAACTTCAGATATTTACTGATATAATATATAAGTACACTAAACACACACTAAAATCATTAGATAAACGGTAATGATTTGGGGGTGTATGTGGTCAGTAGAAGTGGGAAGAATTGTGATATTAAAATACGTAACGGTATATTTAATTCTTTAAACGAATCAATATTACCTAAAGGTAAACTATTACTTGGTGGTGATTTTCTCCTTTAGCAAAACAATACTCTTACGGTACTAAAATGATCACCAATTCAATCAATCGAGGGCTTTCCATGCCTTTCGGAATATTCCCACTTCTTTGAAGTCTTCACAGTCCATTTCACGAGGTGGATTACTCCTCTCTTTTACTACAACTTTTCACCACAGCGTGTGGATGTCCACTGGAAGGCTGAGCTAAGAATTATGCAGTCCTCGATTTGAACCCATAATTTCCGCTCTGTAACTCAACCAGCGATCACATCACTCAACGGCTGTGTCCGTGTATCACTAATTGCCTTACCAAATACCAATATTAATATTACGGACTAGCTACCCCAGAGTCCAGATCATTTTTATATATAAAACCACTGGGCTCTGCTAAAACCAAGAATTTCTGAAAGATCTTCCAGAAATTTGGCTAATGCTTTCATTTTACTTGAAAAAAATGTGGTTTTTAATAGCTCTACCTTTTCTTGCAGTCTTTTTTTTTTGCAGTTGCTAACCTACTTTTGTGACATAATTTTTATTAGTAGTATAGGTTTGATCGCTAGGACTAAAGAATTGTAAAAATAGTGTTTTCTCTTGTCTATATTTTTTGTTTTTGTTTTAGATAATAAATTAACATTAAAAATTACCTTTATAATAAAGAATAGTTACAAATTACTCATATATTTTCATACTCCTGTAATTATTTAGTTGATATCATAAAGATGATAAGAGGTATGAATCTATTATTTGTAAGAAGCTTTCCTTGAATAAATATATTATATTGAAAACGAATCTTTATCAATTTCTATTTGTTTTAGTAAAACAATGACTAATATTTTAAAGGAATTATTGTTTCAATTTGGCCAAATTTGGTTTAAATTTATCAAATTTCATTTGATAATAAATTTAAACAGTAGGATAGGTTAGAAATAACTTAAATATTTTCCTTTTATTTTGGTAATTTTATATAGGTACTTAATTAGAGGGTGATGCGCACTCTCATGCTCTTGAGTTTTTGACTTATTGCAGATAAAATGACACTAAAATTAACCTTTGGATTTTGTAAAATCCTGTTCCAATGAAAAGTTCGTCATGGGTGACTATAAAAGTAAATATCAAAATTCAACAATATTGACTTTTTTAGAGTTTACAGAAAAACCAGTATTTGTACTTATCTTTATTGACTTTCTTTCACTAAAATAAAAATAGCAATTGACCCCTGGTAACAACATATTCGTATCGATGAATATGTCACCACATAAAATTATATTAAGATTCGTGTAACTTGTTTCAAAAGTAATAATAACTCTTCAAAACATATAGACTCACAGAAAGCTTTAAGGAATCGTTTCAAAAAGGTGCACAAAAAGAACTGATTTTTTTTAATTTTGAGTTTGTTCCTCCTAGGAAAAATTCTAACGTGGGCTCTAAACTACTCAAGTGTAATTTAAATCATTTTGAGAATATTTTAATAAGCTATATTATAGGTACTTCTGGGGTTTGCCTTTGCCCTCTAAAGAGGAGAGGGCTATAAAAGCTTTAACTTTGCCAGGAATCGAACCAGGTACACAGCATTTGTAATTAACAATATTATATTATATTTACGATAGTACGTAAAATTACATCAAGTTAAAATGGTTTCAACTTTGTGTAAGTTTAGATCAATTTTACGCTTCTTTTTCTCTTCTATTTCTTACGCTTGCGTCCATTGATTTGTTGAGTTTAACTTCAATTATTTTGTTGTAGTCTTAATATTGCGATTTTATAATAATAATTATAATATTATAAATTATTTTAAATAATTTACAGGTTAATGTTAATGTAATAAATTCATGCTTTTATATATTCGTATAATAATATAATAAAGTATATATTATATAGTGGATAATGCTTGTATAATTTATTACATTAACATTAAATTGCAATTCATTTAAAATAATTCATAATATAATTATTGTTACAAGTTAAAATCTGAAAATATTTTATATATTTTTTTAATTCAATTTAATTATTATAATAATTTATTATTTTAAATATAAAATATTGTAAAATATACACCGATAAATTCTGTTACAATATTAAAAAAGGAAACAAAACTACGTACATACAGGGCCATATTTCTAAATAGGCAGAGTAGGCAGCTGCCTAGAGCGGCAAATTTTTAGGGGCGGCAAATTTTGAATGTAAAAGTAAAAAATAAGAATTATTTTTAAGATATTTTGTACCATAAATTTTTTAATTATTTGTAAGTTAACTCTCAACTTATCAAACATAAATATCAACTTATTGAGCCTCTGAAGTGTATAGAGTGGCTCGCAAAAGTCCTCGGACACTCCTATGTTAGCAATGTAAATTGCACATTTTGAAGCCGTTTTGTGACATATAAAAATCGATTTTACAACAAAACTTTTTAAATATTTTTTGTAGAAAATTTCATTATCTTCAATTTTATACCTATACATTTTTTCATTTTGTCGCCCCGTTTTTGACTGACAAGGGGACCTTGTCGACGACTTTTCCACGATTTGCACAATTTTTAACATACCTTTTAGGCAATAATCTGTTATACTTCAGGTTAAAATTGCAGGACCCGGATTTGAATAAATTTTGATTAAATCGATTTTAAAAATCGAATAAATTGGTATTATAAATTAGGTCTAATGAGAAGAATGAGAAGTAAAATACAAGTAAAATACGAACGCTTCCGATGAATTTGACACTTTGACATAACCTCGCATTTCGTAACAACGACATATTAAAAATTAATTAATTTAAAGAAATTTTAACCAGATACAAACAATCAATTAAACTACGATGAGCAAAAAAACCAAATTGCATAAATATCAGGTTAGTCTTGACTTGAAAAGACGAATTTTGTAACAACAACCCACAAAAAATACGTTCATGTACATGGTTGAAATTTTCTGTAATTACACGGTAAGTTAATAATTAATATTATAATATACGTAGATTCATTTAGATAATTTTTATATATGTAGGTTGCATTGACGTGTTAACAACTGTCCATTGCACTTGTTTCCGAACATCAAATCGAAATGCTGGTTTTTCAAAAATTGCACTTATAAAGCTTTTTGCACATCCATGCTACAATAGCGGAGAATTACTATTCAAATGCTTTCTTCGCTCTTGTCGCAGCTCTTATAAAATTTCAAGCGTTGCTAGGATCCCCAACATTAACACCTTAACCAGAATACATTGTTTTCAAATCGCTGCTATGCTCTTATCGCCGCTAGTAACGTTTATCACAGCTCCAACATAAACGTACCCTTAGACATCAACGAGAGAATCTGTATTGCCCAACATAGCTGGAATTAGTGGAACCTCGCCTTCAAGATCCTTGAGTTCATTCTCCAGATGGGATGGCTCGATAAGTAAAAGGACTGGACTCTCTATAATTGGAGGTAATACAATGGACCCAATCTAGCGCGTATTTAGTGCGTATGGGTTTATCTCACCCTCTCATTTAAATCCAGAATGGCTTGAGAACAGAATAACTTCAAGAGTCGGTCTGGCTCCGCCAATATTTGCATTTAAATATATTTTTAAGATTACCTGCTTCCTCTCTGTGCGGTTACACTTATAAACATGTGGATATTTCCAACCCTGGTAGACTGGCGCATGAAACCTGCTCTCTTTCTATCCATATCTTAGATATTGGAATTCAGGATAAAATAAACACTATAGAAAAATTGCAATTAATTTATTATAACAAATGATATTATATTATGTATATTAATTTACAGCAGTTAAAGCAAAACGAAAAAACTTGTTTTTATTCTTTATTTTATTTATTACTTATTAGCGGCATGAAGCAGGTTGCAGTTTTGGATGATCTCATCATAATCTTTAGGTATCTGATGATAATCTTTTTCTTTGACGTTCGTAATATTAATTTTTGATTTTTTATAAATTTGTGCAATAATATTGTAAAGCATTAACATATTATAGAAAAATGTAAAACCATTTAAAAAGCACTTTTCAAGAAATTACCTGGTAATTTTCGTACGTGTGTAAAATAATATTCTAAATTACATACAATAATAATTATATACTCCTACTATTTTAGGTATACAATTATTTTATAAAGGTACGAATTTCATAAGGAACAGAAACGGTTCGTGCACCATAGAATTTTCAATGTTAACTTCATAATGAGAAAAACTATAAATAGGTTTTTGTGGAGAAAAAGTACTGCATCCGCATATAGGCACATGCTAGTATTGGTTATTTTCCTTTTTACATGAAGTAAGAAACAGGACAACTAAGTTCACCATATTAATCAGCAAATGAAACAAATCAATCAATTTCACTATTGATTTTTGTTAAATTAATAAAATTTATACGTTCGTGGTTTACCATTTTTTTCGAGGAGAAACGGCCAAAGTAATAAGCTTTTAACTTACAAGGGGATATTACAGTCAGTATATATATAGGCAATCGAGATTCCAATTTTTTTGGTGATTCTAAGCCAAAAAAGTTATCACTTTCTCGGCGTTTAGTCTAATGCCCCTTGGTTTTTGAGTTACACATTTTTGAGAATAGCCTTGGTTGTTTAATTACTATAACTATTGGCTGTTATTAGAAGAAATTGTAACTCCTAGAATCACCAAAAAAATTGGGATCTCGATTGCCGATATACTGACTGTAATGTTCCCTTGTTAGCCACAGCCGTGGTTTGATGTGACCGCTAGTTGAGTTACAGAGCGGAAATTCTGGGTTCAAATAGCTCACTACACAGAATATCTTAACTCGGCCTTCCATCAGTGAGCATCCACTAAATAATATACTTTTTGAAAGTATTTTTTTTGCATTTTCTGGCTATTTTAGAGTATTACTGTGTGGTACTTCAATCGATCAGCTCCACCCATCTATCAAAAATAATGAAATGTTTAATTAAACCAGAAGATAAAATTGATTAATGGTGAAGTGTACGATTAAACGATAAATAATTTTATCGATGTTCAACAGATTTCAGGTTTAAGATTATTCTGTAAGGTCATTTGTAATAATATGTTAATTTTTTATAGAATTTGTAAATTAAACAAAGCTGTGGGCATTTGGTCATCTCAATATGTATAATTTGATTTATAATTTCATGTAATCCATATTTAACAAATTGCAACCTTTATGCTATATTTCTTCTTATTGTGTCTCTGTCCACCTAAGTGTTTAATCTAAAGCGGATACTTGAACCAGGTGTTGGAATAACCTGCCCATCAAGGTAGAGGTGCGTTTTGGCGCCTGTTGGATGCGTGAAGAACGCCAAGCACGAGCTATAACTGCCTCGGTTGTTTCTAGTAGTAATACTTGCCCGCATAGGTTGTAATTTGCTCACGTGCCCATTGATATCATTTTTTTGCTTAAAATTTAGATAAAGTTTTAACTTTCATAAATTTCATTAGCATAATTTCAATGAATTTTAAATTTAGTTTGTACAAACCGTTTAATTTTATAATTGTTGTTATTACAAACATAGGCGCCGGCAGAAATTTCTCCAAAGGAAAAAGCCTCTGTTTTCATCATCATTTTTCAGTTTTTGTTTAAACTGAAAAATTTAGTTACAGGGGGGGCTAGTGCCCCATTTTGATTCCCCTTGCGGGCCCAAAAGATTAGCAATAATTCTACCCCATTTTTGCGGAGTGTTATAGCATACTAACTTCACTGTTAAGCGAACGAAAGAATTTCTGAAAAAATATTTAAATAATTGTGATTATAGTTTTGCGTTGTAATCATTTTAACAAATTCAGCAGCGGAAATACATCTTTCAGTTACGTTGAGCAATTCAATGCCTGGCTGCTTCTTAAAGCTGCACTATTTACGCTCCTAATTCAACAAATTTCAGATCCTTTGTTCTTTAATTAACTCAAAATATTTACCAACTTCTAATGCAATACCAAATTTTTAGATACAGTGACTACCAATACCAACGCAAAATTTTAAACCGAAACGCAGACGGACCCACTTAAAAAATTGAAGACGAATTTTTCAACTCGACAAAGTAACGATTACGCATTGCAATTTTTACGATTTTATTTTACTAACTTTATTTGGTTTTCTACTTTGTGAACTACGAAGTTTTAACTTATTGGGAACTTCTGTTGAGCTTTAGGAAAACTGATGTAACGCAAAGAATCAAACGTTCTCGAGCTTCGTTAGAAGAACAGTTGTAAATTCTCACGCTTCATTCTAAAATTTTCGATTTTTAAAACTTTTGTAACATGAAAAAATAAATATAGAAAAGTTTGCAGTTTTTATACTTTTTATGTATTTAATTGTTTTTTTATTTATTTTTTTTATATGAATCATGTTGCTTTTAAAAGGTCTTTGGATATTTAACTACAAAAACCATATGGTTATCGAAATAATTTTAACTAACACCCCTTCACTTATTTGCTCTATGGTAAAGTTATCTAGATGCTGTACATGACACAATAATTATACTCCACTTTATGGGTTAATTGTTTTACTACCACATGCTACGTGCTTTACATAAATGAGCATGCACCCTTTATTAATTGCCATAAGTAAATGGGATGTGCTTTTTGGAATGTACAATAAAACTGTGCTTGCTCAGTTATAAACGCACAAAATAAAATTTAAACTTATTGAAAATTTTAAATTATTGTGCAAAATAAAAATCGTGTAACCAAACCAACCCCATTACTATCGGAGTCTCCTAATTTGTTGAATTATTCGCACTGTTAATCTCAAAAGCTCACAGTTTCATTGACACACAAAGATCTTGTTTGAGAGGCAGCACCTGACGATATCAGCGTTCCATACAATATCTTCCAATTACTATAGTATTTATGCATCACTTTAGCATGCGTTATCAGATTACACAAATAGAATAGATTATACATAAATTTATTGTGTTGGTAATTAACAGATACCTTTGAATACTACACTATTCCAAATTTAATGAAAGTTAATCTAGACTAAGTTGTATTAACTTTCCAGTGTGTGTATTTACAAAATCAAGATTATCACGTTAGTAAGCTAACACATACGTATGTAAATATGGATTTAGCCTTCCTTATAAGGAGAAAATTAATTTAAAATAAAATTACTTTCTACTAATAATAATAATCCATTATAATATTTTATTATATTGTGAATATTATTGGAAAATAAAATATTGCATATTTTGAACACCTTGAAAGTTTCATTAAATTTTATAGAATTTATAGCACATGCAATATCTCGTAATCCTTTTACAAGAATTTTACAAGGCCCGCAAGATACAATTTTTACAATTCAAAATGTGATATATTTACCCGAATTAAATTTGAAATTATTAAAGAACTTTTATTTTCATAGATTATAACAGTTTTCATTATTTTTCTCATAGCATAATATTACTACAGCTGATATTAAACTTTAAATCGTATTTTATTTGGGGCAATGCAACCTTTCAGCCAAAAATTTGACAAAGTTTACATTAAACTGTTCATTGAATCTTTCATTTCTAACATCGTAAAAACAATTTTTAACTTATCAGATTACAAAATCAAAATTATTAAATATTGAATGACGTTTTTATTTGTACATCAACTTATTGGCATCCCGTTGATTCGAAGCGTGGTTGGATTGGGGGTAAGCAAGCTAACCCCTAATTAGTGTGGGAACAACTTAAATAGACTCACCGCAAATCTAACGTCGTTTATTTAATGCATTAGCTAATTGGGAATATATAAATGCTGCAACAATTATCATTAATGAGTAATCTAAATTTGTAGAAAAAATCTTTCCTACTTCATTGTTTTCTTAGTCCAATATACTATATAAAATAAATTAAATTCATCTTACACAATTTAAATAAATAAAAGAAGAAGAGATTTCATCAAAGTGGAAGCTATTGAATACAAAAGTTAAATGTAGTAAATTATTAGAACGGAGGGTGAGTTAACAGTTATTAAAACTTAACTGGTCGAGGTCAGATTCGTTAAAATAATCAATACCCCTTATCTGTAAGCTACATAAAAGTGTCGGTATTAAAACCTGGAAGAAAATTCTACAAAAGCATTTTAAAGTACATAAATTTTCATTTGTTATTTATTATAATTAAGCGCAGCGAGGACGTAAATTTTCATTAAGATTAGTTTGTAAAACAACATGTTTTCGATATTATTTGAAGAATTTTATGAATTTTGCATCGATTACCAAATGAATCGTTGATTTTTAATTGCATAATTATTTATTAATTAAATTAATTGAGAGAAACTTGTTCGGAGACACAGCGGGATAAGTTACGATCGGTTTAACCTGCGCTTAAGTGTAGCAACTTTGATGTAAATTTTGTTTATATGAACGATTTAATTAAAAAAATAATCATTTTAAGACAAAAGAAGTCGACTGAAGGCCAAAATACACATAAATACCTATATTGATTATCCGGAATTAAAGATGCTGCAGTCAAAAAATACAGGGACGGATGGCTTTTTGAATTTTCCCACAGGGTCTTCGTATAATCAGAAATACAATTTTATGACCAAAGCATAATTATGTTAAGGTTATATCCCGATGATGATAATATAAGTTATTATTTGTATGTGGTGAGTATATTTGTATTTTCTTCCACTAATATGAGTCTGGAGAGATAATTTTGATGATATAACTTAAATAAATTAGAAATTCTGTAGCTGTTATCTTGCATTTAATTTCATATGTGAGGGCCACCTCACTGTGAACGTCCAACCTCATAGATCCGAGGTATTGTACGTTTTTTACTTTTTACGAGTGCCAGAGAACCGGCCTGACGCCTCACCTCAACCTGGAGGACCGGGAGACGACCAGAATGAGATTCGTACTTTGTCAGGAGTCGATTTTCATTTTTCCTGCAAGAGAAAGCAAAAGGAAAGCTTAGAAAGGAAAGGTGGAAAGCGAAAGACCGAGAGGTAGATCACCCAGTAGATGGCTTGATTAAATTTAGATGAAAAGAATAGAAAGAAAAGCAAGAATGAAGGAACATAGTTGGTGAATGTGAATGCTACTTGGAATCAAGATTCCTCAGACATACGGACACGACAGGAGAGAGATATTATATTAAATTTAGTACAAACTACATAATATTATGTTTTAAAGTCCTTCCACGGACGCGCAGCTAGCCAAAGTAACTTTGAAATTTAACTCGATTGTTTGGAAACTTGATTGATCTGCAACTCAATTTCTGGGGAGGTGGTTTTTAATTTGGTAAAAGGTTGGACCAATCAGGTGAGCTTGTTAGGTTAGTAAACATTTTAGGGGGTAAAAATCAGGGATTTTTGCGAAAAGTAGCTGCTGAATTTTTAATTATAATATTATGATAATTTCACGATTTGCCAATGTCAGTCCACTGCTGGATGTAGGCCCCCACCATATTTCTATGGGGGGTTGTTTAGCCATAACTCGCCACGGTGGCCAACCGGGTTGTCGAGTGTAGTCCACAGTTTGAATTTGGACTTTTTAGATCACAGCACATATCCGACGCAATCAGGATTAGAACCACGGTTTCCCGCTCTGTAGTCTATCCGTGTTTGATTTACGCCAGACGGCTGGTCTATGATAATTTATCCAGGTTTATTTTTTTATCTGAGACAGTGGAAGGTAAAATAACAGGTAAAGTCGAAACCTCAAAAATATCATCAGTCTGCGTTTTATTTACTTAGGCCGCATATTCGTAAAAAATGCAACAATATTAGTTATAACAAAAGTAAAAATTGGAACGAGGTAATATTTTGACAGCTTCCTTTAGGTAATTTGATGTAGTTAAACTTACAAAAAGTCTTAAAAGTCATTCAAGAATATAAACGAAGTAGGCAACAGGACAGATATTTTATTGAAAAACTTAAAGCGGGTAAACAGGATCGGAAACCAGCGTTCACTGTGTACGTAGGCTAAGACTGCTATTTCCACTTTACTACATCATTTCCAGGTAAAATTCAGAATGATTCAATTGCAGTGGTGATTCGGTAATAATTACCTTCTTCTAGATAGTCGTGTGAGACCGAATACCGAGCAGCATCGCAGAGTTAGCAAAAAGGGTTAAAGCTGAACGTCAAGAGGTTCTTATTTATAATTGATGCTTTCTGAAATAAAGCTGTAAATGGCACAGTTTCAATAAAGATTTGTGTTTTCCCATGTCAGATATTATCAAATGATTCGTATATTATAAGAGTAAATAATACCCAAATTAAATGAATTTTGTGTCGAACAATCCATCATTCAACCAAAATGTCTTCAAAATATTTCAACAAAAACACGTTTTTGGGAAATTTAGACACCAGCATTTCGAAGACATACCATTTGTTTGGTTTTAGAATAAATCAAGCATTTTATAAGTATTTTAATGATATTAGGAACACCCTGCTGAAGAGTCCAATATCCATCCAATATCTCTACTACTTGTAGTCACTTGCAACTACAAATTTATGGACTAAAGTTTTAGAACTTAATCTGTTCTTAGTATTGAAAGTGCCCGTTTTCTTAAATTATTAAAGTTTTAAGAAAATATTTTTAAAATTTCAAAAAGTGAGTTATTATTATTAATTATTATTAATGCTAGAATTCACCTTTTAAAATTGCATAAAAGTTAAAATATAATAATAAGTGATTTTGTAAACCATCTTCTTGGTAATGAATTTATTTTAGCCCCATGTTGATAGAAGTAATAGGGACTAACATATTTTAGTTTCCTTAAAACCCTTCAAATTGTAAAGAAAAATAACATAATATTATAAGAAATTGTAATTTCAATTATGAATCATTGTAAAACTAACTAATCCAAAAAAATTCATTCTTGGAAGGTGGTTATATTTATTTTTATTTAAAAAGTTATTGGTGCCCTTATTATAACGGTTGAACGTACATAATTTGCGGAAATCAATAAACTTTAATCAATTTAGTATAATAGGGGTGATAATGCAAGACCTTTTATCTTTAAGTAATTTCTAGAAAGTTTAAAGCAACATTTTCGTTATTACAAACACGGTTTACATTTTCACGAGATAACAAAAAAAATATTGAAATATCAAATAACATGGAAAATTACGAGAAAATCACAAAGGAGGTTATTCTTTTTCGACGAGATCTAAGCAGATCCAAACACTTGTATACTCGTATCATCGAAGGGTTTTTGAGAGAGCTGTTTTAAAAGAAAATTTAACTAATTTTTAATCAATTGTGTTCAATGATAATAATTTTCTGGTTCCATTGTACTATTTACATAAATCTTATTATATTTTGATTTTGATGGCTAATTCAGTCAGCACTTTAAATTTCTAGTATACTGCATTTATTATAATTTTGAAAACTTGTTTTTGAAATGTCTGTCTCTTCCTTTGTCCAACTGTGAAACCTCTATGACGTTTAACGCCAATCGGTTTCATATTACTACAATTCAAAAGTAATAAACGTTTTCGAAAAATACACTATTTCCAACTTTTTTAATTATTACTTGAAAAGCAATCATAAAATGTCTGAATTAAATAATGAGTTTATATCTTTTATAAAGCAACGAAGCGAAGGGACTGCAATTTATACTTATAGGTATATTTTTACTTATCCAGGCAAGTCAAACTTTATAAGAACAATTACAATTTTAACATTTTAATCAAACTGTTTTGTCAATATTTAAAAAATTAAAACTGATTTATGATTACAAGGTGACTTGCTACTGATATTTAAAATAAATAACTAAGCTTGATAATGCAAATTTCATTTAACCCTCATCAAATGAAATTTTTAGAACTGTCTTATACTATAGTTTTTATTTCGTGAATTTGACGTAGTTTATTAAGTCATTTCAAACATATCTTCCTTTTATTTTATTACAAATAATAAATTAAAATTAAAATTAATTTAAAACCAGTAATATTCATCATGAGTGATTATATGATTCAGCAATAAATCCAATATTAATAAAACAAATCTATAAAGTTTAATTAATTAATTAATGGAAGCACTAAACAGTTGTGCACGTAGGAGGACATTGCCCTTATCCTTCAGTAAATTTCTGAAAGAAAACCAGTTGGCTATTTTAACTGACCATGACCGAATCTTACAAATTTGTTGTGGTAGGTTAAGAATAAACAAGTAGGTGGCTTTGCATTGTTTAACAGGAAAGCAGGACCTTTTCAATAATGCAAAAAAATAATTAGAATTTTAAATTGTAACAAATAAACTGGTGACTTATACTTATGTTATGGTACTAACAAACGATACAAATTGCAATAAAAATCTGCACTACTTGCATAGAGAACATCGTCCAGGTGAAACTATACGATTGTGTTGGGGTTATTCTTTGCGTGTGAACGGGTGGTCTAAAAGTTCTTATCTGCAATCGACTCTGTAGGATACCACTTCGGTTGCGTCAATTTAGGGGATGCAATTTTACTCGATTTAATGCCACCAACTTTTTGATGAGAAACGGTACTTTTATGTAAATTTTGAAAAGATTTATTATGACTCTGTAGAAATGTCAATAAAGTTTCAAGATGATAATCTGGTAGGATAAAAATTGTAGCACTTCTATAAAATCCTTTATCGTAAAACGTCAGGCCATTAAATACTAACAGTTCTGATAATTAAGATGTAAAATTGCTTAACCGATTAATCGATATTTATACGAAAAGCATTTTATTAACTTGTTTATGGTCAAGACAACCACTTAACGGACGTTTTATTATATTTAAAATTTTTGGAATACAAAAAGAACATACCAAGACGTAATGTACGATACAGAAAGTGTAAAGCAACAAAGAACAGTTCGTTAAGTATTGTGCATGCATGAACTATGCTTTTTATCTATCACGATCTTTAAAAGGCAAACATTGAAAAGAATAACTTGTAACACTCTTATAAATAAGATATAATCAATGAAACATGGCAAAATCTTAATAAAGGGTTGCAGCTTGTGTTCTTTCGATGTTTTGATTCATGAATGTCAACCCTTACGGCAACGGCTGTAGATAAATATCTGTTAAAGAAAATGCCGAGTACTAATTTGTACTTAAGATTTTATGATTGAAGTAAGAAAATATTAATTCAATTTAAATTTATTTAACCGGTTTTTAAGTAAGTAATGAAGAAGCCTTTTAACTAATCCGATGTAAAAGTGAATATTTTCAATTTTTTTTATTAAATCGATTCCACAAAAATTTTAAGTGATGTAATTAGCATCATTTTTACTGATAGGAATTATAAATTTCTTAACGAAATTGAATAAAGAAAATTGTAGGAAAAAACGCGTAATGAAAATTTTCTAACAATATTCTGATAGGACTAAATTAATTATTTCAAGTATGGCTTGTAGAAAAGATATAAAAGATATAAATTAAACGGATAAATTTTATATATTTATCTGAAGGAATTATACACAATTTTTTTGTTCAAAGTAACACCTCCATTTATGTTAATGAAATAATATAAGGTCACAGTATAATTTGAAATTTCCACGTACAAATTCTATAAAAGCATACAATATTGCAACCAAATTTAAAATTTTCCACTCCCATTTCCTGTCGAGCTAAATTCATTTATAATCGATTGCTTTCAAAAAACAAACGTTTCATTTCTGTTAATAAAATAATAAGTTATTTAATGATCATATTGCTTCTTAAATCCATTAAAATTTATATCATGACATAAGTTGTGGCTTCCACTTCTTTAAGAACTCAATGATACTAAATTATTGTGTTTCTCTCGACCCAGCTCCTGTCTTATTGTACCCCGCGTTCCATGTTTTACTCCAATAGTTCCGTATCATCTATAAAGTTGAGGATTTGACCTATGAGAGCTTTATTTTTCTTTCCGACAGTCGGATAGAGACAGGAAGAAGATCTCTTTAGAGACACACAACCATCATTACAATGGACCAACACACATAATTGAGAAAGTGTAATTAGTCAAGATAAACCAGACTTCACCAACAAAAAACGCATGAAATGCGAAAGAAGTCGAAAAGTCGGATAGAGACATTCAAGATGTAAAACATCCTTTTTGGGGCTAATATTGTGTCTACACATATTGTATGTGATGTAGAGTTCCCCCTCCTCCTCGCACAAAAGATGTTGAATTTATTGTTTTGCACATTATTTAAATTATCTAATTGGTTTTAATATGAAAACAACCTGAAAAAAGAAACTGAATTTCGGCTAATTACAAATTTATCGGATGACAATATGCGATATACCAATTTATTTGGGAGTACCTTGTATATGGTTTATGTAACATAAATTGCGTATTATTTGTTTCACTGCCCCGATGTCTCGATGGGAGTTGCGACCCCACGTTGAGAAACGATGCTTTAAAAGTTTCTTAAAAAAGTAAAAACTACAGAATGTAGCAAACAAAACCTGATGGATTTCCCTTTAAAATCCATTTTGCTAAAAGGCATAAAATAGTTTCAGTTAAAAAATCATCAAATTTTAAATTTGTGTCAAGTATAATATAATCTGTACTTACCCCAAAAGCTAAACCATAGTCAAAGATACTCTTGATTACCTGGGCTAGCTCTTCTATTGATAATCGGAGACTCAATTATAAAACTTAGGAATATTCGAAATTATTATGGAAATTATGAATTTAGACGGTCATTGCCTTGCAGCTAACGCAGTTGGATGCGAACGCGGGGTACCTGGTTCAAGCCCGGGGAGAGTCAAACTTTCTTATGACCATGTCTCCGTGCTTCGGAGGGCACGTTAAGCCGGCGGTCCCCCTGAGTTGACGAATTGCCACTGTTAACAAAAAACAGGGCTACAGGCACATCTGAATGCTAGATTAGCAAGCTGCTACCGGATGTAAAACAACTATATTCCAAAATCGATCTGCGGACTACTCACAAACCCGTCTGGCCAGCGTGGTGAGTTATTGCCAGATCCTCTATAATATGGAGAGGCTTATATCTAGCAGTGGGCGGAAAAAGGCTGAAGAAGAAGAAGAAGATTATGGAAATTATAGGAATTACTTTATTGGGAATTTATTTGAAAATTCTATTGCTACGAAAATTTTCGAAATGCTCTATAACGAATTGAATCTCTTGCTTAATTCGAATATTGTTGTTTTGCTTATCAACTCCGTTGGTGTATAAATTCATTCTTTAATATTTTCATTAAGCTGATTCAATTACACAGTTGCAATCAAATTTAGCGACAGCAGTGGAGTGATGTGATCGCTGGTTGAGTCACAGAGCGGAAATTCTGGGTTCAATCGCGGACCGCACAGAATTTCTTAGCTCGGCCTTCCAGTGGACATTCACACGCTGTGGTGAAAAGTTGTAGTAAAAAGAGTAGCAAAAGAGGAGTAATCCACCTCGTGAAATGGATTGTAAAGACTTCAAAGAATTGGCAATATTCCGACAGGAATGGAAAAGTCCTTGATTGAATCAAAATTTCAATGGAAGAAATAAATTGAAATATTGAGAAGGAGAACATAAAGAAAGTTTGAAAATGTAACTAGATCGAGGGGTAATTCACTACAAAAATCTGTTGTACACCAAGGCAAAATCCAGATTATAATCTATAAAATCTTCACTAAAAATCGCATAGATTTTACAATCCAGTAGAAATCTTACCAATCTTTGTTTCAATCTATAAAATCTCTACAATCTTTATAAAAGCTGTAAAATCCCGAACAATCTTCATAATCTTAATAAAAATCTGTAAAATCTCAGAAAAATTTTTAAAATCTTCGAAACAATCCCAAAAATCTTAGCATTATTGTCAGGCAAAATCCAGATTATAATCTATAAAATCTTCACTAAAAATCGCATAGATTTTACAATCCAGTAGAAATCTTACCAATCTTTGTTTCAATCTATAAAATCTCTACAATCTTTATAAAAGCTGTAAAATCCCGAACAATCTTCATAATCTTAATAAAAATCTGTAAAATCTCAGAAAAATTTTTAAAATCTTCGAAACAATCCCAAAAATCTTAGCATTATTGTCAGGCAAAATCCAGATTATAATCTATAAAATCTTCACTAAAAATCGCATAGATTTTACAATCCAGTAGAAATCTTACCAATCCTTGTTTCAATCTATATAATTTCTACAATCTTTATAAAAGCAGTAAAATCCCGCACAATCTTCATAATCTTAATCAAAATCTGTAAAATCTGAGAAAATTTTTTAAAATCTTAGAAACAATCCCGAAAATCTTAGCATTGTTGTCAGGCAAAATCCAGATTATAATCTATAAAATCTTGTTAAATCTTTTGACAATCTCAAAAATCTTTTAAAATCTCTGTGCAATCTTTAGGGACCCCTCGAACTAGAGATGTAATAGAGTCCAAAAATCTTCAATCTGACGTTCCTTTGGTACGATTAAAGGATTGGCTGCTGTGAGTACAAAATTAATGTTATTGCTGAGTAACCAATCAACGGTTTTTTGTGGCATAATGGTTTAATGCCAGATCAGGCCAGAAAAATATTTCGTCGTCTTTATGATGAGTTTCCATAAAATGTTTCCTTTTCTTCAAGTATTTCTCGATGTAAACATCTGGATTGATTGTTGGAGCTTTCGATGGCTAAATGTGCACATGAGAAATTCCCCTTTTCGATATAGCGCACCACACCGATTTTTCCTCAAACTTTGCTTTTGCATTAGTGTAAAAAAATTTTTAATTATGAAACTGATAAATAGTTTCACCGAAGCAAAGGACAATTTTTAAGGATTTCCGTCAATTTCTTTGCAGTGTATTGTGGTACATTTACTACTCTGTTGTATGCTATTGCACACCCATTTTTAACAAATTTTGTCTAACAGTTTCTTTTGGAAATTTAAATTTCCAAATTTCCAGTCTTTCAGTTTTTAGCGATTTCTCGGTATCAATGTAGGTTTGCGGTCAGATTTTTTTTATTTACTGCAGGTACCTAATCTATTTATCATACTGTTTAATTTTTCACTTAAACAATAATTTAAAACAAACTTTCTTTCATGTTGGTCAAGTTTTGCACAAATACGTAGCATATTATAACTTTTTTCCAAACATATTTTATGCAGAATTTTTTGTTCAAAATTTGTGCAGCTACTTAATGGCACACGTTATTATAACTGATATATGATTGTTAAATTGCTTATAACTTATAAAACAACTTGCACAAAACAATTAAAAATCGTTTAAAAAATTTGTTGAATATCTGAATTGATATTATCAATCAAAATCGACAAGGACAGAATTCTATATTATGGTAGGTATGTAACAATCAAACTTTAAAACTTGTTAAAGCCGCACGAGAATTTCTTATTATAATATAAACCAGTTTTTGTTAAATACAAATAAATTTACGGCACATATTAGTATGTCAATACTTTTTAATGTTGCTTTTCATTATCAATAACTCGCATTACTTTTTTGATACAACCGTTGCAATGTATGTACATACACAATTTAATACTGCATATAAAAAACGTTGAAATTAAATTGCTTTCGTATCTTTTAAATCGGAATTTTTAAAAAATCTAAATAAATTATTATGATCAAAAATGAAACTTAATTAAAATTCAATAATAAAATATCATTGTTATAATTAAAAACCAAATTATTGTTTGAAATTCTAGTAATTACTCGAAAATTCTGAATACTTGGGGGTTAAAAAAATAATGACAGGGTTGTTTTCCTTTATAGAACCTCTTAGTATATCTGCTGCTTCCGCTGAGAGGCGTGAAAATGCTATTATTTTATTAGTGTTTTCTCTATTTGCTTTCCTTATACGAGAATTTGAAGTAAACAGTAAATTGTTGTTAACAATAATTCAAATGTTACTAGTTTATGTTTGGTATGCTTCTTATTTATTACCGCAATTTTCGGATGTACTGAAAGTGCGGTGGATACTGTGTATGTAACCAACTGCAATTTGTAAATGTATGGCTTTGCGTCAAGGGAAATACAAACCCAGGTGTGCAAGGTTTGTGCTTCCCCAGGTAGAGAAGCCTGGTGCGCTTTCACCGTGAAGGCACGAGCTAATGTTTAGTAGATAGTAAGCAGTGCCTACCCGCATTATAACCACGCGCCAAATTAATACCTATTTGATATACCTACAAGCGCCTTAAAAATTCACGGTTTCCTCGACTATTATTTTATTTAACTTTAACTTACCGTGAACGTGATACACACTTTTCACGCTATAAAGAAAACTTAATAAATACATAAAATTGTTGTGATACCCAGTATAGTAATTTGCATTTTCATAAACCAAAGCAAAAATTATTAAATAGGCGTGTGACCATAAATAATCGATAATATTAAATAAAAGAACAACAAACACGCGACCACTCTTCCATAGTTGTCAGAGAATAAGACTGATCACATATTGATAGCCACAAATAGGCAGATGCTTATTGTCAGACTCCCTTGCATATATTGTAAAATTTTTGACAAAATACTAAAGCTAGCAAAATAACAATGAGTCCTAACAAGCTTAACACGTTGATAGGTCAGACCACTTCCGAAAATGTTCAGTCATTCTTGTAGTGCAGATTAATAAATAACTCATAATGATATCAAAGAGAGGGCCAAAAACAATTTTCTTCTGTTTTAATTTAACTGCAGCGATCAATTTTCCATCTGCAATAATTTTACCCAATATTACACAGTACTGCCTCAAAGGTGTTGGTTAAAACCACAGGAATAAAATGTGGTTCCCACTTCATAAATTTAACACAATCTAACCACCCTCACAAACAGTCAAAATAACATAACGAATTCTAAACGAGAGAATAATGGACTGATTGAATTAACCTAGGGCTTAACATATGTATTCTGACGTATCAGTCACTGGATATGCTCTCAACAATATGTGTTTATGGATTATAATAGAGGGTTTTAGTCGATAGACGGGGGTGCTTAACTTGCGACGTAATATTGTCCAACAAAGCACAGCATCATTTTTTTTAAATATAATTTTTTCCACTTATGGAAAAATCATCGTACGAAAAGGTGTAAGTGTAAAAAATGTGTACTATGTACATGTTTATACATAAATAGAATCAAACTATTAGATCATCGCCCACTGAATATTAATAAGATTTTTCCCCTGCAAAAATTATAATTTTTTAGTACGATCAAGTTTTTTCAAATACCTATTTAATTTATCCTACGTATCATCTAGCATTGTAAAACATATGGACGATTTAGATCAATTTTAGATTGTGAACAGTCTGTTGTATCAAAATTTAATACACATAATACATTTACATATTTAAATTTGGTACCAATGTGTATTTATCCTCCCTCACTCTCATTTATACAGTGTAACTAGATGAGTACGTATAATAGGGACTGGTGTGTACATTTTGAAAAACATAATATTTTAATCGAGATTTAAATTTATTGTACATGTTCAGAATACAGCAAAATAACTTGAGATGTACTTTTCCATGTTAAAGGTGGATAATGGAATAAACATGGAAGCAAACAAAACACCATTTTTTATAGTGAGCGGAAAATTATTTATTCGCTCCGCAAAGAAAAGTGGACATGTCCGATTGGCATGGAAGTAAATTTGACTCCCCAAACTGTTAAATATTTTTGTTCTTGCTATTTAGGCTTTGATGCTGGTATTAACATCTTTTTTCCTATTGTTGTGTGCATGCGAGGTTTCATCGCACGAAATAGAGCATCCAGACTTGAGAATGAATTTCTTCAGGTTATACTACGGCGATTGTCTTCCGAGGAAAGGCGCCCAAAAGGAGCCTTTTCGTTTTTAACTATTAAATTTCCCAATATCCAATTCCATTAGTTAGTATTCGCAACTAAAACATTCAAAAACTCTTAGTAATTGCAATATTATTGATTAGTTAATTGATTATCAAAATTTAACTCATTAGAAAATATTTTTGTGGTTGAACTCAATTTTTAAATGTTTCACAAAAAATCACCGTTTTCTTATGGAACTCAATCACTATTTTCCCAAAACTAAACCAGAAACTTTCTCTATGGTTGATTTAATAATTTTTGGTAACAATATAGTATGTCGGGGCAATAAATTATACCATCGTGGTTTGCATTTTCAAAAAATAGATCACGTAATTGGTTGGGTTGGAAGATAGTACGATAACTGGGCTCCAAATTTAAAAGGTTTTCTATTAAAATCATGGTAGTCGAGGTTATAAATTACAAATATAAACGTAATATTAAGCAGATCATTGAAAATTTGGGCAAAATAGAGCCAAAAACGAATATGGGACTTCTGTATTGAATGTTTACTCACCCTTTCTTCTTCTTCAGGTGCCTATCCGATTTCGGATGTTAGAGATCCCCCTGGCTAAGCCAAGAAAACTTTACTAGGGAAATGTAAATGGGGTGGTTTCCGTTGCCTTCCCCATAGTCCACAGATCGATTTTGGACATTTTAGATCTCAGCATATATCCGACTCAATCAGGATTCAAAAACCTCTGAGCCCACGCACTTGAAAAAAGCTTCCTTGAAGGCTGGCCATACTCGAAAATCGGGAATTGCGGTAGTCGCCGCCTCTTAATAATCATTGCTTTAAGTATTTACGTCAAGTGCACGGTTCCTCAACAGAATGAACTGCGCTTCCAGCAACTGGGCGGTTTTTACCTGAAAAATAGAAACTTTACAATCGATAATGCCTAAGGTACTACATCAAAAATGTTTTTGAGGATTGTGATCATTGTTATTTTCTACGGCAAAAAGCAAGAAAATTTACACAACTCAATAATATTTATTTTTTAGAAGAGGCATTTTAAAATAATATCAACTTCTGTTCATGTAAGTAACTTATCAACCATAAAAGATACTCAACTGAGATGTTGTTTGTTGAACTATATAACACTTTATTTTATGTTGCAAATATTTTGGTTACTTTCCTCCCCTACATTTGAAATATTCTTCCTTTATTTTGAGATAAGACAATATTTCACAAAATATTGACCATGCTTTTAGGAATTATAACATCTTATTTTAATTAAAATACCAGTTTTCTTGAGGAAAATGTCAAATTTATGAGGTGGGGCATATATTTTTTATATAAGGAAGCATTGTTGCTTTTGAAAATTAAATTCGATAACCGTCACTAAAACCCATGAGTGGTCCTTAGGGACTGCATGCCTGCACCGCGGCGGTTAACAAGTCAATGAACAGAGAATTAGAAATTTTTCGATTAAAAAAGCTAAGTTATTTATAATAAACATAAATTTTATTTACATAATTTAATTTGAACCATTTTATCGAATAAGATTTTGACTTTTTTATTTCAAATATAATAATTATGACTATTATTAGATGTAAAAACAGAAACAAATATTTAAAATTTTTATTTGATCAGGAATTTTCATATAATTTCCTCTAAATATTCATCTATTTAAAATTGTGCCTATTTCGCCTACAAATAAAATCAACAGTTGAGATACCGATATTCTTTATAAGGAAATTTGTAACATTTTGGTATCAATGCACAAAAAACTGAATTATGCCGATCTTTACAACGGATTTTAGAGATGAAATTTTCCTCATTGCGATTTAGTGGCTTTCTTCTCAAATTGCACTTTTTGTCATAGAATTTTTTTACTTTTTGTTTAGACGATAGCGAATTTAATACAAATCGAATGAATCCAGGATGAATTAAATCAATTTTGATTTAAGTTTTTGAGTTATCGTGGAGATTTTTATTAAAAATATGTAGTTTTTCAAAAAATGCAAAGTTTTTGGTACAACTTTTATGCTGATAAAATAAAAAAATTTAAAAATATAAATACTTGACTCAGGGGATAGAAATAATTCAACGAAAAATAGATTTAGTCCATCAGGATGAATCAAATTCGTCAAATAATTTTCGAGGTATAGTGGAGATTTTGTTGGAAACTGTAGTTTCATTCCGATGTGCATTTCCCATAATCCTTCAGAATTTCTCGAATGTTCTAAATGTCCTTGCAAACAGTTGTTCCAAAAGGATAGAAATAAATATAAGTAATACAAACAAAAGAAAATAATTTTCTTTTTCATAATGAAATGGGCATACCTACTTCCTTAACTATAGTAATGACCATCAAGGAAAACCTATACTCCTGTGCTTGGCCTATAGTGTAAAATTATATCTGATGTTATTTAATGATTTTTAATTTTTATTAAAATTAAGCGGCCTTAATTATTATTATTGATAATATGTTTCGACATCATTTACAATTTTACCCATTACACTGTCCAAATCAGGTTTAAACTGACAAATAAGAAGCTATGTAGTTAGCTATTATGGGGATTTAGTCTAACATGGACATTTTTTTATCCATCTTAACATATGGAAAAAGCATTTAAATAATATGATTAAATTAAATTATTTTCTTTAAATATTTTTTCTTATGAAAAGTTTGTTCTGGGGTCTGGGGGAACTCCCAGTTGTAAGCCTAAAAGACGACTTTTCATCTATCTTTATATCTTTAATCTTTTCATCGTTATTGTTACCAAATTTTTAATGAAATCATGAAAGTGCAATTTGTTTATCAAATTCATTGATTTACTTTCCTTGATGATATCTAAGAAGAACTTTGTGCACTTTAATTAAGATTAAATTGTGGTAGAAGTTACAGTTCTCTAAGTTTTCGTTTGTTTCGCAAACATCCGTCCCCTTCTTTTAATAATTTATTATTCATCTTTTCTTTTCTTTGAATATCAATTATCTTACTTCTGGAATGTATAATTATTATGCTTTTGTTAAAATTTGTGTGCATTTTAACTTTACCTCTTTTGCCAATCGTTTATTTCTGGACATAAGCGTCGTCTCTGACTTATCTCTCATCTTAATTAGCCAGTTACGTAATAGTTTTTCATTCTACATACCATACAGCATAACACAAACCAGACAATTCAAGAAAAGCCACATTGGCAAATTTCGAAATTCCATAGCTTCTTGATAAATTTTTTCAAAATGAAGTGTATTACACTTTCCGTTGTTAGGATCCCACGTTAAACAATAAGTCCCCCATATAATATGAGAAAAAGTCGCCTACATACTGGTAATGCACAATACCGCAAGAAAATTGTGAAAATACCACCGCTACAAAATATTACCATCATCACAAAAATAATATGTTTCATGCGAAAGCTTAAAATTCCATGCAGTAAAACAAAGCGCTTTTAGTTACAAATAACCTATCTAGCAGTCATTATACGGACAATACTAATTGGAAAGATAACATAGGTGGAAAAAGTTTGGTGTTTTCGATTAAAGCGTTAAAGAAACTGCCGATAAGAGGTAATTATAGCTGGATTTGGCCGCTTACTGTAATTGTGGATTAATTTTAGCTTTATCACTTCCAGATAAGTAATCCTTTTCTAAACATATCTCTGATGGGGGTCAATTATAAGAAAAAGAGAAAATTAAACGACTTGTTCGTACGAAAGCGATTGATTTTATTACAATTTTGATATCATTATGTAATAATAATTTACATATTAAAATTTTATTTGAAAATTTGTTCCCACGAATTTAAACCTCTATCGTTTATTTATTGCACGTTATACTAAACAGTGGTTTAGTGTTACTTATTGTTTAGGGTACTTGAAAAAACAAAGGCAACTTTTACACTGTGCATTTATTATTTGATACTGGGGAGCATCGTTTTAAAACTATGGCTCATTGTTGCAGAAATTAAGGGCGATTTTAGCTAAGTTACGGAAGTTATTGGCTCTCCAGGACATTGCATTATGTCGATGTCCTGTGGTGATATTTGCAAGGGTGATTTTTTAAGTTGACCACTCAAACTTTATTATTGTGGTTTTTATGAACAATTGTAATATTTTAATTTATCATCTAATAAAAATAATTAATTCCTGAATGTGCTGCTTGGTAGTATGTTGCCCAATCGGAAGAATAGTACGTTTCCGTAAAAAAAGTAATAGATATCATTTGAAAAATTGCTTCCAGCTGCGTTACAATAAAATTTATAAATGCAATTGTAAAAACCACTTGGCATTGTTCTACTGTCTAACCGCACTGCTCCGTAACGGCTCTTTTAAAATACAAGAATAACCTCTTAAAACTTTTAAGCCCCTTGATCCATAAGTAGCTGTTATTATATCTATATTAACATTGTGACAAATTTATTGTGTATAAGGGAACCAAATCTTACAATGTTATCTTTTGTTCATCGGACTGGACAAAAATCACATTAAAGTCAGTTTTCCTGCAGAATTCCAAAGTATCGACAAATAGATGTTATCGATTTCTATATATAGGAAGTTCACAACAAGAATTGTAACCGTTACGATTTATTAAATTAATAAAGCTTTCGAACAAAAAGATATTTGGTAAGCTTGTTCTTCGTTGAAAGTACCCAAATATCTTATTACTTCCCATATAGTTAACGTGGGAAGACGACACTGACTTCCGCTCGTTGAACCACTTGTTAAGGGAAGTTGCGTTATTAGTAATTAAAGGGATGAAGAAAACAAAAGAAACGATGCACAGATTTCATGACCGAATAAATGAAGCGAGTGTTAAGGAAGGTGATAAAAAAATTTGTATAGTTACAAATGACCGGGCCATTTACATGAAGTGCTTAATCACATAAATTTTAGCAACAATACCTTAATCAGAATATTTACCAAAATATGTTTTTTTTTTTGAAACTTCTGGTCAATGCTGCCATAACAATGGTAACTATAATATAAAACTAGGGGACCATTCCGTAATTTGAATAAAACATTAGGGTGATTTAAAAAGCGATGGTATCTAAAGTAACGCTTGATTCATAACAATTTGGTAGTTACACATTGCTTCGTAGTACTTTTGTATGTGATGAAAATATAAAAAAATATGGCACGAACCACATGACGCGTGTTTATTTTTTAAGATTCGGAACAGCCCATCTGATCATTGATGCCATTTTTTTTTTAATGTTCAATATAGGAAGAATTAGATATTATGATGGGTTTGTCCACCTGCATTTGAACGTAATCATGCAAAAGTGACTTAAACGCGGGTCACGTGACCCTTAGGTTTCCGACGCGTGTCGATTTTTCAACTTGGTTTTATTAACAACGATTATTATTATTAGAAATATCGCCAATTAAGAAATATGTTTGATGAGTGAAAAAAAGTTGTCGGAAAATATAATTTCTTCTCTTTATTACAATATTTAAATTAATTATTACAAATTAAATTGATATTAAGGGGGTGAAATTTTACGGTATAATTAGTGAATGCGTCATCTTTTTAATCGTTCTTTTATCTAAAACATATGCAGTTGAGATCATACATAGATAAAAATTTTAATTTAATTGACCATGATGTTACTGATGATATGTTTTAATATTGGATCAATATTGAGGTCTTCCAAAAGCTTAGGTTTTGTATCAGGATATAATTTAAGGAAGATGCTTGATTGGATGTTAATTACTTGTCGACAGCACTGTTTTTTGTTAATGACAATGTATTCATCAGAACATATGTTACGATTCAGCAAACACAGTTCCCTGTATTATAATGTACAGGAACGCGCCATCAAGATCCTGCAGCTGACGCACAGTTAAATCAATTTGTTCAAAAAACAGTAGTACGTCTTTTTAGCACAGCATAGCGACGGTATTATATAAATTGACATCGTGTTTGATATAGCGTACAATTCTCTGTTAAATTAGTTAATTGTACTTTAGTGGGGAACCGTTAATTAGTTCACTTTGATCTGATCCCATGTTTGATTCAAAAAGAATGGAAGACCTTAATTAATAATGTACTATGATAGTAGAAGAGATATCTTTTACGATTGTTCATAACCATATCCAACCTGTGGTATCAGTGCAAATTTATGAAAATTTTAATATGTGTAATATATAAAACCAAATGACAAGACAATATATTATTTAAAATAAATTGATAATAATTTAATTATAAATTATTTTGGTCGAATACTTGAAATACAATTTTTATATATTTATTTTATTTTGAAAGTAAAATTAGCCAGGTATTATATGAGAACATCATTTAAAATTTAAATGTCAATCAATAATAATGTATCATTTATCAAAACAATAAATACTATAATATTATGTTAGTTATTTACGATATGCAATTTACAAATGTTTTTTTTTTCTAATATAAAATATACTGTAAATTGTTATTCAGTCATTTTACCGATTAGCTTTAAAATTCGTTTTCTTCAAATCGAAAAACATTTTACAAAATTTTTATTTTGTTCTCTACGGACTAAATTTCCATACAACATTTCGTTCGATAAATGCACCATTTATACTTTATACAGACAGAAATTTTGCTGTTATTGAACTAATTTTGAGTTAGTCTTAATAAATCCAATTCAAAGCCACATAAAAATATCGAATTTAAAACGGATGTAAAAATGTATCATTCCATAAAATACAGTTCCTATTGCTGCCCCATGCAAGACTGCCTAAACCATCCACGTTCGCGCAGCGTCGCGCCTATGGATTGAAATGCATGTAAAATGCATAAGTCTACGTACAGAGTGCACGCTGGTGGCCGAAATCTGCTTACCGGCTTTTTTTCAACTACCAGTTTCATTTTATCCTCGATTACTCATTAATTAATATAATATAATTAATAATATAATAAGTAATACATTAATTAATGTAAACGAGGACGAACAAAGCTGGTATTTCCATGAAAACATCCAAGCCGGCAAACAAGTTTCGGCGACCAGCGTGCACTTTGTACGTAGAAAAATACAGGACCGGCATGAGGAATGTAAATGAAAACGATTTAAGAATGGAACCAAAAAGTAAATGCAAACATTTGTTAGAAACATCAATTTCTGATTCCATAAAATTTTAAGTAGCACCCATTTCTGGACATATACTTGCTGGGTACCCTAGTATCGACAAAAAATTATATTCTAAGGTCCCGAAGATGACGTTTCTTCTAAGGAATACATTCACATGAGATTAATAGGGTATTCACTTTTAGTAGAGAGAAATTATTAATTGAATTTCTGTTTTTACTTTTAGTAACATTTTTGAAAAGTTTTTATTTTCAAGAAGAATTATTTTAGTTTTAGATGATTATCTTCGTTGAATCAGGCTAATTAAAATGTTCGGTGCTTGATGCAGCGGCGGCTCTAGCAAGATTTTTAAGTAGTGCGAGATCTCATTTTGGCGCCCCCCCCCCCGGAGTAAAACGTAAAAAGAAACAATATTTGTTTGAAAAGTGGTTTATTGAAACAAATTAAGAAAGAAAAATTAACTACAAAACCGCTTTCCTCGCTTTTGCGCTTGCAAATTTCAAAAAAATAAATTTTTTTTCCAAAAAAAAAAACAACAAATTATTCAGTTTTTCGAAATATTTTGTCATTTTGGCCCCTAGAACCGCCGCTGGCCTGATGCATATGATCATGATCACGTCCTTTGTATATATTCGAAATTAAAAATCCAAAATGATTTATAATTTATTATGAATATTGACGTGATTGTTTGAAGTAAGATTATTGAAAGAAAACCAAATGAAATAGAACGTCAACTTGCAAAAAAAGAACAATTTTTCATTTTTACTTCATTACTACTATTTTTAATCCATTTTACGATTGATATTTTTATCTATAAAGAATTTGACGACGAATTGAATAAAATCGATTCATTACATTTTTGAGGAGAAGAAGAAGAAGAAGAAGATATGAATTCGTTGCAATTTCGTTTCATAATGTAAATTTAAGTATTTGTATGCTGAATATTGATTAATATTCTAAATTAATATCTTTTAATAGAGAATTTTGACTATGAACGCTAAATGCCCGGTTCGAATTCGGGTGAAGTAAGAACTTCATTCTGGCCGTTTCTCTGGTCCTCCAGGTTGGGGGTCAGGTCGATGGACCAGCTCTTCATCGCCTGTAAGGAAAACAAAAAAGCTCATTGAACATTGACCAAAGTCTCGCAAGACACTTGGCAAATGGGAACGGATAAGCAGTTACTAAATGTAGCTTGATGTGTTGTGAGGTGTTTATTTACCTTACAATGCAAAAAGCAGTCCTAGATATATAGAATATTGATTAATATCTTTTAGTTTATAATGTTTTACATTTAAAATTAGTTAGAAAAATTATATTCAAACAATTCACAACGTGGTATAAATTCGCAGCTGTCAATACATCAAGATTACAATTGGATATTGTATGAAAACTACTTGGAATTGTTTCTAGTGTCTAACCACATCACCCTCTAGACTTATAACGACCGTTTGTATAAAATTGAGAATAACCTATAAAAGTTACCTACTTCACATACACAAGTACCCATTAAATCTTTTTTGTTATGCTTTTAGAAGTTACCTATAAATTTTTATGTCGGTTTAGTATTGGAAACCCATTAACTTTGTCTGCTACTTTATACAATTTAGCATTGTGCAAGAGTGTGAAATATTTATTATCTTAAATAGGTAATCTAACTCATTATTTTTAAACCCGCACGATTAAAATTATTAATTTAAATTTTTGTGATGAATTTCAAGATATTATTATTGTTAGCGATTTTTATCTTAAGAAATATTAGCAAATTATATTTCAATTCTTTGTGGTGTTATATCTAACCTGCGGGTTACAACCCTAATTACCACTATATTTTAAAGGTTTAAAAGTTGGTAGTTGGAATTTGAAAACATTTCATTGGTTGAGTTTACATTACTAATAATGTACTACTTAATAAAAACTGATATTTCAGGCCACACAAGAACGAAAATTAAGCAATGAATAGCGCTGACACTTAGACGTTTATACAAAGGGTGACCACACAATCGTTAGTTAACTTAACCCTTTGTGAAAATTAAATATCAAATTAAAAGGGGTTAAATTACTTTTATTAAATTAAAAACTACTAATTAAAATAAAAACAAATAGAAGTAATTTTTTACATTTTATTGGTTGTTTGCAATTTAGATGAGGCTCAATAAGTTTATTTTTTAGGTAAATCCATAACTTTTATTGAATCGGCAATCTCGTGTACAATTTTTACAAAACTATAACTATAGAAAAAATAATACATGTTGCGGAAAAGTCTAGTTCAAACAGGAATTTCTTAAGCGAAGTTTAAGAAAAACCAACCAAAAAATTTACTTAAAAAATTAAGTAGTAGTACTACTATGAAAATAATCAGACAATTTTTGAAACTTTAGATTTTAAATTTTGGAAATGTTTTCTTCATTCCAAAAATATGACGTTACGACGTTAGGGATCTTTCTCCAATCCCTCTTGGATGTGCTGAGAGCCAGGAAGGATGCTGTGATATTATTTTCGGACGAAGAAGTTTTATTTTGAAAATTAATATTTTTTTAATTTAAAAATTTTGTAATTTTAAAATTGGCGCGACGCCTCTGTGTTTTATAAAACAGAGATGGGTTTGAAAAGTTTTAAATTAGAAAAAAGGCTCAAGAATTCTTTTTGTAAACTTTTTTTTAGTTTTGAAATAATGTGAAATAAAATTAATAGAAAAAAAGTTTGTGCTTTATTTCTTTTTATCGTTTGTTTATAATTTATTACAATCCTACTTTTATTATGGTCGGCAAACTTGATACAAAGTAAGACTATGAAAAATGGTATTTGCACATTACAATTCTAGATAAATTTAAAAGCAATCAACAGAAAGTCCAAATCTTGGTTATTATAAATTGAATTAGTTATGTCTATCCTTTTTACACTTGTAATTATTTCAAGGCACTTAAAATCATTAAAAAGACGGTGTATGAAACCACAAGAGTATGATTAAAGAACTTTTAAATCACTTACGATACTCCTAAGGTAATATAGTGAATATTCCATTGTTTCTTACTTGAAATAAAACAAACTAATTTGCAAGTTACATGTGTGCACTTGCAGTGGTCACTATATAAATCAAAAATACTTATTGTATAGAGCTGAACATTTGAAACGTCTTTGTGTTATTGATAAAAACTCTTTAATTACATAATATTAATTTACATTACAACCGTTCTTCAAAATCTTCATCGTAAAAATTTATTGTTTATAGCTTTTTTAATTTATTGAGATATAATTAGCATGCAAAGTTAAATTTTATTTGAAATGTTGACGCAAATTGTTGCATCAGTGGAAATTATTCATTTAAGCTACATAAATTACAAAACTCATAATGTTCAATGATTATAAATTATTATCCCACTTTAATATCTCAACAAAACAATACTTTACTAGCAAATTAAAAACTACCGATCGAGATAAAACAAAAAATAAGTGTTGCTAAATTTAAATCCTTATCCCTTTAGGTCGTTTTAATTTTATTTCTCGTGTTAGCCGGCCATAAAAGGAAACCTACCCTAAATTCTCACTATTAGCAAGTCATTAAGGTGAAACACAAGCTCATCATTTAGACACGTGTTAACTAATAGCTATGGTACACGTTAAACAGATTCACACGGTAAAAATACTTTCGAGATTAGTTGGATTAATAATAATAATTATATTAAAGGGACAGGTAAATAAATGAAACTTCTCGTAACCTAGACCTCACTTTTAAATTATTACAGCCGTATTTTTTTTTCCTTGCATTTTAAATTTTTTTAGGTAAAAATACCAACTTATTACAGTAAACGCGCTAAACTCCCTATAAGTTCATTTAAACCTTAGTTTGAACTATTTTATAGGGAGTTTAGCTCGTTTACTGTAATAAGTTGGTATTTTAACCTAAAAAAATTCGAAATGCAAGCAAAAAAAGTTAGGTTATGGTTTAATGAGCACTTTAACTAAAACAGGCTTTTCTTTTATGAATACGGCTGTTAAAGTCGAACAAATTTGCGAAACAAATTAAGTACCTACTGGTAATTAATTTTCTTTTAATTTTCAGGTTCGTTAAGCCAGCCACCTTGCACATCTTCTTTACATTTGCTGTTAATCTGTTTTATTATTTGCAGTATTTTTTATTTCTCTTCCGGTTGGTTAAAATTTAAATCCTTTTAAATATTTATTTACGAGTACATACAAATCGGCACATAAAAAATATGCTAATTTAGCCAGTACTATAATATATGCAGATTCCAAATTACAAAAGAACATAATGTCATTTACTACGTCAATCACGCTCTAGTTTAAACGGATATTTGTTATAAATAATATTCGTTCAATGATCGCATGAATTAACATGGTGCATAATTTGTGTAATTTACGATGATGGTATATTTTTATATTAAATAATAATATTGTATTTGCATATCGTAAACTATTAACTTATCATTGAACAAAATTCTTTTTTAAATATAAAAATTTATTGGGTCGTAAAGTCGATCTACAAAAGAAAGATACGACGTGTTGTAAGTAACTTTAACTCTTATGATAATTTGGACTCCCCTTGGTGGTGTTTACGATTTACTTTGCACTATTCTTAGCGTTTAAATTTAAGGGATGCGGTTATAAAATCAGTTTTCTTGTTAAGTATTAGTTAAATAATTCTAATGTGACAGTTTGGTAGCTCTTCTCTAACATACTACCCATTAAAAGCTAAAATTTTGCATAATATCTTATTCTACCCGACTTGTTGAATTTTTAATTGCAAAAGGTTTAAAATGCTGAACGTGACACATGATAAAAATGTAGGATCTATTTTGTAATCTCTTTTCCAGTTCAAATAAACTTTGGATTTTCAATTGAGTTGTTAATTTTATATTTGATAGTACGTTTGATAATTACTAATCGTAAGTTAATTAAAACGTCAGTTAATGAAACCCCGTTCTTTAAATATTATAATAAAATATTTTCAATTAAAGTTTGGAACATTATAATAGTCCGCAATGAACTTCAACTGAATTTTTCGACACTTATTTAAATAAAAAAAAATTTCTGCAACTGCCCAGAAATTATGATTTTCCGGATTAGTTCCGAGAGTGACAAGTCAGAAAGTGGGATTCTCCTTCGGAGAACTAAGCTAAAGTCCTCCCCAAACACTATGATTTAATTTTTCTCCTGCTCTGAAGAATGAAGTACTGTCTCGCCAAAGAAAAAATTTCCAAAAGGGAAAACAAAAGAAGAAGTGTTATTCCCTGCTTCGGACCGTGACAACATAACAAGATGCTGTCGCATGTGGAAGTATAAACCCGTAAGCATTAAATTGGCTAATAAGGATAGGGTAACTTCTCGTAAATTTTTTGAGTAACAATCTGTAAAATTTTGGTAACTGTAGCAATAATATTATTTAATTGTAATCGTAGTTAAATAAATTTTAGTTAAGTAGATAATCCCTATAGAAATCGGCCACCTTAATTAACTGTAGTTTAGCTCATGCTTAAGTTTAATCGTTTAGTAAATTTTAATAGACCTTTATAGTCTCGGCCATTAACGAATGAAATTAGATGAATAAATAATAAATCGTTATTATATTATAATTCAAAGAAGCTTTACTTGATTCGAATAGATAATTAAAATTTTATTGGCAATAACTAATATAATAACTAATAAGTAATAACACTCGAACAATGATAGGAGAATAATTTCTGAATTATGTGTTATCCATAGGTAGTTATTATATTAATAATAATATATTATTATAATAATATGATAAAATCTTATAATAATATGTTAATATTATATTATTAATATATTTTTTTTATGTATCTCCCAGAATCATAACAATGTATTCGAAGGTATTCAGCAATTTATTTTGACATTCTAAACTTAACATGTAGGAGATTGGCCTTCCAATACCCCCATTACAAATCAATTATTAATATTGTTATTGTCTACTGGGTTCTCAAAAGTTACTTAAATCTGGTAGTTAGGTTTGTAGGATTAAATCTCTTCAGCCTATTTTTGCTAAATGGACTCTTATAAAGTTTTCCGCAAGTTGGTTGGGATGAACGCCAAGACGTTGATCGTAATTAACACTGTAGTTTGTAATTTCTTCTTGAACACTCAACATCTTCAGATCGTGGTGAATAAGATCGTTTGGCACATAGGTAGAGTGCTCTAAGACTGCGCACTTAAGGTTTGACCCGGTATATTAAAAAAACTAAAGCAATTAAAAACTCAGAAATTTGTATTAAAACTTATTGGTCTTTCAACAACATTATTACAAACTTAATTAGTAATTATTACATATACTTTATTAATAAAAACAAAAAATCAGAAAAAGTCATTTGCGCAGTCTTACAGACCCCGTCATGTAAGACTGCGCACTTGGGTCTGCAAGACTGCGCATTCAGTTTACAAGCATAGATCACATCACATGCTAGTATTATGCAGTTCACTTCTTCTGCCACCACTGAGAGCATGATGTACACTCGATCCAATCTTCAGTTATTGGAATTTACTTTGTTCTATGCATCCTGGACAACCCAACTACTCTTTGCTTCCAATAGTTTTTTTATTTTTCTTTGGACTTATTTTTTGTGCCGTGAATTGCAGTTTCAGAGATTTCCCTCTCCGTCACACGACTGGCCATAAAATCAACCTCACTTTAGGTAAAAAGAATAAAATTAACCAGCATTACAATGTGAGATATGTAAAATTACGCGCGCAGTCTTACAAACCACCACACCGCGCAGTCTTACACGCCACTCCATAAATTTAAAAAGGACACGAATATAGCCATCTCCAATTAAATTGGAAAATAATACCATCATCCACGCTTGGTTAAGAGTTTTGTTTACATGATATTGCAATATGCAGGCGATAATCACAAAAACAACGACGGTACACAATTTCCAAAATGTCGAATTATTAGATCAAAACAGCGTAAAATGGTAAAACTTACTGTTACGGTTCAAAATTGACCAAGTTTAAATTTCTCTATATTCAAATTTAGTTGTAAATTTTGAATAGAAATCTTTCTATACTTTGTTTGTTTGCCGTGATATGGCATTACCAGCATGGTAGTTTTAATATTTTTGGAGAACCATCTGGGTGAAGGCATAGATAAGATTGCGTTTTGAGTTGTTGAAAACGTTAGAAGTTTGTTACACCATTTTATGTTCGATCGACATTTTTACTATTTTCGTTATGCTTTTTGTGGACTGCTAGTGGATTTCAAATTCTTATTTTTGGACATTCGTCCTATTCATATTTTTGTGGGATTTTGGTTTCAACCGCTGTATTTATGGATCGCTTCTGGTTACCGTACCGGCTCCTTTATCGGGGCAATTTTGCTGGAAGGATCCTAATCTTCATTCTTGAAGGATTTGACGCGTCCCATGTTTTTACCATCTCGTCGAACAGTGGCTGTTCAAGCTTTGATATACTATTATTGGAACCCTCGACCATCTGAGGTAGTATTCGCATTATCTTTGTTTTGTAAAGTTATTTGATTTTGTTTCCTTTAGGGTTTTTTTGTTTTTGTTCCGAGTTTTTCTTTATGGCGAGTTTTGTCCATATTGGTTTTCGTTATATGGACTTTTATAACTTCCCTACGAGGATATACTTTTTGCATTCCTGCAAGGAGTTACATCAAACCTTGGCAACAACATCGACCAAGCTGGCGACCATCTGCCATACTGATTGTTCCAATCGATAATTCCAACGATTCCTCAGCATGAACACCTTGCACCCCTACTTTAACATCTTGGACTAGAAGACATCTTCAAGCTAAGCATAATTTCAATTTTTTGTATACTTTTTATTTTACTGCGCGTAATATTTTGGGCCATTTGATTACAATTTAATTTGAGATATCGTATACTAATCTGTTCATTATCTGTGGGTTTTTCCCAAGTGCGTTTATAACAACTGTACGCCGAATATAGCTATACGAGGTACCATAGAACCACCAGTTATTTTTATAACTTTACAAGTATGATGATTTTATAAGCTCAATATTATTACGCAATGTTTTGTAATTTGGTATTTAATATTACAACCCGAATGAAACGAGATAGCACGCTTTTTGTTACTGATGGTGATTTACCCAATCTCCTCTACCTTTTTTTTTATTTCAGTACGACGTATTTTCGTAGTTTTCACTAGGAGTACTTGACTGCGATATACAGGGTGGACTAAAACTACGTGGCGTCCATTTTACCATCAGTTATCGCCTTGCTTCTTTAAGCATAACCTTTCGGCGCCCCCGGTATCATCCAATTACCACCAAGGAAGGAGATTGGCACATCACTTTGCCTCTTGTGCACTCCGAGCTAGCCAAAGGGGCATTTTCGACCTTTAAATTGCTACAAGCCCTGAGTTTTCGTTTTTCAGGTAGCAATAATTTAGCGTCCACCATCCGACGTTACATTACCTAAAATGTTTATTATTCATTTTTTTACGACAAAAATCGTTAAGGGTAACCACGCTATTGGCAGTGATGTGTGGGAATTAAAATTAGCAAGAAAACAAACACCCATGCCGAAATATAAGGGGTGCGCAGTCTTAGAGACCGCGCAGTCTTAGAGCACCTTACCCTACCACGGAGCGTCTATAATCATTAGAAGCACTTTAGACTGGAATCGTTTTAGGTTTTCTATGTTTGAATTAGAAGCTGACCCACAACTGTACCCCGTACGACAGTGTTTTATTGTCGGTTGTTAACTGAGAGTTTCTCCCGATAATCCAGTACAATCCCCTTCGTTTAATGCCTAGTTTTTTTCTTTTCATGATCGATCCAAGTGCATGCCCAAGTACTTGGCTTCTTTAGCTTGTGGTGTTTGCAAGTTATTAAGGTGAACAGGAGGGATTTTTTCTTTGTGCATGGTAAAAGTTACTTGTACTTTCGTTGGCCCTAATCCTCCATTTCTTCAGCCATTCCTGTACTAATGTTAAGTTATTCTGTATGATGTCAGATGCAACTGTGTGATTTTGATGTGTTGTCAAAATTGCAGTATTTTACTGGTAAATCTGCGGTGTAAAAGAGATAAAGCAACGGCCCTAGCACACTAACCCTGAGGCACACCAGACTCAATCGGTTTTAAATTTGACTATTCTGCTTGAAATTTTACCAAGAAGTGCCTATCTTGCAGATACGATTTCAAGATCTGGTAGATGTTGTCAGGAAGGACACCTCTGAGCCGCGCAGTACTTTTTTTCTTCAAGTGCTTTACTGATCTTGATGATGATGATGATCAGTTGATACCCAACTGGTAGTTGGGAATAAGTTGTTTTTCCTCTAGCATTGGTTTAATTTTCTTTTCCAGGAATAATTTTTCAAACAGCTTGGACAATATTGTCAACAAACTGATAGGGCGATAAGATTTTATATCTTCTACCGGTTTTCCTGGTTTGGGTATCATTATGATTTGAGCTACCTGCCACTGACGAGGAAAGTAGCTTGTTTTCCGTCTGGCAGCTCCTTCAAAATCTTCTCTGTAATAAGATCATATCCGGGGGCGTTTTTTGCACTGAGCTCTTTATTTATTATTATTTCTCCGTTTGTGAAGTATTTAATAGGCAATTCCAGTTATCCCGGTGCCTCTAATTTTTGTTCGATTTCTTCTTCTTCTCTTGCTATTTGAGATTCAAAGGGTTTAAATACTTTCATCAGGTGATCTGCAAATATATCCGCTTTTTGCCCATTTCCGTCTTTCCCTCTTATTGGAGGTGTTGCTATCTGAGGCCGTTTAAGTTTTTTTGTGGCTTTCCATAGTGAGTACACTGTAGCTTCGGTGACAGTTAGTTCTTTTAGGTAGCTTTGAACTGCTTCATTTTTTTCGTCATTTAAGAGGTTCTGTAGTTCTTTAACAGCTTTGTTATTTTCAAACGGAAAATAACACAAAATTCAACAATAGTATTTTTATAATTTTGGGTGCACTTCATAGGGTGACCATTACTGATGCAGTGTCATTACTTGAATTAGCACTCCGAAATTTAACTGTTTAACTCCGCATATCCACTAGTAAATAAAATAGACAAATTTTATATAATTTCTACTTCTACTCGAAATGCTCGAGTTTAGTAATACCACAGATGTGGTAATACTAAAATAGTGATATTAAACTTTATGTTTAGTAATTATATACCTATTAGGGAGCTGCCAAAGAAGCACATTAATAACTTTCATAATAAAATATTGTAAAATTATTTCTTTAGAAAGACGAGAATACTTTGCGTTAAAAAAAAGTATTATAATAAAATTCATCAAATTTAATATAGACATTATAAATATCGTCAGGAGTTGTAAAATAAATTGTAATTTCTTATCAATAAATCATGAACTGATGTGTACTTAGCAGTAAATGTCGTACTCGTACAGTAACAATTACTACCTGCAATTATAAATTAGAACAGAAAAGCACTAAAGTAAAACTTTCAACTTCTAAGTTTATTTTAATCGTTAACCACAATATTTTTTTGAAAAAAAAATG
The DNA here is from genome assembly GCA_958510855.1 of Rhagonycha lutea. Lineage (NCBI taxonomy): Eukaryota > Metazoa > Arthropoda > Insecta > Coleoptera > Cantharidae > Rhagonycha > Rhagonycha lutea. Next base: position 89,989,545 of record OY294036.1, read on the forward strand.
CAGCTATTTATAGAAATAATTAAAGGATTGGACATTTTTTAACCTTTTTCTATTTTACCAAATAAATTAGTCCAAAAAGGTTTCCTTTTTATTGTCAGTAATTAATATTTGTGAAATATTAAAATAATAACACATAGATAATACATTAGCACTCATGCATGATCGACTAAGTGAATCGGTCAATGCAATTTTAATTAATAAAATTAAAACTTTTCGCAAGCTTTTCTCTTTATATGGAGAACAAGAATCGCAGGATATTGGAATCGTACAATAAAAATTTCCCTTTATGTTTTATAACTTTTTAATTGGGCAGATGTATAATTAATATTGTAAACTATTTTCAGCTGTAATTCAAAAAGTATTAATAATTGTGAATCAGATTAACCTGTAATTTTAGTTTTACAGCCATTCTTCTGGTTTACTGCTCTGAGGGACCGTTGACGCTCAGTTTTAACCCTCTTTCCAGTTCTGAGACTAATGGTGACACTGCTCAATTACAATTGACGCTTTCTGAATTAAAGTTGGAAATGGTGTAGATTGTCCATGCTACGTAAACCTTTTTAAGTTGGTAGTAAATTATTGGTCTAATCGGAAGTTGCTACCGAATTTGGAACGTAATTCTTATGTTAATTTAAAATGCAGAACCAATTTGACTGAAACTGTGATCCTTTGAAGCTATGATGGACTACCATATTGATATATAGAATCAAATATGGGAGTGTGCCTAATAGTGATGGAATGACAAGATTTTCACACAGCTAAGTTATAGCAGCACTACCCCGCTGTGTTCACGTTTGAAAGTGTCAGCTGGAGTTGCTTCTTTCAAGTTTCAAGTCCATTTTGAAAACTGAGCTAAAGGTACTTACGTAATGGAAGCTAGTTGCCGATACAGGTTACAAGCATGATATTATGATATCTCCAATGTTAATGAATGTAACCGAACATAAACAAAGCAGGCAACCGGACAGATATTTTAATGTAAAGTTACATTCCAACATGTACAAATTTAACATGAAAAAGTTCTAAAATTTAAGTGAGTAATCTGACCTTAATAATTAAACCTTGCGGTAAATAATAAATTATTGTTCGGATAAACCATATTTTTAATTGTCCGATAATTGTGTTTAATTGTTTCGTGCTGTTTATTATTACCCCATATTGAGGCAAAAAAACATTTGATTCAAAACGAATGGTTAAAGTCGAAAAGATATTTTCAATTTATATCAAAATGCATTTGTTTTTTAATCAAAAGTGACTTATTTCCCCAATAAAATTTCATTTACTGGCCCATTAAAAATGGGTTTCTTCTGAAAAATGCAACGGTAATAATAATAATTACAGACAATATAATTTATTAGAAAAGCAAGAAAAATTAAATTTTTTTTATATTTATTTCGTACCGGTGTTTCACGTACATTCAGTACACCTTTGCCGCAATTGCATTGTAGATACCAGTTAATTATGTACGTGTGCGACTAACATGTGGGTACAGGTGATAGTACTTTTAACTATTTTTATCAAATACCTACTATTAGAAATTCAACGGTAATATATTAATATTCAAAAAATAGATATGTCATTCACCGCTTTATCGTAAGTTTTAAAGAAAAACTATTTTCTGAAAAAATAATTGTTGAATTTTTTGCAAATTTGTATATTTATTGTAGGGTACAAATGTTTCTTTTATGTTAGACTAACAAATTTACCGACTTTTCAATTTAAAATACAATACCTCTATGAAAAATATTCCATTATAAATTAAACCCATACCAGCAATGGTAGTAACTTGATTAACAAAAAAGTTAGTAGGGGAAGTACCATAGTTCCAGAAAATTGGTTAAGATGGAAATTTCAGTAAGTAAAATTTATAATGCATAGTGAAGAAAACTACATAATAAACTCACTTTTAAACCTGTTATCAATTTTCTCATTCAAAATAAATACTTGAATTAAACAATTTTATTTATTAAGTTTGGAAAACTGAAGTTACCGACAATTTCCATTTGATGAGCGGATGCATGACACCCATTTAATTATAATGTCCATTTAAATTATATAAAAACTGTTATGAATTATGATGAATATTAATAAGAATCAGGTTTTTGCAGAAAAGAAACTTTTTTTAAAGGATAAGTACCTATAATTTAAAAAGTAAAAAATTACTTTTGACGCGAATTATCTGCAGATATGATATTGAATATTATATTTATGAAACATAAAACTTAGCGAATAGTTAATAATTATTCTATTCTACACCTGCACTAGGTCTATAGGTTAGTGGCAGTTCTTCCTGTCTGATTTCTTGTAACTATCATCGCCCGTCAGTCTAGACGCAATTACAGGATGCAGCTTCACAGTACACAACCAGTTTTTGCTACAACAGATAGACGTAAATACTATATTAAAATCCTTCACAAAATGATTAATTTTAGTGTTACTTTAAGTAGTAGCTAAGCGCATGCTGAATGAACTGACACAAATGAGCACTTCTGAGGTTTACAAAACACTTAAATTGTGCAATATTTTTATTTTCTCATGAAACGTATTTCTATTGGATAATAAAAATTTCCTTCAAGTTAGAGAACATTTTAATTTACTACATGGAACTGCTTTGAGGAGAATGTTACCTACGACCCTGATAGATGAGTTCGTTCACAGCTTCAAATTGTGAATATGCTGTCGGCTTCTTGTTTACTTAATTTTAATCGTTCTACTTTTTCAACATTTCATTTTTTAGTGACCTTGGAAGAACAACACAGAACATACACATAATAACATAATAATCGGTATCCGTCTATTTCCAAAAGGGGATGCTAGACAAACAATACTGATTGGATTAACGAAGGGTGTTTTGTACTAGTATTTACACATTGCTTTGTAAATAACTTCACAACAGTGCGCGCTGATGTATTTACATGATATAGCATAATATTTCGAAATTAAGAGACTGAAAAATAAAATTGAATAAATAAAATGCAACGGATGTACAAGAAATATTGTAAGATGTGTAAATGAAAATAGTATTAAGACAAAAATATTGTATAATCGAAATTGCTAATCTACAACCAAATTATCCACAAAGCTCACTGCCAGTTAACAGCTTTTATTAGTAAGATTATCTAAGAACCACGTGTGTGATAATATGCGAGGGTTGATAATACCGAAAGTTAAGACCCTTCATTTTGTGACTCACTCAATTAAACTTAAGTGGAAATTAGAGACAAACATAAAATTAAAAATGTAAACTATTACTAATAAGTTAGTTCCATAAATGGGTGTTTAAAAAGTAACTGGTTAAGTTTTTATTAATTTATTCATAAAGAAAAACTTCCGAATAAATATATCAAATATACTAAGAGGGCGTTAACAGCCCAAGTAGAAGTTCAATTACATGCAATTTTCAATAAGGGCAGAAATCCTTAAAGGGTTGCGTGCCAGTAAAGCAATTTATCACCTACGTTTGATTAGTTTCGTAGCATATGCCGAATTTTAATTTATCACATTGTTATATTCGTTTCTATTATTTTTCCTTTTTCATCCTGCAGATTTTTAAACAGGATGAAATGAAACGGAGGGTGACTTGGTGGACTGTTAGAAAGCTAAATTAAAAATTATTTAAATGTGTTGATCAGTCGTTACGCTCAGTGAATTTGATGCTACTAGTTTAAGTGGCTAGACTTTTCATAAGTGCATCTATTTATTTAAATTAGTGAATTATTGGGGTGAATAAATTTTACTTCCCCAAATTCTATACTGTTACACCCAAGCATAATCGACATAGCTTTTAAATTGTGTTTCATAAATTGATTCCTTTTAAATTGTAACAAATTACTATTACTTGTATCCATCAATCCTTCCACTATGTCATAATACTGTTCAGGCACAAAAATTGTGCAATTTTTAAGTTCAGTGGTTGTTAGAAAAATGCCAATTTTTTTACCTGAAAAATTGTGTTGATTATTTAAACCTAATCTTATGTATCTTAAAATTAACTATTTTATTTCATTTTTTATATTACCATTCACTAAAAATAAAAAAACTTTAAATTTCAAATAAAATATGAAAACTAATGATCCTCATCTGTATCATTTTCGAAAGAGTTTTCCAACTTACAATTCTTAATAATCACGATCAACAAAATATATAGGCAAGTATTTGATTTTCCAAAATTTCCTCCAAGTACATGTAAACTCATGGATTTAGTACGGTTGCATCTTCATCACAAAACATGGCTCGGCCTCTGGTCTCGCACTTTAGCGTGGCTTTCGGCCTCACACTTCCCAATAACAATTTAAAAAAAGTCAGTAAAATTTATTACATAAATTAGAAACTCCTTGGCATTTTAAGTTGTTCTTCTTAGTGCCATATCTTCTTTAGACTCAAGCGATCTTCCTGGCTAAGCCATGAGGACTTTACTAGGGAAATGCTAATGGGGTGGTTTCCCTTTGCCTTCCCCATTCTAAGTTGTTAAAAATTGAAAATATAATTTTTATATTAGTTCACAAAAGGTAATTAATTAATTTAAAAATCGTTTCTAATTTCAATTTAAAGAACACCATGATTTTAAATTAATTGTAGTGAGTTAATTATTATTTATCATTATCTAATAATAAAAAGATTGGTAATTATTAAGTTAATAGTAACTAATGACAAAATTCTTTTATCTTCTTCCATTATTTGATTCTTGTGTATTAGGTAAGTCAATATTATATTTATTATTATACTTTACAGCACCAATTACCTCCATCCGTTTAATGAACTGTTTAAACATAAGTTAATTGAAAATGTAAATACGTGCAATAATAAAAAAAATGTGATTGGAAATTAAATTTAAATAAATTTTAATTAACCAATCTATTTAAAATAATTGCAAAATTGTCTTAACACACAGGAAATTAAAATCCAGGGTGTCCCAAAAGTCTCTTACTGACACTGGTAAATATATCTTCTTCTTCTTCATCAGCCTTTTTTCCGCCCACTGCTGGACATAAGCCTCTCCATATTATGGAGGATTTGGCCATAACTCACCACGCTGGCCAGACGGGTTGGTGAGTAGTCCGCAGATCGATTTTGGACTATGCAGGGTGAATGAGAGCACCCGTATCAGTCATTTTTTTCAAAAACGGCTAGTCGTAGAGAGTCGGGTTAAAAATATTTATTATAAAAGCCATAATAAAGAATCGAAGGGTGATATCATTATTTCTTGGAAAGGTCGGTGTCCCGAGTAGATTGCTCCAGAAACTCCAGAACTCCATAATTTTAAATGGCACCATAGGTCGAAAATGGTATCGTTAAAAATATCTTGCAAAAATAAGCAAGTTTTGTAGGAAAAATTATTTTATTACTCCCACCCTTTTTAAGTAATATTCGATTGAATATTATGGGTGAATGCGACCACCCGTATCAGTCATTTTTATCAAAAACGGTAAGTCGTAGAGAGTTGGGTAAAAAAAATTATTATAAAAGCCATAATAGAGAATCGAATGGTGATATAATTATTTTTCGGAAAGGTCGGCATCCCGAGTAGTTTGCTCCAGAAACTCCAGAACTCCAGAATTTTAAATGGCACCATAGGTCGAAAATGGTATCGTTGAAAAGACCTTGCAAAAATAAGCAAGTTTTGTAGGAAAAATTATTTCATTACTCCCATTATGGAGTTCTGGAGTTTCTGGAGCAATCTACTCGGGACGCCGACCTTTCCAAGAAATAATAATATCACCATTCGATTCTTTATTATGGCTTTTATAATAATTTTTTTTTACCCAGCTCTCTACGACTTACCGTTTTTGAAAAAAATGACATACGGGTGGTCGCATTCACCCATAATATTCAATCGAATATTACTTAAAAAGGGTGGGAGTAATAAAATAATTTTTCCTACAAAACTTGCTTATTTTTGCAAGATTTTTTTAACGATACCATTTTCGACCTATGGTGCCATTTAAAATTATGGAGTTCTGGAGTTTCTGGAGCAATCTACTCGGGACGCCGACCTTTCCAAGAAATAATAATATCACCATTCGATTCTTTATTATGGCTTTTATAATAAATATTTTTAACCCGACTCTCTACGACTATCCGTTTTTGAAAAAAATGACTGATACGGGTGCTCTCATTCACCCTGTAGTTGCTTTACATCCGGTAGCAGCTTGCTAGGCTAGCATTCAGATGTGCCTGTAGCCCTGTTTTTTGTTAACGGTGGCAATTCGTCAACTCAGGGGGACCGCCAGCTTAGCGTGCCATCTGAAGCACGGAGACTTGGTCATAAGAAAGTTTGACTCTCCCCAAGTTTGAACCCGCTACCCCGTGTTCGCATCCAACTGTGTTAGCTGCAAGGCAATGACCGTCTCCAGAAAGAATATCTGTATAATAAATTACACGATTTCTTACTGAATGTTTTAATATTTTCTCCTCGTGATGTTTTACAAAAATAATTGAATTTTACCATGACTCAAATATACTTTCAATAAATTAGCAATTTATTAATAATAATGAAAATTGTTTCTTGTCCAGATTAGGGAATATTCAGACAGTATGCGTTCCAGCAAGACGATGTGTCAGCTAATACTGTTGAAATCACAGTAAATATTTACCAAACAGGATTATGAGCTAATATTTTTAATTAATTGGTATATTTCAAAATACATCGAATTAAATTAAATAAATTATTTATATAATTTTAAGAGACGGTCGGAGCATAATGGTCGAATAAGTTGACTATGAACGCTAAATGCCCGGTTCGAATCCGGGTGAAGTAAGAACTTTATTCTGGCCGTCTTTCTGGTCCTCCAGGTTAGGGGTTCTATGTCGGGCTTGCTCCTCGTCTAGGTAAAAAATGTAAAATGCTAAACAAACCAAATGCCAATTCGCAAGGTTGGTAGTTAGGTATCGGATAACGTCGCAAGACGTTTCAAAACCGAATAAAAATTTATATAATTTTATGGATGTGGCTATTTATACATACAGTATGTATACGCAATTGGCTATTTATACATACAGTATGTATATGCAATTGGCTATTTATACATACAGTATGTATACGTAATTGGCTATTTATACATACAGTATGTATACGGAATTGACTATTTATACATACAGTATGTATATGATGCAACTGGCTATTTATACATAATTATAGTATGTATACAAGTTAGCAACGAATTTGTAAATCTGTACAAGTTTCTATAGGAATAAAAGATAAATAAGGAACAATTCCGTAAAAATTAGGATAGCTTCAAAGAAATGTGGGTACATTATATGTACATTTATGTATAATCGCTGGCGGGAGCTGTGTTTTATGTGGTCTTCCAGCAGTCGGTTGTATGCCGTTATTTCGGGAGGAAAAATGTTAAGGTTCTTCGTTTCAATTAAAACACTTTGAAATCACAAGAACAGAATTACAAGAGAACTTGAAGTGATCTGCTTGGTGGTCAGGATGCAACTTGGCCTTATAAAACAGGGCTTACAAAAGTTGGCGACGATGGCGGTAACTCTTACAAGGAAGTAGCGCTTTCTACAATGCCGCCAAATACAAATACAAAAAACATAAAGATCTTGCCAATTATTTTAGAAAACATTTATCATTAATGGGATACACTACAACGAACAGAATTGAACGATCATTTTGGACCCTTAAACAATACATGCAAACTAAATATCATAGTTTGACAACAATTTATTTACCTTATGAGGCGGTCATTACCTTGCAGCTAACGCAGTTGGATGCGAATATGGGGCACCGGGTTCAAACGTGGGGAGAGTCAAACTTTCTTATGACTAGTCTCCGTGCTTCGGAAGGTACATTAAGCCGGTGGTTCCCTGGGTTAGTGAATTTTCACCATTAACATAATATACCAAGATACAGGCACATCTGAAGGCAAGTCTAGCAAGCTACCTGATGGATGTAAAATATTTATATGCTCAAAGTTTCTAACACTGCCAAGGAAACGACGCATGTGTTGGGAACTAGAAAAGAATTCTCTAGAGAATTACTTCTAGAAAAAAGAAGAAGAAGAAGAATATAGTTTGGTATTCATTCAAGAATAAATAACAAATTAGCAAAAAATTAAAAAAAAGTTTTTAAAATTATGCATAGTGATATCGAGATAAAAAAGATACTGGAAGGATGTTCTGAAGCCCTCACAGAGACGGGAATAAAATTATTTCAGAGACAGTTAAAAGTATTTAAAACTTTGAGTCCAAAATGAGAATTAAAAATAAAAGCATTGAGGAAAATTTTGATAGCAAAATATCAAAATTTTATAATACCTACATCGGTTTATTTTGGAATTATTTTAGTGCACAATGTCGTCATATTCTTATGATAAGAACATAATAATAATTTGGACATTATTTTTTCAATTGAAAATGCACTAATTAGTATGGATACAGATGATGTAAATGAGACATAGATGATCTTATTGAAGATGAAACTTTTGCTGATGATGTTTATTGTCCCAACAAAATATTATCGGATAGGGAAAAATTTAATACGGCACTGACAATAACTACACTATATAAATAATTATAGTTTTATTTATTAAAGTTCATTTACAATGTTGTTCAATAAAGTAATCAATTTAAACCACCAATACAGTAAAATAAATATATTATTTTTGATTTTGTATTTTACTTATTTTTTTATAGAAAGTGGGCTTAGTCTTTCTCTTCGGATGTGTTTTGGATTTAATTTTAGTTTTGAATTACAAGTTTTCATTTGATTGAATTGAACCGAATCATGTTCAAAAAGAAAAATTCTGTTTCTTACATTATTTTCTATTACTTTTAATTCCTCTACATATTTTTAATTATCGTCAGTGCCGCATTAAATTTTTCCCTATCGGATAACAAAAAGTAAAATACAAAATCAAAAATAATATATTTATTTTACTTTATTGGTAGTTTAAATTGATTACTTTATTGAACAACATTGTAAATGAACTTTAACAAATCAAACTATAATTTTTTTTAATAAAAAAATAGTGTAGTTATGGGCAAATTTCAATTTTAATAATAGCGCATACAGTCAGTATGTATGAATAGCCAATTGCGTATACATACTGTATGTATAAATAGCCAATTGCGTATACATACTGTATGTATAAATAGCCAATTGCGTATACATACTGTATGTATAAATAGCCACATCCTAATTTTATTGAGCTTTCAGACGTGGGTACGTCTTTCCTCAATACAAAACATTATTGTACCTATGTCTGAATGCTCAATACAATAAATTATATAAATAATTTATTTAATTTAATTCGATAAAAACTAATATTTTTAGATATTTAATGTAAACTACAGCTTCAAATTCTAAATAGTAATTTAAAACTTGTTGAAGATGGTTTGGTTTAATTTTCTAGTTGTTATTGGCAAGAAAGCAGGTGACTTTGTGGCCACTCTGTAATACCTAGTAGATATTATAAAGAAACATTCGTGCATCTTATGATTTGTATAATATACTAATAATATAAGTAATAGTAATTTATGGGACAAGTGAGTAAATATAATTTTTATCCACAAACGGAAAATAGCACACGAGGCAACGCCGAGATAAATATAATTTATCCAATACCTGCAAGTAAAATAACTTTTACATTGACATTTTCAAGCAACCAAAGTGGAATTTTATTCATTAGTGAGCGAAAGTGAAGTTTTCGCTCACTAGTAAATAAAATGAGTAAAATCGCAGTATTTTATTAAAACTCAACCAAAAGTCTAGAATGTCAAATTGATTACTGTCACAAGCAAGCAATATAATTATGTCATTTAAAATTTTTGATTTTGAAAATTTTCAGAAATAATATGATCTTAAAAAAGAAATTTTTTCAAGAATAGAGTGTGATTTTAGTATGTGTTATGCGAAATATAAATTAAACAAAAACTTAACTAGACGTTAAAATATTAGATTTTAACTGTAAGTAAAGAACAACATACAAGAAAATTTTATTTAAAAACACTAAGAAAACATTTTCTAACCTTTTTGTGACAAGGTAGAAGGTACAAACAGAGAATATTAGAAAAAATGAGAAAAAATGAGAAAACTGAAACTACGGGGGGGGGGTCAAAATCAACGTGGTGTTTTTTATAAAAGTTGAAAAATATAGTAAAATTAATGAAGATATGGCTAAGTAAATTTGTTATATCGATGTTTCGCGATTCTATCGCTCGTCAGACAAACCTCACTAGCCAGATTGAAAGAAAATATTTAAAATTAATCGAAAAATTATTAAAAAACAATTTTTAAAAAAGGGGGAAAATATGCAAAAAAAAACTTACAATAAAAAATATAACTGGATTCACCTACACACTTGAAAGATTAGAATGAAGCTGAGGTTAATAAAATAAGAATTTTCATAAACTGTTACAAAAAGTAACTTTATGTAACAAATTTACTTTAAATGTACAATGTACAAATTTACTTCGCCATATCTTCATTAATTTTACTATATTTTTCAACTTTTATAAAAAACACCACGTTGTTCTTGACCCCCCCCCCCCGTAGTTTCAGTTTTCTCATTTTTTCTAATATTCTCTGTTTGTACCTTGTCACAAAAAGGTTAGAAAATGGTTTCTTAGTGTTTTTAAATAAAATTTTCTTGTATGTTTGTTCTTTACTTACAGTTAAAATCTAATATTTTAACGTCTAGTTAAGTTTTTGTTTAATTTATATTGAAAATTTTCATTTTACTTGCAGGTTTTGGATAAAATGTTGTATGCCACTCTTCAGCAATGATATTTTTATCCACTTACGGAAGATAGCACACGAGGCAACGCCGAGTTTGTAGATAAAAATTATCTTTACTCACTTGTCCCATAAATTACTATTATATTGTCAATGGGTATAAGTCTTAGAAGTAATTTATCTTTGCTATACGTATTTAAGTAGCACCATTTTTATTATACCTTTGATCAGCTGTCCTATGGACGCTCCAGAACAACTTGCAACTCCATATAATGCAAATTCTAAAAAAATTTTAGAAATTAGAAACCAGAAGGCAGTCATAAAATTAAAATTATGTAAAATATCGAGATTGTTTACTATAGTAATAATCTAGATAATAATTGGATTTGTCATAAAATGAATTTATTGTTTGTAAAAATTGCTTCCTTTCTATATGCTAAAATGAAAAGAATGAAATTAAAATATAACAATAACAATTAAAACAGAAAGCCGTCGGTCATCTATTAATTGTGGTTCTTATTCCGCACAATAAAATATCATATTTATTAATGTAAAAGAAAGATCTGAGTTGTCCGAATGAAATGTTGGAGTACTCTAGATTAGTGGTTCTCAAACTGTAGGACGCAGCCGTAAACTCTCAATAGAACTGGCTCTGCGAAAGGAAGTGGCTTCGTAATAAATCACATAATTGGCACCCAACGTGGAGTTTAGCATTCGGTCGTTAGCATAGCGATTAAGCGCATAGACTGCTAATACAGAGAACCCGGTTCGACTCCGCGCGAAGTAAGAATCATATTATGGCCGTCTCCCCTCGGCAGGCAATGGCAAACCACCGGAGCGTAATCTGCCATAAGAACCCTTTGTCTTAGGATTAAAGGACCTAGCACTAAACATTATAAAGTACATAAATCGTCCCCAAATTAAAAAGGTTCACAAAACCCTCTTTAGGGTAGGACCGAGTAGGAGGTGGAGCTCAAACCAAAGACGATGAAAGTAAATGTCTTATGCTTTTAATCTAAATAAATTAGCAACATTGCGGTTATGCCGACTGAAGCGGCTAGTATTATCATTTATCCCACAAAAGTGCTCAAAGCTGCAATTAATTTCGCATAATATCGCGATGGTCCCTGAGTATCTGCCAATTTCTGACAAAAAAAGACAAAAAAAGGCTAAATGACATATGAATTTAAAAGAAATATTATAAATAAGAAAATATTAAATAATAAATTATTGCACGCCGGCGCCGGTGTCAGCCATCTTGTTACACTACTGAGAGAATATAATTTAAACGTAGGTTTTTTCAATTTCATCAAATTATTTTTTCATCATTTAGATTCCAATTAATTTTATAGATTGATACTTTTTATATTATAACTAGCTTAAATGAGATAATTTTTGCATATTAAACAAACCAGTTTTCTATTTTTTAATTGTTAACTGCTTTGTGCTATTTTGTTAGCTTCATATTATTAAGTTACACAGTAGCTCCACGATTTTTTCTTAAATGCAGAACAAGTTACAAATTTTCTATTGTTATACAAATGAGTGCAAAATAGATACTACATAATTCCTACTAAAGTCAAACCAGAGAAGCGGAGTGATGTGATCGATGGTTGAGTTAGAGTGCGGAAATTCTGGGTTCAAATCGCTGACTTCGCAGAGATTCTTAGCCCGGCCTTCCAGTGGGCATCCAGACGCTGTGGTAAAATCGGAGGTAGTATAAAAGGCCCAATTAAATGACCCAAGTGCGTACGAATTTATCTTGCTCTTCACACAATAAAACTTCCAAATTGTTTAAATATATTATTTTGTTAAATAATCCTGCCAGTTTGACTTAATCTACACTCTAGAGAAAAAGTTACAACAGTAACGCAGAACTAAAAATTTTAAATTTGCATTTTTCCTTTGTGTATCATTAAAAGGTGCTCTTTGTAATATGATATTTTTGAACGTATATCTTCTGCCTATTTTTAATTATCATTTTTAATCTTTAAAGCATCGAATTTCAAATAAATTATATTTATTTATTGTTAGCAGTCGTTTAAGCCATTTTGTGAAACAATGGATTGTTATGATTTATTTGTAAAGGGTTTATGCAAACAACGCACGCGACTTTTGAAGTGTGTTGGTCATTTGCGGTCAGGATTCAGCATTAACCCTTATAAGGGTTGCACATTATGTTAATTTATTTACGACAGATATAAATTAACTTATTATTTTAATAATGATCATAACAATTATTTCATGTGAATGCTTCCGCTGAAAGCTTACAAACGGTTTTGTTATCTCAAATATAAATAAATAATAATAATAATAATAAATAAACTAGGACCTAGTGAAACTCCTCCAAAATATGTTGCCTCTTTTGAATAGAAGATACTGAGATACCTAGTCATGTAATAGTGGAATCTTGTTAACCCAAGAACTTCAATTTATCTATTAGCCTATGTAGGTACTCAAATCAACTCTATCAAATGAGTTGGTGAAACGATTCTATGCTTTTATAATAATTAGATTTAATGACCGATACAAAATCTAAATACAATTACTGGTACTTGTATGTAAAAATTTGTATAACTTAAAATTTGACACTGCAATGATAAATCATCTACAATCAAAAATTAAAATCGCTCACGCAGCATTTAGTTATATATTTCAATTGTCTTCAGCAATAAAATACTACATTGGGGTACTTGACAATTTTAACTTTCACACGCTCAAATCTCGATATCCAATTGTCATACTGTTGAATAAAAAAAGCTAATGAGGGTACATCTATTAAAGCGACACTAGTAAACTTTTCATTTTACATATGTTTGGACGTAGGGTGGGTTTTAAGGGGGTGGGTTAATTTTGTAACATTGTGACTCAAGATTGATAAATGTGACGTTAATTTAAAGGGCGGAAGAGTTTAGCTTTTGTGTTCAAGTTTTACCGTGTAATATTCATCGAGATCAATTTTTTCCGCAATCTTATGGTCTAAGCTTAGGAATTACTCGATATCTTCATAACATTTAATTTTTTGTTCTTTTTAAGAATATGAAGTTGATAACCTCAGTTGCACTACTTATTTATTTTATTCTTAAGTTGATGATAGCTGATGGTAATTTTTTTATGAGAAAACTCAATTTAAAAGGTAAAGTATATGTAATTAAGAGATATCTCGTGGAAGGTTGAATAAAAATGATAATTCAAATTTTAATTTTAACTTTCTTAATTACTTACTTAAAGAATTTTCATGTGGAACTAATTTAAAATAAATAAACCTTGAAAGCTATCTATTAAGTAGGTACGTAATAATTATCGGAAAATTCTTAATTATCATTTCAGCAACGATTAAATTTTATATTTCTGTAAACGTAGGTTATTTGTTTTAATAATTATCCTCGGTTGATTAAGACACTTGAAATGTGGTTGGAGAAAAATAAACGTGTGGAATAATACTTTCACACATTAAATCAGAGTTTTGGTTGAATTCACCGTCGAAAAAAAAATTAGCAAGGGTTCATCAATCAAAATATGGTAACTGTAACTTTTCTATTGTGTAATTATCGAGGCGTGGGGTTATTTTAACCAGGGGTTTGGCTAAACGCCTCTTGCTGGTTGGAAAACAATTGTATTTTTATTACAATTTTTTAACTTACTTTTGCCAACTTGTTCGTTTATAGTGCCGTTCTGTTACACTTCAATTGATGATTTATAAACACTTATAAATTAATTGCTTGATATAAAATCGGCCTACAAGTGTGGGAATATAATATAATTTTTGTATTTAAAGTGGACTTTGTAATTATATCAATTAAAAGGTAGTAAAGTTTATATCTAAAAGTTAGTAATTGTAACAAAATTTATTAACATTTAAACTTTATGTATCAATAAAATAAATTGTATTTATTTCTTTTCAATAAATTCTTATTGCCTGCCGCTGTATTATCACCGTGTTAACTTTCAAAGTAAATTATGAGAATGTTTGATCCAAAAATGGTGTTTTACGTTAATTAATGATGTTGTTTTGAGAGGGAATATGTAAGAATTTGAGAAATATTCGTATGTGGTACATAATGCTAAGAACTGACTTGTTTGTTTTATATATGCACTTCAAGTGGATATTCTTACGTTAAAAAATAAAAATAAATATAAATTCATACATGCACGTCAAAGGCTTTCGTAAAAAGGGGCAAGCGATCTATACAAACTGCTATTAGATGATAATAGGTGTGTTGATCATGGAATTACTGGATAATAGGATATCCGATACTCGATAAAAAGCAATGTTCCATAGACAGCAGCTTTATGTGGTTTGAGGGGATGTACAAAATAAAAAAATAAATGTTAATACAGTACAATGGATTCGAAACCGAACACCATGCATTGTGAATGTGTGTCTAATTTGTTTTTATTACTTATTGGGTTTATTACATAGAACACTTTTTCAGACATTAAATAAAAAATTGATACCTTTATTATTTTTAACATCTGCAAATATTGTACTAAATTTTGTTTTTCAAATAGCTCTTACAAAGACCATTCAAAAATATCTCAATTCAGGTGTAACGCTTAGCAATATTAAGTTGAATTATTATACAAATCCATTCTATTGTTCACGTAGGAATAATTGAGCACTTCAATCGTAGCAACTTGAAAAAGAGCACTTTTCAGACAATTTTAAGCAAATTTAAATTTAAAAAGAAAATTTAATTAAATTACATGGTTGTTCGGGATGTTTTCGGAAAAAGTGATCAAGTACTTTTATTTGAAAGGCTTAAAACCAACTGAAATGAAAACCAAGTTGGATTCGACACTTCTGGAGTCTGCTCCTTAATTTTCCATGGTCAAGAACTGGGTTACCAAGTTTAAACGTGGAAGTATGACTACAAAATAATGAATCACGTAGTAGACTTCCAACAACCGACACAAATCCAGAAATGATTAAGAAAACGTTCAAATCAGCGGATTAAATGAACGTCGATTAAATGTATGCCAGACAGCTCACATAGTGGGCATCTCAAATATTGATAAGGTGCATACAATTTTAAGTGATAAATATAAGGTATGAAAAAACTTCAAAAAAAATCCTAACACTTAATTATGAAACTTCAATTTATGACTACACTGCTAAAACACAATATATACGAATTCTTCCACACCTAAAAGAGAAGGAAATGTTTTGTCATCAGGGAAGAATATGATAATTTGAACATTGAGATTCCTTAAGTATTATTTGATAATATGAATGGACAGCATTATACTAATTTATTGCAACAATTGAGCTATATACTAAAAGAAATGCGTTTAAACGATTGTAAAAATGGTCTGGTTGTAAAAGGGGTTGAAATAGTTTTTGATCCAAATAATTTACTTTTAAATTAGGGGAAAGGACAAGAAAATAAATATTAAGAAATAGTAATAGTTTGGTAGTATGTAATGGAGTTGTCATGATTATAGGGCACCTATTCATTTAGAGATAATTCTAAGATCCAAAAATTGGTATATAATAGAAAATAGAACATTTTGGAATAAGAAAAACCATAATGGACACCTCTGATATAATTTACCAATTTATTGTACATGCAGTGGTCTAAAATCAAATAAAATATTATTTTACAAGGGACAGGATAGTTCTAAACAATCCTGTCTACAAGAAAACATTGAATATAACAGAATGTTTATTTCACGAGATCCTTCCCCAATCCCATTCAGTATAATAATTTGCTAGAAATCTTCTCCTCATTTTTTACTTGTTTTTGAAACCAATATTTGATAGTTTTCACTCAGTTTGTAGACTAAAAGTTCTAAATTTAAAATGAAAACAACGAGTTATTGTAAAAAAAAAATTGTAATACCAAAATAAGGGTCTAATAAATACAGTGATTAAAGGAAAATTTAATAACTTAAATTAAATTAAAACAACCACCCTTTTGAGACCCAAATTTCCTGGATAATCTGTTGTAAAGGAAATAAGGTACAAGAAACGTGCGATTTAACTGCTTGAAACTATTTTTGACGTTATATAAAAATGAATAATTATCCAAAAGTTAGAAATGTTATCCTAGAACGAGACAATCATTTATGTAAAAGTTTTATTAAAAATTTTTAGACAGATTATAAATTATCACACTATAAAATATGTAATTATAGTAACATGATGTGACAATATATCATAAAATGAACTAATAAAGCTGTTTATTAGGAATATTTAATTATAAAGGTAGCATTTATTTTAATTTTGATTGATTTACAGTTATCTGATTTTAAAGTGAAGGTAAGTAACTAAAGAGTGGCTGTATTAAACTATAACCAAGTTCCAAATGTTGTGTTGATTGTATCTTTTATAATTTATATCATTAAAAGCGCGATTTTCTCTGCATTTGACATACGAGGGCAGATTTTTAAGTTTGTAGAATGGGATAGAGGGAAACGGAAATATCTTTTTTATATTTTTATTTTTTGGTATTATCTCTTCGAACATCAATGCAGCAACAAAATGCTTATTTATTGCAATTTATCGCTCTCAAAATGCCTTCCACAAAGTTATTTTTTCAATATTGTTCGACTCCTTTCAAAATTCAACACGGTCTTATATGTTTATGTGATACCTTTAACATACCCAGATGATTGCGTATACACAGTGAACGCTGATTTCCGATCAGGCTTACCCGCTTCGATCATTGGATTGAAATATCTGTCCGGTTACCAGCTTCGCTACATTAATTAACATTGCAAGGACATGAGCGGGTAAGCCGGTGTCGGTAAATCTGCCTCCACTATGAAAGCTGCCTTAGAGTGGAAAAAATGATTTGCAGATTGGTTCCAACGTATGCAAAATTGTATTAATATCAAAGACGAATATACTTCGAAAAGCAATAAAGTCGTTTACCGAATTTTATATGTGTTTTATCATTTTCTTCCAGAAACTTTTCCAGCAGCCCACGTATACTGAACTTGGGAAATTTGTTCCTCCAGAATTCCAAGCATCGCTTACGGATAAACTTGCATATCTGAAGCAGCATCCAGTTCAGTCAAGTGACAACGATGAACAACTTCTATTTAAGTTAATTGATATAATCTTGTTCGCCGACAGGAATAAGGAATAGGAGCAAGGACAGAGCATTGAAAATTGTCTTTGATGACTTGAATGTTCCACTTGAAGATTGCAAGAGGTTCTTTACTATGTTACTCAGTTTATTCTTTAAAGTTGTAAAGAGTAATGATCTTGCATCTGATGTTACGTTGACAGCAAAGACACTGCTTGAAAACTGGTGGAAGTTTGAGAACATCATAATTGTCTTTATTTATTGTGATCTATTCATATTTCTACTCCGTCTTCCAAGTATTTTGAAACCAATGGGTTTAGCAGTGGATCAACTATTATGTCTCTGTGGGCCCGTGTGCAATTATTCAATCTGAGCCCCCTATACTTACCCACATTCCAGGAACATTTAACGATTTTGTTTCATTCTATCTTTGGGTGTCTTTGCCTGCATATATCTTTTCTTTACTCTGCAGCGTGGGCACTTGATTCCGTGGGCCCGTGTTTTTTGCACACCCAGAACTCTCGGTAGTTACGCCAGTGAGCCTTGGCTTTCTGGCAGCCAATCAAATGCCTAACATATTGGATGACTAATTCCGTTAAAAAAAGAAATAAGTTTGAAGTCTTGCACAGCATCGTAACTAATTTTATGTCTCATTTAAATAAACATTTAGATGAGCAAGAAGTTCACATCGAAATAAAACCTAACTTACCATCATTGCAAAGCTAAGAGCTGGGCATTAGCTGCTGTTTTGGTAAATTGGTACCTCACCATTGGTGAAAAATTATCACCAAAAATTAGCGCAACTTGCGAGAGCGAACCGTGCTGAGCTGTAAAGAAAATCGATCCAATTTGCGACTCATTATGGAGACTCTTTTCATCTAACCATGTTTTAAATTCTGTGAGAAAACCTCGGATAGAACAACTTTCGGGCAGAGTGTGATAGTTTCGAACACAGATTTTCGAAAACAATTTGCAGTCGTAGTTCAATCCATCCCTCCTCTAACAAATACTTTCAACCGTAAATCGTTTATGAATATCATATGTTTATATCAAATTTCACTAGTTAACCACTTATCAAACAATTTGATTTGATTAATTTTTCTTTTAATAGTAGTCTTTATTGCGAAATTATTATTTTTTTCATCAATGGTTCCATAATTTATGTTTTTCTTTGGTAAATTTGACTTTTTGTGATAATTTTAGGAAAAATCAAAACGACGATTAGTTGTTGGTTTGTTACCGTTAACTCCCTATGTGTGCTCAAAATACAATAGAAATGAGCAACCCCTTTGCACCTTTTAAAACGTCCTCGTCCCTTACGTTATATTCAGATGTCAAATCTAACAAAATTATAAGCAGATTGCATCTCGTAAAATAATAAAGTGATAATATTTTCACAGTTAGACGTACGTTCGTCAAGGTGGTCGTATAAAATATTCCAATAAATTATTGCAGATTTAGATTTAACTCCGCAGGTGTATATGGAATTATTTTTATTTTTGCTTCCAGTTATTTTTAGCTCAAGGGCATAATCAATTCATAATTTAATTTATAATTGTTTTTCATAAAATATATTAATCATTATCTATTTTTTAAAGAATTTAATTGAAATTGGTTATGACCTGCTAATTTTAATTTAAAAATTAGTACCACTTTTTTAAATACGTCTTACCGCGCCATCTGCTAACGCGATTTAGTACCTACTAAATTTACCAATTGTTTCAGAACGAAAAATTATTTAAACGTCAAGTTAGTTTGTTTATAATTTTTTATCAGTCTTGATTTATTGATTAAATTTCGCAGATAATATTGCAAGAAATTGTGTTAATTATTATTATTATATTATTATGAATAAGTTGAAGTGAAGTGATTATTTTTAGTGTAATTCAAAATCGTGATTTTCAAAATTAGTTTTATGCATTATTTACGGTATTGATCCACGTAATTATTAATTGCAGAAAGAATTAGTTTACTTCTTATAAAACAATAATATTAGTCCAGTCAACATAAACAAAAGCAAGTGCGAATTTCGGAAAAACTTTCTTTGGTGCGAATTTTACAAATCGCGAATTTCAAAATCAATTTTAAGAATTACTTATTGTAAAAATGCCTGGTGAAAGAAATTCCTCAAATTGGAGTGCTTCAAAAAGTAACTATTTTAAAGGTGACAATAATATGATTGATAAAGATACGTACAGTTATCAGTTTGGGAATAGTCTGGCCAAAGGAAGGAAGGTATCCTCTTCGTATACTTCAAAAAATGACATAATTACCGCATCTTCTTCGGGGATTCAAAAGAGACCGTTGGCTGATATTACCCTTTCGATATCTAATACAAATGAGCGTCAAAATGTTCGTAAGCATCCAACTTTTCCAACATCTAATAAAGAAAACGATCAGTTTCCAATTTCTCCCGACAAAACCGCGGTTTGTAAAGGAAAAACACCCAATGCTTCATCTGTAAATTCGACTACAAAAATAATCTTTTTTAATGGAAAATCAGATTTAGAAGCTAAATTAAACTTTCCAACCACTTCTGCGGAAGACTTTGAAAAACTGAGGACGACGCACGATTCGTTGTGCTTATCTGATAGTTTCAATGGATTAGAAATGGACGAAGAAAATGCAACTGCGTGTGATATGTCTCACATAAACGAAAATTTAGAAAATGAATTCGACTACCAGTTAAGCAACGAAGATGTATCTATAAAAAGATTATATGAAAAGTATTCCAAAGAAAATAGTTCATCTTCTACTAGTGATGACAGTTGGTCCATCCCAGAAGATGATGCGTTAAAAAGATTATATGAAAAGTTTTCCAAAGAAAAAAGTTCATCTTCTACTAGTGATGATAGTTGGTCCATCTCAGATGATGATACGTTACAGGATTTAATAAGTCCAGGTTCTTTCACCATCGATCCGCAGAAAAAATATCAAGTAACGGAATCATCTTCAAGCTTGAATCAAAATTTATCCAACGAGAAGAAAGATGTTAAAAGAAAATTGAATTTTGGTCCTGATTTATGTAAAAGTCCTCCAAAATGTTTCAAGCTAAGCCAAAATGAAGATCATAAGAGCCAGAAAGTCAATACCCAAAGCTCCATAAGTGATTACTTCAAAATTAAGAAGTTTTCTTCAAATGAATGTCAAAACAACCTAACCAGCACAAACTTACTTGAACTTCCTGACTTTGAAGAACCAATTAAGAGCGAATCTAGCCTTTTCGATAATGACGTTAAGTTGACACCTACTAGCGAAAATTTCAGTAAGATTGATGCGGTTTGTGAAAGTCAGAATAGTCAGATTTTCTCCTTGGATGGTTTCACTAACGGTAGCGCTAGCGCAACACCTCTGACGGATTCTCAAAAAAAGATTAACGATAAATTATTACAAATATGTAAAAACGAGGCATTTATTTATACTGGACCAAAAGTAGTATTCGACCACCAAATCAAGCAGATAAGAAATGCACAAATCTCTAAAAGTGCTCAAGATATACTTTTGAAATTTATAAAATCTTTGACGGAACGTGCGGAGTACTTATCCGAAAACGAAACGTAAGTTTTTTTATAATTAATAAGTTTTTTAACAAAAATGTATAAAGGAAGAAGTTGGTTTGCATGGTTTCTGTAATACAAAATTCTTCCCTGGAAATTTTATTGTTAAGGTCATCGCAGTGGCGGTTTATTAGTATTTTTATATTATATTATTTTATACACTCCCAGTAAAGCAGGATTTATAATTTCAATAATTTAAAAGTTTTTAAATTGAACTTTTTAATTTTATTTCCATCTGCAGACAAAATAGATCTCATTGTTACTTTTTATTTATTAAAACTTTAGGAACAATCAATTTTTAACGTAAATGAATAGTGCAAATAAATAAACAATTTCAGTGTTGTTCATAAAAAACTTAAAACAATCTTATAAGCCTGTTTTAGCAATACTCACTAAACCATAACCTAACTTCTTTTTGCTTGCATTTCGAATTGTTTTAGGTTAAAATGCCAACTTATTACAGTAAACGCGTTAAACTCCCTATAAAATAGTTCAGAGTTTAAATCGGTTTAAATTAACTATTTTATAGGGAGTTTGGCGCGTTTACTATAATAAGTTGGTATTTTAACCTAAAAACATTCGAAATGCAAGCAAAAAAAAGATTTATTATGGTTTAGTGAGCATTTTAATTAAAATAGGCTTATAAGACTGTTTTAAGTTTTTTATGAATAACACTGTAAGGGCCGATTTCATAATCAAAACCTTAATGGACTAATGAACTAAAATCCTTGTTAACCAATAGAAAACGTCCGTTCACTCTAACAAGCCAATAGAAATTCACTTTTATTTATAACGGTTCGTTAAAAGTATTATGAAATCGGCCCTATATAATGTTAATTTGACGTTTGTTTACAATTTACATTATAAAATGCATGTTGCCATGGCAACACATTAGAGATTCCATTGTACTATTTAAATCCCGCATTATCATTTTAAATCTCTTGAGAGTTAAAATTACACTTAAAACTTTAACAATTGATACTAAAATTGCAATTTAAGTCTCGGGAGTGTATAAAATAAATTACTACATAGTAGGTACATAATATTATGTTTGGTTGTTTATCCTAACTAAAAAATTCAGGAAGGTAAATAAGAAAGAAACAAAAATTAATAAATCAGACATAGAGAGAAAACTAAGAGCCGCATTTTAAAAATGGGACTTACAGAAATTATTTGTTTTACAGTGATTTATCATGTGCAATTTATGAAGTACTGCATTTGGATGCTAACATATGGGGGCTAACAGAATACCTTTTTTAATTTAAGCAAAATTTCATTCAGTTTAATTTGAATAATACCTATTTTGAGCATCGGATGCGTAGAAAACTGCCAAATGTTCAACTACAAATTTTTTCCTCTTTTGGTCTGAGACTGCTGTCGCAACTTTAGTATAGCATTTTTGCATTGCCTACCCAAGGGATTTTTAAGCACAAAAATTGCATTTCAGGGTTATTTCCACGCAAAGGTACCTAATGACTTGACTATTGCAATTAATTTAATTTATTTTGTAGATCGCAAAACAACAACACTCGTGCACCACGTTTAAGCATTCCTTACGACTGCGAACGCCGTCAAAGGAGAAGCTCGCTTATCATTTATTTACTAGGTAAAATATATACTCTAATAACCCAGAATGCCCATTGCACCCAAAGGTAAGTGTCTTCTGCTGGATTCCTTAACGGATAGATACATACAAGAAAATTTTTAACTATTAGGCAATTATATTACGAATTGAAAGCGTATGCTTCAAAGCAATGCCACATCGCCTCAGCTTTAATGTCAATTTCCTTAATGATGAAAGTTGCGCCTTGGTACTTACCAATAAATTCAACTAGTGTAGGATTGGTTTTTGGAAACTTGAAAATAATAACATCTAATGACAACGTCATCAATTGCCTTAATTTTGGAGGCACTTTGATTCCGCAAGATGTGCTCCAAATAAAGGAATTCCAATCTGACGCTGCCTTTATTTTCGTGGTAGAAAAAGATGCCATTTTTAAGAAATTGTTGGATGAGAATATCAGTCAAACTTTGGGTACAAGTTGCATTGTGATTACGGTAAATATTTTTTAACGAAAAACATTTGCGAAAATAAGAGCAAAAATTAATCCTTCTGCAGGGAAAAGGATTCCCAGATTACAATACGAGACTGTTCTTAAAATTACTTTGGCGTCATTTAAGAATTCCTGTATTCGTTTTAACTGATGGAGATCCATATGGAATCGAAATTATGCTGACTTATAGGTTCGGGTCGATAGTAAGTTCCAGTCGATGAAGCACCTACTGTATTATAAGTAGTAATTTTTATGTTTACAGTCCCAACCACATTTTCTAGAAGATATTGCAATCCCGCAAATTCGATGGATAGGTATTTTACCCAGTGATATAAATCGCTTGGTAATACCTTGCGAAGATTTGAATGAAGCAGATGTAGTAAAAGTTCAGCGGATGATCAAGAGACCGTACGTGAAAGAGAATCAATGGTTGCATAATGAACTGACGATTATGTTAGAAAGTCAGAAAAAAGCAGGAATAGAGGCCGTTTTAGATAACTATTGTAGTTTGACTAAATTTTATATTACGGGAAAACTCTTTTCCGGCGACTTTTTCTAAATGTAATTAGTGTGCCAACATAAAATTAAGAAAACTTTATTTCAGTGTTGCAAGTTTATTGTTAAATTAGTAGATATTTTTATCACATTCTGTATTATTTTTAGCCATAGGAACAAAATTATGTCGTGGAAAGCTCCGTCTGTCTATCTGTAACGTTATCTTGTACCTCTCGTTGATTTCTTTATAACCAACTGCAAACCAATCGAGCATTAATTTAAAGGTAATTTACCTATTAAAGGTAAATTACAAAAATAAAGTTTGTTATTTTGATGTAGTGGTTTATTGTAAACATTTCGCTGTTATACAAAACAGAACATTTAACATGTATCCATAGTTCCCTATAATTAATAAAAACTAATAGTTTAATTGGTGTTTTGCACATTATTTTTTACAAATAACATGAATTTTTGCAACAATTATTATTAGGCAACATTTTTAATAAAAACAAGTATTGCATTATCTACATTATGTATATAAAAAAAGTAACCTAAATCCTATGACTATACAAATTCAATGATAAAATTTTAATTATCACTATAAAATTATTTTCAAAACTTGAAACAATTTTAAATTTACAAATTTAAATAGTGTTACTGAAACAATAATTATCGTTTAATGTTTTAGCTAAAAAGCAAGTTGAAAGTTCATAAACACTGTTTCAAAGATATGTCTTAGCAAAACAATGCAATACAAAAATGAGTTTGCCATAAAACTGCTTAAATTCTTGTGGAAGACATTTCATCATTCAAATTAAGAAATACAACAATTATTACACTTAGTTAATCGATTAAGCAACTATCAAAGTATGTACGTAAATATTTGATTAATAATTTTTAAGATAGAATAGTAGCAACTTACAGTAGGTGTAATCATACCAAAAAAAATTTTAACTTCTGTAATGCACAACCTACAAGTTACAAGTAATAAAAATATGAATCAAAACGTTAGCCCTTCGATCTACGCGGTTTCGAATTACGCGGTCATTCTTTTGCATTAGAATAACAATTCATATAGCAAAAGAACATCGAAGGATTGCTGTAAATAAGAGATAATATTGATGAAATCTGGTACAATAATAACAACCAATTTAATTTCCTTAAGGCTAAACAAAACACAATGAAAAATTTTATTAAACAACACAATGCCTGTAAAACCGTTGTTTGTTGTGTTTGAATTCTTATCGTTTGCAACTTTTTTTTTATATTTAGACAACCGATAACAACAAATATTTAGTTGAATTAATAATTGACAACTTTAGGCACATACATATTTTGATGTAATAAAAAAATGTGGAAGTTGCACTAGAAAAGTTAGATTGAATAGAAGGGAGAGGATTCAAGATTATCTGGACTCTTTAAAAATTTACATTGTTTTACATTTCAAATACCGACAATAAAATTTGGAAACTTATAACGTAGAGTATTTGATGAGGTACGTGGTCATTAAAAGCAATTTTCAAGTTCCTTTATACTAATTTTTGTAAAAACACGAATAAGGCTTTATTTACATTTGCTTTAAGCTTTAGTAATCAATAAGTGAATTTTATCACAAAGGCCAAATATATTTTTGAATTTTATCAGTTTTCACCAAAAGTCAAAAAAAACCGTACGATTTCCTCTTAATGTGACCACACACTCCTCAAAAAATACAAAAAGATATTATATTTAAAATTTATACATTTTGTTACACTTTCTTCGTCGTTGATTACAGAATTTAACATAAAACTTACGAACTTTCAACTGTATACAAATTTAATGTTTAGATTGTCTTTTCCGATCTTGTGGGTGCACAAGTTCTAATATCACTTAAGCAAAAAATTAACATTAGATTATTTTTTAAACATAAATATTATGATCACGTGTCACAACCTTTCTTGATTAGTTAGTCGAAATAAGATAAATTTAAAGATGTTTGGAATTAGCCCGCATTATCTAATCCATTAACTGAGATTTAAATTTGTAATTGACTTAAGTAATTACAATTTCAATCTTATTTAAGTAGATATTTTTTAAGCAATAGATATCTTGAAATACTTTTGCTAGTGAAGATGAGGAATTGCCAAGTGTTGAAAATTTAGACGCCAACACTTAATAATGTTGTGGGAGCGAACATCACTTCTTGTAGAGTTATGTAATGTAAGTAACACTATTGTAGTACAAACTTAACGAAGTCTTCAAAAACAGAAAGAGTAATAAAGTTCTACAGCATTAACTATTTGCCTTGTCCACCTATTTTGCACTATATTATTGATTATTGATTTATTTGATTGAATTAAATCGATCCCTGCCGATTATTATTTTACTTAATGCACGTATTTCATCACACATTTGGTGACTTTATGGGAACCACCGTTGGTCGCCGGAGTTGATGGTGAGTATGATTATGAAGTTTTTCGTATGCTGTGATGTGGTGAAACACGTGCTTTGCTAAATTTCAGGTGTCAAGAGCAGGTTTGGGTTCTTCCGTGTCTAAACTAAGGCACTCCTGGAAAAAGTCCTCCATCGATTTATATACATGCCCTAGGACACCAACAAGATTGTGACCTTCATCGGCATAGCTCTGTAAAAAAAACACTTTCAAACAAATACTTTCACTCTTCACCTGTTTCTTTACCTTATATCTAAAAAGAACTCCAGCTTCTGTAAGACTTCTTGCTAATGATATTCCATGAATATACGGGGTTGTTAGGTCGGCCAATCCATGAATAACGAAAAGAGACTTAGGAGGTATATTTTTTGCTTGCTGAGTAGAATCAGCCTCGACATATCCTTTGTAATTTTCCACAGGCAACCCTAACACGCGCTCCGTAAATGCGGAATCTAAAAGAGGTTCGTTATAGAGGAGAGAAAACCAATTAAGTAACTCGGGAATAGCTTACTGTAATATAGCCAATCTGCAATTGGGCTAACTGCAACTCCGCATTTAAACACTTTTTGTTGAGAACCGAGTACCATTGAGGTGACATAACCTCCATAACCCCAACCCCATACTCCTACTCGAGTTTCGTCGAGAAAGGTGATAGTATCTAAAAGATACTTTACAACGCTAATTTGATCTTGCACTTCTATTCCACCAAGGTGGCGATAAATGTCATGATTATTTTGACCCAAAGATCCACGCACATCTAACCGTACGTACACCACGTCGCAATGACTCGACATGTAAGTTCCCCAATCAATTTGAAATTTTTCTGTTACTGCCTTACTTCCAGGTCTTCCATTGCTACAAAAGCATTTAAAAAAATTGTAAGACTTGCGTATCAACATGGTTAGAAAATACTTACACTTCAACAAGAACTGGATAGGCAGCATCGCGCAGTTCTGGTCTCCAACTTGGTGGAAGTAAAAGTTGAACTTGAGCTTTAAAACCTTGTGGCAAAGGCACTTCAAACGACCTTTGCTTGGGTAAAGCAAACTTATTAAGTAAAGGTCCTTGCTGGGGTCTGGTATCATAAAGGATTCTTAGTAGTTTGTTAGTTTTGGCTGAATGCACACCAGCTAATGGAAGACCAGGACCTTCACATAACAGTACGTAATATAATAAACCCAATATACCACTTCTCGGACTTATCTGAAAAGATGCATTAGTTTTCTTGTTTTTGACCGAATAATTTTATTACCGATGCACCAAAATATGTACAATTTGAATAATAATATCTGCTACTCCAAAGGTATTTTCCTAAATCGCAGGTTATACATTCCGGTGCAACTCTTCTACTGAGAACATCGTCGTCCGTCATTGGATTTTGAATTGCATATAAATGTTTTTGACCGGGCTTGCTTTCCTGAGTTCCAAGGTAATATCTAAAACATAAAATAAATTATTGCACAAAATAATAATAGAAATATCTTTCATATTTTATTTTCATAAGAGCCGCTTGCAGTTAAATGGGTTGCATATCTACAGGAGCAAAACTATGCTGGAAAATATTTGAAATATTCAAATGCTTGAAATATTTCGCGGAAATTATAAAGAAAACTCTGCGTAATGTTCAGGTAGAAAATGTACAGAATGTAATAGGTTAATGCTTAAAAGCTCTACGGGGGTAGATCATGATTAAGATACTTACACTGTGTTATTGATGGAATCCCATGCCAAAATTTCCGTAACTTCCATTCTTCCATGGCTTAGAACTGCAATACGTTGTTGCGCTAGTGTTACGTGTTTTATGTGTGTAAAAGTATTAGTGCTACCCTCCTGAACGGGCGCTAATAACAGAAAGCTATTACCATCCGGTGCAAATATTGGATGTTCTTGAATATCAAGCCAAGCATCTTCTGCAGCACGTTCGGTATATTTCTGCAAAAGAGAAATTTGTTACTGTATATCGTTACGATCATTAGAAGAAAAAAAAATGAAAACAGATAATCTCCGTTGAAAGTTTCATTATTACACTACCATTAAACTATCGCGAAATGATCATTTATCAAACTGGCAATGTACGTGATATTATAATATGTGCATTAAAATTTCCACTAAGGTGTAGCTATACTTAAATATAATTAATATGTCGATATTAAGGTGTATCTATAAATAAAATGAATTTTAGATTATTTTTTGGCAAAAACTTCAGAAATTGTGTTACAAACACTTCAGCGTTAATTAAAAGTTAAAAATAATGCAAGCAAAAGCGTAAAAAAAAACTAATGATGTTAAAGTCAAATATTTGAAAACAAAATTATATAAATAAACACAATTGTGACAAACCTCTATACATGTCCAATTTGGTGCGTTGCATGAAGATACAATGCTGAGGTTTTGAGCGCGGTTCATCCAAACCGCAGACACTTGTGTGTTACCCTGTCCGATCCATCCAGCCGATGTTAAATAGTAATCCCTGCAATAAATTAATTAGCTAAGTTAAAAATTAGCCTACAAAATTCTTTATTCCATTTCAAACTAGAAAATTTAAACAAAGTGTACTTACTGCCCCAGTAAGGCTTGAGGAGGAGTGACCTGCCATCTTTGAAGATCAGTTAAATTAGAAATATTTAATATCCATAGTTGCACTGTTGGATTTGGTGTACCAGGCTAAAAGTTACAATAAAAATTTAAGTCGTTAAATTAAATTAAGCGCGATTCTTAATTCTATGTACGAAAGGATTAACACTACTTACCGTGGGAAACCTCACGGATCGATACGGAGGAAATGTAGGCAAGCTGGAAACCGCACCTCCAGCAGCAAGGATAGTTCCTGATGTAAACCAAGGATAAACTAAAGTTCTCACATCGCTGTCGTTAAACGTTGCGTACAGCAAGTGACTACCATCATAAGAAGCCCATAACGTTTCAGGCTTTTTCAATACGTCTTCTATTGGAAATAAAATAATTGTATTGTTAAATAAATCGAATAATAATTGTACCTACCTTGGTATAACCAATCAGGCAGACCGTTGTAAATTAGGTCAGGTATACCGGTAAACGTAAGTCTTGTGTCTTGTCCAGCCGCAGGCGACTGGCGATAGTAGATGTCGTTATCAAAAATTATAAGTAATGAGGTGGAATTTCCTAACCAACTAACGTGTTGAAGTCTTTGGGGTTGGGCTTTCGATGCGGAAGCTAATCTTACAGGAATGTGATGACTAAAAAATAATAAATAATTACAAAATGATTACCGTATTTAAATTATATTTAAATTTAAACTTAAAACTAAATCGTATATCTTTCGGGTTTCGGCGAGAGGAACTGTAAATCCAAAAATAATTTCTTGTTGAATTGCTAATATCTACAGTTCCTTTCAATTTCGACTCGGTTATTACGTTTTAATGAATTTCAAATTACACGCTAATTTCGGATTTAATTTGGATGCGCTTTCATTGCGCGTAGGAAAAAATGAGAATGATAATTCTGTTTGTTTACCATACAATTTAAGTAACGCAAAGTTTTGTTATACGAAAAAGCTCTCGCGTTTTGCAATTTCTATGCAAATTTTTGTTATGGTAATAAAATTATGCACATGCATTTTTTGTATAATTCTCAATATTATGATAACATAGTTTTCAGTAAAAATTTTAACATTTTTTAGCGGTTTCAAACTCAATCAATATTTTTTAATTTAAAATTTACCAAAATGCGGTATAATAATTTTGTTATTTGCGCTCTACAGGCTTGAACCGCAATTTATATTTTGTAAATATTCAAAAATTTAAATTAGATTTAAAAAAAAAATTATTAATATGATGAGATTTTTATGTCCGTACAACAGTTGAAAATGCGGAAGATGATCCTTACGTCATCGGAGGTTTTCATATTATAAAAAAAATAAATTTAGAATCAAATGAGCGTCCATAAATTTGTGGATATAAAATAATAGCAGTTGAGCGGATTTATCAAATAAGAGCAGATAAACGAAATATTTCTAATGCTTTTGATACACGCTATTATAATGATAATTTACGTTTAAATAATAATAGTAGTTTATTTTCTACAGCTGATATACTGATAGTCGTATCAAATTTGCACGAATTTCCTTCTCGGGGTAAAAATATTATTATAGTAGTACAATATTGTATGATTATTCAAAACAAGCTGTTGAGCTTGAGAATTTAAAGTTTTAGTTTGATTTGCCATTACATTATGAATTAATGGTAATTATTAGTTTTAATTAAAAAGAATTGCTTTTATTAAAATGAATAACAAATTTAAATATCTCAACCAGAAAATAAACATAATATTCAATTTTAATAAATTATAAAATTGCGGTGTTATGTTTAGGTTGCGTGCTATTATAATAGAATTTTTTGTGTACCAAATGTCTATTTGTTCAGCCCGATTATGGCTCATTACTAAAAGGTTTGTGTATCAAATACAATAGGAAAACGATTGGCGTCGAGTTCAATCAAAAAAAGAGAAGTGGTTGAGGTATCTAAATCCGGCTTGTCTAAAAAAAAAACAAATTGAATTCGTTGCTGCTGATATAAGTAAAACGCCAAAACTTTCCACCCTCCCACCTATGACCTACCTCAATATTTGGCATTGAGTCAAGTGATGTACAATGTCAAGGTAATCATATAAATAATGAATTTTATAATTAATTTGAAACAGTGATGGAGCAGTTTTCATATTTCATTATCAAATTGGCAAGTTTAGCAATGACAGTGATGTAAACTGGCTTCAGGTTCAAAAATGGCATTCATTTGAATTTACGTTGCCTACTTGGTGGAATTTTTCTAAATATTATTTTGATGTATTGAAAATGGTTTCCTCATGACTAGGGGAGCTTTTCGACTGATGTTGTAGAGTATACGTCACGACCTATGCATGGTATAAACATTATTGAAACAGCAACTAAGTAACATTTCTAGTTTAGAAAGTAGAAAGAAGTCACATGGGGCGAATATAATAAACACAAACACAAGAATGTAATTATTACTGGGAGCATCGTCGTGCAGTAAAAATCAGCTTCCTCTGTAGGAATTTTTCCGAACAGTGTTGTTGGATATACAAATGGCCTCTGATATCTTCCTGATTTTCGCAACTCGATCCTCAGAACTTGAATCGCTCTGCTTGTCTTATGTGTCTTTATAACTTTTAATATTTATTTTTTTTACTATATTTAATTTAACTACAAAATTAACAGTAGAGTAAAGCATACACACCAATGGTTTCGTAAGTGGGAAGCCTCGGATCCAATCCTGATGGTGATCATTATCAATACACTGATGTGATCTAACGATAACAAGAAACCACCCCAAAAACACTGGAATGTGGCGAAGAAGAAGAAGAAGATTATCCGACAACAATATGTCCGACACAAGCTAGGCTTTTCTATAAGATATGTAAAAGAATAAGCTTTCTTCCTTGACCTTGTCCCTAAAGATGACACTCAATATCCTCCAATACAAATTAGAAACAGAAATAGGTAATAATAAATAAATTTACGATTTTTGGATAGGATAGGATATTCAGTCATGTGAACTATCTAAAGATAGATATTATCATCTCTAACAATATTTACAACAAAAATGCAAGCATCTGGCAAATCCTCAAATTAGAATTAAAAGAAAAATAAATTCTATTTTACCAATGTATAACCGGTTTCGGTTTTACCCACTTATGATTGTGGAATTAACTTGCTCAAATTTTTTCAATATTTTCATTATAATATTTTGTTAAAAATAACAAATAATTCATTTTTAAACGTTATAAATATTATTTTTAAAAGCGAAACAAACGAAACACCATCACTTTTTTCTTGTTCCTGTAAATTGGTGCACCCTCCCTTCCACTGGAACTTCAATGTAACGAAAGGCAAAAGATTGTATAAATATAACATAAATATTTAGAAATGGTTTTCGACACATATCGTTAATAAAGTCTAAAATTGAACATATTTAAACTTTAATCAAATCGCAAATAAGTGTAACTTATTTAAGTAAAGGGGTAAAGGTAAATATAAGATAATCATAAAGTGAAAATCATCTTACGTGAATTCAACTGTATTTGGGGTAACAGCACGGTTAGGTAGCAATCTTGAAAATTCTATTCAATTTGTAATATTATAGATTTAACTATTTGCCACCCTAATATTAAACCTTTGCGTTATCCAGAAACGATTTACACTAAACAATAATTGTGTTATTATAAATTACTGTATTTTGTAATAAGATAAAGTGCTTAGCATTGCAAATATTGCACCCTTGATGAAATCAATTTAGTAATTAGTATAAATATTGTAGATTATCAACAAGAAGTAATTAAGTGGATTCAACGATGTTTTCCCAACTTAATAATCGATAATCAATTATTCTAAACCTTCAGAATAGTTTGAAATGGAGATTCTGGCATCCTAAATGGCCACATCTCCATCAAGTTGATTTATGCCTGGTGTACAGGGTACAACAAAAAAAGCAGAAATTAGAATTTTTTTTATGAATTGTAACTTGAGGTTTAAAATTTCTGTTCGAAAATTTCCTATTGAATGCACACGTTTTACTATTTTGTTATTATTAACATAATTCAATGTTAAAGAAAGTAATACATACTCATTGTTGACGTCATAGACGGTGTAATGTGCCGTAAAAGATTGTCTGAATACCTGAAACAAAGAGAAAATGTTATCAAAATAAATGAGTAAACTTTCTGGTTAGTGCTTTTTATTATTATTTGGACTACTTTAACATCCGGACAAAACTTTGACGTTAATATCCCTAATTCTAAATACCTACATACCATTCTAGGCAACTCATCCTAAAAACGTGAATTATTTAAATATTTGCTAATGTAGGTACATTAAATTAATATTTGACTAAAATATTACAACTTGAAGATCCATCAATCTTAGCTTTTTTGCACATGCATGTCCTGCAGTAAGCTGCAGGTTTCACCGGGCACACTGCCAAATTATTTTCAAGAACCAAACTGTTTCCCGAACTGGGTCTTGATTACATTTTTCAATTGTGTAATTTTTCTTTTAACTAAAAACTTTTCGACAAATATCAGCGATGCTTTATTTCAATGTTTCAACTATAATTTGCCCAACATTTGTAAGTATAATAATGGAAACTTGAAAAGAATACGTGGTTTTTTTACGATCTACTAAATGAGGAAATGTTGATAAATTCTTCAACGATTATGAAAGTAAATAAAAAAAAGTTTTTTTGCACGATGAAAAATATTTCTGAAAGAAAAACAACGAAGGTGTGTTTTCATTTTTATTGTGCATGAAAGAACGGATAAATTTTTATCAATACTTTTTAAAGCTTTAAGGTTACCTTGTTCACAATTGATAATTGAATCTGCGGTTGTCGAAAATTAACAAGCAATTTAGCAATTTTCTATACGATTAATAATACATTATTGGTAGCACTTCCATTTTAAAAATTAATATTCTATGAATTTTTTTTAAACAATATATTTTTATTACGAACGCCATTATTGTTTTCAAAATGTAGCTTTGTTTAATTTCAGGAGTACATTAGTACAAAAGGATTTAATTAAATGCGAGAAATGCGAAAAGTGCATGAAAATGAATTCCTTACATTATTATTAGTGTTGCAGATTGCAGACATAAATTTAGAAAATTAAATACAATAATCTACATTTTGGAAGAAAATCCTCAATATAATATGCCTTGTGGGCAACGTTGAAGTGACATACAGTGGGAACAATATTCGAGAAGTTGGTCAAAATTTTAAACCGTAACTTGACTTTTGTTTACAAAAATTGATATTCAGGGATTGGTAAAGGGACTTTAGGTGTTTGGAAAAGAAAAAGGTTTTTATTTAAAAGCCATCTTTTTACTAAGGTCAGGTTTTTCATGCGTTCATATTATCTTTTATCCTTGTTCTTCAGGGATTCTATTACTTCTTTCTATATTTTGTTTTGGATTGTCACTATTGAGAAACTCATCATCCACTCCATTATCTTGGTTTGACTCTTTGTGTATCATCATTACTTTACTTGTATCTGCTCTCGTTTTTCCAGTATTGTCTTTTCGTTGTTAATAAATTAATGTAATATAAACCTGTTTCCCCTTTCCAATTATTTTTGTTTCTCTGTTTGTTTCCTAAATGCTTTAATTAATTATTAAATTAATTATTTTTGGGAATTGAACAAGATTCAATTATATTACTTTTAAAGTCGACGTTTCGTACAAAGGGTTTAGCAGAGTAAGTATGTTAAAAATGCCTTTTTTGAATTTTATGGTGGGAATCTTTTACAAAATTTGTTATGTAAAAAGACAGTCCTGTGCAAAATTTCAGCCTTCTAATTTAATTCCTGTTGATTTTAGAAGGAAAAATGGTTTTTTTCACGTCGCTTCATATTTTGTCATTTTTATTGTACTAAGAGATTTCCGAAAAATCTCAAAAAATTCAGAAAAATCTAAAATTACCCAACAAATATAAAAATATTTTTTTAGAATTCATTCGCGATTAAATTCAACAAAATAAGAATTGATCAATGTTAAAAAAAAATATTTGGCCATGTTAGAATTTTGGTACCACTCTAAAAAAAATTGACAAAATTCTACTTTGGAATCCCTACAAGATAAAAAAAAGATCATCTAAAAATTCCGCCTGCAACACCTTCAAAAATGCAAAATTCCATTCAAAGTTGTGCTTGGAGTCTATTGCATTTTAACCACGTTAGCATTTTCATGCTACTCTAAAAAAATGTTGACATGATTCTGCTTTGAAATCCCTACAAGTTAAAACCAAAAATATTTCACAATTCCACACCTTCAAAAATTATGAATTTTGAATAGTAAGCTTTAATTATATGAAAGTTAGCATGGAGTGTAAACAACGTTCATATCCTAGTGCTTAGAACACCTGGCTTGAGTTCGCCTCCCATATGTACATTTTTTTAATTTATGAATTAATTATATTTTAAAATTTTATTCAATAATTGATAATAATGAATAAAACGATTTCTTATATTAGTATGTGTATCTTCTTTAACACCGGACAATTCGGCACCGGGAAAAAAAAGCGAGATTCACCCACTTCCCAGTAGCACAATTTGCCTAGTTGGAAGGCCCTAGGCAGGGGTCGGCAACCTTTTGTTGTACGCGGGCCAAATATTTTAAACAAAGTGGAAATTCGTTAAAAAGAGCTTTTTTTTTAAAAAAAAAAGGTCACATTTATTTTAGAGTCCGCGGGCCGCACCAAGACCCTTCGGGGGACGCGGGTTGCCGAGCCCTAGGGGGATGTTTTTATTTGTTATAGTGTTGTCAAAATGGATCTGAAGCGTCGGGAGCGGAGCGGAGGCGCGGAAGAGTCAATTTTGACAAGATATCCACCCTCGACTAGGATCCATGAAAAGGAGAGATCTATCGCCCTCCCAGTAGCACACTTTGCCGAGTTGGACGGCCCTATGGGAATGCTTTTAATGAGTATAGTGTTGTCAAAATGGCTTTGGAGCGTCGAGAGCGTAGCGGAGCGGAAGCGCGGAAGGGTCAATTTTGACAAGACATCTACCCTCTACTAGAATCCATAAAAAAATAGGAGATCCATCCTCTTCCCAGTAGATCACTTTGCCGAGTTGGACGGCCCTAGATGTTTTTAATGAGTAGTGTTGCGGAAGAGTCAATTTTGACTCACACAGCAACACATCCACCTACGACAGAGTTGTCGCAATGCCGAGTTTTCCCGGTGCCGAGTTGTCCTGTACCGATCTCCTTTAAGAGATATACTATTATAAAATTAAATTATTCAATTCAATACAAGAAATCGTTTTATTCATTATTATCAATTGAATAAAATTTTAAAATATAAATTATTGATTCACATACTAATTAAAAAAATATTATTTGAAAACTAACATGGTCACAAGTCAGGTGTTCTAAGCACTATAGGATATGAACGTTGTTTACACTTCATGCTAACTTTCATATAATTAAAACTTATACTATTTAAAATTCATGATTTTTGAAGGTGTGGAATTGTGAAATATTTTTGGTTTTAACTTGTAGGGATTCCAAAGCAGAATCATGTCAACAATTTTTTAGAGTAGCACGAAAATGCTAACGTGGTTAAAATGCAATAGACTCCAAGACGTCACAACTTTGAATTGAATTTTGCATTTTTGAAGGTGTTGCAGGCGGAATTTTTAGATGATCTTTTTTTTTAACTTGTAGGTATTCCAAAGTAGAATTTTGTCAATTTTTTTTAGAGTGGTACCAAAATTCTAACATGGCCAAATATTTTTTTTTAACATTGATCAATTCTTATTTTGTTGAATTTAATTGCGAATGAATTCTAAAAAAATATTTTTATATTTGCTGGGTAATTTTAGATTTTTCTGAATTTTTTGAAATTTTTCGGATATGTCTTAGTACAATAAAAATGACAAAATGTGAAGCGACGTGAAAAAACCGATTTTTCCTTCTAAAATCAACAGGAATTAAATTAGAAGGCTGAAATTTTGCACAGGACTGTCTTTTTACATAACAAATTTTGTAAAAAACTCCCACCATAAAATTCAAAAAAGGCATTTTTAACATACTTACTTTGCCAAACCCTTTATTGTGTGCTTTTTCAAGACAAAAAACTATTAAATATAAACTAAAAGTAAGAAGAACATAATATGATAAAATATGACAATTTACATTGAATTTTGACTAATTCGCAAAAATAATTAATTTAATATTTAAGGATAATGGACGATAACACACAGTTAATAATTATGTTTTAATGAGTTTTATTGTTCCCCAATTCTCTTTAATTATTCTTTCTAATCTAGTACAGACCTTTACGAGGATTTTCCAAGCATATGGTAGTCAATACTTGGTATTTTATTATTTGCCATACGTTTTTAAGGATTTATCAAATTATATTGTCACTAAAGGTCTTTTCTCATTATAAATTTCATGTATTCCATGGTAGATAGGTTACTTTGCCTCGAACATAATTGTTTTTTCGAGGAGGCTTTGGTAATTTTCCCTTAATGAACTTCATGCTGAATCATTTTCATGTATTCATCTCTTGCTTTCTTGATCTTCGTTTACATTTCATTTCTATATTTCACTATACTTTCGTTGCCCTTGATCTGTGTTTACACCTGCTACCATTTGCTTTTATTTTCTTTTAGTTTATCTCCACTACTGAAGATTCCTAGCTCCTCTCTAATCCCGATGTTTCTAAATCTGTCCTTTCTCGTGCATCCCTTCACCGCTCTCAAAAATCTCATTTCTGCTGCTATTACCCAGGATTCACTTCCGTACATCAGCACCGGTACCGCCACAGTTTTGTAAAACTTTAACCGAGTGTCCTTTCTTATTTTGTTTTTTTAGATATCTATTTATTTTTCCACAAATCTGAGCAAATTTTTCGATTTTATTTTCAATATCTTTATCGTAGCCGTAGGATATGTCACAGCCAAGATAGTTAAAATGGCTAACTCTTAGGCTCATTTCCCGTGAACACCATGACTTTAGTTTTATTTGTGGCTATTTTCATATTGCAGGACTTGCAGATCTTGTCAAAAGCGTAAATTGCGAGGGGTAAATCACTACAAAAATATGTTGTACACCAAGGCAAAATCCAGATTATAATCTATAAAATCTTCACTAAAAATTACAATTACACAGTTGCAATCAAATTTAGCGACAGCAGTGGAGTGATGTGATCGCTGGTTGAGTCACAGAGCGGAAATTCTGGGTTCAATCGCGGACCGCACAGAATTTCTTAGCTCGGCCTTCCAGTGGATATTCACACGCTGTGGTGAAAAGTTGTAGTAAAAAGAGTAGCAAAAGAGGAGTAATCCACCTCGTGAAATGGATTGTAAAGACTTCAAAGAATTGGCAATATTCCGACAGGAATGGAAAAGTCCTTGATTGGATCAAAATTTCAATGGAAGAAATAAATTGAAATATTGAGAAGGAGAACATAAAGAAAGTTTGAAAATGTAACTAGATCGAGGGGTAAATCACTACAAAAATCTGTTGTACACCAAGGCAAAATCCAGATTATAATCTATAAAATCTTCACTAAAAATCGCATAGATTGTACAATCCAGTAGAAATCTTACCAATCCTTGTTTCAATCTATAAAATCTGTATAATCTTTATAAAAGCTGTAAAATCCCGAACAATCTTCATAATCTTAATAAAAATCTGTAAAATCTCAGAAAAATTTTTAAAATCTTCGAAACAATCCCAAAAATCTTAGCATTGTTAATCCCAAAAATCTCAAAAATATAAAATAAATCCTTATTAGAATTGAAATAATCTCAAAATCCGTAACAAAAACTACACAATCTTCCTTTTTTCACTAATCTTCGCGAACATGTATGAATCTCAAAAATCTTGTTAAATCTTTAGATAATCTCTAAAATCTATAAAAATATAACACGGTTTAAACCTTAGTGAATTACCCCTCGGTAAATTCATTCATTCATTCATATATGAAGGGTCCACTGGAAGAACGATGAGACTCCATTTTTTTCAAAATCGATATTTTATCGGAATCTCTTAGCTTGTAACATAAGCTATGAACATACCAATCCTCACAGGAAACAAACAATGAAATTCCACTAAAAACTGCGGTTGAAAATAGGCAGCATAATGTAACGTTACGTGTTTTGAAGAGTTGTGAAACTTTAAACCTCGTTTTACTCGACTATTTAAAAATGTGACCCTCATCGTTCTTCCAGTGGACCCTTCATATGGTTCGACAACCCAAGTGGGTTTTGACCACTCTTATGAACTTTCAAAATAATCCTATTCTTGGGGGTGTTAATCCCCTGGTTTGCAGTTATCGTTTTCCTTAGAGCAACCTATGTGTTTTGTCTTTCTCCATTTCTCTGCATCCATAATTCTCAGGTCTCTGCACACATCCTCGACCAATGTTGTTCTAGGTCTTCTTC
This sequence comes from Rhagonycha lutea, assembly GCA_958510855.1. Taxonomy (NCBI): domain Eukaryota; kingdom Metazoa; phylum Arthropoda; class Insecta; order Coleoptera; family Cantharidae; genus Rhagonycha; species Rhagonycha lutea. The sequence continues at coordinate 90,028,745 of OY294036.1, forward strand.
TCCCTCCCATTGGCCTCCATTCCATCATCAATTTAATCGCTCTTGTCTCTGGGATTCTCAATGCATGTCCCATCCATAGAATTCTTTGCCCCTTAACAAACTTCATAATATCCTTTCCCTTCATCTTGTCCAAGATTTCAAAATTCATCAAGCGTCTGCATTCGTTCGCTTCCGTCTCCACTGCCCCATATTTCTCTCAATATTTAACGATCAAATGTGATCAGTTGCTCTTTATCTCTCGGTCTCAAACTACTGATTTCCAGTCGATACATTTTCACTGGTTTTATCATTGTTACATACATTCGTATTTTGGTACCTTTGCTAATTTTTGTGGATTTCTCAATATGTGTTTGTTTGCGTGGTAAGCCTTGTATCCCGCCTGTATTCTGGTTTTTACCTCTTCTTCTCTGTTTACCTAGGTAGCAGAATTTATCCACCTCTTCATAATTTTAACTATAATTTAACTAAATAAATAAATTTATAAAGTAACTAAAATTTAGATATCTTTATTTTTTAATATTAAATTCAATGTTTGGTGAAGTTTAGCACAGGACTGCTTCATATCTTGTCGTGGCATCGATCGCCGTTTGATATTCCAAGCCACTTAGTCGATTTTATTCTACTTTTAGCTGAAAGATTTCTTTTCTAATTTTCAATTTTGCTTATCTTATTATTTTCTTTAGTACATAATATCAAATTGTAATGTTAACTGGGCCAGCAGGTACATAACGTATAAAGGCAAGAATCAAAATTACCCATCTTTAAGATCATGGCCTATGAGACAGGAGTGTTGATTTGAGCTGAAGTTTGAATCAATTATCATACATAACCATAAATTATGAATTTTGAAGTATTTTCATTTTTTACATACCATAGTATTTTCTTTTATAAAAATTACATTGAATTTACTTGGCGTAAACGTGACGCGCCACCCATAAAAAGTAGAAGTTGAACTTAGCGCACTATAAACTAATGTTTAAGCTGACTTTACATCAAGTTATTTGAATAATTCATTTGACGCGAATACAAACTAAACTGTTCCTGATTTTAAAATTCCTTTTTATTATAAAAATTTATAAAAATCTGTGAATAACTTTATATCGTTTGATTACAATACGGTGCAATTTGTTATCAAAAGAAAGAGGAAATATTTCATATATTTTGCCGGTAAAGCTAATTTCTTCAATACAGAGAGAATCCAATATTTTATCGCTGAATTGAAAGGATTTTAGCATTAACAGCTACCTTCGTCTTTAAATTGCAGCAATCTTGAATTGTGTCGACTAATGGATTACCAAAATTCGTAGTTTGGTAGATTTGTAAAGTTTCTAAATTCGTTTAATATAGTTAAATGCTGATAAATTTTTTCTTGGCGTATTCTATTACAGAAAAGTAATTTAAAAACAGTTAGCTTAATTTCTGGGTGCACTAATTTACTGTACGAAAGATCCTCTTTAAAACATGGTTTACTTCAAATGTTGCATAACGCAGATATACGTTCAAATTATTACAAAAATCCGTTTGCTCAAAACTTTAAATTTACTTTTAATTGTACATTATTCAACAAACGGGGTATGATTTATTACTCCCGAGGATGCGTTTACGACAACAGTACTGCCGAGTCGGAATTCATGTGAGGGAGTAATAACCATACGCTAATGCTATACTTTTTCTAGGACTATAGAGCCATTCTAATGATATTGCAAATTAAAACGTGCATAAAAATAAAAATTACAACCTATACAAAATAATATAATCTCTTTCATTTTTGCTTCAACTTAAAATTGTAGTTTTTACATTATAAATGCGTGACCGATATTGTTCTTTTGAGTAAATTGCGAACCGCACACCATAATAATTATGACTAACTTATTTATTACAAACAATTCGTGCTTTACATCTCCGTCACTAAATCTAACTTACTAACAATAACTCTGATTTGAGCGTGTAATAAAGTAGACTTTGTAGCATTACTTACCGGTTTAATGTTATGTTTTAAGAGCACATACTTCAAATCCGCTGAGCACTGATAACCTTTAACATTTAACTGGCGCTAAAAAAAGACAAAATTAGTACGAAGTATATTAAACAACAATTGTATTATTACCAAAGTATGATTAGTAACTAAAAGGGAAACTGTAAAATTTTTAGTATCTAACACAGCCAAACCTCCATCATCAGCTTGAAAAACAAAATATGTTTCGGAAATCCAAGAATGTGGAAGCCTATGAGGATTTAGATTACCCTTAAACATTATAATTATTATTAAAAATTAATTTATTAATTAATTATTAACAAAAAGGAAATTAAGAGTCAAACAGATCTTAAAAGTTTTCGCTTTTTTATTATAAAATAAGCACCGCGGCTATTGTAGTCGTAAGCTGTTGAAAGGTTTTGTAATAAGGTACTACAAATGTATAACCAAAACTTAAACTATGTGAGAGAAATAAATATCGACAGCTAATGTAAGTTATATCCTCAAAAAAGGTGTTTCTGTTAGCTGTTGGTCTTAGAGGGTTGCATAATGCATAAAACATTTAACACTTTTCACTATAAAATTATTAGGCAATTGGTACACCAATGAAATTTCTTTGAGTTATAAGTTTTGGTGTACGAGTTCCCTTATTTTATTAGGGTAGTTTAGTTTATAAAAAAAAGTTCCGATAGAAAAACAAATTAATTTTGAAATAATGGTGAGAAAGTTAACTGTGAAAATTAAAATACCTCCAAATACTCATCCAAGTCCATTCGCTTTCCGTGCCAATACAGAAGTTCGTCTACATATCCCAATAAAAGTATGGCGGCTACAATTCCAGCTATTACCATTCCGATTACCAATAATGATAGTATTATGGACCACCAGTTGTGACCTTCCGAGGACTGGTATTCTAATTCCTACCAAAATGTTTAATATAATTTTATTAATGCTTGGTTTAACAACACCTAAATTCGGAAATGAAAATGTAATATTGGATAATATTATTATATTAAGATGAAAGATGAGTTATCGGAAATGTGTTAATAAAGTCTGATGTTCCAACATAAAATATTTACAAACATATTCAAAATGTGAAATAGAAAAAATAGTAGGTATTAAAAAATTATTTTATTGTATTGTGTTTTATGCCACTGACAGTAAGTCGACTGGTATCTTTAACAAAATTGTAATTTTGATTTACAAAAGTTTCGTGAGGGCCTTAAAATTGAACATTTTTTGGACCATCGGCGTTATTGTGCATACAAGAGTAAAAAACGTGAGTGTAAAATGCACACTATAGGGTGTAGGGGTAGTGAATATATCTAGAGGGGGGCCTCAAAATTAAATTGCGCTTGATGACTTTTAAATGTTAAATCCGCCACTGATTTATACTCGTATTATTTAAGCTTCTAGAGCAGGCCCATCCAACATACGGCCGCCGGGCCACAATGTGGCCCGCATAAGTCCTTCATCCGGCCCGCGACGACATCAAAGATGTCAGTCATCTCATTAGGTTTTAACTAAGCTAAGTGAGATAATTAGTAAAACTGAGGCTTCTTTTTTAAATAAATCATCTAATGGAACATATTGGGCATTCCTTTTGGCCCGCTACGGTTACAAAAATACTAAATCTGGCTCTCCACAAAATTATGTTGGACACCCCTGTTCTAGAGTGTAACAGATAAAACATTTAAAAAATTAGATAAAATTAAGGTTTAACTGAAAAAATTTCCCTGACCTAGGAGATACATTTAAAAATTAAAAATCGGAAAACCGGAGGTCAATACAATATAATATAAAACCATTCAACACGGTACTCCCGAATTCGAGCATCGTGGCAGCATTCATGATCAACAATTGCTTATCATTTGCGAATGCTGCCTTCTTGGGACAAGGTACGTATACAGTGGGGGTCCCCCTCCCTTCTGCATAGAGACGGCCAGAATAAAGTTTTTATTGTAAATGCCCTATGATAATGTGAAAAGCAAAAACAAATTTTTTTTATTCATAAAATATGTAAAGTAAAATTGAAAACATCCAAATGAGCTGGCAAATAAGTTGTTGGACCGATGTCAAGAAGTCACAAGACTAAAATCATTATAAAATCACAGGCCTAGAAAACATTCAATGGAATGTTTTCATCATGACATTCTTGTTATACGATTTGCTAAATGTTTATTCTTACTAAAATAATAGTAAATAAATGTAAAAAATATTATATATTAGCTAGACACATCAAACATATGCCACTAAACCTGCTTATTCTTAACCCACATAAAGAAGTTCTAACTAATCATCGTTTAAAATTTTTGTACCTATTGTATACTAACATTGAAATAATTGAAACCCATTGAAGTAAGCGGATTACGGATGGATGGACAATAATTTAACGGGCAGATTTTGTAAAAAAGAAATAGAAAGGTCTTGAATGAATTTGTTAGCTAATTTGTAAACAAATTTGTTACCAAAATACTTTTACAGGTGACAAAATTTATTAGGAAATTTTTTAGCGAAATTGTTAACTAATTTGGTAACAAATTAGTACAAGTGCACACTAACTTAACACTGGAAAGTAGCTGTTCCGTTGATATTGGCCACAGAAACTTTTTTTATATTTAAGGGATAAGTGTAATTTTAATTGAAAAGGAACCCGCTTTCACACCTCGATTAAGGGTTGCAAACTTTCTAGTTACGCCGCTGTACTGTAAACGCCAAATTAATAACAAATAATGTAATACTAAGTATTTGTTAATCGTTGTAAAGTTTGTAGCCAACTTTGCATACATACACATAGATTTAATATTTAATTATTGCTTTCCCAAGACTAACAAACTGTTTATACACCCAGAAATGAACTTTTCAAATTATTGCAATTCTAATTTATTGTAACTGTTGATCTTTAGAATTCTTGGTTTTATAGGACGTTTTTGAATTTTTGCCTTAACGATTAATTGTGTTATTTTTTGCTCAGTGTCACCAATATACAGTTGACATGTTTTTAGAAAGATATTGATTTAACTGATGTTATTTAAATTTTATCGTCTGATAAGTACAAGTAGTTTTGTTTTATCAATCTCACTAAAGCATTCGATAAAGTTCGGCTGGAAGATGTGGTATGTGTTCAAAAGAAGGGGAGTTCCAATGAATATTATGAAAGTGATTCAGATCTTAAACACAAATAATACAACGAAAGTTCGGGTGGAAACCAGATAAACAGAGATATAGTACGCCAGGCGCCATCAGGCAGGGAGACAGCCTAAATCCAATCCTGTTTAACAAATTAACGGACAGAATCAGAGAGGCAGCGGCCTCTCTGAGCTTACGCTACATGATGAGCAAAATGACTATCGGCATCATATGCTACGCAGACGATGCTACATTGAGAGCTGAGACGGAAGACAACTTGCAAAGGCAACTGCACAAATTTTATAAATGTGCTAAAGACCTGAATATGACTATATCTATCAACAAAACAAGAAGCATGGTTTTTTCCAAGGACCAGACAAGATGTAAGCTGGCGGTAGAGAACAAAGCCGTCGAGCCAGCTATGTATTTCAATGAGAGAAATAAAAACTCAAACCAATAAGGCTCCAGTGGTGTCTGGATGCCTGAAAGATCTAATATGGACCAATAAATATATGACCATAAAAAGTAAGACATCGTTTAACATCCGTTTTTGATTAAGATCTCCCAAGCATGAGAAAGCTATCGGCGAAATGTATGTCGCGTTTTCTGACAGTGGAACATCACATGACAACTTTGGAGCATTGTTTGGAAATGTTTCTAAATTCTAAAACGTTTCTGCGGAGTTTCATCACCATACCCCAGAAATTAAGAAGAGTAAAAAAAATTCACCAGGCGACCTACTCTACTCTAAAAAACAGCAAAAACGGTTTCATCAGCAAGAAAAGGTAAAGCTCTTTTCGTGATTCGTAAGACATCATCTTCACCGACTATTTTGAGAAGGAAAGGACAATCACAGAGTAATACTATGTTGATTTATTGAGACGATTCTATACTGAACTGATGAGAAATCAGTCCCATTTGCCGAAGTAAAAAGGAAGTGAAAAAAATTCATACACAATCACCACATCAAAACAGTTCAAATTATGCTATCCATTGCTGCCATATTCACCCTAATTCCCAGATCTGGCCTTATGCGATTTACTCACCTCGTCATCTCTAAAAAGGTTTGAATATTGCTGAACTAATAAGTGCATCGAGCTAAAAATACATTCCCTTCTCTAACTGTGAATTTTTCTAAATTGGATTAAACACCGTTTATTTTATTGGTATTTTACTTTTTCTTGACACAATCAATTGTTTGTAGCCCCAAATAATATACAATCATAATGGAGTTATTTTTAATACTTAATTTAGTTCGATGCGAAGATACCAAGATAAATGCAATAACATCGTGCACATAAAATGCACGGCACGCTCATAAATATTTGTACAGCTCCAGTTCATAAATATTTCTATTGCTCTTGCTAAAATATTATTAAAAACGGAAACGCTCTTTTATTAATTTTCCGTTTGAATTTTGATAATAAAAATCCGTTGAATAACGAGCGATGGTTAGATAGGTTAGATGAACTTGTATTATTTGTAATTTGTGTTTCTATTATTATATTTTTTTATAAATACAACTTGGTATTTGCATATTATTGCTGTTATTGTTGTGCATTATTTTGCATTAATGCGAAGAATTTGGAGCTTCACAGGTGATTTAATCTTTGTTAATTTATTATAGTTATTGAATCTCACTTGCATGGAGATTTCGGACGATACCGGAAGGATTGAAATGATGATTGTCGAATTGTAGTAGACGGATGAGTTGATTTGAAATTGCTGTACTTATTCTAAGCCTAGAAAGAACATTTGCGGATACTAAATTTTATTCAAATTACAGCATTATCGGTGTAGCTATCAAGAAATTTAGATGCGCCATATCTTTATATAATATGATCACCTTAATATTTTTAATCAGTCTAACAATAAATTGACGAAGAGTAAGCTAATCACAAGTCAATCTTATAACATCCAAAAGACATGTAATCGTATAAGGCGAATGAAACTTTTGATAACTTGACACAGTTTTGATTTTGTATTTATGAATATGCAATGTCAAGCTTTTAGTATGAAAATTTAAGGTAATTTTGTTATGATAATAATTTCTCCAGTCTCTCGAATTATATCAGTGATTCAAGATCTTCTGCTCTGAACTCAGAAGACAAGGAAGAGACTCACGCATTCACCCCAGGACTCACTAAATATAATACGGAGAGAGAAGAGTATTTAATGGTATCTAACGCATTGGAGTAGTCCAACAGAACTTATGCTGTAAGCTCAACTATGTCAATTTTATTTTTATCTGTCAATTTGTGGTTTATTAATCTTTCCGCAACTATTAGTAAGTTATTGGATTTTACGGTCAATAATCACTGTTCCAGTATTATGAATGCTAATAAGAAAAGTCGCAAATGGAAACGGTAATGAGCTTGTGGATTAAGCTACTAAAAGTAAACATCTTTGTTTTCCAATATTAATTGAACAAGTTTGGAATAACTCTGAGGCCGAGTCGGTGGGTTCCTTGGTTAAATACCCTGCTTTGTTGAATTTCTTAATGAATCTGATATCAAGAAAGTTTCATTATTGAACGAATTTAATTTTATAGAGTATTAGCTTTAAACTGTTTCATATTAATTTTATTGAATTGAATTTGGACAATTTTCAAAATGAATCTCTTGAAAACCATCCAGATAGTTGTGACTTGTGATTCAAAATCGTGCTTTTTTGATGGTAGAGCCAAAAACTTCTCTTAATAATAATTTTGACAATACATTCTGCTCACACGATTACTTGCATTATTTATCCATTATTAAATTGTTCAAAATATGGATCAACAATGTTGGGTCAGAATGTGTGGAAAGCTCGGTATACGAGACAGTGTGATAATGATAACGTATACTATAAACAAGACAAATTATATCAAACTCGTAAAAAATAATGTTGCAAGATTAAGCTCTATAATAATCTATTACTTAATATAATTCCTGCTACGTGTAAACAATTTTAAATAGGTAATTTAAAGGTTAATAAAAAAGTTTATTTTCGTCGTTCTAATAACGAATGTATGCTGTGTAAAGACTGAACGGATTGTATTACAGGTATATGGGTATAGAAATTGGCTATATACTGTTCAATAGTGTGACTGATAGAAAATGACGCTATTCGATTTTATAGTTTTGGCTTTATGGAGTTTAAACGTGCGAAAGAAAATAAATTTCTCTTGATAAGGATATACACACCTTTGGGAGTAATTAATCTGGGGTTTTTAAGAGTCTATCGTCGATATTTATAAAGTTTATAGGTATCTCTTAAAAAATTAAGATAATAAATTAAATTTATCATGGATAAGAACCAAGTATAAGAAAATAGTGTCTTGAAATATCTCATTTTTAATCTAAGAATTCTGCATTAAGAGAGAATAAATTACTAAGTTAGTGTGAAATTGAATCAAAGCAGTTGAACCAGAAACGTTTTAGTTATCAAATTATATGTGAAAATTACAGGAACATTAACAAAGTTTATATCAGATAGAATAGAAAATTTATCCTCAGTAGAGAAGCATACACATTTCTCTACAATGTAAATAGTTTAAGCAATTCAAAATTTGGCAACAACATTTTTGCGTTTCTAAAAATTGGGGTTACGAAGAGAAAATTTACTGTAAAGTTTTGTGCGGTTTTCCATTATTGTGTGTTATTAAAATTTGTAATATCTATTGTATTTTAATGCAAAATATTTATGACGAAACTAAATTATGAAAAGGGACACGCGATTGGAATCAACGTTGCAATTTTAAAACCCACCTTACATTAATCAACTGTTAAGTAAGTTTTGGCTGAACTAACGAGCATAATAATAATTTAAATTTATTGTTTAGATTTTAGATTTTACTTAGCCAATTATTGTTGTAGCTATACTAGTCAAAGAAAATTACATTAAATAAATGGCACCCAATGTGGGGCACTTTTCATAAATATTTAAAGCTCAAGATTTTGGATTGTTTGGAGTTAGCCGCCAGAAAGTAAATTAAATAACGGTTAAATTTTTAATTTATGGGTTACATTATTATATAGAGGGTTAGTCAGAATTAGAACATACTTTGATGAATATTTGAAATCAGGATGTCTGGTCTAAAGTTTTACTTCTGATCTCAATCAATGTAGGCATGCCAGAAACAATACGATAATATACAATATTAAATCTCAACAAATTAAATTCTATCAACCAGTTAACGGTCTACATATTTTATATTTCCATCAGAATTAATTGACACATTAGAAAATTCAATTGAGGCAATATAGGATTAACAGTCAGTCGCAGTCAGTATAACTTTGTTATTTTAATTTAATTTGTAAATATTTGCTATACTAAAACTACAGTCAGCATTCATTCTTGTTATTTACATGCCACTACCTCATTCGGTAGCTTTAATTTAAAATCTCTCATTCGTGAAATTTTTGTAATTAAAAATTTAACAGTTGTCTATGAGATGCTGTAATTTTCTAAAATAAAAATAAAATTCTGTGGTATACTTGATCCACAGATGAGTACTGACCTCTTCGCTACCTCCTTCACCCTTTTTGGTTTTTGGATCACCAACCTGGAGAGTTTCATCAGGCGGTACACGCCAGGCATTACGATCTGTTTGCATACTCGTGTGCATTACTCTCCCAGTGCTCTACCTAAAACAAATAAATGCATTTTAAGAATATTTCAATAAAAAGTACGCTTGTATTTTATATTACAACTGCTACTATAAAGAAATCAGACGTAGCACAGTTATACAAGTTATAATACAATAGGTCAAGAAAGTTTCTGAATATAATCCACATATCATGGTTAAAAAGCTAGTTTAAGTAGCTAATACAAAAGCATTGGTGTACAAAACTTGGATAATTTATTATTATTAGCAAAATTTTCATCTTGAATAGTACTTTTCTTACTCATAAATATGAATTTAGTAGTATATAATTTACGTTTTAGAAACATTCTTTATGAAAACTTATACGTTAAAAACAGGTACCTACTAAAATTACCAGAATGCAACCTTTTGGATTAATGATAACAAAATATAACATTTAGAAAACGAAAACGCGTTAAAAAGTTTCGTTGATAGATTCGCTTTTAAATCTCACTTGAGAAACATTTAATGAAAAGGTTGAAGTTGTCTCGTTAATAGACAATTACATTTCATCTATCGAATAAATAAAACCCACATGTTTGTGTTTACTACCTCGTTATAATATGAAATAAAGCTTTCAAAAAAATTAAATTTTAAATAAAAAAGTTTTTGTTTGATTTTCAAGTTTAAATTGAGTTTCAATAGAGAATTGAACTCATTCTGTGAAATGAAATCGTTTGTTGAACTTTTTTCCTTTTTAAGAAGTAACTACAAATCAAGAAACTGCGGCTTGCTTTGAGCAGTGTGTTTTTCACTGCTGTTTAATAACTACATAATTAATTATCCGTTGATTACTTAAATTGTAAAAAGAAATTATTAAAAAATTGTATTACATCCGAGAAAGCATTTCTGATATTATTTAATATTTATTACGATGCAAAAATTTCTTCTAAATCCACAGAAAACAACTTTTAAACTAACTCACCTCATAAAAGTGTATAAATCTTGAATAAATAACTTTAGTTATAAAATATTCAGCAAACATTCTAGCTTTAGTGATTTACACGATGCTCAATTTTGAGTTATAACTCTTTATACCTACTTTTATGTACATTACCTGATATTTCTCCTAAAAGTAAACATTCAAAATTTCAAATTGTTTTATGATAAAATGGTTAGATAAGTGGTTGTAATTTTCTGTAGCAATTTCAACTTTTTTACTTGTGAAAATTTTTTAATTAATAAAATTTTTAGGTTTAGTAGAAAATTAAACTTGTTGTAGGAATTTGAGATATCCTAATTAAAGGATAAAATTAAATAATAGAAGACTTGATTTCTCGCTCACTTATTTCAAGCAAATGAATATTCGATATTTAAATTTACCGTTTGTTTTGTTTACGTTCTTATTTGAGTATCACGAAATAATAAATGTAGGATCAAAATAAGCTTTAGTTCTGCACTGATATTCCATTTTACGTTTACAGAATAACGACGTTTTGTGGTTTACCTTTAATAATAGTACATACCGAGTTTAACACACAAACAATTGAAACAATAGATTAATTCTCAATTTCCTAAGATTTAGAGTAGTATATTTGATTTAATTTTCAAAGCACAATTTTCTCTTGTGAATGCAATGTTATTAACACTAAGATACACAACTAATTTATTTCCACTGAGTAGTTTTTACTTCAAACTTTGTTTACAATTTCTTATAACAAATCCTTTACAATAATTCTAATTAAGAAGCAAACACCCAAACATTTTTTTCGCTTTTGAGAGATGGATATTATTAAAATGTAAAATCTAAGGTAAAGAAAACGGACGAACTCCATAGACATTAGATGAGTGGATTATTAACGGAGGAGAGACCTGACGTGTCATTTGGAAAAATAAGAAGATAATATTTATATAACCATAATAGTGCAAATCAGACGCAGCTAATATAAATCCCTAAATCAGATCTAAAATTGTATGTTTGTTTTCCAAATAAAATCTTCCTGTTTAAAGGTTAGATATACGAAAATATTGGAAAATATTATCATAATTTGTACTATGATATGAAACTTTGGATTTGTAACGTAAATCTTTATAAATATTTTTGCATTTTCTCTATTCTATTCACATAATATTTATTGTAGGATTGGTTCCATATTATGTAATAGTACAATATTCCAATATGGATCCAATAAGATTATTATACAGAATAATAATAAAAAATTGGCTCACTAAATCCTTTTTAGTCTAAAAAAGCTGATAAGCAAAATCTATGCTTTTTAATTTTCTAGTGAAACTCAAAAATTTTCACTTGGCCATTGTGTTCCAAATGATTCAAGATGATGTTAGATCCTTATGGATTATTGCACAATATTCAATTGAGCTAATAATTCTAGAAATCTTAAGATTATCTGCGTATTATAAAAATTGAAAACATCTTTAATGCAAAGGATAAATTAAAAATCAAAATTTCTTAATATTGCAAAGACACATTTCATTTGTAGCAATTTGTCCTAACGTTAGTTCGGTACGTTTAACCCTGTATAATTCAAATTCCTTGGTTAATAAATTTTGTATCCCAAATATCAATATTTAATAAATATTTATTTAGTAGAGGAATTTCCGATTTGTTAACAAAATTCAATTTCCATTATTATTGCACAATTAATTCAAATTTTGTTGTTCTATAAAGTTAAGTTTGGTCGTGTGATTCCTTGAGTATTACACGTCACTGGCATATTATTCAAATTTGCTTTGTTCAATTTAAATCCTCAGAATCCTACATAGCGTCCATAAATGGACGGTTTCAATGAAATCAACCAAGAAGATGCAACGCATTAGTAGAACTGGATGTTTAAGCTTAGGATTTGTACTTCTCCGATCAGTTGCACTTTGACCTGAATACAAGATGAAGGAAGTGATGTGGACTCCATGACGACTTTCCTATTTTGGACAAACTCAATTATGGCGTTTTGGGAATAGCATAGTTGAGGTTATCATTATGTGTTTTTGGCGCATTGTTATGATTGTTAAAAGTAGGTCACTGTTAGTTGATGATTTTCTACCAAATCTGAATCTTACTTGTAATTATTGGGAGAACAACTTTGATTATGTATAAAGACAATTACGTTTAATAATTTAATCGTTTATCGGTAGTCTTAAGAGCGAGGTCTCAGGGGTAGTAGTCGAGTTAGGTATCGAGGGTACAGACGGAAGTGATGTTGAACGAGATAGATTAATCATTGAAGGTGCCATGGTCGAATCTTATAACGAATAATAAATTACTGTATTGTATTTCGATGCTTACACTACATTAATTTAAGTGAATCTAATTGTATTTATCGCACTACAAATAATAAAAGTGTTAAATCTCTCACTCGTTCTGAAATTAGGTTAACCAACAGGTGTAAACAAAATAACCAAATCGTATCAGGTATGTTGTTATCGTGCCGGGTAGCAGTTCGATAACCAGAAATTGTGATCATAATCGGACTTGTGATTGCGTGATAAACAGTTGCTCCAGTAAAACTTCCCCATTGCAAGGTCGCGTAATTCATTCCTAATAATAAAAACATGAAATACGGAAGTCGTCCTACTACCAGTATCGTGTTAGCACAGGGAGTTTCGTGTAAACGAACGAATGATTCACCATTTGAAACTCGCGCTATCCCAAATTTATTTGTGTCGTGGTTCAAATTTCACGTTAAACCGTTTGCATTTAGTCAACCAATTATTAATTTGTAATTGAACCGTTAATTCCAAAAGCCAAATTACGTCTTCGTAGGTAATTAATCGGCTTTGATAAATCCCGCAGGGTGGAATATAAATCACGTAAGTATTCAGCAAAACTCGGAAGTTGATAATAGGTAATTCGAGAAATTCTTAGATAAAATTTTTATAACTGGCTCATGCCGTATTATCTATCGCGTTGCAATCTAATTTCCATCAACATTGAAGTTAAAATTACATTTATAATTTAACGTCCAGTTCAAGAAATTAAAATATTCGTTTTCCAAAATCTGTACGGTTACCTTTTAATAACTTATTACTAAAATGAATAATCTTACCTCTGCATTAATTCTTACGATTTATAATCATTGGAGGGATTAAATTTATTCCCGTGATATTGGCTTTTATCTAACGGTGAAGATTATTAATTCAGACAAAGTTTCAAATTGAAGACTATTTTATGGCTTTAATTTTATTCTCTCGTAATTTGCAGGTAGTGAAAATTTATGATTAATTTTTCAAACGTATACTTTTTCGAGATAAATGAAATATTAAGCCGATTAGTAATAAAAACGGTTGATTAGATGTTCTTTTATGATTACAATTTTAAACTTTATTGTTTAATGAATATGCATACCTAATTACAAAGAACATTATCTTTCAAAATTTGATTTATTTATTGAGATCCAATTTTTCATGCACAAAATTCTATTAATTTGATTTTGCTATTAACAATTTCCATCATGTTAACTTATAACCAAACAGAGTATATAAAATTGCAATATAAATTCTTACAAAAGAAAAGTGGAAGATAAAAGAACGTTCAATTAAATAGCTTGAAATGTATTTAGTTTAGAAATTGAGTAGAACCCAATTTACAAAAGTAAACTTCGTCGAGTGTTTCTTAATACTATAGATTTCAATTACATCCTGTTAAACATTTTTTTGAACAGTTCATCATTTTTGTTAACTTATTAAAAATATAAGATTGCCATTATTCAGTTTACTGAATGTAAAATCTTAAAAGATATTAAAATTATCAAAAATCAATGGTGAATCATATCCTAAAGCTGCGCAATTGGATGATATGGAATAATAGGCTCGAAACTGTATGCCATAATGCGGATTTTGGATGAATGTTCCAAAAGAATACCTTTACTGCATCTTAAACCTGACAGAAGCTAATCTTGTCCTCTACAAGTCGAAGAAATGATAAATTTAAATTATATAACTGTGGAAAATGCTTGTTCCTTCCAATTTGTAGATGCTCAGTCGGATTTATGTAGACTCTTTAATAGATGATGAGAAAATAATGAATAACAAATTGTTATTATCAAAAGAATAAATTTTATTTTAAATTTTAGATGATTAGAACAGAGCGAATAATTTATTATACTCGCATTAATTATGACTTTACATAAAATTAACACCTTAAAACTATTTTATTCGACCGTGGATCACAGATCCAATCGAATTAATCAAGACAAGCACATTTATTAACTCTTTATCTTGGTTAGTACGCCCGAATCTCCGCGCACCGTGACAGCATTCACGAAGAAAATAGGGTACGTATGCAGTGGGGTCCCTCTCCCATCTGCATAGAGACGGCCAGAATAGGGTTCTAACTTCATCCGGAATCGAACTGGGCATTTGGAGTAAACAGTCATAAGAGACCACCTCGTATGCTCTGCGTCCTCAACTCTGTACAATTATCAACATGTTTTAACAACAATTAAATTTTAATTATAAAAATAAACCTTATCAAAATCTGCGCCACTGCTATGATGTATCCACACCCCTTTTGTAATTTTAAATCCATCATGTGTCTTGGTTAATATTATATTAAAATGTTTCCACGATTCAACAAACTTCGCGAATTAAATGTTCCAAATTAAATTAAAAAAGTTTGTGAACATTAAAATAATCGAAATGAATTTGTTTAACACGTTTCGTAAACATCTGCTTTGATATTGACCCAATTTTTCCAGGTAGGTGAATTCCTGTTGAAGATACAACCTCTAAAAGTTTTACATGTGACAGCATTGAAATTTTAATTAATAATTCCTATTTTAGAATCATCTGCGTTCTTTTCAACAATTCTTTATAAAAATTAATTTAAATAGATGAAAAGAATTGCCCTTTGGTCGATGAACAACCTACAAACGATATATTTTAGAAAAATTCCAACATCTAAAAACGTTTGATATCACTTAAATTGCAGAAATTCTTATTTTGAATTTTAGCTGTGATGACTATTGCAATTTCAATAATGCACTTAACTTTATGAAATTATCCGCACATTTTTCAATTTTTAGGACCGTAAAATCGCAGAGAGCAATCACAAACGACCTACCTTGACTCTGGCTTTGCCAAAAATCCCTTCTATTCTTCAGTTATTGTTTCTAAAGGTGGTAAAATGAAGCTTTTGCTCATTCATCAACGTAGCCAAGTTAAGTCCAGATCTCTGTTAAATTAGGTAAAATAATCTAATTTTTATAAAAAAAATTGGGGTTCAGGTCAAGAGTTGATTTTGAAATACGACAATATATTTGACAGGAAGTGCAAGGTCCTGTTAAATTGCAGATTAAACCAATAATACCTTCACACGATGGGGTATGCATCTCGTAGATACAGCGAAGAGAAGGAAACCGCTGAGCATGAACTTTGTTACTGACCGGCACTGACTTCTATGAAGGGATCGGTGTAAAGGGGCCTACAAACGACAAACATGGTATACAACATCGAATACAACATGCCATGTTGAAGTCCATGTTGTCCGTCTGTGGGCATGTTGGTGGTTTACTTTTCATGTTTTATACCATGTCACCAACATGCTTTTTAACTTCCCATGTTAAAAGCGCTCGAAGCCCTCGAAGACCCCATGCTGTGAGCAGGTAATGGTTTTATTTTTCTAGTTTTACTATGGATTTTGCAAGATCAAAAAATTTTGGTATTTTGTGCAACATAATATGTGGGAGGGAACGTCATTCCGACAAAGAAAAAACACATTCATGCCTGTTACCGTTTATAAATTTCTTGTTTGCAGAAAGTAAAAAATTAACGAAAATATCATAAATTTATTCCTTCGACAGTTTTGGTTTTATAAAATATTCATTTGGGTCACCGTAACATGAAACTTTATCTATAGCTACCTAAACTTACGACATATCGGTGGAAGGAGTAATCCAAATAAAGCATTTCATTTTCAATTTCTGTGTATCTATATTATAATAAAAAGATTTAAATAAAAAAATTGTATTCAGTTTAAGCTAATTTTGATTGTTGGATTTTGATTAAATTTGAATGTTGGATTTTGATATTGGTTCACTAGTTTCACTACTGAAAACCAATAGTTTTTCAATTATTATTAAAATTTCCTTGTTGCATCAAAAAGTTCAAAACCAGCCACCCCTAATTTTCTAATTTTCCGATATAAAACAAATGATACAATCCTCGAAAGTGATTTTTTATTATTTGGTTGCAAACATCTTTCTTCGTCTGTGGCAAAAGCCATTAGCACGCTTCACAACATGGTTGAATACTATGTCTCTCGTTTGTAGGCCCCTTAACAGCACTTCTGGCTTGATATAGCCAGAATCAGTGACAAGCCACCTGTCAACATCGTACCATGGATCCGATTTAGAATCCTACCTGCATCTGAGTTTATCTAACCCTCCATAGCAAAGCCAGAATCCAGATGCCAAATAAAAGTTTGGGCTAAAATTGTTAAAACTTTAAATAGTTCAATTGCTGAAGGAAGAAAATAAGGAAGGTCCAGATTTCTGGAAATTATCGAGCATTTTTGTACTTTAATGTGCAAATAATAGTTATAATAGAGAATTCCTCGCATAACAGAACATTTTCACAAATCACCAGGCGCGAACCATCAAAATGAGCGATGCTGATTCCTTTATTACTGCTCAATGTCAACATCTAGAATCGGTAATTAATTGGAACTAAATCTCATCGTATCACAGATCATTTTTTGTTTTGTGGAAATGGGGGTAAAAATTAAATAAAACAGTTTCTTGCTAGAACATTATAAAGCATTCATTGGTGGATTAGGGAGTGGAAAACCAATTTAATTTTCTTAATCTAAAATTAGATATGGACTATGGGAAAGGTAAGGAGAAACCATCCAATGATTTGGGATTGTAGACCGCTCAAATTCAAACAATTTGGTAGCCAATATTCGATAAATTCAACGCAAGGATTTTTTTATAAGAAAAAAAAATGGACCATGATATGATTAGACGGACCTGTTTGTTCCTATTTTTGTGTGATGATATGTAAGAAGTAAACTCGGATCTATATTTAGATTATTAATGACCGCATTCTCAACTATAATTTTTCTAATTATTTTAATGGAACGGTCAACTAAAACGTTTTGTAGATTTTTGTATTTTTGTACAATTCTTATATTTTAAATTCAAATTTTTTCAAACATTATTTTTTTCAATGATATGATTATTTCGACCGTCACCCCAAAGACCGAGTAACGATTATAATCATTATCCTAATAAAATAATGGTTTTGGTATTATAATAATATTTCGGTGTTTTCTCGCATCAGACTTTAGAACTGACCTAACAATAAATTACCCGCCGCAATTAAATTCATTTTAATTTACTTAATAATAAAGTAAATTAAGTTAAAAATTCAAACTTTCCAAATTTAAGCCCACTCGCAAAACTTTTTATGTTGTGGTCAAATTCATCCAACGTGTTTTACCACTTAAATATTTGTGTAGCCGTAAAGCTAGCGCAATATAAATGTCTCGAGCATTTGTTCGGACTTAATCCGGTTCAATTTACAGGATTCAACCGGATTATTGCACTTTTTCAGAAAAGCTTCATATTTAAATGTTTAAAGAAAATATGGAAATATAGCAACGCAAAATTAAATTAATTGAATCAGTGTTATTATTTGAACCTTCCATGCACGTGTAATCATAATTAAGTGTAATTTTGCAACTATCATTTTTGATCAAGTACGTTTGCGTTAGTCAAAGTTTAATCTTTGTAGAGAAAACCGTGAAAAACTTTTTGTTGACAGTTTTTATCTTATTTGAATAGAGGGTAACCGAGCTATATTATAAAGCTGTGCTGTCACGTTTCAACTTTGATATTAAAGAGAATTAAGCTTTGAATTATAAAAAAACTTCTTAAATATTTACATAAAAAAATTTCAATTTTCATATTACTTAACAATTTTTATTTTATCTCTGCAAAATATATATTTTGACGATTTTGTGATGAAATAGACACCAAAATAAAGAGGGAGTTGAAAGCATAAGATGGAATGTGTTACGTAAACAATCTTATTGCTAACTTTATTTTATATAAAACTATAAAAAAAACTGACCCTAGTATAATATTAGTATTGATTTTCTTTCTAAATCTCTGCGCCAAGAAGATACATGTTGATAACTATACATAGCGTGATTGCAGGTCAAAGGAATGACCTGAAGGACTTGTGACTAATTAATTTGAATATACTCCACATAAAGAAGTAAATGAATTAATACAGTAAATGTGTCTTAATGAAAATGTTATAAACTTTTATGTGTTCAGTTCTCGGTATAATGGCTACGTTGTATACACAGTCTTTTAATATTAATTCTCTCAAACAAACATCACAATAAAACACAATTCGTTCCACGTACCTAGTACTACATACCTACTAGGGAAAACACTGTGTTAACCTGTAAAAGTTTTTATTAGCCAAATAAAACGTGCAGAATGCAAATTTCATTTTCTGTTAGCAGGAGTAACATCAAACGTAAATAAATTCTTTTAAATGCTGTTAAAACCATTTCAAACTGTATTTCATTGTACTCTTTTCTTGCTTTATTTGATCTCACAAATTTTGTACGCATTAACCTAATTTAATGTATTTCAATAACAAATTCGTAATTTACATTTACAAATAATTCAATGTTCAACTGTTAACCACACAGAGGGATCGATGGAAAGTCTAACAAAATTTTTTGTCTATTTTTTTGTAATTTTGTAAATAGTCGGTCTACTGCTACTTCGCTTGTCCTTAATATGGACCCTATTAGGGACCTTATCATTTATAAATAAATCATGTAAAATGTAAAATCCCATGATATATGAGGAGCAATGTTATAACTTTTAGTTTTTAGAAATATCATTATGGAAGATGAAAAATCGATTCACTACAATAATTTTTTTCAATTAAATAATAGAGGAAAACTTCTATTCCAATAAAATTAACTTATTGCCTCAAAATAACGGTTATATAATATCATAAATTATAATGACGATATAATAATTGATTAGATGTTTCTCTGTACTTTTTTAATAAATTATAAAGAAATAAATGCTTTTGATAAAAATGTATCTAAAATAAAACATAATAAGAAAAAGTTATCGCTCTTATCTATTTTTGTGTTCTATCTATACCTTTTTATAATTTTACTCTTTTAAAGTGATGTCCTTATATTATTTCTTTGTTATTATTTAATAATATATTTTATCATCTTCACGTATTTTACTTATTTAATTAAATCAGCAGACATGTTTTAGCAATGGCCATTCTGAATTTTAATCATTCTTTCAAAAATTCTTAATACATTTTCTGTTAGCAATATCAAGCAGTTTACAGATATGATTTTGATTTTGAAAGAAAAACCGTTTCACTAACGACTCTCTTAACAAATGCCTTTGGTATTTCATGATGGCATTTAATCCTTAATTGAAACAAGATTTTATATATACGCCGCTGACTTCCAGACGCACAATTTCCTAAGAGAAAATCATATCTTTCTGTTCCTTTGAAAGTAAACTCAGTTTCAGAATTTTGCTTGTTCTCCCTTCTATTATAAGAAAGTCTAAAACAAGAATTTCATAATCAAAAACCCTTTATTTTATTCGAAAATGTGAAACTAGATCCTAAAATACAATGTAATTTGGTTTTCTCAGAACTTTCTAACCTTTTTTTCTGACAAGAATGCGTTCATCTACATCTTAGATAAAAAAGTTTTGGATTAAAACAGTCGAAGTTAAAAATAAATAATTTTGAATAAAAATCCTTTTTACATTTTTGCTCCATTTTGTAATTATTGAAAATCCAAGAAAATAAAAAAAACCAAACTCTTGTTTATACGAAAACATTATTTACAACGTAATAGCATAGTATAATAATATTTTAAAGAAAAGAAGCGTCCCTATGTGATACGTGTCAAATTTGTGAGTGCTGAAGCATTTTCACTTCTACTGCAGGAAGTGAAAGCTAAACAAGATAAAAAATTTTTTACAAACCTCAAGATTTCTTTTAACATAAAAAATCGACAAAATAATTACATACAATGTAACTTTTCGAGTGTTTTTAATTAATTTCCTCTTTAACGAAGAGAATTAGAGAGAAAATTTACTATGTGACTTTTTATCCAATTAACACCATTTACACATTAGTTTTAGTATTTTAGGTTTTCATTTTACACCCCAACAATTTTATTATCCCTTTTTGGACGCGTACTCATCTGTGCAACAATTTCGGACCATTTAAAATTATTTTCAAGGAGTTAGGTACCAATCAGTAAATTACATTTCAAATTTGCTATTGTCCCGATACTATACTAGAAAAAATTGAGGTATTCTACTCGATGTGAACGATGTGTAAAAGGAAAGATCGTGAAATTCAACCGGAAAACTAAATCGACTATATTCGTTGGTTGAAATCGTGCTCAATTTGGTCTAATAAAGTAAATTTCCCGTACAATTTAAAATTAATATTATAATATTATGTAAAATTTAGGAAAATTTTATTGAAACAATTCATGCATACATTAAAAATTTATCATTTCACCTTATCGTAGAATTTAAGAAATAGTATAATATAAAATTTGCAATATAAAGCTATCACCTTTAAGGACATAATTAGGTTGACATGCAACAAGATTGTTGTACAGATACAGCAAAGCCTAAAAGCCGAAAGGAAACTGAGTAATGTAATCCGTCATAATGTATAGAAGTACTAGAAACACGAAAACTAACAAGACAATGTATATATATTATGTTGCAGCATTAAATGAGGATTTTAAGAAGAATTTTCTTTCTATTACTTCCAAAGTATTTAATATACTATTTTGTTTTCTTATCTCTGAAATATTTCAAAAATTTGTATAAATTGAGACAGAGTTCGGGTAACAAATACACTTGATTAATTTACGTCTTCGGAAAAAGTCCTTTAGTAAAACAGCCTTTAACGTTTGTTTGAAAGGGTTGCAAACTTCAACTCAAAGAATAGCTGTACATAATAAAATGCCACACAAAACGCTGGTATTGTGAAGAAAAAGCTTTTTCATCAATCATCAAGATATTTCTAATTTTAGGGGCTTAAGTAAAACACTACTACAAATTCAAGCAAGTTGAAAAAGTGTTCAATATCTGTCTAGGCAATGAAATGATGGCAGAAACGTGAAATACAAAACTGTTACGGTAAGTAAGTGGAATTTAAAACCGATAACTTACTGTGTAATAGAAATTTAATAAAATCGATACCTACTCACCGAATTGTATTTATTAATCATACTTACTATCTCATGTTTGCTTCATTTATATTCAATTTGAAGAGTTGCAAAAAAATTTAATATTTTTTATATTAACAGAAGCAAGTTGAAAAATGTATCATGAATATTCGATTATACAAATTTGTGTATTAATTTGTATCAACCAAATATTTGCACATTAATATTTATTTTTAGTATTACAAAATAATCCTTTACATTCATAAAATAGTCTCTTTAGATACTGGAAACCAAGTACTGGAAACCTCAACCTAGGCTCTCACAAAGTCTTTAGGTATCTTCACGATTGCTTTTGATGCATTCATACTCATAGGTGACTATTACTGACTATTTGTAATGAGTTGTAATTTACATTCACAATTAGTTTGAATTATGAAATAAAGTTCCCTTCCATCAACATGGTTTTACGATTAACTGTACAAATACAGCTCGCACTAATCACTGCTTTCGCATACATCAGCGACGATTATAACAATATATTTATGCAAATTTTCCCCTACAAACCTCGGTTGCTTATGTTTTTCAATGTAAGATAATTAAAAAAGTTATATTATAACTAACTTTTGTGTAAAACTATTAAATTATTGGAAGTGATAGGGAACGTAAGGAAATGCGTGATAAGGCGCCGTTGAAAGTTTGAAATAGAAACGTGCTAAAACTACAAACTGTATTAAAATTATTGAAGTGATGAATTTATTAATGAACGATGCACGGCATACAATTTATTATTTCATAGGTAGCAGTAAAAAAATTTAACTTGAAAAGATTTTCTCAGTTTGTGTTTCAATTACTTTTATTTTAACTCATAATCGTTTTCGTTAACAATTTGTATTCTATTTCTTAGTTATTACGTTTGTTTACAAGATAAACTTTTATAATTTTTCTTCAGACTTTCCACCTCCGTGTCCGCGAGCATCCTGGTAAAAGCGTTCCACAGAACAGCTTAAATTTCCACCATTTTTTAATAATTGTTTGTAAATATATTCACTTATATTTAGTTATAATAAAAGAAAGATGTTATGCTTCAAAGTTGCGTCAAAAATATATTTTTTTAATGCATGTTTTTCTGATTGCCCCCTGTAACTGCTGTGGAACCCCTTAAGCGGGTTAAGAAGCTATTTTACGTCTATAAGAGCAACCAACTGATCCAAAATTCAGTAAACCAATTTCTTCCTTTCCTAACCTTACAAATAAGTTTTAGCAAATCAACTCAATTCATACTGACACTATTAAACTGGGTTGGAAGCAAAAATTTGCTTTTCAAAGTATTAAAACTCTGATGTAAAGTGAAATCTCAAATCCATTTCTGTTCCAATTCCTCAGTTGAGCAAGTGATTTTGAGAATAATAATTCATCACAATGTAGATTTTCGTAGTACGTAGAATCGTCCTGATAATACAACCCTAATTTTAAAAAATAGTGTAACAAATTCCACGACATTGGTGGATGTTAATTTTGTTTGGCATTTTACACCAAAACTTTGTTTTGAGGAATTTGTCCCAAATTTCGTATTTACCCGAATAAGCTGCCGGAAATCAGGTTTTTATGTATTTTGGTTATCTGCCAACTTGATTCATCCGGTTATCAATGTAATTAACTAAAATTAGAGAAATTTCACGAAAGAACAACAATATGGAATGCGACTTGTGTGTGGTAAGCGCAGTTGTAGCTCTTTTAAATTGGTAAACGTCCGCAGCAGATACTAAGTATTAACAAAACAATTAAAAATTTGTTTTATCTTTTTATTCGAAAGAATATTATGCTATTATACTGTTAGCAACAAACATCTGGATTTGCTTGGAAATTAACTAAGCTAAATATAAATATAATGGGAAACAAGTGGGTACACCATGAAGCTATGCAATATTGAGGTAAAAATATTTTAAATCAATATCAGTGAAAAGCAAAACCATTTTTTCATCGCAAAATGAGAAATCAAAAATATGTTACTCTCTCTAAACCAACGTCAGCCTCAAATTTTAAATTTTTTTCAGAACTCGCACTTTTCAAGCCAATCCTTACAATAAATTCCAGGATTTTAGCAAATACAGAGTTTATGATACCATAAATGCCAAAATAAAATTTTCTAACATACACCCTCTTGTTTTGGTTACATCCGAATAATAACTTACTTCATGCTTTGTTCTTTCGCTTCGACGTTTGGAATTGTACGTAGTTTTGGTGTATTCCGTGAAAATCCCTAATTTTCTAACAATATTTTGTACATGTATAGGCACAATCAATCTTCTCTTCCTTGGCGACTTCCAATAAATTTTGACGAAAGAAATACTCGAACAATTCCAACCATACAGTCCTTTTTTTAATCCTTTTGGTTAAAGAGTTTTGCTTAAAAAATTGGAGAGCTACCCACCTTGTTCAGTTTATTCTAGTTGTTCTGGATGATTTACTACTTTGGTAATTTTCAATATATGACTATGTCATGTTCCTGTAGTAGGTACAGGAGTACTACAAATATTTCTTGAAAAAAATATGTTTTTAATAAATTACACCAATTTTTGGCATGTATATTTAAAAAATGTATGGTTACCACATTATACAAAAAGCATTAATTTTCATTAACATTTGGAAGATTTCCAAATAATTTTATTGATGGCTTTGTATACTATTTTGAAGTTAAGGTTCGATTTCTCCTGTCATCCCCTTATTTACCAAAATTGGAGATATTTCTATAAAATTGCACATTTTAGATGAAATAATTTTCATAACCACTTAGGTTTAATTATAATCATAATAATGGTTATGAAAATTTTCTATTGTTCGTAATGGAGAAGGTACTCGCTGCGCTAAAAAGCCATTAATACTTAAACCTATATTTGCTGAAAGTTGTAAAAAATTTATAACGTTACGTGAATATTACAAAAAACACTCAAAAATATATTAAACTTGATGTCTTTATTGGAACCAGTTGTTTACTTCCTTATTTATAAGATATTGATCTCTGTATTAAATTTTAAAAGTCAACAAAAGGCATTTCATCGTTTTCAAGATTTATTTGTGTAATCTGACGTTATTGTGAACTTGATAAAGAGGGTAATTTCATTTACAAAGTTCATCTTGAGAATAGTGAGTTATCTTTATGGTTTTACAAAATAATTTATTTTGTAATGTAGTCTGTAGTATAAACTGCAATTAACTAATTAAGTCTTGAATAAAAAAAAAACAGTATGAAAATCTACTGCGGCTTTCAAGCTCAATGATCTGCATAGTGTAAATGCTTTGCATCCGTTTTGGCAGTCGCGCTTAATTTGGTTGTGCATCGTCTCAAAAACTTGTCCAAAGCATGTGGTTTTAAGCGTTTAATAAACATCGGCATCGATACAGTAGCCAAAACTACTGTAGATTATGAGTTCCTAATATTCAATGAAGTACTGATTGTATTGGAAAATTTAATAAAAAATTATTGCTGACGACGAAGACTGGAATATAATGAAATCCATACAGGTCTACGTCAATGTAGCTGAAAATCGAGTGAAATTAGGTAAAAAGCTTCTAAATGCCACAATGGCTAAAGGAATTGATTTCTTATGAAACGTGAAAGTTTCAAGAATTGAATACACAAAATTGATAAACCCCGCTATGTATCGCAATTTATTATTCATACTGCTGTATTTTTATACCTAAAAGATATTTTGGTTATGTAAATTTTATGAGTAGTTAAATTTTGCTTACTTATTATTTTATTAGTTGATCCAAACTTAACGAATAAAAGTTTTATTGCTAATCGTAAATAACACATAATTTTGTTAATAAAAATAATTTTTATTAAATTGGCGATCTTTGTTTTTTCGTTTTTAATCAATTTTAATTGATACTAAAATTTTAATTAAATTCATCAGCATTATCAGAAATTAAAAGCGGAAATTAGTTAGAAACGCCGAATAAATTTGAACACTTGTTAAATTATTGCTTGATGGGTTTTTGTCAAATGTAAAAATTCGCATTAATTTAATGAAACAGCTATAGGTATTATGTAATTTGTTAGACAAGTTCAAGACCCCAACGAAATGATAAAGATAAATCGCCGTTGTAGGAAATTCGGTTATTACCCAGGATAAAAGTCTGTTACAATTAAGCAATCCCATAAGGACTTTAGGGAATTAATCGAGTTTCGATAAATTAATAGCTTGTACGATCTAAAACAAAACAAAATACATAAATTTGTTTCTTGGAAAGTTTTTTATTTAGAGTTAAAAGAACCACAGGAAAACTTCAAGGCGATTTAAAAAATCTGAGTTGGAAGTTACGGTTCAAAAGCCTAACTAATGGCAGTTTTCTATTTTGGTATCATTTAATACAAATCCACTTTTGCATATATGTTTGTATAAAGTAAAATACTTCCATTGTGATTTTTGATAGTATCATGAATTATGCACATATTTTAGTTAGCATTATATTCGGTAAGGAAACCGTAACCAACTTCCAACATTTTCCAGAAACACTTCGTTTTGTATATATTGCCAAGTATGTGTTCTACACGAACGCCATAGAAAACCGTAAAGCGAAAAGCAAGGATGTTAAATTATTTAAGAGCAATCATGTAACATTACAATAGAACTAAACCATGATTAAGCTTTGATGAAATACATTGCAACTTTTCACCACCATGCAATTTCGAACTTTGTGGGGTTGCAGTTTTCGACAAAATGAAAAATTTGTACTACTAAACCACTAATAACGAAGTTAGTTAATAAAGAGTACAATAACTTAAAGACTTGGTCGATATTAATAACCCCTAATAGCCTAATAAGTTCCCAGACACGTTTTAATAAACTTCAGCAACTATTTTTATTCCATTATTTTTTATAACGCTACATCATTAATCAAACCTGAAAAACAAACACAAACAATTGCATTTTATATATTTAACGTTAGAAAAGAATTTCGTTGTATTTCAAACGTGACGAGAACATTCTGAACAATGCTTTGCATAATAAGAAAAATTAAAAACAATACAACAAATTTTAGTTGGAAACTTCACTAATGAAAAATTATTGCGAGGATTCATAATGATTCAGAAATATGTAGAGCTTCTCCGAAATAACCACGCGCCAACAAAATTTCGGTAAGGTAAAATGTTATCATGCACAGTGAATTTCTCATTCATATAATGTAATAATAGAAAACTTTACCGTTGATAAAGCACGGCACGATATTTTGACGTGTACAAAACAAAACGACGTAAGCAACATTTTAATGAAAATTTAGTTTTAGCTCTATCTATTGATCTTCTTCTTTCGAGTGCTTTGTCGGATCTCTCTGACTTGGCGCCCTTCCTCATACAGCTATACCTCATGAGCAACTGTAGCTGTATTCCAATGTTTTTCTTAGGATAAGTTAAAATAATGGAAAGATTATATCGAAAATCTTTTCAAATGCAACAACAAAACAACCACCACCACAACCTTACTTTTGAGAGCAACTTGAACATCACAAAGGTAGAAATAAGATACACCATTATATTATTGTGGTATACACGCGTAAAAATGTTGATGATCGGTTTTAGAAACGATTATAATATAATTAATCACTGATTAGTCATACCAAATCAACTATGAACATTTGTTTTCTTTTTAGTTCTAATTTAAAAATTGTATTATCGTAGTCCTGTCTAGTGAGGCAGAAGGCCGATCAATCACATCTGTTACTTTTATTAAACTGATATCCAAATACATTTTTTATTTGCTATTTAATTTTTGAACAATGTTACTTTTGCACATTGTGAGGTCATTAAGATACTCGAAACTTAGTTCTTTTGTCAGGTGTTCCTCCACAGTCCTCACACAGACCTAATCTTTGATTGCAAAAGTTTATAAACCCTTCCCATTTTGATTAGTTCCCTCCGGTGATTTAATAAAGTAGATATTTTGTTTTATATTTTGGATTTTATTAAATTACTTAACGCCGAGTACTTTTGCATAGTCGTTTAATATATCCCTGCCCTCGATACTGAGTACAAGGACTAACTGTCCTTGGCTTAAGAAAGAGGTTGTGTTGTTTTGAACGAAATTGTTGCTGCAAACTAAAACAAACAGAATAACCCAAGCCAGACAAAGTTTGATAAAGATAAAACAACAACAAAGCTTTTAACCGGTGTTTATTTACCAAAATGTAATCGGTTGTTTCTACTCCAATAAGTTAATGTTCGATTGATCGTACATAAGCACGGCCCACCATTGATTATTTAGTAAAAAAAACCTCTACAATTGGTTAGATTAGAATTATGTAACACCAAAGTTCCATGGCAGAAATGATAATTAGATGCTCCATGCCACTATCAATACTATCACGCCCACAGTTCAATGAAAAGTCGTTAGAAAGTAATCAGCTGGTATTTTTTAATCAATAATAACTTAATCTTGGACTAGCCAATTTCTCGATGATGGACGTTAAGTTCTAAAAATATTTGTAGGTACTACATTTTAAAAACTAAACTTTAAAAGAGATAAAAAATTCAATGTCTGTGCAAGATAATGTCCGAGCTGTAAATCCCAAAATAAATGATTTTGATTATATAATTCAAATTCCTTCTACATCAAAATTAATTAATTTATTAGAGAAACCTCGATGAAACTTTTCACCCTCATCAATGACGAATTCCATACTATTGATATTATATACGCTACCAAAATGGGACCTAATAAGATCGAAACATTTAAGTTCTTAATCTAAATTTCTAGTTGGAGCTTTGAAAGTTTCAATTATTTTTTACATCTACCACCAAATTTAAAATTTTTAGCATTGGGGGTAACCATGCAACGACATTATTTTGTTAGAATGCAGAAAACCAGTGGCGTAATCAACAGGTGGCTAATAAACTTAAGCCCCCCTCCCCTGCAAGCATTTGTAAATTTATGTTGTATACAAATTTGATTTGGTGTACATTCAAACTTGAAACCAAGTATTTAAATTCCCTTCTTGATGAAGTTATGGCTGCGCCACTATAAAAAATATATTTTCTTCATGTGGATTGACACACTAAACTCAGTTGAAGACCATCAAAACTGAAATTGAACAATATAACTGTTTGAAACAGTCACAAGGTAAAGGAACTTAAATTTTAATACGCAAGTATTATATAAATTGCGATATTTGTATTTATTTTTTGCAAGTTTACTTTTGTACTAAGTATATAAATTCCAGTATCTTACACAAAAGAAATTCAAATGCGCATACTTGACAGTTCTATTAAAATATTTCTAGATAGCTGCATTGTGTGCTTTCCAAAAAAACATGTACACATCATAGCAAAGCTCAACAATGATTTTAATTCCTTTAGGCAAGTTAGTTTAATTTCGTATTTCTCTAAAATCGAAAACCTATTTGAATTCTTCATAAATTACACTACGCTTGTGAAGTTTTCAAAAAATAACTCATTTACCAACTTGATGGAGAAAGTTTAAGGTCATTTCCGAATGCAACTTTTCTTCTAACGCATACAAACCAAACTACAACATAGGAGATACCTCAGAATCTTTCAGACCATTACAACCCCTATACAATGTTTTTCAACAACCGAGATTGCTATAAGATACTGCAGTAACGTCAAATGGTCTTACAATAGTATGTAATTTATATTTTACGAAAACTAAGCAATTTACCAGTTTACATGGCACAATGCTGCAGTAGTCTCTGGTGTTGACTACATTTTTATGAATTAGGCCCTTGACATACCTTAATAATTACCCTTGTTTGCACGGAAGGTTCTTTTGGGACCACCCGAACAGCTTTTCTTATATTTTTTACTATGATAATCCCCTGTAGTTACAAATACATAAAATAAAAAAGGACTGGAAATATGAATTTTTATTTTTATAAGTTTTCCATGAAACAAAGTAACAAAATTATTGTGCTTAAAATGTTGATATTCGAGCAAAGCAAACATGAACGTAAACATTGTTAAAATTGAAATGTTTACAAGTTCTTGTCATTGGAGACGAAAAGTGGATACATCATCTAGAAAATAATTCTGTATAACTATAGAATTTCATCTTAAAATTACTCTAGGGATTAACCTTCCATGTTTGAAAAGTATCCATAAATAGTAAATAAAGAACCGGTCTCTTACTTTTCTAAAACAATAAAATGTTAACGCTTGAATGAAAAATTGATTATTTTTAGAATAGGCAACCGCGGGGTACACTGCAACAGGGGTAGGTTGGAACAGTTTATTTATTCAGCCTATGAAGTAGAAGTAGAGCAAAAATTGAGAGGTGAAAAAGTAACCGAACTTAAAAGTGTTAAAAAGAAAAATGAGGTAAGATTATTTGAATAGCTCTTTAGATGAACAAGATAATACATTTTTTTTGCGATTTAGAAGAGGAAAATAGGAGAAAGAGGGTATTTACATATTTTTTTGCATAACTAACACCTTAAACTATAATAACCATATTTAATAATTAGATTAGGTTCAAAAGTTAAATTTAATATGCAAGCCGTTGCAATCTACTCCGTGTTCCCCTACAAATTAAAATGACAAAAATTATAATTTTAATAATATATTTTAATTTATAATTAAATTGCAAACCTGACACAAATTTGTTATTAACAAATTAATTAATTATAGAATAGTTGAATGTGCTACTAAAATTTAATACTGAAAGGTTGGGTAAGCTTCTATTTAATTTTGAAATGAAATTATTGCCAATTATGACTTTGTAGAACCAATCAAACTGCATATCGATTTATGAAAGTTCAATTTACAAGTTTTGTTATTCTACTGAAAGGATATAAATCTTAAACTTAACGCTTTCTCATCCGATTTAATGAAAATGATCACTGACAGGCCTAAATCGTATAATCCAACTACATGGTATTCGCTTTCGGTTAAGTTTACCCAAGAATTATGGTGCACCACTACCGTCTATATGAAAGAACGATTTACTTAATATGCAAACGGAAAAACTAATCGTAGTTAATAAATAATTGTCACTTTGTCAAATTATCAAAAATAACAACATTATATAAAAATTATTTCAAGCTGTCAATTCCACTAATTATTCCACCAGGGTAAGTTGCTCCTGTTTTTTCATAAAATTAAACAAAATTTCTTTGAGTGACAGAAATTATGTTATCTATTCAGTTTCGTGCCGATTTATTCTATTACTATGAAGAGCTATGGATATGGAGGTAAATAGCACTTTAATCGTAACTACATTACCAAATATTATTAAACTTTCAAATATGTAATTTGAAAATGATTTATATCAAAGCAAATTGAGGTACAACATTTATGTAGTTTGTATAAGAATAAGGAACCAGCTAATTAGAAGGATATTATGCATTCGTTTATGCTTTATGGTCTGTGCACTTTCTAGATCGTTTATTTTAGCTGCAACATACTAAACTTCAAAAACGCGTCAGTATACCATTATTAATTTATGACTCCAAAATTTTTAAAATAGTATAAGGTTGGCAAAGGCAAAGCTGATATTGGCCCATCCAAAGAAAAAAGGAAGGCGATGCCGCTGTATAAAGCAAACTTAATATTATGATCAGCAACTTCGATTAAAACATTAAGTTAATCAGCTGAGATTTATTGGATTATTTACATTATACATCCAATCAAGCTGAAAGGTCATTTTTACAAAAGCGGCAACATTTAACAGTCGATAGAATTTCATTTGGGATGGTGAGCAATATTAATACTAGTTTTTTGTTACTAAAATGAATTTGTATGTAATAATTTCAACAATGCCAATTTAATTATTTAAATTTGAAAGTCTACCGCTATTTTAATGGAATAAAACAGCGCAGTAATAAAAAAAAGTTTATTTCTGTATGAATTATATTTTTTTTAATGTTATAGTTTCTTTGTTGTAGTAAAATACTATAATAATGTTGAGCACAATCTATAAATTGTTTGCACATTATATAAGTTAAATTAAATTAATCAAACTAAGAAGTAGCAAATTTGAAATTGTATTTAAACTAAATGCTCCAAATCTTCCATGTGTTTGAAGAACACATTACTTGTTTTGCAAACTTGTTTAAGTTGCTGCAACATGAATTACAAGTTGATGTGTTCAACTATAAGCGGTGGTATTTTAATAAGGGGCTGGTACTAAACCATCGAGCCGTTTAACCCTTTCAAAATTGCCCCCACACTTTTAACTAAACTTTTACTCTGCAACAATGCTTTTAGACTTTAATTTAATTTAATTAAGTATGCTAAAGCCATTTAAAATTCTGAGTGTACTTAACAAACCAATTATTTTTTGTTTAAAAGCGAGCAAGCTGCGGTTACAGCTTAGCGGTTATTGCGTTGACTTCTAATGCCGCGAACTCGGTTAGAAGCTTCCTAGGCGTCGATCCTAGGTAGGCAATGGTAAACCACCGAAATAAACTGTCTTGAGAACCCTGCTCGGCAATCAAGTATATTAACGCTTCCTGTCATTTAACAGTAAGTCCCCTACGTATATCAAAACATACGATGACGTTTGATATGTTGCACCCTGTATAATGCAGAAAAGGGTAATTTGGATACGGACGTCTAGACGCAAACTTCTTTGCCCCATAAATTTTAGAAACTTTTATCTTAAAGCCATTTAGTTTTTCTTATAATACTAAAATTTAATTAGTTAAATACGAAATCTAAAAAACGGCAGTTCAAAGATCCTAAGGTCAAAAAACAGCAACACAAGCCTCATAGATACGAGTGTCGCATCATGCAATCGATCTACTCTGTAAGATAAAAGCCAAAGAAAATAAGATGAGTTTAAACGAGAGGGTTTGTATTTTGTAAGCAAAATTTGTTCAATAAAAGTTTCTAACTATTTGAAACTTTGTTCGAATTAAAATTGTTTTTAAATAATTATTCTTAATTATTTAAATTAAAATCTTAACCAAAGTTTAATGAAACTTGACTTATGAACTTGCTCATGACAACTCTTGTAATTAAAATAACAGCGTTGTAAAACTTGTCTGTTTACACAATCAGGAAGCTTAAGGTAAAATTAAATTGTTAAGTTAATAAATCATATAAGTTACAATGTAGTTGTAAATTTGAGATAATTATTCCTGTTAAACTTACTTCATTCACCACTAAATAAAGTTACTCAATGGTATCACCATTCACTACATTTTGTGATATCACCATTCGGTGTTTTTACGGTATATTCGCCTGGGACCATAAATTCATCTATTGTGGTTCTAACACACCACGTAAGTTTAGATAGTCGAAAACGGTTTATGAGAA
This sequence comes from Rhagonycha lutea, assembly GCA_958510855.1. NCBI lineage: Eukaryota > Metazoa > Arthropoda > Insecta > Coleoptera > Cantharidae > Rhagonycha > Rhagonycha lutea. Next base: position 90,061,911 of record OY294036.1, read on the forward strand.
GAAGAAATGCTCTAATTCTGATTTCAAAGCTTTTTTCTCATTGATGAATAATAATGCCTTTTAAATCCATATTAATTTAAAATTTACTGCTAAATTAAATAAAATGTAAAGTAGGAGACGTCAGACACAGCGGAAACCAGCCGTAGGAATTAAGTAGCAATTCAAACCGGAAGTATATTTTATATACAATTTTCGGTTGCGCTGATTATTTAATGTACAAAAAGGGTAAAAATCTTCATACATAAAAAGGCTACACAATATAACAATTTGCGGAAAAAGGGTACAAGTACAATTTGGGTGTAAAGAATTAAGTATAGTATCAACATGAAGATAACTGAATCTATGGTTCTAAAAATATGTAAAGAAAACCGAGAAATACATATATTGTCATATTTCAAAATTCGCCAAAGAAAATTGAATTATATCTCGAATAAAATAGAAAGTTTAATTTTTCCATCTCTGAAATTTAGAGGATTCTATGAAATGAATAATTTGTATAGAAGTAAAGACAGGAATAACCTACAAATTGGTATCGTAATAAAATTTAGTTTGGTTGTTCCGATAGAGAAATGTGAGCACTTCCAGAATTCAAAGAGTAGTTGAACTCCGATTGTATTGAAAGCTCAAATATTTTGATAACAAGGTTTATTTTGTTGCATTGTTTCTATTGCGTCTTGTGTGATTTATAATTTTAATCAAACCGGAGTGCTTCATAAGATCTACAAGTGAGGAATTGATAAAATAAACAAAGTAATTATGTAAACTAGCAAAGTTACAAACCTTTGATGTGTTAAATTTGTTTGACTGCAAAAATTTTCCATCTTACAATAACAAAGTAACAAATTTGTTTTTAACTTTTACGTCCAGATCGAAAGGACAAATTTTCATGCTTTTTTGTACTGCCAGCCAAAGAACCAGAAGCGAAATTAGAGCTCTCAGCTCCAATTTGCTTCAAGCAAGTGATAAATGTGAGAGTTATTGGTCAAAAATTGGTATATATTTTTCCATTTGAGTCTCAACGGTTATAGAGTTATTTACACATATTTTGAGGGAAGTTCCAGGATGTTTTTCCATTTTCTTTCCTATTTCGAATTCTTGTATTAAACTGATGGCTATCGATGCGGAGATCTATTAGAGCTCAAACGAGCTTCCATCCCAATAATTTGAATTTCATATTATAAAAGTAATAGAAAACAAACATATCATTATTTTAGACTAATTAAAAATGCACTAAAACACTTCGAATCACAATGTTTTGATCACAATCAAAACAGTCACAAGCACAAACTTTGGACATTAGTTTTATTCCAAAAGTCAACTTGGTGGAGCCAACGTGTTGATTTTGTTCCAAAAGTTTTCGTGAATATATCCGAATGGTTGAGTTTTAAACAAAAACAAAGAAGCTCATTAATTCTCAAACGAAGCTCAAACATGTGATACGAATTTTTGATTTGAGGGCCTAGCTACATGCACCTTTTTGAAAAAGACATCAAAAAAGTTCATACTATTGAATCACCAGATAAAATTGAATTTGTACGAAACTTCTTATATTTTCTCCTGTATAATTTCGATTAAATAAAACAAAACCAAGGACTGAAAAAAAGAAACTCAAATGTTTTTTTAAACATCTAAAATTTCCCAATTTCCTCATAATGCATTTTTAACGTATTAGTTAATCTCCTAGTTAATTGTGATTTTAATCAGATCTAACATTAAAAAGTTGGCATAAAAAAATTTAGACTGAAAGTTGCATAATTACAGACATAAAAGAAAAACTTAAACACGCAGTAGTATTTTAAATTTTTGTTGATTAACATTGTGCTTTAGAATGTAATTAATCTAGTGTCCATTACCGTGTCAGACTCAGCGGGTAAGATAAAAGTTCAACAAGTTTCATCAAACCGTTTTCTCTTCAAATTAACTTAAAAGGAGAAAATGCACAATTTTTAATTAACACCCACAGCAAAAAAAAAGGATTATTTGAAATGTCTTTTATTAGCTAGAATAATAATTGAATTGTAACTTCAAACAAATTTCAAAATGCAAATAAAAGCTTAAAACACGAAAATCAAACTTAAAACTCCAATTTCCTTAAAAAATATTTAGGAGTAATTTTTTTATGGAGCACAAAATGATTGACAAGTTTATGAGCTACGCTTGAAAGCTTTCTGGTAAAAGCTTGTACTTGTCAAACTAAAATAAATTATTGTTCTAGCCCATCTTAACTTAATCGTTAAAAAGCACACTTTGGGTAAATAACGATCAAAATTTTTAATAAAGTTTTATGTGAAAAATTTAAATCTAATTTGTGTCTTTTTTTATTATAAGCTTCAGACAAAATATGCTTTTTTTGTACATTAAAACAACAGTAAAAATTGGATATTTTCCGAGGAAAAATTAACGTTCCAAAAAGTATTTGTATATGGAATCGTAATAGAAATTTAAACAAATATTTTTCATAATAAATGGGGTTTCTCAAACTATCCTTCTCAGGGAGTCTACTGCTTAGTTGCTCGGATTCGAGGACAAGAGAAAACAAATTCTCAAAGTGTTAAATACCAAGGTATTCAATGACAACAAAATAAACGATAGTATTATCGCCAATTTAACAGGCCAAAACCCAGTACTAAAAATAATGAGAAATAACTACCCAAATCGCCAAACGTTTTGCGAACCATTCCTAGAACAACATTTTGAACTGTTTAATTTATTTCGACTCCAAATTCTCGTTATATTTTTCCCTCATGTATTTGTTATGTTTTGTACACCAAGGTGAAGAAAGTAATAATTTTTACAAAATTAAAGAATAAGCCTCGCTGTTGCATGGATGTCTTCCAAAAATGGACTCAAATATGGTACTAACGGAATATAAAGCGATCGGCTTCTCCATTATTTATAACTTCCATCGTATGGTTGATGTTGCAAGATATATCATATATTAAACTATGAGTAAATGCTCATTTAAAAAAAATAGCAACTGTAAAATTGCTAACGATGCTTAATAATTTTTGGCGCTGGTGCAAACACATTTTATAACTCGATAAAAATATACTCTATTTCAAAACTTATTTTTTCAAAATTTCTTTTACAACATTACAACCTTCTCTGCCAAGATGTAAAGCTTTACTAGTTACAAATGTAGCCGAGTGGCGGCGTGGCGGCAAATTCAAATTCATTAGCGCCTCAACAAAATTTATTTATTTTTACTTATTTTTTGAGTTCTAAAATTATCCTCTTGGAATTTATTATTCGTCTTATAATTACTCTGGCTAATCTATCAGGTATTACAACATTTTAGCATTTCAAAAGTTAATTATGTTACATTTTACTGTGGTATACTACTGAGCTTTTTTCATTTTCATCAAAAATTGTATTATTATATTCACATGCTGGGAACTGGAGAACTGGGTGCGGCCGATTGGGTGCACACCCTACTAGACGAAAACCAAGTAATGCAAATTGAACTTTGATTATTAACTTTTAAAAGATAAATAGTAAATAGACTATACTTTTATAGTAAAAACATAATTATAGTAAATTTGTACTGTGCAAGCACCTTAACATATTAACTACTTTATCATTGATCAATTCCTGGTAGAGGCAACATTTCAATACGTTTTAGTATACTTCAAATGAATTAATGAATTTAGTTTACTTTATTCGAGCATCTGGAAAGTTGAATTTGTAACCTAGACAGAATGTTTATACATAGTACATACTTCAAAGCTATTAATCGAAGTATTTTCGATCTTTGGGATAGTTGTATTGTGTTAAAAACTGTTGAGATTAATTTGTTAAAAAAATACACTTGGAAGTACTTACACAATATAATAATGTACTAGAAAGCTTCTCCTCTTTCACATGAGTGTAATTTATAGACGAGCCTTGATTGATTTATTTATTAATTTACAATTCGCAATGATTGAGGCCGAACAACTATGACGGTCACGTATAGTGACATTTCCATTTGAGTAAGGTCAGTGGTTGACCAACCACACTTTTACTGACAGTATTCAGCTTTCACTTGTAATTTAAATTAAATTCATCTCAGGGTTGGCAGTTTTAAAAAATAATATTAGGTACAGCAAATTTGTTACTTAATTAAAATCCGAGTGAAGCACAGGCTACTCTGAAATGTAAACTAAATAAACCCTAAAATTTATTTAAATACTGGCGGTTTCGATTCCATCAGTTAGTACTCACAGACTTTCTCCCATTGAGACTATTTTTTTCCACTGAATTGAGTTGTCAAAAGAATTACGAATAGGAAACAAAAGTCAGTATTTGTACTTAAGGCATGTGAAAAATCGCTTTAGCAAAGTTAATCCAAAATATACCTTATGTTCGAAGTTCAGTTTAAGAAGATCTGCACAATATTGGATAGTAACGGCATAAGAATGATGAATCGGAAACCACTACTGCTAATCCAGAAAGCTATATTATAAACTAATGGAAAAATATCAAAAGTAAAAAAATTTCTGAAACAAATATTTTGAATATCCCTGAACAAATTTAACAATTTCGTCGAAATGGATCCGTTGGTCAAATAAAATTAACGTATTATCTAACAAGCACGTGCTAGACGTGAAATCAATATGAAATTAAAACTAAAATCAACAAATTATTAGGAAATGTTTTTATAATTTTTGGAAAATTCAGGACGATTCAAAATTATACCAATTGGACTAATAAGGGTAGTAATAATACATTTAGTTAAGCTTTCGCAAGCTATTTCTCTTGATATAATGGATTTCAGGGAATAATTAATTCAAACTTTAATAACCAATTTTGGTGTTGAATAAATTATAAGTACCACTAGAAAATTATATTCGCATTACGTGTGTAAGTAGTAAGCTTTCTCCAGTTGAACGCCTTGTTCAGTTTTCGGTGTAAAAGAAAGTATAAAAATAGAATAGTAAAATTCGTGCGTATAAGGAATTGAACTGACTCAACAAAATACACGCCTGCTATTTAATACATCTTTATTAAATGTGGGTTAATTGCACCTTCATACGTAAAAAGCAAGTTAAGGCCAAATAAATTAGGAAACTAAATGATAAAGGGAAAAACTATGACCATAAAGGAATAAAAACAAAAATAGTTACATGAATTTTATTGCGACTTCAGAAAGAAAATTATTCAATTTTCGTCGTTATTATGACTCAACAGTACGATTTGGGTTTTCAACATCCGAAAACAAATAGTTTATTATTTTGACAAAAACCTTCAAATGACCTACGACACAATTATGCACTTTGCGATGCAGCCACGAATACAGAAAAATTTAAAATTCACACCAATGGCCATTATCAGCACCACACATTTACTTTTATCGATAAGCACTACTACATAATTATATTACATTTTACTAACAAGAAGCAATTTATACTCAAATTTTCAACAATACCCCAAATTTTAAATTATACCGAAATCGAATCAACAAGGAGATGGTGTGAAGTGAAAAGTCGAAAAGTAGTCGAAGCGCATAATAGTAAATTCTACCCAAAGGCGTTTGATATCATCTACCTAAAGATTAAATATAGCTCAATTTGAATTCTTTTTCACATTTTCCAGAATCAATTTGAAAGTCTCATCCCTACTCAAATTAAAACTGTTTAGAAATGTATTAAACCGATTTTAAATTCTACGTAGTATGTAATCACCGACGGTCAGCTTTTTTCTTTTTAGGTTAATTCTTTTACCTTAGTATTTTTTTACAACCAGATAAAAGAGAATTTATTTGAATGCTCTCTTCAAAAGAATTGCGTAAAACATTTAATATGCGTTCAACTGACATTTAATTTAATGTATTCTTAGTTGGGTGAGACTTGAGGAAATTTAATAAAAATTCGTGTAAGCCATTAAATGTACTTCACAAATCTTTGTTTTTATTGCAGTTGAGTATTTAAGACATTATTTAGTGTTGGCATAAAACCGTCTCCTCGTAACCATGACGAACCTTACCAGAAGTGTTATATATTCTTGGGAAATGTTTTGTAATAACTATAATTTTATCATTCCAAAACTAATTGTATTTTTGAAATACACACATCATTTGCCACCAATTTCTATTTGTTACGAACTCGTTTATGGAAGAATTTACAAATTTTCCATAAAATACTGAAAAGTTTATAATATTGATTTGTGCTGAAAATTTTCTGTTCCGATAGATGTGAAAAGACACTAGTTGTTCAATTATTGTAAGGCACATTATACGCGTTCTCAAATTAAAAGTTTTTACTATTACGGTACTACTGCCTCCACGAATCTCCAAATACGGTAGTTGGGACGAACGAGCCAGATGTGGGCCTTTTTATCCCATATCAAGGAACCCAATCCATTTACAATTGTCATATTAGGAAAATAATATGCACCTAATATTATTATGTTGCCGAAAGTTTGCTGAATTAGTTCATTTTTGCATCCAAGCTCGTTTCACAAATCGATACATATCGTCGATCTACGAAGTCTGAGGTTCAAAACTCACTAGTTTAGAAAGATGGTTATTTATCTTCATATTAACTTATCTAAATTTCGGTATCTAATTCAAGTTAACAATTATTATACTCCTGATCATATTTACAAAGGAAAGAGCAAAATATTTATAAGTTTACATGAAATTCTTCGAGGGTTCCGAAAGCCATTAAGTTTGCAGAATTTTAAATAATTTGAATATAAGCATTAATGTCGGTCTTGTTACTTTAATTTAAATTTATTGCTCCTGACAGTTGTCGCTAGTTACATACTCTTTGTTATATTTGACAGCATTTGTTGGACAAGCGGATTTGTTCATTTTATTATTATTTTGGATTACATAATATACAGAGTAAGTACAAGAATCTTAAACACAATACAATATCCATACCTTCTCTTTTGTATGCCTCACCTTTGTTGAGATTTACAGTTCTTATAGCTTTCCCTACACCTAACTTCTAGAATTTTCGTGGCCTTCAACATTTTTCCTTTCCTCTAGGCTAGGGTTCTATTTAAATATTCTTTTTTCTATCGCTTTGTACATTTTTTTTGCTTCCTTTACCACTCATAGCTATGGGCTATGAACCATAACAATTTGCTACTTTAACAATATCCTAATCAATCCGTTGTTTTTCTTTTATTCGATCCGCTTACCTCCCGCCATATACCATTAAAACATCTCTCAAATTTTTACCTTGCTGGATTATGTTTTCTGATCTGATCTGAATTAATAATGTGAAAACTGCAGCCAAGTATGAAATCATGCAGTTTTACCTATTATTAATTAATTAACAGTGATTTAGCTTTATTCTTTACACGAAAAGAAAGCCGTCTATGGTAATTTTCCAACAATTTATTTGAACTATTAATTACCTTGAACTAAAATTAAGACCGGGTTCAAACCTGGGGAGAGTCAAACTTACTTATGGCTAGTCTCCGTGCTTCGGAATGCACGTTAAGCCGGTGGTCCCCTGGGTTCGTGAATTGCCACCATTAACATAAAAAAACTAGGATACAGGCATATCTGAAGACAAGTCTAGCAAGCTACCTAATGGATTTAAAATATTTATATGCTCATGGAAGTAAAACTGATATTTGACGATCACCCGCATATATTCTTCGCGCTTCAGGAAACACCGTCAGATTTATCTCAAATGCTCGCCTTCTCTCCGACTCAAGTATCGACTTGATCGACAATTTCAAAAAAGAGTAAGCCATAAAACTCTAAGATAAGCACAAAACCTGTTTGAACTCTCTTATTAGATAACCCGAGGGGTAACTCGACCAATACCAGTCGAGCAAGTATCCAAAACACATGACACCAGAAACCGTTCTGAATCCGCGACCTTCGCAAAAAAAAAACGCAAGATTAATAGTAAAAACCTCCATGGCAAAGCTATCAACACCGCGGAAATCAAACCATGAAGAAATCACCCTTGCGAGGAATCCACCTCACTTTGCTCACTTTCAGATGAAGAAGATATGGGGCAATACCTTTGTGCTCAGCAGAGCTCCTCAAGTTTACCTAATCGCCCATAGTTTAAACGCTTCCTTTTAATATGTTATCTACCAGATCACGTTGAGTTTTTTCTAAATAACTATGAATATCTTCTGGCCCCAGTCAACGTCCTCGAACCGAAAACTCATAGTTAGACCTCCAAGTTTATTGGACTTTAGCAAATTCACGGAGGTATCCTTTGTAACTTTGTAATTTTGTTTTTTTAATTTTTCAACTTTCACTTTGCATAACTTTTTTGTGAAAGGGAAAAGTTGAAAACCCTCACCAAACGCTGCTCTAACCACAAGGACAGAAAATTGATCCTGTTCAAATTTTTGATTCAATTTTTTATCAGCCTTTTCCGCCCACTGCTGGACATAAGCCTTTCCATATTATGGAGGTTTTTTGGCCATAACTCACCACACTAGCCAGACGGGTTGGTGAGTAGTCCGCAGATCGATTTTGGACTATAATTGTTTTCATCCGGTAGCAGTTTGCTAGAATAGCATTCAGATGTGCCTGTAGCCCTGTTTTTTGTTAACGGTGGCAATTCGTCAACTCAGGGATCCAATAGCTTCGTTTTACTGCAGACCAAGTTTTCCTTTGGGAAAAATATAAGAAATATGAAGTTGCGCTTGCAATTTGTTTAGCTTCAATTAGACAGAGTGGTAGCTGCCCCAATTCGTACGTATCAATCTGCGATTGTTTGATATAAACTCAAAATAGGCATGTCCTCCGTCTGGTAATTAAATGATTAATATAATATTCCAAAAACGTCACACAAAGTAAATTGATTTTAACAATAAATGTTAAATTAAAAATGGATTTACGTGAAAGTCCTGTAACAATTAAAACAATTACTGATTATATTTTTATACAATGCAGGTTCGACCCGAATAATACTATGTAGTTGTGGGCAAAATACGCTTCGTTTTCCGCTCTTGAATTCGAATATAATTACGTTGTACGTGCATCCGTTCTAAATGTCGAGAATTGAATGATTACTCTGGAAAATGTAACACTTTCTTCATTAGGTTACAATTATAATTTAACAATTTTCATCACGTTTGCAAAGGTTTGCACGAAACGATTTTTACCAAGTAAATTTTATGTGGGTTATAAACCGCAACTAAATCAACATGTGAAATGTATTTTTTATACTTGAACTTTAGAAAATTAAATTTCCTATTTAATTTTGAAATATTGCAAAATTTGAAAAGTAAAAATAGCTTTTCAATTTCTAGGTTCCTCAAAAGTGTCAATGTCGCACCCAAATTAGAAATGTAGCAACAAATAGTTTTTCAGTGTGAATAACCGACCAAAGAAATTACTAATTATAGTTTTTGAAATATTTCACATTTAATAATATCTGTGGAAGGATTTTTTTCCTATTAAAAATAGTTAACGCTAAATTATCTCATAAAATATTAAAAAATAAACGAGTCTGTTAGAGAAAGAAACCAACTTGAAAAAATCTCAAGAATACCGACCCTAGAAATAAAATATCGAGATTTATTTATCATTTGCTACACAGAAAGTTAACGTAAATCCAATCATTGAGATAGAAAATCTTTGATCCATGTAGAATATTAACCCTTCACTGCATGACATTTTTTTTTGCCTTAAAAAAAATATATTTTGTTTATTGTGGTTTCCTGATATATGGAAAAATATTTAAAAAAATATTTCTTGCAAGGAATTTTTTTTATCGAATAAAATGATGTTTTTTTCTAAATATGTTATTTGCTATAAAATTTTTTCTTTTGCACTAATTTATAAATAAATTAAATAAATGTGTTACTCAATACCTTTCTAAACTAAATATAACTTCACAACAATAAAAAAAACAATTTAAAACGAAAATAATTAATAAATGAATACGGAGCGAAATATGCAGTAACAAGCAATCACATTAGATTCACGACTTCGAAAGAGTAATCTGCTGAAATCTGCTTATCTTTTGAAATTTATACCTTTTGCACGTGATAGCAAGAATCTCAGATATATCGTGGCATTGTTTAAAGAAAAAAGTTCAAATAAATCCAAAAGTTTAAATTTTTACAGGTGATTTAAATTTATGTTGTTTATAAACATCACGATGCAGTGAAGGGTTAATCTTTTCTTCTACAGGTTCCTTTTTGAGTAGGTAATACAAACAATTGCATATTACTTGTTTTAAAAAATAATTAAAAATGTAACTGTTTTAAATTCCTTCTTCTCCACTATATAATTTTCAATGTTACGCAGTTATCTAGACAAAATAATAAAGCGATTATTTAAAAAAAAAAAAAGAAAAAAAATGGCGTATGCCAAGAATTGTGGTTCTTTTGCCAAGTTTGAATGCGGTTAAATATTTTATTTTTCCAAGGTCGTTAACTCGGGAATAACAATAGTAATGTGTGAACAAAATAATGAAGATTTCCGTATTATGAATCCTTAATATTATTAAGGACTAATATTAATATGCGTAAGTTCCCTTACAGGACGGATTAAATACGAACAAAATATGTATTAATTATCTGAAAGATAGTTATTCTTCAGTTTATTCCTAACCATCTTATGACATCTTTATCGACATAGCAAATCTAACTGCTTTTACTAGGAATCGAACCTAAGCAGCACTTTCTCACTAGTGTAACCGTACACTACATTCATTATTTGCTTCCTAAAATTTCCTTAAAATAGTCACATTCAATCAGTCAGTAATTTAAATTTAATTCGGCCAATGTGTCACATATCTCAACCGAGCCGTATGCGTATGAGGACAAGCGTTAGATGAAAAAGAGATACATTCTTTCTTGATGTTGTGACAAGTGTTTTGGCACTATCGACAATTCCCCTAGCCAATTACTTTACATATTGGCTGTGAATTGCTCCGAAAAGAATTTCTCCGGATATGTTCATCAAAGTATGCACAGCAGAAGCTGTCACACGGATAGTTGCTCTGTATGCATATGCTGTTCATCAAGTCGTTGAAGAGTGTTGTTATCTCTTTCACAATCAAATTGTATCGTTTTGCTACTATAGCTATTAGAATGATCAGTGTAATCGATATGAAGTTTAGAAGTAGAGTGGACGGTTAAAAAAGATGTAACTGGGTAGATCAAATTTTGCTTCTCTTCGTATAGGACTCAATATAGTACCTCAAATATGAATTAAGATAAAATGATATCATAGATTCACCTAATCAACCCAGAAAATCTATATATAACGAGCTTATTGCCTTTATGCTAATCATTAAAATGCAAATTTCCACTTGTTTTTGTGCTACTTTAATCCAAAAGCATGCTAGAAACACGTATAAATCTCCATTTTAATTTTTATAATAATTACGGACATCACATTTTTCTCATTTTTATTATTTTAAACACAAACAATATAAATTTGCATATCGATTTTTCTCTAATTTATTGTTGCGTAAAACAAGAACAAAAAACTTTAATGAATATTAAACGAATAATCAAAAAAGAAAACAATTCGTTTCAGTAGCTTAAATTAATAACCTTACTAACTTTCATCAGTCCAATTGTATTATATAAAAGTATTTACGTCGAAGTGTTTACTAGAACCATGAAATGAGGCTCATTAATCAACCTGACACTTAATACATTTTATTGATGGTTAGAAACAGTAACTTTCCGAAAAGCAAAAGTTCTTCTAAAAAAAATTAATAAATAACTTAACAAATTATTACGATATTAATCAACTGAAAAAGCAATAAAAGTTATTTATAACTTCAATAATTCGTGAATTTGCAGAAAAAAGTAGATGGGTGTAGAAGCTTAATTTTTCAAATTATCAAAATTATTAAATTATCTTTCTAAATTGTAAATTTTAAGCAACGTGAAGGATTTGACAAATAAGTTCGCTCAACTTGGTCAATTTCAATTTTAAGTAATGGAAAAGTAAAAGTTTATAAGAGAAGAAAGTAATAAAATTTAAATTAGATTTCTACCCTTAAGATAAGTGCGACCACGATATCAATTCTGCAGGAATGGTAAAACTAAAGCTGCTAAACAGCAGTCAGTACTACTGCCAGGAGACTGACTTATAGTTTATTTGGCTCCAGGCTTCTGCGGCAGCAAATCTATACCGAGATTGTTGTTCTTCCGAACACGTCATATAAAACCATTATAGGATAGGATTTAAACGTTTTATGTGCATTTTATAATGTGCCATTCTTATTGTTAAAGTAACCACCACAGTACATGCAAATTGTTAAATGCTATTTGCCACATTTTACAATACAATATGAAACTTAGTGAACCGTACAAGTTATTATTTTCTACACAGAATAAATTGTTGGTATAATTTTTACCAAAGTATATTACAGAGGAAGAAGTTTTGTTCTAAGAATGATCATCCACTTCACTGCGTTTAAGCAGAAAATCGTTGTGCCAAAATAAGGATGCTGAAGATATTGTTGTACTTTGAGAACTTAAGTGATAACAGAATAACGGATTAACAACATTAAACTTTACAAAGTTACATTGTTCTTCTACAGAGTAATTAAAAAATTATAATAAGTACTACAATAATTATAAATTTTTATTTTCGAGTGAAAGTAAAAAGCACAAACATTTAGTAACAAATTTTAATAAAAAGTTTAATGGCTGCAACGACTGCTCCGTAATATAATTTGGGAAAAAGTAGCTGTATATCATATTTTTATATTTTATATGCTATTTAACGTTTTACAGCAACAAAGTTTGTTTGTTCATAAAAATATCAGCACGCTGACCTTTTTTGCCAATTTTGTTAAGGATGTTAGGATTTATACGTTTCTATTTGTAAAACCAACTTGTGTTAAAATAATTTACTTACATATTTAGATCAACAATTTAAATTTGTTGAAAAGTATTGTTATGATCTTTATCCTTAAAAATCTTTATTTCAAAAAGACCACAAAGCTAGTTTTATGCCGGAGTAGAGTTTCCTCTTTTACAGGGCCGATGGATTCAGTAGACGAAATAATAAGAGAGTAATTCGAAAACCACATAATTTATTAAATGAAATAAATAATCGTGAGAATTTGCATCAAATTATCTTGGACAACAAATTTGTATTGAACCAATGTGTAATATTAAGTGTAATAATGTAACGATTCAGAAATCCTCACCACATTTAATTTTTCAATTCAGAAGCTAAGCTTGGATTTCGAGTCATTCGTGTAAAAAATGTGTAAATAATCAATTATAATCAATTCTAATAAAGTTTTTTAATTAATCCAATGACAACACAAATCGTTGTTCTACAATCAGATTCATTAAAATAAAAATTTTAAATTCTCTACCTTACTACAAACTGGTAAAATTCCACTAAACTTTGTATGTGTTGCCGGATCCATGTGTTTAACCCTTCACTGCATCGTGATGTTTATAAACAACATAAATTTAAATCACCTGTAAAAATTTAAACTTTTGGATTTATTTGAACTTTTTTCTTTAAACAATGCCACAATATATCTGAGATTCTTGCTATCACGTGCAAAAGGTATAAATTTCAAAAGATAAGCAGATTTCAGCAGATTACTCTTTCGAAGTCGTGAATCTAATGTGATTGCTTGTTACTGCATATTTCGCTCCGTATTCATTTATTAATTATTTTCGTTTTAAATTGTTCTTTTTATTGTTGTGAAGTGATATTTAGTTTAGAAAGGTATTGATTAACACATTTATTTAATTTATTTGTAAATTAGTGCAAAAGAAAAAATTTTATAGCAAATAACATAATTAGAAAAAAACATCATTTTATTCGATAAAAAAAAATTCCTTGCAAGAAATATTTTTTTAAATATTTTTCCATATATCAGGAAACCACAATAAGCAAAATATATTTTTTTTAAGGCAAAAAAATAGTCATGCAGTGAAGGGTTAATTCGTTGCCAGCAGTCGCCACCTGTTCCAATTTGTTCAAATCCACCAAACGTTCCACACAGCAGCCAGTATTCCAAACACAAATACGTCACCAAATGTGAAGTCAACTTCCAACTCGTTATCTTCGCAATACACAACTTTTCACTAATTATCGAACGTAATTATTAATTACGTAGAAATACGACTCTCGTAAATTACTCACTACTGCTAATTTACAAATTTATGCTTTGGTTTTCGAACCAAAGAAGCACATTTGAGTTCCTTAATTGGAATTTTATCGAGAAATCTACGTGTTTCTCAATCAGCATTTCCCCAAGAACTTTACGCGAGTTCTTCTATTGGAGGCCACTAAGAAACTGCCAAGCACGAGTTCCCGCTTTGGTCTTCACAAAGGAACTGCCAAGCACGAGTTCCCGATTTGGTTTTCACAAAGGAACTGCCTGTGTTTTTGCTCGCTGATTTTAGCGTTCAAAGTTTTCAAAATTGGATTTTTGTGGTGGGAATTTTGTTTCTTGTTAGCTAAAATGGCACTTCTTTCCAGGTAACATAACGTTTCCAATCGCGCACGCACTGAATTATCATTTACGCCTTGCTTTATAGAACTTTAACGTTACAAATCTATTACCAAAATAATGTACAGGGTGCGACACAAATTTTGTATTTCACAAATAAATTCAAGTTTGTTTGTTTTGTGTGTAGAATTCGTTACAAGAATTGGTTTTTTGTAATTGATGCAAATTTCACTCTCACATCAGCCATATCAACTGATTATTGAATTTGAAATCAAATTAAATTAAATTACTCCCTTACTCGTCTGCTTGAACCCTTAAATGATGAAAATATAACAACAGTATATTTAAATTCGTTGGTTAAAATGTCTTGTGGTATACTGATTGCCCGTTTGTTGTGCACCATCCGAAATAAGCTAGTTGGTAAACTTAAAAGATTTCTGGAATTATTTACTACAAATTTTTTACAAAACTTCTTGAATTCAGAACGTCAATCCTAATTTGTTAAAAATTGGGTCGTTGTAAATTTGTGAAGTTTATACAACAGTAAATTAGGTTCATTCGGAGGCGGTCGGCGCATAGTGAACGCTAAATACCCGGTTCGAATCCGAGTGAAATAAGAACTTTATTCTGACCTTTCTCTCCTCGGAAATCAATGGCAATCCATCGAGAGAAATTTACCAATAGAATCCTTAAATGTTAATGATCTAAAAAGTCCAAAATTGATTTGTGTACTATGGGGAAGGGTAACCACCCAACAATATTTGAGGGTCACGACTCTTCTGTCAAGAAGCAAAACGACTGTATGATGATGAAATTAAGTTACTTTCAATATTTATTAAATTTGTCACCAAAGTTTGAAGATGAGGATCAAACCTGAAGAATTGAAGTGCTAACCCAGACCGGTTTGCATGCATTATAAAGAGTCAGTTTAAAATGCAATTACTGTTCCTATATTTAACATAATATTGATGTCATATGAAAAGATACATTTTTAACGATTTTGCTGAATTTAATTTAATATTGAGTTTTCAAGATTGGAAGGCTCCAACAACAAGTTATCTATGTTTGTAAAGGGGAGATGTGTACCCAAATATATCAATTTAATGATTGACCCTTCTTGGAAAGCTCAATTTATTGTGAGTTAGTGTTAATTATGTTATTTGGTTCTTCGCTGGTGTGATGGAAGTAGAATTTATCAACAGCAGTGTGTAATTACACGCCGAGGTAGATAAGAGGATATAAAATTTTGACGTTAGAAGGATGGTACGAGGGCAAATGGTTCCTTCGAGCGACCATTTTGAAAGACGGCCTAAATTTGCGTCTGATTTTGATTTTAAGAATTTGGAGATTTTGGGATCAGGATTGGTTCCTGACATATTTAAGTGAGTATTGTGCGTCATTCCTAGATGAAAAAAAGCACCAAATTGTTTTCTAAGCGACATTTTGGCGGTATTTTTGAAATGCCCTCATGGTTAAAATTCTGCTTGATCATTGAAAATTGTAATATTCGTGGAGCGACATTTGGTAATTTGAAGGATGATTCTCCTGTCCTGTAAATGGTAAATTCTTGGATGAACCTAAACAAAATTGGATAAGTTGGGATTACCCCTATCTTTGATGGATGATTGTGAATCTATCTGAATGTCACAGAAGTAGAGTTGGGTTGATTTCAATCAAACGATTTAAATCCTTATTTAAATTAAGATTTAGTAATCTTATTACTTTTCAAAAAAAGATCCAAAAAACAAAACCTAAAACTTTATTCTAAAATAAGCAAAAGAAAACAAACTATACTTTTGTCACTAACATCTTTTTAGCATAAATCCAGGTACCGTGTTTAAGTCGAACAGCAAGTCCTTGAATTTCCTTGTTATATTTTTTACACTGCAAGAAAACCCGATTTTCGTGCACTGCTTTTTATTAACAAAATGTTGCCACATGGCATCCCGTGTTTCCTTCCAGACATTATTTTGTGTTTTAAGTTCACTTCTTCTTTCCGTTTTAGACTTTGGTCCGTTACGTCACCCCTGATCCCTCCATCGGTTTTTGGGTCTTTCCACATTTCGTCTTCTAACTGGTTTGTATAGGTATAGCTGTTTTGGGAGTCGGTCGTCTGTCTCATCATATGGCTTTTCCATTCATTTCCATATATTATATTGGACTAGTTTTTCGCCCAAACAAAAAATTATTAGAGTGACTCTAATATCAGTGATTCTGGCTATCTATAGTGTGTGATTCTCAAAATTAATATCAAAAACCTCATTTATGCTTGTTGGAGTCTGTTTTCAGTTATCTTTGTGAGTGTGCAGATCTCGCTTCTATATAATATGTAATTGCTGATACAGACAAATACTTATAGAATTTTAGTAGCGTAGTCCTATTTCTAAATTTTTTTTCTGCGTACATGCTGTTGTTCCATTGAAGTAGTTAAATTTCTCTACTTTCTTCTGCATATCTCTTTCATCGTTAAGGTCCATAGTACAACCCAGAAACGTAATTTTTTTTACCAAAAGTAATATAATATGTACACTAAACACTACAGAGATATTTTTTACTCAACATTCCATGTCTTTTTTTTTATTTTTATTCTAACAAATCTTGAAAAAAATCAAAAAATCTTGATTTTTCTATGAAGCTAGTCGGGAAAGGATTGTCTGTTTTCGGAAGCCATTTTTAATTTGAACTTCCCCAGTTTTGAGGAATAACTAATATAAAAATTTAGGTTAAAGGTTAATGTGATTTACAATTGATGCTTTCTGAATTAAAACTGGAAATGAAGTAGTAGATCAACATGCCATATTGGAATAAAAATGATAACAGCTTTTACTAATTTATTTTTTTGGAAATACAACATGAAGAGTGGGTGTAATACTTTGGAAACTGTTATACGATGTACGTTATGTGAATGAAAGATTTATTTTGCCGTAGATAAAATTAATATTGTTGGAATTTTTCTAAACCTTAAATACAATGAATCTTCTGTTTTGGGCTATTCAACCAAAATTAATAACAACTACTCACGAAGAGACCTCTCAAAGGTATTAGACAAGTAAGATCAGTTCTACTAGGAGAAATCACGAGAAGGAATTGGGAATGTTGGGAAGAACTTTAGTTCCTTCTTAATGAAAACCCACGTAGAAGGGCTTATAAATTAGTTAGTGGTCATCGGTAGTTATCGTCATCCGAAAACAGTGAAACCACGTCTGCTAATACCACAGCTATGGACTTCTATTTTTTACACAAGAAGACTTAATCGAGATAGCAAACAATCCCCCCGACCCGGACGACGTACCAGGAACCTTAAAAGCTGAGCACCAGGAGGAGTTTTTATTCGTCTTTAATAATTGTCTCGAGGAAGGTGAATTCCCTTTGCGATGGAAGAAGGTGGACCTGGTGCTTATTCGAAGGAGGCAGAAACCTTTAGATGAACTTACAGCCCAATATCAGTCACTGTGCGAAGTTATCGATGAAATACTAGGCAGTCTGATAAGTCCCTGAAAATTCTAAGAGATGGCGTTAGTATTCACAAATGTGAACCAGTTTTGACTAGCTTGATCCTTTATAGGAGGTTTGTCAAAATTAGAGCCATAATAATTACGCATTTAGAACTTACAGCACTAAGAAGTGACCAACCAACGAGGATATTTTAATATGGGAAAAGATGAGTTTCGAGTTTTGATTAAACACTATTATTTTCGCAAGAAAACTATAACCAAAATCAAAGCCAAGCTGGATAAGTATTACCTGGACTCTGCAGCGTCGATTGGAACTATTCATAAATGGTTTACTGATTTTCGTTGTAGCCGTACGAGCGCCAATGAAGCTGAACGTTCTGGGCGTCCGAATTAGGTCACTACACCAGAAAACGTCGAAAAATCCATTCTATGATTTTGAATGATTTCAAATCAAAATTAAGGGAGCTAGCTAAGGCTCTAGGCATGTTAATAGAATGTGTGGGAAACATCTTACATGCGTTTTTGGGCATGAAGAAGCTCTGCGTGCGATGAGTGCCGCGTTTGCTCACAGTCGACCAAAACAAATTCGTGTTACAACTTCCCAGCAGAATTTGAGCATATTTATACGTAATCCGAAAGACTTTGTGCGCCGATTCATAACCATGGATGAAGCCTGGATCCATTACTATACTTTAGAGTCGATACAATAGTTAAAACAATGGGTTTCTCTGGGTGAAAGTGCTCCGAAGCGTCCGAAAACGCAACAATGGGCTGGAAATGTTATATAGCCTCCGTATTTTTGGATGCGTTGGAATAATATTCATCGGCTATCTTGAAATATGTAAAACCATAACTGGCGCATATTATTCATTATTATTGGATAGTTTGAAAAGTAAAATCGACAAAAAATGGTCGAATTTAAAAAAGAAAAAATTCTTTATCCATCACGATAATGCGCCTGCGCAGTCATCGTTAGTTGCACAAGCAAAACTGTACAAAATCGGGTTTGAACTGGTATCTCATCCACCGTATTCGCTAGACCTGCTCTGCCGTCATATGGAAGAAGGCAGTAAGTCCACTTTTGGTAGTTTTGAGTAAATCGCAAAAAACTAATCGCAGATTGTCCCTCTTCAATGGATAATAGTAAATGTTTTTTATGAATACCATTCCATTCTAATAGTGTTATAAAGGCTTTATGCAAATTTTCGCAAAAAAATATGCATTTTTCTAATAGAGACAAGCAAAATAGTAAATACGCTTGTCGATACTACGCAAAAAGGCAGTAAGTACAGAGTTATACTGCCTTTTTACTTAGTTTTTAACATATAGTGAATATTAAATACCTTGTCGATACTACGCAAAAAGGCAGTAAGTACGGAGTTACTGCCTTTTTAATTTGTTTTTAAATCATTTTGAAAGTGCTATAAAAAGTAAACGGTCTATTATTAATTTATTTTATTAATTTATTAAAGTTTTAAGGCAAAACTAATAATGCTATTAATATGTAAAATAGAACAAAGCTATTCAAAATCTGTTAGCAAATCACTCGAATTTAAATCTACTGGCAGATTTTTCCAAAACTCTTGCCGACTTTCTGGCATCAGAGGGCAAAATTGAACAGCAACTGCTGCAGTATCGCTTCTATTATCTGATGTAATTGCAGTTTCATCGCAAAAACTTTCTTCAATTTTTTCACAATTTTGTTTTAATGCTAACATCATTACTTTAGCCGTTCGATCACTTACAATTCTGTCCATGTTTTAAATAATTTAAGGCTAGGTAAGTTTCTTGTATTTTAAAATATGTATCTTTAATTAAAAGTAAAAGGCACTTAAGAAAATAGCCCTCTCAGCCTTACGGCCTCGCGGGCTAAACTTTTCTCGCGTGACTTATTTGTCATATAACACACTTGTACCATAAATAACTATAATTGGTATTAAAGATAATTGGATGAATAACTTAATTAAGTTAAAATATCCGTAATATCAGATTAAAGAAAGTTTCAAGACACATTTTTTAATCGAAATAAAATACTTACTAACTGCTATTAATAAAGCAAAAAGGCAGTAAGTCTCACGTGCTAAGTAAAAAGGCAGTAAGTGTTCAAACTTTTTAATTAGCACGTGTGACTTACTGCCTTCTTTCTCAGTAAACCCTTGATTTTTTGCCGTTGACGCATTTTTCATATCGGTTTTATTTAAAATTTAAAAAACTTTTGCAAAATCTGATTGCACATATAGACGTAGTTTTTTACGCTGATTTAAAAAATATAAAAAACTCAATTTTGAAAAAATGGACTTACTGCCTTCTTCCATATGACGGCAGTAGCTCCCCAGCGACTTCTACCTGTTTCCAACCCTGAAGATATGGATCACTGGTAAGCATTTTTAATCAAATGAGGAGTTAGTAGCTGAAACTGAGGCCTATTTTAAGGACCTTCCGATCGAGTCCTATTTGAATGGTATAAAAAAAGTTAGAAAATCGTTGGACGTGTTGTATCGAGCTAAAAGGAGTGTATGTTGAGAAATAAAACAAAATATGGCCAAAAAGATATTTCCTTGTTTCATTATTCAGGGACTTATCAGACTGCCTAGTAGAAAGCTGCAATCCGATTTTACATTCAATGTTGCTATCATCTAATGGATTTTATACTAACTACGAATTTTATAATAGTCGAGTTTTTTTTGTAATTTTCAATTGCACTTTTTACCATAAAACAAAATTCGTTACAAAAGTTACTTGATGTTCTGTGTTAATTTTAATATTTTTATTAATTTGAATATATTTATAAAGGAAAATTTATTTTGGGTTGTAACAAATAATCTTGACTTTCCTGAGTAGTAATTCCAAAGATGGTAGCTTGTAACGTTGCAACTGAAACGAAATTATCCGATAGAATAACTTGCAATTGTTACTTTATCTACCCTATATTGCTATGAAATAGAATGGTCAACTTACATTGATTGCCATTTAGAAAAAAAAAAAAGAAAATTTCCCATGACAATAACTTTCCCAATTACTGCAACTAGAAGCAGGTTTTATATTGAGCATAAAACTCGATTGTATAATATTCCATATACCAACAAAGTTTTTATTTGACCATTTCTAATAGTATAACTACTAATAACTAATATTATATCGATTTCATTAAAACCTTAAAATACATTTTATATGAAATTCAACAGGGCCAAGTCGACAATAATTGCAGCAATTATATAACAGGAGTATAACTTTGTTTCTGAACTTTTAAACTAATCTGTTGCCGCTAACATTTTTCAAAAAATTGCCTACGGCGCCTTTCACTGCTACTCGAAACAATTAGTAAATTTTTCCAAGAACATTATAAGTTCCGCTTTAGATGTTCAATTCCCCCTTGGGATTGAAATTATTAGAACTATAAGAGATTTGAATTTGAACTTTTACGAAAAATATTAATCAGATAAAAATTACGAAAAAAATTTGAAATTCAGAAACTTTTAACCTTATCATATTACACTCATATCATGTTCAAAAAAACTATATGCACCAATAAATACCACAAAGGAGATTCACCGAATTGAAAATAATAAGCATATCCATTTTACTCCGCATTGCAAATGTATTAGGAAGCCTTTGGTTGGTTATTCGTAATATGAACGTAATGGTGTTCTCAACCATAAACTGATATCTCAATTGAAATACATTTAATATTTTTTTCAAAGCTTATAGCAGCACTGGAACACATGATGAAATCATAATCCTAATGGTTCAATTTAAATAATTTTTAATTTTCCTGCTCACAAATATAGTAATTCAGTAAAAATTGTCTAAATAATAAAATACTCTTACCTTTATTTTTTAAATTTATATATTTAAGCCACGTCATGACATCACATCTGCATTTTGTGAGGCCAACTGCAACAATAGAAAACTTTTATTATTTACATACATCTCTATCTTGAGTGCCAATATTTGTATGGCATGCAATATAACTTTTTCGACTTAAACAAAATAAAAAAATAATTAAATATATAGAAGGGAAGATAGTCATCAATCATAAAATCTGTATTATTGTCGATTGGGACGTTTTATCGCCGGACCATTTCATCGCCAAAATTTTTTATTATCGGCAGTATTTAAAAAAACAGTAATATTGATCAAATAGTAAAGAGTAATATTTATTTTTTGTAATATATTCTTCAAACTTAACAATTTGGTTGCCTAACCAAAATGGCTTTAATGATTGGTTAGGTTAGAATGACGTACACCCAGGTTCACAAGTATATAAAGGAAAGTTATTTATCTGGGGGCACTGAAATGTTTTAACAATTAATCCCCATAGACCAATAACATTGTAGGTATAAATTAATATTTATGCAAGATGTTAATATCCAAAATTATTATGGTAGATAACATAATAACTAAAGATCATAAAAGACACAGATGTGCAGCCAATTAGTAAAATGTCTAACGTAGACTACTTGAGATTTGACGTGTGTAAACATGATAATATTATGTGTGATTGCACCAATAAATTATATTATTATTATTATACCCTGCCTGCTAGGGGACATAATAAAATCTATCTCAATGGATTAAGAATAATATTATACTGGGCAACCAAAAACAGTGATAAGTTTTTGCTGTGGAAACTAATTTTTGGATGTGCAATTTATATTTTTCCCTGTCGACAGATGACTTTTAGTGCTCTCTCTAGCGAATAGGGTAGATCGACGTTATATCATATTTTTTACTATGTGCTTTGAGATATCCTGCGGTATATACTTGAACCGTCATTATGTATAATATAGATATTTTTAATGTATTATTTTAAATTCCAAACGTTCAATAAAAACCCAATTACAACAAAAACTAAGCGATGGCATTAGCGGTACTTTTTGGTAATTACGTTGCAATTTTCATTAGTTTTAAATCTGGCCAATTTAACATTTCATTTTGCGCTATACTGTAAATGCTTTTGTGGAGATTTTATCATTACTGTAACTTTTTGTAAGAACCACTTGTTGTAAAAGTTATCTAATAACACAGCAAACTAAAACAGTTTTTGTGTTATGCCTTTAATAAAATTAAATAATTTTTACAGGGTTTAATTAGTTAAAAAGTTTTAATGTTTCTACTGCACCAAAATATATAATTTTTCATTTGGAAAGTAATTTCAAATAATTATCATGGGAAAATAATGGAGGCCATGATAAATTCTAAACTATTTTAATAAAAAAAGGAGCGGAGTAAAATCCCTTTATACGACCGACTATAACAATAAAAATTGTTAATGAAAAGAAATAACTACAAACAAACTCAAAAATGATTTTCACCCTTAATAAATATTTTCTGTAACTCAAATAGTAAAGCCGTCGTGTTTTAATTTTGGGGACAGTTTGAGGTAAGTAGGTAAACTAATTTTTACTGTGAAGAAAATCTCCCTGTTTTTGGTTATCATTTGAATGATTGAAATGGAATGAATGCCTGATTTATCCATTTATCAGTCGTAACTGTGTAAAATCTGAACCCCAAATGATTTTTTATATGAAGTGAAGCCGAAGACCAAGCAACTGTCGCCTTCACGCGCATTGACAAATTTAAATGAAACTGAATATTTATTGAGTAGAAAAATATCTCAAAAACGCTTATGTAAAACAACTTTTTACTTGGTTACAGTAAATAAATGCTTGTTCGGTGTAAATTAAAAAATAGTAACGGTGTAAGTTTAATAGTTACTTTTTATGTATAACTTACAATACAATTATCTTGAAAACCGAAACAATGCAGTAAAATTTGTGATAAACCTATATCTATCTACTCTATTTTACAAAAATATATTATGTAGTAGAGATATCACAAAACACACGGCTCTTGTTTTCTATCAAACTTTTTATAAAAGGGTCAGGTCTTATCTGATTTGAAAATGCATTTAAAACATAATGGCATATATTTACATCAAATACAGCATCAAGAGAGACTACATTTGTTTTATAACAAAGCTTAACAATACCCTTTTTATTTTTCCAACAACAACATTACAATAAATGTCTGTATTTCGTTTGAAAGAACCTTCTAGCATGTGTTTATTGAAAAAAAAGCTTATAAAATTGGTTCAAAAAAAATAGGGGAAACTTTGCACGGTTATCAGATAGAATTGAAAAAATCGTAAATATTAACAATAAAATAAAGAGTTGTTACTTTAAATATATTTTATTTCCTACTATATTATCTATTCAAATAATACTTCGCTTTGCATGGGAAAAATCAAAGGAATACAGAATTGTGTCCAGGATAACCATTTTCCCTAATATTAAAAATTCCCCTACCTTTTTAATGGTATAAAGAGACTTAGTGAAAAAAATTTACTAAAATATGGAGCTCGCGTGCTTTCCGTCTAGATTCATCAGGAAAATTAACATATTACGCAGTAATGATGATAAAGTTTTGATGAAACTTGCTCAGTGATAAACTTAATTTTATTTGGCTTTGCTCTGCGTTTCGGTTTTGTCGAGAAATAATGAGAAAATTGATCAATAATAAATGTTTTTCAAAAAAACAAATACGTCGAATCAACGAGACTTATCGTATAAATTGGTAAGTACCCAATATTTAGAAAGCAACAACATTGTCATGTATTTAAAACATCCCAGCTTTATAAACTTTTATAGTTAGTTTTAGTGGCAATTTGATTCTTTTTTATTACTTTAGATCTGTACCAACATCGGTCAATTCTTATCTGACATTTTCCACAAATACGACTTCAAAATGGTTTTCTCTCTTCGATTTTACATTATTTTATGTTTGGTAATAATGAATTTGTTACAAATGTGTTTGAATACTCATAATATTATTTGCAAGTTGTTATGTAAATGTTAAAAAATTAGAGTTGGTAAAATAGAATAAAAAAATTATTTTCAGCTTCTTCAAGTTTCGTGCAAATGGCCGTCGCCATTTACCATTCAGTAAGATGAGTGAAATTATCTCGGCTTTTATACATTTAAAAACTTTCAGTAATAAGAAGCAACAACGATTTTTAAATGGTAATTTTCAAATTCAAATTATTTTTTATTAAAGTAACAATGGAATGACTTAACCGAGATCTGAAAAAATTATGAAGTGGTGAAAGCAGCAGCTGCCTACTTTCAACGATGATTTATATTTTGTATTATGTTTATAGGTAGGAGTCGTTGGTGCTGGAAATTTGTCATAAATTCTGAAACGCGATAAGGTTTTCCTGTTTAACACTTTTATTTTTCTTCTTTTTTTCAGTTTTTCGTCCAATGTTGACTAGGTTTTAGGTTATTTTACTTCTGATGTATAAAATATAACGATCTACAAACGAACACCGTTTTGCGAATCGATCGTTGGAACTTCAAAACAAAAACTTTCTCAAAATATCATCATTATCAAATAAAATTATATTATAGTTTCTTGACATCAAAACTTTGTTAATTTACAAATTTGATCATTTTTACGTTCCCTTTTGGTATTTCTGGTATTTCAAATCAATTGAAACACAATAATAAATAGTATCTACGTGCTTTTATTGTAATAAACGCAGTGCTAACGTCAAAACATTCCATAAAAACAAAAGAATGACATATTATTTCTTTTACTGCCGCTGACACTAAAACGTCGTTCGTGACGTAATGGCAACAAAAAAGTGAAACTTTAACTTTGCATATTGAGTCGTAAATGCGATATATTTTATTGATAACGAAAACAAAAAATAACACATCTTAAAGTATCAGCAATCTCGAGAATAAACTTGACTGTATGAAATTGAAATTTGGTTCTTTGTAAATACACGAAGAAGTTTTGTTTTTATTATAGAATAATTTCACCTTCCATTTAATATAATTCAAGTGTATTTAATTATTCCAAGTAGAATATTATAAAACGAAAATGTAATACCTTCGCGTATATTAAGCATAAAATTTAATTTTATACAAGCAAGCAGAAGAAAATGCAGCCTCAAAATACCTCATTCTATTTCTTGTGTTTATAAAATATATTAATAAAATAGGTGGTTAAGAAATTTCTATTATTAAGTTGTAGCTAAAATATTTTATCAACAAACTGTTAAGAAATTTTTTTTCTAACAAAGTTAACAATTATAAAGAAAAACTTTTATTTTAGCATGAAAACAAAATTATGTTAACTATTTCAACAGAATCTTCATACCATGCATTTCTTAAAAGATCAGAAAAGTTGTAGTAAGTTGTTTGAAAAGTCAAGAAAAGCTCGTTCGTATACTAAGAGATCGTAAATAAGCTTAGAAAACTTTTGTTTTTTTCATTGAGTTGAAATTGCAAAATTCTAAATATTTCAAGCCAACTTAAATATTTAAATAAATTTACTTTACTTAGCATTTAATAGAAATTTTGGAAAATTGTTATTACGAAGAAAGTTTTACAATCAATTAAAAGTAACACTAAAGCAATTATTTCCAAGAATTTCGTTTTATAAATTAGTGAACAGAATGAAAGAAGATTTTTTGTTTAATATAAATTTTGTTCGTTTGTTACCAAACATTCGAGTGGCTTGAGATTGGCAATGTTCCATATAATATTTTCTAAACTTGTATTTTTTTTCTTTAATACAGTTGCTTTTATACTTTTTCTTAATCAAAATCCTTTTGAACAAAATAACTATTACAAATATTTCTTTTTAAAATAAGCGATATACATTTTAATTACTGAAATTGCGATACACAGCTTATTATACCATAATCTATATCGAAAATGTACCAGACCGTAAATATCAATATAATTTCATGAGAATATTAATTGAACAACGGAAGCAGTTTTCCAATGAAGCCATATGAAAGATTATCCCAGGATGGGATATAACAAGATGGAAACATTTAAATTGGAATTCCTGGTTGTGACTTTTAAATTACCAATATCCAAAATCATGTCTAGTTTATTTTTCCAGGCAGCTTTCGAGAGTTGGTACTCTTGCAAGTATGCACCTATACGTCGCGTCGTTTTTAAAATATTTAAAAGTTTGATATTAAAAATCAGAGAACTGTGAAAAATTCTGCAGTTAGTTTCCGAAGCAAAATCAACAATTTTACGATGACAAGCCACTTTCACTCACGGCAATAATAATTAACAAAACATGAAACTTATCAGATTAGTATAATATTATGAAACCACTTTATAATAAAGCTATCGCGTTACGTCGAGTTTAAAAGGTAGGCAATAAAAGGTAAATTAGGAAACTAGTTACAAAATTTAGAAAACAAATTTTCAAAAACGTTTTTATCTGCATATAGCGCAGCGTTTAGATTGATTTCTGACAAGCTCTTTCCTATATAAGCTTCTGCAGACATCTGAATAAAGCTTCGTACATTCGGATGTAACTGCAACGAATTTATCTTCTTTTTTTTTATAGAAATAGCCACTAAAATGTTATACTGCACGTTTGGAGATAATGTGTGGGTGCTGCATCTATTTTCCGTAATTCGCTTTCGTAGTTGGTTCTGTAAAACCTCCTCCGTAATCATAAATTCTGTTACTTTGAGGCAGAAAAAGTATTAGCGTAATCGTAAAAAAAATTATCATTTTTATGACTTAACTAACTACGTAATTCAAAAAATTTGTGTATTTTGAAACACATTTATTTATTGGCAACGATTTTTCACCTCTCAGGCTAAAAATTATAGTGACTCCATTTTACTAGTTTTGACAAAAAAGTTTAAATGAATCTGAAATTTTCGAATGCATCTTTATTTCTTCATAAATAGGCAAATGACAGTTTTTATAATTATTATGTTTTTCTGGGTAATTGATAAAATAACCAATGTAAACCAATCCACGGTAAAGAATAATCCATGCAAAGAAAAAAGTAGTTTTAGTCTTCAAATACCAGAATACGATTAAAGATGCAGGAAATTAATAAAATAAATTGGGATACAATTTGATAATATTGAAAAGATGAAAATTATTACTTGTTCATTTGATAACTGCTATATCAGTTACATCTAATTTAAACAATTAATAAATTGTAATGTAACAAATGGATGTAATTGAATTGCTAGAAATTCGTATAATTACCTGTATTTTTGGTAAATTATTATTACTCAATCGATTATAATAATAATCCGTTTTATTGATGATACTAATTTTTAAATTTTCAGATATATTTAGATAATAGGATATGAAGTTTGAACCTTAAAAAGTTCAAGAAGAGTATTAGAAAGCAATAGAAGAAGGAGGAGGAAAAGAGCACGAGCCTGGAAATGTGGAGGAAAATGCAGAGTTCTTGGTTATATGATCAACAAAAGAGAGAAAGCAATGAAGAAAATGCTGGTAATAAAGACATTGGAAATCAAACACAAGTATGAAGTGCAAAGGAAAATATGCAAGAAGGTGATCAGAGATAAGAAAAGAAAATATACAATAGAAAATTTGGAGGCCTTAGATGAGAATTTCAGAAACAGAGAAGCCATAAGCTTTCACCAGGGTGCAAAAAAAGGGATGCACCAAGAATATATCACTCTGCAAAGATAAACAAGGGAATTAAGTAGGAGGAAAAACAAAAATTATGGAGACATGGGCCGAGTATTTGGAAGAACTACTAAATAGGAAAACAAATTATGAAGAAATAATAAATTAAGAAATAAAATATAAAAAAACCCATTCAACAATAATACAAATGAGCCAAGTGTAGAAAAGCCTAATCGGGAAGACATACAAAAAATTATTTGGACCTTAAAAGATAATAGAAGTGCGGGTGAAGACCAAATACAAGCTGAAATGATTAAGTATGGTGGGGAAGTAACTTAAACAATGGTGCAAGAACTAATTGGGAAAATATGAGATAATGAAGAAATGTCAAAATCATGGAGAGAGGCGATAATTTGACCTATTAAAAATGGTGATAAAACGAAATGTGATAAAACTACATATAATAGGGCGGGCATTGCATTGTTGAATGATACATATAAGATCCTGGCAATGTTTATCAAGAATCGATTGAACTAACATATAGAAGAGACAAGAGGAGTATACCAAAGTGGATTCCGGAAGAACAGGTCGGTAATTGATCAAATCTATGTCTTAAAAATCTACAAACGACAAGCGACGAGCACAAAATACCAACGTACCTACGTTTCGTTAATTTCAAACAGGCTTATGAAAGAATTTGGTACCTCCAATAAATTGGCAAGACAGGTCAGCATGGCGGCGTTGGAAGAAACATCTTCTTTCTTCTTCAGGTGCCTATCCGAATTCGGATGTTAGCGATCCTCCTGGCTAAGCCAAGAAGACTTTACAAGGGAAATGTTAAGTTTCCCGTTGCCTTCCCCATAGTCCACAGATCGATTTTGGACTTTTTAGATCACAGCACATATCCGACGCAATCAGGATTAGAACCGCGGTTTCCCGCTCTGTAGTCTAACCGTGTTTGATTTACGCCAGACTGCTGGTCGGTGTAAGAAACATCAAACAGGGTAAAAAACTGATGGGAGACTGTCGAGAAAGTTTGAAATATTGAAATTTGCAGAGGTACAAGAGTGCACTTATCTGGGAAGACTAATAATAAGAGAACCTGGAAGCAATGAAGAAATTAAAGCCAGAATCATGGCAGGAAACAAAGGTACATATGCATTGCAAAGGATAATGATGTTAAACGTATGGGAAAGGAAGATTCTGAGAAGGATTTTTGGCAGAAAATATGTGGATGGGAGGTAGCAACGAAGAAATAACCAAAAGAGCTATATGGTGTAGATACGTGGGTTGCCTTTTATATTTCGGGATTAAGCAACCCTAGTGCAGCCATATGCCAACTGACGTCTCTATCGTAAAGTTTGACCTATTTGACTGCATACGTGTCCAGAACCTTTTGAGGTATGAGACCTATTTGTGTTGTTTAAAAATTCTTGAAAAATAAATTCGTCCAAAAATTGAAATTAAATCTTGAACATTTTCGTGTGATTATTTTTTACAACTTTTCACGTGGATTAACTCAATAGCAGTGCATCGTTGAACTTTGGTCAGTTTGGTAGTTTGGTCAACGACGAATTTCGTGAAGGTCGCCTAAAATGGGTTGTTGTTCCGGAAGACATTGATGCTGTGCTTGAACTGATAAAGTAAGATCGTCATATGATTTATCATAAGATCGGGGCATCCTTGGGCATTAATGGGACTGACTAGCTTATATTCCATATTGCATGAATATTTGGTTGTCAAAAAGATTTGTTTGCGTTGGATTCTGCTTAATTTGTCAATCACTCAAGAAAAGGCTCGTGTCATTTGTTCGAAAGAAATGCTCAAAATATACGATCACGGTGCTTCAAAATAAGTATATGACATCGTGACAGGCAACGAATCATGAATCTACGCGTATGAGTCCAAAAATTAACAGCAGTCGACTGTCTGGGTTTTTTAAAATGAGCCATCCAACTAAAGCTGCTTCGAAGCAAATGGTCGCCTATTTTTTCGGAAAAACTGGACATATTGCAACCGTACCAGTAGTACAACGTGGAACGATCAATTCTGAATGGTACACAAGCATTTGTTTGCCAGAAGTCTTCGGATAAATAAGGAAGACCAACCACCAAAGAGTTATTATGACAACACATTGTCTCGAACAAGTGACTTTTTGAGCATTCAAAACGTCGATTTGATGGACCATCCACCATATAATCCTGATTTAGCACCTAATGACCTCTTATATTTCCGCACATCAAACATAAATAGTGAGGTCAACGTTTTTCGACACCTGGTGCGTTCAAAATACATGTTTTGGTAGTACCACGATCGGAGTGAAAAAAGTGCTTCGAAAATTGGATTAAACGCATGGAAAAGTGTATGGATCTTCATGAAGAGTATTTTGAAAAGCAATAAAGTCATTTTTGATAGCAAATATTTGTTGTTGTTCTCTAATCCCGAAATATAAACAGCAACCTATGTACGAGTACCATAGTTAAGAGTATTAAAGGCACAGCGAATGAGGTAAAAACAAAGAATAGGAAGATATGGGCTAGTACGATATAGCCAAACTAGCAATGGGTTCACAGGGCCTGTAGTGCTATAATAAATGATTTATGTTGTAAATTTGTCAGTACGGCTTTCATTTTTCACGAATAAATTTTGACAAAATCTGTATAATACATAATATCTCTTAAGTGTGCATAATTCAAAACCCCAAAAATCGAGTCTCTAGTCTTCATTGTGACAATCTTTTTAATTTTAAGTAATTAGTTCGATTTCCACCATAATTTTTATCCTCGAGAATTTTTCATTATTTTTTTTTTATAATCGGCACCTCAGTTTTAAACCATTTTGTAATTTTCAAAACTTTATTTTGAAATATTTTAATCCGACTCTCTTCATTGTGTAATACCCCTATTTAATTATAATTATGTAAAGCAAACCAAAAATATACTAACACTTTTATGAATCTAATTTCTAATTGCTTTTTGTAGTACCAGACTATATGAAATTGCAAACTTTACTAGTGGGTGGAGATTAAAATGTTGTCATCCAATTAGGTAGAAAATAACACTGTTCAAGTCGGCTTTCAGAACGAAAAACTACAATTTTATCTAGAACAAAAACTAAAGCTGTCTTTAGCAACAGGAGAAAATTAATTTGCTTTTTTTTTTACTAGATCATCCAAATTATTAATTTTAGAAAATAAGACGGAAAATAGAGTACTTTTATAGCCCTCGTGAATTTTAACCTTTGAATATATCGTTTTTAACAATTCATATTTTTTTATCTTGCAAGTGAATTTTTGAATATATTAATTTTGATTTTCATACTGTTTTTGAACTTTATTTTTTAAAGGTCCTGCAAACTAATTATGTTTTTCATGCAGTTTTGCCAAATTAATTCTTTGATATTACTTTTTATTACTATCGTTTGAATTTTCTTTATTTGAAAATCCAAAATCAAATTCAGCCAATTTTCGCTCACTGTTAAATGCGAATATTTTTTTGTCTGGCGTACTTATTTAGATGACATTTTATCTTCAACAAGCAATTTTCTCTTTAATTTTTTAGCCAAACACATCATTGAATAATTGGTAGACGATCTGGAGAGCTTATTAGGCTCTCCGTCAACTTGGAGTTTAGAATAATATATTTTATTCTACTTAGTCTTCTGTAATTGTTTGAATTATTATTAGTTTGAGTTTATAGTGATTACTTGTGACCTTTCGGCAATAAGATATTACACTTTTTAGTTACTACTAGAAATTCCTCAACCGCCGATGAACTAAATTACGTACAACCAAAGTTAAGATATTTGTTTGTGTTTTAACAAACACTTAATTTTGTAGGAATTTATTTTTCTTTGAGCCACTTTGGTCATTCTTTTAAACTGAACATTATATTTCGAGAATTATTAATAACTAAGTCATGAGACCTTGTAATATTCATTAATACTGCTTCGCCACTGTTCTAAATTAATTAATGATGTTCTGAATATTTAATTTTGATGATAATTGAACATGGTTTAATGATAATAATATAGTTGGCACCACATAGGGGTGAAATTTATAGCAGAATTCTCCAAGACAAAGTAACATCCAAAACTAAGGAAACTCTAAAGGTGAATTTCACAAAGGTAATATAAAACTTCCCTTATTAAATTAAAATAATTAAACAAAAATATAACTTAACTGTAATTGTAAATTAATATAATTTTAACTATAGGTTTAAAGGCATACAACTTCTTTAACCGAATCAATAACTTAGGAATATCCAAAGCAATGAAAATGTAAGCTGAAATAATGGAAATTATGAATTAGAAAAGGGAGTGAGAAAAGGGAGTTAAAATTAATAGAAGCTAAGACAAGTGCAAGTTAAACTACAGTTAAGTTCTTTTTGTTAATTTTATATTACCATATTATTGTAAATATTTTCAAATTTTAATTTAATAATCATTTTCACAAACTAATAATTTATATATTTTAAAAGATTAATAAACTTTTTGATTTATAGATTTTTGGCATGGTATAGCGTGTTTTATAATAAAACAAAGAACTTTCAGCCATAGTCTCATAGTATAGGCTCAGTATACCAGTAAGGGTAAATAAATTTATAAAATTAAATAAAGCACGCATTGTGCAAGCATTTTTCAACAATGGAGATATTAAATAAAAATCTATTTTAATTCACTCCATAGTACTAAGCGTTTAAAATTAGAAAAAATTCCACATTTTTCATAAGTTGCTACAGCTATTTTTAAAAAATGTAATAATACATTTTGTCATTCATGAAAGTAGTGCGTATGATTTCATCGAATCAAACAAAAGTCACACATACCTGAGTGTGCATCCAAATAAGCTGTTCAAATATTTACTCCAAAAATTGCTATATTTAGTAGTAACTTAAATTTTGTTTTTATTTTGTTTTGTATAAACTTAACACTAAATTAGCTCGACCGTATTTCTTTTTAAATAATATACGAGTAGCAGTTAAGTTTGGGTACCCTCATTGTCTACAGCTATTTTGGCTACATCCATATTCCTGATTAGAAGTTCAAGTTTGTGTGTACGCTCATGTGTAAACTTATAATTTTGATTGTCTTTGTTTACACTTACACCGAAATTGTTGTAGTTTCTCCTGAATTAATTTATTGCTACAGTTTTATCATTCCAATTACTACAAAAAATGTAATTTTAATTTAACTTCCAAACCACGACGTGAACTTATTTGGTTGAGCCGACTGGGGTTTAGTAAATTTAGTTAGTATTTTTCACTGACAGGTGCTTTTCTCAGTTTCAACAGGTTAGACACTTGGTAATTCAATAGAATTTAAAATGTTTTGTGTTCGTTTTATAAATTCATTTCAGTGTTGAAATATTGTATTCAAATTTATATCAAGCATCACCTAAGATAATATCGGAACGATTAATATTCATTCCAGTATGCTAAGAGAAATTTGTGACGCTTGAAACTTTTCATTTAATTACTTACACTAATAAACTTAAATCAAAAATTAATATTGGCAATTAACCTGTAGCGTAGAGCTAGAATGAATCTGGATATATACTACCTATACCTGGTATCCGTTAAGACTGAGTACTGGAGTGTTGCTGGGATACGCACCGGGATCGATATCCCTGCGAAGAGCGCGAAACCCAGAAAAAAACATATTGCCTACTCGTTGAATACTACTACTGTTTACTATGAACCGCAAACTTAACTTGACATCTACATTAAAGATTTACTTCTCAAATTACAAACAAGATTTTTTCTTTTTCAAAACAAACAAATAAAAAATTTGATTATTTTCTGTTGCTTTTCCTATTGGTTCTGAAAACGTTTGTATACTATAAGTAATATTATCAGGTCAATTAAACATTTGTTTTCAATATTTCTGTACAGAAAAATTAAGTAATTGTATGGTCATATAACCATTTATACCATAATAGCGTAATTGGACTTAGAATGACATACTCAGGTAAAATGACATAGTACCTATATGAATTAAAATAAGCGCGCTTGCGTGATTATCAGCTTGTGATTGTTTATATGTGATATTAATTGTGAATTCGATTTCATTATAAGAAAATAAATATTGTTCGTGTTTGTTTGTTTTCATTTTTACCAGACAATCTTTGAATTGAGTTTAAGTTCTTTAGTATGACACCTCAGATTATTATACATTATACATTATGAATATTGAAAAATAATTAAATTTACTTCAAAGTTTTAGTTTAAAGAAGTCGTGGAATGTGAAAGGTAAGGTCTAAACTTTCAAGTTCTAATGAAAGGTGAAGAGAACTTGAAGAGGCGTCATATCCAAAAATGGATGTACTCGTACATAAATAAAACGCTAACAAAGAAGAAAAAAGTCATGGAATGTTTTCTTTCCCGCCCAGGTAAGATGAATTTTTCCCTTTCCTATATTAATTTTTTTATTAGTAGCTTAGACGTTTTTTATAAATGTCTGGAAATTTCCTTTTTCACTCCAGGACTCTCAAATGATTTTTCTTAAATCACTCACTTATTTCAAAAGTAAGATTTATCCATTTAAAGTTTTCCTATGAAAATTTTTCATCATCGAAGGGTTTTTGTTGCAGCTACAGTTTAACTCCGCCTCATTGTTCCATCTCCAGTAGTCGTATCAACCATCGACGTCGAATCACAAAAATCAATTCAATTTCAAATTTAATTTTATTGCGTTTATTTTACTGTACTACACCGCCCTGCATCTTTAATTCTATTTTTTGTGTAATAATAAAGCAGTTTTCTTTCCTATCCTATTTGGTTACCTCAGTTAGCAGAAGGAAAATCACTTGCATTATCAGATCAGCACCAAGTAAATAATTTAGTGTGCCTGCATAGAATCTTTTATAAAGATTGAAGAATGGCTGACGAAATTGACAAAGTGATAAAATGCATCTCGGAAAGTAGTTGGGAATATGATGTAATCTATTGTAAGGGATGAAGTAGTTTCAAATAAGGCAAAGATGGCGGCGTATGAAAGTGTTTCAACAGTAACTTTGTTGCATGGATGTGAAACGTACATAGTTTCGCCAAAAGAAAAGAAATTTTGAAGTAAGTAATTGAACTTACACTTAATATTCAAATATTTGAGTTAAAATTTGTATGCACTTTAAGTTACAGTTAAAATTTAAGTTATTTCGCCATTTTACCTAAGTTATTTTTGTAAATTTGTACAGATATCTTTGGATTATGTATGATTGAATTTCGAACTATTCCGGTCAACACCCCAACTCAAACTGTCAATTTTAGACACAATAATTTGAATAATGCAGTAATTCATATTATTACAACATTAATTACGTATGTAATACCTATATTTGCAAATGCGTTCAAATTATCACTCTGTTTGAAAATAATACTTTTTAGAAATTCAGATATTTCTTACCATAGCGATATAAAAAGAAATATGTAAATCTCAACGATTCCAAAGCTTATTTTTACTTTTATGCAAATTAAAAATACGAAAATATTAATTTTTTTACAATCAAAATTACTTTAAAAATAAAAACAAAAAAGGGGATTTACTCGTATCGTGATTTAACGATTCGGATACACTGGAGACCGCCAACTTTCCCATATGTGTATTGGGTTTCATAAAACCAATGATATTTTATAAACTTTTTAATCAAATGAATCGATAAATGACATGATGAGTAATATTGAGTGCATAATTTGTTACTCGACATTTTTGTTAACGAAGTATTATCAACTTTTTGAAACATTCGAGCATGTCAAATTTAGCCAATTTTATCTGTTTTAAAGCTGTAAAGGCTTACATATGATAGCCAATTTAATGACTCGACATAATCATTAAATTTAAATTTCAGTTGACACGTTAAAGAATGGATGATACTTAAATGTTTTTAACTCGAGTGAAGAGATTTGGCACAACAGTCACTCCAAAGTGCTTGATTGTAAACAAATTCTTTATAGTTGATCGCTAAATTATTTACACTAATAAATAAATTTAGCCTCCTTAAACTTTTAAAAAGATGCATTAAAAATGACAAACTGCTTACGATAAATCTCCGGAAGAAGTCTGATATGTTCCGGAAAATACTGGTAAGCTCGGAAATAATTTAAGAAAAATAAGAAGCGAGAAGTATATTAAACTGTAAATAAATACTACTGCAATATTTTTATCTGTATATTGTCCTCACTACGTCATTAACCAAACAAAATTAGTGTTATCAAAATAATATCTTTACCAGAATCAGACATTAAGGAGTCTGACCAAGCACATTATATTTTATTTCGTAGTGGATGGTAATAACCTCATTTGGCTGTTTTGTATTGGCTTCTATAAAATTGTTTTTCTATTACCATTTATGGATGTTAATATTCATGAAATTCTTGTTTTAATTTTACATCTTCATCAAAATCCTACATCAAAACCTACAAATGAAATTTGGAGAACGGTTTAATTATATAGATACGGTCAAGCCTGTTACATTTATTTCTAATGACTTTAACTGGCATGAAAAGTGACAATCTATTTTTTATCATGAGATGTTTGATTGTGCATAAACCCTCGTGATATTGCTTATTCGAAACTTAATTGCTCACTCACAGTTACCTATTTAAATAAAAGGACGACCCCGAATGTTCCTATGACAACTCTTCTCTATATGTTAATCACATCCTAACAGATTGCCAAAAATTTCAACAGCTCGACGTTTTGCTGAGTTATCCAACAACCTAGCAGACATTGTATCTAATAAAAACAGGAACTTAAAAAAACATTGTTGAAATTCCTATCGACGTCTGCTTTATTTTAAAAATTTAAAATGTTCCCCTAACTTACTATGGTATTTTTCTCATTAATATTTATTTTTATTACGATTCTTGAATATTCAATTTTTCAATTTTAGTGTGCTAATAATTGTTTATTGATGGGCTTGTTTTTTGAACTAAAATATTGAAAAAATCAAAAATCACTGGGTAGTGAAAAATTAACTGATTAATATAGTGCACTGTCATTGAAAATATGAATTTAACCATGCCAAATTTTAAAACTATTGGACATCTGGCAGTGATTGAAAAATGGATTACAAAAGAAGCAAACAGACATAACAATTGAAATTATATAAAAGCTTTTAAAAGGAGTAATACTCAAATGAATAAAGGAATAATAATAAATTAGTTTGCATGTACTATGTAGGTATTATGATAATACTGAAGTTTCCTTAAAATCGTTACAAATACAGACTTATAAATAAAAATGCACAATATTAAGTACTTCTTCGGTATGTAAAAAAGTAAGCAACGAATCCTCAAAAGTGGTGCTAAATTTAGTTTAACTGTCACTAACAAATGTTAACTCAAAGCTAAAACTAAAAACTTTCTACATTTACAACTTCTAATGGGAAGGTAAAACTTCAAAACAGTTGAAACAGTAAAAGTAAAACTAATTGAAAGAAAAAAATCTTTATTTGACATTTATTATGTTCACGGAGATATATTTGGATTTCAAAATTTTAATTTGAGTGAAGTTATGCAGATCTTCAGTCAGGTGAAATGCCAAAAGTTAGCAAAAAGATAATTTTTTGTTTTTAACACGGCTGGTAAGCTTTTACGATTCAATCTTATAAACTTGTAAAAAATTAAATTCTTTATTTTAACTGCCTTTTTGCTTATTATCATACTGAAATATTACGATCGTGTCATATAATTTTACTATAATGTTGCTCAAATAATAAAAGAAAGTCGAGCGTAAAATTAAATCCATAACTTAGCTGCTCGACAGAAAACCGTGAATTTTCACCGCTAGTAATTAAAAATAATCAATGAAAATTGAAAATTGTATCCCAGAAATATTTTTCTTTTGTGGAAGTATGAAAATATACAATATAATTTGAACGTAATTTAAACAAATAAATTTGAAATGCCATAACGACTTAAAGCTATTTAAAATATGTTTATGAAAAAGTTGTGGAAATTACGTGTCGTAGGCGATTTTATGAAAATTTGGAAAAAATAATTGAAATGCTATAATCCTTTGCTACAACTTAAAAATATAAATCAAGAACTTTTTTATCATTATAGCGATAATAAATTCATATTTGTCATTTGTCAGTATTTTCAAGAGGATTGGTTATAGTTGTTATTCCACTATGTAGTCGTTAGATCGCCCTAACTCATCAGCTCGAATTTTTAGTCCTTTCATAAAATATTCTCAGGTAAGCCAAGGGTAAGTCGACGTAACGGTATAGATCGACCCGAGCTTTCAGTTCAAACTAACTAAATGCATGTATACACGGTAAATTTAAAACAGAGCTTGCTTAGATCGCTCTAACGAATCAAACTAACAAACTAACGACTGCACAAATATTACAAACTGCAACTCTAAATTTTTTGAAACAGTTATTGATTTTATTCTTTATTTTCAGTTCATTCAGTTGTAAATACCACATATTCGCTTAAAACAATTAAGTGGAAAGCTAAAATTTCTATAATTCAGTACCCACTATAAAAGTGAAATATGACAGCACTGACGGGCAATATCTAAAAAAGAGGAAATGAAAAATGAAAGGTTACCGGAAAAAAGGTGCATGATTTAAATCTGAATTATGGCAACGCCCGATGAAGGAATTCTTAAATACTTTTGCGGTTACCTTTCTTTAAATGTACGATTCTCTGAAAAGTTTCCAATTCTTTTCCAATTACTTCTAACATTCCCTAATTGCTGATTGAATCTGAATTTTTTTACAAATCAAGTTATTTAGTGTTGATTTCACTAAGCATTAGTGAGCTTTTATACTTTGTCCTGATTTGGAGCCCTATTCGGTAGAGCTTAAATTCTATCCGTCGCCTTAACTTACGATAAAAGGTCTCATGACTTTATTGACCTAGCTTAGTTAATCTGATTTGGATATTACAAAAATAATGTAGGTAAATTAAAAAGATTTAAGAAATAAATTTGGAAAACTTTCAAAATCGCTTTTGGAAGGCATAATTTTATTTTTGCTATGTAGTTCTTTGTAAGCGTTTCCGAAACTAAGCCTATCTAACAAAATTTATGTCTTTTTGTAAAGCTTTAAATGTATCTACCAAATTTTAAATCTCAGGTTTCAGCAATATGTCCATGCTATAGTTGAAATATTCTGCAATCGCTACCTAATTCGAGTTAAGGATTATACAATAATGTAACTAACTAAACAGTAAATTTCTCGTTACGGTAATTAATAAACTTAATTGTCAACAATGTATGGATTAAATAAAAGTTAGATTGTTTTAGCTTTACAGAAGCTTTTTGTACTTAACATTCACACAGAGTTTCTTAACCAATAAAAGCTTTTCGAAAGTCTATAAAATAATTATATGCCTTACTAAAAAAATGTAATTAGCAATTCTCTATTATATGTAAATCTTGAATAAGTACAGCATAGCTTGTTCGTCATATTTCCTGCGACTTCAAAGCCCGCATAAGAATTTGAAACCAGCATCGAGCTTAACTGAATTTTTTCTTGCCTAGCTGTAATTAAAGAAGCTCGAACTTGGTAAAGAAACACTAAATTAGGAAGTAAAAATTGGAAAAGAAAAAATTTAAATAGCGAGTAGGAGCTTGGAAAGAAAGCAGGGGAGCAGCTCTCTTGCATGCAAATATTAAAAATGAAACAAAGCCTCAAATTGATGCAAAAAAAATGTTCAAACGTTATTTTTTAATTTTAATTGTTACTTAAGATATATAATAGTAAAGTTTTTAATATAAGATAAATAAAACATTAACGAGTAAAAAAAAATAGCTTAAAGCTTTTCAAAAGCAGATGATTTATGGTTGAAAAATGTAAGTTAATTTTCTGTAAAATTAAAGCATGTTGAACAGTCAATAATACCTACTTTAAAAATAACCGGTGCAGAGCAGTTCGAATCCGGTGGTTGGTTAAGAAAATTTTATGATCCATCCGTTGAAGGATTGGAAAATATTCTAATCGCCTATTGATTAGTGGTTCGGCTAGTAAAACTTGGTTTAAGTATTCTTTATTATTTATAGTATTGTAGTATGTTTACGACAAATAATAAGGCATAATATTTATGAAAACCGGGTACTTTAAATCACTCAGTATTGTTAGGTAAACTATAAATCTGTACCTGTGCAATATATAAAGTTTTTTCTTACATGTACATGCAAGGGTGGAATAGTTGGTAACTTTTTATATATGTATATTCTGCATTATGTAAATTTTAAGGGCGTAGCGTGCACTTTAATGTTAATTATTAGACACGAAAACTATTTGCATTTTATGTTAAAAGGTTAAAGATAAGAGATAATTGATGCTACAGAACATTTGATTTCCGACACCTTTTATAAAATATAGAACAAGTTTCAGAAAAAAAAAACAATTCGAAGAAGGCACTAAGCACTAAAAGCATCTACAAGTGGAAAATTACATCAACACGTTTTACTTAAATTAGACCTAATGGAAAAACTAATATTTAGGCGTGTTATTACTTACTACAAATAATAGAATGGTTAATTATACAGTGGTTACATCAAGATTGGTCTTTTCAACTATTAAACCAAACAATTATAGTAACTAAAACTTGTGACGTGGTTTATAATTCACGGCAAACAGTACACAATTGCTATTAACAAGGTTAATAATTATTACCAGAAACAACTTAAAGTTACCCTCATAAAGCACGTTATAGGCTCTCGTGTAGTACAAAACCGTGTTGTACGGGACTAAGAATCAGTGCAGAAAGGTGTCCGCTCCAAAAACTAATAAAAATACACAATTTTATTTCTACAACAATTGTAAATTTCCCTTTGGAATTAAAAATGAATTTAATCCCTTGGGGAGTAAAGTAAAAATAAACAAGTGGTCCCACACCAATATGTAGCTACTTTTATTAAATTTTAGCTATCTATTTGTAAATTACATGTACCTAGCTGATATTTTCTTATTGCTCTGCGTTATGGCACCTTATAAAATGGTATTTACTTACACGAACACATTTTATCTTTCGTAT
The DNA here is from genome assembly GCA_958510855.1 of Rhagonycha lutea. Taxonomy (NCBI): domain Eukaryota; kingdom Metazoa; phylum Arthropoda; class Insecta; order Coleoptera; family Cantharidae; genus Rhagonycha; species Rhagonycha lutea. The sequence goes on from OY294036.1 coordinate 90,103,151, forward strand.
ATTTCAATTTAACTGGAATTATTTTTATTTTCAATGAAAATGTTTAGTAACGTATCATATTATGTCACTGCGAGGCAGCTATAGTAAAGAAAACGTGGCAGTATAATAATTTTCATGGTGTAGCTCTTTAGTGCGTGGCTTATAGAATTGATGACGTCTTCTATAAAACCTTTAATATCTCGGTGGTTTATGAACCGATTTTAATTTTTAATTATTGACGTTGTCTTCATCGGTTTAATAATTTTAATTTTCCTGATCACATTTACAAGAAATTAGAAATAAATATTATTAATTTATTATTCAAGTTTGTCCTCTAACCTCATTACTACATTGCACATTAATTGCTGCTATTTATGATCCGCGTTATAGTGAAACCGTGCTATAAGAGCACCGTCTTATCAGTAAGACTGTCTATATAATTAATTATATGTTTTTATTTTCAAATATTACATTGTTATCAGCTTGTAGCATTTTAGCATGCACGCTAAGGCTAATTATTAATTAAGTTTCAAGGTTATATAGAAAATTAAACCTTTTCCAACACGACAATTAAAATTGCAGCCGATAGCCATATCAAACTGTTTCCTTATTTGTGGGGTATTTTTAAAATATATTTAGTAAGTTACCACTTAAAACCACACTTGAAAGTAAAGACTTGATTAAACAATCAGAAATTGAAAATGTTTTTAAAGGAAAACAATAAAGTAATAGCAACTTTAAAAATGCTAATAGTAACTTTCGTAAATGGGAAACTTGGAATAATTCATTTCTGAACCATACTTCCGACTCGAACCAAGACTTTAATAATAACGTTCGATTCTCAATTCCACTATCACAAAAAGCAGTTACTCTTCTCATCTTTTCAAGTGGAAGATTTTTAATGTGGATTAGTTGCGTAATTTTCATATTTATGAATAATTTATATGGTTGATTAGTCTCATAATATGCACCATCACGTTAGGATTATAACGTAACATGGTATTATTATATTTATCATAATATGTTTTAGTTTATGTTTAAACTTTTTAGTAATTAATTAAATAGGTTTGTGCAAGAAAACGGATCAAGAGCGAAATATTTATTCACGAAATTTGATAATACATGCAAATTGCACAATAATGGAGAGTACTTGAACATTTAATTATACCCAACAGTTTTAATTTTTTTAGAGGAACAATCAACGAAAAAATGATTATACGCCACCTATCGACCAGCAAAACACCGCAGAATGCTCTTCCATCCAATAACAATGGAAATAGAAAAAAAAATATGATTTTATTGCCTAATACTCAATTCAATATTCCGTTGGACAAGAGATAGAATATAATAATTTTATCATTGTTGATTCTTCCATACACCCAGTTCATACTTTCTGCTTATACATAAAAGAGAAAATTCACAATTAGAATTTAAATAACTCACACTAATTAAATTTGGATTCGCATTCCACTTTACTTCTGTATGAAACACACACACACACACCGATTTCAATTTTGCGGATCCTACTTCCAAAAATAATTTTTATTTACATTTTGATATTTTTATACCCAGTTTCTTTTTTATTCCAGGCATCATTATAACTAAAGGAACTACTTGAAACTTCTTTTATAATATTTCCACCCCAAAAATTCACAAAGTTTTGAATAAAATGTCATATCTTTCTCAAAACAAAATTTTATCGTAAGTTTCAGGGGAGAAAAGTTTGAAAGGTGTAATTAATGTGATATTTTAACAATAATCAAGTCACGCAAAAATGTTAAGTACATTGTATAATAATTACTAACAAAATCATGATCGAAAAATTCTCATTTTCACATTTAAATTGTATAAACAAATATTTAATTATTCATAGTACAAAAACTCCATTACTTTATATCTACCAGAATCAGAATTTTAAATTAGTAAATATTAAACGGGAAAAGTTATAAAAAGCTTTTTTGGGGAACCTATAATACAACATGAAATTTATTCATGCATAAATGCCAATTACGTGAAAAAGGGATAAATTAACTATCTGTTGAATCAAATCCTTCTCTCTTAGGTTCAATTGATTACGTGTTAACTAGTTTGTAGTTGTGATTTGGTTTGTAACTTACAAGATGTACTTTTGAACTAATTAACTTAAATTTAAATTGACATTGGTGTCGAGTCAGTTCAGAATTGTCTTTTAATTATTTAAATTTATGATTATTAATATTACACGATCTAAATTTTCACCACTTCAATTTGTCACATCTGCTTGTGCTCTGATTTATGATTTAGTCAATATTTGCTATTGTTTCCCAACCATTACATGTCACACTGTCTAAGAATATGAATTTCTTCTCACGAGGGTGCTTTATACCTAACATTAATCTGGTTGCGCAAGTAAAGATTTATTATTTATAGTTTCGTAAATAAATTTTAAAATTCGTGTAATTCAAAAAGATAAATTTACCGAGACTCTATTAGATTAGTAAGTTTTTATGTCGCAACCTAACTGCATATTATATAGTACATATCTGTGGATATTGGGATCATAAGTAACAAGAAAGATAAAAGGTCCAAGAAATCTCGATATACTATAAGAAAATGGTAAAAGTTTGTTTAGCTCTGATGATATCAAATAATGAAGTTTTAAAAATATGTAAAGCCCAAAATGGTATTACCCGAAATACTATATACAAACAAATGGGTGCTAAAAGTACATGCCCCACAAAGTTATATAATTTTAAGTACCAATAATATAATTTAAGCATATAAAAGTTATCTAAGATAGTAAAAAGAAACTAAAAAAATATACAACATTTAAAAGAACAAAACTTGAAACGTAGAGCAACTAAATGATAGCATAAAAAGCGAGGCTATTATGCAGTAGCTGCATCTATTTGACAACTTAGCTGTATGAAGATTCAGGGTTCAATCCTCTGAAAATTTGATTTGAATTTTGTTGAATTTGAATTAATGAATCAAATACCTTAATGTGTTTATCCATACCAATAAAATCCCAGATATCTGTATGTCTGTCGATCTATCGTTATTATGCAGTATAAAACCAGTCGTTTGGTTTTATGTTGACAAAACTAATCACTTTATTCTCCATTTTCCAATTTCTGATAATAGTTTTCAATTTAAAGGTAATTCACTGATGTATTTTAATTATTATCAACAAATTTGGTAGATTGATCTGCTGGGTGACACAACGTTAAATTTGTAAGAATTTATAAAATAAAATTTTCACTTGTCGTTCCAAAACATGAACGACCAATCACAATTTTATGATTTTCTCGTCATTTTTATATGATAATTAAAAGTACCGGCCACCATATATTATTTTCTACTGTTGTTTTATAAACAATCAATTCTACAAAAAAAAACTAGAAGACATTTTTAGTTGATTTACGATCACGTGATCCTGCTATTGTCGCATCAGGGGGAAACTCCTAGCTAGTCACCCATGTTGAATTTATGGGACATCGAGGCAGTGCTTTGAGTAATAAGCAACATGTGGTGCATTTTAGGAGAGCGAAAGTCCATGACGGCGTGGCTGTAAGGTAAACCACCCCAAGATTAGAACTAACTTGAGAATCTTACAAGGTAATATGTCACTGACATTATCAATGTCAGGCCAGAAGTTCTGTATTTTTGACTAACTTAGACCTAAAAATCATAAAATTTTTTTCCTTTGCCATATTATGAGAGTCGTCACTTCCACATCCTCTGACGTTTGAAAATTAGTAACACCTGCAGCTGAAGAATGCATAATATAATATATTATTTAGCAATGAGGAAATGACACAAAAAATAAGCAATTTATATGGCCTCACATTGGGCACCAGAACATAAAGCGTAATTAGTAGTAATAATGTGAAATAGCCAACCACAAACCCGTGACATGAAATTAATGACAGGCGCGTTTAAAGTTAAGTTAGAGAGGGTCAATAATGTTTTATTTTAATTATGAAATATCCTCAGTAAAAATGAAAGGAAATAAAGTTTATGATATTTAATAAACCTCATCACAAATCTAAAAGAAAAATGCGAAAAAACAAACTTTCTTCCATACATATGAAATGAATAACATAGACCAAATTCATCATTTTTCTATTTTTTAGGGAAAACTTTAATAATGTCAGTACACTTAAATCATACCAAATTAGTTTTCTCCCTTCCAATTGTGACAATCTTCTTTTAATTTAAAACTTAATAAAGCACTGGAAATTGTTTAAACTTAGAACCAGTCGAAAAGCAATTTTATTTAATTGATATCTTTTCGATATGTCTATCAAACGCATCGATTCGATTCACTCGACTTTACATCACCTTTTCGTTCGTGCTTAAATATTTTTTATGGGCAATGCAGGGAACGAACTTGACAAAATTGTAAGTATTTTTACGATTTTTGTTTTCTCATGCTAATAATCTTGTTAGAAGCTGATCATCCAAACGAAAAGTGTTGCAATGGTATTCTATAGTGAATTGCCAGTAATATAAAAAACCATTAATCTTCATAAATTAATTTCCAATATCTCAAACACCCTGTTTTAATCTAATTGATTTGATTATTATTACAAAAGAAAAATTTTCTCGGTTTTCCCTCAAAAAATATATAATCTCTTCGAGTTTCCAAGTGTACATGCAAGAAGTAACCATTTCGAAATAATTGCACTATAAAATCAAAAAATAGTAAAAAATCGTCAAGTTAATGTTGTGACAAAGATAATAAAAAGAGCCCTATTGAAAAAGTTAATAAGTTGCCAACTTAAGTTAGTGTACCAACTCTTAAAACAAATTTCATTAAATTGTGGATTTCAACTTAAATTGTTATATAATATAAGGCTTTTCTCAATAAAAACTTTTAAATATATTTTATGTTATTTATTTTTAAAAGTTTTCAACTAAGAAGAAAGATCCGAAAGTGCACTACGTTATATAAAAATTATTTCAATAATTTTCCGGTTGGCCAAGAAGTAATAACTTATATTATTGTTCTGGGTTTTCCAAGATCGTAGAGAAAAGTTTTTTATGAAACAAGAAGGGTGTGTGTGGTGTAATAAACTCTATTAATTAAAGACTCTTTCACATGTAATTTAGTTTTGTGGCTAGTAAATAATTTTGTAAGGTAGATTTACAAGAGAGGCAAAATGGAGAAATGGGCACTATTATTGCGCCTAATTACACGCTTGAAATAGTGAAATAGTGTCACCGTTTAAAATTTACTGCAATGTAAAAGTCGAATATTCTGACTAAAGTATTTTAATTAAAGCAATGTACTATGCCTTTTTTATTCTAATTTGTTAGATTTGTATATTTGTAATGGCACCAAATGCGACAACGTTTGCCATAAATTTTAAATTATCTTTTTGCAAAATTGGTTCGTATACTATGTTGATAATTAATGGTACGGAAATAGTTTATGAAACTACATATTTATGAACTTGATCAAACTTAAAAATATACGGTGTGGTTAAGCAGCAGTCTTTTAATCCTTAGAGGTCCAATTAAATGAATGCTTTACTCTCTTAGCAAGCTTTTACATGAACTTTCCTCGTATAGTATAAGATTCCCTTGAGTATTTAGAGAAAAAAAAGACAGAAAAATAAATCACAGCGCTATGGTTTCCATTACTTCAAATTAGATACAAAAAGAGATGTGTTTTTTACAACCTTTCCTAAGGAGTGTTTGTAGACATCTCTGCTAAATTTGAGTTATCTTATTAATAATTAATAATTTTTATTTACATAGCAAATATTTTTATTCTGTAAATTTTTCCTAACCATAAATTATTTATTTGGCCCTAGTTTTCACATAAATTACGATTAACTATTAATTTTTTTAACGATAAAATCGTTTAAGTTGTATGAAGATTTTCTAAATGCGATTGTAATCCTTTTATGTGTGGTTTTTGAAAATCGTTAATTTTGCTAAAATTAATACCTATTGCTAATGGTTAAGGAGTTTCCAAATTTTAAATTGGCCTAATCAAACATTTTAAGTTTCGTCAATTAAGCACATATACATACAATAAACTCAATTAGCAGTAATTTCCATGCTGCTGTAAGTTAACCAAAAGTTTTCCCAATTGATTAATGAACTTAATTAAATTCGAACGATTGAATAAACGAACCAACTATTGCAAGTTTACTGTTTCCTAAGGAAAAATTTAACCTGCGAGAAAAACTACGTCTTCATTTAACCGCAGTAGGCATATACAACTGTTTTAGTTTATAGTTCTCTTTCTTGTATGTACTACGTTCTTAAAACACATTTGAATTTTTATTAGAACGTCACACTTCAAGAAAATCGATTTGAGTTAGCTGAATACAGTTATTCATAAAATTATAAAGTGTAATTCTTTTCAAATCTTGTTTTTTGAGATAGTCGAAAGTGGGGAGAATAAGCGTTAAAAATACAAGAACTTTTCTTTTAAATTTATTTGTTCTACTTGTGATACTTAGGGAGTAATTAAAATGTGATTAAATTTAAATATGGTTTTAAAATAGTTAAAAAGTGCGTTAAATACTCAAAGGTAGAATAACATTACAGGATCATTCTTTCTGGTATCTTAAAAACTTACGTTTAAGTCAACTTTTAAGTGATTAAACTAATTTTGAGTATTTTTGATGCAGTTGAAAACAGAATCCACAAGTCTTTTTACCTTTCTCACTATCCAATATGAAGCACATAAGCGTCGTTTATGAGAGCAACAAGAAACACTGACTAAACCGCCCAATAGGACCAGTGCAGTTAAGCATAATGAGCAATGCTTTGCACTATCACTACTAATAGTAGAGTTTTTCCGACGCCTGTCGTCGAGACGCCGTGCATCTTGCTCTGATTCAGACCGACCACTGCAGCAGTTTTCGCCGGGACGCTATGACGACAGCGCTCTTTGCGGAAATTTTCGCAACTCTTCCTTGATAACGAAACCCACGGAGCCACCGTGCTAATAAATGCTCTGGTATTCAAGATAATAGCTGATAATGAAAATTTACTTTCAGATTTCATGTAATTGAATTTATAAAAACGAACAATCAATTTTCTTTGATCGATATTTATTGATCGATTATTATTATCGTTCAAATAAAGTCTCAAGACTTGGAAAATATTAACAAAATAAAATTTGTAAAAGTGTAAATATTCAAATATTGATTAATCGGTTTGATTGATAGAGATGTATACAAAACACAAAAGATTCGTCTTCTTTTTTATTAACCTTACATCAAATATGAAAAAGTTTTCGTAATACTTGTGAAACAATTGATACATAAATCATAAAGGAAAATCACAAATTGATCTAACGTCAAAAAGTAAGAAAAATTAATTTGGTTCCTATAATATACGATCAGAAATCCTCAAAGTTATATATGGAAATAATTAAACTAGAGCAATAGAAAAAATACATGTAAACACGCAATATGCAAATGTTATCGGGGTTTATACATACCTACTATGTACTATATACAAAAATAGAATGTAATCATTTTGAGTTTAATGATTGGCAGGAACGATAGCTTTTAGTTTACATGTTGAGAGAACATCCAATGTTGTACTTGTCTCTTTTACAATGGATAATCGTAACAATGGGAGAAAGTTATTTCCGATATTGAAAATCACACGCAATGTTCTATTTTTATAAATCTAAATTTGTTCTCATTAACACCTCGTAGGGTGATTTTTTATTCAATGTCACGATACCGAAATCTGAGAAATTTAATTTCAATTATGTTTTTCAAATGGCGACAGTTTGACCTGACTCTCCTGTGATACTTGCATTCTAATTACGTAATTGCTTTCCGAACCACTCCTTCTTTAGTGCATAAAACACTCAATTTGGATTTAATACGGAAGTTTCAAAAATAAACTACACCCGATGCAGTTAAGCCATATCGACGAATGTGACTTAAAGTTCGGAGCAACTTTGAATGCCTCGTCTTTTCAAAGTTCCAAAATGTTTTGACTGTATAAACTAATAAGTTTAGATTTATAGGTTTCAAAATATAATAAAGTAATTTAATATTCTCTAGGCGCTTTGGTTCCTTAAATCGTGATACAAATTTCAATCACATCAATTTATGTGAAAATAAAATGCAACAAAAATTTTATACATTGATAGTAAAAATACCTACATAAAAGTCATAGTAAAAAAAATCGTAAAACTTGATAGTTACTGTTAACTCATTGTATGGCTTCAAAATGCTTCCTTGCGACCAATAAAATGTATTCATGGTAATTGATCAAATTGAAAAATCCTTATTTATTATAAAGATCGAAAATCTGCTATAATAACTATAACAAAGAGAGTAGGTAATAAAGGCATATTTTTTGTAACGTCTTTTAAAATTGCAGTATCTACATATTTGTTATAATCGATAACAACAATATGGAAAACAATATAATATTTCCTTTATTCGGAATCAATGATTCTTGGCATTTTTCTTTATACATAAACCGATAATTCACTTTTCAATGAAATAGTGGGTATCCAATCGTGCGTGGAAGGGGGTTATAATTTTTTACCAAATTTTTAGATCGTTGAAACGGTTTGTGTGATTTGAAGTTGTTCGTTGTGTGTAAAAACCATGCACCATTTTTGTTGCTATTTTGGTTTATTTGTCAAGCAATCGTATTAATAATTTGTATTCAGGGTTTCCAAATGTCCAAAACGAAACTCGACGTGGAAGATAATTTTTTAAGACAAAACTTCAACTACAATTTTTGTCTAAATCCAAACCTGCATAATTATACTGGAGACAGTTTTCTCATTTCCACCTGAAAATATCCACAATACACTGTGTATTCAAAAAGTTCCAGGACTGATCACGCACAGACCACACAATACAGGGAAAACATGTATATTTAATATCAGGCTTCTGCATAGTCTTCTCGCAAGTAGATACAACCTTTAGAACAAGTGAAAAGGTCCGTCATAGCTTTCTGGAACGCCTCAACTTCAACACTATTCAGCTCCCTTGTCACCGCTTTTTAATCGCCTCGATCGACTCGTACCGCTGCCTCTTCATATTCAATTTAAGTTTTGAAAACAAAAAATAGTATGGGGAGTACAGATCAGGTGAGTACGGGGGGTGGCCAATACCACAACCAAAAATTCCTGCACAATTATGGACTTGTGCGTCAGTGCATTATCGTGCAAGAGTATAAACTTTAGACTGTTCAACAATTCTGGTCTCACACGCCGCATTTGTTTCAACAGTCGATCCAAAACATCTTTGTAGAATGGTCCGGTCACAATGGAACCTTGACGAAGAAATTCTTCAACAGTTTTCATCGGTACGACACGAATGAGGTCGCTCTGCTCTCTCATCATCTTCTGTCTGATCTCTTGCCTCTTGAACCTCGAAAACCACTCAAACACTCGTAAACGACTCATTGAATCCTCGCCATACACTTTTTTAATCATTTCGTAAGTTTCTGTGGCCGATTTGCCCAATTTAAATCAAAATGTAATGTTTGTTCTTTGCTCCATTTTTTTCACAATGACAATAGCGTGCCAACTCGCTTTATACAAATGAACAGCGACAAGTCAGAACTTGTTAGAAATGAATGAAACTTGGTATGGGTATGGTCTAATGTTACCGCTACGTGATGCCGTTTGTCGCGCAGAGATAGAGCCACTTGTACTGTCTTACCGACGGTAGTCCTGGAACTTTTTGAATACACCGTGTATAGCAACTATTGATTTTTTAGGGTTAATCGTTTAACATTTTTATGAAGAAGTCGATCGTTTAACATTTTTATGAAGAAGTCGAATTTATCTACAAATTTAGTTCAATATTTTATTGTATAATATGAACAGCTTTCGAGTTGCATCTTGAAATAAGCAACGACAAAAAAGTAGAAACTAATGTTTAAAGACCCATAACAGAAAACGCACATTGGGGGAGCCCCCGACCAGTAATTTAATACAAAATAGCAGCTTAAATATAAATTTAAATTTGTTTAATGAGTACTGTGGTTTCGATATTCTTACGTTTTATCCTCTAGAATTTATATAAGAATTATTTAAGTAATCAAAATAACCCAAGAATAAAGTATTATATGTAACGGAAAGCGCCATTATTATTAAAAAGGTTATAATCAGACATTTTCCAAATTTCAGTAGTTTCAGATCACCCCCACCCGCTCTTCTAACATCATTTTCTTCATTAATTTCTTCTTCTGTTTCAATTTTTGTTTCTCTGGAATGAAGCTATTTTAACATTTCAATTCAGTTATTTTTGTAAATTCACACTTGACTTCATGATATTTGGACTTCATATTATACTGAATGTCGTGTTCAAGCCAACAATTAGAGTAAGCGTTTGACACATTATTATTCTAAACGATGCTCTTAGAGTGATAATAAAGGATGTTACTGACTACTTAATTTTTAATCAATCAATATGTTCATCAAACTTAATCAATTTGTTTTTGAAAGCAATCTCTACAATGTTTAAGAAATAAATTAAGTAAAAAAGTAAAAAATTAACATTTACCGTCAAGATTTCCTTTTCTTTTCCTTAACATTTGTACGTTTTACGGGCATAATAATAATACTGAAAAACTCAAGGATCCAAATGAGAACCAAAAATCATTTTAATTTCCTAATTGTAACAGAATATGGCCAGAAATACGTTTGATTTATATTGAAATTGAAAAATAGCAAACAGTAAAAGTCGCTACATGCGCGAATACGCACGCACTGACGTCGAATGTGGGCACGCGCAAAAATTCCCGGCAAATGTGAACCGCATTTAAATGTAAAGTGCGCAAATGCGCCATACTCAAGTCGAATGTGCGCCGAATGTGTGTAAAAATTAAATTTTTAGTTTTATAAACAGGACCGGATCAGAGTTTGGGGCCCAAATCTAAAACTTTATTTAACTCTTAAAAATAACTAATAATTTAACTCATTAAAAAATATTTTCCTAACATTAACCTAAACTCGACAAGTAGATCTTTCTTTTAACGGTCCCCCCCCCATTAAAAAAATCAATTCCTAACACTAACCTAAGCCCGACCGGTGGATCACTCTTTTAAGAGTCCCCTCGTTAAAAGAATCGTTTCCTAACATTAACCTAAACTCGACCGGTAGATCTATCTTTTAACGGCCCCCCCCATTAAAAAAATCAATTCCTAACACTAACCTAAGCCCGACCGGTGGATCACTCTTTTAAGAGTCCCCTCGTTAAAAGAATCGTTTCCTAACATTAACCTAAACTCGACCGGTAGATCTATCTTTTAACGGCCCCCCCCCCATTAAAAAAATCAATTCCTAACACTAACCTAAGCCCGACCGGTGGATCACTCTTTTAAGAGTCCCCTCGTTAAAAGAATCATTTCCTAACACTAACCTAAGCTGGACCGGTGGATCTCTGTTTTAAAGGTCCCCTCATTTAAAAAAATCGATTCCATACACTAACCTAAGCTCAACCGATGGATCTCGCTTTTCATGGTTCCCTCAATAAAAAATTATTGTTTCCTAACACTAAGCTAAGCTCGACCGATGGATCTCACTTTTAACGGTCTCCCCATGGTACAACAAAATTATTATATCATGCCCCCCCCCATTAAAATAATCGTTTCTTATTAACATTAACCTAAACTTGACTGGTTGTTATAATTTATTATTGTTGAAGGGTCAGATTATGCATGGGTAAAAATAAGTAGAGGGATTAACCGCACTGCAGTTCGAGAGCACCAAAAATAACTGTACCCAAAACTTCCTATTAATGGTTGCAGAAGTACCAACTGAAGTTTAACCAAGTGTAACTAAATAATACCAACCGGTACAACGTCGCAATCGCCGAGAATGGCTGCGCACGCGCGCATGTAGCTACATTTACTGTATGCACTAATAAGAGGGTTGACCCAAACAGAGACCAGAGTCAATCGCAATCTGGGGATGACCTCTCCAGTTTGATTAGCCAGGATGTTACTAGGCTAGCTCTCGATTTGCGCGAAGGCTGAGCCGTAGATTCTGAAAAAAAGACGGTAGCTTGGGGGAACTAAAAAACGCAAACAGTTGTAAAATGCTTTAATTAACACACCGAACCATTTTTGACTAGTTTATAAGTTCTAATGTATTGTTCCTCAAGCCGTGCTGATGTATTCTCATTGTAAGGAGAAATTTCTGATGGACGAGATGGATGGGGTAACATCCCATCCACAGTGCTTCCACCGTATCCTGAACTGATTTTGAAATATGTGGTCTTTTGATAATTATAATGTTCTCATTTTCCTTTAATGCTACGTGTAAATTGATTAATTGTTGTTGCTCGTAATAGCTTCAGCAAGTTTCAACAGTTCCTGGTTTTATCCCACAAAATTCATAACGTAACCTTACTTCCATAAATATTTTTATTTGCAATAGATGTTGTAGTTCACCAGGTGAAACTCATGATTTCTTACGTTTAGAGTTATCTCAACATAAAACACCTACAGAATCGCCAATTGCAATAATTTTTTTGTTTTAATAAAAGTAAATCGAAAATAAGGAGATAATATTATTGTCTCGGCAGTTATTTGGAAAACAATTGCACTTAAAATTTTGTAGTGTTATTTATATAGACAGTGAAAAGTTCCATTAGTAGCTGTAACAAAATTGTTCTCTTACTATTTTCTCCATATATATACATTGCCTTAAAATGAACTTAAAATGCGATTTCCTTTTCAAAATAAAGCGCATTTTAATAAATGCTGAGTCGTTTATCTCTATATTTTCCATTTACTTTCATTTAAAAAAAAATTATCGAAATTGGCAATTCTTCAGCTGTATAGGCTCCTGCTCTTGCCAGTATAAAGCATGATTAAATTAAATTGTGATTAAATTTTTGTAGGAGAATCTCAGCCTCAATAATGAATTGTCATTTTCTAGTTTGACTATTGAAATGAAAGAGAGAGCAATCAAAAATACAGTTCATTATATAAAACACCAGACGTGTTCCTATATTTTTTTTTAAATGCAGCTTTTAGTCCTCTGTCTTTATGTTGAAACTTCCCCTGGAGTTTTAACTTTCAGTTACATTAAAAAATATTATGTACTACATTATAATATTTACTTAAAACATTTTCAGCTTGTTATGTTTTTATTTTTCAACTTGGTAGAGAATACAAAAATTAAGCCGTTGCTCCCTTATCGTATATTTTGCTCTTTATGGAGACTTGACACGTGAGTTCTTAAATATTTGATATTTTGCTCGAGATGCTCTCCAAACAATATAATAATTTAAATGAATTTTCTCTTGTATTAATTTTATTTGCAGTATATTCTTCAAGTTAGCACACCATAATATAATCATTCTTTAATTTTGCAACATTTGATAATAATAATTATTGGCAAAGGATTGTATTTATGACTTCATAAGCTCTTGGCTCGGATTTTGGGTCTGTAAATCGAAATATATTAAAGATAAGGATGTTTAAGAAAGTCAATTTGGTATTCATTTGATCCTTTTGCTGTTAAAATTTGCATTGTGAACGTTCAGGATATCCAGTACGTAAATTAGTTTTTTATTCATTAATTTATTCATATCCTATTTAATTTAGTAGGTCCAGAATACTTTTGTTAGATTAGTCTTTTTGTGGAATAAAAATATTATCAATATTTGAGCGACTACAATAAATTGTTGTTAACTGCTTACCAAAAAAACAAATTTCCATAAAAAATTTATCATATTAATTTTGCCTAAACATCAAAAAATGTACAACTATGTTACATTATTACTTATTTATTATAACAATATTTTACTAGTACTTGATTTATTTTTTCTCAATTTCCATTTGTGTGGGTTCCTCGAATGAAAACCATAATTGAAAAATTGGTCGATATTGTGATACAAATGAGGCGAAACTCCATTCAATGCATGATTTTCGTCAGGATAACTCTAAAATATGATAAACGTTTAATTTACGTTACTAAATAATCTTTAGCTTTGTAACCTGTTGTCTAAACAAAATATCTGCTCTTTCTAAAGCTTTAGCCAAAATCATCGATTGTTGATAATGCACGTTATCGTCTGCATTACCATGAATTAAAAACAAGGTTTTATTTCTAAGTGCTTCTACGCGTGCTGTGGTGTCTGTATTTGCATACCCTATCAGATTATCTTCAGGGGTTGGTAAGCCCATATATCGTTCCGTATAAATTGAATCTAAAATAAAAATAATTTGTGCTATTTACAATGTACATTTTCATTTCCATATACTGTAGGCTTTATAAATGAAAATAAAATTTTCATTAACTTAAAGCACTGCCAGTTGTAATAATATGTGCACTCAAATTATTATCCTGATTTTACTAAGCTATACAAAGTCGGAAGGTGGAGTACCAGAATTTTAAATTGCTTTATCGTTTCAAAGAGTTTTTAAAAATAATTTTCCTATCGCAAAAAGAAAATTTAAAATAATATTGTGAACTATCAGCAAGCTAAAGTAAACTCAAAAACATTTCATCTTCATTTCTTCAAGCTTACCGTAATAAATGAAACTTGTTACAGGAGCAATTGCTAACCCTAATTTAAAAACGTTCTTAGTATCTTTAATAAGAGCCCATATAGTTGAGAATCCACCATAACTCCAACCCCAAATTCCAGTTTTGTTTGCATCTATATAAGGTAAAGTATCCTGAAGATATCTAAAAAAAAGTTATTGTTATATGTATGTAATTGTGGTAGTAATATTGATTAACTTACTTTGTAACCGTAATTTGATCTTCAATTTCCACTGTTCCCAATTTACGATAAACTGCAAACATTAAATTATCGCCGTTTCTTCCAGATCCTCGGCCATCGATGTATGCATAAATATACTTTCGATTTGTAACAAAATAATTTTCAATTCCAGTAGAAAATGAATCTGAAATTCTATTTGAATTTGGGCCTGCGTAACTAAAAGCACAATTTATTGAAAATTAAAACGTCGATACTTTTCGTTTCTTTCCTTACACGTTAACTATCATCGGATACTTGATCGTTCCAGCCTCATCTAAGTCGGGAGGAAGTAATAAACGCACCCTGGCAACAAAACCACCTTCGATGGGTACTTTTAAATCCTTCTTAATTGGTAAAAGCTTTTTTTCTAATTGATTTCTTAAAACTTTATTATCTTCCCATACAAAATAATCAAGGGACTGAAAATAAAAAACTAAAAATAACCTAAATCGTAGTAAATGTTGACGTTAATTTTAATTAGCTACTAATACCACCTAGTCACGTTATTAGGTAATTGCGTAAACCACAATCTTAAAACGCCACCCTTAAAATTTGTAAACATTAGTTAATCAATCACAAGGGTATGTTTATTATTTTGAATCTCACAAAAACATCAATCAATGTACTCGTAATGTATCTACCAAACAAAGTGATTCAAATGAATTCGATAAATGAAAAATTTATGTAATGCATCTGTCATGTAACAAAACCCAATTTGTTTAAATTTTAATTTGTAGTACAACCCCGAATCTACTTTATTAACTTTAATAAAACACACCTGTGTACTTTGAACGTGAATAATGTTGGGTCCAGGTCCACTACAAATCTTTGTGTAATAAGAGAAGTCTTTACTGAAAACAACATTAGCAACTTTACACAATCCTTCCGGTGTGGAAAAGTTACAGGTTAAGCACACTTCCTCTTTTGTTGTCACATCCATAACAAAAATATGTTGATGAGATGGTTGATCTTCAATTGTGGACGAATAGTATCTAAAATGAAGTTATCATACAAATTCGAATATCAATTGAAATCGATCCTTACATTAAATTGTGAGTTTCATCCCATCCATAAACTGCTGTGATTACCCGCTTACCATGTGTAAGTCTTTCACGTGTTGAATTTGCAGAATCATACAATACCAAATGTCGATAAGAATCGCTCGATTCAAGCAATGATGCCCCCAAAATGAATTTGGTTCCATTTTTATTATAAATTGGAGATTTAATAGTTAACCATCCGCGAGTTTCGTTGACTACATATTTCTGTAACAAAAATTAACGCTATCAATTTTGAAACGAAACATTCGCATGTTTCTGAAGTTACGGGATAAAATCTCAAATTCTCCTCCGCACATTTTATGAAGGCCAATAAAAATTAAATTATGTTCAGAAAATTAGCTTACCTCGTTACAAGCTAATGTTACAACATTACAACGCGTAATAGCGCCTACAGTTTGAACACGATTTAGGGAAACTGCAACTACACTTTCATCATTGGCCCAAGTTACATCCTGTAGAATGTGATCCTTAGAAACGTCATTTTCTGGAATGATACCTTGCAAAGTTTCAACTTTTGTTGGATTTTCTAAATCGACGTATTTAACCGACACTAAAGGATTTGTTGCACCAACCTGCAAACCGAAAGAACCACTTAGAAATTTAATTAGTAACAAAAAAGTGTGGGCCTACCTTGGGGTATTTTAACGTAACAAGTTGAGGATATTGGCTTTCAAGTTTGCCAGGTTCTCCATACATAAAATAATGAAATTCATTCACTTTGGTATCGTTAAAAGAAGCGAAAACTAAACGTTTTCCATTTGGAGAAAACCAAACAGCAGATCCGGATCCTAATACTTCCTCTAAAAGATTAAATAATTTAATTTTAATAAGTGCGTACGGTGGGTAAGGAAACGCACCTTCGTAAACCCAATCTGGAACTCCGTTGTATACTAATCCAGGTATACCGTCGTGCGTTATTTGAATTGGATTTTCTGCAGCTTCGGGAGTTTTGATGAAATAAATATTATTTTCTAAGATGTAAACTAATTCTGAACCAGCAGGAGCCCACTTTGCATATTGCAAATGAGTTCTATTTGCTACATGATGGTACACTCTAGAAAAAAATGTATTAATTGTGTTGAAAATGAGTGAAAAAAGATTTTTGTTCTTTTATTGATTTTTAGTTCAAACATTAAGTCTTGAGATGGTGTAAAAGCCACTTATAAGCTCGTCGAGAATTTCAATTGCTCGTAATTTGTATATGGGGAAACATCAAAGCAAGTTGAAATAAAAAGCCCTTATAGTATTGATCCACTGAAGGTTAAAAATATTTGAATAGGTACTTGGTAAAATATTAAATTTTACATTATAATAAGTTAAATTCGAATTGATTTCCTTGGAAATTTGACAATATTATGAAAAATCTTATAGAAAGAAACAAATCGCATAAATAATGTAATTGTTTTTTTTTTTTTCATTTAATTTTATCAGATAAATTTTCTTGTTTCAAATTTATCAATGTAAAAATAGGTTAACATAAATTATTATTATTAATACATTGTTATAAATTAAGTAGTTTCGACTACTTTTGAGAGCAGTGTATCCTGTTTTTAACAATTTTGTTAGTTTGATAACAAAATTTATCGGTAAATTTATTTCAATTTATTTATTGATAATATTGTTGATATACTTAACAGATTTCCAAAAAAATTACAAATAGGTACGTAAATCAAGATACTTCACATTTATTTAATAATTGAATTTTTTTTATCTTGATATTATTATTTATACAACAACAAATTAAAGATCTTTTATTTATAGCATGATTATTCCAATTTTTATTGCAAAATTTTAATGTTGTATTGTTTGGATTATAATAAAAACTATATATTTAAAAAATGTTATAGATGTTTTGTCTACAACAGATGAATTCTGTTGTTTATTAAAATCAATGAAAATTGAGCTTTTTGTGAATAATTGACTTGAATTCATTTGGCAACTATGTAAATTTTAGTGTTCTACCAGGCTACGGATGGTACTATTTATTTATGTATATTAATTTGACAAATTAGTAGAGACGGTCATTGCCTTGCATCTAACATAGTTGGATGCAAATATGGGGCACCTGGTTCTAACCTGATGAGAGTCAAACTTTCTTATGACTAGTCTCCGTGCTTCGGAAGGCACGTTAAGCCGGTGGTCCCTTGGGTTAGTGAATTGCTACCATTAACATAATAAACCAGAATACAGGCACATCTGAAGGCAAGTCTAGCAAGCTACTTGATGGATGTAAAATATTTATATGCTCAAAGTTTCTAGCACTACCAAGGAAACGACGCATGTGTTGGGAAATAACAGGCCTTGGCCTACTAGAAGAGAATTCTCTAGAGAATTACTTCTATAAAGAAGAAGAATTTGACAAATGTAACTTATAGGATTATCTCGTCGGGTTGTTGGTAAAAATGACCAAATGTATAGGATTTCTATGTTAGTTGGTCACTTTTACCAACAACCCGACGATCTATTAAATTCCTAACTATTTCCCTAATTATCTTCTAAATTAACTTTAATAGGCACTAGGGCTACCTTAGGCACTTCTGGTCTCTGAATGTTTTTTTGTTAATTATCTAATGCTTTTATGACCACTTTTGGCCAAACCAGAGGGAGTAAAGTTATTAAAGTTTAATAAGTGCAAATAAAAGCACTGTTCTGCAGATTTTGCTGCTAATCTCCTATCAAAGAGTCATGTGGATTACTGGCATTTTGCGACTTTCCTGATGGAAGTGAAAATCAACTGGTGGAAGGCAAAAGAGGGCCTCAAGCTCTGCAGTTGAGGCTATTCGCATTTCTCCAGTTACGGCCAGACTGGGCCACCGTACAAGAGCTTCTGTACCATAGTATGGGTCTAACAACCACTGTATAAATGGCCGTCTGATTGCTTCCCGATAATACTGCCAGAAAACCATCCATGCTTTTTTTCAATTTCATTTGTAAATGTTTTCCCCAATTCAGCTTTTTGTCAAGTATATTTTTAGATACTTAACATTGGCTATTTTTAGGACCTGTTTCAGCTGGGCATAAACCTTAGCCGACAGCTGTCTCTCTTTGATAAGTAGAACAAGCTCTATTCTTGCCAGGTTAACCGAGAGAGAGTGTTCCTTGCACCATTCTTCTACAACCTTGAGAGCGTCCTGCATTACGGTACAGAGGACGTCCTCAAGTTTTCCATCAATTCCGTAATTTAGGGTGTAGTATCCCTTGTCTTTTAAGAATTTAAGAAGGCTGTCTACCACCACATCCTATGGTAATGATGATAGCCTTCTATAATAACTACTTTAATATCAAAGTCTTCGACATCCATCTCCTCTTCGGTAGAAAAACGGATCCATCTTGCACTTGTCGTGGGAACATCGTGAAGTTGTAGTGCCATTTATCAAGAGCTCCTTTGATATCACTGAACACACCCGGGGTGGACTCTTGATAGTCCAGTGATCTTCTATATTATGCTCAACTATCTTGTGGAGCTCACTGTGCCACTTAAAGAACCGAAATTTTGCACCCATGTGGGGGTGGGTAGCGGATAAAGGGAGAAAAAATTCAGAGCTAGGCATGAGGCTGGTCCGCCCAGAATCTATTTAATAATTTATGCTTTAGTACAAAATAAATATGCTGGTATTTACAGAAAGTTTAGAGGACTTCTACCAGAAATGGTGGCAAATGTAAATCCTACTAGAAAGATTTCGTGCTACTATGAAGTAATTGAAACGTTCAAAGAAGCATGGTGCTTTAATAATAAAACCAATTTTGAAAACTGGAATTTTGGGCTTGGGCATGCTCTGGATGAGTTCTACTGTGCACTGTTACTACCCTTACTACAATGGTTTGAAACCATCGCAGGTTTAGGACCATTGCAGAGGCAAGGGAAGAAAGTTTAATTGCAACTTCTTCCTAATAGATAACCGGAACTCCTTGTACCTCAGAAATCAATTACCCCTCAGTTGTAATGAAACGTTTTCTACATCAATAAGTTATTGTATATCATGACCTTCATTGGTGGAATTTTTCCTAATTATGTAATTAAACTATGGCAAGATAATTTGTTTTGCGTTAATGTAATAATATATTGCATTTGTTTTTATTAAGTATTACTTCTGGCTATTACTTTTTATCGCAAAATTAAATAAGCTTATTTAATATGTTCTGCGCCTGCATGGGTCTGAATTCAAATAGTCTGCTTCTAATAGACCTAGCGGTCTGAAAAATATCCTAAAGGACGTAATTTTACTCCCCACCCCTTTTTAACTATAAACTTTATATTTCTATTTTGTTTTCATAATAAGTGAAATTAATTATAAAACCAGTTCATCTCAATAGTCTAGCTACTGAATTTACGAAATTAATTAGTACAATAGATGACAAATTTTGAAAATTAGGTGCTTTACTTTTGGACTTTTTTGCTCTATTTCTGATTATACGTTAGATAGTTAAACACTTGCGTCAAGAAGGAAGTCCTTGTCTTATTAAAATTTATTGTTACTTGCTTCTATTGACCTTTTAAAATGTCATTGAACAGTACGAGATATTAAATTCATTCAGCTCTCAATTAGAAATGTAGCTTTTACCGATATAAAAGTAAACAAACCGAAATAATAATAAAATTTTACGTAATCAAATATTATATTAGCAAATTTCTAATTTGATTACCTGCTATTGAATCAGGCTAGTAGGTAATTTGGAATATTTTGAACACTTTGATTACATAAAAGTTTTTATCCTTGAAGTACGGGTATGACGATATGAGGTTGGTACACTTACTTGCTTTCAATGTCGTATATAGTAAACTGTGCAGTAGTTGAATGTCGAAAAATCTGTTAAAAAATTTTTTTTAAGTTTTAGAAAGTAGTTTTTCAGAAATACTCACGGCCTTTGGGTTATACCTCAGGAGTGCATATTTTAAATCATGCGTAACAGTAAACGTACTCCCGGTATAATTTTCCTGTGGTGGTAAAAATATTATTAGTTCAATGCAGATTTATAATGCAAAAAAAAAATTACGCACGAAAACTGCAGCTTCCAAAAATAACCTAGACAGACGTGATGTTGCATTCACCCTGTATACATCTTTGTTGCGATTTCTTACCAAAAATTCATCGCCTGAAATTTAACATCATAATATAAAATACTGTACATTTTTGATATTAAAATTTTTACCGGAAACCCAAGTTCCATTCCAACCTTTATTTTGAAAAGCACCATATAAAAATTCGTCTAATTGAAACGGTTCTTTGACGGTTGTATTTTCATGACTTTGAGCGAGACTTAAAGTACATATCAATAAAAATGATATCAATGGCTAAAATGTAAATTTTTATTTAGATTATTATGCATAAAATAAGTAGTAGTATGTACAAAAAAATAAATACTCATCGTTGAAATACGTAAAACATTTTATGGTTTGCGTATTCGAGAAAACATTTCAAATTATTTTTTATTGGCTTAATATGTTGCTGCTATGACAATTACCTAATTGAAATTCTAATTATCTAATTTATAACAGTAACTTAATAAGCCATAAAGTAGTTTGCATCTGCAAACTTTTTTAGGTACCTATAGGTCAACTAACATTTCAAGTGTTAAGGTTTAAAAATAATTGATGGGTTTTGTTTACGAAAGTAACAAATTGCATTTGTAGAATTTTATCGGATTTTTATCAACCATATAATTTTTTTTTAATGTGTTTAATGGGTAGGGGCAATTTTTTGCACAAAAACACGCATGGGTGTATTCTACATTATTACCGCTCCCATGAGCTGCTACCAGCTAAAAGAAAGACTTTAAATCAGCCTAAACATTTTTCTAACAGAAAAACGTTTGTAGAGAACTTTCGAATCTGTTCGTATTTACAGATAACTATACGTTCTATCGTGCCAAAAGGGAGTGAGTGCAAAAATTTAAGAATATTACTTCAAAATCTATCGTAAACTTTATTTTAATTAATTTGGTATTTATTTGTCAACTGCCATTATTTACTTTAAAGTTTCTATGGCAAAAATTACAATTTTTTACTTACTAAATATTCTTCCAACATTTTGATTAATATTATATTTGATTTTATTTATACAAATGGAAATTTAGGGCATGATCTAAACATGAAACGATTAAATTTGCATACTTTGACAAACAAAACCTACAAAACTATAAAAGCAAAATTTGAAGTAAAAAGTGTTACTGTGGAGATGAACCCGCAACAGTAATCAATCATTAATGAAATCTAATAAATAATAATAATCAATCATCTCAGAGATATAAGACATAATACCACGCAACATCGAATCCAAAATGCAACCTTTTAAGCCATTGGTCGGGAAATTTTTATTAGTAGGCACCAAAACAGGTATAGTTATATACAGGATATTCCGTAACTTAAGGTTCATATTACATAGTTGCGATTAGTTGAAGCCCACTATCCGTCCAATAAGGACATAGCTTTATAGCAACCTATTTACCAGTTGGTGTCCCATCAAAAATACATGGCCATTTGGGCGCACGACAATGAAATGGATTGGAAAACAATTCCAATAGATTTATTCGAGTTTCTTTTTTTATGTTGAAGTTTGAAGCATTGTTGTAACCTGTTTTCATTATCACTCCTTTTCGATAACTTTACGTTCTTTATCACCTGGACGAAATTCAATATGGTTGAGGTGCACAATTTTCTTCGTAGGGCAATTTAGTTTCAAGTCTAAATTCATATTTTCTCACAGTATTTTTGAAAAAATTTTGACGTGAATTAATTGGAATTGTTACTGTTCGTTTACCTGAAGCCCAAAGCTTAAATCTGGTTAAATTGTCATATCATTTTTGATTGGAACAGCATGCAGGCAGAATTCACACGAGTTTTGGAATAACGCACTTGAATGGTCTTTTTATTAATAAAATGTACCCAATTATGTAGGAATGTTGAAACCGCAGGTGCATTAATCTTTATTAATGCATATCCATGTTATTATATTTTTTAGAGAAAACTTATTAAAAATGCAATTTTCCCTAACAGAGCTTCTAAAATTTTATTTTTACAGTTTTTTGCGGTAAGAGTAACTTTTTGAAAACTGAATCTTATTGCTTACGATTTTTAAGGTGCATTATTATGATCTACTTAATATTAAAGCAGGATCCAACCATCTTAGTTACCAGATGACTAGTAAATCTATAATTAAGAAGATCATACGCCTCATTATGGTCAGGAGCTAAGATCTTAGCAAATTATGTTAATCAGCTTATCAGATAAGAAAGAAGTTAGAGTTTCTTAACCATTTTCTACATATTAATGATAATTAATTATAACACGTAAATCCAACTGCAGAAATATAAAACAAAATAAAGGAGAAATAAAAGCTAGAAATTCTGTGCAGGATGAAATTGGATCAATTTAAGTGGAAAATTTGAAAAAAAAACAATATCTGATTTTCTATAATTAATTTTTTAATTGTTTTATTCATAATTTAATTCTTGAAATGTTTGTTTTTAATTTTTATCGAACTAATAATAAATTTATGATTATATAAAAAATAGTCCATTGTAAATGTTTTGTTTCATTTTTATAATTATTAGGTATTTATATAACTAGAAGATTTTCCGGTCAGAAATTACGATATATTTAAATGGTAGACCTTGGCAATTTTTTTTTATATAAGATTAATTAAAATTAATATTACCTTTGGAAAATCATAAAATGCATTCATTATTTTTTATAAATTTCATAACCGACCGCCGTTTCTGTCGTATAAAATATAGTTGCTATGATATATCATATCTAGAAGCTTTTAACTAACAATTATCTCCGATCAGCCACTGAATAATTTATTGATTAATCATGTAGATCGTTAAAGTGCTTATCATCTGTGACAATCTCTCCCTGATTGTCACTTTCATTATCATCAAATATCATAATGGACTCCACTATCTTCTTTTTCCATTCCATAGTTTGGTATAGATTTTTCCACCAATATATTTGGTCCTTCGAAACGAATATGAATTGCTAGATATGACTAATTAGCAAAAGTATTTTATATTTTCAAAATGTAAAAATTATAGAATAATGCTCAATAATCGAATAAGAAATGAGTGAAGAAACAAACGATAAAAAAATTAAAGAAAGAAAGGAAATCGTAACTCCCCGACTTAAACAGTATTAAATTTATTTTTGAAATTTTGAGTTTACTATATTTTATATTATTTTGATAATTATTTATCTCGAATATGATTAATTCTTTTAAATTACTATTAATCGCTTCTTTCGTTCACTTTTTTAGTCGGAATTTTATTTCTTTTACTTTTTACAACAAGAATTTATACAGCAACATTATTAACTTGTGAAAATTATTATTAAATTAAATTTTTTAAGTTAGCACAAATAAATTTCAAATTATTTCATAAATTTCAGTAATATTATTAATTTTAACTTGAAAAAAACAAATTAAAAACATCTGAAGAAAGCAATAACTTATTGATGAAAGCTTATGAAATTATTGTTTACATTTTTAATATGTGAAATTAATAATAAATCAATTTAAAAACTTTCGTCAGATATTTACAATTTGAGCTTTAATTTTTATTTTAACTGTATAGAACTTGTAAATTTTTCAATATTATATTGGCTCTTTTTCTTCCTAAATTTCTTTCTTAAATAATAAATAATATTTTGTTCTATAAATTTCGTAATCTTAATAAGTAATATAATTAATCACCATTATTTCCAACTCTCCACTTCGCGACATTCTTTTCCAGTCCTTCGAAACATCCGGAATATTTTTTTATGTATTTATATCTATTTGAAGCACAACTCAGTTTGTTTTGCAATTATCAGGAGTTGTAGCTTCGAATATTGGAGTCATAATTCAAACTATATGTGCCGTGTTTCGGATTCCACGTTAAACTGTAAGTCTTAGTTTACGCTTTTACTAAATAACCACTAGACTTTTAAACTGACTTTTAATTTGTCAGGTCGATTTATCCCGAATATAAAAAACGGTTTATCCGCAAATTATATAAATACATCCCCAAAAAAAATAATTAATTAATTTATATATTATAAATAAACAAATTAATGCTGTAAATACAAACATTTCACAGAAACTCGATTTCTCAGATTTCAGATTGAAGCCAAACTTACGTGGAATTCCCACATTCATAAAATTTGTAGATACCAAAATAACCAGTAATATATTCATGGTATTCACCTTATATTGCGTATTCTTGTCGAATTTTTATCACAGAAAATTTTTATCACGGTATATCAAGCATTCAATCGTATTAGCTGCTTTTATATTATAATGTTGATTATTATTATCAGTTAAGAATTTCATTCAATATTTTATAACGCAAGATTCCTGATTTTCGCTCAAAATTACAAATGATTGAAAAGTAGAAAATTCTTCAGAGCTCAATAAATAAAAAGGAATTCGTAAAATTCGAAATTAAATTCTCTCAAGAAATATATTTAGTATGTGCTTACCACAATGATAATTTCATTAGGTACCAATATTCATTTTATGTTTGTTAAACATCCATTGTTATTTTAAAAGTTCATTAATTTTTCTAATTTTTTAAGTAATGCCATACCGGGTATCAACAAAATTTTTGTCACCTTCTATTGCAATACAATTTAGTTTTGTCAAGAATGTGGATATTATTAAAATTTGGAAGTCAAAGAATTGAATGGCATCGATGCAACAGTTGAAAGAAGTTGGAAGAACGTATAAAAAAGAAAATCACTGATCAAAAGATACATTGAAGGGTGTCCATTTAGTTTGGTCTTCAAATTTTTGGCTTTGACTTCTCGTCAATTGGACAAAAAAATATATAGAATCAATTCTTTTAACCAAATGGTAATTCGGAATTCAAACCAGATTTTCATAACTTTGTGGACTGTGATCTGGATATTCCTTTCTTCCCCTTTACTTTTTGACCTTTCATCTACTTGAAGATTATGAGGCAATGATTTTGTTATTTTGACAATGAGATTCTACGGTACTGCTAAAGATGTCTAAAGAGATCAGTTGACTTGTAAAATTTTATGTGTAAAATTCAAAATAATTTTTTAATTTTCTGGATTTTAAAGATAAATATGTTGATAATGGTGAAGTTTAGATATCTAATTAAGAGATGAGTTAACCTAAAGATTAAACATTTATTTATTGGATATGCAAACAATGATAAATGTTTTAAATATTCGTGATGGTACCTACTTACAATTTTGGCAAAATAAATTTTAAAATAATTTAATCTATGAAAGGAACTGCGAAAAATAACACCTGCAGTTTTGAAATAAATTTGTGTTATTGCCCATATTTCATGCTTCGCTTTGTTTTATTTCTTAATAAGAAATTGAATTTATTGTCCATGAAAACATGTTTATATTATGCAAAATATTTCTGCTAGTTTTTGTAATAAATATTTTTTTTTGTAATTACAATAGAAAACTACTTACATTTTTCGATAATTCAAATAAATCGGTCCACATTTTAAAATGTTTTGCTAATATTTTATCACAATTTAAGAATAGATAGCTGTATCACTAACAATCACTTTTTCATTTTAAAAATGATCCAACAAATTAATTGCAAGAACTATTATTATAAACTAATTGACCGATGTGAGTTTTTTTTATGATATACAATTTGCACACGACTTACATACATATCAACAGTTAATAGAAAACTAAAGACCGGATAATAAACTAGTGGGAACAAGTATTGCTTATTTTGAGAGGGGAATTAATTTAATTTATTATTAACAATTAAATTATCTAATTGCATTCAGAATAATTAAACCAAATTATTTTTAAAATTCAAGTTCGCGTGATTAAAATGAGTATAATTATTTTTTTGTATTGTAATAACTGTTAAGACGTACTTACTCCTTTTACGCACATTTTGACATGTATACAAATCTTTGTGCAATAATCACATTTATACACAAAAAATCACACTCCTTATCGGTTAATTATCTTATCTCAAAGTTTTTTATTATACTTTAAATTCAATTAAACGGATAAATAATTCAAGAGTATTGCGAAATTGCTTGATATGAATGAAATTCGAAGCGATTCAAAAAAATTTAAATTTAGTAATGAATATTTTCAAACGTTATCTATGGAAAATTATCCAAAAATGTGATAATAATCATTGGAAACAAAAAATCCTTTGTATAAAAAATATGCAAGTCAGTAAATTAAAAAAATATATAGCAGAGCTAAAACAAATTCAAATTAACTCTAATGATAATGAGTAACCGATTTCGGTATTATAATATGCATACCGTGATATTATCTTTTTAGGACCATATTGATATAAGAAAATATAAATCAATTCACCACCTCCTAATAAACTTAGAAAAGGCTCTTAAAAACATAGAAGTGGTATAAGAAAGTTGCAAACATTTTTTATCCAAAAAATCCAAAATTGGGTTGCCCCAAATTTTTCGACAGATTTCTTAGGTAATTATCCGCAGATTAACTTAAATTAATTTTTAGAAAATTAAAAAAAAGAGGGGAAGTCGGTGATTATTATCCCAATGTAAAAAAGAATTAAAATAAAATCATTCCCTTTCTACAAGAACTTCCCCTTGAAGAAGGGACTAATTTAGGTGAAAACGTCTTATTAGTAACTGTGCAAGACAATTTTCTTGTGAACAAATTTTCTTCAGCCCCATGTTTATAGGATAATAGGAACTGGCGTATTTTAGTTTCTTTGACAAATTTAAACACCATCGTTAACTTCCTTGCTAACTTATGATCGTCTAATAAACTAACCACGTTGTGAATTCAACCGTCGTAATAACCAAGTATACATCGAAGCAGTGACGGATTTACGATTTTTCCACCCCTTGTCTAGAAGCTTATTGCCGCCCTATAAATTTTTATTAAAGTTGATCGTAATCATAAATGAAACTAAATAAAACATTTTTATTATCTCTGCAATTGTTAACGCTAAATTTCTTTTAAAAGCAGAACACGGTTCTTAAAGTTATAATTGTTATATCGTCACATTATATTGATTCCATCAAATATGCAAGAGGATGAGAAAATAATAAAACACCTAAAATTTAATTATTAATTTATTTATATTATTTTTTATCGATATTGATTTGTTTTCTTCTTCTTCTTCTTTAATTAGGCACTGCCTGTCTTTACAATTGCATCCTCATCTTGGTGGTGATTCAAATTTGTTTTTTTTTAGATTCAAATTTGTTTTCAAAATATATAAAACATTCTCAATATTGGTTTCATATTCTGGGATCGACTTGTCATAGTAAAATAGTAAACTCATCTGTGGTTTTTTGGATACCACTTTTTTGTTTGTTGTCAATATTGCATTCATGGATAGTACTGATAAATAGCTTGACAAAAATTTACATCCTGAAAAATCAAATAAATAGCTCACTATTTGGGATTAGTCAGAGTACCACAAGGAAGACTCCCCTCCCTTGTTGGAAAAGGGTGAATATAAGGGCAGGAGTCAAGACAAGAAGGATTTGCAATTTTTAGTGGTGACTTGCAAGTCGCAAGTTGAAAATTACGATTGTGGAGGCGGAAGTTTCCAATGGAAATTTATAAATTGTTGATCGTAGGTTTCGAGATCTCCACCGCTAACTACGAGTAGACGATACAATAAACCAGACCAACGCCATAAAAGCTAACATCAACCGATAACAAGAAGTGGTTACTATTTAAAAAGTTGTTTAAAATTGTACCAGACACACATCGACAGTTTACTTTTAAGATTAAAACTCTCCTCAAAAATATAGGAGGAGCAACTAAAGATTAAATTTAGCATACAAAAAATCCAAACTTAC
Organism: Rhagonycha lutea; assembly: GCA_958510855.1. NCBI lineage: Eukaryota > Metazoa > Arthropoda > Insecta > Coleoptera > Cantharidae > Rhagonycha > Rhagonycha lutea. The sequence goes on from OY294036.1 coordinate 90,131,697, forward strand.
AAGAGGACATTGCAGTGAGTATGTCGCCATCAAGATCCCAATTTTTTTGGTGATTCTAGTAGCTAAAAGAATTATCACTTTTTCTACTTTTAGTCGAATGCCTTCAAAATGTCCGCTAATCCATTCATAAAATCTTAATTAAAATTTTAACTTTTATTATTTCTTCTTATTATTATTCTATTATTATAAGGGAATTAATTGTATACTATAAAAATTGGACCAATTGCATTACTCGTTACACTTACATTAAAGCAGTAACTAAAGGCTATATAAAAATAAATTGTGTAATCTATTAAAACTAATCAAATTTTGCAATAGTAACAACTTTTGTAGTACTGTTAATTACCTTAATGAAACAATAAATAATGTCACACGTAATTAACACGTAGACCGCCACGCTTAAAAGTCGCCTATGGTTTTTAATGATAGTGAGTTAAATTTAATATACGTGGCGGCTAACGTATTAAAATTGATTCATAAATAAACGGTAAATTTTATATTGGCAGCAAAGCTAAGAGGTCAAATACCTTGGTCTTAATCTGGATAGGCGTCTTACATGAGCAAAGCATATCTGGAAAAATAGACTGCAGAGTGGAGAATTCCCATCTTAAATTAGAAAATAAACTACTGATATACAAAACCATCATGAAGCCAGTGTGGACATACGACATACAATTATGGAGCTCTGCTAGCGATTCCAATATTATGAAAATACAAAGATTCCAATCTAAAACATTGCGAGCGGTTTGCAATGCACCCTGGTATGTCCCCAATGAAGTCATACATCGTGACCTGTGCATGGCCACAGTCAAAGAAGAGATTAATGTAGCGAGCAAGAAGTACCTGCTCAGACTCAGTGCTCATCCAAATAATCTGGCCTCATATCGCCTCACTGCCCCTAATCTGAAAAGATTAAAGAGATTTGACCCCCTCTAGACTTGCCCCACCGGAAATAGTGTTCAGTGAGTGATATCTTTTTGTAGTTACACTTTCTTGTAATCATGATTTATGAACAAAACAAAAACAAATTGTGCATGTTTTTAATTTTGCTACAGAGGCCTCCATTGAGTCGGCATTATGAAATTAATATCATTGATTACTGGTCAAATAGTCGTGGTATACATTTATACTCTATCTTAGGACAATGCGAAGATTTTTTAATTATTGCATGGGGTACTTTTTTAAGTAGCAAATTTATGTGGGATAGAAAGAGATATGTATTGAAGTGTTATTTTTCACCCTGCTAGCTCAATCGGTTATCTCTCGCACACCTGACGCGTGACCTTCCAATATTCAATAAATTTTTACAATTTTAGTTTTGTTGTAAAACTAGCAAATGAAAACTTCTTCTGGTCCAACTGATGGTCTCTAAAATAAAACGCACCACTTCTCAATATAATTATTTATTTCTTACTTCAAAATTCACTCTAAATTTTTCATTTTCTATCATAAATCAAAAATCAACCGTCCACGACTTGGACGGCGTACGCAAGTCTACTTCCTATCCTCGCGCTCTCTCGGCTTCCCCGAAACCGCGAAACATCCAAAATTCAAAATTTTTAACAAAAAGTCAAACCAACCACTTCCTTATTTCAAAATTTACACGACAGTATAATGTTAGATGTACATAGGTTGAAAGAAGGGGATTGTTTACTTCAACACAAGACAGACAAACAAAAAATGCAGTTCTCACTGCAATTTCATTGTTTAGTATTTCTGATGTGGATGATACAAAGATAAAGAAGATCTGTTAACATTATTATGGGTTCAAGGCCTTATGGATGATTTTCTGTATTCCATGTAATCAGTCCACCCCTGTTTTTATTAACTTTTAGTAATTTAAAAGAAAAATTGCTGCTTTGTTATAATTACTGTTGAGATGTACAGAAAAAAATTACCCAGTAAATTTAGATCAAATTATAGATGAAAAAGTAAACTACATTTTCAAGAAACATACATATTGTATATTCTGTGGCATAATTTAACTACATTTAATTCTTAACTTTGTTATTAATTTAAGACATACAAGACAAATACTTGAAATTGTTCGATATATAAAACTGTATCCAACTTATAAGCTATGAATCTTTGCATGTCGATTGAGATCATTTACCCTCGTATATTTCTTATCACACATGTTACATGGAAATGGTTTATCACCTGTATGAGTTAGGCTATGTTCTTTGAGATCAGCATTTGTAACAAACGATTTATTGCATAAAGGACAAGTAAAATTTTTCTCCCCATTGTGTCTCTTCATATGAACAGCCAGACAACTCGATTGTGCAAACCCTTTAGTGCATACGGGACAAACATACGGTCTTTCACCCGTATGAGACCTTCGATGAACTATTAACGTACTCGATCCATTAAAACCTACAAAACACCACATTAGAGACTAACTTTCAATCTGTTACTTTTTACCTTTTTGACAAATATCACATATATGTGACTTTTCCCCCGTATGAGTTCTCATGTGTTTGGTGAGTTCGTTTGATTGACAAAATGACTTCTGACAGACACAACATACATACGGTTTTTCACCTGTGTGAGTTCTGATGTGAGCAATCAGATTTGAACTTGTCGAAAATGCTTTCGTACAATGAATGCATTGATGCGGTCTTTCACCTAAAATTTATCAATATAATCGTAGAATTAATTTTAACTAAGGTTCTCACCTGTATGTGTTCGCATGTGCTTCTCCAAATCTTGAGCTTGCCTGCAACCTTTATCACACATGGAACATCGAAATGGACGTTCATCTGTGTGCATTCTCAAGTGAATTTTGTAATTTCCACTGTGAGAGAATGCTTTATTGCAAACTTTACATTTATATGGCATATCTGTCGAATGAGTCTTCATGTGTCGACTTAATTTTGTAGAAGTAGGAAAAATTTTCTTGCAAGTTGTGCACTGTTTAATGGAATCGTCATTGCCCGTTTTGTTTTCACGCTTAGCTTTTCGTTTTGTGTTGTCTTTCTGATTACATTCGATGGATGAAATTTGTTGGGTGTGCAATATTTGTTGATCTTGTGGGTGTGAATGCTGTTGCATATGTGACTGCACTTGTACCGAAGGTAAAACCACTTGATTTGTCAAGATATTAGATGGTTGCATTTGTTGTATTGGCATTGTGTATGTACCATTATAAACTTGCACTTGCCCTACTGTTGGTATCGAATAACCAGTTAATGAAAGATGATTTTGTGGTTGTACATTATAATTGATTTGTGAAAGAGGTTGAGTAATTGTGTCGAACCGTGGTTCTTGGAGGTCCAATAGTGGGGCACATTCAATATACACGCAGTTATTTTGTGTTGGTTGTGATGTATGAGTGATTTGATGCTGCTGCTGATGATGGTGTTCAGTTTGTTCGTGCTGAATTTGCTGAACAATCTGAGGTTGTTGTTGTTGCTGGATGTGTGATTGTTGCTGGTTTAGTGATTGTTGTTGCAATTTCTTTTTATTATTTTCAGACTCACTTATCATTTGCCTAAGTTTAGCATCTGACTTCTCACATAACTTCTTAAATTGAAATGATATGTGCAATTTGGCTACACACTTATTGCATATTTGACTAGGAAGACCATCGTTCTGCCACACCTTATACATAATAGATAATATTACAAAAAATGTATTGGTAATAAAATATCATGTAAATACCTGTACAGAGGAACATGCCATCATTTTTTTGGAAACATTGACTTTGAAAATGGACATCATTATCCCCTGGTTCAAGCAGGCCCTACATATTTTTTCTAAATCTAACGCACCGTTAGATAACTCCATTCTTTCTTTAAAATTGCTAAATTTGATCTAAATCGATCAAATACCCCATGAACAACCTCTTTCAAAAATTTAACCTGCATTTACTCATCCATTGTAAACAGACACACAACAGCACTCCACTTGTGACTTCTGAGATTATCTAGAAGATGGCGCTGCAGTTCATTATGTAATGTAATGAAATGAATAGTCCGAGAACGAGCAGCAAAAAGGGCTGATGAGAAGATACGAAGATTCTTTAATAATAAATATTTTTCGACATTATCTCATTGAATGTTTAATAATTTCTCTAAACCACTGAAAAACGTTGTTTCCATTGCATTGCAAAATAGCTTTTCACAGCACAGCATACATATCAGCTCTCCATCGCATCGGTATTAAATAACATCCCCCGTAATTCTTCCTTTAAATGTAGAAATAGAAAATAATCGCTAGGGGCCAAGTCTAAACCGAAAAGTGGGTGATTTATTTCTTCGAAGCCATACTTTTTAATAGTAATTAGCAACCTGTGAAACTTTCGAATTGTGAACTGCAATGTGTGGTGCATTGTCGTACAGAAGCAACAGTTTTGTTTCACTTTGACCCTTCATTTTTATTGAATATGACTTTGTATTTCTTTTGCACTTTTTTACCCCTTATTGTAAAACACTTTATCACAGCATGGGTATTCGAGTTTTTCAATTTTTACAAATGTTAAAACTGACTACTATTAAAAATCGAATACAAATGCAGCGGTTGCTTGGATTGCTTTAAGTTTGCTACTAAGCTGTTATAAAATTGAAGAGCTCATTGCTAGAACATGATATGATAAGCCACACATTGTCGAAAATTGAGTTAAGCATTAAATTATATTAAGCAATGGTACAAGTCCTCCTAAAATATTTTTTTACTCTCTTTATGATATCATATTAATAACAATAACCAACTTTGACAAGGGGGAGGGGGGTTGAAGTGATCAAAAATTCGTAAAAATTTGCAGACGTCTTTTATAGACGACCCCTACATTCCAAAGTTGGAGAAAAATTTGAAATTTATAGATTTGCTAATTAACGCCATTTTTTTGCTTTTTATTTGATACTGTGGTTAACTTTGCATATAAATCGAAAAGAATGTCACCTTCTACACTACATATTAAGGGTAATGCAACAAACAATTATAACGAATTTCGTCTGCAGGACCTACAAATTTAGGGGGAGGACAATGATTCCTTGCTTCTATTTGAGTTTAAAATATGGCTAGCACAAGTAAAGAAATTGGAAGATCAAGAAATGAAACAAATGTTCATTTTAACATCCTTATATACAGGATGATGCATAATTTCGTTAAAATACTTTAAGAGGAATCCTCAGAGTTGCAAAATACACTTTCGTAATTCACTGATATCTTGCTTATTACTCAAAAAAAATTGCACAAAAGTATATATTTTTGAGAAGAGGACACTTGGACGCAGTCCTTGTCGTTTTTATTTTTTTTAAATTCAAATATTTTTCAACATCTATTTTTCAAAAAATTTGAATTTAAAAATATTAAAAACGACACGGCTTGCGTCCAAGTTAGTGTCCTCTTTTCAAAAATATATACTTTGTGCAAAATTTTGAGTAATAAGCAAGATATCATTGAATTACGAAAGTGCGTTTTCCAACTTTAAGGATTCCGCTCTTATGAGCTTATGTCTCTGATGTGATATGCTCGGTGTCGTAAGATTCTCAAAAATGTACATATATTTTGTTGAAATATTTTCGTAAAATAATTGATTTTTGGACAACAAAATTCATTTCACAAGAAATGAATGAAAATGAAAAAAATTTTCACATATTATAGACAGCTACAAATTAACTATCGTAGTTAGCCAAATTACACTTTTGCAGCCGCAAGATGGCTATAGTCATCTGTTGATCGGTTGTAACAGCCAAATTGGTTGTCACTTCTAATTTATAGCTAAAATATCACTTGAGACCATTATAAACTATCTATAACCACCTGGTAATCCGCTATCATAATCATTTTACTAGGCGACATTTTAGGAGGCGGTCGGAGCATAGTGGTCACGCGAGTTGTCTATGAACGCTAAATACCCGGTTCGAATCCGAGTTAAGTAAGAACTTTATTCCGACCGTTCTCCCCTCGGAAAGCAATGGCAACCTACCGAGAGTAATATGCCAAGAGCATCCTTAAATGTTAATGATCTAAACGGTCCAAAAGTTGATCTGAGGACTATGGGGAAGCGTAATAAGCACCCCACCAACATTTAAGGATCACGACGCTTCTGTTAAGAAGCATAACGACTGTATGATGATGAATCATTTTACTACCACAGCTATATAACTGTTTTATAATATAGTCAGCTGCGAGTTTGCTATCGCAACCAATTTAGAACCACAGCTGAATAAACTGTCTATAGACATCAGTCAGTGGCGGATTTAGCACTTGAGAGGCCTCAGGCGTAATTCAATTTTAAGGCCCCTCTCTCGAAATATTTTCACTACTAAACCTGGACCTGATGGCGTTCCAGTCTATTTTCTGAAACGTTGTCTTCATTCACTTCTTCTTCTTCTTCTAGTGCCATATCTTCTTTAGACGTAGGCGATCTTCCTGGCTAAGCCAGGAAGACTTTACTAGGGAAATGTTAATGGGGTGGTTTCCCGTTGCCTTCCCCATAGTCAACAGATCGATTTCGGACTTTTTAGACCACAGCACATATCCGACGCAATCAGGATTAGAACCGCGGTTTCCCGCTCTGTAGTCTATCCGTGTTTGATTTACGCCAGACTGCTGGTCTTCATTCACTGGGCAGTCCTTTATGTGTTTTATTAATACCTTCTCTATCTTGTGGTATCTTTCCTATAGTCCAGTCAATAGAGACATTTTCGTTATAGGTGTGACTTTGCAAAAATTCTGCACAGCATTGATATTTTTAGGATCTTTAAGTAGACTTATAAGAAGCTTAAATTCAAAAATGAGAATTATGAAACATTGAGCGCTAGCCGCCATCTTGGAAAACGCGTTTCGTATCGTATCTCGGAAACGGCTTACTTTAGGATGAAATAGATAGAGACCTCTTTTGTAGATAATTGAATTTCCCACCTTTTTTGTTTGAAACTTTTTTTGATTGAACTTACCGTTTTTCAATTACAGCTCGTTCAATGTCGCAAATCTCCTGTTATCCGCTGTTATCCGCTGTAACTCCCTGGAAAGTCGATTTAACGATGAAACGTCCTGTATTTGCGACATTGAACTAGCTGTAATTGAAAAACGGTAAGTTGAATCAAAAAAAGTTTCGAACAAGAAAGGTGAGAAATTCAATTATCTACAAAAAAGGTCTGCATGTTTTTCATCCTAAAGTAAGCCGTTTCCGAGATATGATACGAAACGCGTTTTCCAAGATGGCGGCTAGCGCTCGATGTTTCATAATTCTCATTTTTGAATTTAAGCTTTTTATAAACCTACTTAACTATCCTAAAAATATCAATGCTGTGCAGAATTTTTGCAAAGTTCATTTCTCTATTGACTAAGTTATGGAAAGAAACTTTCATTTTCTACCCTTTTTAAGAAAGGTGATAGAAGTGATATTTCTAATTATCGTATAGTATTCCTCTACAGTCGACCATACCTAGCTCCTTGATAAATTAGTTTCATTGCAAATAAGCTATGCAACTCGCGGAATCATCATTGACCAACAACATGGCTTTGTCCTGGTCGTTCCACGACTACAAATCTTATGTCGTTCTCATCTTCCATGGTGAATTCTTTAGAAAGTTGCTTGCAGGTCGATACTTTGTACATAGATTTTTCAAAGACCTTTGATCATGTTTTCTTCTCAGCCCTACTCGCAAAGCTGATAGCATTAGACTTTCACCTCAATGTCATAATTTGGCTGGGTAGTTATCTATGGGGTAGAGCTCAACGTGTAAAGATAGAAAATTTTATTTTGAAAGGAATTTCAACCTCTTAGGAAGTGAATTCTGGACCCATTTTGCTTCTATTATTTATCAATGATATAAGGTAAATACTTAAAATGCCACTATTAGTTATTTACAGATACCTCAAACTCTTCTTATTGATTAAATCGTTCAGTGACTGTTTAGCATTGCAATCCGACCTAGACAGCCTATGCTTCTGGTGCAAAACCAGGCCCGGACTGGCTCCTTTGGGGGCCCTCGGCTAGAGACTGTGGAGAGGCCCCCTTATTAAGAGCAGAGATTTTTGAAAATCACTTTTACCCCAAGTATAAACCACTTTTTTGAGGCCTCTTCGGGGTCCCCTTGGGTTGGGGGCCCTCGGCGATCGCCGACTAGCCGTCCTGGCCAGTCCGGGCCTGTGCAAAACCAATAATTTATTGTTAAATTTCGACAAATGCTCTGAAATTTTCTTTTCAAGAGGTTTTTCTTGGCAAGGGTTGTGATGTTCTTGATTTGGGAGTATTTATCAGCTGCAAATTTGCATTTAATGCACATATTCAAAGTATTTGTAATAAGGCATTGCGTATGCTTGGTTTTGTTAAAAGACAATGTAAATATTTTTCTTCTGGCACAATAAAATTACTCTACTTTTCGCTAGTTAGGTCACATCTTGAGTATGCATCTTGCATCCGGTCTCCTATCTATGACACCCATATCAAGAGATTGGAATCGGTATAACATAAGTTTTTAAAATTTTACCGTTTTATATCGATGGGCTGTTCAGGTTTTTCCGATAAACTCTGTTTAGGTATTTTACAAACTTCCACGTTCAGACGTAGACGAGAGGTTTGTAATATTTTGTTCCTTAACCAATTGCTTCATAAGGGTCGCAGGTCGCAGACTTACTCTTTGAGAAGCAAGGACATTTTCGTCATTACCTACCTGTAGGACAAATTATGGCCAACATTATCCTATCACTAGGATGTTGAAGCTTGCAAACAATTGGAGTCTGGATGAAGGGTTTCATATTTTTGGGTTTCAGTCCTACTTCAAGCGGTTCCTGAAGTCCCAATAATTTTTGTGTAATTTGGTGTTTGTCCTTCTGTTTGTGTTAAGAATTTTTTATTAATTTATTTTAATGTATTATGTTATTTAAATTCTGTTTTATTTATTTTTTCTCAGTGTTTTCTGTGTTATCTTTAATTTTAATTGCTAATTGTGTTTTGTTATTGTATTATATTGTAATTGTAAATTGTTGTAATAGAAAATTTCCTATAGCAAGCTTGTAACCGGTTGTAACAGCCAACTTGGCTTGTCACAACCGAATTATAGTTAAAAATGTTTCTTATGATTCCATGTTCAGACTTGGAAATCGGCAAGGCATAGATAGTCTAGACATCATGACTTTTAGTATATTAAACTATGAACAGTTACCTACACTAAATAATTCCGTAGAAAAATTTCTGCAGCCCGATTTTTACTTTTTTTGATGAAAATTTTTGCTAGTTTCTTGTACATCAAGATTAATAAAGACATTTTGGATTTCTGTAACTGACTTCCAAGTATTGCAGCATTTAAAGGACACATCATATAATTCTGTGCATTTAACAGATTTTCGGTGAAGCATTTCCCTCAAAATCCATTTTTCACAGTTTTGAAAATACGAATATCACGAGAATTGATGAACACGATTTAAAGTGATTGCTGTTCGTTCTTAATTTGAAAAAAATTTTGTTTTTACTAACGAAAAATTTTTCACAGTTCAGCAATTTGTAAATAAACTAATCGATCGTGTCTGGTTGAGTAATCGCTCTTCTATCAATTTAGAACATTTGAAGCTTATGGAACGCAAAAACCAGTTTTTATGATGAAGACGAAGATACCAGTTTCAAAAAATAAGTTAACATACAGAGGAATTATGCATCCAACCAAATTATCTATTATTTAACTTTTAGTTATACTATTAGTAAAACTGGCCAGTTGCCAATATAACTTGGCTAGATTTATATACTACTACCTAAAGCAGTTATGCTTATAGAATCGTGAAAAAAAATTGAAGTTATAAATTACAATGATTTCATTCTTGGTGTGTAATTTTCTTAGAAAAGAAAATGAAACTAATAAATTAAGTTTTACTTGTTAAAAACTCTTGCATTACGTGATAAATCAAAAAATACATTGATTGATTGATGGAAAAAGTTATGTTCATTACTCGAGTTTGAAACTAGAGCAAATTAGGTATGAAGAGGTATTAATTTAAATAATTCAAAATATTTGTGAAACAATACTTTATTATTTTCTTTTGGCATAATAAAGGAACATTAAAAAATAATGTCAATAGAGTTTTCAAGAAAACCCTAACTTTTGGAAAATCTTATGCACAGGTACACTCCAAAATAAATTAAAATATAAATGTAATAAAACACAGTGGTCATCTTTTCGTTAATTTGCAATAGAAAATTATGTGATGAAAAATATTTATATTTAAAAATAGTGATAAAAAATATATTTGAAATAATAAATTTTTTAGAACAATTAATAATAGGTATTATTTATTGTAAGTATTTAGAATCGTATGTAATTTTGAATTTACAGCCGATCATTATTAGCATTAAATAATTGAAGCCGGTACTGATTGTGAATGGAAGATTTAAGAAGATAATAATTTATCTTGAGATTTAAGTATACTACTAAATGTAGGTACTGCAATAAATAATGAACACAAAAAGATAATTACACTTGAAATTAATGTTACAATCTTTGAAGCTTCTCTACTTAAAGGTCATAGTGGCTTCTCTTAAGATTCCACCTGTTCCCTAGATACAGTACCTCAAAGGCTGGTCAGCATTTTACCAGTTTAATAACTCCAGTAGAACTGCTACTAAAAGAGACTTGCGGTTATTAAGGTATTTATGTATTATAAAGTGTTTCTGGTGTTATCTCGAGGAATTAGTTTAGTCATGCAAAAGTGTTACGCTTCGTATAAACACCACAGTAAGTGATTTTTACTAGAAAGGACACAGTGTGCAGTGGTTCGATCTGATTATCATCCAAATACTATACATGAAAAGTTAAGTATACTTAAATAATAGGTACAAAAAATATTAATAATCGCGCAGATAAATCAAAACTTCCAAATCAATACCGAGTGACTTTTTACTAACCCACAACCGAAAGAAAAATGTTGGCTATATTAATATTTCATGCAGCATCCCAAGTATATGGGATCATTCACTTATCTTAAACAACACCGACTGTTTAGAAAATCAAACAAGAAAACGTGATTTAACCTTAATCGCTGTAACAAAGGACAACTTTCAACATTTGTATAATTTTCTGCTATAGCACGTTAAAATTTAAAATAGAAAATATAAATGTAAATGTTTTGAAATGCTGTACAAAACTGCTATGGATTCATTTTGTAAATTGTGCTATTTTTTTGGAATTGGTTGATGAAAAGGATTACTTTTTAAGTTTTTTGCCATTATATTTTTACAATAGGTTTCTTTTGTATTCCTAATACAAGCATCGCGTGATCACTTTTATTTATTTAAGCAAACAATAAAACAATGCACATACCCAAACAGGAACTTACAATGTAACATTTAACACAAGCTATTCTAATATTACAAGTACGACTTGAAACTTGTATACCTTCGTTTATGAATAAAATGATATTAAAAATTATAAACCACTAATTCATGGTGAATTGTAGTGATCACCTCATATTAACAGTTATTTTAACATGCATTTGTAAGTATCAAGACACAAATTCTGAATTATATTACGCTTTGCATAATTCGACATGAATTTAAATTTATAATTTACCAAATTTTATCTTTAAAAAAATCACGGCTAAGCAATTAGCTCAAAATGAAATGAATGATGGGTAGCTCACCAGCGTACGCTGGAACCCACGCTACTGACCCGCAATAAAGGAATTAATCCAATAAAATTGATTTATTTAATAAAAAATTTAGAACCTTGTTGTAAAATTGTAAGCTAAGTAAATATAGCAACAAAGTTGTATCTATCTATATGATCGACCAATAATTAATTGTGATTTGTGTACAGGAGTGGCAGTGGGGTGCGTGACATCCTGGACCATGTGGGAGATCGTAACACGTGGGTTTGTTCTTCTCATTCCTTACACAACTTCAAGAATCACGCTGATCTTTGCGACCTACCTATTTCAGGTAAGATCTGCCTACATTTCATAGTATTGATACAATATAAAGTTTGAATCGACTGTTCATTATATCAACTTTGTTTATTCCAGTCATTTTACTTTCAACGCTCAAAAATAAAAAGGGGTTTGAGCAATCTACGTAAGACAATAATTGCTTGTAAAATTTTATGATTTATTATTTTATCAGTACAATAGAGAAAGTTGTTAATATTTGTTATAATTAATTTTCGTACTTCTGTGAAACCTTTGCTGATATAAATTAATGTACTTGAAATGGAAGCTGTTGCAAAAGGTGGAAGAAACAAAATACTGGATGAATAATTCAGCATGGCCTTACTAGCATTCGTTACTACTTTGTATTTAAATTTAATTTTTTGTTTTCTAATGAACGTATGTTTAATTCAAACTTTCCAGTAACGATTAAACTTAATAGGTTTTATTCATTGAAAACCATTTACAACAAACCGTTCCAATGGAATAAATTTACGTCTAAATAATTTTCAATTTAAAGTACTTTTGTATGTTTCTCTCGATCCCAATACTAACGCACTTATTTAATGGTTTATAACTTCGTTTTTGATTCTTTCAAAAGCTAAAACGCCTTGGTTTTGCTTATATTTTTACTAATTTATTGAGTTTGTCTATTTGCAGACGTTCAAAGTGAATTGAAGAGTTTTTAAATTGGAGAACAAATTTAATCACGAAGTTATTTCATAATAATTGAAATAAAATAACGAAAAATGCAAGGAATTCAAAGCAAACCATAGGAATATTATTTTTTTACGTAGTCTTCACATATTTTGTTTACTACATGTAATGATGTACTAAACCATGGTGCAATGGAACAGTCATAAGGTGTTAGCCTTCGAACCCCAATGTCACAGCTTCAATTCTCAGTTGCTTCGTCCAAATTATATGCGCCAATATTTAGATTGGAAGAACCATTCTTGGCACCAACACTGTCGAGAAACTTTTTGATCAGAAATATCTCTCGTGTTTACAAAATAATATTCAAAATGATGCAGTTTTACAAGTATTCGAAGTTAGATTTGCCCAGATAGCCATAAGAACACTCCAAAAAATGTTTGTTTGTCAGCCTTAGTAGTTAAAGTTAATTAGAATATAATCAGACCTTCTTATATATCTTCTGCCTATATGTGTGAGTGTGGGAGGATATGTTTCTTAGATATTGGAGAATTTATATAATCTGTCTAACATATTTGTAACTTGCAATTATTTATTATCCTTTTTTACACTAGGAAAATTAAAAGATGGGCTTCGTGGAACATTTTGTGATTTCGATGGAACCATAACCAGTTCTTAAAAATTATTTTGTTGATTTTGATCATTTTTCAAATAAAAGACAGTCTAATTTGTCTAAAATCAATTTTGTAATCATTATTTTTGTTCTGCGGTCCGGATGTACCCATTTCTGTTAATGTTTTGTTTACTTTTTTTTATTAATGTTTAACATAATATAATTCCCTTTCCCAATATAGTAATACTATTCATTTAGAATTCAAATAAGATAAAATGACATGTGAAATATTCATTAATGCAAATGCGGAAAAAGCTTTCTCATTAATTAAAATATTCTTGATATGGATATGATAACGAATACTATTGATGTAATTGGCTTAAAAATTAATTTATTAAGCTTTTTTAAATTCTTCAAGTTACATATCTTTTTTTATTACCTAAAAATACCTCGACATTCCATATTAGAAGAAAAATCGTGTTAGACTCATTAAGTTGGTATGTCGTTTTTGTCTATTAATTATTATTTTGACAAAAAATCGACTTGTTTAGCATTCCCAATTAAAATAAAACTGATTTTAGCGTAATAGAGTGATAAATATACAGTGAACTTATAAAGATTCGAACAAATTCATTAAAATTGAAAAAAAACAAGATTTTTGGAAGAAAATCCTCTGGCACAAATTTACTTGCGAAAAAATTCAAAATCGGGTTGCGGCAATTTTTCAACGGATTTATTTAGACAATCGTGCGTTGTTTCTTGTTTATCATACTAAAAGTCACCGTGTCTAGACCGTCCGCATCATACCGATTATCAATTCGAAAGAATTAGCTATGTCACTCATAGTTTAACATTACTGAAAAACAACTAAAAATGGTCGACTCGCTTTTCAAAATAACTAAACTAAATTCCCTCTCTAATTAACCCAATTGTTTCTAAGCACAGTGATAGAAGATATGGAATAAAATCACATATAGCACACAATCTTAGCCATGTGGGCCAATATTGGATCAATATTGTACATCGATACAGTATTGGACTGCAAATGTAATCTCCATATTGTTGGTGCAATACTGATTTATCAATATTGGGAGAACATTTAAATTCAGTTTAACACAAAATCGAAGTAAAAATTTCGGTGTCTCAACTTTTTTTTATTTAAAATCTCTCTACTTTTATGTTCCCAAAACTTTCAAAATTTAAACCTAGATATTAATACGTAATACTTTTAATTATATAGAATTCAAAGCGAAAATTTTATTTACTCAACCATATTTAAATACAGGATGTCTAATATTTAAGTCTCTTTTAAAATTTAGAGCATTGTTTGGTTAATTATTATCATAGCAAATTGAACTTTTTCATATTTACACCCAAATTGTTTTATAATGTTTTAAATAAAACTTGAACTCAAATTACATTTCAACAGTTTGTTATTCCAATCTTAATAAATTATTAATTTTAAACGGTACTGTATTATAAAAGTGTCAGAAAGGTATTGACGATTTTTTTATTAAATTTAATTAATCATCAGCTCAAATTAATTGCACCTGATACAAACATCTGCTTAATAAACAAGTTCTTTGAGCTGCAAAAATAATTAATGACTAAAATGATCAATTTCAAAAGAAAATTTAAAAAAAAATTTAATTAGTAATTGATTTTATAATGATGATAAGCTTATTTACAAAATAATGTAATGTATCACAATTTATATAGTTTATAATTAACGTACAAGTCGTCACTTACTAACTAAATGTCAACAATGACCTGCAGTTTAACGTGGAATCGGTACCACGGTTCAAATTAGGGTCGGATAGTGCCATCGTGGAATTATAGGAATTCCTATAAGTACAATGTGAGAAGGGGTGCGTGTAGGGGAAAAAAGAAGCACAAAAATTAATATCGTGGAGTATACTTGTCCAGAAATGTGACTCCCCCAAGTAAACAAATTTTGTAATCGACAATTTTTTTATAGTTTTTATAACTGGATAAATAAACTGGAATTCAATAAACTTTTTGCATCCTATTGTTCAAGTCGATTAAACGGTGATCGATCACTTAATATGTCAGCACGTGTCATGCTGTACGTGACATTAATTTTTAAAAGAGAATTTAATTTAAATTAAATTGAAATATTTTAAATTATAATAAAATAAATTTAATGTACTACGTATGTACACTGAGAGAAATTTCGGACTTTGAAAATAAAAGTTAACACTTTAAATTCAAAAGTTTTCATTTTTATTATAATTTGTCGCGTTTTTAAAAGCAACATTTTCAATTTTATAGTGTACATTATAAAATTAAGAATAACTTTTTAATATCAAAAGTTTCAATGTTAATTCAAAAATAACTTTTTTATATCAAAAGTTTCAATGTTAATTCAAAAATGTAAAGTGTAAAATTGAAGGTGTATGTGATACATTCTAACGGTGATATAGCTGCTGACACATGAAATTATACAATTCATGCGTGGATTGACTTGAGACTAGACTCGTTGATAATAAAACCCGGGAAGAAAATTATTTTATCTGCAGAATTGTTCATAATCGTGCAGTGTAGAACGTGTAACAGTGACGGAAGTGTTTCTTTTAGTTAGTTTCGAGTGCAAGGTGTAGAGAATTTTGTTAATTATTGTGATTTAAAATCCATAAAATGTTAATGGTAGAAAATGTGGATGAGAATGATACTGAGAACAAAATACAACTGCAGGCAAATCTGGAGGGAAGGAGTACCAATGTGATATTATTTATACCCTTGTTTGTGACGAAAATAATGAAAAATAATTTCAACTTTTACAAGAATTTGACTTGGAGAATTTGTATTCCGATTTAAAACGTAAGAAAACCACGTGAAATCACACGATAAAGTGCGATGATGTATTAATTATTTTTTAAACTAATTCACTTTTATTTTCAGCATTTGGTGTTACATATCGTTCATTGAGATAATATATGAAAAAGAGATGATATTGCCGAAATAATAAAACCGTTTGGTTTGGGAATGCAGTTCCGAGAGAAACTCCTTACCTGGAAAAGGAAAGAGGAAATAAAATCAAAAGGTAAACACCTATTTTAAAATTTAAAAAAATTGATTTCTGCTGTAGTACTTAAAGGAATTAGTGCAATACAGTGGACTTCCTTTAAGTCAAATTATCACTGTCATCTGTTAAACTGACAATTTGAGTTCTGCTGACTTAAGGGAGTCGACTGTATAGTTGTGACTGTTTATATTCTGGTGATTTTTAGTTTTTTAACTTTGAAATAATTTCATTTTAATTTTATTGTGTTATAATAACTTTTTCTTTTTAAACATAGTTTGGAACTGACGAAGAGACCATTTCGATTCGTTCTAAGATTAAAGAATGGTTAAACTATGAGGAAGGAGGTGCTGTAACCAATTTTTCATCCTCGTCAACTTCTTCGGCACAAAATATTCATCTGCGAAAGGTATCAACGTGAAAATAATTTAAAAAAGAACTGTGAAAAATGTATTAAGTCAAACATCCAAAGGACAAAAGTGAAATGATTATTATGTATGTTTAAGTATATTTTTTCTCTTTAACATGAGTGTTTTGTAATTTTATAATGTGTGTTTTATGTAATAATTTATAATTTTTGTAATTATCTGTAAAATAAATTTTTTAATTTATACGATTTTATTTGTATTCAAATAAACCAAATTTAAATTTAAAAACTGCATTTTTAATATAAAAGTCATCGTACTACAATCAAAAATTATTCACTTTTGAATAGAAAGTTTTTCATTTTTGAGTCAACATTTTACACTTTTAAAATTATATATTCTACACTTTTGAGTTAACATGTTAACTCTTAATATGAAAATTATTCAATTTTGAGTCAATGTGTTACTATTTAAATTAAAAGTTGTTCACTCTTAATTCAATATGGTGCGTCTTTAAATCTACAATGCATTATGTTCAGTTTTCATATTAATATTAAAAGTTAAATATTCAATTTAAAGATTTCCAACCTAAGCTCCCTTTCATGTTTAAAAATGTTTGATTCAAGTACGTTTTCATTTATCTTTAAAGTGTTTTTCTCTGAGTGTATGTACATAATATGTTATGTACCGGTGCAAACAATAGGTGGTCCTACCTAATTGTCGGCTAGCTCAAAGTGTGTTTTTAAAATTCCAAAGTTAGGTAAATAATACTTAAAATAAACAAACTAATGGTTTTTGTTGTTTAAATAGGAATATCATAATTTAAATTAAGATTTTATCGATATTTTTGCTTTTTAAGTGGAACTGTAAGTGCGGAATGGTTGGCTTCAAAGTGGATTCGCAATTGTATATAATTAATTATTCCATGAGATGGATTTTCACTGAAATGTGAAATATACAATTAGGATGTCTTAAAACTCCATTATGAATCCTCAGTTAGGGAATTTCTACAAGAACAAGTTTTTGAAGTATGTATGCAGAATTTAAATCTCGGTATTGGCTTAATCCCAAAATTAACTGCATGCACAGAGAGAAAAGTTTGGTAATAATAATATTATGTAGTATTTCGTTAATTATGGTCACGTAAACTACAACTATAAATTTTTGGATTAAGGATTAATTTTCACGGTTAATGACAATCTTATTCTTAATCTCTCCGAAATAAGCATAGGAACATAGTGCAAAAATTTACTGTAAATTAGTAAAACTGCCACCCGTTCAAAATTAATGATATTAAATTATATAATACATAATCATAATTGTATTTAAAAATCTTAATAGTAGTTTTTGGGTAAGTTACAACAAAAAGTCGAGTCGTCATTTCCGACTTAATTAATAAATGATTAAAAATCTTCATCATTAGAATGCCTAATTAATATTTAACGGATTTTATAATTAATTTTGCACCTACATACTTAATAACTCTAGTTTTTTCTATACAAGTGGTACTAATATATCACAATTTTGCAAAGAAATTTACATTAAAATGTGGCCTTGCTGACGTAGTGGTTTAGTCGTTTGCGATTATTTCTACTGGAACGCGACTTGTGTTTAGTTTACTTAAAATATTACGTTAGTGCATTTGTTAGCAACAAAGTGGTGTCGCATAAATAGTGAAATGGTGTTTAATATTAATACCTGTAATTTGACAAAGGTACAAAGTTTGGACTGCCTGATACACAAAGTCATCAATAATAATTTATTTACCACTTAAACGGTTCAAATGTTATTGTAATTAGTTAAAACGGTTTGATAGTGCCTATTCAAATAATACAACAATGTGGAACTTAAACAATAATTGATTGTCATTACATAATTGCTTATTGATGAAAACCGGGTGTTCGAATAGAAATTATTCTGAGTTTATTGTTAGCAAAGAAAAACTTGAAAATTGTTAATTAACTCCACAAAGGCCGATTTATCGATTATATTATGCAAAACATTTGATTACATCAAATATCCTATTTCCTTGCTTAAATAAGTCAAAGAACGACATATCCTTTGAAAGGATTCTATGCTCGGTAATCGAGTTAGACGATGATTATTATCAAATTTGCATATGCAAAACTAAAACTAACTCTGTATAAACGAATATTTGCATATTTGACTTGAAATTTACAAAATCTAATTTGTTCTGATTTATTTTCAAAGTTAATTAATTTTTTTAATAAAAGAATGCACTTCGACTGATCATCAGCCTTGATAAATTTTTCGATTTGCTTTATTCAGCATATACAATTTAAAGGTCACCTTCCCAATCAAACTATTTTGTCATAAATATTAAAATGAATAAATATCATTCATTAGTAAAGAAATAAATTTTGTACATTTTTTGTTAAAATTGTGAACGTTCAAAGAAATATAACTTTTTGTTTATAAAATTTTATTTAAAACATAATCGGATGTAGATCCGCTTTCGTATTCGAGTAAATAATGCGGATATATGGATGTCTCCAAAAATATTCAAAATTAGCAGTTGACGCTCGTCCAATTGTATAAATTTTAAAAAAATTCGAACTGATGTAGGAAAAACATACATCGAGAATGCTCTCAGACTCAAAATTCAAAAACGAAGAGGATGCTTGCATTAGAATTGATATTGAATAAAATACAGATTAGGACTTCTTTGTAGTTTCTGTCCAAACATTCTCTTAATTTTTGTTTTTTGAAATCGTGCAGGAAAAGTCGAAGTATACAAATTGTATAGGAGTTAGGCGAATTCATAACAAAACCTTGTATATTATATTTCTACTTGATTACAATCAGTACTACCAACTATAATTGCCAATTATTATTGCAATAATAATAATTAAAATGTAATATGCAATAATAATAATTATAGTAATAATGTTATATATTTTAAATTATAGTTATAATGCCTGATATAGGCTATTTAGGCAGAGGCGGCCTGGTAATGTGGAAAATGCATTAAATACAATAAATTACTCCTAAGACCGGTGGTCTTGTTGTTTTAATGTTTTCATTATGTAATTTATTTAATACGGTCCTAATTTCTGAGCGAAAATTTTAATGTCTATTTGAAATAATATTACTAAAAATAAAATAAGCAGAGGACTAAAGTAATATTGGTCACCCTGATAGTACAACTGATGAGTAATTATTTGGAACTGCATTGGTGAGCAGTAGTAAGAGATTGACAGTGCCCCCACCACATTTCACACCTCCCACTCCTATTATTTTTGAAAATGACTCCGCCCACTGACCTTCAAAAATAATAGGAGTGGGAGGTGTGAAATGTGGTGGGGGCACTGTCAATATCTTACTACTGTGAGCAACTCCAACATTTTTGGACCCTATTATGCCCAATCCAATGGTTTTCTCTTGTAGGGCAGACTCTAGGTTTCACTTTGAATATAAAGACTTAAGTTGCACTTAATTTGATGTTCTATTCGTTTCACACTTAATCAGTTGATCTCTTGGTCCAAAAAAATCTTTAAAAAATCAGAAAAATCTCATACAGGGTTTATTATTAAATTT
Organism: Rhagonycha lutea; assembly: GCA_958510855.1. NCBI lineage: Eukaryota > Metazoa > Arthropoda > Insecta > Coleoptera > Cantharidae > Rhagonycha > Rhagonycha lutea. The sequence goes on from OY294036.1 coordinate 90,151,795, forward strand.
CAATCTGCGATTATTCTTCTTGAAATTTCGTAATTTGCAAGGGGCTGTCGCAGTAGTGAAACATCTAAAAACAATTCAAATTAATTTTTTTATTTGATTAATTAAACTTGTTTAAATAATTTTGTATTTATTCAATGAAAATTATCTGAAAATCGTAAATGTGCTATGATCTCAGTAACATAAAGAAACTTTCAATATTCTGATATTAATAGTGTTTATCATGTAATATTTAATTGCATATTAAATTAGCTAATTACATTGCTATAAAATCTAAATTAAAAATTACTCTCGGATATCTTTATCAAATTAATGTTATTAACTGTAGAGTAATTTTTAATTTAATAATTTATTGCGAAACAACAATTTGTTTTATACATTATTTAATAATAATGCACTTACAGTTGTTGTTGCAACATTTTATCAAATTTTACGAAAATGTTTGCCAAAAGTAGTACTAGGTTACTTATCAGATAAGCAATCTTCAAATATTTAAGAGAATAATAATTACAGTAGATCCCCGTTTACCTACGAACTACATACTTGCAAAATTATTGAACATTTTTTAAATTACTTTTAGAATTTTAAATACAAGCCAATTATATTTAAAAATAAAGATCGATCAAGCTCTTTTGGGTTAAATTTCTGCGAGGAAGTTGTTAAATATTAACTTGGCCGCTGTTCTATATAAATTAATGAAGATTCCAATTTCGAATAACCTTTAACTTAACCACTAAATTGAATTTCATTGATAAATAAGTGTTAACAAGCTATGCGTGTTTTATCCATACTGTTAATTAAATATTTGCGCAAATTGATTTAGTAAATACCAGTAGCTTTTAGTGGCCATATTTAGTATGTCTAATTTTTTAAAAGCTTGCTATTTCATTAGCTCAAAAAGTTTCTAATTAAGATTTTGAATTATTTAAATTTTTAGCAATTAATAATATACCAAGTGATGCCATATCGGAGAGATTGCGGCAATCCCCACTATTAAACTAAAAGTAAAATTCAAAACACTTCGTAGACAATTATTCAAGTTATCTCTTCAGTTGATCTACATACATAAATGCATGATACACACACAGACTTACCTACTGATTTTTTAATACCTAATGTCACTACGTGTTTAAAATACGCAAAATAAACATTATAGTGGGTGGTCAACCTGTTCAAGGTTCAACAACTATTCGTATAAAGTCAAATTAAGTTTTAATGTATTGGAACGTCTGAAATCAACATTTTGTGATTTTTTAAATCTCATTTGGTTGCATCATTTGGTAATAAAAAATATCAGTAGGTAGAATAAACTTGGTTACATTAGATAACGAAATTACAGGTAAATTAAATAATGGAACACTCATAAGCAGTTTTAAGTGTGATAGTGACTATTCAGTATTACTGGATTATGCGTGCAGCAAAGACTTTATTATTCTCTTTTGGATTATTGTGATAGTTAGTGCAATCCATCAAGGATGGGGAAATCAGCAAGTAAATTGAAACAAAGGAAAAACAGCAATAGTACAAGTAAGTCCAAGTAACCAATTTGAATCGGTAATGCAAGGGAACATTATGCGAGTTTTGGTGTAATCATCAGTTAAGGAATATCGATACTATCTTGAATAAATAGTATCGCATTGAGATATCCTTGATGTTTACCTTCCTGTTCCGAATACAATGGAACTCCTATATTCGCCCACGCCAATATTCGTCTCTTCTGAAATTCGTCCTGTTTTTTCTTTGAAATTTTTGTTTGATATTCACCCGAAAAGTCAATATTCGTCTCACCTCCGACGTTTTTACGAATTTTGACAGTACATTTTTTAATAAAAAATACAGTACTACTGTAACAATTTGTTTGATAACCTCCTCTCAGGAACGGATTAATGACGAATATTGGAATTCCCTGTAGTATTCTTGAGCAATTAATGCAACAAAAATATAACATACATTTTTTTGTCATATTTATAAAACTAATAACAATACTAGCATTTTCATGTACTCTTCAGATGTTGACAAAAATGAAACATGTGTATGTCACAAACGGAACTAAAATAAAACTACGTCATTCAATTATTGTTTATAACAAATAAAAAATTCTTTGTAATTAATACTACTTTCTTATTTATTATAAGATTATAACATTTAATGTATTCAATGTTATCCACTTCAATTTTAATTAATAATCGTGTTTCCTTTAATTATGGTCATAATTACACCTGGTGTCAGGTGTTTAGGTCAGCAATAAACTATCGAGTATTGTAAATTATCAATATTTAAATGTATGATATAACTCAAAAACCATCACCGTAACATTTAAAAATGTTAAGATTAAATGTTATAACAATATTTCATTAAAATATGCCGCTAGATAAAAGACGTTCATTAAAAATCATTCATCGATAAATTGGATATGCAGCCCAAGTTCATGGCATAATGATAACTCATTAATTTTTTATTGTATAATCTAATAATGCATTTGCGAAATGTCTTCCATTTTCCACATTTCCTTGAAATGTTCTTTTAATTACTTTTACTTCTGACCTTTATCTAAAATTTCCTTTAATTAAATTTAATGTGGTAATTAATTTGACACAACTTGCACTAAAGTTTTTTGTTTGGAATTACCAGCCTTGCAATAGTTTTTCTCTGTTTCCATTTTCCATGTAGTCACGTTTGCGTTCGCATTGCTTTTCTAAATTATTGTTTATGTAATTTACCTCGTTAACAAACGAGCTTAAACACGAAAAATGTTTTTTTCCTGGCGAGAGTAATTCGTCAGCTCTTTTATCAAATAAGTGAAAAAGTTTGGTGGCACAAAAATGTGTTTGTTGTTTGAATATTGAAACTTTCCCTGTTTTTCTTTGATTAATTACCATAGAACCAATCGTTTTCACTTTTATCTTGCTTGCAAATCTTCAAAAGTTTCATAATCTATTACAGTTTAGGCTTTCCTAGTTATTAGCAAGTTTCCTTTTCAATTTTCGTGATGATGCGAGGCAGCTGGAATTTAAATAATAAATTAAATTTTGCACGGAGGCATTTCCTGGGTATTTTCATAATTGCACGATTTGGTAGGCAATCGGTTGATACAATAAGAAGTAATGGATTAATCATTAGGTATATTAAATTGTGTTAACAGGTATTGACGTTGAAATAAATGATAATAGCATAACTAAACTATAAATAGAAAGTAATTATTTCTCAGAATAATAAATGTTAGCGTCTACAACAAAAGAAAATTATAATTTCTTCATTATTTTATTGTATAGTGTCCAGTTTTTTCTAACGGTGTACACCTGATGAACAAGTCATGAGTTCAAATCCCGGTTACTCTCAAATTACTTGGGCCGTGGTTCGGAATCCACGTTATGCAGTAGGTTCTATCTCCACCCGCAGAGTAAATAAATAATTTCTGTCATACCCGGAGTGAATTTTTAAATATCGGAAAAACTATTTAGATGTCACGATCCAGGTATGTATCAAAGTTGCTAAATACACATAAATATATCATCAATGTTGTTCTGCTTTCCGGTGACAACAATTACGTTCACTTTATGTAGCATAATGAAATGGCTACTTTGCATATTATTTTATGATCTCACGATTTACTGTATTAAACATGATGTAATGGCAAACGTCTATTTTTATTGTCGATAAATATCTCATCAATTCCTTTATTATTAATTTCTATTTTTATTGTATCAACCATTGTTATAGTCACTTCATTACTAAATCAATGGTATAGCCCACATAGTTAACAAATGAATCTGTCAATTGGTAATAAAAACTTTGTTTTTGATTTATTTTCTTTGGTAGATACGGAGAAATCATTATAAAATTAATATTGTAACTAAACTTAAAATCATGAACAAACGAAAAAAAATTAACAAGTTAGTAAAACACCAATATTATTGGCAGTTATCGCAAAACGTGTTTCTTGAAAACAACAGGGAGCCGAGTAGTTCAGAACATCGCACTGCCATTATAACTTTTTGCATACACAAAACAGGATTATAATCAAAGTCATAATTATTGCACCATGTAACTTGGCATAGAAAAGTTTCGGTTTCTAACTGTGCTTTATGTAGTCGCTTTAGGACTAACAAGGGGAAGGCCAACTTTGGTCGTCACAGATCTGCACCACTATCTTTATATCTTTACAACCCAATTAGAACGTCACTTGATGAAAGTTTAACGACCCGGAATTCAGAAAATTTTGTGAAAATAATTTTTAAAAGGCAATGTAAAATTCAAGCATTTGGTAGTTCAAATGTATTTCATTATTATTTCCTTCCTAAAAAATCAGTTAACAACTGCTCGACATAACCTTAGATTTACCCATTATTTTATTTATTAATTTGAGCAATATATCTTTGCTTTGTGATGTAATAGCTTGCAATCCTTTTTGTAACAGCACAAAGTTTACAAATACATGTACTAATAATTGTTACACGATAAATGAAAAAAGAACATTGAGAAACTCATACTGGTGAGAAACCGTTTGCCAGTAAAATTTGTGACTATAAAAATGTGCTCAAAAATCATCTTTAAAGGATCATTTAAGAACTCACACAGGAGAAAAGTCATGTGCTTGTGAGTCTTGTGCCTATAAAATGTGTACACGAATCAAATTTGAAACGACATTTAAAAACTCATAATACCATAACTGCGATATAAACAACATAATCAGTAATACTTTGATTGTAATCATAATTTGAACCTCGTTTTTGACACATTCCACTTCTTGATTATCAATATCTTTAAGTGTGCAATCAGATTGTATGCAATGTGCATACAGTTAAACCAAAATTAAGCATTATTTATGTCACAAATCTTACAGGCAAACGGTTTCTCACCAGTATGAGTTTTTAAATGCTCCTTTTTCATTTATCGTGTAACCATTATTTACATGTTGTATTTGTAAACTTTGTGCTGTTACAAAAAGGATTGCAAGCTATTACATCACAAAGCAAAGATATAATGCTCAAATTAATAAATAAAATAATGGGTAAATCTAAGGTTATGTCGAGCAGTTGTCAACTGATTTTTTAGGAAGGAAATAATAATGAAATACATTTGAACTACCAAATGCTTGAATTTTACATTGCCTTTTAAAAATTATTTTCACAAAATTTTCTGAATTCCGGGTCGTTAAACTTTCATCAAGTGACGTTCTAATTGGGTTGTAAAGATATAAAGATAGTGGTGCAGATCTGTGACGACCAAAGTTGGCCTTCCCCTTGTAAGCAAAACTCTGCATTAGGACCCCAGTCGCGTGGTAGAAAATATGGGCTTATATTTAACTACCTTTTCTAATTATATTGCCACAAATTAGTAATTAGAACCAAATCTAAACTTCAGGGGTCATTAAACGACAGATTGAATTCGGTCAACAAGTATATTGTTACGGAGTTCTTCTCCTCCTGCTTCAACATGGATATGCATTATTACTTTCTTCAATTTTTTTACCGATTATGTATTGATATTTCCATCCAACGTTGTGCACTTGAAATCGATAGGTGTACAAACTAAAAATAATGAATCAGGTCCTTGGAGTAATGATTACATTCGGCTCAGTACCCGTAGGTTTTAGGTTCAAGCCCCGGCTAGGGCTGTGAAATAAAAAATGTAGATACAATTTGGTAAATAAATTTAATATTTACAATTTAGGTACATAATCAGAATTTAATGCAGTTTAAATACCAAATTATATACTATTATGAATTTAGATAATATTTACAGAGGAATATTCTTTTCTGGTAATGTGCACAAGTTTTCTTAAAAAACTGCACAAAAATTGTTCAATTTTAAATTAATTTTTGAAATGGTATTCTAAACAAAGTATTTTCCATAAAATTACCTTAATTGAGTTGTTTACCTGCAATAAATCGTTGAAGTAAATGTGCAACTGTTTTTAACACAAATTTGGACTTTTGGACAATCCAGAGCTAAATTGTGCTGAAATAATACACAATTGTGTAACTTCAAGTACAATGTTTTTAGTCCTCTAGGATCTTACGCATTTGGTTAAACCCAGGCAGACAAGCCAGTGGTTCCGAAAAAATCAGTGTGTACAAAATTTGACCTAATGATACACGTCACAGTCAAAGCGTACTGGAAATCAGGCGATAGTTCTTTAAATTTGAGTTTTAAGGTGGATTAGGTATTCCTCATTTCTTTCCAATATTACAAGTGCCCTATATGACTTTGCTGTGTTTGCGATCTGTTTTTAATCAGTTTTCAATATCCATCCTTGCTGGGTCAGCTACCACTTTAAAATCTTATGCAAAAAAAAACATAAATTAGCCTAAAATACACGAGACTTTGCATTTTACAAGTTTGCACGGAGTCTATCTACAAGTTTGACCACAATTTTATATAAGTGTATATACAGTCCTTGTCAGGGAACTGTGGTGTTACGTCACCCTAACCTAATGAACCTAGGAATGTAACCTGTTTTGGTTTCATAACTAATGGTGGTGCTTATATGCGACAACAAGTCCCAGCAAGGACTATTAATTTTAATATGTAGTAATATTAGATAGATTTTGCATCACAAGGCAACTTTTAATTCTTAAAAGGGTCACTTTTAACACAGGTATAGAAATAGTTATTTACATAACAAGTTAAGGAAGTGATTCTTTAGTGAACAAGTAGAGCAAAGTACATTTCCATACCTAGGAAAAAATACCAATTTTTTCTGATAAACTTTTGTATGCAATAAAAATTTCACTTTTTTCACTTCTTTTCACGTTTATTCATATTTCAAAAGAGTTCATTTCAATGAACCTAGAATATACAGCCAAATTAAACTTCACAGCATCCATCAGCCACCCCAAAAATTTAATCGAATCTAAATTTAATAAAATATTACAAACTTTTCATATTATTTAGCGTTTACGTGCATTACGCAAACATTTCCATTCATAACTTTCCACGCGGATATAAATATATTAACTGGTTTGAAAACACATATGATTTTAGTATAGTTGTAGGTATAGCGAAATTTATAATTTTTTAAATTTGTTTATAAATAAACGCTATATTCAACATGGATAGTGACAAATTTACATATATGTGATGATGTGCAATAAAACCGGTTAAACAAATTATGGAACAATTTACTGTTTGGGTAAATATACGAAAAGAGGAAAAAGCATGAAATAAAAGTTGAAATTTATCTTTATTAGATCTCCTTTATGTAAAATACATACGGCAGTTACGTAATGCTAAATAAACTCGATTTATATCAAATACTATACGTATACTAATCTTACATAATTTATATAAATTGTTGCTAATTATGCAAATGCAGCTAAATATTTTCAATGTTTATACTACCTATTAATTATTTTACTATTACTAATGTAATACATGACATACGTTTCGACTTCATATTTTAAGCATACCCACCTGGCCTAAAGATAAAGTTGGATCAAAACAGAAAAAAAATTGGTATTTTGGCTACAACCATGATATTTGGTACAAACACAAACTGTATCCGAAATATTTCGGTCGCCATTTTTCAAAAATGCATCAGAGTTAATAATTAGAACATTAATAGACCAAAAGCCTTTTCTATATTAACTTTATCTTGGAGGATCAAAAAGAAAAATCAATTATTATCTTGAACACTTTTGGTGTCTTCAACATTTTTGATACTATTTTCCAATATAGTAGCCGAAACATTTGGAAGACAGCTTTATTTTGTGCTATCACGACGTACAGAGTTGAAAAGTAAGCAAATAAAAATTTTCAATGAAAGGAGTTAAAATGAGCCTATATGAATAGAATCGTGTCAAGGAAGTGCAGTTACCGTGTATTTTATTGTCAAAATATGTTAAAGAAAGCTCATCGGTTTTTACGACGAAACCGAGAGTGCGTAAATTAGGATATGGATACCTTTTCCTTTCAATAAAAAAGGTTTTCTATGTTGAATACATTTGACTGTTAAAATCTAGGAGATTTGTACAAAAAGTGCACATTATTGATTATACATTATTTCATGAATAATAATCCCAGTCATTCGTGATCAGCATAGCAAATTATGCAATAAACCTGGACGTATTTTAACTGTTAAAACAAAATTGTAATGGTTGTTTCAATATTTGCAATACCTTAATTTATTTATAATTTAAAATGAACTTTATTTATTTAAACTTTTTTCACAACACTGATGTGCTGAGTATTGCTTTTTTTCGCTTCTATAGCGTTTCTCAATGAGTGTATCCAGGGCCAAATGTTTGTAGTTTTTGTGCTACCCAATGTATCTTTTCTGTTGCAGATAAGTACCTAAATAAAATTTTCTTGCACATTTTTTTCATCTATTTCTTGTTTGGCTTCGATTCCGTAACATTAGTTTCTTGACATTTCCCCTTAGAGTGAAGTCATTCAACATTGTTCTCTAATTACATCTGTATGCACCTCGACAACATTTCAAACAAAGAACGAACGTTTTGTGTAAATAATATAACAGTACTGCTCAAATTACATGGTACGTGTAATTATTATAAATTGGTTAAATTTAACTTTTACCATCGACATTAATAAATCAAAATTTCAGTGGAAAATTCATTTTTAACTAGTTTCTAATTAATTGCTTTCGTGTTTGCATTACCAAATTATAATTTTAAATTTAGATACCTTTTGAAGAGCCCATCCATCAAAAAGTAACTAATTTATTCAAACAAAAAAATCGTATATAAAGTTTCAGCTCTGAAATTAATTTTCTCTTATGTCAAAATTTTTTTTTGGCAAAATTATGCGATGCGCAAACTTTTATAATAATAAAATCAATATGAATATTGAAATTAAGAAGTTTTTGTTGATCCAATGCTTGGATTTGTATGAGGATAATAATAAATCGCATGAGAATGTTTGATGTTCATCTTCTGTAATAATTAAGAAAAAACAGTCAAAATGTCCAAATATAACCCATATCGTTTTGTGTAAATAAAAACTTTTGTGCATAATATAAGTCGTTATATGTCAAATTAGGTTGTCTCTGAAGGGTTCAATATCCTGTTCAATTTTTGCTTTTCTTTGCCGCACTTTCTTCTACTGGTTTTCTTGGACATATAATCAAATCGGTCATTAATCTAATAGTAATATTTACTTAGGCGGATGAATGGAGGATTTAAAAAATTGTCACTATGAATTAAGTAAATAAGCATGGGATTTAACCTCTTTAAATTCAATAGAATTTAAATTGAAATATTATATTATAGTTTATTAATAGAATAAGCCATAACTTTTTTAATAGTTGCACTAATTGTTTCGATAAATCAACCATTGAACGATCTAACTCTTTATTGAATAATAACTTGATATTAATTAGTACCTACTAATAATAAACTCATGATAACGAAACTTTCTCAACATGGAATACGATGACTTGTTACGAATAAAATCACGATTGAATTATAAAACTACAATTGAGGACGAATTACAATGTATCACAAACTGTCCTAAATTGTCCTAAATTAGTGAATGTTGTTCTGCCATTGTTCTGTCAATTGAGGTATCTAAAATTAATGAATCGATTAGAGGTGGGAAGGTGGGATATTTCCTTTACAAATTTAAATGAAAATGTTAAATTGTCACCTGAAACCGGATTACTGAATGAATGAAGATTGTTAAATCTTATGAAAATTAAAAGTAATACAAAACCAGGACGGTGTAACTACGTGGAAACCACCTCAAATTTTTTAACTTGATCTCAACTTGTAGTAACTGAAATTGAACCAGTCGAAGAAAAATGCTAAATGAAATATTTACTAATAGGTAGTACGAATTATTATATTTACCAATCTAAATATTGTCTTGATTTTGGATTATCAATAAATTTTGAAACAACGGACAACAAACCCTACACTCTCCCCCCAAACAAGTCGGAAGCTTTTTGAACTTAATTTGAGTCTAGTTGATCATTCAAAGCTTCTATCCAACGAAGAGGAAGCCATTGTTGGCAAACTATACTATAGCCATTGTGATCATTTGGGGTCTCAAATTAGATGAGGATAGTTATTGACAAATACCTCGACAAGCATAGGAAAATTCTCAAAAACAGCATTCCCTAGAAAAGATTTTCTCCATTTTTCGAATATAGTACAATTATTCTGGATTCTGAATTTATTGTGGAGGCTAAGATCAACACACGCACTTACGCCTCTAAATTGGGCCCATTGTACTACCTCCGGTTTCTCAGTTTTACCCCGATCCTGTCACTTCTCAACGAACCACTCCAGCTGTAGGATGAACTCTAGGGTTTTGGTAAGCGGAGTGTCACTGATTCTGGCCATGTCGAGCCAGAAGTCCCCCAAAACAGATCCTCTTATTGAAGTTAACGCGGAACAATCGCAATCCTCATATGTGTTAATTTAATCTTTAGTGTCCTAATAAGATCCCTACAATTGCCCGCAAATTGACTCTGGATAGGTTCAGATAGTATCTCGCATGTTTCCTCCAATAAGGCGCACATATTGCATCTTTTGCTTGGTTGCATGCAGTTTGTTGTACCCATCTGCAAGTATGCAGTTTTAGGGTATTGTTTGAGGAGTGCATCTAGAGCCTTGATGGAAACCGTGACCATCGGATTCGGGCCGCAGGGAAAACAATTGGAGCCGCCTCTCGCCAATTCGTCAGCCCTTGTGTTGCCCTCGTCACCTTGATATCCCTTAACTCAACAGAGAAAAAGAACATTTTGGTTAGATATGTTATTCGGTGTCGGATGCAGTCCAGCACCAGACCAGGGCCGGTATTCTGAGGTCCTCGCTTTTAGAGGAGCGAAGCGATATAACTGTCATATGACTGGAGCGGCACATGAGAATCAATGAGAATACAAAATTACCACTCCACTCGCAATTAAACCACTCACTCGCTCACTTGGAGTGGAGCGAGTTCAGAATACCGGCCCTGAGATGATCTTTATAATATTGTTAACGTCAATTTTGTAAAGATGACAAATATTCCCAATACCGGGGTAACTTGGTCAACCCATCTTTTATTTTTTTCTCAAGAACTCTTCGAAGTTTTGAACTTTTTGCATAAGCTATATGCAAAATGTATTTTGGATTTGCCGGTACATTCAAACTTTTAGAGATAAAAATAATAATAAAACCCAAATCTGAAGTGTCAAGGAGCTGTGCATTATGTTCTTATTCGAATTTTACTTTACTGCAGAGTTTATGTATTATTATTATGTTTATGTATTTATCAAACTTCTCTTAAGGCATTTAAGGGTAGAAAATACCCAAGGGTTGGGTTATGTTTAAGCCAATCTTCATTTGTTTCAATTTATTGAAAATGAATGTGAGTATTTTTCAAATGTGTATGCGATTCGTGAAATTCCGTCTGAAGAATCCTAAATGATCAAACTTGGCAGTGTGTCGAAGATATTATTCTTTATTTTGCAGTTAGTCTTGTTTGTGCTTAGATCTTGTTTAATTTCCATTCTATAGTGTGAACTCTATTGATTTTCCCCTAACCGCTATTGACAAATTTTCTACATACAATTTCCGAAATTCAAATCAATTAGGGTTGATACCGATTACGGAGTTCTTGAGTTTTCGTTACCTGCTACTAATATTATTTTCCTAATGAATTTATTATTATTTGAAGTTCTTCTCTCTTACCACTTTTCCCAAATTTTTACCAGGCTAAAGTTCCAGATGATGTTACAACCTTTAGCAATGATAGCGTGATAGTTACTAGAATATTTAATCTCGAATTTTTAAATCTAAAGCTTGGAGAAATCTTACAAAATATCGCCTGCGGCGCTGTACTATTTATAAATAAGCAGAAAGCTGTTTCAGAGTTGCGATTGTGGAGAAAATAATTTCTTTTTAATCGGGGCTCATTCGACCAAATTCCCTTTAACACGTATTTCCTAATTTTTGATACTTTCATAGAAAAAATGAAATAGATAAAATGCTATATAGGTAAAAACTTCAAGTCAAATTATAACCAAATTCACAACTGTACGTCACTGATGAGATCTAACAAGATCGAAACATGTCTGTCGTTGTTGTATTTTGGTTATAATTGACTTATTTTCGAATTTTTAAAATTTCTATTTTTTCCGGTTACCAACGTTGCGGGAACGGATAGTTGTTACACTATACTCGATCTTTTTCTAATATAGAGATGAACATAATATACAATAAATTATATCAGTAAATAATTACCCATTGTTAGGCAAAATCATTTCACTCCATAAACTGAACTACAGTAAAATAAGTTGCAGAAGTGTAGGCGCTTTATTATTGGTGGCATTGTTATTGTTAAGCACTGTTATCAATTTTTAAATTTTTTATGTTAATCATAATAAGGTACTCAATTTATATAAAGAAATTTGATTCATTAGTCAATTATAGTTGTACAAATATTTCAAATCGCTTGTAACATTAACCAATTCGTGTGATATTCACATATGGTCTTTTTGTGATAAATCTCTTATCTAATATTACGTAGGTAAAGGTACACTAAATACATACAATTTATTACCTTTAGTTACTTATTTACACTAACAACGCAAATAGAATGTCGGGTAAGTTTTAAAATAATTATATGTAATAATTTCGGTCCTCACTTCAAAATTTGTGTCCTCACCTCTGAGAAAATTCAAGTGTTTTATTGGTTCACTTGAATGTTTTTTGTAATAATTGTTGTAAACAAACGTAGCCTTTTTATTATCTCCAACACTAAATATTACTCACGGATAATGAAGCCCGATAACTAAACAATGAAAAGTTGCTTATTGCGAATAGTTACAAATTTTAATATTCAGAAGAAAAATATTTTCAGCTTTATCCGGCTTTTCGTCCTATAAGATATTCCGTACACGTAGAAATAAATGTACTACCATGTATTATCATCGTACAAATAATAGATTTTCAGTAGCATACAGAAATAAGCAATTTAAATTGAATTTGTTTATTTTTGCAATTAAATTTGTACACCTGACTTTTTTTTATTTTGATTTTTTTCCTTCTACCATTCTAACACGAGTAGTACATATTTGTATTGATTGTTTTATTTTTAACACCTTTACCCAATTAATTCGACTTGTAAAAGAAAATAAAAGTAATTAAAAACTTTTCATTCAATTACAGACCTAACATGGCCACGGTTTGGTTCGCTCGTTTCTCTCAAAACGAAGTTTCGTCAAAGTCAAGCTAATGTAAACGAATCTGGAAAATCTCGAAAATCTCGCAAGCATTTGGATATCAACGAATGGCTGAAAATTTTAGATTTGGAGCAATATCGTGATACGTTTTTAAATTATCATGGAGTGGAAGAATTACTTGAGCATACCGAAGCGGATGTAAAAGATCTTGGAATTAGAATTGCTTCGCATAGAGCCAGAATCATGTCAAGCCTTACCGCCCTAAGAACTAAATATTACAACAATAATGGTTGGTAAATCATGTTTATGTTTATTTTCAGTTTGTAATTTAACATTTATTTTTAAGGAACTCTTGGAAGAGATAACACAACCAGACACAGCGTTGCAACTGACAGCAGAATAAAAATCCAAGCAGTGGATACGATGTAAGTATTAGTTGGCACTATTTTTATTTAATTTAGAGTTCTATAAAAATTACAATTATCGATTTTATCTCAAATGAAACTGACATCCCACCACTTCTTGATATTGAAGTAATTTCTATGTAGCTGAAGGCGATGTATACTTCACGAAACGAATAAAATAACCTGAGAATTACGTGAACCGCAAAAACCGTTTAAAATTAAGGGAGTTTAAGTAATTTTAACATTTTTGTAGTTTTAAAATTCGCGATCACTATTAACTCAAGTAAATCTGGGATTTAGGGAATAAAAAACACAAGAGTAGCTTAATCTGGGTCAGATTTAACGTTGTCAGTCATGATTTGGGTTAAAATTTATTACTTTCCACTGCTTTGCGATACAAAAAACTTAAACTTCCAACCATTAAGACGAAAGAATAAACTTCGTAATTTTATGTAAAAACATAAAAATTAAATTTTTGTATAATATAACATGAGCACTTCTTGTGTGCAATAATAATACTCGAATATTGTATTTATACTGCAGAACTGTAACAATACATTAAAGGAACTTGAGACGAGTCCCTATGGAACAAGCACTTTCGTGAACAATGCACGTCACTTTATCTTCTAGTGCCACATTCAGTCCCAAGTTTTTACTCATGCAAATAAGTTAATGTGAGCAATTCGGTTTATTGTTAAATTGCTCACGAGGTTGTTTTGTGTCCAATTACGTGCTTATCTGAACCAATAATTTCAAAGTTATTTGGATATTTAACTTTTACATTTAAAACATTCTGATAGGCATCAATTCCAATGTTTTTATATTGGAAACTTTAGAAAGAAAAATAAAAGTGAAACTTTCTGAACTGTTATTAGTAAAAAGAAATAATTTAGATATTGTTTTCAATTTATTACGATGGAGTTCCCATACCCGAGTTCCAAACTCACGAAAATTAAAATGCGAGGCGTAGCTGAGTAAACCTGCCGCTTGTGGTAAAAATGTAAAAAACTATTGAACTGTTCCGTTACCTATTTGGGTTATTTTGTGTAGACATTGCATAACTTTCCCCCCAAAATATCTCATTTAGCCATCGTTAACCTTTCAGCGCTATCAACTAAAATTATCAACCAATCAAATGGTGCTGATGGTTAACTATTATTTATATCAGTGAAACAATACTCTAATTATTTGTTAATAATAATTTTTCATATAATTAATTACGATTGGTACGGTCCATGTCCATATTCGATTGTTTATGTTAATGTAAAAAAAAGTTTTGCAGATCTGTCCACACAATAATATTTAAATAGCTTAAACTTGTAAGTAACGGTTTATCATTTCAAACAGTTAAAATTTACCATAAACGTGCATCTGTAACTCTACATCCCTATCGTTTCGTCGTAGCATAACTAATGAGTTTAGAATTCTGTTGACAATTTTCACAATTTAATCGTATTCATATTTGTAACTATTCGACTGACGCTTACATGTCGGATCGACAAAAAGTCAACGAAAAGCAATTTCATTCCCCGTTTTGATTATAAAATAAATTTGTCAATTTAGATCATTCAAAAAAATATGCTAAAAAGTTACCTCTGCCACAATTTAACATCATTCTCAAAATTTAATTTGCAAGGAAAAAGTGTCACATGACCACCTCCTTTTTGATCCATTTTCGTAGACCATAATTAAGACGTTAGCATGTGCAAATCCTACGAAATATTAGTTTAAAGAAAGTGAAAATTTCCAAAATGATCTTTGAGTAAGAAATAGGTAGATTTCAAAAATTTTATCGAGGGAGAGAGAGAGGTTTAAAACTTTTTAGAATCGGCCTAGCGTAATTAATGAGTACTCCCTTATGGATAGTTTGAATGACTTTCATGAATGGATTAATGAGATTCCCACTAAATTAGTATAAATTAAATAAATTCCTACTAGATTACTGTCATTAGAATCTCGTTAATGTATTCGTGTACGTCATTCTCACTACCTACATCTACATTATATAAATAATTCTTCTTCTTCAGGTGCCTATCCGTTCTGGATGTTGGCTATCATCCTGACCACTTTGACCTTATTCACCGCTGCTCGGAAGAGCTCTATGGTCGTCATAGAGTACCATGTTCTTAGGTTTTTCAACCAGGATATTCTTCTTCTGCCGACACTTCTCTTTCCAGCTATTTTCCCCTGTAAAATGCATTGTAGGAGTTGGTATCTACTTTCGTTCCTCATTATGTGGCCTAGATACTGCAATATTCTACTCTTCACTGTATTGATAATTTGCAGGTCTTTACCTATTCTTCTGAGTATCTCTTGGTTTGTCACTCTTTCCACCCACGACACTCTCAGGGTTCTTCGGTATAGCCACATCTCGAATGATTGGAGTTTCTTTGTCGTCGCTTCCGTCAACGTCCAGGCCTCTACTCCGTAGAGCATACAGGAAAAATATAACATTTCATCATTCTTATCTTTGTTTCCATTGTTAGATTATGGCTGTTAAACAGTGCAGCCATTTTAATGAACTCGCTTCTTGCTTTTTCGATGCGACACTTGATTTCTTGGGAATGGTCCCATTGTTCGTTGATGATGGTGCCCAGGTATGTGTATCTATTCACTCTTTCTATCGGTTGGTTGTTGACATTTAGTTGGCAGTTTGTGATGTTATCCTTGCTTATTATCATAAATTTAGTCTTTTTGAAATTAATATCCAACCCATATTTACTGCTAGTTTCGCTTATTTTGTTTATTAGTTGTTGCAGTCCCAGTATACTATCCGCTAGGATTACTGTATCGTCAGCATACCTAATGTTATTTAGTTGTTCCCCATTCAATACTATTCCCGCGTCCATCTCTTCAAGTGCTTCTCTAAACATATATTCGGAATAGAGGTTGAACAGCAACGGCGACAAGACACATCCTTGTCTCACTCCTCTCATAATGCCTATCTTCTCCGTCTGTTCTCCATCCACCCGTATCATTGCTTCTTGGTTCCAGTAGAGATTTGCTATAATTCTCAAATCCTTGCCACCCAGTCCTATTTTTTTCAGAATTTCCATCATTTTCCCATGCAGAACCCTATCAAATGCTTTCAGGTAGTCTATAAAGCAAAGATACACGTCACAATTCATATCTCTACATCTTTGGATCAACACCTGTACGCTGAAGAGAGCCTCTCTTGTACCCAATGCATCTCGGAAGCCAAATTGTGTAGGCGATATTTGTTCTTCGCAGAGTTTATAAATTCGTCTGTGAATAATTTTTAAGAACACTTTTAAAAAATGGCTCATCAGGCTGATTGTTCTATATTCTTCACATTTCTTGGCATTTGGTTTCTTCGGTGTTGTTATAAACTCTGACTTCAACCATTCGTATGGTATATTGCCGCTGTTATATTATATTCTGTTGAATATGCCTGTTATCCATTTTATTCCATCTTCGTCCATTAATTTAAAAAACTTTGCCTGAACTTTATCCGGTCCTGGGGACCTTCCGTCTTTCATCTGTTTAATTGTCGCCTCTACTTCTTCAATCATAATAGTCGGTCCCGATTCTTCTTGAATTGTGGGTTTCTCTGGTCTGTCATCTTGAAAGAGTTGCTCTATGTATCTTTTCCAGGTTTCTTTTCGGTCATTCATATCTAATATTGCTTTTCCATTTTCATCTACGATTCTATTTATTTGTTTTATTTTATTTCTTCCCGTTAGTTCCCTTATTTTGCGGTGCATATTGAAGTTATCATGCTTGTCTTGCAGCATCTCTATTTCGCTGCATTTCTCTTTTGCTTACTTATAAATATATAAAAAATAATTAAGTGTAGTGTTTGTTTTCCGAAAGGATAGGCATCCGAATAGGTTGGAAGGAAGCTTCAGTCAAATTCGTCAAAATTCTCTAGTTTAATATGAATTTCCCCTGATACCTACTATAGCCTTAAGAACCAAAAAAATTACAAAGAGGAACTTCATCGTTTTCGATAGGTGGTGCTTTATTGCTTTCAGAAATTCAATAATCTTAAATCCTAATTAACGCCACAAATTAAAAATATTTTTTGAAAAATTGATTGATATGGGTTTAAAAATTGTATTGTTGTCACTTTTGATTTCATTCAACAAGGATTGATACAAAATAAGTGTTTTAATTAGATGGAATACAAATTATTGTAGTTTAGTAGTCAACGATGTTCAAATAATCTGATGGAAACTGTAGAATTGCCACAAGAATCAACAAGTGTTAGTTATCTACCTACGAATTTAAAATTGATGGTCCTTAATAACTTGAATAAGTACAGAAACAACCTAAATAAACCTTTCACAAAATAAGATCAACGCTCCCACATCAATCATTACTTCCATTCTAACATTTCAAGCAGAAAGCGCTATCAATGATTCTAATAGAGTAATTTTACCGTTACCAATCGGGCAGTCTGTTTTATTTTTCGGACTAGCGCATATCGGATGATGCACAACAAACTAGCAATAATTGGATTACCACAGCTGATGTTTGAATAACCTTTTTCTAAAACTGCATTCAGAGTGCCGAAACGAGCAGAGCTGAACCTTGAACGTCCGCGAACACGAAATTATCTTGTTCGTTCTTGTTCTGCTCAGTTCGTCTGATGTCAATCAGAACCAACTTTAAACTATAAGTCCTCAATATTCAATTAATATTGAAAATTGTCGAAATTATCTTTTTTGCTTACTTGAATAAGCACCAAAAAATGTTTCACTTTCATTTATTGGTTTTTTCGACTGCCTTTAAACACTAATAATCGCGTGTTCATGTGAAGCAAGCATACAACACTGTAACACCTTCCATCCATTGCTGTTTATTAATTCTATTACCTCTAAAATGTAGTTATGATTATAAAAGTCGATAAAAGTAATAACTACGCAATTGTTTATTTATATAAGATAACTTTGACAATTATTTTCATTTGTAACTTGACCGAATATTTATGTAATGTTCAATTTATATCATATTTAATAATTAATTAATCTTTTTACGTTTTATTTAACTAAATGTAAAAACGACATCAATCATTTATATTATGTAGTTGCTTGCGTGTTACATGAAACCACCCAGGGCAGCATTGTGGTATGTACACTGTTTTTCATCATGCAGGTATAACACGAAATAATTTAAAACTCATGAAAGCTAAATTTTGAATCAGTGAATGGATTTAACTTACATTGACGGTGAGGACACTATGCCACGAGAATTTTTAAATCACTTGCTAAGATTTTGTATTAATATAAGAAAATTACTGTTAATTAGCGAGTTTTCCTTCTGCCATTATGTCAATTTTTAAGGGTGCGAAAAAGGGATGAAAGCAAAAATTAACAATTAGCAAAATTGTGCTTAAAGGATGAGATAAAGCTAATTGGGCATGCGGCTATTGTGCTAAAACCAGAAAATCTCCAGAGCAATTTTGTAATCCAGCTAATCAAAATAAATTGTCGGTTCAGTAATGTTTGAGCCTTTGAACATCAACTGTAGGTAAATAATCAAAATGATCGTCAAATGAAATGCTCGCTTCTACATAATTTGTCAAATGTGTGCTAGTTAATGTAACCACACAGAGATTTGTATGTTAATAAAATTGTTATTATAAGAAGTGACCTTTATGATTAATGAATATAAAAACAAATTGTATATTATACTATTTTTAGTCACCACACTTCTTTATTTAATAGTATTTGGTTTCATTGACATTCAATCATTTAAAGTGAAGCATGTGCTCAATTTAGATTGAGTGTTTGATCAAAAATCGAAATTTGCGTTTTTTTCCATTTTATATTTTGCACCCTAATGCACGATGACTATGACGGCTAATTCTTTATTGTGTTGGAAAAAGAATATTTCATTTTGGAGAGAGATGCAGTGCAACCCTCGTCTATTGCAATCATTGTTATCGACCCTAGTCCCGTATGAAGGAACGGAGGAGTAGATACTATCTTTGGCGTTCGTAGTACTACGTACTAATATTTTTGTTTTTAGTTTTTTTTCTTGGACCGGCTCGCAAATGAAACAAAAATTTTTAGGGAAGATGAAACGCTAATAAAAAAAATTTTATTCGTGAAAATTTTTGCGTAAAATTTTACGTTCTCTAGTATTGTTACGTGGCGACTGCGCCTAGCACTAATCAATACTTCAGGATTCAGAGAGTTCCTTGTCATTGTGGGGGTGTGTTTGTGTTTTAGCGTACACCTAAAAATCCTATGTATCAGTACGGTTCTCCAGGGTTGAGTTGCGATGTTGTTTGATTTTTAAATTCATAGTAAGTCGTCAGTTGATTGATGACGCCCGCAGTGTGTGAGTCGAATTGAGTTAGTTGTACATTTGATCAAATTTTATATATTAAAATCGAATGTCCTGCCTGTTTTTGTATAAAACGTCTAACACCAAGCACTTATAACGATTAGTGTTTTTTTGGCCTTCCAAGCAGATACTGCCAAATTTTGTATTGCTGCAATTTTTTATACGGAAGCATCGAATTGAGTAGTAAGTAGCACTATGAGTGTATACGCACTATTTAACTTTTAATGGGTGAAGCTTAATTACTACTACACATACTTAGCAAATGAATGGGTAGCTAGCATTCGCTAACCAGTGATAAGTTTAGTTATGTTAGAAATCGTACAATTAATTAATAGACATTGAAGCTGTGTTCGTTATGTTAACATTTCTCGTCAATTCAAGAACCGTTTTTGGTAAGTTTTAACGCCACTTCATTTCAAATTGTCTATACATGTATTTCTAAATTACATACTGTAAGATTAACATGATGATTTATCTTCTAACGTCTTAAGGGTTGTTTATATTACATGGTTATATTTCATCTCCAAACATCCTCAAGTGAGAAATATTTACTTCACGTGCATGTAACACGCGTATTCATTAAAATATGACTCGACAACGCACATAGTTCTTCATCTTAATTGGAATTTCAAAAATAAGAGGAAAATAAAAATATAAAATGACTTCGTGGGTGTTGAAAAGTTAAAAAGAACAACAATAGCATCCCCTTCGGTAGACAAAATTTGCATTTTTGCTGGCATCATACGATCGATGTTTCAAAACGAAGATGTAAGATTTTAAAGGGCACATTTCGTTATCGAAGTTATCGTTTCCTTACTTCGACAAAACAAAATTTTTATTATTCCCAAATTGTCCAACACTCTGCAAAAACCACCTAAACCTCTGTTTCCAAAAATATGCAATCTCTTAGCAAATGCGGAAGAGATATTAATTTTCTAATCAAATTTATTGCATTACAATAAATGAGTGACGCATATCATGTAATAATTTTCCAAATATAACTTTTAAATAAGTGATAGCACAACTGTTTAATTCAAGTTTACAACCTTTTATCAGTGCATTATATAACAACACTGTACCATGCTTGGAATGCATCACCAATGTACACAGCCGTATCAGTTTTAAAGTAACATAATAATTTACTTGTTATTAATTGGGCTGCTTTATGAATTTCCTTCCAAATTTGTACAAATATCTCCTAAAAAATAAAATCTTCAGTGCGAATATTGGTTCCAGTCACTGAACTTTTCACGAACTAAAAGCGTCAACATTTTCGCGAAACTGTTATTGGCAAAAATTGATCCAAAACAATAAAGAACTTCGAAGGCTTTTAGACATTGAAGCTCATATTATCTTGATAAATTTTGCTTTGACAAAATTGTGTGCATATAGCGGAAATTGCATTACAATTACATAGGTAGTAAAATTTCACGATAATACCAACAAAATTGTTAACATTTTTATCAAACTGTTATATCGATAAAAGATTGATCCCAGACAATAAAGGAGGACCTATTCGACCGCTTTTAGACATCGTAGTTCGTATTATCCTTATAAATTTTCTTTTGAACGAATTGTATGCTTTATAGAGGAAATTGCATTACCCTCTCGAGTCGCAGACTAAATCGCAATAATAGTAGAACCAACCAAATTTGTGGTACATGGTGATATTGACATAACTAATGGGGTCCATCCAGATGTCGGTGATTTAAAAAATGTAAGTCGATAAAAAATAATGCTTAGAATTTATGGAGAGAATATCAAATTCAATTTAAATTTCATGCACAGTCAAATTAAAAAATTTTCAATTTAATTGGCTAAATTTGGATCTACTAATCCACTTTTAAGGGCTTTTAGTATAATTATGAGCTCATTTTAACTGAACGAAGTGTACGCCAGGGATGGGTTTAGAATTATACGTGCCATGGGACGATGGAATATTTACATCTGCTCTAAATTCGAAAACACAGCGTTGGATTAACATTTTTAAATTTCTGTGATCAAACAACAAAGTTTGCTGCCAAGCTACGACTCGTAACGAACGTAACAGGGCGAAATTACATTATTTGGCCAATTTAAAGAGCTCTAGCAATGTCATATTACAAGGATATGATTTCACCAACTCTTGAATCCGTCAGAAAATATAGCAGCTTTTTCAGTTTCAGTGTTAGCCACATTTGTCTTGTCAGTATTACGAACGACTTGAATAATATCAACTGTACCTGCTCCAAAGCAAGGAACCTTCTAGACTTGTAGTCCTGAACTATTATTAAAACGAATAGTCGTTCCATCAATATCAACTACTGTAGCTTTTCCAAACTCAAATTTCGAATAATCAGAAGTACAGTTTCTTTTTCTAGCACTCGATTCGCTTTTATCATTCTTAGCGTTTCAAGTTAAGCGCTTTATTCCAATATTTAATTTTATGCATTCCCCAGACTCCTTTTTTTGAAGACTAAAGTATAACTTTAAATCTGGAGGAATTCAGAATGGTTTGAAATCCTGAGGGATTTCCTGAAAATATAACAAGTTGCTTCCATGACAAAATGTCTTCATAAAGAATATAAACGTCAAACAGACAATTTGATAGTGGTCTAACTTACAATAGCTGTGAAATCTCGGGAGTGCATGAAATAGCATACATAACACAGGATTAAAATGTTTTAATCCCTCACGGCTCCAAGTTTTGCCTTGTGCTAATCAACTTTACGCTTGAGATTAACAATGCACTTTAGCCCCTTGTTATGTACTTAATATGCGATTAACTGAGAAAAACCAATACAATTGTTTTAAAACAGAAAATTAAAATTAATCACAAAGTTATTTCATAATAATCAAAATAAAATAGCAAGAACTGTAAACAATTCAACGCAATCTTAATAGTATTGAATAGGCTGATACAATTTCGAGTGACAGGATATTTCAAAAACAAATCTTTGATTTATGAAGCTATAATAAAGACGTACAATATTTTGTTTATGAGATTGTATGGTTTCTTGTAATGCGGTGAAATTTTGACGCCTAGGAAGCCAAGAAGTTGTTTTCAATACCACCCACCATGACGAAACGATTTTCATTTTATATTTAAACATTTATTTCTATACCTTTGAAATCTTAAATCGGTTGATACACTCGACAAATAAATTCAGATAATCTAGAACTTACATTTTGACATATTTGTATTAGCAGAGTTCTTGTTAAAGCGGTTTAAAGTGATGCGAAAATGTCAATTCTACAACAAATTGGGGTGTAACGACCCATAAGCTTCTAATGTACTTGGCAAAACGTGTAGGGAATTTTTACCACAACCTTTTCGTATAAACTAGAAATGGAATTTTAAATAGTACAAATGCCAAAGTAATCTAAATATTATGTAAGCATCTAAATAACTTTCAAAATGAAGGAAATCTAATTTTCTTTATCAGACGCAAGTCAATCTCGGCGCTTATCGATTCCTTGTAATATATTTTTTTGAAATAAATATTTCATTATGTTTTTGGATTACTTTTATAGAAACGAATACCTCATTTCGACCTAAAACTCCAACGCAATTTACCTTATGAACTAATTCGCTCTGTTCACCAGGGACGAGTAAAATCTCAACTTTTTATTGCATATCCAAAGTTTAATTTGAAAGTACACATGTAAAAATATTAAATTTTATTTTTAACTCACATTGAGTGTACACTAAACCAGTTTTAACAAAAACTGGAAACATTTACAAGTTTTAATGGGAAAGTTTTATGGTCAATTATCAAAATTTTTCCTTAAGTTACCAAAAAAGTTAAAATGGAGAAAGTAATAGCAACTGCGTTATTTTTAATTGAATTAATAAAATTACAGTGTTTTTGGAAGTATTGAATTGGAGAGGTTACTTTGAAAAGCGCTTTAGCTCAATTTATTCCATTAACCACCTTCTTGTTGGGAGGTACTTATCTAGAGCAATTTGGGCTTACAAGATCTTGTAATCATTGGGTATCTTAATCCTTGATTGAAAATAAACCTCTTCAACAGGAAGGTTTAAATTTAGTGTTACTTTATGTCCAGTTTCCTTGTTCTAACATTATTTTATTTTGAGGATTTATCTTGAGGTATCCATTGTATAAAATGGAAGCGAAAAGTTTGATAATATTTATTACGTGCGGGTTCGATCTTATGAGAAAAATGAATTTTTAACAAGGTTTTGATAAAATTTATAGTGGATTCCGTCTTACATAAACGAAGAACATGAAAAAGTGTTCTAAATTTTCTTCTATGGCAGCTATTTAATTTTCAATCATGAAAAGTTACAATGTGGACTGCGCGTCTTGAGAAGTTAAATCTTCTGAAAGAAAATGAGACACATTATCAACAGCGAAATATTTACTGTAAGGATGTTCCATCAAGATAATGCGAGACCTCAGTCAAAAATTTTGATCGAATTTACATTGAAACAATTAGATTATGAAACTTTGTCGAGCTGTGCATTATCAGATTACCCTTTATTGCGAGCGTTGCAAACTTCAAAAGCGGACTAAATAACAGCAATGAGAACTTTATATTGAATGGATTTGGAGTTCAAACCTACATTTTTAAAAAGTGGTAAAAACGGGATAACCAGATTATCCTTTTAATTAGATTGGCGGTTTAATCACCGACGTTAGTTTCTCACCAACAATGTTATTGTTCATGTTGTGCAGCCTATACCTACTAATTTATTAACGCTTAGATATTTTGGAAAGAAACTTTATTTAGTTATATCATTTATCAAAGTTTTGACGGTAATCTCTGCTTGATTCGCCATTACTTGAATGGCCTCCATATTAATTGTAATAAATTAAACAGCATTGTTGAGAGATAATAGCGAAATTATGCTTAATTTTCTATGGGCAAGTTGTTTAAAATTAATTTTGTTTTCTTTTACTTTCAGATCCGATTTAAAAGTTGTGTCTGATGTCATTCAAAGCAAAAGTCTCAACAATTTAATAATGGTAAGTTTTTAAATTGTTTTCCTTTTGTCACTTAATTGAAAACCAATTCAGGTTAGAATCCTCACTAATACACTCCAAACAACGCGTCGAAATTGCAATCGCCAAGATAATCTCACACTAAAAATTGATTATACTTCGATTTGATACACTCGAAATTTTTAAATAATCAAATGTAAGTGATTAATAACAACGGCTATTTAAATGCATATTTAATGAATCTCGAACAATTTCGATTGTTAAAAATACTAAATTAAAAATAAAGTAACAGAAAAGAGTATCTACCTGCAAGTTTTTAAATGAGTTAAACGAGTACAGTTCCTTTATTTGTTTTATAAAACACAATTTTTGTATAAATTCAACCACTGCTTCGACGACCTACGAGTGTACTGGTTAACAGGCTAGCTAGGGTTCAACCATCCAGTTATGAAAGCGTAGGTTGGCCGTACGTGTTTTGTGGGTTCTTCGTACATTGTGATACAGGTACAAATTGTACTTGGGTGCCAGTTTTCAAAACAAAACAAAACGCAAACTAGATAAACATATACTATGATCCATCTTTTAAATTGCAAAACTATTAAACAAGAATTAAATCATCTTCTAAATAACTTTCAAATATTGCAGAAAAAATAAGTCATAACTATTGATAGTACAACGGGCGAGGTTAATAGAACATCTGGAATCGCCTGGCATAAACGAAATCCAATAACAAAATTTCCCCCCTAACCCTGATTACCAATCTTGCTAAGTCGGACTCTTCAGCTTACGTGCATACAAACCATACGTAGGTAAAATAATCGCAAAATCAAACAGATCCAAACTTAACTTCTGAAAAATACGTCACTATGAATTGTTTTAGGTTAAAATGTACTTAAAATAAAAACAAAATTACAAAAAATATAATATTTACATAAATAAATTAATAACATTAAAATGAAATGTTACTTTTAATAAAAGTATTTGAGTGCATTTCTTCGTTATTTTGGTGATTCCTTAAAAAAACCATTTTATAAAATACTGATCCAATTATTGCAGACGTAAGTGGTGATACCCAATAAATCTAGAAAAAAATGGTATGAACTTAATAACCTCAATTTGTATTTATGAATGGAAATAGAATTTCCATTGAAGTTAAAAAAAAACGTTTGTTTACGATAATTTAGTACGTAAATAACTCGTTAGGGGCAGAATAATTAAGTTTCATGTCACATAGTTATCATAGGGTCCAAGTCACAACTTCCATATTAATAATTTGTAAAAATTTTATCTCGCTATCGACTTGAGAGAGAATAGATTGAAATTTCGGTAGCACGTCAAAACGTCGAAAAAAAAACGTCGAAAGCAAAAACGTCGAAGTCAAAACGTCGAAAACAATAACGTCGAAAATCAATAACGTCGAAAATCAAAAACGTCGAAATCAAAAACGTCGAAAACAAAAACATCGAAAACAAAAACGTCGAAAGCAAAAACGCCGAAACATTATAAAATATAAAATATTTAGTATTATGTATTACTAATTTATGTTTATGTAACTATTAATAGTTGACATATCAATCGATTGATTCGTTACACACGGGGGTGGGCAAAATATATTTCAAATACAAATTTTAAATAAAATACATGTTAGAATAAGCGAGAATTAGCAAACCATACAGCCTAAAGCCAGACCTGTACATGACATTAGTGAAGTACGGCCCTGATTATTATTTAACGAAGTGTTGATTAAGTAGTACCATTAAGAGCAATGTCCAGTGGTACCCCCCTATACAGTGTGAATATTTGTGTTTTCTGTCATTTATTTCCAGGACGTTACAAAAATTTAAATAATTGCTAGCATTACAAAATCTTTCAACACTTTTTTATATAAACACGCTAAAGGAAGTTGATTTATTTATTGGAAAACTATGTTATTCGAAAATTAGAACATGGGAATCTCCCCCCCCCTTCCAACCGTAGTTTTCGAATTCCGCGATGTTCAAATAAGTAAATCAATTTCTTTTAGCGTTTTTACATAAAAGAAAGTTGAAAGATTCTGCAATGCTAGCAATTATTTAAATTTTTGTAACGTCCTGGAAATAAATGACATAAAACACAATTATTCACACAGTATAGGGGGGTACCACTGGACATTGCTCTTAAGACGAACCGTTTCTCCTCTTTGACAGTGGGCCCTCCGATGAACGTATCCTTTTCTTTAGTAGCAAAAAAAATTTAGGATCAAATCTATAGTAGAGTCGTATGCTGAGCGTACTCTGGATAACTATCTGACTGGTATCGCATACAACTTTCAATTCCAAAACAGCTATTAAAATCTTGTATTCATATTTTTATTTAATAATACTTTTTTAACTAATTACGTAATAGATAGCACTAATCCAAACACACGCTAGTTCGCACAATATAGCTATAATCCGAACACAACTAATAAAATGTTCGGATTATAGAATAATATTCGGATTACAGAACAAACGTTTCTCTCTTCTTTTGTTCGGATTACTGGATGGTCGGATTAGCGTGTGTTCGGATTACCGAGACTGCACTGTACTTTAATTGTACCACCAGACATAATATTTTATAATATAATGTTTCGACGTTTTTATTTTCGACGTTTTTGTTTTCGACGTTTTTGATATCGACGTTTTTGTTTTTCGACGTTATTGTTTTTCGACGTTATTGTTTTCGACGTTTTTGACTTTCGCCGTTTTTGTTTTCGACGTTTTTGACTTTCGCCGTTTTTGTTTTCGACGTTTTGACTTCGTCGTTTTTGTTTTCGACGTTTTTGTTTTCGACGATTTGACATGGAATCGAAATTTCATAAGTAAAACTTCGGTTGAATGGAGCTTAATGAAATACATTCTTAAGAGAAGTTGAAAACTATAATGACTATTTCAGAAGTTAATGAATCACGACTAAGGATGTTCAAGGATCCGTAGTATGAAAAGAGCATAATTACGGCATAACATTAAAAAACGGCTTCAACCTAGATCGGTTCGATGAATTTATAAGATTTATAGTTACCCAGTGATTCTCCCAATCATTATTCCACATAGCAGGTACAAAACTTTTAACTGGATTCATACTGGCTCCTGTGTAAGGTCCCTAAGATAACTAAAATTATTTTTATCATTTGAGATGTTTTTTTCAATACTTACGGCAACCATAATGATGGTGGAAACTAAAAATCCAAATTTCAACGGTATTGCATCTTGGTTGTACTTATTTCTGGGATCCCAAGCTGAGCAATTTGCAAATGTGAGAATGCAAGATATAATCATTTCGATAATGACCGCCTAAAAAGATTTATTTCATAATTTATTCATGAATATTGTATAAAAATCAAGAAAGGAAACCGCAAAGATTTTTAAAGTTTCAAAGGCTTTTTTTCTTAAATATTGAGTTTATATAGGACGAGACACAATAAAGCATGTCTGCGTATTTTGGAAGATTTATTTTCAAGCAAAAATGGTATGTCTGAAATTTTTGATAATTAAACTAGCTGTACCTGCCAAATCGCTATTCGTGGGCTTGGTGTGGTGATACAAATTCCGTGCACATCAACGTTGTCATTTTGCATAAATTCTTGAGGAGTAATCAACTAAAATTTGTATTTCAATATGATAAGATCTTAAGTGCTTAAAAGTAAAAAAGGAATTTTAAGGCATGCCGAAATGATAATTTTACACTAATAAAAATTAAAAAGTTATTTAATTCACCCTGATAAATATTTACCATGTGGTAATAATTTTTAAAATTCCTTATTATTGACTTTTTATTTTTGTGTGTGTAAAGTACTCACCATAAGTAATTTATATCCCACTATTCCTCCCAAAATTTGACCGAGGAAATAGATCGGCATGAGATTCCAAGATATTTTCTTTACTATTACAGCGCAAACAGTAGAAATTGGATTAACGTGGGCGCCAGATATGTGGCCAAACAACTAAAACGTTTCCATTGCATTTTTTTTGTATTGGTATCAAAAATACTTACAAAAATCGCGATAAAGCATGCAAGCCCAGAACTTAAAGCAGATTGTTGAACTAAAACTTCTTGGCTTCTTATACCAGGAACGCATCCCATACACGAAATAAACAATAACACCAGCGTACCCAAAAATTCAGAAATGCCTATATTAATTTTTTTATATATGCTAATTTTGACTTCCATTCTGTAGTTACTCCCGAACGATTTTGTAAATGCAACCGTAATTCAAGTTAATGGTAGTTTTTTATTATGCTTACAAAAAACGGGTACAATTAACTACAGATAATTCGTAAACCAAATATTTAGTTTATTTCAACTTGTTTGCGTGTTCATAAAAGGTTTACCCACACAGTGGGACTGTGTTACTGAATAAATAAAATTGGAAGATCTTTTTTATTAATTTAAGCTTATATAATTTAAAGTAGAAATTTTAATCAGAATGATAATAATATGACGATATGATAAGATATGATATGATTTTTTCAGAAGCGTTTCTAAGAACTACCAAATTTATTTGAAAATGAATTGGAAAAGCATGACGGAACTCAAAATGGTAATATCAGAAGTGAGATTCGGAGTTCACCCAATTGTTGTTCTGTAGGTGAAAAATCACTTCTTGTTTTATTTTCTATTATAGTACCATTGGAAAATACTTCACGTTTTAGGTATCTCTTAAGGGTTGATTTATAACCTTTAAAATTTAATTTCTTACCTCCAAAGCAATAGAATTCTCAATTCTGTTTATCCATAGAAATTAATATTCCTTTTGCGTTTTTTTTTTTGTGAGACATCAAAAATACTTCCTTGGAATGTATAAATTCGATAAAACTGAATTTTCCTCGACGCATTATTATTGTAACTTAGGAAGCAAATTTTAGTGGCGTACCCGAGTTGGACGAGTTTTAAATTTTTTATTAACAATTTAGGTGGTTAGAACATGCAATCGTCCTGCTTTCAAGGACGACTCATTTCGTATTCACTGTTTTTGCAATTTATTTTAGTTTAACCTACTTTTGTGTGTATAAACCTTTATCCAAAATTAGGAACTCTTTTTAAAAATTAACCTTAATTTAGTTTGCAGTAACAATTTTATTCCTACTCAGTTTTACCACAAGAATTGGGTTATTTTATAGCAATGGCAGATAAACGCTAGTTGATTAAAGAAATAAATTATATAGGAAAGTAAAGGTCAAGTTTATAGTCGTTACTTGTGGAAAATGCTTTTTCCGCTATCTTCTAGAGTAACTTTACGACGAGGAAACTATAAATTTCAAGTTGCAAGGGAAGGCGACTTTGTTCTACATTGTTTATGAATACAAAAACTTGTATTCGACTGAAATGTTGTAATCGATGATATAGGAATTTTAAACTCCAGTTTTTGCATTAACTATTAAAAAAACTTATCAAGATTACGATATTTGGTGTAAATGACACTTCTTGTTAATCTTTTTAGTTCTAAGGTCAAACAGAATTAAATGAATGTCAACATTTTTAGTATTCTTTTTTTTATTAATTAGTTAATTAACAACCTCCACGAGCACATTGTTAGATACCAAGTTTTCTGTTTATCTTGCTATGACATCATTGGGCTAAATTGTTTTACAACTGTTTGATTAAAACAAAAAATCGTAGAATTGATTTAATTTAACAACGCAATTAACAGGAGCTTCAGAAAACCAGTAAAGATTTTTTTACTCTTATATTTTATTATGTTATTTATTTTCTGTACTAAAATTGAACGAAACTAAGAACTATCCTTTGATTTAATTGAATTTATTGTTAGTATTTTTCTGAGTAAATTCGAAAATGCTCAGTCGTATAATATTCGAATCAAGAAGAAAAACCCTAAACGTCCCACAAACTCAAGAATTGCAGATAATAATTATTTTTGACCATGTTAGTTCAGAAGTCCTCGTATGAAATTTAAGAATTTTCGTAAATAACTAAATTAGAAGTGCGTAAATCTTTTTGGGTTAGTAATAATAAAAGGACCAATCAGGAGTTCTAAATAGCATTACGGACAGAGAGACAGATAGAGTTCTCTACGACATTCGTATCTTGATTGTTTTTCGTAAAATTAATTTAAACCACTAAAGACTAAATTAAAGTTCTTGCCACAGAATTTTAGTGTTACGTTATCCTGACCTAATCAATGATGAAGGCTGTTTTACTTAAATACGATGGCGTACGTTGAGGTGTGCGAATGAAAAAGGAAATCGAAAAGTCGCTTGGTTTTCAAGTTTTCCAGATCATTAAGAAGTGGGAATTGACTTACAATGAACCCGTGAAATACTCATGATACCTGATACCGTCACCTTTTCAAAATCAAAAATTAAATATACTTAAAATACTACTTGTAATAAGTCGATAACCAATCGACAGATTTTAATTTTTTTGCGTTACAAGATAGTATAATTTTATATCTTTTATTTGATATATTGAAAAAAAATATTCGGAATAAAAAATTTTTGTTTAGAAAAAATACTTTTTGCAATAACCAATCGACGATTTCAATTTACACTAGAAAGATAGCATTTTTTAAGGTTTTGTTTGATATTGGAAAGGATTTCGAAGCCATTTAAAATTTGATGAGATGGGGTAAGGTGGACAATTAAAAAAGCAAAACTTTCTCCCGAAATGTCGTGGCACTACTGAAATTTGAATTTATGAACAAAAATGAATCCCCAAATTCAGTCTTCATAGTTTTCATGTCTTTTTATTTACCTTTTCAATATTTCTATATTCAAATGCACCTGTATAATTTCTATATCAACGGCAACACCGTTGGAGCACAAAATTAGTACAAAACGGTAGTATTCCTACTTAAGGGGAAGTGACATGTGCGAAAATTTTTAAGACAATAATTCTCAGCTATTAATTGTCAGAATGGCACCAAAATTTACAGAAGTACATAAAAACACATTAGCTAGAGCCAACGTTTACCCTTTTTTTTAAATTGAGAAAAAAAAAATTTTAATATGTTTATTTTTAATTTTTTTTTTAATACGGAAAACGTTGGCCCTAGACAATGTAATTATAAAGACATACCCAAAATTTGAAATGATTATTCCTTACAGTTTCCGAAAAAAATTGTCAGAAAGTTTTATCCAGTTTTAGCTTGGTAAGGTGCTGCCCTCACTCATCTTTAGATATGAACTTATTATTCGTACAGTCATAGTAAAAAAGCAGTTCATACTAATTATAAATTATAACATTATAAGATTATACACATATACAATGCATATTGCGACGAACCCTTCTAGTCACCTTAATTAAAAAAGAAATCATTATTTTTGAAATGGAGCCGCGGTGCCAGGTTCATGTAAACTTATCTCTGCCACCATAGATTTATCTTTTACCGCGCAACCGTTACAGCATAAGATTGTAGTTTTAATTTTTGATTTTGAAAAGGTGGCGGTGTCAGGTTTCTGCAGGTCCATGGAACCAAATACTTTAACATTGACAATACGGAAATCGTATGCAAATTACTAGCATAATTTCGGCAACATCTTTAATAGCGCCACCTCTTGGCTTGCGTTGCATATCATCGGTCAACCGCAGTTTTACCGACTTAACTATGCTTTAAACTCCGATTTTAACCGCGCTGAATGAATAAAATTAGAGTTAATTAAAGTAACTAACATAACTTCTTATGCCCAAATGGAAAGTCACAACTCAAACCGGTAGAGGCGCTGCGAATCACTGTTGCGTCGCCGTTTTAGACCATTTTTAAACGTCTCCGTTAATTTGCATTTTCCCGTATTGTCACTGTTAAAGTATTTATTGATGGAACTCATTCTTATAACTGAAACTAGGCTCGCGCTAATTCTGTGTTCAAATGTGCAACAAACCAGGCCCGTAGCCAGGTGGGGGGGGGGGCACGTCCCCCCCCCCGAAATGTTGGAAAGACAAAGAAAATGGAAGGGAACAACCGAAAATTTTACAAAAGGTTTTTTACAAGTGCCCCCCCCCCCCGAAATGAAATCCTGGCTACGGCCCTGCAACAAGCACAGATAGCCAAAT
Source organism: Rhagonycha lutea (assembly GCA_958510855.1). Lineage (NCBI taxonomy): Eukaryota > Metazoa > Arthropoda > Insecta > Coleoptera > Cantharidae > Rhagonycha > Rhagonycha lutea. Next base: position 90,184,614 of record OY294036.1, read on the forward strand.
TAAAGGGCGTCCGAAATAATCTTCAATCTAATTGTAAGCACAATAATTGGAATAAATAAAATACAAATAAAGACATTCTTGTCGTAATGAACAAACAAACAAATAACAGACACCCAAACATTTACCAAATCACTAGTTGTTGATATTTGTTGTTCTGTAAATAAATAATATTATAGTATTTATTTGTTGAGTCGGTCGGTTGTGAACCATTTAAAGTCTAAACCAGTGAACCAAACTACGATTTTATGAATGATAACATAAGGAAACAAAGTAAGAAACGTAAATGTTATATCTATAATTCTAATATGGATAAAATATTAGTATTACAATGAAATGGAGGGGGAATTAAAACGTTTCGGGCTTTCGGGGGAGTCATGATTTTTTTTTTGAACACGGACGGCCCATATCTACAGTATAGCTCTGTATATAAACCTATCCAACTGAAGAGTAAATTTATACCAACACTTTTCATTACGATGAAATATTCATCACATTCACAAATTGGAAAATTAGAAAATTACTTCAACTGTTGATTAATAAACTCAATTATAAAGATCATTTTATAAAGGTTGCTTGTTGATATCTGTTTGTTCACCTACATTACATCATAATATCATGTATAGATTTGTTCTATTTCCCTATACAGGGTGTTTGAAAGAGTTGGTTCGAAATTAAACCTTAATATTATGTTTTAAAATCTTTCAAATAATTTTAAAAGTTAATTACATTTTTCTTTTGCAGGAGCCTTGTATGGACCCAACGATGGATGCGGTGGCTCTTAAAAAAGCCTTGGAATGGGAACTATCGCTAGACGCGAGAGATCTTCGATCTCACGCGTGGTATCACGGAGCAATTCCAAGAGCACGAGCCGAAGATATTGTACGCGATGATGGGTGTTTTTTGATACGTGATTGCACTTCGCAACCAGGAAATTACGTGCTAACATGTAGAACGAAACAACAAGCTCTTCATTTCGTAATTAACAAAATAATTCTTCAACCAGATACTGTATATGAAAGAGTACAATACCAATTCGAAGACGATGCTTTCGATACAGTGCCTGATCTAATAACGTATTACGTCGGTTCGGGGAAACCAATCACCATAGCTTCCGCTGCAAGAATTCAATTTCCCAAAAACCGTTTATATCCACTTTCGTTTTACGCATCCAAATATCCAACCCCGTTATGTCCGAGCCGTATGGTTTCGCCGGCTACAACTCCAATTGTTAATATGCAAATGAGATGTAGTCCCATAAATCCAGGACTCTACAAAGCATCCCCTTCTCCAACAAGATTATCTCGAGAAACTCCACCAAGATTACCTTCAAAAAAGCAAAGATCTCATTCCTTAACCCCCTCCGAAGTAAATCGTGTTGCTCAGGAAAAATGTAATAGTGCAGACGGTGTAATACAATCTCCCTTAATGACTCGATCTGTCGGATCGGATGTTATAATTTCCGACTCCAAGTTTTCCACTCATTCGTTACCAAGAAATCCCTGCACTAGATTATCCTTATCCCCAAGTACAATAGTTTTAGGTAGAAATAATAAAAATATTACCAGGGTTACAAGTGATCCGTCATTATCTCCGTGCGCAGAACGTCGTTTAATCGCAAACGAAGATGAAACAAACCTTCCCGATTCTCCTCCTCCAAAACCTTCCAGAATACCTTCAATCCTTAGGACAGAATCTAAAGAATCGGATTATGCCGACACAAAACATAGTCTAGATACCGGATTTTTACAACACGGAACTTTACAAAGGGTCACATCATATCACGCTTCCGGTTCCGATTCTGGAAATGGATCGGGTGACTCTGCTCTAAGTTCTGCAGCCGGTGATCCAATCGAATGCAATCATAGAAATTCCGGAGTGGTAATCAAAAATCCTAGATATAATATGACGAGTTCCGAATCGACGACAACGCTTAAAAATTATGATTTTGATTATAAAGAAGTCGAAGAAAAATTATTAGAACTTCCACAACCGGAATTAAATTTAGTTAGTAAATTCGACCTAGAAAATTTCCAAACTATACTTTTACCTGCAAGTGAAAATAAACCGCTGGATAGTCAAGCTTTAAAAGGGATAAAACTAATATTAAAAGAATCTGGATCGAGAATATTAGCTAATCACTTAACGAAAACGGATTTGGAAGTGGTTTTCGGAAGTAACTTAGAAAATTCTCATAAAAAGTTCGGAAATGGTATTGAACTATGTTTACTTCCACATGGTCATCAATTACGACTAGATTTAATAGAAAGGTGAGTGGAGTTTATGACAGGAATTTATTGAACTTGTTTTGCTGTTAAAAATAATAATTGATTTAGCTTGGCATTCCTCACAAAAATGTCCATCTGCACATATTTTTATCATTTTTAAGAAAATGCAAGAATTATCGAGTTTTAGAACTGGTTGGGTTTAAAAAAATGTAGGTATTTTTTGAAAATAGTAAATTGATATGTGGTGCTAGATAATAACCATGTTAAGCATTGTATAAAATTAATGTTATTATAAATTATTTATCACTTCCTTAACACATAATTACATAGGACGATTAATTCCGCTACACTCCGTTATCGTATCTTAATTACATCTTATAAGAGAATATTTACAAGTTGATCGAATATCGAGACATAATTTTACGATTTAGTAAATCAAATATTTCAACAAAAGCACCCTTCTATCTCAATCTGTGTCTGTTAGTTTGTCATTGTGATTGATTCTTCTATTGTTGGTGAATTGAATGTTGTGGCATTATTTTTATTTACATTTATGACTTCTTTTTATGAAAAATCGAAGTGTTCTACATATTTTCCGTGTTAAGGAAAGCACTTACTAAAATCTTGAATATTTCAATAACCAAATATTCAGAATAGATTTTAACGTGAAAATTTACGGATGAGTCTCAAAATTCTGTAATAATTAAATTCTTCTTCGTAGCTTCTTAGCAGAGGCTTCTTGAACATTAATTAATTCCGAGGGGAGACTGTCAGAATAAAGTTCTTATTTCGCCCGGAATCGAACCAGGTATTTAAGTGCTTCCGACCTTCTTAATAAAAATGCATACATTTTATTTCTTAGATGAGTGTTCCTTCTAATGACCAGTGAGGCCGCATCCTTATTGTTTGTTTTTAACAAATTAAAATAAATAATATAACAAACGTAATAAAATTTTTTGGAAAATCCGTGATTCGTCGAGTTGTGTTCAGAATAAAACTAAAAATACAATAAACACATAATATTAAGTTAACAAAATTCAATTCACATGCGAACGGTAGCATTCCATTAACTTAGATGGAATTTGGCAATTGAAGCAAACAAATCTCGTAGAAGCGCGATCGAAGGGATCGAAGGTCTTCCAAGGATGTTTTGGTGAGATGAGCACAAACCTTATCTGCGGTCAAAAAGATTAAAGGTAAATGTGGGAGTCGGTCGAAACCAGGCTCCTCTTAAACTGAATTGACTAATTAACCCCGAAGAGTTATTTTATTTTCACTTATTCATGCAAAATCGTCACCTCAAAACAAATGTTGGAACATCTTATGGACATTTGATCTCCAACCGTAGGATACTTGATTTCATCCTAAAATCGCAATTTATTATTTGGTTATGAAATCAATTATATATTTATCTGTCCCTACATAAAGAATAAAATAAAAGACTTCACTCTTTCAATAATTACATTGATTTCCCAGCAGTATGTATGGCGCGACTAGGAATAGAACCTCGGAATTTTGTTCTCTAGCCTGCCAGTATATGCTTAACGCCACACTGCTGGTTACCTTTCTAAGTGATAGATGTCTAAAATAATCAAATATTTAGAATACGAACTAAACGTACACTAAAAGTACGTAAAATAATGTAAACATGTAAATGCTTAGCAAAATTGAATGACATTAATAATTTCTTTTACTCCTTTCATCCATTACCACCACAGCGCACCCTTTGTCTCGTACAATTAAAGTCGTTAGAATAATTTGTATTTAAATTACCTGCAACTGGTAACTCCCGAAAAAAATTACTTTTCTGTTTGTACATTTTCCTCACAGAGAAAGTTCATAATCCAAATTTTAAAAAACAGTTTTAGATGAAAGCCCCAAAAATATGTATTGTACTTGCTACCGGTACAAGATCAAAGATACTGCTATTAATAACCGAGTCAAAAGAAAATTTAGCTCTCTGAAAAGAAAGATATATGTAACAGTCTTTTGAAGTCAGTTTCCAACAATGCGGTATTTACATACATAATATTTTTGAATTTTATTCATTAAACGTTCAAACACGTCGCTTTGCGTCGCTCAATAATTGTCGCAACTACCTACAAGGATTACAAAATAATCTCCAAAGAGTCTTTGGCAAATACTTGCTAGAACTCGGAAACTCATGATTTTTGCACGCACATAATTTATTATACACCGTGCAAGGACGCACAAATCCGGCTTTAGCAAAAATAACAATGAAAGATGACGACAACCGCGAAGTTATTAGAAGCTTAAAAACTGCGTTCCAAACGAAACCGAAGGTATTTTTCCTTATTTCAACTTTGTTATTACAACAACATGTATGCTTTTAGCCGTGTTTATTTGCTTGCGTTTATTGACTTGATTATAATAAAGCACATATGAAAGGCAGGAAATGTTTTTAAACCGTTTTGTCAATATAAGAACTTTTCAACTTCACAAGAAAGTTTGATTAAATCCAAAAGTAGAATTTGTAACCTCCTCTTCTTTGTTCCCCTATTGCTTACACTTCAAAATTTAATTTGAGTTGCTTAATTATTTTGTTTACTTACAGCGGAAAATAACTTAATTGAAAGGCATTTTTGTTTCAGAACTGAATGCCTTAAATTGATGGTTGCTATAACGATTTTAACGAGTCCAGATGAAGCAGAACGGACGGAAACCTTAAATAAATGGATAGAAGTTGCAATCGATACCAAAACAGCTTTAGGAAATCTATTTGGTTTTTGCGGTATTATGTTAGGCCTTTGCTTGCCACAGGTAACAATTCCTTAAAAGATATTCAACTGTTTTATACAATGTCTGGTAAATTTATAGGTACAAAGACTGGATACCACTTGGCACATGCTGAGACAAAAATACACAGATTCCGCTTTCAACTTTGAAGCAAAACTCCGCCCAACGCTCAAAAATATGAATAATTGCTCAAATCCTCAAGCACCCAATACAACAATTCCTCATTTACTTCCATTCGTTCTATTAATGGAAAGGAATTTAGATGATTTTTTAATGCCTAACGATCATCAAACCTTTTCGTGTTTAAATATATGGGAAATCAATACGCAAGATTTTGGGCTTGGTACGCTGCTAGCTCATTTAGAAAGCGCGAGAAAATTTTTAGATAGTATTTCGATATTTCAACGAAACGCGGAAATTGTCCTGGGAGAAGCAAGAATGGAAGATTTAACTTTGGATATGTTCAAAACGGAATTTCAAATCAAATTTTTGTGGGGCAGCCGGGGTGCTTTTGCTACACCTGTTGATAGATATAATAAATTTGAACAACTACTTGATGTTGTAGCTGATAAATATTGTAACAGTATATCGGAGCAGACAGAATTTTAATTTTCAACTATGTCGCTCTTTTGCAATTTTTTAAATGTGATGTTGAGTTACAAATTTTATAATATCAATACAAGACGAAACGTATTTGATGATTTATAAAAATAGCTAACTTTATTTACATATCAAATTTAAATTTGTGATTTAAATTATTGTCTATTTGTTACGCAATGCGAGAGTCTTCGCAAAAAATTCAATGAAAAGATCATAAAGGGAAATTTTCACATTTTTTGAAACTTTTATATCCAAAATTGTTACTTGATAACTCTAAGGCTAAGGTATGTTCTCCAAAATGAGGTAATTTAAAGAAACCAATCTTACATTTTCTTATTTTTGTCTTAGGGTTACAAGTCTAGCTGGACCACTGCGAAAAATTCGCGAATTATCGGCGGCCTAATAAAATAAGAATTTCCATTTTGAAAACGCAACTTTTAAAAATAACAACCAATACTACTAAAAAAAATATGAACTTTATTATACAAACGAGAAATCTCCAACACCAAAAGAATTTCCAAAAAAATTTTATTACGAGACTTTTCGACCTAATGGTGCTTATATGAAACAAATTTTAATTTATTTCCGTTATTATTGAATTAATTAATCTTAGGTATACGAGGTGTCTGTTTTAATTGGGTTGTATTATATTTGTTTACTGACAGTAGATCCTGAATGTAAAAATGTTGATGAACTTATTGGTGTTTGCAAACTTGCGGAAATTCGCTTTAAATTATAGAAAATTAAATATAAAAGTTCACCCTCTCATTAGGTTTAAAATCACCCAAATTGTATTTTTGTATCTATTACATTCTTATAGGATCGACTAAGTACTTTTGTTTCTGTAAAGTAGGTGAAAATTGTTGGTGAAGAGACACTGAAAAAAAAAGCTCAGTGTAAACATTTTCTACAAAATTGTAGTAAAAATTTTGTAATACTTACTTGAACAATTTGTAGGAGATATTGTAGTAAAATTTAATCAAAATTTGAAACACTTATTTCTACTACAAAAGTTGAATTATTGATAAACAATATCACAATGTAGAATCTCATACTACAAAAATTTCCTACAAAATTTTATGAAATATTACTACAATTTGTACATTATCACTATTTCAATAAAAAATTGTAGTACTTTTTGCTACAATTTATTGTAATACAAACTGCTACAAATCAGTGTTTCAAATACCGAGTTTCAATTTTGACTGGGCTGGCTTTCTTATGTTATAACAGAAGTCGCATTAAAAGCCTGATCTATCATTCGGAAGAGAACTTTTTCAACAGGTGGCGCAGTTTCATTGGTTGGAAAGAATGAAAATTCGCCGTTTGAAATCATTCAAATTATGATCGAAACAAAACTTCATTTACAGCACTTACAATAAACATAATCAAAATATTAATCCGTTATCAAAACTGATTAAAAATTATATCATGACCTTCAGGAAATGCTCCTTTTTCCGTTAAAAAAAATCATTGTTGTATAATATTATCAATAACCTATAATCAATTTTGAACTGTAAGTGAAGTTTTGAAACAGTCCATAAAATCGCACCCTTAAGTCAGGTTCACTAAGTAATCAACAAGTTCTCACCATAAACTCTCTATTGTAGCAGTTCTTAAACTCAAGTGGTCTCATATCTAAAGAAAGGTTTGCAAGATCCCACTTAAAAACTATAATTATTAAATATTTTTTTCCCTTCCTAGTCATCCCAAAATTCAAATATGCAGAGAAAATTGGAAGTGTGTAAAGGGAAAAAGGAACTAAGTCACAATTTACTACCAAAAATTAAACTAGATTACTTCCACAGATCCCAGTTTAAGAACTGCCATTCTAGAACTTCATGCAGCCTTGTCGCTTACAAAAATGCATAAAAAGGGTAATGTTATAACACCGTGTGTAAATAAAATGAAATAACAATTCAAATAAAATGGGCACCCTGTATATTAACAGACAATACACATTGAAGACTGCCAATTGATAAAATAATGTTATTTCAATTAAAAACTTATTTGTCAGTTTTACACTTTTTAAATTATATTTACAAGGTATTAAGTTTACGAAGATGATTGCAATATGTATATGACAGAAAAGTATAGAGAAAAATTAAACGAGTATACATTAGTAAAGTAATTATTAACGGGTCTACGTATTGTATTATAATTAGTTAAATAGAATTATATTGAGAGTAAGTAGCTCTAATATCTATGTAGTTCACAGTGTGACAAATATGATTCCTATGTATTGAAATAATAAACAAGATAAGCTTTTGTTGCCTTTTATTCACTCACATTTTTTAATATTTCCTCTTTTACATGTTTAGGTATTTTTATTCTTTTTCGTTTTACTTTTTCTATCTTCCCATCACTTACACCTGATTTTGTGGTACTTTCAACATTTTGCTTCTTCTTTTTCTTTAAGCAGGATAGGGGATTTGGACCCTTCTTCTTCTTCCTTTTCCTTGGAGCCTCTTGTGGTACTGCTATACCACTCTCGGCTTTCATGTTGGCAATTCGTTCTTTGTCATTTACTGCCAAGCAATTCTTCTCGTTTGCATATTTAATCGAAGCTTCTGAGGGTTGCTCGAATACAGGAGTCTTTTGATGAAGATAAATTAAAGGTGCACCTGGTCTTAAACGTAGTTTATCTTGCAAATCTCGGTCTTGAGATGCAACAATGTAATGGTTCTCATTGCCCTTCCCTATCATGGATAGTAAGCAATCCGATCCTTGTATAGGTTTATTTTTGTGACCACACTGATGTACAGAAAATTGCTTCAATATGTGCATCGCTCCAGCAACTTTGTGTCCCAACTTTTCCGTTTCTATGCATACGCATGGCGTAGTCAAAAATTTGATTTCTCCTTGTAAATATTTTGGTAAATTGTCTGCTATATTAATTTTGTTCTAAATAGAAAGTTGATTTAATTATTTGAATAAAGTTGAAAAACGGCAACTTACATTTAAAGCAGTTAAACAAAAGGTACCATCGATTAGAACTTGATACGGTTGTCTAAATCGAAAATTTACAATATAAAAATTTAAATTTTTATTTAACTTCTTCTGCCTTTTGATTTTCATTTTGACGTTTCAAAACCACAATATAAATTTGTAGGTTATGTACATTTATAATGTGGATTTTTTTTCTAAATTTTAAATTATAGTAGTGATTGTAGATGGTGCCAAATGCCAATTACTCACAAAAGTTCAGAACCGGCGCTAACAGTAGGGGGACTAGTGTTAATTCCCAGTTTCATAAAACTTTCAACAACACGGTAAATTTAAATAACCAATATAAAATGTCCGTTAGTACTAATCTAAGGTACTAATCAAAATCATGATACCACCACGATCTAGTTGTTCTAGGGAAAAATATTACATCAATAATCTATGTTTTAGATTAAAATTGGGGCGTCCAAATGGAGGAGTACGCCACTGATGCTGCCAAATTGCATAGGTCCAAAGCGCACCAAACGGTGGAAGTAGTAACTAAACAATAAATGTCAAAATAAATGAACCGGGCAAGAAGTTGTTAGCGTGTGTTGAGTCAAGTTGGCGTCAAAAGACTATTTAATTTTTTAGTGACTTTTAAAAATTTAATTTGTGTACAAATTTCCGATATCGTACAATTATTTATTTTGTACGAGTTTTAGACTTAAATTTTAAAGTAGCAAGTTAATGCAATGTCGCTTACATTCGCTCAAAGAGGAGGCAATAAACCTCCACCAAACCCCGCACAAATCCAAAAATTGTTAGACGAAAATGGCCATTTGATTCAAACAATTCAAGAATATCAAAGTAAAGGGAAGGCGCAGGATTGTGCACATTATCAGCAATTGTTACATCGAAATTTAGTGTATTTAGCCAGCATTGCAGATGCTTCTCAAAATGTTCACACTTTACTTCCGGTAAGATTGTTTATTTCGGTTAAGATAAATTCCTTTTTAATGGAGTTGATTTTAGCCCCCTCCTGGCGCCGTTCCCGCCCCTGGACAACCGCCAAATCCAGAACAGCAACATATGAATAATTACAATCATCAACAGCAGCCAGGGTACAGGCAGCCTGCGGGACCTCAAAGACCTGCAGCTGCACCTCAACCGTATCCTCAAAGAGGTTATCCTCAGCAGGGTCATTATCCGGGTCAATATCCCCCTCAAGCTGGGGTATATCCACAACAAGGTCAGTATTCGGCCAACCAGCCACCTGGGTATCCTGCTAGTACACAAACCGGTTACGGTCAACCACCAGCCACCACAAGTCATAACAACTATCCCCAAGCAGGTTATGGAACGCCACCTCCTGGAAATGCACCACCACAAGGAAACCCATATCCTCCACCAGCCAATGCACCTCACAATCAACCGACTAATTATGGTAATCCGCCAAATGCAAATCCGTATCCCAATGCTAACGCTCCTCAAAATTATCCACCTCAACAAGGATATGCACCTCAGCAAGGGTATCCTCCTCCTCCAGGTAACCAGCCACAACCAACTCCTGGCTCTGCTTATGCAAATCAATCGAGTCCCAGTCCCGCCAACTACGGTCCTGCTAGTAATCAATCGCCTCCATTTTCAGCTCCACCCAACAATGTTGCCAGTCCTGTAGTCACATCGTCTGCTTCACCTGCTCCAAGTCAACCTTACCAACCTCCTTACCCACCAAACTCTCAGCCATCTAATCCCAATCCTGGTTATACTGCTCCAAATCAAGCATATCCCCCGGCTCCTCCAGCTGGTGGCTATGGATATCCACCTCAACCTGGCTATCCTCCTCAGCCACAATACGGTGCTCAACCACAAGGTTATCAATATGTCAGACCACCACCAGGACAAGCACCTCCACCACAAGGTCAATATGGTTATAACTACCCACCTCAACCTGCTCCTCAGTAAATTTTAATGTCATAAATGTTGAAATGAAGCAAAATTACTATTGATGTAAACTGAGATGTACCCCTCGAAATTTTTCAATTAAATTGATATTCTCATTTGACTGATTTTTTAAATAATATAAATATTGAAATCGATGTTCTCATATTTATTAGGTTTATCCGAATAGTAAACCATAACAATATTTGATATGTTGTATATATTTTAGTTTGCTTCTTGAGAAAGTTGCAAAGGAATGAATGTGTCAAATGAATTATGTTGAATGGAAATAATTTAATCTATTTAAAATGGTTTTTTTTTTCCTTTAAATAGGTTAATAAATTAAAGTTCCAAAAACAATTTGATTCGTGTTGATATTATGATACTATACATTATACAAAGTGATGATCTTGTACTACATTTTAAATGTCTTAGAATTTTTGTATGGATTTTTAATTCCCTCCACGAGAGTGTGACATAATTTATTTTAGTTTTTAAATGAAATAAATAATGTACTTTAGTGATTTCTTGCTTTGATTAATTTATACCTTTCTTGATTCGCCATGGTCTTTTTTTCAGATTATAAACTTATAATATTAAGGTGTGTGGTCATAAAATAGATCCTATAAGCTCTCAACTTTGGCCTTTCTGCAAGGGATCATTTCAAACCGACCTTGACAATATATGGGGTGAATCATAATGGTAAGTAGGTATATGTGTAACAGTTTTGGACTGATGTCAAACTTACCAAGTCGGTCAAAAATATAAATTGGAAATTTTGACTTACATTGTCCATAAAACAAGGTTCCTACTCGTCTGGAAAAATCAGAAAATTTATTAATTTGAATATGGAAAGTCGAGGAAAAATTTTTGAAACTTAAATAGTTCAGTATAGCTTTGCTAATCCTGACAGATAAAATTATTATGTGTGTCTGGTAAGCCTGGACTGGCTCCTTTAGGGGCCCCCTTACCAAGAGGAAAGATTTTTGAAAATCATATTTTCCGCTATTTTGACGCTTGGAAGGTATATAAAAAATATAAACCACTTTTTTGAAGGTTCTTCGAGGGCCCTCGGCGATTGCCGACTAGCCAGTCGGGGCCTGGTGTCTAGATTTTAAAGTTCAATGTAGCAGTAAAGTCTCAAACAACATATTTTTTTATCACATTAAAATCGTTGAAGTTTGTGTCAAATAAGAGCATTTGCGAACATGATTACTTTTTCCGTCTTTCGTTTTTATTTGAAGAGAGCTGCTGCTGAAACACATCGATTGCTTGAAGAAGCTTTATGGTGAATATCCTCCGTATAATATTTTTTTATCGAGAAACGACCAGAATGGGCTGGACGCTAGAAGACACGGCAAGGTAATTTTGCTCCGTGATAACGCACCATCACACAAAGCAAAACCGTTTAAGGATGCGTTGAAATCACTTGGCTGGGATTTGTTACCCCACCCCGCCTTATTCACCAGACTTGCCTCCTTTGATTACAATTTGTTTTCATCAATGGGACACACACTTAAAGAGCATCACTTCAAAACAGCTGAAGAAATGGATAATTGAGTAGTATCTGAATGGTTTTCTCCTAAGAACGAACAGTATTTTTGGCTTGGCATCCATAAATTGCCAGATAGATGGGGAAAATGTGTAGCTAGCGATGGAAAATACTTTGAATAAAGCATTTTTAGTTTTTCTCTTAAAATAACATGTGTTGTTTTCATTAAAATAAAAAACGGAAATTAATGCATACCTACACCTTATTATGTAAACTATGACATATGTTTTGCTCTTATATGAGCTCTTCAGATAACTTGTAATTAATTTTTTTAATGTACACAAGTTAAAAGCTATAAAGTATTCAATCTCTATTTATTTTGGGTTTTTGAATTTATAAAATTTGAAAAATTTCAGAGAAAACAATGTTTGTAGTGGAAAAATTAGGGAATTTGTTTTGGAAAAATGAAATGGTATTCCTCTAAAGTCTAAAATCTTAAATATGCTGCAACTTACGTAAAACTGACTGGGTTAGCTATTGAAATACATTAGGGGGCGCAGAGTATGAAAAACTTATCTGGGACTGTCGTAAACGTAGATAATATTTAATATGTCTTACGTCATCGTAAACTGGGGCTATTTAACGCACATTGGACCCGAAAATATTATTAGCTGGAATTACCAAGCAGTAACTTCTTTGATATGTAAAAACACATCGTGAATGTCTTTTTGTCGCAAAAATCCACCTCATCACTCTTGATTATTAAAGCTTTGCAGTTTTTCCATATATAGGGCTGATATTTTTGCGACACCATGTGTCAGCCGAATTTTTTAATACTAATTATTATGGATCAAGTTTCATTATATTAATTTATGTGAAAGTCACTTAAAACTGTTGTTTTGATTTAATTAATACATTAGATAGAAATATGAGAAATAAAAGTAATGTCGAAGACCTATACAAAAGACCAACCCTTTCCAATCCAAACGATGTAATTATCCAATTAAAAACAATGTTAAAAAATAATAAATATTTACATTTTTAGAACAAAGATGCAGAGTATAACAACATACTGGACAAATATAAACGTTCTTTTGACGACAGATGGACTCAAGGTTTCGACCCAAAGGGTACTATAGATGATTTTGAAAGATTTAGAACACTCGGAACTGGTTCATTTGGCCGCGTGGTAATGCAATATAGCAATTTTATTATTTCTGCTCAGGCGCGTGCTGACCCACCGGGAGTTTTCCGGTCTAACACCCACCTGTGTCTTTTTCTTTACTTTTAATTTTGAAACTTAATTAAAAAAATAAAAACTAACTTAAGAACAATATCCCACTGCATCTGTGAATAATTTGTGTTTGTCATTTATTTCCAGGACGTTACAAGAATCTAAATAATTGTTAGTATTACACAATCTTTCAACACATTTTTATGTCAACAGGCTAAAGGAACTTGATTTTTACTTTGACTACCACGCTATTAGAAAATTAGAATGTGGGAATCCCCCAATCTAGTTTTCGAATTATGCAATGTTCAAATTAGTAAATCAACTTCCTTTAGCGTGTTTACATGAAAAAGTGTTGAAAGATTGTGTAATGCTAGCAAATATTTAAATTTTTGTAACGTCCTGGAAATAAATATCATAAAACACAAATTATTCCGTACAGCAGTGGATAATATTGTTCTTAAAAATTGATGAATTTCTTTGTTTAACTCCCCCGTAAGGTGCAGTTACATCTGTCACTTTTTGCACGAATTTTATGTCGGACAGTAAAAGACAGTAAGAGTAAGACTCGGAGAATAAGAGACAGTAAGAGAGACAGAATTTCTGTCCGACATAAAGTTCATGAAATAAGTGTCAGATCTAAACGTAGCTTAAGAGTGAAACTGAGACGAATGTAAGGTCTACTGCCTGGTTACGTTATGTTTAATATTTTTCGTCCTAAACTTTAATTTTTGTTTGAATTGACTGGCAACAATTTTAATTGTTCTTTGTTTAATACAAAAATCATTCATTTTAAATTTATGATAGTTAATTCGTTCCAATAATTCTATTATGTAAAATAACGTGAAATTACAAGAAAAGGTGAAATATAAGGAGGGGGTAGTTCTTACACTGGTGGGCCCTTCATAATGTAATGAAAAAGGTCATCAACCTAGAAGAAAGGCAAAAAGTAGAAATTTTATGAAAAATATAGAAAAAAGGATCGAATTTCCCAGGCCCCCAAAAGCTCCTCAGCATACTTCTGCTTATTATTCCTGTTATATTCCCAACATTTTCCTTTATTCTAGTTTTTAACCAAAAATGCATGTATTTTTAGATTCTTATAAGACATAAAACGTCTGGAAAATTTTACGCAATGAAAATTCTAGATAAAATCAAAATAATAAAACTCAAGCAAGTGGAACACACTCTGTACGAGAAAAAAATTTTGATGTCCATCACTTTTCCATTTTTAGTTTGCATGGAATATTCGTTTAAAGACAACGCTTATTTGTATTTTGTGCTGCCGTTTATTAATGGAGGTGAAATGTTTACTCACTTGCGTAGGTAAGTCCACAAGATAGTACATGAAAATTGTAAAAATTAACCATACGTGTACAATGATATTCAGAAAACAGAAATTTGATGAAAACTTGTCAAAATTTTATGCCGCACAAGTCGTTTTAGGATTAGAGTACTTGCATTTTTTGGATCTTGTTTATCGTGACTTGAAGCCAGAAAATATTTTGATTGATAATGAAGGATTTCTGAAAATTACTGATTTTGGATTTTGTAAAGTAAGTATTTACAATTTTTCAAATATTACATTGAAATAGAATGGCAGGTGCCACAAAAGGTAAATATTGCTTACAAAGGATGTATAGGAGAATATTTGCATTCTGAGTAGTATTCGCTTTCTAATACATTTTTCCCCATAATTTTTTCATAATAGCGGTAGTAGACAACAATATAATATAACGTAAAATTCAAAAAGAGAGGAAGTTTGATTTACAATAGTATTAAAATCGCGGGAACTATTTCATGGTTTACTACTAAATTAATTTGGTTGTGTTTTAGCCCTTCCCAATTAAGCTAATTAAAACAAACATTCTTACCAAGTTTCAGTGACTGTATTATTTTTGATCTCCTATACATCCTCATTATTGTTATCGAATTTTTTTTAAATAAATGTTCTGCAAGTTAGTAAAAGGCCGTACATGGACGTTATGTGGTACACCAGAATATCTGGCCCCTGAAATAATACTAAGCAAGGGCTATGGAAAATCGGCAGACTGGTGGTCATTTGGAGTTTTAATTTACGAAATGGCAGCAGGATATCCTCCCTTCTATTCGCAGGACCCTATGAAAATTTACGAAAAAATAGTTTCAGGAAAGTTTAAATACGTCAATCACTTCAGCATGGAACTGAAAGATTTAATAAAAAATATGTTGCAAGTGGATTTGTCAAGAAGGTTTCGTTGTAAATAAAATGTTTCTACAAGTGGCTCTCAAATATTTGTTACAGGTTTGGCAATTTAAGAAGTGGAGTGGCCGATATTAAAACTCACAGATGGTTTAAAGAAATCAATTGGATGAAGTTGTACCTACGAAATGTGGAACCACCTTTCCTTCCTAAATGTAAGAATCCTGGTGACGCTAGTAATTTTGATGTGTATGATGAAGAACCATTGAAATCTTCATCCAAAGAACTTTACCCTAAAGAGTTTGAGACGTTTTAAAGCATTAAGTGTAACTTATGTTAAATTTGTTCCAAGTTTTTCAATTTTTGTTAATTAAAGAAAAAGATTCTCAAACTGCATTGGTTTTATTTACATTAACTTTTTAACTTTGAAAAAATAAATACATAAGTTTAAAATTTATGCTCTAAACTGAGGCGTTCTGTTATTTTCCCTATCCCATTGTTTGAAAAATTCATCATCATTTAAAATTTTCGGTGCAACTTTAATGCTGGCAGGTGGAGATGATAAAATGCTTCTTTTATCATAACAATCCAAAGCACTCTGGTATTGATCTTTTTCTAAACTTTTCAACATATATGGACCTTCCAATTCGTAACCCAATTTACGATAATAATTTCTAGTTCCTACGCCGGATATTACCGCAATTTTTTTCGATTTGTGTTCTCTAATGGCAATTCTTTCCGCCATTTCCATTAAAAGGACGCCGTATCCTCTGTGTTGAAATTTAAGTAAATCGCGGTCGTGGATTGGAACGACACTTCCATACACATGAAGTTCACGTACAATAGAACATTCGCCTTTCAGTTCAGGCCTGAATGTTGTTTTGGGCGCACACTGTCGAAGCCTATAACAAAAAAAAGATTGTTAATTTAGGGACAAACTGGAATAAATTTTATTTAGGCTTCTAAAAAGTCGATACTAATATTGCATTTCCAACTACTTAGGATTTAACCGCCATATTGGAAAAACCACGAGAAAAAAAAACACAATTTTATGTATATTCATAAATATCTGGGTTTGGGGGGGAAATACAAATTCCGAAAAGATCCATGTTTCGAATTTTAAAGGATCACTTAAAACTTGGGCAACTGTAGAGTAATAGAACAGAGTGCCTAACAATTGCTCTAAAAAATTTAGGTTATCAAAGGCAATCTGGGGACATCCCAAAAAATTTTGCAAAGAATAAATAATAATCCCGAAATTTATTTTTAATGACCTTTTTTATAAAAATAAACCATATTTAATTTTGAAAATCCCTTTTCTTGGAAAAAAAAAAGTTCATTTAATTTTGAAAAACCTTTTTTTTTAAATACAATACTACAAGGCACGTAAACGATGACGTTGGAAAGAGCAAATTACACAAGTTTACAAATTCAGCTCAACTTTTGGACCAGAGCAGATGAGAACGATTTTTAACGTTATTTGATGCCCTGAACTCAGATCTTTAAACCGTGTGTCAAGATTGGTTCTAGTTTTCGAGTTCTCCATTAATTAAGGCGGGGGTACACCTTGCCGGCAAAACTAAGAAGTCCAACTTTGTGAATTTTTTCTGAGAAAATGAATGTATTTAGATCAATTTGGGTTTTGACACATTATTGTACAAGTCTTGAAAAACATTTAACAATTTTTTTCAAGTCAAAATAATACAAAATGGCCGCGGGGGGCAGCTGAACTCCAAAAAGCAATTCTTAAATGAGGTGGAAGATATCACAATGGTGGCGTTAGACCTACAACATTGGAAATAAAAAAATTTAGTTTAATATGTTTATCCAGTCCGCCTCTATCTAGATTTTTTATTTTTTAATTTTTTTTTAAGTTATACACGTTCAAAGTCAAAAAACAATTTTTCGACCACAACCTCGTCACTTAAACGGTCATAAAAAATTTTTGAGACAAAAATTTAAAAATCTGGATCAAGGCGGACTGGAAAAACATATATTAAACTAAATTTTTTTATTTTCGATGTTGTAGGTCTAACGACTAGGGCTGGGCGATTGTTAAATTTAACAATCGAAAATCGATTGTGTAAAAACAATCGATTATATCGATCAATCGATTAATCGGAAAATCGATTAATCGATTAATCGAAAACAATCGAACAATCGATTAATCGAAAACAATCGAATAATCGAACAATCGATTAATCGAAAACAATCGAATAATCGAACAATCGATTAATCGAAAACAATCGATTAATCGATTAATCGAACAATCGATTAATCGAACAATCGATTAATCGAACAATCGATTAATCGATTATTTCAAAAATATTAATCGATCATCGATTAAATAATCGATTAATCGAAATAAATTCCCAGCCCTACTAACGACACCATTGGGATATCTTCCACCGCATTTTAACCCTTATGTTACCGAATAAAAAACAACATGGGTTCTGAAGCCAATCAGTGTAAGTCATTAACTAAGTTAAATGAGATAATTGGATATTTTCAAATTGTTGCACATGAAAAAAACTACTTCTTATATCGGTTTAATATACAAACTTTTTATTGGAAACAATTACTTAAACACAGTAACTTTAATTGAAATTGAATTAAAATCACAAAAGTTTTTGATAGGTATCAATAGGTAAGTCATGTTTAATAAAAATTTGACTTACACTGATTGGCTTCTGAACCCTCCATATACATATCACCCGGATGGGGTACCCGACATAATTTTTGCGAATTTATGTTTTTTAGTGCTTTTTTCGAGATTGTTAGTGTTTTGCAGGCATTGTCACTTGCATTATAAAAAATAACTCACTTGTTTTCAATAAAATCATCCGTTTTTAGGTTAATAATATGCGATTTTCAATAAGGGGTACCCCGACATAATTTTTGCGAATTTATGTTTTTTAGTGCTTTTTTCGAGAAAAAAAGTTGTGGTGCAGTGTTTTGCAGGCATTATCACTTGCATTATAAAAAATAAATCACTTGTTTTCAATAAAATTATCCGTTTTTAGGTCAATAATATGCGATTTTCAATAAGGGGTACCCGGGTACCCCCATTCGGGAATATAGGCATAGTCTTATAATCGCGAAAAAATTGCATTTGTAAAAATCTAAAAACTTTTAAAATTGCTTTAATTTATTTAGAACTATATTTTATAAGATGTCACAAAGTCCCAATACGCTGTGAAAAATACAAACTGAGATATACACCGGCAAAGTCAAAAAAGTACCCGGGTACCCCTATTCGGTAACATAAGGGTTAAGAGGTGCTTTTTGGAGTTCAGCTGCCACGCGGCCATTTTGTAATATTTTGACTTGAAAAAATTGTTAAATGTTGTTCAAGACTTGTACAATTTTGTGTCGATACCCAAATTGATCTAAATATGTTTATTTTTTCAGAAAAAATTCACAAAGTTGGACTTCTTAGTTTTGCCCCCGCCTTAATAGATTAATTTATAATTTTTATTAATTAATTAATAGATGCAAAATTACTACAAGATTGGAGTTCGAATGTCTCTCAAGATACATTTTCTGCATTCACATCTTGATTTTTTCCCACAAAACTTGGGCGAAACGAGCGACGAGCAAGGAGAGCGGCTATATCAAGGATTTTGGGACGATGCACAGTGGGACGAAACACCGAAATCGTGCCCAAAAATCAAAAACACGATGAATTCGGATGAAAGTCTGGAATCGGGGGTTTTTGGGGTCGCTAATTACGAATTCAAAGTCAAAAATTTCAAAAACATAATGGCCGACCCAAAACGGTAAAAACTTTCTTCAAAAACCCAATGAATTCGGGTGAAAGTCTGGACTCGGGGGGTTTTTGAGGTCGCTGATTACGAATCCAGAGTCAAAAATCTCAAAAACAAAATGGCCGACCCAAAACGGTAATTAATTCCTTCAAAAACCCAATGAGTTCGGGTGAAAGTCTGGACTCGGGGGTTTTTGAGGTCGCTGATTACGAATCCAGAGTCAAAAATCTCAAAAACAAAATGGCCGACCCAAAACGGTAATTAATTCCTTCAAAAACCCAATGAGTTCGGGTGAAAGTCTGGACTCGGGGGTTTTTGAGGTCGCTGATTACGAATCCAGAGTCAAAAATCTCAAAAACAAAATGGCCGACCCAAAACGGTAATTACCAAACTTATAAAATTAGTGGAATACAATTTCCTCGTCAGAATCGTCGTCAAATTCAGAATCCGTTTCTACTGTAGATTGACTCGTTATTGTAGGTGGAATCAACAATTCTACAGCTTCCGCAGATAAACTACGCATTTTCTTCTGTGGCAATTTACGGATGCTGGTAATGTACGGATCAGATGTTACAATCAGCCGGTTCCAAACATCTTCCATTGTTTTTGATCTCGAACACTTTCGTGACAAATTTTCTCGGATACTTTTGATGTCCTTGTTCCGAGCTTCCTGAGCATCTTCAGATAGTTGGCCAATTGGTAATAATGCATGAGCTATTATTTCTGGTCCATGGATGAGAAGTTTGTGCACCGAAGTAGGCATATAATACCACGGGTAAAGCTGTACAAATAGTCGTGCAGTTTCTAACGCATATTCTCTAAATTTGTCGGTATTAATCGCATGGCCACTCGAAATAGCCTGCAGAATAGCGTAGAAGCGTGTGATTAATTCTTCGTCGACACCTGTTATCATAGCAGACACCTTTGAATTTTCGAAAAAGCGCCGAGCTGTATTCCCATCATTAGTACTGCCGAATCCAGGCTTCGGATAATCGACGATTAGTCCTAACTGCGTATGAAAGCTCTTTTGAACAACCCTCTTGCTCTCTTGTACAATCCGCTTTTCTTCCTCAGTACGTGCTTGCCATTTTTTTATTTTCATTTTGTAGGACAAATGTAAACAGCATTCGAAGAAACGTATCCACCCATGCAATGTAGATAGTCCGAACTTGAAATTCTCTTTGTTGACTGTTCTTTTGAGAAGAGCATCGATGTCGTTGAAATTTTTGGATGTAGCTCCACATAGGTAGCAACGTTGAGCCGAACTCGTTGATGTCAATGCGTTACAAACTTTCCCATCGATCATTGTTAATGTCATTTGGAATTCAACTGAGATTTCGTTCTGATTTATGATTGTTTCGTAAGGAACAAGTATCTTTATCTGGTCATTGATGTAGCGTTCTTCGTCGACTGTTGAATCCGTGTTTTCGTGCAGAAACTGTAATCTTAGTGGTCTACAAAATCGTGGAGATGAAGGCCTAGGGTTTTTCCAAACCACAATTTCAGCATTCGATTCACAATCGACAGATACGAGTTGTAATGGCACAACCGAAGTGAAGAACACACTTGTATCTGAAATGCTGTCATCTTCGAATTTCTGTTTGTATGCACTTTGTCCAGAGCTTCCGTCACAGCCCCACTTGCAAATGAGGGTCATCTTTTTAACATTCTCGTCAGCTATACTCGAAATAACTTCACGTTGAAGTAATAGAATACGCTGAACAGTATGGTTCAACAAAGCCTGTAACTGAACTTCTGCTTTGCTCTCTGTAATAGTAATAGCCGTATGGGGTGGATAACACAGTTTTTTGGCTTCTGCTACTTTCGAGTACGGAGGAATCAGACTACAATGATGTTCAATACTCAGTGATCTCAGTGCTTGGTAGTCACTCTTCGACAATTTACGGTCAACCAAATAGGAAAGCGCAGCATCTGCAGATAATGGTTCTTCGGGTTTCTTTTCGAAAGCTGTTCGATACTTTGAAGCTCTCGCTGGACTTGTCTGCGTTGCATCCTTCACAACTTTCGCAGCATCCAGTTGTCCTGAAGATCGAAGGCTCATTTGAGTAGCATATGCCAACTCGCTCGCAGTCAACGTTGCACGGACTTCTTCGGTCTTCCTTCGTTTAGATTTTTCACTTGATGACTCGAAGTCCTTAGAAGGGCGACCACGTGCAGCGGTCGCGGTCAGTGCAGGTGTCTTCTGAGAAAGAGCAAGTACCGGTAAGGACACGAGCCCATCGAGCCATTCCTCATAATTCTTGAAAAAGGTATCTTCACGCCTGCAGACCGATTGCCACTTTGCTCGCATTTTGGCGAATAGGGTTGAAAAAGACTTCTTCATATTCTTTCGAATGAGCACCGAACGTCCACTCTTCTTGAAAATTTCGGCTGAAAGGTGTTCCAATAAATCGGCGAATGGTTCATTCAAACGTCCTTTTACAATAACGAAAACCTCCCTCCGGGTGTATAGTAAAATGTCGTCGGTACTAGACCCTGTAAGAAAGCCACAGAAAATTGAAAATTGATTTGCATATGAAAATGACAATGAATAAAGTACCATCGAACTCATTGGATAAACTAAATTCTTTCTGAAATTAATTATTTATTGAATCAAATCATGAATATAATTCATCATGAACAATGTGACTTTGGAATAACTGTACTACTGTACCTCGATTATTATAATTAATATTATAATATAATTAATAATATAATAAGTAATACATGAATTAACGTAATCGAGAACAAACGAAGCTCGTATTTCAATAAAAACATTCAAACCGGTAAGTAGGTTTCAGCGAGCAGGCTCCACTGTGTTTTTACCGTTGTTAGTCATGCGCGACTATATTATAAGTTCCCTCGCTATGCTATAATTAATAATAAATATGCTATTTAGCTATGCTAAAAATTACGCTTTTCAGCAACTTTCTGCAGGCAATCTAAAGCGTTTTCGATAGCTGATAGACTGATCTACAGCCTCAAACTTGAATGAAGGTGGAGTCTCCTGGAGTTCTCTACTTTTTATCTACGTGAAAGTAGAAATCAAAAAAATCAAATCGTCTTCGGAGGGTACCGAACATGGTCGTATTTCAAGCAGATAAACATGTCTTTTCAATTCAACTTATACAGAAATATTTTCTACATACCTGCAGGAGTAGAATCCATTTTGAAAAATTAAAATCGCTTTAATCACTTTCGAGTTATTGGTCTTTGAAGTTCACTGTTATTCCTTACGTTTTCACTCGCCGCGTGCACTCTCAACGAAGGCTGACTTTGAACTAATGTATCGAGCCAGGTATGAAAGGGTCAACCATACCCTTCGAGATTCGGATGCACTAATCATTTCTCTACCCCACCCGAGGGTCAAAATTCCCCGAATCCAATTTTCGGATTTCGGATTTTTGGGCACGATTTCGATGTTTCGTCCCACTGTGCGATGGCATGATGAGCGACTACTGTTGGACCCTAATGCGTGAAACAGATCCCAAGCAGTATAAAAGACTCAGTTCAACCTCTGTTCATTTCTGAATTATACTTTTTAATTCAATAAATGGTCGTTAATGGTCAAAAATAGTAAAATATTGAATTTATTGAATATTTCGAAAACTAGAACCAATTTCAAAAAACAGGCTGCTGATTTGGATTCAGCCCCCAAGTTTACCTTATAATCAGCTTTTGGTTGCTCAGGTCCAAAACCGTGTAAACTTGTGTTATTAAGCATCTGTCATGTTTTGGTGGGGTATGCAGTACTGCCAGTTTTTATTTTCCTCTTTTTGAATGAACCTTTTTTTACTACCTTTTCCTGCCCTGTGTTACTGGATTTACCCCCGCCCCAATTAGTATTCTTCTTCTTCAGGTGCCCATCCGATTTCGGATGTTAGCGATCCTCCTGGTTAAGCCAAGAAACTTTGCTAGGGAAATGTTAATGGGGTGGTTTCCCGTTGCCTTTCCCATAGTCCACAGATCGATTTCGAACTTTTTAGATCACAGCACATATCCGACGCAATCAGGATTAGAACTGCGGTTTCCCGCTCTGTAGTCTATTCGTGTTTGATTTACGCCAGACTGCTGGTTATCCAATAATTAGTATAGGTAAATGTAATTAAAAATACAATAACTTTTTTTTTATTAATTTGAAATTGAAATACATGGAACCGTCGCATCAATATCTTCAAAATTCTGCTTTATGATCTGATGAAGACCGGCACCGCAACAAAATGAAGCTTCAGACAGACAAACCACATACAAACCCAATAATACAAATCACGATTCACAACTATGTTGACACATGGTCACGAAATATTAATATATTGCTGTGATAACTGTCCAAAATGGGGGTTTGTGACCATAATCAAAGTTAAGGTCAACCCACGTAAACCAGCAAGGAAGAAAGAGGAAGCGGTGATCACATGAGGGCTTTATGATTGAACACAGCTAAAAACTACAGTCGAAAAGTAAAGCCTTTATTCTTCTCTAGCTTCTCAAATATTGCGGACCACCGCACACTTTCCTGAACATTTTATAACGCCCCCCATTACTAAAATAGGCCTAAAAAAGGTCATTCGTATTTTTTTTTTTTATATAAATATTTCTCTTTTCATCGCCCCCGACCGATCCTGAACGCCCCCAAATTCTTTCATGACCACATCGCCCCCTAGAACTGGAAATCGCCCACTTTGAGAACTACTGCTTTATGTTGTGATGATTGATATTTTTGAAAAGGGTTCGTCACTGATAATTGAAAAATAATAATCTAGCATAGTTTTTGATTGATATGTTCAATTACTTTAAAAATATTCATTATAATAGCGAAGTTATTATAACTGTTATACTCAATAATCCAAAAAATATTTAAAATACACAATTACAAAAATTTGCGAATAGAGAAAAAAGATGTAGGTATCTACAGTAAAAATTTCATTAGAGAAAATATTTTACGAGAAAAAAAATTGTGAAGCTGTTGTTGTGCTAATTGTTGCTTAAATTGTGCCTTTTTTTTAAATATCTGCATAACAAAAATACACTATAAAGCCTAACTTTGAAATTTTAATATGTTATACAAAATTAAATTCTCTATCTGTATCTTCTTAGTGCCTAAAATTCCATCAATTACTTTTTGAAATAAAAGACTTCAAACTCCGAGATCAGAACTTTTTATTCCGATAGTAGACGCTTGGAAACTATTTTGTTAATAATTTTTTATATAATTGGTTTACTCTTGTCCCTAATTATTTCACAGAATAAAACTTTAACTAACTGACCAGTAAACAAATTACAAAAATAAAAGAAATTGATTACCTTAATAATCCTATAAGAATGTCTTGCTTTGGATCTTCATAACTTAAGAAGCTCTCCCAACCACCATTTGCAACATAATCCCTTCTTATGTATTCAACATCATTTGGTCTCACCTTTTCATGTAACTCGACAATACCGACCTCCCGAGTACGCACATCTCTGCATTTATACCCCAAATCCTTCATTCTTGCCAATGCTAACTCACGTAAATTTCCATGTTCAACTCCAGAACTATAAAAAAATAGTTTTTAATGCAGCAATAACAAAGTTACAATCTTTGCTTACCTTACAAGAGGCATGGGAATGTCACGTTGCACACGATAAACTCTAACCCAAGGTGGGATGAGAGCTAAAATAGTAGAAATTAAGTCAACCAAAACATAAGGTGGATAACTTTTGTATCTTCCTGTCTTCCACAGTTCATACAATCCCGTTCCACGTATAACAAGAGTGGGGTAAATTTTTAAACCGTCTGGCCTAAAGGCAGGATTTTCAAACAACTCAATAAATTGCTCTACGTCACGTTCCAAATCAACATTAGGTAAATTAGGCATCATATGAGTCACCACCTTATAGCCTGCATCTTTGGATATAACGAATGTCTCACAAACTGATTTAACCGTATGCCCACGGTTAGTATCCAGTGCCACATCTTCATAAACCGACTGAACCCCAATCTCCAGCCTGGTACATCCATATTTTAACATATCAGATAAATGCCTCTCTAGACAATAATCTGGTCTTGTTTCAATTGTAATTCCAATGCATTTCACATTTGACCTCTCCGAATACTTCACTGCTTCGTCAACAGAATTACTTCGATGCCCAGACAAAGCATCATGTAGATTTCTTATAAAATAATCACGATAATCTTCGGGTAATGACATAAAAGTACCCCCCATTACAATAAATTCAACCTTTTCAACACTGTGACCAAGTTGTTTCAGCTAAAATCAAATAAATGAAATTATAGGAGGTTCGGAACGATCACAAATTTTAACTCACTTGATCGACTCGATGCCTGGTTTGCAGATAAGGATCGTATCGTGCCCTAATCGCTCGCATAGATGTGGGTTCATAACCAGTGTAACTTTGTGTGGAGTATTCAAAATCGGAATCAGGACCGCCAGGACAATAAACACAAATATTTCCAGTCATGTTAATGTGTGGACATCGATGTGGTTTACACATAACCGCAACCACTGCAATCTATAACAAAACGATTACTAACTTTTTCGGTGAGCATATTATAACTTTATACTAACACCACTAGCAGTACGAATTGGTTTTGCAAATATTTTGGGTACTAAAGTCTTTTTGTGATTTGCCGGAATAGCCGCAATGATGTCTACTAAACGAGGAGCTCTCGACAAACCGTATTTAGATGCAATACTATTTTTCAATGCGTTTAAATTAACATCTCGTTTCCCTTCCTGTGCTTTAATAAGAAATTGCACTATTTCAGCCACCATAATCACCTTCTTTTCTTCAATCGTCAAGTGATTGTATGCTAAAATAATGAACATTTAGGAAATTATCTGCGGTAATTAAAAGTAAGGCTTACCATTTTTATTAGCTTTACCCATTTCTATTTTATTTGTAAGCAAACAATATAATATTATTAGTAATTATAACTTTATAACCTAATTGTAATTTTCCTCTCATGCGTTTTCCTTATTTTACTTGTCAAAACGTGTTTTGTTAAGGGCGCCATCTATGGACGAATTTATTGACACCAGGAAATCGTCAGAGAAAGAAGTCGACCGAAAGGAATAATAAAAAAAGATGGAACTAATATCAATACAAATAATGTTTTATTTTCCTTTTTTATTTATAAGCCATTCTTTATCCAAGGTCGGACGTAGGCCTCCTCAATAAGGAAATTGTTGCGCTGGGCAGACCTGTTAATTTTAACTCAGGGGGACCGCTGGCTTAGCGTGCCCTTCGAAGAACGGAGATTTGGTCATTCTGAGAAACGCACTCAACTCAGGGATGAAATCATCAGGGCCTGGCAAGAAAGATGGGATACATCCACAAATTTCCTTTCACGGAACCCAAAACCTTGTTAACTTGTTAAGACTTGGTCATAAGATTACCGGGGGGGTAACCCGGTACCCCGCATTCGCTGAAGCACCCGCGCAGTCGAAAACTTTACTTGTCAGATAAATTTACTTCGGACACTAAACTAAAGGTGAATAAATTGGCCCTAATTGGTATATTTTAAATAATTTTAGAATTAATTAAGTTTTATTGGTTTAACCCTCTTCCGACCAGTTACCCCTAGTTCGAAATTTTAAATAGTACCTTGCGATATATCATTTTAAAGGTTTAAAAACTCCTCTCGCGCGTTCATCCACAATAAAGAAATTAGATTTCGTGGACCCGTTTATGAGTTGAAGGTAAAAATTGAAAGATAATACAAGAAATAATTTTATTCAAAAATTATTAAATTTTTGAAAATTCATGAAATAGCATTTTCAAATCAATAGTTAAACCTAATTTGGAACTCTTTGCCGACTTCTTGATTATGTTTTTATGCTAATCTGCTTGCATTCCTGGGTTATCCTATTTTTCTGTTCTTGAAGATTTTCGAGAGGAGTTTTATAAATTATCATTTTCAAACAACCCCAGAGGAAAAACTCAAGCGGAACTAAATCGGAGATATCGCTGGACAATCTATCGGACCTCTCCTACCAATCCGTTTGCATGAAAATTTTTCATCCAATTTTTCATAGCATAATAAATTTATATTGAGCAAACTCAGCCGGTCCCAAAAGTAGCAGAATTATTTATTGCTTAATTTACTGTTTAGCCGGGACCGCTTACCCATCAGCAACTCAACAGTTGGGACCGGCTGAATGTGCTCATTTTTACAAAATGGACTTGGAACAAACCAATAATACTCAGCCGACGATTTGTCCATTTAGGTTTCCTTCAACAAAAGTTTCAAATTTGGGTTATCTTGAATTATCTGGGACATTAGTTCGCAAAACTCGAGTCCTCTTTCAAAAATTATCTTCGCCAAGTTGTTAATGAATTTCAATTTTATAAGCAAGAAACTTATTATTGACCTTTAGTACTTATAAGGTTTGTTCGTTTGTATGAACTAACTTGAACTGGGTTATCTTTCGAGACAAAATACTCCCACCACAAAAGTTAGATAGTGTTCTAACTTGCACTGCCTACTCCTCCTATAGAGGTCGAGCAAGAAATTCATGTTCGGTTATGAACTGAGCAGCCAAACGAACACAGTACATTGCACTAACTTGAACCGAGCAAGTTAGTTCATACAAACGAACAAACCTAATGTAAGGCCATTTGAAATATTTGTTGACTTAGCAACCTTTCGAATGTAGGTGATAGGATTCGCAGCAAATTGATCTAATACTCCCATCTGCGAAATTTGATCCAAAATTCTGCATTGATTATTATTAACTTTGTTGCATACAGATACGGTTAATTTTCGTACTAACTTTATCACGTACTGATCCTAGTAGGTACAAGGAACCATAGAAGTAAATTAAAAAGAATTGATTTTATGTAGAGAATCAACTATGTTTTTGACAGGGGAGGACAAGGGAAATCAACTATTTCGAGCTTTACTTAATTCTTTTTACTACAAACTATTATAAAACTGATAATTTGTCGTTGAATCTGACAAAATATTATTAAAATGTCGAAGTAATAAGTTAATTAAACAATGGAAACCAAATTTATTCACACAAATTATATAAATAATAACAACCGTTGTTAAAAAATCATCCAAATTAATTAGATTTTGATTGTTTAATTTAACGTCCTAATTATTTCAATGTTATTACAGCATTTATTAACTTCACAAATTAAAAATTTATGTACTACCTATTTCAAATATATAATAATACCTTATAGAATTTAAATTTGCATTATTACACCGAATTTTCTAATAACTTTACAAAATTGTATCATCCTGTATATGCCGCGAAAATAAAGCGCATTTTCTGTTTAGTTCGTGGCTTGCTCACGCAGCGCTGATCATTCAAAATATTTATTCATTTTTCGCTCAGTTAATAAATGGCGTCGTAGTGAAGGTGTACGTATTTCGTCTGCGTAAGTGATGACTGAAAAGCGATCGGAGTTGAAACAAAAAGTGGAAATCGGCACTCAATTATTTTTTTTTTCGTGTCATGTCTTCAAGTATTTCTAACGCCTACTTCTGCCCATTTTTACAGCAGGAGAGGTAAAATTTTCGGACATTATTGTTTGTAAAAAAAAATTATGAACGACGATATGGATTTGAAAACGCAAGAAGAGAGACCTATATGGCCTCCCGCCGAAAGTGTAAATATGAATTCTTCACCACTACCACATATCAATATGGCAATGCCAACGACACCTCAAGGCGTTCCGATAAACAATGCCCCTTGCACCGAATTCGATTTACCGCCAGAACTTACTCAACAAGGTTGGCGTAAGTTTTGGTCCAAGCGTGAGAACAGGCCTTACTTTTGGAACAAAATTTCTGGAGAGAGTTTATGGGAGATGCCCATGATCAAATCTCATTTTGATCCCATGACCGATCCTCTCGGTATCTGTCATGCACCTCCCATTCCACCTGTAGGATTGCCTCTAGCTCCTAGTCCTGTCGTTGTTGCAAAGCGAAGATCTTCTGAGGAAGTTGGAGGACCACAAGTTAAAAAGTTTATTTTGGCCGGACCGTGGGATTTAGATGTACCAACAAATGTCATTATTTTGGAGAGGCCACCTTGCAATTACGTGCATTCTCATCCTGAAATTGAAGCTTACAGGTGTAGTTTGTTGGCGAAATTGCGACAATGTTATCAGGAACTTTGTCATTCTCGTGAATCCATCGATGGACCCAAGGACTCTTTTAACCGTTGGCTGATGGAACGAAAAATTGTTGATACAGGTACACTTAACTTTCTTTTATTATAAGTAATAATGGGTAACTACTTATTACTTTTTAATTTAAATAACGCAAAAAATATCAACAGTAATATAAATGGCGGGAAGTTTTTTAAACTAAGAAAACCGTGGTAAAATATTAATCTTATCTTGAACTCGTTTTGATAATATTAATTTTGGTGTAAATATGTATTACAAAAATATTAAATAATTACAAAATAAAGCAAATCTGATGTAAGGTCGCTCAATTTCTTAAATATTTCTGAAATGATACAAAAGTTATGCAATTTTTCGAGCAGTGTTGCTCAATCAGTGGTCACTCAAATATTTGAATTGCGCATAACGATAATTTTTCTTTTTTTTTAATTTAATTATAAGGTACCTATTTGAAATTAGTATTTATAAAAATAATTGACCATGAATTTTGAAAACATAGTAGTATTAACGATTTTACTAACTAAATTATAATTTAGAAAAATAATATATATCACAGAAAATTGAATTTTATTATTTAAATGGGAGGGGGGTTAAAATAAATGAAATTCCCTATAACTTATGAAAGGAGGAACGGTTTTAAGTGAATGCAATTTGGAATCTATATCTTTGATTGAAACTTGTGAAGTAGTTCATTTTAAACTATTGCTGGTCTCCATCTAACTTTATGAACTTCTAGCACGTGAGTGCCATAGTTGTTCGGTCTTTGGTCTCACAAGGTTTGACATGAATTATACGAAAATGCCATAATAATAATTAAGTAAACGTTAAAATTTTTACAATTTTAAGAACAACATACAAGAAATTTTATTTAGAAACACTTCAAAGAGCATTTTTAACTTTTTATGACAAGGTAGAAACAGAAAATATTTGAAAATATGAAAAAAATTGCAGATTTTCTTCTTGTAGGATCTGTAAGCATCTTTATCATCTGTCATCCCCATTCGCCACTTTCTGTTCTGCAACAAACTCAGGATATGTATAAATAACGTAGTTTTGCCACTGTTCCTGTTCACCTGCCATTTATATGATAAATCTTAATGTTGTTCCCCAACTTTGCAACCTTCCACAGTTGGAATTTAAACAAAATTAAGTATTTAGTTAAACATTTTTTCTAGAAAAGTTTATACTACAACACAAATCAAACCGCCTCAAATCAATACTCGGTATATTATCAAGTCCAAATTCTTATCTTTGAAAATTGGTAATGTTCTTAGGAATCGTTTTTTCGATACACTAAATAAATTTTGGTAATAAAAGCCTCTATTCTTTTATATTTCTGGCGTGGACAGAAGGCCCTTCACCCCTAGGTGCGGCCCTGATTATATACCTACACGCATTTTAGTAAAATAAATTCATGTAATAAAAAAATAACAATAACCCTCGTAATAATCATAAAAAATATTAACGTAAATTTTAGGCTGAAAATTTTAAAATAATTACTTTTTTAGATATATATTTATAATAAACTCATGCATAGAACAGTTTTTAATCTGTTATTTCTAAAAAGATACTATGATAATTATAAAATATATTTAGGACCGATCTTTCATGTTTAATAAACGTCAAGTAGTTATACTCCAATTTTATTTATTGTATGGATTTTTATCCAAATTCAACATTCCACCATGTAAAATATTTGTACGCTTCAGTGACATTTTCTTTGCTTCTTTTTTTTCTAGTTTTTAGGTCCATTCTCTTTAAAATGTAGCCTTCTAGGTATTGGTCCTCATGTCTTCTTATATTTTTATTTGCTCTCATTTCAATTAATCACTGCCAGCGTTGCAGCAACTACAGTAAAGCAAAAGCTCCATGGTTTCATACTGCCGTGCTTAAGGTACAAAATCCTATCTTGAAAGATAGAACTTTCTATCTTGAAAGATAGAACTTTGTACCTTAGGCAATTTGTGAGATAGGACGATTTAACTTAGCACGGTATCACCTCAGTTGATTTGCCCTTGCAATGAATAGCAATACTGAATATGTGCGAGTAAAGCTCGTTTACCAAATGATGCTTTTTGGCCTTTTGTATCAAGAGAAATCTTGGATGCCGAGTTGACGGATGAGTGGGTTTTCAACGTTGATGCAGTGAAGATGGAATTTTTCTGAAAAAAAAGGCTTTATACTCCAGAACCAATGTAAAGAGGTCTTACATGTGATTGTGCTTCCACACATTGCTGCTAGAAGTTTACCCAATGGTTCTTACTACTTTATGCAAAATGGTCACCATTAATAATAATATTTATTTA
Organism: Rhagonycha lutea; assembly: GCA_958510855.1. Taxonomy (NCBI): domain Eukaryota; kingdom Metazoa; phylum Arthropoda; class Insecta; order Coleoptera; family Cantharidae; genus Rhagonycha; species Rhagonycha lutea. Next base: position 90,216,186 of record OY294036.1, read on the forward strand.
CGGAATATTTCTTTTAACAATACAATACAATTTACAATTTAATGTGGCAATGGGCGGAGTAACATTACATATTCAGCTTTGTTCTGATTTGTTTTCTAAATCCCAAATTGGTACAGGCGAAAAAATCCACATCTAGGTGATTGGCCAATCTGCAAATCCTTGTCACTGGCGAGCTATTCATACCATAAGACGTCCTGTGGAACGCAATGGAAAATAGTGAAGAATTTCTCAGAGTGCGAGGCATGTCTGAGAAATTGATCGAACTCAAGATAGAAGGGCTATCAGTCTGGTTGTTCAATACCTTAAACAGGAAAACCAACTCTAGGTATGATCTTCTTTTATCAAGAGTTGACATACCAAGATATTTTAATATGTTAACATAATTCGAGCTTTGATACAGTATGTTGGACTTGTAACATAAATACTTAACAAATTTTCTTTGAATCCTCTCAATACGGTCAATATGTTTACAGTAATAAGGATTCCATGCAATGGAGCCATATTCCAAAACCGATCTTACCAACGATTCATAGAGTAAGTTTATGACTCGGGGTTCCTTGAATTCGTTTGATTGCCTAATTATAAAGCCTAGCATTTTCGAAGCTTTCTTTACCAGATCATTTATGTGATCGGAGAAACTTAATTTGCTGTCAAGTTTTACACCTAAATCGGTGAAAGTATTGACTTTTTCCAAAACTGTTTCTGAGAGTTGATACACGAAATTGTAACTTGTGTACTAACGAGAAAAACTCAAAACCTTACACTTTGATATATTTAGGTCCATATTATTCCATTTGCACCAAGATTCAAGAGCAGATAGATCTTTACTTATTAATACACAGTCAGAAATCGAATTGACTTTTTTGAAAATTTTAACATCGTCGGCATAGTCACCATGTTCATAGTACTACCAAAACTATTAAAAATATTTCAATTTAAATTCAAGAAAATTTAAGCCAAAAATACCCCTAAACATTGAAATTTTCTCAATATAACTGTATGTTAATGTATCCATATCCCCTTCTCCAACTGCACCAACAACTAGCCACACCCACCGACCGCTTTTCGGCTTTTCAAACTTACACGGCTTCTCACCACCGCAATTTGTAAAATGGTTTTCGAACATTAAATCTACAATCCTGCAACCTTCCCCTATTATCCTAGTCTACCAAACTCTTCACTTGCCGAATCCTTGCGGGGAACGCCAGCCAGGACATAGCTTCGCGCTAATTTTCAGAGGTGTTCAGACCTCAATAAAAATTTTCGGATTCCGATAAACTTAAATAGATTTTTGGCCAAACTAATCGATTTTTGGGATTAATCCTCACCTTAAACTCTTCATTTTAATGTTATCTATCAAATCCCGTTGAGTTTTCATTAATAAATTTAATATCTTCTGGGCCTGATCTCATCCTTTTATCATTATTATAACATTTCCTTTATAATAAAGATTATTATAATTATTTGGATTTCTTATTTTATATTAAGAATGGTTCAAAATTTTGTTATGTAAAAAGACAGTCTTGTACAAAATTTCAGCCTTTCAATTCAAGTCCCGTTGACTTTAGAAGGAAAAAACAATTTTTTCACATTCTTTCATTTTTTATGTACTAAAAGATATCCAAAAAGTCTCCAAACAATCAAAAATGTCCTAAGAAATATGAAAATAATTTCTTGGGCTTCCTTCGCAATTAAATTCAATAAAATAGGAATTGATCAACTTCACAAAATGTATTTAACCATATGTTAGAATCTTCGTACTATTCTAATAAAATGTAGCATAAGTAGTTATGCTTTGGAATTCCTACAAATTAGAAAAAAAAGATCACTAAATTCCGCCTGCAACACCTTTAAAAATTATGAATTTTGTACGTACTACTTTAATTGTATTAATGTTAACAAAACAGGTAATAAGGTCATTGGTTAGTTGGCAAAGAACTTGCCTGGCAAACCGTAGATCATGGGTTTGCATCCTGAAACTAAACTTGTTAATCTGAATGAATTATATTTTAAAATTTTATTTAATTGTAAGATGATTTCAGAAGAGATTATATTAAATTTCAAAAATTGGCTGGAATTTCGGATTCAGTATCGTTGATGTTTTTCTTCAAAATCTCAAAAACTATTTATGTAGGTACAAACTAAAATAAAACTTACTAAATTATGAAAGAATAGCCACCAAATTAATGATATGATAACACAATGTATCCGAAGCATGCTGCAAAAAATAGAAGAGTGTATCGTTGCTAAGGGTGACACCACTAAATATAAATGATTCATGATTCTTAGTTATCCTCTGTCCCTAATTTAAACTTTTATCTGAATAATTATCGAGTTTTTAACTATTAACTTAAAAAAATAGAAGTACTACTAATTTTTTTATTAGGGACGGTTTAAAAATGGTTTCTCATTTTACTGCAATGTAGATTACCATAACATTTCAAGTATCATATAGTTATCTATAATTTATTGATTAAAAACTTATGTTGACTATTTCTGGACTACTTTTGTCAAAACTTTTCCCAAGTCTGAATTTGATTAATCAGGATTTTGATTTGTGGATCCCAGGGTAACCTCTCTACTCCATTTTTACAATATTTTATTACTTATGCATTTTCTTATAAATGTTTAACTTTTTAGGAGTTGATCCATTACTGCCTACCAATTGTTATCCAGAAATATCGTTATCAATGTATAAAGAAATAATGAATGATATTCCCATAAAACTAATTCGTCCAAAATTTACTGGTGATGCTAGAAAACAATTATCCAGGTACGCTGAAGCTGCCAAGAAAATAATGGAATCCCGCAATGCTGAAGCAGAAAGCAGGAAAGTAGTCAAATGGAATGTAGATGAAACATTCCAATGGCTGAGAAGAACTGTAGGAGCCACTTATGACGATTTTCAAGATAGGCTGGCACATTTAAAATCTCAGTGTCAACCACATCTAACAGACACCGTAAGTTTTCAATTTTAATATTATTTTTACCTCATATTTTTATTTACACTTCAGGTAAAACCATCTGTAGAGGGAATTTGTTCGAAAATTAACAATCTTTCAACCGAATACGGCAAGAAAGTTCGAGAAAGAAGTTTATTGATGTTAAAGGAACAAAACATTGATATGCCCTCACAACTTGCGATGCCAAGCACGAGAAAGGTCTGGTGTTACCCTGTGCAATTTGCCTGTGTGTGTCCCCGGTTACCTACAATCGAATACATCCCTGATAGAGATCAAGCAATGTTACGTTTTCAAGGCGATGCTTTAGCAATAAATAGTTCACATTTACAAAAATTGGTATTAATTTACCACGCTCAGGTGTAAGACAAAAATTAATTCTGAAATATTTTAGGAACATCTGTACAGACACAGTTGTTTTGATGACAAAAAATTTGAACTGTTTATAGCGCGGGTCTGGGTAATGTTAAAAAGATACGCCACGTTTTTAGGGGTAAATCCTTCGCTGAATACATCAAGCGCAGATTGTCAAGATACGCAAGCTGCTCTTCCTGTCACAGTTTTTGAATGTTTACAGCGAATGTTTGGAGTTTCTTTTGAGTGTTTTGCTTCGCCTCTTAACTGTTATTTTAGACAATATTGTTCGGCTTTTGCTGATTGTGATTCATATTTTGGTAGTCGTGGGTAAGTTTATTATACGTTTTAGTATTTGTTGTGGTTAAATGTGTCGTTTTAGACCCTTTTTACAATTGAAAATTGTATCTGGATCATTTGAAGCTCATCCTCCGTATTCCGAAGAATTAATGGAATCTGCTGTGGATTACATGGAGAAGCTTTTAAGTGACAGTCCCGAACCTCTTAGTTTTATAGTATTTATGCCCGATTATAGAGAACCGACTTTAAGTGCTTTGCAGCAATTAGAATCAAGTCAATTTAAACGTAAACAAGTTACAGTTCCCGCATACGAACATGAATATAGGCACGGTTTTCAACATGTTTTAAATAGGTTTGTTGTATGATTGTGGTTAAATTACAGTGTGGGGTTTTAATTTTTTATTTTAGGTCCGATATAAATGTGAGGTCTTCGCATGGCACTGTGATAGTGTGGTTACAAAACTTGGCTGGTTATCAAAAATGGGGTCCCACTGAAGAAAGGGTGGAAGCCTTACTAGAAGCATTTAGACCTGGTAGAGAAAGAGAAAGAGACCGACAAGAATTGTTAAGCCCTACTCGACAGAGCAGTACTTCGGATACGAAAGAAGTACTAGTGGTACATTGAGATTTTTGCCATAAACAGTTGTTTTTATTTTTATTATTTATATAGTATATTTCTACGTGTATTTAAACTTTTTATTTTTTTTTTTTTATGTTGGATTTTTGATAAAAATTTTATAGTACTTTAAAATTTTTGAAATGGATATTTGTGTTTTGAACGCATCACTAATCTAAATGTACCTGAAAATGTTTATTTTTAATATTTGGGGGTTATCTTGTATAAATTTTTAGATTGGGATTTTTGAATCTCTAATTTTATTATTACAAAAGAGTGTACATAAAAAATTTATTATAGAGATTTTTATTTATCTAAAAATAATATTGTAATATAATTTCTATCTTGCTTTGACTATTTTTAAATTTTGTACTAATATTAATAATAGAAATATAACTACTAATGTAACACGGACACCTTTCTTTTATAGGAGAGCATTTTGTAATATACATGTCATGATAAAATATTGAAAGAATTCTAAATAGAACAATAATTTGTACTGAAAAGTTGTATTGTAAGTTGTTCATTAATAAAAATATTATGGAAATATTTCTGGCTAAAAGTTGCTGTTTTTATTTTTCATTGAACATGAGCAATGTCAGTAGTAGCTGCATTCTTTTAAAAGAAGGGAGTACAAGGAATGTACTATATCTACTGGCTCTGGGAAGGAATAATACATTGCTTTTTAATTGTAATCCTTGCTTTGCATGGATCCTACAAACAAAGGCGATACAGCAGGAACCTTTTTTCTCCCATGAGGAATTTGGAGGAAAACATTATTTATATGGACTTGTGTTTTTGTTGAATTACAGAAAAGTGAGAGCAGATTTGCTTCTGGTTTAGTGTAAATGAACAAAATATGCCTGAATCGCGTTTTGCTACCACTGTATTGGTCTGTAGAATCATTTAAACCTGGACATAGGAAAATAACATTATATTAGTCTGTCCAAATTTGTACTTAATAATAAACTCGAAGCAGAGATGCTAGTTGTGGGTGAGAGAGATGATAATTTGACAGGTTTATTATTTCTGGTCAATTTATCAAAAGTTAAGTATCTGTATTTATCTATAGAGACCTCTTGTTTTGGGACACCAGCATATATCGCTAAAATAAATTGCATTCCATGTTTGAAAATGTCTTAAGAGCGCGCTGCAAATTTTGATGCAAAAATATGTTTCGACAGATGGCGTGCCCTAAAATATTAATCTTTTATAGTTATCTTTTCACCAAAACAGAATTCTAATAATTTATAAAAGTCATATGAATAAACGATAACTAAGCTAGGCAATAAGGAAGTTTGAGCTTTCAAAGATAAATATTTTTAAATATATTCAATATTTTCACATGTGCATATCTTTTTGGAATATACTTGTAAATATTCAACATTGGAAGCTCAAACTTCCTTATTGCCTAGCTTAGTTATCGTTTATTCATATGACTTTTATAAATTATTAGAATTCTGTTATGTTGAAAAGATAACTATAAAAGATTAATATTTTAGGGTACGCCATCTGTTGAAACATGTTTTTGCATCAAAATTTGCAGCGCGCTCTTAATGGAACAATTTTCTGTTTTAAATACTGAACTTTGAAGATCTGGACGTTCCACAATTTAAAGTTATTCGTGAGAACTATGGAGGGAGAGGATAGAAACGATAGCCACTAAGTCCATTTTTTTTTGGATTTATAGGAATTATTCGTGAAACTTTGGAGGATTCGGATATACTGAGTGGAAAATAAATGAAGATGACTTTCTTCTTATTTTCCTAGAAGCAATTATCTAGAAAATTCTCTTCTAGTTTAGACCTTAAAGCCTGTTATTTCCCAACATCTGAGAGTGTTAGTACTATGCGCATAATATAAATATTTTACATCCATTAGGAAGCTTGCTAGGCTGTTCTTCAGATGTCCCTGTACCCTGGTTTTTTATGTTAATGATGGCAATTCACGTGAAGATGGTAATAGTTTATTACCTTAATAGCCACTTACATTTCGAGTTAGCAAAAGTAACATTTTTTCCAAACAAGGCACACCCGAGTTTGGAATCTCTACCAAGGATAGAAAATCACAATTTTCCACGTGTAGAAATATAATTTTTTTCTAATAAGAGCAAGATAAAGTTACTGTTAAAATTAAATTTTTAAACTCTTTGACTTAGGCCCAGTTTATCAAGCTCTAGTTAGTGTCCCAAGTAAATTTATCTGACAAGTAAATTTTAAATGCCCCGAAAGGACCTTTTAAAAGGCTTAATTAAAGCCTTTAGAATTTACTTGTCAGATAAAGTTACTTGGGACCAGCGCCGTCTTTTATATGATCGTGGCCCCAGGCCCAAGGTAATGAGGGGGCCCTTTAAGAAACTAAGTATGTAACTCAGTATTATTTTAGGTCTATTTTTTTACAAAATTAAAGCATGAATAATTAATAGTTGATTAGTTTACTTCGGCGGGGACCCCTAAGAATCCGGGGCCCGGGCCTCTCGGGCCCATGCCTAAAGACAGCACTGCTTGGGACACTAACTAGAGATTGATATACTGGGCCACACTCGTGCGGAAAGTAACTTCTCCCCTCTTCTCACTCGTAACTCAAATGCGGTCTGTAGGCCGCACAGCCCCGGGCAATCTAATAATTTATTAGCATTATTATTACTAATCAGTGTGATCTTCAATAAGCGAACCCTTGCAATTGTAATTTATGATTACTGTAGAAAATTTCCTGTGAACTCAACACTTAAAGTGTCAATTAATTGATAAAATAAACTGAGCATAAAATTATTTAATTAAGTGTTAAGAAATGTAAACAAGTATTATATAAATCATAATATTGATAATTGAAAGTATATGATTTATTAGAGACCCTTAATACGTATATAATTAATGTTGAATAATTTTTATTTAAATAAAGTTGCACAATGTTATGGAAAGATATGACTGTGTTACGCACTGAGTTCTACGGATGTAATATTTAACGGGTTCTTATTTGTAAACATTAATACAAATTTCCAACAGGAGAATCTTTTAGTATGAATAAATGTAAATTAACAGTAATTTTCCATAGTTTTCAATACCAAAGGAAAAACCTCAATTTCTAATTTTAACATTCATATAAAAAAGCTAAAAGGTTCGGCCTATTTTGTTCACTTATTAATATTAGCATAAATTAATCCATATACTTCTCTGCAGAGAGGATTTTGGTCATACCCTACCAAGCTGACCGAGTACAAGCCGCTAATATCCTTTTTTATGCAGATTCTGAATCCAATATTTAAATTTTTGAATGAGCTGAATTAGAGTGGTTCTAATCTGAATTATCAGAAATCTCCACACTTGTAAATTTAATTTAATTGATTTGAAATTTCGATTAAAAACAATTTCGAAGAAAAAATTCAAATTTATACATTTTCAAACTCGTCCGTTCCATGAAAGTATAACAATCTGCCACTGATCAATTTGAATATTACAAGGATTGAAAATCTACCCCACTATTATATAATTTAGTGGGTGTAGTTGAGAAAAGAATGATTAATTTTTCAATGCATCAAAAATTTGAATTTGTTCCACTTTTTTGGAAAAAATACAGTTCAACAAATTTATAATTCCGCTACTCACCAAGAGATGGCTAGTGCTTCTTTTTTGCGTTACTGAACTACGAATTTATTTAAATTTATGTTGCATCATCAACTTTGTAGAGTGAAAAAGTTTTATCAGAAATAATAAACACAAGAATTTAATTTTTTACAAAATAAGTTACAGTTTTTTCTAAGAACAATAATTAGAATTTATTTCAGTTATCAGTAATTACAAATTTCATGCAAACAGCACGTACTACCTAAGTCGAATTATAAAATTAAATAATTTATAGTTTCTGATAAAATCAAAAAAATACTGAAATATTTTTATATGTAGTTTAACGTAAACCGTACGGTCCTTATTTTATTGATTTATCCTACAGAAAATAATTTTCTGCGTTCTTTCCAACCGAAAATCGGTTAGAAAATGTTGACGAATTGTTATCATTTTGTTAAAAATGTATGATTTTTTAAACTTTTCCAAGAATTGCAATAATAGACTACCTAATTAAAAAATAATGAACATTTAATTAATACAAAATTAACTCTTTTTTTATCGACACAGAAATTTACTTCACATCAACCATGAAATGATTTTAAACAGGAAAATTTATTACTATAACAGGTGTTACCTATAATACTTTAACGTGGTTGAGGTCAAGCTTATACATCTGCCAAAATATTAATAATAATTAATTCGAAACAATCTAAAATTTTTCTTAATAAATAATAGAATAAATAAAAGATCACAGACCGATTCAAAAATAAATTGGTCATCATGTTGTAACAATTTGTATCAATACAATTATTTTTTTTTCAACGTTCAACTGCTGATGTGAAAGTACCAGGTTTGATTCCTGGTAAAAATTCCAAAGCGTTTTTCGAAACCGACGTTAAACAGTAGGTCCCCTGCAACACCCAACCTTAGCACCGATGAGAGTAGGTAGCAGAGAAATGGACCGAATATTCTGGTGTAAATGGCAATAAGGTTGGAGAGTCGGTAATTTTTTTTATAGTCAGAGTTTGTTGCTTGGCCTATATAATCTAGCTGGGGTTCTAGTCACTGATGGAAAATGACAATTTCTTTTGTCACTATGAGATGTTTATTTTATAAACCATAATTACGGCTTAAGAATATTGTTGATGAGTTCATTGTGAACCAATCTTTATTTTTCGTGAGCCAGTGATGACTGATGAGTGAGGATCTCTGAACTGAAATAATATGTTTAATGAATGCAATTCACACTTTGAGAAACTTTTTGAAAATGTTCTTCTAGCAACTTATTGAACTTCCATCTGACTAAACTTTTACTTATTATTTGATTAAATAATGATAGAAGAGGGCTCACCTGCCCTATAATCTGTAACCTTATGTATCACGTATTTTGTAAGGTGTGCTCATGCCAACGTAATTAATGACTATTATTTGATTTGATTTCACCATTGGTTTTCATAGATGCACTTTTGACTCCCACGTGTACGCATTAAAAATAAAATTGGATCAAGTTTTATTTAACAACGTTGTTAATAGCTATTAAGGCAACTAGTGTTTTATTATAGACTATTTAAAAATCGATGTCGTAGTTTAAATCCGAACGAACGTAGGGAGTGAGGATAATAGAGAAAGATTTTTAATCTATAAAACACGCGTTGTCTTCAATATTTTTTCTAACACTAACAGAAAAATTAGAATTTTAACTTATTTTATATCCTATAAAGTACGTTGTCATTGACAACGTTACATTATAATTCTATAAAGTACGTTGCCATTGACAACGTTAGAAAAACAATATTAAAATGGTAATAAATGAAATATTTGTTTAAAATCTATAGCACAAATTGCTCTAAATTTCCACCACTGCTTCGATCTGATACTCATAGGCGACCAACCGTTATATCCAGCGTTGAGAGTATGGGTGGCTTATGGTAGTAATCCATAAAAATTGTAGTTATATCTGTCGAGATCATCCAGATTGATTTTATATGCTTATCAAAAACAACTCTTTATTTAAAATTCAAGATATGAGGTTATTTTCCAAAGCAGATTTGTTCCATCTTTGGTGCTTTTCAAACTGGTTTCAGTTTGATTGGTTCCTTCACAAAACTGTAGTTCATTTTATTGTTCTCGGTATGTGATTACTGATTAGTTAGCTAATAGCCTACTAACAGTGAGTAGTGTTTTCTAATAAAATGATTCAATCTAAAATGGTGCACTTTTTTAGCATTCTAAATGTGATTAGCTCATTAATTAGGTAACAGCTAGCTGAGGCTGCTAAGATAAAATGGCATAACATTCTTTTACCAGGCAGCCAGGTATTCTAAGTGCTATTATCTCGCTAATAGCTGGCTGACAGCCAACTATTATTGCTGGCTGTACAGTATTGTGCAGTAGACACAAATTTTGTTAGATAGCTATTTATTAGCTTCAAAATGCTAATTGTGACTGCGAAATTCAGTGAATCTTTTATTGCAGATTACAAGTGGCAGCCGTGCAAGCTTTATATGGAGAATTTAGCCTGATCCTACCAGAATGATTGGATGTTTCTTTTTAAATAATTTTTAACGATGCTCATGATCTAAATAATAAAAAATAGTATGAAATTAAATAATAATTTGTTAAACATTTTTATTAAAATGCAGGTAAGGTTCGGCTTTAAAAACAGTCAAAATGGGCAAATCATTTTCTAAAGGCGAGGCGTCCTTAAAGACGGAACCTTGTCTTTAAATGCTTGACTTGTTTTATAAAATCTATATTGCAAATACAATACCGTTTTCCATTCCGGTTCTTGACCTTCACAATTGCTTTATTGATACAAAATTCATGAATAATTAGTTGTTTAAGGTGCTCGTTTTCTTAAAATTAACGGCTTTCAAGAAAGTTCTGTTACTTATACCTTGTAACAAAGGTTCAAGGAAACGAAGGATAGGACAAAGGTATAACCTACTTTTGCTGATGTGCTTATTGACAAAGACCTAAACAATTTTTTGCAATGTCATTGTAATGAGCGATACAGTTAAACTTACATTCTAGATTCGTGTTTACCTCAAAATTGCCCCCTAAATCCCTTAAAATTTAATTTTGTGTTCCAAATCTTTGGTGTTGTTAAATAAAACTTAGGAGTAATCCTCGTAAACTTTCTTTGAATGTGGCCGAAATACAAGAATTTTCAGTGACTTCATGAAATGCTTCTCACGTATTCTGATTCGTCATTACAAACTTATAACTTTTCAAGAACTGAAATTTACGTTTTCCACTTCCTACTTTCGCCTCTGGACCATAATGCGTTAGGATTATCAATTCTTAATTTCTATAATAAAAAAAAATAATAAAACTTGTAAAAGATATGAATTATGCAAAATATTTCAAACATTTGCATGAAATGTGTGTACTTAGTCAGCTTCGGAAGAGGGTCGTCCAAATATTAATTATTTGAGTTTGATTTACTATAAAACTTAAATCGCTAATTTATATCCAAATCTTAATTTTAACATCCATAAATCAAGACGTTAATTACCACACTCATTAGTTAAACACAAAATGCATACCTAAGCATTGCGCTATTAAATTTGTGAACACTCAACTTACAAAATTGGGCAGGAGTAATTTTTAGAGCTCTTAGAGCATAGCTTCGACTTGATATCTAATAATACATTTTCTTTAATTTCACAGTTCAACTTTTTATAGTAGATACAAAGTAAAATATTTTTTAAATATAAAAGAAAATTTTCATTTCATTTTGAAATTTAATTTTCTTGATGTCAATTTAATGCCATCATTCACGTATGGTATATTATATCCAAAAATAATACATCAGAATTGACACACCACCAACACTTAATTTAAAAAACGTACTCAATCTTTTCTATAAACCTAAAAGCTCTCTCGGCCTATTACCAGATGAATTATTTATTTTTAATAAACTAAATGGCAGTAATTGATGTTAGTAGAAAATTTTTTAAACGGCCATCTCGTACAAGCCCTCCAATATTTATTTGGTCAGAAGTTATAATTTCAAGTGGTTTGCAGGCTTCGTGGGTTTTAAAAAGCTTTTTTCTCACAGTTTTCAAATTTGAATAACCGAAGTTGAACTCTCGATTGATGCACTTCAGTAACTCTCAACAAGAGGATCAATTAAGTAATTTGGTGTGAAGATTTGAAAATATAGGTATCACACGAATCGTTGGGAATTGGTTAAAAACTTTAAAAATAAATATTTTTTTATGTTTCAAAAGAGAAGAGGTTATTGACTTAAAATTTTTAAACTGATTAGTATAGCAGCGGGGTTGTTCATCTTTTCATAAGAGAAAGTGATTATACCACTCATCCTTTAATAATATGAGAAGCGTAAGCAGCACGAGTGTAACTTTTCCAGCATGAAGGAAGAAATAAAAAACGCATCATTTTGTAATTGAAGACCAAGTATGCACCACACGACAAGTATTAATGAAATCCCAATCACAATAAGTGGAAACACCAATAGCACTTATATGCACGTGTAATGTGTTAAGGTTCTCGACCCAGCGACCTACAAAAGGTGTGAACTCGAGGTGCACGCACTATTCATTTTTAGAGTGCACTTTAAAGCTATTCCTGATGTGCGTAGGTCCACGTCAGTTCATTAGAGTGAACACTTTCAGTTTTCATCCTTTTTTTTGTAATAATAAATTTTTGATGAGATCGTATCTGGTGGAGTAAAGCTATGATATCCCTCCCCATTCAAAAAGTCTTCTCTTTTTGAGAAGAATGCGGTTTTCAAATTGAACATCACTGTATTATTTTATGCACTTTATCTAAAATTTCTAATAAAAATTTAACCAATTTTAATAAACAATATTGAATGAAAGTATATGGAAAATAACCAGATAAGTTAGTGCCTCATCATCATTTATTTTAATACAACCTATTTTTAAAAAAAATTTCCCCCCTTTAAAGTTAATTTTATTGTAATGTGTTATTTAGATAGATTACGTGAATTTCCATTAATAGTTGCAGTTCGAGATTGTCAGTCCCACTATTTCTCCATATAAATTTTTTTTCCAAAATTAAGGCGGATTACTTGGATTTATTTTCGACAATTAATAAAATAATATAAATATTGAAATTAGTCACTCGTCAGATATAGGTTGTCCTTGCTAGACCATTAGGCACCTATCTAACATTACAAGATACCAAATAAGGTACCATAGTACCAAATAGAACAATTACCATAAGTCAATAACCAAAATTTATGTGGTTATACGAAAAAGAATAAAATTCTGTTGTCAAACAATAATTATTATAATGTTAATTTTAAGCATTTTTGTGGCATAATTGGGAAAAAGTAATGGAGATATTGAAAATGTTCACACTATTGATTCACCCTGTATATTATAATAGTATTAAAATATTTACATAACAATAGCACCTTTGCATTGAATTTACGTATTATCTTCTTATCATTGTTTTAATTACTTACCCTCCTTACTAAATGTATTGAAAATACAAGATTTGATAAGATTTGACCTAATATTTTTTTTGTATGATTATCTGAAATGCAATATAATGCATATAATAACTTGTGCGCGCGTGTGAAGAAGATAAGCCAGAAAGTTATTTTTTATCGATTTCAAATAAAGCTTAGGTAACTAACCAACAATATTGCAAGATTTACAATAAACTTGATTACTTTTGTAGCATTTTTGAAAATCATTGGTATACTGCGACCGCTAAAATTAATTCTGTATTCCATTGGTGTTTATTCGTTTAATGAAGAAAGTTTTAGTATCTGGATGGAATAATAACACAGAAATCGTAGGAAAATTAATTCTCTTAAATTGTTATAAAAGCAGCTTATTTAATCAAGTTGAGTAAATAATTTAGCAGATTTCTTTATATCTGATAAGTATATAGAAGAAGCAAATTATTAAATAACCAATATTATAGATAATAGACATTTTAACATTTAAAATTTTGCACATGAATGCAAAAATAAATCGAAAAGACATTGAAAGAATCACCAAATTGTACAAGTATTTGGGAGTTGAGCTTCGCACTGCAGGGTCATAAAGTCAATTCCCAATTTCTACTAAATTATTTGTACCGCAGTTCGATTCTATGTTCAGTTTTCACCCCAATTATTTTGGGGATTTCTTGTAACTTTTCACTCCTCGTTTTTCAACCTTTCACTTTTCATATTTCTACTTTCCAGATGTTTCCTGTTCTTACAAAAACAATTTAATTTTCTATGTATTGTGTTTAATTAAGATTCTATAAAATTTTAATTTAACAACCATTTTTGACACCCGTTTTAAAAAGCTCAAAAATGAGGAGTGAAATGTTATTTATAAGAGAACCGTATCGGGGAGTTAAACTGCTGGTAATTGAAAAGATTTATATTTTTATAATTGTATTTATTTTGAGTTCTTGATTTTAGTAATTTCATTTATTGTTAACACATACTTGTTTGCAGTGACGGACAAGTATCAAGAATTTGGTGGGAGGAACTTTAAGCAACCCCAGGCAATTTAAAATTTCCTTTAGAAGTGATTTCCTTGAATGTTAAAACCGAGTTAAAACTGTCTTAAAATGCCTAAACTATGAACGTGTTTTCTCTCGTTGGACTTTGCAAAGCTGTAAGAAATCAGAAAAAAGTATAGAACCATTTTTTTTTAAATTATTATTACATAATATTGTAATTGAAGGACTCGGAGTAAAAAGTGCACTTTTTGGTTGAATTTTTAATACTTAAATTTATCCGCACTATCAATAATTATTATTGGCGGAGTTCATTTAGTGAAAAGCAACATAATTTTGAATCAAAAGCTATCTTCATTTCAATTCAAGAACTGCTGAATCAAATAAAAATATGGAGGAGGATGCTAAAGGGCCTGGATAAGAGTGAAATCTCTCTTATGGTGATTAAAATTAAGTCTTGCAGTATCATACCGTCAGGGTCTCGATTTGCGTCGTTTGTGAGAATATAAATTCTCAATGAGTCGTTATAATCCTAGTTCATTTCATAGAGAATTTAATTTAAAATGATACGAGTCCAAAATGAATAAAATTGGTTGATTACGGTGACGTAACTTAAAATTTTGGGCCCGGCCGGGACCATTCCTCTCTGTACCCCCCCCCCGGTATTTACGCCAGTGTCCGTACCTCCCAACACATAGTTGCACGCTCATTTCCTCACATTTTAGGGTGTTTAGCGGGCTTATCCTCTCTAGAAAATAGAAAAAACAATTCAAAATGAAATAAAATTCCCCTGACCTGTAGGGTATACCTACCTTTATAATTATAAGCAAACTAGTAAACAATTGAAAAACCGTGTGTGCCATGAAACACCCTCCAGCCATAAGTAATCAAAATATGTATTTTCAAGAATTAAATTTGCCTCTTTATCAATTTTGAAGTCATATCGTTACTTTGTTGTGCTGGGGGGTATTTCATACCCCCAGACCCCCCGGTTCTATGTCCATTTTTTCACAATTTAGGGGGATAACTTTGTTTTGGTTTAACGATGCTTTTAATAATATTGTAACATTAATTTTAAAAAAATTCTTTTGTTCCAACGAGCCGGGGGGGGGGTAGTGCAAATTAAACTTTCTTCAGGCGATTTTTACCATTTTACAGCTCTGGGGGGGGGGGAATACAATTTTCGTATAATATATCCCAAAAAATCAGAACAAAATGAAATTATTGAAATCTGGTCCTATCATGTGGGTCTTGATTTGCGTTGTTTCGATTTACGTTGCAGCCAAAGCATTACAACCGCAAATCTAATCTACATCAGTATGATTTAATTTGCGTCTATTCATATCAAATGAAACTGGTTTTGCATATAGTAAGTAATCTTAAATGATAAAGAAAAAAAATTGTCGGGAGGACCCGAAATTTGATACTACCTATACGCTACGATACGATTCAAATATAAAGCTTCAGGTAATTATTGAAAATTTAAATGCAAAATTAACAAAACTGAAAAATCATTAACTTTTTTTATAAATTGGAGATTCGTGAATGATTTAATTTATTAAATAGCTTAAATAATAATAGTTGAGTAAGTAAAAAAAAGAATAGTAATATGAGGACTTTTCATAAGTGTATCCAATTCGTGAAATTCTGTCAACTAAAACTAACTGTAGATTGACTGCTTATTGACGTTAAAATGTTAACAGCAGCAAAAAAACTATTATTTGCTTACTTAATAGAAATTTACTAATAAACCATTTTTCTAATAGATCATGGAGCGAGAAGCCGCGGTTCTATTCCAGGTCGCGCCAGGAATTTACACTTGACACAGTTGGTAATAAAACTAATAACATGACGAAGTTCTAAAGGGAAAGAAGAAAAGATGGGAACCCAAATCCCATTCGAAATGCGTAGGATTCCTTCTTTATATAAAATGTCGATATACAATTTTATTTAAAGCTGAAAAAATATGCTACATTATTTGAAACCTGAAAAACTGTCACACATAAAATGATTCTTGACAGTTATTTATTTCGAACGCTAAATTTCAAGTTCCAAATGCGATTGTTGTGGTACTGCAACTTATTTTGTGTAAACTCCTCCAACTGTAAGGTTAATGGCTTCTATTCATTCTGAAGTATCGTCTTCTTGCATTTGGGAACGTGACAAGGGTGGGCTTATGCTCAAAATTTACTTTCAAACAGTTCTTTCATTTCATTGGTTAACAAAATTGAAATTATGTGGAAATGTAGGCAAACATATAATATGTCTGGCGTAGGTATATAACTGTCAAGATTTGATTTATATTTTCAGAAACTTCAAGAACCAAATCCTTCGTCTAATTCTACTGTAAAAAAGCTATTCCAAAAGTGCGTAAATAAGCCAATTTGAAAAAAAAATTATATAAAAAATGTTGATAAGGGTCAGGACGAAAATAAAAGCGAAAGCTTTTAACACGACCAGCAGCAAGTTTTTCCTTGATGGAGTATCACGTTACGCCATACCGACCGACAGGACTCTTGTTGTTATAGTAATTAATTCAAAACAGAAAAAAGGTAAGTTGAAATTGAAAAAACGCGAAAAGAAATTTTTCTTCCATTTCTATAATTATTTTTAAATGTGAGTGTTTGGGGTATGCAAAATGCGTTGTATGAATAAAATATTTTTCCGCTTAAATGTGCATTACCTATTCAACCGAAAAAAATTTAATATACAAGAATGCATGCTCGAGGTCAATGAATGTTGACTATAATGCTTTTTTGTTGGTTCTCTCCACATCACACGATACTGCTATATTTTTGGGGATATCTGTGCTGATAAGTACTTTAGAAATAAATACTTACTACTATACTTATGTTTTCTATATAACATAACAATATTTGTTAAAAATGCATTGACCCCGGTATTGCATGGCTATAATATGGCAACAGAAATTAATGGAGTCACAAGTTAGTCTAAGTTATGGACCACTGTTGAATTTCACAACAGGTTCAAGAAACTCAATATAGAGTCGACTATTATTTGGAGTTGTTGACATTAGTTAAACAATTTTTTTTATTAAATTAATGTTGATTATCGTTTGTCGTACCTGTAGTACGCGTATATAATATTATGTACTATACATAATACACCAAACGATTCCTACACTTCTTTTTTATTTTATCTATTTTAACACATATTTGATAACCCAATTTTTAAATTCGTGTGATTGAGTAACAAACATTTTTTCAAATTAGTACGTCAAATATAAATAACATAAATGTTCCAAATTAGGAATTTTTCAAAAAATCACCTACGGAGCATTTAATTTTAGCGAATTCTAAATATTTTGTTTTACTTTTTTAATTGATTGGATGCAGTATGAGAACTTCATAGTAGGTGACTAATACTTATAAAATAAATTATAATCAAATTGTTCTTTGAATGCGAAATTTATCAGACGTTTGTTGTTTTTTAAATTTATTTTTGATAGCTTCTTTGATGTATGCCGGGAAAGAAAAAATACTAAAATCTCAGTTTTTAATGTTTCCCTTTTCCTCCAAATTATTCTTATCTTTTCAAATAGCTAAACTTGGGCAGTCATCAATGTTTAAAATCATTAATGGTATAAAAATATTGGTACCTACGAGTTCTTCCCTGTTCCATCTAATTCATTCAATTTTTTGAACTTACCGTTAAAAATCTAAAGAATCAGATTGCTGGAAAACAAATTTAAATCGGTTCGTGATGCGAAAAACAAACGGGTAGACAGACAGAACAAATTTAATATTTTTTTAATGTAATTGAAACCATTGGGAAATGTGAAAAAAGTGTGACAAAAATTGTAAAAATTTGTTGTGATTGCCGTTGAAATAAATTTTATTTTAAAATTTTGTAATTGATTTGAGGCCTTCATCATCAACGGTATATTAATTGTACGTAGTAAGTCTACTATATTATGTACTACAGAAGTATCTAAATATAAATATGTAATTAGTAATTACTAATTAGTACTATACTATCTAAATAAAATATTGTATTTACGTGTAACGTATCGCGTGCGTATACATGCGTATATTTGTAACCCAATTTCTCATGATTCATAAAGTTATCTATACAACTTCCAAGTTTATATAGCAATTGAAATTATTATGAGCCTTGAAGAAGTAAATTGTTTGCTGAATGTATAAATAAATATCCTGCATAATTCTACAACTGGGTAAAGTACGTTAATTAAGCTAATTTTATCAACTTCATCAGAAATTTTATATAAACAGCATAAAGTTTAATTGGTTGTTTGTAAACAAAAAATATTTATAAATATTAAACGTCGAATTCTTATTTATTGCGATTCGAACGACTAATTTTATTTGCGAAAAAGAGCAGATCAACTGATGAAGAACTAAAGCCACTGATCTTGCAAAATGAAAAACACCATGAAAGCTGTCAGCAAAAGTCAGGAAAGTAACTCAGTTTGATATATCGTTGAAGCTTGAAATCGAACACTACTAATCCAGAAAACGTCTATAATTCCAAAAGAAAACACCATCTAGGTATATTCGGACGTTTGAAGTACGTAAATTATTTACGTACGTAATCGTTGAATAAGGATAATGTATTATGCATGTACGGTATAAAGCATAGCAATTTACATCTAATTTCTTAATAATGGTAGCTTCTGGAAAATTTCACTTATTAATGGTAAAACTGTATAAATATTCAACAATGACTCGCATTGGTAGTATTATTTGCATTTAGTTAAAAGCTTTTCCGAAAACTTTCTTTAGAATCCAATTTATGCTAAAACTAATTTATTATAGTAAACAGATCCAGCAAAGGGTTTATTCCTATAAAATGTTAGAAAATAATAAGAAAATGTCTACTAAAAAAATAAAATGTGATGAGATTTTAAGATTATAATCTTCATACAACATTACATATTGAAATATAACATCGTAAATCTATTGTTACATGCATTAATTTGTTATATAATCACTTTCCATGCAGGCAGGTAATTTGAAAATGATGAGCAATGAGTAGTTTTTAATTCGTAATAAATTACAAGTTATTTATCGTCGTATTAACTGCTTTTTTTCTAATAAGCAAATTAAATCTAACTTTCCATGAAGGAAGAAGGAAATTTATTTTCTATTAGCAAGATGGTTTTGGATGGAAAGACGTCCGTCGATAGAATTTTTGAATCGTTGACAGAATTTTGGACTGATGGAACCATCGATCAGAGTTACTCATGCTATTTTTCAAAAGCAGCTACGCTAATAGCCTAACCCTAAATAAACTTTTAGCTAAATTATACTTTTAACCTTCTTTTAACTGAATACAGGTCCGGATTATAGACAAACTAAGCAATTGCCTATGGGTGCCAACTTGAAAAAGGGCATTTCAAAAGTAGTGGTTCAAATATTACAAAACTTCCCAATTTTAGCTTTTAGCTATACTACGCATTTACTCTCAAAACGCGAATCTGTGGGGATTAGACTCCCTTTGAATCGGAGGGGGTCGAAAATGTCAAAAATTTTCCAAACCTTACATAAGAGAAAGAGGGTTCAGAATTTTTTTTAAATGGTAAAGTAGAATTAATACATAAATCATCTAAAGAAGACAAAAACGAGAGCAGGAACTACTCCTGAAGGCTATTTAAAAAAAAATATTGCAATGTTTGGATAAACCTATAGCTTTACACAATATTATGAAGAATGATGTATGTAATTTAAACCAATATTTAATTTTCCAATTTAAAATTTTAGTAAGTAGTAATATGTAATAGTATAATTTACACCCAAACGTAGCTTATAGGTACAATTAACGGAAAACTTTAACTAACCATTTTTTAACGAATTTTAAAGTTTGAGAATTTTGAAAAAATAATCAAGTTTTAATTTAAATTTCCCAATACTGGGAAAAAAATGCGTATCTAAATGGCTTAGCAATGCCGAAATAATCTCAATAGATATTGAACAGCACATGGGCAGTTACAAATAACACATCCAAATCAATAACATAACCAGTAATTGCAACGCAACTTACTTCATCTAACTGCAAGACGATTTCGAGCCACCATTTCAATCGTCTGGATTCCCTCATAAATTATAACATATTCATATTTCCTCAATCTGAATTGGAAGCAAAATGCAGCCAAATACACATCAATAACGCTTAATTATCTGTGAACACAAGTATTAAATCTATTGAGATTATTTCGGCATTGCTAAGCCATTTATATACGCAAGGATTCATTTTTAGACGAAGATAATCTTTTGGTCAGCACGGGAAGCCGATGAAAATGTAAAGACTACATTTCAAAACCACCTGTTACTGATTCAACGTTGGCTGAATTTTATCTAGCATCTCTAGTACTCTCACCGATATTCACAGTTAAATTTTTAGTTTGTGAATGATGCTTTACCTACGTACAAATTTACCTAGGAGATTCATAAATTAAAAAAACTAATTATTAATCTAGTAGATACATTTAGGTCGGCCCTTATTATAATATCTAATATAATACTTAAGAGCAATGTCCAGTGGTACCCCCCCTATACAGTGTGAATATTTGTGTTTTCTGTTATTTATTTCCAGAACGTTACAAAAATTTAAATAATTGCTAGCATTACAAAATCTTTCAACACTTTTTTATATAAACACGCTAAAGGAAGTTGATTTATTTATTGGAAAACTATGTTATTCGAAAATTAGAACATGGGAATCTCCCCCACCCTTCCAACCGTAGTTTTCGAATTCCGCGATGTTCAAATAAGTAAATCAATTTCTTTTAGCGTTTTTACATAAAAGGAAGTTGAAAGATTCTGCAATGCTAGCAATTATTTAAATTTTTGTAACGTCCTGGAAATAAATGACATAAAACACAATTATTCACACAGTATAGGGGGGTACCACTGGACATTGCTCTTAAATAAAAATGTAAATAAAAAAATATGATTCTGGTGAGGATCGAACCTGGAATGACAAAATGAAAGCCGACTTGCTAACCACAAGGCCAACGGAGTCATTAATAAATATATTTTATTTGTCATATAAAGTATTAACTAATAATAATATGATTACTATAAATATTGATAATAGTAAAATGTACGTTATCTTACAGCAAAAATTGATATTATAATTAATAACAAATACGAAAATGTGTTTAAAATTAAAAATATGGCATTTAATTCACCTCATATTATCAAAAATAAATGTAAATCCGAAGTTGCACGAATATAAATTAATCTCCTACATAAATTTATCGGCAAGATTAATTTTATTCCCACCGTTATAGTCTCGGCCCTTAAAGTTATAAATTATAAAAAAATGTTTTTGTACTAATTGTTGTGATTCCAGGCAGAAAACTATTTTTTGAAAAATAATAAGCTTCCCGAAAGCCTGGCCTTCGACGCTAACCTCATCGTTTGCTAATCAATTCAAGTTTCTTTCCCCACTAAACTGAAGTATCATAATAACAAAAACAATTTTCACAAATACAGAATATTCGGTAATTAAAATTTGTTCATATTTATTTATTTTCAAAAATTACCATAATAGTAATATTAATTCAAAAATCAGTTTTAAGCATAAGGGGGCAGTTATAGAAATCAACTAAGTAAGTGAGTGACAGATTGCCAGCCAAAAAATAAAATTTCTGTGAAAATTCAGTATTTACTAAGAAGGTAAGGGTTGCGAATATTAAGTTAATCGATTCTTCACAATATCGCCATTAAAAACTAATAATTTTTGGAATATTGGGGGGGGGGGTAAGCCCCCCCCCTAGTTGCGCATATGCCCAAATCATTGATTTCCATCAATAAATTGGTCTTCCCTTATTCTCGCTGAACTCATCTGTTTTATATTTTCTTCTATATTAGCTATAGTTGAGTTCGATTTCGAGTTGTATCTTATATTTATTTATTCTATTATTTGGTCCTAATAGCAAAATTTTAAGTATTTTGCTGTCAAACACTCTCAACTCACTCTCACTCAATTTGTTAGACTGTAACACTTCAACTGTGTATATTATTGCTTTATAAACCTTTTATTGGTATTTTTAATATAGGTTCTTATTAAAATAGTCGTAATTTTGTGTGTTAATTTTATGTAAATTTAAAGTTACAGGGGATAATTTTCCGTAATTATTCAATCTTTTAAGAAAGTCATCTGTTTTTCTGCATGTACCTTGTTTATTTTTAATAATTATAAAATTGATAAGAATAGTATGTTTCGCAAGGTCAATAAATTGCTGATAAACAGCAAAACAACATAGTCCGTGCTTTTGGATGGATCCGTCGTCCATATTACCCATTCTATATCCTTGTTACAAACATCATTTTATCCTATTACCTTATTACTCTAATCATCAGCAAATTAGATTTCAGAAAATTTGATTTTTGTAACCTTTACATTTTATCCATTAAACGTTGCATTGTGGAAATTTTCAAGTTTTGGGAGCTTTTAGACGATTGATTGGGCTAATATTTTGTAGATTTTTTTCTATAGTAATTGTGTTTTCCAGGACCAAGAAATATTATTTTCTGTATACGTCTAATTGGTTACTGGTGCGATATGGTGGTTTTGTCTTAGATTTTCTATTGTGTGATATTTTGACTTAAACTGCTTATTCCCAAAGTAAATATTTACCTAACTAGAATATTATAATAGCAGACTCCCTGCTAATATTAAATGTGATGTAACGATGCTGACATTTAAATTTCAGCTTCCCTTTAGTGTTTAAGTTGTTTTTGATGTTATTTTTGACTTATCCATTCATAATTGAATTTTAGTGGGGTGGGAATTACACAAATAGAAATTAAATTGAAGTATGGCTCTCTCTCTAGTAAAAAAATATAAAAATCGCATTCAGAATCCTCGAAGGCAGTCAATAATTTGTTTGCTTTCTGTTTCCCTTAGCTTCAACCCCTAATTTCGATACTTTCGAATCATCTTAACTTCCGATTTGCATTTTACAAGCTTCATTGTTTACTAAATATAATGAATGCAAGACATCACAGTAGGGAAAACGAAAACTGACGCCGTAACGAGTAATTGTTTAGATTTTAACTTGTAAACTCTCTCTCCCTTACTGGTTTTAAAATTAATTAAGAAAATAACATCTATAGATATATTTTTAAATGATAACGATCAAATATTTTGATTGGATTTTATTGAAATTAAACAAGTTTTTAAAATTCCTCAGACAAAGTTTCAGATTTTATAATAAATTAATCAATTATAATTTATTAACAAACTGCAACTTGGTAATAATCAGATGATTTAGTAGGCACGCCGTATTTTTAATTTCAAAATATAATCAGAAATAAGAGGATTTATGAGGACTACCAAGGAAAGTAAAACTGAAAAAACGCATTGCAATTTGCAATTCAACACCATTCAAGTCATATATTTCCACCCCCGCTGACAAAAAAGAATCCCTATACAATTTCCAAGCAATCTACAGCGTCATTTAGGTTCTCAATATATGCCATCCCCTGATGTAATACCAAAAATGTTTTGCGTAAGCATTATTGAAGTTGTAATTTTTTCAAATTACCTTTTATTTTTTTTTGATTTATTGAAAATCGGTACAAAGTACCTCATCCAGAAGCCATCACGTTGGGACTGCAAGCGTCAATAAAAATGGAAATTTTTTCCAATTACGTTTAAACGACAAAACTGCTAGAAGAGAAAGTTGATGCAATCAGACTAAAGGTGCATCACAAAATTTAATTATTTGGAAAGAAAGATATAAAATTGTCGTTATACCAAAAGGATTAACTTTTGCATTTATGTTGCCCATAAAATTAGGGAAGCAAGTTTTTAATTGGCGCTTGCGGAAATATTTAACGAAAATTTTAAAACGCTACAAAAGGAATACTAAAAATGTTGATTTTAAAGATCAGATTCTCGAGATTGTGAGAAAATAAAAATTTAAAGCCTCAACCACAAAAGCTTTTTATGTCTAATAGAGTATTTTTCTCGTAAAATAGTTTTCATGATGAGTGTGCTCCCCAGAGGATGTTTTCAAAATTTTATTCCACATCTAAATAAATAAACAGAATAAATTATATTTTTTCGTATTTGCCAAAATAAATTTTACAGGAAAAGTTTTGATTTGAAGTGATTTAATTTAAAGTCTATAACCTCAGCTCTCTTATTATCTCTTTATACAACAATAAATCATTTTTTTCTTATCATGAACAAATAACGCATCCGAAATTTTTTATTTCTCATTATCTCGGCATTAGTCAAACCAATTAAAATGTTTGCCCTTTTGGCTATTATTCTTGTAATTTTACTGCCTAAAATTGATGAAACCGTAAACCCCCAGCTGGAATTCCCTTTGAATTAATTTTTGATATATTCATCAGCCCCTATAACATCAAATGCGTTGCAAAAGCTTTTTCCAACAAAGTTGCAGGACCTCATAATCCATTTCTCTAAGTCGAAAAATATATTGGAAGAAAGTGTTCAATTTAAGTAGCACTGTGTCAAGAGTAACTTTTTCGAGTTGTAAAGTTTTCTTAATAGGATTTGTTCTTTCATTTGTCTTTCTTTGCTTGTCAATAGTTTTCCTTTAAGAAAATGCTTTGATCGTTAAACTGTTCTACCTCTTTTCGTTCAGAAATTTCTTTGGTCTTTAGCAGTTGGACCAATTTTTTTAGAAGGTTTTTCATGATAAAAAAATGCCAGACAATTATTAGAAACGTAATCAGTTCCTAATTTGCTTCAAAGTTTTTCTTCACTAAAAGTTGCCAATGTATTAATGAAAAATGGAATTTCTAGAGGTTACTCATTCAATATTATCTAAAGTGCGTAAGTACTTTTGGTTATCTATTTGTACACACAATTATGAAAATGTAACTTGATTGAAGAGAGGCTTTACACACTACATCAACAATGCATGTACGGTTTCAATGAACTCTTCCTCGTTGGTTCTCACTTTCATACAATTTCCAGATTAGAAAGTTTCGAGCAATGTGATGAAGCAATAGTAATGTATAAATATCTCCGTTATAACTGCATGGTTGGGACAACATAAAGCGTTAAGAGCAATCTCGATGACTGATTCCAGTTCATAGCCTAGAAACTAGGGTAAGCAATGCAGTTATGGCCGGGTTCGGCACGTGGACGATGGATACACGTGCCAGTTCGTTGACCTGCCTTCAGAGGGTTCTCACTGATCAATACTCCCAAATATAAGGAAGTAAGATATTGTGATACTAGGAGGGTTCACTTACAAAGGGTGATATTAAATGCAAAAAGGAATAAGAGAAAAGTCAACGCAAATTGTTAAATTCCGGCGTGGAAGTAAATTAGCACCACAATTTACTTCTATAATGAAACAGTAAACTGTGGTACACCTTCAGGAGGTACATTCTTAATGTAAAGACTAACAATTAAGGTCAAGATCGTCTAGAAAAAAATTATTAACAAATAGAACAGTAAAAATGCGGTCAAATTCACAAAAGGTTAACTGAAGATATTTAACAACCTTGAAATCGCTGTTTTTATTACTGTTTTATGTTAGATTAATCAATATTTTTATCAGAAAATTAGTACCTTAAAACATTTGCACTTATTAATAGGATTTTTTAAACAACCGTATAGTATTATTCAAATTTTGTAAATTAACATAAATAATAACAGTTGATTTGGAATACATAAATTGTTAAACTTTTGTGATACTTAGCACGTAATCACATCAAATAAACTTGGATTCCACTCAACTTATTTTTTAGGAAAAACTAAATATAGTGGATACGAAGTTATATTATTATCTCTCCCTTTACGTTCGTGATAGCCACTTGAACGAAATCCTATATGAGGCGCTGAGATTTTCCGCATAATCTGTTCGGTATTTTATTTTCAACAGCTTTATCTTCTTTGTTATTTTTTTTAGTTCAGCTTATTTGGGGTTCCCTAAAATTTAAATTTTACCAGAATCATTAAAATGAAAGATTGAGATTGTCTTTTTCCTCCCACTTAGGTCACGTAGGCCTTATTACACTTCCATCGCCACTATAGGGAGATTTCATTTTGCTGAAAACTGAATGACGCCCTGGGGTTTGTCAAGAACAGCCCAATATACTTTTAAAACAATCCATGCAGCAAGAAGTCAAGTGGAGTTTAGAAAATGTGGCTAAACCTCGTAAAAGCATTTTTCTTTTAGTGCGAAATGTTGTACTTCAAAGGATCTTATTTGATAGGGATTGTTATCTCTAATATAGCCAAATTTTTGAGGAAAATCGTCAGCACTATTCTTATTTTTTCAAATACAAATAGCTTTGCTTTAAGAAAATATAGTCTACTTGAGACCTGGTCTTAAAACTAAAGATAATTCATAAGTACATTAGCTGTATAATATGGAACACCGTTCCTAACGCTTTATTCTGCGTAAATTACTAATTTCAAAATTAGCCTTTAAATCGTTAATGCTTTCCGAAAAGTGTAACTTGCAGTCATTTCCAAGTTCAATTTGGAATTTTAGAAACAGAATAATTTTAAACGAAAAACTTTTTTTATTTGAATGACCATTTTGTTAATGATTTTGCAAACGTTGAATTACCATTTGAACCTTGAAAGTTTTATGTGAAGATAAATTCGTGAGTCATAGCTGGTTGTCAAATACGCCCCCCCCCCACAATCAACTATTTCTTCTGGTTAATCAATAAACTGGTTTCTTACTTTTTGTTTTATTGAATAACCTGGCACCCAGAAATATTAGTAACACCAGCATTCCGACTCTCGAACTGGAAATAAAGGCTAGTCATCCTACAGATATAGCACCTATGAGGACCTATAAGGCAAGGATATGTTATGCTAAACCACATCACAATATTGTCATAGTAAGCGAAAGGGTCGTACGAGGGGTAATTCACTAAGGTTTAAACCGTACAATGGATTGCAGTCCCTAAAGATTGCACAGAGATTTTAAAAGATTTTTGAGATTGTCAAAAGATTTAACAAGATTTTATAGATTATAATCTGGATTTTGCCAGACAACAATGCTAAGATTTTTGGGATTGTTTCCAAGATTTAAAAAAATTTTCTGAGATTTTTATTAAGATTATGAAGATTGTGCGGGATTTTACTGCTTTTATAAAGATTGTAGAAATTATATAGATTGAAACAAGGATTGGTAAGATTTCTACTGGATTGTAAAATCTATGCGATTTTAAGTGAAGATTTTATAGATTATAATCTGGATTTTGCCTGACAACAATGCTCAGATTTTTGGGATTGTTTCCAAGATTTAAAAAAATTTTCTGAGATTTTTATTAAGATTATGAAGATTGTGCGGGATTCTACAGCTTTGATAAAGATTGTAGAGATTTTATAGATTGAAACAAGGATTGGTAAGATTTCTACTGGGTTGTAAAATCTATGAGATTTTTAGTGAAGATTTTATAGATTATAATCTGGATTTTGCCTTGGTGTACAACAGATTTTTGTAGTGATTTACCACTCGGGGTCGTATTATACAATTTATTTTAGTACCTACATTTCGAAAATTTAAAAATAAATGTTAAATACTTCTTTTTGAACAAAACATTACAATAAATACTTCCAAAAAAAATGTCGTAATCTCATTGACAAATTGGATTAGTTTCAGGGGGTTGAAATCGAAATAATTGAATAAAATTCTGAAACTTTGAATTAAATTAATACTATATGAAAATTAATGAAAAAAATTGAATCGTTAGGAAATTCAAAATACTAAATAAAATCCTAAAATTTATTATTTTTTGTAGGATAGGTAAACTAGTCTAAAATGGCATATTGGGGTAAAACAACATAGTAACAATTTTTACTTTTCCATTGAAAAAAAAACTAATAATTACATTAATTTGATTACATAAAAATAAATATTATTAATAAATAGAAAAAATTCTAAGCCCTAAGATGCATTAGATTTGCAGTTATTTTGATTTCAGTGTAATTTTTTATTTAAATTTGGTAAAAATTAAATTTTGTTCGAATATTATACTGAAATTTTATGAAAATATCAACTCTGTTGTAATAAACATTGAAAAAATAACGAAAAAATTCTAAGCCCTAAAATGCCTTATATTTGTAGTTATTTTGATTTCAGTACAATTTTTGATTTAAATTTTTTGATAAAAATGTAATTTTGTTCAAAAACTATTCTGAAATTTTATGAAAATAATAATTTCGTTGTAATAAACACAGGAAAAATAACGAAAAAATTCTAAGCTCTAAAATGCCTTTAGATTTGCAGTTATTTTGATTTCAGTGCAATTTTTGATTTAAATATTTTGATAAAAATTAAATTTTGTTCAAATATACTGAAATTTTATGAAAATATCCACTCTATTGTAATAAACATCGGAAAAATAACGAAAGAATTATAAGCCTTAAGATGCATTAGATTTGCAGTTATTTTGATTTCAGTACAATTTTTGATTTAAATTTTTTAATAAAAATTTAATTTTGATCAAATATTCTGAAATTTTATGTAAATATTAATTCTGCTGTATTAAACATCGGAAAAATAAGGAAAAAATTCTAGGCCTGAAGATGCATTAGATTTGCAGTTATTTTGATTTCAGTGCAATTTTTGATTTAAATTTTTTGATAGAAATTTAATTTTGTTCAAATATTCTGGATGCTTTAGATTTGCAGTTATTTTGATTTCAGTGCAATTTTTAGTAAAAAAAAAAGTATTAAAAAAGAATCGTCTGCGGCGCTGGTAGACTGGCCCCCCGTACACCAAAGGTTTAAATCATTTGCTTTAGGGAGTGTAGGATTAGTGATAATGATAATAATTACTTAAGGGGGGCATCAATATTGAATTGCGTCTGGGGCCTCATAAGTTCTAAACCGCCACTGGTTAGCTTTAAGTAATTTTTACATTTGGGGTTTAAATGACATATAAATTATATATGTATGTAATTTAACCCTTGCTCATTTTTCCAAGCTTTAACCTTACCCTAATTTAAAAACCATCAAATTTTCCAGCCACCCAAACCATCAAAGTCCACCAAATTTTTAGGAAATTTTCGATTTTCTGTTCTGCTTAAGATATGAAAAAATTAATTCGGAAAGTTTTCATGTTTATAATTTCTGTCAGTTTCCAAAATTTAAGTGTAGGTATGTCGTTTTGCCCTTATAAAAATGTATAACAGAGCGTCCCTGCTATGCAAAACTAGCGAAAGTGAAATAAACCCCCGGCTATACATTTATTTTAAAATTACCAGAAAAATAATAAACACACGGTTGTGTTGTGGAAGCACATTCCGATAGGTCGTGACTCGTGATAGGCTGATAGGTGACGATAGCTATACGTCACTGACGAGATCTAATAAGATCGAAACAGTCTGTCGTTGTTGTATTTTGGTTAAAATTGACTTATTTTCGAATTTTAATGCCAGATTAAAAATTTAAAGTAATTTAAAATGGACATCCCTTGTTTCCCACTGGACCGGCTGTGGTACCTATGCGGAATTGTCCATATTATCCGCTTTGTTAATCCACCACTAAGTCTATTTATTCTCAGATTTTATTTATCATCAGCCGGTTATTATGAATCTACGATCTCGTAACTCGGAGATTTTTTATACCCTAAAATTTCTAAACATAAAGGCTTTGAACACGATTAATCCTACAAGCTGCTCAAGACTGCACCTGCCAACATTTGGTAGATAATAAATTTTGTGTCTTGAAACTCTCATTTAATAAAAAATATGCATAAACCGAGTTGCTTTATAATATTTAAATTTTGATTTTTGAATGTATATCTGTAAAATTCGAAATTTTTCAAACGTTCCGGTATTAAAATGTATGCTCATACTAATGCAAAATGTGTATGCAAAATTTCTGTTCTTCTATTTTGTGAATATAATACAATGCAAACCTGAAATTCAAGTACGTATACTCATACATTACAAACGAAAGAATAAAATTTTTTGGTATTCGATTTTATTATGAACCAGGTCCATAGAGTTATTTTTAAAGTATAGTATAATATATAAGTGAATTGTGGTACGGGGATGCATTTACTCCGAACATTGACCTAAACAAAATATAATTATTATGTATGTACATAATACATACATCTGCCTTCTTATAAGTATGTAATTCGTGTAATTCATTCAACCTTTATACAAAAAAAATTATCATACCTTTACGATAAACTAAAACCGAATTACTTTTTCACAGGTTTAGATCAATATCACCTTAGTTACTACTTATTAGTCAATAGGAAAATTGACGTGTGTTATAGCACCCTAAATTGGGGATATGATGATAACTTCAAAAAATTAATTAAATTAATCAAACCTGCATAATAATTAACTAATAACTTCTCTTTGATGAAAACGTTGTTTAACGTTTTCTGGTTTTGAAAGCATTTTTCTTTTCGTAAAATTCTTGAAAAACTTATAAGAAACTAATGGTCTTTTTTCACGAAACAAATTCGTTTGCGGTGACAGATTTATCAAGAAATTTGACGACGATGACTGGTTAAAATTTTCGATATGTTGGAATGTCATTGGTTCTGAAAAAAATTTGAAAACGGTAGTTTACAAAACTCCTCCCGAAAATCTTCAAGAACTGCAAAATCGTATAACCGCATCACATAACCCAAGAATGTAGGCGGATTAGTCCAGAAACATACCAGGTAGTCGGCGAAGAATTCCAAAGTAAGTTTTGTACTATTGTTTAGCCAACAATGGAAAACATTTTGAAAATACTCTTTCAAAAATTTTAATAATCCTTGAATAAAATTATTTCTTGTTTCATCTTGCAATTTTTACCTGTAACTCATTAACGGATCCACTAAATCAATTTTTTTATTGCGGATGAACGAGAATTTCTACCTTTAAAATAATGTATCGCAAGGCTCCGTCAAGTTGGACCCCCGACTTTGGAATTTTGAAATTTTTTTACGTAATTTGGAAGTGCTCGCGAAGTGCTGGCGAGTGCTCTAATGTATTTTGAAAGTGCTGGGTCCGTTAACTTTTTATTAAGAATTGAAATATCGGCTTTTGACAAAACGTCAAGTTGTACCCCGCCAAATTAAATTTTGTCAAATATTAAAAATTTTTTACGTCATTGGGAAGTGCTCGCGAAGTGCTGGCGAGTGCTCTAATTTATTTAGAAAGTGCTGAGTCCGTTAACTTTTTATTAAGATTTGAAATATCGAATTTTAGAAAAGCTCCGAGCAAGATACATTGAATTCCCAAATTCAAGATTATCGGATTAATTCAAGAATTAGTCCGAATTAATCTGATAATTAATTGGATACCAATTTAAAAAATTTACTATATAAGCAACTAGTAGATACTACAGGACAAATATAAAAAATAGCAAATACCTTAAAATAATAAATTTGAAATGGACAGCATTGAAGAAAATTCCAGTAATTTAGACCAAAATAAATATAGCATTCTAGAAGAATGCTTACTTGAACATAATGTAGAAAAATCTATATTTCAAAAAAATGGTAAAACAGTATATCCTTCGGATGAAGTTTACGCAAAAGTTTCCACCGAGTTGAATGCGAAATACCAATTAAGCTATAACCCGAAGACTATTTTTTATAACTTAATAACGAAAAAAAAATTAGAAAAAATCGTACAATTACAAAAAACTTTATATTCTGATACTGCGAAAATAGAATTTATGTCTAAATTACTGGAATTTTCTTCAATTGCAGCCGATAATCCGATAATCTTGAATTTGGGAATTCAATGTATCTTGCTCGGAGCTTTTCTAAAATTCGATATTTCAAATTTTAATAAAAAGTTAACGGACTCAGCACTTTCTAAATAAATTAGAGCACTCGCCAGCACTTCGCGAGCACTTCCAAATGACGTAAAAATTTTTTAATATTTGACAAAATTTAATTTGGCGGGGTACAACTTGACGTTTTTGTCAAAAGCCGATATTTCAATTCTTAATAAAAAGTTAACGGACCCAGCACTTTCAAAATACATTAGAGCACTCGCCAGCACTTCGCGAGCACTTCCAAATGACGTAAAAAAAATTTCAAAATTCCAAAGTCGGGTGTCCAACTTGACGGAGCCGTATCGCAAGGTATGAGGTACTATTTAAAATTTCCAAGTAGGGGTTAGTTGGTGAGGAGGGGGTTAAACTTAAAATTCAAATAGTTATGGTTTTGAACGTCCCCCTCACCAGTTCGCCAAATTTACTCAAAAGCAAAAGCTATTTCGACTGTTTTAACTGTGTTTAAACTTGGGCAAGAAAGAATCCCATTTGTCCATTACATCCAAAAGAAGTTAATCAAATTTTAATTAATGCAAAAATTAACTGCCCCATTACACAAACAATTCAAGTAAAGACTATCAATTTTTTTATTATCTTGAAAAGTAAGTGAACTTGAACACCAAAACGAATATAACTAAATTGATAACTAAGGTTGAGTATTATATTTTTCAGCTTTTACAAATTTACATTAAATTTCAGAAACATATCGAAGCACTTTTGTATAAGTAGTGACAAAATTATTATTCGTTTTGTAGATTTACATAACAATATTTTATCAGCGAAACACATGTTTCGCTACATACGGTTTGTAAAACACTACGCTGCTATTGAGCTTCAAGACGATTCTGATGAAAGTTCAAGCTTTTAAAGAAATGCAATTATTGCAATTGTGCCTGTTTTTTTCAAATGCAAATGAATTTGAAAGAAAACAAATTTTACAATTTTTCTTTTACAGTAAATTATACAATAAAAACTGTAAGAATGTCGTAGAAAACCATGTAATATAAGATCGATATAGAAAACTCTGTCACTCTGTCCATAATGCTATCTATAACTTCTGATTTTGTTTCTTTATTACTTCCAAGCTAAAAAAGTTCTTTATTGGCCCAATTTCAAGGCTTTTTCGGAGAAAACCTAATCGAGGTAAAAGAGATGGTTTCAAACTCACAGTTTTCTCCTCGAGAATGGGCCAATAAAGGGTCCGAAACGTCGACAATACAAAATTGTTAAATAATATATTGTAATGATATTTGCCCTTAAACGAAATACTCACCCCAAAAAGACCACAAAACTAGCTTTATGCCGGAGTAGAGTTTTTCTCTTCCACAGGGTAGATGGATTCAACGGACGAAATAAAAGGGTAAATTTGAAAAACACATAATTTATTAAACCAAAATAACTCCCTGTGAAAATTTGCATCAATTTTGTTATGGACAATAAACTTGTCCTGAACCAAATGTGTCAATGTGCAATAATTCAGACATCCAGAATTACATTTAATTCCTCATTAAATTCAGGTGCTAAATTTGGATGTCCGGTTATTCGTGTATCAAGTGTAAAACTTAAAATCAATTTTAACAATAATTTTTAATTAATCCATTGATAACATAAATCGTTTTAAAATTGGATTCATTAAAATAAAGAACAAATTTTCTACCTTATCATTTGGTAATTTTTCACTTATACTATTGTGCCACTGCAAGTCGAGTTATCAGTAGTCTCCTCCCGTTCCTACGTCTTGAGAGCAGCAGATGTTCCAGACTCCGACTATGTTCCAAATGTGAAGTCAATCTCCAATTTCAGGACCACGTGTAGAATTTTATAATCACTCTTCATTTACAGGTATTCAATTAGCTAATACCTTATTTCGTTAGAAATACACAACTGTTCATTAATTATGGATAATAATTAGTATAACTACGCGAAGACTTGATCCTCGCAAATTATTCACTTTTTAGTGAAATCACGAAATCTCACTTCTTTGATCCCCGGATCAACAAGAAGTTTTTATGAGTACTTCCTTTGAAGACCACCAAAGAACTGGCAAGCACGTGTTCCTGCTTTGGTCTTCACAAAGGAACTTCACGTGTTCCCGGTTTGAGTTTCACCAAGAGACTTCACATGCTCTTCTATTGAAGGCCACTAAGGAACTCCTCCCTGCTTGAGTTTCACCCAGGAACTGGCTTCATTTCTTGCTCGCTGACTTTCTGTCCCTCTCAAAGTTTTTCAAAAACGAATTTTTATGGTGGGAATTTTGTTCCTTGTTAGCCAAAATTGATACTATTGACAGGTAACACAACGTCGTTAATTGCGCACGCACTGAATTGTTATTAACACTTTACTTTATTCCAGTTATTTGGCGCTATTTTCAAATGAAAATCATACACAAGGCGTGTCACAAACTTTGTACCTCACAAATAAATACAGAAATGTTTTGTTTTATGTGTAAAATCTGTTACAAGTAGTGGTTTTTTGTAACTGATGCAAATTTCACTTTTATGTCAGCCAAATCAACTGACTATTGAATTTGAAATTAAATTAAATTAAATTGCTCCCTTACTTGTCTGCTTATACCCTTAAATTGGTCAAAATATCACAACAATATATTATAGTCTATTTATTTATCACATGCAGTGGAGAATAACAAATAATTACATGCAGTTTGCACGTGATTTATGGGGAGGAGTTTGTCATTGCGCAGGGACGCATCTATTTTGACCTCGCAAACACCCAATCGCAATTACAGGTGCAATAAATATAATGCAATCACGTGCATGTCACGCGTTGATCACTGTTTACATCCACTGCATGTGATAAATAAATAGACTATAGACCTATACATCTAAATTCAACCTATCAACTAAATTCATTATTATTACATTAAAACAAAATTCATCTCATCATAAAATAATCTATAATAGCGTGGTCTATACAGTGTAACTTGATAGTGGACATATCATAACTTTTTAGAGACACTAAAACTGTATTAAACACTTTTAGAACTAAAAATATACCTATTAAAAGTATAATTTTTATTCACAAACGTTTTCGTTATACAATAACATCGTCAGGTGAATAAACAGGACTAAACAGTCCTTATTCCTTAGTCCAAAATAATACTTTCTACTATCTACATAATAATGTAGATATCATCATTATAATGATACGAACATTATTATGTAGATTTAATTAATTAAATAATAATATTTTAACCCAGAGAAATTACCTTTGGTAGAAAACAGTAAAATGTCATAGAAAAACAAGATTGTTTAATTTAATAACAAATTAAATCTACATAATAATGTAGATAATATGTTATCATCATTATAATGATACGAACATTATTATGTAGATTTAATTTGTTATTAAATTAAATAATCTTGTTTTTCTATGACATTTTACTGTTTGCTCCCGAAGGTAATTTCTCTGGGTTAAAATATTATAAATTCAAAATTAAAAGAAAAAAATCTTCCCACATGACCATTAGGTACTTGCAATTTTCTTACATCTACTTCTTATCTATCCTAATTTAAAAATTATGAGAGTATTTAATTATCACATTCGAATTTTGTTTAGCAACTTGGTCAACTAGTACCTATCTACTATTTTTATTTTCTGTAATTTTATCTAATTTTTGTACATAGGTAGCGTAATTCCTTATCTTATTTTCTTATTTTCACTCAAAGTTGAAAATCGGTTCCCATTTGACGGTAGGCGAAAAAGTTGATAAATAAACGAAAAATGTATTTTGTTCGGAGTTCAGATTATGGACAGTTGGAATTAGTACTTGGAATTAGAATACATCACGACAAAAAGCTATAGATATCATGGTAAAAATTCGTAAAGAGGACTTAGGATTATATCCAAGTTATTCAAAAAGATCAGAAAACTTCAGCACCTTAAGATTGAACTAATGACTTGAAAAACATAACTTCACAAAAAGTTCTGGAGCTTATCCGTTGTGTCCACCACTGACGCGCATGAAATGATTAACGAGATTCTAGTTACCGATCGCTACCACTCCCACCAAATAAAATAATCCAAGCCCTTACGTTTTCTAAACCTACTAGAGCTTACGTTATTTGTTAAACTGTGCTCTTCTTTTTAAAATAAATTTGTGGTTAGTGAGTGAGCAGTTGGTAGCGGGAATCTCGTTAATCCGTTCATGCGCGTGAGTGGTATACACATATCGACAAAGATCCAAAATTCTCAATCTGTGATTGCAAAATATTCGTATGTTCAATCTGTTCTGCAGAGATTATGCTCTTCACTGTTTAAATAAAATACTTATTAGTACCAACCGTCGAACCACCCAAACAGGTCTCAAAATATAAAATTTATCAATCTACCATTTCCTACATAAATGTAAACATTTACTTTTTCATCCGTGTTAACCTAACGGGGGGTGAAAGATGATCGTTCAATTTTAGTTGTTTGACGTTTTCTTGGGGGGAAATTAAATTTTTGCAATCTTACAGGAGTCATATTTCATAATTTTGTCCCTCGTACACTGAAAAGTGGTTTGTCAATTATGGACTTTATGGCACTACAATATCTTAACGATTACGGCACGGTTGTCATCAACCCAAGTTTAACATGTAATCAATGATGTGATTGACATTGTGGTGCGTATAAGTATTGATTTGTTTAACTTTGGCAGAAATTCAGATATAATTTCTCCATTACGTTCATTATAAAATTTATAACGATGTGCACGCTATGGTTCTACGGTGAACGAACTGTGGGAAAATTTTCACTCTTTATCAAACTTTTATTATAGCAATATTTTATTCTCAATATGTTCGGATTATAAACTTTCGTGCGCCGCGTCATTTCGGGTTCAGATTTTCTTTAATCTATTTATTGATCCAACCTTTGGCACTATCTGGAGTTCTAAGTTCATAAAGTTTTTTAGTTGTATGTCATAAAAATAAACAATCCATCACCTTTATTATTCAATAAATTGGTGACGTGCCTCCAATATTCACTTCCAAACTGATGCTTTTCTCTTATTAGGAAGGGAGATTAATTTGAAAGCCTCGCGATCATCTGTAACTATTCTTTCTCATTACGTCACAGTTTGATTTCAAGTAATTAAGCTCTTAATTTAATTTTAGAGATTAGGCTAAAAGGATTGATTATGCTTTTAGCCTTCTTGAAATGACAAAAATTATGGTATTCCTTTTTCACTATTTTTCTGTCGATTTATAAAACTGTACCTAATAGTAAATAGTTACATAATATAAATACATAAAATATTATATGTTTTCGCCCATTACCACTACCAAAAAATTCCAAATTTAATATAAATTCATAAACAAAGCCATAAATAACATTTTTGCTTAATTAGTAATACAAGACAAAGTAAAGTTAATATTTGATTAGGTTTGATATGCCACGGTTTACAATACAATGTCTGGCAAAAAACTAATAACAATAGTATAAGTACTAATCATTTAATCATACGCCACGTACGGGTGATGTTATCCTAAGCCTGATAGGAATTAGTTGTAAGGACAACAAATTTACTACAGGAACTAAATTTAGCCTGTTAGAATCGATATTTCTAAAATTCAAAACAACCATTCAGGTAGGGTTGGGCACTTTCATTTTCAGAGGGCTGGTCCAGGCTCTAAGTACAGAGAAAATATTCGTAATAGAAGGCAAAGTAGGGCGGCTCCATTTTCCACGTGTCGAGTTTACTGAACTTCATCCCCTCCAAAAAAAGAACAACTGAATCGAACGTACGCAACAAATTTTGGCCCGGGTTAATACTACGCGCAATGCGCACCATTAACGAATTTTACTTTCGTACGAACCGGGAAAACGAATAAAATGCTTATACAAGCAAGCGTTTGTGGATGGCGTGAAACATGAAATGCTGGATTTCGAGTTGTTCTGCGCAAATCAATAAACTTTCCCCGGTTTACTTTCGGCCTGAAATTTTAACCTACTTTCAAATAAACAATATTAAATATTTACGTAATATTACTACGGGAAAAGTAAACATCAGTGATACATAAAAATTATGTTTTTTTCACGTGTACAATAAACAAGACCAAACTCTTCTATTGCGTAAGATAGAGCAATATGTGAATACACCTTGGAAATAATAATAGACGTAGTAAAATTATTTTTAGCCCTAATAAAATCAACACTTCGTTTTTATTCTCTATTAATCATCACGAACGCGGAAATATTTAACCCGCGTTGAAACTTACGAAAAACCAAGTTTTATGTTGAAAGTATATTTGGAATATACTGACGGGAAACTGTCAAGTCCCGAAATAAAAAAATATGCGGACAATCTGAGATTTCGAAAAATTTACAAAAATGTTTATAAAAAATTTCGGGGCTTTGGTATAATTCTATTTCCGTCGAAAACTTATTTGCGTTTTGTTTATTATAACTTTTGATATATAAAAAAATAAGTGGTGTCGTCGGCCTTTCATTTTCAGACAACTTAAAAAGACAATGTTAACTCAAAAATAGTTAAATTTGTAATTAATATATTTGACCTTGATAAGGTACTTATTAACCGATAAGGTTTAAAATTTATAATAAGTTAATAACCTAACATCTACTGATTACATTATTACAAAAACATCTACAGATAGCTGAATATTAAAACAAAATATCAACATACCTTAAAGATAATCATAATCTATAATAAGGAAAAATTAAGTTTCTGATGGTTGTTTGTTGGGCAGAAGTACTCTCCATATTTTCCCCTTGGAACATCCTACCCTTCCCAACCTAGAGAGCAAACAGCAAGAAACCAAAAGGAAAATCATTCCCATAAGGAATCGAATGAAGATGATAATAATAAAAACAACGTAAAATGGAGTTGAATTTTGTGCAAATTTCCTCTGCACAAATTACACTGCATATAGCTTACCTTATTTTAAGATATCATCAGGTTAAAATCCAATCAAAATATTTCCTGGTTCCTGGTTTTCAGTTAGTACCTACAGAAACAGAAGTCGTATATAAAAATAATATTTTAGTTTTTTCTTCTACCATTTCCTTTAAAGAAAAACTTTTACAAAAACTCTTTTTTTACTAGTGCACAAAATTTATTTGCTCACGTAAGAAATGGTAATTTTTACAGCGTTGCTAAAGATATTTATATTATGTACATAAAAGTATTTGAATGTATAATTTTTGTATATGTTTTTCGTTTTTGAAATGTCAAGTTAAATAAATTAAAAATTTTGATTTCGATGTTATTGTAAGTTAGTTGATTTTCAAGTACAAGATAGTCCCCTCTATTATCATGACAACCCGAATAGGTAATAGAAAATGGTAATTACAAGTTTATTCAAATTTTTATCATTTAAATTGCATTGATGTAAAGTAAACATTATATTGAGCTTATTGTAATGCGATGTGTGTAGAATTTTTGTTGATGGCGCCACGGAAATAAACCATGTTTTTTATTTGTTAAATGATTTGTGAAAATTTGATTTATCTTACTATTTTCAACCTATATACAGCTCCACCAACGTTAGAACCGACTTTAGGGGCGTGTCAGGCGCTGCTAAAATTAAAAATGTACACTCAAATGAAGAAGTTTCTCGGCGCGAATATTTAAAATCCATAAATTATTTTGTCAAATTGCAGTCACGAAATACGTAAAAGATGTTACCGCAAATATTAAATAAAGCACTTTTGGAATAAATTATAAAATAACACGAAACCGAAAAACACAAAAAACCACGACAAATGTAAACACACGCAATGATTTGTAACTTTTACAACAGAATGTACTTGAGAAATAACTCAACGTTCATTGGTTCATTCAAATTTTTATCAAATTAGTTAGCATATTTGCCGCGTCCTTTCTAAGCTTGGTGGAGCTGTACACGAATTTATTTATGATAAAATTACTTTTCTAAAGAAGATTTCAAGGGCAATTTAACATAAAAAATTTATTTATAAGGATTATAATCGAGAAATTTGTTTTGAGATTTAGGATATCCCATTTTATATCCATCTAAAGAAAAAATTCACAAAAACTATAAGATAGGTTTAGATAGACGATTGGATCATTTCATTGCTAATTCTGACATGAGTACTTGGTTCGATTCCGGACGAAATAAGAACTTCATTCTGGCCTCCTCATTATTGGAAAGCAATGGCAAATCACTCTAAATCGTAATCTGCCAAGAAAACGTTTAATATTTTCTTCACTATTGTCATAAAGCAAATTAAATTAAGGAATTAATTTACTCAAGCTTTCGGCAAGTATCTTCTTCCAAGGTGAGTGTAATATTTGCTAACTACCCTGGAAGCACAAATTAAAAGTAAACAACTGAACAAAAATCACCTGAAATCTCTCTTCATCGTAAGTACCAGATGTGTTATGTTATTTTAATACGAACAAGGACAGACTCAATTTTCCAACTGCATTCATAAAATTTACTGACTATTTTTTTATCAACATTTTCCAAGAAAATAAACTTTTTGTGGGGAGCTGTCAAAATCACTCAAAAGTTGCTTATTTGTAAGTGATTTTGCCAACTGTTATCTCATCTAACTTTATGAATATTGAAGAGCTGATGATATAAGAAAAGACGAAATCACAGTGATAGGAAAAAGCAAAAGTATAAGCTTTATTGGTTAAAAGGAAATGTTGAATTATTTAGGTTGTATGCAACGTTTTAATCAATCAATTTGTAAGGAGTTTTGGTTGGTTTCTCGTTCTTTTTATTTATTACTACATCGTACGTATTTAACCCTGTATCGGGCAAAGACAGTAATAATGAACCAAAAAAATGCGTTATTGAAGAATATGCTTTTAAATACATCAAATAACGATATTATATGTTCAAAATTATTTAAAATTATTTTGAAAGTGACTTTTTTTAAATTAATTTAATTAAGTAATTACCCTTATAAAAAACAAATTAGATAGTGAAAACATAAAATTAGTAAGTAATTATGTTTCCCAAATATTCATAAACCTATTTTACATAACAAAAATATGATACATAACATAACAACCTATTATTTATTCAAAATACACGAAAAATATGCACTACAATTGGTGGCAGCGATACACTCAGCTAAAAACATGTGGCAATTTTCAACTTTTTTAAGTTTCCTATTGAACTTGAGATGGTTCTGTAGATCGTTCTGTAGTACCTAGTGGTTACAGAATATTGTATTTTTATACCAAAATAGTCAAAATTGTTTGACAGCGTGTTGTAAAGGAGATAAAGCAATTTAAAGTGCAATGTAACCGTATCGTTACAAAAACCGATACAGGGTTAAAAGGATCTGCAAAATATGTTCAATGTGCGTATTTATGGGAACAAGGAACAACCAAAAGTGTAAGAAAATTATGTAATCCTTTAGAGTTAGGTAATAATCAGTTTATTTCGCATTGGCTATGATTAAATGTTTAAAAGCAATGTTGTGGTTGTGCATAATAATTACATTGCATACCATCAATAGGTACACGAAAGTGTCGATCGTTTTACATCCATTGTCAGGTTCCCCTTGGTTAAAATTTTTTGTCCATATTCCGAATTTTTAATAAAATTATTATCCAATCTCGTCGTTGGTCCTGCCTTTGATACATAGATATTTTCAAAAACTTGGGTGGAGAGGGACCAGTTTATTTGTTTTTATAACTCATCATTTCGTCATCACATATTAACAAATAAATGATAGATACATATAGATTTTTATTTATTCTTATTATACTGATATTACTAATAAAAAAGTTATTATTGTAATTCTAAAATTGCTAAAATTTATTAATATCTTTTAGATTAAAAATAAGTAATTTTTTAATATCACGATAATGCATAATATTATGTAAATATTTTTGAAACCATGCTTCTAATCTGCTTTTTCAAAGTCGCAAAATCTGTAGTAAATATTATGATCACAAGCTGCAGAC
The DNA here is from genome assembly GCA_958510855.1 of Rhagonycha lutea. Classification (NCBI taxonomy): domain Eukaryota; kingdom Metazoa; phylum Arthropoda; class Insecta; order Coleoptera; family Cantharidae; genus Rhagonycha; species Rhagonycha lutea. Next base: position 90,258,078 of record OY294036.1, read on the forward strand.
TGTACATTCGAGAAACAGTTTAAAAACACTTTTAACATCTGCCAATTTTTTAATTATTCTTCATTTCCAGGACTGGACAATATTTTAATTATAATATAATATAATTAATATTTTAATATAAATATTTAAATTATTTTATTTAAATAACTGGTGTTTAAGAGCGCGCTGCAAATTTTGATGCAAAAACATGTTTCAACAGATGGCGTACCCTAAAATATTAATCTTTTATACTTATCTTTTCACCAAAACAGAATTCTAACAATTTATAAAAATCATATGAATAAACGATAATTAAGCTAGGCAATAAGGAAGTTTGAGCTTCCAACGTTGAATATTTACAAGTATATTCCAAAAAGATATGCACATGTGAAAATATTGAATATATTTAAAAATATTTATCTTTGAAAGCTCAAACTTCCTTATTGCCTAGCTTAGTTATCGTTTATTCATATGACTTTTATAAATTATTAGAATTCTGTTTTGGTGAAAAGATAACTATAAAAGATTAATATTTTAGGGCACGCCATCTGTCGAAACATGTTTTTGCATCAAAATTTGCAGCGCGCTCTTAATGCGCAGATTCACTAACAAAATGGCAGTCGTTTGCATTATTTTCATTAGCCAACAATATGTTTGGGGAGTCTGCGTACTAAAACAAAAACGCTGTAAAGTGTCGCTTCTTATTTTTACGTAAATATTCTTCAGGTATTGTAGAATGAAAATTTTTTTTAGTGACTAAGCTTAGCCAAATTGCTGCGCAGTAGATGTGGAGGGAGAACGCGTGATAACCAATTCCACCAATTGACACCAATTCGTTTCTGCACACTAGCTCCGCCTCGTTACTAAGAAAAAATTTAACTCTACCTACATTATCACTATCAGATTGGTTTTGTTGGTTTTGAAGACACATCTATGAGCAGCAGAAATTATCTTTTTATCTAAACAGCTTTTCACTTCATAAAGATCACATATTTTTTGTTTTACCTTCGCTTGCTAATCAAAGGTCGATCACGTTTGATCCAAAGGCAGTCTTCAAATGATCAATGAATTTGCTGATAGTAAACTTTCTTCTTGATGGCTTGGTTCGGATAGAAATGCTCAAAATAGATAACAATTAGTGGCGTAGCTCGAATTTCAGAAATTCCTGCGAATTTTCTTGGGCTCCCAATTTATTCCTTAATATTTACTTCACCACCTAAATTATATAAATTTTTAACACCTCGCAATTTGGCAAGCCATATTAAGGAAATGCAACACACTTTGTGGAAACAACGCAAATCGAATCATATATGAAGGGTACACTGCAAGAGTGATGAAGGTCCAAAATTGAAGTTTTGAGATATTTGCCTGTAAAGGTTTTAAACGGTTAATTCAAAACTCCGGTATAAAAACGTTTAACTTTGTATTTCCTATATTAAAGTTCATTATTATATTAAAGAATGTCATTAATAAGCTTTGATATCGAACTTAAAACTAAAATATGAAAAAAAAAAAAAAATGTAAACAAGTCCCAAATCAGGCCCGTAGCCAGGGGGGGCACTTGGGGGCACGTGCCCCCCCCCCCTCCGAAATGTTGAAAAGACAAAGAAAATGGAAGGGGAAAAACCGAAAATTTTAAATTTTACAAAAGGTTTTTTACAAGTGCCCCCCCCCCCCAAATAAAATCCTGGCTACGGGCCTATGCCAAATAACAAAAAACATTGATGACATTCAGCATTTTAGTCGTGCAACTGTTTTAGAAAAACTCGATTTTCTCGGGACACCCAGCGATTTTGTCAAGTTTAAAAAGGTAGAAAGTTGCTACATGAATAAAGCTATCAAATGCCATATTCAGCTACTAATACTAATGTGTAATTTTGGACATTCATCACTCTTGCAGTGTACCCTTCATATATTTCCATAGGATCCCATAGCAATATACAAAATTAATGCATTCTGTGATTGTCGTGAACTTGGTGTTATACGTTTATAAAATCCAATCATAGAGGAGCATAAGTTATTACCTTGGAGTGCTAGATGAGGCTACAGTCTCATACTGTAGGGAGACGCATGTATTATAATGTGGAAGAAATGAGTGTAAAACTGGGGGGTTTAGGGGGAGTACGGAGTTAACTCCAGGTGAGTAAAGAATTTTTTAAAGAAATAAATTAAGTTAGGTAAGTAGTACTTTAAATGTTTTTTCCATTTTCTAGCCTCCTCTATATATAGCTACGCTTCTGATCACATAATATCAACATAGAATCTTTTCCAAAGTATGATCCATTAATTCTATAACTTAGGATTATTTGTGATATCCATCCTCACACGTATAGCAATGCAATTTTATACAGCGTAAATTTTCCAATTAGTAAAATCAAAAAATACTTTAAAATTGCAGAAAATCACTTACAATTCGACATGGACAACTTCTTCATCTGTAGAACTAATAAACTAATAAAATTATTAAAATAAACAAACTAATAAATTTTTACACATAATAAAGTTGTTCGCCCTTTTCGTCACTTTTGTGAAGAAATTTTCAGAAAGAAGGTGTGCATTCGTTAACAGGTCGCACAAAAAGCAATCAGCAAGCTGACTTAAAAACTGGACGTAAATCAACTTCATTTATTTGTTGCTAGTGATTGGTAAGTTGAAATATTATAAATAATTTGTCCGAATTTGGACACCCTGTATAATATCATAACAAAATAATAATGTATTTTTATAAATTGAGCCTCACAAACACGGAAATTGTGATGTCAGCAATCAGATATAAAAATTATTTAATTATTCTATAATTTTAAATATAATAAATCATTAAATTTAATCTTTCGGAGGTCAGGGATTCTAAAGATGGGTTGCAAAAGTAATACCAGCAAAAATACAGTTTTATACATGGTTTAATGATATTTCGAAGTTAATTAATCATTTTAGCCGGTAGAGTGGCGGTTATGTATAACCAGGGGCGCCGCGCCCTATTGTTCACAGTGTGCAAACACACGAGCGGCCAAAATTAGAGGCGGCCAAAATCCCAAAAATGGGGGTTTAGTTTTATACATGGTTTAATGATATTTCGAAGTTAATTAATCATTTTAGCCGGTAGAGTGGCGGTTATGTATAACCAGGGGCGCCGCGCCCTATTGTTCACAGTGTGCAAACACACGAGCGGCCAAAATTAGAGGCGGCCAAAATCCCAAAAATGGGGGTTTAGTTTTATACATGGTTTAATGATATTTCGAAGTTAATTAATCATTTTAGCCGGTAGAGTGGCGGTTATGTATAACCACGGGCGCCGCGCCCTATTGTTCACAGTGTGCACAGTTTTGCATGCAAAACACACGAGCGGCCAAAATTAGAGGCGGCCAAAATCCCAAAAATGGGGGTTTAGAAAAGGTCATTTACTTTACGGCAGGGAATAAGTAGTAGAAATTTAAGAAATTGTATTAAAAAAGTGAAAAAAATCGGCTACAAGGGCGGCCAAATTAAACTTTTCACACGGGCGGAAGTACCCCTAGCGGCGGCCCTTTGTATAACCACCGGCTATTTTGGTAGATGTGGATTCAATCAATTGTATATTTTATATTATACCTTCTATCTTCTAATATATTCATTGAAATAATATAAATTATTCACAGGGGTCTCGATTTGAGTCGAAGATTAAGTTATGACTCATATCGAAACAATTTAACAAAAGATCCCATAATAATATTCTATGCTATTCATTTAATGTGAAAAGACTCGAATTGAATCATTCCGACAAAATAGGGAATCGAACTTTTGAAATTTCAAATACAGGAGCGCCTGATGTATCTTTGATGAATGATTGCATTTCTTTTTTAAATTTTCTCGCGTTCTTTTTTCGAAATTAAAAAGAAATTATCTCTAATATTCTTATTTTCAATTTCATAATACAAAAATAATAAATTATCAAGTTCAAAAACAGCCACTCACTACGTTTTTACGTTACAAAAGCAAAACAACTTTTGGAGATCATGAAATTTCATTTTCTACCATTAGATTGGAGAGTAGTAATCAGTGGGTTGGTTGCCACGGCTACTACATCTCAGAGATTCTCAGGATCGATTGTGCCTAAGGGTGACTCTTTTGGCAACACAATTTTTATAAAATAGTTTAAAATACAAAGCTGTTGTTTTTATCAATATGGTTTGATGACGAAACATGACAAACAGATATTTTTTTTGTTATTTAAATAACTAATTAGTGGTTACATTTCCAAAAAAAACAAATTAATTACCCTGTTGTATTTTTTAAGTCATATTGCGTTACAAATTAAAATCAATGACTAAACCTACTGCCAAATTTTATCGTCAGTATAAAATTAGATCCGTATTTCCGTATATAACATACAGAGCAGGCGGGCGTACTTAAAACAACTTACGTTGAGATTGGTCAAGGTGGGTACCACAGTCGTGTATGATCGGGTAATTTCGGCCCCTCTCGTAATAGACAACTTTCTCTTTCGAAAGTGTTTTTTACACAAATTTGTTGATTATAATGCCAAAAAACAAACGAATTAAATAAAACAAAATCTAATCAAATTTACTTTTGATCTTGCTATCAAAAAATTAACAACAAGAATAACAATTGATAAGGTTAAAAGTATAGAATGACTGATCGATGTTTGCAGGGCCTGCCCACGATGCGAGGGGAACGGTGTAATAGCCGCTGTTGTATGAGGCAAACAACCATCATTTTTACTTCTCCACGTGTGCTTATAGGTCAATGTCCATATAGTTCAGTTAGCCATTATTTTTGCACTTTATGATTTTATTTTTGCTTGTTTATTTTTTATCCCAACCATACACACATTCAACACCTAACGGAAACTTTTCAAATCTCGCTCGTTGACTCGTTATTTTTTTATTGCACCTCCAGCTTAACTAATCAATATTTATGTACATACAATTAAAATTATTACTAAGCGAATTCGAAAAGGTAGCATAAGCAAAAGGAAATTGGAACACCCACGAGTATGGCCAAAGGTGCAATTTGAAACGAGTTAAAATAATGTTGAGTAGTCGTTACCATGATTAATTGCAAGTTTGCCCAAAATTTCGAATTGGTTAACTATATTTATTTTGTTACAAAAAACAGCTTTGTTTCCAACAATTTCGTCGCAATGGGTTTTAAAATTTAAACATTGTGGTAGCAAATTTATGAAAAGCGCTGTTATTCGCCTCCACGTGTCGTTCTCTTTGCAGGCTAGACTAGGAGGCAAGTTGAAGGCGAGGGGAGAGGTGGGATAGAGTTTGGTTCTGAGTTCGTTTGAGGTCGTTCCGTTCCGGTGTGTTCCGAACGTGTAGGAGGTAAACATTTAGTTCAATCTTGGTAAGCTGTGTGATTGTGTGAAAATAAAAAAAGCATCAGTAATTTACTATTAAATTGTAAACTTTTGTGAATATTATTATTACTGTCAGCCAATAAGAGACATATTATGAGTAGACTTGTATATTGAACGTTAATTATTACTGATTGTGTATTCCAATCAAAATTAAAAAAGTTGTATTTTGGAAGTCTTCTCTTCCAATCATCTCACCTCAAGAAGACACACTTTTGAAGTAAGTGTAATTCTTTTATTATTTCTGTGATTGTTGTTTTTTTGTTTAATTATTTGGTATATTGACATATTGTTGACAAACGAAGATAGTACGAAGAGGAAGATATATATCGACAAGTTGGTTCTTTAGGTCTTTTGGGTCCTCGTCGACATTTAATATTGTATTATAATATATTGAAGAGCAAAAACAATGTATACGATGAAGATTTTAATAATTAACATGCAAGTACATGGATGGCCCGTGCGCAAAGGAAACGAGCATTCGAACTTTTCGGGCATACGTCTCTGTAGGTTGACGAGGTCGGCGTTCGTTGTAAAAAGCGTTCCAGGAGCCACGTGGAGGCGAATAATAACGGAGGCAGTACTCGTGCGACCTCAATGCGCTCTTGCCGCTTTCCGTTGCTTTTCTCCTTTTCACTATAGCTCAATACAAAATCGTGGTTATTCGCCTCAGCGCATTTTACTCCTCGTGTCGTCCGGCTCACAATCATGAATGTTTATGTACACAATTAAGTGTTCAAGTTCTGATATAAATAGACAAATCACATACTATAAACAATATCTAATGGAATGTCTTCAATTTTATCTCGGAGATTACGCTACTTTTTGTATTGCTTGCAATTTTTCTGTTAAACCTGACCTACTCAAGATGTTCGCGTTTGTTGGCGTGTTTCTATTTACGCAATCACCAACTCATCTATACTAAACTCCGCAATTATCATCTATGCACTTGACTTCCAATATTTGTCGGTCTGCTAAATACTCTCAAAGTTTTCCAAAATTAATTCGAATTTGTTCCAAAAAACTTCGGTTTTTTGAGATGCAAACCTGGTATTGATCCAAAATTCAAACATTGCTCACTATTTTGGAAAGTGTTAATACGTACTTGGAATTATTTATTGAATGATATTTGAGATGTTTTCCGGTGGGTTCTCGATTTTGGTAAACGGGGTCAAAAACCGACCCATCATGATTACCCCTCTCCTACGCACTGCACACGCACAGGGCGGAGCCTAGCAGTTGAACGCAACTCGCACATGTCACAAGCTTGCATTGTTATGTTGCATCTCAAAGACTGAAGATCTTTTTAGTGCCTTATCGTAACCCAAAAAATGACTGATCCCGATACTAAATATAAAAAACCTGACGAACTTTTTATAAAAAATTTGTTAATGCGGTATAAGACTGAAAGCGCAAACAGAGGTTTGTCATTTTTTACGCGGAAATAAAGAAATGATAGTAACAATTCCATTTTTTTTCAGACGTGTGGTCTCAACCCGCATCCGAAATGGTCGGCTACTATAGCGAGGCATCTTTACCGGTGGGTCCAGTCCAAACTTCGGAAGAAACTCGTTTATCCATAAAGCGGGTAGTGTGCAGTCCAGATCTTCCAATATCCGAATTTGCTAATTCGCAGTCGAGTAAAGAGAACATTCAGTGCCAATTATGCAGTAAAATGTTTACATCCAAGACTGCTTTTCAAGCTCATCAGCGTACCCATACTAAAGACACCGAAGACCCATACCGCTGTAACATATGCTCGAAGACATTCGCCGTACCAGCACGTTTAACGAGGCATTACCGCACACATACAGGAGAAAAGCCATTCAGATGCGAGTTTTGCAATAAAAGTTTTAGCGTCAAAGAAAACTTAAGTGTGCACCGCAGAATTCACACGAAGGAACGGCCGTATAAGTGCGACGTGTGTTCCAGAGCGTTCGAACATTCCGGTAAACTACATCGACACATGAGGATCCATACCGGGGAGCGTCCCCACAAATGCACCATTTGCTCGAAAACGTTCATACAATCAGGCCAATTAGTAATCCACATGAGAACCCACACCGGTGAAAAACCCTACGTTTGTTCAGTGTGCCAAAAAGGTTTTACTTGTAGCAAACAATTAAAAGTGCATTCGCGTACCCACACTGGAGAAAAACCGTACTCCTGCGAAATATGCGGCAAATCCTTCGGGTACAACCACGTATTAAAGTTACACCAAGTTGCGCATTACGGCGAAAAAGTGTATAAGTGTACAATTTGTAACGATACTTTCAATTCGAAAAAGTGCATGGAGGCTCACATCAAGAGTCACTCTGAAAGTGCGCAAACTGTTTCATCTACCTCATTAATTCCTAGCGAATCGTCTTGTTCCTCCAGTAGTGATAAGGAAAACAAAGACCATCCGATCGAATTCGTTCCCGTAATTCCGGAACAGGCAATTGTTAGTTACGATTCCGACATTCGTTATTACTTGTACACTAAAGATCGCGGTCAATTATCTCCATCATCTTTTACTTACGTGCAACATTCTCCTTCGTATCCGTCGTCAGGAGTTGAGCTCCTGGCGGCGGCCGCCTCAGCAACGGAACGTGCCCATAACGAACACTTGCGACATTCGCCCGATATCGTCCTAAATTTAATTTCGAAAGCGTCTTCGGAGGTCGTAGCCGCGATGCGGCACCCTGCATATTTTTCTACTCCAAGTCTACCGTACGATACTCATCTGACTGCAGGAGACAATATTAGAAGGCAAGTAGAAGCTTGTTTGGCAGTGGAAGAGATCGCATCGGAGGACGAACCAATTTTAACACCTCCAAGTTCGAATCCAGTTTCGCCCGTTTCGTGTATATCTCCAGATCCGGAATTAAGTTTGCCTCCGCGTAAAAGATCAAAAATGATTTTGAAATCGATGGAAACTTCCAAAGAAGAATCGTCACCAGTTCGTCACAATTCTGTTATCCAATTTGCTCGTGCTTCTTAATCAAATATAAATTCCAATACGTTTAACCAAAATAATTTTTACTGTATTTCAATTTAATTTTTATTAAGAAGAGATACAATAAAATTGTATTACTTTTTAAAGAAACAGAATGGATTTTTATTTTTCTGTGATAAAAGACTGCTTAAATTCGACGTTTACCTCATATCTGTGCCTAGGGCTATGCCCTCGCAATATTTTACACTGATGCACTGCACCAGACGAGTGCGTTTTATGCGCCCAAAATGATTTTTGTTTTAAGCGATTAAATTAATATAAATGTTTAATTAGAACTGTTATTTGTTTGTGATGTTATTGAAGTCTTACTTGTCGTGATTTTATATGACGTTAATTTTTTCTGTAATTTTAATACTTTTCATAGTGTAAAGTGTACTGTATTCTAAGTCTGAACCGCTGTGCAACAGTGGTAATAATTTATTGTATTCCTTATCATTGGTGTTATCTATATGAATGAATAATAAAAAAAAATACACAGAGTATTTATTTTTCTCTTAATTGCCCAAATTCGACGTAATAATCAGACAAAATACCAACTTCATGTGTCAGGTATTTTCCACGTCATTTTTCCATTTAAATTACGTAAAATTTTTAATTTTCCTATCAAAAATCGATGGAGAGGGAATGCAATATTACTCGAACGATGTGGTTCCAGGATGACGTTCATTCATAATTGCATAAATAGCATTCGTTATTGCTTCCACCGTGCAGTTTGTACGTTGATCATTACTGGTTTCCTAAACACTGTTAATCTTCTATGTTGTAACAAGGTTATTTTACCACAAATTTGAATTTGCCGTTGAACAATTTGTTTTAATTTAAAATTTTGATTCCCGTTAGGTTTACGGAAGTTATAATTGCTGTATACGCAGTTACCTAGGTGGGTGACCCTTCGAGGACATCATCTGGTACTTTGTCCCTATAAAAGTACTAACAGTAAATTAAAAACAATCTGAAAGAAAAATGGCATCACGTGGATAAATAAAATATTTTAGTCGCAGGTTAAACTTTAGGTGACGAATTTAGACAACTGCTATTGAGAAGGGGGAGGGTGAAAAATTTAAATTAAGAAAAAGTGGTAGATATTGATTTACTTGACCTCAATATCACTGCAGGTAAAAATTTTCAAGGTCATTTTTTATTTGATAAAATCACATCTACAAAAACTTGCAAAACGGACATTTTTCAACAAAAAAAGTTACAAGGACATTTCTTTTTAGCTCTTAAGGGAGCAATAGCTACTTGGTTGCTTTGTTGTGCTGTATAGTACCTACACGAGCATCAATTAAATAATTTGGAACGAACATTTATGTTGTCGGGTTATTATTATTGAGTTATCCTTTAGATTACGCCCATAGTCCTCAGCCCTGTGCTTGCGGGCACCCCCCGTCGACCGATTTGCATATAAACGCTACCGCAAGTTTTTGATAAAGTTGTTCAAGTTACGTTTTACCTATGTATATTATTTTGGTTGTGTCTCTCTAGAACGGTGGTTTTCAAACTTTATATGTTACTATACTCTCCGTTTGAAAAAAATCTAATCTTGGCGCCTTCCCCTTTATTTCATAAAAAAATAATATGCGCAGCCAATTTTTACTATTTTCACGACGAATAATTCCATGTAGCAGGAGGAGCAGTGGCGGATTTAGCACTTGAGAGACCCCAAGCGAAATTCAATTTTGAGGGCCCCATGTAAATATTTTCACTACCCCTACAGTATGCATTCTACGCCCACGTTTTTTACTCTGGTATAAGTAGTCATTGGGGCGGTTGGCCTGGGAAAATTTTAAGGACATTGGAAAAATAGTTAACTTAGGATAACTATTTTTCAACGGCCCTTAAAATTTTCCTAGGCCAAACCGCCTTATTGACTACTATAAAAGTTGGCGATTCAAAACAGCTGAATTTTGAGACCCCCTTGATTTGTGAGGCCTCATGCGCCTATTCGGAAATCCGCCACTGAGCAGGAGTAGGCAATCAAGCCCGGACTAGCCAAGTTGGCAATTGCTGAGGGGCCCCGAAGTGGCTTCAAGAAAAGTGGTTTATACTTGGGGTAAGAGTGGTTTGTATTTTTACATACCTTCCAAGTGTCAAAATAGCGGAAATGTGATTTTCAAAAATCTCCCCTCTTGGTAAAGGAGCCCCTCATCAGGCTCTAGCCGAGGACCTCCAAAGAAACCAGTCCGGGCCTAACTACCATATAGCACATACAACGCTTACCGACAGGTAGGATTTCCAATCTGTAAGTGAACGTTTGCAATAAAAAAATTTTTAAAAATATTCCCGGTGAAGTATACATAGACTCCTCAAGTTTATACCATCATCAAGCAGTCGTGGCCGAGCGGTTAAGGCGTCTGACTAGAAATCAGATTCCCTCTGGGAGCGTAGGTTCGAATCCTACCGACTGCGAACTTTTTGTACAGGTAGTTTGGTATAGTGATTAGGGAGTGGAGCTATAGATCTGTTCTCTCTGAAAAGTTTGTTTATTACCATAATTTTCATTCAGCCACATTCAGATAAAATTTTGTATGTAATTCGTATGAAAATGAGTTAAGTTGCCTTTAGATTCACGCCGTTCGAAGTTTTGTGTGATGCATAGAGACCCCAAAAGGTCTCCAGACCTGTGTTTATTTTTTATTTTTTAATTTTTGTAGTTTACTAGTTTGATGTATTGGACTAAGAAATTTAATTTTTTGTTTGAAGAATCACGAGAAAAATTTTGTTGCACACCAGAATCAAGAAAAGGATGTAACGAATTTTTATTAATTCTTACTTTGGTTTCCTTTTCATATCATTTCGCAATATTTCTGAGTACGCCCATGCATTTATTTAAATGCAATCGCAAATTTAATGCATTTTGTTAGGCAGATGGTCGTGAACTGTGAACGTTCGATTTGATAGGAACATTTCCGGCGTAGAATTTTGTATTTAGGACAGTTACCTGAGTACCTAAGAACCGAGCGGTTGATATTTTTGTTGCGTCAGTTTCTGATTGCCGTTTTGGAGTGTGTTTTTGTTAAACCACTGGTTGATCGGCCAGTTTATTTCGTAATATGGTTTTCCGGCTCTGGCTATGTCTTTGGTGCTACTGTATGACATCTGACAGTAGTTAGGTAACTCAAATGTGCAAGAATCGATTACAGTTTTTTTTCTTGTTGGTGTGCAAGTTGTGCGACCATTTTGGATTTCTTCAAGTTGGCTACATCCTATTGTTATTGTTTTTGGATGGATGAGCACTTGAGAAATTCTTTCCATCGTTTGGAAGGTTCCGTCTTGTTGACATCTCTACACCATCTCTCATGGTCCAGGTTCCAGCTACAAATCTACAAGCAGAATGTTGAGTGTTCGCGATTATAGCAATCGAGTGTTTTCTTGTGTGATTTAACAAGTTACAGATTCCAACCTTCAAGCCAGTGGTCAATGTCGAGTAGGAAGATGCGTTTGTCAACATCTAAGTTTGTAAACTTATGAAACGTTTATGTAAGTAAATTTTATTCTATCTTGCTCGTCTGACCGATGTACATTTATTTGGCTTTTGTATATTAATTACTGGTAGCCCATAGCGGTTACTGTGTGTTTTGGTACTTGTTAAATTTAAGCTGGGTGCACTTTTTGATTGTGACCGTAATCTTCCAGTTGCTACTGTGTGCATTGTTGGCACAGTGATTTACATTGCAAATTGTTGAAACTGTTGATACATCTCTCAAGTTCTGAGTGTTCAAATATAGCATTTGATTTTATTTGCGTTTTTTTTTTAGTTTTCCCAAGCTACCTGTCTTTTTTTCAGTAACCCATTGACCCGTGCCTTCGCATAAATCATGGCTAGTTTATTACCATCGTGGCAAAACAAACTGGAGAGGTTTTCTCCGGATTGTTGCAGATCCTGATCTCTGTAGGGGTCGACTCTCCCATTAGGGGTCGTGTTTGCAGAGGGATGATTTGTTGACAAGGATTAAATAAAACAATTTTTTGTATTTTGCAGTACTTTGCAGTACACTACACTAAGGGGCTGTAGCCCTCATCAGCACTCAAAGTTAGTTGTGCCATTTTCTTATATTATTTTTTTTTATAATATTTCTAGTAGCTGTAGACTAAGAAATTGAAATTAAACGAATACGATTTATTTTAGCTTTCCTCCAATGGGGGGGGGGGCAGCAAATACTTTATACAACATGTACGGGAAAGCTTGAAAAAGTTTGGAACCAATGAATTTATCGAATAAAAAAAATTAGAAACAATAATATGAGCGATATGATTAATCGATTGAGATCTCTCTTATGAAGATTGAAATCGTGCCTTATTTAATAATAAGTATATCAGGGTCTCGATTTGCGTCGTTTCGAATTACGTTCCAATAAAAATATAAAACTCCCTACCCTTTGTAACTTGTACATTTTTCATTATTTCTAAAAGTTTTAAAAATTATTTTTGGTTATTTTTATGCCTACATTAAAAATAAAATTGCGTTTTATTATGATTATATAATCCAGTGATTCTCAACCTTTTTTTTCTTGCGGCACACTTTTAACGATTTCAAAAATTTGGCGGCTCAAAATTATTAATTTACCTATAACAATAATATAATAGAACTATAATATCTAAAATTTGGCGGCACACTTTTAGAATTTCGCGCCATACAATGGTGCCGCGGCACAGTGGTTGAGAATCACTGATATAATCAGAGGTATAGCTACGGGGAGCGGGGGAGGCTTATCCCACCCTATAAAAAAAGAGAAACATTGAAAAAATTAAAGTAAACTACGCTCATATATAGGATTTTATTAGCATTAAATACAAAGTTCATAGCGATCTGGGGGAGGGGGGCAAGAAGCAAATTGGCACAAGGGTTCAAAATTTGAAGCTACGCCTATGTTTACACACTTTTTGGATAAATAACAATTTTTCATTCAACTATAAACTTGTATTTAAAAAGTAAATGGTATTCATATCCATTATCAAAAAACCATCAAAGTGTAGACAGTTCTCAAACTTTTTCATATCGTAGCCTCCTAAATTCAGAAAATTAAAACGATTGCAAATAAACAATTTTAACAAAATTTTCTTTGCAAATCACACAAAAAATTATACAATATTTCGTTATGCTTCAACAAATATAGAAGAAAATAGGGGATGCATGGGTTACTCATTAACTTTGTAACTAACAAAAGCGACGTTACACATTTTAGGTGAAAACATTATGCATAAAATGAATCAATACTTGAAAAAGATAAACCCGAATTGAGACATCCATAATACCGATTTCTAGATCTATGGATAATAATCGCCTGACTTTATCCCATTTAATTTTTTATTGCGGAATTTATATTAAAAACAGTAGATAATATTTTTTTTAATATGTTCCTAAAACTACCAACTATTATTTCTGTGGTACACGAATATGAAAAATGTTCCTGCCTTTTATTAATTAAATGGTGTTATACGATTGGAAGTTTCAAAAAATTAAATATTCGGTAAGGAAATTAAAGAACTGCAATGTACACTGGTACACGTTATGTAAGTATCTATATACGCGCTAGTTTCCATTTTCACTGATAAATAATAAATTATTATTTCATTTCCGCTGTCCTTTCCGTTTTGTTTGTATAAAGTTATTTGGATGTTGTATATAATATGTACAAGCATCGCGTATTGGCATAGATGACTCTTGGCATCTTTGATTATAATATAATATATTATAGTATCTTATCTAATTGGAAATTCTACTGTTGATTTTGGAAACACCGGATCTACTTATAAAAATTGCAAACAGATGGCGCTATTATAGTGTTGCTCTGGAATCAATAAAAATCAAAAAAGTAGATTAGGTGTTTCCAAAATTAACAAAGAAATTGTCAATCTGATATCCATTGAAATTAATAAAAATTTGGAAAACTAGAATCTCATCAGGAAATTAAACTGACAGTTAAAACTATAGAATGTTAAAACTAAAACATTTTAACGATTCAGTTAACTTTATTTTTCTATAATTTGCTAATTCGTGCTAGATCTCTTGTGGGTTTGCTGTGTGGTTTGCCATTGGATTCTAATAGAAGACGTCAGAATAACCTCTCCGTGCTGGTACCCCGACAAAATAGCCCCGGCCAAAATAGCCCCGTCATAATAGCCCCGTCAAAATAGCTCCGGCAAAATAGCCCAATGACAAAATAGTTCCGACAAAATATCCCTATTTTAAAAAGCCCAAAAGGATTGTTCAGTTTTACCATACAGGAAAAGTAACATTACTAAATCGGATTCGCATTTTTAAGGACCGCATTCAGGGTGAAAATTTTTATTTTAATGATGTATACAGGGTGAAGCATCAAACATCAAAAACACATACCAGAGGAATTCTGATAGGATGAAGCAGGAGCTGTATTTGCGAAGGTGCAACTAGGGGGGGGGGCTAAGCCCCCCCAAAATACAAGTTAGCCCCCCCCAAATATCCCAATTTTTCGTTATTTTTACCCCTATGAATAAACAGCCCCCCCAAAATTCAAGTTAGCCCCCCCCCCAAATATCCCAATTTTTCGTTATTATTACCCCTATGAATAAACAGCCCCACGCTTTTATATTGATGTTTTCGAGAAACTTTGTTAGTTCTTATTAAAATTATTTTTTACTTTTCAATGCACCTTTTCAATTTAAAAAAAAAGGTATTTTTTAAATTTTTTATTTAATATTTTTCCTACCAACCTATCATTACCAACCGGTATACCAACCCAGCATTACTATACAAATTATAATCAAAACACTTTCTTGTAAATTATAACTTTAACTTTTCATACGAATACACGCATAACACCATATACCATCATTAATAAAAATATCACTGCACTAAAATGGAATACATTCGATCACAGAAGGGTGGAGAGCTGCTAATGCATGAAGGCTATCGCTATCGAAAAGCGAGAGAAAATGCCGATGGAAGTGTTTCCTGGAGGTGCATCAAATCCAACTGCTGCCAAATGCCAACTACTGCCAAATGTTAAAATCACCTCCCCCTGGGATCCAGTAGTACACCAATCGAGTTTTTAACTTTGGCGAACTGCCCGTCCGTAGATGGGCCTTCCAGCTAGTAAATATATAAAACGTGTTTAGTTTCTGAATCTTTGGGCTATTTTGCCGGAGCTATTTGTCGCCGGGCTATTTTGACGGGGCTATTTTGTCGGGGCTATTTTGACGGGGCTATCTTGTCGTCGGACTATTTTGTCGGAGCTATTTTGTCGCTGGGCTATTTTGTCGGGGCTATTTTAACGGGGCTATTTTGACGGGGCTATTTTGACGGGTCACCCTCCGGGTAAAAATCCGTTTTAAGTGTATCATGTTATGTTACTTTTTATTGTTGTTTAGCAACCAATCGCCTTTAGATTTAGACCAATTTCAAACAAATTTTATTGTATCTAATGCTTCTCATAAGTGGAACTAGACTCTCAAATTCGGGAAAGCAAATTTAGTAGTAACAAAAACTGTTAACCAAATATAAAACATACACATCCCACATATAGTGAGTGGGAGTGCCAATTTAGATTTTGGGGTGCTTAGCACCCCAAGCTCCCTGAACTCCGCCTTTGTTATTGCTACCACAGAGTATCTCTGCCCATTCCCTAATTATTTCCATACCAAAACCACGTAATTTTAATGTAAATTACAACAAAACTAGGGTATGTTAGCTAGGGGTGAAAAACTGATGAAGATGTTTTGAGAAGCCTCTAGCCCTTTCAAACCTAGGAAATATCGGAAAAATTGTCTTTTCTGTGGATTTAGTGACAAGACTTTTCTGCATAAGTATTTCTTTAAGTTTCAACATAACTGATTTAAAAAATTTTTCATTACCCATTCAAAATCATTAGTTTTGTATGGTTCGTATCTACGTTGAGGTCAACATTGCAGCTTCTCTACTCTAGATGGCCCTCTATATAATTATGGAATACTTTGTAGGCAACCCATTATACATCATTTGATTGAAACTTTTCTACGACTTGGAATCTAATAATTATTATAATCAATACAAATAGATTTGATTCAAATTTGTATCTTCCTTTATTTAATTAGACTTACATTAGCTTACCCTAGTTGAAATATTTAATTAAAAAATGTACAGAAACCTTGAACAATCCTTTGAAGTTGAAAAACTTTTCCACTAGAAAAAATTCTCCGTTCAAAGATCTAAAAATCTTTATGATTCTGACGCGGATTTGCATAGAAATTTTGGAGCAAAAAATTTTAAGCGGCCGGACTCCAATTTATAGAAAGAAAAATTTAAAATGTGTGACACAAAATGAATACAATTTGATACTATAATTTTTGGTCTTCTTCATCAGAATCGCTTAAATCCACACATGATGGGTTTGAATAATTCTCAATGAAGTAAATATTATCGGGTTGCTTTTTCAGTGTTTGACATTCACTCAAATACAAATCAGAATCAAAAGTATTACTAAAAACTATCTTTCTTTCTGGGTTCCATTTATCTCTTCCATTGCTAATTCCATATTCTTGGAACCATCCAAGACACCGTACATTGTACAGTTTCTCGTATGTTTGGAACAAACCTTATATTTTAACTATGTTTGAAACAGAATCTATTTATTATTTTATAAATTTAAAATTTTGTTTCATCATTTTCTTCATTGGTTAAATGTTTCAGAATAAAACCACCATATATATCGCTACCATGCCTTCTGTCTTTTTCTCTTCGTTTGAATTTTCTGCCAAAATAGTTTGTTGGATAAAATTAGCAGTTTAATTTTGATGGAACTTTGATACACCCTGTATAAACTTCCTTCAAAATGAATTTTATGGGACATTTATTTGAGTTTTTATGAGCCTAGATTTCCAACTTTCTTATAGCATCCTATTTAATTAAATACTTATTTTTTTATTACTTATAATAAAATTTTAATTTTAAATTGTTTTTTCAAGTTTATTACATCAATATACTAATAAGTGATAACAAATTATATTAGCTTTTGTATTTTTAAATTGGTGACTACTTGCTCCAATTTTCTGAAAATTTCAAATACCCACAACATTTAAAAAAATGAAACTTAAATGATGAGAATGGAAGCTAATTAAAGCTCTCTTTTTATTGACATCAGTTTCACACAATAATTCAAAAAGAAAATTGGAAAACATGTCTGCAGTCTAACCCCCCCTCCTCAATATTTGCGAATGACTACATGACCTTTGAGGATCAAAAGAAAAATATGGAAGCTCAGTAACATTCAAACAAAGCTCAAACATTTGACACCAATTTTATTAAAATTTAAAACTCGAAAACAGTGGCGTGATGCGATCTCTGGTTGAGCACCTTTTGGTCATAAATTAATGTATTAGTTATACATTAGATGAAAATTGTATGATGTATAACCAATTATGACGAAAAGGTATATTAAAAATGATGAAAATTGATGAGTGACAGTGTTGACACTTCCCTTGTTAGAGCTGATTAGATTATTATAGTATTCTGGGTGATAGAAACGCGTATGAATGGATTAACGAGATACAACTGATTTTTTGGAAAAATTGTTTTAATTTTTGCAATCAAGGGTCATGGGTACACGCCGCACATTTGTATGTTATGTTTTTGGACACCTCTATGATTCGGCGCCCAAAACATAAACAATTTTCATTTATAATCTGAATTGAATTATACTTTTACTTTATTGCAATAAATCAAAGTTTTCTTTAATGACATACCTACGAAAGGTTCTGTCTGGTGAAAGAATAAAAAAATTTTTAGGTTTATAAAGGATTGTCCTCCTAAATTAAAAAATCTCAGATTGGATTCAAAAAATCTTTGATTTTATGAATTTTCCCCACCCACTCTAAGTGGTTATTACACTTGCTGCCAGCAAGTTGTTATTGAGAACTGTCAGTCAGTTTTTACAATTTACTATAATTGGGCGTTACCGGCTAGATTTCATGTGATGTTCCAGTTGGTTATTATTGTGTAGCTATTAGTATGACTTGCTGTCAGCTAGATCTTATTGGGAGCTATTAAAGACGATTTCATTGCATATTAGCAATCAATGTTGCATACTTTTACATCTTTGAGATTAATATTTCACATTCTAGCCAATTTTAAAAACAAAATAGAAAAACTTGTACACATTTCTTTATAAAATTACTGTAATGGATTTCCAGTATTTTATTTACATTAAATTTTACAAAATTGGCAAATGTATGTATAATAATAATAATGATATAATGCAAACTTATAAATAAAAATATAATTCAGAAACAATTAGTTATGTCTGTTCTGAGTACAGTATCTAATTTAGCTCATTTAAGAGTCTATCATTGATTAAGAAACATAGGTAGCATAATAACTTACCTTCATCTGTATATTGTACAATTAAAACAGACACTTTCTCTTAAGAGAGAAAACATTTTTGGATTTAATTATGCTTTAATTTTAATTTACTTCCTACTTCAAAAATTGTTCAAAAATTCCAACATCACCAAACATACAGCAATAACTGCAAAAACTATCAATTCATTTATTTATAACTTACAATTAAAATCCTCAAAACATCACTCATGCACCACAAAGTTTTTAATAAGGCCTAGGAGGCCCTGGTGGACCGCCACGCATCATACCAGGAGGAGGACCTCGCATTGCCATAGGTGGTGGTGGACCTCCACGTCCCATTGCCATACCCGGTGGAACTCCCATCATACCTGGTGGTGGCCCCATCATACCTGGAGGAGGACCTCCCATTCTTGGTGGGCCTTGATGCATTTGAGGAGCTGCAGCTACTTGACCACGGCCGCCTGGTGTCATAACTTGTTGAGATGGTCCTCCAACTCCGCGTACAGGTCCTTGGAGACCTACAGGCACACCACCAACTCCAGCAGGCATTCCTCGCCCAGCAGCACGACCAATTCCAGGTCCTGGTGCAGCTCCAGGAATGGGTACTCTAGGTAAACCTTCTTCTGGTGGCGGTGGTCCTTCCACGGTTAAAGATACAATACTCTCACCACGCAATAATACAAATCCCAACACTCTCTTTTCTTCCCGTTCAACTTTGGAATTTTTTGGCTTAATCTTTCGGAATTCTTCGCAATCTCCTAATATCATATTCATATGTTTATCGAAAGCTTTAAAAGTACCAATAAACGTTCTAGAATCTTGCAAGGTTATTCTAACCCGGTAGTTTATGTGCTGTACCATCTTATTATTTTTTCCGATCGTCTACAAAAAAATTTACAAGGTAGTATTGTCGATATTATCAAAAATTAAGTAAACTTACCATTTTGATTTATTTATTAAACTTCGTAATTAAAAAATAAACGTTGTTCGACGTTATTAACCTTAAATTTGCCGAAAAAGCCGCTTGGTTATTTTTGCTACCAACATAATAATTTCAACATAACCCACTTCATGTTACTAAACTGTACAGGGTATGTCACAAAATGTATCTATAAAATGAATTTTTTTGTTATAATCTGCCTCTTTAGTCCTAATGATTACAACGCCAACAGGGGATTTATTGGGATAAATTGACTTTCTACATTGCTGCAAGTTTTTAATGTTTATCGATCCCTTGTTGTCTTCATCTTCATCAAATATATGTGTTGCGTTCATTCCTTGTTCCATTTTTCTCCACTCTTTGGTATAAAAAGGAAGCTAATGATGAAATATGTATTAGAAAAACTACATTAAAGATTAAAATTTATTTATTTTTGAAATATCAATAATGCAAATCGTTGCATGTTACAGTTTTATTAATAGAGAGCCGTAACATAGTCCCTCTCGCAAAGAACTTAAGTCACCCATTTATTTTATATTTATAAAAGACTAGTTAATGACTTATTAACTTATTATTATACCCAATGTAACACAAATAAATGCTTCAGTGAAAAGCACTGTTAACATACTTTCAAACATTTTATTATACAAAAGGCAGTGTTTCATATTTACAAAAAGATAGAAATTTATCGTAGACTAGATTAACACTTCCTTAAAAAAATATAAAATTATGCTACCACCATGTAACCAATGTACCAGTGACACGGGCAATAACGCTTTTAATTTCTAAGAAAATTGTAATTAATTTAAGGGATTAATTAACTTAACTTATTACGTCTTAATTGCATAGCAATTACTTAAAAATTTATTATAAAAATCTCAAAAACATTTTCAAAAATGACTAGCTATTCAAAGGACAGTGCTTTCATTTTGTGTGATCTATAGGCAACACGCTAAGCCTATACTTAGTACTAATTGCATTACAAGTTGCCTACTGTGCTGACTATGTTTTTAATACAAGATAAGATCATATTTTACGAATAGTCCATTAGATAGTCAGTCAATGAGTATACAACGTATTAAGCTAAACTATAATAAAAATTAGCAGGCAGTTTATAATATTATAAACATAAATATTTTTCACTCGTTAGGTAATACATTATCAGTATTATTTTTCTATCACATATCTAATGGTGCAGAGAGAGAAAGTCTAACTTTCGCTCGTTTTTAAACCTTGAATTTTGGTAACACACGACTAAAATGTTATAACATAAGTTTAATGGCAATAATTACATTGCGGGTGACATTTCAGCCCATTTACACCACACTTGCATCCTCCGGAAGTGTCTCCTTTTCCAGCAGGTCCCCATCGTGGCCCTCTAGTTACCCAACATATTTCAGTTTTACACATCGAACACCTTAACCAATCACAGCCCCATTTTTTCATTAAAATTACTTGACAAGTAGGACAATTAATAGCTTCTCCTTTGTTAACCATCTCTTCCAACATTTCTTTAGTTTTTTGAGAATTTTCATCGGTAGCTATATCTAGTAGACTTTCTTGATATTGTTTGCAGTTCGCTCCCATATGAATAGCCTAAAAAAAAATTAAAGTACAAACAGAATCACGAATTAATTTATTTTTACCTGACAAGTTAAGCAATTAACTTTTCGGCAAACAGGACAATGAAAGTAATTGACGTTATCTTCAAAAATACACCATCCTCGACAGTCTGGAGTTTTACAATGAAACGATTTATCCATTTTGTTTTCGGCTTGAGCAATGGATTTGGCTAAAAATTGGTCATACATTTCAACTGTTAATAAAGCCTTTATTTCTCGATCTTGAAGTAGAATATCGCAACTGTATTGATCATCTCTATAGGGACACTTTATCTCAGCTTCGTCGGAAAATTCAATGGTGTACGTTAGGCAAGGTTTGCAAAATTGATGTAAACAATCTCGTAGCGTTACTCCTTGATGACGATCGATTTCGCTTAAACATACCAAACACTCGAACGGTTCTATATTTTCGACCAGGTCTGCGTTATCTAAATTCAGGAGTTCTTTATAATGTTCGTCTTTGTGATCATCAACAGTTTCTTGCTGTTTTTCGTTAGTAATTTCAGGTTTTTGTTCAGGAATTCTTCGAACTGTTGCACAAATAGCACAAATGTTGTTATTTTGGAGGTTCAAAAAAGTGCACATTATGCATTCCCAATTTTTAGTATCCGGTTTCAAAGTTTTTGAATCAAAATCTTCGTGGTTGTCTTCAAGCTTTAAAACCGCGTGATGATTCGGTTTACTTTCTTCTTCTTTTGTTACTTTGAGAACTTCTTTGGAACTAGAAGCTACGTTCACGTCTTCGTTTACAATTTTAGAAACATCATCGACTTTGCTGCAACTGGGTTGTGGATTTACAACTTCTGGTGGTTTATGCTCCAATTTATTTTCTATTTCTGCTTTATTTTCTAAAAAGGCAAAGTGACGAATTATAAAATCAATTAATTAAAGCTTAAAGCAATAGAATAAATACATTTTTTTAATGAATTGAAAGAAATACGATTATGCACCTATCAATGAGGCAAAAATAGTAAAAATATTCTTAGCACTCTAGGGGATGTTTCCAGGGAGTGGTCTACCTAATATTTTAGCCAGTTTCATAAAACTCTTGATCAGCCGACCTTGATCACCGATCAGCCGAAAAGCCACTTATTAACCTTCATCCGATCGCGTATTTTGGAGTTGAAATTTGCCTCTTTGAATTTCTCTCCAATTTCCTTCCAGAGCGTCATTGGAGAGGTGGGAAGGGCTTGTATTCTCTAATTACTATCTCCTCCACTAGACCATGCCCGTATTCTAATTAAAAAAGCTCCACCAGCCGGCTTAGTACAGCCACAAACTATCCTAAGTCCTAAGTTTCTTAATGCGGCCAGTTTGCCGCATACGCGAGCGGATGAAGGTTAAACGCTAGTGCAAGCAACTGCATTAAACTTTGGACTTCAGCTTACAACGTTCACCGATCTTAAACATTTCTCTCGCTCGTTCAACGTCGCCATGAGATCGTGACGTATCATACCTAGTAAACATAATAGCTTTGGACTCCAGGGACTCCAGCTTGTAACGTCCACGTCCAAATTTGCTTTCACATAGAAGTATTGCCTACTTGAACTGTTTTCGATATTTTTTATTTAATTCGTTGTTATAACATTTTAATTAATTAATTAATTTTAATTAACCATCATGAAGGTATCTGATTTAAAAACTAACTTTATTGCAAAAACTTTGGCCGAATAAATATTGCTTATAAACTCACTAATTTCATTAGAATAATTTTTTGAATAAATTTGAATAAAAAAGTTTTATAATGAATTTTTGCAATAATTCATATTAGACTTGAGTCCCCCCCATCAAAAAATTCACCAGTCGCCACTGGAAACACTGTTCTACTGCATACTCAAATCATTTTTCATTTCAAAAAAATTTGTAAGAACCAAACATTTTTTTGTCTAAAAACTAACACTAACTTTAATTTGGGTATTTTTAAGGAACCACAATCTGTTTTTTATGCATAAGAAAGTTTTCAGTGTGAAATTAAAATTAATAAAAAATTTGTACAACGGTGGATTAAAAAATTTCTTACGAAGCTCCTACAAACAATTCTTTAGTTGCCTGTAATGGTAACTGCCTCAAAATTCACGACATTACAGCTGCAAAGTAGCACACTTACCATTGGTTGGTGCAACCAAATACAAAAATATCGAGCATCCATCAGTTTTCACATTTAGGTCTTTCAGCGAAACACCATCATCAGCCACAAGTTTCTTGCCCAAAATCCACCTTTGCACTTGAGCAGGTATCAGAAATTCGTTTTCAACTTGCGCTTTAAGTTGAGCAACAGTTTGATTTTGAGTCACTTGAATTGGAAACGGACCCCTATGAGACACCTTATCTTCCACGTACATGTTAACTCTAAAAATAAACACAACTAAATTTTTTGAAATCAAATTCGAATTAAAAACTCACGTGAAACCATCCTCAGATTTTTCATTATCGATCGATTTTTGACGTACAACCGAGCAATTTATCTTCAATTGAGCCAAATCTCTTGCTAGTTTAGAAGCTTCCGTTAATTCGCCTTTCCCAATAGCAGATTCTAATCGTTTTAACAACCTGTTTACTTCAAGGGTGTCGGTATTATTAGCAACACTATTTTTAATCTCGTTGAATTTCAACGCCACATTAAAAAAATCTTGCTTATCTTCCATTAAATTTGTATAAATGTGATGTTCAGGTTTCTCAGTTTTAACGCTGTAAATGTTGGCGAAATCTTTCGGACGTAACAGTTCAAAACTGCTTTCGCTTCCTCGTTTTTTATTTACCGATTCTAAAATATTTGGAGGAACGACCTCTTTTTGAGCAATGGCACTTGTTTGAGCAGAGGATGATATTTTTATAGGCTTTGGATTGTCAGTTTTTTTAACTTTAATATTTTCGTAAATCGTTTCGGTTGTAGCAATTACCACTTCCGCTACGTGTGTGTCGATTTTTTCGTTTTTTGTCATCGTAGTAGTTATTTTTACCTCGTCACTTTCAACGTTTTTCGATTCTTTCGTTTCGACCTTTTCTTCTATAACGCTGGCCCTATTGTTATTTTTTTCTAGACAGTTCAATCGCTTTTTAGGCAGAGAATTTTTCATTTCTATCAACATTTTCTTTAATCGTTCCTTTTCGCTTTGTTTCTCTCCTCCCGATGCCTTTGGCTTTTCTTCCACACTCGCGGATTTAAAAAATTTTTTCTCCTTGCTTCCGTTGTCACTATATTTTGCCAAAGCAGAAAATCCGATCTGCGTTTTCGACCTCTCTAAGTGCTTTTCGAAAAAAGGTAAATTATTATTATATTTAGCCGGAGTGGTATTTTTAGTTAAATCCGAATTAGTGTTGGTTGGAAAATGTTTTACTTCTAAATTTTCTGTTTTATTTCTTTCGAGCGAGATATTTTTAACGGGAGTCGAAGTTAAATCATCAAAATATGGCTTAATTGTAGCGCACACGTAGCAAATTATTCTCCAATAATCGTTTTCCAGCATACACTTTGGGCAAAACCAACTTTTTTTGTCGAATTTTACTGATGTGGCTTCTTTATTTTCCGAATGGTTGGTTTTAATGACCGCACTTTCGGATTTCATTAGAGGAATAAATTTTGTTTTGTTATTTTCGAACTCACATACTTTGGTGTGCATTAAGGGCTCTTCTTTTATAGACGACGAAATCCCAAAATAGTCGCGTTTTAAATTTTCTTTTTGAAATACACCAGATTCTTTTGTTCCGAAAAATGCGGAATTTACGGTAACTTTAGTTACACTTGTAATTGCGTTAAATTTTGCAATTAAATCTTTAGCTGATTTTCGTTTGGGCGTAATCCAACTATCGGAATTAGTTTTTATAGTTTCGTGTTTTGGGCGCATAAATGGCGGAGGTTCAAAATCCTCGTTTTCACTTTTGTTTTCCTTTTTTATTATTTCCGACGCTTCGCGATCCAGTTCGCTGATGTTAGTAAGGAATGAAATTCCTGACTTCCTTTTGTCTTCTTTTTTCTTGTTTGGTTTTTCTGTTACTTTTGAAGACTTGAAACTTTTATCTGGCGCGAGTTCAATGGGCTCGTATTTGTTATCTTTCTCCTTTTTGAAGTTGATACCCGAATCTCGGTTTAAGCTTCTCTTATACCAGGGTCTCGGTGAAACGGGTGGTTCTGTGATGCTTGAGGACGATTTATTTAAACTCTTTTCTGCAAGTTTTACCGGTTTCAAAACACCGTGATCGAGTTTTAATGAGTCGTTGAAAATTACCTCCGCATCGGCGTATTCGATATTTTCAAAATCGTCCACTTTTTCCAAGGAGTTGTAAACTTTCTCGGCTGTTATAATTGCAGGAGGTTGCGGAGCTAAACGTTTTTTTCTTCTCAAACTCATGGTCGACGTTCCTTCTTGGGTTAACTTCGTCGTCGGTGGTGGAGGAGCTTTCCGCTTCCCTTTCACATGGCAGTACGCACCTGCCTTTTTAAGTTTGGAAGATTCACTGTTGGTGCGCCGATGTATTTTTTCTTCATCTTCCGATTTCATATTTTTTTTCGTCATTAGTGGTAAACTTTTGCTGTTGTCGATTTCTTCCAGTGGATTAGTACTCGGCTTTGGTATCGTGTCGCGATGAAAAAATAAGTTGTACTTTTTTCTAAGCGTTACGTTTTTATCATTTTCTCTTCTCTTATCTCTTTGTTTCAGTCTTGCTCTGTATGTATCTGTTTCGGGACCGGGGATGATATTCTTTTCAGTCAATTCCGCTTTGTAGTTGATGGGCGATATAAAAGAAAAGGATGCTATCGTCCCAGTACTGCTAGTGGAATTTAAACTATCACAGCTGCTCGACGAAGATAATTCTTGAGACACGGATTCTCGAGATGTGGAGGTTTTAAACCATTTGAAGAAAGAAAAGAGACCACTGCTTCGTTTGGAATTTTTTGGATCACAGCCAGGACTTTGTCCAATGCCAGTAATTGACGTCTCTTGATGTCTTACACTCATATTATTATAATCATGTCTTTTGAATAATAGGGAAAACCTCTTCTTACTAATATGCAAAAATTTAAATCATATTAACAAAGAACGCATGCATCACCTATTGTTAATTTATAAATACACTTAGGCACATGTTCTATGATTGGAATTACTCACTAGTTATTTTTAGCGAAATAGAAGACTTTTTTTAAAATTAAACTCGACTATTAAAAAAAAAGCGCACATCTTTACTTACCAACGCTCAACATTGAATTAAAATTTGAATTATTTTGGTCAGTAAGTTACATTGAACGGAAATTATAAGTACTAGCGACTGGTAAGATGTTGGAGATTAACGTCGACGGCTTAAAAACGACGGTCGAAGTGAGCGTCGAGATGCTTGTTTAATTTTAGCGTCAGTTCAGTAGCTCTCTCGTCCGGTTGACAATTATTTTTTTTAGTTGTATTTACAAACAACTTACTAATTAGTTTGTTTCGAAAAAATAAATTCAAATTTTGAAACTATGAAAATTTCTAAATTACATAACTAATTAAACGGTAGAAATCTGGAACCTACTTTCCGTGCGATATGGGGGTCGAGCATTTGAATGCATTACCAACTTTCAATTTCCCGCGGAAATAATTTTTATGGACTGAAAGTTGATTTTAATTGCTCTAAATTTAATTTGCACAGGAAATATTATTATTTACACAAATCATTATTCATAAGATAAAAGTAGTATGAAAATTAACTCATTTACTATCAGTGGCGTACACTAAATCAAAAATTCTCATTATAACGAAAAGTTTCATTGAATCAATCATCTTTGTTTATAAAAATTTTGTAGTATTTATTTTAGTTCTTCTTCTTCTGCCTTTCCAGGTTTAGGCACATTTGCCTGTTCCGGCCTCACCAACGCTTCCTTGGTCTACCAACGCTTCTTCTTCCTCTAGGACTATATTCGAATGCTTGTTTTGGGATTCTGTTGTCTTGCATCCGTGTTAAGTGTTCCTTCCAGTTTTCCTTATATTCCTGGGTCTTTTCTACAATTGAATTTTAGTTATTAAATTTCTTAATAAATTATATTCGTTATATATTTATGAATTTAGACATTACGACATTTTTAGACATCAAAGAAGAACTGAATGTACATAGGATATATCAAGATCAAATTAAGAACAACCAGGGCCGTTCCTACCGGGTATGCAGTGCATTCCCCGCACGCAGTCGGCAAAAGTAAGGGGCGGCATTTTGGAGAGAGATAAGAATTTTTTTTTAGATAGATAGATTTTTTTTTTTGCTCATCAGACAATTTCCCGGTTGATTTTTCATAGCCCATCTAGCATAAAGGGCGGAAAAAATTTCTTGCATGCAGGCGAAATACCCCCTAGGAACAGCCCTGCGAACAACAATAAAAGATGAAATGATCACCTGGAACGAATGACAAAAGAGAGGATGCCACTAGCAGCCCAAAGATACATACCAAGAAGAATCATATGGGTGCAGGAACTGGCCTAATCCATGAAGCGAGAAAGAAGAAGAAGATATTTATGAATTTGTTCACAGAATTTATGAATAAAAAAAATATATTAAGGCTATTGACGTGATAATACGCAAAAAAGTACCTTTTTATTTTTATACCAAGAACTTTAGGTCCGGTTTCCAATTTTTTCAATAAGGTAACTAGGGCTCTTGCTGCAAAAAGCCTGCCCACCCCTGTAAAGTAAAGCAATAGACCGACGAACAATGAGGAATTCTTACATTGAAATGTCTATTAGGATTAACATACTTAAGGCAAGGGGGCTTGAGTACTGAGCACAAAATATACAATTTAGTATTCAGTAGTCAAGGAGGAGATCAAGTAGATCGGTTTCAAAATAGCTTTATAAACCAAGATTTTATTCTCTAGTGACATTTGTGAAAGAAAGAAAAGTGAAAGAATGAGTATTATAACTAAACTACACTTTTTTGTCCTCATGACATCAATTCTCTCTAGATGTACTTGTATAAAATTTTAAGATTTTCGCCTAAATCGTATTTTCACCCTTGAACTTTCAGCTTCTCATCTATATAAAAGTTATAACACGTCGCTGTTGTAAATAAATCCCCCCCCCGCGGTCATTTCACATTTAGAAATTTTTTATGTCGTTACCCAAAAACTGCAATCTTAAGTCAAGCCTTAAGGTTACGCCCTATGGTTACGCCACTGAATTATTAGAAATAGAACAGTGATATCGATCACTAACGTCATATTTTACAGTTGGCTCGCCTGTTGTTATTCATTATTTAATGGTGGTGGTAAACGTCAAGTTGATATTGTGGTGCCAAGTTAAAATCGAAATATTAGTAGAAAGTTCGATTAATTTTCATCAAAATTTTGCTTCACGGTGTTGTTTTAATTAAAATTTAAAAATGTTGATGGATTTTGAGTGTTCTGAACATTGATAAGTGCATTTTGTGGTTCCTTTGTTGTAAACCCCCTGCGTTTGGCAATAGTGGACTCGTCCCAAAACCTTTGTGCGTAAATTTTGTTAGTAAACAACCTTCGGACGTTATTACTAAAAATAAATTTGCACATACAAAAAAATCATTTTTGTGATGTTCTCTAATCAAATTTTAGACAATAGATCATCATCGGCTAAACTTGTCTTGAATCCGTCCGTAAATCTTGTAAACTCAAAGAGAAAAAGAATATTCATACACCCAACTGCAATGTTCAAGAACTGTTTAATTATTAGTAGTGGTAGGAGTTGTACAATATAAGTTTGTTAAAGTTTGCGTAAATTTTTGTACATTTTTTCGAACGCTATAACATTGTTGATTGCTGATAATCAATCTACCATGAAGCTCTTAGAAAGCACTCGTTTCGAAGCAATAAATAACGCTTTGACCATCACGGCAGGTGACAGCAAAATAATTGGTCGCATCGAGAGTTACTCGTGTAAGATGGCCGGAGGTGAGAAGGCGCTCTACAAGCGTTTTAATTCAGAAGGGTCAACTCCTCACGACTTGCAGGCGCTTTCGCCTCCTCAGGGTTACAGTCGTAGTGTTTCCGGGGATGAAGATGGAACATTATGCGACACCATTAGTCGCAAAACTCTCTTCTACCTCATCGCTACACTTAACTCAGCTTTTCCAGATTATGACTTTATCAACGCAAAGGTGAACAACACATTTATTATTTTCTTATCTAGCGAATTTTGCGATAAAAAAATATTTTTTTAAATTAATAATAAATAATATCGACGCCCCCAACGAAAACTATAGTAACTCAGTAATTACAGTTTTGATAAAAACGCAATTCAATACTTAAATAGTCATATAAATTGCATAATTTCTAAGGATCAGTGTCTACTATTGGTCGTCTCGAGTTGCTACAAAGTTACGATATTTTTCTAGGCAAATCTTACCGATATAATAGATTTTTTTACTATAGTAACTCAAAAAATCAATTTTTTGAGTTACTATAGTTTTCGTTGGGGGCGTCGATATGATAGGTCAGAGGCTTTCGAACTGTAAGTAACTTCTCACAAAACACAAAAGCATTTTTGGGTAAATGTAAGGGCTCATTAATAAATCATGAGATGAGTACCTGCCTAACTTTCTCTGTTCCACTTTATTTTGGGAATATTTTACTATTAGAGTGGGAAAGAAGTAGGAGGGAGTCTTGCAACTTCATTCAACATTTTCAAGGGTTTGAAGAATTGTAAAGGTTATTGAAAATTGAAACCACCTGTCATATTATACACTTGTATTTTGTCAATAACTTGAAACCAGGAATGTAACAGTGCTTCTCAAACAGTTATCTTTTGATTCAAGTTTTTTTTATTATTATAATTTATAAAACTTGAAACTTTTTATTATTAAAAATTTAATGAATTCACATTTTTCTCCTACAATGTAAAAGTGCTAATTTTGGTGTACCTACCTTCAAATTTTCAATGTGACTGTGAGCTTTTGAAAAATTTAACGAATTGGGCAAGGAAATAGTCCCTGGTTTCTCTGATTTGTAATTAAAGAAATTACCTCTTACTACTATTATTTTTCCAATTACATGTTCGTTTTAGATGTCTTGTTGGATCACTTGGCAAAATTTTCTATTGTGAAACGGGCAAATTGATAAAGTGAAAAATGTGAACAAGTTTGGAAAGAGATAATAGAAATACTTGGACCATTTTGCCAAATACTTTTCGTAAATTTGCAAAGTTATAAAAATAGTTCGTAAAATAAAAAGTAATTAGTCATATAAATATAGGCTCCAATTTTGCGGTCTAAGATGATTCATCAGCCATCACTGATAGATAAGATAACCATAATATTTTTTTTGTAACCACGTAATTTTTACTGTTCTATTTACGTAGTAATGGAAAGTATTATAATTGAGTCAAAAGCCAACTTTGCATAGAGACATTAGCATTTCGATTCAGAGGAATAATGATTTTTGGAACAATGTCTGGATGTGTGTGTGGACATTTCTTCGGCTACGATTAGTTGGATACAGTTTGAACAAACGATTTAAAGAACTGATTAGATTTTGGTGAAGAACGCTCCACTGAAATCTCTTTTATTTGCGTTTCATTGATTTTTAATGACGCACATGAATGGACTAACGAGATATTCTCTTCGTCTTAAAAATCTTTTCTAGTGTATCAATGAAAACAAAGCAGGCCTGCACCTAGGGAATGACAATAAGGGCAGGAGGGAGAATTAAAAAATTTAATTTGTTACTCTACATTAACTTTTTTAAATGGGAAAGTCATGTGTTGTGTCACATCAGATTTTTTAGTATACTAACAAATTTTCAGAATTTTCATACAAAATTATTATTATCATCCCACTCATTAAACCATCCCTTAGCGATTATAATGTTTTCATTCTTTTCACAGTATTCGCAGATGTAATCTTAGTAATTAACAAAGTTTCAGATTTTTTAAACAACATTTTGCTTCTACTTACCCCTTAGAATTAATTATATTATTTTTCCGATGTTCAAACAAATATTTAGGGCTGGTTGAGAGATTTTCTAATTTTTTGCTTCGTACAATTTCAATATTTTAAGCAAGTGGCTCTATTATTATAATCTTAATTACTTATTTGCATAAATTGTTAATCTCATAATGCAAAAATATTTCGTTATAATTTTAAAAGTTTCCATTTATAAGTTGAAAACCAGAATCATCAATATTTTTAATGTTTCAATTTAAATTAATGATCTTATTATGTTTACACCTTTTTAATCTTATCAAGGTGTTTATTTTTAGTTGAAAAATAATTTTATTACATTTTTATCTTAATGCAAATTCTATGTGGTTATTAAAAGTTATTTTTATATTTTATGGCAAAAACCTAATACGTTTTCTTTTAGAGTCACGAATTCAGTAAAGAGCCGTCCTCCAGATGGGTGAGAAATGCGATTGATACAAATTTGAGCGCCATTGCAGGCGAATATTACCGTGGATTGAGACAAGAACTTTGGAACGTCATTGAGGCAGAAATTAGCATGCAAGATTGTGACATTTATTCATACAATCCTGACCTTGCTTCCGATCCGTTTGGAGAGGACGGTTGTCTCTGGAGTTTTAATTATTTTTTCTATAACAAGAAGTTGAAGAGGATTGTATTTTTTACATGCAGAGCTATCAAGTATGGTTTTACTCGATTCAAACTTGTCTTCAAAAATTAACGTTTTTATTGTTTCAGTCAGTTGTATGCTTCTGATTCAGGGGTTGGAAGCGATTTTGCTATGGAAGAAGACGATTTTGAATGAATTTAAAGTTCATTCAATTTCACCACAGGTGCATATCGATTTTTTTTCTTTGCAGTCCATCAGTTACTTTTTATTTTTTTTTTGTAACACAGTTATGTTTATTTAATCATTTTATTACTTTTGTGTAGCACATTGATCATAATAAAATAGTGCACAAATTGTAGTCAATTATGCAATAATCCAAAGCTTTAAAGCAATCATCGAAAAATCATGGTACAAGATTTTTTAACAAAATTAAAACTTCTAGTCTTTGGGGTAACTTTAAAAATAGTGTGCAATTTTCTTTACCAGCAAAATTGCTGCAATTTTTGGATAGGATACTTCTGAGTTATAATACGAGGAAAAATTCTTATAATATGTACATTACTTTGTCACGAGTTTCGTGTGTACATTTTGGTGAGAGCAAAAGTACAAATATTAGGTGTACGGTGTTAATTGTCACAAGTATTAAGATGTAATCGTACTTATAGTTAGTTTTGAGGTTTTCCTTTTTTGTAACCCTTTAATTGATGTTAAAATTACTAAGAATAGGTCATGGGATTGTTTATTTCGTTTCTAGTATCGTAGTAATTAAAGCATGTATCCTTCGCGTTGGTTAATAAAATTTTAAGTTCATAAAATTGTTGTTAAGAATTGTACAGATTTTAAATTTATATATAAAAAATTATTTTATTGCTTTTTAGATTTAAGTTTCGACAAGACTTAAATTCGTCAGTAAAAAACGTATTATTCGATCTCACAAATTGATGTTTATTTTTAACAAAAAAAGG
The DNA here is from genome assembly GCA_958510855.1 of Rhagonycha lutea. NCBI lineage: Eukaryota > Metazoa > Arthropoda > Insecta > Coleoptera > Cantharidae > Rhagonycha > Rhagonycha lutea. Next base: position 90,290,760 of record OY294036.1, read on the forward strand.
TGACATTTTTTGTTTAAATTGGTAACCACTATTAACAAGGTTAATGTGAAAAACTAATTATTGTATCACAGTTTAGCTTCTAATGATTCGTTTAGTATTTTAAGTAGCATGTAATGTTGATCTGACAAAAATATATGTTTACATTATACAAAATTTGTTTTTATTATTTAAATATTCCTGAATAACAAAAAAGAACCAAAACAACAAACCATTAAAACTCTTAATACCATAACAACTTAATAATCGTCGTGTAAATTTAAAAATTCAAGTTTAACAATTACAACAAGCTTTATTCTAAAATAAGTTAAAAAATAATTTACAGAATACGGTAAATAGATAAACTTTTGATTAAAATAAATATCTAAAAATTCGGCTCTATCAGTGAGCGATAAAAGGAAATCACGTGAGGCAAATGATAAGAAAATTTAACAAACATTGAAAATAAATATAAAAAATGGATTAGATTATGTAGAATTAAGCAATTTCTCTAAGCAATTAAGAATATGTGACCCATCCTTCTATCCCTCACCGACATAACAATAATTAACAACTTTGCTTAAGTAAAATAAAATGTAAAGCTTCTTTTTTATCTGTACATCATCACATCAGGGCTCTGGTACATACAAATGTATGCATCACATAATAATCTACGAGCATGTTCCGGTAAATACCTATCGGAAGGTGCATCTTCATGTAGCAAACGACACATTTGTTCGTCTGATAACCATTTGGAGACGTCTGGACACGCCACCATTTCTGGGATGTTGTAACCATTCTGTTCGCCTAAAATAAAAACAATGAATTGTTGATGGTTTTTAAAACGTAACAAGTTTTTGCTATCAAAGTGGTGGTTTTCAAACTTTTATGTTACTACACCACCTTGCCTTCCCCCCATTTATTTAATAAAAAAATGCATTATACCGTGTTCACCCAACATATGCACCTAGGTTCCTCCCCAAAATGTATTTAAGCCAATTGTAAACGAGAGTTTCAAAATTCAAGCAATAGAAAAATTTTATTCGAATATTTTGGGAGGAGCTTAGGTATGTTGGGTAAACAAAGTATAGAAATTAATATCTTGTAAATTTACTCTTGCGTGTCACTTTCGCCAAGTTTTGCTTGTTGATGTAAAGGAGACTTTTACATATTATAATTAGATAAAAATTAAGAATTACCTTTTCGATCTGCCATCGAGTCAAAAAAGCACCAAGGTGCTTCGTGACCCACGCCGCATTTAACAAATGCAACATAGTGAGAGGTTTCTATACAAATAACAGCAAAAAGCTCCATAAAAAGCCGAGGTGGATGACAGTGTTCTGCCATTATTGAAAAATCCTGCGAAACGAAAAGTTTCTTTGGACTGTGAGAAATTCTTCTACTATGCGAATGTGCTTTTTCGATACACTGATTACAAAATGCTATGCTTTCCAAACCAACTCCGCATTCTCCAAAACATTGCTTGCATTCCCACATTGCCAATTTACCACACACGGTGCACTGTCGTGGAGCTACAAAAAAAAAAAAGATATAATTACACAAGCATTTCAACAAAAACGAAACTTACAATTTTCAATTATGTCGGTAACATCCAACAACTGTGAAGGCAAAATTCTAGGATACATTTTATAATTTTTTCCGAACCTTGGCATCTGAATTATAAGACACGAAGGAACTTCTTTTAATTTGATATCACTGGTCAAGAAACTTTGTTCAAACAGTTGTTGCACAGAAGGCAAACTTAACCCATCATCCTTTTCCACAAATAGTTGATAATGATAGGCTTCATGTCCTGAACTAAGTTTCAAAAACGGCTCCGCTTTCAAAATTTGCGCTAATAATGAATTTAAAAATTCTTCGGGGTCTTTTTCTTCGCTCGTGAGACCCGAAACCGAACTCAATTGATCTAACAGTTTTCGTAAATTCATTACTCGATCGGCACGTACAAACAAATTTGTTCTTAACGGATTCACTATTTCTTCACGAAGTACTTGTTGCACCTAAAAACATCACAAAAGAATAGTTTGGTAGTTGAGTAAAAGTCATCGTCTTACCTCTTCGTAATAAGGAATATCACCAGGTCCTTTCGGTCGAAACAAAACACCATCAAATACGCCTGTAAAAGTGAACATGGCAAATAGGGTTGCGTCCAAATAGCACGAATTGTGATGTCCTTGAATTCCCCTAAATTTACCACATACGGCTTCCACGTCCTCCTCAGTGGGCATACAAAGAGGAGCAACTATTCCTTTCACAATCGGGCAATCAATCTGAAATATCAAGTTATAAAAACTGTAAATTTGTGTACCTTACACAGTAACATACTTCCTTCCCAAACATTTTGTCGGAAACATGTTGTGCGGAAGTGGTTGGAATTTCGTCTATAAATCTGGAATCTTTATGACATTGGCTTAAAGGAACAAAAATTCCTCTATTCTCTCCACACTTAAAAAATCTCTGACCGTTGTGAACTCCATCGCACAGAGGTAACGGTAAGTGTCCCTGCTCTTCCTCCAATTCTATCCCAACTAACACCTGCTTACTTTTCGGATGCACACCCATCCATCGTATCACCCCATACAAGGGATCGTTAGTAACATCGTTTGAAATTTCCACTAACGTTCCAATGGTTAAATCATTTGTAGTTCCCGGTGTTGGCGAATCATAATGCACTAACTTTACTGCAGCAGGAGCAGGAGGTTTTGGTTCCGTGTAGTTTTGGTTCAACTCTATTACAGTTAAAGGAAGTTGACTATATATATCATCATCGTAAATTTTAGGTGCGTATTTCATATTATCATACAATTTTTGATTAACTTTCTTGTTTAGCATTGCTTTAGACAAATTTTTATTTAATGCCATCACGAGTAAAATTTCAATTAGGTCGACTCATTCAAATGGAAAATGCTTGTTTATAAATGGCTTAAAAATAGAAATCTATGTAGACTGGACATTTAGACTTCCTGCTCGACAAAACTATTTTTAAATATGTAATAAAAATACCAAAAATTAATTATAGCTACCATAATTTAGACAAATTACTAAATAAACTGTTCTTTTAATTTTGTGTCACCAAAATATGGAATGTAAAAATTTTAAAAGTTGACTTTTGAATTAATGAACTGCTGCAATTTGATTTGAAAACAAAATTGACTTACAGTTTTACAATTTTTAAATTTTGAATACAATGAGAAAATCAAATTTGAAATAAAAATACAAAAAAGAACACAGAAATATCTCTCTAAACCTTGATATCAACACCACTTTCACACTTAAAATGAAATCTTAGAAATTATTAAAAAGTTGCCAACTTTTGTGCCAATTATTTTGCATAAAAACTTTCTACATTTGAGAAATTTTATCGCACTTAAAATATTATCCTACTAAATTCTAGTGTTCACAAGGCCCCCCATTGAATTTCCTAAAACATATTTCTTGACTTTAGGTTGCACCTGATTAAAAATTCCCCTACCGTTTTTAAACGTACAACAGTAATATCAAAACATGTATGTTTTTCCATGGGTGGACTCGAATTTTTGAATTATCCTAATGCTCGACCCTTCATTCATTATTAAAATATTTGTAACGAAAATTGAATTAACTCCAATCACACAGCTGATCAATTTTGATTTAATTTCCGGTTATCATCATGAAATTTGGTACCCATCTAATAGACAACTCTTATTACAATAATCATCAATAATAATCTATCTTACCTACCAAGGGGAAAACTGCCCCTACGCCTTTTTCTGTTTAAGGATGAGTCTTCATTAAATCAATATTATTGGCAAATGCACAAGAGAAGATTAAAAAGTTAAAGCAGAAATGTTGTAGCTTAATTCCGAGTGCATCAGTACCACTTTGAGGTATTTTCGTTCAAAGGTATTCAAAATATCATTGATCTCAAATATGGTTATCGGAATTTATATTTGGGGTGTGCAAAAGTATAACCTAATTTTATTTAAAAAAAAAATTGCGAATAAATTTTTTTTTCATTTTATCGTCATGTCAAAAGGCAGAGAGACAACTCTTACATGGATTTTGCATCATAATAGAAAATAGACCATAGATTTAAAAGGTTAAATTAAATAAAATCTTCTAATGGTTCATGTAATAAGAGTTATCTAGACTTGCATTAAATTTCATGTTGGTAACCAGAAATAAGATGTCTTTTCCTTACTGATCGTAATTTTTTTTATGAAAACAAAGTACTTATTACTAATATAAAATCTATAAATAAATAAATCTATAAAATAAAATTAATTAATTATTAGTCGACAGATTTAATAATTTTGTATTATTTTGTCCACAAAAACCGAGATGTTTTATCCTAATATTAAAAAATTGAAGCGACCAGAATAATTATTATGATTGCAATTCCAATGTCCAGTTCAAAACACTATAACGCTGTTTCAATTCTTGATCTTATTTTATACCTAATAAAGGTAAAAAAAAAACATTAAACTTACAGTTCTCTTATGAAATTTTATGCTCTAAAATATTGATGTTAACAAATTTTTCTCGAAATGGCACTAGGAACGAGATACTCACGAAAAACTAAATCTAGCCATGCATTTAACTTGCTTTTGCAAACTTATACGCATTTCTACGACTTTGTATCTCTGTAGCCAGAGATAGGAAGAAATTATAAAGACAAAAGTTGTAGGAAATTTTATGCTTTACAAAATTTGTTGCGGCTACTTCAACCAAAATTTGCATTGGAAAAGAGCTATTTGGGAAAAACTAACATTAACATTAGATAACCCCCTCCTATTTATATCATTGATAACACACAAAATTGCAACTGCCATTAATAATTTATTGCACTGGCTATAATCCGATTTGTATAATATACTAGTTAAAAAATTACTTACTATTCTCAGTAGCTTCTACAATCTTCTTTGTTGTTCCATTTTTATCTAACTCCTTAGTCTCTTGCAAAAGTTTCACTTTCCTGGGCACAGTTTTACTACCATTCATTAAATGGGAAACTGGATTCATACTTTTATTTCTTGTGGATTTAAAATTTGTATCTTTAACAGAAGCAATCGCCTTTTTTTCTGTAAGTTTAGCTAAATTGGTAGAAAAGTTTTCCAACTGTTCATCAGTTGTAGATCCAGACCACACCCCTCCGATAGCATCGATTAAATCAATTTCAGAATTATGTTTGTTGAGTTTTTTCTCACTTTTATCACTTAATAACTGAGTACTATCAGGCTGAACCATGGAATTTTGATCAAAATCATTATTTGTATTAACACTTACACCGTGTGGCGGTTCCAAAATGTTCTGCAAGGAGAGCGAAGTTCTAAAATTTGTCATTCCATTTCTATCATTTGTAGGTATGTGTATTTCGTTTTTGAAAGTTGTAGTTCCATCGTACGTTTTTCTGTGTCTTTCGCAGTTCGTTGAAGAACCACTCAACCCTGCAACTTTCCGTTCCGTTAAATCGTTCAGTAAATGCGTTAAAGACGCCAGTTTTTGCGCCTTTGCTGTCACACTTGGAATGTTCTGAGGTACAATATTCTCCATGGTTGTAAAAATACCGTAACCAACAGGACACTCAAAGTATTGTATACCAGCACTCGCTCCATTACAATGACTACCACTTCTTCTTTCCTACATAAAAAATAATTTAAGCAATGTTAACAATTAGAGAGAAAAAAAGGACTTACGTGTAATCGAATTCCGTAACATTTTCCTCTTCCTATAACATTTCCGATGTATTTAACTGTACCCAACAAAACTTCATCAAAATTTAAATACCCCACAATGGAACCGATAGAAATTTGCATTAACTGTTCACACCGAGCAGGATTTTTAGCAAGTTTGACCCTTTCTTGAGGAGAATTAACTGCTGCCAAATGGGGCCAGAAAATTTCGCCAACAGACACCACCTTCTCTTGATCACAACAATACTTTTCACTCTCCCACGTTTCGTGATCGTCCTTAAGAAATCTTATAGCAAATGTTCGATTTCCTAGAACACCTTCAATCTTAACGATAGAACCCAACAAGGCAGTTCTCTGACTTTGGGCTTTTTGCTGTAAATCTCTCACCAGTGCATTTTGGACCAGAATACCATATTCAAAAATTCTATGACTCATTTCGTATGTCAACTCGAGATTAGGTACCTCAATAATTTCACTATTAATCAATTGTACATAACCTTGCTACCTTCGTCAATTACTGCAATAATAAATTGACACCTCGCTTGCCATATTCGAGGAACACATTGTTTAAATAGAAATTGTTGGTTGAAATCAAAAAACAGTTAATAATAAAATTTAAACAACAATAACAAACATCTGTCAAATCGTGAAACTTGCAGACTCCATCGTTTCTTGTAAACAGCAAGAACAAAGACAGATTTTAAAGAAAGAGGAAGATTTCACCTGTATAAAGTAGTCCATACACAACTTTTGAAAATCAAGGTCAACTCAAATCTGTGTCAGGGTGGTCAGGGCCGTTTCGAGATGTGAATCGTATATGCGTGCAGTGATGGATCTACATCTACTACAAATCTACTAAATATATAAAAGAATAAACTGACTGACTGATATACGTGATATATCAACGCACAGCTCAATATGACTATGTTTATTAAATATGGTTATTACTATTATAATAACTAAATTCCATGCGGACGAAGTCGTGTGCAACAGCTAGTTCTAAATAAAATCAATTAGGTATGGCAAGAAATCTGGGGAACTCCCCAGATGGTAGAATCACTTATCACATCTTTCCGGATGTATCCCTACCCCAAAATAATTCTGTCAGCTTCAAAATGGCTTACCTTCTCACCAGCTATGGTGAATTCGGGAAATTTTGTCAAAATATTGGGTAAATCCGAGGTAAATCTCCATATGGACTGTGTCCAGCATGTAATAACCAAGACAGAAAGCATCAGTAGTGGGATCCCATTTTTGTGATGAGTGATGACCCACCTGCAATATTAGATAAAATTGGTCATAAGTCGTAACATAACAACCCATATACATGTAACATCCCAACATGTAATAGTTGAAATAAAGTGAACAAAATTCTAAAATAATTTTGGGGGTGTTCAAACACCTACCCCACCCCTCTACACTAACAATAAGTTCCTTTAAGTAGTATTCTTTTTATTATTATTATTATTTATTTATTAAGCTTTACTTCTAAATTCACATTCAGACAAGAGGTTTGTTCGTTTGTATGAACTAACTTGAACTGGGTTATCTTTCGAGACAAAATACTCTCACCACAAAAGTTAGATTGTGTTCTAACTTCGACTGCCTACTCCTCTTATGGAGGTCGAGCAAGAAGTTTATGTTCGGTTATGAACTGAGCAGACAAACGTACATAGTACATTGCACTAACTTGAACCGAGCAAGTTAGTTCATACAAACGAACAGACCTAATGGCATCCTTCTATATTGTTCTTCTTGTCAGGCCCGTAGCCAGGATTTCATTTCGGGAGGGGGGGGGGGCACTTGTAGAAAACCTTTTGTAAAACGTAAAATTTTCGGTTGTTCCCTTTCCATTTTCTTTGTCTTTTCAACATTTCCGGGGGGGGGGGGCACGTGCCTTGTAAATATTGTAAATAGAAAGTACTATAGAGGGACGTGTCTCTATAATACTTTCCTTTTGTACATATTTTGTACTTATTTTGTACATAATACAATAGAAACTTATGCTTTTATACCATTTTTATTGGTTTTTTCCTGCAAATTTCGACGAAAACATACTCTTTTCGTACCTCAAAACGTACACGAAAAGTGCTCAAATACGTCCGGCGTAACGAAAAAACTTATTTAAAAAGCTAAACTTTTTATTTGTTGTGGTTTTTATTTCTTTTTATGGTTTATGTTGGTAGTTAAATAGTTGAGAGGGAGAGCAACCTACTATTTCTATGTTTGAGAGAGACTGCTATAAATACGGCCATTTTCGTAAACTACATCATCATAAAATTTCAATCATTGTAAAAGAAAGTTCGATAAGAGTGAATTTAAACGTTTTAAATTTATAAATTTTAAAGAAAGTGAGAAAATCTTCATCGAGGTATGCTTATTTTAATAATTTCGATCACTACTAATTATCTAGTGAAAAAAAATGTATTGCGATTTATAAATTGTAAATTTTAATTGTCAACGCCCTTAGTTTCCGGATATTAATGTTTTGTTTGGCAAAAATAACAAAATTTTTAATATTGTATTGTAAACGAGTTTCACGATTCAATAGGTGTGTGGTATTATTTGATTAAAATTTTATGGCGTTTAATTAAAAACTGCTGCGTGGTGAAGGTCGCAGATTTTCCTTTGTGTTACTTCCTACAAAATGGCGGAGTCCATATTTGGTTGTCATTATAATAATTAATTTATAATTTCCTTTGTTACAGACAAGATGCAAATTTTTGTCAAGACTTTGACTGGTAAAACCATCACGTTAGAAGTTGAGCCCTCTGACACCATCGAAAATGTGAAGGCCAAAATTCAAGACAAAGAAGGAATTCCACCAGATCAACAACGTTTAATTTTTGCAGGAAAGCAATTAGAAGATGGACGCACCCTTGGCGACTACAACATCCAGAAAGAGTCGACCCTTCATTTAGTGTTACGTCTTCGTGGTGGTATGCAAATCTTCGTGAAAACTTTGACTGGAAAGACCATTACCTTGGAAGTAGAACCATCCGATACCATCGAAAACGTCAAAGCTAAGATCCAAGATAAGGAAGGAATCCCACCAGACCAACAACGTTTGATTTTTGCCGGTAAACAATTGGAAGATGGACGCACACTTGGTGACTACAATATCCAGAAGGAATCAACTCTTCACTTGGTATTACGTCTCCGTGGTGGTATGCAAATTTTCGTTAAAACATTGACAGGAAAAACCATTACCTTGGAAGTTGAACCATCTGATAGTATTGAGAATGTCAAAGCTAAGATCCAAGATAAGGAAGGAATTCCACCAGACCAACAACGTTTGATTTTTGCCGGAAAACAATTAGAAGATGGACGCACACTTTCAGACTATAACATCCAGAAAGAATCTACACTCCATTTGGTATTGCGTCTCCGTGGTGGTATGCAAATCTTTGTCAAAACTTTGACCGGAAAAACGATCACCTTAGAAGTTGAGCCCTCTGACACCATCGAAAACGTTAAAGCTAAAATTCAAGACAAAGAAGGAATCCCACCAGACCAACAACGTTTGATTTTTGCCGGAAAACAATTGGAAGATGGACGTACACTTGGTGACTATAACATTCAGAAGGAATCCACCCTTCATTTGGTATTACGTCTCCGTGGTGGTATGCAAATTTTCGTTAAAACATTGACGGGAAAAACCATTACTTTAGAAGTTGAACCATCTGATAGTATTGAGAATGTCAAAGCTAAGATTCAAGACAAGGAAGGAATTCCACCAGACCAACAACGTTTGATTTTTGCCGGAAAACAATTAGAAGATGGACGCACTCTTTCAGACTATAACATCCAGAAAGAGTCTACACTCCATTTGGTATTGCGTCTCCGTGGTGGTATGCAGATCTTCGTTAAAACTTTGACCGGAAAAACAATCACCTTGGAAGTTGAGCCTTCTGATACCATCGAAAACGTTAAAGCTAAGATTCAAGACAAAGAAGGAATCCCACCAGACCAACAACGTTTAATCTTTGCCGGAAAACAATTAGAAGATGGGCGCACACTTGGCGATTACAACATTCAGAAAGAGTCGACCCTTCATTTAGTGTTACGTCTTCGTGGTGGTATGCAAATCTTCGTCAAAACTTTGACTGGAAAAACCATTACCTTAGAAGTTGAACCATCTGATAGTATTGAGAATGTTAAAGCCAAGATCCAAGACAAGGAAGGAATTCCACCAGACCAACAACGTTTGATTTTTGCCGGAAAACAATTAGAAGATGGACGCACTCTTTCCGACTATAACATCCAGAAAGAGTCTACACTTCATTTGGTATTGCGTCTCCGTGGTGGTATGCAAATCTTCGTCAAAACTTTGACCGGAAAAACGATCACCTTGGAAGTTGAGCCCTCCGACACCATCGAAAACGTTAAAGCTAAGATCCAAGATAAGGAAGGAATCCCACCAGACCAACAACGTCTGATTTTCGCAGGTAAACAGTTGGAAGATGGACGCACACTTGGTGATTACAACATCCAAAAGGAATCCACCCTTCATTTGGTCTTGCGTCTTCGTGGTGGTATGCAAATCTTCGTGAAAACTTTGACTGGAAAGACCATTACCTTGGAAGTAGAACCATCCGATACCATCGAAAACGTCAAAGCTAAGATCCAAGATAAGGAAGGAATCCCACCAGATCAACAACGTTTGATTTTTGCCGGTAAGCAATTGGAAGATGGACGCACACTAGGTGACTACAACATTCAGAAGGAATCTACCCTTCATTTGGTATTGCGTCTTCGCGGTGGTATGCAAATTTTCGTCAAAACCTTGACCGGAAAGACCATCACTTTGGAAGTTGAACCATCTGACACCATCGAAAACGTCAAAGCTAAGATCCAAGATAAGGAAGGAATCCCACCAGACCAACAACGTTTGATTTTCGCCGGTAAACAATTGGAAGATGGACGTACACTTGGTGACTACAACATTCAGAAGGAATCCACCCTTCACTTGGTATTGCGTCTCCGTGGTGGTATGCAAATTTTCGTTAAAACATTGACGGGAAAAACCATTACCTTAGAAGTTGAACCCTCTGATACCATCGAAAACGTTAAAGCTAAGATTCAAGACAAAGAAGGAATCCCACCAGACCAACAACGTTTAATCTTTGCCGGAAAACAATTAGAAGATGGGCGCACACTTGGTGACTACAACATTCAGAAAGAGTCGACCCTTCATTTAGTGTTACGTCTTCGTGGTGGTATGCAAATCTTCGTCAAAACTTTGACTGGAAAAACCATTACCTTAGAAGTTGAACCATCTGATAGTATCGAGAATGTCAAAGCCAAGATCCAAGATAAGGAAGGAATTCCACCAGACCAACAACGTTTGATTTTCGCCGGAAAGCAATTGGAAGATGGAAGAACTTTATCTGATTATAACATCCAAAAAGAATCGACTTTGCATTTAGTTTTACGCTTGCGTGGAGGATGCTAATTATCAGATATGCTTATTTTATATTTGTATTCAACTTGATGCTAATGGGTTAATATGTAATGATTGTAATTCAATAAAATTATTAAAATAGAATACAATTTTTATTTTTTGAATAATTGGAAGCAGGACCAAAGTTGTTACAAAACTCTAAACTTCTGGAAGTGATCTTTTTTTATGTTTTCTAGGTAAGAATAATTTATTGACTTTAAATTTGCAAGTAATAATTTATGGATCAGGTGATCAGTCTTTCAATATTTATTAACTTGAAATTACTCATACTGACTCAGTATTTTGACCTGATTTTCTCAGTAGGTAATACTGAGAAAATTTAAAGTTTAGAATTTCTATTCCTTGTAGCTAACTCAAAACAGCCAAAATTCGAGTTACCTAGTTATAGTACTAAGGGGACAATATACTATGGGATTCTGTAAACTGCCCTCCGAATTTTACCCTTTCTACGGAAGCTAACAAAAATTTTTATTTAAATAACTCTAACGGTTTTTAAAATATCGCTACGTCAAACTTTCAAAAATTGACTGCCGGGGTATTTTCTAATCGCGATAGTAGCTCTCCTAATTAAGCTAGAGAGGCGGGAGTGTTATCATTTTACTCAAAATCAAAAATTCGAATTTTAATTTTTTGAAAAAGTATCTAATACATCTTACCCTACTAGAATAGCAAATATTTCAAAAAATTAAAATATTCCAAGAAGGGGTGATAAACTTATTGGTATTAGTTCATCCAGACGCTGAACACCGCACTGGAGGTATATTTATGTTACGAGTTTACACGAGCAGTGAAATTGAAGACAAATGGATTACCCTTTATTTTAATATTGAGAGAAGCGGAAGCACAGGGATTTCGGGGAGGGGAGCTAAAAATTAAACAATATTTATTTATTCCCCCCCAGAACGAATTCCTCGCTGGGCCACTGACTTCCATAATACAAAAAGAAAATAATTTATTGCTAATCAAACTTCATTTTGTTAAAAGTTAAATAATTAGAAAAAACACCTAATTTCACACGAAGCGGACAAGCGCTTTTCAAAGTTTTTTCGCGGTGGTTTTATTCTAAATTTTTATATAGATAATGCTTTTAATAATTGAATCGTGTGAAATTAGATGTTTTTTCTAATTATTTAACTTTTAACAAAATGAATATTTTAATTTTTTGAAATATTAGACTTTCTAGAAGGGGGAATGCAGGGCCATATTTCTAAATAAGCTGAGTAGGCTGCATTCCATCAGAGCGGAAAAGTTTTAATGCCGCAAATTTTGAATGTAAAAGTAAAAAATAATAAGTATTTTATTAGATTACACAAAAATATTTTGAAATCATAATTTTACGTTTGTTTTTTTTAATCACTTATGTTCAAGAACATTGTTCATTTTTCGTATAAATTTCGTAAATTCTAACTGGAAAAGCCTCAAAATTCACCATTGTGAATCGAATTTCAAAAAAATCTCCGGTGGAGTGCCCTCCCTCCCAGGAATTAAAGGTAAACCCCACGAATCCCCTTTATATTTTTGTGTATTAAGAGGAATCCTTGAAGTTGTAAAATACACTTTCGTAATTCAATGATATCTTGCTTATTACTCAATAAAATTGCACAAAAGTATATATTTTTTAAAAGAGGACACTTGGACGCACGTCACTGTGTTTTTATTTTTTTTTAATTCAAATTTTTTGGAAAAAATTTGAATTCCGTTTAGACAAAAATATCCCCTAGGGCCGTCCAACTCGGCAAAGTGTGCTACTGGGAAGGGGACGGATCTCTATTTTTTCGGCAAATCCTTATATAAACACACTACCGTATAATAATGTTGGTATTGTGTAAATAGTACCAACTGATAACATATGATATTTGGGTCATCGTGTATTGTACAGTTGTGTATCGATATATCATGATACAATAAACTAAGATATGCTCTTGCGCATATGACCTTCACTGTGACGTACGTATTCTACAGATCGTGGAGCCCGTTTATTGCACATTACTATAGGAATTACATAGGAAATACAGGCCTTTGACGTTTTTTTGGTTTTAATCTTATTTAAATTTTTATTTCTTGCTAAAAGTTCGATTCTAAATTATGAAATGGTAATAAAGTATAACATTTAAATAAATCCTTGCAATATTAAAGAGAAAAAACGGTTAAAACGGTGACATGAAATGTATGATTTGAAAATTAAAGTTAAATAAATCAATATTTACCACAAAAATAAATTATTGTCGGCTGTCTACATCAAATTAAGAAAAAAACAAATTTAGATAATGAATGAAAAGCATGGATTAGTGCGGTTTTTATTACCATAGGACCCTTTTTTATGTTCTACGGTCGAAACAAAACTAAATCAACCTTAGAATTTTAAAATAGTAAATATTTTCTATCGAGGAATTATTTCTCCCATTTAACAAATGCGTAAAAACTTTTTTTGTTGTCAATAAATTTTTATTAGGTGTTCGACCTTCCATGAGCGCGAGTGTAAAATTCATATTATGATGTCATTTTAGGAATTATAGCTTTTTAAATAGTACAAATTTAAAAATTTTTTGTCAGACCAACCACGAAAGTACTAAATTAATATTTTTCTATACATTTACTTTATATTTTGTGTTATGTTCTCAAATATACGAAAAAACTCAAAAGACAGCTTATAATTCCATATACACATATGCTTCATTAAGTGGGGACGGTCTCCACGCTATGTAAATGCGCATCGCGTACCAAAGTGGAACTCTGATCTAGCATATCTTATATAATTGTATCATGTCGATATATGGCATACAGTGAAAGAAAGTAATTTTACTTTAAAGAAAATCATTTTTATTAAATACCTTTCAATGTTTAACAAATCACAACAGCCATTAAAATACTTATCACTACTAACCGACTAGTAAAATTTATGAAATATTGCAAAATTCGCTATCACTTCCACTATCACTTGTAATTTGGCCCTCTTTTAACAAATTATTAACAACAGCTCGAGCCAAATAACCCATACATTGTATATTTGTGGTTTCGTATAAGTAAGAAACCCGACTGCTTTGACGATTATTATCCTATAACACAGTAAAAACAATTACTTGACTAAAGACTGCCAAATAATACCCACTTTTGAATACATGTCAGCTGCATCTTTGATTAACTGCTCTAAATCTAACGGTTGCTTAAAGCTCAATTCGGGATTACGAGCTAATATTGTGGACACAATCGTTAACAATTCCACAATCAATTGCCTATATTCTGGTTGTTGTATATGATTCAACATCTTCAAAAAAATATTATTTATACTTAGGAAAAATATAATGACAAAAAATTCTCAATGGGGTACAGTGACCTAACCTATGTAGGCACATATAAAAATCGTACCTGCTCCACAATCAAAGAAAAAGTAATTTCTGATCTTGTCATATTGGAAAGAGTAGGCTGTTGAGGAATTACAGATCCCATAACTTTAATACCTTGAGGTGTACGTATCATGACATCCCACACTTGATTATAAAACGAATTAGGTACCCTACACAGGCATCCCTCAACCTGACGTGTTTGCAGTGGTGTTAAACTACAACTATTAAGAAATAAAACCACATCAGAAATCTTACAAAATTTACCTCTCCTTTTTCGCCCAATCGTTTATAGACAAAACCTTATCGATCAATTGTCGAATTTCATAAGGACTGTGATCTTCTATTTGTCTTGAACTTCCTGTAAACTTCAAGTATAAACGAATTGCTTCGACCACCCATCCCACTCTTATTTTAAGAATTCCTCTAAACATTTCAGGATTTGTTGCAATTAAGCGCCCACAATACAATATTACTTCTTGTTGTAGCACGGCTTGAATAATATCGTAAGGTTGAATCGTATTATATATTACAGTTTCAATTTCTGCCGGTGTCATCGGTTTATCGAAAACCGTCTCTTTTTGTCCAATCACCCCAACTGTGAGCTGAAACCAATTTTATAGCTGCAAGTTTACAATTAAAAAATTACTTTCTGACCTGTTTTCCATTGACAAGAACTGCTGTAATAAACGGACTGATAGAGTCAACTGTATGGTGCATTAAACTGCTGGTGAATCGAACAGTTGCCCAATGTCGCATACACCCAGCTTGATGATACAACTGCTGTAAGTGTTCTTTCACCGTTATATGATCAATTTCATAGTTGGGCCCTTCACGTTTCAATAAAATTCCTTGTAACTGAGAACGAGCATAGACACTAGGATTGTTGCGAATTTCATCAACAATTTCTTGATTTGTCTTGTTATCAAACGATGAATAACTTTTCAACTCCTCCTCGCCGTTAAAAACTTTAGGTACATCTGTAAGACTTTGATATCCGATATAATCGTGTTCAAGTTGTTTAAACTGCGTAAACGTTTGATTGGGAAATTCCAAAATATTCATAAAATCCAAATGTTCTAAAAGTAACAAGGTGAATTTATTTTCCAACATTTGCAGATAAGAATTTACCAACGCAAGAACTGGAAATGAGGTTCTGAAGTCGACCGATTCTAACTTTTACACCGTCACAATAACCTTTCTTCAGCATGGCGAGAAGATCCAACATTTGCTTAAATTGCGGATCTCTCATATGTTCCTCTCGAATTAGTAAGCAAACTGTGGGTCTACCAGATAGCCTCCAGTATCGTCCAACAAACTGAAGTTCGGTTTTTATGTCGTCTATCAAGAGTGCCATGTCTCTGTACAAATAGAACTCAGACACTTCGAAAATTAAAGGATAACATAAAACAGTCATTCCGCAAACTCTATACACTTTGCTGGTTCCTAAGCTTCCCACAGGTCTCCCAGGTCGTCCTTGTAAACCCAATTTGTGATGTACACCTAAATTTTGGTAAACGTCCACTAGTTGAGTTGAAGACCATATTTGGACCGGCTCCACTTCGTGAGGTGTTTGTGTTTGGATACCATAGGTAGCCATCATTGCTTGTAAACGCATAGATTCTGCTATCAACACAATTTGCACCACCAAGTCAGTCGCAGTGCCCTAAGTAAGAAACACAGTTAGTTACATTTATTTTTCACTACGCGGCTAAAAAAAAAACAGGATTAAGCTTTTAATATTATGTCATATTATTTTGTGTTTGTTTGTAGGAGAAAATTTAAGTTAATTAACATATCTTCCTTAGTATCTAACTATGGTATCTGATAAAAAGAAAATCAACATATTGTTCCATCCCATTTCCCAAATGCTTTATAAAAGAAGAAATAGAGGCTAATTACAAGATGAAAACAGCGAATTTTAATAAGAGCCCACGTTTTAATAAATTAATAATTATCCAAATTAAAAATTGAAAATACCTTGAACATTATTTGATCAATCAATTTTGTATAAAGAAATAAAATTTCCATGTTTAATATTAAAAATGCCAATTTTTAAGATTAAACACCAGCATTTTCCATCTTTACAGTTGGTATATTAGTATGGGAGCCCGCAACCAAAATTTTTGACTCAGTCAGTAATACAGCCAAAACCATACAAAATCAATAGGTTCGTTATATAATATGACCTGGCCGCGGTTTCAAAGATGTCAACAAATTTTACCGAACTGTATCATAGCAATACGTTTAATTTTTGGAATTGAAACGAAAACTACTCTCTGAATCGCAACCCCTAATGAGAGGGTTAACTTAAACAGAGACCAGAGTCCGTCACAATTGGGAGATAATCTCTCCAGTTTGTTTGGCCACGATGTTAATAGACTAGCTCTTTATGAAGTGTCGAGGTCGTAGGTCATGGATACTGAAAATAATGGTAGCTCGGGGGAACTAAAACAAATGTAAATGGTGGTAAACGTACGTTAAGGGGAAACGGTCCTTCAGAGGCTTCAAAAAAAAAATTATTTTGTTATATTCATAAATCTATAGTTCAACATCTTAAAAATATGTCACCAAAATTTTATAAGTGTATTGCTTAAGTTAAGCTCATAAAAGTGACCCTTCTCTACCCAGATGTTCGAATACGGTTCGAGGTTGCACATAAAAATAATAGGTTACACTTGAATTGAAGTGTGAATAGGTTTTTAACTAATTAAGTTGTAGGAAAAGGTTCTCTTCGAGACGCAAATCCATCACCATCAGTTGTTTTGAAAAAATAAATAAATAAGATATTTGAAATATATCGAGTTATAAACAAATAATTTATTATAACAAATAATTATTACGAAGAACGTTTGAAAACTCAATAAAAATATTAAATAATTTAATTATTTATTTTATACCTCGATATATTTCAAATATTTCATGTATTTATTATCAGATTATCACGAGAAAAAAACATAACAGTTCAATAACTTCACAAAAATTGAATTCAACAATGTACATGGTGCAGTTCAGGTAGACCTATATAGCATGTTGGCGACCAAAGACGTCGTCGTTTTAGGGTTACTCAAGGAATTTCAAATTCCAACGCTAGCAGATAAACATCTGCTAAATTGCATTAAATACAATGCATGGGCTGTACTTCAGAATATTGAAATGATATTAAAAGTAAAAGTAAGTAAAACGAAATAATGAATCGACTTTATTGAAATAGACTTTTTTGAAAATGCGTTTAGATCAAATGCTACGCACAAAATGTCTGAAAACGAACATTTGTTCTATCTAATTAATTAATAAATCTATGTAATTATTAATATCAGACGTATTATGGTAATACCATCTGCCTATTTTCTTTTTGACATAGCAGAAATGGACCCCCGCAAATCTGTGACGTTTTTGACCGTTATAACCCACCTAGTCGGGTTCAGGATCATCTAATCCAGTGTTTCCCAAAGTGGTCTATATCGACCCCCAGGGGTCGATGACGACTTGCAAGGGGTCGATGTCAGCGCAAAAAGAAATTGGGGGTCTATGAGATGTAAATGGGGGTCTACAACTTTAATTTTTAATTTTTTGTAAAAAAAAATCAAAAAATAAAGAAACAGACTGGACATCACTAACAGAGGAGATTTGAGAGTAAACCTAACTAAATTGATACCAAATGTTGAAAATTTATTGTTAAAGCACCAGGCTCATCCCCCCCATTAAAATTTAAAAAAATTATTTTTCCATTAGTTATTTAATTTAAATTTTAATTTAAATAAATAGTTAGATTATTATAGATTTGTTACTTTTACCATAACCTCGGCGGGATGGGGACGTTTCGCCCCCGCCGTTTAGCCCCCGGCGTTAATTTTTATGTTAATTTCTACTATTGGTCACGTTTAAGATCATTTTTATCATTTTTTAATAAACTTCCTCTATTGGTGAGTTATGTTAGGGCTAGGGGTTAATCAATCACATGAATTCGCTCTATGGATTCGAAAAATTGTTGCGCTCGCTTTCATCCCAGTGGAATTAGTAGCGGACAAATTCGACGCGCTCGTAGAAGACGAAAATTTTCCTCAAGATGCACTGCCCATTGTGGATGATTTTGAAGACTGTTACATAGGACGAAGAAACAGAACACAGACGAGCTCCTCAATTTTCTATTGAAATGTGGAATGTAATATATAACCGAACCATAAATGATCGTCACACGACGAATGATCACATCGAAGGCTGGCATCGCGGTTTTCAAAGCACTTGCAGAAATTTATTTCCAAACATTTTTCAATTTATTAAAAGTTTAAAAAAAGAACATGCTCAAAAGAGATATGAAATTTCACAGTTATTATTAGATGTTAGACCAAAAATAAACAAAACATACTATAGTATAATTTCAAAAAGAATAAAAAAACATCGCAGAAAGTTATGGAAGGATAGTTAATATGGATTATTTGTTGGGCATTTTAAAATTACCTGTTTTTTTTTTCGACTTTTAATTTATTTATTATTTTAGGGTCGAAACGGCGGGGGCGAAACGGCGGGGGCCAAACGGTGGGTGCTAAACGGCGGGGGCGAAACGTCACATAACCAATATCGGCAGTTGCCAATAATGTCATAAAAAAAGGTGAACAGCAGAGGGGGTCTACGCAAAACCGAAAATCATGGCAAGGGGTCTACGAGACAAAAAAGTTTGGGGAACACTGATCTAATCTAACGATTTTATACGGTTTTGGCCGTATTACTATGATAAATGGTTTTAGTCGTGAGCTCCCATCACGGGCTCCCGTACTATATCTTTGATTTTGGTGCATTTTTCGGTATACCGACCTTGCTTTATATAGAAAAGTTGCTTAATTACTCGAATCTATCAAAATACTTGTACAGGTCATTCATTTTCAACTGAGATATACAAGGTGTCCCAGAACTCAACGTCATTCCTTGGAGGGCTGATAGCCCAGCTTATGACTGACTAGAATATCAAAATATGACCTTATTAAAAAAATCGTTAGTTTTTGAGATATTGGCACTTTTTTGAAAATCGACACATTAAGTCAGTCATCGTATGCCACAGGTACGAAATTTCATATTATAAGATTATAACATTCTAATTTTGGTTAAGTAACCCTGAATATCCCTGCTATTGATCACAGATTAAAATAGAACTAATAGTGCCAGAATTTTATGAAAAAAATATGTTTTTGCTCGACCCAGAAGTTTTTCTTTTTTTATTTGATAACTTCAACTTTTCATACTGTAAAAAAAATGTACCACACTAGCCTGGCAAGTTATTATAAAAATTGCTCGTTTAGTGTAGTTTTCAAAAATAATCAGGTATTGAAATAAAAACACTATTATTAAATTAAAGTGAAAGGTATTTATTTAAAACTAAATAAAACACTAAACAAAACATCAATAAAAATCAAAAAATGTGCTTTTGTGTTTGCTGTGCATTCGTATTGTTATTCTACTCATACTAACGGTTTTTGCTTTGTTTCGTTGGACTTATATAATGTATTGCCTAGTGATTTAGGGTGGGTTGTACCACCGTCGGTTAAACCTGGTTCAACTTTGAACTCAGTTCAACCAATCAACATGATTAATAACCCCGTATTTAAACATGTTGATTGGTTGAACTATGATTGAACTGATGAGTTCAAAGTTGAACAAGGTTTAAACGACGTTGGTACAACCCACCCTTGGACTTATTGTATTGGAGATAATAATATTATCTTCACTGTCACTTTAATTTAACAATTGCGTTTTTATTTGAATTCTTGATTATTGCAATAATTTCACAATGAATGAGCTCCATTTGCAGTAAAATAGCAGTATCTTTTTATCTAAAGTAAAATTATTCCAAATGCTATACCAAAACTACACTAAATGAGCAATTTTTTAAAATAACTTGCCAGGTTAGTGTGGGACATTTCTTTTTTCAGTAAAGTAAAAGTCAAAGTTAGCAAATAAAAAAAAATGTGCCGATTTTCACAAAATGCATAAAGCTGGGCTATCAGCCTTCCAAGGGATGACGTTGAGTTCTGGGACACCCTG
The DNA here is from genome assembly GCA_958510855.1 of Rhagonycha lutea. Classification (NCBI taxonomy): domain Eukaryota; kingdom Metazoa; phylum Arthropoda; class Insecta; order Coleoptera; family Cantharidae; genus Rhagonycha; species Rhagonycha lutea. Next base: position 90,311,273 of record OY294036.1, read on the forward strand.
TATGGAGTATGCAAATGGGGAACGGAAACTCGGTAATGGTTGGAGAGAGATAAAGCAATAGACACCAACACTTCATCTCAGTTGAAAATGCATGACCTGTATGTTTAAATCAAAAAACCAGATCAACCCTAGCATTGTCCTGATATAATGTATAGAGATACGCCCTTGGGTCTTGTTAATAAGAAATTTGTAAATTTATTTATAACAATAAAAAGCAAACAAAGCAAAGCAGTTAAAAAACCTCCCAATAAAAAATTAATACTAAATAAAAATTTTAAAATTAACAAATAAACAATAAAATCAATTTTTGATGATCAATTAAAATTGGATTGTTATTGCTTACTATAGTGTATTTATTTATCGCGTGCAGTGGATGTAAACAGTGATCAACGCGTGACATGCACGTGATTGCATTATGTTTATTGCACCTGTAATTGCGATTGCATGTATTTGTTATTCTCCACTGCATGCGATAAATAAATAGACTATAGCTTGTTAATTTTTAAATTAAAATTTTATATTGACTTCACAAGTTAATAATTTGTATACTTATTTCAAATATACTATTTTACAATTAGATGTAAAATAAGCATCAAAATTATTAACCAAGTGTTCAATATAACAAAAATCAAAAACAATTGTTGCATTACTTACAAAGCCCGGCTTTGCCTGTTGCACCATAGAAAATAAAACAGAAAAGCGTTATCAGATTACAAAAATAATTTTACAATAAACAAGCGAAATTTAATTGAACTTACCTGAAAAGCCGAATAACGGCCACCTTTCCTTGGTCTGTTATACGAAGGCAGGTAGCGACGTATAGGATCGAGTTCATTGATATGTAATAAACCTGCAGTCAGTAGTTGCGCCAAAACAAACATTGATTGATTCCATAAAAATAGTCCCGCATCAGGAGCAGGTCTTCTCGAAGCAGAATGAGGTTCCGACCGTTCTTGTTCGATATAATCAGCAGGTACGTAGTAATACATGGGTATGATGGGATCTCCATATTGATCTATTAACATTAGTGGTTTAAGCAGCTCCTGATATTCTTCAATTTGATCGGGCAATGATTTAAAGGCACCGTCAATAATCATGAAAATGTAAAACAGAGGCCATTCGCACTCAATATTTTCAAAGTCCTTGATTTCACCTTCCTTGTAATAGCTAGAAAATGAATTTAAAAAGAAAATTCAAAACGGCAAAAGTTGGTCACCTTCTGCTCGAATCTTCGATGACCGTTTTAAAGCCATCTCTACTGTAACGCTTAAAACCATAATCACCTTTCAACTTTGAAATTATGTTATGCTTGGTTTCGCTGTATAAAATCTCTTCGTGGGTGGCAAATGCAGGGAACGAAATTACTGGTAATAATGCAGCATCAACGTCCTGTAATCAGAAGAATTAATTTTATTACACCAAACAACATTAACAAAATGAGAGGTGAGAAAAGAGAAAAATATGATTAAAGAAAAACTATGTCAGGTTTTTACCTTAGAAGAAGATTCCCTGGGAAGCATAGTTTCAAAAATACTGCGATTTCTGTTATGTGCATCTATGTCCACATATACGACACTCCAGGAAGCTCCCTTTTCTCCAAACAAATTGCATCCATTAATTGCTTCCAGAGCAGCTTTAGCCATGCCAATAGAACTGGCATGAATTTCAGATGTTCCATTGTTATACTTGGTACCTCTTTCCCACATACTGTAGTCTGGAGTACGATACGCCCGCTCCACATAATAAACCAAATTTTGTACAAAAGCAACTTCATCCTAAAAAAATGTCTCTAGAATGTTAACACTCTCGCACTTCTTTTCCAAACCTACTTGTGTATATATAATTTGTAATCCTGAACTAATCATTTGCACTAAAAATATTAAATATAAAGAAATTGCATCGATTTGAAGGTGGTGGTACTCGTCGTCAGTAAATATTTGATCCCCTTTGGTTAAATGAAACTTAACGTGCAAGGAGTGTGCGTTGCATTGGTTTTTCTTAAATAACTCAATTCTAGTCGCCTGTTTTATCCAACATTGTAAAATCCCACGCATACATTTGACCACGGCTTGCCCCAATTCATGTGATTTTCCACGATCATCATCGATTCGCCTATAAGCCTGATAGATGCCCCAAACGGCAGATGCACAATAAATGCTATCTCGCACACTACCAACTTCAGTGTCGGTAGAGAACACAGGAAATAACCCAGTTATCGGACTTTGAAATCGTAGCAATTGTCGTTTAACTACAAAATGACAATCACATCAGTAAAAAGATATTTAAAACCTTTAAAGAGTTTCTGACCAATTCCATAATAAATGTCGAGTTGTCTCACGGTTTCCTCATAGCTTGATATCTTTACATTTTGTGCAAAGTTCAACTTGCCTTCTAAACCGCTTCGCTTGTTTGTCACTCTACAAAATCTCATTAGAAACACAAAATAGTACCTTTTTTAAGTAACATACCGCTTATTACTTAACATATTTAACCCGCATCAGAATTATACTGAAAAGTTAAATTAAGGACAAATAAACAAGGTTATATTTATTTCTCAAAGTCACGTGGGTTTATTATTTATTTTTATCTAACAGAATGGGCAAGAATTAGGGGTCATAATTAAGGTCAAAATTCAAATAATACAATTTCTATCATTTTTAGCAATAGAAATTACTACGTATTTAAATTTTTTGCCTTTTCCGACATCCTGTATGAAACTATTTTTATATGATTTATAATATTGGCAACACTGCTTTTTAACATAACCATATATTATTTAAAGCGTCAAAGAAGTGGTCGTCAATATTTTCCAGATTTTGAAATAATAATAATTGTTTAAACCTGAACTTACAAAATGAATCAGCAAGCGATCGAAGGTAACATTCCTGCACTTTCGGCACAAACTCTTGGACAACCTTTATGCGATTTCATGCTCCAGTTGGAAGATTACAAGCCAACGGTTAGTTAGACAGCTTATTTCATAAACAGATTATTTTAATAAAATAAAATTGCTTTTAGATACCCGATGCGGTCACGACACACTTTTTACATAACGCAGGTTTTGAACCTAAAGATCCCAGATTGTTACGGTTGATTTCGATTGCCGCTCAAAAGTTTATCTCGGATATAGCTAACGACGCCTTACAACACTGTAAGATGCGTTCGACCAATTCGTCCAGTAGTCATAATGCAGCAAAGGTATAAGTAAAATTTTATTTTGTAGTGCAAATGTTAAAATTTATTTTGTAGGGCAAAGGATCAAAAGATCGTAGGTACTGCTTAACCATGGAAGATCTAACACCAGCACTTGCTGAATTTGGAATTACTATTAAAAAACCTTCTTATTATGTCTGAAATGTAACCAACGTTGTAACATTGGGATACCATAACTCTGTATTATTGTCGATATTTAATAAATTAATGATTTTTTTAATTACTATTATTTTTTCTTAAATAAATAAATAATATTATAGAATGAAATGAACGGATGGACTCGGCATTTGGTCTCATTAGCGGCCATCCGCTACTCTTAGCTCGGTTTACGGCCTCACAACTTTAGTTTCTGTAAATGTATCACATTCGTAATAATTAGATTTACAAAAAAAAAATTGGTTTATTATTAATTCGTGAAAATAAATATGTTTAATTATTAATAAATTACGAATTAAGGAATAATTATAATGTTATATTTGAGCTTTCGATCTTGCATTAAGACCTTCGTCAGAAAATTACAAATAATTTGATTATTATTTGTAATTTTCTGACGAAGGTCTTAATAATAAAATTAATATAATAACATTATAATTATTCCTTAATTCGTAATTTAATAATAATTAAACATATTTACAAAAAAATACAGTGGCGACAGACGTAGCGAAATAATGCAAATAGTCGTTTTTCTCACATCTAAACAGGCAAGTATGGTTGCTATGACGCAGTTATCCCTTGGATGGGTGACCATGTAATGAAATATACTCTGGGTTGGGGGAGAAGCTACTTTTGCTACCAAACATTTCTTTTCTTCCTTCTTTCGAGCTTCCAGTCACTTCCAAACACTTTGGCTCCCCACCAAAATGGTTGTAGCAATTGAAAGGAGCGGAGCCAAAACGTTTGGAAGCTCGAAAGAAGGAAAAAAAGAAATGTTTGGTAGCGAAAGTAGCTTCTCCCCGAACGCAGGGATAAAATTAGTACTTGTTCCTTTATACTTATAAGGGCCGGTTTTACAATTGTCGAAAAAAAATGGGTCGAGATGTAGGTGACGCTATCATTGATTGGTAGAATTAAATAATTATAAATATTCCTTCAATCAACGCCTGATTTTTTGTGAAATGTTTCGTTTAAAAGATACAGGGTTTTTAAAAAAAGCTTGAATTTTTTAACTTAGGTACTTTAATTCATAACTCGAAAGCCATTGATTTTAGACAATAAACGGTTTGAATCTATTAGTTTGTAGATTATTTCACGCTCTTTAAAACAGCACAAAACTATTCTTACCGAAAAATCAATATTTTCGGGGCTATGGCCATGTGAAAGTGAAATTTAAAAAAAATACTTTAAAGAGGTCTAACTCTTGGGGGTTTGAATTTAGAAAATTGTAGTTTACATCACAAGGCCGTAAAAATATTTGTTAAATATTTTTCTTAGAAAAGTGTCTATCACTACCTAAGTTATGTAAAGTGTATCCGTGGACACCCTTATATAATAAAAAATAAGTCATGTCGCCGTAGGAGCGACAATGGATTTATAGTTAATGTTTCAAATGTCGCATTATCGGAGTGCAAAGGGTTAAAAAAATATGGCCATGCAATAACTTAAAAAAAATGTTATGGACAGTGCAGATTTCTAAAGGCGCGATTAGGTAAATTTATATCATAGATTTAAAGGGGTAAATGGTCATTTGTCTTAATCTTAATGATCATTACATTACTCGCAGTGTGTCAAAAGATATTACACATTCAGAATTTCTATACGGGGGAGGGGGAGTAAAAATTAACTTGTAAGTTTAGGTCAGAGGTTCTCAAAGCCCACTGTGGGCGATTTCTAGTTCTAGGGGGGCGATAGTGGGTATGAAAGAATTTGGGGGGCGTTCGAAATAGAACCATTTTTATTAACAAAAATTTTAGTACTGGGGGGCGTTATAAAATTGTATGGTGAGGAAAGCATGAAAGAAACTGCCATACAAGTATTTTAATGAGTTTTGGAAATAAGTCGTACAAAAAATATTGTAAGATTGTATATGAAATGTAAGCAAAGACCTGAACAAAGACGTGAAATCCGAACCAGAGCACAAATAAAATCTGAACTCGAGAGAAAGAGATTCGAATGCTGGAGCCTTTATTCTCAAGTTCATAGAACCACCGTAAAATGTAAATAACACCTGGCCAAAGTTCTCATAGCTACCTAGAAACTTTTATAAGCGCTTGTGTATGTAAATAAAAACATTTGTAAATAATCTTCATGTTACCTTTTTTTAACAAACATTTTACATCTATTCTAATTTGGTTTTTAAATAAAGCAAACGGGAAACATCCGTTATATTCAAGTCTTCAATAAGTGGCACAAATTTCTCATCAAAATTGATGGTGTCCTGCAAGTAACTTTGCAAACCACAATTTTCTTGATTGACACAAACGCACTCGTTGCAAGAAACATCACCGTTAACAACCACTTCTTTATTAGGCTTCTCACTTGTACTTTTGTCCGCTATCGTTCGTAAATCATCTATATCCGGAGTGATGCACAAATTTATACTAGGATAAATAACAAACCCGAAAATTAACACAGCGGTGATGACGTAAATTGGTATGGCAATGGCCCAGTACCTTTGAGGTAAGCAGGTGACACCAAAATGTTCAAACCACGAATGTGGTACAAAGGCCCAGATTAGATACAAAATAAAAAACATCTTAAACGATAAGAACATCGCAAAGCCATAAACGGCTCTGATCGGTGTGGGTGCAGGTGTATGTTCTGGCATCTCGGATTATTAACAAAAGTGAGAGTAAAAATCACTTACAGGCGGTCCCACGCAATCGATGGTTTGGTTTATTAAGATTAGATTTGCAAAAATTCCATTGGTCGCAACTCGTAATTGCTTTGCAACATCAGCAGAGAGCTTCCTAAAATTTAAATAACGATAACAATTGAGTTGGTAATAAACAAGACACTTACACTTCTAAAATGTTCTCTTTTAACGATAATGCTTTTGAAACACCACTACGTTTAGGTTCCGTGTCCACTCTCAGTACGTCGTAGGCTACCTCAGCCAAACGAGCAGATGGAAATGGAATCGAAATTTTACTGGAAATAATATTATTTGGTCAAATTGGTTAGTTTTAGATTAAAGGAAACTTACATTTTGTATTTTAATTGACTATCGCCTGCGGAATCGGGCGTAGTTGACATTTCAATAGTTGATTTAAATTTAATATAACCTCAAAACTTTCAACACCTCGAAATGTCTTTTTGTTTATGAAGAGGGCAGGGCGTTCGTTCAAAGACAATTTGCCATATTTACAGGGTTGTCCACAAATTTGGTATCCATAATGTACGAGTAGTGCCATTCTCAAACAGCATAGAATAATAGATGCTTTTGTGATAGATGCATTTTGGTCTGCTTTGGTTCTAGTCCCCCCTTCACAATTATTGAAATTTGTCTTTTCTTTGGAGTTTTTTCGTACATAGTGACTGGATTACCACTAAATTCAATTTTTATCGTGAATGAGCGAGGATTTTTCAACCTTAAAAATGATGTATCGCCAGGTGGGGGTCCTATTTATAATTTCGAAGTAGGGGCCATGTCATCGTCCTATTTTTTCTCAAAAACAAGTTATTTCGATGGTGTAGCCAATGTATTATCAAAGAATATATCGTCGCCATACAACAAAAACCCACTAACATTTTTGGTGAAATTGAGTTATTAATATCATTAAATGCAGTTTTCTCATGTTCCTTCTTCTGGTAAAATCCACTAATTTCTAGTAAAATTTTTTCATATGAATTTTCTTAAAAGAATATTTTAAAGTACATAAGGTGTCCCCAGGCTCCTTTGGGGTCCCTCGGCTAGAGAGACTGAGGAGGAGCCTCCTTAAAAGATTTTTGAAAATCACATTTTCCGTTATTTTGAGGCTCTTTGGGTCTGGAGCCTCGACCTAGCCAGTTCCAGGATGTATAGGGTGTTTTTTTAGCTGCATGAGAACTTCAAAATGAAATAAAACATTAAAAACCTGACGGAATGTTTTGGTTATAATTTTTTTATGAAAGTACAGTTAAAGGCATTTATGATTTGAACATGACTTCCGGCATGTGACCACCACGACTAATGGTTACGAAGCGCATCCGTTCAGTCCAATTTTTGACCACTTTTTCCAATATTTCTGGCTTTATTTCATAAATGGCTTGCTGAATATTAGCCTCCAATGCTTCTACAGTTGTTGGTTTGTTAGCATAAACCATGGATTTAACATACCCCCACAGAAAATAATCTGGAGGTGTCAAATCACACGATCTTGGAGGCCAATTGATAGGACCACGTTTTGAAATAATGTTGTCACCAAATTGTCCTTTCAATAAATTGATGGTTTCGTTGGCTGTGTGGCACGTAGCACCATCCTGTTGGAACCATAAATTGTCAATGTTTAGCTCTTGAAGTTTTGGAAACAAAAATGTATTGAGCATGTGTCGATATCTCACACCATTCACCGTAACGGTAGCTCCTTCCTCATTTCGAAAGACATATGGACCAATGATGCCGTTGGCGTGTATTCCACACCAAACAATCAATTTTAATGGATGCAATGGAGTCTCAAGATAATGTCCCGGATTGGTCTCACTCCATATATGGCAATTTTGTTTGTTCACATACCCATTTAACCAGAAATGTGCCTCGTCACTGAACAAAATTTTACGGTAAAAAAATGGATCCACTTCCAATTGGTTGTGAGCCCAATCTGGTAGCGTTGTTCAATGGTCAATCTATGCATTATGAAATGCCAAACCTTGCTAAACACAAATGTCAAAAAACTGTTTCCATAGCAATCTTGATTTAATTGTTATCCCTATTGAAAGTTCTCATGCAGCAAAAAAAACACCCTATAGATAGCACACTTTTCTAATAATTCATAACTAAAATTATTTTCCAAATTTAAACTTTTTTTCTATATCCTCAATAGTAGTTTACGGCATAAGGCTGTGAAGTACTTTTTAAAAAAATCATTTACTAATTAATTTCTAACCCTTTATTATTAATTAGAATAAATCAAAAACGAGATTTTATAATAAGGTTTTGCTTGAAGTGTTTTACAACTCAGTTTTAATTTTCTAGACTTTTCATTCAAATATTTTATAAACATCAAAACAATGTTTTAACACTATCTTGGTTTTAAATTATTTAATTATTAGTCTTTTCAACAAAGTAATTTATAAAATGTAGATTCCAGATTAGGGCAAGTTTCTATAACTTACACAGCCTTCAGGCGACTTTGAAAACCAAATAATTTTTTTTTAATTCAGAAAAAATGAATCAAGCAAATTTTCAAGATTTTATATATTTGTCTAACATTCTGGGTTAAATAAAATTACAAAAATATCGTTACAAAAATCCTTTATTAATTGTAACCAAAAGAGTTGATCAATTTTGTGTATGGTTCAACCCGCTTAGCGACCTTTGCTTGCGCAACCTTAGTCAATTTCTTTAATTTATCGCGTGCTTGAATGCTAACCACAGCTTTAACCTTACGTTTGGTTTCCAAAGCTTGAACAACTTCCTTGTATTTCCATCCAACTTCACTGGAGAGCCTTCCAACGTGACAGTACTGTAACAAAAACAATAAATTGATTGAAATGCAATAATAAAATAATGTGAATATTACCTTTCTACCAGGTTTAAGGCGGAGCACTCTTAAAGCACCTGGAACTACAACACGCTTCCTGCGATCGTATGGTGGTGGCATACCTTCGTAAGCCTTCAATCTCCTTAATGCTTGCTTTCCCCTCTCGGTCTTATGGGGCAACATACCTTTAAAAAAATTAGAAATTAATGATCAGTCTTCAAACTGTTTTCAAAATGCTTACCTCGAACTGTCTTCCAGAAAATTCTGGATGGAGCCCTGTAGTGGAAAGGTCCTCGTGCAGGATTTACGTTACAACGTTTGCGTAAGAACGACATAAACTTGAGTTTATTCCTTAAAATAACACGGTTTAGTTTCTATCACAAAATGGAAAATTTACACTCACCTGTAAAAGTTTCCAGAGATGTTCAATTGCTCGCATCTCAACACAACAATTGTATTACCTTCCAATAAAGATTTGGCCGTAACGGCAGCCAAACGGCCAAGTAAATGTCCTTTGCCATCTATCAAGACAGCCTGCAAAGAAAATCATAATTAAAAACATGCACGTGTACGCGCATAAAATCGAGGTTAGGTTATTTTTCTATCCAAGCACAATTTTAGTTCTAAAAATTTGGAAACAAACCGCAGATTGAATTACGATCACGTAAATGAATTTGATAATCACCAAAATACACCAATATAATTAAAAAATACTCACTTTTTCACTGAAACCCGTCATCTTGCAACCTCCAAAGAAAAAGGAATGGGGTAATGCGATATTGCCGGATATTATCGGCCGCGTAGTGACTGAGTGACCGTTTTAACAGTTACTTGTCGATTTTGCCACTAGGTGCGCATGTTTGGCATCAAATTTAAATTTTGCAATTTTCATTGTTTATTATGTAATTTGAAAATAAATTCTTCACAAGTGCGCTCACGTTGATTAATTAAATTCTAAGTTAATTATTGTTTAAAAATATAAAACTAATTTTTATTTATTACCCAAATATTATCATAATTACACTGAGTAGTACGTATAGATTATAAAACAAACTCATTTAAAATTCTTGATGGACATTATTCGAATAATTTTAATGGCGACTACAACCAAAGCATTTTTCTAAAAATGTCTTTTAAAAGGTCCAAAATCTTATTTGGGGGTCGCTGGGAGAGTACTTTAAATTTACAAAAAATATTATCTTGAGGGTAAAATGATTGCCGTAGTAAGCAATTTTTATTATTTTTTAACTGTTTTAATTACTTTTTTAATCTTTTTAACAATTTTTTGTAGGTTGTAAATAATTGTTTCATAAAATTATATTACACCTATAACTTTAAGCTAACGAACTCTTTTGAAATAGATACTAATCCATTCCACAGAAGATCTAAAATCATAGTATAATAATACTAATAGATAATAATTGTATAATATTATAATACGTATGTTATTATTTTTATGACTATCGGGTCATAAGTTTGTTAGCCCTTTCATTGCCGTCGTTACCTTGATGTTCTTTGGCCCAGCAGAGAAGCTTGAAGCACCAGACCATAGATGATATTATTATGCTCCCCTCCCCCCATAAGAGTTGCCATACTACGATAGAAACTGGATATTTTTGTCCAAAATGCATCTATTCCACCGGTCGAGCTTAGGTTAGTGTTAGGAAACTACTTTATTTTTTATTGAGGAGACCGTTAAAAGAGAGATCCACCGATCGAGCGTAGTGTTGGGAATAGTACATTGTCTTATTCGGATTAAAAGTGAAACTTTGTTTGACAAGCAATTTTTGCATTTGCGAGGCGGAGCGCCAGCGGAGCCGAGCGAATGCAATAATTGCACGTCAAACAAAGACACTTTTAATCCAAATGAGACATACTACTTTTTCTCCAACCAAAAATTAAATAACATACATCATTAATAATGCGAAATTCAAAATTTAAATTACTTCAAACATTTTGTTTGAATATTCGTGTAATGAAAATCCAGTAACTGCAATTTTTGTTTTTTTATATTAAGTTGTCAAAGTCATCTGTCATAGTAAATTTTTATAGAAAATATATTGCTCTTCGTCCAAAAAATTATTAAGCAAGACGCTAATTTTAAGATACCAAGGTGGAAAATGTTTTCGCGCAGTGGTTGGTATGCATAAAATTAGTAGTGTTCCACAATAAGTGGCAAAATATTTACATTTGCATAATATAAGGGATAATACTGGATACAGTTTACGTCGAACTTCGGCTACACTACTTGTCGATCCTGGTGGTGACATTACCTGCCTTAACGCCATGGAGGTTGGAAATCTATTACTGTATGCGAGGGCTATATAGAAGATTCTTTAGGAAATAAAAGACATAGCCAAAAAAATATGTCAAGTTGACGAAGTTAGTACTAGTTTAACCCCCATTATTGATATTACCTATATAGCATCAATAATCAACAAATTGATGAAGATGAACCTATTGCTCAGGAATTACACTGTGAAGATCCGAGTACCAGTAGCGTAACATTCACCGATATTGTTAATAATTCCAATACTGGTAACAAAGCGGGTTTGCTTACTTTTTATCAATCTTGTGTAAATTATACATTTAATATTAACATGAAGGATTAAGGTATTAAGTATTTTTTGATTATTATTGTTATTCATGTAAAATTTTGTATAACCAATAAATTATTGACATTAAAAAATATATCTAATTCACTTTTAGGTCTAGCACTAAAAGTACTTTTAGTACACGTAAAAACAAAGTGTTGCTTAGCAATGTTGGCATCTTTATATTAATAACAAAAACGTCAACTTTTAGTTGAGGTAATGCTATTAAAAATGTACTGCTTTTAATACGGTTGGAGAAAAACGATTTTTTTGTACTTAATGAAAACAAAAATTGTTTTCCAACTGGTGCCGAGTTGTCGCGTACTGCAAAATCATTGAGTAGAGAACCAAAAAAAGAATTAAAAAAATCGCAATGCTACAAACCAAACAAATTTTCGAACTAATCGAACTGCAGAGGAACGAGGAACGCGAATTGAAATTGAACGGGACCGATTATTATTATCACAAGATCAATAATTGTGAATTTATTGAAATTTGGACAGGACAACGTCGCGCGTCGGTTCGGTTAACTAGTGTATAATAATAATTAATGAATTTGTTGAAATTAAAGCTAGAAAAGTGTAATTAAAATAAATCGTAATACAAATCTATTGTAATGTAGTATTTATTTTATTGTTTTTCCACATCTAATTAATTAAGGGGCCTAAATACAAATTCTTGCACAGAGCACAGGAATGGCTAATTACCTTCAACTTTGTATCGCTTATTGAAATAATAATGTAAATAAAAAATGAAACATTTATGAACAAAGGTAAACATTTTATTTTCCTTCTCCATACTTTTTAATCTTAAAGGGGTGAAGGCGGCATCAAAAATATCAATTGTTCCGAGTATCCCATTTTCTCTGTAAGGCGCTGGTTATTTTCGCATATTTTTTAAGTCAAAATATCTGATATCAGTTACTGGTACTCATCAGTCAGCCACTGGTGCAGTGGCACCGGAACCAATTGGTATTATACCGGCAAATTAGGTCAGTAGTGGCTTCTCAAATGTCGATGTTTCTGGCCCTTTATTGGCCCATTTCAAAGCTTCTCTGGAGATAACTGTGAGCTTGATTCCCTACCTCGACCAAATCGAGGTATAAAGGGATTGAAATGTAACGCACTCTGATTCTCACTTAATTGAGTTTCCAACCTTAACCTTGGCGAGCTGCCCGTTCGCGGATGGGCCTTCCCCTTCCAGCTAGTTGTAAATGCAGCTCTAATACCCGACGAAATTATTCTATTAATTCATACATTATGTCTTTTCAGTACTCCTCTATGGCGTGGAATCCTGGACAGTGACAGAGGCATCCAGTAAGAAATTGGAAGCATTCGAAATGTGGCTGTACAGGCGCATGTTAAGAATCCCTTGGACTGCACACATGACGAACAGTGAAGTGCTAGAACGGATGGACAAGGAAAAAGAAATAATTAACAGCGTCAAAAGAAGAAAATTAGAGTATTTGGGTCATATCATGAGGAGTGAAAAACGTTATGGATTATTACAGCTGATACTCCAGGGAAAGGTGTACGGAAAGAGGGGGCCTGAGAGAAGAAGAATATCATGGTTAAAAAACCTAAGAACGTGGTTTTCGACAACCACAACAGGACTCTTCCGGGCCACAGCAAACAAAATAATGATAGCCAGAATGATCGCCAACATCCAGAGCCGTCCTTAGGGTGGAGCGAGTGGAGCGGCCGCTCCAGGCCTCGCGCTAAGGAAGGCCTCTCGCCGCGAGGCCTTACTCTCGCTAAATCATAAGTAAAAGTTTTGGTTGAATGCAAAACATAATTTGATAGCGGCGGCGGGGTGTCGGAGCCCGAGCCTCGCGACCGGCGCGGCGCTCGCCGGTGAGTGATAAATTATTTTGATAAATTATACCAACACGAGATGGGAGTTTTACACTTAAACCCCCCATTTGAGAGTGTAAGAGATTTAACTTTTTCTTCGTCAAATTGCTTAAAATGACAACTTTTCAAGTATAATTTTGCAAAAATTTCCGGGGGCGGTGCCCCCCGCTTTCCTGGGGGGTACTCCATACCCCCAGACCCCCCGGTAATCATTTTTAAAAAAGGCCTCGCAAAAATGTTTTGCTCCAGGCCTCACATTTGCTAAGGACGGCTCTGCCAACATCCGATAACGGATAGGCACGTGAAGAAGAAGAATTCATATAAGGTCAACTACATATTAGCTATTATGTAATTCCTGATGTCACTCCTTTGGGAAAGACGGAATGACCGTATTGTTCTCACCTCAATGATGCCTAAATAGGCAAATTCACAACATCGAAAACCAACATACGTGGATTTGGCAACATACATAGTAAGTCGAGCAGAGTCGTGCCAAAGAGGAGCAGCGGTTGATCTCACTTTCCGATCATAAATGCCGTTCGTTTCTCTTACAAAATACAAAAAATCAATTAGGTGTAAAGTATTATTTCATTTAATTAAATATTCATCAAGTAATTACAATTTTCGATATAAGTTAAAAAGCAAAATTAATTAATTAAGAAAACCCAGCATCCCAACCAGAAAGCTCATCTGGGGGAATATCTGTATCATTTCCAAAATCTTCGATGTAACGCATGTCGGTATTATTTTTAATATTGCGAGTAAATGGTGCTGGCATTTTACAATGTTGCAATTGAATCCAATTAAATTCCTTAAACCATGTATGATTTCTTATAGCTTGAGGACCTTCCTTTTGACAGCCTAATCTTTCTGCAGCCATAGATTTGCATAAGTTTTTAATAAGTTGTCTCGCTATCTTAGAAACAGTTTCGGGAGGAAATGTAGTATTTTCGATTCCACGTAAAATTAAATTATACGTTTTCATATGACTTGGATCGGAGGTTTTAAATGGAGTTTTACCAACCAGCATTTCATAGATTAAAATTCCTAAACCCCAATAATCAACTGCTCGATCGTGCCCTCGAGTTAAAATAACTTCGGGGGCAACATATTCGGGAGTTCCTGCAAAGGTATAAGTTTTACTCAGCTTTTCTAATGGTTTAGCAAAACCAAAATCGGTCAGTTTTAAATATCCATTAGAAGCCAAAAGTAAATTTTCGGGTTTTAAATCTCGATATACATAATTTCGCTCATGTAGATACGCCAAGGCTTCTAAAACTGAAGCTGCATAAAATCGAGCAGCATTTTCCTCTATTCTTCGACCTTTTTGTCTTTGTAACAACAACCACAAATCACCTCCTAAGCATGGTTCCATCAAAAAATATATATATTTATTATCGCGAAAAGTTTTGTACAAACGAGCAATAAAATCGCTATTGCAAGTGATATGAATATTTCTTTCATTGTAGACATGCTCCTGTTGCTGTTGTTCAATCATATCAACTTTTTTTAAACTTTTAAGAGCAAAAGTTAATTCCAAACTCCTTCTATGTTGACATAAATCAACTCGTCCGAAACCTCCAACACCCAATGTACCAATTTTTTTTAAATCGGTAAGCTGTAAATCTTTATAAATGTTTGCTACAGGTTCAAATTTCGATTGCCTTTTGGGTGCCGAAATGTTATCAATATTTTCGATATTTCCGAAATGATGGATAAATTCTTCACGAGCTAAAGAGAAACACTCAACTCCTGGAGGGTCAGCAGTAACAGTGGCTTGTCTTATATCATCCCCAAGAAGCGCTAAATGTCCAAAATATTCGCCACGTCTCATTTTTCCCACCTAAAATGGAAAATTGAAAATATGTACAAAAAATTTACTAAACGAAAAAGTTTACCTCTCCTTCTCCGTCTTTGGAAATAGTTACGATTCCAGCATTGATGATGTAAAATTTGTCCCCTCTATCACCTTGGCGTACTATAATCGAGCCTGTCTTGAAAAATTCTCGTTTGAGTAAATAGGAAACCAGTAACAATACTTCATTTTTAACTGTGTTAAGGTTAGGCACCTCTCGTAGAAAGTTAACCAGCCTCTCGCGATGTTCTATTTCGTTGCTTAACGTTAATTTTTGATATGCGATTTGGTCTAAAACCCAGAGGCAACCATCAGTTAACGCTTTTATAGTTGCTTGTCGTTTCGCATTATATAAAATGGCTAGTTCTCCAAATACGCGGTTATCGTTAAATGTAGAAAAGATTTTCTTTCTAATAGACACTTCGAACATTCCCTCGAAAGAAATGTACAGTTTAGTTCCTACAACTCCTTCCTTGATGATAATATCGTTTGCTCGAACTTCTTTTAAGTACATGGCATCTACCACGTCTTGCAAACGTTCACCTTCCAATAGACTGGGCAGAAATTCATTTTCTAAAATTGCTTGTTTTATTAAGTTATTGACCCTAAAAAATTGTAAAATTAGTATACAAATATATTTCTTTTTATATTTTTAAAATTACTTTTCATTTTTAATAATTTTTGGAATTTCAATTCTATCGAGATTTGTCCTGTCTACGTTAGCTACATGCCCAGCTAGGCCACTTCTACGTCTTTCATCTGTAGAAAACAAAATGAACTTAATCTGTTAAATCAGTATAAAACCCTGTTCACACTATATGATTTCTTATGTGACTAGTCACATGACTTTTATTAAAACATAGCTATATTAGAAAAGGTTTGCCTATTGACCCATTTAAGATAAATTGATTTATTTTTGCTGCATTTATTACTAAAAGAATCGTAATATGTGAAGACGACGTTCAAATTTTTAAAATGTTATTATATTGAGAAATGCAGCTTTAAAAGAATAGTAATTTTCTGGGTTTTCAAAAAATTCTTAGTAAAAAGGTTTTGAGGAAAACGAAATTTTTAAATCCGTGCCCACATTCTAACAGATTAGCCAAATTAAATTACACAAGGAATAATATGTAAATGTAAGAATACTTACAGATCTTTTAAAACCTTGCCAAATATGGGCATAAATCGATATGAAATCAGTGTATTCTTCCTCTTCAGGCTATATCATTTTGATATTATAGCAGTTATGGCTTTTATGATTGGCTGTTATGATGGCATGATTTTAGCCATGACTTTTCGTATGATTAAGTCACATAAGGAATCACATAGTGTGAACAGGGTTTAAAAAAGTAATTCTATAATTCTTTGGTTTAGTAACTTAAAAACACCTAGTTAACGTTAAAATCGACCGATAGCTAGCGTATATCAAAAATTATTCTTATAAGGAGGTAGTATTGCATATAACAAAAAATAAGATTTCTGAAATTTTATTGTATAAATGATAGATGCTCTTGATAATTAAAATTATTTTTTTTATTATCTTTGATAGTTTAGTTTTTAAGCTAATCAATTTAAAAACTCGAGAATTAACAAGGTAAATACTTATAGGGATATTACTACTTATAACAATTTGTACATTTATAGATAAGATTATAAACTCCATATAGTATGCAGAGTTCGATTATTATATATTGCAACTTAAATAGTACCTATAATAAAGATTATGGAAATAATTGGAAGTCCAGTACTGATGGAGCTGAGAAGGATTCTTTACGTAGGTACCACCTCCATGACTTAAGGAAACATTGAAATATATTGATCTCAAGAAACAAATAGCTAATAAACAATCAATATTTTAGACTAACTAAAAATGCACTAAAACACTTTTAGAACTAAAATTTACTAATACTAAAATATACCGAAAGTATAATTTATTCAAATAAAACAAAAATCAATAGTAATTACATTCAGCAGGATCCTTTACAATTTCTCTGGAACCCGAAACACTTGGCGCTGCAGATGTAGTTGGTTGATTATATTCCGGCGGAAGTTCATCCTGTTTTTTTGGATTATTCTCTAAAAAATTAAAAAGCAATATTCAATATTTTGGTGATGTCATAATCGAGAAACTATTTATCATTATAACTACTATTAGGGAAAAAATATTAAACACTAATTAAATTGTTACTTTTAAATAAAGATTTTGGTTCTCTCGTAACTTAGCGGTGGTCCCTTGAACAAATCAAGAGTTTTAATATTTACTAATGCAGCTGGCATATTTAGGTTTGCTTCCCAGGAGGGAAATAATACAGGAATGAATACAGGAAAACATTTTTATTTTAAATTTGAGCTTGTCATTTGACTAGGCCGAAAGTAACTATAATCCTTAGTATATCCGATATATTATATATAACGTTGTGAATGACACCGCTACTCGTAGTATACAATCTCCAATCATCCTGATACATGATAAATAATGGTTCTTTTCTACCAGTGATAAGATAAAGTAAAACTCAATTGTCAATTTACTTTATACTTTTCCTTATTAGTAAAGTCAGAGACGTGCCCAGCCAACTTCTTTGAGGGGGGAATTTGCCAACTTAATTAATTCAAAATTTCCAACTTTTTGTAATTGTCTATTTTTCCTATTGTCGGTTTAGCGCATGATCGGGTTAGCGGTTTTTGCCAATTTGACCAAATTTTGAGTGATTTTGCCCCAATTTTCTAAAATATTGGGGGAGAGAACTTGCTTCCTTCCTTCCCGGGTAAAGAGAAAGTCTGTTAAGGACGAAGATACGATTGAATTTTCAAACCCCACCTTTTGGATCGGTATCTACAGCGAACTTCCGATTGATTTCTATTTTATTTATTAACAACTTAAAAGAAGCTACATGCCTCTGATGGGTAGGACACCGCAATAAGGCCGTCCTCATTTTTTAGTTACATTATATTTGCCTATTAGTGAAATAAATTATACGCGATTACCTTATAAGAGATTTATAATCAAAAGATTGAATGATTATATAAACTGAAATTTGTCCTACGGAACCACGGTTAATCCTCCCTACAAGTATAATTGACCCCTGGTTTTATAAGAGATTTATAATCGAAAGATTGTTTTATTATACAAACTGAAATTTGTACTACGGAACCACGGTTAATCCTCCCTACTAGTAATTGACTCCAGGTTAGTGGCGGCGATGAACGCGATAACGTCTTTAAGGACCTTCCGCAAAAATTGAATGAGGCTCTCAACATGAATTACATCAAAATCGTAATATCTTCTTATGATCACCCAACCTGACCTCAAAGACCAATATAATATTTGTATCACTAGGCTAAAAAATAGATATAAATATAATAAAAATAATAACAGGTAGTCGATACTCGATACACAGTAATTATAAAAATCATTTAAGACGATACACTTATATTTTATATTATTTTTAAATATAAACTCGTGACATAATATAAAATAATTAAAATTTAAAAACACTAACAAACAAAGTAGTTTACTTATTATGTATTTTTAAACTATCGGGTATCTTCAAACGCGGAAAAAATCTCTTTCGATCGATAACTTTTCCGATCTTATCCATCACAATGATGGAATTTTTACGATATTTAGCAAGGAAAGGATAAAAAAGGACATTAAAAAATAGGGGGCCTCCTGATAATATTTGCTACAGGCCCTGCGCTGGCTTAATCCGGCACTGCGTGATATATATATATTTTTTTTATTTCTAACAAAATACTCTTAAATTTTTAACTTTTTTTGAAAAAATGTTATACATTGTTGTGTCCAATTACATCAATTTTAAGCCTAGTCCCATTGTGGGACCTTATTATTTTGTAATTTCTGAAGATGACCGCATCGCGCGGTTGAAAGCTCAAATACATTAGATATTAATTTATTATAAGTATTTCCTTAATTCGTAATTTATTAAAATATAACACTAATTAATTCGTTATATAGTAGGAATACTATTTAAAAAAAATCTATTATTAAAAAGTATCTATTTTCTATTATTTAATTGGACATACAGGACGAAACAAATTATTTTGAACTTGAAGAGTGAAAGAGTATTTTGTTTAAAATTAGAAATTATAATAGGTAATCAAACAAGATCCCACACTCAGGACCAACTAGAAGGGGGGGCACTCGGGCATTTGTCCCCGGGGCCCGGCGGGCATTCTCAAGGGCGCGGAAGGGTCCGGAAAAATAACTGTATTAATTTGATAGAAGCCAGAAAAGATTAAACGGTCTTGCTATTTTGGCTATTGAAAGCAAAACGGCGAGAACAATTAATTACGTTGACATAATTGAAGATTTTGCACAACAAAAGGCGCGAAAAGCTAATTTTTGAAATTCTACTTACAATTTAAACACATTTCTATTTAATAAACAATTCTAATTAATAAAAAGTAAAATATTTGGTCTCATGTTTTTTCTTTCTTAAAAAAAAAACAAATGTACCAACTAAATAATAATATAGCAGGTAAGGCATTGCCTTACGTATAGGAGGCAATGGGTAAGGCAATATCAAAAAGATCTTGATTTATTTTTTTTTTATTTCATTTTACCTATTTCCGATATTAATTCTATACCTACTTATTTTTCCTAAATAAAAATACAAAGTTTTTGATGTTTTCTTTTTATACATGAAATTTTTAAGAGCAAGGGGCCCGCGAAAAATCTTGCCAAGGGGCCCGACGTGGCTCTCGACGGCCCTGCCCACACTGGGACCTATGCTTAAAATTTGTATGGCAATATGGAAAAACGGTTTAAATAAAAAACATGATTTTTCAGGAAGTAAGGAAATGGCGATTTGACACAACACGGTTTATATTAAATTATTATATTATATTAAATTAAAACTTATCACTCCACTTTAACTTTATTTGTATTGCTAAACGTTAATACCTGATGGCATAGAATTATGCAATTATGATGACATAGAATTTCCTTTTAAAAACCGTTTATCCCCAAAAACTTGAAAAATTTTATACTTTTGCCGATGGGAGTCCCAAAATATATTTGCCGGGGCTAAAGAATTTAAAGCTACGCAATTGAATAGTTAAGTGCAAAAAGGGAAGTATTACAAAATCGACATTTCGAGATAATCGATTTTAAGTGTCTGCTTTGTGTAATAATTAATCTCTAAATTGTTTTTTTTTTCACAATCTTTTAGAAATATATTTTCCTTATATGAAACGGCAAAAATCCCCTTCACAATAATAGTTTTTTAACAATAGTATCTATTTTTATATTATAAAGTAGTACTACCTATTTCCTTTTTTGCACTAAATCATAATTTATTGTTAAAAAGGATACAACATTTACACAAAACAAAATTATCAGCATAGAAATGGTAGTATTCTTCTGGTATAGTATGTATTTGGTAACTTTACCAATATCAACATCTTTGTTTTTAAGATGAAATGTATGCTTTATCAAGCCATTAAATTGATGTCGGTAACAATTCCTGGTTTTGAAGCATCATTATTCAAATTGCATGAAGCTTGATATAGCAAAATCGAGTTTATCTGTTCGTGCTATTCCTCGTCCATCCATCAAAATTATATGTATATAGGTCACCAGTTGTTGAAATTGTCTATACTATATCACCAGCAGTTGATCACCAGCCTCGGCTTCTTTTATTTCAAATTTTTAAGTTTTTGAAGATGTTTTTAATCCTTAGGGGCGTACAAGCGATTGTACTGTTTTACTTGCCGTTTATAATAACCGAAAATAAAGTTATGTGGGTGGCTCAGTTAGCACACATTGCAATAATTTGCTGATTTGGGTCCAGAAAGAAAAGAATACAGTAGATCTTTCCTTTATGCACTAACCCAGTAATGAGCAACATTTTTTTTTTAGAACGAGTCAGTTACAAATTTAAAAAGGTTGTGCAGGCCCGCATGTAAGAAAACGCTCAAATTATCTCTTCATTAACAAAATAAACCTGGGGACACTGTAGGAACTGTAGTACGGTGCCGCAGGTTGCCCATCCCTGGATATTTAATATAGTCAAAAATTTGATAACACTTGAAGGCACAATATTTATTTTTGCACCAAACGATCGGGCTACGTCAAAAGTATAAGAAAACATGAATATCTTAATTTTGGTAAAAATGTGAGTAGGTACTTCCCTTTTGGCATGTAATTATTATAAGAACACCGTCAGAGTGTTAATCAACAATCTCAACAACGCTAAGATTTTTGGGATTGTTTCGAAGATTGTAAAGATTTTTATCAAGATTATGAATATTGTTTGGGATTGCATAGCTTTTATAAAGACTAGATTTTAAAGACTAAAATAAAGAATGATAAGATTTCTAATGGATTGTAAATCTGTACGATTTTTTGTGAAGATTTTACAGATTATAACCTGAATTTTTTCCTTGGTGTACAACAGATTCATGTAGTGATTTACACCCCGGTTTAAAATAACTTATCTACTATTCTTTTCAAAAATTTAAAGTTTAATCGAGAGGAAGTCATGCGCTTCCATCTCGCTTTGATTTCAATGACAAAGAAATCCCAGTTTATGAGAAATTCAAATACTAGAGAGTATAATGAATACCAAATTTTAAAACTATACAATTTATTTTTATAGAATAATATGACTGTTATGTAAGGGTAACTTTCCTATTTTAAGCTTTCTAATCAATACATAAATAAGTAGCCAATGTCCCCTAGTAGTACTGTAAAAGTACTATATATTCATATATAAAAAATAAAAATAATAATGTACTCACTGGGTGTATAAAGTGAACTACGTTTAGAACTTTGAATACTATAGTTACCCGTGTTTTGCCTGCAACAGAGAACATCACAAAGGCACTTGAACATTTTACTAAAACTTATTGGATTTCTAACAGCTACATCAAATAACAGAAAAAGTATGACAATTATTTCTTACTCATGAGAACAAGGATTAAAGAAATAGCTTAGAGATATGAGTGATATGAAAAGGTATTTTTTTTTATATCAGTTGTACTTCAAGATAAGATATAAACTTTTGTCACCTTTTGAAATAAATAACTTTATTGTTAAAAATTTACATTGGTAAAAAGCAATCCGTAAATAATAACAAAATTATTTTTTATTGGCAATAACAAATTAGATTTAATAAAATTTGTGTGTGTAACCAGTGTGGTTTCTTAAAAAAAATAATTTAAATAAAATCGTACCTATACAAATTTATTGTAGTATTAGAAAACTTCACAATAATAAAAATTGTATTATGCTTCCAGATTCAAATTTTAAAAACGTGAAAAGTCGCAATTCTTAGTTTACAACTCATTAAAAACCCCTTGAGCAACAAAGGAAATATTTCAATTACATTTCAAGTTATATCAACAATTTTCACAATTATTATAATATAAAAATGTCCCCAAGGTGCTATGAAAATATGCATCGGTGTACAAATTTGTAATCGAAGCTACATTATGCATAACTAACCATATTTACAAAAAAAACTGACCTAAAGCTCTCGTATCTTAAACAAATTTAACTTAAAGTTGTAGTAGTGGATAATAACTGCTCCGCGGATTTTGCAGCAATTGTAGGGTCATAGATTAAGGGTGTCGTTTTCTTATTCGATTCTAAATTAAAAGTAGGGAGCGGAGAAGGAGCAGACGGTGTTTGAAAAATTTGAGGCGGATTTTGAAAGTTCTGTGGTGAGACGTACGGAAATGGGGTTGTTAGAGGGGGAAAGTAAGAAGTGGGTGGAAGCACAGTATTATGCGAAACAGGAGGGGTTGAATTTTGGATAAACGTCGGTAATTGTTGAGGAGGGGATGTCGGAATTAAAGGTACAGAGGATACATTTTCCAAATATGTGTTGGGATTGTAAGGTGTTGGTGGTAGTGAATAAGACACTGGTGGATTGTAACCCATAGGTGGTGGGGGCCCTGCCTGCGAAGGTTGGTTTTGGAAATAAGAAGTAGCAGTCAGTACAGGGGGTTGAAGTGGCGGTGACGATTGAATCGTTGCAGTTTGAGCAACTGCGGGCTGTTCAATTGTAGATACTAAAGGCAAAGTTTGGGAAGCTTCCGTTGGTGCAGGAACAAAATTAGATGATTGAAAAACGTTTACATGAGGCGGCATATCCTTAACTGTGTTAAAGGTATGAAACTGTTGATTGATTAAAGGCTTATCGGTAGGAACGGCACCCCTAACTGGGATTCGATGCAAATAACCGTAACCTATTCCGCAACCTAAACTTCCATCCCCACCCCAACTCTTGTGTGGTGTTATCGAAACTTCTCTACAACAATCATCCACGCTATTATAAACATACAATTTTAAAGGTCTACTTTCGTGAGCTTCAATAAGAGCAAACAAATCTTCACTCTCGTGAAGAACGGAATCAGCTCCTATGATGTAATCGGTGAATGAACGTAATCCGGCTAATTCTGCAGGTGAACTGGGATGTACTTCCAAGACGTGCCACACATTTTCGTTGGCCCCTTCGAAAGAACAAAAACGAATACTGACACCTAATAACCCCTGACCTCCCCAAGTTTCACTCGGTTCTATCGTTATACTACGAACCGTTTGAGTTTTGCTACTGTAAACCGTCATCGGTACTTGCTTTCCTAAAACAATTACACCAATTAATTATTGTTCAAGTAACATACACCATCGTTTACATACCGACTCCACTTTTTAAAACCTGCTTTAAAGTTTCATTATCTTGATCTAAACGTGTACCATTAATTGAAATAATAAAATCAAAGAAGGACTGTAATCCGGCTCTACTGCCAGGAGAATTATCTTGAACCTAATTGACAAGAAAGTTTTCAATTATTAAGGATGATTTTAGCGAGGTTAAACTTACCCTTAACACATGATAACCCTCGGTGCCACCGCCGGGAATATCCAAGCTGTTAGCATTTCCCATACTTGCATAAATTTATGAAAATGTTTCAAAAATTACGTGGCACCTCTTAAAATTCATAACCATCAAACGTTCTAATGGTCATCAAGTTTGACAGGTCACTGGTAGAAAAAGAAGGAAAATATATAACACAGTGGTACTCAACCTACGAACGCGATTTTAAAATCTAGGAGACTTACGACGAATGGGTTGGGAACAACAAGGGAACAACGTTTTTGGAACAACATATCTTGTTTTGTGTTTTTTTTTTATAAAATTATAGAATTATACCTTAATGGTTGGGAGTGGCTAATGTGCAGAAACGAATATTCGTCATTTCGGTTCGATGTTTGTGTCAATTGGTGGAATTCGCTGTCACGGGTTTCAGACATTCACCCGCGCCCAGCAGGAAAAACCTTTTTTTTTAGTAAAGGATTTAAAAAAGGCCTTCCTATTCTTTGTCTCTGGGAGTCCCGTGCTCAGCAGAAAAAAGCATTTTTTATTTAGTAAAGGATAAGAAAAGGGTAATTCCTGTCTCTGGGCGAATTCGTCTGTGAGACGAATGATTAGTAATCTAAAGGTCAGTCGTAATCAAGCGTTTTGACTTACTTAGTTTTGAAGATGGATAAGTTGGAAACGGGAATAATGACTATTTCGTGGAACGGAATGCTAGAACGCTTGCAAGCGATTAGTGCTTCGTTATAGTCACCTTGAAGCGGTCGGAGCATAGTGGTCATGGTCACGCGAGTTGACTATGAACGCTAAAATACCCGGTTTGAAACCGAGGGAAATAAGAACTGTATTTTGACCATTCTCCGCTCAGAAGGCAATGGCAACCCACTTAGAGTAATTAATATGCCAAGAGAGTACTTAAATGTTATGATCTAAAAAGTCCAAAATTGATCTGTGGACTATGAGGAAGGGTAACCACCCCACCAACATTTGAGGATCACGACGCGACGCTTCTGACAAGAAGCAAAACGACTGTATGATGATGACAATCACCAAGACCTTTACACGGGATGCCCTGGAATCGTTACAAGGGTACGTTCAAGTAATGGGGTCTACATTTTCAGATATTTTTTCGATAGACACTCCATGAACGATATATTTATTATAGAATAGGAAACGTGTAAAGAAAAACAGGCGCAGAGCCTATATAAAAGAAAAAGAAGAAGAAGAAGAGGCAAAAACCAAAATCCTGACTGGCTGCGAAGAATATCAGCAACAATCTTCTAGACTCTAGAGGACACAAGCGAAATACTAAGTATATGACCATTTCAGCGGCTCTACAACTCTCGATGAAGTTGTAGAAATCTATGGTTGTTGCAACAACCCCGAAATGAGGGAAATTTGTTTTTGTCGATTTGTAATGTCAGGAAGTTTGAATTGTGTTGGCATATTAGCGATGTACCTACATTACATGATCAAAAATATAATAAAGTAAAAAATTGTGCACACTCCTCTAGTCTAGTCTGTGAATCTAGTGTACCTTTTATTATGTCAACGGTCCACTATTATTTCCTCTATTGAGCCACCAGAGGGCAGCAGGAGATATGCATACATCCTTCATACAGCGAATAAGTTGTAGCCAAATAGTTCAAATTCTCTTTCTTAGTCTAAAATTTTAGTTAAAAATTTAAACAAGAAATGGGATGTAGTTGTTTGGAATTCGGCCCCACTGGTGAGAGATTATTTTAAAATTTTAACTAAAACTTTTCGCCAAAGAAAGAGTGCAGTCCTCATAGGGCCAAATATGCACTTAAGTGGTTTCTGCATTAAACCTATCGACGATATTACAAGTCATCTACATTTTATTGTATCAATAAAATTCGATGAAAAAAAACAGATAAAATTTTGAAATTTTGCATTAACTTTTGAACCAATCACAACAACAAAACGTCATTGTTCATCCCACCCCTTCATAAGTCTCCTAGGTTTTAAAATCTCGCAACCTAGTATACGACTAATTTTGGACATTTTGATAATAAATTTTGTAAGTATTAATAATTAACTTAATTACTTTTTTTAACTTATTATTAATTCAGCTGTCATCGGATAACACAACCTCACGAATCACAACATTCAAAAATTAGTTAGGGAATTTTGGTGCTGTCAAATATTTCACATTTTGGTTATTAGTTTTGCCAATATAAACAAAAACTGCAAATAATTTTCAATACGCGAAGAAAAATGAGTCGTAGGAGGCAAGTTGAGTAATTTTCGAGTGTTTGCAACATTCAGGTATATCAATATTTTTGTTGCCAAATAACGTTTTTGTGGTTATTGTTTGCCAAAAGACGTATCAAAATTTAAGGTGTTTTATTGCTGCAAGTTTGCACCACCAACGCGATCATTTTCTTTGTTATGACCATTTTTTTGTGCTATTAAATTTATCGTCAATTCTTTTAGTATAATCAGAAAGTAGAACTTTATTGCGCATTAAAGTACAAATGTGGTCGTGAAGGTAACTGAATTTTTAAAAATTACTGCATAACTTGTTTACTATTTAAAATCAGCTGATCACAATAACAAACCATGATTTTTGTTTACTAACCTTCATAGACAAAGTACGATCGCATGTTTCCATAATAAACAAACGAAAATTATTTCTAAAATTATCTTGTTTTGTTTGTAGGTATCAAAGAGGAGATTAAACAATAATGGAGAGTTATGCTTCTTTAGCACAAGGTGGTGAAATGGAAGACCATGCGGTGCTGATTCGTGTAGTCGAACCGAAAACTTCAAAATGGAGTCATATCCCCAACCTGGATATATTCTTTACTCGGGTGTATAATTATCATCAAAAGCAAGGCTTTGCAACCATTTTAGTTTCAAAATTTTTTAAATTATTTAACTTTTTGTTTATTTTATTTGTTATGATACTCATGTGGAACTGCGTAGATTACACATTTTTATTTAAATGGGACAGTCACAAAAAAGAGGTGAGTTACGAGTTAATTTACTGTTTTAGAAAACTTGACCACAAAAACTGCTTTCAAATGAAAGACAAAATTAAAACAGCTTAACTGTGTAGCTACTGGTATTATTACCAGATTCAATTTGTGTGCCAGAATGGTAACTCTTTTATTGCAATTCATGTTTTACTTTTATTCCTTGCAGTGGAGTACACAGAAATTTTTGTTTGCGAAATATAACATAATTTTTGCATTCTATTATGTTCCTACTGATCATGATTGAATCTTTAAATTAGCTTGTGCTAACTAAAAGTTATAGTTTTAGGACCAAACTTACTTATGATGGGTTCATGTATAGATCTTATATAACATTAGGGGTGCATTCCACTTAAAGCCCACGATGACCATGGTCGATTGTCGGTCCAATCACATAACCCTGTTTGATCTTTAGTCAAATCAAAGAACCACGGGACCAAGCTGCGGTCGTCATGGGCTTTAAGTGGAACGCACCCTAGATAGGACATAGCCATATACCTGAGCAGTTTATTTTTAAGAACACAAATGTTTGTTTTCCTTTTGCTAAACCCAATCCCTATGGTTGAAAGGTCTTCTTAATCCTTGAGGATAGTATCCTATTGGACACCATAAAAGGAAAACAAACTTTGTTGTTTTATTGTTTGCTTCACAACAAAGAGGTTTATGTCCTATGTGATGTAATGTAGGATCTATGGGTTCATGCAAGAAACGGGGGGAAAAGGGAAATTTTTTAACATGGAACATGTTTTAACGCTCGTAATCTGCCAAAAAACGACCGACACCAAATCAACATATAGCATCAATAAATGAGTCAAAGCCAAAGCAGAGCGAGCGAAACAAAAACAAACTCAAAACCGAACCTAAACAATACAAAACAAAAACATAACATAATGTCCAAAATAATAAACGGCCGGCACGCTGTAGCTGCTCCAGCGCCAGCTCCCCCTGGGAACAAGACGCACCTCAATCAGGTTTCCAACTTTGACGAGCTCCCCTTCTAGCTATATAGATAAAACCAGAATGCTGGCTGATCCACCTGTTTTAATCTGGCCGATATCCTAATTGATTCCAAATTTTAACAAACTAAAATCACCTCCCCTGCGATCGAGTTGCACACCAAGTAAGTTTCATCTTGCATTTACTATATCAAAATCCACCTGAATTAATGTATCCAACAATCTAATTAGTCCAACATTTTACCAACTTAAAATCACCTCCCCCTGGGATCGATTTGCATAAGGCCAAGACGCTGATCCACCTTTATTAATCTGTGCGATTTTGATCCAAATTTATTTCCATTAATCCGATAATCCAACACCATAAAGCAATGATATTAAAAGTTGACAAACCAACGCGAACAATTAAAATTGTCATATTTTTAATGAAGCCCGTTGATAGTTAACTTTAGGTTAGTGATAATAGTTGGAAACGATATATTTTTAATTAATGCCGCTAAAAAAGAGATCCACTGGCTAGCTACCCGTCCGTGGACGGGCCTTTAGTTTTAACCTAGTCAAACATATAAAAGACCAGGAAGCTCCTCCTCCACCATGTAATTTCTTTAGGACAAACCTAGTAGCACGTAATCTTATGACAAGATCTTTGCAAGCTTTAATTTGACTTGGCAAGTCAACTTTCACAAGTAACGCACTCTGATTGGTCGTTGTCAAACAACATTCAGAAGAAAAGCAAACTAAAGTAAAGCAAAAACAAGGACAAGAACAAAGACAAGCACAATTACAAAAACAAGCACAATAAATTACAAGGACAAACACAAAGACAGAGAAAAACAAATATAAAGCCAAAACAAAACTAAACAATGCACGCTGTCCCTGCTCCAGCGTGTCTTATTTTTAGGACACTCGACTCACTTTGATTGGTTGTTATCATTGGTCGTACCAACTTAAAATCACCTAATTACCAGTAATAACCAGTAATTACTAACTTAAAAAAACAGATGTCAAATAAATCATTGTATTCGGTATCACGAACAGGAGAGGTAGTTCGGTATTGAAAAAAACATGTTCCATGTTTAATACATTAGTCAGAGACAAAAATAGAAGGAAACCGGGGGTCTTTTTTTCCTGATTTTTTACCCCTCCCCTTTGGTCAAAGTTGGTAACAAGCAAATTTGGAAAACCTGCGTCAAGCCAGCACCCCCACCATTCAAATGGTTGTAACTTTGAAACAATGAAAGCACAAAATTGTTTTTTTGTACACATAATTTACACAAAATTTCTAACTATTTTTTTTTCATTTCGAGAAAGTGGTGGTGCTAGCTTGACGCAGGTTTTCCAACCGAGTTACTCATGTTTTATGATTTATTTGCAGAATTTTATAATAATTAAACCAATCGCTAATTTCCAACATTGAAAAATTTGAAAATTAAGAGTTTGGGAATCCCCGAATTCTATTTTTCACTTCTCGCGATATTGTTTTTCATAAATAGCATAAAACATTAGTTATTCAGTATTATAGCATTCTGGACAATGCACATACAAATTTACATATAAAATTTTTTTTTCAGCCTTTTCACGTATTTTGTCCTCTCAACGAATGTTTGACCAATTTGCCAACGTTATTATTATTTATAGTCATTAGTGCTGGTTTTGTATGGATACTGATGTTATTAAAAACCCTTAATGAGTTGTCCCATACTTGGTACATCAAACAATTTTACAATTTAGCCTTAGGAATATCTAACAAGGAATTAAGTAATTTAACATGGAATGAGGTACTGGTAAAAGTTCGAGCGGCTCAATTAAAAGAACAAATGTGTATAAATACGAAAGAATTGAGTCAGCTGGACATTTACCATCGGATTTTACGTGAAGAAAACTATTTTATTGCCTTAGTAAATAAGAAAATACTACCACCTCGTTTAAATATTCCTATACTGGGTGAGGTAGTGTATTGGACACCTGGATTGCGTTTTGTGATGAGCATGATTATGTTTTGGGGTCCATTTTCCTTCTTTAAAAATCCGTACGAACTAAAAGACGAATATAAACGAATTCATGCCAGAAACGAACTGTCGGATAGATTCAAAACGGTTGTTTATTGGACAGCTTTTATTTGCATAATTTTGTGCCCCATTATGTTGGCGTGCGAAATGGTGCAAGCATTTCTAACGTACTTTGAAGTGCTGAGAAGAGATCCTCGTTCCCTGGGTGTACGAAAATGGTCTTTGTATGGACGTCAATATTTGCGGCATTTTAATGAATTGGATCACGAATTGACGACGCGATTAAATCGTGCTTATCGTCCTGCGACACGTTACTTATTAGCTTTCAATTCGCCCATTGTTGGAGTCGTCGCGAATAATCTAACCTTTCTTTTTGGCTCAATAAGTGCAATATTAACTGTTATATCGTTGATAGATGGAGAATTGTTAATTATTGAGGTATTTTATATTGCATTGTTTGGATGCTTGTATACAGTTTCTCGATCACTTACACCTGATGAAACGTTAGCTTGGTGTCCCGAACAGCTTTTATCTAACGTTGTGGAAAGCATTCACTACCTGCCACCCGATTGGCAAGGACAAGCTCACACAACAGAAGTTCGTAACCAATTCGAACAACTATTTCATTTGTCTGCCAGTGCAATAATTCAAAGTGCATTATCGCCAATTGTTACGCCGTACGTTTTATTGTACCACATAGCACCAAGATCAATGCAATTTATAGACTTCTTCAGGCAATTCACTGTATTAGTGGTAAGTTGAAAATAATTCTGTGGTAAACTAAGTTTATCTCATTGGTAAAGACGACAATTATGATATGTATTTTAACATTGCTCATGTAAAATCCATCATAGATAGATAAATTACATAACTCAAGCTTCAATGTAAAATATAAGCATAAATGAAGAAGGATACCTGCTTACCTAATACACATGCATACGGAGTTGAGGATCTGGAGTGTTAAGATATTATGTTTAAAGCCAAAATTGCAATCAAGTTTTACCTCTGCACTCTTAGCTTATATTTCACGTTGATGGTTGAATTATAAATAGTTGACTCAGTCCTGATAGATTAATACAATAATAATGTGTTTTATTACCTTGTGATCAAATTAAGTGTACTATTTTGAATTATTTTCCAGAGTGGTGTAGGTGATGTATGCAGTTTTTCTCTGATGGATATTAAAAAGCACGGCAATGTGCAGTGGCAAAATGGTTCTTCAAGACTGAGAGATCCACCAGATCAATGCACACAAGCAGAAGATGGCAAGACAGAGCTATCTTTGATTCATTTCACCCACACAAATCCCGATTGGTTGCCGCCAAAAGAAGTACAAGATTTTGTGATAACAGTGAAAGACGAAACTGTCAATTTAAGTGCCAGTAGAATGGAAATAAGTTTATTACCGTCGCAATTTGGACAGTACCCACCACAAAATAGTTTAAGTGAAAGTTGGTACGGTAGTCGAAGTAAAATGGAAGGTCCTGGCGATCCGAATTGCATGGGGGTTAGTGCTTTATATTTACACGATGTTCGCCATAAAAATAATCGTGATAGTTGGCAAGCACCTGCCCAAGAAAGTACTCCGTTACTTCATCATCAACAACAACATTGATCTCGAATGTTAGTGTCATGGATTTGATTAATAAAATTTTAGTGAATTAATTGTTCTATTTTCTGTGTTTTACATGAAATTGGTACAGTTTGTAGGTACGCAATAATGAATTTGTTAATTTTTTGCAAGGTAAAAATAAATCCAGCAGTTCTTTGTAGATAATACAAAATAACGCTTCGTTCTGATTTAACATATAAAAATTGGCAAGTTAAGACATCACACGTTGTAATTTAATAAGGAATCTAATCACTTTGCTTGTAGAAATGGATATTAAATATAATTTTGTTTTGAATTGACATTGTAATGGAAGAAAAAATTTAGATGTTACTTTTATGATGAATTATTTATAAAAATACAATTTTAGCTCTAGACTTTAGTGATAAATGACCCACTTTTTATTGTAAATCTTCACTTCATGTAAATTAAAAATATTTAAATCAGATTTTTGTAAATACTTAACGATAAAAGTACAAATTAAGTTCGGTTTTTGTTATGTAATTAATTCATATGTAATTGCTGTGATTTTAAATTACATTGTGAATAAATGAAAAGTTTTGTTTTATAACATTTGTATTTCACTTGTAATACCATTAATTGAAATGTTCTTTAATATGGCTGTGTAAATGACTGATTTTTCTACCAACTTGAATAATAAAAAATTTTCTTCATTGATAAAAATATAAGAAGATTAGATTAGCATTCTCTTCAAAATTTATCGAACTCCGCCATTTTGTTAGATTAGCAATGAAGGAATATTCAAACTACATCGAAATTCATAAGTTATCAATCAATTGATAAACAACCAACTCTGGGGCCCACTTATAAATAAAAAATACCGATAAGTGGCTTCAACTTCAATGTTTAGAACAAAATAGCAATTCTTCCATCGAAATTTTTATTGAGGTTCAAAATAGATCTAATTTTTGGAAATTATAAAAAAAAATCTGATGGTGACCATCTTTTTGGTATTATAACATCACCATTATGATTACATAAAATAAGAAAATAGCAGAACTCTGAGGGTTTTGAAATTTCATGAATTCATGCAACTATGATCCAGATTAGGGCTGGGAATTAATTTCGATTAAATAAAATATTTCTGAAATAATCGATTATAAAGAATGAATAACCTTTTTTTTATAGGCATTTCGTAGTAATGTGAGGCTACTTTTATAAGTACTTTTTTAAAGCATATTTTAGCCATACAAAATAATCGATTTTTCGCTCTCTGGACTAGACTAATTTACCAAGTTTCAAATATTTTAAACAAAATTTTTATTACTTACCCCTCTTCAAAACGCAATCCTTTGCGATTAGAATTTTTTTCACTATTTGCAGTATTCGGAGAATTAATAAATTTACATGGTTTCAAACATTTTAAACGAAATATTACAATTTAATCCACTCCAAAACTACCGCATTTTTGCTTAGAATTTTTCCACTATTTCTGCAATATTCGCAAGTTTAATAAGTAGTAATATAATATTTACAAAGTTCCTAAAAAAATAATGGTATACAAAATTTGTATCGCTTACCTCCCTTAAAGCCACCCCTTAACCGTGTTGAATTTGTTCACTATTTTTGCAGCGATTATAAGTTTAGTAATACAGTCAAAACTCTCTACATCGAATTCTCATAATGTATAAAATTTGTTAGAATTAGGGGGAGTTTGAATTAGAGAGTAAGGATTCCATTGTAAGTTAATTGGACGTGCCAATAAATAATCCGATTTACAGAATATTTCGAATTAAAGAGAGGTCGATTTAGAGTTTTGACTAGTATATTTAAAAAATTTTAAAATTATAAACAAAATTGTTATTATTCTACCTCCCCCACTCTAATAAATCACCCCTTTCCGTTTAAAATTAACATTTAACCCTAGCAGAAATCTTGTTTTTTAAACAAGAAAAACATTGTTCGGGAAACGATGGTCGCAAACATCCTGTTTGGGGAACATCCTGGGAAGACTAATTGACAGGGGCGTACCTATCCTCCAGTGCTAGGAGAGTTGCTGCAACCCATTATTCCAGTGTGCAATTTGAGGTGCCCAGAACAAGTGGTGTAAGTCAAAAAATGAAGTTTGTGATAATTTAGCATAAATGAGCTGCCTTTCAATAATTCTTGCATTGTTAGTATAACTTTTAATTCAATATTAAAGTTTAATTGTAGTAATTGTTAGTTATCTATAGTTTAGTACTAATTTTATAGTAGGTAGATACTAATTAAAAAATTTATTTAAAATATTTACAGTAATTCTCCTTAACGTAAAATCAGTTTTCTTAATTAAAAAAAAATGTATAATTTACTTATCAATCAGTGTTCCACGCACTTTCTTTATTTCCAGTTGATAATGTTTAACTTCTGGTTTCCTCTTGCTGCCGCCCTTTCTCTCGAGTTGTTTTTCAATAATTCTTGCATTGTTAGCATAACTGTCGGCAACTTCTCTTGCTTCAATTTCGTCTTCTTCTTCATCAATTGTAGATACCGTAACTGAACTAAACTTGCCCATATTTTTAGTATGCTTTGTAACCATAATTTTCTTCGGTTTCTCAATTGCAACTTGATTGTATATATCGTTCATGGGCCCCTCATTAGTCGACTTGATGAGTGAGCCTTTTACTATAAAACTAACCGGACTTTGGGGGTTGTGTTTGTAGTACAGCAGTAATCCACACTTCTTACATTTAAGTCTGTGTTGTCTCTCTATCCCTTCGGACCGTTTGAGATAGACTGTTTCGTCTGCATCACAAGTGATCTTATGTGCATGATTGACACCATCCAAAACTCGAGCTCCATCGCGCTTTCTCAGAGGTAATTTTTCAATCGAGCAGTCCAAAATCAACGTCATTTGACCACAGAGACAGTAATAAATATGCAACGGTTTTTCATCACCATATTCTTCTTGATCTTTGATATCCGAGCAAGCTATACTACGCGAAACTACTTTTGGCATTGTTGATTGTTAAGAAAACCTCAGCAAGTATTATTCGTATAATTGACGTTTAGAAACTTTGGTTATGTTACAGAAACTTTACAGCGCCACCTCTGTGATAAGATGGTATTGAATCGTTGATCGAACAATTTTATTTATTATCTAGATGGTGATTTATATAATCTTTTTATATTGATATTTTGGTTGGTACGAACAGCTTTTGATGATTCAAATCCATGATTTTAATGATTGATAGTTTTTTGGTAGAAAATCTTCACATGTCCTGCTCGAGTTGAAAGTTGGGTGCCGCTGTGATAGCCTAAACGTCACCGACTGTCAACAAATCGATCTAACCTAAGTTTTGTGAAGGGCGAGGTTCGTCAATAAAAACAGTTAATTACTTATATTCATAAATGTGATATAATTATAAAAAATGTCTCTGCAAAATAAAGCGGAGCAATATTTTGGTAAATTAAACTCTATGGCAAAAAGACTGTACGAAGATATTAACGAAACCAAAGCTGCCTATGACACACTGTGGACAAAACTGTCGCAAGACGAAAAGGAAGAAATAATTAGCGAGAGCATCATTAAACCGGAAGCAAGTCTTCAATATAAGCTGGTCGAAAATGTAACACAAGATAACAGTGATTATGCTATCAAAACAATCGTCGATGATAATTATACATATCGAGACGAACATTCGGCTCCATTCTCATTTCGCACTCCTAGTCAACGTGATTTAAGAATCTTTGGAATTGTTAAAGAGACACCAAATATTAACCTTACTTATGAACACAAGGTAACTAAATTTAGGTCCCATTTTTCAAATTATTCTTTAACTTCATTATTGTTTTAGAAGTCTGAAATTTCTGACACCTGTGATATTAACGAATTATCAAATCATATCATCGATGAATTATCTTTATCATCTTCCAACAACAATTCATTAACCAGCATACCAAAGACGGGTTTAGATTTACTCGATAATTGGTAAAGTCATTTTAGTGTCCGATTTTATAATATGTAAGTTTTTATACTAAAAGTAAATTTTGTCAACGTTTTTTTATCATTAATTTTTTATTTATTAGTGTGCGATTTATATATACATTTTTTAACCCGAAATAAGGCATAAGCTATGCCTGTGTTCGTTAATATTTTTAAAAATTATTTATAATCATAACTTTTATTATATTATAACAAACATTAAAACATAATAACTTTGTAGGGCATCAAACATTTTATTTGATTTTATAAAAAAAAACTGTTATTTTTGAGCGTTTAAAATGTAGCTAGAATTTTGTAAAACTTAATAAAAAATTAAACAAAAGGATTCAAGTACTTATCTAATTAATGAAAAGTGAAATTCACCTAATTTAAAAGTTACAAATACTTTCTTCAGTAATAAGTATCTATTGGGTCATAATCCCTGCAACAACTTGCCTCTTTTCTAACGGGGCAGCTTTCTTGTTTTTAGCATCAAAAGTATGAAAAATGCATAAAATTAATTTAAAAATGTGATTTTCTTCACGATACCGTTGATTGAATCAATGACGATACTGATATTAATGTGCCCCTGAGTCCTGATGTCAAAATACCATGTGCCGCCACTGAGTATTTAATTGAGTAAATATAAAAACATAACCTAATTTCAATTCAAACGTTTACTTGACGTCGGTGTGAAAACTCGAATAGGAGCAACGGAACCTCAAGTGGGGGTAAATCCGATATGTACTCGTCGGCGGATAGATGGCATTGTCTATCGTTTTTAAATTTTCAAGATCACGCGAGGTCATCTCTGTTCTGCTGGTTGTCTATTCTCAAACAAGCTTTTAACGGTTTTATTCAAGTGCGGTGTTTACTTCGTGTACTTGGTTTACTTTCTGTTTTTACGAGCTATAAATTCTATTAACAAGGGGAAGGCCAACTTTGGTCGTCACAGATCTGCACCACTATCTTTATATCTTTACAACCCAATTAGAACGTCACTAGATGAAAGTTTAACGACCCGGAATTCAGAAAATTTTGTGAAAATAATTTTTAAAGAGCAATGTAAAATCAAAGCATATGGTAGTTCAAATGTATTTCATTATTATTTCCCTCCTAAAAAATCAGTCGACAACAACTGCTCGACATAACCTTAGATTTACCCATTATTTTATTTATTAATTTGAGCATTATATCTTTGCTTTGTGATGCAACAGCTTGCAATCCTTTTTGTAACAGCACAAAGTTTACAAATACATCTTGTAATAATGGTTACATGATAAATGAAAAAAGAGCATTTAAAAACTCATACTGGTGAGAAACCGTTTGCCTGTAAAATTTGTGACTATAAAAATGTGCTCAAAAATCATCTTTAAAGGATCATTTAAGAACTCACACAGGAGATAAGTCATGTATTTGTGAGTCTTGTGCCTATAAAATGTGTACACAAATCAAATTTAAAACGACATTTAAAAACTCATAATACCATAACTGCGATATAAACAACATAATAAGTAATACTTTGATTGTAATTATAATTTGAACATCGTTTTTGACACATTCCACTTCTTGATTATCAATATCTTTCAGTGTGCATTCAGATTGTATGCAATGTGCATACAGTTAAACCAAAATTAAGCATTATTTATGTCACAAATCTTACAGGCAAACGGTTTTTCACCAGTATGAGTTTTTAAATTTCTTTTTTCATTTATCGTGTAACCGTAACCATTATTACATGTTGTATTTGTAAACTTTGTGCTCTTACAAAAAGGATTGCAAGCTGTTACATCACAAAGCAAAGATGTAATGCTCAAATTAATAAATAAAATAATGGGTAAATCTAAGGTTATGTTGAGCAGTTGTCGACTGATTTTTTAGGAAGGAAATAATAATGAAATACATTTGAACTACAAAATGCTTTGATTTTACATTGCTCTTTAAAAATTATTTTCACAAAATTTTCTGAATTCCGGGTCGTTAAACTTTCATCAAGTGACGTTCTAATTGGGTTGTAAAGATATAAAGATAGTGGTGCAGATCTGTGACGACCAAAGTTGGCCTTCCCCTTGTAAGACAAAAAATATAACTGGATTTATAAATACAAGTAATCAAACAACATCGTTCAACCAGTTTCAACAATGGATGAAGTTTGAAGCAGATAAACTGATGTGAGAAAATTCCACGATCATAAGGTTTGTATCTATATGCAATTAAAATATAAATGTGTTGAAAGTTAACTAAACATTTTTCTAGCATCATTTCAAGAAGATTTTAATGGTCTGTCAAAGAGTACTTTTGGACAAGAAACGAATGATGGGAAGATAAATGAATTGGTACTCTGCCACGATAAAATGGTTGCGATCCATTGAATTCATCCATGA
The DNA here is from genome assembly GCA_958510855.1 of Rhagonycha lutea. NCBI lineage: Eukaryota > Metazoa > Arthropoda > Insecta > Coleoptera > Cantharidae > Rhagonycha > Rhagonycha lutea. Next base: position 90,349,131 of record OY294036.1, read on the forward strand.
AATGAGGAACCCAGAAAGATAATAAAGGAATTTACGCCAGCAACCATAAAAATTGGATTACTACATACTGGAGGTGATTTATAAAGTAATTCAATTACAATAATTCATGTTTAATATTTTGTAATTTACAGGGCTTCATTAACATGTTTCCTAGGACGTTCAACCAGGATTATGGCAAAATTAGACAAGGGAGTAAGAATTGCTCCTTTTGCGATTACTCCATTTTACACAAGCTTCTTGGTAAATAACTTATCCAAGGGTCATTCGGCAGGCAGGAATTGCAAAAATTATGATCTTAATGAAGATATTTTAGTATCATTGAAAAGGTGTTAACAACAGGTAATAATTATTTCTATTTGCAAACAAAGTTTTATACTAATTTAGTAATTATTTTAGAAAATAATAGAAGATCCACTTCAGCCAGTACACTACAGTAACGAAGACATTCAGATTCCTGAAACTTTCGAAAAAACAAGAGATTGCGAAGCAACGGTCTTGCATTATGACTTGAAGAAAGCTTGAGTAACATATACAGACAATTACTCATCTAATTCCATATACGTATTGGAGTCAGATTATTAAATCCTTTTTTGCCGTTACACAATTTAGGTTTTTCCTAACTCACTGTTTTTTGATATATTAGATCTAGTTACCGTTCAAATGACAATACAATGTATCTGTTTCCGTATTGACCTATTATGATGTAAGGCCATTAGATGCAAAACTCTTGTGTTTGCAATTTTACATAATTTCAGTTAAGCGCGGTATCCGATGCAGAATCTTATAAATAATCAGTGTGTAATATAAGTAGATAGCAAAAGTCAATATTTATTATTATCTTAAACCTTAGGTGAATTTTCTGTTGGGTGCAAAACTCCCTTTGCTGTTAAAATTAATTACAAAATGCACTATTTACTTTCCAGCAAATTGCAAACACAGAGTTTTGCATCTAATAGCATGTATTATTCTGAATAACTCTTAAAATATACCAATAAGTTATGTATTATAATACAGTCAAAACTCTCTAAATCGAATTCTCATAATGTATTAAAATTTGTTCGAATTAGGGGAAGTTCGAGTTAGAGAGTAAGAATTGGATTGTAAGTTAGTTGGACGTGCCAAATAAATCATTCGATTTAGAGAATGTTTAAAATTAAAGGGAGGTCGATTTAGAGAGTTTTGACTGTAATATGTTATAAAAATTTTGTATCTGTAATAGTTGCTATGTGCAGATTCACAAATAATTTTGTAAGTAGTTATATAAATATAGAGTTGTTAGATAAATATTATGTTATGATTATTTAGAGAGCAATAAAATTTTATTATAAACTTTTCAATGTTTTTTTAAAGTTCACTTTAAAATATTGCTACTTTATAATCATCTGTATTTCATAAATTCTCAAGGTAATAAATCACTTTTAGTAAAGTGTATTTTATTACTTTGAAAATTTATGAAATATCGATGATTATAAAGTAGCAATTTAAAATTCAAATTTTTTTTTGTATAAAAAGCGACACCTATGCCTCTAGCGGCCATTTTTGGAACTAAACAGATGTACTCGTCGGTGGTTTGGCGGCGCAGCGATCGCTGTTCCGTCCTTTATTATGGAAGATACTCTTCTATTATAATGTATGTTTTGTGGTTTCTATTCTAGTGTTGTGTACTTTCATGAAATAATTTAATTTTTTAAATAAAATGAGTTCGTCTAAAGAAGAACGTAGAAGTAGTTCGAGTTCCAAAAGTGTGGATAGTGCCGAAGAAACCAGGTTAAAAGATTTGAGAGAAGGGTATGAATTTTCAGAACGATTAAAAACGCAGAATGAGACGAAAATTAGAAATATCGCTCACCCATCCGATAGTAAAGCCTTAGGTGAAGCTACGAGGAGGCTAAAATTGGAAAGCGAAGATAAAGAGCGACTGGTGCCAAAGTTGAGGGTAGAATCCAGAAGGAAGTATTTAGAAAAACGGAAGGATGATAAGCTTGTGGAACTTAAAGAAAGAGATTATAAGAAGACTTTGCTCAATTTGGCTGAGGAACATGAACAAGCAAGGGAATTGGAAAATGTCCATCATTATCACATGCCTGAAGATTTGGGTAAGGGTGCCAAGATGGATGAACTGGAAAAGATGCCACATTCCGAACAGGAAAAATGGGAACAAGAACAATTGGCTACTGCCAAATTTTCGTTTGGCTCAAAACAAGGAAGAAAGGCAGAATATGAACTACTGATGGAAGATGAAATTGAATTTATTCAAGCTGTATCATTACCAGGTAACTATTCTAGGCTATCAATTCCCCAAAGAAAACAATTAACATTAGAAGAAACCAGAAGAAGTTTACCGATATTTTCATTTCGTGATGACCTTGTTCAGGCTATTAGGGAGAACCAAGTTTTAATTGTAGAAGGGGAAGCTGGTTCTGGAAAAACCACCCAAATACCACAGTATTTAAAAGAATCTGGGTTTACGGAAAATAGCAAAAAGATTGGTTGTACTCAACTTCGGCGAGTTGCAGCCATGTCGGTAGCGACACGAGTTGCTCAAGAAATGGGTGTCAAGTTGGGAAACGAAGTTGGTTATTGCATTCGGTTCCAAAACTGTACTTCAGAACGCACCATAATTAAATACATGACAGACGGTGCCCTGCTTCGTGAGCTTCTATCAGAGCCTGATTTGCAATCCTACAGTGTCATTATAATCGACGAAGCTCACGAGCGAACCCTACACACAGACATTTTATTTGGATTACTGAAAAATATTGCTCGGTTTAGGCCCGATTTAAAATTATTGATATCCAGTGCCACTTTAGACGCTAAGAAGTTTTCAGAATTTTTCGACGACGCTCCCATATTTCGCATTCCAGACCGAAGGTTTCCAGTTGATATTTTTTATACTAAAGCACCTGAAGAAAATTACGTGGACGCCTGCGTGGTTACAGTATTACAAATTCATACGACTCAACCCCTGGGTGACTGTCTGGTATTTTTAACTGGTCAAGACGATATCGAAAAATGTCACGAATTGTTGCAGGATCGAATGCGTCTTTTGGGGTCAAAAGTGGGTGAACTTTTAATTTTACCAATTTACGCCAGCTCACCCAGGGACATGCAAGCAAAAATTTTTATGCCGACTCCACCGGGGGCGCGTAAAGTCGTCCTAACTACAAACATCGCCGAAACTTCTTTAACAATTGACAATATAATTTATGTAATTGATGCCGGTTATGCTAAACAAAACCACTTTAATTCACAATCTGGAATGGAAACTTTACAGAAGGATCCCATTTCTAAAGCGTCGGCCAATCAAAGAGCCGGAAGGGCTGGACGTGTGGCTCCTGGTAAATGTTTTCGTTTGTACACGGCGTGGTCTTACAAGCACGAAATGCCTGATAATACCATACCTGAAATTCAAAGAATTAATTTGGGAAATGTCGTGTTGATGTTGAAAGCTTTGGGAATTAACGATTTAGTTAATTTCGATTTCTTGGATCCTCCACCTCACGAAACCTTGGCTTTGGCGTTGGAACAGTTGTATACATTGGGAGCGCTTAGTCATCAGGGCGAGCTTACAGAAGTTGGAAGACTAATGGCGGAGTTTCCTGTTGATCCAATGACGGCGAAGATGTTGGCTTCTGAGAAAAAATTTTCGGAGGATACTGTAATGAATGCCAAATAAGACATAAGTTATTAAAATGTACCTATGTTACTTGTTATTGTTTTGAAAAATGATTTATAGTCAGAACTTTTATTAAATTGGTTAGTTTTTAATTCGTGATAATAAATTAGTAGATATATTTTAATAATTCACGAATTAATGACATTAAATTATTATTATATTATATTTATAACTTTTATTATATTATAAAAAACAGTATTATTTTTTAGCGTTTAAAATGTAATAAAAATTAAACAGAAGGAGTCAAGTAATGGGTGCAAACAAAGATTGCACCATAGATGTTAAAATGTTTAAAATCTCTGGATTGCACCCATTAATAGGTGCAATAATGTTATGGGTGAATCACAGTTCGAACACATTTCCTTCTTTACTTTTCCCCTCTTCAAACGCAACAGTTGAAAGGACTTCTTCCATAATGAAATAAATTTAAAAAATGTTATTACATCTTTTGAATGCAATAATGCTTGTAAGAGCGTATTTTTATACCGACAATCTGTATTGTAAAAAATGTTTTGAATCAAGTAAGGATTTTTAAGAAGTTTAAAGATTTTTATATATTTTTTTAATTTAAATTCAAAAATTTTGAAACATTATTTTATCAATTTCTTTGAGGTTGGCAAAACTGCAAGATTAATGCCGTCCGTAAATTATAAAAGGCACTTCTTGTGACTTCTTGTACTTCTTACATATTAGCTGAGCTGCACCTACGGTGCTTCACACCGCTGGAACAATGCAGCTCCTAAATCATGACAAAGACTGGATGCCGTCAAACAATTGCATTCCCAACAGCTATGTTACACATAGATGAAGAAGAAAAGCGGGCTAAGCATCTGCTCTGAAGAAAGCTATTCCGATACTACTACTACTCTTACATATTTTTATCACAGAGATAGTTGTATAATCAGCACCAATTGGGATCGAGTTTTTATTAAAAGTTGGTAAGTAAAATTGTATTTTCATAAAATCGCTGCGTGCGCAGTTACTCACGTCGAATGTGCGCACGCGCAAAAATTCCCGGCAAATGTGAAGCGTATTTAAATGTAAAGTGCGTGCATGCGCCATACTCTAGTCGAATGTGTGTAAAAATTAAATTTTTAGTTTTATAAACAGAACCGGATCAGAGTTTGGGGCCCAAATCAAAAACTTTATTTAACTCTTAACGGTCCTGTCATTAAAAAGCTTTTCCTAACATTAACCTAAACTCGACCGGTGGATCTCTCTTTTAACGGTTCCCCCATTAAAAAAAATCAATTCCTAACACTAACCTAAGCCCGACCGGTGGATCTCTCTTTTAAGAGTCCCCTCATTAAAAGAATGGTTTCCTAACACTAACCTAAACTCGATCGGTGGATCTCTCTTTTAACAGTCTCCCCCCATTTCCCCCATTAAAAAAAATCAATTCCTAACACTAAAAAGCTTTTTCTAACATTAACCTAAGGACCACCGGTGGATCTCACTTTTAACGGTCCCCCATGGTACAACAAAATTATTATATCGTGCTCCCTCCCATTAAAATAATCGTTTCTTAACACTAACCTAAACTTGACTGGTGTTCGAGAGCACCGAAAAGAACTGTACCCAAAACTTCCAATTAATGGTTGCAGAAGTACCAACTAAAGTTTAACCAAGTGTAACTAAATAATTACCAACCGGTACAACGTCGCAATCGCCGAGAGTAACTGCGCACGCGCGCACGTAGCGACTTTTACTGTATGCAGTGTCTGACGATATCAGTGTCAAGTGTAGAAACGTGGCTAAGATTGAAACATGTAATCCGGTAAGGAATTCTTTGATTTTATAATTTCTTTTTGCTAATTTTTTCAATAAACTTTGAATCCCCAAGACGAACCTGTTTGTTCCTATTTTTGTTATGATGATTATGTAAGAAGTAAAAACTAAAATCTATATATAGATTATTAAAGACCGCATTCTCAACTATAATTTTTCTTAATTTAATGGATGGTCAATTAACACGTTTAAAGATTTTTATATTTTAAATTCAAAAATTTTGAAACATTATTTTATCAAGTATAAGGATTGATTTCATTCTAAATTTTAGCGCCACGTGATGAATTGGTTGCGCTTTTGGACGCTTTTCCAGTTACGAGTTGGCGCCTTAGATCTCTAAAATCTGATAACACTGCCCCTTATGTTAAAATACTATGTGCCGCCACTGAGTATTTAATTCGAGTAAATATAAAAACCTAACCTAACTTTAAATTAAACGTTTAGTTGAAGTTTATAGTGTTGTAACTTCATGAAATAATTAAATTTTTTAAATAAAATGAGTTCGTCTAGAGGAAAGCGTAGAAGCAGTTCGAGTTCCGAAAGTGTGGATAGTGCCGAAGAAGCCAGGTTAAAAGATTTGAAAGAAAGGGATGAATTTTCAGAACGATTAAAAAAGCGGGATGAGACGAAAATTAGAAATATCGCTCACCCATCCGGTAGTAAAGCCTTTTCTGAAGCTGCCAGGAGGCTAAAATTGGAGAGCGAAGATAAGGAGCGACTGATACCAAAATTGAGGGTAGAATCCAGAAGGAAGTATTTAGAAAAAAGGAAGGAAGATAAGCTTGCGGAACTTAAAGATGATATTCAAGATGACGAGTATTTGTTTGAGGAAGAAACATTAACAGCTAAGGAACTTAAGGAACGAGATTATAAGAAGACTTTGCTTAAGTTAGCCGAGGAACATGAACAAGCAAGGGAATTGGAAAATGTCCATCGGTATCACATGCCTCAAGATTTGGGTAAGGGTGCCAAGGCGGATTATATTGAGGTTGATGAATTGGAAAAGATGCCACATTCCGAACAGAAAAAATGGGAACAAGAACAAATGGCTTCTGCCAAATTTTCGTTTGGCTCCAAACAAGAAAGGAAGGACGAATATGAACTACTAATGGAAGATGAAATTGAATTTATTCAAGCTGTACGATTACCAGGTAATTTTTCTAAGCTAAAATCAAGGGATTGACCTCCAAGTAATTTTGGTGTACAAGTACTATCAAGTTTAGTAATTTCTTTATATTTTAATAATTTGTTCAAAATATCTGCGTAAAGTTAGCCCAGCCATTTTTGATAATTTAAGAAATGAATCTTGAGTTCGATGGGTACTATTTTTGTACAATAATTTTGACTCATGGGGGGTGGGGGCCCTTGATTTGCGGTACCAACCTTGTATAATCAACAAATCAAAACTGGAATAAAGTCACGAACATCTTTCAGGTCGCTTTTTTGGCAAAAATGAATTCTCAAAGATGAGACCCTGCCAGATCGATTTGTAGACCCAAAAAATTTCCAGTCCATGATTTTCTTTGAAATCACTTGGGGCGTTTTTGAAAAAGCGAGTGCATATGTTTATATTGTCCTTTACCACCTCTATAATAAAAAAATAACAATACTGGGGAAAAATTTATTAGTTGGAACAGAGTGACAACTTGGGTCGCCACGGATAGCTCAGAGAAACTCTAATTTACTTTTCCTGTAAATGAGAAGCACTATGTGCGTGAATCGCTAACACACTCAAAAACTCTTTTAGACATCAAAACAAAAGCTTTAATAATCAAATAGGATACATTTTTGTGCATAAACAAGTGAAAAAAATTCAACACTCGATTGAATTTGAACTCCTAAAATACATTTTATAACCAACAATCCTTCACATGTGCCTCTAAACAGTTACTATTAAATCAAATCAACCTGCTGGTTAGAAACACATTCAGGAAACGAAAAATTATTTTCCATATTAATTTTGCTACTGTGTCGAGAAATTCTTGATATGTGGGTTCGCTTATAATTTCTAGGTCTCTATCGTTTTTTGTTACTTCCGTTTCAATTTCGCTCGCAGCGTCTGATTCTGCTTCCACATTCAGTAACTCCTTGAAGTGTTCTTTCCATCTATTTTTTATTTCATGATTTCCGTATTTTATTTCACCATTTTTGTCTTTCAATCCTCTTAATTTATATTGTGTTTTTATCCTTTGATTTTTTATTCTACTCACGATTCTACTGTAGAATTCTCTTGGATTTTTATGTTTTCCATTCATTTCCTTCATTACCTCCTCCATCCACTGTCGTTTCTTCTTCTTGCATAGTTTCACCATCTGTTTCGCTTTCTCTTTGTAACTTTCTTTTCCATTTCATTCAGTGTTGTTATCCATTCAATTCTTGCGCTTCTCTTCACTTCTATCATTTCATTGCATTCCATTCTGTCTTCCCATTCTTCCTATCATTTCCTCCGCTGACATTATTATACTTTCTTTTATGTTATTCCATTCTTCGTTCATATGACTTGAACTATACTGACTTCATGACTTCACTATTTTTGGCATTATTATGATACTAGGTATTATTGAGGCAAAATTTTGTTGAATTCTCTATAACTGGAGTTAGCAGGTTAACACATTTCAACGATAGACGTTATATTGTTTTTAGACTTCGCAATTTTAGTAGTTTATTAAAAAGAATTTTAGTGTACACAATAATTTTACTAGGTGACCCCCTTTGAATAAAATATTAATTTAAAAATTTGACAAACTGTTTTTTTAGGTGTAGACAAAACAAAAAAGGAACCTGAACTATCAAAATCCCAAAGAAAAAAACTAACATTAGAAGAAACCAGAAGAAGTTTACCGATATTTCCATTTCGTGATGACCTTGTTCAGGCTATTAGGGAGAACCAAGTTTTAATTGTAGAAGGCGAAACTGGTTCTGGAAAAACCACCCAAATACCACAGTATTTAAAAGAATCTGGCTTTACGGAAAATAGCAAAAAGATTGGATGTACTCAACCTCGGCGAGTTGCAGCCATGTCGGTAGCGGCTCGCGTTGCTCAAGAAATGGGTGTCAAGTTGGGAAACGAAGTTGGTTATTGCATTCGGTTCGAAGACTGTACTTCAGAACGCACCATAATTAAATACATGACAGACGGTACTCTGCATCGTGAGTTTCTATCAGAGCCTGATTTGCAATCCTACAGTGTCATTATTATCGACGAAGCTCACGAGCGAACCCTTCACACAGACATTTTATTCGGTTTAGTGAAAGATATTGCTCGTTTTAGGCCTGATTTAAAATTATTAATATCCAGTGCCACTTTAGATGCTCAGAAGTTTTCAGAATTTTTCGACGACGCTCCCATATTTCGCATTCCAGGCCGACGGTTTCCAGTTGATATTTTTTATACTAAAGCACCTGAGGAAAATTACGTGGATGCTTGCGTGGTTACAGTATTACAAATTCATACAACTCAACCCCTGGGTGACTGTTTGGTATTTTTAACCGGTCAAGACGATATCGAAGAATGTCATGAATTGTTGCAGGACCGAATGCGTCGTTTGGGTTCAAAAGTAGGTGAACTTTTAATTTTACCAATTTACGCCAACTTACCCAGTGACATGCAAGCAAAAATTTTCATGCCGACTCCACCGGGAGCCCGTAAAGTTGTCCTAGCTACAAACATCGCCGAAACTTCCTTAACAATTGACAATATAATTTATGTAATTGATCCCGGTTATGCTAAACAAAACCACTTTAATTCAAGATCTGGAATGGAAACTTTACAGAAGGATCCCATTTCTAAAGCGTCGGCCAATCAAAGAGCCGGAAGGGCTGGACGTGTGGCTCCTGGTAAATGTTTTCGTTTGTACACGGCGTGGTCTTACAAGCACGAAATGCCTGATAATACCATACCTGAAATTCAAAGAATTAATTTGGGAAATGTCGTGTTGATGTTGAAAGCTTTGGGAATTAACGATTTAGTTAATTTCGATTTCTTGGATCCTCCACCTCACGAAACTTTGGTTTTGGCGTTGGAACAGTTGTATGCATTGGGTGCGCTTAATCATCATGGCGAGCTTACAAAAGTTGGAAGACGAATGGCGGAGTTTCCTGTTGATCCAATGATGGCGAAGATGTTGTTGGCGTCTGAGAAATATAAATGTTCGGAAGAAATTGTGACGATTGCCGCCATGCTCTCTGTGAATAGTGCAATTTTTTATAGACCAAAGGATAAAACTATACATGCAGATAACGCACGGAAAAATTTCCACCATCCACACGGGGATCATCTAACATTACTCAATGTTTATAATCAATGGGGAGATACGGATTACTCAACACAGTGGTGCTACGAAAACTTTATACAATATCGTTCGATGAGAAGAGCGCGAGATGTGAGAGAACAGTTGGTGGGGTTGATGCAAAGGGTTGAAATTGATATGGTTTCTAATATAACTGAAACTGTGCATATACGTAAAGCTGTAACATCTGGTTACTTCTATCACATTGCACGGTTAACAAAAGAAGGTTCTTATAAAACTGCTAAACAAAATCAATCTGTCATCATACATCCACAGAGTTCCCTTTTTGAAGATGTGCCTCCTCGACGGTGGCTGCTTTACCACGAACTTGTGTTAACTACCAAAGAATTTATGCGCCAAGTGATAGAGATAGAAAGTAAATGGCTGGTGGAAGTCGCCCCACATTATTATAAACCTAAAGAAATTGAAGATCCCACAAATAAAAAAATGCCAAAAGTTATCGGCAGAAGTGCACCTACAGAATGATTTATTTTGTTTTAATTTTAAGTTTGTTACATAGTTGATTGTTTCTTTTAAATACAATTTTTATTTTTCCTGACCTGTTCTATTTATTTCCTCTATACAAATTAACAACAAAAAATCAGAAAGAAATTCAAGCAAAATAATTTTTTTTACAGGCAATATTCGATGAAATTGAACGTAATACTTTTTGGGCAGAGCATGATTCTTGATATTGCGAAATAAAAGAAGTATCTTCGCAATATCAAGAAATTTACATTTTTAACAGACAATTTTATAGAGCAAACTAGTAATAATTATTACGATATGACTGAATTGAACAGCTGCAAAAATGTACAGCTTATATTGATGTCAGTACTGCAAAGAAATTTTTAATAGTATTTGTATAAGTACTAATAAACTTGAGTGGAGTTGCTTATTTCGACGAGTCGGAAACTTACGGAATGAAACAAAAAATTTTTGTTTGTTTTTTTTCAAAATATAAATTTTGTTATCTGGGGAATCTAAAATAAACGCTTTTTACAGCAAAGTTATTATGCTAGTATTTCTTCAGTCAACAATATCTAATATAAAAATTAAAGGGACTTCAAAAATTCTTATTTTAAATTTTATTATTATTTTTTTATTACAAGTTAAAAACATACAAATACAAACCCCAAGAACGCAGGGTTGTTGGTAGAGATGGGCCGGAACAGGTCACAGACCTAACCCGTGAATCAACGGCGTAGCTAGAAGTTTTGCAGCTCTCCCCCTAGCTACGCCACTACCGTGAATGGAAATGATGATGATCTGAAGTTAAAAACAAAGTGTATACTATAGTCACTATACTTAATACTAAGGAGAATTAACCAATAGAACTATGTATAGACATTCTTTTTACACAACTGTGATGATTTTACTGATTTGCTTTAGCTTATGTCTCGTATACAATGCCTATTTGCTGTCTGCATTCTTCCTGCTGCCTTCTCAGGAGGCTCAATAAAGAAAACTAATTGGGATTGTTTTAGCAATTGCAATCTATTTGTGTTTTATGTCATTTATTTCCAGGACGTTACAAAAATTTAAATAATTGCTAGCATTGCAAAATCTTTCAACTTTTTTTTATGTAAAAACGCTAAAAGAAATTGATTTACTTATTTGAACATCAATCACAACAACAATCGCGTAATTCGAAAACTACGGTTGGAAGGGGGGGGGGAGATTCCCATGTTCTAATTTTCGAATAACATGGTTTTCCAATAAATAAATCAACTTCCTTTAGCGTGTTTATATAAAAAAGTGTTGAAAGATTTTGTAATGCTAGCAATTATTTAAATTTTTGTAACGTCCTGGAATTAAATGACAGAAAACGCAAATATTCACACCGTATAGGGAGGGGGTAGCACTGGACATTACTCTTAAGAATTTTTTAGGGAAATTTAAACTTTGTTTAAGAGGTCTGTGGTGTGTAATGTCTAGAGCTGGGATTTATATGCATAAAAAATTCTAAAATATGCTCATTATGCTCCAATTTTCATAAAAATATGCAAGTTAAAATATAAAATATGCAGTGAAATATGCTGAATAAAAGTTCAAAATATGCAATAAAATTTTTGCAAAAACAAAATTTAGCACTTTTTTTTATTGAGAACGCATTTAATTACTACTGTGATAATAAATATTAATTATAATATGTTTTTCTAAATTATCTAAAATAAAAAGATTGTCTTTTGTCACTCAATATTATGTTCTTGTACGTTGAGAAAATTCTTTCAACGTCGACTGATGTTATTGGAGGAGCGAATTTAAACTTGCACATTTTTTGTGGTTCCATTGTTACCGATTCTTCATATTCACCTTCTAAGTATATTCGAAATTTTTTTAAGAACCTCTAATCCTTTATTTTTTCTAATCACATCTGAAAATTTTTGGCCAATACGCATCCCTACATCCCCTTTATCTGCTGAATCGAATTTTCAGTTTGATTCAGCAACTCAATGGAATCTACAAGTTTCATACATTGCGTCTCAAGAGTTTTGATTGGCTTTGCAATAAAAGCGTAATTTGATTTTATAAATGCTAGATTCTGAGGCAATTGTTGATCATCTAAAGCAAATTTTGCCTCACGAATAGCAGCAGAATCATTTGGAAATTCAAGAATTTTCATACGTAGGTATATTATAATTTCACGAGTTGAAATAAAACGAGTATTTATGCATTAATATGCTAACTTTACTAAAATATGAACCAAAAGTGGAAAATATGCAAAATATGCCTAAAAAAATTTGGTTTAAATAAATTACTCTAATTTATGTGATTCGCAAAGATATCCAAAAATTGACGTTCTCATATCAATAGTTAAAAATATGCATTTGCATATAATCCCAGCCTTAGCTAATGTGTATGCTAGCAATGCTAGTCGCATAAGGCATAGATAAATAATAATAATAATTAATAGTAGATAAATAAAGGTCTGTTCGTTTGTCTACTCGGTGTAGTTCCGAGTCTCTCCACTCACGCACATCACGTACATAGCGAATATACATTCTAATTTTTAAACATAGTTTTATCTCTTTGCGCGAGGTTGGCAAACATGCAAGTCTTGATAACCCTACTAGGGTAAATCACAATCGGGTGAATCGGGTACATTAATTTTCAAAATTTCAAGATCAAAAGGAAAATTGGTAAGTCTAATGTTATATTTTCATTACTTTTATTCAGTTTATTTATTTAGTTTTCATTGTGGTGTTGTACTGTGTTTTTGGAAGAACTGTGTATAGAGTTAGTTATTTTTTGAATTATAGTATTTTTTTTGATACAAGTTAGGAAAAAGATACTTTTTGACGCGTATCGAACAATATTTTTTCTAATAGTGTTTTAAAAAGAACCAATAACATACTTGTTATACCTAATTTAAAATAATTTACTAAAATATACTTTATTATGCAAATAGATTTACCCGATTTACCGCTGTATTCATAAAAATAAAGCAATATTTAAGAGAGGCTTGCAAACCCTTCTTAACCATAACCTAGCTTTCTTTTTATAGCAAAAAAAGCTAAACTCGCGTTCGGGAAGTCGTTATACTTTCGCTACCGAAGCTTCACGTTAGTAGCGTGCAGTATTTGCGTTCGAGGAGAAAAAAATGCTTGCTTCCATGTTTCCCTCCCCGAACGATACTTTGGCGCTGCAGTATTTAAAATTTAAATTTGTATGTGTGGGTACCTAACGTAACTTATTATTTTTAAATATTATAAGATTTAAAGATTGTTAACAATCTTTATGGTTCACCTGAAACCAAAATATTTAAATATTATCTACTATAAACAATAAATTTTATTATTCTTGCTTTAGGAGTTGTCTTGTTGTTATTCTTGTTTTATTTCAATTTCGTAATTAGCGCGTTTGATGTTGAAAGAAATTTTGCAAATATATTTTTATTTTACCAGAAGAAGTGAGTGGGGACGATGAATATAATAACGAGAAATATTCATATCGTGGTTGAATTTGTAGAAAAAATAAAGCAAACAAAATTTAAATTCATATTTGAATTTAAATCTAAATTTAAATTCAAATTATTTTGCGATTTTGCCACCATGCGCCACGCTAACCCACCTACCCTGTTACCTACCTACCAGGGTTACCCTGCGTTCCGGGAGAAGCTACTTTCGCTTCCAAACGCTTTTGTTTTTTTTAATTTATTGTGTTTTTGGATTTGGAATAGCTAAAAAATGTCAGATATGTCGGAATGTTCGGGTGTTGAGGAATCGGCGGCATTAGCGGTTAAAGCTGTAATTCCACAGAAATTTCCAAATAAAGTAGAATTATGTTTCTGAACTTTCCCTTCTCTTTTCCGCACAGGTGTGGAAAAGTAAATGCGTGCGGAAAAGTATTACTTTTCCTCACCCTTTTTAATATCACAAAGTAAGACTTTTTCAAACACTATTAGAAAAAATTATTTATGATTTAATTAAAAACGTTTTTGCCTTTTTTTGCTTGTATTTAATGCCTTTTTGCCTGGCCTTTTTTTATAGTTTTATTTTGCCTAACTATCCAGATTTTGTAGAAGCAAAGAAAATTAAAAAAAGGAGGTTTTACAAATTGATTGCAATTTTAAAAATTTGTCTTTTGTACCAACATCTTGTAATGATGGGAGGTATAGATGTTGTCAATACTGGCAAAACAGAAAAGACTTATGCTTTGTAATCAAAGTGTAATCGTTAAATTTACTCTTTGTTTTATTACCAGCTGAAAATATGAGGAAAGGTTACGAATGTTTGAACGATGATATCGAATTGAATCGTGTCGCAATTAAAAGTGACGAGTCCAGATGTTTAAAATTTAGTCACATAGCAGATTTGGATAAATTTTTCACAGCGGTGTATGAATACTTCATGAATCGTAGTTTTGCTACTATTCTTGTTAAAGGCATTTTGAAAATTTTAACTTGGATACTTACATTCGTCGTATTGCCAATCGCCTGGACATGCTTGGGTGATGCCAAAAGAGAGGTAAGTTTTTAATACTTAATCAGAAAAATTTTTAGAAGATAAAATCAGTTTTTACTTGGTAAGTTGGCTTTTTGTAGCAAGGAAGACTTTTGGAGTTCCAAAAACTCAAAGATCCATTCTGTAGCCAACTTATAATAATTTGTTTTCTTGCTTTTAAATAAATTTCAAAAGAAATTCCACCTAATGAACACTTACCAAACAAATACCTGATTTTATTCTTATATAAGTGCTCAATTGAAGCTAATGAACGACAGCGACAAGATAGAGCATTATTATATTATATGTTTTTTTAGCCCGAGAAAATTTGGGACATTTTTGGACCCTACGAGGAATGTGGTAAGAGGTGGCCAACTTTAGTAATACTTTCAGTCATTATTGGCAGTTTAGTAGCAATTTTTTGGTTGTTAATGTTTATAAAAACATTATCATATTATTGGTTTATCAAACAATTTTACAATGAAGCTTTGGGAGTGGCCGATCACGACTTATGCAATTTCACCTGGCAAAATATAATGCAAAAAATTCAAGCTGCACAATTGAAAGAAAAAATGTGTATAACCAGATCAGAGTTGAGTGAGCTACATATCTATCAACGCATTTTACGCCGAAAAAATTATTTAATTGCATTGGTTAACAAGAAGTACCTACCACCCCGCTTAAATCTTCCAATTATAGGAACAGTAGTATATTGGCCATCAGGGTTACAATTTATTATAAATATGTTGTTTTTTACGGGACCAATTGCAGTGTTTGAAAATTCGTTCAAAATTAGAAATGAATACAAGGAACGGAACGCAAGAAATGATTTGAAAGAAAGATTTGAAAAACTGTGCATATGTGTATGTGTAATTTCCTTAATACTATGTCCCTTTCTCTTCATCTGGGAATTGGCACACGCATTATTTACTTATATTGAAGCATTTAAGAGAGATCCTAGTTATTTTGGAGCGAGAATTTGGTCGCCTCATGCTCAATTTTATTTGAGACATTTTAATGAAATGGATCATGAATTGGAAATCAGATTAAATGCGGGTTATAGACATTCCATGCACTACTTATCATCATTTCGTGGTCCATTTAAAAATGCAATTTGTAGTTTTCTTTGCAAAACATGTGCTTGTTTAAGTGCCTTACTGTCTGGTGTAGCAATCAGATACGTGGAGTTGCCAAGCATTGTAGTATTTTACGTATCCATTTTCGCAGCTGCTGCCATCTTTCTTTATTCGTGCATTTCGGATAAATCACAACCTTCCAATCACGAAGAACTTTTAAGTGAAGTAGTGAAAAAAATTCATTACTTACCAATTAATTGGCAAGGACAAGCTCACACCACCGATGTCCGAAATGAATTCGAGCAACTATTTGAAGTAACTGGAATTGTCATAATTAAAAATTTGCTCTCACCACTTCTTACGCCGATTATTTTGTACACCCATGTTTATCCCCAAGCTGAGAAGTTCATCGATTTCTTTAGAGCTTTTACTGTAGATGCGGTAAGTTGTTTAAATTAATTTATTATTGTAAAATGTAAAATCATATCTTGAAAGATGGTAGCTTCACAATATAATATTTTTCTCCAGGCATGATCTATTTGCTACTTCTTTAATGGTTTTGGATAGGAGGGTAGGTTTCAACTGAGATGATCCTGGTTTAACACAACTGGACAATTTATTGATTTGGTTCTTGTTCTTATAGTATATCCTAACATCAAAGAGAGTGAGTTGTAGCTATTATTGATCTGCCATAATTTAAAATATTTGATAAAATAAAATGTTCGGTTCAAAAAATTAATAAGTTATTTAAAAATTTCAGGATAACATGGGCGATGTTTGTCAGCTGTCTTTAATGAGTATAAAGAAATCTGGTGATCCAACCTGGCAATTTGGAACAAAAGGAGTTAAGGAAACCGTCAAAGAGGATAAAGCAACAGAAACAGAAGATGGAAAGACTGAATTATCCTTAATTAATTTTGCGCGTAGGAATCCTAATTGGTCACCGCCTCAAGATGCAAAAGATTTTATATCAAATGTTGAAGAAGAAACAAAGAATATGGAAAAACCAAACTCTATTGGTACCGGTGCTATGTATTTGCACAATCTGCACCACTCACATGTTCCTGATTTTCATCGTGCTGTTCAGGAAGATACATCATTACTTTAATAGAGTTGTTGATTTATTATTTATATTATATTTATTATTTATTATATAACGTTTGTTGTATTATTTTTAATGGATACTTTTTATGTTAAACTTTTGAAGACATTTTTTGTTAGATTTCTCTATAATCTGGATTCCCACTCGCCTGGAAGCGAATTTTTGATTTTTAAGTAAGCCAAGGAGTATTTTTTGAAACTTAAAAAATTTTAATTTGTAAAAATTAGAGAAATCACGTCGTTGATAGATTCAATTTAATAAATAATTTTTTACCATTTCTAGCTTTATTCATTTCACTTTATTCCCATTTATTAGGGAGCAAAATGTATCCGTCTGTTACATTCTCAATATAACAGCTGAAGTAAAGTATAGGAGCCACCCAAGAGTTTTATTTCAAATTTCTTGATATGTATAGCAAATATACTAGCATAATATTCGTTACATATTCCGTAAACCGGGGTAACTTTGGTACAATTTTTACAGTTTTTTGGTTATAAAATCGTAATTAGTTATCAAATTTAGTTGGCAGTAGGATTGTATAAAAGTTCTACTGGGACTACATAAAATCTACATAGAATTTATTACTTTATCGTTTTCACAACTGAGAAAATGGGCCTTAAAAGTGTCCCAAAGTTACCCCGGGTAGCGGGGTAACTTTGGGACAGGAACTTTTTTTATGGATATCTTTGTTTAAAATACATTTTTATCAATTATAAACCTAATTATGATAAAGTAGATTAAAAATTTGATTTCGCTAGGGAAAAGTTGCATTTTATTAATCGGTCAAGGGACAAGAAAACGGGAAATTAGAAAAATGGTGCTTGAACAAATAATTTGTTTTTTCTAATAGTGTTTGAAAAAGTCTTACTTTGTGATATCCAAAAGAGTGTAGAAAAGTAATACTGTGTGGGAAAGAGAAAAGAGAAGGGAAACTAGTGCGGAAAAGAAAAAGTTCGACAATGTCGATCGCAACATGGAATAACAGCTCCATAAAGTTGAGCTTTGCACCAAATTTAAAAAAACCTGCGATCACTAACCTATTTTCTTTTGTAACTGATCATGATCATTAATATAGTCAAATATACTTTACTTTACAATACGGGAAACTCTTGCAAATTCTATTGTTATTTTCGGCGACATTTTTAAGGGTGCCACCTATTGGCTTAAGACGTATACTAACGAAACTGTCGAGATTTGGTGGGTGATAATTAGTAATTTACTATAATTTACAGTACGATTTTAATTGAATTGGTTATAATTAGAGTTTTTATTTAAATTATTATTTAAACAAAGCGCTATACCGTTAAAAAATCAACATAACTCTGAACATAACCTCGTCAAGTAGCGTTAATTCATGGTTCTAGCCGCTAGTGGCGCTGCGAATTTGTGTCGCCGAAAATGTGCATGAGTTTTCCGTATTGTAAAGTAAAGTATTTGATATAGTGTACCAAAGTACGGTTGGTAGTCAATAATACCATGGATACCAACCGTCAAATTTAAATATTATATATATTTTCATAAAGTATATAAAATTATTTTAAATTAGATATAAAAAGTATGTTGTTGGTTCTTTTTCAAAAACTATTAGAACAAATATTGTTCGATACGCGTGGAAAAGTATCTTTTTCCATTCTCGGCTGCGGTTTACGAACTCGGCCTTCGGCCTCGTTCGTACAACTTCGCCTCAAATGGAAAAATGTACTTGCGTCTAGCCATAGGGAAATATACCAAAAATCCAGTTGCGCGCGCATTATTGAAAGTTGTTCTAAGTATCAAAAATTTTCAAAGTGTCAACTTTTCGGACATAACCCAATTTAATTTTTTTTTAACTGATATTAATTTTGTAGATAATTCAAATTTTGTTAATTGTCATATAATTATATGGTAGAAAGTCCCTGTAGTATTTAAAGCAAACCTTTTTAAAATGTAATTGGTTGCTAGCTCTCTGGCGTAAAACCATTTATGTTTATGACATAAAAGTTTTAAGAATAAGAATTAACGTATAGATTTAAACTTGATCAAACATACGGTGTTTGTGTGTGTGTGAGTAAAGCTACAGAATCTTACTTGGCTTTAAATTCTACTCCTATTTTATTTAAAAAAAGGGTTAAACATAATTGTCACGCGTACACGGTTTCTCGCCACTGTGATTTGCTAAAACTGGGTTTCGTGCTATAAAAACAATTTATTTATTGTATTTATTTTATTGCAAACCTTAAAAATTAGAGTTATATTAAGATGTATCACATAAAAATTCTACTATCGGAGTAAAAAGTTCTGACCCCTGAGTTTGAAGTCTTATATTTCAAAAAGTAATTGATGGAATTTTATGCACTAAGAAGATACAGATAAAGAATTTAATTTTGTATAACGCATTAAAATTTCAAAGTTATAGGTTTTATAGTGCCTTTCTGTTATGCAGATTCTTAACAAAAGAGGCACAATTTAAGCAACAATTATTATGTAGAAAGATAATATCGATTTATAGAAATCCACTTTTAACAGAAATTTGACAAAATTCAAATACAATTTTAATATTGCTAAAAGAGTATACGTTTGTCTATATACTACATAAATTTTATGTAATTTCAGAAGAAAATACGATAGTTGTAGGTATTTGAAGTTGCAACTTTTCGAAATGAGTGCTAACACTACACTTTTTGAACATTTTTTTAAATAATTTTAAAACGGCTTTAGTTAGAAGTATAAAATTTTAATATGACATTTAGCACTAATCAATTGATATCATATATTTTTTTCAAATTTTTTCACTGCAAAATTTTGATTTTATTTGACTTCAAACAAGGATGCTTCAAACTCAGGGGTCAGAACTTTTTACTCCGATAGTAGTAAGGAAACAAAAATGAATTAGTACAATTTATTACAATTTAATACTTCGAAAATAAGTCAATTATAACCAAACCACAACAACGACAGACATGTTTCGATCTTGTTAGATCTCATCAGTGACGTACAGTTACGAATTGTTGATGTCATTTTTTGGATTATCGGATAATTCAATTAATCTTGTCGACAAAATGCTATATAGGTAAAAACTTAAAGTCAATTATAACCAAATCCATAACTGTACGTCACTGATGAGATCTAACAAGATCGAAACATGTCTGTCGTTGTTGTGGTTTGGTTATAATTGACTTATTTTCGAATTTTTACAATTCTTGGCAACTGGTTAAGTTGCGCCATTTTGACCTCGCGAAGGGTCTTGATTGAAGGTTTATCCTCAACATATTTAGTACTGTCGTAATGACATGTCTTCACGACCTCTCGGAAAAGTGCTTCCACATCACATCCGTGTGTTTATTTTACAATTTAATACATTCTAACAATAACGAATTTGCTATATTAATGGCTTCTTCTAAAGTGGGCTTCTCTAGAACCTTGACATTCTTTGCAGACTTCTTTTTTGTCGAATGTCAAAACTTTATCAGTAACACCAACACCACAGATTAATAATTACCAACACTTTCAATAATGCGCGCGCAACTGGATTTTTGGTATATTTCCCTATGGCTAGACGCAAGTGAAAAATGTTACTTTTCCGCACTAGTATCGAAAATATCTATTTTTAAAAACAAAAAACAACATTTTCTTTATTAAAAAGGAACAAATTAGGTAAACTTAAATAATATAGATAGATGAGTCGTTTCTTTACTTTAAGACATGTACCAAAGTTACCCCTGAAGGTTACGACTTTTTATAAAATTATTTATATTTCACATGTGTTTCGACTTTTAAGATTTTTCTTTATGGTAAAACTGTGACAGAATATTGAATTTTTCGATCCTCTTACTCGAATTTAATTAATGTTGTTAGTACCACCGATAGAAAATATACACACTATGCACTTAACACCTGTTTCTGTGAAGGTCAGTTTTACACCTCTAGGGGATTCCTGCTAAAAATAAACTGTTGCTAAATCACATAAATTAAGAGTTAATACTCTACTTTTGGTGATAAAAATATAAAAGGGCCGATTGGTACTAGAATTATTGGTATATAGAGCGAGAAGTAAAAAATAATGCCGGTGTCCCAAAGTAATACTGCAGTCCCAAAGTTACCCCGTTTTACGGTTATAGAGTTTGATGGGAGCAAAGTTATTTCATCGTGTGGAGAAAATAAATTATTAAACATTGAAATGTTCCTCATGAAGCTAAAAATGTTTAAAAAATAGCAACAAAATTGTAAAATCTCGACTTGATTAAAACTTTGACTTACCAGGAGAACCTATAGCTGACGCGTCAAGTTTTGTTACTCATAAACACATACTAACACGCACTGTCCAATGGTTAGTTACTATTTAGTATTAAATTTTATGCAAAATTTAATGTCGCACAGTGGCTCGATTTCTCTCCACCGGAAGCATTTTTTAGAATTGAAATATTTAGCTTGAAACTTTAAAATTTAAGTATATTGCGACATTGTAGTAATTCTAAACTTGTATTAAAAAGCTCATGTGGCGGATTTAGCACCTGAGAGGCCCCAGGGGTAATTCAATGCCCTCATCTAAATATTTTCACTACCCCTACAGTGTGCATTCTATGCACACGTTTTTTATTCTGCTGAATTTTGAGGCCCCTTTGATATACTTTAATAGGTATTGAATATAAGAAAACAGTCGCATTTGAAAATTTTGCAGGTATTTGCATTTTCTCATCTGATACAACTTTGTTTATTTTGAAAAACACTTCATACTGGGTGATCCAAAAAAATATAGATGGATCATACGGGGTCACCAAAGGATCACTTGCAATACAAATAAAGATAAATATTAATTTGTAGAACTTCTTAGTTTCTTACCTACCATTGCAGTTGTAATAATTTTTTTAATAAAGAAAATTTTAAAAACACGAAATAAAAACCGAGAAAAAAATCAGGATTTTGAAATTTTGTTGCTGTTGAGGATAATTTGTCAGTTAAGACCAAATAAGCTCTGTCCCTCTTAAGAAATTTGAAAAATTATATCTATAAATTTTTTTTTAAAATCCTTACAACCCTGAAAATATAATATAATCTTACTTAGAAATCCATTCGAATAGGTTTTCGCTCTTCTGTCCCAGTGTACGTCGTGTCCAGGGGCGGATGGGCTATCAAAAAGTTACCGGGAAATTTATAGTTGGCGGCCCAAAAATGCAATCGTCATGGCCCAAAATTGCGCCTCAGGCAAAATTTTTTGAATGGGGGGGTCTCCCTCCCGTTGCGAAAAAAAATTTAATACCAGTAACAAAAATTATATTTTTATTAATAACAAACCATAGTGAATATAAAAAAAATTAATATAAAAGTGCATCTTTCATTAATTTGCTGCTGTTATTGTCGATGTCATCCATGAAGTTTTTTTCTATATTCATCAACTTTAATCTAATCTATTATCTGAAAACGATCTCTCGCAAGCTACTTGCGAAATGGGCAATGAATGTAAAAATTGATATGCCAAAGTAGGCCCATATAGCCAGACCGAAAATGAAGGTAGGGTAAACGGTTTGTATGGCCTGGCAAATTATGGGCGCGTGAGGGCGGTTGAATCTTTTTTAAGCGCCGCAGGCGAAAATTTTTCAAATTTCAAAATCAACGCGGTTTAAGAAAAATTAGAAAATCAGTTTGGCAGATAGCTAAAGATAGTGTAATATTTGCAACCCTTCTGGTAATCGAAAACAAGATTTCAAAAAAGATTCATAATTAGTAAGAATGTCGTTATAGCCCCTACTAAAGAGAAAACGGAAAAAAATGTTTTCGCAAAGTGGCGTTGTCGTTGACAACGTTACATTATAATTCTATAAAGTACGTTGCCATTGACAACATTAGAAAAAACATATAAAATAATCTAATTTTAACCACAGATTTATTGTTTCTCATTTAAATTACTTATTAAGTGAATTATAATAAATTATCTTATCTGATTTAGGATAAAAATAGATTACAAAATTTAGTTAATAATTGGAACATTGTGGGTTCTTTAATCGATTGTTGATAAGAAAACCATTTTAATAACGCGTTTTTCACACCTTTTCTAAAAAGTTTTATATTTTTTATATTAATTTTGAACATTTTTAAATTAAGCATCTTATATATTTTCTTTGGTATTGTTGAGATAACAGTCGATTTAAATACATTAAATTTACGGCAAAATTCACTGTTTTGGAAAGGCATATTACATAGAAATAATAATTTAGAAATTTTAATAACTCCCCTAACTGAACAATCATGTCAAATATAAACTCTCCTAATACCTTTTCCAAGGTAAAACCGTCTGTTGATTGGACTACATAAAATAATGAATAAAAGTTCTTATACAAAAAGGATTTCAAGTGCCCCTTTTGAAAAATAAAAAGTTACTTTAATTCTGAGTCGGCCACCTTAAGTAAGTTGTCAACAAGTTGAGAAGTTAATATTAGGTTTGTTTCTTCAGAAAATCACGGACAGTTTTGTGATTGGTCGTTATGCGCAGACGTTTGAAACCGTTTTGAAACCGTTTTGAAATTTTTACTGTCCGAACACATTTTAATCAGAACTACAACTGTATTTGTAAAAAAGTACTACAAAAGTAAGAAATGCCAAGATATCTTCATCAGAACTATCAGATTCATTATAGCTATCTGAATCCATATTTAAAATATCACTCATATTTATTTATTACTTATATTTAACTACAACAAAACAAATGTATACAATTAAAAAGTATGTAATGCGTTTAAAATAAAAGAAACTTACCTTTAATAACTAATTTATTTAACAAATAATACTAGATAATAACATAAATACGATATTTAACATTTATTACCAATTTTAAAAATTGACAGCAAACTTTTATAAAATAAATTTATTAATGCGCATGACTCTGATTATTATCAGTTTGAGAAAAATTCTCACTGGCTATCAGCTAACCGTTTGAAAACGGTTTTGGTTACTGTAGAAACACCAAACTATTAGTCACAGTTTGATCTCGGTTTGATCAAACCGCTGTAAGAACGCGGTTTTAAATTTGCGCATGCGTCTGACGGTTTGCAAACGGTTTCAAACTGTTCAAACTGCTGAAGAAACAAACCTATGATGATTCACTTATTCAGTTCTCAATTTGTTGAGGAATGACATCGTCTCAAATAATTTAAAAATTATTCACATACAGGGACGTGCTCACGGGGGGGGGGGGTCCCCCCAAATATTTCAGAAAATTGGAAAAATGTTGTCAAAATCACTAAAAATTTGGTCAAGTTGGCAAAATCCGCTAAACCGACAACAGGAAAAATAAACAATTACAAAAAGTTGGCAATTTTAATTAATTAAGCTGGCAAATTCCCATTTCAAAAAAGTTGGCTGGGCACGTCCCTGTTCACATATTAACTTCTTTGAGCTAAAATCGAGACCCGCATGAATCTAGCGCCGTCACTTTCGCAAAACTTAAAATAATAATAATTAGTTGCCGCAATCGCGAATTTTTTGCTCTTACCGTTCGAGAGTTACAGCCATTTAAGTGGTGGCGTCAATGACACGCATGAATGGATTAATGAGGTTCCATTCGTTTTCGCAACGCAAAGGTGCATGAGAATCGCATACAGGTGTTTCCCAGTGTATCAATGCAAACATAGCACGCCCCCATCTACAGAATGGCAAGAAGGCGATTGCGGCAACTAATCAGCTACAAATTCTCAACATATATTTTTTTTAGGTTTTGCGAAAGTGGCGGCGCTAGGTTCATGTGGGTAACATCCAGAGCTTCTCTGGCGATTTTAATGACTCAAAAATACTTTATATTTTTGGCTTACTTTAGGGTTATTGCTGAATTGTTAGTCAATTCCTCAGCGTCGACCTAGATCACTGGGTATATGTATTGTGGAAGTAACTGTTCTGCAACGCATCCATCATCTGCTTTAGCTTCTTCTTGTCGGTGGCTTCTACCTTCTGAACTCCGACGGCGACCTCATCAACAGTTAGTGGTGCCTACGGTATTAAGCTAATATCACGGTTTAGGGTTTTTTTGGCTTAAATTTGCCGAGTTTTAATGAGTTGGACTGTCTCAAAGATCTACGCATTATCTAATATCCGGGTTGCGGTGGTTGTCAGGCTTCGGGAATTTTCTGAATAAGTGGATTATAATCAGAGTTTTCGGTTTTTCTAATTTCCACATTTAGGCTATTTTTTTACCCTGGGGTATTCTTTAATGAGTTGAATTGTCTCAGAGATCCTGGTTAAATAGTTCCGTGCGTTAAATCAAGCTAATATTTATAAACTTCTGCGAGGGTGTGCTAAACTGGAGGGTGGGAGGGGTGGCGTTTATTTCATGCCAATGCAATAGGCAATACACCGTATTTGCCATATAAATTTAATAAAATTTATGATTATAATTATTGTTTTCTTGGAGCCTTTAGCTTTTACTTCAGAAATTGTTAAATTCGTGGGCTCAAAAAATGTGCAATTCTTTTTTTTTACGAAGACACTAAAATTTGGAAAATTTTGCTCTGTACAAAAAGTGTTATGATCAATTTTTTCGAATATACTAAAAACTACACCATTCCTTGGTGACTCTAAAGGGCCGTTCAGACGAGGCAAGTTGGTAAGTGATTTAGTTAATTTTAACTTAATTTTAACTTAATTTTAAGTTAATTCCACGTGTGGACAGTTGATTTAGTGGTAAGTGATTAAGTAACAATTTAGTTGGTAAGTGGTAAGTAAAATAGAATCCAGTCTATTTTTCGATTTAGTTAAGTTGCGCGCGCATCTTCTAAGGCGTGGTCAGCACTGTTTATAAAATTATCGGGTGTAAACACTTAATAAAAAAACTTTTAACTTGACGTTTTAAACTTTTAAAGTTTAAAATCATTCTAAACAGATATTTGTTTGAAAATGTCGAAATGAACGGAAGAGTCGACAATAAAATTTGTAGAAAATTATGTACTCCACGAATGTTTGTGGAATTTTAAAAGTTCGGCTTATAAAAATAAGCAAGCCAGACAAAGTGCCATGACTGAAATTGTACATCATGCAATGCAAATTAATAATTTTGGTATAAATAAAGTGGATAAAAAATAAAAAGTATCTGACCTACTTACCACTTACCACTACACAACTTAAATGCGTGTGAACGGACAGCCACTAAATTTTAACTTAAAATTAACTTAACGATTTAGTTACCACTTACCAACTTGCCTCGTCTGAACGGCCCTTAAAGTTATATAGGGTGTCCCCGCACTCACTTTACATAACTTAGGTGGTGATAGAGGACACTTTTCTAAAAACAATATTTAACAAAAATTTTTTTCTAAATTCAAACCCTCGAGAGTTAGGCCCCTTTAAAGCATTTTTTTTAATTTCCACCTTCACGTGGCCATAGCCTCGAAAATATTTATTTTTCAGTAAAAGTGGTATAAAGCTTTTTTTAAGAGCGTGAAATAATCTACAAACTAGATTTAAACCTATTATTGTCTAAAATCAACGGCTCTCGAGTTATGAATTAAAGTAAATTAAAAAATGTCGAAAAATTTGAGCATTTTCTTTTTTTGTTTTTTTTCAAAACCCTGTAACTTTTAAACGAAAGATTTTACAAAAAATCTGACGCCCCATTTCGGATAGGAAATTTAACGGACTACAACTTTTGTTTAGTAAAAATTTTTGAGAAACCAACCCATTTTACAGAAAATAAGAACATAATAAACAAGGTAGCTACAAAACAAAAAATTAAATTCGCAAAATTTTCATTTTTTTTTTAAATTATTTTATTAATTAATTTTAAACTATTAGATGATTTAAGTAAATGTTGAAAATGACCACCCTCATTTTCAATACACAATCGTGATCGTTTTAAAAGATGTTTTATAAGTAATAGTATTATTATTTATAAATTATAACACTTCCTTTTTTGTTAAGAGCCACTATTCCAGGGGTGCTCAACAAGGTCGAAGGGTCGACCGGTCGATTACGAGGCCAATTTTGGTCGATCGCTGAGTGTGAAAAAGTGTCAATTCCATTTTCTTCGACAAACATCTTTTAAAACGATCACGACTGTGTATTGAAAATGAGGGTGGTCATTTTCAACATTTACTTAAATAATCTAATAGTTTAAAATTAATTAATAAAATAATTTTTCAAAAAAAAAATAAAAAAATTTTTAATTTAATTTTTTGTTTTGTAGCTACCTTGTATATTATTTTCTGATTTTCTGTGAAATGGATTAGTTTCTTAAAAATTTTTACTATACAAAAGTTGTCCGTTAAATTTCCTATCCGGAATGGTGCGTCAGATTTTTTGTAAAATGTTTCGTTTAAAAGATACAGGTTATTGAAAAAAACCAAAAAAAGGAAAGCTCAAATTTTTCGACATTTTTTAACTTAATTTAATTCATAACTCGAAAGCCGTTGAGTTTAGATAATAAAATGTTAGAATCTATTTTGTAGATTATTTCACACTCTTTAAAAAATCACTAAACCATTTTTACTGAAAAATCAATATTTTCGGGGCTATGGCCACGTGAAGGTGGAAATTAAAAAAATGAAACTCTCGAGGGTTTCAATTTAGAAAAAAATTTTTATTAAATATTGTTCTTAGAAAAGTGTCCTCTATCACCACCTAAGTTATGTAAAGTGAGTGTGGGGACACCCTGTATATTGCAAGGTTATCTTGTTGGAAAGTAAAGTTTTCTCCACGAAGAGGCTCAGCGTTTTCCAAAGACTATTTTCTAGAACTTCAATGTTACTCTCGGAGTTCATTCTTGTTGTTATCTACACCAATGGGATTGTTCCATGGAAGTTGAATGCTCTGCATACCATCAGCATATGCCGTGAGAGAAATTGCTGATAATGCTTTTTTCGGGTTCTTTGCGTAAATCATACCAGTGGCCAGTGATATTGCCATCCATCTGGATATTGAGGTTGAACTTCTTTTCATCACTTAACAGTACATACTTCCATTGTTCATCCCATGACATGCATTTTTGTGCAAAATCTAAACGAACTCTTTTTATGTTGCTCCAGTTTTATTATTTTTGCCATAGAAATAATTTAATCTATGATCTTTACTTGCGATTTCACTTTTCACGGATTGATTAGGCCAATATCTTTGTATGTCTTAATAGCAGGAATTTCCTCCCGCGTTAAAGGTTTTCCTCTGCCTCTGCCCATGCTAAAATAGCTTTTTTAGTATTGCAATTAATTACTTTTAATATTAAATTGATAACAACTTATGTTTAATTTAGTATTTTATATTAAATTAATAAATTGTTATGATGCTATTCCAATTTCCTCACCATTTTTTCAAAGTTTTGAAAGAAATAAAATTTTTATTCTTGTCAAAATTGTATTCATTTTGAGTATTTTCGTAATGTTAAAAATATATTACGTAAGTACCTATATTTATAGTTTGGTTACAACGATAAACTTTCTTTAGTTTTTTTCAAAAAAATTAGGTGAAGCTATCCTCACTGTATAAAAGAATTAAATTTTTTCTAACTTTTCTATGTAACTTTTATGAATTTTCGATATAACGAAACACGCATTTTCACGGTAAATGGCATGGTTAATGAATAATTTATTTGGAGAAACCACCGCTTGGTGATGTTCTTTGGGAAATTTAATAAATGTCCTTTGTTAGCTCGGAATGCGTGTCAGTTTGTGCTCCAGGACTGTTGTACTCAAATATACATATCTCTGTTATATAATATTATAAGAAATACATAATTTTAATCAATTTTATCAAACCACATCAAATAGAGATTAATATAGTTTTCAAATGGAACTTCGTTCTTCGAATCTCACATTGTTTGCATGTCGTGGCAATATTTCATATTGATAAGGAAAATAAGGATATTTTGATTTATTGCATATTAATATTTTTAGAAAAAAATTCATGTATGAGAGTAATCTGTCAAGATGTGGTTTATTGCCCAATAACGCAAACCTTAACTTGTAAAAACAAATAATGCATATTCGGTAAGTATTACTCCTACTCCTCTTTGGATTACGCATTTGGATATTTCCAAAATTGTGAGTCAGAACCCGTGCATATACTTATTTTGAAAATGCTGTGTATTTAATAAACACAAGTGACTTGCACATAAAATGCAATATCATTAATTTAGACTATCGTTCAATAATTCATTTTACCAGTAGATAAAGTTAAAATAAATTGATGACGCAATCGCGTTCTAGTACAAATAAGCAAATTATTGCATTAGGGTTAAATCGGAAGCAACTGTCACAATTGAAACGTGTTGTAACTTACACCGTTACAACCCCAATTTACGATCGTAAGGTCAAAGAAACTGCAAAACTCGTTAGGATGCTAAAATTGTATACGGATTCATTAGCAATAAAAAGAGTCGGTGGGTCCGTCATCACCACAATAAAGCGTCATCATGCATCAAGTATTTGTTGTTATATTATTACTACGTTTTCACCCACGTGTTATAGGTGTACGCATCTACGCTGACGTTGTTACGGCAGGAGCCAATAAACGCGTCTCTCATAGCGTTTTTGAACCTGAGAAACTTGGATGGGGTTTTTAGAACGTGTGCGCTGTCGCGTGTTTTGCTTCTTGCAACTGCGTTAGTTTGGATTTAGACGTTGGCCAAGTTTGAATAGCGTTAGTCATTCGAAATTTTCTCATTTTTTTCGATTCGATTCGCGCCATTACAGCTGTAATA
Source organism: Rhagonycha lutea (assembly GCA_958510855.1). Classification (NCBI taxonomy): domain Eukaryota; kingdom Metazoa; phylum Arthropoda; class Insecta; order Coleoptera; family Cantharidae; genus Rhagonycha; species Rhagonycha lutea. Next base: position 90,378,657 of record OY294036.1, read on the forward strand.
TTTGAATGTTAGTGAAATTGTTGTACATATTTTAGTTATCGCAAATTGATATAGTCGTGTAAACAAATCTTAAATTAATTTATTATTAATAGACAATTATTAAGAAATTATTTGTTGTGACATTTGTGTTGTTGAATGAAGTTGTTGTTTTTAGTCAAAATCGTGAGTGGTGTAATGTATCATTAAAAAAACTTTGCAATGACCAAAGGTGTTTTGGTTAAATATTTTTGAACAAAATTATCTGTGACTCACTTTTCGTGAAATTTTACTATGAGGAAAACTATTTCAAAATTGCATAATACTGCAACTCGTAATTTTACAACTTCGCTGATCGATTTGTTCATTCACACCGGTTAATAATAATAAACTTTTTTAAAACTTCGATCGACAATTTAATTTTGTAATTTGAATTTCTTAAGGTATACTTGACGGTGTAATATTTTGTGTGAATTGCGTAACTGGAGGAAAATGGATTTTGGAGTTTTGGCTCGTCACAATCGGAACAATCGTAAGTATCTTTTCGTAAACAAATTAAAATAACTATTGTAAACTTTTCACAAAAACTCAAATAGTTAGTTCAAATATTTAGCAACCTCTTTGCATTTCGATAACACCATCCTTCTTGGAAGGACTTGTAATACAAACAAGTAACCCAGTTATGTCCAAATTTTAGGAAACAACTTTACATGAGTGCGTCACAATAATCTATATATAAACATTTTTCTTTGATAAAGATTTAATCAAACAAATACAGGTATGCTATGTAATTACCTATCTTACCTTACCTTGAGTTAGTCGAAAATAACTTGGCATTTTTAGCACGCAAATTTTAGTTTTTAACATTTTTTTTAAATCACGAATATTAACTACATTATGAAAGGTCTATTATTGTTTTGTTGTTTATTATTTTTACAACGAATAAAATTTGTCCTAAATTCATAGATGGATGTTGACTAACAAAACCTCATCCTTCAATGAAGTCTCAGAGTCTCACCCATAAATTTTTAGTACAATCCAAACCAACTTTTATTTGAAAGTGTACCCAAAACAAAAAGGTAGCCTTGTAAAGCAAAAATTGCTTACATTTGCAGTGTTTTAGGAATTTACTCATCAAATCGGTCTCTGGAGAAAAAAGTTTTCAACTCTAATGATTATTTTGCGTTACGTGTGATTTTCAACTTCCTATTCTCCAATTACGTTAATCTTTTAATCTTGGTTGTCACGCTTGCGAACCACCAATCCTACCTGATTTAGAAACCACGTTTTTATTATCAAATATAGATTATTCCGGATTTAAAGGGTTAATGGATTCTATCGCAAAAAATATTTGCTTAATAAAACGAATGCAATTTGAAATTTTGCAATGTAAATATCGGTTTCTGCATTGATGACTACTGGGATTTTTATTTTTTTAAATTATGATCGACTATAATTTTCCTTTTCAGCAGACATTCTTGGAATATCTGAGGTAATCCCCTGTGCAATTAGGTAAACTACTTTGTTGAATGTCTTACCTGTCATCGGGTGCCAACATATGGGGTGTTTGGCAAATATTTCCCTTTCGTTCCTTCACTTCACCGTATAAGCTCTTTTACCATTCATAATAATACCCACCTTACATTCTTATTATGTCCAATTTCTTTTAGTGTTTTAGTTAGTTTCCTTTTTCATTTTTATAGAAGTTCCACTATAATTTTCCTTTTGCTTCCTCTACTTACTTTATTCACGTTATTATAACTTAAATTTAAGTTTAAATACATGCGAATGCGTAATTTTTTAATTGTGTTCAGTGCCGTACTGGCAGTTTTTCGCACTATCTGGCCTCGAATTCGTTAAGTGTGAAAAATTTTACCAAGAAATACTGTTCGTAAATCACGATAAAATAAAAAGTGTCGTAGTAGGTACCACGTAAAGACTACTAATACGTAAATCATTCGTATATTTTATGCTCGTCATTGTAAATATTATTATATACATACCCACTATTCCATTTAAGATTTTGAATGAAATTGTTGAGATGTTTTCAAGCGTAACTTAAAATTTACTACGACATGGTCAAAGAGTTTCTATAACATTGTTAAAGTTCCACAATTTTTAGGAGCCATATAGAAAAATAATGTAAAATTTGATTTCAGTCCCGTCACTAGTCAAATAAACAGGTACCTACGGAATTAATTAATTAATTCGTGCTAATTAAATATGGTATTAACTAAAAATAAAATGTATTTGTGGAATAAAATATTCCATTATACTTTAAACTGCGCTACCCTTTGGGCCTTAACTAACCGCGAGGTGGGGGTGGACTGGCTCGGTTCGGCTCCCCTTTATCAATTTGAACAGCCGACAATCTGCATACGAAGTTAAAAAAGGGAGTATTCGTCCAACAAAATGTTTGAATTCAAACTGCGCACATAAATATTGGTGGGTTAAAATAAAACAGTTAGCGGGCCGAATCCGCAATATCGGACAAATCAATTGGAAACAAAATTATCCCACGCTATTTGCAATGACTACCATAAAATATGATTATAGAAGATTACCTACAGAAACATACAGAAACCAATTATTATTATTATACTTGTTTTTTCAATATTAGATTTTTATTCTCACCTCTTTTTTGCATCCACTGTCTGCTCAATTTTACGGCGGTTTTGCTAAATCTTACATACAGAAATTAAATTAAAACTAAGATTTTGCAAAATTAAACGTCTGAATTATTACAAAATATGTATCTTCACTTACTTCTCACTTCTCATTCAGGTAATACAACACACCAAGTTTCTTTATTATTAAATGATTATTAGCATCACTTTGATATCACAGTAAACTAATTTATATAATATTTTTAGATAGAATTTTCTTTTGTAACTTTTCTTACTTGAAACCTAATAGAAATTTTATCAACTTTTACTTTCGAATTGCAAGCAACTGATTTTCTTTCTATTTTATTATATTTTATACGGTATTTATGGATAACGAATTATAATTCAGCAGTTTTTATATTATATTTCCATAATAATACTTAAGCCTAATCGTGAAACCCGAACCACGGCGCAAATAATTCATTAAATTCGAAAGAACGGCCAATGATGGAATCACAATTCAACTATAGCGATGTTAATATTGTTTATATTACTTTCTTAATTTTATGTCCCTATCTGTCTGTTCGTAACACATTTTTGAGTAATTGGGATTGTTAAAACGCATGATACCTATAGAGAATTCATATAAACACAAATTGCTCCAAATTGTATCAGTTGCCCCGTTGATCTACGATGTTAGGATAGACAGACCAGACTACCCCCATTCAGTACCAGAGCTTGGCTCGCTTGTACTCCGTTCGTGGGTTCTTCTGTTGTGACTCAGGCGATTGTTTGGCAACTAACTAAGCAGAAAACGATCGGACGCCATTCTTCTAAATAAAACACAGAAGTAAAAAGAACAATTGGTATTTAATGAAAACAAAAGTTGAGTTTACAGATGGGGTCAACAATGTTTAATTCCAAATTAATTACGGAAGACACAACAAAGCAAGTAAAATTAAGGGTGTAAAAATACAAAATTGCAAACGAATTGCCATCTGAAGGCAATTCGTCTAAAACTAATTCGCGCATCCAGGAGATTGCCCAACGCAAACATAAAAACGTTGTAGAAATTGACTACAAAAAATATACATACATTTGCAAGGGATATCATCAAGTAAAAATAAGTACAGTAATGGTTTCAACTTACCCTTCCGCCACAATAATCCGTTCGATTCAACATGTCCATTCTTTTGTAATCTCTGGATTATTAATGGTTTCTCGTTCAAACTGAGTTTCAGGTGTAATATTGAAAATAACAAGAACTGTACGTAATTAAACAAGAATCAATTCACCTGCAAACGGTAGCATTTCAATGTTGATGTAAATTATTGAGGAAAGATCTTCTAAATACACGATTACAAAAATAAATAATGGTTCTCTGGCCGTCAAGCAACAGCTGCGACAAAATAATTTCGCGATTTTGGAATGTGGAGCTGAAACTTAAAAAAAGTGGAAAAACGACGGTCCCAAATATCCAAAATTTCCCAACATCGAATAAAAGGTCACAAACGAGGTCAGCTCAAGTGAGAGCTGATAAGAACGGGACATGGTAAAAAACGGTAAATTACACCCTCGTGGCAATAGGTTCCATTACGCCGATAAAAGATAATCAAAAATATCAGCACCAATTGAACCGATTGTAGATTGAACTTTACTTCCAGAACACCATGATTATAAGTTAGAAACCAAAATGGATGAATACAGAAATTGACGTGGTAGTAAAAAAGCTAAACAGTATCAAAATGATCTCTCTCTCTTCAGTCCATAACCCTTCGGCAGGGTGTGGTGGCATCAATGTAGTGTCCGTCGCCAGGTTTCTCTGTTTTGCGCCATTGTTATACATTCATGTACATGTAGCCCGCACCCTATTAAGGTCTTTGTGCGGTCAATCCAGTGTGTTGGCGATCTACCTCTTGGTCGACGTCCCTCTATCTTGCCTTCGACTATTATTTTCTCCATGGCGTCGGTTCTCCTCGCAACGTGTCCTAGATATGTCAAATACTGCTGGTTGATTGTTTGGGATAATCTGGTTTTTATCTTCAGTTCTTCTATTATTGAGTCATTTGTTCGATGTGCTGTCCAAGGTATGCGGAGCAATCTCTATAGCACCACATTTCGAAAGCGGCTATCCTTCTTTCGTCAGCAACCTTAATTGTCCAAGTTTCTGATGCATATATGTTGCTATGGGAAAAATTAGGGATCTCACTAATTTAAGTTTTGTGTTAGCTGTTATGGATCGATCTTTTCAAATTCTGTTGAGTTTCGTCAGAGATGTTCTGACGAACTCGTCAGAATTATATTATGTTCATCAAAACGATGGACATAATAATAATAATAAATGTAATGCTTACCCAGAAACTTTTTTACTGAAGTATAAATAAATCGTCACTTCATAAACAAGACAATTTGTGGCTTTAAAATTAAAACATTACACACAAGGAAAAATGACTCTCCCTTTTATTTGCGTTTTGTTGATTTTTGATTACGCACATGAATGGATTAACGAGATCCCTTTCGTCTCAAAAATTCTTTTAAAAATTAAACTTATAACTCCCCTCTTTTTGGGTCGGGGGTTAATAATGACAGATTAGTGGATAGTTATTTAAAATATAGAGGTATAAAATATTTCAATGCAATTGATAATTTTTTTGTCCTTGAAATTGCTTTAAAATAGTTTACTGGTGTTTAGTGTTTACCAGTGGATTAATGAAAACTAAGCAGACCCGCACCTACGGAGTGACAATTTAGAGCAGGAAGGGGAATTAATTTATTTCTAGGATCCTATAAGGCATAATTTGAATAAAAAAATTTTTTTTTTATGCATTTTTAGAAAATCCTAGTGTCATTAGTCATTTCATTACCCTTTAAAGCAGTGCTTGAGGAACAACTAAGAAAAAAGATTGAGAAGCATTGATTTAGATCAGCGTTTCTTAATGTTTTTTATCCGTGGAACCTTCCTTAATGTCCTCTTTTGTCGCGGAACCCCTATTTTGAAAAAATATTTTCAGAATTAACCAAAAGTTCTTAAAGTAACAGATAGACCGAACTTTTAAATTTTAATGAGATGAGTGAAATTGCTTTTTATTATTATAGAATAATATTAGGCTTTATTGATGAATGTTGAATTCTCATGTCAGGTTCAGCATCAAGTCTGTTGCCGTATTTCGTTTTTGTCGATACATAAACGGAGAACCCCAAATGGTAAAAGTTGCAACACGGCCTTTTGTCACAATTGAGAATATTCATCTTTTGAACTGCACCAAAATTCCACTAATGGCATTGATTTAAACTTTTCTTGCAATGATGAATCAGATGTCATTTCAATAAAAGTTTCACATTCTTTTGCTGACATGGTTGAAGGTCGAGCATTGACAATAAATGGATTGTTAATCCACAATTCATTTTGATGTTGAACCTGCTGTTCGTTTGGAAAATACAGATTAAATGTTTCACTCAATCCAGTAAGGTGCTGAATAATATCTTCAATGAATATCTCTTCTATTTCAACCCCTTCCTGTTCTGAAAAGCATTTTATTGTTGGAAAGCAATCAAACTCGTTGGAGCGCATACAAATTTTCCAAGAATTTTCTCGTGAGCAGTAAATACATTTACTTCTTTGCCCTGAAGGGTGAAATCAAGCTCATTCATTTTTGTAAAAATGTCGCTTAAATAGGCAATTTTAAGTAGCCAAATTTGATCAAGAAATCGATCGTTTAATTCAAAATTGTGTTCCACAAAAAAGGCACGCACCTCCTCCCTTAACTCAAAAATACGAGTAAGTATCTTTCCTCGAGATAACCACCTGACCTCAGTATGTAAAAGAAGAGAAGTATGTACACTTCCCATGTCTTCACATAGGATTTTGAATAAACGATTATTTAGAGGCCGAGATTTTATGAAGTTGATGATTTTTACGACATCATCAAGAGCATTCTTAAAACTGATAGAAACTTTTTTGCAGCGAGTGCCTACCGGCACTTTTTCGTGGAACCCTTAAGTCATCTCCGCGGAACCCCAGGGTTCCGCGGAACACAGTTTAAGAAACGCTGATTTAGATGATTATTAAATTGAGATTATATCAAATTCTAGCAGTGGGATTAAAATATTCTTCCATTACAATTAATAAAATGTATAAATAATTTATAGTTGCAATAATTAGTTTCATTGTAATAATGACAGCAATAAACATTGCTGAAAGCTCATAAAAGTAAATTAAATTTAATTGTTTAATTATAACTTGTTAATTTTTAAATAAATTGCTATAAATGACCGTTTTGCAAATAACAAAAATTATTTTAATTATTGAAAGTAAGTGAAAGAAGAAAAAGGGACAAAAAGGCAAAATACTTTTTGATATTGCTCATTTTTCAAAATTTTATTTCAATATTCCTTTTATAAACTATTAATTTATAAAATTGATTAAAACAACCCAGATAATGTGGTATGTCACGAGAATGAAACGTAAACAACATCGAAAATAAAAAATGTACATTTCAAAGATGCATTTTAAATGTAAATAAATTTTTTTTTTATACGATTAAGAAACTCGGTAAACAATAACAGTATAACTTTTTCATGTTAAGCTTTCAAACCATAGGTTATTGTTTTTTCAGATAAGTATTTAAATTTTGTTTTTATGAAAAAAGTAAATAATAATTTAATAATTTTTAAATTGTAATTTAATATAAAAAGATCCTTTTGATACTTTTCAGAGTTTAGCATTTTCTCCGTCAAAAACAATGATTCTGTTTAGAGATAGAATGAAATTTCTTTAAACAACAGAAATTAAATATTAAAGTTTTTAAAAATTACGACGAGTTCCTTATTAAATTGAAATTGAATTTTTAATGTCAAATCGTTTTATCCAATTATAATGTTCGTTGTTGTAATAGCTATTTCCTGGTTATAAAATTTTCACCTGCTTTTATATTGGATCGACGCTTATCTTGTACTACACTTGAATCGATCGATTTTAAATTTTGTCGTCTTAAATTTGGAGATGTCACTTTTCTTACCTAACTACGTTTTGGAAATTTTATTTATTTCGGCAATTTTGATGTTTTATCAACAATAAACAATGTGTTTACATTTTGTCGTCTTAAATTTGTAGATGTTACTTTTCTTTACGAGCTATGTTTTGGAAATATTGTCCGTCTATTTTGGTATATTTTATCAATAATAAACAATAATGTTTATGATTTAAGTTATTTAAAAAGTCTTGAATACGTATTTTGAATATTATTGTAAAATTTGGAAGAAAATATTGTATTTTGTGTAATACCTAGCTTTTTAGGTACTATACCTATACTAATTAAGCCATTATAATTGTTTTAAAAAAATGTAAATGTTTGAAAAATGAAAATTTTTATCGATCTTATCTAAAACGTAATAGTAGGTAGTATAATCTATACGTAATGGTTTTAGATAAATAAAATTGTGCGTATTATTCTATTTTTGAGTTAATATTTTAGTGGGGTTGGAATTTAATATCTACTAATATGTAGACGCAATATTTTGTTATGTAGGTGTTGAATTTTGTTGATAAATTGCAATCAACTGGTGTAATATTTATGATGTAATTTAAATCGTAGTTTAACGATTTATTAATAGAAAGCCTAATTTTTTTAGCAAGGCAATTTAATTAAATTATTTTATGATACTTGAGTTGGTGTAGGAGTAGCACTCTCGGTTTTATAATGTAATCTATAAGTTAGCACTGGAAGTTTTAACGTAAAATTGGTTATCATATCCGATAAAATCCTGTCTTGAAATCATATTTGGTTTTTACATCTGAGGCGAAGCGTAGCCGAGCGAGTGCAAAGCTTGTTTATAAATGAAATTTCCGCTTGAGATAGTTCCACCTTTACTGGTTTTATTGGTATAAACGTGACACACCGCCAGTACAAGATCCAGAATTGGTTTACCTTTTAAAGTTGGTGTATAAAACACCATGAGCGAAGCAACTTATAATGTAGAAAAACAAGGTCCTGTTTGAAAAGCTTCCTATAGATGTAAATGGCGAATAATTTAATTTCTTACTGAAATGTTATTAATTATTTTAATTAACTAATTATGTAATTTTTCTTTTACCTATTATCTTATTTTACGTTTTAAAAAGTCTTATAAATACGCAAACAATCGTGGAAGCTAATACCTACTCACCTATTGTTTTATTAAGTTTTATTTTGTAAACGATGCGATGCCTGGGTTTGATTAAAATTAATTGCTTGCGATTTGTTCAATAATAACATCCAATTAAAAAAATTACACCTACTGATTTTCACTTGCAGGCTCTATAAAAATATTCTAAATTTGGTATTTACTTATTATTAATCGATTCGTTAACTTTAAGGCGGGTTTATACATTCTACACTTGCGCCACCTGTGGCGAATGAAGAGCACGCGTGACAGAAGTGGCACTTTGAAGATTTGGTCGGTATGTAATCAAATTCTAGTTATGTGTGCAGAGTCAGTCACAAAACTACATTTCCACTATTATATCAAAAATATATGACCATTGCTTGTCTCTTTAGACATAGTCGATGTTATTAATTTTAGCGATGTGTGTATTTGGGATTGTTGTAACGAAAGCGATAAAATAGTTTTGTTTATAGTATTTTATTTTACGACTTAAATTGGTTAGTTGTTAATTCGTGATAATAAATTAATTGGTATATTTTAAATAATTTTACGAGTTGAATAAATTAAATTATAATATTCTTCATACAAGTGCTTGAAAGCTTAATAAAAATACAGTAGAATCCGAATAGTACGACTTCGTTTATAACGACCGACCGCTTTTAACGACGTAAGCGCAACCTCAAGTTTGGTTTTCATATAATTTATTTTAATATAATTTCAAACCGTTTTGTGCGTCGTCCGGTTAGTACGACGTAATATCGCCGGTCCTTTGACCGTCGCTATAACCGGAATCTACTGTATATTATAATTTAACTTATTTAACTGGTGAAATTATTTAAAATATAGTACCAATTAATTTATTATACTATGTATCTACTACTAAATCCACCTTAGGAAAAAGTCTATGCTAGTTTTGCAACTGTTTAGTCAGAAATCCCTGTCGGGTGATCACGAGGGTCGAAACGTCGTGGCAATTTTTATTTAAATATAATATTTTGATTAATTTTAATAAATTCATTAGTAATAATTGTTACAGAAATAATTCAATTGTGTTATTATCGCGTAACACTTCATTGGAAACGTAAAGGCGATAATAACAACTATTTAGTAGCAATTGTAGGTTAAAGAAATATCAATAGTACCTACGCATTAGAAATACCCAAAAGTTGCGTTTATAAAGTTATTAGTATTAAATCAGAATGATGAATGATGAAATATGAAAGGTGTTTACTATATTGACCCGGTGGTCAAGTCAAGACTTAATTTGCAATTACGACAATGGGGCCCATCTTGCGACTATTAACCCGCATTGGGGCCACAAAAGTTAACTAAAATACATATTTACTCGATGTTTCATGAACTTAATTGTGTTAAATTGTTGTGTTCTAAGGTAAACAATGTAATACTTTATACGTAATATAAGATTACATACCTACGAGCTAAATTATGTTCTACGTTAAGTGAAAATTATTAACAAATTTTAATTAAACATTTAGCACTTCTAGATTTTACTCTCGAGGGCTTAATAGACTAAAAAGATTAATTGGTTAATAATATGTATTTTAACTTTAAAGAAAATTAACAAATGACGGGAAGGTACAAAATTATATTCAGTGATGTAATTAAAAGTTGATATGAACAAAAAAATATGTAAAGTGCATGAAGCTTGTTCAAATTACTCTAATAAATCTTACGATTTCGATAAAAACGTTTCTTGATTTGCGGTTACACAATCCCATAATTTATAATTCACATAAATTTATGTGTGCATTATTCATGCAAGATTACCAGGTAATTTTCTGAGCATTTTCAACTGCGGTTTTGACTTTACTCCCATGGTATCACTTGGAATTGTTTCAAATTTCTAAATAAATCACAAAATCGTTTTTATTGGAAGTTTCAAATGATCGTAAAAAGTGCTCAACCAAATCGCTTTCGAAATTTATAATCATAAATGCATTACGCCATGTCACAATCCACATTAACACGAAAGTTGGTGAAAATGTCATTTCCACTATATTGCAAGAAAAATGAGAGCGTTTGTTTTGTGTCGATTTTAACCGCCTTCCCCGGGAATGAAAACAACGAAGAGAATAATTAATTTAGGAGATAAATTGGAACATGTAGGAGAAACTCACGCCAGCAACTTTTCATCTCCTAAAAGAAATTGCAAATTAGGATTATTTTTTTCATCCTCCGTATAAGTTTAAGGGGATAATCTGTCATAAAAATTGCTTTACACATACGAGGTTTCATATACGACAAGGTAAAAGTTAAATCCGTAATATTATAGACCATGAAAAGTTTTGCATTTCCTGATGATGCTATTTACACAATTCTAAATTGCATTTATTCTACGACCAATATAGGATACCCTTACACCTACTTCGTACTTTACCGAACAAGGGAGAGGGTTAATGAATGTTGCCTAATTGGTGTCGATCGATAATTGAGAATTGATTTGTGTCCTAAATTATGCATTTCTCACCTAAGTTGTTACACAACACGACTGCTTTATATTTTGATTTGATGCTTTTATCTGGGCATTATTCACGATTCTGTGACACAAAGTCTGTTACGAAATTGCAGAAGCGGTTTTCTTTTGTGAATTTATTCAATTGTTACGATTTTGCACTCATTGAAATATCATGTCAGGAAAACACGTTTACCTTTATTTGAATATTTATTTATTATGATGTAAATGACTCAGGTTTGAACTGATGTCTTCATTTAACAATAAATTGTTATATCGTTAGACTTTTCTTTGACATTTCATTGTGGTTGATGTGTCTAAGGATGGAGCTCACAAAATACTATCTAACCTTATTTGTTCTAAAACTATAGCCCTATTCTGTAACTAGCCCCTTATGAAAGGATCCTTCAACAAAATGTAAATTTCTATTTACATCCAAAATTTTGCCTTAAAATCCAACTTTACCTTTCATGAAAGGATTATTTCATAAGGAACGATTTCAGAACGTTCGCCTCAGGGTTTATAAAATTTTTATGCGCAAACAGAAGCTTGATGTTCAAGTGGATAGTGTCCGTTTGGTTATTTGGATACCTTTTGAGATGCAGATGCATAAAAATTTCAATCTCTTTACTTGTCAGTCAGTCTGTCTGTCTTCCCCTCTATTATAACTTATATCAGATCCTTTCGTTAGTTAAGCTTATCATTTTGAGTTTCTGTGGTTTTCCTTGACACTTCCACATTGGTTATTTTTTTCCTTTAACTTATTTTCATCATTCTTCCATGGTACTACGTCTTAGAAACTACCTCCAATACGTTAATATAAAATGTAAGCAGTTTTTCTCTTTATTGTAGGTACCTATTCTGTTATTGGTCTCTTTTTGTGCATCCGTCATTTGGCGATAATGCTGACGTGTCCAGGAATTCTTCCTCAGCACTATGTTACTTCCTCTACTTTTATTTCTTCATTATATTCGTTTAATCGATCCTTCCGATTTGTTCTGAGGGCAAAGCACAGAGAAAGCTACATGTATCATTGGGCGAATTTATTTTAAGCAGGCGCAATGGCAACTGATTTTGGTTGCTGCAAGGTAGCGGACTTAATAATGTTTGTGAATTGTGTGTTTTTTAGAAACCGTCCATCTGATGAGTCACTTCCTTTTCGTCTTTGAAGATATAGTTTACCTATTAGGGTTTTCATTTTAGGACTTTTAGAATGCGTCATCCATTTTATCCACTTTAGTCCACACATCTAATGCACTTTTGTCTACCCATCTAATCTGATCTACCTGTTGAGTCTATCTGCCTGTCCATTTGTGAAGTTCATGATGAAGAAATAGTATCGATAATTGTTATGTTTTGATTGTGATTTTCTATATGTAAAAGATATGTGATGATTACGCCCTTATTTTTATGGGGCAGTTCCATCAACCTAGAGGGTTGCTAATCTAAGTTTTGATTAGAACTTTTTAATATCGATAATTTTGTTAATGAAGAATTTTAATTACAACTTCCTCCGAAGTTAAGACGATGATACGATCAATATATTTTACAATTAGACCCATACTGTGTTACTTATTTCGAGTATTATTTTGTTTCAACTTTTGAGAGACAACTTACTGAATTTTATTTAACATCAGAACATCACATAGTAAATTTTATGGTTCACCAGCTTTATGTTTTTATTTGAGATTTGTTTACCTTTGATGTAAACCAAGAGTCAAAGTAAATCAAGTAATATGACATCTTTGAGGTCGCTGTTTTTGCGAAAATGAATTTTCCCAAAGATGAGACCCTGTCAGATCGTAAAACAGTAGCGTTTCTCACTTTAAGATAAGAAACCTGAATAATTCTGGTTGTTCATAATAATTTAACGGAATATCACTACAAGAACACATAATTAATAAACAGATTGTTTTGGAAAATTGGTGACGAATGACATCCATGGTGCGAATGAGCAGAACAGCCATTTTGGATGAATCTCTGCTGTAGGATTGATAAGAGACAAATTTCGTGGTTGTAATATTCGGCGATTCTTTGAGATCAAAGTTTGTAAAATCTTTTTTTGCAAAAAAAATTGCCAAGTGCATTCTTCTAATTAATATTGTAGTTAAATGCGTCTTTACAGCAAAATTGTAAGTAAAAATTGCAATTTAATCGTAAATTTTGAAGAAGTTCGACGTAAAAAATACCTATTGTACATCATTCAGCGAGGAATGGGCTTGTTTGTTCAGATAATAAAGTTCGTCCATAATTAAGCCGATAATCTGGAATTTTTGAATCTGTATAAGAAACTTAAAAATTAAAGGTGTCAGATTTATGTAATAGAAAAGTTTAATACAAGTCATTACAAGTAAATCACCTGTCAATTTAATGAAATATTAAAAATAAAATTTGTTCTTGTAACAGCAATAACAACGAGTTATTATTTATTCTTCTCATGACCGACTGTGATTAGTTTATTTCATTATAATAATAAAACGGAAAAATTCGACAAATTTGAAGAAAAAGAATTTTTTTCCATTTAATTTTTTTAACTTCGATTTGTCGTGGACAATATACCTACTGTCATTGATTTTATGAATCGCAACCGTTGATAATTTACATGCTTTAGAACCATAGGGTCTGGGGGTATACATAATACCATACCACTAAAAAGGGTGGGTTGTACCAACGCCGGTTAAACCTCGTTCAACTATGAACTTAGTTCAACCAATCAACATGGTCAAATACGGGGTTCTTAACAATGTTGATTGGTTGATGATGATTTGAACTGAGTTCAAAGTTGGACTAGGTTTAACCGACGTTGGTACAACCCACCCTAAGGGTCAAGAGGTTAAAAGTTATACAAGTCAGGCCAGTAGCCAGTATTTCATTTCGGAGGGGGGGGGGCACTTGTAAAAAGCCTTTTGTAAAATGTAAAATTTTCGATGGTTCGCAATTAAATTGAATACATTTCATACATTTCGGGGGGGAGGGGGCACGTGGCCCCCTTGGCTACGGGCCCGATACAAGTTTTGAATGTATTCAGTAAACTTTTGTCAATTAAATGTTATTAAAACTTATCTAAATTAAATGGATATTCCATATAGTATCATTAAGGTGGTTGTTCGGTCTTTGGCCTCATTTATGGGGATTATGACAAATCAAATTCATACGTCTATTTCGCAGACCGACTTAGTCTTCTCTTCTTCTTCTTCCAATTTCTAGAAGAAATTCTAAGAGAATACTCTTCTAGTAGGCCAAAGTCTATTATTTCCCCAACAACTCCGTCGTTCCCCGGCAGTGTTAGAAACTTTGAGCATATAAATATTTTTACATAATCAGGTAGCTTGCTAGACTTGTCTTCGGATGTGCCTTTCTGGTTTTTATGTTAATGGTGGCAAGCAATTCACTAACCCATGCTTAACGGTTTAACGTGCCTTCCGAAGCACGGAGACTAGTCATAAAAAAGTCTATGACTCCCCGGGTTTGATCCTGGTACCGCGCTTACGCTTACTGACTTATAGTAATTGTTAATATTTCCCTGAAAGCCTTCCAAAACTCCTGTAATAATTCTTCCAATTTTTGACAAGAATCAGTTCTCACGACTTATGGGTAAAATATCATTAGGTCTAATGATAATATAAATTTAATATAAATATTTCAAGATTTTCTAAACGCGGAAATGTATAATTTCAAATAAATAATATTTCTTGATTTTCTTGGCTAATGCATTTATTTACTTCGTTCGGAATTCCATATATTGCAAACTTTACCATTTGACAGTTTTTCTGTTACTGCTTGTCCGAATTCTGTGCTTAGTATTGGAGCACTCACATTTTATTCTTCCATCATATCTTCAGTGTTTTCCGTCAATATAATTTCGCCGTTTTCCATCAGTACTTCTCCATATCCATTCAGATTTGTTGTTTTTTTCTTTTAATGAAAAACTACGTTTTCAAGTTTGATCTGCCTTTCCATTATCTTAACGCCTTTATAAATTTGTTCACAATTGTCTTTTTTAATTTTTCCAATCAATTTCAAATTAAAAGTTTTAAAGTTTTGCAAATTTTAATCTGATCTCTTACATTTTTTTTATTTGGCACATGTGTAACTCTATTCGTGGACATACAGTATAATAATATCAAACCCAGTGGCGGTGATATAAGTAAGCTACTGTAAGCAATGCTTAGGGGTCCGGGACCATAAGGGGCCCTACCACCCCACCTTTTATGCAAGCAAAAAACTTACGACCTTTTTTTTGGGGGGCCCGTTTTGTATATTTGCTTACGGGCCCTAGCTATTCTTGCACCGCCGCTGATCAAACCTGTAACTGTGGAACTAAATAGTATGGGTGCCAAACCTAACACGTGAGAAATTTTCAGAGAAGAATTCAATGGTTTAGTAAAAAAACAACTTTTTATTACAGTGAAAACTTGAAATTTCATTTTTTAGTGTGGCACATGCAGGTATAATTTGTTTCCTTTGAATTATTGTTTACGTTCATCATAATATTTTGATTTTATGAAATTACTTCTTGAATAACATCGTTTTTGGTGTCAAAATGGTTTAAAAAAATGCGTTATATCGAATTTATCAGCATTCAATAAAGAAAACCGCATTTCTATTTCTTTCTTTCAGATTTATTTCTGTGATTCAGCTTTTGTAACTTATTTAATCTACACCTTGGTTTACTTCCAACTTCCACCTATTTAATCAAATTTTCACATTTATGTTTAATGGCAATACAGAAACTCATCCATCGTT
The DNA here is from genome assembly GCA_958510855.1 of Rhagonycha lutea. Taxonomy (NCBI): domain Eukaryota; kingdom Metazoa; phylum Arthropoda; class Insecta; order Coleoptera; family Cantharidae; genus Rhagonycha; species Rhagonycha lutea. The sequence goes on from OY294036.1 coordinate 90,394,602, forward strand.
GTAAAATTACCTACCATCAGTAGATAAAGACAGTTCCTCAGTGTTTTCGGGTTACTTGGTGCATATCGATACATGGCATGGTATTATAATGTAGAGACTTATTAATTTATAGGAGTATAATTTAATATGTAATGTCCATAAATTAGATAAATTTTAGCGAATTTAATAACACGGGGAATGTCCCACATTGAAATTGGGATCACCGATTTAATTGACCAATTTCGAGAAAATAGATTTTGAAAAATTTTATGTAACCTTATATGGACATAGGAAACGGTGCACATGAGTGGGTTAACGAGATTCTCATTAATCGACTGCTAATTTACTGAATTAACGCAAACATTAAATATAATTTTTCAAAGTCGGTTTTAATTTAGTTCGTCTCGTTAGCCTGGTGGGTAACATTAGCTGCCGAATGAAAGACATCCTTTTGATAGATTTCTTTAGATTAAAAATTTCGGCAAAGAGGGTTGTGTGGCAGCAGGGTTCCTACCATCTCACTTTTCATTAAATGTTAGTACCTGTTTTTGTAATTAAAACAATTCTTCTTACATAACATTTAGTACTCTCTCTCTGGGAATCCAAGTAGGTATCGGGTACCAAAATTATTATTTAATATAATAACATTTTGCTCGTGTTATAACTATATCATTAATTTGTTTTACGGTACCGGAATAATATGTTAATTTTGCATTTGGTATGTGCTTCAATGAGTGCAACTGATGTAACACACCCTGCTCCGATCCCAATTCGATTACGGTAGAAAAATTGTTGCTAACTTAGAAAATGTAGCATGACTGGCAATCGTTTTGATAATTTTTATCAGTTCAGTTTCATCAAATCTTCCATATAATTCAGCTAAATTTGGTAATCGCTAATTTATTGTTATCGATTGAGGTTACCTAAAGCTTATAATAATTGACATTCTGTTTAGCATTACAAGTCAATCATGTCACCTTCAAATAATAGTAACCATTTTAGATAAAATATTTTAATGAATGAAATCATGAATATTTTATTAACAATATTAGTCATCATAACTATCTATATCACAATTTGAGAGCGTAAACAACATATTTTCGACAGTAACGGTATGTAGCTCATATCAAAAAAGTAGGTATCGTATTATCATAAATTATCGCATTGTTGTTTAAATTGTACACAGTGATATTTACATTTTAATTGTTATTTAAAGCAGTTAAAAAAAAGCATACTGCATTTGAACCCTCATACTTTTTTCCACATGATCTGTAGGTAAGTTATAAGGCTCAATATTTTCAATCATTTTTTTTTGCTACTTCTGTGGTTGAACGAAAACATAATTTAATAAATGATAAAAATCATAATAAATATAATAAACTGTACGTGATATAAATCGATCAACCGCAAAATGGGAAAAACTCACAACAGTAGAAAATGAAATTTTTTTAAATTAAGATTTCTGTAATTATTATCATACTTATTATTTTTTTTGTTGATTTAGTGGACAATTAATTAAACTCGTATTTTTTAATCGATTAACGTTTCGAGGTTTGTGTTTCCTCTCGTCAGAACCTGGATATATAATTAATTATATTAGTGAACTACATTACATTACATTTTGGATAAATTTTTTCTTAAAAATTGATTACCATATCCAAATCGTGACCATAATTAAGTTGCGGCTTTAATTTATCATTACGGCACTGTTAAACCGATTAAATAGTGTCGATATTATGTCGGCATCTTTAACTGCTTCGCTATTATCTGAATTTTAAATTAAAATAAGAATTTTTCGATCTGAGGAATTTAGCAAAATCTGTGCTGGTTATTTCAATTAACTATCTTAATTTCTTTTGGATCTAAATGGAATCGTGCAAATCCACAGTTGTTGTACTTATTACGAGGCCCTGTCGCAAATGGGAAATTTTTAATTGCAGAAATATTTATGGAAGGTTAAAGTAAAATTCCTAGAAATAATTTCGCTATTGCATTATGTTCGTTCGTAAATGGAATTTCTGTGATAATTATTTTAGAATTAATTTTTAACATAGTAACAACTGTCGTTCACATATTTAAACGAGTTTTTTTTATATATTAGAATAAGTTTATTATATAATAATGCTAATAAGGCCTTGAAAAATATTTCTTTTTGCCTATAGCGAGATGGCTAAAAACTGTAACATACCGTCAAAATCTTGTAGGTGTGTTATTTGTTATTTTAATAACTATATCGTTTATAATAATTGCTTATGTGATAATAAATTTTTTAACCACGTTAAATATTTACTTGATCAAGTGCCCATTAATATTTTGAGGTAAATCAATCATTTCAAATTTTTTCCATGAGAAGTTAATTTATTGAAATTTAATGTCGTGCATACATTTGGTTTTCAATTCCGTAAAGTGTAAATATAGGTATATCGAGTTCACATTCCCTAAATGTTTGGCCAAGTTATGCATAGCAGGACACGATATTGTTCTCGAGGTTCCACTAATTAAAAGAAAATTGGAGCATACATTTCCAACGGAAAAATAATTTAAACTTGCAATCACAAAAAAAAAGTCTACGACTCAACTTGTGAACTTTTCTCGGTTTGAAAACAATACAAAAGATACAGAAATTTGTTTACTTTCGGTCACATAAACTATGATTATTCTTTACATTAAAAGTAAACAAGGTCGACACGATGTGCAAACCTAATTCATGTTTATTAATTTCCGGTTTTATATAATATTTGTACATGCTTGTTTAAATAATTACTTTAATAATTTTAAATTTTTTTCTTACCACTTTTTAATTGTACTACTTACTTAATCGAAGCAGAAATGTATTGATTATAATCAATAATTTGTAATCGTTGATAATACTATATAATTATTTATGACTAAAATAATATATTATGTAGAAGACGTCAGCTGGAATGCTCATATTGTTAATGATAATAATGTATCTGATTAATGGAGATATTTAATAACAACAATAACATTTTTTTATTCTAATAGTCCAAATGACTTGCAACTCATTTTCACCGAATGTATGGCAATTATACAAAATTTGTGTATGTAGAGTGCGTCAGATGCGATTAACGAGCCCGATTTTCCCAGCATCTTCTATTTTAAATTTAAAAATACTAAAAGAAATCTTTAAAAAAAATTCCGTTATTTATATTCAGAAGTTTACATGATAATATCAGTTGGAAACTTTTAGTTCATAGTAGTTCGTTATTTTATGTGCGTCATGTTTTCACTTCGTAATTTTTCTAAAAGATAAGAAAATCGTTTTGTTTAGCTCTGAATTTTCGATTTTTTGTTTTGAAGTGTTTTTGCGAAACAGTACAGTTCAAAATTTTGTACTTAGTTCTTTCTTGAATATCTTTATCGTAAGCCCTTGATATTAAAGGCGACTATAATAGGCTTCATCCCTAGCTACGAGAGCCGGTGTTATCGTGAATTATTCACTCATACCGGTGCTTATCTGGCAACTAATTGAAAAAATAACCTAGGGACAGATAACTCAATTAAAAAAAATGTTACTGTTCAAAATTAACGTTTTGAAATTTACGGTAAAAATTGAATTTTGGTTTCCAATAAATTCAAGATTTCTTCCAATACTTCGAAAATTGTTCGTTACATGGCACTGCATTTACTGTTTTGCATATTTTGAAGTTATCTAGTCGGTTTTTGATAAGCGATTATCTCAGACAGTTGAAAACGTAAAAGTTTGTAGCGTGAATGTTTTCGATTCCGTAATACTTTATTTCCAATCCAAATTATTTGGGATTTATTCAATCACTACGGTTTTAGATTACTTTTGATTATCGACTTCTTTGGAGTATTTTGCCGAGAGAATTCTTATCTTCTTTATCGAAGGACATTAATTGTTCCAGATTTTGAACATCACATCGAATAATCGACGTGCGAATTTTAATTAACGAATATTGGATTCTCAAGCAACACCTTGCGGTATTGAAGCCATTTTTGATGAGGCGACTTTCTAAAATCAATTCTTTTTAAGTTGTTTTTTTGGTAGTGTTTTTCTTTCTGCGGTCCCGAAGTTTCTTTTGTGATACCGAAATTTTTGTAGTATACTGAAGTTGATACCAAAGTTATTGTATTTTTTTGTCTTGCGTACAAAATACAAAACAAACATTAAACACGTTAATCTGCAGAGTTCCATGAAGAAGCACACATTCTTGATATTTGTAATTTGCAGCCCCCCACGTTATCTTGATGAAAGGAACTTTTGCCTGTTAGTCAAAAATAGCTGAATTTTCCTCCAGGCCAGCTTTAGATTTCCCTTTTTTACAGTAGATTTCCTTCGTGATGGCTTGGTTTGGATTAAGCAACTGCCATATTTCATCTAGTGCACTTTTCGGCATTATTTCCCAAATTGAATGCCCACAGCAAAACATATCAGTTATGAAAAAATGTAACTTAACCATTCCAAATTTGACAATAACAGACTGAGTAATTCTTTCCACCAATTAATAAACAACAAAATAATGATCAATATTCATAATGGTTTTTTTCCTAGATCTATTACTAAAAAACTCATTACTTATGAAACTACGTAATATTTTGTAACATATAAAGTAAAATTGTGCAGAAAACATAAAAAGAGACTTCTTAAGCGGTCGCGTCGATTCAATTTCAAATCTCGGAAAGTGGAAATTTTATTGAATTATTCTTCCAATAACTCTCGACTTCTCTCTTCGTAGCAACAATAATAATAATAAGCCTTCAATGTTTTTGTAAATAATTAACTGAAAATTTGGATCTAAGCTTTTTATTTTTAGAAAGCAATAAATCAACTTACTATAAAAGTGTTTATAAATTTTCAATGAAAATGAATCAAATTTTGTACGTCGACAAATTTTATCTACCTTATAAACCCACATTATAATACACCAAATTTTCAAGTTTAATTATACAAACTTAAAAATTATAATAATAATCATAGGAATCAACTCATGAGTTTCCGATAAATTGGATGCAAATGTTGTAATAATAAATTTTCTATAAACCACTTTGTTCATGTAAAGTTTTAGATGTTATAAGTTTTAATTAATCAATTATAATTATTATCACACCAGCACGATCTGTTTATTCCCAACTGAATTAATTGAGTCTTCTACGAAGATATGGAAATTATTGAGGTAATTTTGATTTGATTCAGTAAGAGTAAAAAAAAATTCTAGTTTTCCACTTAAAATAGCATTAAAATGTTTTCAGAAGCAAGCGCATTTATTTTCACCATTTTCTTCAAATTTAATTTCACGCCTGAAAATTTCAGATTTTATGTCTTACATGTGCAGTGACGTCATTATGCTCCTTTCGTTCCATTGATTCTGTAAGAAAATGGTACAATTTTTCAGTCTTGATTTATGACTGCTTATGACTTTCAAAACCGACAGTTTAGATTTGTTTACCAAATTTAATGAATCTGAAGTTGGTTTTTCCCAATTGAAATTTCTTATAGTTTGGGTAAATAAAAATTACTGCGTCGTTAAAAGAAAAACAGTGCTCAAGTCCCAGACATGTTGAAGTTTTTATAAATCGTAGCCATAATCTATTTAGATCCCTAAATTTGTTTTGCTTGCATTTTCAAGTGTTCTGTAAATTCGAAATAGAAAAACATCTTGCTCAACTATTTTTATGTGTTTTATAGTAAAAACAAAATATGACAATATAATCCATAACGCAGTAGTAAAATTTATTACCATGAAATAATATGCACAGCAAATTTACTTTTCCATATTTGCGTCGTTTTTCATTGGAATGTTTCATGCATGCAAATATTTATTTTGTCGATTTTTATTTTTTAAATATGTCACCTACTGCGAAAGCCCAATAATAACAGACTCGATAGAAAGCAAAATAAAGTTGTAGTATAAAATTGCTATTTTAGACAGAGGTGAAAAATCGGTTTTACGATTTAACAAAATAAATACTTCCTGAATTGGAATTCAGGCAATATTGATGAGTTGAAAAATGATATTTTCTATAATATAGCTTTGCAGATTCAGAGCTGTTAAGTTAGTGAGAGTCGGCGTTTTGAGTGTCAACTCATAAATTTGTTTGGCGATCGCATAATGAAGTAGGGATTGTTTTATTTTCTGTGCGGTTGATAACCCTCGACTTTACATGCCGAACAGCTAGTAAGTGCATCTTTATCATTTTCCAAATATTGCATAATAACTTTTGCACTTGGTTAGTTTCCATTAATTTTCTAGGTTATGAAAACCTCAAAATTTTTCAAGTTTGATAACAATCAGAATTGCTTATGGTGCATGAAAGGAAATGCAAGAGTTAGCGTGAATTGTATGCAACATAGCCGACAGTCGCTGACCCATTCTTTTTAACTGGGTCGTCGAGACGTCGCAATGTAAACAACGGGCGTAGCGTCCTACGACGTAGTAAATCGATTTCCAATACTATCTTACGGTAGACTTGCCCGCCGACTATATTGGCGCATGCGCCCATCCAATTGAACCTTTGTTTTGGCGGATAAATTTTACAGGTTTTGCGTTGCTTATCATCTTTGATAGAAATTAATGATTTAACTTTGAATTTTGAACAGCTATATCAGATGTCTGCCTAAGTGCCTTAATGGTATAAAACGATATTTTGCTTAAGAGTTCAAGAAGTACTATCTCAAAAAATTGTCTCGCTCTAAATATTATCAATATGTTGAGGAAATACAGAAAAATAAACAAATACAAGTTTGCAGAAAAATGTTCCGATTGGAAAATTTCATTTCTTGAACTGTTATTCATTTTTTGATTTGCAGATAAAAGTATACCGACGTTCATGTGAAAAATATTCACCTTTAATATTTAGAGATAAAAAAAAAGAAATGCGTTAACATCGCAAAAAACCTGACAACCGATTTAGTGAGGATGAGGATACATTATTATTAAAATTGTATGTCTAGCCTCCCTACTTCTAGCTACCCCAACTATACTTTCCTTGTCATACCACTTTTTGGTACAAAGTGGTGATATTGAGCTACATACCTGGCGATAGCTTCGAATCCTGGTGCCTCCTATAGCTAAGCTATAAAATCTGCTTTCAATTGCATGTCGGAATATTATCACTCACATGTTCCTAAATGTATATTGAAGAAGTTGTTCGAAGTTCATCCTGATGTTCTGTTGTAAATATTTGCATTTGTCTGAATCGTTACGAAGCAATCACGAATTGAAGTTGTTTTATCGTTCAAAAACATTTGTCTAATATTTATTATATTTGTAATTTGGTTCGAAATGGTTTTTCAGCAAATAAATAAATATTGAGATGGGTTTGCGGAAAGTTTGAAGATGTAAGCTGGTGACAAATCCATATTAGGAAACGTTTCATCTCTCAATCATCTTGATTGAACTCAGTTGAAAATGAAGACTTGCAATTCTTCAATACGAAGGTACCAACCAGGCCCGGACTGGCTCCTTCGGGGCCCTCGGCTAGAAACTGATGAGGGGCCCTGTTATCAAGAGAAGAGATTTTTGAAAATCACATTCTCCGCTTTTTTGACGCTTGGAAGGTATATAAAAAATATTAACCACATTTACTCCAAGTATAAACCACTTTTCTGAGAACTTTCCGGGGCCCCCTTGGGTCGGAGGCCCTCGGCAATCGCCGACTAGCCGACCTAGTCAGTCCGGGCCTGGTACCAACTGAAGCTTCTACGTTTTGAGGCACTTGTAATTTTTTTAACCCAAAATATTTTATTTTTATCTTTCCCTCCCTAAATCAGTCGACAGTTTTTTCCCTGCTGCTATCTATTTTTTATTGTTCAAAAATATTAAGGATGGAAACTTTTCCTGTGTTCAAATACAGAATAAAGTTTTTTATATGCCTATTGTGTTGAAGTTTTACTTTTTTAAATCGCAAGTTAGATTTGTAGGTGGTTTTCCCAACTGGATGGTTACTTTTTTATTTAAAAAAAAAATATTTTATCGAAACATCATATTTTGATATGGAATGCATTGGCTATGTTATCAGTATGCAACAATTTCATTGTGCAATCTTGAATAGTTTCATATCCGTACTTGCGTATATTTAATTCTCACAGTAGTGCGCAATGGAATGTGGATCAATAGGACAGAAAATGGCGTTTTTAGTGGGATAGGTAATGTTATTGAGTATATTTTGATGTATTGTGACGATTTTATGTTGCTTTTCATCATTAATTTTCATTTTGCACTTTTTATGTTTCCTTACAAAGTTTTAATAGCATCCTTCCACGTTTTCATGAATGCTCCGACATTTTAAAAATATTTTCCGCAATACAAGATTTTTCTGAGTTTATAAATTAAACATAATCGAAACTTTTATTATAGTACAGATAGTTGGTGTAGTGTACGATATAGGGGAATTGGATTTCAGACCGTACAGTCACATGTTCAAATCTCAGTGGCCACTAAAATTATTTGTGCCTATTAGTTCTCTGAAAGCCTCTTCATGATAATTAAGTCAGTATAATTTTATCACCGATTGTATTTAAAAGGATTAGGGTGTAAGAGAGCTAATTTTGAATGTGGTTAAAGCTCTATAAATGGAGCTACTGATTGGAAATTTGATGGGGTGCTAATATCTTTGTGCATGGCACAATAATTAATTTATGGTTAAACATTTTAACTATCTAGATGGCTCTTTGGGTACATATAAACTACAATTAATTGCAATAACTTAAAGCACGATCACTAATAGGTCATTTATGCTGCAGTGCCTGGAAATTTTTTAATTTCTACTCGGAGATGAATTTTTCACCAATGACTAAATTTAAGGTTCAAAATTACCAAATAAATTCTACAAATAAAGGGTTTATTCAAAGCGAAATACATTCATAACGTGAATTTATGAAATATTCAGATCAGAAATACTTATTTGAATTCTGAAGAGGATGTGGTTATGAAAGTGATTGTCTAAGCTCTGGAAAAGGAATACGATTTCACGAGCTTTGTATTTCTAAATTATATAAATTTAAATTTTGGATCAATGCAGAAATTTTTGAACTCGAAAATTTTGTGATTTTCTTTTCGTCGAACTTGAGTGTCTAAATTAGATTTTTATACAAACGAAAAAGAAGTGAATTGTTTAATACATTAAATTCATTTCGACACCGAAGAATCCCATTTCAAATTAATTATGTTATAAATTCGAATTAAATTGTATTATTGCTTCAAAACATAAAATTTGATCTCAAAACTTGAAACTACTACTTATGTATTTTAAATTTTATTGTTCTGTTTGCTATATTGTTTCGAAAATTTTTGAAAGTTGAAGTTTATTAGTTTTCCAACTAATAATCTTTCATATCAATAAATTGCTACAACTTAATTTGTAACTGGAAAATTGAAAAGTTCATCCGACATCTCTCAATTAGAGGTTGATATATTCGCAGGGTCTCTAATTTTCAGGAAGTCTCATTGATCATAGATCTGAAACAAGAAAACTATAACCACGTTTTAACCATTTTATATGAATTTCCATTAATTGGATGTATAATTCCAAACTTTTAAAAGCAGTCAATTACATTTTTTACCGAGTTCGTGCATCAATCATTTCAAGCACCGATAATTAAAAATATTTTAACGAATCTTAGATAATTCTTTGTGGAATTTGAAAGCGGTAATTTTAATTGACATTTACGTTAGGTATGCAATTTGAATTTTATTAAAGCTTTTGAAAATTATTAAATTTCGATTGCAATCTTGCACTCATTATTAGGGTATAACGAATTTCTTTGAGTCAGCACTTACTTCTTGGAATAGTGATTATGTTTTTGTTCTGAAATTATTAAATTTCAAATTATAGTAGACAAATGATGTGCGAAATCTTCTCTAATAAATTTTATTTCCAACTGAGTTATTTTTTTTGAATATGACCACTCGAGTTTCGAAGACAGTCAGGGATGGACTGGCACCAACATTTTTGGTGCAGTTCTTGTGCACCCCAAATAGGGGAACAGATTTATTTTATTACATTAAACATAAATGTAGGTAATTTTTATATAAATATACCAATATATTAAATTACACAACGTAGAATTTTGAGGTCATTTTCACGATTCATTTTTACAAACGACCACGGCAAATACGTTTACGATATTTTGTATTAAATATTTGGGAAAGAGAGGTTTCCTATAAGCAGGAACTCTATTTTTTTTTCTTTAATAAATACTGTAACTTGCAGCTTGGTTAACACCAAGTTCATTTTGCCATGGAAATTAATTAATTAATCGGCGACAGATGGGACAGGAGTGTCGAGGTACAATCACACCTTGGACTTTTCAGTCAATTAAAAACTGGACCTTTTACTAGCACAAAAAGAACTTGCAAAACATAATCGAAATAAATTAGACGTGAATGTTTCTCGATTTCCTTCTTTTTCTTTAAAGAGCGCTGCAGTATTTGAAAGTTCAGTCCATCTCTGTATGTAGTAATAGCAGTACCACCTATGTATTGTCGTGTTTCTTGTGGTCATAATTTTGCTTTTTGATTAAATTTGATGAAATCTTTTGAACATTCACACTTTCCAATCTCAGTTGAAATTTGTTAATTAATTAGGTTAAATTTAATTGCAAGGTTGAAATAGACACATGCTAATAGGTTCTCGATATCTGTACAAAAACGATATCAAATCCAGATACAGAGAATTTGTCATTATCAAACATTTTTTTGGAGAAATGTTAAGCGTAGTTTTGAAACTTATTATTTGTTTTTATTTTAGGTGTCGATATTTGGCCTAGTCGATATATAAGCAACACTGAGCACAAAAGAGGTGGTTTTCGTTCGTACAATTGTATTGGTTGTTGACTTAATGATTTTAAAAATGTAAAATACCTACTAAAATATTTCGAATTTTTAGAAATTTTAACTAGGTAATTGATATTATTACTTATGAACAATCAGATAATATGTAAATTACACGTGACTGGAAATGAAAACAACTCCAAATTCATTATTTGTTGATATTTACTTTAACGTTTGTTTTCTATGTATTTATATTGATTGCGCGATCCAAACGTATTAGTCAGTAGATTAAATTACTAATTACACAATTATTTAAATTTATATAAATCCGGGATAAATGACCATTTCAAAATGCTCTCCCGGGCTTTTTACTTATTTGTCGCACTTCACAATGAGCGATATATTAAGCCACGAAATCACATAACAGCCTTAGAATTCATAGGGCCCCCCTAGAGTCCAATAGGATCCCGTATATAATCTTTATGTTATCATTATTATATCATAAGTGTTAATGAGCACACATTATTATGTTGATTGTGTATTTTAGGTCGATGCTGCTCATTTTTATCGTATTGTTTTACAATTCCACTACATCAAAGGGGCCCTGTAACATTATTTAGTTTTCGCTTCTAGAAAAGGTTCATCCGTCTAGATATCTTGAATTTTACGTACAATTTCCAATTTCTAAAGTAATCGTATGTTGCTTAATTTTGAAAACTATTGCCGAAAAAGATGATTTTAAGAGATTTTCAAAAGTTAAATTGTATTATTGTTTACGTAGTAGATAGGTTTTTACCTATAAAAAGCCATTGTTTTTATCTTTATTATACTAAACTGCAGTATAGCCTTTCGGCAATGTGTCAAAAGTTTTCCAAGTTGACTTCGTTAATTCACATTTTTACTGATTACCAAATTGATTAACTTGTTTCATTTTTTGCACTAAATGACAATGTGGTTACAGTAGTTAAAAGTTTGAGTGACTTACTGGAATTATAACTAGCGACACTTGTCAGATGTGAAAAAGAACAAAACATTAACTTTTTTCCTCTGTTCTGATCTTGTTTATTTATTTTAATATTGTTTAATAATCCTAGAATTTTTGTATTGGGCGCTGTTCACCTACAACTTTAATTCACTGCCCTGCTCATTTGTTGCAGGGTCAATCCATTTATTTTCCATTTTTTGAATCGTTATGTCTCATTAATCTATTTTCATAATATTTAATTCAATATCTCTATCCACTGCTTCAACTTTCCAATCACCCAGCACTTCAAACTATACCCTTTAATTGCTTCTAACCCAGAAACGAGAAAAACAATACAGTATTTATAATTTCCCCCAAATTAAAATTTTTGGCGCAGTTCCGTTGTGCAAATCTACAAGCAACCTAAAATTCAAAACACCTGACGTTGTATTTTTTTAATTGTAGCTTACGCAATTGATACCTCTAAATCTAAACTGTCGTGTAATATTTCGTAGTATTTTGTAGTTGCAAAATTAAGTTATTAAATTGATTAACAATAAATTGAAATATATTATGCTCGACAGATAACCTTCAAATAATAATTTACGAGTTAAATGTTGCTCGTTGTTTTCCTGATGACATTAATCACCTACCTCAATAAAAAATAAAAGTTGCTTTAGCTTACTGATTCAATGAATTGAATTTATTTCGTGGTCAAAATATGAGACCATCAACGATTCGTTGAAATTTTGTTTCCTCTCTTCGATTCTTCTTTTTTTCACAATGAGAGGCTCCTCAAAAATTCGGAAAAATTCACTTTCAATAATAATTTTTCGATTCTAATTAAGGCAACTAATTTATTCCACTAAATTGGACATTTATTTAAATCGTTGATGTGTGACAAGTGATGCTCTAATCCGAAATTTTCGGTAATTACTCTTACTTTTTTCAAAAACCTGTTATGTAACGGACAATTTCAATATATTATTATTATGTTAGGAAAGGAAGTAAGAAATACATAGTATAACGGTTTTAATAAAGCTAAGGTGCAAATCTATTGCAAATAATTTTTCAAAAATTCTTTAAAATTTAAAGAATTGCTTAAAGAAATTAATTAAACCTTTAAATATTCGTTAACCGTAAAAACTCAAAATTACGTTAAAAAAGTGTTGCATATTTATGGAACCAAGTAGCTGAACTGACCAATAATGACTTTCTGATTTGGGTAGAATTAAGATGTTATCTGATAAATTAGTTCCTTTGAGTTTAATTTAGCTTGTTAATAGTTTAAAATATTTATGGGTATCGTTTTTCTTAATTGAAGACTGAAGTTATTACAATTTCTGTTTAAAATTCTAATTAAATGGAAATATTGGCAAGTTCATACATTTTTTATGCATCTTGTTTTCGTTAGTTGCTAACCTGTTCTTTGTTGTGGACAAGTTCAATGTGCACACATCTCATGGCCGTTAAAATCAGTTAAAGGCCACTGCGAGGAAACCATATATGGGGAGGATATTTTTATTCAGTATTATATTAATAAAGCATGCATAACATACACATGAATGAATATCCGTTTTGCATTCCAGACATTGAGTATTTGTTGTGTCTCGAAAATAAAATGTGTACTATTTATACTCAACAACTATTTTTGCGTGGAACACTGAGTTTGGCTAACGAATACTCCGTCGATTTTGATTTGGAATGATTAATGGAATAATTTCTGTGTGGGCAATAAAATGAAAATCTTAGACAAAATAATAATGAGTGATGGAAGAAGGAAAGATTGGAAAACTCATCGTAAGATAAAGAAATTGGAAAATAGGGTAATAATATATTATCGTTGAACCAAAAATGTTTATAGGTAAATGGAAACAAATCAAATTGGAATGAAACAATATGACGTCAAAAGTGCATAATGTTAAGTAGCAATGAACTTGTAAAATCTGGAACAAGCAATTGGGACCACAGTTAAGAACGCACACAGCGTTGACTAAACGTTTATTCAGTCACGTGTTTGACAGTACAAATCTTTTGATTTACTTGCCGCTAATTAGGGTCAAAATTGAGGTAATTATTAATAGGTAGTTGTTTTCTTAGTTTTAAAATAGAGTTGTTGTTTTTTATCGTTTTGCCATTACTTATCACCAGTTTTAATTTTTTTTTACCAGAAGAGCAATGAAATATTCATAAATTGCTTAAATCCATATATTATGTTAATTAATCATTTGAAGCGTATGTATTCACAGAAAAAATATGTTAACCTTTAACCTTACAATCTCTAACGTTTAAAACAATAATCATTTCTACCAATGTAAAATTAGAGAAGACAAAAAGAGTTCAAACTTAATTTTCTTATCGTGCATTTTGAAATGTTTAATTCACGATTTAGAAATGACGGAAGGAAACTTTGGTTTGAACTTTGGCACAATTTTTAAACAAAATTTCGCATACAATCATACAATTAAAGCTGAAAAATTTGTATCATACGATTACCGACTTTATTATTGAGAATTTTAATACGAACGACTTTTGTGTGCAAATCCACCCTTCATTATCTCGAATTTGATTTGAATATTGAAACCGTATTATTTTAATCAGCCTTTCCCAAATGGTTCGCGAGAAGAAAATATCGGTCAGCAAATCCTCTATCTATGATGTCTTTAGATGACTGTAATAAATGAAGTACGAAGGAAAGAATCTGTCGTCCGCGCTTGCAAAAGTTTGGAAACGGCTGGTTTACATAAAAAGAAAGCAATTTTGTTCTAATTCAGTAAAAAAACATTGCCTTTATGGTACCCTATACTAGTAATCCAAACCGAGTTCAACAAGAAACTTTCTCAAGTTGGATAACATTTTATAACAGTGAAAAGTTCGAGTTTTTCAAATACAGAATTGTAACTTTTCTGGAAATACATTTGAAAATTAATAGGATTTTGTATCGCATTCATTTTTTGAAATACTTTGTTCAACCCGTCATGTCGTAGTGATTTTCCGATTCCATAATTATTTAAAGAAAAATAAGAAAATAAGTAATTAAAGCGATACGCAAAGGGTAATTAATATACTTACTTCCATTTAGATTATAAAGGTGAACTTTTCACTCGAAGCACTGCAAGAACCAGAAGAAATACGAAAAAACTATAAATTAAATTTTCTACAAAAAAGTTCATGACAGGATATTATTTTTCTGCAATAAAAACATTAGGAGTTGAAGACATTAAAAGTCACGGAGATTGAATTAACAATTTATTGAAAAGGCAAAATCTGTGACTTTGAATGCTTTCCATGCTTAAACTACGCAAGATAAATATTAATTCTCTTCGAAATTTTATTATATTAGTTATTAGGCACTAATTTTTACAGTGTTTATTTGTAACAAGAAAAACATAGTTTTAAGGTTAGAAAAAAATTACACCTTATTTAACCACTTATTCTAGCGTAACACAGAAATATCAAGATCGAGGTGCGTATAGACTTTTAAATAATTAGCAGAATTTGTTGCGGAAGTCATTTACTTTCTTAAGCACGGTATTCAATTTTTAAGAATGCCGGTTATACAACTGTGGTTATCAATAACAATCTTGGCGTAAATAAGTGCGTATATGAATATTCATATTCACATTCACATATATTTTTATACTACTTTATGGAAGACTTATCCAGGGCCGGCCTTAGTTTAAAATCGATTTAAAGATAAATCATTTTATAATCAGGATAAACCTGAGACGGTCGGACGTCAAGCAAGTTGACTAGGAACGCTAAATACCCGGTTCGACTCCGGGTGAAGTAAGAACTTTATTCTGGCCCTCCAGGTTGGGGGTTCTATGTGGGGCGTGCTCCTCGTCGATTGGGGATCGGATAAATTGTAATACGTTTCAAAAACCGACTATATCACATAAACCTGAGAGACCGAAAGACAA
The DNA here is from genome assembly GCA_958510855.1 of Rhagonycha lutea. Lineage (NCBI taxonomy): Eukaryota > Metazoa > Arthropoda > Insecta > Coleoptera > Cantharidae > Rhagonycha > Rhagonycha lutea. Next base: position 90,410,225 of record OY294036.1, read on the forward strand.
GTCAGCAGTTGCTAGTTACTAAATAAAAGTAAAAGAAAACGTGGAATCTGAACCACGCCATAAATAAATTTGAAATGGCATCACCTTTTATAGTTATCATTTTTGTTTCCTATTTGAGGCGTCCCGAAGCCTTGGACCGGCCCTGGATATAACCACTAAAACAAATCTTGTTTTACGTTTTATTAGTATCGTAATTAATTTTACGATCCAATTTTGATGAAAATTTATTTAATTTGTTTTTATAATTTTAAGTTAGTGTTTCCATAATTTAGAATTAGATAAATGGAAACCATCGATGTTCTAGAATATTCTAAAATATTTTAATGGATTAATTTAATTTAATCCATTTTCATCAATACACTCAGAAAAATAATTTACTGGTATTACTAAATATAAATATAGCAGTTTGAAATAGAACGTTTCCATTACGAATGTTTACTAATTTCGTATATGAATCGATTGTAGGTGATTATCTGAAGCTATAAATTTTAATTTACGAAAGAAAATTTCATTTTAATTACTTTCAACGAATACAGTATTGTATATAGTCCAATGTGAATAATCAATTAATCAATAATAATTGGTGAATAATTACGAGAATAGTTTTGCATAATTATCAATTTGTAATCTGAATGAAAAAGTTTTCCAAATGCGAGATTAGGTACATAATAGCACTGTGGCGGTGTTTAAAGGTAAACTTCCAAATTAACAACCAGTAAATTTAAGTCCCCAATAAAATAAGGTATTTTTGTATTTACCATAGTATGTCCATTTGTTTGGGGTCTGTTACGCATTAAGTAATTTGTATGATACTGAATTTAGCAATTTGTGGGTAAATCAGTTGATTATTATTTACCAAATAATAAATTGATTCACTAGAAAAATTACACATAAAAGAGAAGAACTTTTCCAAAATGGAAAACATACTACAGAGAAATTACAAGTAAACAAACAATTTATCGTTACTCGTAATGAGAATAATAACCATTCCACTAAATAATGATAATTACTTTGTTTAGCCGTTTATGTAAAATATTAGTTTCAGAAGCATTCCGCGAGTGTTGTTGACAACGTTCAATATCAAATTAACTACGCACGTAGTTTACACGTGAGTGCAAATGTAGAAAATTTAGAATTTTCACAAACTGAATTGTGCAGGTGTTGATAACATCTCAACTCATCCTATGTTAGTTCCAGCTATCTCATCGATTCCGGATACGTTGTTTCTTCAATATTAAATAAAAAAAATTTTTTTTGAAACAAACCTTTTATTTAAAATTAAAAAGGTGCACTAAAAAGTAGAAAATAATTTTAATAAAAACAAACAAAGCTTCTTGAAAACATCAAAATATAAAAGCGTAGGACTAGTTATTTATAGGTAGCTTTCTAGGACGTCAGGAAGTTGGTGAAAAAAGTCCACCCACACCGACATCGGACATCGCTCACACCAAGTTAAATAAAAGCTTTTAAAAACACAGTACTCATATTATTATTTTGCGTTTGAGACATTATTGTATAAGGTAAAAATATAATAAATCCGATTTTTGCACCCCCCCCCCAGAACACTGCTAAATTATTAAAAGAAGAACGTTTTGCAAAAAAAATATGAAGTTCCGAAAAACCTTCGGAATTTTGTTTACCATTTTTGTTACTATAATGACTGGCCTATTAGGCTATTATTAATTTGTTGATAATAAAGATAACAAACATAGTATTTGATGTTGATGAGCAATAACTATAAGGCAAATTCAAGTTGACATGAAGTTTATGAAAGCATGCATACTTAGTATACATTATTCGCTTGATAACACATTAATAATTGATGAAACTAAAATTGAAATTTAAAATAGTGTTTTTAGAAATTCTAAAAACACTTATCAATCTTAAAAGCGTCCTCAAGTTTTTTGAATAAATAGCATATTTTGCTATTTGGAATATAGTCGCTGCGTTGTGCAGATTTTATTATTACGTATAGAATCAAAATTTTACGATTAGCAATAAAAACATTGAAAAAATCATAAAATAATTTGTTGCAATTTTAGTGTCACATTTATCTTCTCACCCACTCCACTGTTCGAAATTACAGTGGCTCCAGAAATTATAAATACACCTTATAAAGTGCAAATAATAATACGAAAAAACCTATTAATTATAGTTCAATATTTCTGAATTTAAAAATATTATACTAAATGATAACTAACAGTTGATATGATAAAAAAAAACTATCGAAAAATGAAATTTATTAACTTAAAATTACAGAAAAACAATTTATTTACAAAAATTACATTCAAACAATTATTAATACACTTCCATAAATGAAGTTAAAATTATTAATTTGAAAACTATTAATACTTTGTGGGATATCCTTCGGCTTCGATTACTTCCTGCAAGTGTCTTGGCATTGATTCAACTAAATTTTGGGTAGCAATTTTTTATATTTTCTCCTATTCTTGCAATAATACAGTTTTTAATGTGGATTTACTTGAAATATGATGCTGTCGGATTTGCCTTTCCAATTCTTGCCTCAAATTTTCGATTGGATTAAGGCCCGGTGATTGGGTTGGCGTGTGGAGTTGTTTTGGAACGTGATACAAAAGCCATTCCTTCACAAAGATACGATGTATGTTTGGGATCGTTGCCTGATGCAACAAATATCCGTCTTTCAACCCTAATTTTTCAACACTGGGTTGTAAGTTTGATTGCAAGATATTCATATAATCAAACTTAGACATGATAGTCTCGATAAATTGCAATTTCCCTACCCCATCTGCAGACATACAGCCACATACAGCCCCAACCATAACATTTCCGCTGCCATGCTTTAAGGTTCCACGTAAATTATCTTTCCTTATTTCTGTATTAGGTTTCCTTTACACTATTTGCTTCCCATCCGAACCAAATATATATTAAATTTGCTTTCGTCACTGAAAATTACTTTTTTTGTAAAAATTCAAGTCAATTTAATATATTTTTTAGCAAATTGTAGTCTTTAATACGATTAACTTAATTTATAATGGGTTTCTTACGAGCAACTCGGCCGTTATACCCTTCTTTACGTAAGACTTTTCGTACATTTTCAGTGGATAAAGTTTTACCAATACCTGTTGAAACCTCAGCCGTTAATTTAGGTACACTTGTTTTTGGATTAACTCTTATTTGTCTAATAATATATTGGTGGTCCGTTGGTGTGAGAATCCATTTTCTCCCTTATCCGGTTTTATTTTGAAGATTGCCTTCGTTTTTAAATTTATTAATGACATATTGCACTGCACCAAGTGATCTGTCAACAATTTTAACAGTTTCCCGAAAAGATTTTCCTTCACATCCTAATTTTAAAATTAATTGTCGTTCACTAATTGTGTTTCACTTTTTTTGTTACCCATTTTTACAAAATATTAATCAGGATGATGATTCAACTGAATGACTTCTTATAAATGTGTTCTATTAATAAAGAGCTACCTGTTGCATTAGAAAATTTTTAAAATGCAGCGTTTGCTGTTTCGTTCTATTCATTCAAAGTGTAGTGTATTTATAATTGTTTGAGTCCATTTTTGTTAAATGTTTTGTTTTTCGAATTGTACACTAACGCATAAAGATTTTTATGTTCTTTTTTTTTTATAGAATCAATCCTAAATTATAATTTTATACAATAAAGAAAGAAAAATTATAATTGAATAAAAATTACTAAGACATTTAATCAAATCATTGAAATCTTATAAGGTGTATTCATAATTTCTGGAGCCACTGTATATCTCTAGAAATTTAATATAATACAGAATGGCCACGCAAATGTTATCAGAACAAACCTACCCCGTTCAAGTTAGTATTTTAGTCCCTTACCCCATCTTTAAACGTTTTAAATTAAATTTTTTTAACAATTTTTTCACAAAGTTAGTTGCAAGATGAAAATATTGATATAAAAAATATACTTGTTTTTGACAATATAAATTTTTATTCTCAAGTTATAAAATATAAATAAAAAAGAATTGTAAACAAAGAATAGAGAAGAGGGAGGGAAGGAAGTTCTTCTGGCAATGGGTACTGCAGTATAATAAAAAATCAACTAAATTAAAAATGGTCGGGTCCAGAGGTTTGTCAAAAACACATGGAAAACGAGTAAACTTCCTGTTATTGAGTTTGACTGTATTTAATTGTTTTTACTTCCCGAAATAACACATCTCATTATGGGTCCACTTTAAAGATTTAATTGTTTTTTAATTCTTTTGTATTTTTGTCCAATTTTTTTTAGATAGTATTTCTCTCATTAGGATGTGGGGATAAGGATGTAGGAACTTGCTGTAAACGACAATATCCGTTTTTGTGGGTTTATAATAAATGTTTCTCTTTTATTGTTTTGTTTTCTAATTATTAAATCAAGAAAATTGATGCCATTATTCATTTACATTCCGGTCTCTTCTGCAAATTTTATACTGTCGCGTAGACTGTCAAATACAATTTTGTTTGTGAACCCTTTGTTCAAATAAATTGAATTAGCAAAAATTGCATTTCTTTTATTTCTACAAACCAGAAGCATTTAATTGAAAAATATTGGACCACTAAATATACCATCAGTTAATAGAACAATAAAGAAACTTATTACGTATCAATTGGCATTGATATGAAGTTTATCATGTCGAGTTGCGATAACTGAAACATAAAAAATTATCGAATAAATTGCATGATTAATCAATCGTTCAATTAAAAATTAATGTTGAAATTTATTCTAATTATTATTCGACAAAAAACTACATAAAAATGCAGTATCCCTCAGATAATTTCCTGATAATTAATTTAAATTAAAGTTTAACCGTGAAAAATTCTTATAATTCTTTTATATTGTTTTTCAAGCCGAATTCCTTTCTATATTGGTGTTATTTAAATGTGAATTTTTTATTTCAAGAATAAGTATTTCGTGTGGAGTGAAAAATGAATTTCATTTCGTTGAAGACGACGATGTACAACTAAATAAAACGAAATTGATGCACGACTAAACGCAATTTCTCTTTATAAAGCACTTTGTCGAGTGCATTTACATGTGGGATTTTGCTCTGCCGCAGATGTACGAACTTGCAATAAAAATAAAACTGAACAAGTTTATTACTCCCAAACTGTACGTTGAGAAACCAGGATTAAAATGCATTTTAACAAATAAACTCCCTTAGTTCAATATAACATTTTCGTTAACAAAATTGAGATTCATCTTAATAATATTATTATAAACCAAGTTCTCCAACTAAGTTCATGCGTTACGAACAGATCCTGGTTTCTATTTTATGATATCCACAAGCACTTTCAAAAATAGGATACTACAGGATACCATAAATTCACCATAGAGAGCAAAAAAAGTGTTTTCATGGCTATGGCTAACCAATGCATTTTTGTTTGGGTTTTAAAAACGTGAATTAAATTCTAATTTAAAACTTAAATTAAAATTCAAATTAAAAGCTTTTCAACATCAAACTAATGAGGAATATTAATTCAATTTAATTAAAACTTTAAAAAAGTTAAATCTCCATATCAAAGGTATACTACATGTTAATATAGAAAAAGGATATAAAAATTGCATGTAGAAATGAGTGATGAACTCGGAAGATGGAAAATTGGAGAGCATTCCACTTGTGTAGGCAGCTTCCCATGGTTATTTATGCAAGTAAACAGTTAACGTCTATTTAATTATCTCTTTAATTACAGAATTTATTAGGAGCAATTATTTATCTATTATATTTACAAGTGTTAGGTAGTAATGAAATGACACAACTAATGAAAAATTTATTTATTGTTATAAATAACAATAACCACTATTAACCTATTAACCACTTCAGGCTTACACAAAATAGGTGCCTTTACACACACGTTCCCGGCCCGCGCGATCATGACGTTCCAAGAACGACGCGAAAACCGACGTGCCGGGAACGCCCCGTTCCAAGAACGTCGTCCTATTTAAACACACACACCAGGCGTGTCGGCAGCCCTTTGTGAATTGGAGCGTTTCAAAACTTTGCCTTTAGACACACGCTCCAAACCCGCACGACTAGTCGCGTCCGCTCCAATCGCGTCAGGAATCGCGTGTGTGTAAAGGCACCTATTGTGAGTGGTCAACGTTAAATGAGAGTGTGACACGTGTGGAATCACAAAGTTCCAATGAAAAAGTTAAATATGTTTTGGCCATATTGAAAATGTATTCGCACCGAAGCTCGAAAGAAATTGCACTGCTCCAAATGATTTGTTTTAATCTTATTTAAAACAAATTATTTTTGGTTGCCTTTAAATCTAAAATTAAATTTTTTACGACATCTTTATTTTTCCAGGATACGTATCCTGGAAGGATAATAATAATATCAAATTTATGTATAAAAAATATAGTAGTTACAGATTAATATCATACGTACATACATAGAGAAAACAGACAACATTACCATAAAAATTTTAAAAAATATACATGATGTATTGCAAACCATACAGTTAAGAATTTTATTCAAATTGCTCATCAATTCTTTCTTAAAGCCACCACATTTCTTTAAATCATTTTAGTGAAGTCTATGAGACCATAAGAAAATCAGAACTCTTCCTTTTGTTGGTACGATATTCCAAGACTTTGAAGTTATTTTTCTGTCGGGTGTTATGGTCATGCACAGCCAATACAAACTTAACCCTTTGCTGAACGAATTCGGGAACTTGCTCCATTTTAATTTTGAAAATTATGTTTTGTGATGATGGAGGGTGGTCTCAACTTTACACCTGAGCAGTGTGAACCCAATAGCCACCTTTTATTCGAAACAGATTTGGAGCAGGAGTTGATTTTATAAAAGTGTGATGTCACTCGGTATATTCTCGCATCGCATCTGACAGCAACCAGGACCTTAAATTTTTAAACAGAATTTTCTTTTAATATTTTGAGTATTTAAAAATTTAGCTGTTTAAGCCTGCATTACATTAAAAAAGACAAGTACGGGTGGACGTGTCAGACACGACAATGTTCATGAAGTGATTAAAATCCTTTCTGTATCCTGGAGTATAAATATTTGATTTGACACCAATGCCTGTTTTCACCAACAATTTATTTAAAAATTTCCCAGTAAAGAATTACGTAGCTAGGATTCCATAAATTTGATTGGTTAAATTTGACATAATATGAATTTTTTATGTCAATACTATGTCAAATTTCACCAATCACATTTATGGAATCCTAGCTAAGTAATTCTTTACTATGAAATTCTTAAATAAATTGTTGGTGAAAACAGGCACAAGAAACCGTTAATTGAAATTATTAATTTTGAACATTAATCTATTGGCAAAAATGACTGAACATGCTTTTTGAAAAAGAATGCTTTTTTTCGATGTGGTAAGTCTGTCGTGCAAAAACGTATGAACTGCAAGCGATAGAGAAAAAGACAGGACTTCCTTTCCTTTCTTTACTTCATTTTTGTTTTCCAATAATTTTGTTAATAATTATTTTATTGTTAACCACTTCATGCTCACATTAATTGTGGGTGGTCAACGTTTAACAAGGATGCGACATATACATTTATTATATCTATAGTACATTAAGCAAGGACACGTCGCGCGTGGGAGTGAACGTGCCAGACACGTCAATGATCATTGTGATTAACCCATTTGAATAATCAGAAGCCTATTTATATGTCCTTTCGGTAGGTCAATAGTGATACGAATTATTTATTCAATACCTTGATCGCTGTTACGGCATTTAATTTCTGACATGAATATATTTAATGATGAGTTATTGTTTACATTCGAAGTGATAATTAAAGAGATATTTCATACAAATAAATTGAAACAAATATATTTGCTTTTGATATTAATTTAATCTATTTCGGTGACTCCGTTTTAATTCTAAAATTTTATTAAATCGACCAAAAATTGATAAGACAAATAAATTGAAAACGCCATTATCATTAGCCACCCCATAGAAATATAGTAAGCCAGAAATTCCCAAATTACTACATTCAGATACAAAATGAAGAGGAAAATAGTCCGCTTATTATTTAAATTAATACTACGTTGATCATAATACAATTTTAATTGCTTCGAACAATATTTTTACAATTTATAATCCACTTTAAGCTCGACGGATTTTTTAACGTAGGTAAAATAAGCACCCCCATATACGAAATTAAAATTTAAATTGCGAATTTTAAATATAATTTTAAACAGTGTCGATGAAATTTGTAATATTTAATAGATATAATACTGGGTTGATTAACAATAACGAACTCTTGGAATTAATATAATAAACATTCAACATTTTGAATGAAACGGGAATTCTAAAATGAGGGTGATGTAACTTCAAGTGCTGTACCTATATAACATTTTATTTAATAATAAATTCGTTGAATATTTAGAAACTTATTGATTTTTATGTAAATTTATGTTTTTTTATTCTGATGCACGAATTTTTATTGTATTTGAATAATTATCAGTAGAGACAGGATAGTTAGGCAAAATAAAACCTCAAAAAAGGCAGGCAAAAAGGCATTAAAAACAAGCAAAAAAGGCAAAATAAAAGGCAAAAAGGTACAAAAAAGGCAAAAACGTTTTTTCAACAAAAATCATACAAATTCAAATTAATTCTTTTTATTTTTGTACCAACTGGTTACCAGAAATTTTTCGATATTATCTACAGCAGCTTAAATTTGTTCTCCTGTCAGTTAAAATTTGTTTGAATGTGGAGAACGATATCTCCACATCGCAAGACGTGCTAGGGGCAAATTTCAATGAACTTATCTGATCTGGAGTTAGCTCTAAATCAATATCGTCATTCGAAATTCCTTGATGTATTTTAGAAATTTCCTGTATAATTTTATACGATGGATATTTTTCTAAAACATTATATTAATTTTTCATTAAATTTTTTCCCTAGTGTCGATTCTCTGCTTCACTGGAAAGCTAATATAACAATAACATCTCAGTCAGTTTGGAATTCGTCAAATAAGCATAACGTCGCCGAATCGTAGTAATGTGATAACGCGCGCTTCATAATCGAATGGAGAAGAGGTTTTGTTTTACTAATTACGTCTAGCATAACCAGATTATTTCAAGAATCGGAAGAATCGGAAATCGGATTCTACCGATTAGTAGAATTTGAATTTAAAAGCAAAAAAGAAATATTTTGGTTCAAAAAGCACAAAAAAGGCAAAAACAACCGCAAAATAGGTGAAAAAGGCAAAAAAGACTGGAAACCCCCCCAAAAAGGCAAAAAAGGCAAAACAAAAAATGAATTTTGGAATAGTACATGCTCTGAAACGGATTTTAAATTGGGCCTGCCTGAAATATTTCAATTTTTAAAAAAAGGCATTTTGCCTAACTATCCTGTCTCTAATTATCAGGTATATCTTAACTTGCACCAAAATTAATGATCATTCAAACAATTTATTGATTTTATCTATGGCTGCATTTGTAAATTAACTTTGGGAAAGTATTTCATTATTTTTACACGATTTGATAACCTTCAATTGATTGCTTTTCAATCTGTCATATGCAATAATGCATTTGTGGTAAAGATACAAATTAAATTCGATGTGGAGAATATTATCGAGGGGTAGAGAAGTTATTACAATTAAAATAATGTTATGATTATCAGCAAATAAAAACTCGACACGTTAATAATAATTATTTTAATGTTTAATACGATTAAATTAATTAATAATTAATATAAATTAAAATAAAATAAAAGATAACACCCAATTTTTTTTATTAAGTCTTTAAATATTTATTGTTTATTAAATTTTTTATCATAAGAATAATGGTTATTTATAACAATGTTATTGTAATTTTAATATTTACTGTCAGATTAAAATGAATTATTTTTCAATACATAAATATTATCAGATTTATTCTTTGGTTATGCAATATTTACTTTGGGAATAAATGTAACTGTGGGATAAATAATATTGTTATCTAAAATAGAATCCTGCAGAGCTTACTGCAACATTTAATTATTAAATCTTATTTTTACTGATAGATAATATAAAATTGGGGCATACTTATTGATAACTCTCGGATATAGTGAACTAATTTCAGTGCTAAAATTAATATTTCGCTCGGATATAACAAACTGGGACTATTTATTAGGTGGCAAAGCTCAAAAATATCATTTTGCTTATCAATCCAAAAAAATATATCCAAAATACTTTTTACTATGTTTTTTACAATGTCCAAATTTTAAATTATAGAAACATGTCCAGTGTTCTCTTTTATACTCTTCCCCCAATATACTCTTGTGAAATATTTTTGAATAACCAGCAAAATAGCGACGAATTACGAAAGTATAATAATATGTCTTCTAAGTTGGAAGGATTCCTCTTAAGGAAACATATGTGATGGTCATAGTTGTTCCATCTTCAGCCTCAGTCAAGAGGAAATGCGACATTACCGAATCATAGTTATTCCCCAATGTAGTTTTTTTTTTACTTAAATGGAATTCGACAGTATGACAGCAAAAAGAAGAATCTAAAATCGGAATTTTGAATATTTTTCTATTCCAGGATATTTAAGCTTCCTTAAAACGAAAGGAAGCATTTTTTTAAGTTTTCAAGCTAAAGCTACCCAATAAAATTCAATTCCCTTTAATATTTGTAAGTTTTTGACAGAGTTTGCTATCTTTCAGATATAGTAAACAGTCTGACACAAATATTTTCTCAAGCTGATCAGAACTTCAACAGCTTAGAACAACAATTTATCTGTCTACCCTTAGTATATCAACTTATTAAGAATTACAAAATGTTTGATGTGTAAATACTAAACATTAGTTGGTAATAATAAGAATTATTTATATATTATAATTTTTATCACATTTTATTTAAAACAACGATACAAGATGTGATTATTAGGAATTTGTGTAGGTTCATTACTCCAGTGAATTAATTATTTGAAAAATAAGGTCCGCCGCATGTTTCACATAGTTTTCTTTTCAAAATTGGGTTAGAAGGATTAAATTAGAGTTCCCTATATTCAATATGGTACCTCGTAATCGTGATAAAATCTAACTTTTTACGATTTGCTTATTAAAACGCGGACTTGGAATTAAAGTGATAACAGTAATTTTGGAAATGAGATTCATAAATCAGGAAGCACCATTAATTAACGAGCACGAAGAATTCAAATTACAGATGCTGAGTGTTGTTTACTAATTTTTGTACAATGATTTACTAGAAGATTGATACTTCACTATATTATTAGTATACTTTATTGCTGTATTTTTTCTTGGTTCTATAAAAAATGTTTTTAAGGAGTTGTTTGAAAAGTATTGAGCAATGGATTAGCTAAATTGTTGGGATTGATAGTCGTCAAAATATTTGCGACAAAAAACTAGATTAATACTACAAAAACGATGTTAACAAATTGTAAAAAAAAGGATAACATAAATTCAAATTATCATTGAAAAATCGTTTTCTACATATCTTTTTATCAGTACACATATATAATTAATTATTATTAATGACTATTTTATCTTCGCCTATTTTGAAATTGCAGCTACTGACGTATAACACACGTACGATTGTAAGCGGGATGTGACGATTAATTATCTCAATTTTTAAAAATTTCTTTATATATGTAAGTTTAATTTTATTTGCAACTATTGATTAAGTTTAAATTGTTGGGTGGATTAGTTTATCTTGATGGATTTAAGTGGCGCTTAAGAAAAACGTGTACGTGAGGATGAACATTCGGTATAAACAAACATTAAGGTGCCGAGAAAGTTAGAACTTGAAAACTTTTTTACGTTTTTCATATAAGATAATAAAATTTGGTGATGTATAAAATTGATAGTAACAGATATAGTGTATCATCAAAGCGAAAGGTTATGGCAGAAGTGCAAAGTGTTTTTTCTAAAATACTGGAGAGTCCATATTTAATGCGTTTCAAAGGTTTAGGTACGCCGTTAAATTAAATATTACTTTTGACTATATTGAGTTTCTTCATTTAACGAGTTTTGTTTAAAATAATGCGATTTTTACGTTTTTTTCATTAAGGTTGATTTTACGATTATACGATAATGGTTATCGTCTTTTACAGATTGGTGCCGCTTTCCGAGGACAAAATGTGCGTGCTCAGAAACTACAACCAACTATGAGCGCCTCGACGATCATATTCTTGAATTTCACGTTCTTCTTCCGGAAGATAAGGATGCTACGAACGAAAAAGAGGTATTTATGAATTGCTTTGCAAATAAACTACGTGTTAACGATAATGCTATAGATATACCGTAGTTACAGAACACCAAGACTTTTTAGGTTTATAAAATTTTAAACTTTAAGTTTCGCATTTTACTTTTGCATAATTTTCTTTCATTTTTTTTTTATTAAAAGTTTTCACACTTAAATGCTTTCCTTGCAGGAGGAATTACAATTTTATAACGACGATGGAAGTTTTCAAAGCGTCGTTGTAGAGAGAAATTTATGTACGAACGACTTATGTCAACTCCTCGCTCTTAAAAATCGAGTAGCAAAAAGCGTTAATTGGAGCCTTGTAGAACATTGGGTGGATTTAGGTCTCGGTAAGTTTTTAAATTTTACTATTATTTTCTATTCCATCAATAGTCCCGAAACCCCTATAACGAAACGTGCAATTAGGAAATTCTTTTATCGTATATAGCGTAAGGATAAGGTAAAGTGTCGGAGAGCCCATTCATTAACAACAATTGTTCACCATTTACACGGAATACCGAGCATTTCAAATTTAATAGCAAAATTTTAACACAAAATTAAATTTGTTATATTACTACTGTTATTTTAGTTGACCTACAGAAAATTAAATTTTCTACCCTGATTTTTATTATTTTTTCTTCCATTTTGGGTAATCTATAATAATAATTGGCTGGTCGAATTTGTAATAACATTTCGTAAGGATATTTTAAACAGTTAATGGGCGTCGAAATGGGCGGTAAGTCTTTGAGAATGTAATTCGAATTTCGACAACTATGGCGATTAGTTAATTGCTCCAAGGCATCTTGTTCACCCTTGTCTAATTTCTTTGGATTTAGTTTCTACGTAGTTAAAATTAGTTGGAATTAATTATTTGCTAAACTAATATTGTAAGTAATTTCTTAATGATGTGTGACTTCTTCCATTTCTGTTTGATTTTCAAGTTTTCTTTTGAAGGGCGTCTTCTACCTAACCCAAAATTAAAAGGTTTTCTTAATAAAATAAACTCATATAACTTATACATCATCTGATAGGCACTCCTTTATTGAAATACTGAATTTAGTATTTAGAGTGCGAAGTTGTGATGAATTAATGATGTTGACAACTCATCAGGACTAACGATGAGTAACAAGTTCATAAAGCAAACAATCAAAAAGTTCTGTAATTGAATTATACAAATTCGACATTTTTGAACATTTTCTAGCAAGTATTCAATTAGGATTCGAACTGATATTCCAGCAGAGTTTTGTTAATATGTATGTACATATAGGTAAAACGTTTTATAATGGGATTGTTTTTGTTGAGTTCTGAAATAGCACTAATAGGCTTTTTGTAGCCCATACTGAAAATGTTTATTAATGTAATTACATCATTCACAGTTGTATTTTCCAAGAAGCAATTCCTCAGAGACGGTCCGTTTCTGTGTACTAATAACGTGATTTCCGCTCACGCTCTTTTTTTTGAATGGTCAACCGTAAGAATGAAGTAGCATTGAATGGTTAAATCGCCTATCAAAGAAGAGAAGACCGAATGAAACCAGTGGTATGTCATGCAGTCGAAACGCTTCACGATACTGAGAACTTAGCGGATGTCGCTTGCTTGTTGTTTCAAGAAGTTTACTGCATTCTTCCCAGGCTATAACCCACCTGAATGTATATTTTCAACTTTGTTGCAATGTAACATTCCATCAAACCAGTAATGGCGGGATAGTAAAAGTGAGAGATTCAGTGGTCATAAAGACTCGGCGAATACTAAAAGTTTTGCATTTTGCTTTTCAAGTAGCATAGAAAGAGATATCAAAATAATAATAAAATAGAAAAATGGAACTGATTAGTCCAGAGAGGCAGAGCCGACGATTACATAATAACAAAGATTTTTTTCTAAATATGGTATCACAAAAGTTAGACCAAAAGGATTTATCGAGGTGTCCACCTCCGAACAGATTAAAAACTAATACTGCAACCAACCGCACATAATTTCCCAATTTGTGGGCAGCCTACCTCAACTTCAGAGCTGAAAAACGTTGTCCAGATCACACCAGGATGTATTTTAAATTTGTATGTTGGTGTCCGATGTGGACTTGAAAGTAAAATTGGCGAACCGTTTCTCAAAGTTCTATTGGCTATACCCTCCTTTACAACAATTGGCTATTTACATCATCAACAGTTCAAAACTTGGCCGCTTGACTGCATTTTTGCAGGACGAAGGCCCAGACAATGGGAACAACAGAATTCCGAATTTATGTTACACCGCTGGTTGAATATCCGTTTGAAAAACAATTTTATATAAAAGTTAGCAAAGAGAACATTTTCGCTTCAAAAAAGTTTATGTAGAACACGAAAATATAAGCTTCTTTTGAGCGCAAGCGGCAAATTTTGATACTATCTGACTTTGCCAACTAATTTTTTTCGACAATAACTATGTTGTTATTTCGTACTACAAGGTTTTGTAATTTTAGCGGAAAATCAAATCAGTTCATTTTAATTTTCTATTTTTTTTTAATTCTTTTTATTTTATAATAGAATCATTTAAATAGGATCAAATCGTCGCTGGTTTGTAGTAAGGGCGAATAAGCCATTTTACGAAAATGCGAATTACATATTTCTATCAATTCTTTCTCTTTGCACAAATAATTTGAAGCATTATTTTTATATTTTATAGTAAGTAATATCCTTAGACTTTAATATGAACACTTAACAAATTTAAAATCGTTAATAGATAACTCACACAATAGCCGTAAACGTCTTGTCTGTTAAATTTTTCATTTGGTTTATTCGCCCTTACTACAAAACAGCGACGAAATCATAGTACCTAAACAACTTACATACAATGTTTGTACATTCGAGTCAACATCAAATCTATTGTGTTGTTCGTTGCGTGGTTTCCTTTGATGTTTTACAGTTACAAGTGGCAGTGGTTCGCATTTCCCTATTTTTAGCAATACCATTTTCTAAGTTATTAAAATCCTGTTTGTTTGTATATTTTGTGGCCTTTGGTTTAATGTGACATTTTACTTTTAATATCACATAATATTCGTTTTTCTTTCACTCACAGAATGGAATGAATTTTATTTTAAAATAAATTTTGCATATTTCTGATCTTATCCATCTTCATCTAACTTATTAATTAGTTTAAGATTTCATTCGTAAAACGTAAATATTCACGATTATTCAAATTGGATTGATTTTCTAAACAACATGCTTAGAATTTTTGAACACGTAAATTTTATAGGTGCTACACCTACCATCACTAATTACATTTTTTTTCTACCTTGGCTCGAAACATATAGAGCAAAACCTTCAGGATAATATTTTTGTTTACTGTTCTAAAAATATATTGTTGCGTGTTATTTTTCATATGCTACGGATTACTGATGCAAAACCGATAAAAATCAAATTTTATCCTAGTTTGACTACTAGCGTCATCTTCTGATTTTCAGTACGCAGTTGTTTATTGAAAATGTGAAAAGCTTATCGAAACAGATTGCATGAAATTCTCCGAAGAGACAAAATTATTGCACAATTTAAATTAGTTGATAATTTATACATTAATTTCTGTTGATTGGAAAACGTAAAACTTTCGTAGTGATCCATGAATGGAAGTCAAGAAGACAAAATTGATACTTTCCTTTTCCGTCCCTTCCTCGTTTTATTTAATAACGGTCGTTGTTATAAAAAGGTAATTTGCTATATCAATGAAATATATCGCTATACTGCTTCCCCTTATCGTAATTTTTGAACACGGAAGAAGTATGGAATTAAATATTTAATTTTATTCGCCAACATGAAAATATTTCACGTTATTCTTTTGCATTTTTCATTTTCATTCCTTTTGATACTTTAAATTTTATTTTGTTGTTTTAATTTAAGGTAAAATATTTGTCAAATATGCTTTTGGAAGTTATAAATACTAAGTTTTGAATTATGTGCTAATTTTGGTCATTCTTCTAAATCTTAATGGATTTCTATGTTTTGTTACGTCGCCGTCGTCGGATGTTGGACCGTTGGACGCTAAGACTTTTGCTATCTGAAAAACGATTTAATTCTTAAATTTAACTAAAGAACTAAAATTATTGTTAATAATTTGAGGTTGTAGATTTTAAATTGATTTATTTTTCAATAAATTGTTCGATTAAATATTAACATAAATAATTAAATATAAAAATTACATTCACAAAGTTCACAAAGTAAACTTAACATTTGGGTACCTCCTTTTTAAACATCCTGTATACACTGTTTTGTTTTATATCTATTTCGTTATCTAAATTATTATGTTTACGTTTATATTATTTACTAACTAATTTTTTTTATTAAAATTGCTAATTTTGACGTTCATTGTTTGCTTAAAAATACTTTTTTTTATCTCATTGTAATGATAATAATTCACATATTTTTGTTATAGTGTTATCTACAGAAAAGAGAATGTATTAATTATTTAATTAATCACAACTATTTTGCGGAATTTTAAACTAATTTTACAGTTTGTTGTTATTAAAGAATATCATAATTAGGCATTTATATATTATTATCTTTGCAATATGTATAGTATTTATAAATAATTGAATGCAAAATTTAACTGCCTGTTTGGTTGTTTAACCTTCCGTTTTACGTAAAAATATATTTTAATTACAAAATAATAAATTAAGCAATCTCATCATAATATATACATAATTCATAGTAACAATATTATTTATTATAAACAGAAGATTATTTATACGCAGAAAACTGTAGTAGGTACAGATATTTTCTACAACAAACCCATTTTTGTTTCAATTCATCTGCAATGCAAAAGTATTAGATTTGCCTCCTGGTAAACCATCAAATGCAAGAGGCGGTCCGAGCTTAGCGGTCACACGAGTTGACTATGAATGCTAAATACCCGGTTCGAATCCGAGTAAAGTAAGAACTTTATTCTGGCCGTCTCTCCCTCGGCAGGCAATGGCCAACCACCGGGGTTTAATCTGCCATGAGAAACCTTGTCTTAGGGTAAAAAAGAAAAAGGACCTAGTACGAAACATATAAAGTACATAAATCGTCCCCAAATTAAAAGGTTCACCAACTCTTTAGGGTAAAAGGACCGAGAAGGAAGGAAACCATCATTAAATTAAAAACGAATTCTCCAACCTGGTCAAAATTTCCCAATCCGAAGATGTGGGGTCTATAGTAGATCTGCACACGTAGTGGTCTTAATTCCGACAAACCTGACCGAAACCTTAAGAAAAAGGAATTTGGATTCTAATAATTTTAAACATTTGGTTGATAGAAGAACGATGGGCTTGTATTAATGGGCATAAAAGGGTATAATTACAAAAAGTCGCCCATATCCACCCACTATTTTATTTTTACAAATTTTAACTTTGGATTTCTAATCAGACACGTAAGAAATTCTATCTCATCATATAAATTCCAAGTTACGTCTGTCTGTTAGTAACGCAAAATTTTATGCTTCATTATAATTTGTGAAAATTATTTCAAAGCTTTAAAATTCAATTTTATTTGAGAGGCCGAATAACTATGACCCTCATATATTATGATGAGTATTAAATGTTCGTATTATTTATTTATATTTTAACTGAAAGATTAATCTTTTTTTCAACTTAGAAACACATTAAATCTTGTGTTTATAGATGCTGGAACTATCAAGGTGGGGTAACCAGAATTTTTTAATCTGGGAGCAGCAAGAAAGGTGGTTGTGATGGGACATTTGTTTGATTTTATTTTTCACAAGTTTTTTTAATTTTTTATATTCATAATTATGTTAATTATTATAATTATTATATTATATATATTTATTATATGTTTAATTATTAATAAATTACGAATTAAGGAATAATTATAATGTTATATTTGAGCTTTCGATCTTGCATTAAGACCTTCCGTCAGAAAATTACAAATAATAATTCCTTAATTCGTAATTTATTAATAATTAAACATATTTATTTTCACGAATTAATAATAAACCAATTTTATATATTTATTATATTATAATTCATAATAAGGCGGGAAGTTGGTCTAGAAAGGTGGGTGCCGGGCTTGTTAGTAGAATTTCTAAGTTCGAATCCTACTCGGAACGATTTTCTTTCTGTCCTAGTGGTTCGGACTCCACTTTAAAAACTGTCGTTCCCGTTGAGCGGTGCTCATGCACTGCTCAGAAAAATATAGTAATATATCAAATTGACTTTCCTGTTATTGGGTTCGCCTGTTTGAATTTTAACTGATTATTATTATTATTATTATAATTACCCCGCTCCTCCTGTCAAAATGCAGTAGAGCGTCGATAATCCGAATCAACATGGTGTCTAACATCCGAATTATTGATATTTGATTGTGCCTCTGCTTATAGAAATTAACTAATTCTTGTTTTCTGTTCATAATCTTGAGTATAGTTGTTATTACACAAAAAAACTTTTTTTTCACTAATGGAAAAAATTTGTAATGAAAGAAGTACGCACGTTTGTTTTTCAAAACAAGAATTTTGAGTGTAGTCTTTCCATAAATTTTATTCTAGGATCTGATTATATCAGATCAAATATCGACTACTACATTAGATTTTCTAACTGTAGCAGAAATGGGAAATATATATTTGTTTATAAATAGAAACCATTCGATTAGAATTTAAATGGGTAACCTACGTGCAACTTCTCACGTAAAATGTACCTAGTCTGTAGGTATAGGAAGATCAGTTTCTATATTTACGATAATATTGAGCACACTTTTAGTTTTTACATAAATTATAACCAAATTTTATTCACTTAATTCACTGAGGAAGAAGGGAAAAACAATATTTAAAATGGTTTGGGAGGGTTAAACAAATTTAAAAAAATTTGTTTTATCTAATTTGAAAAGTTAATTTAGTTTCCCGAGTTCAAATTTTATAAACTTGAAATTACGTTTTCCAGAGTTGATTTTAATAAAGTAGCTGCTATTTTTGGTTATAACTTGAAATCAAAATGCGAATTTGTGTGTATAAAAGGAACAGAAATAACGTTTAATAACATTAAAGGTATTTATGCTTTTGAAACTACCATTAATTCCTTGTAATTGAGTATTTAATGTTGCCTAAGTTATTCAATACCTTAAACTTTTTTAAGTATTTCATTCAGTAAATTTTTTGAAAAGTAATTTGAAGAGCTTTATGTAGGTAAGGGTTTAAAATTGCTCATACATTTATCAAACTTTTGCAATCTCGATTTAAATTTGCCAACTTTGCTCTCCGAAGTTCGATATTACACGGCGTGTCCCTAAAGTACTACAACAGCACATGGTGGTAAAATATATTTTACAAGAATATTTTTCCGAAACTCACTTACTCAAGTTTAATCGTGGAAAGTTATACGATTACAGATTATGGTCGTAATCGGTAACATTTAATGATGATAGTGAATTGAAATTAATCTACAAGTTTTCTTGAGGTCATGCAATGTTTACAGATTAACTTCGTAATTTGTTTCGTAAGAGATGTTATTGTTTCCAAAAATATATTTTCAAAAATAGTATTTATTATGTACTAAGCATGGAAAGGATAATTTTACATGACGAGGCATGTAGTTTATGTAATGAGCCAAAGGTGAATTCCGTAACTTGTTGAGTCAAGTAAAGTATCGCTTTCACAAAAAGTACAACCAATATTATCGTAAAAAGTATTTAAATTAATTTCTCAGGCAATAAAAAGTCTTAAAAGTATTTAAAAGAAATAATATCGCACATTTTTCAAAAAATGAGTTACTTTCTATTACATTGCGATTTTCTCTTTAAGTTAAGCAAAAAAGAACCGACTTATCAATATTTATGTTATCCTCCAAATTTAAAGTGACTTTCATAAACATAATTCCTATGGAAAAGATAATTTTCTAATCTATTGCAAAAAAATGCAATTTTTAATTTCGAAATTAAAAAAAAAAAAAAAAGGATGAGGTTGCATGTTCGAGGCGCAAATTACATTTCAAAGGTTCTCAAGTTAAATGTAAAACAACGAATTAATCATTTGTCTTAAAAGACTATCTGTGTTTTTATTTTCTTAATTAAATAATCAATAGATAATAAAAAGTTTATTTTTTAATTAAATAATCAATACATAATTAAAAGTTTATTGTCGAAAATTATATAAACAAAGTCTTGGTTTTTACTTATTTATGTCGTTGTTAAATAATTTCATGTGACTGATTGATTATCTCATAAAAATGGTTTTTGATTATTGTACCTACTGCACCGATGCCGGTTTTATAATATTAAAGATTTTCATTTTTTTTTCATGTTCATGATGACTGGCCTGGTTTAATGAGGGGGCCCATGTGGCCCATGTGGCCCATAATATGATATTAGGGATCTACCTTTATTTTGATTTTGAAAATTCCTTCTGTTTCAACAGGCTGATAAACATTTTTTTCAATTTTTATTCAATAGAAGTAATTATTGACAGGAAATTGTTTGGAGATTGCGTTCTTAAGAAACTTTATTCCTGAACAATGTTTAATTATTATATTTAATCTTAACGAAGTTTTAATGTGGAGTAACCTGTTTTGTTCTACTTTTTTACTTGCAATGCGTAGAAGTACTTTTATGTAGGTATGTACAAATAATTTAGTTAGTTTATTCAGAACGTTCTTTTAACTTTAAAATTGCAGTTTGAAATCAGTAGAAATTTTAATTTCTTTCTTATCGTGAATGGTAGTACGATAAATGTTCTAACTTTGTAATGAACCTAAAAATTGATAATCTACACCAGATTTTTCTGAATTTATATTTACAAATTAAGATTTTTAAAATGATAATTTTTATAAGTTTATTTTGAAGATGTACCCAGTTAGATTACATTTAAAGAAGTTTCGTTTTTGTTTAACCTAAGACCCAATAGATATTTTTAATTTTTGAGGCTTTTGTGGAGCTCCAAAAATACTTATTTGCATAATATGTTCGTCTTTTGCTATGGTAGTAATTTATGAAACAATTTGTATGATAAAATTATCAATATTTTTATAGTGTACAAAGAATCAATGAATGATAAAAACTAAATAAAGTTGTATCAGTGATAGTACATGAAATGGGAACATTGACGTTGTCTTTGCAAAAAGATAAAAATATCTATTGAGATAATTATCTATATTATAATATATATTATAAATAGGTACTTTCAAGTGGGCACAAGAGTGAGTTATTCAATGATTATTATAACTAATCACCGAATTTTTGTTTCAACAGGTTCCAAAAGAATATTATTCTTATTATTGTTGGAATTGTGCCAAAAGGGTTTTTTTTCTTTATGTGTATCCTATGCCCATATTTCTACGTATGTTGTATAATGTGACATTTGAACCACGGCATGAATAATTCAACCTTTTTGCACTTTAGAGGTACATAATTAGATAATATCTACATATTAAAATTAGGAACAAAATTAGTTTGTATTAGGATGAGCCCCAAAAATCAGCTTATCATGCAGTTTATTCGTTCTACACGATCATAGTTCCAAATTCCTAGGCGAAATTAACCGAATGATAGGATAATATCACTCTTATTGCGATAAAACTTAATTTCTTTAAAATTCTGATTCATACCATTTTTTTTAAAACCACCTCGCATGTTGATGGCAGTAAATAGGCGTTTCCTAGCAGTGATCGTACCTACATTCTCTTCTTAAATTTAGGCGACAGCTTGATTCTGCCGATTCAAGGATCAAGCATCAAGATTTCATGATTTTGCGGAGATAATTCTTCTATAGGCTAATTTTTGTCCAGGCTTATGTATTTTTGTTGAAATACGACAATATTATTTCGAAGGAAAACCACTTCATTATCACATGTACAAAACAACAAATAAAATAAGTAAAAGTTTAACCTATTATAGGGACTTTAGAAGAACTATCTTTCTAACATCAAGAAATTTTAATGCTTAATTCATTAAGCTCTGCACAAAAAGTGTCACGTTCAATTTCATCGAATATGCAAGGATCCGTTAATGCTCTTCTTCCTTTAATTCGATTTCGGTATAGGGTTACTTTTTGTTGAAAAGCACCTCGATTAACAACTTATCCAAGTATTCAAAGTGCGTATTTGTCGATAACTCGGAGGGTTAGCCCAATCAAGTATAACATTTTTGTCTTTTATTAAGATTTGAAGGCAATTCGCTTTTATTACCAACTTTGATAAAATAAGTTAGTACGTAATAATTAAATTGCGTATTATGCTACATTCCTAATGCAACGAACCCTGACCATTTCGGAATATTTTGTATAAACAATTACGAATAATAAATTTAAGTCTTTGATATTTATCTTTCACAAAATTCAATAATACCCCTCGGAATATGCTTAATCGTGTAACATTTAACCCAACTAATTCTAATGCGAAATTTTATGGCGGATGGTGCAGTTAACACTAACAAATTTGCTAATTACAAACATTATATCCAGCTTATAAATATTCGGTTTTCCTACCAGTTGCTTTTAAATTCACGTATATATTATGTTCTGAAATCGAAAGATAAACAAATTGATATTGGATGTGTTTTGGCAAACTTTCACTCACATTTGAAAGGTGATATTTTAACTTCGGAAAGTTGAAATGTTTCGAAGTTTTCCTGATAAAACTAATGGCAATAAATTATTCTACGGGTTTTCCTTCCTATTTGTAAATCTGTAACTCTAACTTCTATTCTTGAAATTTTTTCTATTTTCTATACATTTTATTTATAATACACTTATTAATAAATTACTTATCTTATTATGAAAATGTTGATTAAATCTATCACTGATTATAGACTTTTTGATTATATCTTATTAGACATTAATTACAACAAACAGAATATTGTCATGTTTGTTTATGATATTTTCTAGTTTATTATAAATATTATGTTGGTTGTTTATTCCTATTCAAGAAAAAGTTCTTGTTCGAACTAATTATTATTATTACAAGTCAATAACTAAATAAAATCGTACTCTCCAGATTGCATTGAATTTATACAAATATTTTTCAAACAAGGACAAAAGTGGTTAAAAAATAAACCATTTTTAAACCGCAAACTGGAAAAGTTTATTATATCAGTTATTAGCTTCCTTGATATATCAGCTAATGACGTAATAGTCTCCTTTCGTGATTTCAACTATAAATTAATGTGTATGTTATGTATTATTGTTATATATTAATGAATTTTCACTTACCAATTACGCAATCAGTAGAATTGAACTAGAGAATAGAAATTCACTTGAACTAAAGATAGAAACACTAGTTAAAACAGAATTTACTCTTATTTCTTTAACCATAGGTACTTGGCCAAAAAAGGAAGTTTCTTCTTCCACTTCTTCCTATTATTCATTTAACCGTATTTGCATAAACTAAAAAGACCGTTTCCTTTTCACGTATCTGTGTGTTTTGTTTTTATTAAAACTCCTCAGATGAATTTAATATGTACATAATAAAAAAACTACATTATTTCTCGTGTTTGTTAAAAGCATTAGAGAATATACTAACATTGTATTTTATTTGCGAAACTTTGAATATTTTAAAATATAATATGGATGATGTGGGAAATAACATAGTATATGGATATTCTAAGTTTCTCCTACCAAATCAACCAAAGCAAAGTAACATTAATAAATTTTATTTTTTATTAATATTCCTTGTTGGCAGACGTGTTTATATGTTGTGCGTTTTAAGTTAATTGATGCTCTGTGCATTTGTAGGATGTACTAAATCATTGACGATTTTATTACCAAGCTTTTACAACCAAATATCTTTGTGGTTTTATTATCACTCATAATGCAAGGGCATAAAATCTTTCTCAGAAAAGTTGCATTGGGATTTGCTATAAAAATTAAAGCTTTTAGTATCTTCTACAGGAATTTATGATGCTCGCAAAGCTTTTTATTTTTACTTGTAGCAGTACCACAAGAAATTTATATTTTAAACTCTTTTTGAATTAATTGAGGTCAAAAGTCTGCGAAAACACTTCAATGTAATCTGCATTACTTGTGCAATTTTCATTATTTAGTTTGAATTTTGTGTTAGAATAATATTTTTTTAAAAAAAGGTTAATTACAAGATATCTCATTTGATTGAATTACAAGTCAGTTGTTATTGAACTATAAATATGTCAACGAGGGCCTACAGGTCAACGTGTAATTTAAACCACGGCAAAAGCCGTACAATTTTGTTATTTTAGTTTAACATTTTTTGTTGTTTTAAATTTACAAAGTAAACTTTTTTGAAATAAATTCTGAAAATTTCATATACCATTATTTTTGCTTGAAAACTAGAAAATTTTTATCATCTCTGTGATCTCAATTATTTCCGTTTGATTGTTTTTCACTTTATTTTTTAGTTGAACGACAATTGCTTCGTGAAATCCCTGAAGTGCTAAAAGCAATCAATTGATTATGAAAAGTTTGTTATGTGTGAAAATAGTTCCATAATTTTTATTTAACCGTAAACTTAGTGAAAATAAAATATTTTATCATTAATCTTATGTAAACGATACAACTCAAGGTGCGAGCTAACACAACGTGCAAATTAATTAACTGAGTTAATTACTGACGAACTACTTGAAATATTTTGGTTTCTATTGTTTACTGTCCTCCTGCTTCACACAGATAAGCCCTAACTGTCTTCATTTCAATGAAGCTCAATAGGCAGGTCAGTGTAAACTGCAAAACTTTGCTCTGACCGTCTCCTTTCGGAAGGCAACTGCAAACCACCGGGGTGTAGTTTGTTTACTAAAGCTTTCTCAGTTTAACCCATGTTAAACAGTAGGTCCCCTCTATACGTGTGATGAAAATTCAAACGCCCACCACAGAGATATAAGAGGAGCTTAACTAGGTATTGTATACGTAGATATAATAATTTTGTCCAAATTTATTTAAAATTTCCTGGTTTTGTTTGAATCATCGAGATTGCACTGTATTCTCTAATCTTAATAACATTATTAATAGTACTAAATATGCCTAAAGTTTAAAGTTATCATACTTGTAACACTCGTCTATGAAAACATCGATAATTTTCCGTATCATAATTTCGTTGAAGTTCTGTTAGCAATCGTCAAGGTCAATCAAAACTGAGATTTTTAATTACTATAAGTTCAATTTTAAATTAAATATTTATTATTACAACCAGCACTAACGTAATTAAATTAATTAATACTAATTACTTTTATAATTTTATGGAGCTTTCAGACGTGGGTACGTCCTTCGTCAGAATAATGTAATATAATATAATATAATAATAAATTCATTATTCTGACGAAGGACGTACCCACGTCTAAAAGCTCAATATTTAAATAATTTAATTAATTTAATTTAACTTGTTATATTTTAAAATATCCTATTTAATAGTAGGTATATTATCACGAGTTAATAACTTAATAATAAATTAGAGCAGGTCAGTGGTGTAGTATACAGCTTCGCAGATACTCTGTGATGGGGGGGGTTAGATACTCGGAAGCCTATGAGACAATCACAAATATTTTAAATTGTTTATTTGTAGTAAATTTTGAAATTATCAGTCAGAACGTCACATGACGCATCCCTGCACCTGCAAGAAACGGCAATAAATTAAATACATTTTTTTAACAATAATAATTACCCTCAAGAACCCTTAATGTTACGGGCAGATAATTGGCACTAGGGCTGGGCGATTGTTAAATTTAACAATCGAAAATCGATTGTGTAAAAACAATCGATTATATCGATCAATCGATTAATCGGAAAATCGATTAATCGATTAATCAAACAATCGAATAATCGAACAATCGATTAATCGAAAACAATCGATTAATCGAAAACAATCGAATAATCGAACAATCGATTAATCGATTAATCGAATAATCGAACAATCGATTAATCGATTAATCGAAAACAATCGAATAATCGAACAATCGATTAATCGATTTTTCGATTAATCGATTATTTCAAAAATTTTAATCGATCATCGATTAATCGATCATCGATTAATCGATTAATCGATTAAATAATCGATTAATCGAAATAAATTCCCAGCCCTAATTGGCACTATGATTTTGCATAATTTATGAAAGTGAAAGTGTTGAATGTAGAACAGTAGAACAAACGTAGTTGTGAGTTAAATTTGATTATAATATTGGTAGCTTTTTCGGGACTTTCCCCTTTTATATGTCTATGGATTTTATTTCATTTTTTTTTATTCTATATTTCGTTACATGATTTTATGGCATATATAATAAGCTATGTTTGGTAGCGTTAGATGAATTCTAATTCTATAGAATTTAACCTTTTATCATAATACAGTACTCGAACATTTATCCCAAATTTCACATTCCGTATTTATGTTTGTTGAACTGTAATATTTTGTGAGATTATATCCTATGTAAACGAGAGCGACATATTGCGTAGTGAACATAATAAAGTTTCCATGCATTGGTTGGTATTACTGATGAGGGAGTATCTTGATTTTGCAAATTTTATTAAATTATTAGAATCACTTGAAACGTTTTATGAAAATTTCTTCCAATTAGAAAAATTCTTTAAATGTGATACTGTTCTACTACAAATTATTTGAGAAAAATAAACGACACTGCGTTGTATTTAATTGGTTATTCGTTACGGCTAATCCCAGCATAATGATCCGTCTGCTAGACTTTATTTACTAGATAACTATTATTTATTTTGAAACTTATTTTGGAAACGAATAATTTCCATTAATTTTTTTTGTTAAATATTTTTGTATGGCTGAATCCAGCTTCTCTCCAAAATGATGAGAGATATTAAAAAAAATATTAAATAGATCAAAATTGTTTAGTATAAAAAACCATTTTTTATATCATTCACTGTTACCTTTCGTGGTTAAGATTATATTTGCTACTTTAAGCCATAATGAGCAAACATTTTCTTAACAAATGAGTTCGACTTGAAAGATTGAATTGCTGTATTTAATCAATTTATTATTAAATTACCTAACTGTTTATGATTTACGATTTACCCATTGTTAAAGTTTATTGCTATTATTACAATAGTTTCATTGACCATTCAATTAACTTATAAATTGCACTTTTTGTCAATAAGTAAATCGTTATGATATAACAATTTAATTTTCTGAATCATCAATTTAACGGTTTTTTACGGAAAGTATTTCCGCGAAATGATTAAACAAAATAATTAACGAACGAATTACGCTGTTGTACAGGGCGACCAAATATTATTGTGTAATAGAAAATATGGCCGTTATCACAAAAATAACCTTCAGTACTATCACTAATCCTTCTCTTGCCGAAATTGGCACTCAAAATTGTTTTTATTAAAAATTGAATTATTCTGCCTAAATTTGATTAAAACTTTACTCAATTTAATGTTTTGTTACAGAAAGATTACTTGAAGATCACGAATATGTCTTATCGGCCCATAGAGATATGCAAACTTATTCACGACACGCCGATGTCCGATTCATATTTAGAAAGGATTATAGGAAATACGAATTTTTTCACAGTCCTCAAGTAAGTATAAAAAATTATCACTTTGTCATTTCATCATAAATTCCTTTCATTAGTATAATTTAATTTTAACGAACTATTGTAAGTTGTAATAATTACGATGTAGTGAAAATTTATTAGCGTGGCGCGATAAATTTAAATTTTTATTTTGCGCTTTAAATTGTGGCGTAGCCACCATCTACTGGAAACCAGCACATTCAACTCCTAGTTAGGCATCGGTACGTTGTTTCGCGTTTGTGATACAGGTGGCGCTACATTTTCCGTTCTAGAATTTTCTTGGACGATTCATAAAATTATCAACCACAAAAATTATTATTAATGACCAAGTAACCGGAAGATTAATTATTTTCTACGTATTGTATAATATAACCGTCCTATTTTATAATTGCAAAGATAATATAATTTAATATCAACAAGCGACTAATTTTTAACTGTTAATAATAATAATTATTGTTATTAGTTATTTTATTACTATTGATACAACGCAACGGTCGGATAGGATTAAATTTCTTTTATTAAGACCTAGTGCATTGTTGTAACTTGTAAGACAGTAATCAATATATGAAATATAAATGGAAATTTTAGTCAGTTATTGTATCATTTCCTCTTTGAAGGATTACATTTTTCATTTGTAAGGATTTTGATGTAATAACAGCGGAAAACATAAATTTTGTATCTTTCGGCGTGTCAGCTTCAGTTTTAACAATCAAATATTTATAATCTCACAAAAAAAATGGTTCTGTATACAAAAACAATTCAGTTGGAAATGATAAATGGTACGCGGTGGGAAATAATTTCTTACAGGAAATAATTTTTTTACTGCTTGTCCATTTAGAATCAAAGTTAATTTTTCTATAATTTTTATTAATGATATAGATAGGGTAGTTTCCTGTGGAACTCGTACTTTTAAATTCATTTCACATTTTAATAATCACGAAAATATGGACTCAATTTGCACCTAAAGAATATTGTGTTTGGATCATTGAACAATTAATTTTGTTTTAATTTTTTTATTTTTGTTTAAATATTGATAAATAAATTTAAATAGTCATTTCGTAAATAAATAATTTTTTTTTCGACTTTAGTATCAGCAGGAAACAAAAATAACCTGTTAGTTGTCTCCAATCGGAATTAATTTTGGACATGGTAACGACACCTCAACAATTTTCTTGACTAAAACGTCACATTTTATCGAATAGCTGAGTGATCAGCAAAATTTTAAACATTGTAATGGGATTTTATACAAGCGTAATTTCAATATCCGTTTTATGCTTTACTCGTGGATATAGCACATTTTTATAACATAAAGAATTAAAAAAAATATTTATTGGACAAGAGAAAAGCAGCGAAGTAAAACGTAATAAATGTGTATAAGGCGAAAAGAAATTAAGCAAAAAGTTATATTATATGGCAGTAGATTATTAATAAGCAGAAATATATTATAGATTGAACGAAATCAATCATAAGGAAATCGTCCGCACTTAATGAAAATAAATTCAATGAACACTTCGTAAATGTCCAATTCGGTTTAAATTTGATTGAAGAAAATAAGACAATGTATAATAAGAAGAAGTAATGATACTGTTAAATAAGTATTTATTTCTTCCATCATTTCAATGAAGCTCAAGGTTCTCTATTTTTGGAATATACTTTATGGTACCTAGTTTGTTTGCTTTTGATTTGAAATACCTGATTTAATATTCTAAAAAAGAAAACCTTTACCTAATGATACATATTTACGGAATATGTGAAAAGAATGCTTAAACCTTGTTGACAACCTTTCCTTCTTCAGCTTTATATAAGTGATCCTTCCATCGCCCTATACTCTAATCAGCTCCATCATAGAGAATCTGATACTAAAATTTCTAAAGATCAAACTTGAAGTTCTTCTGCCGCACCCTATACCATTCAGACCTAGTTTGTCCAAATACTTATTTTTGTAAAAAAAAATTGCCTCGATTATAAATTTTGTTTTTGAAACAAATTACCTAGTTTTATCGGTTTAAGTTAGTCGATAAAGGTTCGATTTTGATTTATGGACTTCCTTTTATTTTTTAATGGATTTATACTTTCAGAATACAAATAACTAATCATTTATATTTATTAATAATGCACTGTTGCTTTTATAATACGGATCGATTATTTTTAATGCGTTAATAAACAAAGAAATTTAGAAAGAGAAAATTACAATTTTCCAATAATTAACCGACTGAAAATTCATATTATATAAATAAAATTTTCATCAACTTGAAAAATATGTAAAGCCTTCTAATAAATTTTCACACCAGTTCGCATGAAAAATGAAAATGTATTATATGTTACTTAACACAAAAAGCTTTTTAGAATTTATTTTAATAGGTCTGAATTCAAAAACTTTTGTAGATACTATTGAAAGAAGACTTATCATGTCAATTTTATTACAGTTCCATTAATAATTCTTTGTAATATTTAAGCTGAACGTTGAAATAATTTTTTGTTCCAATTTTTACTTTAAATTTTTTTTTACTATATTAACCTCTCTTTCGTATGCAAATTGTATTATACAAATTTACCATTTAGAAATTCAATTATGTTATACGAAAAGTAGGTTATATGTGAGATTTCTATAGCATCAAATGATGATACGGAAAGAAAATTAATGTTTCTTGTAGAAAAAAATAGAAGAAAGTGCAAGAATTACGAATTACCAATGAGGAATAGGAATCATTGAACTATGCAGTTTATTGCATTTTTAATTAATTAACAATAGAGATTTTTGCAATCCCTTTTGGACCTAGAACCAGTTTTAAAGTGGTTATTGATCTAGATCTTAAGGGATCAAAGTTGATTAGTAATCACCAAAATAATTTGGAAAACTCGGTCCAAAAATAGCGTGTCCTTGAATACAATTCACAACTACTTTGCACAAGTAGTTGAAAAAAAATGAAATAGTGCCAAAACATACGGTTAACTGACTTCTTGGCATTGATAATAAATAGCGAAAATATATGCCACTTTAAAACGAGGATATTTTTGAAATTCTAAAAAGCCTGGATTACATAAGGAAATTATTAATATCGTTGCAACCTACACAATTAAGTAACTTCATTAATCTTTCGCAAATAATTCATTTTAATATGTAATTTAATTATACACGTTATAGAATCAACTATGAGAAAATAGATTCACTAAAGTATTTTGTTATTAATGATGATTTAAAATTGCAACAAATCTGGTTTTAATTAGTAAATTAGGGAAATAAGTTTTAATATATTACATCTTATGTTAATTTCTGTTCTTCGGAGTGAAAAGTTTGTTTGTCTGCTTTATAAGGGGGATTATTTATTATCTTACACTTCAGTAACAATGATGGATTAATAAAGGGCAAAAGCAATCCGGAAACTAAGTTTTGTAATAATTGTAGTGTAGTATATAGTGTACAATATTGCATTTAATAAATTACAAGATTGTCTATATAAAAACAATGGGGAGAGAAAACGCGTAGGTATTAATTAATAAATTTTTCTTTGTTACAGCAATTTTTTCCGGCCGACATGATCGATTTAGACAGTTACGAAGAATTTAATGGATTACACACAAACCATTCAGTGTCATTACAGGTGAGCTTTTTTGCTAGTAATAATGAATTATATTCAAAATTGTTATTCCAACACACTTAAATGGTGTTCCACGGGAGTCTATCACTAGACCCGACTATTTATGGATGATAAAACGCGGAAACAGTTGGAACCTTACGAGGTTCTATCATTTTCCACTTACGCGTATTGTTGTGAATTACGGCTGTAATTTATAGACAAGGAAGGCGGCCAATTCTTCTCACTCTGGGTAGTGAGCTTCCTAGGTGCGGCTCCTCAGCATATTTAGTTGTTAATAATTGTTGTACAACGGAAGAAGAGAAATTGCATCGAAAACCAACTGTTTCTAAAAAGTAATGCTCCATCTTACCTTTATCATCAATTATACCTTCTTGAAATACTTTTGACATTCGTTGGAGAAGATTAATGCATTCTTTTAATTTTGAAACTATTACCTATCGTATAAAGTTTTTTCTATTCTATTAATTGCAAATTTTTGCAAACTTTCTAATACGAATTGTGCACTTTAATTGAAACTGTCAGTGTCCTACTTCAATTTTGTATTGCTTTTTTATGTTGATTCGATGCAGCTTTTTCCTTTATTTCTGTCTGCAGGTCTTATTTTATATTTGCATCTTTTATTCTAATTTTATTTTTGCTAGTCAAATTTCTCGCTGTGTTTCTGTGCATATGTTTGCATTACAATTCCTCCCAGAACAAAATTATTAATGGTGCTCAAATGACCAAACAACCACTCTCTTAGCTTTCTCGTTCACCAAATATCTACCTGCAGTCTAAAAATTTCTCTAATCCTTAAACGGTGATTAAATTCCACTTACTTCCAAAATGATAATAAAACCAAAGTGAACAAATCGTAATTTAAATTTTGGAATAAAAGAAATTGCGAACGAAGTGAAATTAGCAATTTTTATACATAAATCAAATATTATGGTAATTATGAAATAAATTTTAACATTTGATTAATTTTTTGTTTCTATTTAATTTGTGGGAGCATAAAAACGAACTAATTTTAGAGAACTCGTTATAAATACATAATGGAAAATCCTTGAATTGTTCAATTTATATAATTGGTGTACTATGTGTTCTCATTATTGATCCTTGAACTTGTATTATTAAATTACAAAATTGTGACTTTTTGTGTTCCATTTAATGGGCCTGATTGAACACTTGATGTTTAGGCTAATAACATGAATTTTGATTCGACGAAGTTAACGAGTGGGGAGTTTTTGGTAACCATGGGCTGTATTGAAGTTGATTGTGATGCAAAACGTATACCATGTAACAAATAATTATAGTACATTCACATTACTTCACAGTTAGCTATTTTGCGACAAAATTTTGCAAATGTTTCAAATGAAAATTATACCTGTTTGTTGGGAATTATTTTCTAAAATACCATCTATTCTTTGCCCACAATCTTTGGGCAAAATTAAGTTCTATTTAGATTTCGTATTCTCGTTTAGTATGCTCATTGTAAGCAAAATAAGCTTTCCATTATACATATCTAATTTGTAGCGAAGTTTTATTGTATGAAGGTGAAACAAATTTCCATCACACACTGAATGTAATTTGCCAAGTGTTGTCAATGAACTTGTCATACCTACAACTATGGCTGGAAGATTATTACAGTATACCATTTTCAATACATCCGATACAATGAAAGTTAGGTTAGGTTTTAATTGCTTATTATCAATTCCCTTTTCTTTTCGTAAACCGATCATTAATAAAACAAGAACACATAGATATAGCCAATTCCAATTCTAGGAAATGATATTGAACGTCACGTCATAAATACTGTCACTGACCTATCATTTTTATTTCTAACTTGGCAACGGTTAGCTATTACTTTGAACATGCAATAGTGTAATTAACTTTTCATATTACCTGTCATGAAACTACGAGTTTCATTGCATGTTGAGACAGTCGAAACACGACAATTGCAGATCAACGCGACTGTTGGTCAGAAACTAAATTGGTTTCTGCCCTAGGAAAGAAAGCGTCAAGTTTCTGCCCGCTTACTCAGTTTTTCATTTCATTTTAAACCTGTCAGAATTGAATTTATTAATTGTAAACAATTAATGTGACAGCTGACAATTCTTATATTTCATGAAAACTCTCAGATTCATTACAGGTAATATGAAAAATAGTATGTTTGGGCACGGGATGAAACACGATTTCAGACTCGAGGTGATGCCAGCCCTCGCTTTCGCTCGGGAAGGCAATCCACTCTCGTCTGAAATCATCTGGTTTCATCCCTTGCTAAACAATATACTATTACGGCTGCATTGTATTTTAATTTGCTTTTCAATTTTATAAATAATATATTTCATATTGCTATGTACATTATCCATCACAATGCTTTTAAATAAATTATAAATAATGACAAATAGTGTTCCTATGGTCTGGAGTGCTCTAGAAAGAAAATTTCTTTGTGATGAAATTACCAAAACCTACGCAAAAATTATGAATTTATTATTAGTTAAGATTTATCGTTATTTATTAATCAACATACCTGGCGTTTAGTTAATTTTATACCACAAACTTTTATTAACTTTTATCCCCTCAGGTTCCTTCTTCTTACAAAATTATACAAGGCTTCCAAAGTTTCATCCACACCCCGATCAGAACAATAATGTGGGAGACGTACCTATGTGTATATTCTCATTTAATCTACATTTAGTGATGTTCTTTATTCATTATTTCACGCAAACTAACTTGTTGGGAGAGGAAACACCACCACAACATTGATTTCTAAATTTCGAACTTGTTAAGAGGCTATTCTCCGTTACTAATTTTTTATCGACATAAAACGTGCATAAAATACCACGTTATTAACAGTTTTGAATGTTCATTTTTAAATATGGTGATGGCCCACCAGGAGACTAGGTAATTCAAACCCACAACTACTTAATCGTACACTCTATGCCACGCTGCTGGGTTGTAAATATTTTGAACAACCCACTGATAGATTTTGCAACATAATTGACAATAAAACGTTAAAGCTCCTGGAAGACGTACAAAATATTGAATTAATACGGTCAACCACTTTTCTTCACAGTGATAGATCTGCCTATAGGAGCTCATAGTAAAACAGAAACCATAAAATGTAACAGTTTTCAATTCTGACCCGACATAAATTGTAATACTTTTAATAAAAGTTACATAAATAAGATGGACATCTTTAAATTTAGCAAATAAATAACCTGCTGAAACATTTTTGGACATTACCTCATAATATCTGGAGCACATTACACCAACAATAATTTTAGCGGAAAGTGTTGACATTTGAATACACGTTTAGGTTTTTACATTTGTGTAGAGATCGTGCCAAATCTAAGGATCCTCAAATGTACGAGGGTGGGACCAACCGAGAGACAAAAAATCTCATGTTAAAATGTTAACCAAGATAACAAAATTTGATTGGAAGGTTTACACTTTTGGAAAATTTTGTGAAAAGTGGTCCTAGAAGCCAGATGAAGAAAATTCGAGTGCTTTTGAAAAAATACACGTCAGCACGAGATAGAAGCAATTTTTTGCCATAGTATGTGGTTGATAAGGAGTAAAATGCAGTTTTCTAGGATGATTTAGCAACACTCACGACTTGATTTTGTATTAATTTCTTTAGATTATGGTTACCATAGGAAAGTCGATGCGGTGAGTTAAATTTCATTAGGAGTAGGAAATTTCCATGGACTTGCATTTGCTCAGTATTTACTGCGTTTTAGGTGAACAGATGGTCAATTAGATTCATTAAAGTCAACTAGTTACGAATAAATAAAATCGTTACGAAAAATCTTTAAATTAATTTTCCCTTACTAGGTTAAAACTCTACTAGGTTTTGGGAAGGTTGAAGAAAAAAGTTAAGGCAAGAAACCATGGAAAATTTAAATTCATTGGAATACGTACATTTTTTAAAAAAGTCAAGCTCCTTCCACAGTGAAGGCAAGTTTACCGGCGCCGGCTTGTCAGCTCATCTCCCTTCCTACTACTTTTCGTCAAGTGTGCGTTTTTCATCGTGGATTTTGATTATTTCTTATATTTTTCAAAAAGTCAAGCTAGTTTCACAGTGAAGGATTTGGTTATTTTTATTTCTAGATAAAAATTAACGATAAAGTAAAGAAAAATTAATTACCTTTGTTGTTAGCATCATTTGATCAGGGGCGTAGCTAGGAGTATGGCCTACTTCACTAGAATATCGAAAAAATATTTAAAAAAAGTTATGAAATTAAGTATAATGAAGTTTATTTTTTCAAATTCTTTGTTGTTGTTTACCCTACCCCCTAGGGCCCCCGGTTTCACATCCATTTCCTCACATTTTACACATGATCGCGGATTGTATTTCGTATATCATTATAGGATCTTATATAAATAAGTGATTCAATCTGTGTTGTTTCGCTGAATTGTGTCGGACTTTTCTAAAAACTAACCCCAGCATAGAATTTAAAATTTTTATGTGTATTTAAAAATTCATATAATTTGAATGACAAAGGTAATATTAACGAATATAATGGGGATCCCAAAAAATTCGCTTATCATGCAGTGGGCAGGTACAAAAGTTTATAATCCAATAGTTTTAATGGTGAAAATGTTTAAAATTATTTCAATAATTGCTAAAATATACGTTGTATTTATATTACTTGGTGATCAAACAAAATTTAATGATAGAAAAGTTAACTGATTTGATCGTCTTGGAATGCAGTTTGATGCATGCTGATTTGGAAGGAATTGAAAGTCTGATTCTGGAATCAAGAGAAATTTACAGCTTAAAAAAGGTTTTTATCAATGTGGCTGTTTCATTACAAAAATTAATCAATTCAAACATATCATAATTATTGAAGGTTAGAGTTTTATTACAGTTGGCTATAAAAATTTGCTATTAAGCCCGTTGTTCCCAGGCCAAAAAAGTTAGCTTTATTTTATAGTCGCCTATTTGCATTAAATGTTGGATTTCCTTTAAAAAACTATTGACGCAGGTTTTTCAAACTAAAGTTGGTTTCCTTTAGACAATTAAAATTTTACATCTTCAGTAATTATAGTAATTTATCAAACTTTTTATTTTAACATTAATCCTAAATGCAATTTATAAAATTAATAATAATTAGATCTGTTTAAATGATCACTTTTTATCAAAATTAGGAAAGATTTTGTATGAAACACGTTAGGAAATGCCATCCTAATTGATTAGAAAGAGAGCCAGAAACAGCTATTATTGCAAAAAAGATACTCTCGAGAATAAGAGTTGATTTATCAAGAAGCTTATTCGCTTATGTGTAAGGTATGAGAGGGGATAAGCAAATCGAATGAAGCGTTCGGAGTGGCCGATAATAGAACCTCAACGGGACTTGCATTATGTCATAAACACGTGATCATACAAAATTAATTAAATTATTTGCTATAAAACAGTTGGTATTCAAATTTTATGACAGCAAAAATATTCAAATTTCTCATGGCGTACTATTTTCACAGTGAACATAAAATGTTCACAGTCCCGAGTAATTTTCTTTATTGAGCCACCAGAGGGCAGTAGGAGGAATGCACATAGCGAATAGCTTGAAGTTAAAAAATTTTTTTAACGTTTTTTACGTTACTAACAGAATATTTGAATATAAAAATAAAAGAAAGACATAATTATATTCACCTCGTTGCAATTTTTTGAATCCGCCACTGCATCTTAATAATAGTTAAAGCATAAGAAAATTATTTATATAATATTACTCATATGTATTTTAAGCAACATTTTTCTATATTGATATTAAGGGATAATATCATCAAATCATAAAAGAAATAAGTAGGAAATGACTGTGTAGATCATTTTCTTTACATAAAAAAGATATCAAATCTTGATGTAGTTTTTTTTACGATGAAGTAAATTATACATTTTTAAAAATGAAAGCTCA
The DNA here is from genome assembly GCA_958510855.1 of Rhagonycha lutea. Classification (NCBI taxonomy): domain Eukaryota; kingdom Metazoa; phylum Arthropoda; class Insecta; order Coleoptera; family Cantharidae; genus Rhagonycha; species Rhagonycha lutea. Next base: position 90,447,328 of record OY294036.1, read on the forward strand.
AATTTCATTTTTAATTCCATATAGTACGTGGGGGCCCTGTTGTTCTATTATCCGATAGACGATTTTAACATTCTAACGCGGTAAACAAGCTGAAATAAATGTACAAAGCAATGCAATCTATCAGTTTAATTAAATTATCTTCGAGAGGGTAATGAATTTTACATTTAAGTCTTTAATTGAAAACACTAGAAGCTCAGCTCCCACCATGAAGAGATTATTTAAAATGTTGAATAAAATCGCCGCTATAATGAATTTTGTAAACAACGATGCTTCAAAATTTGTTTATTTGAGATTAATTACATCATGTTTAGTTATTGTTTTCTTTAATTTACTTGTAATTGAAATTGTTTCATGTGAGGGTTGAATTATATTGTCCGAAGAGGAAGCCTTTGTTATTATATTATACGAAGGTGGGTCTATGGAATGCTCGATATGTTAGTTACATTTTTTTTTTGTAATTATGTCGGAAAATTCTTTTCTACATTCCTTGTCATCTGTATGCCAGAACAATGGTATGAAATTATTTGGTTTTTCAAATCCTACAGATACAGTGCAACCTCGATAATCAAATCGATCCGAACTCAGCTAAAACAAAAAATTTGTAAACTCCATTAAAATTTTGCCAGAAGATAAAGAACTAAAATTTTTATTTGATATGATATTTTTTACTATAAATACCGATTCTTAAATTTTATAACATAGTTTTCCCTGCTTGGGTGGATACTAAACATAACATTTTTATTGACTTTTGTAACAAGTTCGTGATTCTTAAGATTCAAGTATTGCTTTTTAATTTAAGTTCGGAAAGTCGTTTACAAAAGTTCGTAAATTCTCCTGATATACTATTGCATTATCGAAGACTTTGTTTTTAAAAGTACAAGTCTTCTGCTATGTAAACTTTAACAATGTAAAGCTCTGCCTGAGAAGATTAAGAATTTAAAACAAACTTCCCGTTTTACAAGTTTAAAATAAACTTCATGAATTCTAAACGTTTTCTCGTACCTAATAGTTTTTGTTTGGCAAATGATAAGGTCGTCTTTCAACGCTTTTCATAAATCTGTAATGTTTTGTTTCAGAATTTGGTCACGCAGGAGGGACAGTGTCCTGTAATTTTTTCACACGTTTGGGTGAGAGATTTGCACAAAGAAGTCTGGGGAAAAGCGTTTCTTCTGTTAAGGGATCGAAAATTATATTTGTCCTACAAAATTCAAGTATTGGCCAAATTTTTGCGAGCTATGAAAACAAAGGACCATTCGGTAAGTTTAATTTATTATTTTATGGCGAGGATGTGTTGAGTGATGTATCGGACTCTCGGTACTTGCTATTCGGTGTGAGAGAAAGTTCAAGAAATAAATTATGCGATCGATCGTCTTAAAATTATTACTTAACACCAGTAGCACGTTATGTACGTTTCTCCAGTGTGCACTTTATTTTCAATTTAAAATTTATTATTTATTTGGTGGCGTGAACACCTGTTCAAGGACCCATAAAGTAGTCTTGCAAAATCAAGGTTAACTGGGTGACTCACGCTGCACTTTTGAACACAAATGCATAATCTTAATAATATACAACTTTATCTATTTTTTGTCTGGTGATTTGGTTTTGTTGTACTACTTCTGAAGGACATCCTACTTTTTTACAGAGTAAATTGGAGCTAGCCAAATTTTTCCAAATTGTAATCATTTTAGTATTTATTTCCATTAAGTTACATGACTGTACTCAATATTTGCTCTTATCGACATACAAATTTAAAAAAATTTGCAGATTTCAAGATAAGATTACCGAGTAAATATATTTTTAATAACTTTGTGTGAAAACTAACTATTAATAAATGCTGTTTATTTACAACCTAAAAACTATATCAGATAACTCGGGGCTTTGATGAGATAAAAGTTCATCGACTCCACATTATTGAAAGTTTGACTAGTCGTGTGCAAAAGTTTGTTTTTTAAATTAAAATGCACTTGGGCACATGGACACAATATACAACACCACTCGTGGGTTAATTACAGCAATGTTATTTCCTCGAATAAACTATAATATTCCTGAGATTTATTTGATTTTCTTTCATTTGACAACTTTTGTACAATAATTTTTTATTTATTGATGTTAGTTTTGGAAGCGTTCCCATTAATAGAATAATGGATCTATAATAGTTTTCGAGATAGGAAACAAACTTTTTAGTTATTAAATATTGATTGCAATTTTATAAAATTGCTGTGCTTATTGTTGACCTAGGCTTCTTGATGAAGGTTAATAAGCATAAAGTACTGCGTGGAGCAGAACTGATGTCATATTTATTAATTATAAGTTTTTTTGTACCGATTATTAGTTATCACTTAATTAGTGCCGATTATTTTAAATTGCGTAAGAGCCCGCGCCCTCACTAGTTATATGAAAAATCAAAACTTAAAAATATGATTTTAATATTCTTTTTTTTTATTGTAAAAAATGTATGTGCACGCAGTATCGTGTCAAGGCGAAAAAGTTGAACTGCAGGCCTTTTTGGAAACAAATTCCACGTTAAATTATAGGTCGTGAAAACATAAGAAATGAAATCGCAACTACCTAATTTCCAAAATTAGGTATAAAAATACAGTTTTTGCGCGACAATTTGTTTTCTGTTCATTCTATCCCTAAAATGGTGTACAATATTGAAGAAAATTAAATTCTATGTAAAAAAGTTCCTATACATAGATATATTTTTTCATGTCAATACTTTTCGAGCAATAGTCGCGTGAAATTCACTAATATTATTTTTTATAATAATTATTTTGTTCAAATTTTAAAAAAGTAGAAGAAGAAACAGAAGAAATTGAAAATAAAACAAATGTCAAAATAAATTCATTGGTAACTTTGAAAACTACGTGCATTTGATATTATAATGATGAGACCTATTTTTTTATTTTTTTTCAATATTGTATACTATTTTGGGTACAGGACGAACAGAAAGCCATAATGAACGCGCAAAATCCTTATTGTTGCATCTATTTCCAAAATTAAAGGTAGTGTCCGTCCTCGTAGGTAATCAAATTATCGACCAACCATCTAAATTTGCCTGAATATTGCCTGAACTTTAAAATCTGGAAATAATCCGATAGAAGCGAAGTTGACCGTTTTAAATATTATTTTTACACGTCCGGGAAGTAACTCGTTATTCCCTAAGTCCCTAGGGAGATAATATGAACAAAAACTCCCTAGAGAGTTTTCATTACATACATGTAAAATATAATTGAAAATTTTAATAACTTATTTATTAAAGCTTCGATGTTTACCTTTTAAGGATTGTTTAAAACTGTCGTTATTCGTGCAAAAATGATTTAGATTTTACGATCATACTTTTTTTAATGGAAAGAGAATAATTTTTCGAACAATTTGATATAATAATTAGATAACGGATGTCGCTGTAATGATATTTTTATTAATTATTGTAGATTTTTAATAAAAATTTAAATTTATAATACTAATTATTAATAATAAAAATAAAGGTTGGAAATCGAATGTGAACTGAACCAAAGTTGCATTGATGTGATTTTTCTTGTAAAATTTATATTATACCTATTATACTAAAATCGAAAGTGACCTTTAACCTAAAAGTGAAAATTAATCAATTATATAACAGTTTTATGAACAAATTTGTTTATTCAAAAATTTTTGGTGTTCTGTACAAAACGGCACATATGGTTTACATTATTCAGCTTACCAACTTTAACAATAAAGAAAGGAAGTTGATTTTCGTCCAGTTCTTGATGGGAGAGCTGAATGCCTTTTGTGAAAGCAGTCAAGGAATGCACATCCATAATATGAACGCCGATCTGCGATTTTATTTACAAAAGTGATGAAAACGGGTGGAAAACTTAAATTATCTGTATATAAGTTTTTAATTCTACAGATGAAGAAGCTGTTTATTAAAAAAAATCTCGAATCTCGATAACCAAAAAACTATAAACATTTTGCTAACGTTACATTCGCAACTTTTATTTTCTGTATTTTATTGTGTCCTTTTGAATGGGCACTAACGAAAAATTTCAATAAAATGCGAAATTATTTATGAAAGAAACTGCCATCATTTTTATTCGGTTCTGTTACATTAAATAGAACCATTTGATGCGTTTGTCGATTATGCTTCATGATTTCTGCTATTTAAAGTATCTATGTACATGTGGTCATACATTATGCATTGCACTAACACATCGGAATTTGATTTCAACTTTTTAGTAGTTTTTCTGAATATCGGAATAATACCAGATTTACATTTTATTAATTAAATGAACTCCATAATATAATTTTTCAAGTAACTGGTACGAGTAATAGTTTGCAAATTTATTATAGCAACAATTTAAATGTTTCGGTTGGGTAATAGTAGAATTGTCGCTAAAGTTGGCCTTGTTATAAAATAATATGTTTTTTAAATATATAATATGTTTTTTTATCTTAGTTTTATTAAAAATATGCGTAACGCTAGTGCTTCATGCACGAACCACAAGTTCCTACTTTTGATTGTCTCACAAAAACAATTTTGCAGACAAAACTCAAGGGTCTTATATTTCATCGTAAGTTAGGTATAAAAAATCGAAATTGGTGAAAACAAACCTCAATTTAGTAAGAAAGTTAGTTCCTGAAAGGTTTTTTTTATTATTTATGAGAGCAAGATGAATGTTTAATATTTTGATCGTTTTTTTTCCCCTAAAATTTAGTTTCCGAAAGTTTATATTATATATCGATTATGTAGAAACACCTTGATAAAATGTATTATTACTTTTGATGTATTATGCACTTAGACTACAATAATTATTATTATGTCCCATTATTTTTACGAAAGAATTGTTCGGGTGTGTATTTTAAGTATCGCCTAGTTATTTTATTATTTTTCTTGTTATAAATAATATTTAGTGAAATACATTAGGTGTATGGAAGTGTAACATAAAGAAATAATTGTCTTTGTTTGGGAGTATTAAGATTTGGGTGTCAGATGTTCCGAAAAACTGTCGCTGCTTGTAACTCATTAAACTAATTAGTTGCTTCGGTTTGGCATCCCAAATATGTACCTGTGTACTTATTTTTATTCAAGAGGTTTATTAAAACTTGACACTTATTTCAAATGTTCTTCTCAACATTTTTGAGGCCGCTATTGCGAAATACCGATTAAAAGTTGAAAATCGAATTAGATTCTTTGTTCTGAGCGCGTTTTAAAATTAACAGTACTTAATCTATTATATTACATTTTAAGCAATGTCAGAAGAACATTTTCAACACTTCTCGCTAAAAACTACATCGAAAATTTGATTCGTTGTTCAGCCAATTTAGTTTCGGGGTAACATTTATGATTTCTTGTTTAAAATTATATTTTCGTTTCAATTGTTAACATTTTGGACAAAACGAAAACCCTGAACTTTAAATGTATCGACAAAATAATTATCGAAAAACGTCGAGTCCTTATTTTCTTTGTTAAAGAATTCTGATACAAAATTGCATTTGAGAGCAGGCAACAGGTTTTATTAAACCGATTCAATTTTTTGGTAGATTAAGACAACGTTGAGATTTTGCCAAAACTGAAGCATAATATTTTATCCACACATATTCAGATTATCTTTTTTATTTCAATTTTCCAAAGAAAGCTTTTTCAGTTCATACCTTTCAATTAAAAGAAGATTTAATTATGGACAACCAATTTTCAATTGAATTTCTTTAGCTTCATTTGAACGCCTTTGACAAAGAGCTAACAAAAGGTAAATTAACATTTAATTAAAAGCAGGTAAAGCGATTATCAAGTTCAAAAATTTCACCTACACCTGCTAGCTGTAGTGGACGAGAGTTACAGCTGCCTGAAACACATATGTACATTATTATTATATAGTTATTAAATAATATAGGTACATAGGTGGATGCAATTTGCGTTTTGGAAACAGTGCAACACAAGACAAAGGGAGTGAATGTTCTTTGTTCTACATTTATCAAAAAATTTTAGAAGGTGCTAAAAGCTTTACCAATCAATTACTCAGTTGTTATCACTAAATATATTTTGTTTGAACTATAATAGACTTTAATGTTATCAAATTGGAACGCGTATGTTTCCGGTCAATGCACTCGTATCTCTTTATGCACTATTGGAATCTATTGTTAACAGCAATTTTTTATGCCTTTTAAATTTTAATAAAGCAGATAATTACATGATACTATTATCTCCCATTTATATTTTACAATAATAATTAAACATTGCCATTTGCTACAGTAAACCTCACTTGATAGAGCATAGGGTGTACCTAATGTACCTATTATTATGTTACATTGTAATATATATTTAGTTTCACCGTGTATAATTGATCAATAGTGTACACTTACCAAATAGAAAAGGAAAAGCGGATTTAATATTACACAAATAACTTTTTTATGAAAATTCTATATGTTTTAAACCCGCTATGACATACATATTATTATCGTATCTTACAGATTCTTACACGAATTACATCTTGAAAGAAAAATTCATCCGATGTAAAAGAATTTGTCTTTAGAATTTTTCTCAAATATTTTCTAGCTAACCTTATTTTAGATATTCAAGGAGAAGGAATCACTTTGATGTAATCTTGAAAAGAAAATTTTGTTGCCCATTACATTTTTTAAAGGGCGGCTTGTATAGGTAGCAGTTTATCGCCAAATTCACCCATCTAATTTGTATTCTTTTCTTGTGTAAATAATAATTGTGTTATGCAGAGCATACCGAATATATGATGCAAAACCATAACAATGGATGAAACATAATATAACTGTAGGCCAACTATTTTTTTCATTTTAAAAAATAATTTATGTTCTACATACATCATGATGATTAAATTATTAACAAGAACAACTAGAACATTATCTTATGCAAAATTAACATATTACATAGCGAGATACAATTTTATGAACCAATTAGTTGGAAAAAGCATTAAACTAATCAAATACCTATTATTCAATAAGCTTTTATTTTTGTAGTTTGTTATTCAGAAATAATGATGTTCTAGGCTAGATTGAAAATGTTATGCGGCCTTTGGCCGCACTTAAACTCTTTTTTTTGGCTGTATGCACTTCGTTGATTAATTCGTTGTAAACTATTCGAGATTTTTAATGAGTGACTGATGACTTTTAGCTTTATGTCTAGCTAGATTATCGGTTATGTGTTTAATAGATTATGAATCTCAAAATAAGTCAAGATATCAGGGTTAAGTTATGCCTGCAATATTATACTTTACAGGTAGAACCCATTATATTCTATTCAAATGTTATCAAAAAAGATTCTACTGGTGAAAAATCCTCATTTTTACTTCTCAAATATTTTGAACAAATATAAGCAACCATAAAAAATAGTTCATACAGTTAATGAATTTTCGTTGCATGCCGACGATATTATTTTATAATTTTATTCCAATATAATATTTATAAAGAGGTGTAATTGGTTTGTTACAATTATACCGATAAATTAACATAAATATGCAGCTTAGCCATCGAAGTGAGTCAACTAATGATTTTTTAATTATAAAGATAGCCTCGAAATAAAGTTGTCATTGTTTGAAAGAAATTAAAAGAGCCATCCATATGAAATCGGTATTTTTAACTTAGACAAAAGGACTATTTTTTTTCAAACCTTTATCTTTATTTATTCTCGTTTCTCGATTTAAAATTTTTTCAAATATTTGCGCTGTCAAGTTTCAAATGCTTATAACTCGAGAAAACGAATCAATGCTTTACGTCCATTAAATTTAAGGTTAACAAAATTTCTAAAACAAAAATTTGTACATAATATAGAAAATATATAAGCCTCCCTTTTCAGTCAGATTAAGGGATTATAACTAGATTTGCCAAATGTCTCAATTTAATAAGGACTACAGAGTTTCCTACCCACACGAAGTTTTAATAATATTATCTTTTTTCGTACACTGCATGGCATAAATTGTGCAGTGAACAAAACTCACGAAACAACCCTTGAGACATGACGCGCATGAAAGGAGTAAGGAGATTATTTGATTAACTTTGAAATCATCCCATCCATTTACCTGTACTGTGCTTCGAAGTTTAGGTTAAACTGTAAGACGACTTGTGTAAAATTTTAATTATTCTAAGAGCTTAAATAATAATAAATTATTGTTTATACGGTTTTTTGTATGTCTGGATTAGTTTTACCATAATCCTATTTAACTTTATTTTTTCTATTTGAATATTATAAATTCATACTAGAACGTAGCGAATATCAATAAAAATTTTTAAATTCCGTGCAAATAAATGCAACGCACATTAATAAAACATGCACAAAACGAGCAAGCAGTATTGATTTTGAACTCTTAATTTAATGTTGGCAATTTTGAATTGATTCATTTTTTCGCCAGGGTAAACACTTTATTACAAGAAAGTTTACAAGTTAATAAAAAATAATGGTTTGAGACTTCAGTAAGGAATAAGGATTGTTTTATTTGCTATTTTATTGGTCTAAAGTTATGCAAACGAGCTTTATTCTTTAATTAATTTCTGTAATCGCGATCATTTACCCCATTTCTATTTAAAAACACAAATTTCAACATAACTGTTGTCTATTTACTTGAGTATGCATAATATTCAGTATTATGTATTACTTAGGAATAATCTTATGCAATTACTATTATAATGGCATTGTCCGCATAATTCATCAATTTAATCATTATGTCATTAAATGGAGGAAGTAACGTTTTGCAAAAGTATCACGAAAGCTGCAGTGTTTTGTATAAAAAAAAAAAAAAATTGCATAAATTTAATTTTACATGGCTGTGATAAGTAAAATTAAAATTTTTAAATTTCGAGTTTCAAAAAGAAAACTTAATCCACTATAAAAATAACTTATTACAAGAGGACCTTTGTTTTATCTAATCAGTTTTATTAATGAAATAATATTTTGTTTAATTTTAATTTCTCGCAATTGACCTGATTTTTAAATTAACGATATGCATTAATGTATTATTAAAAAGCTTAATCGATAATAATATTGGGTGAATGATTTTAACTTGCAATGAGATAAGAAAACTTGTGCAATCGAAACTCGACATGTGAATTTGTAACTTATATAAGAAAATTATTTTAGGAAATAAAGAAAAATCGGACACTGCAGCTTTTCTTTCAAAAACATTATTTAGATTTTATGTCACTGAAACAAATTTTTTAATATTTCTTTACGAAAGATATCTATATTTATATAATAATAATTTCTGTTCTGATTTTTAAATTATTTTCTTTGGAAAATTTCCAAAAGTTGATATCTGTGGTTGACATCCAGGCAACTTGCATCGTTACGCATATTTTTAATATTTTAGCCCTACAATGCGTGACTATAAATTATATACTTTTTAAAGGTTTAATAGTGATAATATTGAAATTTAAGAATCATTTCAGCTTTTAGTTCAACGAACCACCACCGTTTTTCACAATTAGGAAAATAATTGGATCCTTAATTTATTTTCAATTTGTAGGTATTAGTTGCTAACTATTAAGGGCCCTATTTCCTCATAAGTGAAACTTTTGCTTGGTCAATTGTTAACTTATTAAAATAACCACGAATTTTTAGTTTACTTTGATAAGCGATGTGTGTTTATTTGAAAATTGTAATTTATGTATCTCAAAGTCAAATGTGTTAGATATTCTAACAAGGTAACTGTCATCACCATAATTAGAATGAATGGACTTTCGGTGTTTTGCTTAACGTTAAAATGCAAAAGTAAAGTTGTACAGTAACTAAATCCATCATAAACCTAGAAACTGAATGTATTTTTGCGCGCGACATACAACGATTTTCAAACTGGCCTCACATTTATATTTAAATTTGTTAGCCGTAAATTAATTTGTATTGTTGAAACTCTAAACGAACAGGTACATAATTTCCTTTTTTATAGAGCAACGTAATAAATTGTAAAATTTACGCTATAGTATCAAAATAATAGAATAATATTAGAAATTAAATTATTAAGTAAAACAATGGTAATTGAAAATGGTTGACGCTTATCTCAACATAGCAGGAAGTCATAATTATTATTGTAGCAACGCCTGGTTTAGCAATCAGGATTTAGTTTGTTTATGGGCATCAGGTACAGTTTTTCAAAATTTACTGAAAGCATTTCTGAGCGTAATTAAATGTTCCGTAAAAAACAAAATGAAAATAATGCACCATTTAGAGCATGGAGAGTTTGCTTCATTTAAAACAGTATGACGATTTATCCACTAAATCTTGATGGAAAAGTAATTGAGTATATAACAACCAATTTTAGAAGTTGAGAGATATGAAAACGGAATGTAATTTAAAAGGAAACGAGTGCCTGGAAGGTTATATTATTTTAAGTTTATTTCAATCTTGTTCGAAATATTCAATTTTTTCTTCTAACTACTGTTTGAACTTTGTTATTAAATTGTATATTGGTGCTGTTGCATCATTGCATCGTTTCGTGATTTTCTTTAACATTTTAACCTCTTCTATTGCTAAATTTAATGCGATCAATATTTTTGCCAATCATAGCTTGAATGTAACAATTTACATGTCCAAATCATAAAAACTTGTTTTATCAAAATCGATAAAAATTACGATAACCCAAATTTAATCATTAAAGCAAAGTGTTTGATGTTAAATTGCCGGCATCTTAATAAAACATATTTTATGTGCTATTAAATTATTTTATAAAGAGATATCATGCGAAATCATAATACTCTAGCGGATTCTCATGCTTATCTAGTTAACATAATCTAATTTCATTCAAATTCTGGAACAAAATACTTTTTATACGTGATACGTTTATCGTTATAATGTTTTGATAACAAAACTGCTTAATTATCTGATAATTTTTGAACCATTTTCGTTTTTTTCGTTCGTATTTTTTTTGTTTATGTTAGGATTAGCTCCAGTTAAACTTATCTGACTTCTTTTCATTGGACGAAAAAACGCTGCATTTGAATTTATCTGACTGGCAGTTTTCAGGCAGTTGAACTGGAAAACGGTAAACGGGCCTTGCTAGAAGAAAAGGCTATTTTTGCTGAAAAATTTGAAGTTTTAATTTTAATTTAATATTAATTTCTCTATTTATTATAATTCAATTTGATTCATTTGTGCAAATAATAAATTCATAGACATACTAAAATATTGAATGAACGAGCTCATTAATTACTCTTAGGTAGTAATGATGAGATTTACTAAAATACATTTAGTTAAATGTACAAATTAACAATAGGTATTTCACGTTAATCCAAAAATATGAAGCAGACTAACCAATTATATAATTATTGATAATTCAATTTTGGAGTTTTTAATTATCACAGGATGTTCAGAATTAGAAGGACAGGGTTCAATAACAAAATCCGAGAGTTGTTTTTTATTATTATCAAGTTCCACTACCTGAATCACGAATGAATCGATTATTTAATTTTATTGTTTGCTTACTTATAAATCATGTGTTAGTATTTACATTATTAGGTTATTGTTAACAAGTAAATTTAACGTGCTTTTTGTTCTTGTATAATTTATTTGCGTTCAAGCTGAGTGAATTTATTTATAAAATCCAGGTGCAAATATATATTAATTACACTGTCAAATTTACATTAAAAGCTGTTATATTTCTCTATACATCAGTTGCAATAATTATGTCATCAGTTTATTCCGTTATTTTTTTTTTATTTTAAATCTGTTTGTATGGATATTTGTTAAACCTTTTGATCCAAAATTATTTTGTACTCATATAATATTATGATTTTAACAATAGCATTATTTTGAAATAACCGACACTTACTCCAGTAGATTATAATTAAAATGCAGCAAATTTCACATTTCGTTTTGTAGTTATTCAGGAAAAACATTAAATATACTGATGCGCATGATGGATTAACGAGATTTTCAATTTTTACATTCGAAGCGATTCAATGGCTTTATAATATTCAGTTACAACGAAAGACAAATAATGGATAAACAAATGATATGTCAATTTTATAAAAATATGTACGGTAGAGGCCCAACGAGTTTGGAAATTTTGTAATTAAATGAATTTTAAAGAATTAATTTTTATTACAGTTTTCCAAAGCACATTGCTATGGAACTTAAGAAATTTTGACGTTACCAAACCGCAAAAGTGACATTTTAAAACATTGATTATAATAATTATTTATCTATTAAATTATGAAACACCAATACATTTGTTACTTAGCGACCTCATAATAATAACCTCAAGTGATAACTGACTTAGGATCTTTTATACTTAATAGGACTTTCTATTTTTTTTATGTAAGTAAGTTTATCAAAATTAGAAATTTGTTATACCTATGCATAGTAGTTAATGATTGGGGCTTGATTTAATGGGAAACAACATTTTCTTTACGATTCTCTGAATCTAAAATCTGAAGTATTTTAATAATGAAATACTCGAGTCAAATTTATTATAAATAGCTGGAATAGCTTTTTATTACATACATAATTATTTAGAAAATATATTTCGAGAATGAAGGTTAATTTACAGTCTTAGCAAAAGCGACAGAAGAAAAACTGGAGCGTTAGTGCTTTCGAAAGCTCAAATCTTCATATACCCATAAAATGGAAAGTTATGTAGACAGAATTGAATGAAATTTACAATTGAAACTCTACAAATGATGGAGAGCAAGATTTTCAAATTTCATTTTGATTAAATTATTTAAAGGGTACATTTTTGATTACATCCAATATTATTTCTTAAAGAAACCAAGGTTAGTCCAATGAGATACTAGAACGTAGAGATAGGAAGTATTTTTTAAATTTTAATGTTTTAATATTTTTAATTTTTAATATTTAATTAATATATTATTTAAAACACTGCACGAAAAATGTGTTAAATACGTGAAGAAATGATTGATTCCTCTATAATCCAAAGGCAATAAAAAAAAAAAGATTTTGTTAATAATGATAATAGAAGATAAATAATAAAGAGAAGACTTATGCATATAAAAAATGGCTCCCAAGAGTGACATCCGAGTCATGCAATACGCAATATTTACACGAAATTTTAGGATTGTGGAAAAATTGTAATTTATTGCTAAAAATATCAATTGCAATCATAAGAACATAAGATAGTCATATCTTCAGAGAAATTTCCACAACACCGACATGTTGAACTTTGAATTTCTATACTTAAACTAAAAAAAAGAGATAAAATCAATTGGCTATTATGATTATGATTATTATAAAAGAAAATATTTTTAAAACATCAATAGTAAATTTTATGCATTTTCATTTTTTTTATAATATTTTAATTAAATACTTTTTTGCTGGGAGCAAAGTGCCACTTTTCTTAGGAGCGGGAGAAAAAGTAAATTAGCGGTAGGAAAAGTAAAATAGCGGAAGGAAAAGTAAAACAGCGGGAGGAAAAGTAAATACCACCAACTTAAGTTGGTACTTCATTAATGCCATGTACAGGTCTGGCTTTAGGCTATATGGTTTGGTAATTCTCGCTTATTCTAACAAATATTTGTTTTGAATTTTTTTCTTTCTTTCGGCTTTCGGAAAGGCAAAAAATAGTATATTCGCGCTCGGGATTAAAGTGACTTTTCGTCCTTCGGGTAATTTTTCCACTCGGCTGCGCCTCGTGTAAAAGACCTTTACCCTCATGACGAAAAGTAGCACTTTACTCCCTCGGTGTATAATATACTATTTTCACACACATTTTGGATCCAAAATTTGACATAAAGAAGCTAGTATTTAGTAGTAGTATTTTAGACCACACTACTGGAAAAAATTACAGTTGGTTTCGTTTTCGTTACTTGAATTAATCTAATTTGATTGATTTTTGTTCGGCATGGATTATTTTCTTATGGTTGGATGCATAAAAATGATTTAAGATGTAAACAGCGAATAAAATTATAAACAGTATAAAAATAATGCATTTTAATTGTGTATACCTATATTGTTTATAATTAATCTTTAATTAGTGACGTGAATCTTTCCTACATACATTTCAAATGGGAACTTTGCTTCAGAGACGCCCACGTCACTAACTAAAGGTTAAAGGGTTGCAATCAGTAATAATAATAATAGTAATCATCATAAGAACTCAGAAAAGCTCCATTAAAAATATTAATACATACAAGAAAAATCAAGAAATTTCAAATAGTATTCTTAATCTCTATCAAAAATTGAGAACAATCAAAAGGAATAAAAAAATATTTAAAAAAAGAGGGGCTAGCGCAAAATATGATTTCGCGTTTCCCGCTGTTATTGTTTTTTGGAAAATCAAAACTTTTATTTAAGAATATTAAGAAGATATTGAGAACAATAAAAAATTACAATTTCTAAAAAGGGAGGCATGTACCAAAACTAGTTTTTTTTTTCTTTCGATTTTTTAATTAAATACGGTGATTGATTTTCCGATATGTGTTCCAAGACGTAGTAATAAGTAATAACGACGGACAACTCTTCAACATAAATGATGCATTAATGAGTACAGTATAATATCTGATTGATTATGCCGTTTGAGGTTTGAAATTGAAGATTGCGATAAGGATAAAGCTTGATGATGAACTTTAAGTACTTGGTTACACTTTATTATAAATAGCCTTGTTTACAAGGATGTCATTTGCGTAATATTCTAAGCTAACGAACATTTGTAGAAAATTTGAACGAAGGTTGAAAAATTGAAGGTCTAAATTTTGCTGAAACTGTATGGGGTTGAAAACACCTAGATTTTTTCAAATTTTGTTTGTTTGTATTAGATTATAATATTCTTCACAATTTTAATGATTTCTTCCTCTCATTTCTCATGTTTTATTTGTGAAAACAAAACAATTGGATCTCACATTTACCAAAGGTTGTCATTGAGCATACTTTGTATTTAAATTGTAACATTGTAAATTTGTAACTACCGATCCGGAGAAAAATCTGCACTAAATTTGTAATTCAATAAGCCGGAAATATTAAAGGTTTACCAACTTGTAAGAAGTAACATGAGAAAGTAATCAGTAATCAGGAACCGTTAACGTATGTTCAAATTACGTTCAATATTTTTAATAGACTTGTAAATGTGTATGTCCATACATAATGTGCATGTACGTACCTGCAGCAATAAATAATGCTACTTTGTTGCAATTATTTTATAGTTATAAATGGGGACAGTTCAGTTTGCGCTGTTCATTTTACAATAGAAGTTTATATATATTACAATTATTATTTGTCGTAAAGTCATGCCAGGCTTATTGCCTGTCCAAAGCACTTTGTCTTGTAAATAATATGGAAAGGTACAAAGTGTTAATTGTTTTTACATTGTTATACGTTAAATTATAGCGTGTATAGTATTTTATAGTTCGTAATTTGCAACAAAATCCGTTAAAAGGATTTTGAAAGTCGATTATTGCATGTAACCTGCACTTTATAAATTGACGGTTTTAAAACATAAAGAAACGAGTTTACAAAAATATTCGGACATTTGAAGGGCGCGTGGCGTGGGTTGCCCCACCTTAGTGGAGCATCTTTTCATTTGTTAAGTAAGGGGTTGCAGGTTACTGGGCCACGATGACCATGAAGGTGCAGTCTCAAGGATAACTGAAACTGTTACTTGGATAATTAATTTAAGTTCACATATTTTTTTGTTCAAGTCTCGATCTCGATAGAACAAGAAAACTACATTTTTTATTTCTATTTTTAAATTTTCAATTAATTCTTGTATGTCTTCACGTTAACTCTTTTGCTTAATTACATACTTGGAAAAGTTCCTGAAAGAATATTTCCATTTACTAAATACTTGCGGTAAGAATTTCCGTTCACATCGCAATTAAATTATTTATTCTTTTAATTGTATAAACTTCGGTTCGTTTAATGAATTAATTCAATTACATTTTTTAAACTAATGCTATTATTTACAACCATCAGGTTTTGTATAGAATGCATTAAAAAGTGTTTAATCAATACCATGCGTTGCGAACAGACAGATTCCTTCTTTTTAGCGCTTCTTTAGGGAGTTTTTCATTATTCTTTACCTTCCCAGTCCGTCCCTAGTGCTATATTGATGTGAAACATTAATCATCTATCCTTATGTCTTTTATCTGCAACTATGGATATTATAATTATTATATTTTAAACAGTGAAAATCTAAAACTATTTTACCTACTAAGGTTGATAAGTAGATACTTATAAAATAAACGGTCTTTCATGCCAATATGCTTTTTTATTAAAATCTATTTAAAGAAAATTGAAAGCGAACATAAATATGAACAAACTGAATACTACGAGTCGAGCCTTTAACAAGAGGCATCATCGAATATTGATGAAGGCTTATAAAAAAGTATTTCGGTAGCTTTGTACATTTTTCTAGGGGTATTACATATTTTATCAATATAAAATGATAATGAAACAAACAACAATTTTAAGGAAAATTTGATTTTTTATTATTAGAGTTATTGATACTATAATATTTATAAGCTTAAATCAATCATTATTTTAATAGTCCTGAAGTCCTGAAGTGCTGGAGTACTATATCGTATTTATTTCTGTACCATTTTTATATAAAAAAAAAGTAATACGCACAATGAAATCTCTTGAAAAAATTGTAAACAAGATGAAAGAATTACAAGCTTAATTTGAAATAATTCAATTAGCTAACGTACCTTTGGGAGTTCCTTTGATTTGTCGTTACAATGTTTTATTATAATTAAAGGATGTATGAATGTTCTCAAATCTCTGCTGTGAAATTTAAATAGTTGACTGTAACTTTTATGAAACATGAGACACAAGGGAATTTTAGTTTTCCAAAGAAAATTTTTGTTTATGAAAATAATATTCCTAAATTTATACGACATAATCCCCGATTTAAAACTTTTCACAAAACATTTTTAATGAAAAGTGTAATTTATTTTTGCAATTGAAATTTATTATTTTCACAAACTTTGGTTCAGAAGATTACCTCGGTGAAGGACATATAGTCCAGTCAAAATAGACAAAAAAAAGTGCAAAGTTTGCAATAATTCGCATCCAGCTGAAAATTGGCATAGACCTTAAATGCACTATTACAAACAAAATATTAAAAGTCCCCACCTATCCCACATCTGCTAAAAAAGTTATTCAAGATCAAAAGTCAACAATATCGATTTTTTGCATTTTGCTCGTAAATGATAAGTGTTATCGTAAAAATAGGTTAGACAAAAATTGTAGATCATGAAATTCTCTACAAAAATTATTCTTATACTTAATTTCGTACGAATCGCTATTCCTGATATATCGCGATTTCGATAATCATTTAATCATTACCAATATTACCATTTTTTCAATCAATATTAGACACTGCTAATAAAACTTCCCAACTTTTTGAATCGTGATATCTCAGGAATAACGATTCGTACGAAAAAAAGTATAAGAATAATTTTTGTAGAGAATTTCATGATCTATAATTTTTGTCTAACCTATTTTTACGATAACACTTATCATTTACGAACAAAATTTAAAAAACCGATATTGTCGACCTTTGACCTTGAATAACTTTTTTAGCAGACGTGGGATCGGTGGGGACTTGTGATATTTTGTTTGTAATAGTGCATTTAAGGTCTATGCTAATTTTCAGCTGGATGCGAATTTTTGCAAAGTGAAATGTCTATTTTGACTGGACTAATAGCCGGTTTATAATTTTTTGAAGTCAATTTTATTTGAAATTCAAAAAAGTATAAAATAAAAAATGCAACAGTGCTCCGCCCTTTTTCATTGTTATTTTAGTTATAAATATTTAAAAAAAATTCTGTTGGTTTTAATGAATTTTTTTTTATAATTTTGTTGAACTAAAATCATGGAACGAGGTTCTACAACGTGGTTCGAGCCGGGTTAGGGCGACCTAACGACTGCGTGTATACGCAGTAAATATGACAGGAAACCGTTCTATATAAATGGAAGCGTGATGGTGTATTACATACATGACCTAATTTTGGATATTCGATTTTGAATTTCCTCTCAAATACTAAACATAGTTTAACTTTAGAAGTTGATCAAATAAAATGAAGTATCAATAATTATTATTCACAAACTGTTACGATCAGAGCTTGGTATTAAAGCTACGTTATTGATTGCGGATGTCAACCATTCAGCATATCCCGCTCATTTTAATCTCGTTCTAATGTTACTGTTACAAAAGCGTCAAAATCACTATAAAAAAATTACTATAACCGTAATTTGTTACTTACTACATCTTTACCACTGTTGTAAAATCCGAAAATAAATATTTCAAATTTTTCATCTAAATTACGTTTCGTGTTTATCCCATGTTTGCCAATTTGATTCTAAATTAGCGTGTTATTTAAAATTTAAGGTATCCATATATCATAAAATATGAAGTAATAAATGAGATTTTAAATGGAAAAGCAGAAGTTTCTAATTTTGAAATGGTTTGAAAATATTTCCTAGTTAGAAACGGAAAAACAATAATCATCATTAACGAATGTTATGCTGCAACTGTGGAAGGTCATAGTTATTCAGCATTCGGTTTCACAGGGTGAGGATCTTTACCATCGTGAAGGTCAATAAATCAATTTTACATAATGTTTCCACCACTCTCAGTTCTGCAATTAATTTTACATAATATTTGCTGTTCTGTAACCTATCATTTGTATCCTGAACCGATCAAAAGTTGGTTATAGAGATCAGATACCCCACATTATAATTTTGTATGAAATAATTACACCACTGGCAAAACGATTATTGGAATAACAAAAATTATGGAGAGCAAGCTACTGTGATGTTGACTTTTAAAAGTTGAAGAAGACGCCATTCAAAAATTTTTACGTCCAAAAATAGCAGAATAAAAGAAAAACGATCTTGTCGGTTTATGTGATGACCAATTCGTTTCTATAGCTTATTAAGAATTTTATAGAAATTTGAAGTTCTAAATAAAGAAAACGTAGAATGTAATACCAATATAGTAAATAAATTTATGGTTATTTCCTATATTAGATTCTAATATACCAAATTCTATATTAAAAAGCTACTAAGTTTGTTTTCAATAGTAAATAATATTATAGCTCTACTAATTTTATGTAATATTAAATTAATTTTGTATGTATAGTACAGGATTATCATAACTCAAAATGTAACTAAATTTTTATTATTATTATTATTATAATTATTGCGATATACAAAAAGTAAATATGGCAATAAGTTAACATAATATTAGCATTCCTAAACTGGGATTAACTAAGGTCAGGTAATAATACAAACTTATTTAAATAAATTTGATTTTCCAAAAATCGAGTGCTTTTAAGGGGGTATATACATACATATTTTCTAATTTTTTATTCTAAATCTGTATTATATTTTTAAATATTCATATCTACTATTAACTTAATAGTTATATAATAGCATAATGAAAAAAAGCAACGTTCCTAAGAAAATCAAAACAATTTATTATCTGTACAGTTGCGTAACTATGGGGGGATCCAGTTCCCCAAAGCTTGTGAGTTTGTAATGAATTTTTACTAAAAGGTGACTAGAAGGGTTCGTCGCAATATGCATTGTATATGTGTATAACTTATAATATTATAATTAGTATGAACTGCTTTTTTACTATGACTGTACGAATAATAAGTTCATATCTAAAGATGTGTGAGGGCAGCACCTTTACCAAGCTAAAACTGGCTAAAACTTTCTGACAATTTTTTTTGGAAACTGTAAGGAATAATCATTTCAAATTTTGGGTATGTCTTTATAATTACATTCTCTAGGGCCAACGTATTCCGTATTGAAAAAAAAATTAAAAATAAACATATTCAAATTTTTTTTTCTCAATTTAAAAAAAAGGGTAAACGTTGGCCCTAGATAATGTGTTTTTATGTACTTCTGTAAATTTTGGTGCCATTCTGACAATTAATAGCTGAGAATTATTGTCTTAAAGATTTTCGCACATGTCACTTCCCCTTAACTAATTCTTGTACGGGCTTCACACAACCCCTTCATGCGGTTTTGGCTACACCACTGTACCATGTATTAAATCTATAACAACTTACAAAAGCTGTGCATAAGCGTTAAGTTATATCTTTTTTTAAATTAATATTTACAACATCTAAATAATAAATTATAGCAAACCAAAAATTATACGGTTTTTAATTTAAAATTTTAATTTTAGTATGATAAAAAAATTGAGAATTACTTTTCTTCAAACGAATTTCTTTAATTAATACGTTAATTTAGTTAAGTAACATGACAATAAAAAATTTTAATTTAATTAACTACAAAAAATGTAGCATAATTTATAGTAATATATTAGGATCCAATTAATGAAAATTGGAATTTTTAATTTGTTTTGTAATTTATATGTTGTTTAAATTATTCACCTTTTTATACGGAACAAGATAATTTAATTAACTCACAATAAAAACGATTTTCCGGTGTAGTTAAATACAAATTAATACACTATCTATCTAGTACCATTGCTAGTACATTTTAGTGCCGATGCCGACGTTCTATTAAAACATTAAAAGGCTCGTGGCAAGTACGAGGGTGGTTCTGTCTTTGGTTAGATGTAGGGGCACTTATACATTAAAAAAGTGCAAGGTGTTTGTGTTTTTAAGAAGGTTATATATTTTATAAATTCAGCTATTCTTTGTAGTAATATTTTAATGCAAACATAGCATTTATTTGTTATTTTCTTCCCTTATTTAATCATCCTGATTATGAATTAAAAATTACGAAGTGAAAACACCCATTTTCATCCAATCACGCAAAACAGCATTATCGGGCGAATTTAGCACTTGAATGGGTGACCCCTTGGGAATAAAGTATCATTGCTCACCCTACCAATTTGCACTAGTCAGGCTCGTAAGAGTAAAATATTGGAAAACTGATGATGTTTGATTATATTGATGATATTAAAAATTTCTCCACCTCAAAAACTGCTATATTGTCTAATTTTTTCTGAAAGGTAAACAAATTAGCACTAACATTACCTTAATTGGAAAATTAACAATAATATTATAATAACCGATAGTATAGGTAATAACAGACTAATAGCAATAAATATTAATGTTAATAGGTAGGGGAGTAATGTAGCCCAATTATATAAAGCCTGATGCAGTCCGTAGATAAACAATGCAATAAATGTTTATGTTGTTTTTTTATTATATGGAATGTTGTACGATTCAGGAAAACGCCGTCAATCTTCTATTAAAATCTAATCAATAGTAGCTACATCAACATTCGGGGGGGGGGGGGGGTATTTTCAAATAGATTTGCTGTCATAAGCGTATAGAAATTCTAATTGCTTGGACCCTAAGTCGAATGTGAATTCCTTGGTAAGCTTTCTTCTAGGGTTATTCCAAATCTAGTGACATTAGGTTTCGTATTTTTTACCCCAATTATTTCGCCACAGCATGTGGATGTCCATTGGAAGGCCGAGCTAAGAAACTCTGTGTATTCCGCGATTTTAACACAGAATTTCCGCTCTGTAACTCAGCCAGCGGTCGCACCACTCCATAGTTATGGCTATAAATTGAAATAGCTTTCAAAGTAATTGTTTTTTCAAAGATTGCCTTGATGACGGCGACCTTTTTCTCGATTTCTGTGCAAAAATAATGAACGCATCGCAAAGACAAAACTTTGATATCGAAATTATTAGTAAACAGCCAAAATCAACCATAAAGTTTACGTTAAAATCAAAAGTTACGTAAAAGTTAGAGTTAGTAGAAACTTGAAAGTAATATTTTAACAGCGAAAAAATTGTAATAACTTCCAAAGACATTTTTTTACGAGGAAAAGGCTAATCGATGATTATTATCGACCATAGCATATTATTAATATCACTTGGTAAAAACAAATGTAGCCTTCTATCTACAGACGATTGGCCTGCACCCCTAGCCTATGCAACCCCTAAACGAAATATCTTTGTGGATTTCTTTGTTTCAAAATATTTTTTTACAGGGTAAAACACTGGTTTACTATAATAATTATAATCGCAAGTTGAAAATGATATTTTTTACATTTCTCTATTTAAATTTTGAGTTTATTGTTCTAATCATCACATAAGGGAAAACAATTTAGAAACGATAATTTTTAAAAGAAATCTTAAATTATAAAAATAAATAAAAAAAAGTTATTATTGTTGCACTGATTTTATAATTAATAAATTTATTACTTTGTTAACTTTTTGATGTACTTTTAGACGATGAGTTGAAAAGATTTTAATTGAATTATTTTGCTTCATTACAGCTTTAATAAAGTAAATTTCCATTAAATAGAAACGAATTTCTTAATTTTCTTTCTCAAGGAGACGTTCATTAAATATATTTTTGCTATATCTGCAATCAGTTTTAATTTTCACTCTCATTCCAACACTGGCATCGCTCATTTCCATTTGTCTCATATTTTTTAATTATTATTATAAAACCACGCTTCGGATTCTTCTGATAAGCGGCCTGTGTAGACTGAACTTTCTTTTGTTTCTAACCCTAAATTTGTTCAAGATTTTTAAAAAATTAACGTTTTATGAAAGGTACTTAAAATTATAAAGCTTTTGGTTTTCAAGTTTATCAAGACCGCCCAAAGTTATTGTGAACTGAAAGCGAGATTATTTTAATATTAACCTGATATTTGTTTAGGTCATGTAAAAACTTTTTAGTTCCTCCTTGCCGGATGTGTACTAAACGCCTTTATATTTAAATTTGGTAATTAAATTTAGATTCCGTTACAACGTGTCGATTTTAACTTGACATTTGAGATTCACAAAAGTCTTGTTGTACATTTTTTATACAATTTGATTAGATTTCCCATATTTCATCAAATTGAAGTCGTCAAATAAATTATTTTTCGTGTCAATTGAACTGTACTGCATTGAAAGAAACAGGGTTTGGTGTATTTTTTCATATTCGTTATTCGTTCGATAATATCTCACGCCATATGACAGTTATAGAGATTACTATGTAGATTATAGAAAAAAATTGAATTTGCTTGAACCAATCCCATTAGCACAGAAATACACTTTCAAAAAATTATTCTATTCAACAAAAATTTACCCTATTACTATGGAATTAATCTAATTGTTTAGTTATACTTCAGTTGTGTATGATCAGGATCATCGCGTATTTCATGTCACTATGACAACTGCAACCCTTGCATGAGCAAACCATAGCTAGTTGGAACACTAAATAAATTTTATAGCAAAATATATAACTCTGGGCAAATACCAGCTGTTCTGTAGCTTCAAGTTTGCAGCTTTGGGTTCCCACCGCTGCAATTACTGATTCAAATTACTCGGTGAAAATTTGTGACATTTATAATAATTATTACTGTAGTACTGGATTTTACGATGGACCTATATATAGGGGTGTCAGAATTAGCACATCAGCTAGAACGAGATTTGATATTCACTTAAATATAAATTTTTTAAAGCAACGTCTCTTATGCTATAATTCTGCATGGGGTATGTTAAACGTTGACGGGAAATTGTTTTATCTCGACTTTTCTATTAATAAATCAATATTTTCAATTTTAACTTCTGTTAAAATAGCAATGTCAAGGTTATGTCTACATTTAAACTTAACTAATGCTTTCCATTGTAGACCATTTTAGACGGAATTCTATTTCTAAAGTTTTAGTGTTACAACTATTCGAAAAAATAAAGGAAGGCTGGAGGTCGAAGTATAGTTTCAATTTTCATGTCATTTTTTGAGTTGTCAAGCTGTTAAGTTAGAATTTGATTGGCTGTCTGCCATAATTTATGTAGCTAAATTGGACACTTTTGATTTACTCCCAGAAAATTCTAATCTTGAATTTGTAACGATTTTGGATTCATTATTTTTATGACATGGAAAATGATTGGATTTGGTGCAAAGAACTTTAAAATTTTGATTTGATCTTTGTGTTAATACGCGCATGAGTTCGCGTGCTGTGATATAATAATAATAAATTATTGATGATTGTACTACCAATTTTTATGTAAATAGATGTGGGTAAGTCGGTACTGTACGCTTGCTTTCGATTTTTAGTTCAGGTAAAGTGAAATCAGCTGATTATCAACTGATCGGAATACCTCGGTAGCGTTCGCTCTTTGTTTCAGCTGCTGGTACCTCAGACGAACCGGCGACAGTTAAAAGCCGGTATCGGTAGTAGTAGGTAGTAGGCTTATATTCCTTTTTCAAGTTTAGTTTTACTTTTGTGATATCAATTTTTAATCATAAGTAATTGTTATTAATTATTCATCTATTTTTACATCCTTCCTGTTATTTTGGTGAGTATTTCGAATTAATTTTTTTTCTTTCATTCATGGTTTTGGAAAATCAGTGACAGTTCCTTACATGGAAAACTTCATTTTCCTTGTCATACAATTTTCTAAAGGTATTTGCATGGCCTACTAACTACTGACAAACTTTCATTTTTTTGGTTCATTATCGTAGGTTATGGACTGGTAATTCACTACTTAATTATATTAAGGAAGGTCATCTTTCTAGCTTTTGCTATTAGAAAGAGCAAGTCTAAGTTTTTTTTGTTTGACCACAATTTTTACAAATAGTTAATTATACCCGTGTTACAGAAAATAGAAATTTATTTCTCAATTATATCTACAATTTCAGTTGCCTACTTAAGTTTAAAACTCGACTTGGTAATTATATGAAATTACTCGATTTAACTTTTCCTAAAAAGAAAAAAAAATAATTTAGATAATAATATATCATATTAATTATTAAAATCTTGCATTTCTAATCGCACGATTTTTGCTTAATCTATGGTCATTTAATAATAATTTTGGCTCGGGAAGTTGCCCTCCTGAACTGCATTATCAAAATAAAAACAGTTTCGACATACTTTTTTAATGTGTGTAATTTTGTTGTCCAGAAATATTTCATTCTTAAATTTTCAAAACCTACAAAACCTAATTAGAAAATTATAAATTGGTTTATTAATTCTTTTATTTTTAAAGTTATAATATGGATTGAAATTGAAATTACACAAAACAAAGAGTTTATATTTCATTTAATTGTGTTTTTTTAAACTCCATTGTTAATATTATTCTAGTTTATTTTTATGGTATAGCTGTGAAAATGCACCTTTTATTAATTTTAATTTGCATACAAGGTGTTGAAAAAAGTTGTACGAAATTTTAGGATTACGTATCCGTTAGGGCTGGGCGATTGTTAAATTTAACAATCGAAAATCGATTGTGTAAAAACAATCGATTATATCGATCAATCGATTAATCGATTAATCGGAAAATCGATTAATCAAACAATCGAATAATCGAACAATCGATTAATCGATTAATCGAAAACAATCGAATAATCGAACAATCGATTAATCAATTAATCGAAAACAATCGAATAATCGAACAATCGATTAATCGATTAATCGAAAACAATCGAATAATCGAACAATCGAACAATCGAAAACAATCGAATAATCGAACAATCGATTAATCAATTAATCGAAAACAATCGAATAATCGAACAATCGATTAATCGATTAATCGAAAACAATCGAATAATCGAACAATCGATTAATCGAACAATCGAACAATCGATTAATCGATTATTCGATTAATCGATTATTTCAAAAATTTTAATCGATCATCGATTAATCGATTAATCGATTAAATAATCGATTAATCGAAATAAATTCCCAGCCCTAGTATCCGTATATAAAATTAACAAAAAATCTTTACATATAGGTCAAAAAAACATTTATTAGTTAAGTCAGTAATTTGAGAATGTGTGTAATGATTAGTTATATTTTTTGAAAAAAAAAATTTCCACAATCAAGCAATGTATTAATTTAGTACTCGGGGATAGGTGACCCTCAAGTGAATATGCATAGTTGTCAGTACCTTAGCCAGTTTTTTCTTGAGGTAGGCAACCTGGTCACGTAGCACACAATATTACTAATAAATATAAATAAATATTCATAAAACATAATCCTGTAATATAAATAAAATATTGGCCAATATAATTTTTTTACGTTTAATACACAATATTGGAAACCAATCAATATTACACGAATATTTGCACTATATTCCGCCCATATTATTTAACAAATGTTAATGATATTGGTAATCATTATTACGCAATATTAGCTAGAGGTTGCCAATATTCTCCATTATTACAATATTAAGGCAATATTGTCCCATAATTATGTGCTACCTGAGGATTTACTAACTCTAAAATCTTGTTAAAAATTTGGAAGATTTAGTCTGTGGGTCTACCCAATTTTTATTATTTTTATGCGACCGTCTAGTTTTTGCAATCCAGTAGACTAATGGTAATCTCATTAATCCATTCATGCGCGTCCATAAAAATAACATTAAATAAAATGATTTAAAATAATTTGAACTTCACGAATGTCCTAATTATGATCTACGCGTATAGTGGTAATGGCGATCGAAATTAGTGGTTCCAATATGGGACGCTCCCCTTGTTAATATATAAAACAAAGGACATACACATGTGATTTTTTTTTCGTTGGGATTTTCAGCTTGGCTGCACAAAATACCCTGATCTAAACAATCAGTGTTCTGATCTTCTAATTGGAGCACAATCAATTTGAATAATTAAATATTAATTACAAGATTCCGATCCCAAAAATCATGTACCTATCCTATTAAAAAATTGATGAACAGCTGATCGCAGTTATGATTATTACGTATTTCTCCTCATACTTTGCACACGTCTCTTCGTATTGGTACAAAACTTTTATTTTGCATTGAAAATTCACAGTAAATTCGGTTTACTTATTCATCTGATTCTAAATAATTTTCAAATGGTGTTTGAACCTTGGCATTGGGTTAATCACATTTTGATAAACCTTCAACTCATCTACCGTGTCAATCGTATCAACGTCTCTTTATGGTTTTTTTTATAGGTTCAACTTATTTATTTTGTATTTTTATAAATTATTTTGTTTATTTCGATCAGTTTAAAGTTTACAACACTTTAATATAATTTATAAAAAAATTTTTTTTTAATGCTTACCTGGCATGAACTTGGTTGCTTTGAAATAAAATTTACTTGGTAATTTTCGGTTTTAGCTATCATTTTTAGTTTTTGAACACCAGGAGCCTTTACGAGTAGGCAGCAAATTTAACTAATTGTAAAACTTTTTTAATTTTGCCGGATAAGCTTGCTTATGCTTTGCAAATTTACATGAAATTTCTATAATTTAAATTTTTTGTTTAATTCTACTTAATGTGCGACAAAATTGTTGAGAGTTCTCCTGGAAGGATGACGTTTTATATGAATTAGAAAATAACAAAGCTTTCATATTATTAAAACATCGCCCCTATTTAGAAAGCAGTCGGCATTTTTATTTTTAGATTGCAATTTTTCACGTCTTTCAAGATTTTTCTTTACCGAAACGAGTAGGTATGAGCTACTTTTGTTTGATGCCCTCTAGCACGTACTTCCATTTTTCAAGTGGCATCTATAATTAATGTTGGGACTAAGAGAGGATTTACTAATATTAATCTTGCAATTTGAAAATGTTTTTGAGAAATTTGAAATTATTTGTATCTACGTACTAAAAATAAATTGATCGGGGAATATTTGTATTTTGCACGAAAGTAAACAGGAATTTTAAGCTTATCTGTCCTTGAGTATATTTGATTTGCGGTCAAGAGGTTGTATAATTTTGAATTTTATAATCAAATCAATTTTTTATCACAATCCCTAGGAAATAAATTGATAATGAATTTGGACTGCACTAATCGAATCGATTTAAATTCAAGGATATCTAAATATTGTTCTGGTCATTTAATATGGTAATTTATGCTAATTTTTATTTAAAAAAATTATGTCAACGTAACTTCTGTTTTAATCACTTGTGCAATAAGGAAATGTATTGGTAAACATAGGATGATTTTTTCGTTAGTGTAGGTTAGTGACCATTGACCAGATTACATTAAATAAAGTTGACTGATTATAAAAAAGGTGATAATGTAAGTGAAAAATGCACAATAACATCAAATCTATAGACGGTATGGATATTTGCAACTTGAATAACTTGATTTTGCACTAAAAAAACCTACGTAGCAAGATAGAAAAAGCAACTAACTGTTTTTTTTTCTAAATTGCAATATTAAATTTATTTTAAACTCTTTCAAAGTAGTTTTCTGCCTTTTTCATAGTTCACTTCTATTCAAATTGGCCATTATGCAATTTTGTTGTGATGCTTTTAAAGAGATTATTTTTAATGGTATTCTACATAAGGAAATACGAACCCAGTCGACAGCATGAAAATAATTTTTTTTTAAATGTAAATTTGGAAAAGTTCGTTTTCCCATTATTATCAAATTCTATCTGAAAAGCGCTTATGATACAAAATAAAAGTATCGATGACTTTATCAGCTGCGAAAAAGTAGGTAAGGTACTACACGTAACTTTAAAGTTTGCTTGGCAATTTTAATTGTATTTATTTAACCTTAACTTTTAATTCAAATGTAAAAATCAATAATTGCAAAAGATTTCAGTGTTGTTTCCTTATTTATTGAAGTAAATTCTTCGGATTCTACCGCGGGTACGGTTCTATGGGAAATTCCTAAACAAGTACTCAACTATTTCTCTTATCACGTTTCGTGAACAATAATTAATCTGAATCTAGATACTATTTTCTGACAAGGGCGGATTCAGGGGGGAGATTGTGTATGTAATAGGGTAATTCCTCCTAGAGATTTTGCGTCCATTCCAAAATCTACACGCTAAAAACTACAATAGTTTGTTCTGAAAGTTAAATATTTATGCTAACTTTATACCCGCGTGACAGCGAGGTTTGGATCCGCCCCTGTTTTTTCACCACTAATGACTAATGAGAGCACTATATTATTATGTATATAAAAGTTTAAACTTTTTCTATCATTTAATCCAGACCAATTGCTACAGAATTATGAGGATTCATGTTTTACTTACCACAATTATGTTGGGAAAACGTTTTGATCTCTTTTCTGTTAACGAACTGTTGCAATCTATCGAGATGGTGAGAATTAGACACCGCTATACAACGAACAGTTATTATAACATGCTCATTAGCTCATTGATTGCCAGGTGTTTTCGATCGTTTTCCTAGTTCCTTGTTCAAACATCGAGAGTTAAAAATCAAAGAGTTGATTGAGGATAGGAATTAGATCACCACGGTACTTGTATAGAGACATTTATAGCACCAAATTCCAATTGCGTTGGTGCGTGGAATACTTTAAACACTTACATTGTACAATAATGTGACTCGTCTTGACTAAAATGTACAAAAATGGCATAAATGTTGCTAGAACTTGCTTTGGAAGCTCCTTATCTGTTTCTCTCCGAGGAGATTTCTCAATTTATTATATCAAGGTATATAATATTATATCTAATTTCTGAGTTTTTGTACTTCTGCAAATTCTGTGATTTTTCACATTGTTTTTTAGAAAATTTTAAAATAAAAATGGAGATAATTCAATATACATATTTCACTATGTTTTACTTGCTCTACTGTTACAGTTTGTTCTTCCGCTTCTATGTTGCTGGACGAAAATTGTCCGGAAATGGAAATATTATCATTTCCACCCATTAGCTACCAAACACGGTTTTACTTTTCGAGAGATTAGCTTCTTGTTTTGCTTCGTTATAAGCTGGCAAGAGTCAATCAGATTGAAGCATTTTCTTCTATCCTTTGCTTTTTGCTTCTTGCTACCTTCTACCTCTGATTCCCCGCTGGTGACGCCAGCCAGAAATTATTATACATGTCCTACCTAAGCAAGGCAAGACGCTAATATCTATGTAAACGAAAACGATTGAGCGTTGCTTGCACACAGGATGCAATCAGAATCTGTAGTTGTAATACCGGGTTTGGTCCTTCGGGCAGTCCGGGGCTTTAGAGAAGCTATAGTGATTGCTACAGTTGTTTGGCCTGCAATGCAACTATTGTTTCTTCACGCAGCGGCGGAGCAAGAATAGCTAGAGCCCGTAAGCAAATATACAAAATCTTGTATTTTTGTACGTTCTGTATAGGGCCCCCTATGGTCCCGGGCCCCTAAGCATTGCTTACATTCGCTTACTCATATCACCGCCACTGTCTTCACGTCATCTGTAGATAAACGGCGATACCTTCTTCCACGGAGTGAAAATGAAAATATAGTATATCAGGCCCTGAAACTTCCTAGATGCGGGGCTTTAATTGATTAAATGAAATGTGTTACAATTTCAACTCCATCTTATTTAAATAAGCTGCTCGGAATCTTAAGAAATTAAGCGCATGCAAAATAAGAATACGCGCTTCATGAAGTTTGTTCAGCACCGAGTCTGGATTTTCCATGAGGATTTTCCACTTCGTAAGCAAACCAACGTACTGTCATACTATTGTAAGCTACTGCCATCAATTTTTGACTATTCAATTTGAAGTGAATAATTCACAACTCGAATTAATTTAATCGAAAATAATAACTAATGTTTAATAATCATTATTAATTTTTCTGCTATATTATACCCTGATCGATAACAATTTTACTTTATAGGTTTATGACCTCCTGTAACCACAAATTGAATTATCTTATTAAGCAATTGAATCGGTTATTGTTGAAAGGGGACTACTCACTTTTTGATGTTTTGAGATAATCGCTAAAAACTGTTTTTTGAACAAATAGAAACAAATTTTACATTTTTAACAATACTTGATGGTTCTATAGAACCCCATGGTATTTTTGGATATATTTTGAAAACATTTGAAAATCGTTATATCTATAAATTTGAAGGTCAAAGTTTTTTGAGTTATCCCCTTTCAACAATAAAAATTTTATTTGTTTGTTTTAAAAGTAAATTAGTCATTATTTTTGAAAATTTTATTACACAAATGTTTAAAATGCAATGAAAACTGTATAAAAATTCCTTCAGAATTAACCATTTTCTTATAGTATTTTTGGCCATAATTCTATAAAATTTAAAATATCGTTCTTTGTTACTACTTGTTTTATAGTAAATTTTTTGTAAAAAATGATATAAGAAGATCCCTTTCTCCACCAAGCACCGCGTCCATCTCGAAAATATAGAAATTCACCTTTACCAAAAAAAGTCAAAAAGTGAGTTATCCCCTTTCAACAATAACCGATTCAATTAAATTAATTATTTATTAATGCTAATAAAATTTTATCATTGGTTTATTATTAATTCGTGAAAATATATATGTTTAATTATTAATAAATTACGAATTAAGGAATAATTATAATGTTATATTTGAGCTTTCGATCTTGCATTAAGACCTTCGTCAGAAAATTACAAATAATAAGTCTTAATGCAAGATCGAAAGCTCAAATATAACATTATAATTATTCCTTAATTCGTAATTTATTAATAATTAAACATATATAAAATTTTATCATTTTATTATTTATAATAATTATTAATTAAACGGTTTTTTGGGCAAGTAATATTAGCTAATATACGCAAATAACTACAAGTGAGTACGACGAATTTAAACTCTTAGCAAAGGTAAATTTAATTATCGGCAACAAAACCTAATCAATGAAGCTATCCTAATGGGTCGTAGTTGAAAGGCCTTAGAAATTAACTAAAACATTATAGTCTGTTACACAAGGATTAATAAACATCCAACCAAAAGAAAACTGCCCGCGATATAGAAAAATCTGGCCCACAAATATATCTTAAAAACAGAAGTGTCTACTTGTGGTACTAAATAAATATTTGTTGCAGATTGTCGAAGGAGATATTAATGGTCTGATCGTGTTTGCAAGATTATCAGATTATCACGTTTACACAACATTGAACGCTAAGAATCAATTTCGTGCACCTACCGAGTGGGGTTTGTGCTTAAGACCATCCGGAGTGGACACCGACGAGGAAAGCCCGGGGCTCCGGTGCCTCGCTTGTGATTCAGAACGAGCCCGGACTTGCTGGCTTACTGCCATGAGGCTCGCGAAGGTTTGTATTTTATTATTTATTACACTTTTGTGGTTTTAAGTTTTGCAATTCAAATTTCTGTAATTTCAATCTTTTCTGCATTATTCTGCATCGAGAATTATTATTAAAAAAATTAAGAAATCTTTTATTGTCTAACTTCCTTTCTTTCAATTTTTATTTTTGCATTGAAGTTTTCATCACGCAATAAATTTAATGAGCCAAGATGCACAAGGTAAAATTGCTATCTTATTCAAGATTAACTTAAATAAATATTTATGAAATTCGAATTTATTTAAATTTATTCCCATCAGCCTCTTGCATTTTTTTTATTTCATTTTCACAACTTTGTAAGTACAATTTTTTTTTTATTAATTTGCGTTATCTTTACAACATTGTTGCGATAAATTATTATCCAACAATGTTTTTATAAATAGAGGAAGTATTATTAACTTTATTTTAATCATTTCCATTGATCTTTATTTTTATAGCAATTATTTGCGTTTATAATATACATTTTCAATTAAAGTTCCGAAGAAATTGTGTCATATCTGATAATATTCAAGGCTATGTCCTTTTATTTCCTTTATCGATACAAGTTATTGAATAGCAACATTCAATGAAGATATTATCATCCGAAATTTCATCTTTCAACCAATAAGTAAGGGTTTAACCCGCACCTATAAAGTAATTTTTTCAATCTGAAATTAAATTAAAATCTGCCACTTCAACGCTCTCAGGCAAGGCATGCTATTTTTTTTAGAACGATTAACCACAACTTAGTCCTAATTTTTTACTTCCTTAATTTCCGAGCTTCACTATGTCACTTGCATATCCAAAACACCCTGCGGTTACGCTCCTGTCTAAACTCTGTATTATTAAACTTCAGTTTTTTTAGATGCGGGCCAAGCTAAGTTTCGTAGTGTTAATTTGTGGATAATGGACATTAATCCAGACAGACACAAGTTTTGATTTAATTTTGCGAACTAATTCGAAGTTTACAGCTGTGTACTCCACATGCTAAATCATGTTATATTGATTCGTAAGATTAAATCAAGTCCGGTGCACGATGATTTTCAAAATAACTCTCAAGTTTTCAGAAACTGATACATAAATATGTTGAAAATAACATTTCTTTTCGCTGAGGCTGGCGCAATTTGATGTATACATCTTGCCATTTTTGTCAAAATCTGTCCAATTTCTATGGCTATGCGCACGATACTGTTCATTTTAGGATTTTACTAAATTACATGATGTCTACCTTGAGGAACGAGTCCGACAGTACTCGCCTCGTACGATACATTTTGCAAAACTGGTCCCATTATATCGATTTCAAAAAAATGAAGCCTTCATTTAATGCTAATTCTTAGAAAAAATTGCTAACTCTTATGGTAGCTGTTTTCTAAAGATAGTAAAGTAAAAAAAAAGCAATTTATTCTTACGTTGATTTAAAAACCACATAGAAAAACTAGGTCAGGTTTTACCAAACAAGTTACATCAAGAAAATTTTAGAATTTCCATTTATTACCTTTAGTGGTATCCATATTGAACTCGTATCGAGCATAGAGGCGTCAACCAATAAATGAAATGGAAATTTATTTGAAAATTCACTTCATCGTCTATTATCCTTTATTATATAGGAAAATCTACTTGAATAGTTTTCTTCATAAATAGGGAAATTGTAAGAAATTAAATTCTCTTGAAATTCAAAATGTATAAATTTGAAGGGTTTGACAAAGAAACATTGTGCTGGTAGAACTTGTAATATTGTCTTTTATTACTTTCTTCTTTATTACGATCATCAATTCGTAATTATTAAAGCAGTATTTCTTTTTTGTTCCAAATGTTCAGTGTTTTTATTAAGCTTTAAATTAACTATCTAGTTTAGTATTTTTGTTCGATTAAACTGAAAATTAATTACATACATATTACAAAATTGCGCTTTTTGTTTCTGTTTTACGGACAACCTGCAGTAAAATTAAAAGGTGGTGTAAAATAAAATCTCTTGTTTTGGTCGCAAAATATTTATTAACTTAAAATTGACCAGTTGTCTAGTAAAAATTGAACTCTACAATCCAAATTAGAAAATGTGTAAACTAAATGTGAATGATCGGCGCTATCCTGTTAGCAGGAAAATGGCTGATTCGGCGTTATTCTTTTCTGCCTGAGTTAGGTCGGTTTAAAACACTGAACACAAAGAGAATTCGGAGGTAAATCGGTTTGGTGCTAAATCAGTAACCAGCAGGGTTTTTATTGCAGTAAAGTATAGACCACAAAACTCAACATCTTGAAAGCAGCTAAGATACTAAGATCGACTCTGGAAAAGTGCTGGAAGTCCTTTTACCTGAAGAATAAAGTTCTGAAAGAACAAATACGGAGCAATAGCTATTCACGCCTTTGAATGCTTGAATTGCAATAAGCATAGCAACTGCTGGAGGCCTGGAGGTGAAACCTTGAACCTTTAAATTCCACGTTAGTAAATCAGGTACCAGATTATGCCTCGCCCTAGACATAAGCGATTTTCTTACGTTAGGTCACGATACCATAGAGGAATAGTTAACCTATGGCTAGAAAGAAAACAGCAATCTGCAGCGGTATGGCCACTTGAGGATGAAAGTGAAGGTAAATCCTTCGGCACTCGGAAAATTAATGATCATTAAAGTAATGAGAACATAACTGGGAACACCAGAAAAAATTATAGCACTGATATTTATTACATTGGAGCATAAAACGACAATAGTACAAACAATAGAAGGTCAAACTCAAAGCTTTAAAATAAATTGGAAGTTCGTCAGGGGAAAACTTTGTTGGCTGTGTTGTTCAATCTCTTGCTTGAAATTGTAACAAGAAAAGTAGAAAGTCAAGGAAATATAAATATAAAATCGATTTAGTAAAAATAAGTTTATGAAGAGGTATACAAGTTCTGTTACCTAAGAAGACAAAAAATAGTAAATAAGATTCACAACAACAAAGAAATAAAAAATAGAATACAATCTGATTCGAACATAGGCAGAACTACAAAAGTCAGCATATCTAAAACGCTGATAAGACCCGTGCTCTTGAATTCAGCAGTTTGAGAGGTAGTGAGGAAGATCAATTGCGGGAGTTTTAGCGTAGAATATCAAGAGCTATTTGGGAAGTTTAAAAAGATTAAGGCGAGTATAATAAGGCAGCTGATGAAGTTGAACAGAAAAGATATCATCAAACATATTAAGACGCAGAGAATTATAGGATGGGACACCTATGGGATATGATGTCCAGATACAAGATAGACCAACAGATATAAATATGTAGTTGAGGACTTATACACTACAAAAGTTGGGGAATGTAGAGAAAAGATTGAGAACAGACAGGAGTGGAGGAAAGTGGTGGAAGCTAATGGAGGCTAATCTACCACAGAAATAGGATTTTGGCAGGGACGTGCCCATGGGGGGTTGGGGAGCCTCACCCACAATATTTTAGGAAGTTAGAAAAAAGTTGGCAAAACCACTCACAATTTGGTCATGTTGGCAAAAGCCGCTACACCGACAATAGGCAAAATAGACAATTACAAAAAGTTGGCAAATTCGCCCCTCAAAAAAGTTGATTGGGCACGTCCCTGGATTTTGAAAGTTATTAAAAGAGAATGGCCGAAATTCATTGGGTTCCAGCCGAGAAAGAGGGAAATGGAGATTTGTGAACAATTTAATTTATTATAAATAGTTAAGTAAATAACGGAATGAATAATTATAATTTGAATATGGGTATCTAATTCGTGAAATTCAGCATGAAAGAATCTTTAATGATCATTAATTTTTTCTTAAGTCTGAGATGGTGGCCTTTTAGCTTAAATAATAGATGAGGAAATAACTAAATGAATGAATTTCGTCGTGAAATTCTTGCTAGATTAAAATAAGTTCTTGTTACGGTTTGTAAGTGATGTGGACCACGTCACGATTGGCTGATGTTATTCCGATTATATCATGGATGATGGAAGTTACGCATGTGAAATATGGCATTGTACATTTTTTTGTAATAATTTGATGATGATGATGTAAAGTGGTACAGACGATTTACGCTGAATCAGCTTCCCACAGAAAAACATTACTCCAAAATTTAGAAAAAAAAAATTACTCTGTCATTATTAAAGACTGTATGGACTAGTTTTTTGGATAAATTTGATCTGTTTCAAATTTTGATAGCGAAAATCTCAACTCTTGCTAAATTTTGAAACATTTCCATATAACTTGTGTATTACTTTTCCATTGGAATAAAGACAAATTGGATTACATCAGCGAATTATAAAAAATCGAAACTGAGTGACAGCTTGACTTTACAATATTTTAATTATTAATCTAGAGTAAATTACTTTTCCAAAAATCGTCATAGAAACAACACTTCCCTGCGTATCTACGCGCAGGGAAATTGAATTATACTGACTAGTCCGGTAATGTCAGTAATTGATTTTTTCAATGTGTTTTGACACATTGACAAACTTGATTTTTGCTAATTTTAAAAATGTTGTTCAAGTTTTGACACATTGACAAACTTGATTTTTGCTCATTTTAAAAATGTTGTTCATTAGTGTTTTAAAATTTCGATTTTTTACGATTTTTGGAAAAATTTAATACAAAATACGTCAGGAAAATATCTCACTTTACTCGGAGCTCTAAAATACTCGGCACAAAGTGCCTCGTATTTCAACATTGCTCCTCGTCAGTAATATATCATTTTCCTGACTTTCATGTAAATAACTATTTCGATATAAAAAAATTGTAATGTATATAATTAAATTCAGGAGTACTGTTGCGTGAATTAATTATATGTCTAATCAAGCAATAAAAATTAAGTCACCTTTAAAATATGTGGGATGCTTGTTAGATGGAATGAATCACTATTTCAATAGTTATTATTATTTCATCGGACATAAAAATCTTTTATTAGAAGTGTAAATAATGAATAACAATTAAGTATATTAAGTTGCTTATCATTTACTCGCATTTTAAAGGGGCCCAATTTACTGCATCCATTTGCATAGCAACAAAAGAAAATGACACATGCATGTCGCATATTCCAAATCCTTCCTCATGTGCAAGCTGTTAATTTGCTAACTACACGAAAATTTTAGTCTTAAATTTGCAGGAGTGTCATGTTACACGTTGCAATTCATTGGAGGTCATTGCATGCTCAAATTTTAAATTAGCAGCACCTAAATTTTTACGACTTTTTTAAAAATGTTTATAACCAAAAGCACAACTTATAATAATATACCTTCGTTTCATTTAGAAATACATAATAAAGATTTTTCTAACCGAAACGGAAATAACAAGCACCACGATTATACATCATAAATATGCGGTTGTATGCTTGTATCTTCATTTTTTTCTGTATTGAATTTGTTTAGTTTTATCTTTAAGTCGATATCTTATCAGTTGCATTATCAGTAAAGTTTGCATTTTTTAAGTGTATACACATAAAATTGCACCCAGCATCATTTTTTATCGCAATTAAAGTATTTGCAGATTAAGCTGCAATCAAAAAATTTAGAGTAAACAAAAGTGATTGATAATTCAAAAAGTGGTTCAAAGTTCAACTATGGTAATTTTCAAATTGACATTCTTCTTTATATAGTAATCAACTTGGCCGAGTGTGCTTACTTGTAATCTAAAATGTATATTCGTTAAGGCAAGAAGAAATAAAAAATAACTGTCAAATTATGTAATATTGTCTTGTCTCCATATCATAATTTATCTTGTTAGTTGTGCGCCTCGTGCTAATACGAAACGTCGTACATCATCTTATGGTGATTTATTTCAATACATCTGCATAATTATTATAACAAATGATCTCGATAGTGAAATATTTGTTAATTTGCTTTACTAAGGTTTGTGATACTTGATAGATTTTTCATCCCGTAACAGAAAAATTCAATTGGTGTGCTAGGAAACTTGATGATTCTTCCCTAATTTTGAACCAATTTTAACGAACTTTTTTTTTTAGTATGGCAAGCAGATACGGGAAAATTACAGGGCGTTTAAAAATAAACAAAGCGAAACAATTAATACTAAGGAGTACAACAGTTACACCGTCCCTAATGTGAGTATTTTTTAAACGTTATTTTTTTGAATAGGTATTTAGGTAATAAAAAAAGTTTGATGTGAGAATTATTGTGAGATTGCTTTATGTAGGAAATAATGGGTAATTTGATTTCTTCCTTAATTTCTTTTTCAAAACTTTCTAATAAATTAATAACTTCGTTTATCTATTTTTGAGGAAGCTCAAAGAAAAGCAATTTAATCGAAGTAAGAATGGCGCCCGAAGAAAACTTTATCACTACCAAAAAAGAAAACTGTATGTTCAATTTCTGTTCATAAATTATTAGAACATCAAAAGCTCAACTTTGAAGCTAAAATAATTAAGAAGTCGTTTTTCTTCCTACTAAATTTACATGAAAGCTAAACTATATTAATTATGGATTATCAAACAAACTGCTTAAACCCAATCTAAAATTTAGCGTGTGTACTTGATATATATTGATGTTAATCTTCAAATTTTGTCTTTCTGAAGAGCTAACAAATCAAAGTAATTGTGCTTTAAATTAAGGGACGAACCATCGATTTATTTATTTATCGTTAATGCTCCCCATACTAACACTTTCTATTTCTTTATATTGGTGGTTCCCATGTTGATTTACCCACTCGTCGTAATCCGCAGAACAAACTAGGGAAGTGTAATATCACTTTCATTGGTTTCCATTTCGCGATCTACCACCTGAAATATTTCAATTTCGTGTCGGGATTAAGTTGAAAATATTTGTGGCAATTTTAGTTAACTTAAAAAATGTTTCATATATTTTAGATTACAAAAATTATGATCATTTTCTTTTTTTATTTTTTTATAAAAGAAAATTAATTACTTCCCTCTCGAAAGAAAATTAATTTTACTGAATTAATGAAAAAATTCAGGGATTACCTATTCGCGTTTTACATTAAAAAAACAGTACCTGCTACAGGGAATAATTTCAAACTAAAAATTGGACCTACGTATATTTTGTTAGTTATTGTGGCGCCACCAACGGTACTGTAAATCGCGATTAATATTTTTGTTATTTTAGAAATTATTATAATATATCAATTTTTATTTTAGCATGATACTTCATATTATATTAATTATTATTTAAAATGTAATGTATTCCAAGTGTATCATTAATTCATTCCACTAATAACACCTTTGATGATTAAATCTACTTTACTTTTGGCATGTATTTGATGTTACATTGTCGACTTGCGAAGGTTGGCTCTAATAGGTTAATCTCTTGTGTATGATGAATTTGTTGTCAGCATTATTATTTAAATTGCATTATACCAACATAATTTCATTACACGGGGTATCTTGTAGCACATCTGAAGAATTTTTACAGCACGAAAGATCGCATCGGTACGAGTATCAAATATTCAGCAAACATAGGGTTAACTTGGGTTTTGAAATTGAAAATCCAAATGCGAACCCCCTGTATGTAGGTTGATGGATGGATAAGTTTTCAGGGACCGCAAATCCTTTGTTCTAATTCCCTACTAAAGCATCACTTTGAAAACACTGAATATCGAAGAGGAATTTTGTAGAACACAGACGTAAAAGTTGCAATTTTCCTACTTCAAGATAAAATCTATCCTAATTTTATGAATTGAGAGCCAGAATCATTAACGAAAAAAATCGTATTAGTAGTTTATGTTTGACCTCGTGTGATTAATATAATTTTGGCAGTAGCTGACGTTTTCTTGGTTGGTAATATGTTGTTGCTATGTGCAGTCGCTTATTGATGTGGTCGTTGTGTGTTGGGGCGGGGGTTCAAATATACATCCACATGAAAATAGATTATGATTTTGATAAAGGGAAGGGGAATGCCGGCTTTTGACTTGTAAAGGTTTTGTCAATGGATTCTTTGTTACGGCTTCGCTCGATACAGCTGAGCGGAACCACATGGATTATATGCAATTGCTGTGCAGTTGCATGTAGTGTATGTATCTCCACGTACATACCCGCAGATGTCTGATGGTAGTTAATATACCGGCATATTTCATTACCAGCTTGCATTAGTGTGGTTTAATATTTTTCATGCAAGAACTTGGGGTAATCACAGCCATGGTAATATTATTGCTTATTATACAATCTAATTTTTGATAAGTTAGTGAGGAAACCAAAATTCATCATTTTACTCTAGAAATTCAAATCCGACACCCATGAGAATATTTTTTGGCACTAAAAACAGAGTTATTGCGCTAATAGGGTAGGATTAAAATACATATTGTAATCGCCAATCAGACAATTGCATTTCTAAAAATGAGTTCCTGGTGCTCCTAAACGAATTTTAACCATTTCAAATTATAATAATTGAATTTTTCAAATCTTGTATAGAAAAAATTCAGAAATTTAATTTATGTAGCAATATCTAAGGAGCAACGAACTCGGAAATTACATAAGAAAAAAATTAATGCGTGATTTTGCAAGACCGTTGTTACTTAATAATTTGTGCACTTAATTATAACTATACAGCTCAATTTTGTTCCATTTTTAAATTGAAGTTTGCATGATAATATAATGAAGGCTCGCTGTTAGTTCACATTGTTTTAAATCCAAGCACTTTTTGATTTAATACGTTTAGAATGTTAAGATTTAATCGAATAACGTGTGAAAATTTTGATTACCTAGTTGTTTATCAATAATATGTAACCTTTTTTTGGAGGTGTATTTAACGACATGGAAACAACTAGAATTATTATAGCAACCTTGACATTGGTTCATTTATTAAAAGGACATTAGAACTTCGATTAAACAATTTATTTCAAATCATGCGCGTTTCCAGCTTTAACAAAGCTTAAACATTTATTTACATTTCCTGATATGTTTTTTATGTATTTTTTTTTTCAAGAGAAATTTGTCAACGGGAAAATTGTTTGGATCGAAACAGGAAATTAATTTTGAAATTTTCAGTGCTTGGTGCTCCTTTTCTAATTAAGTTTCAATATAATTACGATTTTGAAGTCCCTTTCGATTTACAGTTAACTGCTTTGGAAATCTATTGAGTATTTGAATATTGAGTTAACTTTCTGTTTCGCTTGCTTTATTGCATCTACATTTTATATTTTTCCGTCATTCTAAAAATGCTTGCTTGGAAACAAACACGAGATATTTTGTTGTATTTCGGGGTACAAATTTTTTTATTATTATACTATAATTTGTAGAATTGTTTACAGCAATTCCTTAAGGAAATGTATCGCAAGAAAATAACAATATTAAGACACCGGGGTCTCGATTTGAGTCGGGGATACTTTCCAATGCATATCGAAACAATGTACATTTAATCACAATTTTTCGTAAAATTCCATAGTAATTTTCCATGCGATGTAAAAATATTCCATTTACTTATTTCATTTGAATGGGTTCAAATTTAATTATTCTGACGAAATAGGGATTCCAAAAATTAAAGTCTAAACGACTCAAATCGAGACCCTGGTGTAATAGTTTGTTCACAATAATATGAAAGAAGATTTGAAATTAAAATTTATTGTAATCGATTGAGTTAATTTTTCATGCTTATTTGCTTATCTTTTTTGTTTATTGTCAAATCTAACAGTGGAAAGTGCTTAATTAATAAAATGAAAATGATACTCATCTGTAATATTGAAATTATAGGTTTTCAAGAAAATTTGCAATATCAGTTATTCTACCTAATACGGGACCGTCCTATTTTAAGATAAAAATGTAATCTTAATGCGTCCGAGCGTTTGTTCATAAATGTTGATACGGGGTCAATACTGCACTGGGGTCTCCTGTTCACGATTATTGTGATTACAGTTACTATGGCGATCACATAAAAGGACGGGATTAATCTTCACCAAATAAATACAAACTCAAGCACTTTTGGGTAGAACCAAAGCTTCCAAATCATTCTTTCATCGGTTAAAAAACTTTTGACAAAACTTCTGGGAGACTTTTATGTGCTTATTATATCTATATCCAGTGGCACTTTTCCAAACAAATGGGCTCAGAGTAACATTTGCTACATAAAAGTAGGGGGACCGCCACTATCACTATTACCTACAGTTTAACGCGGACTCAAAACCACGGATATAATATTATACACTTCCATGTTACTTCATACACTTATCCTATATCGCCAGGGTGCAAATCTGTCATTTTCTTCTTAATTATTAAAATTACACGTGAGAAAAAGAATTCTTAAAAATTCCGTGAGAAATTGCAATTATGAATTTTTTAAATTTATTTGAATTTTTGCATTGTTAGGCAATATTGAAGATTGTTGGCAAAATGCAACGCATATTTAAATCAAGCCTTTAGTTACTACGTAAAAATGTTTCTGAAATATTTATTGCGCTATTTTTCATGCTTCAGATGCTTTATGTATTTTTAACCAAGAATTTTTACTTGTTTAAAGAAATTTAAAATGATGCAGAGTGTAACAGAGTAATAAAAGTCTCATGAATTATTCAAATTTTGTATATTTGCACAAGCCTTGTTACAATAGAAAAGTGTGACTTGGTATAGGGAGCAGGTATTTGTTTTACATACATATATCGGAAGAGTTTTACGCAACATGACTCCGATGCTTACTTTTGATCTTATCTGTTTTATGGATTCAGTAACCGTTTTTTACCAAACCACACTTTGGTGCGAAAAAGTTTGCAACTCTTGTTTTTTCATCAGTACTGGTTGTATCTTGCCTTCAATTGGATTTTCTCACTAATAGAATAAGAAGGAACCAAAAAGTTGGTAGAAATTGGAAAAGTATTACTGTTACTCGAGAGAATCATCATCAAGCTCGGTTTGTCCATTGTTAGAAACAGTACACATTTTATTATACCAAACGTAATTTATTTTGATTATTCTTATATGATCATCATAATATTATTTCATGCTTTAATGATCATCACGATATACTTATAAAGAATTATCATTTTATATTTCGTTGTAACGACGTACTTAATCTACCGGAACTAATTTACTGAATTAGTTTTCCAACTCAATAAATAAAATTATTTTCTTTGCCTTTAAAATTGTTTTTTTGTCAAGAATATTATATTCTTCGTGGTTATTAATTAAATATTCATTTTGAATAAGATAATTACATATTATAATGTGGGAAGGGAGCGTAAAATGCTTCTGCAAAATATTACGCTTGGCCCACTGAAACCAGCAAACGATTTTAAAGAATTTCAAGGTCGTGGATGTTGGCAGAGCTCATTATACAGTTTTCTTAATTTTAAGGTTACAAAATCGTTTAAAGACCTATCCTAGGTCTGTCCAGATGATTATTGAATATGATGTATTAGCATATCCAACACCTTTATTTATGTTAGTCGAAGGAATTCTATTTTTGCATTTGGATTCTACTTCAAATAACGTAGGAACGTATAATCTTCTATTTAAAAGTGTCTGTTTATTTTGCCACTCCATGCATGTGATAAATTTTACCATTGTTTCACTTTTATAGACTTCTTTTAATAATCTTCCACGTGGCGTTTA
Source organism: Rhagonycha lutea (assembly GCA_958510855.1). NCBI lineage: Eukaryota > Metazoa > Arthropoda > Insecta > Coleoptera > Cantharidae > Rhagonycha > Rhagonycha lutea. The sequence continues at coordinate 90,490,672 of OY294036.1, forward strand.
TTTTATAATTTCACACAAATGATGAAATAAATTAATTAATATTTCACCCTAAATCAGCATTTTAAACTTCCTTTTACAAAGCTTCCTTAATTCAGATATTAACGAACCTTTGGGAGCCAAAAATTAGGTGAAAATTGAACTGGAAAGTTTTATTTAAAAAAATATGCTTCTGAAATTTTGTGTGGTTTCAGAAAGAGAATTTAGAAGACTTGAGTTTAAAAGGTGTAACTTTGTTCTTGGCTCAAAATTTAATATCGCATTTCTCTGACGATTAAATTTTTTGTATGCATTTGAATAAAACACAGTTCTTTATGTGTGGTCTTGTTTCTCGACACACTTCCAAACTGTTTCTAAATTTCAGCATTTAAATTTCTACTGTTTCCACTAGCCTAGATTTGGTCTAAATTGAATTATTTTGTTACTATAACAATCAATTTGATAAAAACTTTTTTATTTATTTTTTGAGGCAAGGATATTGACTCTCATAGTAATTTAAACAGTAAGTTGTGAATTGGTGAATTTTTGAACTCTGAAGCTTTAGATCAGGACCACAACCTGGTTCTTGTTGCACTTTGCTCTGTGGACCTTTGGCTGCTCGTTAAATTAATACTGCTACAGAATACAATAATTTATTATACAACAAACCAAGTTCAATTACCTGTAACCCCCCACATTTCAATAAAATATGTAAACAGATTAAAAGTAAATCTATTTAAATGCTGGAGAACAAAAATAAATTTTTTTACAATTCAACTTATTGACGCAGGTGTTAAGAAATTCATTGGAGCACACAAACGTCTTCTCAAAGATAAACCTGATAATAGAAGATAAATTCATAAAAATCAGTAGCAGATACTGCAACCTCAATTCATACATACAAAAAATGAAACTGTTGACGGCTTGAAGTAAAAATCCGACTAAATCTAAATTATAGCAGGATCGCAACACCACAATCGAAATCGGTTACAATATTCGATTTTCCCTTGGTTTCTTTAATTGGATAACGAAACAGATCGAAAATACGATTATTAAAACCATACAAGAATTAGATATGAAATATACCTGCAGATCAACAGGTGATAATCCTTAAAAATATGGTATAATGACGGAAAATCAAATTTTTAATGCAGCCTTTCTATTTACATAATAAAATTAAATTATCATCATACAATTTTTTTTGAAAGATGATCCTAAGAAAAGTGACTTATCAATCTCAGTGCTACTAATTTTGGTTTCGAAATTGACTCTCGTTTTACTAATTCAATTTAGTATTTAGTTATATATTGTTGTAAAGGAATTCGATATACCTAGTCATTAATTGGACGCTATCAACACTTAATAAATTTAATTAAGGAATTACAACCAAATATTGTGTATAATTAAATTAATTGACATTTCTAGAGCACTTGGTGCATTCAAAATTGTGTTCCATTATACATAATATATTATGGAAGCCTGACATCCCAGCTACATATTATTACAAATAATGAAACTTCTTAATAGATTTTTCGTAATTTGGTCTAAATTCTCTAAAATTTTAATTAATTTCATAGTTGGTTGAATATTATAGGTTTCAACTTTAGGTTTGGCTCTATATATGCTAGTTTCATTACTTCCACAGCTAATCAGTAATGTAATAAACCCTATGCAATAATTTTAAATTAAACTAGATAAGCTAACTTTTGTTTTAGAGATTTCGCTGTGTTTAACAGAATTATATCCAATTTAGTCTTGGGAGAGAATTAATTAAATTATTTGCTACTGACAAAATTTAATTTAGCGCTTTACAATTTTTATGCATGTAAGCAAGGTCAGGCAGAATAATCGATGATGATGTGAAGTTGCAATTATAACATACATTCTGATCTCGACAGGATGGATAATCAATCCTTTATCGATTTCATACATGAAACGGACAGTAGCTTTTTAAATAACACAAAAGCATTAGATGCACTTTATAGTAAGAAGTCGTAGCAAATTTTACAATTATCGCAACAGGGAGACCGGGGCAAATTGATACAATTTTGTATTTGCTTCAACAGGAGGAAACATTTTAGCCTTTCAAATTGAATTTTATTAGAAAAGTTTATCATGTTCAACCAGACCATTAGTGAAATTATATGTGATAAAACATTCTCTCACAGTGAGGTTTGAACGCGGATGATTTTATTGCTAGTCTAGCAAGCGATCGACTAAGCCATCGAGGCGAATTAACTCTGCATGTTTATATTAATTCATCGAAATTGTGAAGACCCCCTATTATTTATTTAAAATTGATTCAATTTTCAATGAATAATCAGTGAACTTGAAATCAAACCGATATTGAATTTTAATTTTGATTAAAAATAGAAAATGTTTTTAGAATTATGGATTATTATTGCTGAAGAAGAATTGCAATTCCTATCATTAATTTTAATATTTTGAAAACTTGTATCGCCTATATTCAATATGTTAAAAGTTTTTTGTGATATATTTACTGCTATGCGTTAGCTGAAGAAAATTTCATTTTACATGAAAGTTACATGAAGTACGCTATAAAACGAAAATTGCCAATCACAGTTTAGTAATATAACATTTTATTAAATTTTTTACATTGAAAAATTGAAATTGGGACTACACCATAATATAATTTAATTGCGTATTTATAAAAGTAAATTAACACTCGGTTTTGAAATAAAAATGTTGAATTTGTTCGTTTCTCAATTCGAGAAAGCACTTTTTTTTTTATCTAATTCCAAATATGTTTTTGCTTGTTTCGCTATATTTTAGCCGTAATTAAATTTTGCACTTTGTTCAAATAAGCTTTTTTCTCGTAGCAACAATAACGCTGGATTATGTTGGGAATTTATTGATATTACAAATATCTGTCATCAACAGCAGGATAACGTGGAATAATCCGAATTTCAAATTTACCATCTAATTATAGACTGACAGTTTTACCTTACAGCACTGTCAAAATTTTATACTCATGAAATGAATTTCACTATAAGTATTTTAAGAGATCTTATTGGAGTAATTATACTCTTACATAAAAATATAAATGAGAAGGAGGATATGAAGGAAAATATATAAGCATAATAAAACCGACTTCATTATTTCAGTGTAGACGCCTGCAACAGCTTTATAAAAATTGTATATTAATCTGGATGAAACTGTAGCTGCAGATTTATAATAGAGTAATGAGAAGAGTAGAGGTTTTTGAATTTTATAACAATGGCATGACGTCTCTTGTCTCGTCTGTTACACAGACGAGCAGTATTGACAAAAAACGCTTAACATATTTTTTATTCTCTTTAATTATCGCATAATTCGCATATTCTAAATTCAGCGCTAAAAATTTATGGAAAAATCGTGAAATGTTGTAGTATTCCATTGTTGATGGAGCTGTGTCGCGAGAGCATTGATTGAGAGTTGCCAGATATTTCTGGACACTAATACCTATCGCAGATGATTGATTTTTCAAGGTGAATTTAAAATCGCTCAAAATTAGAATCATGTTGGGTTAATCGTTGCCAGTTGAAGGCTATTAAAGTTTTGGCCCTAGAAAACTCAATCCACTTGATTCCGCTATTCGTTTCGTTGTTGAGCATATCAGGCTTTATTTCTTCTTTTACGGTGAAACTACACCTAGCGAACCTGAAAATGTATGTATCCTCAGACGATAAAATTAAAATAAGTCGTGGGATATTGGATGGCTAGCGCAAAAAATTTTCTGTAGTTTGTCGTCGTCCTTGAGAATAAATCTACTTAATTATTAGCCAAATGTAATTGGGCGCTCAACTAAAAATTCGTTTTTGGTGCGCTAAAAAAAAGGAACTAAGAAATGTTGTTTCGGCTTAAGGGTCCATTTTCAAACTGTTTCACTTTTTTACAAAATTAAAGCATCTTGTATCGTCCGAAGTGTGTCGACCACCAATAGAATAAATTTAGTTTGTTGAATATTAAAGTCTTGAACTTTGAAAGAAACTTTTTTTGGCGTTGGTCCCACCGCATTATTTCGTAATTTTTTTACATAAATTGGTTTTGGAGCAAGCAAAACCCTTGTTAATATTATTGGTAGGTAATTTTCGATTCGAATCGGAAATTTACATTGCGATAATTTGAAATTCAAAAGGCATCGGTTGAAGTTGTGGATATAGCTATTTCGGTATTTTATTAGCAATAAAATTTAATTTTAGACGCGTTCTGATTATATTGCTACTTTTACGGTAAAATAAATTATCTTTGCAATTTTATGCATTTTATAGGTTGCTAATTAGATATAGTCGATATCGTTTCATCGTTTTAATCATAATCGTGTCAACTATTACTACACCAGCCGACATAAATAACCCTCGTGTGACATTTTCAGAAGCACCAACTTTCCCATTAGTATGCGGGAGCCGTAATTAACAATTAGTCGGAACACGTAAAATCGTCTGAAATTTGAAATTGAATAAAAGGGAAATAATTGTAGTCTAAAATTTTGTGCAAATTATTGAAGCCGTGAAAAAATTCAATACAATGTGAATAATATTTCCATATTGATTTATTCCTTTTATGGTTGTTTCTATTGTTTGTTTAAAGTTAAACTTATTGGATCCAATTTAGCGTAGAAATATATCGAATTTATATAGAAACAACTGGGATAATGGCTTTTATCCAACTGTTTATGTGCTAGTTTAGATGTTTTTCGAGTCGTTTGGTCCTATCTTATCCACTTGTTCTATAAACCCCTGAATGGTAGCAGATCCAAAATACCTATTAAACGAAAATGTCTTAATTTGTTTTATTAGTCGCAATCTTGCAATAAGAGTAATGCGATATCGATTTTCCGCGTTCCAAACAATTCTTCAAGTTTGGAAAAACAAAGGGAACTGAACGCAATTTGGAGAGGGTACGAGCGATTAGATTTAGACATTAACGGTGAATTACTACATCTCACTTTTGTGAGGCACGAGTGAGTGCTTTATATGTTTATAATGACATAATATGTAGTTACGGTTGCCATGATTTGGCAGTCATCATTTTCTGCGGATCTACCATGACGAATATTAGGTACAGTATAATGATGGTTATGTAACACCAGACCAACCCACATACATTACAACCGATATTCAAGGCCAACTAGTTAATCCATACTGTAGTATAATTCGCAAACTGTCAATTATTATTTTGGAAAGTGAAATTATAAATCACGATTTATGAATAATAATTAAAAAATTTTTATTTATCCAACCTTAATTTGTTAAACCCACTTTAAGTAGTATTTTATTTCTGCTTCGTTAAATTTTTTCTTCCGAAAGCTTCTGCATGATTTTGCGCGATTATCGCTACTTTAAAATTTAATTTTTAATTTAAACTTTAAAATTAGATCGCTTGTTCTAAAGTATGAATTTATTTTAGGAATCTGTTCGCTCGCGTGTTGCTATGGATTTCACAGGCTCCGTTGGTAGAATAGTAGAAGATCCCAAAGAAGCGAAAGCGATAGCCGTTGCAGAAGGGTATTCATGGAAGCGGCGATGGCGACCTACGACAAGGACACCATCAAATTTGGCCACTGTACAGGGTATCGAATCGGGGGTTCACATAACGCAACCATGGTTTCATAGTGGAATGTCGAGGGACCAAGCTACCGCTCTTGTGAATAAGCACGGAACTGTTGATGGGTAAATATTTTTATTATTAAATTATACAGTCCGGCAGTTACGGGGTATGTAATAATAATTTATGTCTATTATCGTAATATAGACGATCATGCGTGTCTTACAAAGTGCGAAAAGCTAATGAAATGCACGTGTGGAAAATTAAATTACCACCTTATTGATATGATAATTATTATTTATTGTTTTTTTTGTATTTCCAAGTTTTTTCTACTCATTGATTTGTCTATTTTTGCAATCACGTTTGTCAAGTGAATACACGTGTAGTAACAGATATTTATTTTATCGATTATCAATTATTATATAATCCATTAAACTGATGTAACCTATGCAGAATTTTACACGGTCCAGCTTGTCAAATTTTCCACAACCTTCATTCGTTCAACCATCTGAGTAATGGAAATTTCTGCGGAAGTCAATATGATTTACAAGTAGTGTTAGCAATTTCTTGTAGGTAAATTTGTTTTCTTGGTATGTTTAAAATGTATACAGAGTGGCACGTAAGAATCCAAACAGCTATCGTAGTAAGAAAATTTAGACCAAATTCGTTGACCAAGACCATCTTTATTGTAATGTGAAAGGTTAGGTTGAAAATCTAAATCAAGGTGAAATTGCAAGCCCACAAATCGTGACCTTTGGCCCATATAAGGTCGCTCAATCTTTAAGTTGACCATCAGTTTCGAAGAATCTATTGATTGGCATCAGCACTGCTTGAAATCTCTATTGTTTTCATTGATTTACCACTCCCACACTTTATTTAGGTTCAATATAAGAACAAATCCGAAGGCGTAAGCAGGGATTACTTCAAAATAATATAATTCCAATTGACCTACATTATTATCCTGCGTATAGAAAAATTATTTCTTTCGCAGTCGTTTCAAATAATTTTGCAAGTATTCACTTGAAGAGATAATTTCACATTTTTTCTTTGCATGACTAATCAATTTTGCATTAATCAGGTATAGTTCATTGAATTAATCATGAAGTATAAACATTGCAATGGGCTATGCTTAAATCACTTGTTAATTTTCTACTGGATGCTACTCATTCAGTAAACAGTTCGTCCAGATAAAAATTTTTATCAAACCACGTAGTAATGCGTGAAAAATTCCAAAGTACCAAAGTAATAGCCTCCCTTACGCATGAATGAAATAATCAAAATCATTTAACTACAGAGTTACACTTGGTCACATGAAACGGTTCAATTTCTTTGATTTGCTAAAATTAAAAGTAAAATATTTTCCCATAAATTAAATATAAAAACTTTTTTTTGAAAACATCTTTTACTATAAAAAAAGTTTAATTCTTTTATTCAATTGGAAAGCATAAAAAGTAAACAATATTGAAATGGATGTAAACTTTCAGTTTTTAATCATAATTTTTGAATAAAATCGATTGTTATAAATGAAATTTTTTTAATACTAACAGCTGTGTTTCTTTTTAGGGTATTCATTGTACGTGATAGCAGATCAAACATGGGATCATTTGTGCTTACTTACAAATGTGGAAATAAAGTACTGCACGCTCAAATTAATCCAATAATGGATCCCGTTCGAGAGGCGCACGTTTTTTCATTAGACAGTGGAGTGACGAAATTTTATGATTTACTTCAGCTTGTTGAATTTTATCAACTTAATGCTGGATGCTTGCCAACACGTTTAACGCACTATGTGGTACAAAGTTCCAGTCCTATCAAAGTTTCGAATAATGTGATGGCTCCAGCCTTAACAGCTGGCAGTTACTAAATTTTTGAACATTTGACACGTCCAGCTAGAATGATTGAATTTGTGTATGGTTGGTTGAGTAATGTGTGAATAAAATTTTTATTTTGTATTTATTTATTGTAATGTTTGCGTATCTATCTAAATTAAATTGAATTGCGAGCAAAGGAAACTTTGATGACTAATGAAGTTTTCCAAAGAATTTAAAAAGTTATTTGATTTCGGTTTGGAGTTTAGAAAATTATTTTTTTTCTTGATTTTTTATTTAAATTAGATAGAATTTTTCAGTATTAATCACTTTATTAAACAGGGTGTAAATTAGTGCTAACTATTGTAATCTCTTTATTGATAGGTATAAGGAATTAAGTTTTTTTAGTTAGGATTTCTCAAATTTGATTTAATATTGTTTTTGGAATACTTCGAGTCGTTTTTTGAGAAATCCTTACTTTACATATAAACGGCTGTGGATAGTTTGATGAAGAAGTAATTGTAATATATAATAAAACAATCGATATACAAATTATTCTTCTAATTATCGAAATTTTTTAAAAAATTTAAAAATTAGTAAAAATTTATTTAATTGTTTCATTAACAATAATAATTATTAGAATAATATATATTTATTTCATTTTGAGAATTGAGTCTTGATATGTAGTAATAAATATTTGTTTTGTAAATTTTTTGTTACATAAGGAAAGACAGCTCAGTTTAATGTTAAATTTAAACCAAAAATTCATATATAATCACAAATTAAGCAATACAAAATAATTTTAGTCTTATGTAGATGTGATATTTGTTTAGTCAAAATTATATTTTATTTGTGCTTAATCATTACCATAGCTTAAGTTAACTTTATGAAACAGTATTTTTTACAGTTTTACTTCCACATCCCTGAAAAGCACATAAACATTATTTATGTATACAATATATAGGCACAATTAGATAGTGAAACTGTATGAAAGAATCATTTTTATGTATTGTAATTTCCACCTGCCCGCCCATATTACATTAATGTATTACATTTTATTATAATTTTTTCGTCAATGCTTATTAGTGTTACTTACATAGCCAGTGTCTATTGTAATATTGCATTCAGTATAATTTTTGTACATTAGTTACTACAATGAATGTTTCAATATTTTTTCTATAATTTATTTGACTACATATACATAATACATTTTATGTGACACCATCTCTCTCAGAGTTAAATAAACCATTTATTTTACCAAACAATTTTTGATTTTATTTAAAACTTTTAGCATCGACTACAATAAAATGGATGAAACATTTAAAAAAACAGGTAATTTTGGAAACAGTTGGGTGAGGCCACACAGCTACAAAAACATATTGTTGGTCTTTTAAGCTTTAAAATATACAACAAAATAAAGAAAATGGCGTAAAAAAATATATAATACAGATAATTTAAAGCCAAATTTTTGACAAACTGGCATACCAATGCGAAAACATTTTTTTATTCAAATTGTAATCATTTTGCATATTTCATCCTCAAGTGCAAGTAGAATCTGGTGTCTGCTTGTGTGGGTGAAAAATTTAAAAAAACAGGTAATTTTGGAAGCAGTTGGGTGAGGCTACACAGGAATTAGAAATACCATTAGTGGCGGCCTCACAAAATTATACATAATTGATCAAAAATTTTCTAGCTCTGAAAATATCTATTTTTCACCAAATTTTCACAAAAAATACCCCTGGTACTCTCGCCTTCTAGCCAACCTCGTGTCGACCCTTCAACCATACATAATATAGGGAAAGGGGCCTTGCCAATTTATTTTGCGTAATATACTACAAAATTACGGCGTAAAATTTTACAAGAAAAAATATAACCTTATTGTTGGTCGTGGTAATATACTACAAAATGGCACAAAAATGTATAATAGAAAATTCGAAGCTAAATATTCACAGGGTGGAGATCGTTATAAATTTTACTTATTTTGGAAATACGACACGCCAAAGATTTGTATCTACCAATACTTCACTTTATTTTTCTTTTTCAGTTAATTTTTAGCAAAGGTATCGCTGTGGTGGTGGTATAACTGTGTGGTGGTACATTGGTGCCAAAGAGCAATCAGAAAATTTTTAGACTTGACTCGCTTTTCCAGGGTCGGGTGTAAACTCCGCCAATTGGATAGGTAGAAAAAAAGGGAAATTGTAAACCACGCCAAAATCGAAAAGGTCCACAGTAATCTCAAAAGTAAACTCCGCCAAAGGTTACAAAAGGACTCAATGGACTTATTTAAAGAGGGATTTATTAGTAAAAATTTATATTTTATTTTTCAAAAAAATTACAACGATAATATTATTACAAACATTACAACTTTTATCAATAATTATGTGGTTTGCAATTTCTTGTTTGTTTTTAGAGTAACTGTGGCTCTGTCAAGTTGTACCGCGCATTTTTAAATTTAGTTTTTGTGTGTGTCATTTGGATGGGCTCGCGAAGTACTGGCGAATGCTGTAAATTATTTTGAAAATGTTGGGTTCGTTAATTTTTTATTCGCAAATAACCATTTTTAACCAAAGGGGGTCCAACTGGACCTACCGCCAACTTTGGAATTCCTTTATTTTTTTCTAATTTGAAAGTGCTTGCGAATGCTGTAATTTATTTTCCCTACCTTGTATTGAAAATTACTATTTCAAGTGCTGAATTTGTTTAATTTCTAACAATATAAATACCTATAACAATTTGTAACAATAAATATTATATATTTTTAAATGATTCAAAAAATTTTAATAGGTAAATTATAAAACTATATTGGTACTACGTGCTTAAAATTTTGAAATTAAAATTAATTTCGAAGCAATTATGTCTTTAAGTATGACCAATCAGAGCGCTTATATCGCTTCGAAATTTATGATTTACCTAATTAAAATTAAAAATATTTATTATTAACAGCACAATCTTGACTTGTTCAAACCTTAAATACAAATTTTCTTGTATGTTATTTAAAAGTACCTACTCATGAAGTGCTGGCGAATGTTGTCTTGTAAACTAATTTAAAGATGCTCATTTTATAACAAAATTTAAGAAAAGCTCCGAGCAAGATACATTGAATTCAAAAAGTAGTTTTATTGTATTATTTTAAGATAGGATTTTTATTTAACGATAATCGTTACAGTGGATTCGCCATATATATTTTTTAAACAATTGGAATTCCTAGGTATGATATTGGATTCGGGATTGACGTGGGAGCCTCTTATCTGGAAGCTGTGTAACAAAATATTCAGGAGCATATACGCCATAAGGCAGCTCAAGAACATTGACTCGATGGAGGTCTCGAGAGTTGCATACTTTTTGGCTTAATTTAGGGGATTTTATTCTATGGTATTTTGGTGTGGGGTCATTTCTAGTTTGGGATTTAGGGATGATTGCAGGAATAAATTTGCGGAGTAAGAGATCTTGACGCTGCCGTGTATTCACGTGCTTCAGGAGCTAACATATTTAATACAAAACGAGTCCCCTTATAAGATACGATATTTCCACATGTCATGTCAGTCACGTGCCAGCCACTCAAGATAAAATTCACTTTATCAAATACTCATCATCTTCATTCCAATTATCAAACCACCATTTTGTATAGAATCCTTTTGGCACTACCCCCGTTGAGATCCACCGGTCTATAGGTTTTTCCAGAACGTAGTGGATGTGAAAATTTCACGAATGTTAAATTTACTTTTTATTATTGTTTATTATTATTGTTTTTTTCTGAGAAGTAGCTAATCAGATTACTTACTCATTTTACTTACCTTTCCCGAGTAGTACCTGAGAGAAACCTTCAATAAGTAACCATTAACCTATTAAATGAAATAGTCATCTATCATTAAACTTGCAAGATTGAAGAACAGAAGAATTTTTCTGCTGCACTGCAGGATGAGCAGTCTCTAACTTTATACAAAGAAAAGTTAATTGCATATCACAAGAACTTATATGTACTAGATAGAGAAACATTAAGAAATGCAGTAATATGTATGTTGGAAAAGCTTTGAAAATTTGAAGATTTAAAAAAACATTTACATTAAAATCGCATGCAACAAAATTGAACGATTAAAGATCAGTGCCTCTCCAATGTTGAAGGTGATTCAAGTTGGTTAAAAACCATCTCTTTAGGTCCAAAGTTCTCTATAACGCCTTATTTCCAAGAGTTCCCCTTTATATAATCTCCTCTCTGAAATAGAAAATAGCTTGTTGTGATTAACATTGTCTGATGAAAGGAGAGAACTACTACGTGGAAGTTTAATCAACATCACTAATCATTTCTATAATAGGAGACCCAAAAATAATAACAACAGTCTATTAGATCAACAATTATTGCGAATTATAATATGATTCCTCAAGGATAACCCTGAGATGTTTGAGTAGAGGGCTGACAAAGGCAATTCATCGGTGATTCTAATTTATTCATATTATATTGTTCGACAACCCAAGTTTTTAGGAACTTTTTAGGTGGGTAATCCCCTGATTTGCGGTTATCGTTTTCCATACATCAATCTATGTGTTTTTGCCTTTTCCACTATCTCTCTCTACTTTTCTCTATTACATCCTGTCTACCTCCATTCTTCTGCTCCCATAATTCTTAGGTCTCTATAGAAATCCTTGGCCGATGTTGTTCTAGGTGAAATGATTCTAATACTCACGTTAATTTGAACACAGATCCCAATATTACCATACAAAGTTAGTTCAGCAATACGGCAAAAAAAGTTATATAATTATGGCTACATCGATGTTGGAACTAAAAAGATGTTGACGAAATATAACTATCGAGCTCCTGGAGCTTATGGTCTACCTTCAGGCTCACAAATGACCCGTTATTAACTGTATTACTTATTACTGCGAACCGGGTTAAAATTCGGGGAAGGGCCAAACTTCTTTATGACTAGTATCCGTGCTTCGCAAGGCACGTTAAGCTGGTGGTCCTCATACTCATGGGTTATTAAATTGCCATCATTAACATAAAAAACTAGAGTACATCTGCAGGCCAGCCTAGCAAGCTACCTAATGGATGTAAAATATATATATGTCCAAAATACTAACACTGCCAAGGAAACGACGAAGATGTGGGGAAATAACAAGCCTTAAGGCCTAAACTAGAAGAAAATTCTCTAGAGAATTGCTTCTAAAAAAAGAAAAAGAAGAAGTTCTTTATTCCCAATGTCTCAAAAGAGGCGGTTTTATCATCTCTCAATAATAATTGGGGTTCAATCTCCCCCTTCACGTCCATATCAAGTGAAATCTTTATGGAAATGGTTGTTTTGACCTTCGATAATAGTTACTTTTTATTTTAGACTTATTAATAACTATTTCTATTTACAGAAAGTGAGATCCGGCGCACCCGCATCAAGCTAGCGCCGCCACTTTCGAAAAACAAAACCAAAATATTTGGAGAATTAGTGGCTAATTTGTTGCTAATTAGTTGCCGCAATCGCGAATTTGTTGCTCTTACCGTTGGAGAGTTACAGCCATTTGAGTGGTGGCGGCGCTAACTTTATATCAAGCCAGCGTCGCCACCAGTCAAAAAGTTACTAAATATAAAAATTAAGTATATCGGAATTTGTGGCTAATTTGTTGCTAATTAGTTGCCGCAATCGCGAATTTGTTGCTCTTACCGTTCGAGAGTTACAGCCATTTGAGTGGTGGCGGTTCTAGAATTATATCAAGTCAGCGTCGCCACCACTCAAAAACTTACTAAAAACAAAAAATAAGTATATGTTAATTTGTGGCTAATTTGTTGCTAATTAGTTGCTGCAATCGCGAATTTGTTTCTCTTAACGTTCGCGAATTAAAGCCATTTGAATAGTGGCGGTGCTCACTTGATTTTAAGCCAGAGCTGATACTCAAAACAAAATTTTGATGAACCCAAATTAAATTTTATTAAATAAATTTTTTCTAATTTCTATTATACGGTACAATTTTCGTAAGTACCTTAATGTTAACCCTAGATGAGATTACTAACCATATTTTCTAGATATAAATATAGCGCCGCTACCACTCAAATGGCTGTAGCTCTCGAAGGGTAAGAGCAACAATTTCGCGATTGCGGCAAATAATTAGCAACAAATTAGCCACAAATTAACATATACTTATTTTTTGTTTTCCGTAAGTTTTTGAGTGGTGGCGACGCTGGCTTGATATAAATCTAGCGTCTCCACCACTCAAATGGCTGTAGCTCTCGAAGGGTAAGAGCAACAAATTCGCGATTGCGGCAACTAATTAGCAACAAATTAGCCACAAATTAACTATTTTTTGTTTTTCATAAGTTTCTGAGTGGTGGAGACGCTGGCTTGATATAAATCCAGCGCCGCCACCACTCAAATGGCTGTAGCTCTCGAAGGGTAAGAGCAACAAATTCGAGATTGCGGCAACTAATTAGCAACAAATTAGCCACAAATTAACATATACTTATTTTTTGTTTTCCGTAAGTTTTTGAGTGGTGGCGACGCTGGCTTGATATAAATCTAGCGTCGCCACCACTCAAATGGCTGTAACTCTCCAACGGTAAGAGCAACAAATTCGCGATTGCGGCAACTAATTAGCAACAAATTAGCTACAAATTCTCCAAAATTTTTTTTAGGTTTTTTGAAAGTGGCGGCGCTAGCTTGATGCGGGTTTTACACCAAGATGAAGAGAGACAATACATTTCTAGACCTATAAAAATTGTCAATCATCTGACTGGGATGATTTTAGGGGTAATCGAGCCTTTTTTTGCAGCATCGGTAAGTGATCGCTCAGAAAACTTGATACGACGATTTAAAGTAATTCGGCCCAATTTCCATGTCTAAATTATGACGGGCTTCATTATAGATGCCTACAGCAATATAAGTACGTGTTTGTCACTGGAGATCGATTTTAGAGCCATAGACCGGACAGTCGCATTGAAGCTCTCGTTACTATTTTGCGAAAAGCCACCTATGCAACGAGTAAGCAGATCGTCACTGGTTAAATCTTCATAAATTGGAGAAATCGCTTTGAAAACTTCTTCTGATAGAGGTGGTTTATATGTATATTTAATCTAAATCTTCAGTGTCCTGTGCCTTCTGCAACGAGCACCACGAATTTTCTCCGCGCAGACATTTTTTCGTTTTTCAGTTCGTCGTCTGTCGATAATTTATGGTTTAGCTTTGCTTTGATTTCATTACGCATTTTTTCTGCAGAATCATGATTTCTATGTATTCCTAGACCATAATAAATTGACAACTCGTCAATTAATTTGTCAGTAAGCTTGCTTATTCCTCCGAGGCCTTTTCATTGTTTTAATTTGTGTAGGCGAGAACCCATTCGCTTTTGCACGTGGTCGATATAGAAAACTAAATGAAATAAAAATGTCCAAGAATAATTTAGGCTAGGTAGACCCTGATTTTTTCTTAATGCTTAGGAGGAGCCAAAATGCTGCGCAGAAGATATGGAGGGAGCACGCGTGACACCCAATTTCACCAATTGACACCAACATAGACCCGGAATACATCTTTTTGAGTTAAAAAAATATAAACGCCGATAGATTGTTAAATATACCTAACACTTACCCAAAAACGTACTCTTTTAGTCGAATTAAGTACGTCAAAATCCGTCAAAAAAGTGATTATTTTCCAACATTGAATTTTTGGTGTCAAGAAACACCAAGGTCTGTTCCTCAGCTTGTTTCGAAATCCGATCAAAATTTCGAAGACCTTTATACCTTAACGTTATAAAATAACTGTAAAATTGTCAATTGAATTTTTTCGTCTCATAGCGGCCCCCTCCCCTATTCTATTGTTGTCCATTTTCTTGAGTCCTGATCCCATTTTTCTCTGTAGCTTCGATCTTATTAGATCTGGTCTTAGGATCTGGTCAAGTTTGCATAACAAAAAAACTTGATAAATGACTCACAATTTGAAAAAATCGTAAACGTTAATGATATAATCGGAAAAAATATATTTAAGAAAGCACTCAAAAACCAAAATAAAAACTGACAAACTGTAATTATCGGTAATTATTATCATTTTGTCAATATAATTTGGTATGGGCCACCATGAGACAGGCGGTAATATTGCCAAAATTACAATATTTAAGTTATATTTTTTTAACACAACTGTTATAATTTAATATACTGTCATAAATTAAAGCAGCCCCCGAGTTTTCTTATAAAACTTTTCAAAAATTAATCCAATCGAGCAGCTGACTTATTCCCTAACTCCTAACATATGGAAATTTCTTATCACTTTACTCGTGACCATCCAATATTCAACCAAATTCTAATTTTTTTGTCTATTATTGAAAACGAAAACCTTCTTCTTCTCAAAACAATAGTATGTCAATAAAACGCACGACTTTTAATCAATCTTATTTATTTTTTCTTTCAAAATTAACTCCGAAATTTACACTTTTTAAAACGAAATTATCCACTCCCGCGCGGCGGCGGTCAAAGTGCGAGTTCTCTTTTATCCCAATTTTCTCAATACCAACTATAAATTTATACAAACATTCCCCATCCAATTTTATTGTCAATTGGTCCACACAAAAATATGACAATAAATATTGATAATATTATTAATAAGAAATAATTGAAATTATTATTTCAAATTTAAAATATGACTTCTCGTTCTCTTTTATTGGTAGTAGAGAATTATGAAGCTTAGTTGTTTGTTTGAAATATTCAAATGTCTCATGGTGGCCCATATCTCATGGTTACTCACCCTACCCTATCCAAAAAAATTACATCTCCACAAGAGAGAAAAGAAGAAGAGGCGAACCTATTGAAACATTTCCAAAATTGATTGAAATATTTTACCTAATTACAACAGACGTATCATATAAATTAGCGAAAATTTTTATTAACAAAAACTCTCTTAATTGAATGAACCAAGTGATTGATATAAATTGACACGCCTGGATGCCATCGGAAAATGGCCCAACACTTGAATTTACATCGATGAAGTGTGCTGAACAACAAACTGGGAAATCCGGATTGATCCCCCTGGATATGTAATACAAGAAATATCAATCTTTTACCTGTAAGTTTTGAAAAATAAACAAAATTTGGCATTCCTCATGACTAGAAGTATTTGTAGGCGAGCGGTTTACTCTCTAAAACTCGTCTAGAAACTACATTTACCGACCAACTAGCGTTCTAGTGGCTGGAAATGATTTTATTCGATTTCTTATATTATCGCGAGAAAAAACTTCTATATACACTTTTTTTTGTATGTCGTTTTATAAATCTAAATGTCGAGAAAAAAATCTGAAAAAAATATATAGGCTTAATCGGACCAAGATAAACATTTTTTGTCTCTTTAACTTTTCTCGTAAAATCAGTGGTTCTTAAGATAATATTCGATAAATGGCGAAAAATGCCTAACTTTATGAATTTTTTTCTCGGGAACCAATTGTCCAATCAGAATAAATAAAAAACAAAAATATTTACCCAACCTTCAGCTATCACGACATATTTTTTTCTTTTTGATTTTTAATGTTAGTAACAGTGAAAACTGTATTGGAGTAGAGCTCTAACAATTTTAATTCTAAATTCAAATTTAAACTATTTAATAGCCATTAAGATACAATAATATATTAATCATCATCATTGTAATCATTATTGTCTTTATTTTTATTTGTACATTTAATAGAACACCTACAAACCGAACAACATTTTAAACCTAAAGCCAAACAAGAGCATGTTTTAGCTGTACAAGGAAACTTTCCGCCACAAGAATAAAAATACTTCTGTATTGCATTGCATTGCTGAATCACCGTTAAAATAATTTGGATATAAAAGACCATGTTCTTCTAACCAACCACATTCAGATGGTTTTAAAGATTCAATATGTGCTAGAGGTGCCTGAATCCACTCGTTAATTTGCCATTTAGATCGAAGAATATGTTGAAGCAGAGCAGGTCGCTATGGGGGTAATTTATTTATCGAACAATTCTTTTCAACGGCTAAATTGAATCGTAATAAATTAATGCAATTTCGAATTGCCATATTTTTAATCATACATGAAAGCAAATAGCGTACTAACTATGTCTAACGTATTATCGGTAGACAACATAATATGTAAATTAGCTAGTTGTTCTAGTTCTTCGTCGTTTAGTTTTTTCATTGCTAAATATGCTGTTTTCTTACCTATTCCAAAGATTGAACTAGTCGTATCACAACCTGTTAGTGCATGGAGATTCAAAATGGACAAACATTTAATGAAACCAAGTGTATTTCCGAGAACATAATACTGGAATATATCGACGATGATCGACACGTGCTGATGTTTTGCCTGTGTAAAACCATAGTTGAGGTTGTGATTTGAAGTTATGGTAATGTGCTAAAAGTAAAACGAGAACATCTGTATCCGGAGATTCTACGATGATCGTTTGATTTTGTGGTCCACGTTCTTGAATCTTTTGGACTTGAAAAACAAGACGTGTATCTGCGTCGATATGATCACAGTGAAAATTAGAATCAATGTGAACATATTCCTTAGTTATACAAAGCCAAGGGCTGATGGAGAGGTTTCACCCGAAGGTCCGGACATTTTTTAAAAATTTTGAATTTGAATTTAGAATTAAAACTGTTAGAGCTCTACTCCAATACAGTTTTCTCTATTACTAACACTAAAAATCAAAAAGAAAAAAATATGTAGTGATAGCTTAAGATTGGGTGAATATTTTTGTTTTTTATTTATTCTGATTGGACAATTGCTTCCAGAGAAAAAAATTCATAAAGTTAGGCATTTTTCGCCATTTATCGAATATTATCTTAACAACCACTGATTTTACAAGAAAAGTTAAATAGACAAAAAATGTTTATCTTGGTCCGATTAAGCCTATATATTTTTTTCAGATTTTTTTCTCGATATTTAGATTTATAAAACAAAAGATTGTTAATAACTATTAAAGGACGACATACCAAAAAAAGTGTATATAGAAGTTTTTTCTCGCGATAATATAAGAAATCGAATAAAATCATTTCCAGCCACTAGAACGCTAGTTGGTCGGTTAGTAAACTGAAAATAGCTATAAACCGCTCGCCTATTGGAAAGTGAACTATCAATGACCATATTTCCATATAGGATGCTTGCACCAGTCTAATTTTTCAATTTTGTAATTAATTTATCATAATAATTTAAAATGCAAATGAAGAGTATAATAAGCATTCATTTATTTGAAATTTCAGAAAGTAATGGAAAAATTTTATCGATCCATAGTCACTTTGCCATTAAATAAATTATTTACATTAAATTCACGTTATAAAATAAAAACGATAAATTATACTTGAGGTGGTCTGGGGTGGACAAATGTAGAAGTATTAATTATAGTGTTAAGACGCTAAATTTTGTATGAATGTTTGTTGGGCATCATTATGCATACGTCACAACAATTAAAGAAAAATTAAATAATGAACTTCCAGAAGTTAATTTTACGTTAAATGTTCAAAATAAATTATGTTTACAGAAATAATTACTTAATGCATCTCAAAAAACTCAAGTATACCTGTAATTAAGTGTAAAACTGAAATGTTCCAATTAATTTTCTATTAGTTTTTTTATTAGGGAAAAGGTACAAGTAAAGCCAAAATTGAAAATTCCTTGTAAAGTATCTTTGGCATAATTTTGAAATAAAATAGGAAAACGATAGTCTACAAACTCAGGCAGTAGACCATAATCGTATTATAAATTGATATTTTTTGTCACATCCTAACAGTTTTTCATTCTGCTCCCTCATTTAAGTGATCCTTTTTATTTTTTACTTTTTCCAACTGCTTTTCTCCCGTTAGTGGGAAGTGGGCGCCTCCTAATTTTTATTCGCATGTTGCTCGGCGAGCACATAATTTTTAAAAGATGAAAGAAATAGAATTATACTCCCGAAAAATAAGGAAATTTTTATAAAACATCAGCATTTTTAAGATCTGTTAAATTTTCTCAGTTTTCACTTTTTAGTTTTATCGTAAATATGAACGGCTATTGTTACTCCTTAAAGTAGGTAAGAAGAGTAATAATCTTGTTTGAATGTTATTGGTACTATTAATTAGAATAGCTATTATGGAGCTAGCTTTGATATTCGGGAGCTAGCAGCTTATTGGCTACATTCTTATAAAAATTCAAACGAATTTAAAGTTAGGTCGAGTAACCAAATTCGGGTCATCTATTTAAATTCGAATTTAAATAAAATAATCGATGTTATATTCTTAATAAAAAATGCAGTAAGGGCGATTTAATCCCTTAATTACTTTCGAGGTAAATAAAAATAATGTTTTTAGAATTAATTGCTCTGTAGGTAAGTAATGTGAAAACTTTAGTAGGTACCAACTATGTAATTATATTTTCCGTTTGCCTGAAAGACAAATGTAAGAAATTAAAAAAATTAAGCCGTTTATTACTTGATCGAAATTCTTGTAGGAAGAATTTATGTACTTACCTTAGATGAATAAATTATTAAGTACTATGGGAAAATATAAACGTGCACGTAATAGATAAATTATCGATAAGGTAGCATTAACATTTTTCAGTTCCTCAGCTTTAAGAGGAAAGTAACCCAATTGAAGTTCAGTGAATTTATTCGTTGTTGACTTTGACAATTTCCAAAATCAGATTTTGACTAAGAGGTTGTGCAGTATACACAGCTGCATTTGATTTACTAACATTCTGACAAACAAATGTTGCTTAAAAGTTGTTTTAATCGGAGTAAATATTAAATGTTTCGATCTTCTGAATTTCTCAAAATCATTTATTTTGATGCTTATTAGTTAACCCACACTTCAAAATTTGAATTTGGTACGTGGGTTGCTGGGAAAGTTTCCGGAATCTATTATTTCTATTGGTGTCAAGCTTTTTTAACTGTCATATTCGTAAAATTTTACATTTTTAACATATAATTCAGTTAACAGTTCATACTTAAGTAGACAAGTATTGTTTACACAGCATTTTAAAGAAAGTAATTGTGCGAGAAAATGGAACTTTCGTGTGAAAATTTTCGTGCATGATTTTTTATGATTTTAAATATGGTCTAAAGCCGAAATAATCTATCAATCGGCTTGTTTTGGCTTTTGAAAATGAAGCACCATCCAAGTGTAGGTACTATCTATAGCTGGTTTTCCGAATCCCAACGTAGACGTACCAAGTATCGAATTTCGTGCAGGTCTTCGATTTATTGCTGTACGTGAAATGATTGAGCGAGATCGACATGTGATATACTGAGAGATTCAGGAATCCTTAGAAATTGACATGAAAGCAATACACACGATTTTTCATGATCATTTAGACGTATGGAGAGACGGTCATTGCCTTGCAGCTAACGCGATCGGTTGCGAATGCGAGGTACCGGGTTCAAATCTGAGGAAGGGTCTAATTTTCTTATGACTAGTCTCCGTGCTTCGGAAGGCACGTTAAGCCGGTGGTCCTCCTGGGTTAGTGAATTGCCAGTATTATCATAAAAAACCAGGGTAAAGGCACATCTGTAGGTCAGCCCAGCAAGCTACCTATCAGATGTAAAACAATTATATGCTCATGTAAAGAAAATGTTTAGCAAATTGGTTCCATCGTTTGCAAAAATATATTAATGTCCAAGGCGATTACTTCGAAATACAATAAAGTAATTTTCTAAATTCAATTTCCAGAAACTTTTCCAGTATCCTACGTATAGGTACTACATTATATAAAAAATGTAATTAATAAAATTTTATTCATAAATGATAAAATGAGCATAGTTTTCATGAAAATTTCTGAACTACATTATACATTTTATTTTGTCCATTAAGTTTTAATTTCTTTTCAATTTGCGTAGTATATTGATTTTCCAAAACTTTATTAATTTGGAAACTCTTAATTATACTAATATTGCAACATTAATCTTTGTAGCCTTATGAAGTTTCATATTGAAAATTGTAAGATATTAATATTGTTTACGTTTAATTTAATAAAATAATTAATTATTCCACTTCACATTATAAATAATGACAGTTTTGTATTTTATAATTAATTTGCAGTATTATTGGAATATACCTACCTAACAAGAATTATAACATTTAGTTTTCTGCTAGTCAACAGTTTCAATTAATTTTCCTTTTGTGAGGATAGTAAAGCTATTTCAGCTATTTGTAACAGTTAACCTTGATGTTTTTTATTATAATACACAAAGGGCATCATTCTAAGGGGTTGATGTTTGAAATAACTTGAAAACCAACTCTTTTGTAATTCTGCAAGTGATATAAAATTACAGGTACAAGAATGATCGTCGAGCGGTTAGCGGATTGGCTCTCATGAAAATAATGCACGGATTCGAATCCCGCGACATACCATCTACATCAGAATATTTGTTCGTCTCATGTAGCATTATAATACGGAATGGGAATGGGCAGTGTAAAAATAATTTATACCTATGGGTTGGAATCCACGATGAGCAAAATTTTAATTTTAATTTTTTTAATTTTAATTTTTAAAAAAACAAAATTTTAATTCCTTTGGTGTATGCCTGATTACTTTTATGGCTTACAGGCCAATAGTGGCGTTAATTGTTGAGTTAGAGAGCCACCATGGTCTTCCTAGTCAGTATATAATTTTTAACCACAGCCACTACAAGTTCGATACTATTCGGGCAGAGACAAGTCTCTTGAGTTCCTGTTTCTCTAGTATCGGTTTATGTAAAAATTAGTAATCAAGTTTGATTAAAAGCCTGGATTATTAACTAGTAGAATTCCTGTTAGCACCGTTCATACGAACATTTGCCAAATTTACCTTGTCAGCTGGAAGATATCAGGAATTCACATTCCATTAAGTCCAGCAGATTCAAAGCTATTGTTTTTGTTCCCAATCAACTGCAAAAAACACTACTCCGTATCCTATGGTCTATGGTTTCAGACCGAATTAGCGGAATTATGAATATTGTGCATTGTTAAGCTCAGTCGTAGTTTATCAATCTCAGTACTACAACGCCGATGGGTGCGAACATTATCTAATTGGGTACACCTTAAAATTTCTTATTTACTTACTTCTAACATTGTTTCTAATGATGTTTCCTTACTCTAGATTACGGCTAACAGGACTGTATTTAATCATCGATTTGTTTGAAAATCAACATTCGCTTCTTATTAAAATCGGGGATTGTTGACAAGCGGACCCTGGGTTGTATTCTTGCTTACACATTTCGACTTTGTCGTTGTCAGTTGCAGGTCGCCAGGGATTTACATTTTTTTGGATTCCACGGGCTTATAAAATGTACTTTCCTATCATCAGTTTGATATTCCTATGATTTAGATCTCTAAACAATGCACAGACAGTGAAAATTAAATTAAAACATAATTTTTAAACCAATTTTGATTGGGATGAATGTTAACTTTGTACAAATTTGCTTTAAATGACATGAATTAATTGTTAATTCGTCTTTCAATCAATAGTTTTGCTCTTGAGCTCATTTTGAGTTTTAGTTATTTTAAATTCATGCCTCCCTTTGGACTGACGGACGGTCACGCCCCTTGACATATTTTTTGTATCACAGATAATGATAAAATTTATATGATTTCCATATTCCACATCATTGCAATATGACAGTTGTTTATGTTATACTTTTCAGTATTTTCAAGGTTTCCATTTCTTTAGTTTATCAATTTCCACAAGTATATATGTAACTTTTCCATTCTTGGGAAAAGTTTTCTTGCTTTGACTTTTTTTTTAATAAAAAATGGATACCATTTCATGTGATAATTTATAATGCTATATTATGTATTTAGGTAAGTAGGAAAAAACTTCCCCTGTTAAATATTTTAAGGTCTGTGGGAACTGTGTTCAAGATTATTATTTAATTTGTTATTTTCAGCTTCTAAAACAAAGCACCTGCTGTAAAAACTTGGCAATGATGTAATTCTATTTCACGAATTAATCTATTACGAAGTTAAATTATTAATATTTAATAACAATTTTATAACCTTACTCTGTGAACTTGAATAAGATTGTGCTACTACCACAGAAATACTCCACTTTTTAAAGATTGGGAGGAAACCCAATTTTATTCACATTCTATTATTCAAGTTGGAAATTTTCCGTATTAAAGATTCAATGATCCAATTTTAGCATTTTTTTTCAAGGCATTAACTACCAGAGCATTGAATACCATGAACAGAAGCTAACGACTAAATGAGCTCTTCAAACATCTGAATTTGCTCAACAGAACTTCTGCCTCTACTAAAGATTGGTTTACGGAAAGATAACAAACCGTAAGGAAAAAGACATCCCAAAAAATAATTTATTAATAGGCAGGAGGCAGCAATATAATGACAATATATAACGAAGACTAAGACTGGTATGAAAAAGACTTACTCCAAATAAGGGATAAAGGAAAGAAAGATCAATGAAGGAAACTATCAGGAAGAAAAAGATGAATACGTTGTTCAGTGAATATACTGTGAATTCTTCAAAACCAAAGAGATTTGAGTGGAACAGAAATAAAATATAATATAAAAATTTTAAAATTTGATTTAATTGATAGTAAAAAGCTTCAATTTCTTTAATATTACAATAATTATTAGTTAGGTGTGAAGCACAAATTGTTCTAAATTTGACCCCCTCTCGATGGCCATGGTTTTCAAATGTGAAGGAACAGGCTAGTTAACGATTGAAAATAACGAAAGTTGAGTAACGGTGGCTTTGACTTTTGAAATATTTAATTCCAACATCAATTTATTGTAAGACCTCTTTAAATATATGTTTCAATATTACTCATTTCGGTACACTGATAATTTTTTCATGTCTTCTTTTACACTAACTTGTAGCCATACTTTCGCAGGTTTCACTACGTTCAAAATCGAATTGAATAAATATTGCACAATATTATTTATTACGGTGCCATATATTCTACATTGCACAATAAAAATTGAACTACTTTTTATTTTATGCAACTTTTCAATACGAATTTGCATCTTATTTAATCAAGGAATAATTAAATTTGGTTGATAAACAATTTTGGAGACTTGTAAGATTGAATTACACCCCAATAATTGTTCCTTTTGGCTAAACGTAAATAAGGAACTATAAGTTAACCTGGAATCCAAACCAATAATTTGGAGGCAAGTAGGAATAAAGCTTATGACCCTATGGCGTGAAGGTAGGATGTCTATTCCAAAATTTTCCTCCCAACATCTTTCCAAAACCAAAATTATTTGTTAGAAAAAATGAGGCAATTGATTCTTAAATTTCTAAATTTTCGAATCGACTGATTTTATATTTTTGTTACATTAGGGTCCTATTTAAGATTTTAAAGTTGAGGGGAAGGTATGAGATTTAAATTAGAAAACTACATACTATTGTTTCCTCCTTAATAAATGTTGATATTATATTTTTTGATACATTCTTAGAATATCTAAACGTTAAAAAGTTTATTGTTTACAACGAAAAATGTGTTTTAAATCGATATAATTTCATTCAATACATTAACTATGGAATGGAAGCACTTAAAGCACTTAATGTACTTAGGAACTTATTGAACGCAGGTCGTAGTCTCTCTTTATAAACACTACGCGAATTACGCATTTCAGTTCAATTACTTAGTTAATAACTTTATTAAATTGTTTATATTAGCAACGACAAATTCAGCCACTTTTGGTGATTTCTTTATATACCCCATTGAGGTTATCTAATAAGATCGAAACATGAATGCCGTTTTGTAATTCCTTTTCAATATTTAAATCGATAATATGAAGGTTTTCAATCAGTAATTTATAAGCTAAACTAAAACACCTTTAAATTTGAATTTTACTATTCCAGTTATGTAGTAAGGATACTTAGGAAATAGGAGAAGTAGTTGACTGTTGACTCTAAATGCCCGGTTCGATTCCCGATAAAGTAAAAACTTTAATCTGGCCGTCTCTATGCAGAAGGGAGAGGGACCCCCACTGTATACGTACCTTGTCCCAAGAAAGCAGCATTCGCAAATGATACGCAATTGTTAACATAAATGCTGCCACGATGCCCGAATTCGGGCGTACCGACCAAAAAGTAAGGATAATCGAGTTAAGAAAACTTTTTAAATTAGTATTTTTCTCATTGTTTATGAGTCTATGCGAATCGCTTCAGACCACCATTTGAATGATGTCAGAATGCGTGTGTCGTGTAGATTTTTTTGCCCACCATTATGGACAAACATTAGGCGCCGATTAACTTGAAATTTCACACACTAGTTTGAACTAAATGTTAGGTCTAAATGCCAACTCTCTTCTCTTACATTTGCCGTTCGGAACAAATTTTAAACTACAGGTCTTCCATACTCAATGTTAGAGCTTAGGTATGTATAAATATTGCAGAGAAAGACATTCTGCAGTAGAGGTTATAAGTCTGAAGATAATGATAATAATTGTAGTTATTAACAGTGTGTAAAAACAATAACAAGCATAAAAGTAAAGAATTTTTGCTAAAGTCAGTATAAACCACATCCACCTCAGGATGCTTATCCATATTTGAGTTCAGGAATTTAACTAATGTGATTAATAGAGCACGGATTTTAGGACGTAAAAAATGTTAAAAAGGCACAATTTTAGGCTATAAAAATCATTGAAATAGGCGCAATAATTAAGAATTTAGGGGTTTTTAGGCAATATATATTTTTCATTACAGAAACTTTTAAACATAAAGCTGGGTTGACATGGGATGTGAGCCACGGCCATGAGCCACGTATTAGTAAAATACTTTCTGCGTAAACTTAAACTTAAAACCGTGTAAACTGTTTTTAAACACGTTTGATCTCAGCACGAACGCAGTTTTATCAGTTTGTGGCAAGAAATTACGATTCGTATTTCATGAAACAGCAGTTTACAAGGTGCGTATTTTACTAAAACGTGGCCCACGGCCGTGGCTCACATCCCATGTCAACCCAGCTTAACATTTAAAAATATCAGTTAAAAAAATTTTAAAAACGATATAAGAGCTATAAGGATGGAAAATACTACACAAATTTTTATGAAAGCCTTTTTCCCTCCTAAATACTCGTGTCTAGAGACAGTATATTTTGTTTTTGATCCTGAATCCTTACGCATGCGCATTTGTTTCTTTTTTGTACTTAAGAAAATCAAATGTAATTTTGACAGCTGTCAAATTTCGTCAAAATAGTACGTTTATTATTTAAATTATTTCTTTCTATAATAATAGACCGTAAACGGTAATACTACTAATTGTTTAGTAGTTTCAGTGTGAAATTTGTGATTACAAATGTAAATAAAAGGACAATTATTAAAAAAATCACTTTAAAACTCATACAGGCGAAAAGCCGTCTTTAAAGTTAACAAATTAATTATTTAATATAATATATTAAATATATTATATTTAATAATATTAAATATATTATATTAATTATTATGAACGCCAGTTTATTGTAGAAGGAAATAATTTAAATGTGGTAATTTAAAGACGGCTTTTCGCCTATATGAGCTTTAAAGTGATTTTTTTAATAATTGTCCTTTTATTTACATTTGTAATCACAAATTTTACACTGAAACTACTAAACAATTAGTAGTATTACCGTTTACGGTCTATTATTATAGAAGGAAATAATTTAAATAATAAAAGTACTACTTTGACGTAATTTGACAGCTGTCAAAATTACATTTGATTTTCTTAAGTACAAAAAAAACAAATGCGCATGCGTAAGGATTCAGGATCAAAAACAAAATATACTGTCTCTAGACACGAGTCTCCTAAATAGATGGTATTAATAATTTTCACCTCTATTTGCAAATGGCGCTACTAATTTGGGGGGTTACCATTTTTTTAAGTTAACAAATAAATTTACGATACTTTTGAGTTTTTGGAAAATACACCCCCCTATTATCAGACCTGGAAAACCTCTGTCATCTGCCATTTACGGGCATGGGCCTGCCATTTCCTTGGTTTTGTAAAGCCATTCAGGATTTCTGAAATCTGTCGCCACTTTACTGGAGTAAAGTAACTTCCACAGTTTTATTAATACCCGTGGATACGAAGCGAACTGACTCAACGACCACTGCCAGTTCTCTATCTTTATGCTTCACCGAGATAAAATACAAGAACTCATAACAACTCAGATTACTTTTTGAACAGTGGCGGATTTCCGCAAGCCTGGGGCATCATAAATTAAGGGGGCCTCAAAATTCAGCTTTTTTAAATCACTGGTATAATGTAAAAAACATCGAACGTGCGCGTAGAATGCACATTGTAGGGTGTTAGGGACAGTGAAAATATTTAGAAGGACCTTAAAATTGAATTGCGTTTGGGGCCTCTCAAGTGCTAAATCCGCCACTAACTCAGAGATAAAAATTTAAAAAAACATAAAAACTATTTTTGTTTTAACTTTTAGTAACATAAACGGGATAAATCATTGGTTTAGGCTTTTTAGGCATTAAAAATCTATTTTAGGTCAGTATCATCGAAAATAGGCATTTAGGCAAATAAAAGTAGGGTTAAAAATTTTCAAAATCGTTTGAACGGCATTTCTGTATTTATAATTTTGAATTTCCTAAATAAAGGACAAAAAGGCAAATTGCCTAGAATCCGTGCTCTAACTGATTAAGTTAGTCTCAACCGATCTTCCAGGATAAAATCCTTACTGCGCAGGAATGAGACTTCACCTAGGAAAAATTTGAACTTATCAACAATGATGACTACAAAGACTTTAGAAATGTATGTAAAATAGAAATAAGTATGTTATAGTTAGTTACCGCATCCTTATACTTGACTTGTAGATATATAGGTTTCACATAAACTTCCTCCAAATATCTGAAAAATGCCTAAACGCAGAGACTGATTAAATAAAATACACAAACGTTCAGCTAAGCAATGAGCGCAGGTTACAACAAATCTCGGAGGAATTCGGTCTGGTCCACAACTACAAGATATCTTCAACCCAATCAAATGTTTAAGAAGATCTTCAGTAGTAATTACCACAGAGTGCAAATCGGGAGCACCGCCAAAGGGTGAACAACTCGGTATAGAGGCATTCTTGCCATCAGAACGATTACTAAGATAAACAGATTCAAAATATTTAGCAAATAAATTACAATTATCTGTACCATTGGAAACCACCACACCCTCATATTTAAATACGTTAAGGAGTGAATTACTTCTTCTTAAGCTACCGATATAACACCAAGCTCATCTCTACAGTACCGTCTCGATAACTCTTATATTCCTCCTCCATATCAATCTTGATTTTCATACGAACAAAATTAAAGGAATTATAATCACAAGAATTCCCATAAATCCTCCACTTTTTATGAAGCATATCCTTTTTGCGAATCAAAGGTTTTAGCCTCATGATATACCAAACAGGATATTTACGCTTACAAAGCAATCTCTTTTTTACATAGTTATCCATAATTCTGCCCAAAACCATAAAAGCAAGTACGATTTTTATTAACATGCAAGTGAGATACACGAGAAGACAAATTCACGCAAGCCAGCTTATATATTAGCTCCTCGAGCTTATATTACATGAAGTGAAATCATAAGCAAGGAAATTCATATTCGGATCCATTAATTTATCAACATGAAAACGAAGAGACGGGGGATGATAAGCATCAACCGTGCTAGTGGAAAGCTAAGGAAAAAGAAAGTACAAGATTTTTGTACAGTGTTTCGACAAAAATGCGATTATAACCGAGCATTATAGCGCCACGGGCTCACAAGTTTCTAAAATTAATTAATTTAAATAAATGTAGAATTTAGGTTCAGTAAATAAGCTTATTTTTCCATTGTTTTTAAACATATCTAATTTTATCCTAGTTAGCGGGTTGTAATAAATGCCTGAGGTGGGTTGTATACGCCTGCTCTACGAAGTTTAATCAAAGCTCAATAAATTGATGTACCTATAGAAAAATTCATTTTTTGTTCTTATTTCGGATCAGCCGAGAAATCTTGGGATAACTTAGGATAAGGCAGAAAGTTGATCTAGAAAGGTGGGTGCCGGGCTCGTCAGTAGAATTTCTAAGTTCGAATCCTACTCGGAACGATTTTCTTCCTGTCCTAGTGGTTCGGATTCCACTTTAAACTGTCGGTCCCGTTGGGTGGTGCTTATGCACTCTCTGAAAAATATAATCAAATTGACTTTCCTGTTATTGGGTTCGCCTGTTGGAATTTTAACTGATTATTATTATTATTATTACTAACCTTTTTCTTTTTCCTGTTCATAACATAAAATTGATGGTGATCATTTACTAACTTAAATATGTTTCTATTTTTTAATGTGGACCTTAATTTTAAACCTGAACTGAATTTTAAGGTGATAAAATAGAATGAAAGTTGAATTTTACAGTGTGTAGCTTGCTCGCAGTTTCCGCAAATTTTAAATACCCAAAACTTTTTAAGATAGGAAATTAAAATGATGAGAAGTAATAGAAGCTCAACCAGTTTCACTCAAAATCTCGAAATAGGAAAACAACAATGGAAAAGCATATCTGCAGGCCCCCCTATTGAGCTTCAATCGGAGCCCCAAAGTTTGATACCAATTTCACTCAAAAATTCGTTGGGGGGAGGTAGTGAGATGCACCAAAAAAATTATACTTAATTTATTTTTTATATTATGTAAATTTAACTATAATAAAATATAACAGGTACTTCGCTCTTACTACAGCTCCTCAGATGATTATAATATAAAGAGATATTTACATTAAATTATATCTCTCTGAGGAGCTCCAATAAGAGCGAAACACATGTCAGGTTTTATATAGATACAAGAACTTACATTAATTAAGTTAACTTGCATTTTATTAAAAAA
Source organism: Rhagonycha lutea (assembly GCA_958510855.1). Lineage (NCBI taxonomy): Eukaryota > Metazoa > Arthropoda > Insecta > Coleoptera > Cantharidae > Rhagonycha > Rhagonycha lutea. The sequence continues at coordinate 90,520,740 of OY294036.1, forward strand.
GAAAAAGAAAATAATTCAATTCGCATAAATTAATGTGTTCAATATTTTATTAAACTTCATATTAAATGCAAGTACAGTACATATACACATTATTATAATAATATAATGCGCATGAAATACCTAAAAGTTAATTGTAAATCGGTATACATATAGGTAATATTATAATATGTAATGCCCAAGTTCCTTTATAGCGGCGACGCATTGCTATGACAACTCAACCCCCACGTTGTGGTCAAGCCTAGTCTTATTAATTATTAAAGTTTTCCGACATTTTCACGGCTTTGAAAAACTTCATGTAGTCAGTCGTTTAGTAATCGCGATCGAGAGAATTTCCATTTCTATTAATTATAATTTTAAGTGCGGACTTTCTGGTGAAAACTGAACTAAAATAACACTCCACCTTTCGGTTGAGTTAAGTTAATACGTATCAATGAAAAGAAAAAAATTATTTTGTTCTAAATGGTAATTATTACACTATTTTTATTTTTGCCATTTCCCAAAATGTAAAATTAAATTTTTACCAAGCTACTACTTAATGCAAGTAGGGCAATCTGGGTTTCAATTTATGATTATTTAAGTGTTGGGAAAATTAGTCTTAATCTTATGTCATAAATCTAATTTCTAAGCTATTAACTTATTAAAAGGGTAGACTAAATGCTTTTCCTTAAAAGTAAAAAAGTAAGGAAAAAGTACATAAATCCAAAATTTAGCTTGGTTTCGACTTGTTAAATTCAATTATTTTCAATATGATTAAGTTTTGAAATTAGCAGTATGGTAAGAGTGCAGAAAATTCATGTTATATCAATTAAGTATCACTTTCCAAAAAAATATTTGCTTTTCCTCTAATTCTTTTTAAAAATAATTCCGACTAATTCAAAATTTAGTAAGGAAGTCAGGGTTAAGTTCACCTCGATAATAATTTATGAGATTCGATTAGAATGAATGTAGTAGCAACTTCCGTTTTTCACAAAACAGCATAATATAGCTTTATCCATATTAAGTATTCGCAAAACTTGAAAGTACAAGAAAGAAAAAGGTTCCTTTCCAGGGAATCTTCTCTTTATGTACACCATTTTAAATTTTAAATAGTCAGCTTACCTTTCATTTGTTTCAGATGCAGTTGGTTAAGGAAGACGGGCTTGTAAACAAACTTGAAGTTAAATTAACTTAAAACTGTGACTTATAATCAGATCATCAGATTTAATAGACATAAGTGAGTGTTTCGTGCTTCAATGAAAAAATTGAAGCTGTTGACGCGATATTCGCGTAAACGTATTGTATTTTTAAGTGATTTTCGTACAACTATAAGCTGCAGTAGAAAGTAATATGGGCATCTGTCTAGATACAGGTAAGAACATTATTAATTTAAGTCATTTCTTGTGAAAACGGTAGTGGTTAAGAAGGTTCAGTGCTAGTGCTGATTAGTGTCCGGTTCGATTCTAGGTAAAGTAAGAACTTCATTCTGATTGTCGTCCCTCATAAAGGCAGTATTATTATATTTCACGTGGTTCGGGACCCGTGTTAAACAGTAGGTCTCCTATATATGTATGTGATAAGACTTTTATAGCAGACGTTGTAGATGTGAAAAAGTTCTTCCTCTTCGGGAGAAGAAGAACTTTTACTGTGTTCATAGGTCTCAGAATGGGAAAAATTTAAGTTTCAATTTTGTTAAAAAAAACTGAAAATTAAAACAAAATTGATTAGGATGTAAGATTGATTACTCTTTGTTCATTAGTCATAATAACTTAGATTTTAATGAAATTTGAATTACAGATTTGATAGTAAATTTGAGCTGGATTCAAAATTAAGTTGATTGTTTAAATTTATTAAATATCACTTTAAATATTAAATTTGTTTAAATATGTTGTGTCATCCAAAATGCTAAAATTATTATCGGTCTTTAGGCTTATTAGTTATAACAGGATGAAATTCCTTCACCAGAGCTTCTTTGTATAAATATGTTTACTGTCTTTCATGAAGTTAATCAAAAGGTATTAATTTAACCTCTTCAGGGACATAAGCACATTTGTGTACTTCTCGAGTAATGTTAAATATATGTAATTAAACGTGGTTCTGTTCTTTTCACTGGCAACCGTTGTGGACGTTTTTAAAATTAAAAAAAAAATCTGAAGAGGTTAAACACGCAAATCAAGGATCAAGGGCTTTTCCATTCCTGTCGGAATATTGCCACTTCTATTGAAGTCAATCCATTTCACGTGGTGGATTAATCCTCTTTTGCTATTCTTTTCATTACAACTTTTCACCACAGCGCGTGGATGTCCACCTAAGAAATTCTGCGAAGTCCGCGACTTGAACCCAGAATTTCCGCTCCGTAACTCAACCAGCGATCACATCACTCCACATCGTGGTCTAAGTATACTCAAATATACATACAAAATGTATGTAATATTATTTACTCTAATTATTATTATTAGCCCTACATTCCTATCTTTTTCATAATTTGCCTCTTTTATAACTAAATTTTTCGCTTTTGTATTCTATATGATTATACGTAGATGAAATTGACGGATCTTCTATTAGTTCCTTTTTTCCTCTATTCACATTGGGTTTTTTCTTCTGTTTCGTGTATTGAAATTGGTTCTTATTTTTCGTTGTTATCAATTTTTCTTGTTTTTACCGAAGACGACTTGCTTTCTCATCAGCTTTCTCATCTGAAAGGTTTCGAAAATATTGCCACATGTTGTGTAATTTTACACAATTATTTTTTACTGTGTAAAAATTTTTTCGGGATTTAACTATTTTTGTGGAAGCCCTCGTAAGCTACTTTTCATAAGCCCGGAATCATAGCCACGCGATCTTATCCATGCCTTTTCTTCTCGCTATTAATTTTAACGGGTGTCGCATCGTGGATGTCCTTTCCTCTTCAAAAATATTTCTCTATCTTCCAGTGAACTTAAATCCTCTTCCTCTCTTCTTTCAATATATTTCTTTTATAAACATAATGATGATTAGAAATCCATTATCGCACTCAAAAATTTCTCATCAATAAATTTCAGTACTCAATCAAAGCGGTAAGACCACAATCAAATTTACTAATGTGGTAGAGCTACTCCACACAAATTTATAGGATTATACTACTTACTACAATAATTATTGTGTGGCAAAATCCTTAATACGACATAAAATTTACTCGAAAATTATAAACAGAAGACTAAAGAACTTCGTTTAAAACACGATTTCAGAAGAACAAACGGGACTTAGGAAGGGCTGATAATGTATAGAAAACTAGCTGACCCGGCGAACTTCGTACCGCCTCAGAATCAATAAATGTTGTGTTAACTTATTAGCTGAATTAAATTCAATTGTTTATCAAGATAAAATAAATTTTATTAAATAATTATATAAAGTAATAAGTTCAATAAATGCACAACAAAAATTAAATGAATAATGCATCGTAGGAACGGTGTGTTTCGTGTACTTGTTGCAGTTGTCCAGTGTCACGACGCGCGACGTGTAAGCACAATATCTCGCGTTTGTAAGTTTTCCTATTTAAAATATTAAAATATAACTATTAAAATATTTTATTTAAAATAAAAGGTAAATTTGTGAGATCTGCTCGACGATTTCTCATTGCTAACCTTGCCGTTTCACGTGCTGTCTCTCTTTGTTCCTCTGTTTGTGAAGCACGAAGTCGGGCCATACCAACGCGTGCTCTTGCTCGTCTATCTACAGTGGTTATATTAGGGGTCGCAATATCCCGAAATCTAACTATTATTACATTACGGCTTCGTTGGGAAAGATTAGATCGTCTACCTCGCGGCATTGTAAATAACACTGTAAAATTATCACACAATTAAAAAGTACATAATGAGCAATAATAATTGATACTCGCACAATCACATAACCAACCTCACAAAGTGAACATCTTTGAAGACAACTTACCGTTTGAAACGAAAATCACGATTGAAACCACAGTTGAAAATTATATTTTAACAATCACATAACCTCACAAAGTGAACAACTTTGAAGGCAACTAACCGCATGTATCAAAGATGTCGCGCTGTACACGGATTTAAATATTTTAAAATTTTTTCTAATAATTGTTTTTAGTGAAATTTTCCCATGTTTTAATAGTTATTCTGCTAAATAGGGTGGAGACAAATGCACCAAATCAAAAATCATAAAAATCGGTCCAGCCGTTCTTGACTTATAAATGTTTAACATACAAGACTTTGTTTTATATATATAGATATATTTAGCATAAATCAAATAATGGAAGAGAGTACAGCTGAGAGAAGAGTATATTGAAGAAAAGAGGTATACCACATCAAATCATAAATTCAATAAAAGAAATGTATCAAGGAACCCAGATATGTGTAGCAGATTATGAAGGAAAAAATGAAATAGTAAATACAGGGTTGAGATAAGGGTGCAGTATGTCGCCGACATTCTTGAATATTTATATTGACGATGCTATACTTAAATGGAAGGAACAGGTACCTTGCTACACAAGAAATCTGAACAACCATGATTTTGTAATAACCATGCTCTTTGGGGATAACCAAATCATAATAGCAAACAGTGAGAATTCACTATAGTACTACACACTTTTTAAACTAAACCAAACTATGAATGATTAATGCAAAATTAATTTTTTTAAATAATCCTTACGTAAGATGGGGACCAGCAGTCTGGCGTAAATCAAACACGGATAGATTACAGAGAGGGAAACAGCGGTTCTAATCCTGATGATTGCGTCGGATATGTGCTGTGATCTAAAAGTCCAAAATCGAACTGTGGACTACACTTGCCAACCCGGTTGGCCACCGTGGCGAGTTATCCCTAGTAACATACATCTGTGCTACTAGGGATGGCTAAAAACCCGCCATAGAAATATGGTGGAAAGCTTTAATCCGACTATGGATTGCATAGCTGACTAAAGAAGATGGGGGAATTTGGGAGGATGAATAGAGTACTATTCTGTAGAGAGTTGGGGTTGCCTTTGAGAGTTCGTCTTCTGAGGTGCTACGTGTTTTCTAACCCTTCTGTACGGTGTGGAGGCCTGGACCATTAACAGCAGAGAGATGAAACGTCTTGAAGCTTTTGAGATGTGGTCCTACAGGCGGATGCTAAAGGTTCCGTGGGCAGAGAGAGTTCGAAACTCTGAGATACTCTCGCATTTGCAGAAGGACATCGAAATTGTGGTCACAATTAAGAAACGGAAATTGGAATATTTTGGACATGTGATGAGAGGCAGAAAGTATCGGCTGCTGCAAAACACAATGCAGGGAAAGATAGCGGGTACACGAGTTCCAGGTCGAAGGAAGACATCCTGGTTGAAGAATCTCCGAGTCTGGTATGAGGTGAACTCTAGCACACTGTTTAGACTTGCGGTTAACAAGGTGAAAATAGCCATGATGGTGACCAACGTTCTGAAAGGACATGGTACTTGAAGAAGAAGAAGATGGGGGAGGGGGTTTGCTAAAATCTTACGTACCCTTACGTGGGGAGGGAGGGGGTCAAGAATTAAAAAAATCGTCCTTACATAATTAATGGAAGCTCCCTAATGTGACCAGCAACCTGCACTAATATAATTTTTCTTGCTATAGAAAATTTTGTCTCTCGGTCGTTTATGCAAAAAATGTACTCCTTTTACTAAGTTTCAAGAATTTAAATAAAATAAAAGACCTCGATATCTGGAAGTTTCTGGTTTTAAATGAAAATTTTTGAGATTTTGTCCGCTTCATCGACGTTTTACTGTACTAACAATAAGTAAGATTAAGATACATTTTTTTGGCAATCAGGAGAAGTCAATCATGAACAAACAATTTTAGCTATTACTTTGATGTTTTTCTTATTTTTCGATCTCCATGATAACACTTATCACAAAAAACATATTCATTGGGTTGGGGGGGGGGGGTCAGATCCAATATTAAGTGGAGGATGGGTGTTAAAACATAAATTGAAATTAACCGGTTTCGATATTACCATGGCGTAAATTTTAAATTTTGCAATTGCATATTTACTTTCTTCTTTTAGTTTTGTTGGAAGAAAAAATAGCATTCACACTTCGTTTATTTTTATTTCATTCGTCTTTGCGTCATTCCGTAACGTTTTGCCTTGTTTAATAAAATGTGACTTTCCAAGCTTTGCCAGTAATATACTATTACTATTTGCTTAATTTATACAACGATTCCCATCACTTCAAATTTCTCTTTAGATTCAAAGAAACATGAAACACCGGACACGCAAGGTTAAAACCCCGAGATGGTATTTGGCATGAAAATTCATAGAAAAATAAACAGAAATCAAGTTGTAGTTTATAAAAAAAAGTTTTTGTAGTGACATGTAATCTAAAATAAGTATAATACTTACTTATTAATTAATATGTTATCAAATGCCGTAAATGACTTTGAAATCAACCAGTAACTTTCCAAAAAATACACATTGTCGATTTTCTGCTAATATTATTTTTGCGATTTAAATTTAAATTTAATCATTTAAATTAACAGAAAAAACTTGAAATAACCTACGATTAAAAAATACATTTTGCCAATTTTCTTTAACGAAAAATTATATTTTAGTTAGGCATTGTATAATTTGTTTTTGTTCCATCTTACCAATGTTTACGTGAGTTCCAAAACAATTCATTCATTAAAAATTAAAACATCTTATTGATTTGGGTATCTGGTTTAATCGTCTGTTTAATATTTCTCAGAATAAAGTAGATACAGAGATTTTTATGCAGTCTTTTTGGAAAACTATTTACAGTTATGTATTTACCTTATTTGGGTTGAATATAATGCAGTTTTGCAGAAAATTTTAGTTATAAAATTCAACAAATGTATATTATAATAAAAAAAAAATGTTTCCAAAATTTGAATTTAAAAAACCCAGAATTTTAAAAAACGTAAATAGTTGATCTTAAATTAATATAAAACAAATTATAGTTGAGAAAAGATCTAAAATAATCTAACAAGTAGATTTTAAATTTACTTCTTACAATCCATTAACACAAAAGCACAAAACAACCAGGGCCGTCATTAGGATACGACGTATATTCAAAAAATTAGCAAAAAAAATTCTAAAATCAAAGAACCACCTTAACGGGTAATGCATTTCAAGATTAGTTACGTTTCTACACGTAACATTTCTATCATCAGACCCGTATTTGATTTATGAAGATAAAACTTTACTCACCAACTTTCCAAAAATACTCCAATCCTTTAGATCCTGATGGTTAAATGCCTTGTTGGTAATGAAATGTAAGAAGTTACACGAGCTCTTTTAGATTAGAGCGTGACGTGCAAGTATTGCCAACTGCTCAGGCGGTTGATAAAAAAAAATGTTTCCAAAATTTGAATTTAAAAAACCCAGAATTTCTTACATTTCATTACCAACAAGGCATTTAACCATCAGGATCTAAAGGATTGGAGTATTTTTGGAAAGTTGGTGAGTAAAGTTTTATCTTCATAAATCAAATACGGGTCTGATGATAGAAATGTTACGTGTAGAAACGTAACTAATCTTGAAATGCATTACCCGTTAAGGTGGTTCTTTGATTTTAGAATTTTTTTTGCTAATTTTTTGAATATACGTCGTATCCTAATGACGGCCCTGGTTGTTTTGTGCTCTTGTGTTAATGGATTGTAAGAAGTAAATTTAAAATCTACTTGTTAGATTATTTTAGATCTTTTCTCAACTATAATTTGTTTTATTGTATATTATAATATATGAACTGAAGTTAATTTTGAGATTGCAATCCCTACAGCCAAAGTTACTTCTCCATTGCATTATGAGTTGGAATTTAAGAAACGAATTTATTACTATTCTAATTTTCCAACCCCCATCAGATCGGAAAGAGTAGCATTTGATCCAATTTTATGTGATAATTTATTACTTGTGTCATTTAAAACAGCATTTCTTATATCTTATATTAGTCATCTACGAGAACTCCAATATAATTAATTCCACTTTTTCTTCAGTAACACGGAAGCCATGTCGATATCAAAAATATTCGTCTGTCTCTACTGCAAACTTTTCTTTACTTCAACATTTTTTAAGTTTTCCACCATTTTCGACTAATTGGAGAACAACTGGGCCGAGTCCTACTCCAACTCTCGTTGTTGCGACTATCTTCTTTCTTCTTCTTCCACTTTTAGAAGCAATTCTAAGATAATCCTCTTCTAGTACGCTAAAGCCTGTTAGTTTCCCAACAACTGCGTCGTTTCCTCGGCAGCGTTAGAAACCTCGAGCATATGAATATTTTTATATTAGGTAACTAGATCTGTTTGAAGTCTCATCACAATCAATAATTAAGTTTGAAATGCCTGCCGTGATCATGCAGCTTTACCTTGAAAAAAGTCAATAATTAACTAGAATTCAAACTAAATTAAGATCAACACAACTAATAAATACCGTTTTTTTTTATTTCAGAACAAAATAGTTCATCACAAAATCTAGAAGACGGACAGGACAGTTGGTTTCAAAATAGTCCTAGGAATGCGAGAGATGTTAGTACTCCTGTTGATGGTCAAATGCCTATGCACAACGGAACTGCAGTTAAATTTGAATCTCCTAAAGTGCCTGTTATATTTATATTAGGTGAGTAAATTACGAGTAATAATTAAAATGCAAAAATTTTTAGTACCTATAAAATTTAACGTTTTGTGTAAAAAAAATCATGTGGGGAGATATGCGCGTACTTTTATCCGTAGAAATTTAGAAAAACATGGCGGCGAACTACACCGTGGTGACACTCTTTTATATATCGTCCCCTTAGTACTATAACTAGGTAACTTGAAATTACTCATATTGAGAAAATCAAGTTTAAAGTTTAGAATAGCAATTGGCAGGATAGACTTAGGTATGATTCTAGTTTACGGTTACAACACCGATCTTCTTCATCTTTGGTGTGGACATGCTCCATGATGTTCTGAACACGAATCACTAAAAATTTTTGCGTGGAAACTATTTATTTGCCTGTAAAAAAATAATTTCTAAATTTGGATTAAAATGTATCTACATTTTGCAAGTGGATATTTAATATTTAGAAACATAATATAACTTTTTTAGTTGTAGCACTAAATGAAGCGGTTAACATTAGGTGATTACATGTAGCTAACTCAAAACAGCCAAAATTCAAGTTACCTAGTTATAGTACTAAGGAGACGATATGTTACCGTGAAAGTGGACAATGCAGTGAAAGTCTACAATCACTAGGGACTGTAGACATTCACTAGACTGTTTAGGAATAGTAGACAATTTACTTTTGATTCGCCAAAAAAATCTACTTTTACTAGTGAGAGTCTACAATACCTAGTGAATGTATACTTTTCCTAAAGCGGATCAGGAAAAGTAGATTGACAATAAATATTTATTCTCGTTTTCACACAAAAATATTTTTAATGTACCTATTTATGTAAATCTATAAAACTAAAGAAAGTTTCTGCTTTTGGGTTTAATAATTACTTTATTTGTTTAAAACATTAACCTTAAAAACTTAAAAATTAAATTAAAAATAATACCTATATATTTTTTGATTTATTGCAGCACAACAGAGCATTGATGCATTTAGAATTGCACAAAACTGCCCTTTAACCTTAAAACTTAGCCTATAAACTTAAAAATTAAGTAAAAAAAATATATTTTTTATTTATTGCAGCACGACAGAGCACTGTGGCAGTTAGAATTGCACAAAACTGCTTTTTTCTTACAAATGCACTTCAAATCTCTGACATAAATTTCAAATTTTAAAATAAAATAAAGAAAATATTACATTATGGAAGTTAGGTTAAATTTTATTCCACATTTCCTGGACGGTATCAGTGACTGTAGACATTCACTAGTGAAAGTAATATTTTTTATCTTATTGTAAACTTTCACTGCCCATATCAGTGAAAGTATACAATCACTAGGAATTGTATACCTTTCCTAATAATCCACTTTCACGGTAACATATATACCCGATCTACGTATTACAAATGATAACTATTTAATATCTTGATTTGTTTGACCCCTTAGTTTTTATAAAGCATCAATAATTTGTAATTTAGCTGAATATTATTTTTACACCATAGTGATGATTTAAAATTTGTAACTTTATAAAGAAAAATATGTTATAAATTTTGAATTGCTTTTGTTAAACTCACCATACTCATGAATTTTTGATTATTTTGTTTACATAATATGTATGAAAAAGTTATTTTGTCCGTTGAAGTTATCGGTTTATTTTATAATTTGCCTTATGTCATTACATTAGGAACGACAGTTCTTTTATTATTATTTACCTAATGGTAGCTCAGTTAATTTTATTGTTTGGAATTGGTAATAATATAATAAAGTAAAAATTAATGTAATATTAAAAACGTTCATAAATGTAATATTGAGAGATGGTAATTGTTTAGTGGTTAAGTGCATTTATTGCTTTTGATCATCTTCCTTCGGAAGGCAATGGAAAACCACCGGGGAGTAGTTTGCCTAGTAGGAAACCTTTTCAAAATGAAATATACTATAGTTTCCTTGGTTCGGAGCCCATGTAAATTGTAAGGTTTCAATGTGCGTGATATAGGAGACAAAGTATAGATGTGAAATAGAAGATTTCGCCTGCAACGTAAAGAAGATCAGCGGAAGAGAAAAAACTATTTTGGACTTGATTGCACTATATTATAAATAAATAAAAAATAATGTGGAAAACGAAAAAAAAAAAAATTATTAGACCAGTTTAAATATTGCAAGATTTTAGAAGAATTTGTTGCCAGAATAAGATCAGGACATTTAAAACCAAGATTAATTCTTATTGTAAGTAGTAAACCTGGTTTACATTCACTAGAATTTGGAACTTAGGAATTTGGTTATACCAAAAGGGACTGAAGCGATACCTTGCCAACTGGTTTTATCAACCCAGTGAAACATGATTCCCAACTAAGGATACCCAACTCAGTTGGAATTAGTACAAAAACCAAAAATAAACTGGATAATTTTCTTTTTATATTCGCACCAGTTTACCGGTTTTAAGATAAATCATGTCCTTAAAGTTCAGGAAGATTTGCTAATATAAGGCTAAAAAGGAACCGCTAATGAAGAATCGCCCAAATAAGGTATATGGGTCTGGTCATAGTAATTCTATCGGACTTGTTTATGCCTTAAAGGCACTTAAATTGAAAATTGTATTTCCAGTTGAGAACTTAAGCACATCCAGACAATTTAAGCACATCTAGAAAAGTGTAAGAAATTGGTGCTAACTTAATTAAGTCGCCAATAGACAGGCAGATAGACAGTGGCGGACTGGATATGGTATCAACATGTGAGTGAATTTCGGAGCTTTGCAGTCAATTAACAATCGGACACTTTACAAAATCTCGCAAACAATTCTGTAGCATTTATTTTGTAAAGAATATTTCTACCCCTCGACAGGTGTAAAAATCCTAAAAAGGAAAGCTTTAAAAAAGAAAACAAAGCTGGCAAAAATCAACAAACCTGTGGATTTTCATAGCAAAGATTTACTACAGTAATGAAAAATGATTGTTGCCCACACATCAAGATAATTTGGTATTTGTACGGCGAAATAGTTTTTCGACTGTCGAGTACATATTATGTAGTCTTTATGAGTGGATTAGATGATTGAAGGGATAATTAAAACTCAATCTTAAATTTTTGAAAAAATTTTAGTATCGTGTAAAATATTACCTTTTAATATCAAGTGTTAAATTTTGGATTAGCAGCACGTGTGGGACCAAATAAAATTGATTCCACCGCATAAATCAATTTATTATTATTATTGGATACCTTTTTTTATCAATTTCGAACAATTTTATTTGTTCCGAGGAGGAACACTACACTCTACAATACTAAAATAAAATCAGTAGCGTATCACAAGTATTTTATTGCTTAGATTTAAAATTTATTATAAAATTGTCATGGAAAATTTCTCGAAGAGTAGTAAAATTTGAAACCATTAATTTAGTAAATGTGTTTTAGGTTTTTCAACTAAGATTTTGCAAGTTGAGGACTTAGTGAAAATTAATGGCTATAGATGCAGGATGGAATATAAGAACACTAATGAAGCCTGTAAAAAGAAGAAGTGGCTGCACTACCAGAAATAAGATGGAAAGGACACCGTGAGATTAATGGGGAAGGATTTGTGCTTATGTATTTTGAAGAAAATAAACAAGGGAGAAATGAAACAGGTTTTATAATTACAAAAAGATGATCAGAAATATCTTACATTTTAAGCCTATGGGTGGATGGCTATCGTACTTGAGAATTAGGATGAAACCTAATAACTTGGCCTGAATAAATGTGCATCAACTGAAAAGAGTAGCGATCCTGACAAGGAGCAATTCTATAATGACTTGGAACAACTATACGACACAGATTTTGTACGACAGAGATTATTCTGGGCGATTTTAATGCACAAATAGGAAAAGTCAATTTGTCAAATCAAAGAAAAAAAGATGACGACATAGATGTATTATTATGGAACAACATTGAAGAAAACATTAAAACGAGCGCAAAACATGTAGGAACTTTTTGCAAAACAAAAAATATACGAATATTTATTTATATACCTACATACGGCATCTGACGGCACTATTTTTCTTCTAACTATATAAGACATAGATATATAATCATTTGATTGATTCGTTTACTTGGTTATTTTTTATTTTAATATTATGGATCGTTGCCTACTATCAAATCACATGAATTCTAATATCGTATCTCTACAATTTCTTTACGTCATATGGCTTTGAAAGGTTAAAATGGTTTCCCATCAGCATTGACAATTCTCCACCCTTTTTTGCATTAAAAATACCACACGTGCATTGTAAACCTGCCGCATATATCAATCTACCCCTTAGTTATACATGTTGATGTTTACATATTTTTTCAAACTTATCGGAGAAATAAATCACTATATCACACATTGTCATGTATGACATTGAAAAATAACGACAAAAGTTTATTGGGTGGTGTATGTCCATTTACTCTACTTCCTCTGCTAAAAATAAGTTATACTATAATAATTGACGGTATTTTCAAACCATTAGAGAATACTGCTGTCTTTATTTTGTACATTTCCTATATAAATAGATATACTTAAAATTTCCTGTTCCAACACTAGCCTAATAAACACGAACTTCTCGTTAGAGTTTATCATATTACAATAATAATAATTATTATCAGATCAATCTTAAATTTTCTAACGATTAACATTATAATTCGTATACATAACTAGATAATTATAATATTAACAAATCGTTTGATGTGTCCGGACTCCGTCTCTCTCTCTCTCCGAGTGATTATTATCAGGTAGGGATACGAATGACGAAGAATCGTTCAATAAGCACTTTAACGCTGCAGATGATTAAACAATAATTATGCAACAGATGGTGAATGAACAATTGGGTAAATAATTATGTAACTTACGACTAAAACGGCCTAAATAGACTCCTCAAGAAGGAACTAAACGTATCATTAAAATAATTCCATTGATCATTGATTTCTCCTGCTCTAAATGTATAAAAGATAATTCACAAATTTCAAAACTGCACCACTGGATATAAAATCTCTGGGTGCTTTTCATGTGCATCTTATGGGGATTACAAAAAAAATTTGTTAAAAAGATTCAAGGGTCTTTGTAAGTTACATACATTAACAATTTTAATTATCCAAGTCATAATTAATTAACGGTGTTTAATTTGCTCACTGAGATTTTTTTATTTAAGGTGGACCTGGTAGCGGGAAAGTGACACACTGTGATAATTTGATGCAAGAGAAGAAAGGAATTGTACATATAAATATGACCGACCTTTTACAACAATATGCATTAGGAAATGGTGAGTTTATTGCAATATCTATTAAAATTATTTACAGTTGCACGCACAACATGCAAGTTGTAACACAAAAAATCAATTAAACATTTTTCTTTTCTATTATAAAATTTAATCGAACTCGACAAATTCATTTTGATAATGGATAATTTTGTTTAATAGATGGACGTACCAGTTTAATCAATTTTCTTAGAGTTGACCCTGAAGGTAATTTGTGAAAAAATCCTATTATTTATTTTGCTGAAAAATTGTTTTCCTAAATAAATTGGAGTTTGGTGTTTTGTGGCTTCTCCAACCTTTTAGCTTAATATTTTTGTTTAATTGGCTAAAGCAAAATTGATTTGCCTGTAGCTATAATTAGTACCTAATGTACTACCAAAACGTACTACGTACATACAAAATAAGTTGCGTGTTTAATAATTATTATTATGCCTGTATATCTATTAACTTTTACAAGTAAAGCAGCTCACCGTAGATTTTTTTTTAAATAAATTGCAATTTTTATTATAAATTATAATATATAAAACAAATTTCGCCCTTACTTGAAAACCATGTTTGTTGTAACGAAGGTTTGATTAAATTACCCAAATTTAAATATTTAATTAGTGTTCGCTAGATATTTTTAAATGATATCATGAGAATTTATTGTAATAAAAATAGTATTATGAATTATTTTATGGAAGTTCGATTTTACACACAATAAATTCATATAAATATTATAAAATGGTAATCGATAAATTGAACAACAATAATATTCCACTTAATTATAATTTCTATGATATTTAATGTTGCTACTGTCATGAATATAAAAAAGTATTGATTTATAAATGAATATTGACGACCCAGCACTTTGTTGTCATGTGGTATGCGTTAGAGAATTATGTAGAATTATTAGGATTGTATCTGACGAAAATATCTGATGTGACCATCGACAGGATAACAACACGAAAACTTTTACATATTTTCTCTATCAAGTAGCATAATATTTATTCACTCTATCCGAACTTCCAAATCTGTAATACTTTTAGAAAGGACTAATTTTCGTTCCTGCACATTAGCTCCACCTTTTCTTCTTTCAGTAACGGAACTCTACATAAATGTGATTTAATTTGACACTTACGTTTATGTTGTTTTTTACATTTACTAAAACAAAATAAGAGAGAGGTAGCAAAAATTAATAAATAATCCTTAAATCCGATTTGTAGCTTTATCTACGCTGTTACTTCAATGCCCCATCTGATATTTGTGGGCGGCCAGTTAATGTTTTACCCTTCCTCAGTATCAGGGCGAGATCATTCTTGAGAAATTCGCAGGTTTTTATCACATTGTCTTTCTTGCTATTGTCTGGCAGCTAACTAAGAAAAAGATTTATTTGGGAGCCAGTTCTTCTAAATAAAACTCAGAGGATTGATCAATTCGGTTTATTTATTAAAGGAAATTCATGGGCTAATAATATAAGAACTACTTCATGTTTTAGTACCAAGAATTAAATTATCTGCAAATGATTACGTTCCATTTTTCCTAAAGGAACAAATTGATAACAATAAACAAGAATCGCCCTCTTCTTTTCTTGCATTAATCCAACATTAATTATGTTGAAAGTCAGGACAAAGTCAGACAATTGGGCCTGTATAAAATACCTTGAGGTGTTATTTTAGTTTTTTTTAACTTTGTATTTTATTGTCAGTATTTATACGTGTATATTGATTTTTACGTTTAGGTGTAATATTTTAAATATTATTAGAGCATTTTAAGCCAGGAAAGTGGTTTAATAGGTCATTAACATGAAAATTAAAACTGAAATAATAATTAAAAAAAAACAATACTGTTTTTGTTGGGTATATAAAGTCACAAAAAATATTATAAAAAATTACATAATAAAATAAAAGTTCCCATTAAAATGCATGGAAGTTATAAAGCTTATACTCTTGAACGAAATAAATTAACACAGTTGCGTGATTGAAATAAAATTGCACTCGAACATGCGTTTATTACCTGCGAAATAAACTATGTCATCGTTTGTTTACAGACATGCAAGACTTTGGTTTATTATCGAGTAAGACAGTTACGGAAGTGCTAATGTTGGAAATGAAGATGTCACCTAATGCGAAAACATATCTCGTTTCCGGATATCCGAGGAACATGCGAGACGTTGTGGAATATTCTGAAAAGGTGAGTAGCCTATATTTTAACATCAATAGAATTCTTCACCTACAACTTTCAGGTTTTACTATTTTTAAATTGATAAATTTTACCTCGGACACTAAAAATAGAAAATTTACTTTAGCGTGTTTAGATATTTTCCGGAGTGTAAATTTTGTGTTTAAGCTTTTTGCTTACTTCATTGTTGAGTTTATAATTAGTGATACATCAGAAAGTATTTTACAAAACAGATTAGAAGGAAAATTTAAATTTAACAAATAAAATAATTAAAGTATTCTGACGATCGCAATCGAGATAATAATTTTGAAACAACGAAATAATGGTTGTTAATCCTTACCCTCTATTAAAATAACAATTAATTGATAACTAATTGAATGGTATCATTTGACAAATATTTTACGTTTATAGTGTAAACTGATTAATGTAACTTTAAATTTTTTTTATAATTCAATGAATAAGCTGAAAATCAATAAATAATCTATTCAATATTTTGAATTTAATAATTAAAAGTACAACCATAGAATAACAATCAAAGTAAGTGTTCCTAACGCGATTCAATTAATTTTCAATATCAATTCTGAGTATTCAATCAATTAAGAAAATTAAGAATATAACAGGTATTGATTAGTGCCGACGATATCGCTTATTAAGTAAAATTATTTGGTTCTGTTCACATTGAAATAACTTAGTCCAATAATTTGAACTAAGTAACTTGAGCGTTCAATATTTTTTTTACTGTTATTTGACTTTGAAAATTTGATCAAGTCGATTAGAAATACATTTAATAATGAACTGGTATACGCCGATAAACAAATATTTTATTACTGTTAGTACTTATCATCATTAGCCAGAGGTATCGTCAGCAACACCGATTAAATGAATAGATAGTCGGACTGGTCATCAATTAAGTGAAAAAGTGAAGCTAAATTACAATTATGTCCCTATAATAACAGTGATGGAAAATTCTAAACATAATGATCTTAGGACCTTTATTAAGGATGCGTCATGCATACCTATGTGAAAATTTTCATCTGATGCCTCATTGAAATATGAAGAAACCTAAAATGTCTGGAACACGAAGACAACGAAGTTACACAATATTAGCTATCCCTGTTCTTAGATTTTTCAATCCGTGTGAAGGGGAGAATTAGACCCCATATAGAGATTTCATCACAGCGCCAGCATGGGGATGCCCACTCGAAGGCCGAGCTAAGAAACTCTGTGAAGTCAGAATTTCCGCTCTGTAACTCAACCAACGATCACATCACTCGATTGCTGGGGCTACAAAATATTACAATACATCATAAAAGTATTTCAATAATAATTTTTACTACATGACATTGAGATTGATAAGACAGAGATCCCTTGACTTCTTTGGATTACTTTTGTGTGGTTTGGAAAAAACTAGCATTTATTAAAAGCTAGTAAAATTCAGTAACTTATTAAAGATGCTTGCCATAATATGAATGTTGGGAAAACACTATGAGTCACTACATTTAAAAGGGTCATGGGTTCAAATTTGTTGCATTTGTAATTCGAATGTGAAGAGTTTACACATAAATTTAAATTAATTAATTTTTGTTATTAACTAATAAAATATTAAACCATGAATATAAATGAGCAGATATCACAGACGGTTAAAAAGAAATGTCTCTGGTTGATAACAACGGAACAATCAAAGTCGATAGAGAAATGAAGATAGACAAATAGATAAAATTATGTAAGAAACTTCTTTAGTTTTGAAATTCCACCGCCATACTCCAGCAACATTTTACTGTAATCAGCCCATTTGTAACCAAGGATAAAATTCAAAAGGCAGTTGGTAATTTGAAAGATGAAAGAGCGCCAGGATCCGATAATTGCCACCCTCAGTTTCTGAAACTTATTGATAGGATGACATGGATTGGTTCACGAAGATCGTCGGTGAAATTTATGAATTTGAACAAATACCCAGGATGTGATTAAAATCGACTTTTGCGTTCCTCCCGTTCCTAAAGTTTGAATTAAAATTTTTTAAAATATAATTTTATATTCATAAAACTGTTGCCCTATCAGTTTAGACCACTTGTACTCCGGTTGAGTGTCCGTTTGGCTTGATTCGTGACGAACGAATATCAAATAAAAAGTTTTAAAGTAAAAAATATTAGATACGAAATATAACAATAATATGCAGATAATTATATAGATATGATACATAATAGTTGCATACATTATAAATAATAGATTATATTTTTAATAAAAGCAATTGGATTATAATACGGAAAAATTACTTTTCAATAACAAATAAAAATCAAACTTTTGATATTATATTATGGAAACGTATAGTAATTTTGTATAATTTCGTAAATAATATCGAATAATCCTTAAATGTTTATGGATAATCTTAAAAGTCTGACCTTGTCCTTCTGACGTAAGCAATGAAAACAAACAATAAGTATATAAGCTTTACCTGTTTACGTTGGTCGCTAGGAAACTCATCGTACAGAAGTACAATGGCCATATAACTTTACCGATATTCTAATTCATAATATTATGGAATTAATTCATCAATTGCCAGCTTTAACAACTAATACTAGTGATTACCCAGTCAAAAATATTTTGTTTTCGTTTGACTTGCATTTTAAATTACCTCTCACGCACCTAATAAGAAATGGCAATTCAACGGAAATTAATTAAGAATTTTTTATGATATAAAAAATACATTTTTGGATCCATTCGCTGAAGGGCGTACGATACTGAATAAGTGAATACAACCGCTTATATCAAGGATAAACATAAATTATTATTACACGAGCGCTCAGTGAAGGAGCGGTAGCCTCGTTTCGATGGTACTATACTGTAATTAATAGAAAAGTGAATGACTTTTTAATATTTCCCATTTTCCGAAAGTTATTCCATTATAGCAGTTAGTTCGGCGAAACACCGAATTAAATTTTAAATAATAAAACAACAATGTAGCATTTTGGTATCGTCTCATCATTTTTATTGATTCCTGTTTCAAATTTGTTTGAGTTCTATTATAATACTCAACTTGATTGTAAGAAAATAATATTTCTTTGACTGCATTCGACTTCATCAAATGCATTTTGAAATCCTTTCCGCCCGTTTCAGAATTTTGCTTGTTTCAAGTTTTTGAGAGAGCGTTTGTAAATGCAAATAAGCTCCCAATAAAGTGCCAAATCGAATATGTAGGAAAACACATTCAAATGAATTGTGTATTTAAATTTCACATATTCCATAAAACGATTGCATTTTTATTGTGTTTATATTTTTCCTAAATTTTAATATTATTGCAGATTCAAGTAATAAATGGAGCGATTTTAATTTCATGGAGACAAAAAATATTAGAACGACAAATAGATTATGGTGCCAAATTGGGTCAAGTGGTCCTTTCTCTTGCTCGCATGGAATTGAATAACTTTTACAAAAATGTTATGCCAGTTGCAGATTACTTTGATCAAAGTAACATGCTAATAGCGGTAAGTTTATCTCCATTTATCTTGACGTAAAAATTTTATGTGCAAGAACTGTTAGTCGAAATATTTAAGAACGACTATTCGTATTAATTTGGCGGGTTTTTGGGTAAGAAATTCTTGAGTTTGGAAAGGTTTCGATCGAAAGCAAATAACATATACTTTTAATATCAAACTCAACATTTTTTAAATCACTGTACACTGTATTACATGTGTGTAGGTGAAACTACTTTAATAACACAGTTTAGGGATGATATATTATTAACATTCATTTATAATCATCTGTAATGAGGTATTCATATCAATACTACAACTTGAATAGAACGATGAGTTTTGTATACAACAAACTATATACTGTATCATTATTATTGAAAAGCATTTTTCATACGTATTAACATTGATTTGAATTATTCAAAAGCTAAGTAATTTGGCATTTATTCTATTTTCGATAACTCAATAATCATCAGTATATGCAATTATAATTAATTTGTAACTAACAAATTAAAAACTTATTAAACTAACTAACAAACATATTAAAAAATATAATAATAATTACATTAAACTTGGGAGATACTTAGTAAAAACTTTTACCTATTGCTTAGAAATATTTTCAACGTCATGGAAAAACTATAAACATTTGGTTGAATATTTCAAGTGATCATTTTTTACGTGTGAATACAATAAATACAATTTTTTATACAAATAAAATTCTATTATTGTATCATATAACACTAAAATTTGTTTATTTAATATGAAAATATTGTATTTTTTATGGAATAGATTTAAAAACAATTTTCCTAATTCTTGATCCTTAAAAAGGGAATCTATGAATCGTTCAAAAAGAATATGTCATCTAATAATATGTTCAAATTAACATGAGCATTGATTTAAAACAAATATGTTGGATGACGATTTGAATTCGGAAAACCGAGAAAAACCAAGGAGTTTCTTCCTGGGTCCTCAAAAATATTGTTGGAATTATCGGATGTAGAATATTATATTATGTAGAATAGAATGAATAGGAATGAAAAGCAAATAGAATAGAATGAATGTAGAATATTAAAACAAACTAAACTAAATAAAACTAAAAGCATACATTAAAGGGGTGAGTACCCTAAGTAGGTCCACAAATTTAAATACATAAAAACGTAACATCGGAGGACATACAAAGGTCTGTAAAAAAGAGTAAAGAGAGGCACCGTCACGAAGCAGCTAAGGCAGGCAACGTACTGCGGAAAAATTACTTCCACTTTACACGCCTTGCTCTTGAAGAGAACTAATCTTGGCCGGCGGTGAGGCCAATACCTCACCAATAGCCGTACCATCCCTTACTAAATCCCGGTTCACACTTATGATTCTGACTATAGTCATATGAGAAATATTTTTATGTTCAGACTATATGATTTTTGATATTATAGAAGTCATGGCTTTTATGATTATCTTTTAAGATGGTATGATTTACCATTTATATAGTGTGAACTCGGTTTAAGCCTTGTTATAAGTATTTACATCGAGCGCACGTACCGTTAACAGAATTCAGCAATCGGGACAAATCAAACGTGAAATAGCAAACCTTACAATCGATTATTGCCTAAACTAATAGATATTTGGCGTTTATTATCACCTTAAAACCTTTATTTTATTATTATCTATCTATCAGAATAAAATATGTCCGGTCTAAAGAGGTAAAAAATATAAAATGTCTGAAGAGCAGAAGTGACTGGATTGAAGTGTGTCCAGATAACCAAGGCTGTACTGTACAAGGTGTTTGATTTTTTCAAAGAACAACGGCAATTTTCTTTTATCTATTTGGATAAATAAATTTTATCAAATATTCCAATCACTTTGATTCTTTTTTATATTTAACAAAAATTTGTAAAATTGCCTTGATCACACTCGAACTGTTATTTTTTTTCCGAATTAGCACAATTATTTCAAATTTTTATTGTATTTCGCGATAAATTTTTTTATTAATTGAATCGAGATTGTATCGGAAATTGTAGGGTACCTCAATCGAAACATTCAATATATTATAGCTTTAAGATGCGTATGCATACGAAATTAGATACCTACCCTAATATAATTTTAGTTCTTGTGCTATATCTAATTTTATTTTCATCTGATCAAAAATCAAATTATCTATAAAAAATATCCCTTATAAATATAATATTTATTGTTCCTCAGATCACTTGAACTTTACAATATGTAGCCAAGCCAAGTTAAAAAATTCTCAACGAGCGTCGGTCGGCGTCGGGATCATATTTTTCTAATACGTATTTTTTTTTCTAATAATTTATCCAACTTTGCAAGGTTGCTGCTCGGAAACTATTAATTTGAGAAAAAAGCATTATTAATATAGAAAATTTAATTTTTTATATTGTTTACTCCCATTTTGGGGATAGGACGAAAGGGAAACAAGATCACACAAAAACCACATTTTGGTAAATAATTTATAAAACTAATGGTTTATTACCAACCCCCAAAGTAACTAAATTTTTTATGTATTTTGCCTGGTTCTTAACTAAACCCATTAACACAGAAAAAAGCCATTAGCGTCAATTTGACGTCCAAAACTCCGATATTTCTTAAGTTTAATTAAAGTGAAGATTTTTAAATTTAATATAATATTATTTTTAATTTCATTGGTTGAATTTAATTTTTTTAAAGTAAATTTGCAAACAATTAAGTAGTTACAATTTATATAAAATTCTATAAAGACCGTTAGGTACATACTAATAATATAGGATAATTTTAATTAAAAAATTATTACAATACTATAGTACACTTTGCTGACGTGGAATATAAATACATAATCCTTTGAGAATTAAATGTGGAAACATTGTAAATAATTTTTAAACAATTTCTTTATGATATCTACAGGGAGTTTAAAATATGAAAGATAACAAATTCAGAAGTAGTATTATTATGCGTATATTTAAATTTTTAAGTTATTACCTCGTGATAATAAATCAATAAAGTTAATATTAAATAATCTAGTTATTTTATTTTAACTCGATATATTTTAAAACATTTATTATGCTTATAGGTATAAATATCAATATTAAAAGGCGTTTTAAGGAAAACTTGTTAAAATATTGATGTTTTTGAAATTATGTATATAAATATACCTCCTCAAGTTAATTTTTAGACATACTTATTGAACCAAACTCTTTATAAACAATAAAATTTGTTAAATCAAATAAATTATAGTAAGTGCTTATAAATTACTATTGCAAACAACATACAAAAATAATTTTATTAACAAACTATTATAATAATTTAAAACAAAATTACTGACAATTTCCTGAATTATAAAGAAAACTTTAATATTTTCTATTTGTTTGTAATATTATATTTACTTAGAATAAATATTGTTTATCCTAATTGAATGTTTTCTACGTGCATGTATAATAATAATTAATTCAATGGTGGCACCGTTGCCGTTCTGTTTTTGACTTATTAGCTAGCTGCTAGCTGATCGGGACCCGAAGCAGTACAAGGGAGTAAAGTGACACTTTCCGAATGAGCAAAAAAATTCGACACGGCCCTTATATTTTTATGTTGCTCGGAGTACACTAGGGCTGAAAAGTAGCACTTTACTTCCTAAAAAATGACGAGAAATCCTTTTGTAGTACTTCACATACAAATTTTTGATAAAAACAATTTTGTTTTGTTTCAGGTTAATGGTGAAAGACATCCCGGGGATGTTTATAAAGATTTTAAAGCTGGCATTATGAAAATATTAGGCACACAAGATAATCCACCAATTTTTAGTAATGGACAGTTACCTCCTGTTCCTACCGATGTTGTTACAGAACTCCCAACACTGGTAAGTTATTAATAAATGTTTTATTGTTGGAAAATTCAATATTGTTCACCCAAGTGCTATAAAATGGTTATACTGATAGTAAAAACATTAATATTGTTTGTATGGTGTTCTTTTGACATTGCTTAAATGCCTACCTCAGAGAAAATTATTAATTATTAAAGAAATAAACGATTTTCCTTTTTTAACTCAAATTTCAAATTCCAGACATTGAAGGTCAGTTTTGGTTTGTTTTCAGTTTTTCAACACTGGATAGGAATGTACATTAATCATAAAAATTATTTTATAAAGGTTAAAATAATTAGCGAGGTCAGGGTATCGCGCAATTTTCTAATCCTTGCCACTTTAAAAATTTAAATTTGAAATTTCAGTTATTTTAAAGTTTTGACGACCTGTCACCTACACAATAAATATTATGTATTTTATTTGGGGGTGTAGGGTAGGTACTTCTAGAACGTTGATATAAAACTATCGATTTACACTAAAAATATGAATTTAGATAATATAAAGGAAAACTTATGCTACCCAAATTTACATTTTAGTGTATACTTTATCTTTAAACGAAAATCGTGCTTTACATTACTTAGTAGGTACTCAAGAACCAATAACTCAATTATATTAAATTGACTATTTTCCATAAAGCAACAAAAATTTTAATTTGGTTAAATTCTTTAATGTTACTTTGGATCGAATACATTCTTCCTTGTAATAAATATGAAATATTGTCGATGGTTCTATTTTGTCGAATTAATTCTGATATTTGTAATTAAACGAAATTTCTTTTTAATTTCAGTTTTAATTAAACTCATAAAATGAATTGCGTTCTACAAAATTCCAGTCCTGTATTAATATTAGTTTACTTTAATGATATCTGCTCATTAATTTTGTTACTATATTTAAAAAAAATGAACTGGAGTAACAAAATGTCAGAAACACGTGGTATAATTTTTAAATAACATAAGCCACGTGTGCTCTTTGCTGTAATTGCATTCTTTAGTACCAAACACGAAATATTAGTTAGTGCAGGAAGCTACAGGTAAAATTTAATTTATATTCTATAAGTATCAGTTTATTAATTAGTTAATAAAAATATGAATTATTATCATTTCCCTGAGTGTCGTTAGCTCTAATTAAACAGAAATATGACTAACTATTCTGTCGCTATTTCGCTAACCGTCATGGAATTTTTCATAATATTGCATTTAAAGACAACTTTTTAAAGATTTTCTCAAAGGCAAAACCGAATAAAAAAATTGTAATAAAATAATAATGACACATTTGTGACGAGAGTGATGGCTCACAATCATTATACAGGTGATAGCAACAACATTGTAGTGTTTCCATATTTTTCCTGATTAAGAAATAATAATCCTAAATGTAATTTATTATTTAAAAGAGTACAAAAATATTTACATGGCCAAAAGCAATAAAAGTCGTACGTCACCAATATTATCCATTATAAATAAAAAAAATACGTGTGGACTTGAGAACTTCCTTTCTTTTCGTCGGTTGCAAACAGAATTTTTTGTTAAACAGAATTTCGTAATGTAGAGGCAAATTTATTTGGAGAGAACTATATTAATATTTCCAACTTGAATACAGAATATAAAAAAAATATCGAAGACTTTCTCAATTGTGGCAACTTTGCACATTGGTGATACTGGATACTGGTTTGTGATTGTTTAATGGATTCTTAATATCGATTAAGCCATGAATGTTGCAATGTAGGGATTAACGTAATCATATATCATAAGTTGATTTTAATCTTTTGAAAGGTATAGTTATCCTAACACAATGATTTGCAGGTACATTTATATTACTTCCGATAAAAACTTGATATAAATTTTAAATAATTGCAAGTGGAAATCATTACAATTCAATATCACTTATACCATTATAAACGTAGTTCACAAGTGAGGTAAAACTGCAGACTTCATAATCAGAAAGTTAGTAATTTGAATTTCGAATCCGATTACGGACTGTCGTCGTATTTTTCAATGTTGATTTTTTTTTGAAAATTTTGTTGTATAAATTATAAAATTTTGATGTTACTCCCCTAGCTGAAAGGGCAAGAAGGGAGGAGGATGTTTTTGATAGTGGACTCGCGAGCGACCTACAAAGATGCTAAGTTGATTTTGGGATAAGTGGCAAGAATTCTATAAAATTAAGTTTGTTTTGATGAAGAATACAGTATAAAATTGGAGCGGATACGTGATTTTTATTTTAGCCAAGTGATAAAATTAATTGGAATTGGAAGGAAATTCTATGAAAATTTATATCATTGAATGGACAAAGCAAATTGATATAATTTGCAAGGTGACGATGAGCGAGTTGTTATTTTTTATAAAATTTGGAGCGAGGTGCTTAAAGATAAAAGGACTGAGCTGACAACTTTGAACATAAAAATTTTCCATAGATTTTTATTTGAAGAATTTATTATTTGGAAAAAATTGGATTGGAATTTAATTGGGGTGGAAAATTATATGTCAATCAATATATTTTAAGTTTTTTTTACCTTTTACATCAGTTTTGATAATTATATCGTTTCTCAGGTTCATATTTTCCTGTACCGGAAGTTTAAATAATAAATTTAACTAAAATAGAATAAAATTAGGGAACATTTCAAAATACATGGTGACGATGCTGCAGACTCCTAATTAAGGGTTAATTAATTAAGGGCATTGGTTAATCGCGAAATCGGCACTCTCGTTTTTCTTAATTTTAACATATATAGCAAACAGATACACATTTATAATTTTAACCAATGTTTATTTACATATAACTGATGAAAAAAATTGTACAATGGAGCCCATAGAAGCTTATAAAATGGCGGCACAGTCTGCGACATATTAACACATTTTTGTTTCATTTTTATATACTATCGTCCTTAAAATTAAACTTTTTCCGGCTCTGCAAGTTGTCTTTCTTTTCCTAAAATACAGTTCTGCACTGAACCTAAAATCAGAACTTTTGAAGCGGAATTGTTGAAGTGGTAGACGAAAAACCGCGAATTGTACGATAAAAATGCGATGTTTTTGTAACTGAACAACAAAATCGCGACTTGACAATTTTTTTGGAAAATCTCGAATTTTCATCGATGATTTCGGAGATTCAGCCCCAAATTATACATGTTTTACGTATTCTCAATTTTTTCAAGTCGCCAGAGACTTCCGTTCTCTTGGAATCACTATAAAACCGAACGAAAATGTAAAGGCGAGGAAAATGAGTTTTCGCCATTTTATAAGCTTCTATGGGCTCCACAACAAAATTGTATTCATAATTTTTATGTAAATAAACATTGGTTAAAATTACAAATGTGTATCTGGTTCCTTTATATGTTAAAATTAAGAAAAACGAGAGCGCCGATTTCGCAAATAACCAATGCCTAGTTCCCTTAACTCTCCTCGGACGCTTTGTTAAAAAAAAAAAAAAAATAAAACTCTTAACTAGAACAAATAAATTTAATTTTTATCACAAAAACCAATAGATTATTCGCCTTACTTGAAATTGGAGACGGCTATAAGTCCAGATTAACCTCTTCCTCGCTAATGCAAAGTGATATTTGCCAATCTAAATTATCCCTCTGCATCTTGCATTCACGAAGGGATATTAAAAAAAAATATTGTTAGAAAATTATAATTGATTTGATAGCTTTCACTTTTTATTCTTTCCGATCAAATATCTCAGAAACCATTTGACATACAAAAACCTACTATGTCGCAAAAGTCTTATTTGAACGTTACCATAAAACTTGAGAAACGAGAAATTACAAATTTACTTTTAACTATTATTTAAAAAAAAAATGCTTCGTGTTGTGATTCACCCACCACTCGGGGTGAATCACAACACTATGTTTAAACTACTAAATTAAACATACAAAAGTGAAAATAAAAGTTTTATTCTATGGAGGTGACATACAATAAATGAAAAGTCATTATTCATGTTGGAGGCGTTTACTGAAAACCTTATTACTCCTCTTCTTTCCATTTTCGGGGCCTCCAGTGCACCAATAACCAACTTAAATGGGAATATATATATCTTCGTTCTCTTGCCCAAAGTTTTCATTCTTGTGTTCAGATTCAACATTGTCTTTTTCGAATTGATTATTGTGCTGCTCAAACTCTTCACTGCTATTATACTATCCTATATAATGGAGATCTTGGTCATCTCTATCGCTAGTTTCACTGTCATATCCTTTAACGCTTTTTCCAACTTCAACTTCTGATTTCTTCCTTTTTCTTCCAGGAGAAAGTTTCTTTGGGGGAAACCCCAGCACGGTTCGCTTTATATTTGGACTAATGCGTTCAGATATGCGATCTTTGCGGCGATGAATGAAATTTACAACAAATGGACTGTATGATCTACATTCTACACCATGAGCTTCTGCTGCCAGTCTGAAGCTTATTCTAGCCCTGCCACTTTCTATGGCCACTTGAATTGTGTTTGTATGATATTTTTTGTACCTTTTCCCATGAGGATCGGGTTTATATACACGAGGCATGGTGTTGTGATTCACCCCGTTTTACACCCAATGTTGTCGATTCTGAAAAATGCTTAGAATACTAAATGAATGAATTGAACAATCTTAATCCAAATGTACCATGACTTACCTTTATAGTAACCACTTCACACACAATATTAATTTATTTAAAATATTTCGTTGTTTAGACACAACACACCAAGTTTTGAAGCAGCTAATTTTTAACGGTTTCTTGGTGCATGAAACAAATGACGGTTTTTGTATTTTTTATCGCAGCTTGCGGTATAATAATAGAAGATTGTAAAAGCTTATTACCTAAGGAACGTTTGCTGACATAACAGATTCCTTAAATATTCATTGTTGAAGAACAAAAAAATTATTTGTCGCTTCCCCGACTTCTGTTGTGATTCACCTGCCTGTTGTGATTCACCCCATTTTACGGTATAACTTCAATTTTAGCACGATCGCAATCTTCTTTACTAATTCTGCGATATCTAACTTCAAAACAGAAGTCGTTCCAAAATGATGATCCTGTACGATTGACTCATCGACAGAATAAATTTCGATATCCACAAAAATGAAACCAAGTATCTAAACCAGCAATAAACCTCTCATGTTCAGAGGAAACTCCAAATTAATAACAAGGTTGTCTTAACCTCAAAATTACAATCTTTTATTGTTTAACTTTTCTTAATTCATCCAGAAGCAACAACTCCAGAACATCGATCACCTATTCAAAATAACGCTTGATGATCATCCAGTTATTCAAAGTTGATCTAAATTGTACGGCAATTAACCCAAAACTGACCATGATGTTAAATGACCAAAACTATCCAGACTATCGCTTTTTGGTCTCCAGAACACTTTCATTATCCAGGAATAACGTCAATGACTACTGACTCCAAAACTCAAAATATTCGAAAATTACACCGGACGAAAAATCAGCTCCCCCGTTTTTCAAAATGCTCGGCGGCAAAGGACCCCGTTATCTTCTTGCCATCCTCGCACTTCAAAATGTTTACGTTACTCTATCCGGCTTTGCGGTAATTTCAAATCGCACTTTCAGTAATTATTTTAATTTTCAAATACTTCACCAGTGAAAAATCAATTAACAATTCTTTAGAAAAAAAAAAGAACATAATTAAGATTCCCAGAAGGGTTAATCTTCAAGTACAAAATTGAAAAATTTGTTTAGTAGCGTCCTCACAGGTATTCGCTACTGTAAACCACCACCATCTCAACACGACTTAAATTTTTTTAATTTAAATTTAAATTTTTTACTTAAATATTGAAGATGAATTACGATTCTATGCTAAGTCATGATGCCTGCTACACTGCTGTGATCTAAAGTCCAATATGAATCTAATATAATAATTTGCTAGAATGCTTCTCCTTTGTGTCGTTTACAGGAAGACACCACAGTGTGGAAGAGGTCACATATCCAACAGCTATGGTATTCAAACAATCGATTAAACTATTCAGTTGTTAAATAAGAGCACAAATCCATGTAGTTTTTCCTATTGGCTAATCGGGATAAACCCTGGTATCCCATCAGCAGCAAATCGTAGTCGGTGTCATAGTAATAATTTCTAAACTTGAAACAGGAACTTCACAGTATAGCATTTGGTAATGTTCATTCAATAAAATGAGCGTAAATTTTTAGAAACTAAATTAAAATCATGAACGGAATTCAAGATATTGAACATTTTTAGATCGTCTAGTTTATAATACAGTACAGCCTCGTTATTCCGGACAGATATAGTTTTGGGTTTGTTCGGATAATCGAGTTTTCCGGATTAGCGAGGTATTTTTTTTTTACTTATTTTATTGAATAGAAACCGTTAATATGCATTATTGAATTATTTTATTTTATATCGTATACGAGTAATTTACATGAATAAAACTAAATTAAATAAAATTAACAAATAAAAAAGTAAAAATAAAACTTTTATCACACAATCATGCTATGATTTTTTTTAAAAACGGTTAATTTTTGATTGAGTTAATTTTTTTTTTACTACGAAATCTCGAGCCATATTTTTCATTCTTCTTAATAAGTAGAGTGTGGAATTATATGTAAATACATATTTTCGTTGCTTGTTCCTAGAGTCGTAAAAAATTGTATCTATCCGTTTCTAAAACTTTAAAGTTTAAAACCAAAATTTGATAGTGCATATTTGATATGTTTTTATTTTTACTGCATATTTCATATGTTTTTATTTTTAAGACATATAAGTGCATATTTTTCATAATTTTCTCAACTTGAAGAAAATATTATTTAAAAATGTTCTGACAACATAATTTAACCCCCTTTAAAAAGATAAACTTTGCAAAAATATCTTTAAAAAGAACAGCTTTACAAAAAATATCGCGTCCTAGACACGGCTTCAAAGGGTCTCAGCTGGTTACTTTTTAATAAATGGTTACTTTTTTTTGATTCGGTTACTTTAAGTTACTTTTCTCAAATTTTAGTTACTTTAGTTACTTTTTCAACCCCAATTGAAAGAATTAAAAAAAAAGTTAAAGAAAACTTTTAAAAAAAGTTTCTTCTTCTTCTTAGTGCCATATCTTCTTTAGATGTAGGCGATCTTCCTGGCTAAGCCAGGAAGACTTTACTAGGGAAATGTTAATGGGGTGGTTTCCCTTTGCCTTCCCCATAAAAAAAGTTTAAGAAAACTTTAAAAAAAAGTGTTAAAAAAACTTTTATAACATATTTTCAAATTTAGTACTTTTCGTCACAAGGCAGCAAAACGCCATTTTAACGACCGACCGCTCCGAGAATGTGAAAATGGCGTTTTACTGCCGAGCAGGGGAAATGTGTTTTTCGTCACTTTACAGCCTAGTAACGAAAAAAATTTTTTTTTAAATAATTTTTATTTATTATTAAAAAAAACTATTTCCGTGCCAAATTTTACTGCTGGTTAGTTACTTTTGGGTTACGTTTTTGTTTTTTTACTGCATAATCTTTTATTTTTAAAACATATACGTGCATATTTCAGACATTTATTGCTGCATATGTATGTGCATATATTTGGTACTTTTTAGTGCATAAATTCCACACTCTATTAATAAGAATAGATCCTGTGATAACAGATTATTTTCCTCAGCCCATTGGATGCATGTTGAAAAAGCTTCTATTGCATCATTATGCTTTATTTTGAGGACATTTTCGACTCTCATCTCAGGATCGTTCTGATCCTCTTCATAATTAATGACATTTCCTACTGTACTGAGAATTGCATTTATTAGAAACTGCAACTAGAAATACGTCCGGATTGCAGATGTAAAAAATATAAAATGTCCGAAGAGCAGGAGTGTCCGGATTACTGGAGTGTCCGGATTAAAGTGTGTCCGGATAAGCGAGGCTGTACTGTACCTACATGAGTAGTAATATTTATTTTTCTGGCTGAAGCAGATTTGCTGTTTTAAAAGTTTGCTCAAGTCGGCTCAAGTTTATAATAACATAATTTATTATAAATTATAAATAAATGAATTATATTATATGAATATGTTCATAATTTACCGTAATTTACCTACAACAAAATATTTTCAATAAATTCAATTCTATTAAACCGACGAACAGACATCCACTAAAGTGTAATATATCGTGTTCGCTTTAATTTTTAAATAATAAATGTTTATCGATCGATACAATTTATTTCATATTATACCCGAGCACTTTAACTTTCTTTGAAAATAACGTAATTCTAACATTAGTGTATAAGTTTTAATCGGGTTTATGTGATAGTAAATAATTATAAAATGCATCATATATTCTATTTTAAATATATACTCGTACACTTCTCGATTAAAATTTTTTGTTTTTAATTTCATTTCATCACGCAATGTTGTTGTTGTCAATACATTTTTTAAATTCAAATCATAAAATATGTAATATTATTGACAGGGAGCTCCGGTAGCGGAACGCCTCCAAGAACCTCCAAGACCACACACTCAAGTTATATCGGTAACATCTCAATCTCAAAACATGTACCAGTCACCTGTAAAGCAAGGATGGCCTCCCGTTTTGTGGGTAATAGGAGGTCCTGGAAGCAACAAAGCTGTACTGTGCGATGAAGTGTGCAAGCAGACCGGATGGGCTCATGTCAGTTTAGGAAAACTGCTTAGGGCAGCAGCAGAACCGTCGGAACATAGAAATGCAACTGATATAAAAACCATACGTGAGAGTGTCAGTTCTGGAGAGTTGGTACCTTTTGATATTGTGATGAAAATGGTAGAGCAGCAAATGAACGAGAATCTTTCAGCTCATGGTGTTATTATGGATGGTTATCCTCGTGACATGACGCAAGTTACAGAATTTGAAGCTAAGGTAATAATATTACATCCATTTGAGCATTTAGTGGCATTAAGGTTCAATTAACAAGTTTTTCAAATTCCTGCATAAACGTTCAATTTAAAAAATTAGAGGTAATTATGCCTTCGTATTTCTTAAATATACCTACTATAATTAAATTGTTGAAGTAATCGATAGGATAAGCGAAACTTCTTATACCTATAGAATATTTAATTTCATAATGATATCGTTTCACGTAATGCTCTTATAGATTATTCATAAATTGAAATTTTGTGAAGAAAAATTAAAGAGGACCCCTTTATAAATTTAATAATCAAAAAGTGACACATTTGTAGTTTATTGACTTGGTAAAACGTTTTTGAGCGTTTTTTTTAATTTGAAGTTATTGTCCTACACTATTAACGAATTTATTTTCTAGTTCAAGCAGCGACCAACAGTTATCCTTCTGGATTGTTCAAAATTGCAGTTGGGAAGAGGAAGACTTGATGATAGCGTAACAGCTTTTAGACGTCGCTTGGAAATATTTCGACAAGCTTCTTTGCCAATGCTAAAAGCTATGGATAATATAGGTCGACTAACTATTGTAAGTTATTTTCTACGGGAAATTTTTTGGATAACTTTGTTGTTGTTTTGTAGGTGGATGGTGACACAGATACTGTTCCGGTTCGTCAAGATTTCAAAAATGTAGTTGATCAACATATCGATTACATAAGGCAGAATGAAAATGCAAATCAGGAGACTCATCTTCAAAATGGAACTAATGCACCTATGCTAAATGGGCACGTTCGTAATGGTAACGCTCAATCAGAATACATTGACACAATTAGCAAACGAGTTCAAGTAGGAAATGGAGTTGCTCATGCTGCTTCAAACGGAGTTAATCATATGGCTAATGGTGTAAATCATAATATATCCAATGGAGTCAATCATATGGCGAATGGTCACGGACCAGTTAAAGTGACTACAATAGGAAAAACAACTAATTACGCCGATTTAGATTCACAACGTAGGGAAAATATACGAAATATGTATAGTGAAGTTAACCATATATAAAAAAACAATTTTGTTTCAATATTGACAGTGATCGTAGATATGTGATATTTAAACTTGTAAGTTAACATAAGTTATATCAGCTCATGAAAATTACGTGCCTTGGTAAAAGTTTATCGATAGGTTGCTATTCAGCAAGGTTGCATAATATTAATAAATCAACAGTATTTTTAGCATAAGATTATATACCTATTCAAAATTAAATTAGTGTGCATGTATAACATTGCCGCCTATTTCATAATAATTAATAATGCAGCTAAATGTAACTTGAAATTCAATCGTTCATATAATAGAAACATATTTGAGAAATTATTAGAAGCATTTCGAGATATTCCTAAGTAATTCATTTATTTATTTAGTACCTAACACTTATTCAGTCGAGTACTTTGAATAAAATAATTTATAACCATCACGTCAGTCCATAAAATTCATTTACTGAATGGCTTCACACTATGCTACAAAACCAATAAATATTTCCTATTTTAAAAAATCAGAATATTGAAAAGCTCGATGCTTTTCCCTTTCTTTGGTATCTATCAGGATTTAAAAGTATGTTTACTTAAGTATACGTTTTAATTTCCTTTGCGTGACCAGGAAATTGTGCCATATTGAAAATTTCCCATAAAATACTTTATTGGATTTAAAAGTTACACCGATATCAAGCAATTCGTCAAAATGTAAGTTTTATGTAGAATTCTATAGCGTTATCGACAATCCATTAAAAGGTAAAATAAATGACGAGATTGAAAACGTCGTATGAAATTAATCAATGATGGACTTTAACCAATTAGGACTGCAAACAATAAATCGTAGTTGATATTTTTAAAAATTCAATTTTACAATAAAACCCCTTTTCTCAATAAAGTATAACTTTTGTGGTACCCAGAAGGAAGATTATTATGCAGACTTTACCTTCGTAAATTTTTTACATCATAACTAAAATGGTAATAGAGAAAAGCTAACTTACCTTTTGATTTTTAAAACGTTAAGCATTTTCTCGTAATTTCCACTAATTTCAATTAAGTAACAATTAATAAGTAACAATGTTAATTTTAGGGTTGTGATTGCAGCTTTAAAATTATTAGGTGACTACATTCAGGTTCATCGCCTGCATTATTATTAAATCATTCATAAAAATTGAAATAAGCGGTAAAATTTATGTATTGATGGCATTTTTATATTAATGTGTTGTGGTGTAAGTGATAATTTAATTGTATTAACATTATAAAAAAGAACCTAGAGGTAAAATTTTCTAAGATAGTTTTTGAGGTGGTGCATAATTTTTAAAAATTGCACTGTTAGTTAGTTATTATACCGATTTTGAATTTTTGGTTTAATCATAGACTAACAAGGTTAATTATACCATTATAATGTTTTGAACAAAAATTCATTTTTGGAAGCACCGTGAAATTTATAAAAATTAAATTTTAAACACATTTTTATATTATACCAAAGTAATTACTACGTAATATATTTTAATTTTAAATTATTCTGTGTATACTAACTTTGTCACATTCTGCAGGTCGGAATATGCACAAATTATGGTAAAACATAGAATTTATTGCACCGCACCGTCACCCTTAAATTAAGAAAATGTAAATAAAAATTCTTAAATAAATGAGACAAAAAAAATATAAATCATTTACCTGAAAATAGATTGATTTCAGTTGATCTGTAATATAAATAAAAGATAAAGTGCCTAAAATAAGTATTGAATTTTTATATTGAAGAAAAAACAAAATATTAAATTTCTAGTTTAGATTATTGAGGGGCCATTTGCGCTAATATAAAACACTAATCTTATTTACATCGAATGAGTATTTTTATATAGAATTTAAAAATTAAAATTAACTGCACTGATATTAGTATAAAAAATTTTAATTTTTAATATAGCTTGTTGTAAACTTTATAATAAACTTATTTATTGTGAGTGCATCAATGATATAATAGACTACACTTTGTTATACATAATATATATGTATTTTCTTTGCTAGATTTGTTTTCTTGTTACATGGTACTGTAGTTTAAAAATTAACATTATAATAGAACAATAAATCGTTAAAGCCAACTGAAAATTTATTTATAAATGTTGTTAATATTTGTGTTGCTTGCGGTTTTATTTCATAGCACTACAACTCAGAATTTCATATAATTGGTACACAATTTGAAGTATTTTTTTCCTGCAAGCTCTTACAATACAAGACAACTGATAAGATAAAGTAACAGTCATGGCATTATTTGACATAGAAAAGGCTTTCGACAAAGTTTGGATCGATGGACTGACGTATAAATTAATATATTACAAATTTTCGGCCCACCTAATAAAATTAATACATTCATACCTTTCTTCACGAACCATGACCGTAAAAGTTAATAACTCAACATCTACGATAAAGACGATTAACGCAGGGGTTCCCCAAGGCTCCGTGCTGGGACCGAAACTAT
The DNA here is from genome assembly GCA_958510855.1 of Rhagonycha lutea. Taxonomy (NCBI): domain Eukaryota; kingdom Metazoa; phylum Arthropoda; class Insecta; order Coleoptera; family Cantharidae; genus Rhagonycha; species Rhagonycha lutea. The sequence goes on from OY294036.1 coordinate 90,556,285, forward strand.
TCAACCTATTTATTAACGATATACCGACATTTCAAAAAACGAATACGGCTCTGTACGCAGACGATACCGCAATTTATGCCCACTCGTTCTACGCACAGGTAGCAAACAAACAAATACAGATACACGTCGACATACTGAAACCATACTTTAAACACTGGAAAATAAAACTAAATCCACAAAAGACTGAGACAATCATTTTTACACGAAAACGGACTAACCACAAAATTTTTGAACCTCTTACGGTAGACGGACACAAAATTGAACCGAAAGTAAATGTGAAATATTTAGGAATGAACATGGACACGAGACTTAATTTTCGAAATCACTTACAATACAGAAAACAAATTGTATACGGACAAATGCGAAAAATATACTCACTGATGAAAGGACAAACGATGACTAACAAGAACAAATTGCTACTTTACAAAACACTATTACGACCTATACTGACATATACATCGGCAACTTGAATCAAGCCACTACAGGTATTCCAAAACAAAAACTTAAGACTTATAACAGGATGCGACCGTTACACGCGAATAACGAGACTACATGAACTAACCGACGTCGAATACTTTCAAGATCATGTTAACAGACTATCTACAAAATTTTACGAGACCCAAATTTCGAAAAGCAAACTAACAAAAAACTTAACTAACATTCGACGAGACAACGCTCCTTTTAGAATTAAGCACAAACTGACATATCAAAATTTACCTATATTCCGACAAACACTGACGGCAGACAACGACGAAGATGACCACAACGATATTAACAATGGCAACGCCACCGGTACGGAGTAACTGATATACCTCTAAATTACCATATATTATCAAGTATTTTTAACCATTTAGTAAGTAAGTTTTATTCTAAATTCTAAATTTAAAAAAAAAAAAAAAAATTTTTTTTGTTTCTTTTTCATTCAAGCAGGTTTAGTTTTTCCTGCAACTACCAAATTAATCAATTTAAAATCCACAACGAAACTATCAATGCAATTTATCACTAATATTAATTATTTAAAAATGTTTCGGCACTAATTACTTAAGCAAAGAGAGTTACGCGCAGGCAGGGTCTCTCAACTTCTCGCTCATCGTTAAATTTTAAATTTTATTGTTATAAGTTTTAAAATAATAGATATTGTAATGTTAATAGTAAATAAATTTTGTTCTCTCTCTCTCTCTCACTTGTGCTTATCGGAATTTTCTATTATAAATACTAGATTCTTTTAATTTTATTTATAATAATGATTGTAATTCTGTTTTTGGGTTTAATTTTCCTATATTACAAGCTTTCCGGCTTATAATTCAATATTTGCATGTTTAACTACAATTGCAAGTAAAAGCATATTACAGGAATGGGAATTATTTACTTAATAAATATATATTTTTATACTGCATTTCCGCTAGTAATTAAATTATTAGCTATATATAGCTAGCAGGTATGCAAATATTGCTATTATTTCTAAAATGAGACCATTGGTGATTTTCACTTTGGTAGGTTTTATAGTGATATCGTTCGGGGTAAGAAAACTTATAAATTAAATTGATACTATTATAAAATTTAAATAGACATTTACATAACATTTACATAACCTTTAATAAACTTTATTTGTGTTACATTTAAGTGATTGTCTCTAAATGGAAATATTTGATCTAAACAATGCTCAGATTTGTATTATTGTTTTAAGGAAAATCTCAATGATTTGATCATAACACAGGAATTAAGGGTAAAATTTAAATGAAAAAGATAACACAAATTAGTCTAAATATAGAAAAATAATATAAAAAATATATACTAGAAATTAAAGACATTTTAGTTTTTTTTATTGGTAAAACAAACATTAAATATTATGTCTTTTATTGTAAATTGTAACACATTTTGTATTGCTGCATTTTTCATTTCTTCATTTTTAAGATTTAATTTTGTTTTCATTATTTATAATTTCAAGACTTTGTCAAAGGTCGTTGATTCAAGGGTGCAGTGAATAACTGAGAAAAGTTGGGAACCCCTGTACTAGTACACATAAAATTTTTTGAGAAATCTAATTGAAAAAATTAAATGAGAACTTTAAAATATTTTTTTATAAATTTCTATAAATATAAAATTTTGGTAAACAACATTAGAATTTTTCTTCATTTTTATGGAATATGGAAAGTCGCCAATATGATGTGCTTTGCTTAAAAAATTTATGTTTTGTCTTTTGTCAAAAATTATCTATTGATTCGCAAAAATAAGCAAGACCAAATTTTAATGAATTTTGTTTACAAAACAAATCAATCATTTAACAAAAATATTTCAACAAAGGATACGTGCTTGGGACACTTGGGTAGATTAGGGGTGTCCAACATAAATTTGTGGAGAGGGAAGATTCATTATTTTTGTTGCTATGGTGTGCCAGAGGAAATGCTTCATAGCTGAGAAAACCAGGGGTATTTTCAGTAAAATGCTAATTTTGTAGGTTTAATAAACTTTAGGCGTGTGTCCCGCAATCAAGCAATTCCATCTATAGTATATTTTAATGAAATTGGGGAATACGGCGTACGTCTATACGGATCTTATCCGTTATGTGTTCACTACTGACGCGCATGAATTCATTAACGACATTCTCAAATTTATCTCAAATTTATTTAAAAAAAAGGGCAGAGTTGAAATATATTTCAAACGGTTCTGTATGGTTTGCATATTGACCACGATTTATGCTTATTCTTATTACTTTTTCAAACATAATCAGTACAGTAGTGATCAGTATTATTGCCCAAATAAATCCGTTTAAAGATTGCCTACATCTTGAAATTTTTGTACTTAAGAATCTCTGTAAGATTATTTTTGGAAAAAATTTGGAAATCTTATAAATTTATTATTTAGATTTTTGCAGGTTATCTAAATTAAGTTTACTATTCTTGTTTTAGTATCATCAAACGGACTATAAAGTTAATCTTGAAAGATACAATGTATTAAATTACGACAAAAGTTATGTAGGAGACATTAATTTTAAAAAAGTGTTTATAACAAGACATACTGTAAAATATGTAGCAAGCGCATGTCTCCTTAAAGATCTTGATTTAAAATATGTAACTGTGAGTATACTACTTATAATTTCTTAACGTATCTTTATTTAAAAAAAGTATATTTTATAATAATATATTTTGGTTATTAACTTGTTATTAATATGATAAAGTTACTTACATGTAACAATTATTTTATTCAAGTTATAGGAAATAGAATCTATAAAGGAAAAACTATAAACCATGACACATTTGTTTCGCTTTTATTTAAGCTCCTCAGATGGATATAATGTCTTTGAATTATAAAATCTAGTAAAAGTGGGTAATAAGTGAAATTGAAAAAAAAAATTTTTTTTTTAATTAACGGGACTAGGCAACGGTTAATGATTGAATTCGGCGCTCTTGTTTATCTTAATTTTAATATAGAAAGGAAACAGATACACTTCTGTAATTTTAAAATGTTTATTGATATATAAATGATAAAAAAAATTGCGCTATGGAGGCCATATAAGCTTACAAAAAGGCGGCACAGTCTGCGGCGTATTTACACGTTTTTCTTCCATTTTTACCTACTATCGTACTTAAAAATAATTTTTTTTCGGTTCTGTAAGTGGTCTTTCTTTTCGTAAGATACGCAATTTTTCGCCAAACCTCCGAAACAATCCATAAACGTTCGAGATTTTCAAAAAAAATTAAAAAGTCACGATTTTTTGGTCCAGTTACAAAAGAATCGCATTTTTATTTAAAAATCGAGGTTTTTCGTCTACGAGTTCAATACTTCCGGTTCAATCGTTCTGATTGTAGGTTTGGCGGAAAATTGCGTATCTTACGAAAAGAAAGACCACTTACGTACAGAACCGAAAAATATTATTTTTAAGTACGATAGTAGGTAAAAATGGAAGAAAAACGTGTAAATACGCCGCAGACTGTGCCGCCTTTTTGTAAGCTTATATGACCTCCATAGCGCAATTTTTTTTATCATTTATATATCAATAAACATTGGTTAAAATTACAGAAGTGTTGTTTATGTTGTTTCCTTTCTATGTTAAAATTAAGATAAACAAGAGAATCATTAACCGTTGCCTAGTCCCCTTTAACCATGACAAAACAAATTTGTCACGGTTTATAGTTTTTCCTTTATAGATTCTATTTCCTATAACTTAATTGGATTTAAGTTGGACAGTTGGACTTAAGTTGGGCTCCGCCTAGTCACTAATAAAAATTTAACTCTACCTTGTCTGACTGATAAGGTTGATAAGTAGTCAATTACAGATCTACTTCTACTGCGGGTAATATTCTGAATAGTGTTGTTGGATATACCAACGACCACCGATCATCCTGTTTGTCACATTTCGTTTCTCACTAATGAAATAATGCACTTTTTGGATGTCTTTATGTGAGAAGGACGTCTACCACTAACGACTAGCTAATCAAGACGTTTGTGCTGGCTAAACATTCATCACCATAAACTTGTTACATTATTTTACACGGTTTTGTGACGTATTGTGGCTAAGTTCAGATTATCAGATTGATAGAAAAAGGATAGGCAAACTGATAGACCAACACGATTTATTATTTCAATAGTTCGCGCTGCTTCTGGTATCAGGCTAGATGGAACTGAGCGCAGTACCTATAATATGCACTACAGACTCGATAATCCGGACTCTTTCACATCTATAGGTTTCAATAGATTGAATTTTCGACTCTGTACTGTACTTTTTGTGCACTTAAAAATTCAACAAAAATTATATCGTAAATAAATTAATGGATGTAAACTTAAAATACTTATTGACAACACCAATATTACTAACAGCATTGTTTTTTTTGTTTTGAAACAAACGTTTGTAACTTATTAGGGACATTGAATTTTATTTAATTTATTGTTAATTTTTAAATTTGAATTTTTTCTAGATGCTACACTGACCGATAATGGTTTTGTGACGGTGCTTTAACAATTAACTAATTAATTAGATCTAGTTTTTGCCCTTTTAGTGAAATTAAGATAAATTCGAATATTAAATTACTCTATATACAATTTGAAATATTTTATTGATTAATTAATTCTTTTATGCATTTAGTCATATACTGACGCCAGAAAATTTCAAAGTAATGAGTATCGATTATTTCCAATGAATTATTCTAACAATGCATGCTCTGCTATAAAGCATCCCGTTTTTGGAGATTTTATGGCTAAATACAACTGCAGTTTTGATTTAAAATCCTGTTATTATAAAAAGGTAGGTTACGTAGTGATTACACATTTTTGTTATAATATTGCTATTTAATTTACCTGCATAATGCAACTAATACGCATAGGAGTTTTCATTCATTCATTTTAGGGTTGTTATTCATGTACAAATATAACCTATGATGATTCTGAATTTCCACCTTACGCACCAAGAGGAAGATATAAACTTACAAGCTACGTAATATATAAAGAAAACATATCTTTGGGGGCTGGTGAATTCTATATAGAAATAAAACCGACCAATCCTTTGGAGAGAACTATTGGAATATAATGTTTGATTCTATTAAGTATCCACCAAATTATAAGTAAATTATATTGCAAATTTGAAAAAAAGTAATGCACTTTGGTTTAACTTAATTCACGCAATTTGACGCTGAAATATATTTTTATTGTTAACCTTTGTATAGAAATTAGTTCTGTTGAAATTGTATGGAAAAATTTAAAATAAAATTGAATGCTTCTATATTATCGAGTAGTTCATTGTGTGAAGAGTAATTTATTAGGGGGGATTCTCCGAGAAGAAAAATGAAGGAAAATGAAACGATATCGTTAGTGACGCAACCAGAAGGTAAAATTTATAAAGTAATATTTCAAAATTTAATTTGCAACATAAAATTTCTGAACATTTCACTTAGGGGTGCAGCAGAAAATTATATTTCCATTAATTTTACCTGGTAAGTATTAATAACTCAATTTCACCAAAAATGTTAGTTAGTGGGTTTTCGTTGTATGGCGACGATATTATGGTCTAAATTAAAAATTCAAAAGTAATTAATAAAACATTAAATCATGCAGAAGGGCACTAAATTTTAATGATATAGCAACAATATATTTATTTGCTAGAACAATATGATTACAATTTTTATAAATTATAGATTGAATTTTAAAATACTATTTGAATGAAGCCTATAAATATTTCAAATTAATTTTGTTACGTTTTTGGAAAGTTTGTAAAAGAAACAAATTTGTATAGTAGCAGTAAAGATATAAATTACCTTCATATTGGTATCATGGTAACGTTTAGTTTAATTATTTTGATAGAAAAGGTGACCATTTCAAGAATTCAAACGTGAGTGGCTCTTCTCCAATTATATTGAAAGCTCAAATATTTAAATATAATGTAGGTTGCAATTGTTCTTTTGTGGAATTTTATTGCGAAAATGTCCAAAAAAACTGTTTTAATGTTTTATGAGGGTCCGTCAAGTTGGACCCCCGACTTTGGAATTTTGAAATTTTTTTTACGTCATTTGGAAGTGCTTGCGAAGTGCTGGCGAGTGCTCTAATGTATTTTGAAAGTGCTGGGTCCGTTAACTTTTTATTAGCGATTAATCATTTTCAGCCGGGCGGGGGCCACTTGACGCACACCCCCGACTTTGGAATTTTGAAATTTTTTTTACGTCATTTGGAAGTGCTCGCGAAGTGCTGGCGAGTGCTCTAATGTATTTTGAAAGTGCTGGGTCCGTTAACTTTTTATTAGCGATTAATCTTTTCCAGCTGGGCGGGGGCCAACTTGACGCACACCCCCGACTTTGGAATTTTGAAATTTTTTTTACGTCATTTGGAAGTGCTCGCGAAGTGCTGGCGAGTGCTCTAATGTATTTTGAAAGTGCTGGGTCCGTTAACTTTTTATTAGCGATTAATCTTTTCCAGCTGGGCGGGGGCCAACTTGACGCACACCCCCGACTTTGGAATTTTGAAATTTTTTTTACGTCATTTGGAAGTGCTCGCGAAGTGCTGGCGAGTGCTCTAATGTATTTTGAAAGTGCTGCGTCCGTTAACTTTTTATTAAGAATTGAAATATCGGCTTTTGACAAAAACGTCAAGTTGTACCCCGCCAAATTAAATTTTGTTAAATATTAAAATTTTTTTACGTCATTTGGAAGTGCTCGCGAAGTGCTGGCGAGTGCTCTAATTTATTTAGAAAGTGCTGAGTCCGTTAACTTTTTATTAAGATTTGAAATATCGAATTTTAGAAAAGCTCCGAGCAAGATACATTGAATTCAAATTCAATTAAAAAAGTAGTTACCAATTAAGTAATACCAGTATCAAGTAATACCAATTTACAAAATTTACCTACTATATAAGGAACTAGATACTACACGACAAATATAAAAAATAGCTTAAATACCTTAAAAGAATAAATTTGAAATGGACAGCATTGAAGAAAATTCCAATAATTTAGACCAAAATAAATATAGCATTATAGAAGAATGCTTACTTGAACATAATGTAGAGAAATCTATATTTCAAAAAAATGGTAAAGCAGTATATAATTCGGATGAAGTTTACGCAAAAGTTTCCACCGAGTTGAAAGCGAAATACCAATTAAACTATAACCCGAAGACTATTTATATCTTAATAACGAAACAAAAATTAGAAAAAATCGTACAATTACAAAAAACTTTATATTCTGATACTGCGAAAATAGAATTTATGGAAATGGAAATTTCAAATGACGATGATGATGATTCCGACGCTAATAGTGAACATACTCTAAATTTTGTTATGACTCTTTCTACTTCGGAATGGAACAAAATTAAACCAAATGAAGTTTTTTATAAAGATGGAGACACCGAGAGAGAATATTCAGTTTTGGTTCCATATGAATGGACACCTATCGTTTATGGTCATTTTTGGGATCATACAAAATTGCCTTGCACAATTAATTTTGAACGAGGTAGAGTATATACTAATTCTGACATATATTTAAAAATTGAGCGAAATTGTGATACGTGCAAATCAAAACTAAAGTGCATTCTTGACCACCAACCAATAAATGAAAAGCGAGTGTTATTTAAATGTAGTTATGTAGGAAACTATTGCATCAACCATGAAAATTGTAAAAAAAGAAAATTGGCCGGTAGCCAAAGGGCAATGATTGGAAAACAACTAATTGAAAATCGTGTAACAGCATCAACTTATAGGAAAAGGCAAGCGAATGCCTGCATGAAAATGGGCGACGTTGATCCTCCACACTTACCATCGAATAAGGTACTACGAATGGCAAAGTACGAATCTGGAAGAAAAAAACAGAATACATGATGATCCTATTAGCTCCATTTATATTTCCAAGTATAAATATCCTTACAACGCGTATAGCAAGGACATTGGAGTAGACGCATTTTTTGTTCACTACTGGTGTTCTGTGCAAATTCATTTATATAATGAGTATGCCAAAAGTCCTGGTTCCAAAGTTTGTATTGATGCCACAGGAGGTGTAGTAAGAAAATTAAAACGTCCCGATACGCAATTATCGCATTCAATTTTTTTGTACGACGTAACAATTAATGATCCGAAAACTGAAGCACAATTTTCTGTTTCCAGTATGCTTTCAGAACAACATGATGGAGATGCTATTCACAACTGGCTCAAACGATGGGTGCGTAATGGTGCTACTATTCCAAAAGAAACTGTGTCAGATATGTCTTTAGCGCTTTTGTCAGGCATAACCAAAGCTTTCACAGCTATGAGCCACATAACATTATATATAAACGAATGTTTCAATATTTTGTTAAAGGGAAAAGCAATGACATTAACAACCTTTATTAGATGTGACGTTGCTCATGTAATAAAGATGATCGTATCGTTTAAATGTTTCAAAAGTGAAAGAAGCGAAGCAAACAGTTTTTCGTTCGAGCAATTGTTAAAATGGTGACATGTTCTGATATAAATGATTTAAAGAATATATTATTGGCAATTTTTACTGTTTGCCAAAGCGAGGCTTACAATCTTGATTCATATTGTGAAAGAGAAAAAACATGGTTACAATCATTAGTTTCTGGCGATAGTCAAGAAAGAAACGACATATTTACATTGAATTTGGCAGAAACAGAAGAACCCGAAGAATTTCACGATAAAGCGGAATCAGAATATCCCAAACTTGATGATCACGAAGAATCAAGATTCAATAATTCCTTGTTTAAAGATTGGGTCGTTAATATTGTAGAAGAATCAAAACAATTTGTATCCCCTGATGGTGAAATAGATAACCTACAATACATTCCGAAATTAATTCCTGAAATTATTAATTTATCCAAACTCTTACCTCTATGGACAGGTATTATGATTCCATTTTTCCCTAACTCTGGATCAACTGCATCAAGTGCCCCGGTTGAAAGTAATTTTAATAATATAAAAAATCGAGCCTTTTCTGGATCACAGCTCCCCGTTCGCGTAGATAATTTTATTACACAGCATGTTAATTATTTGGAAGGTACAATGAAATTAATCACTGCAAATGAAAAGACGGCGACAAACGAGATAAAATAAGGAGAAGTAGAATGTACAAATGAGGTAGATTTTCAGGAAATACATTCAATTGAAGCTACCAAGAATGATGCTGCCAGTATTTGCTTGAATGATGCAACGGATTCTATGGAAAAAGTTACTGATGAAGATAGTACCCAACTAGATTTTGATACTACTAGAAATGCAAATATTAATGACGATGTTTTCGACGATTCTCCTAATACAAAATCAATCAATTTAAAGGCAGAAGAAGATGAATCGGTAGAAAATTGGCGGGGGCTAGGCGTTTCAAACACAGCACGTCCACGAAGGTCATATTTAGAACCTCAAAAAGAATGGAAATATTTGGATCTAAATGACAACAGAAACTGCATTCCAATTGGTTTTCTCCGAAATGGTAGTTCGCCTCATTTAAAACCAATTAAAATTAACAAAATCAATTATACCGTTATTAACACTTGCGCATTCGACAGTTTGATGCAAATATTGACAACTTCTCTCTGTGATCAAGAAAAGTTAAAAGATAATTCGATTTTTGGACAAAACAACAATATTCATCAAATAATTATGAAACTATCTAGTGGCAAAGTAGATAGGAGTATCTATGGTTTGAGGGCAAAAATTTTGTCTGACATCTTTGAGGGAAAAACAGTATGTAATATAACAACGATTTCTTCTGTATGTACAATGAGAGAGTTGCTCACTAAGTTGATGAATCATCAATATTTATCCTGGTCAAAAACAGAAAAATCCGTGTGCTTAAATTGCAATGATTCTGATGAATTCTCTACCGCCATGTGTAAGTATTTCTGGAATAGAAATTGAAGGTAAGTTAAATGATATTATAACTCAAGATCAGTTATTAATGTGCACTACTTGTAAAACTAAGACACGACGTAACGAAGTTATGTTGAATAACAATTATTTATTCTTAGAATGGTTAACTGGCAGTGGCGAAGATAACACCTCTCAATTATCAAGTATCCCTTCCAAAATATCAGTGGGAAACAAAGAATACCATCTGCGAGGAATTGTTGAAAATTTTAACCCGACTAACGCAAAAGTTGGTCATTTTGTGGCATATGCTAAACGATTGCATGGGAAGTGGGAACTATACAACGATTTAAAAGAAAAAGTTGATAATCACTGTAATCCTGATAAAATCGTTGTATGTACACTTTTATTCTTTTTGGCAACTTGATAAAATGTCTTAGTTGATATCATAATTTTGTTACTGGTATAATAATTTGTAATAAAAATAAATAAATTAAAAAACCTGTATTAAAATATTACAAAACTACTTTTTTAATTGAATTTGAATTCAATGTATCTTGCTCGGAGCTTTTCTAAAATTCGATATTTCAAATCTTAATAAAAAGTTAACGGACTCAGCACTTTCTAAATAAATTAGAGCACTCGCCAGCACTTCGCGAGCACTTCCAAATGACGTAAAAAAATTTTAATATTTGACAAAATTTAATTTGGCGGGGTACAACTTGACGTTTTTGTCAAAAGCCGATATTTCAATTCTTAATAAAAAGTTAACGGACCCAGCACTTTCAAAATACATTAGAGCACTCGCCAGCACTTCGCGAGCACTTCCAAATGACGTAAAAAAAATTTCAAAATTCCAAAGTCGGGGGTGTGCGTCAAGTTGGCCCCCGCCCAGCTGGAAAAGATTAATCGCTAATAAAAAGTTCACGGACCCAGCACTTTCAAAATATATTAGAGCACTCGCCAGCACTTCGCGAGCACTTCCAAATGACGTAAAAAAAATTTCAAAATTCCAAAGTCGGGGGAGTGCGTCAAGTTGGCCCCCGCCCGGCTGAAAATGATTAATCGCTAATAAAAAGTTAACGGACCCAGCACTTTCAAAATACATTAGAGCACTCGCCAGCACTTCGCGAGCACTTCCAAATGACGTAAAAAAAAATTTCAAAATTCCAAAGTCGGGGGTCCAACTTGACGGAGCCGTTTTATGACACATTTTTGATTTTTCTGAAATTGTTTAGAATTTTTTTAGTACAAAAAAACTGAAGAAATATGAAAAAATTATGAAGAAATACTCTTTCCTTCTAAAGTCAATAGGAATTAAATGGAAAAGCCGCAATTTCCCACACGACTGTACCTCGTGTAACGACGTCTTTTTACATGACAAACTTTGTAAAAAAATCTCCATCATAAAATTCCCTAGGGGTCTGTTTGACATACTTACTTTTTTTTAAGTTTTAAGTTTAAATTTTTGAAATATTTCTAATTAATCTCAAGGTATTCACACCGTGTGAGATTTCTAATCCTCTATTGGGCAAAATAATCAAGATACAGAAAAAATATAATTCACCCCATTTTTTATTATACTAAAAGAAAGAAACCCATGGTTAAAATTTAGGGTACTTTTAGGATATGCTTAGGAAATCAAAATGAAGGTATGTGTCCTCAAAAATCCTGCTTCATCGGAATTTTTTAGAAGTCAAAGTCCGTTTTTACTGGATTAGATCGACAAATAAATTGTTATTCCTAGTCACGAGCTGAAGTCAGAAAAAATGAGAAAAATCGGGTAGGTACATTGAGAAATTTACCTGGAAGAGGGCAAAAATGTCTCATGTTTTTCATAAAATATATTAGGAGTATCACTGTTCATGTTACTAATGTGATTTTTGCATGTTTAATAAAATATTATATTTGTAGTATTATGACGATTTATTTCCGCAAATAATTTAAGTTAGTATGTTGTACATAATATTTACTAATATAGTAAATTGTTATTAAAATTAATCATTATTGTTAATGTTTTTAAAATGCTTATTTTGGTTGGTTTTGAACTTTAAATTTAATGTTATTTAATTAATACTATCTAATTTTCTTTTATTATTATAAAACTGTATGAATTTCTGTTTGGTTTTTAATAAATTTACATTAGGTACTTTCAAATTTGTAATGTAATTTATATAATTGAATCGGTTATTGTTGAAAGGGGATAACTCACTTTTTGACTTTTTTGGGTAAAGGTGAATTTCTATATTTTCGAGATGGACGCGTTGCTTTGTGGTGAAAGGGATCTTCTTATATCATTTTTTACAAAGAATTTACTATAAAACAAGTAACAACGAACGATAATTTAAATTTTATAGAATGATGGCCAAAAATACTATAAGAAAATTGTTAATTCTGAAGGAATTTTTATACAGTTTTCATTGCATTTTAAATATTTGTGTAATAAAATTTTCAAAAATAATGACTAATTTACTTCTAAAACAAACAAATAAAATTTTTATTGTTGAAAGGGGATAACTCAAAAAACATTGACCTTCAAATTTATAGATATAAAGATTTTCAAATGTTTTCAAAATATATCCAAAAATACCATGGGGTTCGATAGAACCATCAAGTATTGTTAAAAATGTAAAATTTGTTTCTATTTGTTCAAAAAACAGTTCTTAGCCATTATCCCAAACCATCAAAAAGTGAGTAGTCCCCTTTCAACAATAACCGATTCAATTATTATATTTACAATAGTCGAATTAAAACGTATTGCGACGTTATCCGATGCCCAACTACCAACCTAGTCGAATTGGCGTTTGGTTTGTTAGCATTTTACATTTTTTACCTACGACGAGGACCAAGCCCGTCTCGAAGAACCCCCAACCTGGAGGAACGGATAGATGGTCAGAATAAAGTTCTTACTTCACTCGGAGTCGAACTGGGTATTCATTGTTCATAGTCAACTCGCTTGAGACCACGGTGTGGTGTGATGTGATCGCTGGTTGAGTTACGGAGCGAAAATTCTGGGTTCAAGTCGCGGACTTCGCAGAATTTCTTAGCTCGGCTTTCCGGTGGACATCCACACGCTGTAGTGAAAAGTTGTAGAAAAAGAGGATTAATCCATCTCGTGAAATGGATTGTAAAGACTTCAATAGAAGTGACAATATTCCGACAGGAATGGAAAAGCCCTTGATAGTCAACTCGCTTGACCATCATGCTTCGCTCGTCGCTTTTTTTAAATATATTATTAAAAGTATTTAAAATAGCTATATAAGTTTTTTTCTGAAACGGTCATTGTCTTGCAGCTAACTCAGCTGTATGTGAATGCGGGGTATACGGTATACCAGGGAATACCGAGTTCAAACCTGGGGAGAGTCAAACTTTTTTATGACGTCTCCGTGTTTCGGCGGCCACGTTAAGCCGGCGGTCCCACTGAATTGACGAATTGCCACCGTTAACAAAAAACAAGGCTACAGGCACATCTGAAGGCTAGCCTAGCAAGCTGCTACCGGATGTAAAACAATTATTATAGTCCAAAATCGATCTGCGGACTACAGTAGTCCGTAGTGAGTAACTCACCAACCCGTTTGGCCAGAGTGGTGAGTTATGGCCGAAAACCTCCATTTAAAGGAAGGCCTATGTCCAACACTGGATCAATAAAGGCTACTAAAGAAAGAATATAAGTTTTTAAGTCGTGAAATTAGTAATTAAATAAATTAAAAAAAATATTTTCGTAGTAGTGTTGTATATTTGAGCATGTGTGTGAATTTACATGAAAGTTGATGGTAGTTTTCTTAATGAATTTCTTAATGGTCGGGAAGTTGAGTTCATAATGTAAAGATGAATTTCTCACAAACCATGGGGCGTCTACCGCTATCCTGCATATTTTGAGATGTTAATTTTTAGATTCCATTTATTAGTACAGAATTTAATATTGCTTGTAGGTATTTTATGCTGGTTTCGATGTTCGTATTGGCTGTCAAAATGTAAGTATCATCGTCGAACGTACCAATTTCATCTGCTAGACAAGGAATATTAAGAGTGAACAATATGATATATAAAATAGGTCCCAAAATACTACCCTGGGCTACACCAGCTTTGATAAATTTTAATTTTACAAATGTTGATCAATTAATAGACTTTCCAATTATTTGACAATATTTGAAATTTCCAAAAAGAACTATCAATTTAGTTTAAGTTAGAAACCCCTAATATTGAATTAATAACTCTTGCAGAATTATAGCAAAACTATTAACTTTTGATAAGAACTTATTCAAACGACTGACTTTTATTTTTTTGAAGATGCACACCGTTTTGAACTTTTAGACATGTCAAAATTTATATTAATGATCTATAAAAACGCAATAGTAATGATATTAAAAAATTTCCTATTAAAAAAAATATCGGAAAAAATGCGATTCCATTCACAATCGAGAGAATGTATCCAATATCAAACTCAAATTCTTCTTCCCTTCCTCAAATTATTGTTCTCCGCCCCCCCCAAGACCTTACATTTTACGAAAAGAAAATACTGAAAAATTGCTAAAACAATGTTCAATCAAACCATTTGCTACAATCAAGTCTCAACAGCATACAAATTGGAAAATTTGCAAAATTACTCCTTAGCTCAAACAAATGGACAACACAACTGCTCACTTGTGCTTATCGGAATTGTCCATTATAAATATATCTTTTAATTTAATTATAATAATGATTATAATTTTGTTTTTGGGTTTAATTTTCCTACATAGTTTTCCGGATTATAATTAATCTTTTTCGTGTTTAACAAAAATTATAATTAAGAGCATATTACAGGAATGGGAATTATTAATTTAATAAATATATATTTTAGTATTGTACTTCCGCAAGTAATTAAATTATTAGCCATATATATAGCCAGCAGGTGGTTATTATTCTTAGTATTTCTAAAATGCGAACACCGGTGATTTTCACCTTGGTGTGTTTTATAGTGATATCGTTCGGGGTAAGAAAACTTATAAATTAAATTGATACTATCATAAAATTGAAATAGACATTCTTGGAAATAATCTTTGTGAAAAAATTAGGAAATGCTTATAAATTTATTATTTAGACAAGCGCTGTGAGATCCTACGGATCTCTGGCGCTTATTATTTAGATTTTTGCAGGTTATCCAAATTAAGTTTACTATTCTTGTTTTAGTATCATCAAACGGACTATAAAGTTATTCTTGAAAGGTACAATTTATTGAGTTATGACAAAAGTTATGTAGGAGATGTATATTATAAAAAAGTGTTTATAACAAGACATACTGTAAAATATGAAGTAAAGGCATGTCTCCTTAAAGATGTGGATTTAAATGACATAACTGTGAGTATACTTATAATTTTATAAGATAATAATATTTGGAAGTATGAAAACTACAGTGCGTTCAGTTTCCATCTAGATTGATGCAATAAAATACGAACGTTGAAATTTTCTTCAAATATTGATTCCATTTATCAAAATTGGTTTCTTCTTCACTCAAAGCATTCAAATAACAATCTGTACCTTATCTGACTAATAAGGTGGGTAGTCAATTACAACGGTTTGCTTGTTTGACAAAAATTGATGCACAAGAATGTCGATACGACTTGTACGTTGTCGTACGGTACATACCAGCTTATTCTGTGGGAAATATCCTGAATAGTGTTGTTGGATAAACCAACAGCCACCTATAATCCTGATTGTCACATTTTTGTTCTCAATAATGAAATGATGCACTTTTTGGATGTCTTTAGCTGTGCAAGACGTCTGCCACTAGCGACTAGCTAATCAAGACGTTTGTGCTTGTTAAACATTCATCACTAGATCTATTCATCACCATAAACTTGTTACATTATTTTGCACGTCTATGTGACGTATTGTGGCCAAGTTCAGATTATCTGATGGCTAGAAAAATGATAGTTAAACTGATAGATAAACACGACTTATTATTTCAATAGTGAGCGCTGCTTAAATGAAGTTTTGGTATCAGGCTAGAGGGAACCCGAGCGCAGTCCTAAATATACACTACAGACTCGATAATCCGGACTCAAAATTTCACATCTATGTTTTAATATTTCGGATTTTCGAGTCTGTAGTGTACTTTTTGAGTAGATGAAAATTCAACAAAAATTATATCGTAATTTAATGGGAATTATGTAAACTTTAATTAAATTTTAATTAATAATAACATTAACAACATTCTTAAAGTTAAAACAAGCGTTTGTAATTTATTCGAGGTACTGAATTTTATTTAATTTATTGCTAATTTTTAAAATTTTTACTCTTTCGAGTTTCCTCCTTTAATAAAATTAAGATAAATTCGAATATTAAATTACTCTATAATTTGAAATATTATATTTATTTATTAATTAAGTTTTTATGCATTTAGTCATTTACTGAGGCCAGAAAATTTCAAAGTAATGAGTATCGATTATTTCCAATGAATTATTCTAACAATGCATGCAGCGCCGCAAAGTATCCCGTTTTTGGAGATTATATGACTAAATTTAACTGCAACTTTGATTTAAAATCCTGTTTTTATAAAAAGGTAGGTTACGTAGTGCTTACAAAATCTTTTTACGATATTGCTATTTAACGCCTATTTAATTTACCTGCATAATGCAACTAATATTCATTAGGGTTTTCATTCATTCATTTTAGGGTTGTTATTCGTGTAATAACATAAGCTATGATGATTCTGGATTTCCACCGTACGCACCAAGAGGAAGATATAAACTTACCAGCTACGTAATATATAAAGATACGAAATCCTTGGGGGTTGGTGAATTCTATATGGAAATAAAATCAACCAATCCTTTGGAGAGAAATATTGGAGTATAATATTTGATTCTATTATAAGTATCCACCAAATTATAAGTAAATTATATTGCAAATTTGAAAAAAGTAATGCATGTAAAATCACGCACGCTGAAATATATTGTTATTGTTAACCTTTGTAGAAATTAGTTGTATTGAAATTGTATGGAAAAATTTAAAATAAAATTGAATGCTTCTATATTATTGAGTAGTTCCTTGTGTGAAGAGTAGTTTATTAGAGGGGGTGTTAAAAAATAATCAGCAAACGAAGATTAACGAGATTCTCGGAGAAGAAAATTTAAGAAAAATTGAAGAGTATCGTTAGTGACGGAGCCAGCAGGTAAAATTTTAAGGTAAAACATAAAATTTTTGAACATTTGACCCAGGAGGTGCAGCAGAAAATTTTATTCCCATTAATTTTACCTGATATAAAATTTCTCATGGAATGCACCGATCAACAGATAATTACAAAAAAAACTCTCAAGTGCACCATTCGGGAGGTGGTTTATGGATTTTTGGTGGTAAAGCTACCACTGGGGAAGGAAAAATTATCGCATATTTGATTCTACATTTTAAAACTTTATACATTATTTCCACTGTATCGTCTTTTTTCTATAATAATCTCTTTATTATGTGAACGTTGCTAATAGTAGAATATGCAATGTACCTACAATTTTTTAAACTTTTGTGGGGGCCTTAAGGTCACAAGTTAAAATTTACACCAATTAAAGTTTATATAGTAGTCTTCGTTAAAAATCCAAAAGTAATAAAACATTTGATTATGCAAAAGGGTACTAAATTTAAAAATCGAAATAGTCTCACTATCTAATATAACAAAACGAAAGTGCTGCCAACCATAGAATAAAAGATTACAATAGAAGGGAAACTTCCATGTTAAAATTGTAGACAGTCTTATACTGTCTTTTCGTTGCGCCCCCTGGGTGTCATATGGGTCAACTAAATCTGACTAAACTAAATTATTCCACTATATTTCCATTCAATTTAACTATTTTTCACTCTTATAATTTATTAATCGTCTTATAATTCCAACTTATAGGATATTCTATGATTTATGTTATGTTATTGTTTACTTTTCTAAATAACTATTGAAACAGCGCCATCTTAAGAAAATCCGCCAACTAAAATACCATTAATATCAGGGTCTAATATTTTCCTATGAAGTTTCTACACCGTGCTGCCAACCCACAGGCAGGAATTAAATTGAGAAGCTGACATTTTCCACGCGGCTGGCTTTAAAAGAACAAACATAGTTTGACCCATACTACATTATTTTAGATTATAGACTGCAATCTACATAAATTAATTATGTGCTCACTTACATTCAAATACGAAAGTTGGCATTCGTCCACGCACAATCTCTCAAATGTGAATATCCGATAAATTGGGATAAATCCAATATGGATGGAATCAATTGGCTATAAGGCTATATGAAGCGTCATGACTAGCTTTCTCTGCGAAAACCCGAAAATGCGAATTTCAACAAAGCAAATGTCTCAGAATTTCAAGAAAACTATGAGAGAACTTTACAGTCTTTTCCTTTCACACCTGAAAAAATCTTCAATTTGGATGAAACTATACTGACCACTGTCGTGCAAGCTCTTCGCAAAGAGGTCAATTAGTTGTACAATGTGTGCGATTGTGAATGGATGTGGTAATTCAGTTCCATCAGTTTTTGTATTTTCGCGAGCAAGGTTTCATGAAAATATATTGAATGGAGCACCTCTTGGAAGCTTAGAACTTCCCAATAGCCCGACAAGTGGATTGATGATTGGACCATTATTTGTAAAAGAACTCGCACATATCCAGAAGTATACAAGATGTTCTCAAGATGATCCGATCCTCATGGTAATGAACAATCATGAAAGTCATCGTACGTTGGAAGCTGTAATTTATGCAAAGGATCATGGAAATACTTTAGTTACATTCCCGACTCATTGCACACATAGATTGCAACCATTGGATGTTGCAGTTATGGGACTGTTTAAAGGAAATCTATCGATTGCATAAAATGATTGGTTAAGAAATAATTATGGAAAGACTCATGGACTATTCATGATTTGAATTAAAAATTTTAAAAATATCCATTAAAAATATAACATCTGGAATTCAAAGATGACGACTGCGAAGCTGCCTCTGTTACCGATCGAGAACTAGTGGAACCAATAATTTCAAACGTTTCGGAGCAATTGCTAGCATCAACTTCTAATGTTGATAAAGCTGCTCTTCTGACACCACAAATGGTTAGACCGTTTCTTAAGGCTGGTCCAAGATCATCAACTGCCAGAAAAGCAAAGACACGAAGGTCGAGAATTTTAACAGACACGAAGGTCGAGAATTTTAACAGACACTCCAGCAAAAAACAAAATTGAAGAGGGAACATTGGCTCGTCAATCTAAAAAAAGAAAAAAAACCTTTAAAAATGTGTAGATGAAAAGTTGTCATCAAAATTATTATTTTAATTCTTGTGTTTAATTTTTATGGTTTTTCCGTTTGCTCAAATGTTCCCCGGACCTGTTCAAATCTACCCCCAATGCGGGGCTATTACAAACATTTTTTGGAAAATTGAGTTTTCTTAAAAACTGTTCAATGTGTCCCCTTCTCCCCTACAAGGTGGAAACTGTAGAAGACTGTATAAGATTTAACAATTAAAAACTAAAAGCAATTCACTAATATTAACACCGTGTGATCTTTCAAATCCTCTATAATGACCAAAATATTTAAGATAGAGCAAACTATAGGGTGTTTTTTTAGCTGCATGAGAACTTCAAAATGAAATAAAACATTAAAAATCTGACGGAATGTTTTGGTTATAATTTTTTTATGAAAGTACAGTTAAAGGCATTTATGATTTGAACATGACTTCCGGCATGTGATCACCACGACTATGGTTACGAAGCGCATCCGTTCAGTCCAATTTTTGACCACTTTTTCCAATATTTCTGGCTTTATTTCATAAATGGCTTGCTGAATATTAGCCTCCAATGCTTCTAGAGTTGTTGGTTTGTTAGCATAAACCATGGATTTAACATACCCCCACAGAAAATAATCTGGAGGTATCAAATCACACGATCTTGGAGGCCAATTGATAGGACCAAGTTTTGAAATAATGTTGTCACCAAATTGTCCTTTCAATAAATTGATGGTTTCGTTGGCTGTGTGGCACGTAGCACCATCCTGTTGGAACCATAAGTTGTCAATGTTTAGCTCTTGAAGTTTTGGAAACAAAAATGTATTGAGCATGTGTCGATATCTCACACCATTCACCGTAACGGTAGCTCCTTCCTCATTTCGAAAGACATATGGACCAATGATGCCGTTGGCGTGTATTCCACACCAAACAGTCAATTTTAATGGATGCAATGGAGTCTCAAGATAATGTCCCGGATTGGTCTCACTCCATATACGGCAATTTTGTTTATTCACATACCCATTTAACCAGAAATGTGCCTCGTCACTAAACAAAATTTTACGGTAAAAAAATGGATCCACTTCCAATTGGTTGGAAGCGAATTTGGTAGCGTTATTCAATGGTCAATCTATGCATTATCAAATGCCAAACCTTGCTAAACACAAATGTCAAAAAACTGTTTCCATAGCAATCTTGATTCAATTGTAATCCCTATTGAAAGTTCTCATGCAGCTAAAAAAACACCCTATATAATTCACCTACTGAAGAAGAGAAAGCCATGGTTCAAATTAAGGATACTTTTTAGGATATGCTTAGGACATCAAAAGAAAGGTCTCCACAAAATTCCAGCTTAATCGGAATTTTTTAGAAGTCAAAGTCTATTTTTACTGGACTAGCATACTAGTCACCAGCTGGAGTCAGAAAAAATTGGAAGAAACAGGTACCTTGTGAAATTTACCTGGAAGAGGGCGAAAATCTGAATTTCAGTTGACTTATTCTGAATTTAAATTGATTAAACTGAAATTCAACTCACGTTTTCTGAATTAAAATTGACTTTGAATTTCTGAAATACATCATGTGAGAGTATTTCAAATAAAGCTGGAAATGGAAAGTCAATGGGAAATTATAGGTTGACTCCATCCCATTTTTAAATTTTAATTGTATGTATTGTTTCAGTAAATTAATATTTTAGTTCTTTAGTTAATATCGTGAACCTCGTGGGCTTCTTTTATGACTACATCTGGCGCTACGGTCCTGGCTTTTGCTGAACGATATCGATTAACTTCATCAAGTTAGTGTCTTTTCAGGTTACAAACCTAACAGAAATTTCGCTTTCACCCTTCTAAGGTCATGACCGAAAACGAGGTAAGCTTATTTTTAAAATATACTATTTTTTACAAAATTAGAACTCCAATTTGATGGCGAAAAACGAAATCTGTCGTGAAAATAGTGAATGATCAGTTTCGAACCGTGTTACGCCATCTCTGTGCTATAGTTCGGGTAGATTTGTTTATAACATTGACCTATATCGAAGAACCTGCACTTATGCAATTTTGGCACAACTTTCATATACATATTTTCGAAATTGTGGTTAGCTCACATTGTGAATTACATGCTATTTTTACATACTTATATTTATAGATTTAAACAGCAATTTAGAAAATATTTGTCATCACTCATTAGTCATTACATTGTCAATGAAGATGCTTTTATGTAGGTCAAAATCATCAAACACTTAAAAAATGTTAAAAAAATCAAAACTAACTTTTCATTAGAAAGAAGTGAGAACCCGCTCACTTGGGAGACTTTGTTTCTGTTTTTTATATCAAGTATTATTGTAGGTTTAAAAAAATATCGTATGACAATAATTCAACTATCACTTGTAGATAAATTATTACTCATTTGTTTTATGTATATTTTATCGAAAAAGACAGTATTGATATAAAATCAATAATAAAAGTGAAAAGACTGTAATAACTTTTTTAAAAGTTATTTTTAACTTACATTTTTTGTTAATAAAAATTATCGATTAAAATTTATTCAATTTGCTATTCCGAACGTAATTTGTTGAAGAGTTTTCAATTTCCAACTGATTTTTTTAAATTTTCATTTTCAAAACGTACCCACGAACGATTCGTTTCCTCTTAAAACATTATTTTATTATTTTCCAGAAGGAATAAAATGTAAATTAGTTATCTGGTTTAATCTTATAAAAATTTATAATCTTATTTTTAAAATTTAGTTTTTCGTTTATAAAATTTGTTATTGGAATTTAATTAAACTGATTTGGCCGCCCCTAATTGTGGCCACCCGTGTGCTTGCACACTGTGCTCAATAGGATTTTATTGCAAAATGGAATACCACCTATGGCAGAAAATACGTCAAAATATTTTGACAAGCAATTAATCTTTCAAAATGTCATGTGGATGTCCGAAGACTCCAGTACGACACTGTACGTGTGGGAAAGGACCGATGAAAGTAAGTAAATTAATTTGGTTAAGCTAGCGGTCATATTTTGCAAAATATATTTTAAAAAGTCAAAATAAATTAACACGTTTTTAAGTAACTTTAAAATTATAAAATCAAAAAACAAAGGTTTCAAAAATTTAAAAAAAAATCGATTCTTGTTACCCAAATAGTAAAATTATAATGAAAAATACTGAAAATCCAAAACAAGACACAATTAGGAAGAAGTGCGGTGCAGAACGTGCGGAACGCAAATATACTTGTCTTCCATCTATTGTAAGTTTCGAACCTTCTCTCAGTCAGCTGCAGACTTCAATATGTTTATTTATATCTTTTAACGATTTTTAAAAGTAGGTACTCAAAACCTTATCAATTATGTAAAATAATAAAGTGGAATTTGTTACGTATTAAGTTAATTCAGACCACAGTTTATTAACGTTAGTTCTATCGCTTATCAAAATACCTTGATTCGTTTTCCCACCAAATCAGAGTTCTAATTCTATTCGTCAATTTCACTGGGATATTCATACACTCGTTTAGCGAACACTCGTGACCCAGTGCCATTGAAAAGAATTGCGCTCACGGTTGTTAATTTGTTTATCACAACTTACATTGTTATCGTTATAATGGTGAGTTTACGCTTGTTACGTAATTTTATGTTTATTTTTGAGATAAAACAGATTTTTTTAATGAAACCACTGGTTTTACTAATTAATAAAAACTAATTTTGAACTCTTATTTGTGCAGTGTGCCCTTTCGATTAAGGTACCCATAGTTTGGATTCTTGGAGGGCCAGGATCTGGAAAAGGCACACAGTGTGACAAAATTGTCGCCAAATATGGATTTACTCATTTATCTTCTGGAGATTTACTAAGGAATGAGGTAATTAAAATAAATTTATTATATGCAATATTTTATTTAATTTTTCTTGGCACCGTCAATGTTAATATAAATAAAATAAATTTAAGTCGATATAATAGGTGTGCGAATTAAAAATATATCGTAGAATAGAATGCAAAACAAATTTTAAAATAGCATTCTCAAAAAACTTAAAATCTTTTTTTTTTTTAATAATTGATGAAGTTATTGTAGATTATTCAGCTACACCCTTTCCTCTCTTTCCCTTAAGTTTGGGGCAAATTCATTTAAATCTGGAAATTACAATATAATAATGACACTATCTAATACTTCTTATTTGATTCCAGTGATATTTTTGAAGTGGAAGTTTGTAGACCAATTTGCAATTGTGTAATGTGAAACTTCCGCTATAACTTAAGTAGACAAAAGCGATAGTTTCCTTTTTCAATTTTAATAGTGACTCCCTGCATATAAAGTAGAAGTGTGTCACCCTCCAATTTGAATTTTAGATTCAAAATTATCTAAAGCGTTTTTGCCTTATTTATTTCATTTATGTTTGTTGAACTGGAATTCTTAACTGAAAAATGTGTTCTTAATTGTATAATTATACTCATTTTTGTTTTAACATGATATATTTAAAATAATCTTAAAAGTAAAAATCTCTTTGATCCATTCGTACGCGTCGTTATTAAAATTATCACTCTGTCAAAAATAGAAATGCTGCAATAGAAAATAAACACCTGTTATTGACAAAATAAAAATATTACGATTAATGTATTTCAAATCGAAAGTCGATATTAGGGAGGGGTAGAATATCTGGATATCTCCAGCCCCTTTTCCAATGAATTTTTAAACACATTTTTTAAATGTTAATATTAAGAAAAGTTTTGGCATCCACGCTGACAATTTTTTAAATTTTATAATGATATAATCGGTTTTGAAACGCATTACAACGTTATCCGAGCCTAACTACCAACCTTGCGAATTGGTGTTTGGTTTGTTAGCATTTTACATTTTTTACCTAGACCAGGAGCAAGCCCGACGTAGAACCCCCAACCTGGAGGACCAGAGAGACGGACAGAATAAAGTTCTTACTTCACCCGGATTCGAACCGGGCATTTAGTGTTTATAGTCAACTTATTCGACCACTAGGCTCCGACCGTCTCTTTTATAATAACTGTGGTTATTTGGTAATAATGTATTCCACATAAATGACCTTGTAAAAATTAATTTACTGTGAAGCTTTATTACATTTTTATGTTGTTGTATTAAATCCAATTTACTATCAAAAAAGTCGATAAATTGATTGAATATAAAATTTATGAACTTTTAACAAAAATATTTCATTTAGGTCAGCAGTGGCTCTCCAAGAGGCAAGGAGTTATCGGAAGTAATGGAAAGAGGAGAATTGGTTTCAATGCAAATTGTTTTGGATCTATTGAGAGAAGCTATTGAAAATAGCCTTCCAGCTGCTAAAGGTTTTTTAATTGATGGCTATCCACGAGAAAAGGAACAAGGCATAATGTTTGAAAAAACGATAGCACCGGTGAACATTGTCATATTTTTGGACGCGTGCGATGAAACATTAGTGAAGAGACTTTTGGGGAGAGCCTTAACGTCAGGAAGAGTAGACGACAACGAAGAAACTATTAAAAAGAGACTTCACACTTTTAATACTCACAACAACGAAGTTGTTAGCCAATATACTAATAAGTTAAAAAAAGTAAGAAAGTACAATCGAAAATGAATTTACAATTAAATTTATACTATACGCCGGCAAATTTTAATCAACGATTATTATTTTTATCGGGACGAATTATTAAGTTTTAAAGCAATAACGAATTTTGATTGGATTAAATTTTGTCAGTGCAAAATTGTATGTGTAATTTGTACTTTTACATTGAATTTTTATTCCAGATTAACGCCGAAGGACAAGTAGATGACATTTTTAAAGAAATTGAAGCGTGTTTAGATCCATTAGTTGCTTAAATACATCTTTAAATTTTTTTAATTATTTATCACATATTACACATTTGCATGTATATTACACATTAAATAATATTGTATTACACTATTGGCTATGTATCTAAACTAAAAATTTATCACACCACGTAATATAATATTTCAATTAAATAAACTACAATTTTGTAATATAAATCTTCAAAAATAATTTTTAAAAATATGTAATATCTGTAATATACAAAATTAATATAATTTTAAAATTACTGTTATTAATATTTTAAGCTAAAATTTACTGAAGAAATCAAAATAATAAATTATTTTTCTCAAAATTTCAACTATTATCAAATCTTATTATTCTCCCAGTTATTATTGTTGTTAATACTGCCAAAATAACGAAATTAAATTTATTTTAATTTAATTTCACGAAGATGCATCAAATCGATAAAAATTTTGTGAAAGTGTCGGACTTGTACCTCGAAGAGATTTTATAATCTGTACAAGTAAATCATACCTTGTCGATAACTCAGCAAATAATCGCTATCACTAACACTATTGGCCTTTCTTTTGTAACACAAATTGCTGTAATTTGGGTCACTTGCCCCGCTTATCTACGATGGAATGGTAGACAGGCTAGCTAAGTGATTACACCCCCGTCCAGTACCATAGCTTGGGTCGCGCTTACGCGGTTCGTGGGTTATATCGTTGTAACTCAGGTGACCGATTGGTAACTAAGAAGAAAATGTCCGGGCGCCAGTCCTCTAACTAAAACACAGAAGTAAAGAAGAGTTGGTTTTATTCAAAGAACAAAATTAAGCATAAGATGAGGTTGACAATGTTTGATTCCAAACCTCCAATAGGAGACACAAAACACACACCAAATCAGATAAAACCCCGGATACACTGGGACAATCAAACCACCAAATATAAAAAATAAAATACAGATGAGTTGTTATCTGAAGATAACTCACCAAAAACTACTTCGCGCATCTAGGAAACTGCCCAACGCAGACATAAAAGCGTCGGTGAAATAACACATTCGCAAGAGATATCCTCAAGTAAAATTAAATACAATAATTGCTTTTCAACTTACCTCTCCACCTCAGTCCGTCCGATTCAACATCTCAATTCTTTTGGAACCTCTGGAATATTAATGATTCATCGTTTAAAGTGAGTTTCAGGTGTAAAGCTAAAAATAACAAAAACCACACAATTAAACAAGAATCGATTCACCTGCGAATGCAATTCACCTGCATCTCAATGTCGATTTAAAATATTGAGAAAAGTTAATCTCCAAAATGCGCTCATATAAAATAAATAATAATTATATGGATTTCTGGTTATCCCACTTCGTCGGAGCTGCGACAAAACAAACACCCGATGTTAGAATGAAGTGGACGAACTTCCAAAGATATTCGGAAATGCTCCAAAAACTTCAAAAATTTCCAACATCAAATTAAATGAGGTTACGGCCGATAAAAAGTGACGTAGGAACGCACCAGGTCAGCTGAAGGGGAGACTGATAAAATGGGACCAGATGTAGAACATCCATTAAAATTAACCATGGAAAAAAATGTAAACATCCTCACATGGCAAAGGGTTCCATCACGGTGATGAAATGATAAAGAAATGTATCAGCTCCACTTGTACTTCGCTTCCAGAAACCATAATCAACGGTAGAAAACCAAAATGGACCTCACATAAAATTTAATGTGGTAATACAAAAAAGCTAAAATTTATCAATATCAAACTTCCGTTCACGATGGAAAATATGTCATGCTTTCACACAAATGTTACGCTGAAGGCAAAATAAAAGGTCACTTCAATAAACAACATTTGTGGCTTTTAAATCATAAAACATTCCATGAACGAAATTGTAACTTCCACCTTTCACGATGATAAGCAGAAGAATGGCATTCGAAAAATTTTCGAAAATTCAAAACGCTTGCGCATGTTTGAAATACACCTAGGGTGATGCATAGACTTCAAGCCAAAATATTTTCACTTGGCGTTAGATGTTAAAAATGACAATGTAATTTCTCAACGCTGTTAATAAATATAAAATTAAGGAAAAATACCAAGCAAAATTTGGCGAGTGTAGTCCGCAGATCGATTTTGGATTATAGTTGTTTTACATCCAGTGGTAGCTTTCTAGGCTGGCCTACAGATGTGCCTGGAGCCCTGGTTTTTGTTAACGATGGAAATTAACCAACTCAGGAAATAATAAGATTTAGTAAATGAAATTACGTTGCATTGGCAGACCTAGGAAAAGATGTAACGGGTCAATAAAAACCTAAAACGTGCAGCAGCAGAAGAAGAAGAAGTAATTGAAATGTTGAGAAAAATGTTTTGCGTCGTAAGGAAAAGTTTTCATTTTCAAATCCCATTTGAAAACTTGCCAGTTTTAGTATATTTATTGGCTATGCCCATTACAGAGATAATTACAAACTACACAGGGATTTATTTTCAAGTCAGTTTGCTTGTTCACTGCGTTTCTTTTCTCTATGTGCAAATAAATTGGCATTTTTAATTGATTTAATTATATTCTAATTCTAAAAATCAACATCGGTTCCATCGCCAGTAATTGTAGACTAGTTGCATTTGGAGCCTGATGGAGTGAGTATTCGTATAGCTGTTGCAAGTAGGGATAATGAAGACATTTTGTAATTACCTTTATTATTTTGAGTAACTTTTGATTTATGAACAGATTTGAATGCTTATTTAATTATTGGATTTCCCAGGCTGTGCGGCCGCACTAGAACTAATTTTAAGTTGATAATAAATTACCAAACAAATTTCAATTACTTCATACATCAAGGATAGATATTATGATTTTAATGTTGCAAATTCATTTTGCTTCCCCTTGAATCCAAAGATAACTTCATTTTCGAGTAAAATGTCTCAATAAGGCAGGGGACCCCAAAAAATAAATATAAATGATCAAATTTTCAATTCTAAATCAAATTTGAAAGGGTCCCAAATTTATACTGGAGGATTGTCCATTATCATCTGAGCTTCTCACTGGTAGGCAGGTGTCCTAACCCTCTGGATTGCTTTCTTGAGCATTCGTTTTAACTTCTAATATTATTAGAGAAGCGCCGGAGCCGCCTTGCTCAAATTAGAGATGATTTATAAATACTTTGTTTATCGATAATTTCGGCTAGACATTCTTTATCAAACTTTCTTGTACTGTTTTGAGACTTTAACCTCTACAATAATGTATGAAAGTTCTTATCAATGAAGAATTTGCAAATTTTTTGAACAAGTTTTAATTTTCCTTTCAAACTTTTAAATTTAAGTTTACAAGTTAATAATTTACATATTTTGGAAAAAATCAAGATATCTAAAAATTAAACAATGTTGTTTTAAATTGTTTTAATTTTTTTTTAACGAACAGTGACAATTTTTTTCTTTGTGAGATTTCAGGTCTAAATTTTATTAAATATTGTGTACGTTGATGAGATATGGGAGGAGTATTTACTTGTGTTGATGATGTAATATAATGGTTTGTAAAAAAAAAAAAAAAATTTATCCTTAGAATTTTAGGTACCAGATTTTCAACGATTAGAATACGACATGTCACCTCTTAAGATCCATCCAGTACCAATGGTATGGTTCGTGGGACCATCAGGTACCGGTAGACAAACACAATGCCAAGCCTTAGCAGAAAATTTGGGATATGAAAATATTCGCGTAGCTTCTTTATTAAAACAAGAAACCAAGAAGGAAACCGACCGTGGGAGGTTAATAAAAATTGTTCTCGACAATCCCCCCAAAAAAATTGCTGATGTATATAGATATGCACCCTCGATTTAAATCCAAAATAAAATTATAAAATCTTTTAGACCCTCGTAATCGATATAATTAAGGAGGCCATGTTAAAAAATGCTACAAACGCAAAAGGATTCATTATAAATGGATTTCCTCGTACCAACAAGCAAGCCAACCTTTTCGTGAAAGAAGTTGGAGAAGTGGATGTTGTGGTATACCTTTATTCAGACACCCAAGTACTAATAACACGATCCATTGGAAAGCATGGTCAGACTGATACCGAATCTGTGAAGCGAGATATTCACAACTACATCAAAGAAGTTAAAGAAAGTGTCGCCAAATTTGGCGCAAAAGTTGAAAAGGTAATTTATAACTCCATTTTTCATAAAACGAGCTAAATTATTTATTATTTCCAGATTCATACCGACTCTCCCCCCGGCGATGTTTACGGACGCATTGAAGCGGCAATTAATGTCAGGCTCAATGTTAAACCTTCAACTACTCTTACAGACCAATTACAAATTTTAAATGAATTTTAAAAATTACTATTGTGTAACTCTGTACTTTACTTATTCATGCGAAATAAAAATTTTATAATTAGCCTAATTACCCTTCCGATATAACTTGCCTTACAAATTAAATCAAATAAACAATATTCACGAGTCTGTAAGTTTGCATTGTCGTAAAGTGGTATATTTGAAATGGGTTTACTCGGGCACATCATAATTTTATGCAGTCTTTTAAAAACCGTGTTAGTGAATGAGCAATGTGAATCTTTGTATGATTTTTCATTACGTCCATTTCATAAGATCAAAACTTGTTATCGGTCCGACCTTACAGTAATTGCAAGATCCAACGTTCAATCTATCGAGCAATGTTATACCCTCGCTCGAGAGCGCGGTGGATTAGCGATAAATTTTAGTCCTCCAGCAATGAATGACATAAAAAGTAAGGAAGATTTCTTTTTTCGAAATTGCCATGTTTTGGAATGTCCAGAATTTGTAAACTCCACAACATTGGTTAACGATACTTCCTTTGATTACTATAGTTTATATGGTAATTTGGATGGTAAGCTTAGGCGATTCGAAAGCGAATCTGGATTGCTCATCCCTATTTCAGTTTTAGATAGTACAACTTGTGTTAGATCTGTTGGAGTATTTCGTACGTTTGATGAAAAGGTAAATTATACCACAGCAATCGCAAAATGTCAAAGTATCGGAGGAGATTTGGCAAACATTATAAGTGAAGCCAGAACAAATGGGTTATCAACTCTTGTGTCGACGCAATTGAAGCAATGGTACAAAGTCGCTTTTGTCGGCTTGGATGACTTGAAATCCAGAAAACGCTTTGAAACTCCTCTGGGAGAATTATTAAATTGCTACAAATTCAGAGCTTGGGGACCAGGTCATCCGAGGCAACAAAGCAAAAATGGTACTTGTGTTATTATCGATTCAAATAATATGTGGAAATCAGTCGATTGCAAATTGAAATTACCTTTTGTTTGTGAACTGTTTCCTACTTCTAAGGTACCAAAAAAAGTAGAAGAAAGTATAGATTGTTCAAAATTGAAGGGAAAAAGTATGAACAGCGCAAATTTTATATTTTTGTTCTAGTTACTATGAATTTTAGATCTCGAATTTTGTCGCAAACAACAGAAAAGTAAATGGGAAGATTCCCAAAATTATGAAAATAAAGAAGAAAGTACAGATGAAAGCAGATGTGAAGATATCGATGAAGACATCGATTAAAACTTTAAGGATTTTTGAGCGGAATTGGAGTACGGAGCAGTGGAGCAATGAGTTCTTGCCATGAGCACATTATAAATTACAAAATTTCTAAAAATTACTAAAAAGTAAACAAATAACTTCTTGCAAAGTATAACTTTCAAATAATTAATCGTCAACCCCTTTATGTTTGTAACATGTAACTTGTATCGCAAGTAGAAAAATCACGTCTTTGATTACCTCGGCTAGCTCTTTGTTGTAAAATCGGAGACTCGATGTCAATATTATCACCTACAAAGCACAATAAGTGTGATTTTCTCATACAAGCAAAAGACTCTTTATTTGAAATGTAAACTTCAATCGACCAAAAGAATAAATTTTGTTTAATATTGGTTAAGAGTTTAATATTATTGTCCACCAACCCCGCAAATAAAGGAAAAAAAAAAAGCAAGAAAATAATTATTAAATATGGACGCAATAACTGAAATAATAAATTTTGGTGTATTGCTAAATTTGAAAAACAGATCAACACCTCAATAATTATGTAATTTGAATAAATAAAACAATTTAAACCAACAATAACTCTTATTGTACCTGTAAGCAGATATTTAATACTCAAAATCACCTGCAGTTCATCATGACCAATCCATGATCCGATCCCACATCGACAGAACGCAGAACTGAGGGTTCGCACATCTCTTATGTTCTTTTGGGTGTATCTCTTTGTTGGTTAGAACGTAGTCAATCATGGAGTTCTGTCCTCTACTATTAGACCATGTGATTTTATGTTATATCTTATGGTCAAAAAATGTATTATTATTTATTCTCAATTTGTTCAATAGTAAATTCTAAAATTATTATATCAATATTTTGTACATTGTTAGTAAAAATACAAATTACTTTACCATTTACTTTCACGCCCTAAGAGTGACGTTAAAGTGGCGCTTTCCACCCTGCAAGTATGACTCAAAAGTGTTACTTTTGCTATTGAACGAAATCTATTATTAATCAGCTCCAATCATTTAAATTACTCAAATAGGGTGAATCCGGTCCTGCTAACTTGATTTGAGAGTAGATCAAGCACTTCTAATTGTTGTAGTTCGAATACACTATATCGGGATTCATTTGACCGATTCTCTCAATAATATTCAATTTATTAATTTGTTTAACATGGGACAAGGTAAAAGTCAATTTACCGAAGATGAACTGCAAGATTATGAGGTACAAATTAAAATTTTCTTAAAAATTAATTACAAGATTTTCTAATTTTAGGATTTAACATACTTTACAAAAAAGGAAGTCCTTTAGTAAGAATTGCTTTTGTCTATAACAATAAAAATTAAAAATATAACATTTTAGTGCTCATCAAAAATTTAAGGCTTTAGCTCCTGAAAAAGTCGGTCATAACAAAAATGCCAAACTTCCGATGTCAAAAGTTCTACAATATCCAGAATTAAGCGTGAACCCATTTAATGATCGTATATGTAAAGTGTTCAGTTCAAATAATGATGGAGATTGCACATTTGAGGATTTTTTGGATATGATGTCTGTGTTTAGTGATGCCGCTCCAAAGGCTGTTAAAGCCGAGCATGCATTTAGAATATTTGGTTTGTTTATGTTAAAATTTAATGCTTCAAGTCTAAAACTATGAATTCAGATTTTGATGGAGACGACATGTTAGGTGCAACCGATTTAAGACAAGTAGTGGGTAGATTAATTGGAACCAATCAACTATCTAATTCGGAGATACAACATCTTATACAAAAAATTTTAGAGGAAGCCGATTTGGATGATGATGGAGCTTTGTCATTTGCCGAATTTGAACACATAATAGACAAATCTTCGGATTTTGGAAAGTAAGTTACTGGTGTAATCTTTCAAAGTCTATCAAACAAGTAATGAAAAAAATAAATTGCAATTTTTATACATTGAAGTGCTTGATAATGAATATTAAGTCCATTTTTAAGGGAGGCGAGGTTAATATCCCCACTTATTATTATTTTCTATTCTACATCAAAAAACTATTGATAGGGGTTGAAATCATCATCAATAAATTATAAAAAGTAGGAACTCCTAAACCTGGATCCTTGGGGGTGTTATATTTTTATGCACGTCTATTTTATCTTAATAAAATGTAATGAATAATTTAAATATGGAACTTATGAGTTTTCTTAGCCAAAAAGTTCCAATTTATTTTTACCATTATTTGTTTTGGTGACTGTAGAGTCATGAATTTGAAGCTAACATCCAATACTCTTTTGCAGTGTATTCCGTATAAGATTGTAAAGTTTAGATATCAGAAGCAATTTCAATAATTGTTGTGATTTGATAGTATTATTGGGAGGTTCCTACTGTATGAAGAATCTTTAATTTAGAATCTCAGTTGTGATTAAATCTCATACTTTTTTATTCAAATACAAAAATATGTACAAAAATATAAATAAACAATTAAGATTGTAAATAACCTGGTAGTTTCATTCTCATGAAAATCCAAGTAGTGAAAAATGACACTAAAACACAAATAAAGCCAACAGCAGTAATCAAAATCCTGTTTAATTTGGGTGTCAGTGGTGAATGAATTTGATCCAGTACGATAAAACCAAGACCACCCATTGAGAAGAGAAAACTGGAAGCTAATCCTTCCATAATATATTGTCCATTTACTCGATATGGCATAAAAGCTACCTATTAACAAAAGCCATTGTTTGAAATTATCTTATTTGTGAACACAAGAAAAGTACTTACGGGTCTCGAATGGCCATGCTCATCGGTTGTGGAACCAACACTTGGCGGTTCAACAATTACGTCATAAATAATGCCTAAAATTTGGTGTTTAATTATTTTGGTAAATCACATTTAGAAGCTCACCTCCTGTAACTAAGAAATAAGAAGCCAAAACCAAAGAAAACATAACCATAGCCGAAGGTTGTTGCACCCACGACGGTTTCTTGATTTTCATGTTGGGAATCTCCAATACTGCGAACGGAAACGTGCATATTTGTTCCAACATTTTTGTAAATGTATTATTTATAAAATTTAATTAACTTCCAACCGGTAAGTGTCAACTTATATCTACTGTCTCTTTCTAATGCACGACGTGTCACTTTGAACAACAAGCAGTGGCTACGTGTCCGGCTTGCACTTCCCCGAAATCCGGGATCGTACCGACTTTGAAGTCATGTCCCGAGACATCTATTTATCCCGAATTTGTGCGTTTTAATCATTTATTTCATAATTTCATTATTAAGTAGTTTTCATTTAAACTATCAAAATACATAAGGGGCTGCCGAACGTGCACATAGCCACTGAAACTTAAAAATCATCAATTAACAATAAATTATTAATAAGACTTGAATTAAAACCGTCTGCAATGACTGCAATAGATTTTAGAAAAATGTAGTACTTTACTAAACTTTACCCTGGCATAGATTAATTGACATAAAAAAATCGATACAAAATTTGAATAAACTTGAATTTATTGAATGCAGCCCACAGAGTCATTTTTGACAGCTGTCAGATTTTGCATTAATAATTTAAACCTCGTTTTAGTACACGTCAGACTTTTAGCAAGCAAACTTGTGCACGAAATATATTTTTTAATAATTAAACATGTATTTAACTAAATTTAAAAATTGTCTATTAATATGAAGATAAGTGTGATTTGTTGTTCAATATTTTTATGTTGCATTATACATTGGGCTTGGTAAGTTAATAAAAAACTACGTTTCACGTTTAATTTAAAATTTTTTTTAGCGACTCTGCGTTAGGATTAGTTCTTGCTGAAGATGATATTCCATTTATTGACGAATCGGACAATAACACCACAAATTCTAGGGATCACGAGACTGAGTTTGGTGAACCGTTAATAGTGCCCAAAAGTGTAGGTAATTTAGAAACCAATGAAATTAAATCTAGTGTAACAGACGTTCTAAATGAAGATAAGGATAATTTTGTTCAATCTCCCGAGCATGCATTTATCGAAACCGTTTCCCAAAATGTTGGAATTCCTCACGAGTAAGTACACATTTAATTTCAATTAGTTTAGTTTTAAAGTTTACATTTATTAAGGGAGTGAAATGTTTGCATTAGGAAATTCTATTGATTTACATTTTAATTGTATGGTAATTTACTTTTATAATTAACTCGGTTCTTCAAGTGGTTACCTACTTGACATTTCATTATGTAAATCTATTTTTTGGTGTCAATTCCATGAGACTTTTGTTTGTATTTTTCTCATGGGTTTTTACACATTTTGTATATTTTGGTAGACTACGGACTACATAATTATTTGCATATTAAACTGATTTTCAAGAAATCACATTGGCCTTAATAACTTTCATTCTTCTGAAAATGCAAGTTAGTTTAAGCTATTTTTATCACTTAACCTAACCTTTGATGGAATGTTATAATGTGGAATTTTCTGCTAGTAATGCTTCAGTACCCGAAACTCCTCTCTGTCTGAAATGTGTGCTATGTTATATAGAGGGTGTTACTTGAGAAAAAGTCATGTCACTTTTGGTGTAACTGGAAACAGTAAAATATTGATGTTACAAAAATATTAAAGATTTTTTTCCATTTGGATCCATCAAGCTCACCTAATTAGACCTTGTGTTCCTCCAAGCCAATCATAACATTACATCATGATCACATGATGAGCCGAGTGTAGCAATGGAATATCTTCAGTAACTGAAAAGTTATAAATTTGTAATTTTAATTACGTCCATCACGTGATATTGTGTACCCCCCAAGCTCATAATAATTGGACATTGCTCATCACGTGATCATGGTGTGACGTCACTATTGACTTGGAGGAATACAATGCTTAGTTAGGAGAGCTTAATGAATAACAAAGTCACATGATCAAAATTTCTAACTTTGATTGATTAAAAGACTGTTAACAAGATCAACGATTCAATCAACGATCTAGGCTAGGATTAAGATTTTATACAGTATAACCAAACAAGTACTATTATGTTACTTTTATAAATTTGGGATAACGAAAATTTTCCGTATGGAAATAATAAGAGATTTTATAATCAGTAACTTAAACAGAAAGTTTTGTATACCTAAATCCATAAATTTAATGAAAATAAAGCTTTGATAAATTATTGTTGGTCATACAATCGGTAACTCCTAACTATATTTTAATGAACACGCTTTTATAATTTCATTTTAAATGTTTAATAAAGTATATTTTCAAATACCCTATCATTTCAATAATATACTATAATTTTGTCTTGAAATTACTTAGATAAAATAATGAATAATTTTGTTAATGATGGTGATTAATTAAAATAAATCACTATTCATAATGTAATACATAATAATCATTGGTTATATATGTAAAGATTTCATGTTTCGTATGGATTGCTGTTATGTACCTACATAATATGTTTTGATCGATTTTAGATTATTTGATTTGATTTATGCACTATAAAAAAATTAACAGTTTGTCGTGCAAATTTTTTTATTAAAAAAAATTAATTTCATTTACTTATTGCGTCCATACTGTGACTTATTATTTTGCGGGTGTGATGAAATAAACTCTAGTTTAGATATTGGTTTACGTTTCGAGGTATATTATTTCCTCTTTTTCAGAACCAATTATAAAATATGTCATTAACATACATAAGTAGTACTAATTGTATGTAACAAATGATATCTATTTTAATTTGTAAATAATGTACCTCGAAACGTATAAACCTAATCAAAACTAGAGTTTATTTTATTATCTACCATACTTGCAAAATAATAAGTTTATTTTTAAAAAATTAACAAAATTTATCTTGGAATTGAAAGAAATCCTAAACTTTTCACGACACTGGTAGATAAGATACCAGATAATCGATGCATATACCCTGAAGTACTACGAACATACGCGTAGTATTATAAGATCCCCGCGAAATTTAGACAATTGCAGATAATAAATCCTAAGGACTTAAGAGCTTTCGACCGCATCATCTCAATTATGCTGAACAAAGCTCAACTTTGCGTCAAAGAAGACACCCAAATCCGTACAGTCACAACTGCGACCGATTACCCTGTCATTAATACTATATTGATACACAACAGGATATTTAGCCCTAGTATAAGACATCGCAAAACATTTGGCTATATTCAAGTCCATGTTGTTATTTAGAATTTAGAGCACCATAGCGCAACAGAGTCTATCGATCTCTGAAGAGTGAAGACGCAAGCAGTCATCAACATGTGCAATAAAAAGATAGAGCTTAAAATCATCGGCGTATAGTAAGATCAGACATCTGATGATCATCACAGACAAACCATTTATGAATATAAAGAACAACAAAGTCGCCAGATTTGAACCCTGATGCACTCCGGAGGTGGGTAAAATGAATTAGACTTGATTAGACTTATAACCCATGTATTCAACATAGTATATTAAATAAACAGGAGCGCATTAGGCCAAGTAGTACATCAGAGAAACAGAACCTTTCTAATTTAATCAAAACGATGTGTAGGCCGATTTGATCAAACGCTTTAGGTCATTGGTTCAAATCCCGGTCGCTCCCAAATTTATCTGTACCGTGTTTAGACTTACACGTTAAACTATCATCCTATTATGCCGTTTAGGGTGGGTTGCACCAACATCGGTTAAACCTAGTTCAACTTTGAACTCAGTTCAAATCATCATCAACCAATCAACATGGTTAAGAACCCCGTATTTGACCGTGTTGAATGGTTAAACTAAGTTCAAAGTTGAACGAGGTTTAACCGGCGTTGGTACAACCCACCCTTAGTCAGCAAAATGTAGAAAGAAAACTGCTGACTTGTAATTCGGTCTTCACCATTATGGTATTGGTGTTTGGTGAACTTATCCCAGTTGCAGTATTCGAAGAGTCGTCGCTAGATGTCGCGTTTATTGCCATTATGGTTTTAGTGCAGCGTTTCTCAACCTTTCAGCATTTCCGACCCAAATTTCAATCATAATTTTCATCGCCCCCCCCCTCTATTGCAATAACAATGTAATTATAATTATTTACTTGAATTACAAATCTTAAAAATTATCAAGAATAGGTAAATTTATTGATATTTTACAACATCGATCCTATTATTATTATATTTTTTAGTGGGTTTAACCCATCATAACTATTAATTTATTTTTATTCAATCGTATTTAATTTACATTGAATGAATAAAAATTATTATTAAACTTGTTCAGATTTTATTATGCTTAATTTTAAATATTTAATTAAAACTTATTAGAAAGACAAATTAATTAACATAATATATTAAGTTAAATTGTACAAACTTGAACAATAACAAATTTTAAGTAACTTTTTGCCTATTAAAAGTAGTCATTGTCATTTTTACCCGGATAATTTTTGAAAATGAAAATTATAAAATTGCAAAACTAAACATAAGTAAAAATAAAATCCTCCTCGATAATAGCAATGACGTTATATTTTTACCTGATGCGAATTCAATCAATATTGATCAAATATACCTAATATAGGGTGTACTGCTTTAATACCAGATCGCAACCCCAGCATGACCTACAGCATCGTTTTTCAAGCTCTTTAGGGTCTCAACCCTTAAATAATTAACTTTAAATTTAAAATGTTAAAACCCATTTTACATCGATACTAAGTATCCATATTAATAAATTATTCACACAAAAGCAAAGTATATTATATAATTCTAATTATAAGATGAAAAGATTCGTTGTTGAAAGTTTCAATCTGATAATAATAACAATAATAATTATTGTCCGACAATAATACTTAATACTTAATACTTCTATAAATACTGCATTATAATGCTCATGACAATTTTTTTTATTAGTACCAAAATCTCTTTTGTTTAGCTCGATACATTACTGTTTAGTACTTACTAAGGTAATCGTGTAATAATAACAACATGGCATAATAATAATAAATAATTGTTTATGTATTCCTTTTTAAAGTTACCGCAGTGAAAATCCTGTGGAAATCAATACATTTAATAAATTAGAATGTAATTTCACAACTTGTTTTTTAATTTACTTTTTAACGTGCATCAACTACTAGGATATTAGCACCGGCCCAACAGGCGACTGGGAATTCCAACCCGTAATTACTTGTCGTCTTGTAGCTTACATTTCATTCCTTGCCACTCGACTGGGTTACAAAAATAATATTATACCGTCACTAAATTTTCCAGTAAAATACGGGTTTTTTTGATTTTATTTTTAATAATATTTGCTGGGATAGCAAATTAATACATTATTTGTTGTTGCACTTTAACAACAAGAAATAATCTAAAACTTTTTCTTTCAAAAAACCTAGATTATCGCAAATAAACGAACGTATTTTCTTGTTTACATATTTTTATCAAATTTGAGTTTCCTTGTTTTATTTTTAATTCTGTTTATTTGCAAATGCATCATGAACTTACAAAAATATTTGGCATGGAAAACTGTGCATAAATAATTCTTGTTGTGTTCATTTCATTACATTTTAATTTTCGTTTAGGTAGGTTAATTAAATTTTCAAATAATTAAATAAAATATAATTGTACTCCTTCGTCAATAAATTATTATCTACATTAACATAGCAAATATCAATTCGAACGAATTGCTTTTATAATGCCATCGATTTTCACAAACGATAATTTAAAAATAACTTAAAATAACAATACAATCAATTTTAAAAAATTGATTCTTGAAAATAATCCAATACACATACAGTATTTATATATATATATGTATTAATAAGAAAAATGCGTGTTTTTAATGTTATGTTTGATCAATGACTTGTAAAAAAATCTGATATAAAATTTATCGAATAGGTGTGATGTTAAATTATTGTAATATTGAGGACAAGAATTTTTTTTTTGATATAGTTATAGTAGCATAATAATAAATCGAGTCAGTAAAGTGACTGATTGTGCAAGACATGTTGTATTTATAGCTTTTTTTTTTAAATTTTTGAAGTACACATTTCATGCTATGCAATTTTTTCAACAAACAACTACTCGTGTTGTAACATTTTTTTTTATTTTAAAACATAATAATGACGTAGTCACATTTTTTGTCATTTATAAAGCGTAAAATAACAAATTCATGAAAGTTTTATTTTATCGTTATAAATAAAGTCGTCAATAATAAGTTATCATTATTTATTGTTGTTTAATTTTATCCGTTCAAACGGAAAACATTTAATTTTGTTTGTAGATATATTTATTTTCCGACAAATTGGAAATCAAGAAAATCAAATGTAGTTGTAAAAATATACAACTTATTGCAATTTTTCGTTACAGAGTAACCTTGAAGAAGTATGCATTTACTTCCGTGTTTAAAATAAGTTGACGTTTTTGCGCTAAGTGGCATTGATTAGTTGATTAAGGTTTAAAGAATATAAATAGTATAGCAAAATATTCTAATAGAATTTTCAAGGCTGACTTCATTTACATCATTTTTAAGAGGTTATCCTACTGTGAGCAATCAAACCATAAATTAAAATCGGAAAAACTATTAAAAAATTTTCAAGTCTTATCGCTTAATCTATCATTCTCTTGCTTTATGCAGTAGATTTCCCTTTATATTATAAAGTTCAAGTTTTCTCAAAGAACAATCAGGGATTTTTAATCAAATTTTTTTTAAGAATTCTTCAACTTTCTAAATATACTAATATAGAAACCGTGATTATATTCCAAATATAGTTTTAAAAAATTCTAAGGGTAACAAATAAATTAATAAAAAAAAAATTTGTATTATCATTTGTGAAACTAACCGTAATACTTTCGACATAATTTCCAAGTTAATGATCATTAAGGATTCTTTTAAATCGAATTTTTCACGTATGAAATATACTCACATTACCTCCTTTCTGTTATTTACTCAACTATTAATTAAGCTATTTAATAATTTAAATTATTTACGAATCTTCAATTTAAAAAAAGTTAATTTACAGTCTGTCGAAGGTATAAAAAAATGATGTTTTTAAAATGTTCCGGTAGTATAACCCCTTAAACTGTGTAATGAATGACTGATACAGATAATACATTGTCATCTAAATAAAGTAAAATTTATTTATATGGGTAATATGTAGGTTACCCATAAATTTATTCGGAAGGAATGGAGTGATTAATAATAATTAGCCAGAGTAATAATAGTTATTTAGCAAATAGTTTATCATCACAAGTGTTTGGTGATAAAGAAATAACAAATGCATACGTTACAAAGTTGTGTATTGTAATTGTGAATATTTCTGTGCAAAAATGTATTGAATGAATTTCACATTCTTACGCACATAAAATCTACGTTTAAATAAGAGTATACCTAGATAAGATAAATTTAGAATTGTCAAATTTTTTCTAATCTCTTGAAGTGCATTGTACAAATTGATAATGTTTGTTATTCTCTTATTGTTGCGTTATACATAAATTTTTAATTACCGATTCTTTCTCCACATAGATTTTATTCCCGATATAATTTTGACTGTCCATCCGACTGAATATTACCATAATTATTATATTAAAAAACATTTTACTGGATATTATAACAATATCATACTTAATTATTGAAAATATTAATGATTGAACGTACACTCAAACAAATCCGTTCTTACCAGCTAGAAAAATAAACTTTAAATGAAGAATAAACGTACTGGAAATTGGCCCAAGCATTGGACGTTCTTAAAATCAAGAAAAACTTAAGAATGTCGTACTTGATTATCGTTT
This sequence comes from Rhagonycha lutea, assembly GCA_958510855.1. Taxonomy (NCBI): domain Eukaryota; kingdom Metazoa; phylum Arthropoda; class Insecta; order Coleoptera; family Cantharidae; genus Rhagonycha; species Rhagonycha lutea. Next base: position 90,597,760 of record OY294036.1, read on the forward strand.
AGGAATGTGAGATATCAATTTCAAGTATGCCTTTCTCTGTTTAAGAATGCCAATTCTCAATTGTAAATTAAAACACATCGAGGTTTATTTCTAAGCGAAAAATTCTTATTTCCAAGACTTAAGAGTTCTTAATTTTAGAATGACCATTCTTAAAAATAGTTTGTAACAATCTTGTTTTAAGAACTTCCATTCTGAATACCTACTAGATCTAAAGTACGCTCATTCTTAATTTTCAGTGAGTATGTCCATTCTTATTTTAAACTTAAGGTAGGTTGTTTTAAGTAAATAATTAAAACTATTATTTATTATTTGTTAAATGGTTTAATACAATCTAAAAAACGTACACAAAATATAAAATATAAGAAATAAAATAAAAAATTATAAGTAATGCTTAATAATAACTGGTAACGAAATTATATAAATAATTATTAATTAACAAAGCTTTTTAAACTTAAACGCTAATTTATTACTTGGAAGAAAATGTATATGGAATTGATAAGAACAGAAATCACTAAAGCATTTCAGAAAGTATTTTTCTTGATTTTTTCATAATAAGTTAGATAATAATTAAGATACTTACTAAAACCGAACTTCTAGGGTGTTTAAATAATGGCCACTCCTCAATTAATTTTATAAAGTTCATTTGAAAATATTGGCGATTTCGCAATGTAACTGTTGTTTTCCATTTTTTTCTAATACTTCCGTCCAGTTATTGTCATCAACATTGTATTTCAGCCAGACTTGAAGATTACTTAAATTTTCATCATCGGAAGTAGAGGGCAAATCACTGTCTGATAAATATAGGGAACTTAAATCGTTAGCTAAAATAATAATTAAAATACATTAAAAAACTTTTTAGATAAATTAATTGCAATAATTTATTACATGTTGTTGGAGTTGCAACTGATGCTTTTTTGGTAGTTTTAAACAATCCTTTTCTTACTAAAGTATATTTTAAGTTTTTAATGCGATCGTATAATTTTCCTTTCGGGTGTCCACCTAATTTTCGAGTAATATGTATAATAGGTTTCCTATAAACAAACATAATTAATTGAAATTTTGAATATATTTATTTCAAAGAGCTTTTATTTTTATTATGCGGAAACTAAATTTTAAGTATGTAGGCAGCAATAACTTACTTTACTTTCTGAAGGAAACAATAATTTTGTAATCTCGATCGAAAGCTCATCAATTATTTTCAAAGTCACAGTTTTGTTTTGTGAACTGAAAAAAAATTATAATTATAAAACAAAATATTTATCACTTTTATTGTTTAAATACCCTGCCCTGATTATTTCTTGATCGCAGTCTTTTACACATAATTTAAACTTAATTCGATCACCAAGTTCAGTTGGGGGGAATAAAACATCAATATCGGAATCTTCGATTATTTGTAGATGCCAAACATTTAATTTTAAGTCTAAAATTATAAATTTAGTGTTAGATTTTTATTACACATAAAAAACCATAGTTATAATATGATTTTGTTTACCTGTTACTTTTCTAATGACTTCTTGCGAAAATCCCCAAGAAGACAACAACAAATTAATTTATTCAAAATTATAACTTACACTAGGTTGACCAACTAGTTTGTGTAATAATGTCGTCTAAAAGAGACACATCCGAAGCTGAATTATCCCAATTGGTCATTTTTATAAATCAAATCGACTTACAATAAAATAATAATGTACAGAATAAAGTACTACTGTTATCACAATGAACTTGTAAGTTAAACTGAATTTTTCAAATGCAGAACATATTATTAAGTTGCTTTTAAGCCTGCATTGCTTAATTTGTTCTTAAAACAAGAATGGATGTGTATTAAATAAATAATTGCTGACTACCATTTCCAATAAAGACGGATGGTAAAGCTAAATGTATGAATCATTTAACTATACCCTTCTTATATTACAAAACTGTTAAGCATAGTATTGTTTGATATAAGAATGCCATTATAGGCGATATTCTTGTTTGATAAAAATTCTTAAATTGATCATGTTATGTTTATCATAAGAATGGCACACTGCATTTAATCATATTCATGCTAAAAATAAGAAATTTGTTCATGAATTCAAGAATTTTATCTGTTTCTTAATTTAATGAACGGATTCTTGATTTACTTCTCAAGCAAATTTCTTTGAGTGTATTTTTTTAATTATGTTATAAGTACCTACTGACGTAATTGTTTAATTAAATCTTATTTTAAATTGTAATCAAACAATTTATTGTTTCTATATTCACACCAGATTTATCTGGAATGTTAGAAATAGTATTTGCACAATTTTCAAAAATAGTTTTGAATATAGAACAAACCTATAAATGTAAATATTTAGTAACTTTTCAAGAAACTTATAGAAAATAGAGAAGAATCATGCTGAGTTACAAACAACACAATTTTTAATTAATTATAATAAAAAAAGTAATATGACCGCTGAAGTGGAGTGTTATAAATTTACGAATTTTTTTAGTGCATACAAAGATAATAGTGAATAACTCATATTTTATGTCAATTACTTCCAGAATTGCATAAAATTTAAATAATGATTACTTAGTTTACCTCAATAGACTTCTGTAAATACAAAAATAAATTGATTTATTCATTAGAATGTCATTTAAAATGAAAATTAATAATTTGGGAATCCCCTAATTGTAGTTTACAATTTACACGAGGTTCTTAAGAGTAAATACGTAAACCTTGATTATTTTTAAAATTCTTGTAGCGGTGGAGATTTCTAGAAATACGTAATAATATATTAAAGTGAATAAATAAAAGCTTAATCATGTATAATTTGTAAATTTATTACAATTAAAAACACTTTTTTTTATTATATTTTATTTTCTGTTTGTTTTCTTGACTATCAAACGTTATAATTGACGCACCGGGTAACTTTTTAATTGTTTTTTGACCATGACCAACAGAATATCTTTATTTTGTGCTACTTCACCATTAGCATCGAGAATTAAACCATGATCTATATTCTATAGACTTGGTTAGATTATAATGACGTAACACTAAACTTCCGTGACAAGGACTACATTTTTATTGCCTATGTTAACAAACATTAAATTGTTTTATTATTTTTTATTTTGAAAGGCTAAATTTAAATGTAGCGGTGGCTAGATAAAACAAAGGTTGCGCACCACTGATTTACACCAATCTGTTGTTTCCTTTTAGTTGATTTTAATGTAGTAGGGTAAACGGTACAGCTATTGGCCACCATATAGTAATTGGCCAGTTCAGACGTTTGCTGTGACTGTAAGAGAATGCAGCATCTAATGTTACTTTTATTTGCACGAAAATTTACCTACAGTTATCTGCTTTGCATTAGTTACTAATTTTTCCTACATATGACCTTTTAAATGTCAAAATTTTTATTTGATTTAACTGCTACTCACATATTGTTCAGAAAGTTAAAAATTTCTTAAGAAAATTGTGTTAAGTGAATACCTATAGTTTCGTTAAAACTTTAGTGAATCGTTATTTTTGTGGTTTCCAGATAAGCAAAGGTATGGGTAAATCTTATTTTATAACTTTTACTAAGGCTGAACGTGTTGTACGGTTAAGTAACGGGTGGCCAATAACTAATTCAGAAACAACACTGAAAACAGTAATTAGCCACCTCTAGTGTACAGCAGTTTTTGACAGAGCATGCACGTCCAAATCCGTTTAAGGATAATAGACCAGGAGATTGTTGGATGAAAGATGAAAGTAATATCAATTTGTTGTTAAAAAAAAATTGTTTAATTTTTAAGAGTTTTGTAGGCTTCAAAATCACTCTAAATGTACCTATTCCAAAGCCACATAAGCAACATATTCCTGAATTAGATGATAAAGACCCCTTTATGTGTCACGAATGCTATAAAGAAGACAAAAGTGAAGAAAGTGCATATGAACATGAATCTGAAGGCAATTATAGTGACACAGATAATATGCTTGAAGGCAATTATTCAAATGACAGAGAACAACACACCATGCAAGTTGATAGTTTAAAAGACGAAGATAATTTTGTCACAGAAGTATAAATAAAATAGACAAAAGGAACAACAGTAGCCCTTTACCTATCAAATAGCGGTGGAAATGAAATTCAAGAATTAAATCAGTTTTACTTAGAAATAGAGACAAATAAATGTATTATAATAAATTATTCAATGTTCTGTTGATAAAATTCCAATTTCTGAAATATAAGTAGTTATAATGTATTGATATAGTGATTTTAATTACTAGTTTATATGGATTTGATCGTGGCCAATAACTATATTGGCTAATAATGGCTAATTACTATAAAAAGTGGCTAATAACTATACTTTTTTGATGTCTTGCAAAGAAGAGCAATTATAATTTTTATTTGTAAAGAAAAAGCGCCTATTAATTTTTTTTCTTAAAGTACATAAAATGACCTTTCCAGCGATGTATATGATATAGTAATTGTGTAATATAATACCCATGTTTTAGATTTTTAAACAAAATATTTTCTTAAGTGGCCAATAGCTGTACCGTTTACCCTATTACTGTAAATTTCTGTAATTAATTTTCTAACAAGAAAAGTAAAAAACACTAAAAATCGCTAACTGTGTACTGGTCCCGTTTCTGCTATGACATAATCACTATAAATTAGTTATTTGCGAAAAATTGTTGCTGCTACTAAAATATATCACTTCATGAAAGATTTATTCCGTACTAATGTCTAACGTAAATGCGGAGGATATACTTCAATTTGCCTGTTTGGTTCGTTGGCCTGGTATTGAGCAATTAACAATTTTTTTTTCTTTTTTATGAAAAGTTTTTATCGCACTATATGAATAATAATGAAGATTAGAAAAATCTCCTTACGCCTCAACCTAGACCACTTGTAACATTCTAATTAAATTTTTTCCACCCTACCTTTTATTATGTTGAAGAGCTTAAATTAATTAATTTAGGAATTTTATAACTGGAGAATTTTTCAACTTTATTGCGAAATATTTTTATCAGTTTTTTAATAGTAAACGATAAGAACTATCGTTTTTTTACTACTTCATTAATTAATTTAAATTGCCAAATGCGGTATCTTTAATCAAATATATGCAAAATCAAAACTTCCGCGATGGTGTCTATAACCTCGGATGTTCAAATTCGCTTAAAGTATTTTTGGAAACCAATTACAATGACCTAGTGAGGTGCGATTATTGAACTTTTATTAAATTGTAGAAATGAAATTTTGGCTTCATTATTTATTTCATAAACTTCAAAATATTTAATTAACTCAATTTAACTTTGTTTTTATTTTAAATTGCAGAATTGCCAGCACCGGCAGCGATGTTCATTCAGGAATAGATTCCGCCACTTTAGACTTACAATTAATAGCCTCTCCGCCTCTTGCAAAACGAGAAAGTTCAAATTTTACGGAGAATAATTCATCAGTTCTTGAATCGATAAATAGTGACGATATAGTAAAAACTATTAATGTTAAAGTAGAAGATGTGATTGTGAACAATGCTACCACACAGACTGATCAAGTGCCAAGTGTTGAACCAAAGAATAACGAAACCGAAAAAGATACTCGAGAAGACATTCCTTCATTTTCAGAATGGACGCAAAAGCAGTTAGAAGAGGCGGAGAAAAAGAAAGAGCAAGCGAATTCGTCTGTCAATAGTCAACACACCAATGGGAAACCATCTTCTAGTCTTAAAAAGCGATGGAAAAATTATGCTTCTCCCGATTGTGGGGCTAAAATCATCGCTGCAAATCCTGAAGCAATCAGTGCTGGATCTGTTCTTTCTTCTTCTCGAGATGAATACAAACTGAATGCATGTACGACTCGGATTTGGTTTATTGTAGAATTATGTGAAGCCATACAAGTCAAAAGAATACATGTAGCAAATTTTGAGTTGTTCTCGTCGTCTCCTAAAGATTTTAGTATATTTGTAGGCGATCGATTTCCAACTCGCGACTGGTTAAGTGTCGGGCACTTTACAGCCAAAGATGAAAGAGATATCCAAAGCTTTGATTTATCTCCTCAATTGTTTGGAAAATACATAAAGTTTGAAATGCATTCCCATCATGGATCTGAACACTATTGTCCTATTTCCTTATTTCGGGTTTTTGGTACTTCGGAATTCGAAGTTTTGGAAACAGAAAATGAAGTTCATTCCATCGTTACCGAAGATGATGACGACGACGACGATGAGGATGGCGCTTTAGACTCTGAAACTGGCGAAGCACCACGAAACTTGTTTAGCTCTGCTACCGATGCCGTAATTTCGATGGTTAAAAAGGCCGCTCAAGTATTAGGAAATAAGGGAAACGCATCTGCTTCAATTAAAGAACCTCAGAATAGCACGGTTGTAATGTACACGCCATTAATTAACACCTGCACCACACCAAGTTACTTAGTTGTTTGTGATAATTGTAGTGACCTTCTATACGGAACCGTATTTGAATTATTGAGTTGTCATTCGAGACAATTAATGGAGTTATTATCCAAACCTATAATAAAGAATGCGCTTTACAAAACCGAAGTTTGCTCAAAATTTGGTCTCGAATTTAGAAGGAAATCGACAACTACCGTAACCAACTATCACAAGTCGTACATTAATTCGTTTCTTTCACAAAAATATGTCGCCGCTTTATGTAACACTTTGGCAATTGATGAGTGCAAAGTTGTACGAAACACCAGTCACTTCAATGCAACTAATACGGTATTATCTGCAAGTTTTGGCAATAAAGTGACGGCTACTAAAGTCGTACCCATCGTATCCATGACCATACCCATTGAGACAATTCTCCTTACTGATGAATTATTACCCGTAACCAATCCTTTGGGAAACGATGTCAGTGCTCCTAGAATTGAATTAAATGATACGGACATCTCGTATGCATCACAAATTAAACCTACTAAAACTTTGTCACCAAGTGATGACTTAAATGTAACCGAAGCACCAATTAATATAGAGACTATAGAATATGAAAAAACGGCAACTTTTGGTGATGCTCCTTTAGAAAATAATGCAACCAATGAAAATGAATTTAGTGAAACGGAGAACAATAAAATCATTCCCGAACTGGTGGATATGGAACTTCCAACAGAAAGTTCTGAAAGTTTAGACGATCATTTGGATGCGTTGGTGACTGAATTTAATGGAGATGGTTTACTTAATGTTGCTACGACAACTGTAACGCCTCCAGCTGTTCCACAGGGTCAAAAGGAATCCGTCTTTTTAAGACTTTCAAATAGAATTAAGGTGAGTTTAGTCATAATTTTTTTATTATGGATTAATTGAATAGAAAAATTATTTTCTTATGAAAAAATATATTCCTCAAAATTTCAGCTCCCTCTTGAGTTATTTTGACAAAAACATGGTTTTTAGTTTTACTAGATAAAAGGTATTTTGTGCAAGCTTTTTAAAATTTTAGTTTTAATTCAAGATTATTCAAAATATATAGTTTTTGTGTCTTAGGACCTATGTAAAAGAAAAAAATAAAATCACATTTTTGTGGATAATTCAGGCAACAAATGGATTTGGTAGCTTACATTTTGAGGAAATTTTATTTTCATAGTAAGGAAATAACAAATCAAATGCTATTTGGGAACTTGCCAAAGGAAATTTTGGTATGCTTATCGGGCTATGGCCTATTAGGATAATTTTCGATATTTGGAGATACCTTTTTTTCAGTTTGATTGAAGAATATTAATTTTTAACTGGCAATTCTAATTTTCCAAATATTAGGAACAAACAAGATTACAAAAAACGAATTAATATAAACAAGTCAATTTTTAGTAAATATTTTGCTGCTGTATTCAATCTGAATGGGAAAATTCCGTTGCTTTTGTAATAAAATAAATGACTAGGGTTTTTCATTTGTGTTACAGGGTTGCCACAGATACACTTTTTTGAAAATCTTACACTTTTCTTCACAATTTCGCTTACAAAAATTTAATATTTTGATAAATTTAAATATTCAATAAATAAAATTTTAAAAAATTTACACGCATGTTGCTCGAAACAAATGTAAGCGAGGGCCGGAATCAACAAATTAAATTATGAAATAAGGTCTTTCAAAAAAATTTTCGGGAAAAACCGAAAATTATTAAATAAAATTATAAAAATAAAATTTTTAAAAATGTACACGCATGTTGCTCGAAACAAATGTAAGCGAGGGCCGGAATCAACAAATTAAATTATGAAATAAGGTCTTTCAAAAAAATTTTCGGGAAAAATCGAAAATTATTAGGTTTTAAAAAAATGTAATGAAATCAGAAAAATATGATCCAAATTGCCACGCCAGACATCTTTCTTCAGCAATTCAATAAGTTCAATTATGAAATAGGGTTTAAAAGAGAAAGGTCACTCAAAAAATGTTTCAGGGAAAATATGAAATGGTGTTAAGGGTGCGATTTTAAAGACCGTTCCAAAACTTCATTTACAGCTTAAAATTGGTTATAGATTCAGCAATGAATATTTTTTAATGGACAGAGGAGAATTTTCTGAAAGTCATGATATAATTTTTAACATTTTAATTAAGTTAATTAGCAATTTTGTACCTAAAACTCACAATTAATTAAAATATGTCATGAGATCATGACACAGGTAAAATGGCAATCTTTAATATTATGCTGCATTAGAATTCTTTAAATTTATATTAATAAAATAATAAATTAATTAACTGAAAATTGATACACTTTTTTCACTCACTTCTTGCTTAGAACTCTGTGGCAACCTTACATACTTATTGACCACAAAATTGTGCTAAAGAAAGAATAAAGTTTGACAAAATTACCCGAAATTACCTAATTACAGGTGGCGTCATATGGCCAGGTTAACTTCTCATCTTTTAACGTTATGGATTTATGTGATTGATTGCTCGTTTGCATTGTATCGCAGAACCAGAGTGCATCTGATGAGACTATGCCGTTTGGCTAAAGTCGAAATCAGCTGATAATGCAATGAGGTCTTTGTTGGTCGGTGTTTGCGACTTTCTTCGCATTCCATGCGTTTTTTGATGTTGAGGTCTGGTCTATCTTGACTAATTACACTTGGTCTTACGTGTGTGTAGGTCCATTGTGGTGATGGATTTGCGTCTCGAAGAGAACCTTTTCTTACCTAATTACCGTCCATAAAATAAGTCCGAAATATTGTCTCCTCCCCCCAATTAACGTAGTTTACATGTGCCCGCAAGATTTTTAGGGGCTAGGACTGTAGAGGCGGTGAAAATATTTAGAAGGGGCCTCACAATTGAATTGTTTGTGCTTGGGGCCTCTCAAGTACTAAATCCGTCACTGGCTGAGAAATCCAAAATTTAAAAAACGTAAAAACTAATTTTTTTAACTTTTAGTAACATAGACAGGATAAATTATTGGTTTAGGCATTAAAAATCTATTTTAGGTCAGTAGAGTAAAATTTTTCGTTAGTGGTTGGGAGTGGCTAATGTGCAGAAACGAATATTCGTTATTTCGGTTCTATGTTTGTGTCAATTGGTGGAATTAGGTGTCACGGGTGTCTCCCTCCACATTTACCGTGCAAGCCCAAGTCATGTGCCAACCACTAACGAAAAATTTACCTCTAATATCAAAAATAGGCATTTAGGGAAATTAAACTAGGGTTCAAAATCGTTTGAACGGCATTTCTGTATTTATAATTTTGAATTGCGTACATCCTAAATAAAGGACAAAAAGGCAAATTGCGTAGAATCCATGCTCTAGTTATTATGTTTTCCAGAGTTCAGTATAAAAAGCTTCTACTATATTTTAAGGGAGGAGGTCGTAGTTTGTGTAAAAATTTCAATTTGTTTTTGTTTCAGGCGCTTGAACGAAATATGTCATTATCTAGTCAATACTTAGAAGAATTAAGTCGTCGATACAAGAAGCAAGTGGAAGAAATGCAACGATTATTAGATAAAACAATCAATACGTTCAACGAAGAAAGTAAAAAGAAAGACGACAAAACTCAGTTGCTAGAAGAGCAAATAATTTTATTGAGAGAGTTGGTGGAGAATATAATAGAAGATAAAAATTCTTGGTTATACATAACCTATTATGTGGTTATTACTGGATCCGTGCTCCTCGGTACCTTGTTATTTTGTTGTCGCAATTTGGATAATAAACAACCCTTTCATACCAAGACCCAGAATTCTGAAATACAGCGTCGCAATTCTGTTGATGTGATTTCACACGAGACACCTGTGAAAAAGCACCGACGCCCAAGTGAGGAGGCCATGAAAGCTGGCGGTAGCACTTGTAGCGAATTACTTATAGAAGAAGATTCATCTTTTAGTTCGAGTAGATCAAGGGATAAAAAGAGAAAACGGAAAAAAAATGGTAATCATGGTCCTCTAAGTAAAACAAGTGAAAATAGTGAAGGGGATGATGATAATATTTTGAAGACTGGTTTTTTATTTCCTCCTAAAATCACATCGAGTATCATAATGGGTAAGAATGAAAACAACCTTGGTAATCTACAATCGGATTGGGTGGGAGAGATGGCAAAACACGATAGAATTTTAGAAAATCTTGTAGTGTTGGAAGAAAGTGAACACACCTCATTGGAGCCTCTACCACCGCTACTAGAGCACAGCAGCAAAACAGTTAATGGAAATCCAAACAACTTTCTTAACCCGGAAGCAGATTTGAAACCAAAAACAAATTTTTTTCAAAGGACGAGAAATGGAAGCTTAAGAAGAAAAGGTAATCATAAAAAATCGGCAAGCCTAGATGACGCAAAAACATTGCAGTTGCCAAATGTTATAGAAACAAATTTAAGTAACAGTTACGATTCTACTGGAGACGCACCCAAAAAGGAAAAGAAAAGTACCTTTCGGAGGTTTATTAAATCTCTTACTTCTAAGTAAACTTAATTTTTACGGACTGATTTTAATTTAATTTTATATTTAAGTTGCGAATGCATTTGCCACTTTCGGTGCAAAGTCATTTACATAAGGCACGTACAGTGCAAATGCATTTAGGAAATGTGGTTTATGCGCACCATCTTATTTTATTTATTATTTGCACATTGCAAGATATTTATACTTGTGTTCTATTTAATATTCCTTGTTCATATGCTGTGATAAATTTATTTAGTGAAGTATAAGGCTTGCGAAGCTGTGCTGTTGAAATTTCAGACAAATGTTAGTTATGTAGGTTTAGAAACGTTTGTTAGTATTTGAAAGTCAAGAAATGCCATACCTATAAGAATATTGTACTAAAGAGAAAATAAAACTCCTGCATCTCAAGGAAACATTTTAATTAACTCGTTTCATTTATTTTTAATTCTCTTACAAATCCTTCGATATCGAGCATCTCTTCTCTAAATTGATTGTTTCTGAAGAAAGTGTTGATTTGTTTACAGCCTTCTTTAAACTTATTAATCAAATTAGTTTCGTCCGTTTTGCTTGGTATACAAATGATAACTTCGTTTAGATCTTCGCTTAATTTAAACGTTACAATGGTAGAAAATTTTGATTTTAAACTGCTCAAAATGGACGAACGAAGGGATTCATCTCGTAGCACCAAATTTAATATGAAGAGTCCTGCAATAACACAATCATTAGGAAAGATAATTTATGGGTGATTGATTTGTGGTTACCATTTTTGTTCAAACATTTGATGACGTTGTTTAATACTGATGACTCGAGGAACTCTTTTGGTGGAAAACTCATACCAATTGAAGAATTTTTATTATCGATGTCGAATACTACGACATTAAACTTTTTTCCTGTGGAATAAAATTTGTAAAAATGCAACGTTAATTTGCGCATGTTGTGAAGTAAAATTTACCAACCTTTACTTGCAGACTTTTGCAAAAATTCCAAACCATCTACAATTTCCACACTCAATTGTTTGTCGGTTTTAAATCCAAACCAAGTTGTGGCTACGTCTAACATATCCTGGTCAATATCAACAGCAACGATATTAATTTGGGGTAAAAATGTTCGTAAAAACATGCACAGTCCACCGCCACCCAATCCGATAACTGCAATCGAAGGATCTTGAATATTTGCAGCTAATTGGATTGCAATGCTCATGTAAGTGTGATATTTACACGACACAAAAGCGTGGTCGATGATTTCTTTAGTCTGTCCTTTTTTGCTTCTTACTGAAAACAAAATTTAACAACAATTTTCTTCTAACTGTACACAAAATTTACTTGTTTTTAACTTTGCTTCAGATTGTATGCCTGATTGTGAATTAAGATAAAATAGTCTTCTAAATTTTGAATTATTTTTCTCAACATCTTCGACTATGTAATCTCCAGAACTGGACGAACTCGACTGGTAACATTTGGTTCGACTCCCAATATCATTGCCTAGCGATAAAAATGGGATCTGCAAATATATAAATTAATAAGTTATATTTTTCTACAATATATTTTCATATTGCAAAATTATCTAATCAAATAAGGACCATTAAAGGATAGGAAATTTAAAAAAGTTGGTGAAAGTGATGGAAAATTATTATTTGTATAGTTGGATATAAAAGCGGAAAGAAGAAAATCTTTTACGGGACGGCGAAAATCATGCGTTTCCAACTGTCCGAATTTAGCGTAAAATTTTGGAGTGTGTTATTTTCCCAAGTGTATCCAATTGTGGGAAGAAATTTAAGTAATCTCTGGAGATTGGAAAATTGATTTAAAATTTTCAAAAATGTTTTTGGTAATTTATTATGATAGAAGTTATAAGTTTTTCTGTGGATGTCTATTTTACAGGATTCGAGTGTTGACCAAAACAGAAAAATGGTTCAAGTCCAACATAGCATTGGTTTATTTCTGATAGAATGAAATTGGTAAATATATAAACATTATTTAACAACAAAATGAAATAAAAATTTTGGTAAGTGTGCTTACCTTTCTTGAAACTTTTGAAGGAGTAATCTGAATAACAGCATCATTTAACTCATCTTGCATGGATTCTAAGCTTTCATAAATTTGTCCCCTGTGTGTAATAATCACAGCTAGCCGATTGAATTTAGAAACCTTTGCTAAATGTCTGCGGCCTTTTGTTGTACAAAACAACCATTCAACTTCTCTTCCTTGAGGAACTATAAATGCAGCATACGGAGAATATTTTGAACTGTATGGCAAGTCAACCACATAAATTGTATACCTAGGTGTACTTTCGCCTTGTGTGTACAAATCAAAAGACAAATCTTCATCATCAGAAATGTTAGTTTTTCTTAATCCAGAACATACAAATGCTGCCTGCTGAACACCCAAAATTAACTCACGAACGTCTTCCAATTTCTCTATTCTCTGCATTTTAGTTCCAGAACTTATGTTGACCTCTAAAACCTATTAAACTCATTTAAATTGCAATTAAAAATTATCCAAGTCTATACCATTTGGGGTAACAATTTAAATTTTGAACAAATAACCATAAAAACGGGTAGAGACGTTTCACCTTCGTTTGATGCATCTGATTGGAAACACCTAACTATTCTAAACATCCAATTACGTTTAGGAAAGTAATTCATCAACACGTCCAAAATGTGACTCTGTAACAAGGAAATGCAAACGTAGCGGCCACCAACTTTGAGAACCCTCTCGATTTCGTTAAAATACTTTTGGATAGCTTCCACGTTTTTGGCATCACCATCAGGCATTAACGCATCAAGAGTACCTTTATCTAAAATCGCTGTGAAGGATTCATCATCAAAAGACATGTTGTACACATCCATTAGCAGATACTTCAAATTTGGACGGAGTTTTTTGTGCAAATTTTCCATTTGTCGTATAACCACTTGCGAAATATCGATATTTGTTATTTTTCTTAAAAAGAAGGTAAACCATTAAACGAGGAATACTTTACAGTAAAGTTAAGTATGTACCTGTAACCAACGTCATACATGTCACTGCTCATCGAAGAGTTTCCGCACCCTACGACAAGGACGTCATCTTTCGTCTTCACATATTTATTCAAGTGACCGCATAATTCGGGATATTCTCCGTACCTACATCAAAATAAACATGTTAAACTTCCAAAAGTTTCAAAAACATAACCTCACCATTCGAAAGCTTTGTTGCCTCGTTTCTTAAAGAAACTTTCCCAGTAATCTTTTTCGCTAAATTCTTGGCGATTCTTTGGTAAAAGATTCATGATGAGTAAACTACACAACTAAAATTAAATTGAATTCTAGTAAAAGTATTCCAGAAACGTCAGTTTTTAAAAACACAACCGCATGTTTAATTTTAGGGTGCTCGATGTCATAACAGTGAGAAATTCCCTAGATTTTTATCAGTAGCTTCAAAATGTGGGTTGTTTATGTTAAGAGCGCGCTGCAAATTTTCATGCAAAAACATGTTTCGACAGATGGCGTACCCTAAAATATTAATCTTTTATAGTTATCTTTTCACCAAAACAGAATTCTAAGAATTTATAAAAGTCATATGAATAAACGATAACTAAGCTAGGCAATAAGGAAGTTTGAGCTTCCAATGTTGAATATTTACAAGTATATTCCAAAAAGATATGCACATGTGAAAATATTGAATATATTTAAAAATATTTATATTTGAAAGCTCAAACTTCCTTATTGCCTAGCTTAGTTATCGTTTATTCATATGACTTTTATAAATTATTAGAATTCTGTTTTGGTGAAAAGATAACTATAAAAGATTAATATTTTAGGGCACGCCATCTGTCGAAACATGTTTTTGCATCAAAATTTGCAGCGCGCTCTTAATTATTCAGGTCAAGGGCAGATCCAGAGGGGGGGGGGTAATCGCCCCCTATTTAGAACAATTAAGTATTATATGGGGTGGTCAGAACCGGAGGCAATGCGAACCGGAGTGAATCAAGTCTATTTTTGTAATTTTTAAAGTTATTGTTCCTGAACGTCCTAGTGAATAAGTTACTTCTGCATAAAAGTAAGTCACATTTTCTTCATTTTGGAATATTATGTTAGCTTGTTTGCTTTCTTTATTGCTATATATCACATGTTTCAAATTGAGGGGTTATCAATTTTAGTATTTTTCTTTTCAATCTGTTTTCTTGTTTGAATTCTATAATTCAAAAATACCTTGTGTATAAACACTAACACTCGGTACTCTGCTAATGAAGCCACATCCAGCATCCAGCCAACCAAGATCACAAAGTATACTGCTTATGATGAATTTATTATTCTACGATGCCGATTTGAGATAAATAGCCAAGCCTGTAACCCTTGCAGATGCACCTTTATTTCGTTTGGATTGCTTGCAGCCCTTGCCTTCATTTCGAGCTGTAATTCCGCAAGCCAAGTACAATAAATAAGTCGTTTTTTCATTAGATGCACAAATAGCTACTGTTATCTGCATTAGTTTGAAAATGTTTACTTTTCTCACTCACTTATTTTAGAGATAATTGTCGCAAACGCAAATAGTGTCGCTTCTCATTCATTATTTTTCTATTTATTTTTTCTGTTTACTAATTTGGGGAGAAAAACTAAAATCTGTATATTGGCACGTAAAAGGACAATTTGGAGCAAAGAAAACCACAAGGACATTTCGTTTATGAGCTCTAGGGGAGTCGCTGGCCCCATCAGGATTAGCCAGTAAATGGAAAAATGCATTAAATATAGGTTTGATAAAATTGATCTATCTATTAAAATGGAAATTATTTATAATTTCGGAAATATATTGCTTTATTTATTATTTATATCTAGAGATATTAATAATGATAGAGATTCTCTTCTCCTTTGAGGAGATTTAATAAGATCGAAACATGTCAGGAGGATTTAAAATTAAATTATTTAATTTTAGGGTTATGTTATATGTGAGGTTCATCATGGGGGTTAGAAAGCCCCATCCCCATCATATAAAGGCTCTAATTTTGAATTATTTTATTAAAATAAAAAAATGTGGGTGTAGTATTGAATAAGACCCAATCAGATAATAATGTACCTCATCCTAATCCATTGGGGATTCCCTGTAAAATTTAATTAAAATACAACAGTTAAAAATTGCCTTTATTGGTCATTGCCCTGCAGCTAACGCGATCAACTGCGAATGCGGGGTACCGGGTTCAAATACGGGTAGAGTCATAATAATACTTTCTTATGACAGTTTCCATGCTTCGGAAGGCACGTTAAGCCGGTAGTCCCCTGGGTTAGTGAATTGCCATCATTAAAGGGGCAGCGCCTAAAAAAAAAACTCAAAAGATGGCGCTGCTGATTCTCAATTAATTATTTTTACTCGGAACCTCCAGGCTTTAATATTTAAAATATAGCAAATTTGTTGAGATAATACTATTCTATAAACAATATTCTTGGTATTGAGCTTTTTTGGATTCATAATTTTAATTTATAAAAAAAATTTCGAAATTACAGTTTGATAATTTTTTTCAATGTGAGTCAATTTAAAACATTCAATACCAAACCGACATGAAAAGAAACAAATATACTTAGTACCAAGTAGAAATTGTCAATAATAATTTTTAGAAGTTAAGACCGCGCTGCAAATTTTGATGCAAAAACATGTTTCGACAGATGGCGTGCCCTAAAATATTAATCTTTTATAGTTATCTTTTCACCGAAACAAAATTCTAATAATTTATAAAAGTCATATGAATAAACGATAACTAAGCTAGGCAATAAGGAAGTTTGAGCTTCCAATGTTGAATATTTACAAGTATATTCCAAAAAGATATGCACATGTGAAAATATTGAATATATTTAAAAATATTTATCTTTGAAAGCTCAAAACAGCTCAATACCAAGAATATTGTTTATAGAATAGTATTATCTCAACAAACTTGCTATATTTTAAATATTAAAGCCTGGAGGTTCCGAGTAAAAATAATTAATTGAGAATCAGCAGCGCCATCTTTTGAGTTTTTTTTAGGCGCTGCCCCTCAGGAAACAAGGCACACCTGAATGCATACAGTAAAAGTCGCTACGTGCGCGCGTGCGCAGTTACTCTCGGCGATTGTGACGTTGTACCGGTTGGTATTATTTAGTTACACTTGGTTAAACTTTAGTTGGTGCTTCTGCAACCATTAATTGGAAGTTTTGGGTACAGTTCTTTTCGGTGCTCTCGAACTGCAGTTTGTTTTTGCACAAATTTTTAAAGCCTCTCTTTTAAAGCTATGAATTATACTGCAAATATACGAATTTTTTCGAGTACTACTTGAAAAAATCAACAATAATTAACAACCAGTCGAGCTAAGGTTAGTTTTATGAAACAATTTTTTTAATGAATAAACCGTTAAAAGAGAGATCCACCAGTCAAGTTTAGGTTAGTGTTAAGAAACGATTATTTTAATGGGAGCGAGCACGATATAATAATTTTGTTGTACCATGGGGGACCGTTAAAAGTGAGATCCACCGGTGGACCTTAGGTTAGTGTTAGGGAACAACATTTTTTTATTGAAGGGACAATGAAAAGCGAGATCCATCGGTTGAGCTTAGTTTAGTGTTTGGAAACGATTTTTTTTAAATGAGGGGACCCTTAAAACAGAGATCCAGGTCTTAGGTTAGTGTTAGGAAACCATTCTTTTAATGACGGACGGGCTTAGGTCAGTGTTAGGAATCGATTTTATTTAATGGGGGAACCGTTAAAAGAGAGATCCACCGGTCGAGTTTAGGTTAATGTTAGGAAAAGCTTTTTAATGTTAGGAATTGATTTTTTTAATGGGGTGGGGGGGGGGCGTTAAAAGTGAGATCCACCGGTGTCTTAGGTTAGTGTTAGGAATCGATTTTTATTTTAATGGGGAGACCGTTAAAAGAGAGATCCACCAGTCGAGTTTATGTTAATGTTAAGAAAATCTTTTTAATATTAGGAATTGATTTTTTTAATGGGGGGGGGGCGTTAAAAGTGAGATCCACCGGTCGACCTTAGGTTAGTGTTAGGAAACAACATTTTTTTATTGAGGGGACCATGAAAAACGAGATCCATCGGTTGAGTTTAGGTTAGTGTTTGGAAACCATTCTTTTAATGAGGGGACTCTTAAAAGAGAGATCCACCGGTCGGGCTTAGGTTAGTGTTAGGAATTGATTTTTTTTAATGGGGGAACCGTTAAAAGAGAGATCCACCGGTCGAGTTTAGGTTAATGTTAGGAAAACCTTTTTAATGACAGGACCGTTAAGAGTTATATACAGTTTTAGATTTGGGCCCCAAACTCTGATCCGGTCCTGTTTATAAAACTAAAAATTTAATTTTTACACACATTCGGCGCACATTTGACTTGGGTATGGCGCATGCGCGCACTTTACATTTAAATACTCTTCACATTTGCCGGGAATTTTTGCGCGTGCGCACATTCGACGTGAGTAACTGCGCACGCGCGCACGTAGCGACTTTTACTGTTTGCTACACCTGAAGGTAAGTCCAGCAAGCTACCTGATGATGTAAAAATATTTATATGCTCAAGGTTTATAACTCTGCCGCGAGGAAGCGACGCAGTTGTTGGGAAAATTACAGGCTTTAGCCTACTAGAAGAGGATTCTCTTAGAATTGCTGCTAGAAAGTGAAAGAAGAGTAGAGAAGTTCATAAATTTGTTTGTTTTCTGGCTAAATCTGGCATTGATAATCAACTAAAATAATGAATATTTAACAATTTTTCAGGGACTCGACAGAAATCTGAGCTAAACACCACAACCAGCGGCGGATCTAGGGCGGTGCGACCGGTGCGGTCGCACCGGGCGCCATCCTAAGGAGGGCGCCAATATGACAAAAAAATCTGAATTATTTTTTTTTTAAATAAACCTTTTCAAACAAATATTGTTTCCTTTACTGTCCGGTCCCGCGGGGGGGGGGCGCCAAAATGAGATCTCGCACCACCTAAAAATCTTGCTAGAACCGCCGCTGACCACAACAACATTCTTTTAAAATTTAAAAAGAAATTCGTTCTTGCGTTCACATGTTAATAAAATATTACAATCCTGTTGTCGACACAGAAATTTTAATAAATTCAATAGAAAATCACTCACGAAATGCAAAATATAGTCATTATTCTATTCCTCCTGCGCTCCAGTCCTCCATACTCAAACTCAAGAGATAGGCAAAAATGTTACAAACTTTATGATGATGAATGAAACCGTTAATTATTAGAAAGTTGGAAGAAAAGGGTACTTTTTGTGAAAGTGGCCTTAAGCGTTGTCATTCAAAAATCGTCGTTTTGAGTGAAAGAGTCTGGAATATTTGTTCTACTACAAAAAATCCTTCCTATCTGCGGCTGCTGTATTTTTTTTTCTAATTGGTATGGTGAGCATTGCAGTTGTTCATCGGAAGGTCAAACTAAATTTATTCTAACCTGGAATTTTCATACTGTAACTCAAGTAGAGATCACACCAAGCCATATCGATGGTTGATTAAAATTTTGAACACATTATAATTCAATCGGTGTCGAGTTTTATGTATCGAGGCTAAGGACCTCCTTACATTACCGTTTATTACTTCGCTGTTTGTTTCCTTTATTTACATTTATTTTGGTAAACAATTACTTTAATATTCAATTAGACAATTACTTTAGGAGTAGTTATTATTGGTAGATTTTTACATCGGTACATATTTATTTACTTTACATAATTGTGTCTAATGTAATATTCATTAAGTAGCAATCAATTAGAGTAAAACGATATAAAATAAATTATGAATATGTAGTATAATAGTACTAGTACTACTAACATTTAACATTATCTTTGATATGAAAAGCTCGAATAGCTTTTTACTATACCAAAGGAGCATAGTGGTCTGCAAAAAAAGGCGATGGATAATTAACTCGTGAGCGACTACATTATTCATTAATTGTGTTTCTGTAATAACGAGTGATAGAGATTGCATGTGAACAAGACAATTTTATTATGTTGATTTATAACGCACTACACCAACACAACGAGTTGTTCAACATGCAACCACTTTCCTCCACTCGTCACATTCCAATTCACGAAAATTATACATAATTTTTATGTAATTAATTTGGTATAAAATAATTTACTAGGAAATATTTCGAAACCATGCCTAAACGGCTGGGAGTATTTATTATCAGACAAATTATAAATAAAATAATAAAGAATAATATATTTTGGTTCGTTGATTGCGTTTATCCAATTTATATAGCTCATTTGGAATATTCAGATTATCAGTTCTGAATTTATTGCTTTTATCAGTAAATTATAACGGGCAATTGAGTAAAAATCTTGATTGTACTAATTTGTTATGCAAAATAATTACTATAGAGCAATGGACATTAAATATTTTCCCCTGTTTCACCATTAAAGGCTTTTAATTGCAATGAAAAGTTGAAGTACACACAATCGTATTGAACTCAACAGGAAACTATTTTAATTTTAATCATAAGTTCAAATATTTCAAATGAAAACCTATACAAAATACAGGTTCCAATAAATTGACGAAAATGATGCAATGGTAAACTTTCTGATGGCCATGGCGATTGTGGATACGAAGAAGAGGATGAGCCCAAAAAAAGGAAGAACTGAAAGATTTGGAGAAGGCTTATTTCTAATTATGGGAAGTTTGCCTTTGATTACACTTCTAACAATTTATCTCAATATGCTTATTAAGGGGGGGGGGGGGGTTAGGGTATTAAAGTTCTATTTATTTTTATTTTTTTAACTGAATGCATAACAACTCAAGAACATTGTGTCAAAATTTCAAGTCGATCGGAGCAAAATTGACGACGTTATGAATATTTTTATACCCGAATGCCTTTATCTTTTATAAGTTTATATTATCAAAACTTTAAAGCGATTTTCCCACAACTCACGTTTTCAAAGTCGGTGACCCTCATAACTTCAAAACTATTGCACCGATCCTTTTGAAATTTTGAACACTATTTCTGTACATAATTTACGAGGTAACGCTGGAGAGTTTTTTTTAAAATTTGTTAATATTTTTTTATTTACAATAACAAATTAGCCGATTTTTTTTCGCAAAAATCGCGTTTTTCCCTTCAAAGTGTTCCCAAAAAGTGAAAAATTTAAATTTCGAAAAACCCTCCCAGGGTTACCTGGGGAAATCGATTATCTAACGAAAGAACTTTGATTTTTTGATTTCGGATGATCCAGCACCGAGTTATGAGGGACACCGCAATTCTACTTTTTTCCGAGACGCTTCCGAATAATTGCTGCCATTGCCGTATTTTTTAATATTTCTTCATGAAAATATTACACAATATTCTTCGAATGGTATACTTTAATGTACCATTGGTTTTAATAAATAGATTTTAACTGTGTCGTCAAAAAAAATTCACAAAAATGTGCCTTTTTGCACTAATTAACCCTAACCCCCCCTTAAGTTACGAGTTACGATTATAGTATCTTATAATTGGGGGAAAATCTAACATACTCGTACTTATGTGCATTGGCTTGTAAAAACTTAGGACATCTTAGGAAACCAAAACCAATAAGAAAATTTCGCTTATGGGCTTCTCACATACTAAAATTTTTGTACTTTAATGGATTGCAACTTTTTCAACTTTGCCGAAGCTCTGGAATCCCAAAAATTTAAACTTTAACAATCCAGTTTTTGTGTATTCTAGATCTATTTTGAGGTGTTGATAAAAATCAGTATAATCGAGCGCTCTACCACTGGATTAACCATGTCCATATGTAGGCTTCATTATGCATGTCCAAAATGAGCAAGAAAATTAACGTCATTAAACGATTTTAAAATCGATTCGCACTTCCTAAATGTGTAGGGCTCTCGCTGTTTTGGCATAAATTAATGCCTTGATTTATAATTAAAATTTTATTATGACAAAAAATGTGAAATGAAAGTAGGTACTTATACTATTTATGGGTATCTGAACTACATAATAAAATATTTATTAAAAGGCAGATGCGTTACATTCTTAAATTAAGCCGTTATTTTGAATTGTAACTTACCAAGGCATCATATTTTTCATCACGCATGAAATTGCTAATTGTATTAATTTATCAGTATCTACGTAGGTATATAATATGAAACATTTACATATGCTTAACACACTTAAAAATTGCTATCACGAATAAAGTGAAATTTAAAAAATCAATTTAATGTGGGCTATTTTAAAATAACCTGTGTTGTATTTCGAATAGTTAGGATTGAATGCATTAAACTTAAACAATAATCGATATAAGTTTATTGCGTTGCGTTGTCTTGAAAAGTGATTTTATTATAAATTCCATAAGAAAACATCTACACATTCATATCTGCAATCTGCAGTGAATGCTATAATAGAGGTAAATTGAATTTGCAATAATTAATTTACAATAAAAATGTGAATCATTACAGCGTTTCATAAAATGTGGTGAATCGACTGCGAGCAATAATAATAAATAAATAAAAAATTATTTATTTAATTTTAATGCAAATTATTATCACACTGGAAGACTACAATTCAGGTTGAACGGCGTACAGGCCGCACTTAATTTTTTAGGATGGTTTCGGGTTGGTTCTATTCTACTATTGTCAGGTTGAAAAACATTAAAGAAAACTCAGCAAAAAATGACTGAAAAGATAAAGACTAAGTTGAAATTTCCAGTTTATTTCTTCTTCAGAAAAATTCATCTACTAGATCGAAAAAACTTGATGCCGATGATATTATTGACTTTTCACTTTTATTTTACTGGGTAAAAACTGTACTTGTTGCGTTTAGCTCTATCTGTGGAAAGATTTTTCGTCTGATTTCTTACTAATAAATAGTAATATCAGAAGTCCTGAATTGGTGAAGTACACATACACCATTCCATTCTGGTTGCTGTAAATCGTAATGTAGGATACAATACATATTTCATTATAAATACACTTCAGTATTTGTTTTGGAACTGCTGCAATAATATTGTCCATATATCAGCTTAAGATCAATATGTATTCCATTTAAGTACAACTTTACAATCTTTGGTGTAGACTACTTTTTATGTAATCTTATAATTCAGTTTTATATCAAATCAATCGATGAGTTATATTATGATTTATTAATTTATTGTGATTGACTTCGCAGCGTGTGGTCATATTTTATAGTTTTATTTTTGTTTTTATTATGAAACTTACCTGTTAGATTACTTTATCTAAGATTGCGATGTTGGAAAACAACATAAGAATAGGAATTTGAAATTATTTTTTCCAGAAGGTTTAAACATCTATTGGGTTTTTACTTAATAATTAATTTTATACATCTATTAAATGAATTTATTATTCTAGTATTTATTTAAAATATGAATATGAAGAAAGAAAATGCAAGTAAATTAATTCATTATTTATTAGTAGGTAAAGGTAACCCAGGGAATTATGGACACGAACGGACTAATTTTCGTTTCTGCACATTAGCTCCGCCCGGCCATGATTCCTTGGGTTAGCTTTACCTTCTACAATCTTTTTACCGACTTTCTAAACTTGATGATAATATATTATTTATATTGTCTTTACAACAAATGAGGTTACAGAAATTACAAGCGGTTTCAATCTGAAAAGCAAAAATGCGTTGTGGTTGCAGTGATTACAATATTTGTACCACTTATGTTTCCGAAAGTGTCAGTTGTTTATATATTGAATAATAAATAAATATAAAAAATAGATACAAATGGGCACGTGGAATGATGTCAACAGAACCCTGAAAATATATAAAGAAGTTTGAAGAAGAAGAAAAGAAATCCAATTTTTTTATAAGGATTATATATATATCTACATGAGACGGTCGTTAACATAGCGATTAAGCGCATAGACAGCTAATACAAAGAACCCGGTTCGATTCCGGGCGAAGTAAGTAAAAATCATATTATGGCCGTCTCCCCTCGGCAGGCAATCGCAAACCACCGGGGTGTAATCTGCCATGAGAAGCCTTTGTAAAAAGGCTCACCACACCCTCTTTAGGGTAAAAGGATTGAGAAGGAAGTATCTACATACATATTTTTGCATAAATAATATAAAAAGGTTGCTATGCGATGTGATTTATGATATCTGGGGTCACTGTTATTGTTATCTAAACAAATCGTTAGTCTCGCTTATAAACACATTAAATAAGGATTTTAAGTAACTGTTAATTTTTTATTATTATAGTAAAATTTTAATCTAAGGAAAACTAGCACAAGTACAAATTTTGCTTATATTATAATAGTACAGGGTGGACCATAAGTCTCTTAACATTTGAGAAGCCCACTGCTTCCATGCGGGTGGGGATATCGGGGTGGGGAAGGCAGCGGCGGCTCTAGCAAGATTTTTAAGTGGTGCGAGATCTCATTTTGGCGCCCCCCCCCCGTCGAGTGAAACGTAAAAAGAAACAATATTTATTTGAAAAGGAGTATTTAAACAAATTAAGAAAGGAAAATTAACTACTAAGCCACATTCCTCGCTTTTGCACTTGCAAATTTCAAAAAAATATATTTTTTTTCCAAAACAAACTCAAATTATCCATTTTTCGAAATATTTTGTCATTTTGGCGCCCCCCTTAGGATGGCGCCCGGTGCGATTGCACCGCTCGCACCGCCCTAGAACCGCCGCTGGGGGAAGGTATCAAACGCGAGATCGGCTAATAGGAATTTAGTACCATGGCATCATTCACCCGAGTTCAACGTGGGCTTTACGTTCGCGAGTACTATCGAAACAACGATTCTGCGACCAAAGCTAGACGGGAATGACACTAAATTGAAGCACCAAAAGCCCTTACCAAATCATTGGTCCATTTTTATGAAAATCAGAGAAGCCGTCCTCTTACTGTCAACACAGAGCGATACATTGCGATTTTATAGAAGTTTCTTGCACAAGCGTTACAGAACTTCTCAGGCTACAATCAACCCTAATAGCACCTAATGTAACGACAGGACTTTTGCAACCTTATATTTGACTTGGCAAGGCCAAATCACACCTCCAACGACTGAAATAGCGGCCGTTCGTGAAATTTTGGACCAAAAACTGATATCCAAAAGAGGTGACATTAATTGGCCACCCCGCAGTCCGAATTTGTCCCCAATGGACTTTTTCCTTTGAGGATACCTTAAAAGTAAGGTGTACATCAGCAACCCAGAGACTTATAGAAGAATTAAAAGAAAAGATATGCAACGAAATCTAAAACATTTCAATTTTCAATCAAAAAACGAAACCCTCATTTGTGCACTTGAAAATACAATAAACAGTTCTTGTTTATTTTTAATGGCCAGTGAATGACGTCATGGAAATTTTACATGCTAAATTCCTATTAGCCGCTCTCGCGTTTGATATCCTCCCCACCCCGATACCCCCTCCCGTTCGGAAACAACGGGCTTCTCGAATGTTAAGAGACTTATGGTCCACCCTGTATAATAATAATACAAGGGCGGAAAGTGACACTTTTCAGGGAGGGAAAAGCGGTTTATTTCCGAAGCGAAGCGGAGGAAATTAATGATTTTCGCGACCGAAGAAAGTTAACTTTGCTCAAAAAATGCATAAACTTTTTTCGCCATTCCTATTGCAAATTCTGAAATAAATTTTTATTTTAAAAATCTGTACTTTAGAAAATGCGACAGTACCGTTATTATGGCCATTGAACGGGTTGTGTTTCTTTCGACTCACTTGCACTAAAGCCCCTGGGTTATTGAATCCCGCGTTCCATGTTTACTCCAATAGTTCCGTATCCTCTATAAATTTGAGGATTTGATCTATGGGAACTTGATTTATTTTTCTGAGAGTCGGATAGAGACAATCAAGATTTTTTTAGCCTTTTTGGGGATAGTATTGTGCATACACATAGTAAAGTGGTGTGGAGTTTCCTCCTCCTCAACACATAACCTACATGCGGAATCTTCTACGACACGCCTTGTGTTGAGGTGCTTGTTCAGACAGCAGTGTCACGTGTAAAAAGTCCTACTATCTTCCTCAGCCGTGCTCTGCTCAGCTGTGGAGGATTTCCTTTTTCCTTTGTCCACTGAAGAGGCCCTCCATGAACATCCGCGATTGCCTCAGTCCCTGGAGACTCACCCAGTATTTAAGATGTTTACTTCTTAGTAGTTCCTTGATGGTCCCTTTTGCAATCAAATGGGCTAACCCACAAGTTGGTTCTGGTCCTACTAGGTATTTACTAGCAGCTTTCCATACCAGGAAGTCTGCTTGTACATTTCTCTCTGAACCACCTACCAAGGGATTATTTGATTATTGGAAGCTATACAGACTCTGATGAAACGGAAATATAGGGAAGATATATTGTCTGATGGCTGGCATTATGGGCTCGTCAATTGAGACGTCAAGATTCTAATTGACCGGTTACTAGATGAATTACAGTTGAATTTATATCATGTATTTTTACTATGTTTTTTGACATTCTTTTTTTCTGTGATACAATAAACTCTGTTATTATTATTATTATGATGCCTGTGTGAGCAGGAACCCATCTCAGCGTTACGCTGTTGCGTCGTGCCAGCTCCCCCCAGTACATCAAGACATTGCTTCACGGCTTTGGGGTGTATTTCTACTACTTCCAAAGCCCTGAATGCTGCTGGGCTGTCGGACATAATACAGATTCGCATATTTACATAAGCCCTCCCCATCATCTCCTCTGCACAGACCATTATGACGATAATTTCTGCCTGGAAGACAGTTGCATAGCTGCCCAGGTTTATGCTAACAGTAACCCCTGTTCTGTCTCCACCAACTCCCGCTCCAGTACTTACATCCGTTTTGGATCCTTCTGTATACCAGATGGTGTCGTATCGAGCCCCCAGCTTCCTCTTCCTTCTCGGGTATTACTACTATTAAAAGTTTTGGAAGTCCGTAAACAGTGCAGTTTCTGTTTATTATGGCCATTATATAAATTTTGGATCCCAATTATAATCTGGAATTCTGTATCAAGTTCGAGTGGGTAGCTACTGGTAGAAGAAAGTAGTGTGGTAATGACAATTTGTTTATTTCTAAAATTTTATTTTATTTATAATCATGGTTTTTCCAAATACTATAATATATTTTTTTAATTCCAATTCTATTTTAGTTTTTGATCCATAGGATTTCTAAATTTATTTTCACCATTACATACAAATATAAAAAAACCATCTTGTTTTTCATCATCATAAATATTCCTTTTTGACCGTTTTACTTTAAAATTCTTTTTATCTATCACGTCATCTTTTAATTAGGGGAAAATGGGCAAATTCCACTAACCTAAGGAAAAATGCTCAAAAAAAATCTACTAAATTTTTCCTTAAAAATAAAAAACTTCTTCTAAAAAGGAAAATTTTATTGTTAATTAAAAAATTTAAATAATATAATGAAAGTGAAACAACTTTTCGCATAAATATCAAAAAGACTCGTTAAAAAATTACTTTATTATCTGCCTTTCTTCTTTTGTACAGTGGTTATTAATTTATCACATAATGAGGCTTATGGAATGTTAAATACTTCTCATATTATTTAGCTGGTTGTTATGGTGGTGATGGAAAGCTTTAAGTCATTTTCTATCCATCCAATAACTTAATTTTGTTCTTGATAAAGGTCAGGTATGTAAACTGTAAATTAAAGCAAAGGACAGTAGTCTCAGTTTTGTTGCTGACTGAGAACAGCTATGTAAACTTCAATTGTGGCAAAGGTTATTTATTTAGCGATGGAAGGAGTACATTTGGACAGTCCAAATATTCAAGGTTTTGAATAAACAAGTGATAAATTGGATGCAATTTTTATAATAATAACGAAAAAATTCAAGAATACTTTTTTTTATTATCCCATAGTGCCCAATAAGCAATAACCCCACCTGCACCTGACAGTGGTGCAGTTGTGGATAAATGAGTATTTTCACATAAACATTTCGATACAAGGAAGTAATTATTTTATTTTACAGTTAATTAGCCACGTCGTCCGATCTATAGATCAGTTTTAATTTTGCTACAGGTAATGGTTAGCATTTAAGTTTTGTTGTGGACAAAAATCTGCTCGAGAAACTGCAATAGCGACAACGGTCAATTCAGGGCAAAAAGGCTTTCTTCTTCTTCTTCTTCAGGTGCCTATCCGATTCCGGATTTTAGCGATCCTCCTGGCTAAGCCAGGAAGACTATACTTAGGGAAATGTTAATGAGGAGGTTTCCCGTGAACAAATAGGCTTTGTTCTTAAAAATCGAAAAAGTATTTCATTAAAAAAATATATTATAGATAACGAATCAAGATCTCACGATGGGACCTAGCTTAGAATTTGTAGAATTGCTTATAGTTCTTTAGTGAATTTTTTCAAAACATTAAATTGGGCGTATTGGACGCCAAAGATGATTTTATAATAAAGAATAGGAAGCAGCAGTGTGGCGTTAAGAAGATACTGGCAGGGTAGAGGGCGAAATTCCGCGGTTCTATTCCTAGTCGAGCAATACACACTGCTGGGAAATACTAAACTAATAGCACTATTATTTTCCTACAGCCAGAATTGTTTTATTTGTTACAACTTTGATTTCGGCATGGGGCCTATGTGCTCTCTTGTAAATATAAGCACTTGCCTGTTTTTGACAGAGATCAGTAATGGTTATTGGAGCTGTAAAAGAAAAGGAGATTAGATAGTTGATATGTTTGGCAAAAGTTAATCGAAAAGAAATATTTAAGAGAAACAATAAAAAAATCTTGTTAATTTAAAGTTAAATTTTGGTCAAATACAACAAAAACTTTCAGTATGGTTGAAGTTAAAAGTTTTTTTTATTTTATGGACTAGATTATTCTTATGGCAAATGGAAAATTATACATAGTTGTGCTTATTAATCTGACTAATTGATAATTTGAGTAAATATTAGCTTTGATAAACTATTTAATTGCTTTATATCTTATTTTATTTGCGTAAATCATTGCCAGTAGTAAATATTAAATAAAATACAATATCAAGATTTGATTTTAAATCTGTGAAAAGTGATTACTATATTAATTGTATATTTGTGAGATTATCGTTATCAGGAACTCGTTTAAAAATATGAATTATGCCATTATGAAAATAATAAGGTCATGCAAGCAATTAAATCGAATAAAAGTTGTTAGTCATCTATAAATCATGAACATTAGAGAAACAATTTTATATAGAAATATAATTTGCTTCTTAAGTAATTATGTATCTAATTGAGTTGTGGCACCTGCTAAAAATTATTAATGTTTAATTTGTTGCTAACTATGTGAAGAATGCAAATTTACATTTTAAATTCAACTTGAACTTGAAATTTCTGTGCTATTCTGTAATTTACATTGGATTTTTCGTACCCTTGTACCGTTAAGATAGAAAAAATATTTTTGGAATCTTAAAAACATTTAATATTACTCAATAAATAATTAATTAGTGATACTAATTTTTTTCGGTTTCTTTGGTAGATATCGTAATAATCTTTCAATAGTATCTAAATTCATCCTCGTAAAAGTTAATTTGAAAACATTTCTAGCCACTTATTCCATCTATCTGCTTGGGAAATTCGGGCAGTCAGACAGTAGGCTAATTATGATTTGAACCAACGAAAAATGATGATAATATGGTTAATTTGGTTGCAGCAATGAAACAAATGAACGTAAATGCTAAAATTAAGGTTACAAATTAGCATTAAAGGGTAAACGGTATATTGTTTGCTTAAATATCAATTAATAAAGGTGTTTAACATAATTTGTTGATTTAAAAAAAATAACAGGTTGTTTATGGTTATTAGCATTATAATAAAGTTTAGGAAGTTACGTGAATGTTTTAAAATTTGTTTAAATTACATACGGGTATGCTAAGATTAAAAAGGCCCTACATATCTTCTTAGTTCTTGTTGAAAGAAATATTTTGCACCTGCTTTGTTCACGTTCATACAGGTACAGGTGTTTCAATTTGTGAACGTTTTTAGCTAGTGCGAAGGCACACAAATAAATCTCATCACATTAATGAATTATTATAGAAAGTACAAAATAATAATTTCATATAATAAAGTTGAATGACGCAATTAATTTTTAATTATCGAGAAGAAATCGATATAATATAATATCATCTGCAAAATCGAATTTCTTCCTTGAAATAAGAGAAGTGCTACTGCAACACATAAAAACTAATAAAGGTAACTATTAACTAACAACATAATAACCTATTAGAATAAAAAAGTTTTTTGCTTACAAAAAATAGTTCGACAGTTGCAAGGGTTGTTCAACCTGATATATGTAACGGGACTCACGAGGCTTTATAATTTGCTAACGCGGAATTCGATCTGTTTTGCTAGGACAGAGGGTTATTAAACCGTTGGGTTCGATGGAAAGACGAAGACATGATTATGTACATGAAGTATTATAGAAAAGTTAAGCTATAGGACAGGTGATGTTCAGATAATCAATGGCAACAGCCTCTTCTCTGTCTGGTAGATAGAAGAGATTGTTGTCTCGGTGATTCCCGTTTTCCTTTTCTTCGGCAGTTGTTATGGCACGCGTCCGTCTGGCTCGTGTTGATATCTTTAGGTGCACGCAACCAACACCCCTATAAAACATACGGTAGACTTACACTTTCCAATTTTAAATATACTACCTACCTTCCTTGTTATGATTTCAGGTGCCTAACAGAATAACATTTTCGATTTCTTTTCTATTTTTAAACCTATTCTTCATCTCATCACTTTCTTCTTCCATTTCAGGTGTGATTGTTTTTCTAACTCCGTCCACAAGCAATTTCATAATGTGTTTACTGTAACTGTTTTCAAATTTATGGAATACCTGGTTGGTTGGCTTAATTTTGTTCATTACGTTTCTTTCACTTTGAAGACTAATTAATTCATTTTGTAATGTGATCATTATGAAATTAAGTTTCGAGTATCCTGCATATTATAAAAACCCTCATTTGGTTCGATACGTGAACCTTTTATTTTTACCCAGCCACTATGCCATGGTATATTTTCAGACTTATTTTTAATTTATGAAACTAAAAATACAATAGGTAAATTTAAAAGTGCTTATAAACTAACGAACCCTTATCTGGTGTGATGGAGTTCCTACCTGAAAAACCACGAATCCCACATGGTGTGTCTGTTGAATTGCCTGCACTTTCCCTCTGCTGTCCAAGTAACTTTCAATCTCGATCTCGTTTGCAGACGGCATTGCTAGTTAAGAATTTAATAATTACAAATTTATACTTTTCTAGTTTTTTTACTAAATCATTTTCAGACTAAAATTAAGATTAAGAGCTTGGTAATAACCAAGCAAAACGATTTGGACATTTTTCAAATATACTTAAGATTTAATTGCTCCTTTCATCGGTGCAAATTTAAATAATAAAGGTAAAATGCAAAATTTTAGACTTTTAGCGATGACCATTATTTAATATTGCAGCTGCGATATGCAGTTAGTTATGTATAAATTTAATCTGAGCCGGTACTTATAGAGATTATAGGTAAATTTTGCGGTTTATGGATGTTAGTAATTGGAATGCATAAATTATCAAAAGTAGGAATGCATGTAACTCTACAAATTGATTTTGTCTACCAAAATAGCAGGTGTAAAACACAAATCATTTGTGAAAACGAAGTTATTAATTACTGAGTTAGGACACAGTTGAGATGTGGTCAAACAAACAAACATCTAACTGTTCCAAAAATGTGAATTTTTGATATGAATACATTTAAAGAAAATTTCATGTATTTCCTTCAGTTTATCTGATTCACCTGCTCTTTAGCTATCCGTAAAAATATTAATTGCGAACGCGTGAACGATTTAATAATGAACTTGTCAAGCAGGCGCTATGTACTATTAGTATTATAATATTATTATTAACTATTTATAATAAATTAAATATAATTTATAATCAATTTTTTTGATTTTGTGTTTGAAAGATCTAGAAAAGTAATTGGGATAATAATATCCGGGAGAAAAATTACTAGTTACATCTTAGTATGGAAAAGTCGATTAATGGAAATGTCTGCATAACTCAAATTAGCCGGTTTCAATTTGTGAGAGTTATCGTTACAACTTACAAATCTCAAAAATTGGATTTTTATGCGG
The DNA here is from genome assembly GCA_958510855.1 of Rhagonycha lutea. NCBI lineage: Eukaryota > Metazoa > Arthropoda > Insecta > Coleoptera > Cantharidae > Rhagonycha > Rhagonycha lutea. Next base: position 90,629,572 of record OY294036.1, read on the forward strand.
ATTTCAGATTTGTCTAACTCCCCTAGTCACACTTAGGCACATTTTGTGACCCCCCCCCCCAGGAACGGTCAACTCCTAACTACACATTTTTTATGTTGAACATGCAAATCTGATATGATGATTATGCGTATAACAAAAAAATTCCCCTTTGACGATTTCCCCCCCCCCCCTTTGAGCTCATAAACGAAATGTTCTTGTGTTTAAAATGTTAGCTTTACAAGGGTATACAATTTGAAAATAATTATATTATTTTACATTTCACTATTTGCCCCCTTAAGGCCGCATCATCATCAAGGGCTTTTCCATTCCTGTCGGAATATTTCCACTTCTATGAAAGTCTTTACAATCCATATCACGAGGTAGATTAATCCTCTTTTGCTACTACTCGTTTTACTACAACTTTTCACCACAGTGTGTGAATGTCCACCGGAAGGCCGGGCTAAGAAATTCTGCGATGTCCGCGACTTGAACCCAGAATTTCCGCTCCGTAACTCAACCAGCGATCACATCACTCCACACCGTGGTCTTATTTTACTATTAGTAGTTGAAAAAGAAAATCGTATATATTATATCGATATATATTATATCATATTTGCTGATATTTTGAGAATATATAGAAAAAATTTAGAAAAAAAATAATGAAAATTAAAGAAGCTATAAGCTGGTAAAGTTGGGGGTAAAAAAATAGAGGGTGTGCTGGTTGACACGATTGCAACCCTTCTGGTAATCGGAGACAAGATTTCAAAAAAGATTCTTAATTAGTAAGAATGTCGTTATCGTTCCTACCAAAGAGAAAACGGAAAAATTTTTTTCGCAAAATGGCGGCTGTCTGAAGAAAAAAATTCATTTTTTGACTGTTTTTTTCACAATTCTTAATTTTTTAAAATAATAAACCAAATAATTTTTATACAAAAGTTGTAGGGACGATAGACAATTATATAGTGAAGGTTGGTACAAAATTTGAAGCAAATTGGTTACATAGAAATTGAGATATCATGTGAACCAGGTTAAAAAATGTTGTTTTGAGGAAAACACGTTTAAAGTTTTAAGCAAAAGTTGCAACCCGTAAAACAAATAATTTTGATACAAAAGTGGTAGAGGCGGTAGACAGTTTTATAGTGAAAGTTGGTACACAATTTGAAGCAAATCGGTTAAATAGAACTTGAGATATTATGTCAACCATGTTGAAAAATGTTAAAATGTCATAAAATACATAATTACTACGACCTTCGGTAAGTTACTCACTGCTAGGTTCAGTTGCTGCGTCACTAAAATAGCTAAAACGTGGTAAACTATTGGAATTTTAAAATTTTCTCTTGAGAATATATTCTTAAAGGTCTAAACTTTAAGAATATGCAAAAAAACAAAACCTTGATTTTTTTCATTCCAAACCAGAACACGGCCTTAATATTTTAGACACACCTACCTACGTCCCTGCGTTTACATCCTCAATATTCAACAATAATAAAATTAATAATATAATAATGCAGTTTCAAATTTATTAAAATCTCGGAGCCAAATGTGACGTCCACATAAAAAATCCATTTTTAGGATTTTTAAGAAAATTGTTGAATATTTCTTTTGATATTTTTATAAAAGATTTGTAAATATTTAAATAATCAAGAATTAGTTTAATATAAATATTAAAAAAAAAAGAATTTTCAATTCATGAATAGTTTTCGTCAGGTCCAATTTTAGAGAAATAAAGATGTCTTTGATTTGTGACCATCGGATGTTCTTGGGGGGGGGGACTCCGAAGATTGTGACGTGACAAAGTAAAAATGCCACATCCACCAGGCCCGTAGCCAGGGGGGGGCACTTGGGGGCACGTGCCCCCCCCCCCGAAATGTTGAAAAGACAAAGAAAATGGAAGGGGAAAACCGAAAATTTTACATTTTACAAAAGGTTTTTTTACAAGTGCCCCCCCCCCCGAAATGAAATCCTGGCTACGGGCCTGACATCCACCATGTTTTAAACTTTTTCTAATGGAGCATAAAATGGCACATCTAATGATCAAGTCAAATGTGTAGCATTCGGCGGTAAACAGACGAATCTTATGCTATTCTCTTCACACAGCTACAGAACCCTGGCGCTTATATGTGACGCTAGATTATTATCACTTATTACAAAAACAGGACCATCCCCTTTTTTCGCTTCAGGAAGAGTGTGAAGCTCAAACTAGTCCTCAAACGTAACTCCATCAAACCAGCCACTGTTGGAACGATTACAGCTAGTTTGAAAAAATTCTAAACCAAAAGTTGTCTTTAATTTCCGATGATTTGTTTTCGGAGCGATTTTTGATTTAAATTTTTGGATAAAAAATAAAGTTTGTTCAAATATTCTGCAACTGCATGAAAATATTGAAATTAACCTAGTAAATCCAGGAAAAATACTGTAAAAATTCTAAACCAAAATTTGTTTCTAATTTCCGATGATTTGTTTTCGGAGCGATTTTTGATTTGAATTTTTGGATAAAAATAAAGTTTATTCAAATATTCTGCAACTGCATGAAAATATTGTTTCTAACCAGCGGCGGTGCAGGAGTAGCTCGCCCGTAAGCAAATATACAAAACGGGCCCCTAAAAAAAAGTTCGTAAGGTTTTTACTTGCATACAAAATCTTTTATTTTTGTACGTTCTGTAATAATAATTAAAGTATTTCTATTGGGTATTGTCTATTTGTTTAATAACGGTATATGGGCAGGTAGGGTAGGGTGGTAGTGCCCCTTATGGTCCCGGGCCCCTAAGCATAGCTTACATTCGCTTACTCATATCACCGCCACTGCCGCTGCCATTGCTCTCCAGTCCTTCCTGTTTTTTACCTTCTCTCTCCAATCCAGGAACCCTATGCCTCTCAAGTCCTCCATCACCTGGTCGTACCATCTTAAGTCTGGTCTTCCTTTCCCGCGGTCCTGCATTGGTCTCCATTCATTAATTCGCCTAATCACCTCGTTCATATTTTTTCTCATGATATGACCAAATAAAATTGGCTACTACGGGGTTAGATCTCACGAACCCTACCTACAAAGGACCTCTCCAAATACACACTCAACCGCTAGACCACCACGATTTATTAATATTATAAGCAATTATAAAATCAGTTAAATTAATTTGCTTTTAATTAAAAAAATGTAAATTATATTAATGTTTTCTTCATTTGCATGATAATTTAAACTTCATGGATTACGGCCGGCGTGTGGTCTCTGTAGGAGACATAGCCTCCATAAATGACCTTAATAGGTAAACGGCGATTAAAAAAGTTGAATTTTTAATTTTTAATTATTTACTGTGTTAGTAAAGGTAATTTAGATTGAATGCAGTTTAATTGTCTATCGATGAAATGCTTTAGCATACAATGTGTACTTAAGCGTGTCTGCACATAATAAAAAACGCAGATATTAATGCCAGGGGGATATTGATAAAAAAAAGTGTTTATCGTTAAACCATGAAGTGTAATGTAGAAAATTTTTCAAGCTTCAACAAATTTTTATAACTTTAAACTTAAAAAGACAATAGAAAACGGTGAGATCAACTACCCTGGATCCACCACTCTATACTCTAGTAAAATTTTGACTTTTCTTTCTAATCGTGCATTTTCGATATGCATTTATGTTAGGAATTAGCGTACCTCATCATCTAATATTAGGTAACAGTAATAGGTATTAAATATTTACATTTTTTTCTCAGTTTAATTTAAGTTCAATTTCAATACAAATTTTACCTCCCCAAATAAATAAGTATCATAGTTAGTTTCTTTCAAAATTTTGTCACTTTTAAAGTGGAGGAGCATTATATATCCCTCAATTTTTTTTTAAAATAGACAAATATCTAAACAATCCTATTCTAAAATGAATACAAACTTTTACAAGAAAATCATGAAAAGTTCAGATAAAAAATTTTAAATTAAAAATTTATGAAAAAAGAATTTCGAAAGTAAGATGTGTACTACATGTAATATAATTATTTAGACATTTTTCGTAGATAAATTTGACAACAGATGGTAATCCTTTTGAATATCTCTTTCAAAGCTTTACGTATTATAGCGAATCAAAACGCCAGAACAAAAAAATTCAATCATTGAAAAATTCGATCGCATTATAGACTGATGTGATAACAGTCTGCTGTTGGTACTACTAATAAGATATTTTACATAGTTTTTTTTAAATTTTAATTAAGTAATAAAGTTCTGATTTGCTATTTTGGCTATTAAACTTTTTGTTGATTGATGTCTATTATTTTTTATAATAGTTACGAATAAAACCCAAGAGTGTGGCGTTAAGCAGATACTGGCAAGCTAGAGAGCGGAATTCCGCGGTTTTGCGCCATACATACGGCTGGGAAATCGGTGCAAAATCTGGTATTTATGTCGACGTCATTACCGTAAACACGGCAGCGTCATACACGAAAGAACGGAAGTTTCTCGGTGTGTCGGAAGAAGAAAATATAAATATCTAACAACATTTTTAGCTAATTATTACTTGGAAGTTTCTGTTAGATAACTGTTAATTTTTACAACAGATGGCGATGGTTTTGAATATCTCTCTTTAAGCTTTATGTATACTAGAGCGTTCAAGTGTTGAAGTGTTGCGACAAGAAAATTCAATATCTGCCTGGGTTTTTCCACTAATTTTTTCCCAGGACAGTAATAATGTATCTGTAAATAAAAAAATATAATGTAAATAAATCAACCAATCTAGATTAATTTTTTTTTAGAAGCAATATATGGGCGCTAGATATAGGTTTAATTTTACGTACATACAAATTTTATTTAGTTCTTTTTTTATTCAATCATCAATAGCATTCCATGCTTAATACTTTTCTTCTTCGTATACTTCTTGATAAAAGCGTCGTGACCGACCATTAATTTTAATAACATTTTGAATATTAAATGGCTTATGGCAAATTACCCTCGGTGGTTTGCCATTGCCTTCCGAGGGGAGACGGTCAGAATAAAGTTCTCTCGTACGGAGTTGAACCGGATATTTAGAGTTAACAGTGAATGCACTTAACCGCTATGTTTCTGACTGTCTCAAAAATAAAAGTAAAATTTGTACCTACTTGCCCCATTGATCTACAATGTTTGGGTAGACAGGCTAGCTAAGGAATATTACACCCCGTTTAGTATCAGAATTTGGGTCGCGCGTACGCAGTTCGTGGATTCTTTATGTTGTGAGTTGTGACTGTGGTGACCGTTTGGCTTGGTTAAACTAACTAAGAAAAAAATAATTTGGTCCTCAGTTCTTCTAAATAAAGCACATAAGCAAACGAAGAGTTGGTTTTATTTAACGAAAACAAAAGTGAAGTTAAAGGTGCAGTTGACATTTTAATTACAAAAATTAAGTATAGGAGGAGACACACAAAATATACAACATAGTAAGTAAAATATCAGATGCCCTGGGACAATTAACAATATAATAAAAAATATAAATGAATTGCCATCTGAAGACAACTCACCTAAAAATTAATTCATTCGCAGAAGATTGCCCAATGCAGACCTAAAATGTTGGTAAATTATAATTAAGTAAATAATAATTCTTCTACTACAATCCGAATTTAGACCAATACAATAAACAGTTGGTATTTGAAAAAAAAAGTTATTTTGTGACTTTTTCGATTACTTTTTTCTAAAACCAAAAACAAAATTAATTTTTAAAATTAGTATAAATTAAACAAAAAACTTAACTAGACGTTAAAATATTAGATTTTAACTGTAAGTAAAGAACAACATACAAGAAAATTTTATTTAAAATTCTGTTTGTACCTTGTCACAAAAAGGTTAGAATTGTTCTTTTAGTGTTTTTAAATAAAATTTTCTTGTATGTTGTTCTTTACTTACAGTTAAAATCTAATATTTTAACGTCTAGTTAAGTTTTTTGTTTAATTTATATTTCACATAATATAATTTCACTAATATCACACTCTATTCTTGAAAATATTTCTTTTTTAAGATCATATTTCTGTTTTAAAATTAGGTTTAATGATTGATTTTTGGATAACAAAATTAATTCCTACGAATCATGTGATAATTTTTAGACATGAGGAAATCTCATCTCAATAAACATAATTTTCTTTTTGGTATAATTTATTACTGTGTATTTTGGCGATTTTTAAATTATGGAGAATTATTAGCTAACAAAACCCGTCGAGAAATTGCCGCAAAGCAATTTTGTATTTTTTAATAAATATTTGGGTAATTTTCTTATACGGAAGCATAAAGATGACAAAGTATTTCTATTTCCTTAATAATTTAATTATTAATACCTATTATTATCTTATTTAATTAAATTTTATTTATAGTTGTTCCCTTCGGAAATTTACATAGTTTGTGTGTCTGGAAAAAAGCTTGTGATAAGGAATAGAAAGTTTTACCATCAATTTTTTGATTATTTAATGTTAAAATCCGAACATTTATTTTATAAACCTTCAATTTTCAAGGTGAATCCTGAAAAAATTGCACTTTTGATTTCGTTTTTCAAATAATGTGACAGCTTGTGATGGCTATTTGAAAGTCCACGCCTCTGGTGAAATAAAATAATCAGGTAGTTCGAAGACCTTAATTGCTTTAAACCCATTGTTTAAATTTCATTTCTTGTCATGAAGGACGTAATTGTAATAACCTAGTTATTATCTTATTATTGATATTAAGATCACACCTGTTGAGATGGTACCTGTTTCACATTTACATCATCGAATTTTATACGAAACCTTGTTTTGTCCAAATTTTCCAAATTTTGTTTCAAAAATCAAACAAATTGTAATTTCTTACTTATAACGCTGCCTACTTACTTTAAAGTAGCAAAAAGTACAAAACGATTCGAAATCATGATGGAATCCCTCAGACATAAACACGTAGGTCGTTTACAAAGATCGGCTTGGTCAAAGCCCGCCTGATCAGGATAGTACATAATTGTTCCTTGTTTACAAGGACTTGGTCAACCTCCCACCGATATATATGGAAACCAGCGCCCATTGCGACAATCTCAGACGTTAATTAACTTCATTAGCAGCTAAGCAAATGATTTCATAGAACACTACAGTAGAAATTACTCAGTTCTTCGACCAATCACTGTACGTTTACGGATACTTAACTATTTCTAATTACTACCATTTACCTAGAATAAGCTCAACTACTGTAATTGGACGCTTTTCAAACTTAATTAATTATATCGTTTTTTTACTAAATTGCTGATTAAGACGAACATCACCTGTTTAATTTCCTTTTTTGTTCAGCCACATATGATTTTTCTAATTATCTACAATATATCGTGTCCTTATTATTGTAAAAAGCAAAAAGTTACATCATAAATTTAATTTAATTCAATTGCATTTACCTATAAGTAGATCGAGGCAGTGACTCAACAGTCATCCCTTTGACGGATAAAGGAAGTCTCTGGTCTGAATTTGCAATATAATACAGGAATAGAAGAGAGAGTCATATGTACACATTGTGTAGTGTATGAAACACCAAGAAGAAGAAAATGTAAAAAATATTATACCCTAGTCTTCCATTAATAAAATTGAAGAAGGATAACTCGACAATCTGATTACGACTACTTTAATCGCAGATCTGCATCAAGATTTTTCAAAATTTTACCGTTATTGTCAATTAGGTTTATTTTGCGTTACTACATGAATTTATAAGCTTGTCGATAATAATAAATTCCGAACTTTTATGGCTGCACCACCTTACAATTTCTTTAAAAAAATACAAATATATTAAATGTTAAATTACGCAATAACAATTTTATGCAAAGTTAATTACAAGTTAAAAAAAATTGATTGTATCACTATAATAACAAAATGATTAATGAAAGGTAATCACTCTACACACTTAACAAATGTAAATTTTAAGTGGACATTAACAATACCAGGATGTAGTCACGTGACTTAATTAAACGAAAAGAGTTTGGCTTGCACACTTTCTGCTCTAAGTTCAGTTAAGCTTTTACTTCCTTTACTTCAATCTGTCTCTGATGTTGTTGGATAACTGAATTTAAATACGTTATCAAGGTAGGTACACATGTAATTGGTATAATCCGGATCGGCTATTAATTTCCGATAATCAGTGGTCAGGTGCGATTTGGATGTAATTTTACAAGAAAACCTGTACACTTTTCGTTAATATTTATTTTAATAAATTTTGGACATGTGTGCATATTAATGTAAAAGCTGAACATCTTGAAGGTGATGGCTTAACTATATCCGCCAAATAAAAATTAACAATAAATTATTAACATGTCAATATAATAAATTAAAACATATGAAACATTTTGAGTTTGTAACTTCTGAAAATTATAAATGCAAATTTTTCATTTTTTATGTTAAAAAATAATAGTACTTTTATTTTTAATTTTCTTAATATAATTTAATATTTATGAAGTAAAAGTAAATGAAACCTATCATTAAAATGGTCTTGAAAAATATTTAACCCTCCAATAAATTTCAAAACTGCAACTAAAATCTCTGTTATTTTGTTAAATTTTTTCTTGAAATCGAATTTCGCGAAATCAATAAAACGCGAGTAATTATTTCGATCATTTATTTAACAAAAACATTTTAATTATCTGCAGAATGTTCCTCAAAAGTAAGTTCCGCTGAATTCAGAAGTGAAAGAGCGTGCCAATCATTCTATTGCGTTAGTTGGTTTTTTAACGACGCCGACAAGTCCTGTTAACGATCGTGATACAAGGTGTTCGTTCTTCTTGACTCTGATGAATTGACAATAGATTAATATCTTACAATAGCGGCTATAAAATATTATTATATCTTAATTTAAGTATTTTATTAAATTAAAATTTCCGCACGCGAAGACCATAAACTTGACAACATTTTCACACGCTAGCAAAGTTTCATTTTACCACGAACAATGTTTTTGTTAGAAATTGTTTTATTTTACAACGAAGTATGCTGATACCAAATCGAGATATTGCATTAACTTGTTAACAACATCTATCTAGATTGGTAAATTAAAAGGACAGGTTCTTGGTTACAACTTCTTCAACCACAACGTTCATCAAAGGAGTAATTCGAGTAGTCAGTTTTTATTTTTAATATTGGTAAGGAAAAGAGTCGATTATATGTTTGTCAATCTGCAATTCAAAAGAAGTATTTAAGGGTACCCCATAATTTAAAAATTAAAATAACTGTGTCATTTAGCTACGCTTTTCTTAAATTACCTTTATAACATAATTTTTCCTCCAAGTTGTCTTCCTACATACCAGCTTTCTTGCACGTTACATTGTTGTCGGCTTGTTTAAGTTATCTAAAATTAAATGAATTTAACATAAAAATAATTAAATATTATGATTTAATCTTAAAATTATACGATTTTAATTTTTATTCTTATTTTATTGGAGTAATTTAAATAATTCGTTATTATAATAAGTTTAGATGTTACTGCTCTTTTGAAATCGTCAAGGTAAATTCAACGTTAGTCTGGTGACCCTGTCTCGTCTAGAAAACGTATCTAACATGTAAAAATAATAACTTTTGTTATCATTTTCCATTTTAATTAATATTACGATAACAACTTACAGTAAGGTAATTGGAAAACTGGTTTTTGTGCATTCTAAATAACAAATAATATAGATATAGAAAATTTGAAGAGTAAAATTTTTCTAAAATAGAAAAGTTATAGTTAGTACATAGAATTTTATGTAATATCAATTCAAATAATTAGTAAAATCCAATATAATTATTTGCTATAAAGCATTTATAGAAGTGCGTTTGATTGATTCGTTCATTTATTACCAACCTAAAACAAGTTTACGATATTCAAAAGTGTCCAAATAGAAATTAAAAATTTTCAAATTTTCTCTACTTGCACGACTTTGTTTCGAGGATTTTCAATAAACCTCATTTTCAGTTGCGAAAAAGATTACTCAAAAATGCAACATCCGAACTAGGTTAGTAAAAACTACAATAAATTATAAAAGTAGATAATTATTATCCCTATTAAAATTTCAAAATTAAAATAATCTTCCTCACAACTGCATGGGTTTAAAATAGGAAACAGCGAAACTCGATTCTGCAAGTAGAAAATTTTTCTTTCAAGTGAAGACTCAGAAACTTACGTTTTGTGGAGTGATGTGATCGTTGGTTCAGTTACAGTGCGGAAAATCTCAGTTTGAATCGTGGACTTCACAGAGGGTGTTAGCTCGGATAACAGCCTAATCCTGCTAACAGCAGGATAACCATTTCCAAAATATTTAATATTAACATTTATTCTTTTAAATGTGGCTAACTGATCAGACTCTTGGACTCATCCTCATCCATCTAATCCAGTCTATTAACGTCTACCTCTGAACGCTTCAGCTTCCTCGTAGAGAAAAGTGTTTGACTATGCCACAGGAAACCATAGTGTAGTGCGAAAGGTAAAAATCTGGTAACTTTCCACCTATTTGCACAGAATTAATCCTATGTCCTCTCAAATATTCAATGACCGACTATATGACAGATTAATGCCGATAAAGCTCTTATGAATGATTCAGGGTCGGTGGAAGACTGTTGGAAAAATTGTCCACTTATTAATTTGAGCTATACAAAAGCAATGATCTCTCTAATCTGAATGCGAATTTACAGAATGGAAATTCTCAGTTTGAATCACCATACTTTATGGAATTTGTTGGCTTGATCCTCTGATTAACATCGAGATACTGTGTATTTAGTAGTTTTGATGTTTATATGTTTGCAGGACAATTACATTTACTGCTTTTTTAGTTTTCTTCGTTCTTGTAACAGTTTCCTCGCTTAAATCATAAATGGTTTCATACTAATTAGTTTACACTATGACTGGATTGGTCAAGGCAGAAACGGAATATTTCAGAAACCGGTCAAATTAATGCCATAAATGTCTAAAGCAACAATGGACATATTCGTTTTCTACATTAACCGTTTTAATTGAGTTTATATCATTCGAATTAATTTGTAACATGGTTGTATGGACTTATGGACATATTTTTCCTGTAATATCGTTGGAATATTGATTTTCAATAAAATCAAACATTGATTGGAATGGAAATTGTGAGCTCGAATCGTCGACTTGATGCTTTTTATTTGCAAATGCTAAGTATTATTTTGATATTAACTGTTCAATTTATTATATTATGCAAATTTTTTATTTGATCATATTTTGTATTTTACGTGTTAAAATGTAAATGATAAAATAAATAATGATAATGGATTAAGCAAGGAATAATCTTTCGATTTGCTATGCGAAAATCCGAAATATGAAATTCTAAATTAGTTTCAAAAAGTTAGGTACTGTGAATATTTTTAACTCTTTCCTTTTGTTCAATGTAGGTGGGGGTGGGGGCTCAAACATTTTTTAATCCTAAAACCTTAATCTTTAAAATTGTTTTTATGGAAATGTCAAGAATAATCTCTTATTTAATAACAATTTACACTATGAGTTAGAAAAAATTACACTCTTTCAATTTTTACGTATGACTTATTTTAATTATATTTTAAGTAGTGGGTGATTAGGAGTACATAAATTTAATATTAGTTTAGCTTATAGATTTAAATTTTTTTAATTGCATTTTTTAATTTTATGGAGAGAGGCTATAAGTAATTAATTTTTTATTAAATTGTTGTGCAATTGAAAAGCTAAATAGTAGACGCTATAATTCATAATATTAAATTATTATTATTTTATTAGCGAATAATATCGGCATTTGATTTGGAATCATTAACTCGCTTGGAATTTTTTAAAGGAAAACATCTTGCAGTTTTTATATTATAGTATATTTTTTATAGAAATTGAGTATTGGAGTAAGAAACGGTATCGATAACGATCTAACAATAGTAGAAAGACAAATAAAGAGAAAAATAGGAAAAATTAGCCAAGGGGGAAAGATATTAGGAAGGAAGAAGAGTAAAAGTTAAATATCAAAAGATATTTGGAAATAGTTATAAAGCTTGACATATAAGAGGATGACGTACTGTCTCCTATTTTACCACAGCTTGTGGATGTTAACCAGAGGGCTGAACTAAGAAATTTTGTGAAGTCCGCGATTTGAACTCAAAATTTCCGCTCCGTAACACAACCAGCGATTGCATCACGCCACTGCCGTGGCTGTTAAAGTAGAAAAAATCCAGATAGAAAACCTAGAACCTTTAAAAATTTAGCAAAACAACAATACGATAAAAAGAGAAGTAAAAGTGGGAACGGAATGGCAAATAAAGAAGAAGAAAAATCTCGAATTAAATCTCGGTCTAATAAAAATGGAAATGTGGAATGTGAAGACTTTGTTGAGAGAGAAAAACTTGTGAGAACGCCACTGAATTAGTGGAAGGAATATGGTGTGGATATGTCGGGAATACAGGATCAGGGTGAATTAAATGTTACAGATTATGTTACTAGGGAATAAATAAACAGGGTAAAAATGGAGTGAACTATTCTTATTTACAAAGGACTAAAAAGTAATATTGTACAGTTTGAAAATGGAAGAATTTCTTATCTAAGATTAGTATCAAAATAAGAAAACTTGGCAATTATAAACCCACACGCACCAATGGAAGATGGCTAGACAGTGAGAATAATAAGGATATTTTGTACAGAGAATTGGAAGTATTGGCTAAAGGCGTCCCAAGGTATGATACTCTAATGAAAATTTTAATGCGAAGGTAGGACAGGAGGATTTATTGAAGAATGAAGCAGCAAAACATAATATAATGCGTTACAAACAAGTGATAATGGACAGAGATTATGCAATCTGGTAGAAGCGCATGACATTAGTACCTACATAATTTATTTACACATCAGCCAATACATAAGATTATATGGATAAAGTCCATGCCCATGATAAAGAGAAGAAATGGAGTGAAAAATTAGGATTATATTCGATGGAGTTTAGTTACGTTTTCTAAAGGACAAATTTTAGTAGATCATTAAGTTAATAGAGGGAGGAATTGTAATTTTTTCGAAAAAAAATTAAAAAGAAAATTTAATTCTGGATAAAAATCAAGTGATTTTATATGACATGAAACTAAGGCCTAAAAAATATTAATTTTGGAACTTTTTTTGAAAACTATTTGATAATACAAAAAAGTACTGAGGCTCTTAAACTTACTGAAAATAATTTTCCATATCAAAATTTCAGTACGCGAGCGTGGCCCCATTATTGGATGTCACACTAACCAAGAATTTTTCAAGAAAAATGAGAAAATAGTCGATTTTCACTTTTCGTTAAAATAAAACAATTCGATTTTAATTTCGTTTATTGGTTTTAAGCGTAGGTACATATTTTACAGTTTATTTTTCAGAAGGTACCAAAATATTTACAATTTCAAGTGGATATAAAACAAAGTACAATTTAGACATTCAATAAAAGGCACCAGTCGACATTGAAAATTCAATTATTACAAAACATACTTAACAATAATACAAAAAATCTTTGGTCTTTAAGCTGTATGAAGTTTTGATAAAGAAGTTTTTTTTTATCATCTATGTTCACTTTCTTACAAAGTCACAGCAGTTATCATTTTTATTCAAAACTTAAAATTAATTATTAAAAGTGCAAATTTTATTTAGTGCTCAGCTTTATACATAATTACAATTTTTAATCTGCACCTTAATTTCAAAAGTCATAATTTTGGTCAATCAATACTCGATTAATTTTTTCTTTATTAAGACTAGACTGGTCCTTGGTCCCAAAATGAGTTAGGTACATACATCAACACATTTTAAAGATAATTGGTAATTTTATTAAAAAAATATTCGAGTGCCTAATTTACAAAAGTGCTTTGTACAAAAAATATTTAAAGTACAGGTACACACTTAAAAAAATTTATTTCACTTTTGCATTTTAATAACTTTGGTTTGCCGTGCTTTTCACATTCTAACATTTACAAATTAACTTTTTCAATTTTTCTTGTAATTAACAATCGAAAACAATTAAGATTATCTCTTTTGAATATAATTGCTTTGTTAATTAAATATCAAATTAAAAATATGTACATATCAATTTTATTAACACTAACAATTTAATAACTTTGTACATAAAATGTTATAACATCGCATTTGTTATTTTTCTAAAAATAATGTTATTAAAAATATTACTGCAAATTGTAAAAGGACGGATTCGTTTACTTATATAGGCACTAGTTGGATGGTAACAATAATGTCGTGCAGTTTTTCGTTAATAGTTCACTTATAGTATCACTTAATCGAAAAATTAATTTACGAAAATTAAGTGTATTTTCGTAACACGCAAAGACGAACGACTAGACAAAATCAAACAAGTTTTCGTGTTTCAATAATTACAGCGACTTTTCAATTTTGTATGTAGATACTCAATGGCACTTAATACACACGGGGTTTTGAAAACTAAAATGGCACTAATTTTTTGGATGACGTTGTAAAAATAATTCGAAACTTTCAACTACTACTTGTTACTTCTTGTTTATTATCGTCTGTAACGAATTCTTCTAATTTCACGTTGGTGTATTTATAATTTGCCGAAATTGGTATGTCTGTTGCGGATGGGTGTTGAGATTCACGATGCCTGCGGAGATCTACTTTTCGTTGAAAAGCTTTTTCGCAAAGACCGCACGAAAAAGGTTTGTAGCCCGTATGTTTTCGCATATGGGTAATAAGATTTGAAGACTGACTAAAGGCTTTCGAACATACGATACATTTATGAGGCTTTTCACCTGAAACAAAAAGAAACATTGTTATTACTAGAAAAAATTACTTTGATTTATTGTCGTAATCAATTTTAATTGTTAAAGCAGTAAAAATAATAAATTGCATTTATTTAATGAATTAACCGTGCCTAATGTAACAATTTATTATTTGTATTTGGTTGATAATAATTACAGTGTTTGAATGTGACATATTTCGCATTTTCAGAAAACAATTTTCTTTTCTGCAGATAGATGATGATGCTGTGCGGTATTGAGGAAAATTGAGGCAAAATATTAATTTTACTAAATGGATTGTAGTGGGTAAGTGCGCATTACTATCAATTTATTTAAACTTTTATAAAAATAGCAGACAATTAAGTATATCAAAGCAATTATGTGTATTACGTTTGAAAACCTAATAATACAAATGATAACAAATTTGTATGTTATATTTTATATTAATTGTTATGCTTTATCGTCGTTAAAACATTTTATTTCATATGTTCTGTACTTCATAAGCGATAGTGAAAAAGTATGTAAATGCCTGGTAACCGTTCTATCTGACATAAAATATCACTTGTTGGATGGATAATTTAGTAATTGCTTTTGTGTATTGCGGCTAGTGTATGCATAATTTATTTTCTTTAGATGTTTACATATGCCTAGCGTTCATAATTTAAACGATTAGACTGCATTAAAACAAAATACCATTATGAATAAATAAATAAACGAGCTCGACTAAGTAATTATATAAATTGCATCTTTAGCGTTATAGGAAAGCAATTTCATAAAATAAAAAAAATTTAATTTGTTAGCGATTGTATGTAAAGTAACCTCAGTTGTCATTAAGGTATATTAATTATGTTATTCCTACTTCAAGTTCCATGATACCTTAACAATCACATAAGTACCTACTGCAAAAACGAGCACTATCGATAGTCGAAGTAGGATAATTGTTAATATTGTTGTTTAGTAACAGTTTCTAATTGTTTATTGTTTTTATCGCTAACAATTATGTATGTAGAAATACGTCAATTTTTCTATGTATTTAATATTGTTGCGATATTGGTGCCATTCTTCTATTTATTACTAATATTTTCTCTATACATACGTAATACAATCAACTCCTTAAAAGCTTCCAGATATTTACTAAAAAAATATTTATTTAACCACACTTTTATAATTATATGGAACGACCAGTTGAGGTTTTTGGAAGCTTCTTTAAATCAACTCTTTTAAGTGTTTTAACAGATTGTCATCGTCAAGACCTCCCACAAGAAGACCTGCGATATAAAAGCAACATCTGCTAGTTGCTTCGTCCACGGAATATAATAAACTAAATTTATGTTTTAAAAAATTTAATTTTGTTCCACTTTGTTGATCAAAAAAATCCCACTCTACATACAATCATACAATTTGACTTGTCGGGACAATTTTTTAAAATAAAATGCTAGGCAATTTGGTGATAGTGTATTTAACTTGGTCGTGTAGTATATTTAATTTGGTGAGATAAACCATAAAATTTATGGTTAAAAAATATATTTTAAAAATGAACACTAAATTATTCAGTATGTAAATAAACATTTTAATCAAAATCTGAAATTTTGCTTTATCATCGCTATAGCGTCGAAACGTTGTCCTTCGATATTCTTTTCATGTTTCGAAATAGAAAGAAGTCAGAAAGTCATTCCTATATAAAATAGGAATTTTGATAAAAATTAAATTTTGTTAAAATATTCTGAAATTTTATGAAAATAGTAATTCTGTTGTAATAAAGAAACAAAGGAAAAATTACGAAAACATTTTAAGACATAAGATGCATTAGATTTGCAGTTATTTTGATGTCAGTGCAATTTTTGATTTTTTTTAAATTTTTTAATAAAAATTTAATTTTGTTGAAATATTCTGAAATTTTATGACAATATTAATTCTGTTGTATTAAACACAGAAAAAATAAAGAAAAAATTCTAAGCCCTAAGATGCTTTAGATTTGCAGTTATTTTGATTTCAGTGTAATATTTTTGATTTAAATTTTTTAATAAAAATTTAATTTTCTTTAAATATTCTGAAAATGAAAATATTAATTCGGTTGTAATTAACACAGAAAAAATAACGAAAAAATTCTAAACCCTAAGATGCCTTAGATTTACAGTTATTCTGATTTCAGTGCAAAATTGTCATATAAGCAATACAACAAGAGCTTTGAATTTATCCGGATAATTTTTAATTTCAACGAAGACGTGATCTACAATTTATCGAGAGAAAATTTGATTATCCATAATCACGAAAGCGATCTAGCGCAGCCTAAATCCTAAGATGCCCTAGTTTTGCAGTTATTTTGATTTCAGTGCAACTTTTTGAATTACATTTTTTGATAAAAATTTAATTTTGTTCAAATATTCTGAAATTCTATGAAAATATTAATTCTGTTGTAACAAACACAGGAAAAATAACAAAAAAATTCTAAACCCTAAGATGCCCTAGTTTTGCAGTTATTTTGATTTCAGTGCAACTTTTTTAATTACATTTTTTGATAAATGTTTAATTTTGTTGAAATATTCTAAAATTCTATAAAAATATTAATTCTGTTGTAATAAACACAGGAAAATTAACAAAAAAATTCTAAACCCTAAGATGCCCTAGTTTTGCAGTTATTTTGATTTCAGTGCAACTTTTTGAATTACATTTTTTGATAAATATTTAATTTTGTTCAAATATTCTGAAATTCTATGAAAATATTAATTCTGTTGTAATAAACACAGGAAAAATAACAAAAAAATTGTAAGCCCTAAGATGACTTATATTTGCAGTTATTTTGATTTCAGTGCAATTATTTTTGCTTTAAATTTTTTTATAAAAATTTAAATTTGTTAAAAAAACAAAAAAAATAACAAAAAAAAATCTAAATCCTTAGATGCCCTAGTTTTGCAGTTATTTTGATTTCAGTGCAACTTTTTGAATTACATGTTTTGATAAATATTTAATTTTGTTCAAATATTCTGAAATTCTATGAAAATATTAATTCTGTTGTAATAAATACAGGTAAAATTACGAAAAAATTCTAAACCCTAAGATGCCTTAGTTTTGCAGTTATTTTGATTTCAATGCAACCTTTTAAATTATATTTTTTGTCAGTGCAATTTTTGATTTAAATTTTTTGATAAGAATTTAATTTTGTTCAATTATTTTGAAATTGTATGAAAATATTAATTCGGTTGTAATAAACACAGCAAAAATAACGAAAAAATTCTAAGCCCTAAGATGCATTAGATTTGCAGTTATATTAATTCTAGTGCAATTTTTGATTTAAATTTTTTGATAAAAATTAAATTTTGTTCTCTATTTTGATATTGTATGAAAATATTAATTTGGTTGTAATAAACACAAAATGGGGAAGGTAAAGGGAAACCACCCCATTAACATTTCCCTAGTAAAGTATTCCATCCCATATTCCCGAATATGACTGAAAATTGACATGTACGTACATAACTGATATTTGTACCAATTTAGAAAAGAAAATTATCTCATTAGATAAAAGAATTTCTGAAAAAAAAATAATTCCAGCTTCATTTTGAACATACCTCGTAAATACTATTTGATAATATAAAATCGTAAGATTTTATCACCACACGTGAAAGAATTTATTGTCGTTTTTCTACTTTCAATTTTAAAAGTTTCGATACTTTTGTAACGGCCATATTTTACACTAATTTTTAAACTAATGATATTTATATTTAAGAAAATTTTACAATTATTTATTTGTTCAGAGGTTGCTGGAATGACATCTACTGTCGTACAAATGATTAACCTTGAAAAAAGCACATCGATTGCTACTGCATGGTGTCTTTGAAGGCCAACACTGACATTTTGAAAACTCTTGACCCGAAAACATAAACTTTCCTTAGGGTGGGTTGTACCAACGCCGGTTAAACCTCGTTCAACTTTGAACTTAATTCAACTAATCAACATGGTTAAATATGGGGTTCTTAACCATGTTGATTGGTTGATGATGACTTGAACTGAGTTCAAAGTTGAACTAGGTTTTGTGCTAATTCTGTAAACCTTATTTTGTTTTTCTATTACAATGCCCTCTAAATTATTTCTCTCTAATGTTCCTTTTCAAATTTAAGAACATCGACAGTTACGAATTATCCTGCTTTTTCTCGCCAATAGTTCTGTGGCTTTTACCTGTTCCTCATATAACTTTTTTCGAGGAGTTCTAATATTATTAATTAATTTATTATAATATTAAGGTTTAACGGTTTTCAAATAATTTCAGTGCATTTTGTGCATGAATTAGTTATTTTTCCTTCAGTTACCATTTGAAAAATTTTTAATTTTCAAAAATTTAATACTTCGTTTAGAAATAATAATTAGGTATACTGAGCATTTTACTGGAGGGTAAATTTTCACTGAGGTCAATATTCCCGGTTACAATAATTATATACAGACTTATGCTATTTAGAAAAATATCGAAGTTCTGGTCTTTCGCTTTCCTCATTAGTGCTAAAAAGCTTGCAATTAAATTAAACATGAAATTAGAATTCAAAGAAAAGATAGTTTATTCAACTTTCAGTCAGGAAATAATATTTATATAAAGTTTAACCCTGCCTCCGTTTATTAATAAATTAATAAGACAAAATTTTAATTTTTTGAACACCAATTTACAATTTTTGCAGTTATGATATTCAAGAATTAATTTAAAAGCTCTAGAACAGCGAACTTCAAAAAACCAATTTACCTTTGGAAGGTTACTTTGTGCAAACATCGACGCGACGACCGACAGTCGAAACGGAGACGGTCGTTAGCAGAGCGATTGAGCGCATAGACTGCTAATACAGAGAACCCGGTTCGATTCCGGGCGAAGTAAAAATCATATTATGGCCGTCTCCCCTCGGCAGGCAATGGCAAACCACCGGGGTGTAATCTGCCATGAGAAGCCTTTGTTAAAAGGCTCACCACACCCTCTTTAGGGTAAAAGGATTATTATTCAAACAAAATACACAATTACTACAATTTTTTACACTTACGTGTAATGATAATGATTTAACTCGGCGATGAAAATGATCATACGCAAGTGCACAAAACCGTTTTAACGAAGAAAAATAATTTATAAATGTTTTTCAATAGAATAAAAGCAATAAAATTGTTTTCAAAAGTAAATTAAGCTAAGATAAACTAGGTAAAATATGTGATCATAGAAGACAAATATTGTGCGGATTTTTGATAATTAGAACTGACGGTTGTAACAACTGTATAAAAATAAATCGGATCAAAAGAATTTGGATCAAGGGATGTTAAAAAAATTGTGGTCAATGTTTCCCCAAAATTTCATGTATCCTCATTTACTTTTTAAATATTAAAAAATATTAAATATTAAATTTTAACATGTACATTTTAAAAAATATTTTAGAACTGGGGCAACTTCCCGATAATTTTCTGAAATCTTGGTCGACAAAAAAGTTGATGCAGCACGAACATCGTCTAGGATAAATAATAAATTGCAGGGCTAAAAATTAGAATCAGAATGACGTTAACAAGTTATAATCTTGCCGCTTCTGATAAATGAATAAATAATAAATATAAAAACAAAAAAATTTGAATAAAAATATGTTAAATCGAGTTGATTCAAATATGTACTATATTTAGAAAATAAAATTTCATAGAAAACTGATATTCTAAATCGAATTGAATATTTTATCGAGTTAATGATTCGAGCTTGTTAATTTTTAAAATATTTATTTTTAATGTATCACAGTTGAAAAAGCTACTGCACTTTAATTTAAAAGCTCCAAATTATAAGTATACATACATAATACATAGAAGGGATATAGCACCTATAATTAAAGTTTAGTAGTAAACCGAAAGCCGTGTAACTACACCCAATTAAGCTTTCCTATCGTATAAACCTGAGGAACGTTTATTGTTTTTTTTTGTTCCATTAAAATAATATAAGTTTTGTAGTTATGATTTTGCACTAGATTTATTTTTAAGTACTTTCAGTTAATTATAATAATTGTCATAGATAAGGCAAATTGCGTGACCCTCATCGAAACGATTTGCAAATATGTATTATACATAATTAACTGACCAACTAAAATAAATTAAAGTAAATTACGTAGGTACTCATCGCATTTTTTCTCTGTCGGTTTACGTTGTAATTATTTACAACGCAATTCACACAAAATTATTTCTAGGTATAGATAGGTAAGTAACGTGCGATTATTATTAAAAATGTATATTCGCAATTTTTATTTGTGCCTTACTACCCTTTCCATTCCGCTCATCGTTGTACGTGTCAATTTTAGCTTTTTCCAATAACAATTTTCTGTAAAATATTATCAATAAATAAATAGAAATAAAAACAGTAAAATAATTTACAATTTTTTATCGAAAATTGTACTTACAACTTTATAACTTTGATTATTTATTTATTATTTTTTTTGGGTAGAATTTATATTAATAAATGTATTTACACCTTTTGAAGTTTGTTTACTCAAGGATAAATTACCATCCAATTTAAAACAAAAACAGTTTAACAAGTTTATTCCAAGTTTTCACTATAATTTTTGAAAAAATTAAAGGGTAGAAAGTTTCCTAAATAATTTTTACTTTTACTTTGTAATAAATCCAAAAACTTTCATATCGATTTCAGTGAAGTTGTGTAATTTTACGTGAAATTTATAATTGCAACTAAAAATTTAAATAGGGGGTAATTAATTGAAAGCAGCCGACGCTTGTAATGATATAGTAATAAACGCGTGGGTTCATCGGAAGGAAGTGTGCAAAGCGGCTGTCATTGTAGGGTGCTTGTTTCCGGTTTACCACGAGTCCTTTACGCTATTTTGCACGCACTGTGCACACAATCATCCCTCGTTAGCATAACATTGATATAAGGAATATATTTTGTTTTAACTGATATCCTTCGTATATTATTCGATAATTCTTATTATTTCAATTTTTATATAATTTAAAAGATTTGTTAAAAACCTCGAGACCATGCAATTTTGAGTTCAATTGCAGGGTCGCAGTATTATACGCTTTTGTAAAGGTACATCGGATATATTTAATATTTGATTTTTTAATAAAATAGAGGGGCCATGGGGATACTTAACATAAAGCGTACTTTGTAATTTACTTTATTGATATTTTCTTTGTTGTTATATTGCTCGAATAATTTTTAAAATGAGTCATAAATCTCAGGATACCTACCTGTAATCACAATAAGGCAAATTAATCAATAATTGATTTAAACAAGGGGGATTCACTAATGTCGCTTTGCGTGCTTTCCAACGCGTGGATTCGAACATGTGGCACGTGTGTTATTTCCAAAAATTTTGATTGTGTAGCATCAACGTAATTACTGATTACAATAAATTGTCGTGAACATACCATAAGTTTAAAAATTTCCCTGTGACACAAATACAAACTTTTGGGTTATTGATTTACCACGAACGAATTTAATCACGACAGTCGTTACTGAATTAAGCAGATAAATATTAAACTAATAGTCTTACCGGTGTGAATATAGGTGTGTTTCTTCATATCCGATTTTTGATGAAACCTCTTCCCACAGAATTGGCATGGATAGGGTCTGGTGTCGGAATGAATTAACAAGTGAGTCGAAAGAGTTGAAGATCTTTTGAAGGATTTCCCACACTGCTGACACTGCAATTATAGAAAGAAATATTTAGAAATTAATTCCAGCACCAAAACCGTGCTAGAAGTGTGCGCCATTTGCATATAGCTAACGGGCTCGATCTAAAAACAAGACTATTAAGCCGCGTTTGCGAAGCATGTCCAAACCTTGTATCACATCATTTATAACCATATATTAGTACCAAAAAAATTAGTATAAATAGTTTTTTGTGTGATAAATTACTTATGCTAGTTTCAAACTTCTAAGCGGCATGGATTTATGATATTTAATAATCTACACTTAATCCTATGATTACTACTATTGTAACTTTTATAGAAGTAAATAATTCAATAAAATTGTTTTCAAGTTGGTATCCCACAGTATGCAGTAATATATAATTTGACTTCAATCGTGGCTAACTCGTGTAGACTTATTAATTATTATCACATTACTACTTTAACTTCGATAATTTCCTTGCATTTAAATTGCGCGTAATAATTATTTTTTGGTTTCCAACATTCTTTACTTCTTTCATAACCACTATTATTGATTACTGATTAGTGATTACATATGAACGTTTCAATTTAAATTTGGTCATTATTTAAATTATTTTACTTAATTACAGCTAATCTGGTTAATGGATGCTTTTACTTTGTTTAAATTTGTTTTAACGATTATATTATAAAACTACGTGTTTCGAAGTAAATTTTTGGAAAAATTAAAAAACTTAAAATTAAAAACCCAAAATTTCTAAGGCGAAAAATTCGTCAATTTCAGAAGTCCGCCGTTTGAAATTCTGATAAGGCAAAATCGTACCTACTAAAATTACGGAAAAATACCATCAATTTTATAACATTTTTGGACAGAATATATGAAATTAAACTATTAATTTGTATTTAATTGGTGCCAAACTGAATCCAATCTAACCTACCTCAACTTCTTTTCTTATTATCTCTCTTATCATGAACAGCAAGACAGAAACAAGAATAAACAAGACCTCTGATTTTGTTCCGCTGGGATTTTAAATTTGTCAAGATTGTGGCGTTCGGGATTAGCGTTATTGGAATTCTTGGCCTTATAGCCCTTTTTTTATGTACTACTATTTAATTTGTTATACGATTTGTTGAAGTTTTATTAAAGTACCCCCTAACATTGATAATACCAGGTAAAATGTTCTTAAAGATCGCAGAACGCATCTAATAAATCACTATAAAACTTAATGAAAATATTGATTCAATGTGCATGGCAACAATAGAATATAATAAAATATATTGAAATCCTTTTGATGTAATACGATGCCATTTCATGGTTACTATATGAAATTATTTAATAAAATGCAACTGACGATTAGCAACAGTCATAAAATTGCATCATATTAAAATATGTTCGTAATTCAATGTATTTAATCGCTTTTTCAAACAATTTGAAGAAGTAGTTACTATCAATAAACAGTAATCGCCATAAATCAACAATTTTACTAACAGTGTAGTACATACTTTGGTTCTACATGACGCAGATGATTTATGAAGTAATTACTTCAAAATAGGAATACTTTACTTTCATAGCAGACTAAGTACTACCCATACGCTATTACAGTGGTATAACATAGCATCATTTCGTTTCTGGATTTTCATTACCTTCTTCATCTCATATGAACATCGCGGTCGAAATAAAATTATGTGCACTTAAGCCATAGCAAGTTTCAGCACGCAACGGTTAGAGTGCTGTACGAATTTGTCATTCCGTAAAGATAGCATATGTTAGTGCTGCCCCTTCGACAATGCAGTCGAAGCAATTTAAAAGGGCCCTCAAGAGGGAAAAGAAGCCGTCGGCGGAAGAAGCAAGAATCAGGTATGAACTGCGGAAAAATACTTCCATATTACTTACCCAGGGCTACTTACTACTTAAGCGTACCCCTTAGACATTTCGTATAAATTTGCGTATATCTCCACATTAAAATGACAATAGCAAAGAAAAATTTTAGGGTAATACAACAAAAATATGAAAAAGTAGAGGAGAGTCAGAGATAAAATTAAAAGAAAAATAGGGGGAGGAGAGAAAAGCAAATAAAAAAGTTTCTATACATAATGATTGCATTAATTCGCATATAATCCGGTCTCAGATGTTCTTCTTGCGTTACTAACAGAAAGATAGAAAGACATACATACAGTAGACCTGGGATTTTATTAGGATGGACAATTTTCTTAAAGTTAAAGTTACTGCTAAAAACCAGAAGTTTATTGATATACTCCGTGCCAAATATCTGTGCCTCTACGTCACTAATTTCTGATTAAGAAATGACGTACTGACGTCGTTCAGCTTTATTAAAAAGAGTACAAAAACATTTGCATGTCTTGTTGACCGAAACTAATAAAAGTCGTACGTTACTAATATTGCACATTATAGAAATTAGCAATAAAAAATTAGTTCTGGGTAAAAATTTTTGATTTACGTAGTGGTTTATGAAACTTATGAAGAAAGTGTGAATATTAAAATTTAAAACGTCAAATTTTTAATTCTGTATTAAATATTCAATTTTCGATTGCTTTTAAAATGTTTATACCAATAAATGGTCACACTATAAAATCTCAGTCACAACAGTTGATTTTAAACTTATTAGATTACTTTGAACGTGAGAAAGTTAGAGGGGGCCCTTTAATACTTTAATGTGAAGAGAGAAAGTTATATTAAATTAAAAAGAAAAGATGCATTTTAAAAAGCACTCGTTTGACTCATGTTTTCCAGCTTGATTCATACCATTTTCAACTATGACGCAGTGAAAAGTTATTTGGCGTCTACTATAGCTATGTTATGTACCTACTAAAGTTTTTTGTACTTTTTTCAAAGATATAATAAAATTATATCATTCAATTATAAAGGGAATTCAGAAATTGCAAAAAATAATTCGAAAATGTACTTCTTGCATTTTAGGAGCCTTATATTATGTTTCTTCATTGATTGATTTTAACTGATTTTAAACACAAGACAAATAATTCGTAGTTTGACAACTATTCAAATGACAAATGACGAATATTCGTTTCTGCACATTAGCCACTCCCAACCACTAAAGAAAAAATTCACTCTGCTACTATTTTTATTTATATGTGGTCCATTCTTGTATTATACTCATGTAAGGCGGCCTAACGGTACCTATAGTTCCGAGTGAGATCGAACTAAGGGTAGTTTGACCTTGGTTTGACTAATCAGAAACCGAGTTTGCTTAAATCGATCTAACGTTAAGCTCGACCTAACGCATGCATACGGGAAAATACACGGCTGGGAAATCGGATATTATAGTACAATAGGCCAGATTTCGAGGCCTAAGTGCATGCGAACTTATCTTGCCCTCCACAATAAAATCCAATCCAAAAGTAGGTACATTTCTAATTTAAATAAATATTTTTTCATTTATAATTGTTTCATTTCTGTTTAGTACTACAAAATTATTATTAATAATTTATTGTTATTGTTATTAAATAACAAGATATTATTATGTATTATGTACTACAGTATAATTTCGATAAACTGAATCCAATAATCCGACCTTCATTCAATTGTGAAATTTTAATACTATAAATTTTTTAATTTTAAAAAGAAATTTAAAGTATCTTCTAATAGAATTCAAAATTTAAATTATTGTTAAAACGCAAATATAATTTTTCTCGGGGTCAAACTACTTGATGGATAATATCGGTCATGCAAATAACGAAAAGTCTGCGGATTAGTAGAAACTCTTTCAGTTATTCAAATCTTTTAGCTTGTTAAAATAAAAAAAACGTATCTACTTATGTCATTATTGAAATTTCACAGTTTAACTTGAAGTTTCACAATATTTTTGAGAAGCATGAAAAAAATTAGTTTCATTTAATTATTTTTTATTGTTGTATTATCTACAGCAGTCGAAAGAAATTGTTCCGTTAATCCTAATGTATTATTTTATAATGAGTGAAACTTACAATACCTATTTGTAATTTCTGCTGTTTAAAATAAAATAAAATAAAATAAAAAACAAAAATTTAATTATTTTTTAGTGTTTTATTATCTACAGCAGTCGAAGGAAATTGACAGTGAAACTATTACTGTATTTGTAATTTCGGTTTAAAATAAAATAAAATAAAATAAAATAAAAAAGAAAAGCATTAATTTTATTACCAATATGCCATTATCAGCAGCAAAGTTTTTGCTCCCAAGACAGACAAAGTCTACAGTAAATCAAAGAATCTAGTAACTCGAGTAATTTTTTTTAATAAGACTAGAATATGATATAATAATTTTTAAAATGAAAGTATGAAAAAAAGTTTTCATACAAAAGCTTCGATATTGGCACATTTAATATTCTAATGTAGCCATTCCCTTAAAAAACCGACTTCTGTTCAAAAACTTAGCTTTACTAATCCTGAAGTTCATTTGAAATCTGAGGTGGTTTAATAAGCGACGGAATCGGAACAGCTGTTCAACCAGATTACGCATCGTCCAATAATCCAAAAATTCTTTCAATAGCTAATGTGGTTGATATGCAAAACTTGCATTGGATTATTACCTTCCTATGTTAAAGGTGTAGATTGTTACATCATTCTTGGTTTCATTTTCTAAGTTACTAAATTAAAAAAGTCCATCGCCGTCAATAGGCCATAATGAAAACTCACTCGTTGGTCAACCAAAACCATTTAGTAAAATTATTGTTAATCCGATTAAAGATTTTTCTTTAATTTTTGTTTTTGTTAATCTTTTTTTGTTTGTGAATAGGTGAATTCGAGGAAAAGTGAAAGTTGCAAGGATACTAACTTCCCATAACATCAAAAAGCAAGAATTAGTCAAATCTACTGAACAATTTGAAGTGAATACGAAGGAAAGAGATTTGCAAAGGATAGTAGTCGTACACCATGTTGATATTTCTTGATACTTTGAAATAGCCAAAATTTTAAACCATTTCACTGCAGATTTTAACCATATTTGGTTAGAGAGTCGAGACGCTAATTTTAAATTGGCGAAAAAAGGAAACGCTATCCTTAGAGAAACTAAGAAGATAAAAACGTCTTGTCTTGTTTGCCAATAAATATCTTTAGTATAACTGATGATGCCAAAAATTATTAAATTATTCTTTATTGCAAATATTGAGTGGAAAATATTAACACGATTCTTTTTGTATTATAAATATCTGCAATCTACGAATTTAGTTCGGTCTAAACCGAAGTGAGATCATTGTTTAAAAAACAACAAAGAACAACAACATTATAATTAAAAACAGCAATCAAGGACAATCAATTCAATATTAATACGTAATTTCAAAATTAAATAGTTTCTGTTTATAATTAAAAAAATATAGTATTTTATTCCACAAAATAAATTTTCCTAAATGTTATAATAACCAGTTGTAATTTTTAATCATTAAAATCTGACCTTAATAAGGGGACATTAAGACATAAATAATTTGAATTGCTCAATTAAATATTAAAATCATTTTATTATTTAAAATGTTACTTTCTTGTCGATCATTGAATTAATCTCGTCATTTACCGCTTAAAACAATAAGTAATTAAGAAATCTATTTATTAAAAAAAAGTGCCTTCATCAGAAATGTAATTAATGTAACTAATAAATAATAAAAGTTGAAGTTCCTTGTTGTATTTAACAATTAATAACTTTTGACCCAGATAGACAATTTTAATCTTTGATTTACCTAATTATATTTTAATAATAAGTCGAGGAAATATTAGGGGACCGTAAGTTCAAACCGAGGGTTGATGAAAAGAACTATGTAATTAAGAACAAAAAATTACATATAAGTGGATGAAAATTATATTCGAGGGAAACTTGCGTTGGGAACAGAGTGAGAGAGAAGAGTTTGTCTGTCGAAGATGATTTCAAATTACGTGGCAGGAAAAGTTCACTAATGTCAAAGTTGCATAGGAAACTTGTAAGTAGCGTGATAGAAAATGTATTAATAATAAACCAAAAAAATTAAAGGCTTTTAACAATTACGAACAATTAGGTGGAGAACGGAAACCTTCTATTTGAATAATTTCCAGTACGCAATTAATAGGAAGCACCATAATTCAAGATTCCTATTTCATCGTCCCTTTGTTGAAATAAGTAGTACGTATTTAGAAGATAATTATAAAAAAAAAAACCTGAGGTTATTTTTTTCAATAACCTGTAATTTAATATTATTTCAATTAGAAATGCACACGATTTGAAGAAAAAATTATTATTTTTCTTTGTAGTCTGTCACGTTTCACACAATATTGTCTGTTAGTCTCAATTAAACGCTTCTTGAATTATTTGTGCTAAGACTTTTTAAGATATGCTTATAAAAATATAATTAGTTACGTTTTTCTTTTTCTGTGCACTGGTATATACTTTATTTAATAGCTTCTAAATATTTGAATAGAAAAAGATTAACTGATTCTAGAAGTTATTCTTTATGTGTAATAATCGATATCATTTTTAGTATTAAATAATAAAATTTAGAAAATTAGTTTACATTTATGATATTTAGTAGGTAGATACTATAAAATCCTTATTTCCCATTAATGCAATGCCCGTTTTGAATTATATATTTTTATGTGAGACCCACCTAGAGCTTAATGAGAAAGTGTAGATACATTAGAAACAAGGCTTCCATGTTGAAAGCAACTGAATTATTAATTTTATTTGCATATGATTTTTATAGTAATGTGTTTACATCTCTGCTGCAGTAAAACTTGTTTTCATTCTTGCCCTTATTTGAAAATCATTAGCCGACAAGATTTTTTTAATAAGTAACGAGTAAAAAAAATCAGTATATTGATTACCGTGAAAGTTTTCTCCCCTGTTGATCCGTTGGATGTTATTTTGACAGAACTGTCCTTTTCTAAAGTATCCCACGTTCTCCATCGATGCTCGAAGTTTTTGTTGTTGTCCACGTTACCTACACTGGAATCAGGCTTCACTTCTATTCGAGATTTGACTTCTTGTTCGCATAAACTACCAGGTGACCAAATACTATGTGATCGAGATTTTCCCTTCAACGATAAATTTAGAGGAGCTTCATCATCTGTAACAATACCTTAAAAGATTGTAATAAAAACAAAAATAAAGAATAGCAGAAACATACCTGTTCTCGATTTTTCTGGATTGAAGGTTTGATCCGAATTGGATCCTCGGTCGGGACTCATCGAGCTAAGAGATGAATAAGGCAGAAATAGACCGGGTAAAGGTGGCCACACGTAAGATGGATAAGCTGCTGGTACCAAAGGGCTAAACGCCCCGTACATTAACGCTCCCATGTCTGTAAATAAACCTTTAGTATTTTCTTTCTTTTGTATGGTAAAAAGCTCACCTCTCGATGATAAGTATTCTTTTGTGTTGGAAAAATCTCGTGGACTAACTAAAGAAAAGGCGCTGTGCCTCGATGATGGTAACGGTGATCTGGGAGAAGAAGGACTAATGCTTCTTGACGAAATATCTGCATTTGGGCTAATAGATGGTGAACAATGTAGTGGAGAAGGTGGTAACAACCTGGTATCTCTGAACTGAGACATAATTGCTAATCGCGGCATTCTGAAAAGAAATATATTTTGTTACGTTTTGCAGAACACATTGGTAGTTTGCTTTATAAATCTAAATTTACGTGGTTTTGTAAACTTAATTCGTAGTGGTTTATTAATAATAAATTCATTCACTAAACGAGGAATACCAGACCATCACGCAAACGATCCATAAAAGCTACTGTAATAGTTTATATTTATTATTAAATTGTTTAGCTAAGTAAGTAGATTATTAAAGTTACTGTTGCATTTTTATGCGTATCGATATTTATGGCAAGTAAAATTAAATTGTATGGAACGACCGAAAAGGAAAGTGTCGGAATCAATTATTGTTATTTAAAACATTAAAGCTTTGTATTAGACTGTCCAGTAACGGCATGTAATTGTTTTAAGATTGTTGGCCATGCAAAGTGATCATTTAAATGTACATTTAGTTTTTTGAAATATAATGTTTTGTTAGTTTGATAGATGAACATGCATGTCAAAAATCGACATGAGTCACACCAAGCCCTATAGTTACAAAAATGTATGTACCATTGAACATTAACTTACCCACATAGGATATTTAAAGCTAAGTGCTATTATGGAACAATCACAGGGATCAATATACAAAATCGTCGCGTGATCAGGGATGTAAACAGCATTAGTGGTTCGTTGTGTCCGCATTGATTTACTTTATTACTTACGCCAGTCCATCAAATAAATTCTTTTCATCGTTTATATATTTTAACTGTTCTACTGTTGCCGCAATATTAACTTAATATGAGTATTTTATTTAATATAGATTTCGCATTAAAGTTTTAAAATAAACTACAATTCCTATAACCAAAAATTTCAAAATTTTTCTACCATTTCTTACTTAAAAAAGATGATTTTTATATTTAATGAAAATTTGTGTTCTACTAAGTTTGTAACTCGCATTATAAGGTAAATTACCGAAAAACTGTTATGAAACATAGAATGTTCACAATTTCTCAAAAAATTACAAAAAATCGAAAGTTAACTTTTTTATTCCTATAATGATAGGTGATTTTAATATTTAATGAATATTTGTGTTCTACTAAGTTTGTAAATCATATTATAGCGTAAATTACGGAAAAACTGTTATGAAGTAATATTTCAGTTGTACAAAAAATCACATAAAATCAAAAATTAACCTTTTTATTCTTGAGTGATTTAACAGAAATTGAATCATTTCAAAGTTATTGAAAACTAAAGCTTCTTGATTTAATTACTATAAAAAGTTAATAAATTTAATAGCCTTATTTTTATTTTATACACGACCGACCCCATATCATTATTTAATTAGTAATTATTCCAAACTTTTGATATTTTCTTCTATATATTTATTATAAAATTTTTTTTATAGTTTTTGTGTTGTTTGCTATTTTCCAGGTCCGTATAGGTTTTCTTCGGAAAACCGTCGGACAAAATTTATAATATCCAGTATTAGGAACACTTTTCATTTGTTAAAAAGATTATTAGGTAACTTTTTATTATTTAACTAATAGTTACTAAGTTATTGCTTGCGGTTAGACGACTACCGCAGTGAAATGACCAGATTCGATTCTTGATAAAAATTATGTAGCGAAAGAAAAACTAATTCTGCCGCCGGTGTAGCCAACCGCGGGGTCTAAATATCTAAAATTTCATTTCCTATAGTGTTATGCATACTTAACTTCAGCATTTTAATGAAAAATATGTGGCAGATAATGCGACTGATATTTAACGATGGATAATTTTGGTAATTTAAATGGCAGCAATAATTTTAAGTTTTGCATAATTCAGTGGTGTGAACCTATTAAAATTTTAAATTGCTAATTATATTTTTTGTATGAATTATAATAAATTTTATATTCTATTTTTATACTAATGTGTCTAAAATGTGTCTGAATTAAATTGAAATAGGCTCTAATTCAAACATATGATTTTAGTAATTATTTAAATTTATGATTGTTATTATTCCTCAAAAAGTGTGAATAATATAAAAAATATAGATATTGAGAAGAAAGTAAAACACAAACTTTGAAACAAAAATTTGAAGCATTGTTGTAGAAGAAATGTACTAAACAACGAAAAGAACCAATAGAAAAATAATCGAAACCAATAATTATTAACAGTGGATTTTTTTAACAAAAGCTAGAATATCGTACAATTTAAATTTAACTTTTGCTACAAAAAGTAAAAAATAATGCATTTATAGATAATTCTTTTCTTCAAACGAAAAAATTTGTTCTTAAAAAATTAAAATCTGTAACTATAAATCAGTAGTTTTAAGTTTACATCGAAGTAATAAAAAATTAAACGAATTAACAATCTTTTGAGATTAAGACAGCTGACATTAAGTTATTTATTCAAATTTCATGAGTATTGAAAAGCAGTAAAAATGTTACATGTTCTATCATTTTTTAATTCAACTATATTTGTTGTTCTTTATTGAATATAATCATAGCTTCGGACTTATTATTTAAATTACAATCTAGAAGAACTGGTTTTTAAGAAAAATATAATCTTGACACTTCGTAGACGTAATCGATAGAAACAATGCTATAAATTATAAAATTATAGAAGCGTCCGTCACCTTCTTTATCTATAGGTAATTTATTGTAAAATATTGTTTATTAATTTATCAGTTTGTTATAAATAATAGGTAGGTACTGTTCCAGTTTTTTATCAATTCAATTTTAAATATTGCTTTGTTTTTACCATGAAATGGCCTCGTTTTCACTAAGTTATTTATTAATGTTTTTGTTAAGCTGATTTTGCAATTTTATATTTTGCTTTTCCTTATTTTTTCTATTTTATTAAAATTTTATGAGTACCAACCCAATCTGATTTCATTTTTATCTATTTAATACCTATATTGAATTTATAATAGTCTACATCGATCTACATCTACAATATAAGATATAGTAACCACATAGTAAGAATGTTAAAATAAATCAAAATATTAAAGAAAAATGTAAAAAATAATATTAATATGTAGGTATATCAAAAATATTCTTTTCGGAATTATATACGTAGGTATGCGTTTAGGTATATTATAACATAAATAAATGATAACCTGATGTATTTTGTACTAAGATTCCAAAAATATTCGGTTTTTGAATTATATACCTACTCATTTAATAACACAATTATTTTTATAAATTATTAGCTATTATGAAAATAACATAAAATTTAAAAATTATCAAATTAAGTATCTAACTCAAATTTATAATATAATTTCAACTTCATTGTGTTTGTTACATTTTAATTTTATAAAATATTCAATAGAATTATCAGATTAGACCCAATATATTTTTCGTTGCTCTAAAATATTGGCGTAGGTAAACCACTTTCCCTTTTACAGTCAGATTATGATTTTGTTTTAATTAGAAGATCAAATTTTGTTACCTATAAAAATTTTAATAAAAATCGAAAGCCATAAGATACATTCAAATAATTTATGACAAAACCAAATGATATAGCAAATTTATAATTTTTGACAAGTTCAATTATTTAAAAGACTCTTTTAATGCAGAAAGAGGGTCGTTAACTGTTTATTTCTTTTCAATTCAGTTCATATGAAAAGATCAAAAGATCAATTGTATAATATTATGTAGCAAATATTTTTACTTTTCTTTTCATTGTGCGTTTCTATAATAGTTTTTCTTTTGATAATCATCAGCATCATTTACGTTTCCTCATCATCACTTGTCATTATTAAAAAAAAACAACCGTAGATGTTGTATTTCTCATAAATCAATGATTGCAATATGGCACATAAAACTTTTATGATAAATTACACCGACATCAGTCATACGCGCAAAAGCTCTTCCTGGTTTTAATAAAGTGACTGATTTGGAGCTTTTGGTGATAAATAATGAATAAGTAATTTAAAATCAATTTTACCTATAGTACACAAATTAGTGTCAACAAATAATTGCTAACGTTTTGTTTAGAATTACGTAAAATGTATTGAATCATTAAAAATTTAACGAGATATGAAAGAAATTACATACCTTTTCTATGTTGTTAAACAGAATTAAAAATCACGAACTCGTATGGACACAATTTTTTTGTATACAAAACAACCAGTCATTACATGTAATAAATTTCACAGGCACATTTTATCACAATTAGTAGTTTCACTATGTCAATTGTTTGTGGAATAATCACATTTTTTGTAAAAACAAAACAGAAAAAATAAAGTTGTTTAAAAAACTGGGTGGAGAAGTAAATGATGTAAAGCGTTCGATTCCTGCATAAAATAGCATACACGTGCCCGGAGTCGCACCTGACTGAGCTCATCCGACACCGGCTCCGGAACACAATTTACAATAGTCCCTTCCCTAAGGTAAAACTATATATTAACAGATATCAGGTAATACAGGTAAGATAGTTGACCACGTGCGCATTTGTATCGCCCACTTCTCACCTGTAATGTGGAATTATTGGTTAAAAAGTAAAAGAAGGCATGGTTTATTCCAGATAATTTCTTCTATTGGTGTTTGGAAAAATTATATGAAAACCTTGATGTTTATTACCTTTTTACTTTTTTATTTATTCATTATGTAATAAATTATTAACACTTATTAATTGAGTATGTCGATAAAAGTTTTAATGATGGAAACTTGAAATTGGATTTCAAATCTGTAGCAAAGCTTTAGTTTTTGATTTTCAATGCTTTAGTGAAAACTTTCATTTTCAAATAAAAATTTTGAAACGCCATTTTTTAAATATATCTAGTAAATTGGACTGTCATATTATATTATATGACATACCCACTCAATATTGTGTGATTTTTAAACCCAAATTGTGCTCTTTCAGTCCAGCACCAGCGGTTGTTAAAAAAATGATAACTTTATGTCTGGAAAATTGTGTTGATATTCAAACGATTGTTTGTCTACTCAACAGTGTTCACTTGAAATTTTACAAGTTCTAAACCCTGACAACAATTAAAATTTTTTAACTGACAAACTCTGATGTTGAATATTTAAACCTACAAGTTAAAAATTTTATTTTAATATGTTCTTTTAAATTCGATAAGATCATATTTTATCACCACACTTTTAATAAAATTAAAAAAAATATTTATATCAATAAATTAGAAGATAAAAAGGAAAATTAGAAAATAAGTTTTCTGTAAGTCTCCCTCAATTAATACATAATATTATAATTCATTGCAGCGTAAACTGGCAATTATAAATTAGGTTCGTAGGGTAGTAACTGCTTATGCCTCAAGTCGCAGAGATTGTAGGTTCGAATCGAATCCTGACTGACTGAATAAAGGCGAATGAAATTAAAAAAAAATAAGGCAAAATTTTTTAATTAAACTTAAAAGGAAAGTTATTTACATTATAGCCACTTTAATCAGAATATAGCGCAATTTATAGGGTAATTCCGGGAGAGATGCCACCTCTTTTTAAAATTCATTACCGTTACCTTAGTTATAAAGATATTATTGAATAATTTTACCAAATGATAAAGGATATTGTATTTAATAACGTACACGAAACAAAATTTCATTTAAATCAACATAAAAACGTAAAAAGACATTCAAAATAATTTTAAAATTCGGCATCTATCCCTAAGTGTGCGGGAGAGATGCCCTAACATGTAGGGAGAGATGCCGTTATATATTTTTCTTCTTTTTTAACAGAAGTTTGGCACAAATCTCACAAATATTTTTAAACTTTGAACATCTTTCATGTATCCATTGACTGCAGTGAATACACACAGAGAGAAAAAAATATTTGACAGAAGTGTATTTTACTTCATTTAACTCTATCCTACGTTTATATATACGCGATCCTATGGTAAGCTCCTGGTAAGTAAATAAAATACTTGGAAATTCAAGTAAAGAATTACTTAAGTAAAGCAGATAGAGTCAAAACAACGCATAACGTAGTTTCCATTCAAGTAAATTTAAGACTTCATCCAAGTAATTTTAAGAGTCACATCAAGAAATTTATCGAGTTGTTACCAATATTTGATAATGTTAGCCCTAGTATTTTTCAGTGTAGTTTCAATCCTATTCAAGGTTACTTTAAAGAATTTATATGATCTAAGTAACATTATATAATAATTGAATTAACATAATTTGGGATTGCTTTAAGGAAGGTTTTATTAAACACATTGCGTACCACGTCATTCACATGAGGAATAAAAGAATTGTTTCGTGAACAATTGCTTCCATTCTTGATGAATGACGCGTACGCATTGTGGTAAAGAAAGTTGAACTTCATTTCAAATTATATTTGAAAATTTATATTTTTTTCACTAATTCATCATTACAGCATAAAAGTTTTTAATTTTGCGAATGTTTTCGATCTCCACTTTGAACTGGTTGATTTCTTATTATAGCGGAATCTTCTTGATTTTTCACCTAAAATCATTTACAGTTAATTATACAAACATAATTAAACAATATTATCTCTATTATACCTTAGCATGAATTTATGATCCCAGCATCAATTGTTTTCTATTTGCCAATTTTTAATTTTACCTTTTGGAGGTAAAGAATGTCCAATAAATTGTAGTTTTAGAATCTATCAATACAATACATTGTGAGATTACGAAATTGCGAAACCAAAATTTAAACTTACCTTTGAAAAATTTAGAATAGTAATTATTTGATCACTTTTCTTCTGCAGCTTACGGATTTGAATGTTACAACGGTTACAACTGCGTTAAGAATAAGCGACATTCAGATGCAACAAAGCAGTTTAACACGTACTATATTCTTAGAAGTCGACCTATTTATTTGACTCTTTCTAAAGGTGCTACTAAACATTGCGAGTTTTATGAGCGCAACGGCTTCGCGATGAAATTGCGCGCCGCCTAGACCAGATTGGAATGTGAATCATGGCTCGCGAAGCCAATGCGCAACGAGCGGTCGGGTGGTCGGTCTCGAGCGTACCTCAAAGGATATTCGCACTGTTTACTCCCAACGTGAAGACTTGTATTTAGTGTTCCGAGCATCACAGTGCATTTATGTTAATTGCAACGCAACGTTTAAA
Organism: Rhagonycha lutea; assembly: GCA_958510855.1. Taxonomy (NCBI): domain Eukaryota; kingdom Metazoa; phylum Arthropoda; class Insecta; order Coleoptera; family Cantharidae; genus Rhagonycha; species Rhagonycha lutea. The sequence continues at coordinate 90,666,371 of OY294036.1, forward strand.
ATATCCCGTTACCATATCATAAAAGAATACAGTGCATTCATTTAAAATTGCAATGCAACGTTTAAAATATCAAAAGAATACTAATATTTTATGATAATAATAGATACCTATTATTAATAGAATCAGTTATTGTTGAACGGGGACTTTTTGATGTCTTTCGATAACCGATAAAAAATGTTTTTTTAAGATATAAAAACAAATTTACAACTTTTGCGACCAATGTCACTCCCGTATTGTTTCATCCCTTCGCGCTGTGATGACAACCCCTGAAATGTTGATAGAGATGATAGACAAGTGACACCTCATTTGAAAGGTCTTGCTTCCCTGAATTCAGTGCAATAATTTTTTTGAAGTTTTATCAATTATTCAAGCAAAAATTGAAGCTGTAAAAATGCTAAATAAATCCGAAATTTTAAAAAGAAATTCCAAATTTTAGTTCTGAAGAAGAGGGACCGTTATAATATTGTTGGTATGACACTGACAGCCCTGGCATTCAACCAGTTGGTTGGTGCCAATTATTTGAATTCTGTAAACGTCATTTTTGGCTAAAGTTTTGCGGAATTCTCTGAAACTTGGTATTCAGCTTTGGGGTACCTGCAAAATTTGGGGTGACAAAAATTTTTTTTAATCCCCCCCTTTTTGGCTAAAGTATTTCCGATTTTCTTCAAACTTATAGAACGCGTTCAGGTAGTCATTTCAGAAAGGTTTGCCAGAAGAAATGTTTGGAAAAGTCATAACTGTCAAATTTTTTTTTAAAGTGTTTTGGATTTTGACGAAATTTGGTATAAGCATTCTCTGAGGGATATCTTAAGGGTGTGCCACAAAAATTTTTAAAAAAAGTTTATAACTGTCGAAATTTTGTTTTAAACTTGTTTTGTAATTTTTGAAAAAGTAATCATAAATGAAGTAGGTTGATTACTTAGTAGAATTGAGCCAAAAAAATTTTTAAATTAAAACTTTTTAACAAAAAATTAAACCGACAAAAAAAGGAATAATACAGTGGATTCATTTTAATTGCAACGCAACGTATAAAATATCCCGTTACCATTATTATCATAAAAGAATACTAATATTTTATGATAATAATACCTATTATTAACAGAATAAGTTATTGTTGAACGGGGACTTTTTCATGTCTTTAGATAACCGATAAAAACTGTTTTTTTAAGATATAAAAACAAATTTACAACACTAATGCCTGTTTTCACCAACAATTTATTTAAGAATTTCCTAGTAAAGAATTACTTAGCTAGGATTCCATAAATTTGATTGGACAAAGACATATGAATTTTTTATGTCAATACTATGTCAACTTTCACCAAAACACTTTAAAAAAAAATTTGACAGTTATGACTTTTCCAAACATTTCTTCTGGCAAACCTTTCTGAAATGACTACCTGAACGCGTTCTATAAGTTTGAAGAAAATCGGAAATACTTTAGCCAAAAAGGGGGGGGATTAAAAAAAATTTTTGTCACCCCAAATTTTGCAGGTACCCCAAAGCTGAATACCAAGTTTCAGAGAATTCCGCAAAACTTTAGCCAAAAATGACGTTTACAGAATTCAAATAATTGGCACCAACCAACTGGTTGAATGCCAGGGCTGTCAGTGTCATACCAACAATATTATAACGGTCCCTCTTCTTCAGAACTAAAATTTGGAATTTCTTTTTAAAATTTCGGATTTATTTAGCATTTTTACAGCTTCAATTTTTGCTTGAATAATTGATAAAACTTCAAAAAAATTATTGCACTGAATTCAGGGAAGCAAGACCTTTCAAATGAGGTGTCACTTGTCTATCATCTCTATCAACATTTCAGGGGTTGTCATCACAGCGCGAAGGGATGAAACAATACGGGAGTGACATTGGTCGCAAAAGTTGTAAATTTGTTTTTATATCTTAAAAAAACATTTTTTATCGGTTATCGAAAGACATCAAAAAGTCCCCGTTCAACAATAACTGATTCTATTAATAATAGGTATCTATTATTATCATAAAATATTAGTATTCTTTTGATATTTTAAACGTTGCGTTGCAATTAAAATTAAATCACGGGTTTCTATCTATATATAATCTGCGAATTTCCTTTGAGGCTCGTTCAAAGACCGACTACCCGTCGGATCGTGGTGCATTGGCTTCGCGATGGAAGATTCCTATTCCAATCTGGTCTAAACGGCGCAGGTTTTCCTTCCGAGGCCAATGCGCGAGAAAAACTCGCGATGTCTAATTGCACTAATGGAATGCTTTATCAAATGGTAAGTTAACACCGTTGTTTATCTTTCAAGTACTTAAATTGCATAAAATGAAATGTAATTTTATAAGGTACTTTGCGACTAACTGCATTTTCGTGACAAATGTGTTAAATATCTATTATGCGACAACAATGCTTATTCATTATTTTGGTTCCGCGTGGTTTGAATTCAATGCTCACCACTACGTTGTAATTTAAGGATTTAAAAGAGGGCAATCGTTACGTTCATTTTCCTTTTATTAACATCAAAAATAAAACAAAATAATTATTATTATAATGGACGAAAATTTATCTTTAATAATAATAATAATACTGCGAGAAAGTACAAATAATCATAATAATATGAATAAGAGTACTGTACAACTCAAAGTTTAAACATTTACCATCGCTGCATCGCGCGAATACTGCCGGCTCACGCTGAATTACGTCTCACCGTGCATCGAATCTCGGGATGCCGCGCGGCAGTGTAGCTCGAGGAATCCTCGCGAAGGTCATGCGCGAGAAAGTCTCGCAATGTTTAACAGCACCTTAATACTTAATCGAAATAAGTCATTTATGTTTATAACACTATTTAATTTACTTTGACATTTTGAAATGCTTAAAGCAAGTAAACTTCTTATTATTAAATTAAATATATTACAATCCTTAGTTCAACCAATTTATTACTTGAATTAATTATATAATGTAAGAATTTAATTTACTCCCAGGAAGTAATTCGAATCATCAATGAAATTAAATAAAGAGTTCATACAAGTAAATAATGCTGAGTAAAATATATACTTAAATTCAAGTATTCGTTTTTCTCTGTGCACTGTATCCAATCGTCCGTTTTCTTGGTTTTGGTGTATTCTTCTCCACATCCAATACAACAGGTATTTTGGTCGTTTACGTACTGGTCATCCGTGGAATCATCCAACACAACATCGTTAGAAGTGTCACTAGATGTGCTATTTCTTCTGGGCCTTAAATTTTGTATTTTATTTTTTTGTGACGGCTCTTGTTTTTCTTTCATTGATTTACTATTGGGCATAGTATATTCGGCATCTCTACCAAAATTCAGGGAGAGATGCCGAATAAAATTTTTGAATTACGCGCCTAAATAATAGCACGATGTTGACAATAATAATGAATAATATATAACTAATAAATAACAAAAATAATAACCTTCAACAACATTGCTAATCATTAGTTGTTAATCTGGTCATTTTATATCGAACAGTTGCATGAAATAAAAAAGTTACCTACTTGGTGAAAAATATATTCACTTTAATGAAAACAATTGATCGCAATAACTCAATCAGCACACACTTTTACTAATGTTTTAAAACTAACCGTACATACCTGTATGAGGAGTGTCCACATACTGCGGAGGGCACTTTAAATCTACATTAACAACTGAGATATTGCAATTTGGCATCTCTCCCGTATAAGCGTCTCTCCCGGAATTACCCTAAACCAAAATGAATATAAATTTTGATAATACTTTTAAAATAAGTGGATTTACAGAACAATATTCATTTCTAGAAATATGACAATTTTTCTTAAAAAATAAAAAAACGAAAGCTAAAAAATTCTTTCAATGTGCACCAGAATCCCAGAATAAACCTTCTATTAGCACAATATCGAACTTACTGTCTTGTACAAAAATTTAAATTGTTCTAGCAAAAAAAAGCTCAATTTGGGCTTAGAAGTTGTACAAATTCAAGTCAACGATATTATTGGGTGGTGGGTATATCACAAACTATGTCTTTGTAAGATTTTAGTATACACAGTACACTCACAAATAACAACTTTATAAATTAAGAATATAATGCAGTTTAAACTAAATAATAATTATAACATCGATTAAGTGTATCAACCCTATAATATTATTTTTACTTGACATTAGGATAAATAATGTTCTCTGCTTGACATTTTAATTACTTTTCATTAGAGTAAATACATAGCATAGGCAGTAAAAACATTAAAACAAGAAAATCAATAATAATATTGATTTTAATTTATTAATTTAATTAATAATAATTGTACATAATTAATACTTATAAAGAATACAGTCTAAATAGCAATTAGCTAAGGCTCCAGCAGATTAGGAGGCTTAGACCTAAGAAATTATTAAATAGAAAAAATTAGTAGCAATCCACTAACAATGCGGAATAATTAATGAGCGAAAATTAATTGATTGGAAATTTAAAATTTATTATTATTCAATGTTGAGGGAGTCGAGCACTTACTTACTCATGTAAACTCTATAAACACGATGAGCAATGTCGCGTACAGTAGATGGACTTATACAGTTTAACGTGGAATCCGAATCACAGCATAAATAAATTTGGGCATTTTCGATTCGAAAAAAAAAAGTTTTGTTAGCATTGCGTGATCAGGTACGTAGCTAGGAGAGATTGGGAGGCATAGATCACCCTAAAACATGTTTAAAATTAAAAACAGTGTATTAGTGGATTTTTGATACCTCAAACATCTAAACTTCGAATTTTTATTATGAACACTGCTTCGTTACTCCTTTGTTAATGCATTTTTATTTCCCTATTTCGAATTTTTATAAGTCGAATGTAACTAGAATTTTTCGAAGAATCATAGTAACCAGTATGCACTTTGTATCGGATGGCACCAATATAATTGATGTAGATGGCAATGTATAGAGCTCAATCAATTTAATATATGCAGTACCTATCTAATCATAGATTAAATACGTACGGTCTGTTTTAAAATAAGAAATGATTTTTTCCTGAACTGTAATTCCTTAAACATAGTGGAAGAGAAATGGATATGCGTAGAGAAAGACAACTGGAGACATAGAACTAAAAAAAAAATTAGTAATTAATTATCAAAAAATTAATTAATAAGACCAGCCAGCCGTGTGGCGTAAATGAAACACGGATAGACTACAGAGCGGGAAACCGCGGTTCTAATCCTGATTGCGTCAGATATGTGCTGTGATCTAAACAGTCCAAAATCGAACTGTGGACTACACTCGCCAACCCGGTTGGCCACCGTGGCGAGTTATGGCTAAACAACCCCCCATAGAAATATGGTGGGGGCCTACATCCACCAGTGTAATTAATAAGTACGATAGTTTTTAACTTAATTTTCTAGAACTCGAAATATTTCCTGCCCTTTTCTTTAAAGAGATTCAATTTAGGGAAGGTCCATTGTAGTTCATTTTCTTCAACAAATTCGATAAAGTTTTTTTTTTATTAGCATCCAAGAACAACTACAATCTGTTTATAAATAAACATTAGGTAATAGTATTTAACAAAATGAAACAACAGGTACGTGAACTCAAGAAATTACACTATTTCCGCTGTGGCAGATCCAAGAAGTCTATCCTCTTCAACCAATAAAGTTAATCGTAACACTTTTTGGGTAGAGCATGGTAATTGCGAATTCTTCAACAATTTTCCCTTGACCATAATGTTATAAAGCAAACTTTGTATAGCATGGGCGTATATAGATGCTTTTAAGGGCTGGTGGGGGAGGGATTCAAATTTTGCTTCCTTTCACATACTAATATAAGAAGGTTAATTTAAAAAAAGAAAATTTTCTCAAAACTTATTGTTTTATTAAGATTAACCCCCCTCCCCAATGTTTATCACCTAGTGACAGAAAATAGACAACTTATAGAGCGATAAACCGCTTTTCTATGCCTGCTGCTCGCACCGGTTACAAACTGCTGAGATCTGAAAGCTCTAGGAAAATAATATTTTCAACGGTAAAGGAAATGGATTATGAGAACTTCAAGGAAGTGGGGATTTTAGGAATGGACACCATTTGATTGATCATTTCTCAATTTCTTCAAATAATTTACACTCGTAAATAAAATTTACAAAATAATCTTAAAGCTCAAAATATTTTAAGGGGTTAGCACATCGAGAAAATTCGTAATATTTGCAATTTTTTTGTGGAGAAGTGTATGCATATCTTTGCACAACAGTTTAAGTATTTAAAAGAGCTTTATTTAGTGAGGGCTTGGTAATTTTTTTGTTACAAAATATTAATAAATAACAAAGTTAAAACGCTTATCTCAAAACTACGTTTTCAAAACGGTGAAAAAGATATTTCAAATTTTGTGTGCTTTTTTCAACATTCAAAACTTGTCTTTAATTGAAAGATTTTCAAAAAGAAACTAAAATTTAACAATATGGCAGCCATTCAAAGTCAAAATTTCAATTTACGCAAAAAAAAGTTAATTTTGGTTCATAAAATAAAAAATGCGCATTGAAAAACTAAAAGCTTCGATTAATGATTAGTTTTAAATGTTTAAAAAAAGCACACTAAATTTGTCACTGGTGCACAGGTTTTTCAAATATCTTGCTCACCGATTTGAAAACGTAGTTTTGAGATAACGCTTTAACATTGTTATTTATTAATATTTTGTAACAAAACAATAATTACCGAACCCTATATTTTTAATTTTTTTTTAAATTTCATGTCCCACCTATTCTTTTGAAGCTGAATAGTTTCAAATAAGCAGTTTGTTGCTGACTTAAGGTGGGGGGGGGGGGTCCTTGCGGACAAAAAGAGTCCAACTTTGTGAATTTTATTTTGAGAAAATGAATATATTTAGATCAATTTGGGTTTTAACACATTATTGTAAAAACCTTGAGAAACATTTAAATATTTTTTCAAGTCAAAATATTACAAACTAACGGCGTGGCAGCTGAACTCCAAAAACACCTCTTAAAATGCGATGGAAAATCTCCCATGGTGTCGTAAGACCTACAACATAAGAAATGAAAATATCGAAAATATTTTAGTTTAATGTATCGTATGTTTTCCAGTCCGCCTCAATCCAGATTTCTATATTTTAATTTTTTTTGAGTTATAAAAGTTCAAAATAAAATTTTGAGTCAAATTAAATTGTCCACGAGGTTAAGTCCCCCCCCCCCTTAAATAATTGTACAATTTACTAGAATTTAAACTATTTAAACATCCATCATTAACAACTTTGTACTTATTATATTATTACAATAAATTGTATTATTATTCAGTGAAACTCCAATATTCGTCCTTCTTAAAATTCGTCCTGGTTTTTCATTGAAATTTTTGCTTGATATTTACCCAAGAAATCAACATTCGGCCCACCTTCGACGTTATGCTCAATATTATTATTCTGATATTCGTTCTATTTAAAATTCTTCCTTCCCACAGGAACAGCATAATGACGAATATTGGAATTCCTCTTGTGATATCATAAACTCGAAATAAAAGTTATTTCTTTTATCTATATATTTTTTGTTTTCAAATTTTTAAAGCAAAAAGTAAGTTCTATTATACTATATTAAATCGTATTTTATAGTAATGTATAATATAATATGAAATTTATTTCAAAGTTAAATAAACTCTAATTAGGGAATAAGACAATAATTAATTTAAATCAACTGATGAAATTAATATTTAACACTAAATCAATAATATTTCACTATATTCTAAAAATAGATTTTAGAATGTAATTAATTAAATTTAATAATCATTTCTTGTGTAGTTATCTGAAAATTAAATAGCCGAATCAAAAAAATAATTAATGTTTCCAAAAATTATATTAAATTTTAGATACTACCATTTTTTTATTTCTAATGAAAATTATCTAATATTTCAGTACAATTTACAATCCAACATGTGGTTTGAAGATTTATCCGCTTACCGGAAATAATAGTTAACCTAACCTATTTTTAAAAAACGCTTGCTAAAGGAACTACCCCAAACCGTGGGGTAGCAGCTTTCACTACTTTCCTTATATTTTTGAACCATGTGCTGATGAGAAAGTATAATATCAAAACTTAAATAATAATAACTTTTAGCAGTAGTTATTTTCTATTTTATCGATATACAGTGGTATATTTCCTTGTCAGTTTTCATTCATTTCATGATGAATTACCTTATCTATAAAATTACTTCCAATCAATTTAAATGAACTATTTCCATTTAATAACTTTAATTGTTATTACAATTTTTATTTATGTAGCTTTTTATTGTGATTGTCATTCGAACAACTCCCGATATAAACATACAACTTTTGTTGGGGTGAGTTGTAGTAATTTAAGTAATAAGGTGGAGGGCGGGTCACGGGTCACACTTACTGATTTTGTAGCGTCATGTGTGATGTCTTCAACGGTCTTCTATTATCAAATTACAATCATACGCCGATTGGTTCTTTGTTACCCTGTAAGGCATCTTTTAATTCCATTATCTGGTTCGTACTGCAGGTAATGGAAGACCTATAATCACAGGATTTATTTTTGAAGCTTTTACAAATTAATTAACTAATAAAAATTGTTTATATGTAAATTGACCTATTAAAAATCTGGTTTGGTTATAAAATAAATGCGTAGGCTCGGTGTCTAGTCGAGTGATTTAATTCGGAATAGATATAAACCTGATCTACTAAACCGATAGGGAAAACGATGAAGACAGGACAGGGGCGTTCAGCACGCGTCATCTGGTAGACGTACACGTGCGGATTATCTTTTAACCGCCGCCGCGATTCCTCATCCGTATCCTTAAACCACTTTCGTTTATTTATAAATTGCGTTTTGTTTGCAAACGGTATTAAGAAATTAAAAAGGTATACGAAAATTGTAGTAGGTACAAATCTATGAAAATATTATTCAGCTAAAGTCATTAGGTTCAGAAATCACTTGGAAGTACGAAACACTTTAAAAATACTGTTATGGCTTACAATTCAGCTGTACATGTTTTAAACTATTCATACAGATGCCTTTTATTGCTCATCGAGACTTTTGTGCTTCCATGCTTAATTAAGTAAATGAATATGAAAGTTAAAGATTGCCATTGGCTGTAAATACGCTTTAAATGATTTTTATCACGGAAATTTGTCGTTGCTTAACACCTTCGGGGTAATCACGTACGTTTTCCTTTGAAATTAACATATTTAGAATTTATCCATTAACTTAAGTAGGTATGAAAGAAATAACATTATAGCGCAATTTTCGTAATTTTGCACAACATATAAAAAATGAATATCGAGTACCTTCCTACCCGATCACCTCTTCTTTTCTGTTGAAAGATTTTCCACAGTAAAAACTGATTGTAGTTTTCAGTATTTGTTTGGGCGAAAATAACCCTTGTATTGATATATTAGTGAATATATTCTGTTTTTCTGGTAAATACTCTAATCAACAGGTCCAACGACGAAGCAGCCTGGGAATGAAAATTAATCTTTATTAGGTCGTTAGCATAGCGATTAAACACTTACCACCGTATTCATAAAAATAAATCAATATTTACGAGAGGTTTGTAAACCCTTCTTAACCATAACCTAGCTTTTTTTGCTAGTAAAAGCATAGGGAAAAAAGCTAGGTTATGGTTAAGAAGGGTTTACAAGCCTCTCGTAAATATTGATTTATTTTTATGAATACGGCGGATAGACTGCTAACACAGAGAACCCGGTTCGACTCCGGACGAAGTTAGAATCATATTGTGGCCGTCTCCCCTCGGCAGGCAATGGCAAACCACCGGGGTGTAATCTGCCATGAAAAGCCTTTGTAAAAAGGCTCATGGCTCACCCACCCTGCAGAAGGGTTATGGACTGAAGAGGAGACTCTAATCAACAGGTCCAACGACGCTGGACTGGCCTGGGACTGAAAATTAATCCTTATTCTATAATTTTTGTTTGAACCATCCAGGTACAGGTAAGTTGGTACACTGAAAAAAAAAGTAGTCGATACAACAACAAAAATTGTTAATGGAACAATACTAAATTGTCGGTATAGGCACAACAAAATTATATGTTTAATTGAACAATATGGGTTTGATTACTGTGTATGATTGACACAACAATACCGTTTCTGTCAGATTAACACTAAATATAGTTGTATTAACTATATCTTTATATAGCGTTATAAACTATAATGATATAGTTATAATAACCATGGATAGTAACTATTTAAGCTTTTTAATTTAACAATGGATTATTGTCACGTTAATAAAAATTGTTTTAAGATTAACACTTGAATATTGTTGTATTAACTATATCTTGTGGTTGTTTGTACCATGGAAAGGGACTATTTAGAGGTTTTAAAATAACAAAGTATTATTGTAACTAAAATAAAAACGGTGTTTTTAGTTTTTCTGTTTATTTAAAAATTACAATAAAAGTTAAACTTCCATTTATTGTAAATTTCTTGCCACGGTTCTGTATTATGTTGTAACCATATTTTGGTCTCTTCTTCTTCTAATAATGGTATCGCTTCAGCGATTTCTAGAAAAAAATCTGTTTAAATAATATGTATTTGATTAATGTTAACTTTATGTATACCTTTGCTTTCAGACTCTTGTCCTATTTTTTTCAACAAGCCAGCGTCCCTTAAGCGTCTTCGTCGGTTGTAGTACTTGTCAAACAATTTTCCGCGAGCGCACCTCTTATATTTGCCTGTAGTATCACACGTGTAAAGGGTGTAATACGTGCCAATATTTTCTTTGGGAAATAATTGTTTTATTGAACGTGCTAATTGGTTAAATCTCTCTGTGGGAACTCTAAAATTAACAAAACATAAATAGAATTATATCATAAACTGTACCTATAAATTAATTGTTTACCGTCTTTTTGATGAATCTATGCGTTTGTTAATTCGTTGTTCTTCTTTGCCTTCCAAGAAAGACTTGAGGTTCTAAAAAATATATAATATAGGTAATAATAATATTAACTGTGCGTTACAGAATTTTATTAGTATGTGAACCAAAACAAAACTCAACAAAAGCAAAACTCACAAAATTGTAGGTAGAAATTGGTTCGATTTTGGTAGAATTTGGTTCATTATAAAAAGTCGTTTGGTCTGGTACTGGAACAATATCTGCAAAATACTTTCAACTTCCTTGACTTCCATTTTTTTAGAACTATAATTTCACCAATGTAAAAACTACATACATAAAACATAAATTAAGTAATAACTAATAAATAATCAAGTTACTTACATTTAAACAAATAATTTAGCACTGGAAGGTAATCAACGACGCACAACACAAGAACAATCTGAACAACATTAAAAAACTGTACTAATATAGGCGCCAAACTGGTGATATGAGTAACACCTTACTGCACATGATAACGTTAAAAATGCAAACTTGCGGATTTTTAATCTTATAATAGAATAAAACCACCTCATAAGTTATTAACAATATTAATTTGGTTTCGGTAACATAAATGAAGTTGTATTATTGGCAAAGATTACGAAAATATTATGATTTGCTTGACAATATTAGTTATGGGTATTTTAACAAAATGAAAATGGTTACATTAACAACATTGTTTGTAAAATTAACAATATTTTACATTGACTTTTAACAAATTGAATATGATTATAGTAACAACCATGAAATTATGGTACTAGTGAAATTTACAATAAATTATGATAATATTGACTATATTTTTTGAACAAGAACGATATTGTTATCGGTACCCATTCATTTTTTTCAGTGTAAGTACATATTAGTACGTGTATACTAATCGTGTAATAGACAATACTTATATGCAATTACTTCTGTTTACTTTAAAAATAAATGAGTAGCAAATGAACGCCATGTTATTAGATAATGAAGTTTACTTACTAATGAGTTTAATGTACTTATTTATTAATAATCAAATATAAATAGTCAAAAACTCTCATCAAAGTGTCTCATTAATATTTAAAAAGATCAATATTTCTTTTTACTGGAAAAACAAAATCACTTTATACAAATCAGCTAGACCAATTTATTCAAAATATAAAAAGAAAATTGTTTTGGTTTCTTATTTGTTAGATATAAATAATATATAAAATATTTAGGAAGCATTTATTAACGCAACACTTCTGATACATGAATAATTAAAATAGTAAATTAAATGTAGGTATATCATTTGTACAATTTAACATATTAAAATGTCCAATAAAAAATAATGGCTTGTTTTGTCGTTACTGGTTCATCGGTTGGGAAATATTTTTCCCACGGTAAAATAGGTTTACTTATTATAAATTCATTATCCCGTATTTATAGGAATAGGAATAACTAATTGCTTTAAATTGCAAACTTGGCACAAGTGTTAATACCAGGGGTTCCAAACCATTTTGAAAATTTCACAATTATGTATTTAATTTTTGTTAAATTTTCTGTTCTTTACTGAAACCTGCAATATTATGCCTAAAATATGGAATAAATTTATTAAAATAAAAAAATCTGACAGCTGGATTTACATATATTTAGAAAGTTTATTGTTATTATTTATCAACAGATTTTGATTATTTTGTAATAATACAAGTTTAGATTTTCTAATTTTTAATTTTTTCTTTTTAAGGTGCAACATTTTTTGCTTTTGTTTAGACAGCTAAAGCCAAAAAAATTTACGTGTCCGATGATTATATCCAACAGCTTTATTTTTTAATTTTAATGAATTAATTCCGAACTTGAAGACTTCAATGTACAAAAAACTGTCCTGTTTAGTGATGTTATAAATCACGTTGCTGTCTTGCGATCAATTTCAAGTAATATAATTAAAATCAATAAATTGCATGATAATTATTTAAACTTGAGCGCTGAAAATAAAAAATTATAACCAAAACATTTTTGTTACTTCTTTAGTACCCACCAAAAGATATATCATCATATATGTATACAGTAAATATATACGGGAAATCGTTTAAACTTGTATTATAATGCGGGGCCTCCTGCACACTTGAACCACAGAAACTGACATCTCCCAGGACATTGTTCGTTTGAAACTTTTCATTACACCTGGCTGCTTTAAAAAATTTACATCTTACTTTTATAATACTTAATCGTTATTACAATACACCAAAATATTTCAGTTAATTATTTCAAGCACACCGGTGCGGTGTATGTACACTGGACTCGATCGGGTCTATTATACACGTATTATATTACGTAACTTTTAAATATTAATTCAATTTTTACCAAGCGCTTCGATTTTTAGTTTAAAGACGATTTTATAATTTATTCATTTAGTCTGAGCCGTCAAATCATGATAAGGTTGTCTTTAAAATTTACATCTCGAGGCTATGTGCTGTGGTTCATAAAATATTTACAAGTACATTCTTTTCTTAAGTACTTAATTAATTTTCTACACAAAATACTTCGTAGGTGGTTTAAATAATATCTACACCAAAAAAATTAATTACTTTATAGAAATCAAAAGATTTTAGAAACGATAAAAAAATTAATGAAGAGAAGTCGACAAATATTGCGACAAACTAAAATTTGATTTTAAACTACAAAAATTAAATTTCGTGTCTCTACCCCTATAGGTTGGATCATCAAAAAAAATAAAGGTTTTTTTACTTCTAACTACAATCAATGCCCCCCTTATAAAATTTATTTAATAAATTAAAATTATTGATAATGACTTTTATTTTTTAATTTAAATTTCTAGGGATAATATTTTCAATTAAAATTAAAATTTAAGAAAAGTTTTCTTTGAGATCAGTTGACATTTTTTATAAGTTTCATTTAATTCGAGAAATTTGTCGATTTCCCGCCTTACTTACTTATTACGGAAAGCAATTTACAGGCCGAGCTTTTCTACTGCAGAAGTGTTGATTTTTCAACCAAAACTACATTATTGTCCGATATCGTCCTCTCCATGTTTATCGATATTTATGGAAGATTGTTAGCCATTGATGATTCCTTTTATGATTTACTAATAATTATTACAGCTGTAATTGTTCTGATTTCTGATGCTTTAGGAAGTTTAACAAAAATTAATCAAGACTTTTGCATTGCGTGCTACCAAATTGAAGTATTTAACTTCAGGGAAAAGGCTTTCAAATTTTGTTTGGGTCGTTAAAATTTTTAATTAACCAATATTAATTACTAGAAACGAACTTACACATAAAATATTTTTACGATAATTTAAAAATGTAAATGCATGTTACTTGACAGCAATTAAGTTTTAAGAACATAACATACCTAAATTACGCACATTAATTTTTTCATAACCTCACATAAAGTAGGTAACCATACCAAGTTTTTGTAAGCCGTTAGGATGAATAGTTTTGGCTTGTGCTCGGAACCAATTTAGCATGAGTACCGCTTCAAATTGATTAATGATATAAATTATATTAATGTTAATAATAGAGCTGTTTTTAATATTTTTAAAATAAATAACTCACGTCTGGATATCTCTCGTATTACCCATGTTTTCCACTTTTCAAATTTAGAAAATTAGAAAATATTGTTAGGTTGTATCGGGAACATTACAATTTTTAGTTATAATTTAATCTTCTTTGATTCGGCAACATCCATACACCGAATCATAAAATATACCCTCTTGTACTGGAAGCTTTTAATTTTTTCCCTTTTTACACATTTGCCTAATTTTCTTTCTTTTAATCCTCACACTTTCCTACATGTTTCGTTACTCGTTTTCAACATGCCCAAAAACAACTTAATATGTTTCTTCGATAGTTCACCCATTCAATTCTGATTTTGTCTACCTTGCCTGCATGATGAGCTCAAAGGTCTTGGCAAGCGAGGTGTAGCTGATTGGAACCATGTTGGGCCAGAAGTCTTCAAAATTTTGGAAAATATTACCAAGAAATGTATTAAATATTATATTTAAATTGTTTAGGTGTGAACTCGTGATAATAAATTAATTAGCATGCACATTTTAAACAATTTTACGAGTTAAAATTAAAATGAGTTATGTATTACTCTGACGAAAGACGTGTCCATGTCTGAAAGCTTAATAAAAATATTAATATCGTTATTGTATTACAAAAATGGTTATAATTGGTTATTGATTACTTTCAGTTTCGTTTGCATGTAAAAACTTTGTACATTTTGGTTCTAAAAAATGTTTAGTGCATTTTTGGTACATCTTAATTTACTGGATATATTTTTGGAATCATTATGACTTTTCCCTTTTTTTCTATTCAGAGAACAAATCCTTGTTTTCATTGAATAACATTCGAAACTTGTAGTTTCAAAACACTAGAGTACTTTTTAACGCTATATAATTTGTAACGAAATAAACAACATGCCCATTCACATTTACATAATATTAATATAATTTTCTATATTGTTAATCATTTCATGTTAATTTATCACTTCTGAATCATTTATTAGAAATAAATCCAAACACCAACCTTGATGATTCTATTATTGTGACACTTAATTTATTACAAAAATAAAAAAACTGAAGATAAAACGTATAAATGTAATATATGATGAGCTCGTGCCATGTTAGGTAGTCCTCCCTCATTCGGTGATGGCCAGGTGAGGTCATTGATTTGCACACATGGTACTATTAATTATACCTTACATCCAGGGGTCTCTGCAATTGGATTTACCGATGGGTTTTGCTTATCTGGATTGAGAATTGGTTTTTATTTGTATTCTCACGCGAGTTCATAAAACCACTCAATCCCCTCATCACAAATTAATTTTTATTAATGATCATAAAATTTTAGCTTTGAAGTTTTGCACCAAATTTGGGTAACATTTGTGTGGATTAATTAAATTTTATTGAATGTTATTTTTAATTTGGTACTTGGTTTACTGTACGTTAATCGTTTAACAGCCGCCCTTATACCCCTATGTCTTGATGAATTTCCACGGAATGGTTACGATTTATAACGTAAAAGTTATAGGTACTCCAACAAAAGGATTCTTATGAGAACTAGCAGTTTTATGTTCTTGCTGGTTCAGGTGGCAATAGCATTAAAAATACCCACAGCTTTGAAGTTGTGGTGGTGAATTTTGAAATACCTTCCAATTATCTTGCAGTTTCAGACACCAAATATCGGAGAACGATTTCGATGTCAACAACTTCTGAGGGTAAGGTAAGAAAGGAAAGTTTGTGTTAGGAAGCCTATTAGTGCCTTTAGAATGCGTATATTTTGTCAAAAACCGACCTGCACAAATAAATGGCACGTAAACGATGGGGGAAAAAATTTTGCGATGAAGAATTCCTCAATAAGTATGTTAATTAAATTTTTTGCTTTAGATTTAAATTCTATAATAGCTTAAATATTTGCAGCAGCTGCTGTTTTACAATCGTTAATAGGTGGACTAGAACTACTTATAAATTATAAAAAATGTATTTCTTACAATTCAGTTCATCTATAGCCTTGCCATCGAATGAACTTCTTAAACTGATAAAGTCTAAACTGGTAAAAGAATTTTTTTAATGAAAGTCGAAACAGTAATTTGTTGAAAGTTATCGATACAAAAAGTAAATATTTTTATCGAATTACTTAGGTACTAACAACCGTATCTTATTGAATTTGTATGATTGTATTTTGCGTAATAAGACGAATTTGTTTGAAGGAGACCGCTACATGGGCGTTAAGAAAGTGTAATTCTACATAAAGTGCAGGTGTAGCTGAAGCACCTGCCGTCCAGGTGCCCCACCCTCATGTAACCGTTGTCAGTGCCACACGCGCGAGAACCTTTAGAGAATCTCTCTTTGGATCTGCCAGATTTACATTTCTTCCTATACTTCGACGGACAAGACATACGGCTCGAGGTTGAAGTCCTAATAACACGCAAACTTTAAGCAAAAAAGTTGCACTGATGCCACACAATTAAGGAATCCGGAAGTGTTGCTAAAACGGTTTCCAACAAATATGTGCTAATGTAAAATTTTCAAAATTGATACAAAATTTTTAACATTTTTACTGGAATTGCCAAAAACTGTCAAATAACTCGTTAAATTGTAGATGTGTATGAAGATTACAGTTTTCTTATCTATAATTTCTATTAAATAGCCAATTTATTTAAAAAATATATAAAATGACTAATTTATTCTCATTTAATCTCTGAAATAAGTAACTAATTAATAGAAAAAGTTAGGAATTAATTAAATTAACCAGTTTATAAAATCTCAAAATTTTACTGTTTTATAAGGTAGTAGTTGCTATAGTTTTGTTAGTTGGGCAGGTGCAACTTTTATAGATCAAGAGTTATAGTATCTCTAAGTTTTGGATTTAAAAATTTATTAAGAGAAACGGAAAGTAGGTACATTTAAGTCAAGTTTATCAGGTTATCAGATCTGGAAATTTAATAAAATTATTTGATTTTACCAATTTTTTTTAGTTTGGTCGATTCATTTCACAATGAGAAAGTTCAGTTAAACCGTTGGTTATTGTGAAAATCAACATTAAATTTATTAACACAATTTTCTTTTTCAACTACTAAGTAAAGTAAGACCACGGTGTGGAGTGATGTGATCGCCGGTTGAGTTACGGAGCGGAAATTCTGGGTTCAAGTCGCAGACTTCGCAGAATTTCTTAGCCCGGCCTTCCGGTGGACATCCACACGCTGTGGTGAAAAGTTGTAGTAAAAAGAGTAGCAAAAGAGGATTAATCCACCTCGTGAAATGGATTGTACAGAATAGTAAAATAAAACTCAATTCGTTAAAACATTTTTTACCTGTAAAATGTAAGTAATGTTCCTATAGGGCAGGATGAATGGAAAGCAAAATATGTTTAGCAAATATATTCTATAATAATTTCCATCGCATAATAACATTGGCAACACGCTAAAGTATTCAATACATCAGTAAAAAGAATTTGAATTTGAATTAAAATATAACAGTTTAATTTTGTGAGAGGAAATTGAAACTGACACAGATTTGATAGATTGCAACACTACAGACTTCATATGGGCCGTTTATGAGAGATTGCAAAATGAAAAATACTATACGCCGTAGCCATATTATCTTCTGGATTTTTATTGTGGACAAGATAAACTGGCACGCACTTTGTACTAAGAAATTGCTGAGAAATTCTGCGAAGTCTGCGATTTGAAATCAGTAGAGCACGGATTTTAGGACGTAAAAAATGTTAAAAAAAGGCACAATTTTAGGCTATAAAAATCATTGAAATAGGCGCAATAATTAAGAATTTAGGGTTAAATTCAGCTTTTTGAGATCACTGTAATTCACGCATTCACGGTAATGACGTCGATACTACAGATCCTGTACAGATAACACCAAAAGTGTTTGGATGTCCACTGGAAGGCCGAGCTAAGAAATTGTGTACGGTCCACGATTTGAACCCAGAATTTCCGCTCCGTAACTCAACCACCGGTCACATCACTCCACCGCTGATGCTATTTAGAATATCTATAAAAACCATTTCTTGGGATTTGGAGAAGGACCTCAAAAATTAAATTGCGCTTGGGGCCTCTCAAGTGCTAAATCCGCCACTGACTGAGAGATACAAATTTTAAAAAACCTAAAAACTATTTTTTTTAACTTTTAGTAACGTAAACGGGCTAAATCCGGATAAATCATTGGTTTAGGCTTTTTAGGCATTAAAAATCTATAGGACAAAAAGGCAAATTGCCTAGAATCCGTGCTCTAGAAATCAGAATTTCCACGCTGTAACTCAACCAGCGATCACATTACTCCACTGCTGTGGCAATAGTGACCATTAAAATTCCTTTAGTGCCTATATGAAACCAACTATCATTTAGTATTATGTCTTGAGTTTGAACCTAACAAGTTTGTCTGTCTATCTGTGCGTAACGCAAAGGTCACGTACAAGCAAAATTTATGAGCGTTACTCATTTAAAAAGGGCATTTTTATTAATAATTATTTCTTTATTAACGATTTTTATGAGTGAATTTACGTCTGACTGATTTTTATGACCATATAAAATCCAGATGCTATTTTTTATGATCTACTAATCTAATTATGTAAATTTACTTTCTCAAAAGTAAAGAACAGAATTTGTATTGCAAGATACTACGTACTATATCCTTTTTAATGAAAGGAAAGACTGGGACTACTTGGGCCACTTTTACTTTTTATACATTTATCAAAAACTTGCTAGTTTCTATTTGACTATGAAATTCACGTATGACAACGATTCCCATCCTATGAGACGAAATCGACAGTCTAAAAACCAGGGTGACGATCGACGATCCCTATATGTTATGAGGCCCGTATGAAAATTAATATGTTTATTTTATGAATCAAAAATAATAAAACAATTTTTTTTCAATTTTGAATTGCTGAAACTTAATTTGATTTCAATTAAAGAATTTTTAAACCTTTTACTATTGTTTTTCGTTAGATTAGTTTTTCTTAGATTTTTGGCAATCTTAAAATATTAAACCGTCTCTGCACTCGGTCAGACTCAGATTCAGATGTATGACCAGCAATTTTCTACTCTTGACCCACAGCTTAACGTGGAATCCAAACCAGATCATAAGTAATTTGCAAGTATCAATCAAATGAAATTCACTCACTTGGTATAAGATTGTCGGTAAACGATAAAATAATCCAAATAAATATAATCAATGGTAAAAAACCTAGGTAAATTAATTCACGGTTAAAAAAATTCAGGTGAAATAATAATATGAAAATAATTCAAGAAAAAGTCCATTTTCAGTTTAAATTTTTTAGATGTACATCCAATCAGAAAAATTTTCTGTTAACTTTTTCGTGAATTAATTTACTTGAATTTTTTTAACGTGGACTTTTTTCCTTCAATTATTTTCCTAAAATCAGGATTGCTTAGACGTCCCGATTAATCGACGTTATCCTGTTTTCACATTTGTGATAGAAATGAATAACTTGAAATTATGAATAACTTTATGTTTCTCAATGATTTTTCGAAGTCAATACTTTTTCATTGATTATGAATTGATTCATCAGGTGACCAATTTAAATTTATAATTAAAACATTTTTACATTTTAAATTAATTTGTTGATGATAAATCTTTCGCAGATTAACTTTAAAGAACAAAGGCAGTTTACTAATTATACATATTAATTTTTAATTTTTTTCCTTTTTCCAAAGGTGTTTATCACATCTTCACCACGCTAACCGTTCGAGATTCTTATAAAATATTTGTAAAAAATAGCATAAGAAGATAATGACACGCTTCTGATGGATAATTAATTAAATTTATTATTAAGAAGTATGATAATTTGATTATTCGTAATTATATTTCATATTAATTTATATTTTATATATCATTCGCATTATGTAACAAGTACATCTTGATTCATAAAGCAGCTGCAAGTAATAAAATAAGTAACTACTTATAGCAATGCGCTTTTGCATTATTAAGAAAAGAGCGGTCAGGAAGTGTGCTTAAATGTAATTAAGGAATTATTAAATTAGTGCATAGCAATCAACATGTTGTCCTTCATATAGGTACTTAAAATTAAGATGGTGAGATTGTATCTTTGCAATGGTCACACATATTGCCGAGCATGTTTGGATGAAAGTGTTTTTCAGGCTTTATAAGTTATAAATTAATGTAATAATGCAAATACCAGTACTACTAAATTTTTTCATTTTTGTGTGTTACCTGAAAAAATTCCAGACAGAGTTGACGCCAGTGGTTGTAAAACAAATTATTCTTGTTTAGAATAACCGTGAGAAAAGACACTTTCCTTATCTTAATACATCACCTATATACATCAGCAAGGTGTAATCCATTCACTTAATGAAATTTTAGGTACTCCTTGTTATAAAATTAATTGCACACCTTTTCGGATTACTTTACTTTTCTAGCAATAAAATACGAAAAGATTTTCACCGCTTCCGGTAGTCGTTTCTAGTCGAAGAATTGTAAAATAATACAGACACTTAGCAGGTGCAAATGGACTGTAGGATGTAGTCGTTAGTTTTTTAGGATTTGTAATATTTCTAACGCATAAAAAACCGTTGCATATTTTCTAACCGAATGTTAAGGTCGAAAAGTATTGCAATTTTTAATTAATTTTATATTCTAATCGGAGGAAGATCAAATTTATAAATTAGCCAAAGACGCAAAGATCCATCTAACATTCAAATTAGTGGAGATGATTTCGATTTTTTTCGTTAATGTAATGAAGTTAACTATTTTTTAATTGCGAACAGGTTTGATTAGCGATATTATCAGTGTTTTAAACTACGACACCATAATTAAAAACCTATAATCTACGTATAGTTTAATCATTCGGCTCTAAATTGTTAATTTAAACACAAATTCGTTTTACTTGAACTTGTGCCAATTATAAATTTTACATAAAAACTCGAGCACGGGATACGAAGATAGGTAAATTTTGTACATTTTGAGACTCTCATAAATATTCATTTTAAGGATAAAATCCCTAGTAAACAGCTGACCGCCTATTTGTGGTTTAGAATTGATTATTCTAATAGCGTCGATACCCATCAAGATACTTATCTGTAAATAAAAGAGCGCCAAACTATTCTAGGATGTCCTCGGGGTATCCTCATTGAGTTCATATTTTGACAATTGTGACAAAAAAGTAACACATTTTGCAAAATTAGCAATTTTGTGGTAATGTTAATTTTAATAATTAAGTACATTATTAATACAATAAATTATTAATATCACCATTATAAATGTAAATAATTTGAAATTCTAATTTTTGAATTTAATTTCAAAATCTATTACACTTTAAATCTATTTAGAATTTTATTATGACGTCATTTATCAGTGTTACAAATTAACATCTTCGCAGATAAATTAATATTAATTAAAACTAGAATTCCAATTTTTACGACGCGACATTTAAAAAATATAAACTATTTTCAAAAATATTAAAATTGTATTAATTTGCCAATTATAGGCTTCTTGATGATAGTTATCTCATGTGATTTAAATTCCAATCTAAGCGTTGAAATTTTAAATTTGTTATATTTTACTTTACCGTGTGGATAGCATTAAGCATGATAAAAATTAGGATGGATGCAAGGTGCACTGCCTCCATTAAAAAATATTATTACCTATTGTGTTTTTTAAAATTGCAATTCATCTGGTTGGTAATATCATTTTCTTACGCAATCTTTTATTTCAGTAAAAAAACTTAAAAAACTTTTTATTTTGCCCTAAATTTTGAAATTTTAACTTTCATTATTTTTTAGGGCTAAGTTTAGACATTAAAATTTCGTACAAACATCAAGACAATTACTATTATTGACAAACGGTCCGTGCTGTGATGACAGGATCAAACTTATTTGAGATATAACGCTAAATAACTTTAATAAAACAGAATTTGGAAGATATAATAAAAAAAAAAGAAAAAGAATATTTTCACAAAACTTAAAAAGTTCTGTTTTTCTAATTTAATATTTATAAATTCCTCTAGTATATAATGGAATTTCAACTGATTCAGAATGTGATTTACCTATAATGCACATTGATGATAATAAAAAGAAGCGTTCTTCCTTCATCGTTGATCTATACTTATTTTTAATTATATCTCTCTTTGATTTTCAATTAGCAAATAATATACCGAAATAAATTCAAATAAGAAAACGTTAGATAAAAATTTACAGTAAAAGAATCTAAGTAAAATAATCCAAGATAAAAAGTTTGCAGGTAAAGAAATCCAGGTAAAATAATCCATGGAAGAAAAAATCAATAGTTATGGATAATACCATAAATATCAGCAGCATTTTACAGTAATTTATATCTTTTATTTGATATTTTTTATTAAATTAAAAATTTTTCTCACAAAATTAATTGAATTTATTAAAAAAGTTTATTTTGAATTTTTATTACAGATTATTTTACCGATTAATCGATTTAGTTAAGATAATTCTGTGAATAATACTATAACTAATTAAAAATGTGTGGGTTCTAGACCAAACGGTTCTCAATCTTTTTATTGACAGCAACATAATCTAGAAGAAATGGAACCAACAAAAATGGTTAGTTTTACTATGATTTATCATAATGTTAATTATGATTTAATCATAACTTAAAATAATATCCTGTATATCAAAATGATTTGATGACCCAAAATATCCTTACCTCCACTTCTTGTGTTCTCATTTGATCACAAAGCTATTAGTTTTCCTATTTTAAATCCAAATTTTGTAAGAGTCTTATGAGAATTCTAATGTTATGACTGTTCCATTCGATTAATTGGAGATCCTCAAACGGTGCATATTGATGAACCCTGTTAAAGCTAAAATTTCCTATTCTCTTAGTTTTCCAGTTTTAAACTAAAGTTAGGTTCCGAACATAACCTAAATCTAACCTAACATGAATGTAACTTAGGTTGGGATTTTCCTGGCATTCCTTCCAATACCGATTCATTATTTAGTATCCCCATCGCGAAGTTCGTCCTGATGTACATATTGGAGTAGAAAAATCCAACCTCGATAATTTTTAAAATAAAAAATTCCAAAAAAAAACAACAAAAATCTTGGATTTTCCTAATTTTTTTATGTTCGTCGTTCCAAAATTCTTTATCGCCCACACGGCGGCTTTTTCACAGGTGCATGTCCCCAGCCCCCCCCCATTTCGAATTTTGACTCCAAAATAGTATCAATCGTTTGTGCTTCGTTTGTGCCTGTTTGTGAAAACATTTTTTTCGTTTGTACCCAAATAGTTTTTGAGAATTTTAAGGAAAACATAAAGGACATGGACGCACGTGCATGAATGGATTAACGAGATTCTCGGAAAAACTTGAAGCATGAAGACCAAAATAGTCTCAATCGTTTGTGCTTCGTTTGTGCCCAAATAGTTTTCGAGATAATTCAATTTTAAGTTGAGGGGGGGGGGCTGGAGACATGCTGTTATGATATTCGAATTTCGGATTCAATATAGTCTGAATTCAGTGCCGTAGATACGAGGGGGGGGGTGTTTGAGAGTTAGAACATAGTAAATAAAAGAAATAATACAGTATGGACAGTCGAGCATTTTTGCCGTTCCAAATTTTTATACGCATGTCTGAATTCATAAATAACAAAAGGTAGCCCCCTAGGGTACTACAGATGAACTCAGACTATTTCAGATTTTTTGGAACATCCAAGAACAAAGGGCCGACCAGGGACTGTCCATACTGTATTATTTCTTTTACTATGGTTAGAAGAAACTTCTTTTTTCGGAGGACCCCCCCCATGACCAATGTCAGATTTTCGGTAACATAGGTGCATGTCCCCAGCCCCCCCCATTTCGATTTTTGACTCCAAAATAGTCTCAATCGTTTGTGCTTCGTTTGTGCCTGTTTGTGCAAACATTTTTTTCGTTTGTACCCAAACAGTTTTTGAGAATTTTAAGGAAAACATAAAGGACATGGACGCACGTGCATGAATGGATTAACGAGATTCTGGGAAAAACTTGAAACATGAAGACCAAAATTGTCTCAATCGATAGCACTTCATTTGTGCCTGTTTGTGCAAGTTTTATTTTCGTTTGTACCCAAATAGTTTTTGCAATATTCGAGATTTTCGGTAACATCGCACGTGCTAACATAAACAGTTATTTTAGAATTTCGGATTCAAAATAGTCTCAATCGATAGCACTTTGTTTGTGCCTGTTTGTGCAAACGTTTTTTTCGTTTGTACCCAAATAGTTTTTGAAATATTAGAGATTTTCGGTAACGTCGCACGTGCTAACATAAACAGTTATTTTAGAATTTCGAATTCAAAATAGTCTCAATCGATTGTACTTAGTTGGTGCCTGTTTGTGCAAACATTTTTTTCGTTTGTACAAGAACAGTTTTTGAGAATTTAAACGAAAACATAAAAACATTGACGCGCATGAATGGTTTAACGAGATTCTGGGAAAAACTTACAGCATGAATACCAAAATTGTCTCAATCGTTTGTGCTTTGTTTGGGCATGTTTGTGCAAGTCTTATTTTCGTGCAATTCGTGCAAGTCTTATTTTCGGTTGTACCCAAATATTTTTCCAAATAATTCAATTTTAAATTGGGGGGGGGGGGCTGGAGACATGCTTTTTTGACATTCGAATTTTTTTTGAACATATTTTTTTTAACAGACTAAGGATTTTGCTAATAGCTTTCATAAGAAAATTATTAAGATTCGTTTATTAGAAAAATGGATAATAATAAAAAGATTACTCGATTTTAACAATATTTATTAATAAAATGAATACAAAAATTATATGTGTTATGTACATTTGAAATTTGAACTAAAATTATTTCTTACATTTTTTTAATTTTGATTTGTTGCTAAAAATTTTGTTAATCGACATTTAGTTACAGTTGCACTATTCGAGTAAAACACAATTCAACACATTTAAAAATATGTTTTTGATAAGTGACAAAATAGTTCATGAATTTTGAATCCAAAATAGGCTAAATTGTTTGTGCCTGTTTGTGTAAAAATATCTAAATAGTATTCGAGATAATCATAAAAAAAGTGCAATCATACCGGCGACCGACGTCAGTCCCGTAGCCAGTGCCCCCCTCCCCCGAAATGTTGAAAAGACAAAGAAAATGGAAGGGAAACAACCGAAAATTTTACATTTTACAAAAGGTTTTTTACAAGTGCCCCCCCCCTGCCCGAAATGAAATCCTGGCTACGGGTCTGACCGACGTGCAAGATTTTGATACCAAAATTTAAAACAAAATTAAAAAATTTAAATTAATTTATTTATAAAATTTATTTATTTATTTATTTTTAATCGTGTAATCTTTTTATTATTATCCATTTTTCTAATAAACAAATTTTTAAAATTTTCTTATGAAAGCAATTTGCAAAATGCCCAGTCTGTTAAAAAAAATATGTTCGAAAAAAATTCGAATTACAAAAAACAAGTCCCCCCCCCCAATTTAAAATTGAATTATCTCGAAAACTATTTGGGTACAAACGACAATAAAACTTGCACAAACAGATACAAACAAAGTAAAAAGGATTGAAACTATTTTGAATCCGAAATTCGAATTTCCAAAAAGCATTTCTCCAGCCCCCCCCCCAGCTTAAAATTCATATTTAATTAACGGTAAATTTTTATGACCTGACGTTTCATAGTGTTCTGAATTTTTTTCTGACAAGAGTTTTCCATAGAAATTAAGATTTTATAACTGGAATTATTTAGGAAAAATATAATTAATATTTTTGCATAACAATAAATTATCAATTTCTTGTATAACGAAAATCATGTTTGCACAAACGAAGTACAAACAATTCAGACAGGGCCGTAGCTAGACATTGGTCATGGGGGGGGGGGTTTCCTCTGAAAAAAAGTTTCTTCTAACCCCCCCCCGGTATCTACGGCGCTGAATTCAGACTATATTGAATCCAAAATTCGAATATCTAAAAAGCATGTCTGCAGCCCCCCCCCCTCAACTTAAAATTGAATTATTTGGAAAAATATTTGGGTACAAACGAAAATAAAACTTGTACAAACAGGCACAAACGATTGAGACAATTTTGGTATTCTGCTTCAAGAATCTCGTTAATCCATTCATGCGCGTCAATATTTTTATGTTTTCGTTTAAATTCTCAAAAACTGTTCGGGTACAAACGAAAAAAATGTTTGCACAAACAGGCACCAACTAAGTACAATCGATTGAGACAATTTTGAATCCGAAATTCTAAAATAACTGTTTATGTTAGCACGTGCGACGTTACCGAAAATCTCGAATATTTCAAAAACTATTTGGGTACAAACGAAAAAAACGTTTGCACAAACAGGCACAAACGAAGTGCTATCGATTGAGACTATTTTGAATCCGAAATTCTAAAATAACTGTTTATGTTAGCACGTGCGATGTTACCGAAAATCTCGAATATTGCAAAAACTATTTGGGTACAAACGAAAATAAAACTTGCACAAACAGGCACAAACGAAGTGCTATCGATTGAGACTATTTTGGTCTTCATGCTGCAAGTTTTTCGCAGAATCTCGTTAAAGCATTCAGCGCGTCCATGTCCGTTATGTTACAACGTGTTACCGAAAATCTTGAATATTTCAAAAACTATTTGGGTACAAACGAAAAAAATGTTTGCACAAACAAGCACAAACGAAGTGCTATCGATTGAGACTATTATGAATCCGAAATTCGAATTTTAAAAAAGCATGTCCCCAGCCCCCCCCCAACTTAAAATTGAATTATCTCGAAAACTATTTGGGTACAAACGAAAAAAATGTTTGCACAAACAGGCACAAACGAAGCACAAACGATTGAGACTATTTTGGAGTCAAAACTCGAAATGGGGGGGGGGCTAGCATGTCTCCAGCCCCCCCCCAGCTTATTTTTGAAATATCTCGAAAACTATTTGGGTACAAACGAAAAAAATGTTTGCACAAACAGGCACAAACGAAGCACAAACGATTGAGACTATTTTGGAGTCAAAAATCGAAATGGGGGGGGGGCTGGGGACATGCACCTCTTTTTCACTACCTTGGTTGTTCAATAAATCTTTACTCTTTCTAAATTATTGCTTTTATGAATGTACCAATTATCCAATTCCAAAACAACAACAACTAAATGAAATCATACCAAAATTCTTTCTGCTACTAATTTGAATTTTAAAATTCTTCTCATTTTACAAGATCTTTTACATCCATTAAATACAACTAGACACCGTCCCGAATCTTTTTCCTCCATACTTCACTGCGCACCTGTCATTTTAAGCAGGACAATTTTAAATAAATTATAATAAAATTTAACACCCTCTTATCACATCTTCTTCTGTGGATATTACGTCGATTATTGAGGACATCCATGAAATTATAAAACCAGAAAATCATATTATATTGTGTATGAAACCGAGATAAGTGCGAAGTTGGATTCACTGTGTGCTAGTGATGTGGGTAATATTTTGCTATTAGAATAGACTCCTGCTGGAATTTGTTATAATGGTTTAATTTTAAACTCAACAGCCAATTAAAACCACCGGATAAATTAAAAGCCAAAGAAAATCTCAGTTACACAAATTTGTCAGTTACAACATTTTTGCATTTTTATACAAGTTTTAAAAACGTAGGTATATTCAAAAATTAATTTAAAATCTTGAAAATGAACAAAATGATATTCAAACTATATGGGTGATCCCCGGTATACTAAAAACTTAATTAAATAATAATTAGGAGTATTTATTTTGGTTATTATAAAAAAAAATTTTAATTTCCATTATAACTATTTAAACTGCTAATTTATGTAAAAAGCTACTAATTAATTGGCATAGGTAAAGAATTATAAATATGTAATTAACATCTTCAAACAGCTTATACAACTGTCAACTTATACAATCGATATAGATCGCTTAGATTAATTTGGAATTGAATAATAACAAAGGAAATGTTAACCAAAATTATACTATTGAATTTAAAATAGAATATTTGACCACTATAATATGTAATTAAATCGAGTCTTAATTGTTTAGTTTAAAACGTATAATGATGGCGACAGATAACAGAACAGTGGCAGAACAACATTAATTAATTTACGACAACAGCATGGTGGCATTAATTATTATATCATTCTCATTGTATTATAAACATAAGAATGTCGTATAAAACTCTGGCTGCTTCTCTGTTCGTAACGTTCTCTCACACTTTTAATTTGTTGTTCGTTTATTAGTAACCCAAAAAAGTTTACTCGTTTCTGATTAATAGCATACTAATCAAGTTCTAATTAATCGCTCAGTAAGTCAGCCGATAATGCCACTCTCACCTTCTAGCATTATATTGGTTTATTAATTATTAATTTATTTATTATCAATCTAAAATAAATTTTAAGAGAAGCCTCTAGGCGTCATAATGTAAGCAATATAATATTTTAATAATCATGTATAGGTATCTACTTATTATTTTATAAGTACAATTTTTAATAATTATTCAGTAATGATGTTACTTTTCCTTAAATTAAATTGACCATATAATTTATTTTCAATTACATACATAATATGAAAAAATTCTTTTAAAAGAATTAAAATATTTTTAAACCTTTAAAATGGGAATTTTGCCTAAAAGAAAATTACAATTGTAATTTAGCAAGTAAATCAACTGTAATTTACAAAAATTATTGTACATATATCAATTATATTAATACTTAGTAATACACTGTAATTTGCGCACAACTTTCAATATTAAAAGGTAGGTATGTAAATTTATAACTTTTGTTTAAAAAATTGAACTAATTTGACGTAATTATTTAGACGTTGAAAAAGTAGTTGGACAAAGTGAAATTAAGTTAAACAAATCATAAAAGTATGTAACTTAAGCACCTGCTTTAAATGTAAAATTTCTACAATTAAGATCTCATTAAATTAATGTGTACCAATTGTTAATCGGAATTTATTAAGAAGCGAAACGTATAACGCATTTTTGGTATTGCTAAAATAAAATTAAATATGCACCTATTTTTTAAATTTATTGGCTCTTTTCATGATACCGTTAATTTAAATTGGTAATTTTTAGAAACGCTTTATATAACATTTTATTAATAAAAATAATATAAATTGATCGGTTCGGTTATCGATGAAGATAATTGTAGAAATTATGTAATTTCTACAGTTACCGATTTTTTGTAGAAAGCAAAAGAAAAAAGGTAACATTATACTATCACCTTAACAATAAAAGCACTAAAAGCTTTTATAGAAATTTCAAGTTTCTCACGCATTAAAGGTGCCTTTGTGGCTGTAGGTGAAGACTTAAGAGAATTTTTTGTTGATGTAAAAGGAGAGAAAATTTGCGGTGTCAATAAAAAAGATTCTTCAACTCTTGTAAAGTTGTAAAGTTAATTTTACCCAAGAAAGTGTTTATTCTTTAGGCAGCTTTGTTAAGGGTTATTATAATAGTTACTTTCATATAGGTCACTTTGGAAAGCGTGAGATATCTCACCATATTATTATGGTTATTATCATTTTTTTTTTCAAAATGTACCACAAAATTTAATTCAGCCATGTGTTACTGTTATGTGATTTAAGTTATAAAAATGAATACCTATTTGTTATTTTGATTTAATAATGAAAAGTTCGGAAAATTTTCTATAAGCTTTTACACTGATCCTTATATATTTTAGTTATTATACCTATACTACTAATTTTTTCTAAATTTAAAATAGTGCCCTAAACATGAATGAAGTATAATATACACAGTAACTACTATATTTATGCCAGGGTCCAAGTGCGATGCCTTATATAAGTTTCAAATTAGGAAAACTTAAAAAGATAAATAATACAAGCATCAGAAGAAGACAGAAAAGCTTATGAAATTAATTGAGTTTATAATTAGGTTTACTTAGTTTGTTGATTTTTAATTTAATAATACTTTTCATAAGCTAATAATAAACTACTAGGTATATTTTAATAAATGATATTGTATGTTGCAAACATATAATTACTGTCAAAACGTTACAAAGTTGGCATAACATGGTTTCATTTTCCTGTAGATATTAATTACACATTTATTTACTCTTACGTTAAAAATTATTCATATAATAGCACTTCAATTATTATTGTAACGAAATTTATACTCAAATAATGAATTTAGATTTTTTTTTAATAATATTAATACGACCAGCTTTTTATAATCACTAAAAACTACATATAAAAGAATAAACAAAACACTCTATAATATTCTGTAAAAATTTTATTTAAAAAAATGTCCAACCCGGAAATATTGAGCATTTTAGTTTTAAGATATCTTGATCGATTTTTTATTTGCTTCCATTTAGCTATTACCAAGTTCTGCTATCTGAACCACAAATCATTTAATTATTTCGGGTTATAATAAGCGGTCCCCTTGGGCCTATCGGCCGTGATTATGTCGAGAAGTCCGTCGCCTGCTCTCCGCATTGATGGACTTTCAGAGTATCGCTT
Source organism: Rhagonycha lutea (assembly GCA_958510855.1). Lineage (NCBI taxonomy): Eukaryota > Metazoa > Arthropoda > Insecta > Coleoptera > Cantharidae > Rhagonycha > Rhagonycha lutea. The sequence goes on from OY294036.1 coordinate 90,697,148, forward strand.
CCCTGCCTGATAAATGAAAAATTATTAAATAATGTACTATGGTAAATTCAATCCAGAAATGACCAAGAAAAGTAAATTTAGAATGCAGCAGTTTGGTGTTGAACAACAAGGTTTGGTTGAGCACAGAGTGACATTTTTGGGTATGTTCATCTCTAAAAAAATTGATATATTGTTCCCTCTTAATCCTTATATGCTTTTGTAGAAGGGGAAAATCGGCCAGTTTAACAAAAATCTTATTTGAATTGAAAAAATAATTTTACATCCATAATATTTTTATGTAAAAGGAGCAGATCTGTATCTCAAAGGGAAAGACCAGTAACCGTGATTATTATAACGGTGAATAACCCAAAAGTGATTAGTAAAAGACGAATGTAGGATATTCGTCCTTTTTATCTCTTAGCTAAAAAAATTATGGTTACACCAAAAACAGTGAACAAATTCTAATCGTTGATGGGTGGGTTTTGTGGAAGGCAAAAGGAAAAAAATTTCCAATGAATTACCCTCTTTTTCTTCAGGTGCCTATCCGATTCCGGATTTTAGCGATCCTCCTGGCTAAGCCAGAAAGACTATACTAGGGAAATGTTAATGGGGTGGTTTCCCGTTGCCTTCCCCATAGTCCACAGATCGATTTTGGACTGTTTAGATCGCAGCACATATCCGACGCAATCAGGATTAGAACCGCGGTTTTCCGCTCTCTAGTCTATCCGTGTTTGATTTACGCCAGACTGCTGGTCTAAATGAATTACTAAATAATGTAAATATTTAATAGATGGATATAGTAAGTTATTAATAATTGTGGTAACCCTCTATAAATAGTTTGTTTTGCTCTGGCCAGCTAGCTCATAGAATATTATGTTGATGAATTTTCATCTTTGAACCTTATAGCAGTGCAAACTTGTTTACTTTATCTTTTTTCTCTTCCAATCCATCTTCCCCAACAGCGGTTGGCTCCTGCATTGAATCCTGCCTTATAACAAACCAATAGGCGCTAATTTTAAGATTAAATAACAAAGAGAATTTTGCCCTTTCCCGCCCCCCTCTATCACATAGATAACAGGGGACACACAAGTCTAGGGACCGCAATGTGAAAAAGAATATTAAATCTTTACCCTAAATGATTCCTCATTATATAAGAAAAACTAAGCATTCTTAAAATGTATTCATTATATTTGGATTTCTGCAAGGAAATAAATGTTCCTTTCCTCTTTACTCCAAAAAGATCAATGTAGTACATGCACGAAATACAATTCTATAATAGAAGATCTACTTTTGAACAAATTTACGAAGAACATCTCGTCAGAAAAGAAGATTGTTCAACGAAATCAGTCCTTTCATTGCGAGAGAGAAAATTAAATTTTCACCTTTGCATATCAAATTGGAGCTGATGAAGCAATTTGTGAAGACTTTAAATCGAGATAGACTTTGTTTTGGCCACTTACACGTACATTTCCTGGCATTAGCACGGAGAAATTAGCTATGAAATTTGGATCTATCGTAGAAACAAGTGCAGCTACTTTGGCTTTCAAATGAGCTTTAAGTATGGTTAAACCAGTTAAACCAAACTTAAAAGAAATAGTAGGCAGATTTGGAGCATATCCTAAGAATTTAATAATGTTGAAGTTTTGTATATTATATTATGATATTTTTCCCTCCTTTTATTTTCCAATATAATTATTATATTATAGTTATTACGCAAAACAATGTCAATATTTGAATGCTACGCCAAAATTACGTTATAACGAAAAAAAAATCAGTTAATCATGTCATGATCAACAGAAAATAATTTTATTATTTTACGAATGTTTTCCTCAACTGGATTTGTATTCGGTATTTTTTATGAAAGTTGATTTCGGTAGCCCACGTAAAAAAAGTCGTTGAATTGGGCAATAAAATTCCAATAATAGTTGAAGTGCAGTTATTTCGCTGGAAATTAACATTAAGTCAAAACTAATTGGCTTCAGGGAGTTTTTATCTAGAAATACAATTATATATCTTGTAGCTACTATTTAATGCTATCATCAAATGGCTTATAAATCATTGAGCAGGTGGAGGTGATATAACGGACGCTGCCAAAGATCAAAAAACCTTGTTAGAAAACCCGAATTGAAGGGTGCAAAAACTAAAAAAAAAAATATCGTAAACTTGTTAAAATAAAAAAAAACTTGCTGTTGATACCGAAGCTTTAAATATAAAATAAATTATGAACAATGATTACCTCCAACGTATACCGCATGTTACCAGCAGCATGTTGGTCACGTGCCGCGTATAAGTCGACATCTGTGAAAATTCTGATTAGAAATATTTGCATACAAATTCTTTGCATTTTAATAGCTTCCAAAGTTTTTGTTTTTGAATAATAAATTAAAATGTCACATGCTGATTTACATTTTAAAATCTAGTCTTAGGTTAGGAACTCACGGACCTTACGTAACTATTTTGAATGGCCTGAATACCCAGACGATTTTTTTAACTCTTTATTATAGTTTTATAAAAAAATTGTTATTCCTTAAGTTGCCGAAAGCAGATGTAAGGATTTTGTTCGAAATAACACGCCGAATTATCTGTTGATTGAAAGCAACGGGATCTTTTAATCCTTTTGTTTTATTATGATGTCAAAATATAATAAATAATAAATGTTGTATATCTACACTATCTGATCTTTCATCCAACGTTTATCAAAAATCGGACTTGTCAAAATTTTCCCAATAATATGGGTTTCTTGTCAAATTTTTAGTGAGCGAGTGGTGTCACCTGGACCATCAATTGAAAATTCATGAGAAAAATCTAATTTGAATAAAATTTTATTATGTAAAATTCAAGTTGTGAAATAGCCATACATTCAAAAGCGCGAAATTGTTCTGTGATTATAACAATTTTCGTTAAAATTTGTTAATATTTAGATAACATCTTAAGATTCAAGGTGATATGTATAAATAACCAATGTCAAATTGGCAGGTGCTTTGCTATTTTTCTAGTTTACTATTACAGTTGCTATACACACCAATCAGAATGGATTAGCAATTATTTAATTAAAAAGGCATAGAGAAAACAATTTGAAACAGGTTTTGGCACAATTCGGCCATTATTTCTATTATTATTCTAAGTAACAACTTAACTAATCGTTAATTGGGAAACTTTTTGGAAAAACAGAAAGTGAATTTTATTGGAAAACGCTAGAAATTGAATAGGAAAAAAATAAACAATTTCAAATAGCAAAACAGAATTAAACTTATAAATCAAGCAGAAATTAATCAGGCGGCATTTAGATGGAAGTTTTAAGTGACAATTTTCTTTAATAATAAATTACCAGTTAAAAAAATGAAATAAACCGTTAAAAATAATATATAAATTTGTACTTTTCGAAAGCCGGGTAATTTATTAAAAAGACAAGACATGTGCAAGTTTTGATATTGTTCGTTTAAATTGTCTCGAAATAACGCAATTACCAAGACAAGCCTTCTGTTAGTAGGTACAACTTGGAAACCTTATTTGGTTTAGTCATGATTCGCCACAAAATACATTCCAGCTAAAATATAATAGAAGTTATTTAATTGATTTAATTTGTTGAAGAGTTACGATGCTAAAAGTATGCAGGACAGGTAAGATCACCATGCGTATCACCCTATGCCGGCACACGCCAGCCAGATGCCACGGGTCGCCAATTTTACGCAGAATGAACTTTGGAAGACCCGCAGTGCATTGTTCATTGGTGTTACAATTGTTTACAACACAATTTAATTACAAAACCTTGTCCCCTTCCAATAAGGACCGTTATGTTATATTAAATTTTGAAGTGAGTAGGTCAGTATGGGACTAGAACTGGTAACGGATTACCTACGCATCATTGTATGCTGTGCCATTTATTAGCAAAAAGTAGGATACAGACTTGACTTTTCCTTTTCATGCCATGAAACCACGATGATTCTGTAGATCCGTAACTAACAAGGGGAAAAACTAATAATAACGATAATTTCAAGCACGACAGGTGTGCTTTTAGTGAGTACTTTGTCAAATTAAATCGCATCATTTGTTATTGTAACCTTTCATATTTACAAACTGCAATCATCCTCATGATATATTATTATCACTGCAAAAAATACTAATTTAATCATGTAGCACCATAATAACATTTTTAGAAATAGAAAAATGGAATGTAATTTTGCATGATTATGATAGGAAAATAAGTTAATAAAGAAATTAGATAATAAATGATAGCGTAAACAGGACACTAAGAAATACATCATCGAATTAAGCGTCTGAGCTAGCTGATTCAGAAAATCAATTTTGATTGTATAAAAAAATTTTCAGTGAGTTCTAATGACAATAAAGAAGTTGAATTCAGCAATTTTTGCAGCTTTCGTCACAAATTTAAAAATCAAAAAAATTATATTTGATTTTTATTGTGTTCATTTAACTGGATAAATGTTAAACTTATATTATTATCAATAATTTGAGAATTTGAATCATCAGCAGTAACATTTCGATATTATTCACAATTATTATCAATGAAAGTAATTTGGTCTGTCTGTATAATATAGAAATGACCTTTAACAGCCAATAGGTACCTCAATGGATGTCAATATAAAAAATAGAAGAAGTTAACCTTTCAAAATAATATCGAAACATATCTTCCAATTTTTAATCAAATCCGGTTCGGCTAAAAGAAAACTTGCAAACCATACAAAATATAGCCATGCATTATTGGAGCCTCAAAATTCGTTATTTGATTATACGTTTGAGACGTTAGTGTTCACCGAAGTGTGGTATGACACGTGTGGATGGCACATGTAGTGGGTTCCAAGTCACACATGCGTATCGGCACACAATATTAGTTTAATTTTTGGTTACCATCAATTTAACAATTAGGAATTGTCATAAAAGTTTTTTAAAATTTTATAATAAAATAAAATTATAGTATACCTATAAAAAGTGAGCAATTTTACATAAATTTACATTTGAAAAAAAAAGACTTTCAAATTGCTACATGATAAAATTTCGACTTAAGACTTAATTTGTGATTGATGATTTTGATTAACTAAATTAAAGTAAATTATTCTTTTTATAGCATGATTAAATTTTTATAATGCCCGAAATTAGAAATGAAAATTATAAAAATTATTTAATTCTATTTTCCGATAGTTGAGAGTTTCCACAATCTGTTTCTGTGAAAAATGCATATAGACTACCCTAATATCCAATGGAACATTTACTATTGCGCATGTCGAAACTGTTGAACTTTTATTCTAATAAACTTTGTTTGCGTTCATTAGAGCGGTCCCTACAGCCTGCCAGTCATAATCAAACTTATTTACATTCTGAGATTTTGACAGTTCAAAATTTTTAGTCAAATTATTAATCTACAACCGATATTAATTTTAATAATTTAGTAATTTGTTCTTACGATTATACATATTTAGGTTTAAATTAATTTTGAAGTGTGTATTATAGAATTTTGGAATAATTAATATTTGTTTTAAGTGATTATATTTAGGTTATTTTGGGAGACGATCATTATTTAAAATTTTTTGTTGTATTGTAATTAAAGGTAAATGTTAAAATCGAGAAAAGGATTTTACTAATAAAAGAAATATTATACAAAGTGAAGAATGAACGCAAACAAGGTTTATTAGAATAAAAGTTCAACAGTTTCGACATGCGCATAGTAAATGTTCCATTGGATATTAGGGTAGTCTTTCGAAATGCATAAGCTACCTACTTATTTATTATATAATTGATATAGGTCCTTTCCTATCCTTAATAGATTACAGCTTTGTTTCAACCTAATTTACGATTTTCGTCCTGGCAGTAGTATCGTACAAATGAAAAATATAATAAAAAAACTTACAAATTTCATCAATACCTAAAACTTTCATCGAATTTGTTACATTAGTTTGTAGAAAATTTCGCCAATCCTTATTGATAAAACATAGGCAGTGATACCGTTAATTAGCTAATGTTGTCAACCCAATCGGAATATGGAGTAGTATAATATTATGTAAAATTCTATTTTAAAAAAAGATCGCATTCCTAACGATGCTTTTTCAATATGCCGATTAATAATCAATCAACAAGTATTAGATTTTGTTAATTTAAAAGAGCGAATTTTAATCGTCTCTAATTTTCTTGTCGATTAAATTTATTACCAGAAAATAAATGAACAAAATCGGTTGTGATGACCACAATATTTAAGATTAATTTGTCGGCACTGAAAATAATAAAATCATGACATTATCCATTAATTTTGAATTTAATGTTTATTGCTCTTGCATATCTGAATATAATAATGCGTATCTAAATAAGTTGCACTGTGCTTACATTTTACTAATTAGCACTGTCAAGGAATTGGGTTAATTGGATATACATAGCTTCCTGATTGTTTCACCTGTCCTTTCCACCTTATTATAAAAATTTTAAGTATCTTGTACAAAATTGATCATCTGTAAAATAATGTATAAGTTTTTGTTTGCAATTATTATTAGGTCACCTTAATTCTTAATTGTAATTGCAACTCAAAATCAAAATAGTATATTTATTAACGGAATACCTACTTGATTCATTTGCTATTTTATTTCTTTACTAAAATTTCAACTTGAATACTTTAAATCCTAAAAAAGTAGAAGTCAATTTCCAGTTTCTGCACTCGTGCAATTTAAAGTTGTTGTTTTTTTAGTGGAATTGATTGATTATTATCAGATGTCAAAAAGTTTTGATTTATAGTACTATATAAAAAGCAGTTTGGTGACAGTCTTACCAAAAATATTTAATAAAACTTTAAATCACAATCAGAGGAAGATTAATCAGTAGCGTAAGTGTAAATATCCATAATATGCAAATTGCTGATGATATTATTATACTATGTAGGTACATGCCTTTAAATAGTTTTTCATTTCAGTAAACTCTTATAAAATAAGCAAATATAAATTCGGTCACTAACAAGGATCTCCTTCCAAGTATACGCCCGTCACTGATGAGATCTAATAAGATCGAAACATGTACTAGTCCTTGTTAAAAAAAACTCTTCGTCAAATGGATTAGTATTTTTGATCAACCCTATATAGTAACAAAATCCTAGTCACTAAAATAATTAACTTCAAAAAATTTTAAAATATAATATAGTGTGTTTTTTTAGCTGCATGAGAACTTCAAAATGAAATAAAACATTAAAAACCTGACGGAATGTTTTGGTTATAATTTTTTTATGAAAGTACAGTTAAAGGCATTTATGATTTGAACATGACTTCCGGCATGTGACCACCACGACTAATGGTTACGAAGCGCATCCGTTCAGTCCAATTTTTGACCACTTTTTCCAATATTTCTGGCTTTATTTCATAAATGGCTTGCTGAATATTAGCATCCAATGCTTCTAGAGTTGTTGGTTTGTTAGCATAAACCATGGATTTAACATACCCCCACAGAAAATAATCTGGAGGTGTCAAATCACACGATCTTGGAGGCCAATTGATAGGACCACGTTTTGAAATAATGTTGTCACCAAATTGTCCTTTCAATAAATTGATGGTTTCGTTGGCTGTGTGGCACGTAGCACCATCCTGTTGGAACCATAAGTTGTCAATGTTTAGCTCTTGAAGTTTTGGAAACAAAAATGTATTGAGCATGTGTCGATATCTCACACCATTCACCGTAACGGTAGCTCCTTCCTCATTTCGAAAGACATATGGACCAATGATGCCGTTGGCGTGTATTCCACACCAAACAGACAATTTTAATTAATGCAATGGAGTCTCAAGATAATGTCCCGGATTGGTCTCACTCCATATACGGCAATTTTGTTTGTTCACATACCCATTTAACCAGAAATGTGCCTCGTCACTGAACAAAATTTTACGGTAAAAAAATGGATCCACTTCCAATTGGTTGTGAGCCCAATTTGGTAGCGTTGTTCAATGGTCAATCTATGCATTATCAAATGCCAAACCTTGCTAAACACAAATGTCAAAAAACTGTTTCCATAGCAATCTTGATTCAATTGTTATCCCTATTGAAAGTTCTCATGCAGCTAAAAAAAACACCCTATATAATATTATCCTATTAGTATGGAATCAGTAGGGCGGTAGGGGGTAATGCAAATATTTATTTTTTTAATAATTGTATTCAAGTAGAAGATTATTTTAATTCTCATATTAGAAAATTCTTTTTAATCAAATGGTCCAACTTGTAAAAAAATTTAATTATGTTTTTTTTGTGTAATTAGGTATACCTACCCAAAACAGTATATTATTTACAAAATCAAACCACATTTAACCACATTTCTCTACAGTTACAATAATTATCAAAAACGTAGTTAGCATGAATTTTTTATTTTTGAAATTGCAATACAGAAAAATCTCCTGACTGACTTTTTTGAATTATTATTATCAGCCTGGGCATAAATTCCTCAATTTCAATTTGAGAACACGAGAATCATATTGGTTGCCTACCTTCGTAGAATCATTGTAGAAAATTAGAATAAAAACAATAATACATGATTACCATTGCGGCATTTCGAATTTCGATCATTTCGACTTCAAACCCACACACTCTTTTATGTCTTACTGTGACGCAAAATTAGTTAACCTTTTACCAATCTCGTCATCGCAGATAAATTAAAAACTATTAATGAAATCATTCCAATGTTTATTTTATTTTAGGAGAAAATCCTGTAAAACATCACCCAAAATTGTGCATGTATAATTTTAACAAGTAGAGTAGCATCGACAGAAGTGAGCCACCGTGCGAAGTGGGCCACCCGCTATTTTTGTTGACGCAAGTGACATATCTGCCAACCGAATTTTTTGTTTTCGTTTTTCGATAAGACCTCACTTTTCAGTAGGTATTGAAGCGTGAAGACGTACATTTGTGTTCTCCAGCAATTAATGTAAAAAATATTTACGTTTTTCTTTTTTCTCATTGTGAAAGTTATCGTGATATCCATAAGTTCTTCATCGAATTCAATTTTTATCAAAAAATTTAAATCAAAAATTGTACTGGAATCAAAATAACTGCAAATCTAATGCATCTTAAGGCTTAGAATTTTTTCGTTATTTTTCCTGTGTTTATTACAACAGAAAGAGTATTTTCATAACATTTCAGAATATTTAAACAAAATTAAATTTTTATCACATAAATCAAAAATTGCACTGAAATCAATATAACTGCAAATCTAATGCATCTTAAGGCTTAGAATTTTTTCGTTATTTTTCCTGTGTTTATTACAACAGAATTAATATTTTCATAAAATTTCAGAATATTTGAACAAAATTAAATTTGTATCAAAAAAGTTATAGCAGAAATTGCGCTGGAATCAAAATAACTGTAAATCTAAAGTATCTTAGGGCTTAAAATTTTTTCGTTATTTTTCCTGTGTTTATTACAACAGAATGAGTATTTTCATCACATTTCAGAATATTTAAACAAAATTAAATTTTTATCAAAAAATTTTAATCAAGCATTGCACTGAAATCAAAATAACTGCAAATTTAATGCAGCGTAGGGCTTAGAACTTTTTCGTTATTTTTCCTGTGTTTATTACAACAGCTTTTGTTACTATTTTTCCTTAGAATTTAGTATCGTAATAATTAGTAGAGATGAGATTTTTAGGTCGTTAAAATTCAAAAAAAGGTACCTAAAAAGGTCCTAAAAAATGCTATTTTAGGTCGTATAAAGTCAAAAAAAGGTACCTAAAAAGGCACTAAAAAAGCTATTTTAAGTTGGTATTTTATAGTTTCGAAACCCACCAATTAGATATTAAAATTTTAATGGCCTTAATTTATTAAATAATTATTTTTTTTAGATAAAAATTAATTTTTTTTAAATAAAAATTAATTTTTTTTAAATAAAAATTATTTTTTTTTTTAAATAAAAAATTAATAAAGAAAAATTAAATATAATAAAATATTTTTAGTAAAATTATAGTCAAGAATAACATTTTTGCAATAAATTCACTAGTAATTAAAGAAAATTGTCCAAAAAGTCCAAAAAAGGTCGAAAAAATTAAAAAATGGCAAAAAAGGTAAAAAAGGCAAAAACGAATAGGGCTTATATGATGTAGTTTTCCATGAAACGAATTTTGGTACTAATAACATCTAAATAGGAGCTAAAATAAAAAAAAGGTAAAAACCTAAAAATCTCATCTCTAATAATTAGAGTACGGACTTATATGCATAAAAAATCGTTAAAATAGCGCTTAAAATAGCACAAAAAATTGCCATTATATGCATACAAATATGCATTAAACTTTAATATAATAACTAGAGTACGGATTTTTAGCAAATTTGCTATACATAAATATTGATAGCAGAAGCCTAATTGTTATAAATGTCCACAAAGGCTGTAGCACGTTAAGATAGGTGAATCGGCCCTCGGCGATTTTTTCAATTTTTTCACGAGTCCTTGTTAGATACTCATAAAAGAAAATTTTTGAGCCCATGTTGACATTCCCACCCCCTTCCAGGGAGGCGTGACCTTGAAATATGTGATTTTAATGTTTTTAGCGATATTTTAGGCATTTTTCAATCAATTAAAGCGAAACTTGGTGAATATGGAGTGGTTTTAGGTACAAATACCCTCAATTTTTTTCATATTTTTTTCATCACTTTTACACTACTAAAAGCGGTTTAGAAAATTTCAAAATGGCGTCCTGAACGCCATTTTTGAGGTGGGAAGCCAAAAAAATTCATGAATATTTTTCAAGGTATTCTTCAACTATATACCCATTTTTAGCGATTTTCAAGTCCGGGCACATACCTAAACAACGAAAAAACCATTTTTTTTTATTAATTATCGCTTACTTTTGACCATTATTACGCTCACTTAGCATCGATATGGGTATCTTTTGAAAGGATTTTTTATTCTTTATGTATTGAAGAAACGAAATGATATTACCCTGGCATTTGAAAAAAGTTATTTTTTGAAAACCTAAATAGGCAACACTGCGTAAAACGCGGTGCCCGGAACGCAACGACCTTGCGATTCCAGATTTTTCCTTACGCTGTGTTTTCTAGAAACGCGCCGAAATGCTAACAAAAATTTTCGAAACCGAAGATACTGAAACAACTATAAACGAAGACAGCGATGATGATTAATCTCTTTGTTGTATTTTTTTTAATTACTTTTATTTTTCAATAAGATATACGTAACATTTTTTTTGTGTATTATATGTATACCTATTATGTTTGTATTTTACAAATAAATTGTTAATAACTAGAGCTCGGATTTTTATGATTTGTCATGTTTTCCTAAGTTGGAGAAGATCGCGCATATCATGTAGATCTTTGCGAATCATAACATTCTGAGTAAAATGAGCCCAGTTTCATAGTGCATATTTTGGGTATAAATGCATGTTTATCCAATACCTGCAAGTAAAATAACTTTTACATTAACATTTTCAAGCAACCAAAGTGGAATTTTATTCACTAGTGAGCGAAAACTTCACTTTCGCTCACTAATGAATAAAATGAGTAAAATCACAGTATTTTATTAAAACTCAACCAAAAGTCTAGAGTGTCAAATTGATTACTGTCACAAGCAAGCAATATAATTATGCAATTTAAAATTTTTGATTTTGAAAATTTTCATTTTACTTGCAGGTTTTTGATAAAATGTTGTATGCCACTCTTGAGTAAAGATATTTTTATCCACTTACGGAAGATAGCACACCATAAATTACTATTTCTCATTTTAGACGTTTTAAGCGCGTATTCGTCATATTTTGGCCTTTTTTTTCTCTCCATTTTTATCCCCTAAAAAAGTCAAACCTGAGAAAACCAAGAAATCCTGAAAAAAAAATTGGCTGTTATAATACCTAATTAGTACATTTGAAATAAAATCGAAAGCTTTAAACCTATTTCTTTTCATTTGTTTAATTTTCTGCACACTTCTGTTTTTAAAAATGACCTTCAATTGGTTCAAATTAAAAAATCCTTTCAAAAGATACCCATATCGATGCTAAGTGAGCGTAATAAATGGTCAAAAGTAAGCGATAATTGATCCAAAAAAATGGTTTTTTCGTTGTTTAGATATGTGCCCGAACTTGAAAATCGCTAAAAATGGGTATATAGTTGAAGAATACCTTGAAAAATATTCATGAATTTTTTTGGCTTCCCACCTCATAAATGGCGTTCAGGACGCCATTTTGAAATTTTCTAAACCGGTTTTAGTAGTGTAAAAGTGATGAAAAAAATATGAAAAAAATTGAGGGTATTTGTACCTAAAACCACTCCATATTCACCAAGTTTCGCTTTAATTGATTGAAAAATGCCTAAAATATCGCTAAAAACATTAAAATCACATATTTCAAGGTCACGCCTCCCTGGAAGGGGGTGGGAATGTCAACATGGGCTCAAAAATTTTCTTTTATGAGTATCTAACGAGGACTCATGAAAAAATTGAAAAAATCGCCGAGGGCCGATTCACCTATCTTAACGTGCTACAGCCTTTGAAAAAAATAAGTCACTTGACACTACTTTTTTTATGCTTATATGCTTATTTCGGCTTATTTTAACATTTTTATGCTTAGATTTATTTTTAAGCATTTTTAGTGCTTATTTTAGCACATTTTCGATAAATTAAAAAAAAATTGCAGTAGATCAATAAAAAATACCTAAAATTTACTATTTGCTTACTTTGAATTTAATATTTAGGTGACAACAGGTGTTTTATTTATATAACAGAAATCTTAGCCGGTAACTAACTGCAAGATTTGATATTTGTTATAATAGGAGATAAACAGCGAAAAGAAATTTAACCTAATGCAACATCTTAAAACATCATTTCATTTGGAAAGTATGAACAAATTTAAAAATGATGCAAGCAAACAACAAACTTTATTTGAGTCAATCGCTGGTTCCAGTTCATCACAAGACCAGAGAACGTTTTCGCTAGATTTAAATATCGCGTTTTACATTACCGTTGGTGGCGCCACTATATTACGTCCAGAATGGACTTTGAAATAATTCCGTGTGGTGACGTTTTGTTAATGTAAAACGCGAATACCATTATTAAAATTAGGAAACTGTTCATTTAGAGACTTTTTAGAAAAAATAATTGTGGTAAAAACGTTGTACAGTAATTATCTACATACAGGGACGTGCACAACCAACTTTTATTTGCGGGGGGGGGGGGAATTTGCCAACTTAATTAATTCAAAATTGCCAACTCTTTGTAATTGTCCATTTTTCTTATAGGTTTAGCGGCTTTTGCCAACTTGACCAAATTTTGAGTGATTTTGCCAACTTTTTTCCAATTTCCTAAATTATTTGGGGTGGGGGGAGGCTCCCCCCGTAGGCACGTCCCTGTATACATATTTTATTGTGTTACTTTTCAAATAAATTTTATTTCAAAAAATTATTTTAATGCTTATTACTTATTATATTTAAGTTTTATGCATATTTTTATGCATATAATGGCAATTTTTTGTGCTATTTTAAGCGCTATTTTCACGATTTTTTATGCATATAAGTCCGTACTCTAATAATAACTAATAAGCATTAAAATAATTTTTTGAAATAAAATTTATTTGAAAAGTAACACAATAAAATATGTACACAGGGACGTGCCTACGGGGGGAACCTCCCCCGCACCAAGTAATTTAAGAAATTGCAAAAAAAAATGGCAAAATCACTCAAAATTTGGTTAAGTTGGCAAAAGCCGCTAAACCTATAATAATAGGAAAAAATGGACAATTACAAAGAGTTGGCAATTTTGAATTAATTAAGTTGGCATATTCCCCCCCCCCCGCAAATAAAAATTGGTTGGGCACGTCCCTGTATGTACATAATTACTGTACAACGTTTTTACCACAATACTTTTCTAAAAAGTCTCTAAATGAACCGCTTCCTAATTTTAATAATGGTATTCGCGTTTTACATTAACAAAACGTCACCACACGGAATTATTTCAAAGTCCATTCTGGACGTAATATAGTGGCTCTGGTCTTGAGATGAACTGGAACCAGCGATTGACTCAAATAAAGTTTGTTGTTTGCTTGTATCATTTTTAAATTTGTTCATACTTTCCAAATGAAATGATGTTTTAAGATGTTGCATTATGTTAAATTTCTTTTCGCTGTTTATCTCCTATTATAACAAATATCAAGTCTTTGCCGACTTTAAGATTTCTGTTATATAAAGAAAATCTGTTGTCAACTAAATATTTAATTTAAGCAAATTGTAAATTTTAGGTATTTTTTATGTATTTACTGCAATTTTTTTATTAATTTATCGAAAATATGCTAAAATAAGCACTAAAAATGCTTAAAGATAAATCTAAGCATAACAATGTTAAAATAAGCATATAAGCATAAAAAAATAGCGCCAAGTGACTTATTTTTTTCAAATTCGTGGACATTTATAACAATTACGCTTCTGCTATCAATATTTATGTATAGCAAATTTGCTAGAAATCTGTACTCTAGTAATAATAATTTAAAATGATAAAATCAGGCTGGCAAAATTAGCCAGTAACATTTTTCTTGATTGATTGGTGATCTGCCTTGACGAGCCAACTGGGCTACAATATTTAGAATATTTTTGTGCAACCATAAATTAAACTAAAAAGGTAACTGAATGTTTCGGTTTCATAAATATTGATGAATCCTGTACAGGCTACCCGAGTTAAGATTGAACACCAATGAATTACCTTTATTCAGATCTCAACTTATATTATTTTGGTAGCGCAATTAATTTTATATTGTCCTTGCTGAAATCGAAATGTAATTTGTGGCGGCACATTGTTAGTCAGTTATGAGTCCTGATGAGATTTAGAAAAGTGCGGTTCAACAATTGAGATTTGGCTATCAGGGGAGTCTATTCTACCTTTTGCTGTTTCCAAAATTAAATATGTGTAAGTCGGTGTATGTCTATCCTGATTTTGGAATAAAAAATTCTGGTGGTAATTGGTATCGTTTCATTGAATTACTTGTTATATGGTTATTAATTGCCAGAAAAGTATGGGAGTAAAAAATTTACAATATTCCAGCTCTCGACGCTGGAAATAAAGTAAAATAAAAAATAAAACAAAAAATAATTTAAAAACATTATATTACATGGCAGTGTTTATATAATTACAATTAATTTGAATACACAAGCTGAAAAAATTGTAACACTGTGGTTTTAAAAAAATTTTGACTAGTCACAACATAGCACCCATTTAAACAAAGAAATGCAACACCCAAACTTCACTATGTTATAATTTTTTGTAATTCAGTGTATTTAAATTACAAATATATAATAGCACCAAGAAACATTAAATTTATAAAAATAATTTTAGTATGTACTAACTAACATATAAAATAATTATATATTACTTATATTTTTTTCTTTCTTATTATTACCTAACGTTTTGAGTAGTATTTTGTTATTTAATAATTGAAAAAATTGAAAAGCAATTTATTAAATAAAAAATAAAAAAAAAGTTATGCTCTAATTTCAATACATACATATTATTACTACCTACACTAAGTATGATACAAATTTTTTACATTTCTTTTAAGAGCGTACAAAAGTAAAAAATAAAATGGCACATGCGGTTTCGATAAATGCATTTTCTCAAAGTTTACACTTTATAATGCATAAGTACTTAGTCATCTGCTTTTTAAATAGATATATCACATCAGATGACTATGTACCTAACACAATCAAGGAACACTTTCATTTATTTAATAATAAATTGAACACAGCTAGGTGTTATTATTGAAGTTGAATAAGAGTAGGGTGGCACTTACCTCCAGGTTTCCATTTGATACATTTTTGTGTCATTTGATTGTTTACGATGTCATGATTTCGTAAGAAATTGACTTATGTTAACTAAACTATTGCATTTTAATACAAATAGGCAGTAAACAGAAAAGGTTAATTAACAAAAAACAATAATAAACGTAATATTATTGTTGCAACAATTACATTTTACGTATTCTTAATGCACACTTGGCACCTACCTACTCGGTCTCTTACGTTACCGGCCTTAAGAGTTTGCCTTTGAGGTACTTGGAACTGTTGATTGTTTTCAATTGTTGCCAACCAAAAACTGAATTTATTAGCAAAGTAATGGCACGTTCCTCTTGCCCCATTACATTCAATGAATGGAGTTGCTCGGAAGTCTTCTAGACAGGATCCTGGACTTGACAAAGATTGTCCTCCCCCTTCGGCACCAGCGGCCGTATGCTGCACAAAAATACACCATTTAAAAAAATTTATTCAGATTTCTTAAAAAAATAATTACCATGACGAAACTGTATCCTATCCATAATGAACCCCATCCGTTTGGACAATCGGGTAACGTTAATGATTGACTGTGTACAGCAATGACATTGGCAGGTGCTTCACAAACAACACATCTCGAAATGTATTGTCGTATAGCTGTCTCTTCAACTGGCATCATAGGTATTGGTGCACTAGTGGATAACCAATATGATCTATCATTCCGACTAGCGTAGTTGCAAACATTATTAAAATCGCAGAATAAGAATGGCATTGTCGAGAATTTTCTAACACAGGAACCGGCAAATCCAAGGTCTTGATGATGAGCCTTTTCATTTCCTTCGATGTACAGCAAAGAATATCCATCCCATAGCTTAACATGGCCCGGTTCACAAGATGGCACATCTACAGATTGACTATGTCTAACTAACAGTATTCCTGTCAGATAATCAGGAGTTGCTTCACAAGAAGCACCCGCTTCTCCTTTGGCACCAGTATATCCTATTGCACCAGCAATACCTGGCAATCCATCAAGACCGCTCTCACCCTTCAGCCCAGGTGAACCTGGCTGTCCTGGGATTCCATCTTGACCAGGATAACCTCTGTCACCCTTTTCTCCAGGTAGACCTGACAATCCATCAACACCCGGTAATCCTACTTCACCATTTCTACCAGGTGCTCCAGGAAGTCCTCGCTCACCCTTAGAACCAGGATACACAAGACCAGATTCTCCCTTGTCACCTTTGATTCCAATAAATCCTTGTAAGCCTTGAGCTCCTTGTGATCCTGGATATCCCTTATCACCAGGAGGTCCTTGAGGACCAGTTGCGCCAGGATATCCATCTGAACCCCTATCTCCTTTAGTACCTGGTATTCCAGGTGTGCCTGGTAGTCCCGATAAACCTCGATCGCCCTTTTGACCGGGGGTACCTGTAAATTGTATTATATATTATCATCTGTATATTAGTACTTAACAATACCACGTCAAACTATTTCTCTTATATTCTCACCTAATAGTCCTGGAGCTCCTCTGTCACCCTTCTCGCCTTGGGGACCAGGGTAGCCATCAGCACCCGCTCTTCCTGGTAGACCATCTGTTCCAGGTAATCCAGGTTGACCTTGACCGCCACGATCGCCCTTAGCTCCAGATGGTCCGACAGGTCCCGGTGCGCCTTGATTTCCATTTACCCCTGGAAGACCAGGAAAACCTCTTTCACCTTTCTCACCAGGATTACCAGAACTTCCGTCTCGACCACTTTTTCCTGGCAATCCAGGAAGACCTTTCTCCCCTTTAACTGTTAATCCGGGTAATCCCGGTGCGCCTGCATAGCCACCGTCACCTGCAAATACACATTAAATAGTAAACATTGAAAATAATAAAACTGAAAAATAAAATACCTTTTTCACCATGACCTCCAGGTAAACCTGCCGCGCCCTTAAGGCCAGGATAACCAACTTCTCCCTTTTCACCTGAAAAGCCGGGTTGTCCAGTGTTGCCAGTATTTCCCTTCTCACCAGTTCTTCCATTTTGACCTGGACCTCCAGGTTCTCCCTTTTCGCCTTTAACTTCAATTACTGGTCCGGGTGGACCTCGTTCACCTGAGCGTCCTTCGGTACCAGGGAAACCAACCGGACCTATAGGTCCAGCTCCTCCTCTCTCTCCTTTAGCCCCATCAAAACCATTTTGTCCCCTGAATCCTACATCTCCTTTAGCACCAGGATAACCGGCTGGACCATTAAAACCAACATCTCCCTTAACTCCGGGTAAGCCATCAATTCCATCCAATCCAGGGGCACCACGTTCTCCTGGGAAACCCCTATCTCCCTTGAGGCCAGATAATCCTGGTAGACCTACGAATAAAAATATAATAAAACTATAAGAATTATAAGTTTGATGACAATGCCATACCTTGATTTCCTTTCAAACCTGGAGTACCAGGGAAACCATCAATACCAGGTACACCACGATCTCCTTTGGCCCCAGCAGGACCTGGTTGTCCAATACCAGGATAACCCACTTCGCCCTTAAATCCTGGTAAACCATCTCTTCCAGGAATACCTGCAGCACCTCGTAACCCTGGAATGCCGTTCTCACCCTTTTGACCTTTCTGTGATGCTTGGCCAGGTTCTCCTTTTCTACCTGTTAAACCTGTGAAACCAATGTCACCCTTAATACCAGGTTGACCAATTGGTCCTGTGATACCGGGAGGTCCTGAGGGTCCTACATCACCCTTATCTCCAGTTAAACCTTTAACAATAATATAAAAACATTATTAAAAATTATTGAGACCACAATTTCAATAATGTACCTGGAAGTCCTGCTGGTCCTAATAAACCAGGTGCACCTGGTGCTCCGGGGTATCCGCCTTCACCTCTATCACCTTTCTCGCCCATTCTGCCATCTTTACCACTTGCTCCAGGATTACCTGGCGCACCACGTGGGCCTGGGAATCCCTTTGGTCCATCAATTCCTGGAACACCTTGATCTCCTTTTCCACCTGGGAAACCAGGCATGCCTGGTCGCCCAGATTCACCCTTTAGACCGATCTCGCCTTTAAGTCCGTTGAAACCAGGTCTTCCGGGACCACCTGATATTCCCATAGGTCCAACAGGTCCTGCATCACCTTTGTGACCAGGTGCACCGGGTAATCCACTAATACCAGGGTTACCAATATCTCCTTTTTCTCCTTGTAAACCTAAATGTAATAAATAAAAATTCATGTAATTTTTTCATTGTATTAGGTTTACATGAAGTTAAATTAAAAACTAATAATTGAAATTAAAGTTCGAGAATAACTTGAACAAACGAGTAAAACTATTTATTTGAATAATAATTATTTAATTTCGAATAAAATTATTATATTATTATTATTTGAAATAAAAGCTATGGAAATTGAAATATACCTTGGAATCCGGGTGGTCCATTAGCTCCAGGTATTCCCGGAAATCCTGGTACTCCAGCGTCACCTTTTGGCCCTGGGTAACCTTGAGGACCAGGGGGGCCCACAGCAGGTATTCCAGCTTCTCCCTTATCACCTTTAAATCCACCTGGGCCGGTAAAACCTCGTTCGCCGTTTCTACCTGGTTCTCCAGCAACTCCAGTTGGTCCAAGATCACCTTTATCTCCACGAGGACCTGGCAACCCACGAGCTCCAACAGGACCAGGTGGTCCCGTCTGACCTGGAGAACCTCTTTCACCAGTTAAACCGGCCAATCCTTTCTCTCCAGGGACTCCATTAAAACCTTGAGGACCAGGTTCACCTTTAGTGCCCTTCTCTCCCCTATTTCCCTTAAATCCTTGTATTATTGGCAACGGACAAATTCCACTGGCCCCTTTGGGACCTGCTCTTCCAGGCTCTCCTTTTCCTCCTGCTGAACCTGGATTTCCAGAATAACCAGGTTCACCTTTTACGCTACTTCCTTTTTCTCCCTTTTGACCTGGTATACCAGCGTCTCCAGGTCTTCCATCTCCACCAGGGAAACCTTGATAGCCGGTGTCTCCTTTGGCTCCAGGAAAACCTGGTAAACCTTGTGGACCTACTGGTCCTAAAGGACCAATTGGTCCTTCCGGTCCTGGTAGACCAGGAATACCTCGTTCGCCTTTATCGCCTTTTTCTGCTTGTACTAAGTTACCAGGTATTCTCGCCGGTTCTCCCTTTTCACCGTCATATCCCGGAAGACCCATTGTACCATCCTTGCCCTAATTGAAAAAAACTGTTATACTATACCAATTCAAAAAATAATATAACTAATTTGAAAATTTTACTATTATATAAATTATAAAAAGTGGATAAACGTAACATGTTGGAATATATTTAAAGATGAAGTTGTACTTTATCAATTAGGTACATTATTGTTTTTTTGGACATTATCAATAGATTGAATCTGTTTCACTTAAAGTGTTCCATTTAATGTTACTGATTATTGCATTTAAAGAGGATTCAGTTATCAAAATTTTAGTTAAAATTTATGGAAGAAAGTAGTACTTACTGGAGGGCCAGGAGCACCTGGTGGTCCAGGTAATCCATCGTCTCCTTCTATTCCTGGATAACCTACAGCACCAGGTAAGCCACGACCTCCATTGCTTCCTGGCAAACCATCAAAGCCTCGATCACCTTTGGCCCCCTTTGCACCAGGAGAACAATCTTGACATCTGCCTCCTAAATCACCCTTAGATCCAGGGATACCAGGAATACCTGGATTACCGCCTCTACCAGGATTTCCTTTAAGACCGGGGAAGCCAGCCGAACCTGGTAAACCAGGTATACCTTCCAAAGCATCTCCGGGACTACCTCGCGGTCCTGGATAACCTTTTTCGCCTTTTGAACCTTTAGATCCATCTCTACCTGGAAGACCATCACCTCCTTTAGCTCCCTGAAATGAAAATATAACCTTTATTATAATATTTTATTATTGTGACACACCTCAAGATTTGAAGTAAATTTATTCATTTAGTAAGTACTTTTTTTCCATACGTGAAACTTTAATGAAACGTAATACAGTTCATTACAGATTATGAAAACTAAGAAAACTATTTACGTACCGGAATCGATAGACCTTTCTCGCCCGAATATCCCCTCGGTCCTTGTGGTCCTTGAAGACCGGGATATCCTCTTGGACCTTCAGATCCTGGAAGACCGATAGCACCAGAATCTCCCTTATCACCTTTCTCGCCAGGAAAACCTTCAGTACCAGGAACACCTGGAAGCCCTAGTCCACCTGCTTGTCCAATAGGACCTCTGGCTCCTTGTTCTCCATCAAAGCCGTCCATTCCTTTAGGTCCCATAGGACCTGGGTAACCTCTAGGCCCAATAGGTCCTGGTGGTCCAGGTTTACCTGTTCCACCACCAGGGGGTCCCTGAGGGCCTCTCAATCCAATTGGTCCTACTGCTCCATCTCTTCCTGGTTCGCCTTTTAAGCCTGCTCTACCTGATAAACCAGGTAAACCTTCGACACCTCGATCTCCTTTTTGACCCGATGGACCAGGTATACCTGGAAAGCCATCACGACCCTGCAATTATATTTTATATAAAAAAAATAATAATAAAATTAAGCTGAAATTATTTTACTCTTGATCCTGGTGCTCCAATTAAACCCTTCTCTCCTTTCATTCCATTTTGACCTGGTAAACCATAGTCACCTTCAGGGCCAGGTTCCCCTTTCTGTCCTTGAGGTCCATATTCTCCATGGTCACCTTTGTCTCCTTTTTCTCCCATTGGCCCTAACGTATGAATATCTCCAGTATGGGGTAACACCGCAGATTCACCTTTCATTCCCAATTGACCCTTGTCGCCCTTTTCTCCCTTTTGTCCTTCATAACCGACTCCCATATTACCTTTTTGACCTTTAAGTCCGGGAGGTCCTCTTGGACCCTATTTGATAATAAATAATAAAATCAATGTAAAATGTTACTTTCAAATACACTTACCGGTCCTCCACCATCGCCTTGTATTCCGGGTAATCCTGTTGGGCCCACAGGACCTGGTAACCCAGATGGTCCAGTTAGTCCATGTAAGCCGGGTTCTCCTTTTTGCCCCTTCAAGTTTATTTCACAGTGTGCAGGTTCACCTTTAAAGCCTTTAATTCCAGGAACTCCTGGATATCCTCTTGGACCAGGGTCTCCTTGCAACCCTGGTATTCCAGAACTACCCTATTATTCAAATTATACAAGATATTATTTTATAGTAAGATATCGTGCATAATATTATCTTACAAAATACAATGCAATTTTTAATTTTTCCGAAATGAAGCAATTATTTGATAATTTTTTTTACAAAATTGTGGAATTGGACAAAATTTAATTATTATATTCATATTATATTATTACTAATTACTTCTTAAGTCGACGTTTCACACTTCTTTATGTGTGCTTCTTTTAGAAGAAAAAAAGCTAAAATATAAACAAATATTTGATAATGTGACAAATATTGTCATTAGTTTATATTTTAGCTTTTTGTCTTGACAAAGCATACAATAAAGATGTACGAAACGTCGACTTAAAAAGTAATTATATAATTGAATTTATTTATTTATATTTAATAATAATGGACAATAACACACAGATAATAATAATGTTACTTACGTCAGTACCGTTGCAACCATCCATTCCAGGCATTCCTGTAGAACCTGGTGGACCTTGTATCCCCGGTACCCCGTTAATACCTGGAAATCCTGGTACACCGATTTTTCCTCGGTCACCTTTCGGACCTCTAGGTCCTCCTGGCCCAGGTTCGCCTTTATCTCCTTTTGCACCCATTGGTCCCTCAGAACCCGGAAATCCTCTCTGTCCTTTGTCTCCGTTAATACCTGGCAAGCCAGGAAATCCCTAATGATTATATTTTTATTATCGTTGAATATTTAAACAATATTTTACTACGTACTCGAGTTCCTTTTTCTGCAAAGCATTTCGGAATACACCTCTCGCTGCCATTTTTAGGTCCTAGTGCACTTCCTGGAGCATCATAGATATCATAGGCACTTCCATATGGTCTACTGCTTTCGTAAGGGCTTGAGGGATATGCTCTACTACCTCCACTTCCTCCGTTACCGCCAGTACTTCCACTACCTCTACCACTTGCAGAGTTGTAAGAATCTGAAGAGCTCGAAGAAGAACTCGAAGAAGAACTTGAAGAAGAACCGCCTGTAGGACCTTGTAAGTTATATGACCAACCGCTTTGTGAACCACCAGTTTGTGAACCACTGGTTTGTGAACCACCGGTTTGTGAACCACTGGTTTGTGAGCCACCGGTTTGTGAACCATAGGACTGAGATTGATAGTTGTAACCGCCCTCAGGTGTACCTTGTTGTCTTCTAGAAGATTCATATGGATCATAAGAAGAACCTCCTTGCCTTCTTAAAGCTTTATAAGGATCTTCGTCTGGTGTATTTCCTGAAACTCCTCCT
Source organism: Rhagonycha lutea (assembly GCA_958510855.1). NCBI lineage: Eukaryota > Metazoa > Arthropoda > Insecta > Coleoptera > Cantharidae > Rhagonycha > Rhagonycha lutea. Next base: position 90,720,247 of record OY294036.1, read on the forward strand.
TGGCTTCCTGGGACTGCTCCTTGGCTTCCTGTAGATTCGTATCCGGAAGACTGTTGTCTTCTTGCTAATTCGTACGAATACTCGTCAGTAGCTTCATTTGGATTACTTGGTGGAACATATCCTGTAGGGTTACCCTGATTTCCAGATGGTGGATATCCTGGTTGTTGGTTTCTTGAAGAGTATGGATCGTATTGGTATGGATTGTCAACTGAAATGTTGGGCTGGTTATTTCCCGAAGAATTATCTTGATTTCCAGAACCGTCTTGCCTTCTTGAATAATCATAAGATGAACTATCGACTCTTGAATTTTGATAGGGATCTTGTCCATATGGATTCGGTTGTACATTTCCTTGACTTGAATCATAATAAGGATAATTTCTTGAGGGATCTTGTCCTTGTGAATTTTGCCGCGAAGGATCTTGTGAATTTGTATTTTCATATCCATTTGTTTCGTTTCTGCTATTGGGCTCATTTGGGTAACTACCTCCATATCCTGCAGATGCGGATTGAGCATTAGATGTACCGTATGGATTTTCTTGAGCAGTGTTTGTTGATTGAAGACCTAAAACTTCTGATAGTCTTCGTCGATCGGTGTATGCTGGATTGTAAAGATCCTCGTACCGACTGTCGCCAGATAATGAAATTCCCGTCGCGCCGTAGGCGGCGTTTGCTTGAACTCCGGCGCTTACTTGAACTCCGGCATTTATATCTTTATTTTCATCAAGATACCCTTGAGATCTTCTATATTCGCTTTCATACAATTCTGTTCGATTTCGTTCATCGTAAGATGGTGCTAATTGCTGAAACGAAAAGAAAATATAAATGATTTCTCTATATTTTTAATTTAAAAAAAATATTGGCGTTAAAAATTGTACATTTGTTTGACTTTTTGGTTAAAATGATAAACGAATTTAAAGAAAAGGTGAAACTCGTTTTATTAACATTACTTTGTTAAAAGTAATTTATCTTTCGGACAGCAGCGGTAACGTTTGATGTAAAAAAGTACTATATTTTTTATTTAATTTTCTTTTATTTGTTATTTACGTTCTTATTACCGTAATTATCATTATTAAATTGAAATTAATTTTAAAATTAACATCCGAAGAAAGTAATAATGCAAATTTAAAAATTATCGAGTTAAATTGAACTTAATAAAATAAATCTAAAAGTTTCCCAAACATTTAACTGGAAAATTTTTTAATTTAATTAATTATAATTATTAATTTCACGAGTTAAAACTTCCAATAATAAATTGACGTAAAAAATAAGCGATTGTTGAAAACTTATAAATAATTGTATTTTGATTGTTAACTTATTTTTTTACAATTTATCATTTCGAGTAAACTTTTTCAAATTCCTTATTATAACTTGAACATTGAAATGTAATCAAATGATGAGGTAGCCTAATATTTTCTTCGAAAGTGTCAAATCAGTATTATGGTGTTCTAAACAACTATTAGCAATATAAATGTAATTATTTATTTGACGTAATATTTTTTAATGTTATAGATATTGGTGGATCAAAATTTTTAACTGTAAACCATTCCGTTATTTTATCAACTAAACCAATTTCCTGTCAATCAAACTTTCTATAACTAATTAAATGTGCATAATGTAGGAAGTTCGTTAACAAATCAAAACATTGTAATCATTTGTATTGTTTGAAATGAATACTGTTAATATTCTGGAGAAAATTATCAATATTTTAACTTTCGGCGTAGCAGCGCAGCTAATACGGTTTGCTGCAACTGCTGGTGAGACACAATCGGAATTTCGATATCGGATTATTAGTAACAATTAAAAATACAATGAGTACTTAACCAGGACTTAGGAGCATTCAGATTAAAAATTAACATGATTTATTTACCTTATCTAGAAACTATAAAAAGACTAAAAGAACTTCAATTTGATAATCCCAATTTATGGTATAATTTTAGAAAATGTGTTGGAAATAAAGTGTCGATGTACTACAGCCCACAAGAAATTCTTAATCCATGCTTAAATGTCAAGATGCCAAACATGATGTCATAACCGAAGTAATTTAATTATTGTAATATAGGTACATAGGAATTAAGTAGCTCGTAGGTAGTTCAAGAACTTTTCATTACTTGCGTGACAAGTTGAATGCATTTGTGTTAAAAAAGAACAGTTAATTACCCAATAAATTTGTATAAGCAGTCGTTAAATCATAAAATATTTTAATTATTTATATTTGCAAATAACAATTCTTTAAGGAATTCCAGAAATATATTTTGTATTGTTACCAAAATATGTAGCTGTTTCAGAAATGTCTTCCATATATTTATAGATATATAACTTCCGGCTTTGTAATATTTACTAATAAGTTTCCGTTTTTCCCTGCCTAAGAAACCCGCTGCGTGTTGAAAATGTTTGGTGAATCCACGAGTCACAAACTATTCGAGATTTGGCCGTTTTCTATTAGAAACTTTCAAAATCCTATTCCTATCCAAATGTAATATCGTTCTTCATTTTATTATATCAAAAATCGGTAAAAATATGGCAACTTCCATTAAATGAATGTTGAAAGCTTTGGTCACAGCCAGTGGCGTAGCTAGGGTAATTTGCGCCCGGGGACAAGACACAAAATCTGCGCCCCTTCTCGTATCGAGAGTCTGGAGACTCACTGGGGCCGGAGTTTATTTAACTCATGTTTTCATTTTGGCGCCCCCTAAGCTGTGGCGTCCAGGGACATATGTACCCCCCCCCGTAGCTACGCCTCTGGTCACAGCAACTGGTTTCCTGCTGAGTGGGTTTGAAGATTCCATAACCTTACGGAATCATGACAAATCCATGCCAAACTTTCTATAACCATCGAAACTTTTCAAAAACATTTAATCGCATTTCAGTTGATAATATATTGTGTATAGTCCTCGTGCAATATACTGAGCGATGTGCCCAAGGAAATTTCCTTGGTTTTACCATTAAATTTACGTTTATGACTTATGCGTTGATGAAATCTAAGTGCTGCGCAACTGTAAAAAGATCTTCACCTGTTACGCAGTATCTGGTGTACATTTTATTCCTGAATTAATTAGGAAATTTACCACATGATAATAACCAGCGTCCAACATCTTGTCTTTTGGATGAGTCCGTCCATTAAGTTTGACTAAAATTTTCATCATATCACACGTTCGGATCTCTAAATAATTTCCTGTGATGAAATGATCAACTATGGTTGATCACACCTATTTTCTTCCGAAGCATCAAGTTTATAAAACCGCCAACGGCATTTTCTTCCCAACAGGATAATCATAGCATGGAAGAATCCACCTCAAGGCATTGTTATAAAGCACACAGTGTCAACAGTTCCAATAACAAATTGAACAGTTCGTCTTAGCTTTCATTTACTTGAATTATGTATGGTGTTTGGACTGTATACATTTTTTTCTTTAATAATTCTTCTTCTTATTCTTCATTAACGTTTTTATTTACATCCATTTTTGGATATACGCCTTTTCAAGTTTTCTCAATTTAGAACTTGAAGGTTTAGGCCTCATTCCACGCTGGCCTAATGCGGGTTGAAATGGATCATAGTCCACCGATCGATTTTGGACTTTTTAGATCACAGCACATATCCGACGCAATCAGGATTAGAACCGCGGTTTCCCGCTCTCTATTTTATTCGTGTTTGATTTACGCCAGACTTCTGGTCCATTTTTTTAAATCTTTATTAATTACTAGTACTAATAATTATTTTAAGTGGCCCCTTGGTTAAAAAAGGTGGATTAGCCTTTCCTTTGAGACATCTTGGCTACACCTCTGTGCTACTTAATCACTTGATCTTCACAGTGAATTTCTCTTCCATTACGGCAGTGGTTCTCAACCTGTTTTGCAAGCGACCCAAAATTTTGCCAAAATTAATACGGAAATTAAATCCGACACCGCTGAGAAATTTGGGTCTCAATCCAGAGGTTGGGAAAAATGTAGTCATAATATTTGAGTCATCGTAGCACTTTAATATGTATAATAATGGAATGATTCAAAGAAAAATTAAATAAAATTTGTGTTATTTAAAGATGCTATTTTGTAAACATTAAAGTTTAATGCTGTGATTATACTTACTGAAAACTGGGACATTACGTGCTTATAAAAAGTTAGCTTTTTTCTTACTGGGACATGTTGTTCGAATTAGGTAATAAATAAAAAAGTGTATGGAAAAATGCTACGGGCAAATTATGGTTAGCATATAAACGTACCACTTTTAGCGACAATTTTGAGTAAAAGATCCAAAAGCTTATTTGACGTTTCGAATGCAAGTTATGCGTAACAGTCGAATATTTAAAAAATACTCTGATGGGCATCACTATCAAAAATTATTGTCACCTTTATTTCATTTGAGGGGATGAGAAGAGAAGCCAAGTGGTTTGTCTAAATAGAAAAGCTGCGTTAGTTTAGTCTCTCCATCTAAAGTACCTATCTATCCAGCCTTAAAGTAGGTAAAGTAAAATTTTACATTTTTTTTTTAATTATGCATGATCCAAACAAAAAAAATTGTGAAATTTTACTTTACTTTAGACTGGATAGAAATTTTAGATAAAGAGACTCTCTCTTCTACTTAGAGACATTGGTTTTTCACCCCTTTAATTGATATTCAATTTAATGGAATCTGCAAAACCAAATTCCAAATCAGTCGTTGTTTTTTTTTTACCCACTGAAGGTCAATGTGAAATCTACAGTTTAACATAGAATCCGAACCACGATATAAAGATAAAGCTTTGAAAATTAGCAAGAACATAACAAATTTCCATTTCTACCTTACAGTTTTCAAATATTACAACGAAAATGGAAATCCAAAAATGTAATGTAATGTAATTTATTGATGGAATTCCGCAATCTGGGAAATTTTTAAATTATAGGTTAATAAAATTTTTGAATTTGCCTCCTTTCCCTGGAAAAAAATAATGAAGATCTGAGGGGTGTAAAATTTATGGAATGCATTCTAACATCGTCAAAATATTCTCAATTTTTTTCCTTAATCTATTATGCAAATTTAATTTTAAACTTCTGAAAATTCTCACTGATTTTCCATAATGGAGTCGTGAGTTCAAAAACTTTGAGCTACTATTTCCAAGACAAACGCAATCCTACCCATGAAGCTTCATCATCAACATGTTTATCATAAAAATAGAAAAATTACCTTTAACCTGATAATATGAACCGTAACTTAATCGCTTTGCAAAAATAAGCAAATAAATGATTTTTATTTCCTTCCTTTCCAACTTTTTTTAACTGAACCTACATAATGATTAAATTTATTGACAACCAACCACAAGGTTAGCAAAATCTTCACAGCTTAATTTCAGCTATGAAATAAACCGGTATAATTAGATATTACAATTAACCACATCATTATCATTAACCACGATAATTTAGATTTGATAAACTGTGAAGTTTAATTTATCGGTATTATTACCAGCTGCATGTAAACTTAAAAATAAATACAATTCTAAAATTAGATTATGTAATTTGTAATACACGCGGAACCACAAATGATGAACAAACCGAGATTTCAATAAATTTCCAGTGATATTGAGTTGTCTGACCAAAAAGTAAAGTGACAATTTAGCGGAACGTGGGCACGCGTAGGAAGAATTAAAAGATAAACATAATAAAACAAAAGATTGAACAAATTTTTGGAAACAATAAATTTTTCCAGTGAAGTGTCCAAAAGTACCAAAATATATTGTAGCATAGTTGATTTGTGATGTTGAAATAATTTTAGATTGCCAAAAAAGGCTTTTTGGAATAAAAACTGGACCGAAAAAAATAATACTTGCGTAAATTATCTCTTTTTTTTCGTTTAACTTTTGGTCATTATTAACTGGGTGAATATAAATTTCGAAATCATGCATGAACAACGTTAAAATATTTTTTGTGGAAACTAAATTTGTAGGTCACAAACAACAACCATAATTTTTATTCAAACAAAATTATATTAAATTTATCTCAGTACGTAACCAATTAATTCAAAAATTAAAATAAATTTAAAAAAAAATTATCGTCATGAAAAATTTAGAACAAAAATAGTATTATCTTTATTAAAGCAATGTTCAACTTTTTTAATTTACAAAGAACCGATTTAAAAATTTTTAATTACTGTTTTTTCTTTTTTTTTTCCTATTTTCAAAGTTAATTTCTTTATGCACCAGATGGAACACATGTAATTTTTTGGAAGGATTTTGTCAATCATCAACTTTGGTGAAGAATAAATCAAACTGAATTACAAAACACAAATATTTCTGTTCCAAGAACAAGTGACAACTAAAAAAATATAGGGAAGTTTAAAAGGCAATAAGCTACCGTTTTGTTAACGAGGGTAAATTTGTCAACAAGTGTTTAAAAGAATCTTTGAGAAAACTTACCGCCGTTGCACATATTGTAAGTCCTAGTATAGATGCGAAAAATCTGCAAAAGTAATTAAGAGATGTTAACCCAAATCGAATTCGAAAATCTGGTTAGGTGTTGTTAACAAAAACTAAATTTAAAATTTTATTGCAAAATATAACGAAAAATAAAAAATTATTATCGAAAAAAATTACGTATTTTTAATTTAATTTACAAAAATAATAAAATTTGCAATAAAACATACCGCAATCTGTGGTCGGTCATGCCGACCTTTTACCCCAAAATCGGGGTTAATCACAACACTAATCCTATGTCCTATGTGATGCTGCACACGCGGTATCGCGCGCCACTGAAAACCCTTAGCTCTTGTTGAAGTCTCAGAGGCGGATCGGTCCCCTTGTGCCCCTCGCAAGAACTCCGCGAACTAAGTAAGCACTGACTTAAATCACTTTACTTAAGCGATTTGTTCTACTAACTTGTGAGTTTTACGTTTACACTGTAAAGTGAAGTACCCAAATTATCGTTAGCAGGTGACAATTGTTGGCTATAATTACAAAAAACTGAATTTTGGAAGACAAATCTCAAAATTCAAAACTGCGGAGAAATACAAAAACCGGAAGCTTTGAAGAAGTGGGAGAGTAGCAACAGATTTTGGATGAGGCAGAACATGGAGCAGTAAGCCATGCCGCCGTGGTCGAGATGCTGCCGGGCGCTGATCTTCGCCCTGGCAATATTTATCGTCGTCTTTATCGATAGCGCAGATTCGGAGGTGAGTAATTTAAAACTTTTTCAACCCTTAAAATTTTTTTTTTTTTTATTAATTGTTTTCACCCCGAATTTAATAATTTAAAGTTAAGACGAATTAATTTCAAATTAATATTTTTTTAGGTTTTCATTTTTTAATTTTTTTTTAACTTTTAATTGGGTCTCCACGTGTTAGATGGTTAATTATTATGTTTGTAAGCTTTTAATAGTTTGAGATGCATAGTGTACCTTACTCAATCTATAAATAAGAATGCGTTTTTATTTTTATAAATAGTGAAAGTATTTTGTATTTGTAAACTTCGAGTATTTCATTCATACTTTTATTGTTGTTTCTTACGCACGTACATTATAAAGTTCATCTAAAAACAACTTTTTAATTAATTCATAAGTTTAACTTGGATTGAACTTGCTATTTAATTAAATTATCTGTTTGTTATTTGTTCGATAATATTTTATATTAATTGGTTCGATATAATGTATTACAACAATTTATCAACAATGAATTGGAATTTAATTTATTTTAAAGTTAACCTTCTTAATTTACACTAATAAAATACAGTTTTATTTACATTTTTGTGTGCACTCGGTATTAATAATTGGGTAGATCGATATCAAATTGGAACATCTGATTAGTTTCAAGATGTTTTTTTTTCTTCTAGCAGATAGTACTATCTAAATATGATTAGTTTTGTTAACCATACAACAAATGCTTCCAGCAAAATTTATTATTCTGCAACAGGTTTAATACCATTAAATATTTATTTTGTATAAAATCATGAAAAATGCAAATACATTTCCACATTATTATGTATTAATTCAACCGTGTAAGGAGAGCTCTTTAGTCTACGCGAAACATTCTGTTCTTCAGCAGTTAATATTTCAGCAACGTGGAATTCTTTCATTCTGGTTATGGCTTTTCAAACAATTCCATTGCATCATGCTGAACGCTTTAATGAAGAACTCGATTCTTGGAACTAATTTTGGCATGCATGTAATACTATCTCTCTTGTTGGCAAAAACCTACTAACATTTTCCGTGTACCTATTTAAATTTTGACACTGAAATTAAATATCTCATTAAATCAAGCTTTTACGGGTAAGGTCAAAATAATAACTATGGTAATTTTTTCCTTCGATTTCCTTATTTTAAAAATACTATATTGGTTTGCTTCTTGTATTAAATAAATGTATTACACACCAACTCACTGTTATGTAATATTCAAATTGTCTGATGTTCAGGACTTATAAAATATCAGCTGTTGAATTGTAAAATTTGTAAATATATTCTTCATATGAATAAATCATTTACAAGCAAATATATTGGGGTGGACCACCTTAAAATTTTCCCCAATAATTTCAAAACGGCCTAAATTTGACAAAAGTATCAAATTCTTTTGAGGTCTGGTGATTTTTGATTTGTGGTGCTTGTCTTCAGCACATTGTAGGTTTTTCCATAGGTTTCATCGACATGGATAACTTTTCGCGAACAAAAGTTTTAAGAAAAATTGTTATTTATTGGGCAAAGGGTTTTTTACTTCTTCCTTTGTAGCTTGACATTAGCTTGTTCATGGATCTTCATGCTTCTCATCTTATAGGTGATTGAGCTTTACTGTATAGAGCCTCCACTGTAGAATTATTCTACGCTTGCTAGGTGATTATCATAAGTTTCATTTTATGGATGCTAGTTTACTCGCAATATCTATTACTTTTGTTCTATCTTTGATGTATTCGTTGCTTTTATGGTATCTTAAACCCACTCAATTGATCGCTGAGCCACTTATAATCGGGACATATTTTTTACCCAAATCTCAGAACCGTAACTCATTACTGGCAAAATACTTTTTTTGAATACTTTGCTTTTCAATCGTAGAGGAGCTTTCCTCAATTTAATAACTTTAAATTTCGAGTCCTCCCTCAAAATTTTTAGGGGTTCCATTTTATCTGTTAATATTTACTTCGTCTCCCTAATTAAAAATATCTTTAATGCACTAATAATAATATAACAGGTAATTATAGTAAAATCCAAGTAAAATGGTGACCAGGCTCGGACTGGCTAGGTTTGCCAGTCGGCGATCGCCAAAGACCTCTGACCCAAGGGGGCTCCAAAAAATTGTTTACCTATGTCAATTTTATTGTTTGAGTGTGTTGGCCAAATAGTTCTGATATACTTTCCAAGTGTCAAAATAGCGGAAAACGTGATTTTCAAAAATCTCTCTTCTTGGTAAGGGGGCCTATCCTCAGTCTGTAGCCGAAGGACCCCAAAGAAGCCAGTCCAGACCACACTTTATCGAAACAACGCAAATCGAATCACATAATTTAAACAAATAACGCCAATATTCCAACAAGCTCACCTAATTGGACGCTGCGTTCCTCCAGGCCTATTGTAATGTTACACCATGATAACTTGATGAGTAATGTCTAATCTAATCATATGAGCTTGATGGATAAGCAATGCGTTCTGGGAACGTCGTGAATTTCGTACTACAAAACGTTAATAATTTGCATATAGGGATGTAGTTAGCCTGGAGTGAGAGGTGGGGGGACAGCCCTTTTTAGTAATACCCCCGATTTTACACTAATTTGTGGGGTGTATGGAGTACCATCCAAATCAGGTACAAAAATTTGAAGAAAATAAACTAATTATACTAAAGTTTTTCAGTTTTAAAAAATGTTTCTTCCATCTTCTCGAGTGGGCTATACCTCCCAGTTTCCCTTACTACATCTCTGATCACATAAATCTAACAAATGCTTTTGATTTAAAAAATTTTTTGCTCATTTTTATCTACAAGTTTTATATGGGACTATAAATATATACCGCAATTTTTGTGCTTTAAATCGATTTTATAATTAATGTTATGGTAATTTTCAAAGTAATAAAAAGGTTAATAAACTTAAAATTACTGAAATATGGAATATAACTTTTACTTAATATTAAGATCCACCCTGTATCACACTAGGATAGGGGTATACTCTTGTAAATGCTGATTTTGTCTCTTACAGTTGTTGATACGATACAAAACCAGATTAATTTTATATGTATGAAAAGATGCAAATTGAATCATACCGATGTATATTAGATTTCTTGTGGTATGGTTTTGTTGCAACGGAAAATCAAACGACGCACATCGAGACTCCTATTTCAGTCATTAAGAGCAATTTCACTCACTCACTCATTCATTAATCATACCGCAAACATTGATAATAATCAAATGTTTTTATTCCATAAATTTTTAGACTTCTCGGGCCCTCCTGCACTGCGAACACTAAGGAACTTTTTTTAGATTTAATCAAATTGGAAGTAAATATCTGCTGCTTATAAAAACCTCAGTTTACGTACTCACAAGGGGACATCACAGTGAGTACATCGCCAACCGAGATCCCAATTTTTTTGGTGATTCTAAGAGCTAAGAAAATTATCACTTTCTCAGCGTTTAGTCGATTGCCGCTTAGTTTTTGAGTTATGAATTTTTGAAAATAAACAGGTTTTACTTATATAGGAACTGCAATATGTAGTTTCTGAGTTCAATCCTCTTACCGGATAAGTTTTTTTTTGAAAATTATGTCATTTATTATCGGAATTAAAAAATTAACGATCTACGAATTAGCATTCCAAATACCTAACCGCTAGACCACCACGGTTTCTTGTAATAATAGCCAATAGTAATAGCGGTTAAACCACCATGGTATTTTTTGTATGTGTCCAATTATGAACAGCAAGGAAAACTTGCATGTATTTGGGCCTCTTAATCGGGCCCATTTTCGCCACAGTGTGTGGAACCAGCACGCGACTTGGGTTCGTGCTAATTTTAAGCTACCTAACTTATAATTTTTACAAATTGATAAACATAAACGCCATATTCAATTATGTCAAACTTTATTTTGTGTATTTTAATTCTTGAAAGTATTTAATGTAATTCTTGTGGCCAGTTTCACAAGCAGTAAGATGTAATCTCTGATTAGATTAACTGGCCCCCAAAGATTGGGTCATAAGACTTGTCATAACCTCACATATAATTGTTAGGATTATTATGGCGCAAACCTAATATAATTTTATAGGAATTTTAAATTTAAGACATGTTTCGATCTTATTAGATCTCATCAGTACCATTCAGTTGTGAATCTTCAGATATTATAATTGAAAATACAATTTTTAGTTGTTTTTCTAAAATTTGGGTCATTGGTAGTAATAATAATGAAAAGCACTAAGCAATAATATTTAATACTTATTAAAAAATACCATTGGGAATAAATCACTATAAAATTACTTTAGGTTATAATGCGCCGTTAAAGCTGTCATGTAATAACTTGTAAATGAATCATACTATCGTGGTACATACCAACTACTAACGAGAAACCCATTTTACATACAAACTATTAACGTAATCTATTAAATTAGAAAGAAGTTATAGCCACTGTTACGACCCACCTTATCTACCCGGTCTCCCCTACAAGAGGTTTAATTATGGATCGATTATGATATTTTGTAATTTTTTTACAATAATTTATTGTTTTAATTTTAATTAGAAATCTAAACTGATAATATTTTATATTTATAGGATTTGTTGTTGTGTAGTACAATTTTTATATCAAATTAATGAACTTCAAATACTTGAAATTTTTAATAATTTAATTTTATACCATAAATAATTAGGCTTGATGAACACAAATCACAATCATAAAAAATTATATAACAAATTCCGAAATGTTTTATTTTGTGTTGCCAACGCGATGTTTGCAAGAAAATCACCTACCATGTTTCAGACAGGATTTTTTTTCCAATTTTGTTAAAAATTATTTTATTAATTGTTTTTATTGGGATTCTGAAAACAAGGTAATAATAATAATTATTATATTTATATTACTGAAAATCAATTAGTAAAATCATACCAGAAAGTACCTAATAAAACTCACCCCCGCATGACCATTATAATAAATTAAAAACTTAAAAAGCTGTAAAAGGATCATAATGAATATTGCATCACTAATTGCGAAATATTTTGTTTCATAACTAGTTACAAAATTTAAGACGTTTTATTATTTGAGCCGATTATAAAAATAATTTGAAAAAACATAATTGCAGAAAAGTAAATTTGAAATTTTTAGTTGTCATTTTATTGACAAATGTTTAATAGTACCCCCATATAATTTCTGTGTACTATCAACTATCGGCTTTCTTTCCAATACTTCAAGATTTGTTTACTGTACTTTCATATGGCTGTTTTCTTCTGTAAAGTTTTACTTCCGCTTTCTGCTATCATTTTAGCTTATTTGCTTTTCCAGTTGCGTTAAATAACTTTGGTGTAGGGGTCTTAAATTCCAACCTCGTAAATGTTTTCTTAGTATCTATTGATTGATGTTAATGGTATCTCACTATTAATTTTCGATTTTCTTGATTATTACAGTTTAAATTGTCCTGTTATTATTCCCCTCCCCACAGTTCCTTCTATTATACATACTTCAGAATACTGGAGAGTACATTTTCGGAAAACGTGATGGGAACGTCTTTTCAATAATTATGTATCATTATTATCTCAAGTAGTTCCATCATTTATCACAATTAATTATATTCTTCAACTTGAAAGTTAAATTACCCTCTACCTGCTAAACTGATTAATGATTAATTCGATTTTATTTGGTTTCATTAGGACGATGTAGTTTTAATCCTTGTTATTGAAAATTGGTAATCAAATATACATAATGCACGTCCTCAAAGCTGATATATCTACTTACTCATAATTACACATGAGATGGAAGCTTTTAGCTGTATTATACAGCTTTCATAATTACTGATATAAGTACTAGTTAAGAACACTCGGCTCATATATATGCTAATGTAGCATAATATTACAGTGCTTACCATTTATGCTACAATCCTTTAAAACCTAAAAAAACTTAAAACATCATAGTTTCATAAGCTTATGAACGGTTCTCAACTTAACCAATAAAATTGACTGTTAAACATCACTATCACTGTAATAACATAAAATATAATAGTGAATTTTGCAGTTGACGTATTACTTTGAAAAACATTTTTGTGAAATAGCTTTACATGATGAGAATTCATGAGCTGCGATGAAAAAATATTTGAGTTGATTCAAATTTGCACTTAACTTTTAACTGGCGATGTGCATATTACATAATTTGTAGTATCTTCACTGGTGTCTGTAAAACCGGGTCTCAGACAATGCATGCAATCAGCGAACACTGCGGAATTTGAAATAAACCTGTCTTCGACATTAAATTTTTACGAGCAGGTTTTGTTGGTATATACCACTCAAAGAGAATAGATTGCGGTTGGTTAAAGAAGCTAAACGTTAGAATACCAATCAATCAGTGAATTTTTATTGTTAAGTAATAATTAAAACAGATTAAATAACCAATTAAATGTATGTATCTACAGTAATTTCGATTTTCTGCCGGAATTAATTCTATTCCTTAAGGTGACGATATTCGTGAGAGAGAAAGCTATGCATTTGGCAAACTGCAGTCAGTGCAATTCAAAGATGAAACCTTTTGGGAAAACACGGATGGAAAATCTAATAATCGAACTGGCAAAATTATGATTTTATAGACATTATTGTATTTACATTGCTTCGTTTTCCGAAACTAGTAAAAATTTAGTATATCAAATTGCAAAACTAAATTAAATTTTAAATGTTTGTTTTATTGAGGAAAAGACTTCGCTTATTATAGCGTCATCTATTTTTGATTTTCAATGCAACAGAAGCAATATAAATTAACACTAAAATCATGCAAGCTAACTTTATAAATAGGAAGCTAAACAACAATGATCGAATCAATTTTTGAAATTAACATTAACCTATTTAACCAGTATTTTTTTTCCAAAAATTGCGTAAAAGCTATTTTAAATTAATTCAATATACATTTTTGGTTAAATGCAACCGCGATCATCCAAGAATTATTATTTATATGCAACATTTTCACTAGTAATTGCCATGTAATTATCGGCGTTTCTTTGTGCAGATAGATAAGATGTGATGACATAATAATTAAGGTTTTTTTGCATTATTTTATATATTAAAATACCACATGTTGTGCTCTGATCATAAAACATTTCTAATTTTTTAGAATCCATATTATGTCATACTTACTCTAAATACTTGATAATATAAAAGTTATCACTTTATTAGTAATGCGTATTTCAGGATAAAGCAAGTTTTTGTTACTTCAAACGCGGTAATTTTGCATGCACAAATATTTGTTTTCTTTGATTTACTTCAGATTTTGACCACCTGCCATAATGCAAACCTTTCCCTCCAAATATGGTAGTAGTTCTCGCCCATCCTTTATATTTACCAAACACCGATACTTTGGGTTACTGGGTTATAACTTAATATAATATAATATTCACTGGCATATTATGAAATTGAAACTAACAGGCCATATAATTAGTTATTACATTAAATTACCATAATGATGCGTATCCACAGTGCGATAATTATATGGAGAGCGCAACTTGTAAAACTATGGTTTTACACTTGCATTTCATGTTGATCATTTTTCAAAGATTAAGCATATCACAAATCATGTTTGTCTTCTAAATGTGTGAAACCTTACGTTATCTTTTAAGAAAATGATAATATACGATTTTTTCTACCATCTCAGGACACATTTTTTTGCTGACGGGTTTCTAAACACTGTTTTCTCCAATTTCTTCATCTTATTTCAAAAAAGATGATCTCTCAAACGGAAAAGAAGTCGGTTCTGGAGGTGGATCACAAATCAATCAATTTTTTCCCTTCGCTCCACACTTACTTCATCGGCAAACACATCTCTGTAGGTAGACTTTTCTAATGCCTTTTATTATTGCAGCGTTTAATAGTTACGCCAACTGGTATGCTAAAATCCTGTCCACTTCGTTCCATATAAAATCCTGCAGCTTTTCAATTATGAAATTCTTATGAGACGAAATTTTTTGTTGAGCCAATTCAATTTATTTTATGGTAATTTTTTATACATAAGAAACCGTGACCAAATGTAACACTGCAATGACCCAACAGAAAACATGTTAAACGATGTACAGGGTTGTTGGATCGTTACAGTTCTTAAGATACAATCTTGAAGTAGGTACAACATTTCTTGTACCGTAGACGTCGGTATTATGTTTTGTGTTTACCGCTAACTTGTATAACAATAAATAATTTCCTTAAGTGATTTAAATTAAAAATGTCTCGAAATTATGTATTTCGCTCGCTTCCTAAACCATCAATACATATTAATAACATTCAAGGTTGTTGCAGAAATATTACTTAACACTGTGACCCCATATTTAAACAATTAGGAGGTTTTTATTTAAATTAGTCGGTGTGATATAATCGGCGGCGTACCATCAGCGCCTGCATTCATTATGTGCTCAAAAGCTGTATCAAGGTTACGAAGTTGCGCCTTTGACTTCCGTACACTATTATGTCATAGTTTTTATTTCACAAAATCTCATCATTAAATTGATTATTAACTTATAAATAGAACGTTAATTTATTATTTTATAAACAAAAACTGGTATGTAACGAAGCGGTCTCCATTAGGTGTGTCTCTAATTAAGTTTGAATATTTATTTTAAATTTGTGCATTGCAATGCAAACCTAACACTAGTAAAATTTGCAGCAAATTATAAGCCTACGTGGGCCGTAATTAAAAATTTTATGTAGTATTTTACGTTTATGTAGGTGATAATCGTTTACCTTCAAGTCTGGTTTCCTTACCATACATAACAAACTTTTATATCAATGAGCATTTTAATATGAAGTCATAGCTTAAATTTAGCATTTCCTTCGGATTTGTGCATAAAAATAACGTTAAAACTGAAAGTATTATAGTAGTATTCCAATTTAGAACGGCGATTAAAAGCTTTTCATGCCGTCAGTAGTTCAAAAAATGTTTGTAATAATGCTTGGTGAGTAACCTGGATTGAGTGCTTCAGGCTCAACCATATTTACTAGATAATAAAAGCAATATTACAGTAGGTTTTTTTATTTCTTCGTGAACTATAACAAATCAGTTCAGTCTAAAGCTCGGGTTATTTTTGGCTTGTCAGTAAACATTCCAGGAATAGGATTTACGATCAATCTACTATACAGTGCATAACATATTCCTACCGTTCATTCCGGTATTGCATAATTAACAGAGATAGGTACTCTTCTCATCAGCGTGATTTTTAAAATGTTAAATTGAAGACTACCATTAAAATTTAAATCAGATTGTTATTGTTATAGCAAACTAAAGGTTATTACGGCCCATAAATTATTTAATCGCCATCAGGGAAGAGGAAAATAATTTTTTTCTAAAACCCAACTGAAAAGAATTTTTGATCATAATCAACCAGAGAGAAACTGGCAAACTTGAGAATAATTTCCTTAAAATGAAAACCTAAAATGTTTAAGTACACTTCAGGATATCCTACAAGTAGGTAACAGTTTTTCCAACTGAAAATCGTCTCCTACGATCGATGGTCACTTCTCCAATGGCATCTTTTGTACATCGCTCTAACAATTTATA
This sequence comes from Rhagonycha lutea, assembly GCA_958510855.1. NCBI lineage: Eukaryota > Metazoa > Arthropoda > Insecta > Coleoptera > Cantharidae > Rhagonycha > Rhagonycha lutea. The sequence continues at coordinate 90,736,893 of OY294036.1, forward strand.
AAATATCATAAAGTCGTTCGGGTTGTTCACCTTTGTTACAAGTCGTTATCCCTACATAACAGGAAATTTGCATGTGACCCATTTTTAAAATTTATTAAGTTAGTTTCTTTTGTTGCAAGTGCATACTCGTTTCTTCATCAAACGCTGTTTATACGATCGTAAAATACAATACCCCGATAACTAATCAAATTAATCTCATAACAGAAATGAAACGATTGATAAAGCAATTCATTACTTTATTAAAAAGTTATTACTAAGATCAGAGTGCAATAAACTTCACTTGCTCGAAATATGCAATCTTCCATTACATTGTTTGAATGTGACTCGAAAATTTTGCACGGAAAGTTTCTTGCCCAACTTGCCAAACTTAATTCGTATAAAATCTCGATGAACAAAAATAGTAAATTAGCTTCTTATCTTATCAGACTTCTAATTACTTTAATTTAAAATACATAGTTGGTTAGCATAATTAGTTGAAGAAAAAACTCCATTTTATTGCAATTTATGTAAAGGTTATGGAAATGAACAATGTACCTTACACGTGATGCATTATTATAATTTTATGTCAATGAACACCCAGGCTCTCCGGAAAAAATATAAATAAGCTTTCGTCGTTAAATATTTTTATGGTGCTAGCAACAAATATAAACTGATTTCAGACCGTCGTTAAAAAAGTTTATAACAATTTTAAACCATTTTAAATGCTTACGAGTAGTGATCCAATAAGTAAAATTTTACGTTTTGAGTTTTTTTGGATTATCAATTTATTTTAATTAAGGCCCCAATCGATCATAAAAACTAACATTAATTCTAGACACAAAAAGATAAAATATAAACATATCATTTTAGGAACGGGTTTAGCGTCTATCGCAGCATTGATATCTCTTGGCAGTAGACTATTGTTACGATACGATTATAGGTCACTTGTTCATAATATTTCGAGTTTATCTATTTTAAATATTCATTCACACAACAATTCTATTTGTGTAATGAACCTTCACTTTAATAGTTTTTTTAACAGTTCATTCATCACATAATGATGAAGCTTCTTGTATCTAATTGACGAGTCAGATTTATACAACAATGGTTCATTTTGTTGTATTACTACTTTTATTTTTTACTCTTTTAGTTGCCGAGAGAATTCGTAAATCTTAATAAGAATTCTACGAATTTAGACCAAAATCTAAGACGGCTTGGTGGAAACCAAGACGCACCATATTTTGCAGACTGCTGTTCAACAATTATCATTTTAACATTTTAACGATAAAATATAATATAATGTATTGATTGTTTATAATATGTACTACTCGTTCATAATTATTTATAACTTTTTATCAAAGCATTCGTTGAAATAAAAATGCAAGAGTTGTCCTCGACATGTTAACATATTAAGGAATTAAAAATCGGATAAGTTAATATTTTGCAGTGGCGTACTTCCGCGCGTATTGATAATGTAAACCAGATCACAAAATGCACAAACCTTTTTTTCACGTTGCGGAAACTGCATTTAACGTGATGTAATCGGGCCATGTATGTTTAGTTACTTCCAGTGTTAATTTCTGATTCATTTTTTGAAAGATAATGTAGGTGCCTACGCTAACCGCCCGCATATTTCATGCGATATAAACCTCCCACGCTTTTGCTATTGTACAGCTTTAAAAAAATTATGTATTTTATTTTATACATTATTTTGAAAAAGTTTTTGTAATTTAAAATTCAAACGTTTTGAATATGAATGAAAAAGTAATTTAACTGTGTCATTTATTTTTAAGGGCACCATAAATTTGGTTAGTTTAAAATTGCAATATAAAGAAAATGGTTCGTTCTAGTAGGAGTGTTGCTTGACATTGCAAATTTTATGTCTTTTCATTATTTAAATAATACATTTTTACAATCTTTTTTTGTTTTAGTTGTAAACATAAAGCGACAATATTAAAAACTATAATAGGATGTCGCCATAACATTACAACAGCAATATCAATTTGGAAAGAGATTTGCATTTGTAAATTTGAAACTTGAAATTTGAGATGTTTTTTCATACAAATGTGATAATTTAGAAAATCAATGATTTCCTCATTGACAATAACATATCGTGGGTTGTCTTCAATATGTTATTATTGTGTTTCAACTTGAAACTTGAACTTTGGGTTTCACGAAATAAAAATAACAAGTCCAAAAATTATTTAATCACTTTATTTGTGTTATATTATTACAATTATTAATAAATTGTAATATTATAAAATAAAAAATGTGTTAACATTAATTAGGGTTCCCAATAAATAATTAAATATTCTATCTAATAAATATGAAAAATTCCATTTTTCCAAAACATTAAATGAAGCGTTGCAAAGCTAATTAATTGATCTAAGCACCAAAAGGTAGGGTAGACCGGGGTCAGTTGAAACGGGGGGCAGTTGAAACAACGCTAATATTTCAAAAACTAATAAAGATAGCGGAGGGCGTACAAGGAGAAAAAGACGCGGCTTTCTTGTCGGAACATGCCCGACAATATTTGATTTCGCTTCGAGTTCATGTTACGCGTACAAGAGGGCACATTGTAATTTTGAGTACAAAAGTAAGTATTTTTCTTGTTGTTAATTTGTTATTTGATACAAAACTATTCAATTTCGGTTATTATAGTTTTTAATGTAAGAACCTTGGTTGTCGAAGTACAAATCGGCGTAATTAGTTTTTATTTAAATTGTTTATTTTGGATGTTATAAAGACAAATTTTCTAAAAGAGGTGGTGGGTCAGTTGTAACAATTTTTTCGGGGTCAGTTGAAACGTTTCAGCTCTTGTTGGAGCCATATGTTTAAACAAAATAAAAAAAAATTTTAGTTTTTAATTAAGTTTTATAAAGTTTAGGATTATCTTACATTAAACGTTAATTTGTGCCTTTAATATCTTCCATAACATTGATTGTAACCCTTTTGTTCAGAAGATAATACATTAACCTTCGCATGGCATACTGGGGTCCCTGGGACCCCACGACATCTTAAAAAGCCTGTAGAATGTTCTAATATTTTTTTTTTGGCAAATCGACACCTTTGTAATTTAGCATCATAACCCTCTCGACATTTTACACACCATGCTACTGTTAGTTGTGGTATGCCCTTCAAGTTTTATACGATTTAAGCGAGCTTGGGGTCCGTGGAACCCCAGTATGCCATTTACGTAACTATTTTGTTAAAGTGGAAATATTTTTTTTACTCATTTTGGCCTTTGATAACCATAATTTAGTGAATTAATATTACCTAAATTGTTAAGTTTTTAACTTCAGATAATTAATTAATAAGATATTTCAAAATATAAGAGTTTATATTTCATTTACATAGGTGCGGAGTGCGATGATTACATTGAATAAATCGCAATTTTAAAAACGCCATATAAGACTTTTGTGATAACATATGATGATTTTTTTTTTTTTTTTTTATAGAACCATATGTCTAGTTTATAGTATAGAATAATTTTCGGTTAAATTCTTTTTCATTTTTGTGTAAATAAATTATATACTAAAAGGTTGCTTTCGATTGATGAAATTTGCCATATTTTACTAAATGTCGAATATAATTAAAAGTTTTTCTTTTTTAGGTGGATTATTTATACTTTTCAGTGACAAATACACTAGTTTAGTGTTTCTTACAAAAATCAGTCTTAAAATTGTATTTTCTCTATTGATTTAATCCCTTTTACCGTTGGGGTCCACAGGACCCCAGTATGCCATCTAAGTAACTAAAATATAAGTATGCCATGCGAAGGTTAAAAATCAAAATTTCTTGATATTGCGAAGACACCTCTTCTGTCTTCCCAATATCAACAAATGTTGATTTTTAATTATAAATTGCCCTATGGTGTTTTTTGTAATGCAGATAATGGCACTATAACCTTATCCATTTGTAGTCAGATAACTAAGGTTCAATTAAGGCATACTTTCAAATACGTTCAGTTCAAATTGTTGTCACAGGCAGTGATTTTGTCGAAATTGTTTCAACTGTCCCCGGTCTACCCTACTTTTGTGGGAAAATGGTGTTAAACATAGTAAATGGTAGTAAACTGTGTTGTTCGAAAATAAAACAAATGTTATATTTTATATGATATTAATTTTTATTGACATATACATGAAGTAACTAAAAGTAATTTTTGATATAAAACCCAACAGGAGAAATTTAAACGAAAAAATAAAACAACAAATTTGGAAATGAATTAATTAGACTATAGACTGCGGCGCGTTAACAGCATAGACGCTGCGTCACCTTGTTATCGCATGTCAAACTGTAAATAAATTGAAATGTGGCTTAGATCATATAGCACTGCATTTGCCTTGGTATCTAGATCATTTTAATGCAAAAAACTAAAATTTCAAATTTTGGCACTTAGATCAATTAGCTTTGCAACGCTTCAAATATAAAATTTTGCTGTAAAACGTTAAAAAGTAGGAAAACCCTTAATTTACTTAATTATCCCCCCTTAATGAGGATGTTAGAACTAAATCACCTAAAGAAAAATACAGCAGTACGTAGGTACTTATTTAAGACGGGCCTTTTTAAAAAAAAATCATAAGATGGCGCTGAAGGTCCTCACATAACTATTTTTATAGTCTGTTTTTCCACTTTAATATTTAAAATATAGCAAATTCGTTGAGATAATTCTATTCTATACATAATATTCTTGGGATTAATCTTTTTTGGGTTCATAATATTAATTTATAAAATAAATATTCAGAATTAAAGTTGAATTATTTTTTTCAATGTAAGTGATTTTTAAGATATACAAAACCTGAACAAAATGAAAAGAAATAAATATACTAAAATACATGTATATAAATTGTTAATAATAACGACAATAAACATCTTACAAATTTAGTTTTGACTTAAACTTGCTTAAACGTAAAGATTTCTTGGTAAAATTACCACATAGATGTTCAGAACTTCTCTAGCAGGTTGCGCTGTAACGGAACAGATATATCTACCTGCCAAACCTTTTTCTTGCACTTTATTTGGAGCATTTCAACCCCGAGTAAATTATACCGTTTTCACTGTAAAATTAAGTAGGTACATGGTACAGAAACCCCGCTTTATTTGTTGGTTTTTAATCTACTTACACTTTAATTTTTTGGATTATTTTATCACAGATGTCTTGGTTGGTATTCTAGTAAGTCAAAAAAAATGATAATGTAATAAATTTTAAACTTTTATTAACAATTAAAAATATAAAGAGATAATATAAAAAAATCACTTAAAAGTACAGAAATTTCGTACAACAGAAAATTTAATTAATTATGACCGACGTAATTTTGATTTTTTTCTTATCGACAGCTGACTGTTTTGTTAATTTCTCTTGTTCTTGTCGATATTAAAAATTAACACAAAACTGTAAGCTGCAATTATGATCCTTTGGGGGTAGTCTCTCTCGCACACTGACCACCTAATCCTGTCAATACTCAATATAATACCTACTTTATGGTATTTAAATGTAAACAGATGTTGTACTTTTGGCTTGGCCCGAGTAAAAGGTTTATGCAGTAGTTACATAATGAATAAACAATTTAAGTACAAATATTTATTTAACCCTTTCGCGGGCGAATTATTCTGGCTACTTTTTTAAAAAATTTTCAGTGAATATATAACATATTAGACCACCTGAATAGTTATTAATGGGTATCTAATGAATTTTTGCACCACAAGATGTAAATACAGAAGTGGGAAACCGTCTTCCCACTTTTTTTGTTCAAAAAAGACCAAAAAAAAGCAAAATAACAACAAATTAAAACAAATTTAAAACAACACGACAAAATTAGGAGAGGCAGGCAAGTTGACATACTTAGTGTTTTAACATTTTTATTTTTGAAAATACAAAATATTTTGGAAGCTGCTCATATTTTTTAAATAGCTCATATATTATGCCATTGAATAAAAAAATATCAAGTGAATATTCCTATAACTGTTTCTATAATTAAACAATAAACTAAAAGGTCACAAAAGCCATCTTGCCCGACCCCATTGGGCAAGATGACATATAGCATAAAGAATGTAAAATTAATTGGACAATTCACAACTAAAAGTCTTGGACTGCTTTGAAAGTCCAGCGCACGCGGTGTGAGACCAATTTTTGCAAGACTGGCATCTTAGCTTCTTAGCCAGTACTCATCAGATTTGGAACGGCTGTATAAATCATTGCAGTATATACAGCCGCAGTCACTTTCCCCACCCGAATTTAAAACTACATCAGCAACAGCTTCTTCATCTGAGGATGAATCTTGTAATTACAAGATTTTTTGTAAGAAATACAAGCAACCGGGTAAGTAAGGCAAACATCCGGGCAAGATCACGGATGGGCAAGATGACATAGCACTATGTCATCTTGCCTGGTTGGGTGTGAACTTGAAATTTAGTCAATAAGAAATATTTAACCTATAATAATACATACTTTTTTACGGCATATAACGCAAAAAGCCGTGTAAAAATGTGTGTGTGGAAACCATATCAATTAATAAATAAATAGTGAAACTGGAAGCTAAGAAAGGAAAGGCTACATTGAATTGAGATGGTTAAAATTCACAAAATATCAATTTAAACTCACACAGTACACTTTTTTTTGAAATAAGTTAAGTTCACCACTGAGTTATCGACAATTATAGTTTTATTATAGTATTATCAATGAAAATAGCACCATAGGTTTTCCAATACACCTGATGTGTCATCTTGCCTGGATATGCCAACTCGCCTGCCTCTCCCCTACAACACAAATTACTACAACACAGAACAACAACAAAAAAGAAGAGAAAAAAGAACAAAGGAACACAATAACAACAAAACAAAACAAAAAATTAAAACAATACTACAGAACGCTACAGAATTACCACAATTTAATAAAACACAAAGCAACAAAACAAAACTTTTATCAAAAACTCTTTTAGCACAATAACGTGCAATCAAATTATAAATTAGTCGGTATAGAGAAAACGTCGAAATTTGTCAAAAATTATTTAAAAAATAATTTTAATAATTCTAATTAACTTGCAATAAGAAATTATAATAATTTAAAATGTAATAATTTAAATATAATAATTAACAAATTCTACTTCTTTCTATTAGGAGTGTAACTTTCGACTGAGAATAATTTTCAATAATAACATTTGAGAATCTTCTAGTCGGTCATATTTTGCCTTTGTACATTTTTTTTTAGAAAAACTGGCCTAATTGTCTCCACATGTTGAACTTTTAGCACTTATTTGAAACCCCGAGTAATTTCCTCATAAAAAAAATACCGGTTTCATTGTAAAATTAGGTAGGTATAGCGTAGTCCAGAGAAAATGGTAGTTTGGAATAAGTCGAAGACTTATTATTCTAGAAACTAGACTGACGTCCCCCTGAGGTCTATAATGATACAATAATTAAAATATAAACATAGGAAATTGATTTTTTTTTTAATTATTATAATTAAACCCAACTTGATGGTTTGTTCTTTGATCATTGTTAAAGTTTTGACAGTTCAACCATCCAAAGCAGGTTTGATTTTTAAAAAATCGCTTATTTTAATTCTACATTTTTAACATAATTAAAGAACAAAACATCAAGTGTTAGGTGTCTTTAGGCGCGGAAAATAAAACTCTTTCAATTGATACCTTTTTCATGCTTATCCGTTCTGATGGGAAGCAGGAATTAAAGAAAAATTAATTTCCAATGTTAATTTCCTATGTTCACATCGGCGGCCGGTCACCCGGTATATGAGAACAAAATACAAATGGAGTACTTTCGTGGTTGGTCTGGCAAAAAAATGTGTACTATTTAAAAAGTTATAATTTATAAAATTAAATGTTTCGACCGTAGAACATAAATAAAAAGGGTCTTTTAACCGTTTTTTCTCTTTAACAAGGATTTATTTAAATGTCATATTTTATTAACATTTCATAAAGACTTCAAAGTTTTCAAAGTAACTTCAACAAAATTTCTATCCCAGGTAAAAAAAACATGAACGCCGGTGCCTCCATCTGTTTGTTAATAGTATAAATTACCAGAAAAAGAATCTACCACAGAGAGTTTGAGAAAAGAATTTAAAATTGGAATTTTACTAAAAATTACTATGCCAGCGCCCCCAAACGACTTTTTTCCTGGAGTTTTGTAATGCCTGCTTTTAAGTAATAAAGTGGTGTAAGAAATAATAGCTCTAGGGATGTAAATCGTTAACGTAATACGAATCAACTAATCGATATTTATTTACAAGGTAGATGGACTTTCTGGCCGTGAAATTGCGAGGCTAATTAACTTTGTGCTAAACGACATGGAAAAATACAAATAAATAATTATTGAAAAAACACTATAGACGTACCATCAATCTATAATTAATCCCTGGATTTTATACATAAAGGCAGTAATAAAATTACTTCCTCAACCAAATTAATTAAGGCTGACATTCTAGGTATATAATTTGTAATTATTCAAACAATAATAAAAAGATCTGAAAATTTGCGAAAAATTAAATAAAATACCATAAAAAGAAAGGATATCACTTTGGCAAAAATCACATCGTAATTACGATATTTTGAATTGGAAACGAGGAGGTTTTATTGATGAAAAAACTTCAAATTGGAAAAGCTCAGTTCTCCTGAACTGCAAATGGGTGGTGAGGTTCTCATGATTTGGGGTGAAGTTGTCATGGTATAGGGCAGTATAGGGTGTATTTGGATGGAATAGGAAATGTACCGTAAAATGTCAAATTTAACTTTATGAATTTTATTAGGGCAGTCAAGAATATAATTACCAAAACACCGAATTTAGCTGTCGCACTTGAAAATGTCTTAGCTAGTTGAAATATTTTTACACGTTCTAATATTTGAGGAATTACCTCCAGTTCGCCTCCGGTATCTCTTTTGTCTTGTCTTCTTTTCTTGTCCTCTTTTCTAATTTATCGCAAAATTTTATCCTGTCCGGGAGTTTTAAAAATTAAATTTTTTAGTTTTACCTACATTGAAACAATTTTGGTTCGATAGCAATACTTTTGTTTATCGTTAAGGGTTTTGAAAGTAAAAATTGATTTCTCCAAGGCAAATCAAAATATTGAAATCCATTTCAAATTTCCTATAAGAAATAATTTTTGTTCATTGTTTAGGTACCTAAAAAAAATTCAAAATATATATGAAGTCCGCTTTCTTGTCCCTAATTTATTTTGAAAATGTGAATGTCTGACATGATTCCAAATTATGGCAACCCAACTTATTTTTTGGGGTCGCAAATTGAAGAAAGGTATACTTGGACTTGGACACGGTGACGTAGCTTGAACTTTCGGGCGGTTCCTCCAAAATTATTTTTATTCATTATTATATTCCTTAATATTATTTATACTTTATCACCCCAAATATATATAAATTTTAACATATCGCAATTAAATAAAAAAAATATATTTTTACATATTATGACAGTAATTACATCACATCTAAACGACGAAATTCAAATCACACATGAACTTTGTATTAAATATTCTGGCATAGTTTTTAATCAAATATTTCGGATTACGAGTGGGTCGGAAGACTTTTAAAAGGTACTTGGGAAATTGTGTCTTCTGAAAGCGGAATTGTTTAGTGTTGCGGATTTCATTATCACTTAGAAGTAGGAATCTTTATCAAATTTCTGCTTTTCTCGTAATTTGATTATGATTTTGATTATGAATTTCTTGTAAAATTATATTTGCATAATAGGTATACTATTTAGTTTCCAACCAATATTATGATTAGGCATATTCTTCTACAATAAAATAATTTAAAGTTTGATAAAATAAGTAAGTAAGTAAGTAAGTAATTTAGATATTTTCTCAATATTCTTTATCTTATTTTGGACTTCCTCTTTTAATATCTAATATCTTAACTAAAATTTAAAAATTATGCGTTGACCTAGGATGCAGCAATTTTAATTAAGATAATTTTAATCAATTGTATAGGTATATAAAATCAATACTATGTTTATACAATACTAATCTCCTATTATTTTCCCATGATAATTTATTGATATACTACTAATACCACCATGGACCTCAGATTACATACTCCATACAGTGGGTAACCAATATTTATTATATTGTTAATTTTCATACACCTGAGCTCTTCCAAATTGGTTTAAATCAATAAATCTTAACGTCTTTCTGATGTTTATATTAATACTAGGTTCCTAATATGGGACAGTTTCAATCGTGTAAAAAGATATAAAATCAGATGTAATGTTAAATATTTGGAAAGAATTATTTTAAAATCCAAGTAATAAATGCACTTGCTTCCCGAGGTTATTGAAACCGGAAATGTTATCTGTGCAGTTTTGTTCCCAGAAGTCCGGTCATTTATACGCGTGTCTGATAATTGACATTTAAGAAATATACTGGAAATACAAATATTTAAAATGACGTTAGACGTATCATATTTTAAATTTAGTAATTATGAAGTAGAAAATGAATTACTTTATTATGATGGAATAACCTTAACATTGATCCTTTTAAAATCAATAACATTACTTAAATACTACAGGAATTTGTTTTGGTTTTAAATTTGGACCATCGATTCATACTAATTTTTTATCGATTTATAATACCTAATAATAAATATTGAGTGTATTGCAAACTGAATTACCTCTCGTCGTAAATCAATTTATGTTTATTGGAATTAACTCAATATTTGCTTTAAACTACAATGATTTATCTATTTCTTTGTGATGGAACGGGTGATGGCTGTTTATTTAACTACTGTCGACTTGTTCAGGGTTTGATGACCTTAATTTTATAATGTCGGTTTATAGATTAATTAAAATTTAGAACATTTTCTGATTGATTTCGTTGTACAATCGATTACAATAGAAGCCAAAAATTTACTTCCATTATGATACGGAAAATTCTTTTTTGGAAAAGTATCTTTCATAAACATAAAACTCTTTTTTATGCAATTTTAGGTTGAAAAATTATATAATTCAAAGCGAATTTTCACAGTCAATGCACTGCAATCGTGCTTTAAATTCGCATCAATCACATGCTGTCTTAGAATTATAGAAAAACCCCAGTCATTTAGCTTGACGTGGGTAATTGCAGGTTTCAAAAATGAATATTTCAAATTTTAATACTTTATTGGACATAACGAAATGTGTAAATCACAGTTATTTGCATATTATGCATGTCTATGCCAGTCCTCTTCTCCGTATCTCATCTCTGCCAAATCTTTCTTCTTGCGGAAGATGGATTATCGCGTAATTAATATTGGAAATAAAAATTTTCGAGTAGATAATATTGATAAAATAAATAAATTACAAGCTAAATATTAATAAATTGATTTAAATGATTTGATATGGCGGCTAAAATATATGAGAAGATAATAGGAATGATGCTTCAACAATTAAATGTAATAAACCGGAAACTTTTGCAATTTTCCGGCAGATTTTCCATAAAGGTAAAAATACTAAAAACTAACGGATTCAGTTCCATCTACAATCATTTGCTTATTTAAACAATTAATATTAAAACTTTATATTAATCTCCAATTATACGTTTTAAATGTACATAATCTGTTTCCATGTACCTTCTTCAATTGGAAAATCATCCGAGAAAGAGTTTTTTAAAAAAAATATAATATTGATGGTACAATAAAAACAAGATTTTCTTCTTTACTATAATAAGTCAGAGCGAAACGGAGACTGTGTCTTCAACGGGTAGGAAGTCAATTTCATATGACGATCTGGAAGCCACAATTTTAATTATGTCGAGCTCAAATATGGCATATACCTACATGCATACCGAGATTTATAGGTCTGTTAAACGATTAAATTCGGTCTAAAGTTTTTTTGAGATTTAATTTTTAAAGTATACCGCAGCGTTTTCAAACAAACAATGCGCAATCAAAATAGTACCTGCCAATCTGGTGCCTGAAAATTACTACGCTCGGCACACGAAATTACAAAATATTAAATTTTTATTGGTATATAAATAACAGCTGTAGCGAAAAAGAAAACCAAGGATTTTAGTGGACTATTTTTTTCTATTCCATTAAAACATTCATATTAACTTCTATATTATGTGGGTGAAATAAACTTATCAAAGGTCAAGTTGCAAATATTAATGATTTACAATACTTAAGTAAAAGAACAAATGTACATGCATTTTATATTGGTTAACTGAAACATTTCGAAATAAATGTAATACTGATCAATAATCATAACTTTAACCGAAGGTATCGAATAGTTGAATATCGTCGTCCAGCTGTGTGTACCTCCAATGTGGACAAATTTTCTGACAATCATATTAGTGTACATAGATAACGATCCTTTAAACAACTAATAAATTAGGTTACTTAAATTTTTTTATAGCATTTACTCTAACGAATCAACGTTTATTGACTTTCCTAAACAATTTACTGTTTGCCACATTGACGGTATTTACAGCTTGGAAATTTTTGATTAATAAAAAAAGTTAGAATTTTATTAGAATTACGTCGATATTAAAAGAGCTTAATTATTGTTCCCTGTTGCTGGATTTCTTAAGTTTATTTTAATTATTATATTAGTCGCTTACACTTAATTCTTACGGCTGGTTTCGCTGTAGGCCAGGAATTATATTGTTCCTACATTTTACATTCAGTATCGTAAATTTGTATTCTCTTAAAAGTGAAAAGTTGAACTATTGTGACCAATATGAATCTTATAAAAGTTATAAATAAAATTAAAATTATATCAATAAGTTGTCTGTACTATAGATAGCCCAATTTTAAACTATTCACATCAACTTTCCTTTATACAATTAAATAATTTTAAATGAAAGTATACAGATAAGAGAAATGGATTCACTATAAAGGGTGGCTAAAATGTCGTTTGTGGAAGCTCGTTTTTGGAAGCTCCAAAGAGTCCAATGCCTGTACTGAATATTTTATGATTTTGATTATGACTTTTTCCAAAAAATAACATTTTAAATAATATTTATAGAGAAAATCAATTTTGCTCTCTCAACTTATCTTCACATTATTTAATTTTTATTTTTAATTTAAACTTATCAGCCGGAAATGTCCTCTTGCTAGTAGAGAAAATGTTTACACTTTCGTGATAATGACCAACATTATATTTTTGCAGCTTTTCGTAAGTAGACTTTTCAAATGCCAAAAAATATATTTTCACACCGCACAATTTTAGAATCCATAAACAAAAATTTACGATCAAGAGGCTTACTTAATATTTAATGCGTCTGTAGATATTGGACATGAAAATATTTTTTTTTTCAAAAAGTCATAAAACATCTTCTCAGCATCAGTTCTCAGTACCGGACGTGCAATCAAATCTTTTCAAAATGTCTGCATGTTAACTATTTTTAGTTTCATTTATAAAAGTGTTAAAAAGGTTTTTTCGGATTGATTTCAAATTAATGGTATAGTTTCATTAATTAAGCGTTATCTTAATACAAAATAGCAACACTAATTAGGTTAAATCTTATGTCATAATACAATTTTATCTTTTTAAATTTGTATATAAATGGACTAATCTTTGAGCGAACTTTCCTATCAAATTAGGCCATACAAAAAAGAAATATATTATTTAATTATGATCTTGTTGTCAACTTTACAAAGTCAAGTTGATAACTATTGGTATTTCTTAACAATTCCTTATTTATGTTTATAATCGTAAATTTGTTTATATTGAACTGTTGAATAATCCTGCAAGTTCTGGTAACTGCATAATGTATCGCATAAATTTTATTTCCTTAATATCTCTAACAAATTTTTTAATTTCTGATTTTTTTGAATTTTTGTCATGTCAGAACTGGACTGTATCGAACAGCCAAATTCGGGTTTCACCATTCAATGAATTAGTTGAACGCTGTTGGTCTGAAAACAGAGTCAAGGGTTATCAATTGAAATTTTTATTAATTATCAATGAAAATTTGTTTGTGTATTTTAATTAATAAATTATACTACTTGTACTTTCTCGAACAAAACTAGAAAACAATTTTTTTTAAACCATTTTAATATGTAGCTACATCTACATAAATGTGGATAGCAATATTATAGATACCACCTTGAACTTTCTTTGATTTTCACTACTATAACAAAACCGTTCCTCATTTTGTTAATGATGACAATAATTTTATTAGATACTAAAAATGTACAATCATTGTGTAATCAATAAAACTTTTTGAACCAGATGTTACTCTTTCAATTTGGATTATTCATCACTTTAAAGTTCACCATTTAATTGAACAAGAGTGAGTAAGTTAATTAAAATAAAATGTTTACATAATCTAAATATCAACCGTAATTTAATTTGCATTTGTTATTAAACTTTGTATTATTAGGTTTTATTATTACCTACATTAAGATGATATGCATTCGGTAATTTAATTATCTTTTCAAGTACTTTCGCGGATGCCGATAAGCTCGAAGATAATATATAAAAATAATATAAGTCGTATTTAAGATATCATCATTTTTTGTTCCTCTTCCTGAGATATAAATTAACATAGTAATTTTAAAATTTATATTATTGTTAGAAAGAAAACTACCAAATCTGAAAGCAAATTTCCATAGAAAAGAGTTACTTAGGGACACTTGATCACATGTGTAAGAAAGGGAGAATTGATCCCACGATGAAGTGGATGAAGAAATCAGAAATGTTACAAAGTACCTTCCAATTTAATGTTTGTAGAAAACAGCTGATTCACTAGGGGTAGTTTATAATGCAGTGGCGTAACCAGTATTACTAGAGACTAAATTTCCTTGATTTTTTACTTTTTGTAAAACGGAAAATAATACACGCATGCTGTTTATTTCTCTCTACAAAAACAGTTAATTTACAGTTAATTCCTAACATAATAAATTATGGAAGCAAATCATTCTCATTCAAATTTTACTACCTATTGATATTAATAAGGTGCATTTATGCATATTCGGATACTTAGCACTATGACGATTTATCGATGTTTTGTTTTAGTTTTCTTTAATTTTACCTTATTTTTTTATCTTTTTTACTATTTTTTCTTGTCTTCTTTTTTAGTTATTTTCCACTTTGCCCTCTCGCCCCTAAACTTTTTTATTTTGTGTGTGTGTATGGACCGTTAAGTATACAATTGATTCATACCCAAATAATTAATTGTGTTATTTGGATGACATAAGAGGGAGACTTGATCCTTAGACGTTTCTTGACCTTTTCGTTCTGTCAATGTTATTATATTGTCATTCTATAAATTAGTAATGATAATTAGTGAGGTATTCTATTGGGGCTGTAATTGCTTTACATTTTTTTAAAAACATTTTATCCCTTGTTCTCAATAAGCAAAATATGAAAAAGGTATCAAGTGTTCCACTTCTAACCTACTTATTGTCTCTTCACTCTTAGCTAATTTCTCTATTTGATGACTATAAAATAATAAAATGTTATTATAAAAGCATTTATCTAAATTCTCACAAAAAAGTTTATCAATTTATTAATTAAAAAGATCGTTACATTTCAAGTATATCTGTTAGTATACTATTATAATAGTGGTAATACTAGTAACAAAGTGTAAAGACAAATATTGCTCAATTTTTCCAAGAATGATAGATATAAAAATGGAACTCAATAATTATTACAGATATTAAAAATGTCTTTGTTTATTGTACAATATTGGTTTTTTTGCAGTAAATTACTTTATTCATGAAATAAAGATTCTTAGTCAATTTATTATTATTAAACAGGAACTGTTGTCAAAGAACCTACTTTATTTTTTATCACGGGTCAATATACTTACGAATTTAAAGTAAAGATAACATAAAAATTAAATTTTTAATATAATTTCTAATTCACTTTCGAGTTTTACTTCAGAGTAGAAATTTTGAGCAATTTTTCGTCTACGTGCCTTTAATTTTAACAAAATTTGTATTGGTAGTATTGAACATTAAAAATTCGGAAGCGGAAATAAAAAAAGAACAATAAAAATTTGTGTAATGTAGAAGAAAAGTTAAAGAAAAGTTGTGCCGATCAAGATAACTACTGATAGAAAATTGAAAAAAAAATGATAAAAAAAAAGAAAGAGATTCGGAAAGAAGCAATTAATAAGGATGATGAATTTCATTTTTCATAACTTGCTCAAAAATATTTCTAGTCCTGCCCTGATACAAATCAATAAAAATCTAAATAAATGCTAGCAAATAAATAATTATTGTCAAAATTTAAAATTAGTCTAAATTTGTCTTAACCGAAGACTATCAAAATTAAGGAGGTATTCGCTCAAAAAACGATAAAAGATAGATATAAAAAATCCAATTATATTAGGAGATAGTCAACATTGAATTAATAACATTGAATAAAATTTTTGGTACCCACTTCTCCTACGATAACATCGATTGTAAGATTATTTATCCGAAATCGGAAAGCCAAAAATATTTATAATCAGGAATGATAGTGTGAAATACATTTTTTTGCCTTAAAGGGCTAAAAGAAATAAAAATTTACAAAATTTAGTTTACATGAAATAGAATTTAATTACCAATCCAAAAAGCCTAGGATGAATAAAATCGGTTGATTCATTTTTAAGTTATAATACCTATAACTTTTAAAAATGCAGTTTTTCAGAAAATTCGTTTACAATTTTTGGTATAATTCTAAACAAAAATTGGAAACTATTTTCTGTTCAAAGGATAGAGAGTTTAACCACGAATAGAACAAGTCCAAGATTAATAAAATGCATTGATCAACTTTTGAGCTATCCTGGGGATATTCGTTGATAAATGAACTTTTTCTGAAAATGCATTATAAAGTCTTTTGGTTTAATTCTTAGTTAGTCTTATGCCGGTAAGAATAAAAATGTAAAACTAATTGTAGTTGAGAATTTAATTACGAATCGAATGAGTCCAAGATAAATAAAATCCGCTGATTAGTTTTAAATTTACCATGGGAAATTGTTTGAAAAATGTAGTTTTACAAATAAATTTGCATTGTGGTAAAAAATTCTTACACGTACTTATTCCAAAAGGATAGTACAATTTGGATATATAAAAAACAAAAATCAATTTTCTTAGCACTCAGCAAATCCCCTTGATGGTATTAATTAATATTTTTCATTAATTAAAATGCAAAAGTTACGCAGTTATTTAAAAAATTTATAACTTTTTTGTTTTTTACTTTTTTTTATTACGAATTTATTTTGGAAAATCATGATTCAATTATTTTAAATACATAGACGAGCCCACCATCGTCATTTCAATATTTAGATTCGTTTGGAGGAAGGTCTATGCTATTCCGTATATTAATTAAGTAAAACATAAAACTATGTTGGTAGACTTCAAATTTTGAAGTTAAAATTAATTATCATTTAAATATATTTATCTGAACTTGTTCAAATCACTGCATTTTAAGCTACAAGAGAGGCTCCTTAATATTTTTGCTACGTTTTTCTAAATCACGCTCTTGATAAATGACATACAATACAATTTCAAAAGCCAAAACACATTTTTGGCTTTTATATTTCTTACCAACTTCACTTGACATTAACTTGTCCTACAAAATTTATCTAAAAATTAACTTGAAATAAAGAAGAAAATCTGTACAATAAGATAAATGTTACATTTCTGCAGTAACTTATAAATGGCACATTGCCTTCTTGGTAGTCTAGAGTTGAAAAATTATATCTTTATATTTGATCGGCTGAACTGAAATTTTGACAACTTAATCAGGATAATCCGCATTGTATTTGTAGTAGGTTGCCCAACTTTGTCGACTTTAAATTGTGATTTTTAATAAGAAAAAACTGAGAGATTACCTTGTATTTATTACTTCAAACTTGCGTCTTTCACTTATAAAGAAAAACTACTATCAAGTTCAAAATCTCTATTATACCTCGGAAATTGTAGAAATATAAAATATCGCATTTCTTAACGACATCATTTTGAGTATAATAAGAGTAAAGTTGTAAATGCTGACATTTTCTCATGTTTATCTCATGTTTGGGAAAAGCATTTTTACCTAACACACATAAGCACGTATCAATACGAAAAAACCAAATTTATCTTTATAGATTGTGTACTGGGGCATAGGAATATCAGCAATGTATCACTGTGGAATTCAAAATAATACCTACACAATTTTTAATATTAAAATTTAACTAAAAGCTAAAAAAATTAGCCTCATTTAGATAAATTGAAATCTTGCTTTTAGAAACCTCTCTTAACATGGCATTCCCCCCTTTCAAAATATCCCATTATCGCTATGTACTGGGGAAAAATAGGATTCCTTTAAAAAATTGAATAGAAAAAAAAGTAATGCAAATAAAAAATTCATTGATAGAATTTCTTATTTACATATTATAAAGTTAATTTCTTCTTCTAGATTAAACTAAATTTTAGATATAATTTTGTTGTATTTAATTACGCTATGGTTTACTTATTCAAAATTCCATAACATGCAGCTCTTTGGTAAACATCCTGAATTTAAAGATCAAGGATCACATAATCTAATTTGTATCAGTTTTTTTTTATTTAGCAAGTGAATTTGTTTTGGTAATTAATATGTACAGATATATTTTTTATTTCTGAAGTGCACAGATTTATTATCATACTGTGTGCAATATAATAATAAGTTTATGACGGCCTCATTACCTAATATAGCGAGCATATGTGCTTGGTGTACAGCAATTATGTCATCTGACCTTTACACTGAAAATGTATAAAACTGAAAGTAATTATAACTTCATAAAATATTCAAAAAGGGTGATATAGTCATAATGTTCAAAAAAAGGAACAGCGCATTAATTGCCTACATAATTGCACATGCAGAAGAAAACCTCCAAGTTTGTTTTTCATAAGAATTTTATGTAAATGTTATTACTGTATTAACTGTAAGTATTATTATAATTGCGTTAAATTTTGTATTGAACACAAAAAATAGCTCAAAGGTTATCGATATTAATAACTACACTTTTATCCCATATCAAAAATTACATAAAATTTTATAATTTTCAAGGATTTTGAGATAAAATTGGGTAATTCGTCCCGAGTGTTTTCTTTCAAATTTATAACCTTTCTTCATTTTTTTTGCATCGATATCGTAAAGTTAATCGAAATAGATATTTTTTGCAAAGGTTATCAATTTCTATTTTTTTGGTTACACTTTTTGCATGTGCTTTGACATCAACAGTGACTTTCAAGTAGTACTCATAATTTATTTACGCTTATGTAATCAAAAATTCAAGGACAAAATTTGAAAATAGCATCACTGCTTTCTCTTCAAAAATTTGTTTGGAAACTCGCATGCTGAAAAACTGAAGGAATAGATTTCGGTCTCGTGACCAGAAAAATCTGGTTTTCCAAAAACATGACTTGTGTTATATCAGCAATTCCGTTCTTTTACTAGAGGACCAAAATTATAAGAAATGGCTTTATGTTGCCTTTCCACAGTCTCGAATATGGACTATTGGATGACTGAATCACAGTTTTCCTCTTCCTAGCCTGGCCACACTACTGGTATGGTAATATAATGGTCTACAATTACATATTATATTAATAAATATGATATTTCGTCTAATATCTATTCGTTTGAATAAATATAGCTTCAAATTAATGCAATAAATTAAAGTGCTATAAATCACTAAGAACAATTAACGTGCGTGATCACATTTTGCAAAGCAATGTGCTCAACGATTTTATTAACGCTTTAGCACGACCGTGCTTAATTAAAACATTTACTACAAACTTATCTTCTAAATTTTTAGATTGTCGTGCATACGAGATGTTAAATGGATATATTGCCTATTATGTGATCAAAGATGATGCATTATAATTTTGTTTTATGAGTTGCTATTATTAACTTTTATTATACTACAACAACTTATGTTTGTTTGATGAAGTCATGTTTGAGAACGTTATGCAAGCTGGAGCAATATGCATTAGTGGAATACCACTTTAAAATTAGTATTTTAATGATAAATTTTGCAATGGAACCTCATGGTTTAATTTTTGAATACCTACATCCTATTATCTTATGCCTTGTTTCCACCTTTTCCTTTAATCGTTCACGATCATTAAATCGATTACAAATATTTAGATTCAACAAGTTGGTTCGAAGTGTCAGTACTCTTAATTTTTTGCACAAGAGTAATCTGCAAAACTAGTTTTTGCTAATAGCTCCAAATCACATCGACTCGTAATACATAATATAAATTTTGGTTATAAAAACCAAAAGAATTTATTCAAATTAATACAAGCAATTCTGGAGGCGATGCACTAAGCCATTAATTATTTAATCCATGAGATCGCTGATATAATTTCTCATACGCTAAAAAATGATAACACTTTGAGTTTATAATTATTAAAAGAAAAAAAATTGCAATTTAAAAGCTTTTCGGAGGTTTCGGTTCACTTCAGAAATTTGTGTGATGTATGAGTTATTTTTAGCACCAAAATGCATTTACTCGGGTCAACGAATCATGCACAATGAGAATATTTTTATTTATGTTTTTTATTTTAGGTTAATGTTAATAATTAATATTGATTTCATTATTTTACGTTCTCGCGATGTCGTGGGTTCGTTTGATAGCGCACATGAAAATGAAAATATGAAAATGAAATATTCTTTTCTCGACAAAGGAAAGTTCATAGTCCGCTTTTTGTGTTTGCAAGCGGTTTTAAATTTAATTGCAAAAATGAACATGTAATAAAATTAATCAGCTGCTTCGAAAGACTCATCAGCAACAAATTACTCAAGATAAGTTCATGTCATAGACTACAATACTCCACTATTAGAAAAGGAATTTACTTATACTTAAGAGAGGTCATACGTCAATAAGTTTGATATCCATATTGGGAACTCAACTAGCATCCTTGACTGTGAACATCAAAACCTCTGCTTCCAACAATTAAATTTAATTTAAATTGATTTACTTTAAATTAAAAGTCACCAAGCTTTTTAGAAGTTAATAAACAAATTAAATTTGACACGATCTGAGCTTGTTAGCTAATTTTAGGAGCATTTCTAATTGAAAAGCATCCACAGTTTTTCCAATCCAAAAAAATTTAATATAATTAAAATTAATCAAAAAATTGATTGCTATGAAGTTCAAAGACTTTATACAAAAGTAGTTTAAATATTTACACGACACTACTAAATATTTCAAGCTTCATAAACTTAAAAGTGATAATACTGACAGATATAAACAGAAATATAATAAGAAACCTTAGCTACATCATCAGATAGGAAAATAATGAATTACTGTGAGAACTTACACATGTGATACTCATCCCATCTTCTGACTAAAATAGTTGAAAAAGTTTTGCCTAATTTGGAAGTGCTAACTCAGATTCAGTTCAGTTTTGTCCGAGTACCAAATATAAACGCCAATGAAATTTAATT
Source organism: Rhagonycha lutea (assembly GCA_958510855.1). Classification (NCBI taxonomy): domain Eukaryota; kingdom Metazoa; phylum Arthropoda; class Insecta; order Coleoptera; family Cantharidae; genus Rhagonycha; species Rhagonycha lutea. The sequence goes on from OY294036.1 coordinate 90,758,223, forward strand.
TTTTTAAATAAACTTAAAGTTTGGATAACCCTATCCAGTTTAATTGATTGACCCTTAGATTGTAATCTGATTATTGCTAAATATAATTTAATGATGAAATTATGCCAAAGTTTTAATATTTACGACTTAAAAATCCTTGTGACCTTTTCCATTGATAATATTTAATATTTATAGCATATTACAATTTATTATTTATTTTATCATAGCTTTTCTTTAATATTAGTTAATTTTTAAAAGTTTAAAATAAACTCAAATACAATGTATCATCGTTCATATGAACCCAAGATCCATAGTCCGAATGCACAGCAATTTTGTAAAAAAATAAAGAAACATTACATTGGATTACCTACTTACTACGCTTCAAATATTTTAAATTTTGAATTTTTTTTTATGGAGCTATTCACGAAAACCAAACAATTATCATATTTCTGTTGATTTGCAATGTCTCTGTTTTTACATGAACGATATCTCATTGGATCACTTTTCTGTTCCGATATAAATTTCAGAAGAGGTGTTATTACTTCCGATTTATCTGAATGATCATGCAAATAAAAGTCATATGCAGATCTTTCCATTTTTTTGGTATTGTTACTTTTTATATTTTGAACATAATTTGTGTAATACTCGGTTTTATGAATGGTTCCACATTTAGAATCTACTGTCTGATTAATTTGATTTTTTGGTATCTTTTGAAATGGAGCGTACTCCACCACAGCAGGATATTCTACACCTTAAAGATATTATTATTATTATTATGGTACTTTATTTACAATCACATTGCTTACCTTTTGAATCTAAGAACACATAAGAGTCATATTTCTCTTTGAAATTATACATTTCGGATTCTTCAACAAAATTAATGTAAGCTCTAGAGAAATTATTAATTCCATGTACTTTTTCGGCTTTCACAAAATAAAGATAGTTGTAATTTATCAACGGTGATACTTGCTCTTTAAACTGTTCAAATGAAAAATCTGGAGGCAATCGTCGAATTACTATCTTACTACACATTTTTGATCATTTTGACATTTTTTAACTAACAATCCATTGCAACAATGGGTTTATTTTTATATTGTTTTTGCCATCTTCGCTATTTCTAATGATATATATTTTTTGTTACAGTGTAGTGGTTGTTATAATGGCTTGAACGCAAATGGAGAAGTAGCTTATAAATGCAATTGCCAGGGTTTAAAAGGACAGCCTGGCATACCTGGTATTACAGGTATGCAGGCTGTTCAAGGAGACTATGGTGATGTTGGTCCCGATGGACCCTATGGTCCTAAAGGCGAAAAAGGTGGTTCGGGTGACTATGGAGCTACTGGCGAAAAAGGATATAGGGTAAGGATCATCATTATTTATGCTTCCACAATAAAATAAAAATTGCAAATCTTTTTAGGGAGATGACGGTGGACAAGGAAGACAAGGAATTATGGGGCAATCGGTAGGTATTAATATTATTTAAAAAAAAATAAATTACTTATATCAAATGCTTTTTAACCTTAGGGTTACCCCGGAGAAGCTGGCATAAGAGGTAATGTGGGATTAGACGGTTGTAACGGTACCGACGGTGTACAAGGAACTCCCGGAATACCGGGATATTATGGAGTTCGTGGTTCTATGGGACCAGATGGTTTAAATGGACCACCTGGAGACGCCGGTGATGGTGGTGGAAATTCTGTTGGAACCAAAGGAGATACTGGAGATTATGGTAGAGCCGGCGGACCTGGTTTCGATGGAAGGCCTGGTTCGATAGGGCCGCCGGGTTACAGAGGTTCACCTGGATTTTCTGTGAGTAGTTAATTATCACATTAGCTTTTTCATCATTACTTTTTCACTAGGGAGTTCCCGGTGAAGAAGGTCCATGGGGTCCTAGAGGTGATGTAGGTGATGCCACTAAAGGTTTACCTGGTCTGCCTGGAGAACAGGGAGACGTAGGTGAACCTGGAGCTCCAGGTCAATTGATGGGTGGTGGAGGAATGATTATTGATCCTCCAACATATAAAGCTATAAAGGGTCCCAAGGGCATAAAAGGAATTGCCGGAATGACAGGAAACAGAGGAAGGAAAGGAGAGTTTGGTGTTAAAGGTCCGCAAGGATACAATGGTGGTCGTGGCGACCGTGGCATAAGGGGAGATCAAGGTAAAATTAGAATAAAAAAATAGACAATTGTGTAATAAACTATAATTTAGGTGTCGATGGTCCTCGAGGAAAGCAAGGACGTCGGGGTCCCGAAGGACCTAGTGGTGAAAAAGGAGATAAAGGAGCTCCTGGCTACGAAGGTCGTTCTGGATTTGACGGTGACAAGGGACAGATAGGAGAATTTGGATATAGTGGACCACCTGGACCACAAGGAGCAGAAGGTGAACCTGGAATTTACAACCCTTCTTTAGATGAAGCAGGAAAAGTAGGAGTCATCGGTAGACAAGGACCTGAAGGTCCTCCGGGTGAAAGAGGAATTGCTGGAACACCTGGTAGAATAGGACCACCTGGACCTGTAGGTCCACCTGGACCACCAGGAAGGTTAGGAGAACCTGGCAAACCAGGAAGAAAAGGCACCAGCATAAAAGGTAACGAATTATTGAAGATTAATTATTTAATAAATATTTAATATCAATAAATACTAGGTGAAAGAGGTGATGATGGATTCCGTGGATATCCTGGAAAACCTGGTTTTCCAGGTCTTACTGGAGGAGAAGGTTTAGGTGGAGAGAAAGGATTTGCTGGTCTAGATATTGAGGGTCCTCCAGGGGATGACGGTTTAGTCGGTTTAGAAGGTTTCTCAGGTCCACCTGGCGATCATGGTGACGGTGGAGACGCTGGTAGTAAAGGCTTTCCTGGAAGAGCACAACCTTTTCAAGGTCCACCAGGTGAACGTGGTACTCCTGGCTTACCAGGGCCTGAAGGCGATTTTGGTTTACCTGGCTATGACGGATTACCAGGAACAAAAGGTCCAAGAGGAGACGATTGCGGTATCTGCAGAGGAGGTTTGTACAAATTTATTTTTATAATGTTAAGATATTAATCAGCTATTAATAATCCTAGCATAAAATAGAAGCAATATAACCATGTGTATTAATAACTACCATGAATTTTCGTCGATTTCAAATTATTAAATAAACCATGCAATTGTTCTTTAGGATTTCCTGGATTAAAGGGTGAATCGGGCGATAACGGTAGAAATGGACGGGAAGGTTTACCAGGACTACAGGGTTTAACCGGTCCACGAGGTCCAAAGGGAAGACAAGGAAAGTTTGGAATATCTGGAGAAATGGGTATGCAAGGCAAGGATGGTGCAGTTGGAATTCAGGGAATTCCTGGTTCGCCAGGACGAAAAGGAGAATTAATTTATCCACCAATATCCAAACTTGACGCAGAAAAAGGTTATCAAGGTTTTCCTGGCATTGAAGGCCCGGCAGGTAGACACGGAAGACCAGGTTTACAAGGCGCTCCAGGATTTTTGGGTCCAAAAGGTGAAAGAGGTAATAATGGACCATTTGGTAATCCTGGAAGAGATGGTAAACCTGGATTAAATGGATTACGAGGCCTTCGAGGAGATGATGCAGCTTCTGATTACTTTTCCAAATTGCAACTACAGGGAACTCCCGGTTTACCCGGCTTTGCGTAAGATTGAATTGAATTGTAAATCACTTGGCAGCTATATTTCACAAATTTAGGGGAGCTAAAGGAGAACCAGGTGATGACGGTTATGTTGGCGAAGTTGGAGACGCAGGAAGCTTTCAAGCAGATATTAAGGGAGATCGTGGAATTCCTGGTGATGACGGGGACAGAGGTAAAAAAATAACAAACTAAAATATTATGAAAATGTTAAAAAATTGTTAATTAAAAAAATTTAATTTTAGGTTGGGACGGTTTCAAAGGACGATCTGGTCAAGTAGGTGATATAGGTTTCCCAGGTTTACCTGGAGTTACCGGTAATCAAGGCTACTCTTTAAATGGTGAACAAGGATTAAAAGGTTTTCCCGGTGAATATGGTTCTCAAGGATTTAGAGGTAATCCTGGGACACCAGGATTTTCTGGCCCTGTAGGCCTTCCAGGTTTACCGGGACTTAAAGGAAATCGTGGGGATTTAGGCCAAAGTATGTTAAATGGCGTAATCGGCAGGCCAGGTCTGGGGGGACAAAAGGGAGAACCAGGTGGTTTTGGTCCGCAAGGATATTCTGGTAGGGAGGGAATGCCAGGTGGTAAAGGTATAAAGGGAGCTGTAGGTCCAAATGGATTTAGTGGTATGCCAGGTTTATCTGGTAATAAGGGCCAAATTGGAGCAATACTTGCTGGGCCACCAGGTGCTCCGGGATTACCAGGACCATCAGGTTTACCTGGTTTCAGAGGAGATGTAGGGTTAAAAGGAGAAGATGGCTATCCTGGTTTACCAGGTATCAAGGGGATTAAAGGAGATTTAGGTCCTTTTGGAAGAACTGGGCCTGTAGGTGACTTAGGAGCTCCAGGTACCGTATTCAAATTTTTTTTAAAGATTTATGACATAATTAACTAAAATCAAAATATTAGGTTTTCCTGGTTGGATTGGCATTAATGGTGTACCCGGAAGAGTTGGAGAAGTAGGAGATAGGGGTTATAACGGCTACCCAGGAGTACCTGGATTGGCTGGCAAAAGTGGATTGCCTGGTCAGATGGGATTGAAAGGAATTAGAGGAAATGCTGGTCAAAGGGGTTTCTTTGGTTTACCTGGTCTTCCGGGATTACCCGGATTACGGGGTGATACGGGAGCAGAAGGAAGAGCTGGTGAAACTGGAGAATCGTCATTCAGTGGACCCCAAGGTGATTTTGGAGATGCTGGTTTAATAGGATTACCTGGAACTGACGGCAAACCCGGCATGGATGGCGCAGCTGGCATACGTGGAGAACCTGGTCAGAGTTGGCCTGGCGATTTCGGAATTAAAGGCATCTCGGGAGAACCTGGCCTAATAGGTAGAAATGGATCTCCAGGACCTTCCGGAGAGAATGGCGCACCTGGATTTGTTGGTGCTCATGGTATGATCGGCGATAAAGGAAGTAATGGTGAACATGGAACGCAAGGAAGGAATGGTTTACATGGCTATAAAGGTGAAAGAGGTAATCCTGGGTCTTATGGTTACAATGGCACCAAAGGAGAACGAGGTAATAATAAATAAATTAATATGGCTTATTTAATAAGTACATTTTTAATTTGTAACCTTGATTAGGTATGGATGGAGAGCCTGGATTTATGGGTAGACCGGGAATACCAGGAGATCTTGGTCCACCTGGTTTAGTAGGACCTCCTGGTGCACCAGGTCTTAAAGGTAGGCAAGGATTGCCTGGATTTACATCGTATGGATTTGCTGCAAAAGGAGAAGCTGGATTGATGGGAATGCACGGATTCAACGGTGTTAAGGGTGAATGGGGTGATATTGGATTACCTGGAAATCCTGGTGCTAGAGGTGGTAGAGGTGACACTGGATATCCTGGACCTCAGGGAGATTTTGGGTTACCCGGATTGAAAGGTTTATTGATAACATAATTTTGACAACATTTATTATAACTAAATTTGTAGGTTGGAGAGGAGAACCCGGATATTCAGGAGCACCTGGTTTACCTGGTTCAAACCCTGAACGTGGTGAGCCCGGAAGAGATGGACTACCTGGCTTTAATGGACTTGATGGTCGACCTGGACAGAAAGGAGCACCTGGAGAATATGGTACAGAAGGATATCCTGGAACTCCCGGATTACCTGGTTTTAGTTACCCAGGAGTTAAGGGTCTTATTGGTGATATAGGGCTTCCTGGTTTGCCAGGAACACCTGGAAAATATGGATTAGCAGGTAAATTAAATAATTCCTTCTTTTTTTTAAATAAAAAAACTTCTTAATAAGTATTTTGTCATTCATTATATTTTCAGGAATTCGAGGTCAAGATGGGCGTGGAGGTATCAAAGGTTTGCAAGGAGATTATGGATTACCTTCAATTAATTTCAAGGGACAACAAGGTGATATAGGATTAAACGGAGCAGCTGGATTTAATGGATCAAGAGGTGAAAGGGGTGATTCTGGTTATAATGGACTTCCGGGAATAGTGGGTCCAAAAGGTTTACATGGTCCAACAGGCAATCCTGGTTATCCAGGTTTGCAAGGATTAATCGGTCTTCATGGTTCAAAAGGAGAAAGTGGTGAAATCGGTAGACCTATACCGGGTTTACCTGGAGATGTTGGTTTCCCTGGCTTACCCGGTTTACCTGGATTGCAAGGTACCCCTGGTAGAAATGGTGCTAATGGTCTTAAGGGAGCGCGAGGAGAACTTGGATTGCCAGGAGTATTTGGACTTCCAGGAAGACCTGGTGCTATTGGAATACGTGGTGACAATGGAAGAAATGGTGAAGTTGGGGCACGTGGTCAAACAGGACATCGTGGTTTACCAGGAGACGATGCTCCTCTACCACCAGCACCACCAAGCAGAGGATTTTTCTTTACTAGACATTCACAATCTGAACTTATTCCTATTTGTCCAAAAAATACGGTAAAAATGTGGGATGGATTTTCTCTACTTCATATCATGGGTGATGCTAAAGCGCATGGACAGGATTTAGGTGTGCAACTTAAATTATTATTTTTGAGAAATATTATAAAAATGCATTCTGTTTAGGTGCGCCTGGAAGTTGTTTAAGAAAGTTTAACACCATGCCATTCTTATTCTGTAACTTAAACGACGTGTGTGATTACGCACAACGCAATGATTACAGTTATTGGTTGTCAACTAATGAGCCCATGCCGGTTATGATGACGCCTATACCGGCACCAGAAGTCGGACGATACATATCAAGGTAAAATATTTACATTGTTTTGCTTTTCATTGTTTTTAAATGTATTATAATTAAAGGTGTTCGGTTTGTGAAGCTCCTACAAGGGTGGTTGCAGTGCATAGCCAAAGTATGGAAATTCCTGAATGTCCTACTGGATGGGAAGAATTATGGATGGGTTACAGTTTTCTGATGGTATTTAAATTTAAAATGGTATTGAATAGATCATACAACTTAATTATTTATCATTTCAGCACACTGACTCAGGTGCTGAAGGTGCTGGACAATCTTTGGTTTCACCAGGTTCTTGTCTAGAAGAATTCCGTGCCCGTCCGTTTATAGAATGTCACGGTCATGGAAGATGCAACTACTTTACAACTGCTTATTCTTATTGGTTGGCCACAATAGAAGATTTTTCTATGTTCCTCAAACCAAGGCAACAGACCTTGAAAGCTGGCATGGATTTAACATCACGCATTAGTAGGTGCTCAGTATGTATAAGGCGGCGCTATACTATTCGAGCAACATCACACTCTGGAGGTTCTCCTACTTATGGTATTCCCCAACCCAGCGAAATTCAACGTTATCCTAATCCAGATAACAGACAAGAGTCGCAAAGCGGTGCTCTCAGGGGCACTTACCGACATCGATCTGAATCAGACAGACAAAATCAAAATTCAAACTCGTATGCTGGTTCAAACGCGTACTATAATCAAAATGCAAATGCACAAAATTCAAATTCCAACTCTTATGGCAGTGCTTCTGGTCAAAATGTGAACACTCAGAATCAAAACCCCAACCCTTATAGCAGTAGTTCTGGTCAACAAGCAAACGCTCAAAACTCTTATGGTGGTGGTTCATATGGAAGTCAAAATGTAAACGAACAAAATCCAAATTCGAATGCTTATAATCGTGATTCTGCTTCCTATCGAGGTCAAAATGCAAATGAACAAAGTCAAAATGCAAATACTTACAGCAGTGGTTCTAGTTCATATGGAAGTCAAAATGTAAATGAGCAAAATCCAAATGCTTATAATCGTGATTCTGCTTCCTATCGAGGTCAAAATGCAAATGAACAAAATCGAAATGCCAACACATACAGTAGTGGCTCTGCTTCTTACGGGAGTCTGAGTGAACAAAATCCAAACTTAAACACTATTAGCGGTAGCTCCGATTCATACAACAGTCAAGCTGGAAATGCTCAAAATGCGAGCTATTATGCCCGTGAACGTCAAAATGTAAATTCTGGTGGTTCATATGGCATACAAAACAGAAGCTCTGAAGTACATGCACAGAGTCAAAATGTGAATCCATACGTTAACTATAACAGACAAAATCAGTATGATCCAAACAGACAATACAATCCAAATGCTTACAATCCTAACGCATATAACAGAAATTATAACGTAAATTCGGAAAATTCTCAAAATCCAAACAATCCAAGTAATTACGAAGCACCACGACGCCGACACCGCCGGATCCGAAAACGAAACCATATAAAGACAGTAGAAGAAAATGAAATAAAAACGTAATTTGTAATTGTTACCAAGTGTGCCATAATATAAAAATATTTTTTTAATTTTGGAAAATATTGTATGTAGGTCTGTAAATAATAAATTAGTTAATTTTTGTTAACTACAAATGCCATTTTAATATTTAAGTGCATAATGTCATAATGGTGCTATATTTTCAGAATTAAGCTTGCATGCATACTGTAATGTGATTTTTAATTTAGGTTCTTAATAAATCACTGCCATTAAGGGTAGGTAAGCTGCCAATTATAAATGCTGTTAGTATTCCATGTTACAATTATATCTATTAACCGTGTTATGTAAAATAGTGCAAAACAGTAATTTTAATTGGAATATTGCGTAAAAAATTTTGTAAACTTGTTTTTTTTTATTTTTTAATTAAAAAATATGTATTTATAGAATTAATAACTAAGTTTCTGTTTGTATAAAATAATCAAATAATTTTTTATTATAACAAGATATAAAAATTTAATTTTTTAAATTTAATTTAATACGAAAATATTGATAATAAACTTTTTTTTAAATGTTAGTTTATCATGAACTGTGACTCGACTTGCAAAACATTTGTGTAATAAATCTGAAAAAATTATATTATATTTGATAAACTTTTTATTTTTAAAAGCAAAATTTTATTAAATTTTTTAATTAACATAAAAATTAATCTACTGTGGCTATTACTTCCTCTAGATATTGGTTAAGCAACCATTCAATTTCTAAATTGCTTGGTACCCAGAAGTTCAGTTTTTAAGAAAATGATAGTTTAAAATTCCAACAAAAAGAATAATAATTAATAAACATTTAGCGTTAATGAAAAACTGTACCAATTTAAATTTTTCTGATGATTTTCAACAAAATTCAAATTATTCCATAGAATACACAATATAAATCTCTCAATGGGTGTGTTTTTAAACTACTCGAGCAGCTGTTCAAGTACTCGAACAGGAAAAAGTGAGTTTTTAAACTACTCCGTCTACTGTCATCAGTCGTTTTAAAACTCCCCCACTCTGCTCAAACTCATTACTCGAGCAAATTTTCACGCACCGGATCGTAAGGTGGTGCATTTGAGCAGAACTTCGTGAACTTGTTCGTACCCTATACCCCGCGTGTTTTTAAACTGTACCTGTTGCTCGAGCAATAACTTTTTATTTTTTAAATATGGATTCTTCCGATTGAGAAATATTTGAACAAAATTAAATTTTTCTCAAAAAATTTAAATAGAAAATTGCATTGAAATCAAAATAACTGCAAATCTAATCCATCTTAGGGCTTAGAATTTTTTCGTTATTTTTCCTAAGTTTATTGACTTGAGAGCAATACATCTCGTCTACGTAAGTTTTCTTGTACATATAATATAATTATTTATAACACTTTTATAAATAATAAACACGAATTACAGGACCAAACGAAAATCGACAGGAACATGGAGATTTATTAAATGAGAGCAATACATCTGTAGGTAACTACTGATACTAACTACTGATAGATGGCGATAAGAAACAAACTTTTGCGTTTTTAAACTACACCCTGAGCTAACCTGCTCGACTTTGGTTCGAGCAATTATTGCTCGAGCAACTGGTACAGTTTAAAAACACGCCCAATGTCTTAATTGGATTTTATCAAATTAATATCAGTTACAACATAAAAAGGAAATGATCGTAATTTTTAAAAATTATGCTGTAAACTATTTAAAGATACTCATTTTATTACAAAATTTAAGAAAAGCTCCGAGCAAGATAGGTGCATGTCGTTGCCCCCCCCCCAAATCTAATTTTGGAGTGAAATTGGTGTCAATCATTAGAACTTTGTTATAGCCTCAATGAGCGTTTATTTTTCCGTTTGAGCCTCAGCCGTCGTCGCAGAGGGGGGGGGCTGTAGACATGTTTTTCTGTTTGCGCTCTTATTTGAATTTTTGGGTGAATTTTGTGTCCATCATTATTTTAATTTCATTTTCTAGAAAATTACAGGCATTTCAAATTGAGGGCCGAGGAATTTCAAATTGAGACTCAAACGAAAAAATTGGAATCTCATTTAGGCTCTAACGATTGATACCATATTTACCAAAAAAATTCGATTTGGGAGGGGGGTCAGCGAAATGCACCTATCTTACTTGGAGCTTTTCTTAAATTTTGTAATAAAATGTTACATGTTGTACATACAAATGTTACGTTACAGGACGTTGCTGAGGTGAACATTAATAATGTGGAAGGTGTCAATACTGTTGACGCACAGCAAACACTGTTAATCAAATTTCTGTTGCTTGTTCCACACCTTCAGTTTGTAAAATCATAATGTAGAGGTGTAGTTACAAGTGATATTTTAACTGGAGCCCCCAAGCAGCAACAATGATGGGCCTTCGTTTCAGGGGTGACAGCTAATACTTTAATACTTACCATCATTGGCTGCTAACTACTGAAAATACCTCTAATTTATTTTTTATTGTAACAATTAGTGTAAATTGGGTTGCATAATCCTAAATCATATAAACACATTAAACTTTCCATTTACTTGAGACAGATTTTAAATTTTGCCCCACACCAAACCCATAAAAAAATCTTGTACATAATACAAAAGGTAAGCAAACTACTACAAAAAAATGTTGATCAAAGTTTTCTTATAGTTCTATATTAATTTTGATTGCAAATTTAATACAAGGAAAGTGTTTACAGAATTTAAAATTTTATCTTATCAACATAACTTGAATATTATAATACAAACAAACCTGGAATAAACAATTATTACAGAACTAAATTACTAAAATCTTTCAGGCAACCTTTGAACCTAAATGTAAAATAAAAGCCATTGTTAATCCTTTCTTTTTTATTTCGTACAAAAAGAAGAAACAATGATAATAAAAAAAACATAATTCAACAACTGCAGTTTCATGTTTACTTACATGTGATAAGTATATTTAAATAAACATAAAAAATTGTTCTAAATACGTAGATTTATAAAATATTATATTATTTTACCCGTAACGATAGTTATTTTGCAAAACCATTATTAAACTCTACCGCTCTGTCTGTAAACTGCATATGACTATCAATGATTTGAAATAATTCTGCAGGTTGTGGTATTCTACCGGTCTCCAATTTTGACCACACCGGCACATCGTTCAACGTGATTTCAAATGCACCCGATTGTACTAAGTGACCTTCGATTAAATTACACAACAGAAAGCACATCAAACAAGCGTAAATTTTATTTTCCAGACACCAAGTCCACCACGATGGCTGCGGTTGATTGATATACTGAAATACATTGATTCCACCCAACACACAACATATTATAGCCATTTTTAGTAAACCCTATAAAACAAACCGTTTTAAGGTAAATGATAAACTTCAAAATAAGAACTTACTATTAATCGGGATAAGAATAGATAAAAATCAGATGGATCGTAATTTTGACCGTGGACAGTCATGTAAGGATACTTTTGTTGAATAATGGTAGAATACTCTTCGTACATTTTTCGATATCCACACGAATAGCTGCATAATATAAGATTTATTTTTTTATTATAATTCAATTAAGAATAAGTAGCAAGTCATGAACATACCAGTACAAAAATGTTAGTGTTGGACCAGCAAAATTAGTAGTTAGTTTTGATTTAGGTAAATCATCTTCCGATTTCGCCTCTTGCACATAATTTAAAAATACTAACACAAATAATGCGAATAGAAGCGAAAAGTGATTTACAGTCAGTTTTTGAAACATTTCTTTACAATTAGTATCACCGACTTTGACATTTGTTCATCAAGCAAAATAGTAAATACGATGACCTTACCACCTTACCAGCGTTGTCAGATGTGTTCGCATGACAAATTGATATACAGGGTATTATATTTGTCAGATATTGATGATTTTTTCAATATAATGAACATTTTCATCAATATGGTGCCAGAAAGTGTAAAACTATACCGAATTGCAAACACACATCTTTAAATAAATCACAACAATGCTGAAAATAGCAATAAATTCTTGCAGGTTTTTCTAAAACATCAATGCAAAAGATCTGACCATCAAACCAATCAAAACGATAATTACCGTTAATAAGCTTTCTCTATTGGTGAGTTATGTTAGGGCTCCTCCTAAGTCCTATCTGTTATCTGGCTACGGGCCTGTATTTGTAATTAATTGTTATTATTCTTAGTTACCCTGTATATAGCCAAACATTTTCAGTTTGGCAACATTGGAAGACTATATAACCTAACCTTACATTTGGTCACATTTGTAAATTGAAGTGTTGAAAAGTGATAAATTTCATTCAAAATGGCTGGTCGCGCTGGTTCTTCTCGGCGTTTGCCAGAAAGTGAATCTACAATCGCTTATGTTCAAGCTGATGGATTGGTAAGTTTTCATCATACTTTTTAACACCTATTTTAATCAAATAACGCAGTTTTCAGTTAAAACATGGGGTGGTTACATTGGAACCTAACCTTGTTTTCCTCACCAACAGCTTTCACTAATTATTTGTTTTAAATGTTTACAGGCTGTTATGAAAATTGTGAAACACTGCCATGAAGAGGCATCGAGTAATATGGACGTAGCCCAAGGGGCTCTTTTGGGTTTGGTGGTTGATAATCGCCTTGAGATTACAAATTGCTTTCCGTTCCCAAAGCATACCGACGATGGCTTCGATGAGGAAGACTATCAACTATCGATGATGAGGCGTTTGAGACGTGTGAATGTTGACCACTTCCATGTTGGTTGGTACCAAAGTGCTGATGTGGGCAACTTTTTGAGTCTTCCGTTATTGGAATCGCAGTATCATTACCAAACCTCAATCGAAGAATCGGTTGTCGTTATTTATGATTCGCAAAAATCTTCTCGAGGTTTTTTGACGTTAAAAGCTTATCGGTTAACTCCACAAGCTATTGAATTGTACAAGGAAGGCGAATTCACTCCGGAAATGTTGCTTAAATTGAAAGTTGGATTTGAAAATTTGTTTATTGAAGTTCCATTTGTTATTAAAAATTCCGCCTTGTGTAATATTATGATGTCCGAATTAAATGAAATGATTCCCGAAGAGCAAGGTTCCAAGTTTCTTGATTTGGGTACGGCTTCTGTGCTAGAAGGTCAGTTACGTTGTCTTATGGATCGAGTCGACGAACTGAATCAAGAAGCAATCAAATTCAATCGTTATCAACAGTTGGTCAGTAGGCAACAACAAGACAAGCACCGTTGGATGCAAAAGAGATCTCAAGAAAATGCTGCACGTGCTGCCAAAGATGAACCTCCACTACCAGAAGAAGATGTCAACAAGCAGTTCCGTCCTCATCCAGTTCCACCAAGGTTGAACCCTATGATTATTGCCGGACAAATTGATACCTACAGTCATCATATTTCACAGTTCTGCTCTCAATCGTTGGCTAAATTGTACATTACTCAGGCATTACAAGGTGCCAAGGAATCGAAGAGTAACAACATTTAATAACTTCTTGTATTTGTATTACTTTGGTAGTATTAAATTTTACTACACAAAATTATTTTCATTTATTAGTAAATTTAGCTATACATTCGTAATTTTGACAAAATTTTAAGTATTTATTTGTATGTTTTGTTATCAATAGATATTTCTCCAGTTTGGATATTGTTATTTTTTTCAGTACTTGTAACTTAAAGGGTCTCACCGGATAAATATGTTAAAAATATCCCTTTGCAATTTTAGGGTGGCAATTTTTTTAAAAAGTTGTTATTTAATAAAAAGACATTCCTGTGCAATATTTTAGCCTTGCAATTTAATTCCTGTTGACTTAGAAGAAAAAAAATAGTTCTTTTAACATTTTTTTTCTTTTAGTACTGAAAGTTATTTGAAAAATGCCCAAGAAACATAAAAATAATTTTTGGATTTGCTTTTCAACAAAATAAGAATTGATCAAATTGAAAAAAACATGATTTATAGTTTAACAGGGAAAGTCTTTGACCACTTAAGGGTGCGATTTTAAACACTGTTCCAAAACTTCATTTACAGCTCAAAATTGATTATTATAGATACAGTGAATATTTTTTTAATGGAAAGAGGAGAATTTTTAATTGGTTTTGATAAAAGATTAACATTTTATTATGTTAATTAGCAATTTTCAATCAAAACCACGCAATTAATTAAAATTTAATTGTTAGTTACAGTCACTTTTTTGTAGTCATTCTAGCATACTGTGCGGGAATATTATTGCCTTGCACTCGAGACACTGCAAAAACAATAATAAAACATTAGATACCTATAAATAGGTTCAAATCCTTTTAGAAAAAAATTCAATTAACCAAATTATTTGTAAATGTATCATAAATTAGTATAAGTGTGGAATATATTCAAAATCTCAAAGTATGACTTTTTAGTTAGTAGTTGGTTCCTAAAGAAAATGCACATACCTAACGAATATTATTGGTAATAAAATAAACATTTATACAAAATAATTTTATTAATTATTACATATCATTAAAAAAGAAATACAAAAACGACATACAGTTAAATGTATCTATCGAAATTTATTTATTTAAATTCTATTGCACACATTTGGCCAAAGTAAAAAAAATTCTGATGAATTTATTTTGAAAATTAATATTTTCATCTTTCTTGCCAATTAATAATAAATGATCGTTTTATGCCAATTTCTATGTAAAATTACTTTGTTTAATTATATACTAATCAGTTCAATACAGAACCATACCAATGTATGTGCAGTGCTTCCTTCACTCACCTAGCAAAAAAATTGTACCATACATGTTTCTGGTTTACCCACATAGGAAACAAATAATTCTGTATAATAGAAAATTATAATTGAGCTCAGCATAGGCGGCGTCTCTACAGGATATTTTTAGGGGGAGAGCAAACTTAAAATTAAATTTATTTTCTTTGGAAATTATTTTTGATAAGGGTTGGGCGACTGCCCCTCTTATCCTCCTCTGGTAAGGCTGCCTATGGAACTCAGAAACTTATTTAGTAAAATATAAATTTTTTAACGATATTGTAGTACCACAAACATTGACTAATTACTTGAGATCGTAGATATTTTTAAGTAGCGTGCTAACAACGAGAGCTGGGCAAAGTTACTCAAAAATGTTACGTTTACTACTTATAAGTTCAAAGTTATTCGATTAATAAAATAATTTTAAATAAATAATTAGATAGTACATTAAAAAGTAGTAAGTCGGAGCATGGTGGTCGAATAAGTTGACTATGAACGCTAAATGCTCGGTTCGAATCCGGGTAAAGTAAGAACTTTATTCTGGCCGTCTCTCTGGTCCTCCAGGTTGGGGGTTCTACGTCGGGCTTGCTCCTCGTCTAGGTAAAAAATGTAAAATGCTAACAAACCAAACACCAATTCGCAAGGTTGGTAGTTGGGCTCGGATAACGTTGTAATGCGTTTCAAAAACCGATTATATCACATTAAAAATAATAGTTTAACCCCCCCCCCCCATGTTCAAATGTCTTAGCTTTAATTAAAACTGATGGTTACTTGAAAAAAAAAGCCCGTGTGACACGATGTTACATTTTGCATACAATTTAGTACTAAATGGTAACTAACCAATGGAAAGCGCGTGTTAGTATCCATCAGACGTTTTTTATTGGTTAGTTATCATTTAAATTTTATACAAAATTTAACGTCAAGTTAACATTTCATTCTGGGATTCCCATAACTTTAAATTTCGTTTCACCCAGTGTTCCTATGAGTAAATTGGAACTGTTTTCACAGTTAGACAAAAGAAAGGTTGAATGAGAGGTGAGAAATAGCAATTTTCAATTTTTGAAAAAGGAACTTATTGGTAAATTACTGCCCAGCTCTGCTAACGACTACATATACTTAAAAAACTAGAAAAAAAATGACTATTTTATGTGTAAATAAATGAAGTGTTGCGTAAAATATTCAGTTTCAGTCTTTTAAGTTTGTAGCCTAAAATAATATTAATCTTAATATTTAGCACTTCATAATTGATCGATGAAACATTTCAGGCATTATAAAACGAAATAAGAACACATCACAATGGTTTATAAAAAAAAAATAACATGCAGTCCTCATATTATAACAACGTAATTATCTACCTAATTTTTACTATTTATTATTCTTTTTACACCGGCTTCTAGTCTCTGTCATCCCTAAAATGTCGTCGAAAAGCCGGGTTAGATTCATACCTGATGTTCACTCAGAATAATTTGGCAAAATTATTTTCAGCTCTGCGGCATGGTCCTTGTGAACACCCGGTATAGTAATTCACTTTGTAAATCTAACTTACAATTTTAGAATACACACACTTACATACTTTTATAGATGGCAACTTAGTTTCACGGGACCATAACTACACGTCTACGGTCTCTTTTAACAACAAAAAATATGAAATCAAATTTGCAAAGTGCATTTTTATATTACTAAAAGTGTAAGTAAAAAAATTAAGTCTTGGTTTGTCGACAGATTTAGAATGAAAGGATAACGCTTCCTTGGAGTAAAATGCTAAATCCGCAACCGCATTCTTTGATTAACACAAAGAAATTTTGTTAATCAAAACCACTTTTTTTTCAAATGAAATCAAAAGCCAAATAAAACGAAATTTGTATAAATTTTAAATTGAACTTTATACAGGTTGCGCGTTTAAATTATCAGGGAAAGGGCGGTTTGGACTGCTATCTAATTCCGGAAATGCCTCAGACAAGTATCTTTTAATACTGGGAGGTATATAAAGTTCGTTTAATTGTTCTTTTTCTTTGATGTGATTAGTAATAATGGCCCTACAACGATCTTGTAAATTAATAAAATCTCTTTTCATATTTTCTAACGTCATCTCAGTTTTTGCAGCAGTGGAACAAGCCATTGGATACAAATTTTCTTTAACATTATTGAGACCTCTAAACGCAACACCCAAGCACCTTCCATCTTTGTAATAGGTAAGAGTACCATTTACACCGTCAAATAACATTCCTATAGTTGTGGATTCGTTTTCCCTAAACGGTTTTGTGTAATTGTACCATGTACCACCATGCCACAAATGCCCTTTATGTGATAAACCCCAACCATGGTAATCTTCACCTATGAGATTAGTAAAACAATCCGCGTGTAAACGAGCGTCTTTAGTTCCTATTCCAAACATCATGCTAGTTCCAAAAATTCGTTGAGCTAACCGCAGTTCCCAAAAGTATTTTCCGTTATTTAAAATTCTAGTTCCTCTAACGCCTGCAGTTCCGCTACTCCAATTTGGATGAAAATGTGCAGTTTTCAAATAAGTGCCAACTAATTTAACTTCGCGACTTTTTTCATAATTACTCCACGTCCACGAATCGTCACAAGCCAATAACACGGGATAAGGGTGACCATCTTCGACAACGGGATACAACCCTTCTTCATCATCATAGTCCAAATTATCGTCTGGCATACTAAAACAAACAAAATAATTTTTAAAATAATATATTTACCAACTAAAAGAATGTAAAATTTTCACCCCCTTAGCGAGCTAAAATGATCAATAACTCGAGGCAGATAATGCAAGGACGTGAGCAATGGAGCAGGGGTGAGGGTGTAGGTTAAATGCGTCACTCTTTTTTGTTATTATAATATAAATAGACCTTCGATGTTTATGCCTAAAAGTTTAACTAAACTGTAGTTTAAAATCAGAATGTTCGTGTTTTAAAATTGATATTCTTTAAATTTAATTTAATTGATAGAAAAAATTTAGGTGATATTATTATTTAAGTTTAATTTTAAAAATGAAAAAATGTGAGTAGTACAAGTAAAAATAACAACTTTATTTGTAGCACGGATAAATGTAGGCTATGTTATCGATTTTTTTATTGCCATAATATCCAATTGAAAAATTACAAAATGAACGGGGTAGTTCTTACTAATCCACTATTTACATCTTTAAAATCTTTCTTTATAGAAAAAGAGCTTACCTTATTCGTCTTCCTGAGACATAACTCATTGGAATGTTTTCTGTAGATCGTTCTACAGTGGTCATGTTTTTATGTAACAAAAAGATGTAATACACGAGGAAGAAAACAACGCGTTTGATAACACGACAAGTTTCGACTGCGCCGCGACGCCAAGTTGGGGTGGACTAAACCGTGACGTAATGCCTGGTATACATCAACAAAACGTGTTACAAATAAAGATAGAAGATACAAAGTGAGAAGTCAAACAGGTTCCATTATGAAAGTTGCACGATTAAATTTTTTCGAGATATTTTGTAGGCGTTTATAATTTTTTTCATTTACTTTTCAAAAGTAGGTATATAGGAACTGTTAGCTTAGTTTATTTACTTCAAATGGTAATACTACAAAAAAAAAAGATAAAAAGCCGATAATCGTATCTTTACTAGATAACAACAAATAAAAATATATACAGTGTTGTATAACAGTCCATGCTGTTTTTTTTTGTAATTAGTTATATAGTCATTAAAATTTATTGTAAAAGAAAAAACGATGTCAAGGGGTTTGCAAAATTGTACATTATAATAATTTATAACCAATAACCAATCTAACTGAGAAGATGGATTCGAACCCATACCCTCATAATAAGCGAGGCTGTCCTTGAGTCTGGCTTAACCACCCTTCTGACAAGGAAGTACGAGAAGACCAGAAGAGACAGTTTTTCTAAAATTCTTGCAAAAGTATCGTAAAAATTGGAAAGAATAATAAGCCAAGTTTCAAAAAGCTATTATATATGACGAAAGACGAAAAGCCACATTGAAGAGCAAAACTTTGAAAACACCACCAAAACTGTAAAATTACCTGATTATTTCAAAAAGTTGATTAATTTTGATTCAGAAGTAAGTTCACCTTGCGGCAAACTTTTTCTATAAAAATTTAAATGGGATTTCAGATATGTGAAATCTTGAAAAATTAAAAAACGTTCCTCAGGAATTGAAAAATACTACTGATGAGAAATGCATAAAAAATTGCCAGAATTATAACTACTACACAAGAACACGAGAATTTGTGAAGGTGATTATTCTTGGCAAGATTGTATTGTTATTTTAAATTGCATGTTATTTCCTTATTATTTTTAAATTTGTTTGCAAGCTTTTAAAATAAATGTCGAATTGCTTAGAATTTAAAATTTATAATTGGTATGCTGGTAAATCAATCAGAATTTTTCCAAGATCATGCGGGTGGCCTAAATTTTAATATACATCAGCTGCATTATTTTTATTTAATTTTATGACCGAATATAACAAAAAAGTCTTTATTCTATCTGAGGATAAAAGTTATTTGGTTTTATTCAAACAAAAAACTACAATTTTAATTTTTGTCTTGACCCCATGACTTTAAACCTTAAATTTTGTTTGTTTTAGTTTTAATATTTCTATTAGGGCAAGGTCTCTACATCAAAACTCTTGTAGATAACCCAAAGTATTAAGGTTGCACCATATCAATTTATTTGATTGATTTATCGATTTGAATATTTTCTGTCTCATTCTTAGCAACTATAAAACTTTCATATGTCAGGATGGCCGAGCGGTCTAAGGCGCCAGACTCAAGGAAAACTTGTCCGTTATATGCGGATGTCGAGCATTCTGGTCCTCTTTGAGGGCGTGGGTTCGAATCCCACTTCTGACATCTTTTTTTTTTTAATGAATTAAATAATAACAAAACTTTGAGGGTAAATTTGGAATAATAGTTTCTTTTATTTGCTTAAACAATTAAAAATTTTCAAAACTATTTAACTAAAATATTAAAATAAGATAAAAAATCTATGGATTTAGAAGGTTGGACCATGGACAAACCATGGATCTTCTAAGTTCATGGAAGAAACGAAAATTAAATGCATGACAGCACTGGCACGTTCTCTCTCCACATCTACTGCGCAAGAAATTAGCTCCCGCCCAGTCATCTTATTTTGAATGAACTTTTCCATGGATCGACGACTTATCATTAATTTGTTAACGCCGAGTTACGCATAGGCCTATATTTTTACTGGTCGACCAAGAGCAATTAAGAATTAACTTCTTAATTTGAACTGGGTTACGTCTTTTGCGAATGGTAGGACGTACACAATTTAGGGCCGGTTTTATAATTTGTTGTCTTTTTAACTATTAGTTAAAGGGGCACATGTAAACTCCCCTAATTAGGGAGAGGTGAGACAAAATTTCGGAGGTCTTTTATGGACCCTGTTCTTTTTTTAGAATAATTTTGTGGTCAATATGTAATCCAGTTGTAAGTTCTACAAAAAACCTAAGGTGTCGTCCATAAAAGACGTTCGAAATTTTGTCTCACTTCACCCCCCCCCTAATTAGGGGGATCTTACATAATATGCTCCCAAGTTAAGATATGTATGTCTTCTTCTGCCATAATACAATAAGATATACCAGAGTTTATATTATAGAAGCCTATATTATATTCTATATTGAAATCGAATTTTTGATTCCCTCCCCCCAAAAACAACCACTTTCCATGTCCAAAATTAAATAACCAAAAATCCGCGCTCTACGGTTTTCTTGTATGTAAAATAAATTAAACTTCTTGTGTTTAATTTCTAAAAATTGGGCGGAATATTCATTTCCATTTAGCTCAATCGGTTATCTGCCTTATGTCATGTCGCCCACTTATCTAGCGACCTTGTTAAATTTTCCTTTACTCAAATTTTTCACACGTTTATTTGAAAAATCTCCAACTATTTTTAAAAATTCTTCTTTCTAAAAATTATCAACAAGAATAATTTGCACTTCTTAATTTTTCATTTTATTTTATTCAATAAATCTCAAAATAAAACTTTAAATTATCCACTATTTGGACATCAAAATCGACCACGCAATACCGTGCGTAGATAAATTGCGAGTCCGTTATCAACCTGCCTTTTATCATAGTAAAACTTTTATCAAAACTCAACGACCCAGCGGGGTCGCATACAACTTTCAAATTTACAATAAATTTTTAAATTTACAGAAATTTTGTAAAAAACTTCTTCATGTCCAAAGGAATACGACAATATATTCTGGATATACCAATAATCACATCCATTCAATACAAGTAAGAAAATAATATAAAATAAAAAAGGTACACATTTGACATGCTTAATCGGCGAGATCCTTTTATAGGACATACAATTTCCTACAACATTTATCTTTACAATTTTCTTCGATTCTTTCACTTACATGTTTTTTAACTACCCTCTCATGTTGAAATGAAAGTTACGCCACTGACTTCGTATACAGGTCTTCGTATAAATAATTCAAATAGGTAAAAGTACAACTAATTATGTTAAAGTGACATTTTTAATATACAAACGAAGTGATAGTAAGCAAAAATTAGGTAATTAATGATAGTAACGATAACGTAAATAATTTAATCTCAATTTTACAGAAATTCAGAAACATAACCTCCTAGTTGATCAGTGCTTTGCGCATAGTGTCAAGTTA
Organism: Rhagonycha lutea; assembly: GCA_958510855.1. Lineage (NCBI taxonomy): Eukaryota > Metazoa > Arthropoda > Insecta > Coleoptera > Cantharidae > Rhagonycha > Rhagonycha lutea. The sequence continues at coordinate 90,779,888 of OY294036.1, forward strand.
AACTAAAAACACTTACTTTGATTGTTCGTTTATACCTCCATAGAAGAAGAATAGGTTCATTTGCACATCCAATATTGTGTAAATTTAATTACTATTTTAATTAAAAATTTAAATTTTTAACATTCAACTTGCCGAACATTTAAATAATGGCTCCTCACGGTCATAGTTGCGAAGGCGACAAAGATCACGATGAAACTCCGGAAATGGGGGTTCAGTATAGCTTATACATGAAAATCGACAGAGAAAATTTACAATGCTTAAATGAAGTTGAGGAAGGATCTGGTAAAAGTGTATTTAAACCCTGGGAGGAACGTTTAAATTTCACAAATGTGAGGTTATACAGTTTATATTGCTGATTATTCAATAATTATTTTTCCCAGTATGTAGAATCTGATGCCGATGAAGAATTATTGTTTAATATTCCATTTACTGGAAACATAAAACTAAAAGGAATAATAGTAATTGGAGAAGATTCCAATTCTCATCCTTCGAAAGTTAGATTGTAAGTTTTAAGTAAACGATTTAGTATTGTTCTAACTTGAAGGGGGGGATTGATTAATCAGGTTCAAAAATAGGCCACACATGACGTTTGACGATGTTGTACTCCATCCTGAACAAGAATTTGATCTTCAAACGGATCTAACAGGAAGTCTAGAATACTCGACCAAGTAATTCATTTCTTTAGTTCCATTTATTTCTTTTCGTAATATGTAACTTTTTAGGGTGGTTACATTCAATACGGTCCACCACTTAACTTTACATTTTCCTAGCAACTTTGGTGGTGATGCTACAAGAATTTATTATATTGGGTTGAGAGGTGAATTTACGGAAGCACATCGCCATGGTGTCACCATTTGTACATATGAATCGAGACCTAATGTTTATGATCATAAAAATATTTTGGAAGAAAGTGTTTCTCATCAGATACAATGAGGATCTCAATTGACTGAACAGACTGATTGTTGTGTAAGAAGTTCTGATTTTAATTGCGATTTTGACTTATATGGTGATTAATTTGAATTTATAAAATATAAATTTGGTATAAGATTTCAAAGTGTTTTAATTATTGAAAATATACTGTTATGATTTAGATTTTAGGAAAGGCGGTTATTATATTATTTAATACCAGAACTGATTTTAAATAACCAAAAAACGTTTATTTGATTCATTTCAAAAATATTTCTGAATAAATATTATTTTATTTAAACATTTTGTTTTTGTATTTAAATATATTTCAAAATTATTTATATGTTTCTGTAAATAATTTAAATAATATTTCAAGTTGTTTGTTAAAAAGTATTTAAAATATTTGTTTCTGATAAAAATTTAAACCTATAAGTTCACATGAGGTCACATAATATTTAATTTTTTCTTAAATAATCTTCGTGTATTTAAATGATAAAAGATATTCAAAAATTTTGAAAATGGAAGGATTATTTTAGAATGCACTAAATTTTGCAAACAAATAAAACACTTCAAGAGATTTAGTGAAGAGGAATTAGAAAAAAGGTTGTGTCTTTTCAGGTTTTTATTATGGAGGGGAGGGGGACAAAACCTCACAGCTAATAGGGAGCAATTTACTTATTCTACACTGCCAAGTGATTCCTGTGTGTTTAAGGTGCATGTCTCAGCCCCCCATTTCGAATTTTGAATCTAAAATTGTGAAAATCGTTTTTGTGCTTGTTTGAGCAAAAATTGTTTTGTGTTTGTACTGGTTTGTACCCAAATAGTATTAGAAAAAGATAATAAATTACTGGGGGGGGGCTGGAGAGCTGCTAGACCACTTATTTTGAATTCAAAATAGTCTAAATCGTTTGTCCAATTTATTATTATTTTCGTTTGTACCCAAATAGTTTTCGAAAAATTTCAAAAATTAGCTGGTAGGGGGGGGGGATGGAGACATGCTTTTTTGAAATTAACTTAATTTAAAGTTTTTTCCTCCTTACTGTTTAAACTAAAAACCAACAATATTAATAAATTATTGCCTTGGCCCAATGACTTCTAACCTTTAATTTTGTTTGTTTTAAATTCCTAATCAGGGACGTGCCTAACAAACTTTTTTCAAGGGGGAATTTGCCTACTTAAGTAATTAAAAATTGCCAACATTTTGTAATTGTCTATTTTGCCTACTGTCGGTTTAGCGGCTTTTGTCAACTTCACCAAATTTTAAGTGTTTTTGCCAACATTTTTCCAACTTCCTAAAATATTGGGGGGAAGTTTCCCTCACCTACCCCCCTTGGGCATGTCCCTGTGTTGTTTATTAAGACAATGTTTCTACATCAAAGCTCTTGTAGATAACCCAGAGTATTAAGGTTGCACCATATCAATTAATTTGATTGATTTATCGATTTGAATATTTTCTGCCTCATTTTTAGCCACTGTAAAATTTCCATATGTCAGGATGGCCGAGCGGTCTAAGGCGCCAGACTCAAGGAAAAACTTGTCCGTTATATGCGGGTGTCGAGCATTCTGGTCCTCTTTGAGGGCGTGGGTTCGAATCCCACTTCTGACATTTTTTTAATAATGAAATAAAAAAACTTTGGGGATCAATTTGGAAGTATCTTTGTTATTTGTGTAAACAATTAAAAGTTTTCCAAATATTAGTTTTGGAGATATTCAAGTAAAACATCAGACGACGACAACGAAAAAATAGTCTAAATCGTTTGTACTGTTTGTTCCTGTTAGTGCAATTATTATTTTCGTTTGTACCCAAATAGTTTTCGAGAAATTTCAAAAATTAGCTGTTGGGCGGGGACATGGAGACATGCTTTTTTTGAAAATTCGAATTTAACTTATTTTAAAGTATTTTTCTCCTTACTGTTCAAACAAAAATGCAACAATTTTTAATAATTATTGTCTTGGCCTAATGACTTCTAACCTTAAATTTTGTTTGTTTTAAATTCCTAATCAGGGACGTGCCCAACCAACTTTTATCAGGGGGGAATTTGCCAATCTTTTTCCAACTTCCTAAAATATTGGGGGGAGACTCCCCAACCCACCCCCCTTGGGCACGTCCCTGTTTCTAATTGGGGCAAGCTCCCTACATTAACCCTCCGGCAGTCGCGTCGAGGAACAGATAAAATTTGATATTGTTTACATAAGTCATCATTATATCGAATGATGTGCTTAGGTATGCTTTCCTGACTATGGTAGGCAAAATTTGATATCAACATCACCCGACTAGAAAATTACCTTCAGTATGAAGAAAACCTCCGTTCCCTTGCGCGACTGATCATGTACGTGTTTTTAGTTATTTTTTCGTTATTCCGGACGTAAATGTAACCTTTTCGTCAACAATTTCAGGTACGATAAGTACCTGTTTTCATATATGACAGAATAACGAACAGCGCTTTACATTACGCAGCCGTAAAACTTCTTTTTCACCTCGGGGGCGTTCGGGTGCCTCGCCCTCCGCTAGCGCTACGCCTCGGCACCCACCCGCGCCCCTCGAACGAAAAATCTCGTTTTACGTCCTTGTGATGAAAAGTACTATTATATCCTCTTCGGACCCCTGGTACACATATTATGTGTACATATTCTCTCGATTTTCACTGCCGGTCGGAAGCAAGTTGAAATTTTTCATAGATAATTTTACGATTATTTGTTTTATTTTAATAGTTTTTGTGTGATATGCAACATAATTTCACAAAACAACTGATATCTCATTAGTCGGACCTAAGGACCGCGGCGCGACTGCTCTAAGAAAAATAAAAGGCGCGACTGCCGCAGGGTTAAAGCTCTTGTAGATAATAAAATAAACACACGGATGTGATGTGGAAGCACTTTTCCGAGAGGTCGTGAAGACATGTCATTACGACAGTACTAACAAGGAGGCCTTATCAACTCCCCCTCACCGATTTGCACAATTTTTAACACACCTTTAGGCCAATTTTAGTTATACATAAATTTAAAATCTTAGCTCCCCCAATTCAGGCAACTCGGAGAAAATCGATTTTCAAAATCCAATAAATTCGTATTATAAATTAGGTCTAATGAGAACTTTCAAACACGTAGTTTCATTTGACATAACAACATAACCTCACAGCATTTCGTAATGACATATTAATAATTAATTAATTTAAAGAAATTTTAAAGATACAAACAATCAATTAAACTACGATGAGCAAATTACCCACGGTAAGATAATTAATGTAGTTAAATTTATGTAGATTCATTTAGATAATTTTTATATAGGTTGAACATTGGCGTTCATTTCAACAACTGTCCATTGCACTTCATTCCGAACATCAAGAATTATCAAATTCTCAACAATATTTGTATAGTAATTAATTGATTATAATATAATTTAATAAATAATTAATAGTAGATATAACAATTTATTACAAGTCTGTTGTAGCTGTACAGAAATACATATTTCGATAAAAATTATTATAATAATTCCTTTGTCGACACCAACGAACAGTAAGTACTAGGTAACTCTAGTTGCACGTAGACTTTAATTTGCATTATGAAGATACGATTTAATTGTGTCGTTTAACACATTGCATGCCACGTCCTACACATGAATGACAATTGTACTGCAGTATTTATTGTCCTGTTCAATGAGAGCAATGTCATCTTCATATACTGTTGGGCCTTTCATATTTGCTAGGAGGTCGTTGATGTAAACCACACCGATTAATCGCTCTACTAATATTGTAGAAGATGGTGTTTCTACTTATAAAAATAATAACTTCGAATGTGTTTCAGATATTTATTTACACTAAAAATTAACACTTAAAATAAAGAATTAATAATACAGGTTCTATAATAAATCGTATGAGTCAGGCCCGTAGCCAGGGGGGGGCACTTTAGGGCACGTGCCCCCCCCGAAATGTTGAAAAGACAAAGAAAATGGAAAGGGAAAAACCGACAATTTTACATTTTTCAGAAGGTTTTTTACAAGTGCCCCCCCCCCCAAAATGAAATCCTGGCTACGGGCCTGGTATGAGTGGTAAATCGTTAGTCGCTTATGCTCAGCAATCGTACGCTGGACAAAGACTCCTAAGACTACCTTCTTGTTCTTCGTTTTGCATCCCTCAAGATGCAAAACAACCCCACTTATTTATGACTTCACCAATAGGTGACCTATACTTTAGGAGTAGGTTTGTCTTCGTCTTTCCCACAATATGTAACATTGTAAATCGTTTCTAACTTTGTTACTGTTCAGTGCTAACTGCAATGAGAAGATCCATGTTGAAATGGCTGGAATCGGGGAGCAGCTGAAAAAAGTAGTACAATGAGCTTGATTGCCTAATTAATGCATGTGAATTTAACTTACCGTCCACTACTATTAATTATTTATTATATTATACAAATATTGTTGAGAATTTGATAATTCTTGATGTTCGGAATGAAGTGCAATGGACAGTTGTTGAAATGAACGCCAATGTTCAACCTATATAAAAGTTATCTAAATGAATCTACATAAATTTAACTACATTAATTATCTTACCGTGGGTAATTTGCTCATCGTAGTTTAATTGATTGTTTGTATCTTTAAAATTTCTTTAAATTAATTAATTATTAATATGTCATTACGAAATGCTGTGAGGTTATGTTATTATGTCAAATGAAACTACGTATTTGAAAGTTCTCATTAGACCTAATTTATAATACGAATTTATTGGATTTTGAAAATCGATTTTCTCCGAGTTGCCTGAATTGGGGGAGCTAAGATTTTAAATTTATGTATAACTAAATATGGCCTAATGGTGTGTTAAAAATTGTGCAAATCGGTGAGGGGGAGTTGATAAGGCCTCCTTGTAAATATGTTGAGGATAAACCTTCAATCAAGACCCTTCGCGAGGTCAAAATGGCGCAACTTAACCAGTTGCCAAGAATTGTAAGATAATTGTAAGATAACTTGTAGATAACCCAGAATATTAAGGTTGCACCATATCAATTAATTTTATTGATTTATCGATTTGAATATTTTCTGTCTCATTCTTAGCTATTGTAAAATTTCCATATGTCAGGATGGCCGAGCGGTCTAAGGCGCCAGACTCAAGGAAAAACTTGTCCGTTATATACGGGTGTCGAGCATTCTGGTCCTCTTTGAGGGCGTGGGTTCGAATCCCACTTCTGACATCTTTTTTTTAATAAAATAAAAAAGAAACAAATTTGGGGGTCAATTTGGAATATTAGTTTCTTTTATTTACATAAACAATATCAGAAGTTTTCAAAACTATTTAACTGAAATATGAGTTTTGGAGATATTCAAGTAAAACATCAGATAAGGACGCGCAGGATTGGATTAATGAGATTATCATTAACGCATACAGGATGAAGTTCAAAATAGTTTAAATCATGGATCTCTAAACTTTTAGCCCGCGGGCCACATTGTAGTGCTTGGTTAAAGGCTAAGGAGTAGTCGCACAAGGGTTGATGGAGGGGCTTCCCATGGATAATATTGTTTGTTAATAAATAACAAACAATTTTTTTTATCATCTATATGTAGATGTATCTCAGCATTTTACCCACCAGTGACTTCATTTTTTGCTTCACTTTTTTTTTATTCACAGTTTTTGCTTCACACATTTGCTTCACTGCTTGAAAGTCAAGGCGCGTCTATAAGTTTAAATGGTCTAAGGTTTGTGCTTGTTTACACAAATAGTTTTGGAGACTTTGAAGAAAACCATTAACGACACTGACGCACATAATTGGATTAACGAGAATCTCACTAACGCATACAGAATGAAGTTTAAAATGGACTAAATCGTTAGGACTTCATCATTAGCAATTCAAATTTTAAAAATTAGTTGGGGGTGGGGGTATGGAGACATGCGTGGTGCCTGTTTGTGCAATTATTATTTTCGTTTCGTCGAATATCTCAAAAATTATTTGGGCCATACGAAAAAAAAGCTTTCCCAAACAAGGACAAGCGATCTATAGACTAGTTTTAATTCAAAATTTTAAAAAAGCATGTCTAGCTAATTTTTGAAATTTCACGAAAACTATTTGGGTACAAACGAAAATAATTTCAGCACACACCGGTGCCAACGATTTAAACTATTTGTGGATTCAAAATAGGGGGGGGGGGCTGGGGACATGCGCCTGGGGGTTTACTGTTGATACTGTAAAAACTGATTTAAAAATATAAATTTTGTGGATAGAAATAAGTTATTTTTTTGTTATTCTATCTATATTTTTGTACTAAAATATTTTTTTGTTTACAGTAAAATGAAAATTATATTAATTAATACATTATTAAACTATAAATTTATTAAGTATGATAACATTGATAATTACACACAATATGTTATATTTCAGCTTTATGTGTAAATTACTTGATAGAATTTACAAACTTATAAAATATTTTAAATTTAAACCACATTTACCTACTTCTTTTACATCAGTCATATTCATTCTTATAATTAATTGCAACACCCATTTGACTGGACGATTGATGCGATTGTATAGTAATGATTTTTTAAATATATTCTACAATAATATAATATTTAGGTTTTTATTTAACAAGAGTGCATTGAAACTATAACACTTCAGCATAGCTTATTTTTGGCAATAAACAAAGTGTGCTTTCTCTTGAGAACCACCCATGGAGGAAGCGATTTTGCATCAAAGAAATGCTTGGAAGGTGGATTGATATTCAATTCTGTCATAGAAAATAGGAACTAGAAAATTAGCATTAAGATTTTATCTGGCAGCAATTTCTTATCTACATATTTTAATTTGGCATGCTAAAATTAGCGCTCCCATTAACTCGATGAGCAAATAACGCCATACCAGCACTTTCTTGATCAAGTTAACATGTACCTACCGCATAATCAGAGGTGGAAAAATTCCAAAATACATTTTGTTTCAAGTATTTGAAAATTTTCTGTTTCAAATACCTCAATTTTGAATGTATTTGAAGTATGTTTTGCCACCCCTGCGATTAATATCAATGTTTTCGAATACAATTACTTTTTAACATCAACACTTAAATGTTATAGTTCAATACATATATACATTTTGCACAAGCAGTTTAATGGAGTCATTTAAGCAGTTTACAACATTGTAAAATTACTCAAATCCATTATTTATTTATTTACAATGATTATACACAATATAGATGTTATATTTTATGTTAAGTATGAAGTTGTTCAATATGAATTTACCAGAAATGTTATTTTTTATTAAACTCTTATTTCAGAGACTCAAATAATATAAATGTTTCTGTATGTTGTTGCTCAGTCAAGTTGAATTTTGTGGTAAGTTTAAAATAGAATTTATTGCTGATATGTATTTAATAAAGCATTTTTAACACTTCAAATCACTGCACAGTATTTTTTATTAAAAACAAGAGTAGACGCAAATTTTTTTCAAAAATTGTTTTTTGTAAGGACTGACAGTCTTGCAAATATGAATGTGAAAAATCAAAGTTTTGAAATAGTATAAAATATTTTTTTTTTAATTTATAAAAGATAATATTGTGCTTACTGTACTTTCCTGCTCCTTCTATTAAAATTGAGTTTATTATAAACTATATCGATATTCAATTTATTGTAGTTTATTATAAACTATATTTCATTTTATTAAAAATAATACATAAGATATAAACTACAAAGAAATGCTTCTAACATAGCATGCATATCAACGAACATCACCACAAGTTCGAAACATGTTACTCGTTATTTTTTATTTTTGTTATAGTCGTAATCGCAAAATCTTGAGAATTACTTTTCACTAAAAAGTATGTCATATCATTAGCAGTTGAAGTTACACCTGAGCTCTCGAGATTACTATATTACAGCTTTTCATTTAATACCGATCCTTGTTCCTTGATCTGATTGTTGATCATTTTTGGGATGCATGCCGTGTTAGCATACATCTGCTTTGGATATTACAATGACCTATAGTTCAAATAACCAACGACTGAACTATAATAATTAAAATTGATTTAAACCTTTTTAAATTCAACTAAATCATCAAATGCGAAGCGAATTTCTTCATCATGGAATCTCTTCATCAATTATGATCTCTCATGAATTGATTCAGATAGCCTACTTTTTACTGTACTGAAACTTAAATTATGAACAACTTCATACAATAATCTTATTGAAATAATCAACTTTATCGTAGGTATTGCAGAATGTTATAGTCCAGTCAAATTATCAGACTTGAACAAAAAAATGCTTCTTACGGCGCCAAAAATAAAAATTGAACTAGTTCGCTAGCTATAAATATGTACAAAAACCATATAATAGCAAAGGTTTGTAACTGTTATACTCATGGCAGTATAATATAAATCTGTAGGGTTAAGCGGCGCGGCGTTCACAATGAAATGGGGTCTTGCCTTGCTTCGGTAGAAAGCTGGCAAGCGATAATTAGATTACAGCATTTTTTTCTATCCTTTTCTATAATTAAACATTTATTCATTTTGATTCGATCTTGCTAGCTTTTTACCGAAGCAAGGCAAGACCCCAATTCATTGTGAACGCCGTTTTAGGGAGGAATGAATTTCAAACATTCTTTGAAATTACTATTTAAAAAGAAATTAAAAATATTTTGTCCATGATAATTTCCATATTTTACTTGGACTGCAATTTTGGAACGGTTCTTTATGATGCCAGTTGTTAGCAAATTTCATAACATTACAATATTTAATTTTAGCTTTAGTGGATAGAAATCAGAAACTTGGATAAAAATAAATTTAGACCGAAACCGTACAATGTACGGTGACGCTCGTACGCAATTGATAAAAAGGAACGTTTTTTATCTATTGCCCATGATTTTTACTTATTGCACACAAGCGTGACGGTAAATTGTACGATTTCTTGGCTGGTTGGAACAAGCCTATTATAACTTAACACCCCTATCCACTTACCCCTTCAATTATGACCGGTTCGCCCATTAGACGAACATAGGGGGCCCCCGATAATTCCAAAATTATTTGTACCGTGGGAGTGGTTTGTATTCCACGTTAAGCTGTAGGTTTGTATGAAAAATTACGAACACAATTTTCTAGTTAGTTCGTAACAATTTATCCCCAAATGAAATTGTTACCCACTACAATTTTTTTTTCTATTTTGTTGCAACGTTGTTTGGTAAAAAGAACCAACAATTAAAATGTACTTTTTGCCGTTTTCATGAAGCCTACTCAAATAATAGTCGAAATTATAGTAAATTGCTTTCTTTACGCATTAACTTTTTTCTCAAAAAAATCTATAACATCCTGCAAACCTCAAATTGAAATTTAATTGGAAACACACACGCATTATAACTAACAACACACACTAGGCAATAAAAATGATTAACATAAAGTAACACTTGATATCACAAATAGCATCTTTAATTAGTCCATTTTGATAAACAATCAATGAAGGTGTAAGAAAAATCAACGGATATTTTCTTCATTTATAGGATTGCACCATAACCAATTTTCAATAATAAAATTATTCTTCTGTAAAATTGTTTATTAACAAAAACCGTAAAAATGTTGGCTTGCTAGAAATTCGAAAATTTTTAAATGATAATTAAAAAAATTTAAAATAATAATTGAGTTTATTTTATTATACTTGAAAATTCAAATATAATTTTATATTGTTTTTTTTTGTTAACTCGATATTATTTAAACAAAATTTTAATTATCGATTTTCACGTTCATAATTTTTAAATTACAGTTGAGGAAAACATCATTGAAATCTACAAAGTAAAAACGTTTCTAAGGGCCACATGTTTTAACATAAAAATGATCAAGTAAAAGAAAACCTATAATGGTGACACTTTTCGATCTTATTCACGATTTTACGGGTAAAACTGATCTGTTTAGGTTCGTACTGACTGAACGAAAATATAAATAAAATTTATTATTTTTACAAACGATCCCGATATGTTTGAAGTTTCGGGCTTTCCATTTGACACTGGCCACCCTAAAATCGAAAAACTTTGTTACTCGAATTACTAATAGTTAATTATGCTTCTATATTTGTCAAGTTTTACATGCTTTTATTTTTAAAATAGATAGACTAGAATATACAATGAATTGATTTTAAAAATAAATAAAAGCTTTTAATAACTTTTAGTAATTCGAGTTACTAGGTTTTTGGATAGTACACGAGGGTTGTTTGTAGACGATCCTGATTTGATGTTTCTTGGATCTGTTCCTCAACTATAATTTATATTATCAACAAATAATTTTATTAATCATTGTTTTTGTTAACCCTAGATTACAAACATTTTTGGTCCCGTTTTGTACTACCAATACAATACCAGTTAAGTATTGTTATTCGGGTTCCTGCATTTCATGACATGATACAAGAGCAATTCATTGTTGTCTATGTACATATCGTATAAGGATAAGCGTAACAAAATTTCTAGAATTACATTAACTTCGAGTTTTGTATTTTTAATTATGCCTATATTATCAAAATTTAATTTCGGTCCTTGAACCACGACAATTTCGTATTTTTTTCAGAAGGTACCAGGATGAGCTGCAAAAACAGTAAAACGCGAGTCACAGGATATTTAAATTTTACAACAGAAGTTAGCACTTGTCTTAAGCGCTCGAATAAGTTAACAACAGATTAATGTTGCCGAGATTCAGTAAGACGGTTAGGTTAATTGAACAATATTTTGCCAAGTTCAACACTATTTACAGCGCCCTAGCTCAGTCCTAACTGAGAGGCATATAAATCCACAAAAGTATATTACATCAACTGAGTCGATTACATCTCACCACACGGGCGTATAATCTAGGGTTAACGATACAAGGCTGAACCCCAATTCTTTGCATGTTTTAATCAAATTGTGACTAATTAACTGAAAAATGTTTAAGTAATGTTTATCATTCTTCTTAATATAATTTACTACAATCCACAGAAATATTTCAATAGTAATCTCAAATTGACACATTAGAAAAATATTATATGCGAGAAAAGCATTTAAATATTTGGTGGAATACCTGCTTCCATTTTCATGTAAATGCCATCAGGCTTAAGTCGATATCTCTTGGGATATGGAATAATTCAAATAATTTTACAATAAATTTTATTTTATGGTTGCATATTGATTGGTGGTTATTTTGGGTACAATTTGAGTAACGTCTTCCGTTTCGGATAAAAGAACGTCCGGTTGAGATCCTATTTCCTCAGCAATTTCTTCTGGAACAGTTTCAAAATCTACTGCTGTTGTACTGGTTGAATAAGTAGTCGTATGAGGATCAACACTTGAACTTACAAATTCTTTTTTTGTAAATAAAATCTTATCGATATAAAACATCGTCCCTAAATTATACACGAACACTTCACTTTCTACTATTGTGGCTTTATTGACGGTGACTTTATCTGAAAAAAAAAAAAAATTACAGTGTGTCGGTGGAATGCATTCGGAGTATACCTTTTTGGCGAGTTATCTTTATGGTATTATTGCCCAAAGTATTTAATTGGGTGCCGTCTTTTAAATCCTTGTCGTATAATCTTCCTTTAACAAAATGATTCAGCAAAATTTGTAAGCCCTCTCCATTCGATAAATAATTATCTGGCATTTTATCTAAACCGATTTCTTCAAAAGCCGTATCTAGCGGTACAAAAAACGTATATCCAGTTCCAGAAACGTATGGGGCCAAATCGGCTAGGTTCAAAAATCTAGTAATGTGAGAAAACCGCCTATCTCGCTCTAAAGCAAGGAAAGCGTGCGATAAAAATTGTGCTCCAAACCAAGGAAATGCCAGTAACGGTGGTGTTTCTTTATCGCGATGTTGTTGGTGTAAACGAGACACCACAGACTCGTTAACAAACAAAACCTCTCCCGTGAACATTATATTCCCATGCAATATTGGAGTATCACCTTTAACCACCGATACGCCATTGATTGTCAAAGATGCTGCAAATAAACTTTCAGATAAAATTTAATGAGCTAAAACAAAGTTATTCACTTAAAATAATTGATAATGAAAGTTCCAGTGTGCTTTATCATGAGGTCTATTAGGTGTCAGTTAAGATCATTCATCATTATTAAATATTAATTTGCACAAATACTTAAAGGGTATAATAGATCAAAGCGGTGGTCTTCGCTTGCACTTTGATATGGGTCATAAGACCTTTTGGGAAAGGGATTTGCGAGACATGGTTATGAAATTTATACATTAGCAATCATAAAAATTTAATATCAACAGTATTTTTTAATAATAATGTATAGAAAACTCAAACATTATAGAAAGAAAACCGTCGCTGTTACTAGAAAAAAATTATCATTTCAAAAGTAAGCTTGCAATATAATCATAAGGTGACCATTAAGAGGGGCTTTAAGGATAAAAATAAAAATATCGTGAATTTCCATTACCTTAAAGATTTAATTAGCATAATTTTGAAATATAGGGTTGTCAGAAAAAGAAGTTGCTTTGCAAATAATATTGAATATATTATGGTAATGGGATAAAGCGAAAATCAATAGTTAAATTTTTTCGCGCATTAGAAGGAGGCCTGCATGGCACATGACACAACGAGATTCATCAATCACTGTTTTTCACACTTGTTTCGGTGTCTCAAGTAATATCAGCTACATAATCAATTGTAATTTTTCGTAAAGTGCCACGACAAAACATTCGTCTCAATTTTTCCTAAAAAACACACCAAAGATTAAAGAACGATGGACTCAAAGCGAGGTAATGAATTTGTGGACAGACTAATTTATAAAGCAAAGTTTCAGCGTCACGACAAAGGAACTTTCTGTTATAAAAATTTAAATTTTACAATAAATAAATTTAATAAATTAAATATTTCTTACGTGTTTTTCGAAAAACAATTTCACGACCACCCAAAGTTGTTGCAATATCTTCATCCCTAATATCGTTTTGTTTAATGTTTCCTTTTACAAAGTGATTTATAATAACGTTTTCTGTAAATTCCGGAACGCTGAAGGGGTAAAAACCCCAGTCTATCGGATGCCACCTGTGGAAAGCGTGATCTGTCGGAACAAAAACGGTGTAGTCTTCTCCTGCAATGAAATATCTTTATAATAGTAAAAAAAAATCTTATTGCAGATTTAATTAATTATTCATTAAAATTTACAACAGTTTTATTAAAGAAAAATTTAGAATGAAAAATTGTGAAACAAAATGGAATAAAAACAACGATGTGGTATTTTGAAACAATATTGTTTTAGCCCAGTAAGCGGAGAATTAAATTAACGTATTTTTTAAATTTTATAAACTGAAAACGAAAATTTTAATGGTCTAATGACTTTGAATTCATTAATCAAATACCCAAAACTCAGACGAATGTTTTTGTGCTATAATACTATGATAGCATCTTCCTAAAAGCTGAAGTTATGTGACAAAGGAAAAACATTGCAAAATTGTATAATTTTGGAATTTTGTCAGGAATTTATTCATTATAAATACATTTTAGTTAGGGAAAGTTGTTTACAATTAAATTTGAAATAAAGGATTAAGGTACCGCCAAAACATTCGTGCTTGGTATAGCACAATCCTAATTTTCAAAGCAATGCTTTTGGGCTTAGTCTAACAAATATCGAAAAGCAAAAATTGCGAAAATCAATGATTAATTTTAAAAGGGAAATTCAATTGCTACGTGACATGGAAATACAGTTGTAAGTAATTTTATTACAAACCCGAAAACGAATTTTTTGTTGGGGTTTAATATTGAATAATTGCGGTGTGGATTTTGAAGGTAAAATAAAATGTGTGCTATCGAGGGTACTTTTACGAGTAGGAGATAACAGATGAGAAAAATTTTAATTTCAGAATTCCTAAAGGTTTAAAAATTAAGCAGCATTAAAACTTTTTTGTGCAAATAAATTTAACTTGTAAGTTTGAAACTTTATTACGTGGGTTTTATTAGATTTTATTTCGAAAACAATATTTGAAGAAATTTAAAAGTAGCAACTAATTTCACATTAAAGTTTTTCATCGGGAAATGTGTTACCGAGTCAAGCATGTTTTACGCATAAGATGGGGTGTCACTGTATGGTAACGATAATTGTCTTTAAATAAGTAAAAAGGTCAAATTGCAGGACATAACATTAATGGGTTAGCGGTTTGAAGTGTTAAGTGCCATAAAATTCCTATGAAGGTATATTTAGCGCATATCCAATTTGATTGAATATTTTTTCCTCTTCCATCACTTCAATAATGACGAACCATCCGCGTATTCATTATGACTTGTACAAAATTTACGCTTCTTCTTTCTTATCGCACAGCTTCGGTACGACCAATTAACACACTCCAGCAATATTTCTTACATCTCCGTTTCAGGAACGAAATAAAACTCAACAGTTGGTGTTTATGGTCTAATTTCATTTAGTTACCAAGTCACACACTTTTCGACACTATGCGACTTCAATATTTTGCGTACTTTTAACACTTTTTAATATTATTTTTATAAGCTTACGCACCGATCTCGGGAAAATCCTGCATAATATTGCACTAACAAGGGGACCTTGTCGACGACTTTTCCACGATTTGCACAATTTTTAACATACCTTTTAGGCAATAATCTGTTAAACTTCAGGTTAAAATTGCAGGACCCGGATTTGAATAAATTTTGATTAAATCGATTTTAAAAATCGAATAAATTGGTATTATAAATTAGGTCTAATGAGAAGTAAAATACGAAGGCCTCCGATTCATTTGACACTTTGACATAACCTCGCATTTCGTAACAACGACATATTAAAAATTAATTAATTTAAAGAAATTTTAACCAGATACAAACAATCAATTAAACTACGATGAGCAAAAAAACCAAATTGCATAAATATCAGGTTAGTCTTGGCTAGAAAAGACGAATTTTGTCACAACAACCGACAAAAAATACGTTCCTGTACATGGTTGAAATGTTCTGTAATTACCCACGGTGAGATAATTAATGTAGTAAAGTTTATGTAGATTCATTTAGATAATTTTTTATAGGTTGTATTGACGTTATTTCAACAACTGTCCATTGCACTTGTTTCCGAACATCAAGAATTATCGAATTTTCAACAATATTTGTATAGTAATTGATTATAATATAATTTAATAAATAATAATTAATAGTAGATATAGCAATTTATTACAATTCTCTGTTCTAGCTGTACATAAATACATATTTCAAAAAAAATTATTATAATAATTCCTTTGTCGACACCAACGAACAGTAAGTACTAGGTAGCCCTAGTTGTACGTAGTTGCACGTAGACTTTAGTTTGCATTCTTCTTCAAGTGCCTATCCGATTTCGGATGTTAGCGATCCTCCTGGCTAAGCCAAGAAGACTTTATTAGGGAAATGTTAATGGGGTGGTTTCCCGTTGCCTTCCTCATAGTCCACAGTTCGATTTTGGACTTTTTAGATCACAGCACATATCCGACGCAATCAGGATTAGAACCGCGGCTTCTCGCTCTGTAGTCTATTCGTGTTTGATTTACGCCAGACTGCTGGTAGTTAGCATTATGAAGATACAATTTAAGTGTGTCGTTTAACACATTGCATGCCACGTCCTGCACATGAATGACAATTGTACTGAAGTATTTATTGCCATGTCCTGTTCAATGAGAGCATTGTCATCTGCACATACTGTTGGGCCTTTCCTATTTGCTGGGAGGTCGTTGATGTAAACCACACCGATTTCTAATGCTCTACTAATGTAACATTGTAAATCGTTTCTAACGAAGAGAAGCAAATAGCTGAGCGTTAACATTCTGAACTTCTTTCAAGATTCCCTGTGTATTAAAATGTTTTTACTGTTTTAAATTAACTATATTAATTATTATCTTACCATGTAATTACAGAAAATTTCAACCATGTACATGAACGTATTTTTTGTGGGTTGTTGTTACAAAATTCGTCTTTTCAAGTCAAGACTAACCCGATATTTATGCAATTTGGTTTTTTTGCTCATCGTAGTTTAATTGATTGTTTGTATCTGGTTAAAATTTCTTTAAATTAATTAATTTTTAATATGTCGTTGTTACGAAATGCGAGGTTATGTCAAAGTGTCAAATGAATCGTAGGCCTTCGTATTTTACTTCTCATTAGACCTAATTTATAATACCAATTTATTCGATTTTTAAAATCGATTTAATCAAAATTTATTTAAATCCGGGTCCTGCAATTTTAACCTGAAGTATAACAGATTATTGCCTAAAAGGTATGTTAAAAATTGTGCAAATCGTGGAAAAGTCGTCGACAAGGTCCCCTTGTAAGTTGAGATAATATGGTCGGTTTCTAGTCTATCCACATCCTTAATAGTCGTTTTCAGAGCAATCTGGGAATACCTGCTTCTCAACTTGCTTTGGTTTACAAGGTAAACCCTAAAATTACCCAACGTAGTTCTTTTATAGTGGTATTGACTAACACCTCTGTGACCACAATATGCAGCATTCCCTAAGTGCTTGCCCACTCATGTAACAGACCGATCTTTTCAATGTGGAAGGCTTGTGGTCACTTTTGTAAACTTTAAAAGCATCGATTAACTTTTCACTATGTAGAAGTTTACTTTACAACTTTGTAAATGTTCAGAGACGTTCGCCATTTATTCTAATTTTTACAATTTATGTTTCAATGTTGGAATTTAAACTGTCAAAGTTGAAAATTTTCTAATGCTTAATTTATTGCTCTAAAGGGAAAACGTTCGAGAAGTATCTATTTTATTGAGAATAAAGAAAAATACAAATCGAATGCTTGTGGAAATTTAAGAAATAAATAGTATAGCTGATTTTCATCTTCATCGATTTTCAAAACGGAAGCACAAGTTTATTTAAAATTAAACTACTGGTATGTATCCTATAAAATTTTGTTTGTGATTTTGTGTCATTAACCTAAAATATTTTTCTTTCATCTAGTAGTACATTTAACGTTATTAGCACCTTTGGATGCACATTTTTTAATTTGACTTTGTTGGGTATTTTATTTGCTTGCTCTAATCGTAATATAAGTATTTTGGGCTTCAATATTTTGTTCTTTTTTTATCGGCCCAACAGTTGACTAGGGAATTGAAACCCACAACTACTTATTCGTATTTGCTTACGTTTCACTCCGTGCCCCTCTGCTAGGTTGTAAAATATTTGATTCTATGTGAATCACAAAGCACTTACAGAGGGTAAAAAGACGCATATTTGAGAGAATTTTGGCAAGAATATTTTATAATTTAAAATGTTAAAATTTACATAACGATCGTACAATTAATCGTCTGGTATGTGCCCGTTAGAACAGGGGGTGATAATTTATCCCTGCAGTGGTAAACAAGCAATATAATTAACACCGTAATAATGCGTTATTTAAAATCCTAATCAGACGTTTCTCAAAGTTCTATGGAGTTGCCAAAGTGAGGAGTTAAGCGTACATCCGCAAGCTATGTAACGGAAAACCGCGAATCTATGCCTAAGTCACGTCAGATGCACTGCTATAATTTGATGTCAAAAATTGGTTTTTGAGTTAAGTTTCCCAACCGTTTAATTTGGCCTAATGGTGATATCAATTTGCCAAATTGCTCTCCCTGCTTAACGCCACCAGCCTTTTTTTCTATTGGAATATCTAAAAAAAAAATCGTGTGCTGCTAAAAAGCTGAACATAATCATAAGGAGCGTCTAGAAATCCAAAAATGGAGGTAATTAATTACTTAATTATAATGAACGCAATAATCGTAGTATTAAATAAATACATGAAGCCTTCTCTACAATCTATGCTATCGAAATTTTAATTACAGATGAAAAACCAATTCTCTTCAAATTTTCGAAAACGTCCCCTTTCTCTGATTACTACTATTGGATCAAATTTAAAAGTTTTATAATAATCCTCTCCCCCATCAAGCTTTCGCAAATAAAATTCCAATAATAATTATTTCTCTGTTATTAAATAATTGTCACACTTTTTCATCAATTATAGGTACAGTAGAACCTCGGTTAACCGCCACTCGTTTATCCGCCACTTCTCGGAAATTCACTCTGCTATCCGCAGGGTATCCGTAACAGAAGTGGGAGGAAGCTTACATCATCTCATAACCAGGTGCATCTACTGCTTGTATATATGATTTCTTATCACGTTGCAAATATCGAGTTTATATTATGTACCTTGTATTTGAACAAAAGTTTTGTTGTTTTTAAATAATAGATACTACTTCCCAAATTAATTTGATAACAATTTTAAATTGTATGTACAAGTGAGGTAATGTTTGAAAGTTGATTTTAATTTATTTACTCATCTATTTACAATATTTTTTTTAATTTGTTTCAATTCAAAAAATTTAATTTGTAATGGTCTAAAAATATTTTATTGCATTGTTAAACAACACGGACGAAGGAAGTTTTATTTGTAAAACAAAGAAAATATTGTACGTTGTTATTATAATCGAGAATAATTATGTGTAATACAACACTCGCTGACTATGAATAAATTTGATATTTATTTCAATCTCGGTTTCACTCGGTTATCCGCACATTCGTTTATCCGCCAGCAAATGGGTCCCGTTGGTGGCGGATAATCGGGGGCTTACTGTATTTATAAAAGCATACAAATGTCTTCACCCCAATTATTAATCAATTCTTCTTGTTCTTCAACTTAGTTTAAGCCTTAAGGCTTGTTATTTCCAACATATGCGTCGTTTCCTTGGCAGTGTTAGTTCCATGAGCATATTCATAGTTTACATCCATTAGATAGCTTGCTAGGCTTGTCTTCAGATGTGCCTATATTCTTGTTTTTATGTTAATGGTGGAAATTCATTAACCCAGGGGACCACCATCTTAACGTGCCTTTCGAAGCACGGAAACTAATCATAAGAAAGTTTGATTCTCCCTAGGTTTGAATCCGGTACCCCGCATTCGCATCCAACTGCTTTAGCTGCAAGGCAATGACCGTCTCTTATCAATAATTAATCAATCTTATTCATCACTTTTCAAACTCAAAAAAGATATATTCATTTAAAACTTCTTCAATTCATAATTTAACCTTCTCACCAGATCTTCAACTTTCATCCACATGAAGACTAATGGTTCATACTTTTACTCTTCTCATCGTTTCAAATTAAAATATCATTTCTTTCCAATTTTCTTATTGGCCTTGAAATTAAAAACTCTCCTTTCTCATTTATGTACCTTGTAAGGTCAGTTTGGTTAGGATTAGGGACAGTGCATGCAATGATATCTTTTGGATAGAGACCTCCATATAATTTATATTTGCTATAGTGCGGTAGCCCAGATCTCCACTTAATTAGGATATTTTTTTCAAAAGTGTCCTCAAATTCGGTTTATTACTATCTAAAGCTAATCACAGGTCCTACATGTCACTGTTTGGACTCCATAATAATTTCAAACAGGCATCAGTGTATATATTTCGAAGAGTTTATAGTTTTCTACTATTTCAGTATCGTTCTTCAGTTAGTTACAGTTGAAAATATTAACATGTTCTGTGTTAGTTTTGAAATTTAGAGCCAAACGTCAAACTTGGCAAATTTCTTTAATTTGCGAGGTAATACTGGGCATTAAACTAATTTTACTGCTGACTAACAGCTACGTGTCCATGAGCTATTTTTTGAAGCCTCAAATGATGAGTTCCATTATCGTGATAGTAATTTTTAGTTTTCTAATCAACCATGGTAAAACTAGAATGGTTGGCGAATACGATTTTAATTGAGGCTTGATGGAATTCATCGTCCGAAATGGTTTCAATATTCGTTCAAATACATTTGATTATAGTACAAAGTACTCACAATTATTGTTCCTATTCAACGCTTTTATCAGTAGCTGTGATCCAAAATTTAACTATTATGGAAAAATGATTTCTTTCTCTTCCATAGTGAAAAATAAATATAAAAATTACGTAGAAATCTCTGACGTTCATATAAATATCAGAACAATGTCTGTATGTTTAGTTGCAGAACCTGCGAGGAGTATTATATTTTAGTATATAAAATAATGTAATAAATTCGTCTTCCATCCGTAAGTATACATTTTTGGGCTTATAACAACACAAAAATTTATTCAATAGATACAATATACAAAAATTAGTCAAATGTCTGGGGATGATTAGGATTAGTACGAAGTTGTCGTAATTTTGAATAAATTTTAAATGAATATTCCACCCACTATTAAATGTTATTTTATTGTTTTAATTAAATGTGTAGATTATTGGATAGGTACATATTTATCTTCCGGTCGTTGTTAGTTAAGCAAATTTTGTTAGCAAATAGCTTAGTTTAAATATAAGAGCGAGTTACTAATAATAAGTTATTCCGTCCAGGAACAATAATCAAATTATCAAGTTTGGGACCATGCATCTACTACATAGAATGGGACAACTTAGCAATAGTATCGCACAAGCTAAATGTTGTTTAACTATTAGTTTAGACAGTTTCTTTTAATTCTTATTACTTACCTTCTTTTAATAAATGTGAAACATTAGATCGTGATAAAAAATGTTGAAAAACCCTCACTCCACTTTTAAGATATGATAGGACCTGTAGGACGTTATCTACAAAAGTCGCATTTTTAACAATTTTTAATTCTTCTTTTACTTTTACTATATGATTGATCACGTCGAGCTTATCTTGCGAAGAATTTTTCTTTATTTCGTATTCTTCCAAAAACAGATAATTTTCCAAAATTATTAAAACACCATTTGCAACAGAAACTGTGGATTTGATTACGATATCATTTGCATATAATTTATCTTCTTTACGTCGTACTCGTATTGTTCGTCCTCTCACAGTCTCAAACGATAAATCTTTTGTAGTATTTGTAATATTAATTAGAGAACCCAGAACTACGTGATCCAAAAGAATCTGTTTAATATAATTTTCTCCTTGAGTGTTGATTCCATACGGTTTCGCTCCATTCGTTGGAACCAAAATCGTAAACGGCTGATCTGAAACAAAAACAAGAGCAATTAAAATGTTGTGCATGTAATTCAATTATAATGTAAAATTTTTAAACATTTTAGAAGATAAAAAATTGTTTCGGGTGGGTAATCTAATCCCTATATAAAGCGCAAAGAAGCCTACAAAACAAATTAACTATTAAATTATAATTGAATTTTTAGTTTAAAAATAATAAACCCTATTTAATTAAAATGAATCTCTTTTGTTTTCCAATTCCGAAACTCGGTAGCGTAAAAACAATTAATTGAATAATGAAATTAACTGAATAACCCAGTTAATTGAATGACGAGTTATTAAAATTATCTCATATTTTATTAGTATATTATAATGTGTACCTGAATTATCACTTACTTTATCAATATTATACCGATAATGTCTGTACAATATCGTACATTAAAATTATGTAGCATAACGAATGAAATAATAATTGAATTGAACAACGTGCAAGTGCAGTTTACAATATGGGAGTATAATATTATTAATTTTGTATAATAAAATACACAAACCTAAGGAATATAAATTTTCTTAGATTACATAATTAGGACCATCAATTAAAAATTGAAGTGGTGGTTAATTAATTTTTTTTTAATTAGAAAAGGATTGTTAATTCATCATTCGTAAATGTTGGTTGTTTAGTTATAGGGTTATAGGAAGCTGCAAGTTTCTAGAGCAATTTTCTGGAAAATAAAAATCTTAACATTGAATCGATAAAGTAATTTTATTCACGAACAATAACTTGGATTACCTTTTTTATAAAGGTTGACTGTAAAATATTATTAAGCTTTACTTAAAATTCAAAAGGATGCTAGCAACTTTTATTTGAAAGTTGATGGTGTTGACATAATTCTTTAATTACCCAGTGGCGAAATAAATACCAATAAAAATATGAAATTATCGTACAAAGTAAACGTTAATAACAAAAACTAATTAAATCAATTAAAAAAATAGATGATTGTAAAATCAGTTTTCTCGTGAAGGGAGGACCTTATTTAAAGTAAGGGTAGGAAACGATTAGCGTTGAAGGGGAAAATCTATTTGATAATGGCTGTACAAGACAATGGTTGTTTTGATTGTTCTATTAAGCTTGGTTTATTGTATACTTGAAGTTACAAAATCAGTTGTCAGAAAACGTCAACTACCATGTAATTTATGTGGCTAATCAGCTTGTTAGTAAATGTTGGTGCGTTAAAAATGATGCGTACAAAAGGCACGAAGGTTAACAGGGAAATATATTAGGCGAGCAAGCCGTTTTGATCGATTCAAATACAAAATGGGGTTTCGATTTGTGTCAGGTTTAAGTTCTGGAAAACTGCGACGCACAACGAAATAACGCAAATCAAATCATATATTTCCAAAAGTCCATATATAGTGATTTAAGAGGCGTTCTAGCCTTTAAGTTTAGGCATGTACTTAAATTTTTAATAAAATATTACCCTCAGTTATAAAATTCAGAAACGTCTCTATAATTTGGCACAGGAGTTCGTTTGTTCATATGAACAGGGGAGATTTTTTCCTTTTTCACAGATTGTGGCGGTGTCGCAGACGAGATTTCCTCCCCCCATGCAGAATGCATAACACCACGCAATGCAAATAAATGGAGGTTAGTTTTTAATGCTACAGTAGTTCAAAATAATATGTTTAGCCATCTATTTATAATATTTGACAGTATTTTGGGGTTGACGCCCACTACAAAATTTCTTAATTCAATACCGATTCTAATTTATTATGAGCAAAAGCAAACTCCCTTAACAGTAATCAATTCAGCTAAATGCAGATAATATACTAGCGGGGTTGAATATAATAATTAATAAGTTGTGCCAAATTTTCTACTTGGAAACTATTTTTAAAATATCTCTTTACATTTTAAAATTTTGGATTCTGTACAAAAGTTTGCTAAATGTGCTCTATATTCATTTCTAGTTCACAACAATAAATGCTTGATGAGCACCACGTTTTCATATTTGCAATGTTCGATTTGCTGTTATGAATTCATTAGAAACATTTCCAGAACTATCGAATTTTTCATAAAAATGATTTAGATTAGGTAATGAATATTATAGATCCTTCTTACAATATTTCACTTTTTCAGAGGCAATACCCTGTCTGAATATTTAACCCCCGAATGTTTATGTTTTTATTTATTTAAAAGTTTTGAAACGATCCGAGGATGAATTATTTTGACATTAAAACTTACGCTGAGGATTGCAGGATGCAACTAAGCTAAAAAGACGGAAGAGATAATTCATATCAATGGGTTTGTGGTGAGATATGACTAGAACTAGAATTTCGTATTGAAATTAGTTTGGAGAGAAATAGTGCTGAGGAGGTTGTTTCATTAGAAGTTGCACAAATAAATTAGATTAATAATTAAACTATTTCAGTTTGGGTTAAAAGTTAACTCAATAGTTACAATTTTGCGTATTCGTTTTGCCTTTGTTTATTTTGAATTGCGCCTGGTAGGAATAAAATTCTGTCGTTAATTAGGTTAAATTTGGGCAGCACGGACACGCGCTAATTTATTTTGACGTACCGATTAATTTTCAAGTGAGTTACAATTAAATCGGAGAGTTGTCCAAGCGAACGTGAAAATTGTTCAGTTTGAAAAAGCAAAAATGGATAAAATGATAAAGAAAGTAATTAGCTTTTCCATTTACATCTAATGCAACGTAGCAAACAGTTTTTTTTCAAGCTTTCATCTTCTACCTTTCATTACCGTAAAAGTAAATAATTGTAATGATTTCATACTCTTAGGAATTTTAATTTGGATTTGCAATTATAGTCT
Organism: Rhagonycha lutea; assembly: GCA_958510855.1. Taxonomy (NCBI): domain Eukaryota; kingdom Metazoa; phylum Arthropoda; class Insecta; order Coleoptera; family Cantharidae; genus Rhagonycha; species Rhagonycha lutea. The sequence continues at coordinate 90,804,483 of OY294036.1, forward strand.
GAGTAGTAATAAAATTGATATCAAATAGTTGCTTAATTACTAATCTATGAGTCATATTTCTTACAGTAACAAGTAATTTATCAATACAATAGTCATTAAAAACCTTGTAATGTTAGTTTGAACGTGTCAAGATAACGAGAAAATGTGATAGACAAAAAATAATATGTATCAGAAAATGAACTAATTATTTAAAATTTTAAACGGAATTCAATTTTGTTCTTGTAGTAAATTTTATAAATACAAGATTTTGAGTTTGAATTATGGCATTTTCGCACTCTTACCAGGTTTTCTTTTGATAGACACCAACACCGATTGGATAAAGAAATTGCGCCGGTGTCATCTGGATCATTCAAGTTATTTCGACGTTTTTTTCCCAAATTATTCCTAATGGTAATATTAATTAATTTACTTTTATAACGTTGTAGATTATTGGCGGCCCTTCGAAGTCCTCCGTTCTTATAACCCTTTTTTAATCATCATCTATTGCGATTAAGCAAGTAACTACGAAGGCAGCTGATAAATCTCTTTAGTTTGTTACACAATCAAAGCCTTTCTACGTGGTCCAATTTTAATTTTGGTCAAACTTTAAGCACGGGTTTTGTTATAATAAAAGAAAAAAATGTCAAATACTGAGATAAGAAACAGCAAGTTTATCAAACAGCAAAATGTTCATTGTGTGGTTTTTGAGTAAGACAGTCTGGTGTATTTGCTGGAGATTTTAAACGTGTTCTATTGTCTCTAAATTTGTTGTAAGATTGCCACCCGCTGTTTCCAAGGATTTAATTGTTTGTACAAAGATCATAAAATAAGTAGCTACGTAAGTCAATCGATTTTAAACTCGAGGAGTTCTTCTAAACACTTTTTGTATCGAAATGTTGAAGTTTTGCATTGCTTTTTGTTTAAAAACTTTGCAGAAAATCTAAATTTGATAGTTTCTGAATGGAACAAATCTTTAGAAAAGAAATATTAAAAAAATTTGAAAACACGAAAAGAAAAAGGAACCCGAAAAATTGTGTAGGTATGCAAAACCGAGTAATTATTTGAACAATAAAAAAGGTACTATTATAATAAATTATCACCGGAAGCCCCTAAAAACTAGAACTGAATACGAAATTATGAAGCAAAACAATATGCAAATGTGTATAAATCCGGCATATAATGATAAACCAGAATATTCCCACATCCCAAATATTGGATCAAGGAAAAGTGAAAACAAAAATGTTTGAATTACTAGGATGAGAGAAAACTATAGCAACAAGTGGTCAGACAGAGGGTGTATTGCATTCCCCAGAAATTTGCAAATTTTAAGTGAAACAATATTGTTGTTTGCAAGGAATTCTAGGGATCTAGTGAAATTACAATATCCAGTTCACAAAAACAAATTCTTCTTCACAATAACAGACCACATTGCGGAAGCTTTGTCATCGATTATTCCTGGGTAAATCTTCCCACATTGGATGTATTTTTGGGTTGAATGAATTTTCTGCAAACCGAATTAAATCCAAATAATATACATTTAATAAGTTAAATTTTAATAAACAATTTTAATAACCACACATTATAAAATTACACAATAAAAGTATTTTTCTGAGGTTTTGGATTAAAAAGTTTAGATGAAACTTGTTAAAAATGGTTTGGAGTAAACACTCAATATTGAATTTTCCTTGTACTTTATTATTAAAAGTCATGCTAGCAGATTTCACATTATAGAAAATGTTTTTAACGTGACGTGCAAGTTTTGTTAGCAGGAATTTATAAAGGATATCTTGCTAGTCGACCTAAATTAATTAACATTTTCTGAATGTTAATTAAGAAAAAATATTTGAAACTAACTGCATTTAGATAAATTAATGAGATAGTTTAGTTAGATATAAACTTTTATCAGAAAATTTAACGTAAATTCCATTTTGCTCCCTTCTGACTTGGTTGATATATTAAACAAGTTATTAGAAATGTGGGGTAGTTTAAAGTTACGAATTTGATATGCAAGCCAATCTTCTTGTTACGACTTTATGATGATAACAATAATAATAATTATTATTATTAAACAAAACCATTTTGGATTAATTTTTGAACTCGAAATAATATTTTTCTTAAATGTTTACAACTGAATTTTGGTACAATGAAAATAAAATTTTTAACGAATAAATCCAAACCCTCACGAGATAGTTTTTTAAACAAATTTGTTTTATTTTTAATTAAAATGGCCATAATAGTATCGCACATATTGATTTGTTAGTGTTAATCATTCAGTACTCTTAAATAAATTGAAAATTTTATCTAAAATCATCGATTTTCGAGTTATATAATATTCAATTAGGCATAGAAATTTTTCATGGCCCTAGTTACCGCTTTTAAACAGCTGGACGACAAATTGGTCCTATGTTAAAAATATACTATTTGTCGTAATATATTATATCAATAGGTACAGTATGTAGATTTCTGGTTCTTCTATTTTCGAATTATTGCCGACAGAGCTTTCATTTTGGGGAAAATGAAGAACAATAATCAAGTTAAATAAAACACAAACTATTATAACGTCACTTTTGTTAGTTACAAGTGGCCAAAGGCATCAGTTGTATTTTTTTTAGTTTTTAGGAACCTGCATTGCGTAAACTCGAGGTGGGGGCATGTAAATTTGCTACACCCACTGGCAGGGAACGTAAGTTTTTTGGCTCAATATAATTTTTGGAATTACCACCCTTAACAATCAAATTCTTCCTTTGTGGGGCATAGACCCTACGTTGGGAAACACTGGACTAGATAAAACGTTGCTCATCGCTATCCTTGAGCTTCCGTTCTCATAAATTTGATTTGATATTCTACCAAGAAGACCACGGTGTGGAGTGATGTGATCGCTGGTTGAGTTATGGAGCGGAAATTCTGGGTTTAAGTCGCGGACTTTGCAGAATTTCTTAGCCCGGCCTTCCGGTGGACATCCACACGCTGTGGTGAAAAGTTGTAGTAAAAAGAGTAGCAAAAGAGGATTAATCATCCACGTCGTAAAATGGATTGTAAAGACTTCAATAGAAGTGGCAATATTCCGACAAGAATGGAAAAGGCCTTGATTGATTGATTCTACCAAGTTACGAATACTTATCTGAAATTTGCGAATTTCAAGTTCGGATAACTTTGAATTTTACCGCACGCAACTTGCTCGAAGTTTCCAAAAATTTCAAATACCCACAATATTTTAAAATATAAAATTAAAGAATAGTAGCTCATTAGAGCTCAAACGAATCTACACCGATTGATATCAGTTTTACAAAAAAATGTGAGATAGGAAAGAAAATGGAAAATTATGTCTGCCCCCTCCTCTACCAATAGATTTGCAAATAACTCCGTGACCGTCGAAGTTTAAATGAAAAGAATAAAAGCTCATTAATGTTCTTTTTACTTACTTTCAATTCTGCTCCAAAATTATATTGTGGGGGAGGGGGATAAATATTGAATGCTGTGTTTTATTATTCAATTTCGTTTACATTCGGCTTTCTTTATTTTTATCGAATTACCGTTGAAAACAACTACCTAAGTTCTTAAGTCAAAGAAGTATAAGATCTTGAATTTCAAAACTGGATATAAATGCAAGCTGCATTTTTATTCACGGTCAAGCTAAACTTAAAGCTCCAATAAAAAACACTATTTACTTAATACAGAAACTGTTGCTTCAATGAAAAAATGTGTAGAATTGTTTTGTAGAAGAATTTCTTAACTTCATTTTCTAAGGTATACTATCGTTTTAGTCGTAAAACCAATAATGGGGAGATATTTGCAGAAAAACTCAGTTTTTCTCTTTGCGGGTTTTAGTACATGAAGTAGATACTGAAATCGTCTGGAACGGTTTGGAAAATTAATATTTGAAAAAGAAAAATCGAAAACTTATTGGGTTATAAAATGGATAAATTGAAAAACAGTCGAATTTTCAACGCAATTACAGAATGTAAATTAAATTATAAACTTTTAAAAGAGGAAGTTTTCCCTCTGATGGCAAAAAGCATGACGTTAATGAACGGTATGATAAAAGTTAGGATTCTTAATAAGCAAGCGGTTAATCAAGATACTTTTTGGCTGCTTTCAAGTAACGCGGGGAATTATAAGAAGGCAATAAACACATTAGCACGACCGTATCTACCATCGCTGAATCCTAATTACTAGCGTCAATTGAATTTTGGTGAATATGCCGTTACGTGAAGCAAAAGTAATTTCCTTTCGTAGATGACATAGTTAGCATTCTGCTTACTATATTTATTACTATTTACTGCTATAAAATTAAATAATGGCAGGCATATAAGAATATTAACATCAACTCAGGTCACTTTTCTTTTAATCCGAATTTGAAGCAATTAAGTGGAGAGAATAGATTGATCTTTTAATTAAGTAGCACTTGTTAATTGAGAACTGGCAATTAAATTATCGTATATGAAGCTTTTGTAGATGTAATTAGATGATCACCCTATATATTGTGCTTTAATTACCTTTAGCTTAATTTTAATTAAAAGTAAACGTTAATGTTATTGTTACAGCGAGCTTGTAATTAATTGCTCACACTTTACCTTACGTACACTTTAATCAAAAATTTTAATATTAATTTTATATATAATGAATGACGTGTACAGTACAAAGCTTCATGGTTATTAAATTGATTCCAGAAGTCTTCATTTTGTAATTCCCTTGTTTCTCAAAAATTATCCACTGAAGATTTATTATACTAAATGTTGTTAAAAATTTTAGTATCACTTCAGAAAATTAACATAAATTTGCCAAAAATTTTGGTGTTAAAATTACGAACCAACACAGCTAGATGAGACAACGCATAAGCACCAGAGATCTTAACAAGACTTCCTTGTAAATTTACATAATCTTGAAGAGGGGCAACTTATAAGTTAACTTACAGAGCTCTAGTAATGTTTTACTTTATTGTGATGAGCAAACATCTGTTCGACAGCAATCAAGCGATTTTTTGTTTTTTAAACAAACCAGAACTTAATTAAAAAATTACATCAAAAGAAATTACCTCTTGGAGATAATATTTTGCAATAGCATTTATACTTATTTTTTACAAAAGTGAAGGTTCTCCCTTGATGATTTAATTCTAAAACTGTGAAGTTTACACAGCTCTGCAGTCTTTGTAAGCCACATCGCTGGCAATTCTAATGCAAATTTTTATAGTACGCTGATTTTGAGATTATGCAGCAATTAACTCATCGAGATCAATAATTTCGTGCATGCCGTACAATTTGAATGCTCATTTAAAATAGTCACAGTTTGATGATAATATTTTTTGATTTGTGGTTCGATTTCCGTTATCCTTAATTTTCCATTCGGTGATTTTCATATTAACGATATTTTCACAAGTTTATTTTTCATTTAACAACCGCAGTTGAAAGTTGGCAATTTTCTAAATTTCCTTTTCCTAATTAAAGTTTTTCATATTATCTTCAAATTTTCTAGTTTAAACATTTCGTGAAAGCACTTCAAAAGCTCACTTAAATTGAGCGGTATAATAATATCTGTTGTGTAGCTATTCGTTTAAATGCCTTTAAAGTTGTGAGTTATGAACTCACAAATGTCACAGATAGAGTTTGCTCATTTTGAAGTTACGACTTAATTATCTCCACTACATATAAGTTTCAAACCACAAAGTTTGCGATTTGTATTTAGGCAATTACGGTTGTAATAATTAGTATTTGCAGTAAAGGGAAAAATACTTTATCGTTTGTATTGTTTGTAATTTATTAATGTGAAATAGTAACTTAATTTTGTGATAATACATCGAAGCACTGTTAAAATTAAATGGAAATGCTGCAACTGTTTTATTTTCAACTTCATCTGTAGTCAAGCGGAAAAATCCATATCGAAACAATAGTAGATAATATGAAAAATTGAATACATTTTGGCTCTATTCCGTTGCAATTTTATCACATCTTCTTGGAAATTGGAGAATATATGTAAGTAATCCCACACCTTCCTCAAAACTTACACGATGAGAAATAAAACACCAGGTATCATGAAGTTGCTTAATTTCCTTTCACAAATTAATATAAGCCGTTGGCACACGAAAGTCATTATTCGAATTAAATTATCCGGTTTAAGATTTACTTCTACCTGTAACGCTAAACATCAAGTGGGGTTAGTTGATACACTTTTAATTTTTTATTTTTGGTGTTGTAATATTTCATAGTGATGTAATTTATTTTACTTTAGGTAAAATATTATTATTTGTCTGAACAAACTTATTCAGTGTAGGAGAATAATTGTCATATTAAGAGTAGTTTATGAACAACACCGTCAATCACACTTACATAAATGCAGTCGTTTATGTCAAAATTTAATCCAGTGCGCGGTTTTATACTGTTTTGAAAGTTAAAACAACTATATCTTTTATTGGCGGAGCGTCACACCTGTAACAATTAAAAGATTGGGTACTTTGTACTTTGGGAGAGTTGGTGTCCAAAATACAATAAAATAATGACAAATATGAATTCTTATTGGCAATGTGGCTGTTTACCGAACTAAAAATTTTTGATAAAAAGATACGGGAGAGCATTTATTATTTATCTTCAGAAGTCAGAAGTTAAAATGTGGGAGACATTAAAAATCATAGATTTTTACTTGATGTTAATTGTGATTAACTACTTTTGATGTCTTCCACGTCTTAACTACGGAAGATTATTATAATATGATGTCCTGGACTCTTTAGTATGAAATTTACTTTCAAAAAGTTGTTTTCAATATTCACACCCCGATTATTTCTACTTTATTGATTTAACTTTATTGAGTTTATCCCTTATCTTATATTTATATTATTATTTATCCCTTATATTTATCGTATTGAGAAATCTGTTGTATGTATCAGTAAGGGAAATTTGGAGATATTCAGGGAAAACTGTAGCAGCCTGAGGAAATTCAAGAAAATCAGGTAAAAGGATATTTTACTTTCTTCCATTTTTATCCGATCTTTTAAGCTATTTTGCTGCTCAAAAAGACACATATTTTTGCGTTAGTATACCGTAAAACAAAAACTAAAGCAAAAATGGAAATCTGACATACTAAAATTTGTGCTACAAATTCCTCCTCGTTCTATCCCTTCATAATGGTCTGGCTGTTAATTTTTTTAATTTTAGTGCTTCCATTTATCTGTGACAAAAAATTATCCCTAGCTTTTAGCCCTTTTCCTTGGCGACTTTATAAAGTAACATTTTCAGTCATTAAAATCCGCTTTCTGGTAATGAATATAAAAGTAACATACGACCAAACCCAATTGTTTCCTAAGGTTAAATTTAATGAAAAACTTGCAAGAAAACCTTCTATTCAGGAACACTGGAATGCTTAAGAGGTTAATCCTACTGTGGCATGTTGAAAAAATTTAAAAAATTTATGAGCTCAACCCGAGCTGAACCATGTAGTAGGTACAGCAATAATTATTATGAATGGTTGGATCACTGATTCGAGTGCATTTGCTATGTGTAAAGAATGAGACGAGACTCGAGTTTCAATCGAAAACTTTGTTTCTTTTGCACCAAAAGAAGACTAATTGAGCGACTAAATATGCGGTAGTTTTTTGGGGAAAATTTTGCTACCCATAAAGAAAAATTTATTGCTTTAAACAAGAATCGTAAATTAGTGGTATGATATGAGAATTATGAGATATTATTAAATTTTAAACGGATTTTTCTCAAAAAGATTAGATTGCAGTAAATTTAGCACCACCACCACAGAATTATCATTTACCACGGAACCGTTTGACCACTTAATTTGTAAATAGAGCACATAAAACTACTTGTATATTTAAAAAAAATGTAATTTTTCGGAGGCGGTTGCTAAGTAAGCTCCTCACCGTATACTGCGAAACCATTAGGGCGCAAAATTATGACATATTTTATTCTTGATTTGAAAAAAGGGGGTGTGCAAAGTTAACCTGGGCTATGGAAGAGGAAATAAAAACAAAGCGTTTTATCAAAATATTATGATTGATCTTATTAACTATATAATCCTTTTTGGCTTTCAAGCTTTGTCAATTGACCAGATTTATGTAAATATAGAACAAAATCTTAAATCTACGGCGTATCGATGTTCACTAGAGCGGAGCAGGACATTTGAAGGCGGCCGTTTGAACGCGGCCGTTTGAACGCAGAGACGATTGAACGCAGAGACGCTGGAACGCGAGGACATTTGAACGCGAGAAATTGCACCTTCCCTCGACTTATTAACGAAGCACTTTATTATGACCAAATTAGGGCAAACGGTAGATCCACCGGTCGAGGTTAGGTTAGTGTTAGGAATCGACTTTTATTTAAAGAAAGGATCATTATTAAAAGGTAGATCCCGGTTGAGGCTAGGTTAGTGTTAGGAAACGACTTTTTTTAAAGTGGTCATTAAAAGGTAGATTCACCGGTCTAGGCTAAGTTAGTATTAGTAATCGACTTTTATTTAAAGAGAGGATCATTATTAAAATGTAGATCCCGGTTTAGGCTAGGTTAGTGTTAGGAAACGATTTTTTTTAAAGAAAAGGTCATTAAAAGGTCGGTACCTAATCCAATTATCTAATTAAGTACCTATCTAATTGCTCGAGTTCAATCGTCCCTGCGTTCAAACGTCCTGCGTTCAAACGTCCTTGCGTTCAAACGTCCCTGCGTTCAAACGTCCTCGCGTTCAAACGTCCCTGCGTTCAAACGGCCTCGCGTTCAAACGTCTCTGCGTTCAAACGTCCTAGACCGTCTCTAGAGGGCTGAGCTAAGAAATTCTTTGATGTTTGCGATTCAAACTCAGAATTTTTGTTCAGTAACTCAATGAGCGTAATTAGGTAGTTTTAAATAAAGTAAAGTTTGTTAGTTCAAAATTATAATTCAGAAAAAAATTCTCTTGCAATAAGGAAAATAATACGCAGGAGGCGCTTAGAATATTATTTTGCAAAACTTTATAGAAGTATTGATTTAATTCCTAACTTATCATGGGAAATTCCATTCAAATAATCAATTTTATAGCGATTAGAATATTAATTTGGTATTATAGAACTTTCAATTTAATACATAGCTAATATTATAAAATTGTGCTTTCGTTTCATTTTCTAGTGACATATTTTAGTTCATTATTTGAAGTTTTATTAGAGAAGCAATATAATAATTAGAAAATAAATAAAAAGAAATATTTTCATTTTATTGCATTAATAGATAAAATTTGCTAAACAATATTCAAACTTTATAGTATTCATTTTTATTTAGCGATGCTAGTAAAAGATACCGATGGTTACTTCCAAAATCACAGTACAGCGCGTAACTGTAAATTCGATATAACCGCATCCAACCAAATGACATAATTTATTTCGTACTCTTGGTTTTTAAATCGTCGTTGGTGTTTGACTTTGTAGTGCATAAACTACCCTTAAAACGTTAACGGTAACATTTTCAGCATTCTGTATTTGTTTATCGTTTTTATGCTGTAGTTTAAGTGTTTGTCGAACAATCCATTTTCACGATTTCTATGAGTTGTTTTGTTTTTGGAAGCAGTTTCCGGAATCATATAGCTTTTGCACCGAGGTGGTACTGCATTTGCATTAATGCCAGGTTTGAACTAGTGTAATAAAATGCAATATGGTTATGTTAACCAACCACGATCTCCCCTATTTACAAAAGTTAGTGTAACTGTGTAGAAATGAAAGAAAAACTAAACTCGACGGTGAAACTGCTAACTCATTAAAATGAGTTAACTTTTAAAGTGTAGTGCAATTTATACGTGCTCGGTAAAATTTTATTCTAAATTGAATTTAATGTGAAAACTTGGCACTATTATTGTTTAAAAATTACTTAGAGAAAATTTTAAAACAATGTAGTACAAATTTCCGTTTTAATAATAATTTAAGCTTTTATGAACGCATAGTATTTTAGCTAAATATTTGCCATTCGCATTACGATTAGCGTAACATTTAAAAAATTAAAATATCAATTCTAGTTATTATTTCGAATCAATATTTGCGCGAAACGAGTTGAAATTTATTTTAATATATTTCCATGGATATTTTAAGTAATGGCTTATAGGTTATAGTCAATATTATCAGAAGATTATTTTCCCACTTAAAGTTTTTGGAAAACTTTTGAAATAACACCACATTGTTGTAAGCGTCAGTAAGAAAATAGGTAGTGAGATGTGTAAGTACAACTTGAAAGCATTCTGGTAAATTTAAAGGATCAAAAGTTTTAATCTTCTTACGCAAGGATTTGTGAGCATTTCAACAGCCAACGTATTTGGATGATCTCAAATTCAATCACGATACTTCATACTTATCGACTTGATACTTTCCTAGACCATTTTCAGATTATGTAAACACAATCCCGTAATTTATTGTAATTCTTAATACTTGAAACTTATCGTTTGAATAATTATCCTGTAGAATATGTATCGACCGCAAAAAAATTAAATTTACATATAAAATTTATGTAACTTTAAAATTAGAATTAAAAGAATGTGCATGAACTGGAGTTGTTACACTGAAAGCGACAATATTGGTACAATAAAGTGAATAATACAGTCAGAAATTCCGGCATGCTCAATTCGCATTTATTAAAAACCTGAAGCATCCCTTACAAGAAAATGTAAAAAGAAATAAAATGAATGTAATTTTAAATATCCACTGGAATGCATGCATACCTACAGAGTCTTTCGTTGTTAATTAGCAAGAAAATGAAATTTAAATAATTAAGGACGTGCGATAAAAAACCTACTTATTTACATTTTTAATTGTTTGTTTTGTAAACAACTTGAAAAATTATTTAATTCAAGTTCTTTTAAAACATAAACACTTTGTTTATCCAAACAATTACATTGTTCCTCCAGTTAATCCATCAATTAGAGCAGTAAGACGCTTCAATAAAACTTTTTTTAGATGTCTTTACGTATCAATGCTTTGAAAGTTTGCTTTAGTAATGGCATCTAAGATAAGTAGGTATAATAATACAGAAGTCCTCCAAAGTTTCGATTAAGGTAGCAAGCTTTAGAATTCTGTTTGAACTTCGTCAAGTTATCTCCTGATGAAAGGCAAGATTAAAACGATGAGATGAAATTCTTGAGAAGACGTAATTCACTTAATTTTACAAACTAAACTTTAATATTATGTGATAGAAAAAAGTAGATTATAAATGGATTCCAATTAGCTCTGTTGATGAATTTAATAAAGTTTCTGCAACGTAATTTAATTAATGTAATAACAATGATATTGGAGATAGATATTTATGGAAATTAACAATTTCAATTTTAAACTGTTTCAGAACCGCTTTTATCAAGTTTATCATAAAAGTATTGTTAAACTGACTGGAAAACCAACAAATATATTTGTTTTCAACAACAATATTTTTAGTTGTAAATATTAATTTTCAAATATTTTTATTCTTTTATGATCAGCTTTGTTTACCAAGAGCAAGTACTTAATTTTATCACTTAGTTAAAGTGGTACTCTTTGTGGAAAAATACTTGCCTTTATTTGAAAAAGTATATTATGCACATTTTTAACATAATTTTCGTTCCAGTAGTATCAAGGAGAATGTGGCACAAAAAATTTAATCCCAGGATTTTGTTAAAATGAAAAAATAATATATTTCTAGCTGTAGAACAAGTTCTTTCCGATTCGAATCAGATATTGATAAATGTAAGTTTAATATTTTCCTTTAATTCTTTCTTATTCAAATAATAATATTTCTTATTTTAATTATTAGACCAAGATATTATTGGAGGATTTGCAAATACTTCTAGTAACAGAGCAGTAAACTCCAGTTGCTTTTTGAAGATTAATTTTATAGTTTGCCTACTTCATTCCATGGAAAGATTGCATGGAATAGAGACTAATTGTGACATCCTAATTTTTACGCTACCTATATTTAATTTAATATAAAATAATAGAAAAACTATTCTCTATTATACTCTACTAAGAAAGATTGGGAATCTCGTTAATCCATTATAAATAATATCTATTGAGCACGATTAATTACAGATGTAATTTTTACTTAGAAGGTAAATCACATGTAAACAAACATGCTTAAAAATCAAATTTAAAGTAAATGAACAAATCTCTCATTTTTCACCTAGTGTTTGTCAAAATCCAACGCCTATATTGTTCAACAGACAAAGACTATCAAACAATAACAGAGTTAAAGCAAAGAAAACTTGCAGTAAACTTAATATTTTTTTGATACTGGAATTGATATTCGTCTCTATTTGTAGTCCCGAAGGAACTGAGGGGATATAATATGTGTTTAGGGGGTAATTTTCCTTGTTTCGATATTTGTCTGTTTCTTCATAACTTCATTATTCGTGAACCAATTTTGATTCAGTTTATTGAAAACATAATAATATTATTATAATTCTTAAAGGTAGGTTATTAGATACAGATTATTAGCTCTTACATGAGAGGGCGTTGCAGTCGCAACATAATCTAACGAAGGATCGTCAAAGTGTATCGTCAAATAATCCCTTAAATATAAAAATTAAAAGAAGTTAACATTAAAATTGTAAATATCTGCAGGTGTGATAGAATATTTTTCCGAGGATTTTTAATAAATATAAAAAACATACTCCCTAAGAATTGTCGAAAAAAGAATGATATAATTAATAGTTATTTAACCCTAGCTACAATGTTGAAAGGATCCAATCTAGATGAGGTTACCAAGGACAGGTGTTAAAATAACTTAGGAAGTGCAATATTTACGACACTGGTTTAACATACTAACCATTAATATCTGCAATGTCAATAAATTTCCACTTTGTAAAAATTTCTTTATATTTTCGAGTCTGAATATTTGTTTAAAATTTTCATATTGGAGAGAAGCGATACTTCCATAACTAACACCACCCCACGACAAACTTAAGCTATATTTCAAGTTTCCTAAGTTCTTTATAATATCTTTATTGACGTATAAACTTATATAACACGAAAAAAGAAAAACAGGATCACGAAAGAAAACAAGATTCGAACAAAAAGCAGATTGTCTGCAAGTGTTAATAAAACAAAAGTAATTTTTAAGTAATGGAAGCAATAAGACACGAAATAGTAGTAATATATCAAATTCCCCATAAATTTTAAATCACCAGGAAAATGTTAATTTCAAAATTGTACATCTTGAGAAGCAGAAGAGAAAATAAATGTGAAGCGCCGATATCAAATAAGCGTTTAATTAACTAATGTGTTTTAAAATTGTAGCAGTTACAAAACAAAACATGGCTATTTACAAAGAATAGAAATAATTTTTCCATACAATTGCATTAATTAATAAATTAGACGAAGGTTGGACATAAATAAATAGTAATTAGAAAGAATAGTTTAGATGAGTCAGTTCGGTCTCTAGCACAAAATTTTCATTACTAATGGAATTAGTACGAGAGGCTTAACTCATCTGATTAAAAAAGTGAGATACTTGAGGTTAGGAACTGACAAACTAAAATGCATAAGAAGTCTGCAACTTAACCTCATAACTAATAGATTCAAGATAATAAATTACAACTTATAAGAAGTACGGTGAAAAAGTGAATCGACTAAGAAGTTGGAGTTAAAATGAGTTCATACGAGATAAAATCAATTTGCGGATAAGGTCACAGAAAATCACTGGAATGGAATATAACAACGCAACCAAAAATTATCTAGATCTTACAGAGCGAAGATAAAAAATGAAATGATAAATAAAATGCATCAAATAATCATTAGAAGCACCAAGACAATTTTCTTAGATTCTGTAAAATTTGAAATTCTCCCGAAAAATTTTCAATTAAGTCGATGAAATTTGTATACGGAACGCGGGTGCTCTCAGTTGGAAATCAAACACATCACGTAAGCAAACCATGAAAGATTTAACGTGATTTCATTGCACTGGCTTAGAAAGGGATAAGCTCTTCTGAAGTTATCAGTCTAGGCATATTTTATCAAGTTAGAGACCCCAATAAGAACAAAAGTATACCTGATTTAACTAATCTAAAGAAGCCAAGCGCTAATTCTTCTATAAAACCTTTTCAGACCCCTTTTGAAAAAATGCGGCTGATAAAAATCTGCAAAAGCATAAATGATTTCAGAAATTCTTTACAAAATAAAATTTAAATTTGTGAGATGACTTCTTATTTTCCACTTTCAATGGAAAATCTATCAATGAAACTGATACAGACTCTACATTTTAGGATAAAATTACTTAGCCTCGTCTTGACTTTATTTCTTTTTTTTATGTACGAAAAGGATTACAACTTTTCTCATTTTATTTTCTTTAATATACAATTTGGAATCATATATTTCGAAATTTTCTTGTTATAACAAATTTTATGTCAAGTTTATTGTATAAGAAACTTTTTCTATTTGGTAAGCCAGAGTTTTCCTAAACTGAGTTTACAGAAAAAAATTGTTTAAATGAATATGCATGGCTTTATGTTAAAAATCTTAAAAACTTTAGAAGGTAGAAGTAAGCTGCGGGTTTATTGCAAATGTATCCAACGCTAAAATTGAAGAAAATAAATACCAAATTCAAATATATTTTTGACCTTACTTTATGTAAATACTTCAATTCTTCTGACCACATAGTGGACCACATAGTGTGACCACTATCTTTTGTTGAGTTGAGCTAAGAAAATCCACGACTTTGATCTGTAGCTCAAATCACTGCTGGGGGTTACATTTACAATGATAAATATTTCGATGAGTATTGGTTATTTTAATGTTACAAATACATAATTATATAATCAAGAAGCTTATCATTAAATTGCTATTGGAATAACCAAAAGCAATATGCATGCAAATTAGGCACACTAAGCGTGTAGACGCTTTCAATAATTTGTTTTTTTTACAGTTTTTAAAATTTATTATCTTTCATTTTAAAATACTCATGTAAATACATTTGGAGCTAAATAAAGTAGAAAAATGTAATTTAATATACCTAATGGCTTTACGCTTCCAGGGCGAACCAGTAGCACGTAATAAAATTTAGTAGGTATGAAACCCTTATAATTTTATTTTATGAATCCATTACATCAAGTTTAATTATTTATATTCTGTTTACAAACTTTTATTTTGCGTTATCCGCATTTTCAAATTGGCTGCCCAAATAAATTTTGGATAACATCAGAAGTTACCTTACTATTTACCCAGTTGTTTCAAGATATCAATCAAATCTTGTGTAAACGAGACGGATATTCAAATGAAATTATTTCTGTTGCATGGTGCAATTTTGAAATTAATCTCTGTTTGATTTTCAAAAATAGGGGATGCGCTGTTTGATTGGATGTATGGTTTAACCGGATTGATCTATAAAATTCCAGCTATAGGTTTCAATGTTTATTCGTCGAGACCGTGATAGCTTTGTTAGTATATTTTACATAGGTTTTACCTATTTTAGTATTCATAAGATATTTATTAGATATTTTTTGATACATATTACGGTAACGTTAAAAGTTTCATGTATCGTTTCATTCCTTATAAAATATTTATAGTATGATTATATGCGTATTATGACAAAATATGTTCTCAACATAGTCTGATTGTGATAAATTATAAATGGTTTCATCTATTTAGCTTTTCTTTTACTTTACTGATCATACGATACATATAAATTATTAATTCTGTGTATCTGCGTCATTGTTTATCTGTTCGTAACGCACTTCTACTTTGTTAGGATTGAAAGTACTACCAATATAAAATTTTTTTTGGGTAAGCCTGGACAGCCACATCAATAATAATTAAATTAGTAGTATTATCGTTAAATATAATTCCAATAATCACGGTATTATCGAATGAATTTCTATACGGAACATTTTGGTAATTGCAAGTATACTGCACAAACAAAGGTCACTAATGTTTTTTTATAAAATAGATATATCTTGTAAGAATCTCAAGATTACCCCAATTAACCTCCTCCTCAGTCCATAACCCTTCTGCAGGGTGTGGTGAGCCTTTTAACAAAGGCTTTTCATGGCAGATTACACCCCGGTGGTTTGCCATTGCCTGCCGAGTGGAGACGGCCACAATATGATTCTAACTTCGTCCGGAGTCGAACCGGGTTCTCTGTGTCTATGCGTTTAATTGCTATGCTAGCGACCGTCTCAAAAATTATAAACAGATACAAAAGATCTGGGTAATTCACCCAATTACCCAATATTTTAACACTAAAATTAAAAAGGTTAAAAAACTTAAGTTTATTATGCTCCATAATAATCCACAATAATTGTGGAGCATAATATTGCAATTTATAATAAAAAGTAAATGTAGCAATTCTAAAATTTTTTGAATACAGATTAGGGCGTGTAGACTAAAAAAATTAAATTTTGTAGAATGAATTTATAAAATTTCGTTGGTATCAGTGGTGCGATTGTTTAGAAATTATTTTGTATTGGAAGTTAGCATTTGCGGAGACGCGGGTATACAATTGAATTATTTCTTCGTGACGTTTGAAATATACAGGTTAATTTTGTAAAAAATTTTATTAAAAGGTTAATAAAATTTATATTTAAATGGTGAAAAGTTTATAATTTGTAGTGTAAGGGTAGATAATTTATTAAGGGTAATTAACTGAAGGAAAATTGCAAAGGAAGCACCCAGTGAACCCAAAGGAAGGAAGACGGAGAAATAGGTAAAAACTTATAATTGCTAAAATAATCGCCGAAGCGAGAACAGAAATCAAAACTAGATTAATTAATTAAAATTATTAAATTGAAATAAATAAAAATTTTTATAATATTTGATTTACTACATCACCTAACATTTTGAATATTCAACGTATAATGTTAAATTGAGCAAATTGGGGTGATAAAATTTAACTCGTGCTTGACTTTTTTAACCATAAATAAAAGTACAATATCTTGAACAATATTAAAATAAATAATTATTGAATTAAATTGAATTTAATTATTATTATAGATAATTTTGGAGGTCATTAAAATTTTACAAAAAAAGCATAATTTTATCTTCAAGCGGCTAAACGCATCAGGAAGTATTAAAATTCGCAGAATCTATCTATTGAAGATATTGAAATCGAATAATTTCTCTAATAAGTTTCCACAAAATTAACTTTTTCCGAATTTTCAAAACTAAAACTTAGTTTTTCAAAAATAACAAACTTAAACGTGGAATCCTTCGACAGCCAATTCAATCGTTTTCTATTCTATCGCAACCTTATCGTGCGTCCTTGTAAAGTTTTCCTATTAATTATTTTTCCAACGAATTTAATTTTGTTTGAGACTCTTAAAATTCTTCTTTTTTAAAATAACAACAAAATAAGGTACTCTAACTTTTAACTAACTTTATTTTTCCTTGTCTCAAAAAAATCACTCAAAATTTTACAAAAATTGTAGCAATCCAAAAATTAGCGACCTCCCGACATCGGGAGTCGTACGCAAGTCTCTTATCGAAAAACTTTACCCCACCTCGGCTATTACACCAGGGGCATCTCACAAATTTTCAACCTTACAAAATTTTACAAAATAAAAATTATAATAATTTTCGCCTACACTTCTAGACCTTAAAAAAATACTACAATATATTATAATAATATAATCTCAAGGACTTTTTCGTACGAAAATTAATGCTCTGCAAAAGTGTTTATAATATAATAATTTTGACGTAATTGTTGTAGCGTTTCGAGTGAAAAGTTGCGGAAATTTACTGCTCCATCAAAAATTGTTCGATTTAACTCAAATAATTCAACAAATTTCGTTGTTATGTAGGTAGTTTAACAAATTATTGAGCAAAATTTTAGATTTTTAAAGAAAACTATGGAACCGTGGTATCCGAATAAACATTTCAATTTTGACCAAGTAAGATGACCTAGAACAAGACGTCACTTCGCTTCACTCTGTTGCGTCTTAATAAAATATAATAATTAACACAAAACTATTATTTTTAGTAACATTCCACTTAAATGTTATTTCATTTGTGACATTTTTATGGAAATGTATCATTGTCTTAAAATTTGTTACTCGTTTGTAATTTAAATTTGACCTAAATTTGTAGAATTTTTGAGTTTTGTTCCAATTTTACGCACTTTGTTTCTGAGAAACCATTACACCTATGGATGGGGCGGCACAACTGCATGTACTTTACCTATTACATTGCTTTTAATGGTCAAAGGTTAAGTTATATAGGGGTAATTCTTGACAAATACAGATGAGTCTATCAACTCTGCAGGAGTTGGAGAATTACAGTACTTCATTTTGACCACTTTTAGATATTACGACTTTCATTAGAGTAAAATTGTAAATTAGTTTGAAATAATCTGCAAATAGGCTGTAGAGCACCAAATTTCAAACAATTTCGTACAAAGTTGGATTTTGTATTGATTTACTTCCAAAATTTAGCAGAATAAGTCACAACATCTTGTTGTACCCAATTCAAATACGTTTCTCTATGAGGTAATGCAATGTTTGATCTCTCGTCTTAAATTTGAGAATTTGCAGTAATATTAATTTAATTAATATGTTCAGATCAAGAGAATTTCTTGCTTAGCCATTTATTAAAACAACGAATCAGTTTCATAATCATTAAATGAAATTATAAAGAAAAGTCACCTGCTGAGTCCTTTATTTGGATTTATCGTACAGGTTGTGTAATATATAATATTTAAAATTTCTCTGACATTTATTATGTTTTTAATTAAAATCTGTTATTATTTATTGTAAAATATAAAATTGTAATTCCGTTCCTGTGACAGATTATGTACCTACAAGTGATTATGTCTAATATTTAACATAATTAGAATTACAAATTTTAATCTAAAAGGTCTGCAATATTATTTTGTAGCAGGTCGAATAACAATTCAGGCAGCAAACTGCTCAGCAAATTTTGCGAAATAATTTTTATTTCACGAAATACAAAACAAAAGCTCTCTGAATTCTAGCATCGTATTGCTCGGATATATTTTCCGATCACGGCCAATTATCATCATCTGAGACATCTTCCACTTTTTGGATTACGAGGACAAAACTAAGCTTCAAAGTACAACAATTTGAGTCGTTTTTCGAATCTACAAGATTAAAATTAAATTTTGTAATTTATTTTTACAAAATTACAGGTGTAAATTTTACGGAAAGTTATATCGTTATTGACGTAAACCTAAAGTTTATAAGTAACTTCCGTGTTTTTAGTTAATGAACCTTAAAAATCATTAAAGTATTAAACTTACACAGGAGTTAATCCCACTAGAATAAATTAGCCCATTTTCTGGAGTGGCTTCTCGTAAAACTAATGCTCGAAGACAAAAAACAGAGTCTTGCGTTGCTAATAATATAGGAAATGAGAAGAAGCAAGTTAAAAGAAAATTAATTGTGATACAGTAAGAGGACAATATTTTGTCTTGACGGTGACATCAGTGTTTGGCAATAAATCTATATTATTGTTTTCTGGCTCAAGTGGAGATATTCTATATGACGATAAATGTGCGACTGCATGTAAGCGTCCAATAGATTGTATCAAGTTTATTGTATATTTTTTTAAATTATCAGGATGTCACATCCATCACCGACTTTAAAATGTTCAATTTTCATCTCAAAATGTTATTTTTAAATACATTTATCATCGATGCAATTTGCGTCGTGAAAATCTTATTATGTTTCCAACTTAAACCAAGATTTAAGATTACAATGGTATCGATCGCTCAACATGTCGATGTCTCGACTGAATTTAAAAAAAGGAACAAAATTTGACCCGAAGGCTCCTCGTAAGCACAATTAACACACTTTATAATACAATGGTTACGACTTAAATAATTCTTCAAGTTATTACATAATAACACATCTTTGTATTCTACTCGCACATAAAACTTGTATCATCTTATTTAAATTTTATATGCATTTTCGTGCATGACTAGGTTGTATTGAAGTTAAAAAATTTATTTCCTTTATGCGGATGTGTTTGAATATACTTGAAAGAAAAACTTCAAAAACAAAAGCGTACCTACAGTGTAGTTAAAGCGATTAAATTGAAAAAGTTTTTTAATTAAGTAATTGCTTGCATTTAATTATTTACCTACAAGGATTTGAAACATTACAAATATTATTATCAGAAATTCCAACTCAAATTACACCTTCCTCTGATGTCATTACAATTAAAATGATTCATTTGTTTTATTAAAATGAGTAACCTTAAGAATATACAACACGAAATATTTTAAATATTAATGAACCTTAATTATGCACATAAATTTTTATACACCAAGCAATGTTGAAATTTCCTTTTTTAAAGATAGTGGCAAATTTTAGCTAAGAGATCTAATTTCCGTAATAATTATCAGTTAAATTTTATTTTTAGTTTATAAAATGTTCCGCATTAAAGGTGTCACAATTGATCTTATCAATTTTGTTATTACTAACATGCTAAATTTGTAATTAAAAGTTAACGTAATAATCATCAGACGAAAGCTAATGATAATCGAATTTCATTTTCGTGCAGATACTTCATAGATAGTATTTCATTTTCAGGTGCATGAAAATGATTTCAAATTCTGAAATCTTCTATTTAGGGGCATAAAAATGAGATACAATAATTTAATAAAATAGAAATGCCAAATTTTTATTTTGCACACAAATCATGCGTAAATTGCGATTTGTTTCAGAATTTCTATTTACAAAATCGAACTTCGAACTCTTGCAAAAATAAATGGAGGTATTTGCCTATTCAGCGTACTAAAAATGCTGAAAAGGAAATATCAGAAACAAAAGATTGCGGTGGTATTTTTACATATTTACTACAAATAAACCAGATATTCCGGTCAATGGTTCACAAATCAAAAGTTTATATTAGTTTTCAATTTGAATTGATATTCGGACAAATAAAACTTATAGTGTATATTATTTTAAAAGATTTTAAAGTTAAAAACTTACATAAAATATAAATAAATTTAAGTTTTTTCATGCAAATTTTAAAGTAGAAAAAGTTTTACAATGGTGTTAAACAAAATTATTCAAATGCTCTTTTGGTTTCAAGTGGAACATTTTAATAACATAACTGTGAATCCAGCCATTATTAAAATTTGCATAAAATGAAAGATCGTGCTTTTCTGTTTTGGAAATTCATACATGTTGGCTTTAGCCTTTTACCATTATGCATATCACATTTTTGAATTGTCACTTGGCCAAAATAAATTAAATATCTTCTCACATGCGACTTTCACTTATTCCTTCATTTCTACAGCAGCTTATGTCCTATTAATCGTTGATTTATAAAAAAAAGTTTCCGAGATAATCCCTTTATTTTTTAATCTCCTCCATCTGAAGTTAATTGAGCACCACATCAGAACATCACACCTCTTTTGTAATTAATAATTGCATGCTTTTGTATCTTAATTTTATTCACTGTACGAAATATCATTTTAATTATCATGCTTTAGTTGCAAAATTTTTCATCGTCAAGAACAAAGACCTCTGCAGTTCTTTGACCTTAAAAGAATTTTCGTTGTCCCAAACTGTCATTTTATTGTAAATTCTGAAGATGTCTCAACAGTCGAAACTGGTAGATAAACTTCAAATTGGAAAATTCTTGTGTTTATAACCAACTTCGGACGTAATCGACTTTTCTTTTGTTAGATATTTTCTTTTATAATATTTTTAGCAGTAATAAAGAAATTTATGGTATACAAGTTCATAGTGCTAAAATAAAAAAAGAGATTTTCGTCTTCACCTATTGTTGTGATATTAACAATAGCTTCCTTTTGTTTCATTTTTAATAACAAAGTTTTATTATCAAAGTTATGTAATAAAATTGTAGAACGAATGATTTAATTACTTTCACAATATGTAATTTGTGCTTAAGTTTTCTCCGTTTAATGAAAATCAATAGCTCAGAAGATTTCTAATTAGTACAATTTTTGGAAACTGTTACTTGTTTTAACAGTCGTAAAGCAGATACTTAACGGACAATTAAGTTTTTTAGTCCAATTGGCACTATTGGGTTACAATTTCTGTTAAAATCGGTCATTTCCACATCTTTTTTTATCTGTTGCTATAGTGACATTCTCTTTACTCAAGATTTTATTACTAAACCCAGATTAACATTTTTAATTTAAATTAGTTAATTAACATCCTTTAAGTAGTTAACAAATATCCTGTTCGCATACATAAATCTTCATAATTTATATTTTCATATAAGAATTTAATTTCTGCAAACTTTAAACAATTATAACAAGCACGTAGTTTTTAAATCACGTATAATTAATTGTATACGTTTTACTTTATGCTAAAGTTTTAAAAGAATAATTTAATTATAACATATTTTATTTTTTATTAACAAATTAGTTATTATACAAAATTTATCTCTGGAAAATTAGATAATTTAATTGATTCAAAAACTTTTGATGATATTTAATAAATCACTGTAGTACCCATGTAACTAAGGTGGTTAATTTATTGGTAGTTACTTTTTCAAAATTTAGAATTAGGTTCTATTAAAGACTAGATTAAAAATAATTTTCAAAAAGTTCATTTTGATGTCGAAATATTCCGATTACGTTGGGTGTGTTTAGTTTCCGTTCTATGGTAATCACATAGTGCAAGTAGGAAGAGTCCATCACAAAGTTTTCAAGTATTATCACTATAAGTTAGGATTGTCTTCTGATGAGTTTTTGAGCACCCATTTAAAATCTCGTTATTAAGAAAGTTATTGAAGTTCTTCTAAAAATAGCCATTACAAGGCCTTCCTGGCAAGAAAACGATTAATTTAAAAAAGTGTATGCCGAAATTTTTAATTTTCTCACAATTTGTTATACCTACTCCAAAATAACTAATAGATAATATCTACAGCTCTGTATACCTGATAATTATCATTATAAACAGTTTTCGAGTTAGTAAACATCATAGTTTGAACTTATTATTTAGTTCAAATAAATCAATAATTTATTGTAACCATTAGTACAAGTACAGTTTGATGTAACGTATAGAAAATTGGGCTATAGGCCCTACGTCCTCTATAATCATGTGTTCCGATTTCCATGTTTGAATTTTTCTAAATTTTTAGTTTTACCTTCTAGCATGGATTTTAATAGTGGCACCAATTTAGGAATTCGTTACGAATGATTAAGAAATGAGATTATGAGTCATGAAATGTTGTAAAAAAAGCTTATCCGTAAATAAATATTATTTCCAAGGTGTAAAGGTGTAGAAAGAAAAACGTGATCAATACAATCACGGCGATAAGAGTAAACAATATAAACTTATACTACTCAAAATCGCGAGTTCTGCAAAATTCAAAACTTTTATCACTCATTTGGATTTAGGAAACGAAACACTTTCTTCGAAATCATGATGGAAAATAATTATTTTTCAATAATAGTTTATCAATGCTCCCCTCTTTGATTGACATGAAAAGTGCGACTTTTTCAACAGTTCCCAAACACTAAAGTGTCAAAAGGCAGTAAAAATAATATTTTTATAGCAATAACAAACAATTTGAATAAAAACTAGAAACTTATTTATATAATGTTAGGATCAAAGTCGGAATATCGTCAATGTTATCTTGCTCAATCCTTGTTGGTTTGTATTTTTCGATTCGACCAAAGCTCAAACTATGATTCGTCTTTGAACTAGTTTAACATGGCAGAAATACACATTTTTGAGTAGTGCAACAAAAAAGTAATATTTAACTTCACTTGTATGACTCTTTCCTGCCAATGTCAGTACAGGGCAGCTACGAATATTTAAAATGGCGGAAAGTAAACCATTACTGATCGAGAAGTGAAAATGTTGTCCATTTGCTAAAACAATAATTTGTTTTCACCGTCTAATTGATGAAAATTATAGACTTAAACTCTATAAATAAAGTCCAATTACAAAATTATATAATTTGCTAGAAAACTCCTCCATGTTACTTATAGAAGTGTCTGATTGATTCCAACAAAAACAGTTTACTATCTTAAAAAAAGTTGACGGTCTAATTGGTTGCGTTCCTCTCAGTTCGGTCACAAGTGGAAAAACTATGAATGTCGTGTATTTCTCATGAGTAAAGTCAAAGGTCAAACAACCACATCAATGATAATATCTGGGAGATCCATTCTATTTAGTTAATTTTTATTAAATATTTAATTGACAAATATGTAACCTCCTGATCCTGGAGGGTATTCCATACCGGGATTCTAATACTACGACATTTTTATGTATTATTCTATCTATTTGAATACATGAAGGAATATACTAAATGTTGGTTTATGTGATCGGGGGGTTTGGGGGGTATGGAATACCCTCCAAGTCTACACAGAGTTAAGGGGTTTGAGATGTAAAATCTGCAGAAGCAATATAATTACCAGATGGGAAATATGAATTTTGTATTTGAATAGCAGTTTTTATTGCTTAATTAGCACTCCCCAAATTTGAGAGTAGTTACACCGATAAAAATAATACTGACTTCAAAATTCAAATCCAAATATTATTTTGATAGAAAGTTCCTAAATTTATTATTCAAAATATCATTGAAGCATAACCACAATTTATTGCAAAGTATCAGTGAGGGTCCTCCACAAGAAGCATTTAATTACGTCAGCATAGTCATTGGATGGTCTTTCCAACCATAGAGACGTTCCATATGGATTGGTCACTGTATCTCGTTGATTTGCGGGATTATTGACTGCTAAATATTTACATACAGTTCAAAGAATTTAAATGACATTGCAGAAATGATGAAAGGTATGAGAAAATTACATATATCTAATTAAGATCTGCTTTGTTGGAGAATCACTTATTTATTCATTTTATATTGTTTAATTTCTTTATGTTGTCTGTATAAGTCTTTCATTTTATATAATAAATTGCACTCGTGAAAAATCGCCTGCAACTTGGTGGCCCTGTCTCGTATTTAAATTTTCAATGCGGTTCATCGGTGTAAAACTTAGTCAAATCCTGACTACACCAATTTCTTGATGAAATTAAACGGATTTCTGCATGTAATATAAACTTTTAAGTGTGAAATGCTATCAGTTGTGGATACATTATGTCAGGTTATGATGCGTAAATATAATGAGCAGATCATGGCCCAAATGTTAGTTGCAGTTACACCATTCATTTTAGGTTATAATTCAGTGAAGTCATAACGTGTAAAAGGTGTTAATTAGAAAAAAAAAGAACAAATGGATGGTGTAATATCAGTAAAATAAAATTTAATGAAACCGATTACACCAACCTGTTTGCAATACACAAACTAACAAGCCCTACCTACCATATGTCTGGAAAATGTGGCTCTTAATGGATTCATGTTTGTCGTGTTCTGTGTATTGTGGTATAATGTTGTTGAAATAGTTGGTTATTTATTCGAACCTGCTAGATTCTAATATTAAGGAAACCCCAGTAGCATATCTTAGTGGTTGGAAATTATCGCTAACCGACTTGCTTCGAAAATGATAAATCGGGTAGTAAGTAATCATTTGCTATTATTGGAATTGATTTATCACTTGCGTCATCGAAGGTACAACCATATTTTCATAGAAAAATAAATATGAAGAAGGTAAAAAATTGTTTCACTTAACTGATATAAAGTTTAAACTTCACCAGACATATTGCTCAACCAGCCAGGCGTATAATGTTAAAGATTACACTTCCACAATATCCACGAATATGTATTTCGCTGTTTTCGCGGCTGGTTAAGCATTGAAACTTCTTGCTAGATAACTTAAATGATTATTAATTTGCCCAACTTGGCCGCGGGACCTCTCTCGATATTGCTGCAAAAATTCATCGCGTGATAAATCAGCTTGTAACGTCCACTTGTCATTTCTCCTTTCGTTCAAAAAAATTTATCTATCTCGCAAGAAATACATATTTGAGAATAATAACTTGACGAGTAACAAATTCGTTTTTCGCACTTATCAATTTTAAATGTTCGGACACGCAAAAGTTTTTTACATTAAAAAGCTTTTAAACCTGAATATGTTGAAGACGATATTAAAAACTACCGAAAAGCATTACAAAAAACGAATTTGACAGTTCATTATATTATGGTCCATTTTCATCACGAAAACTGGGGTGTACTATATAAAAATAAAAACATTCTATAAAGGAAAGCGAGTTCAATTTCAAGTGGAAAAATTATTTTCAATGCAATTCTTTTCAATACGGTGCTTATTCCGTATCGATAAAAATATTGAGTGAAACTGGCGCAAATGCTAAAAGTTTTCATCCCCGAGACTCGCATTCTTAATTTTTCTTTTGGTAAGTAATTAAAAACTGCAAGTACGCTTATGTTTTGAATATAAAACTTTTAGCCAAAGTAATGTTTGGGTTTTAAAAGAAATTTTTAAAAAAATCTACTTTCTAGAAGTTTCAAGTAGGATTATTGCTTAGTAAACCCCGGCTAATAATCGTTACAAGTACCATACAACATTTTATCTCTTTCGTCTCATTTTGGGAGAAACGTAATGGCAAACATTATTATTATGTCGAAATCGTGGGACATTCCTGTAGGACATTAAGGTAAGATACTGGTAACATTAACCCAAAAATGTTTTAAAATTTTTTTATCTCAACTTGCGAGTTGGGTTTAAAAAGAGATAATTCATTTTATAATTTGATTGCTACAAAGGATCGTTGAATTTTCCATGTTCTGTCCTGAATTATAACAAACCTAAACTTAACCCAACTTAAATTAAGAGCAATTCAAATATTTGTGGCAGACCGTCTCATTTACAAACATTGAAATTGCAAATTGTGATATTTGTTTTGAAACATTTGAGAAGAATAAAATGTAAGGAAAGACAAACGAAATTTTAAGTAGTCGATTATATAACAAGTATTTTAAAGATATTTTGAAAAGTAATTTGGGAAATTTTGGAACGGAAAACTTTTGAACTTTTGCTAAATGTCGATTAAGTTATCTAATAGTTTATTTAATAAATTAAAATACGTCATTGTTGTTCAGGATATTGTTTATTTAACACTTAAAACCTGTAATGTTTGCTGACAATCAAGTGACCAATAATTTTATCCCGTGATTTAATAAAGTTAATGTGTAGTTTGTTAGTGCACACATAACTGGAATGAATTGTGACCTATCCCACTCACTTAGGAAAGTGCAGTGAAATTGGTATGTCAGTTAGAAAATTAGAGAGGCTTTTTATCGCACTTACCAGATACTTTGATTCCGTTGTCATTCTTAAATATATCCCAATATGAGAAGAACCGATCTATTTCAAGATGTTGAAGGAAAGAATTTTCAATGTTTGATATATTAGGTAACTCGATACTGGCTTTGGCATAAAATAGCCTAGCCAAAAATATTAACAAGAAGCCGGCGCTCTTATACATTACTAATTACGCGTCTTGGTTGCTGGTAGTTGCTGCGACTACTGAAAGAACCATTAACATCAGCAGGAGTAATCCTCATTGCTAGGGAGTCGGTTCGACTAGACACGCGCAATAATCGATCCGGGTTTCCATGTGGCACGCGCATAAGTAGATAAGTGCAAAAGAAAAGATTTTTTTTATTGTTGTTCTTATTATTTCATTTAGCTAGTTATGCATGACTTCGTACACAAATACCTACAGTCAAATCTTGCACTAGAAGATTTATTCATAGCTCTTCCCTACTATTACCCACATAGCAGGTACAATTGCTGGCAGCAAACTTTCGAGTAGGTAGTAAAACTTTAAATTTCAAAATGCTAGAATCACCTTATCCAATTTCTCAACAATACTTGATTAAAGTTTGACGATCAAACTAGTAAAATTTCACTTCAAGGAGCGTAGTCGATATTTTCAATGACGCAAAATACTAGAGCAAATTTATTTATAATTGCGTGAAACTACCAAATTACGCTATTGTACTTTTCCCTGATTTAAATTTTTTTTCGCATGTTGCGTAATAAAAAGATTTATATCTTTGTGTAACATTTACTCCACAGAACATTTGACAATAAAGTAGTAGTGGCGGAAAATGCGGTTAAATTCTGTGTTTGCGGTTTACTTTATCCATGTGTCTTCTGTGGTCTTTAAACTCAATTTAAACACGAGTATACTAATACTTTAACTACACAAATAAATAACATTATTCAGAATTTTTTAGTACGCATTTGTCGTGGAAATCTTGAGTTACATTTTAGGGAAATTATTCACAAATTTTTTATTTTATTATTGTCTAACCACGATATCTTTTTTACTAACCATAAACAGCGTAATCTTCTGAGTAAAACTTGGCTTTTCACAATAAAACTTTTTGGTTATCTAGAAAATAAAAATTCTTTAAATTTGAAACCGATTTTATACCACCGCAACATTTGACGATAAGCAATTTCAAGAGTAATCAATTGTATTCAACAATTAGTTTTTTAAACTTTGAGTTGGAAACCTAACACGTTCATAATACAATTACTTGAGCCGTGGTCCCGGGAAACTCGTTAAATAAAGTCTTTGTGTCAAATCTGGAGTGCAACTCGTTTAATGGCCACTCACCTCCAGATCGTCTGAAACTGTTAGTAACTTTTGCATAGAGATTAGTTAATTTTTATTGCAAGCTTGTATGGTTTTACAATTATTGAGAGTTCATAATCCGTTGTACTCAAGTCTAGAACATTATTTATTAATTCTTCTTCTTCTTCTTCAAGTGCCGAATCCAATAAGCAAACGTTGACTAACAACTTACTTAGCCGAAAACAAGACAATTTTCTAGATAATCTGTAATTAATGGAGTGAATGAAGAAATAATTTTTTCTTTTAAAAAAGATGTACTGACCTTTTGTTTACCTCTACGCAGATCCATAATTGTGTAATTTATCCTCATTGATTACAGCAACGTAGAAAATTTTCAAGAGGTTTGTAATCACGTGTTTGCATGGCTTTTGCAATAAAAATTATTCCCATTGTTACAAGGAAATAAAAGCGACGTAGGTGATTTAATCTTTGTTTATATATCGTCCCCTTAGTACTATAACTAGGTAACTTGAAATTACTCATATTGAGAAAATCAAGTTTAAAGTTTAGAATAGCAATTGGCAGGATATACTTAGGTATGATTCTAGTTTACGGTTACAACACCGATCTTCTTCATATTTGGTGTGGACATGCTCCATGATGTTCTGAACACGAATCACTAAAAATTTTTGCGCGGAAACTATTTATTTGCCCGTAAAAAAATAATTTCTAAATTGGGATTAAAATGTATTTACATTTTGAAAGTGGATATTTAATATTTAGAAACATAATATAACTTTTTTAGTTGTAGCACTAAATGAAGCGGTTAACATTAGGTGATTACATGTAGCTAACTCAAAACAGCCAAAATTCAAGTTACCTAGTTATAGTACTAAGGGGACGATATGAACACATGGTTATAAAAGAAGTCTGGGTACCGTGTATTGTATTTTTGTGTAATATAATTTGTATTTTTGTATATATTTTGCGACAGTTTTTATAATCTTTGGTATACATTTTTGGTGTAAAATTTTTAATTTTTAATATTTTTGTTTTTTGTATAGCCGAAATTGGCTAAATAAACGTTTTATTTTATGATTATATAAATATACCGTTGGATGATGCCGAATGAAATGTTGTTCTCAGTCAGGTCAAACAGAAATTATATAAGATTAACATACCGAATTTGGAGAATAATTGTTCTACAAATTAATGAAATTTTCTGGCTTGTTTGAATTAATTTATACAATTTTCTGTAATATTATTTCTTCTTATAATAATTATTTGCCGTATCTTTCTTGAATAGAAATTGGAGTTACCTAAAATGCCGTTGTTTTCTTCCTGCTACATCATTGGTTTTGGGATTCAACAGGATAAGCTATTAAAATATTGTAAGATAAAGATGACCTTATATAAATATTTTATATCTCCTTCAGGGAGAATAATTATTGTAGGAAAGCATAAAACAACGTAAAAGAGAAAAACAATTAAGCATCCTAACAATCCATTAAAAATTTAAGAATATTTTTGTAAATTATTGAATAAATGAAACTTCCTTCAAGAAGAAAGAAATATAAAGTATTAAAACTTTACCACGACTTCTAGCAAAAAGAGATACATAGGTATTTTTGTTTTGTTACTATAAATAAGGTGGGATGGTACTAACTTTTTATCTTAATATTTTATTATTGAGAATAATTTAACTAACCCTGTACATTTTTCATACATACAGTGATTAGTATGATCAAAAAACTTTAGGTCCTTCTTACGACCATGTTAAATCTGTATGCATTCAGCATGTATAGTTTTTAACTTCTTTGTTTGGGGTACTACGGGTATGTGGTATCGTTCGCTGCTCGATGTTTTAAGCTATTGAATGTTTTTTTTGATAAAGTAATATGGAATCACCTGTCAGTTTTCAATAACCTAGTGAAAATTATTGTGAGATAATCCAAATCTGTAGGAAACTTTTCTGGTCGAAGTGCATGAATTTAAATTATTAATTTAGCGGACAAAATTTGAACGTCAAATTTTCCAACATTTTCACACATAACAGAACTAAAACGTTCAACAAAAATATCTTTGTATTTGAAATATGATTTAACTTTCATAAGTGTATAAGAAGCATTTCATGTGAAGGTAACTAAAATGCAGGTTTATTGCTTGGTTTGTAAACTGCATTTACATACATAATAATTAGAACAAAAACAGAAATGTTGACATATATGGAGTGAAACCTAAATATTATATTGTCCTATAGGGATGGTGATGTTATCTCTCTACAATATGTTTTATGACAAGCTACCAAAGAGGTGTTCATTTTGCATAATTCAGCAAACTTTCTTGTACAGAAATATGATCTTAAAAAAGAAATTTTTTCAAGAATATAGTGTGATTTTAGTATGTGTTATGTGAAATATAAATTAAACAAAAACTTAACTAGACGTTAAAATCTAATATTTTAACGTCTAGTTAAGTTTTTGTTTAATTTATAAACTTTCTTGTACTCGTTGTAATCATTTGGCATTTAAAAATTTATTTTAGAACTGAATTTTCTTGGGAAAGATATTTTTTCAAAACTTTGGCAGGAACTTCTGATTTGGACAGTTCTTTTCACTTTTATAGGGTGTTTTTTTAGCTGCATGAGAACTTTCAATAGGGATAACAATTGAACCAAGATTGCTATGGAAACAGTTTTTTGACATTTGTGTTTAGCAAGGTTTGGCATTTGATAATGCATAGATTGACCATTGCACAACGCTACCAAATTGGGTTCACAACCAATTGGAAGTGGATCCATTTTTTTACCGTAAAATTTTGTTCAGTGACGAGGCACATTTCTGGTTAAATGGGTATGTGAACAAACAAAATTGCCGTATATGGAGTGAGACCAATCCGGGACATTATCTTGAGACTCCATTGCATCCATTAAAATTGACTGTTTGGTGTGGAATACACGCCAACGGCATCATTGGTCCATATGTCTTTCGAAATGAGGAAGGAGCTACCGTTACGGTGAATGGTGTGAGATATCGACACATGCTCAATACATTTTTGTTTCCAAAACTTCAAGAGCTAAACATTGACAACTTATGGTTCTAACAGGATGGTGCTACGTGCCACACAGCCAACGAAACCATCAATTTATTGAAAGGACAATTTGGTGACAACATTATTTCAAAACGTGGTCCTATCAATTGGCCTCCAAGATCGTGTGATTTGACACCTCCAGATTATTTTCTGTGGGGGTATGTTAAATCCATGGTTTATGCTAACAAACCAACAACTCTAGAAGCATTGGAGGCTAATATTCAGCAAGCCATTTATGAAATAAAGCCAGAAATATTGGAAAAAGTGGTCAAAAATTGGACTGAACGGATGCGCTTCGTAACCATTAGTCGTGGTGGTCACATGCCGGAAGTCATGTTCAAATCACAAATGCCTTTAACTGTACTTTCATAAAAAAATTATAACCAAAACATTCCGTCAGGTTTTTAATGTTTTATTTCATTTTGAAGTTCTCATGCAGCTAAAAAAACACCCTATACTTTATCTTGATTTTCCAGTTTCCCCCTTTTGGATTATATTATAGTGTAACAATCTAAACAAAGATTTGGATTGTCACTATATTAAAATATTTAGTTACAATATTGTAATTAACTTAATAAATTTGCTTTAATTTTCAATTTGAACATTTACTTAACTTGTATCATAGATACATTGTGGCGTCACCCCGTATACACACTTATGCCTAATTATTATTCTGTTCTGTTAGGATTTTCTGAATTTTCATTTTGCATGCTTGAACAATGTAAATTTTAGACATGTAAGTTAACGCAAAAAGTTGCAAAAAATAATACTTTTTAATCGAAACTGTGGTGTAGGTGATGGTTCTTAGTTTGTTTTGTGTTTAAAAGAATCACCTCATAAGAAAACATTTACAAGAAATTTAATTAATTTGTTTAGCTGTAATTTTTTTAAATATAAATTATAAGTTTTAAGTTAATTGAAGTTAATTCAAAATGAACATAATATTATATAATATAGGAACAAGAAGCGATACTCCACAGCGCTCTTTAGTACACAGGTTTTGCCAAAAAAATGATCGCCGATTATTTTGGTTTCATTGGTCGGCCAAAGTAATTTACAATGAATACACTGAAAATGGAGGCCATTTTTTGTGAACTTGCGTACTGAAAATTGTTAAAGAGGGTCGTTTCTTACTCTTATAATAAATATTTTTTGATATTATTCTGTTGATCCTCAGATCACAACCATTTTTGAGTGTTAAAAGTTAGTTCCTTAAAGGTAAAATTTTGTTTTTATTCAGTCGTTCGTACATTTCATGGAATTTGGTTACTTCTACTTCGTGCTACCACAGAAAAGTTAAAACAGCTACTTCTGCAAGTTTCTGATAGAGCCGTTTTCAAATTACACAATTAAATTTCCTTCTTGCACATTATTACATGACTTGCTTTTAACAATTTACATTTACTTATAATTAATTCTATTAATTATCCAATCTAATTAATTTAGATACGTAGTTCGTAGGAGATAATTAAATCTTTGATAAACTGTGAATTCCATTTTTAACCATTTGGAAATCTTGTTTGTTCTTGTGGTTAATTTTTTAACAATATATTTTATTCACACATTGTAAGGTCATTTAGAAAGTGTGCGATTTATTTAATCTTTAATGTGATCGACTCAGATTCGTAACTAGCGGCATTTGTGTTTTGGAATCTCATTTTCAACGTCTCCCGATTAAAAATTTTCAGGTTTAAATATTATGTCCCTTAAAAATAACCTCTACAACAAACGAAATGATAAATACATTAGATTTGTCTGAATCCTTCCGAGTGAGACTGCAGATCGAATAACCATGGCCTTCACGTATGGTCGCATTCTCCATGAGTGAGACCAAATACCAAAGAACTATGTACGTGTATCAATAGTAATATTTGGGAAATCCATTGAATTTATGTAATATTCAGTTTTTTAATATTTAACCGACAAGGTTTATGCGTATATTTGAAAATTGTATAACTTATAATCTTCTGACTTTAGGAAGTATTCCAGGGAAACTTCCTGGTCTAATATAATTTAAGCTTATTATTGGAGATACACCAGTGTTCTATAAAATTTATTGCATCTTGTAATTTTTTTAAATTAATTTTGCAGAGATAAATAATTTCTTTATATAGAATTATTTTTATTATTTTGGAAAAATTTCATAGAATAAGTCACTGGCTGGAAGTTGTTAACTAATGAGGCATCACTATGAATATTGGAGAAATACGAGAAATTTTCCAAACAACAGGAAATGTTGATGTAAGATGCATACAATTGAATATGTGTTCCAAAGGAACTAAATCTAACCCAAGGAATCATGGCCGGGCGGAGCTAATGTGCAGAAACAAAAATTAGTCCATTCGACTTTATGTTCGTTTCAATTGGTGGAACTGGGTGTCACGTGTCATCTACTGCGCAAGATTTGGCCATGATTTGACCATAATTCCTTGGGTTAGCTTTACAAGGTAAACTGAGTATATTTTAATTAAAGAATTGGAAATTTGATGAATTGCAGAGGTTTTCTTAATTTTTAGAATATGAATTACGTCGATTATGTCGCATTTGTGAATTGTTAGTCCATGAGTGGTCAATGCGTTATGAAGAAGAACAGCATAATATAGTACAAAACTAAAACTTATTAGGACAATGGAAGAAATGAAGGTGAAGAGTGATCCACTTCGCAAATTAGGTGTAGGATTGTAGAGACTTTGTCAGAAGTAGGAATATTACAGAAGGAATGATTGACGTAGATTAATTCATGTGAGAGCCATAGTTGTTCGGCCTTGATCCCGAGAAACGCAAATTGCTTTCAATTTGAACTATAAACGATAAACTATAAACGTGGAACGATTGTCCACGAATTTTGAGCTGCATAGCTAAGCTAGGGTTTACCCCCCCCCCCCTCCAAGCTTAGATTGGATGTGTACGTCACTGAACAAAAAGTAACTGAGGTGATATCAATGGTACTATTATAAGAGACTCATTTTTCATTCAGAATTAATGTTTTCCCGTTGCTAATGATCGTTTTAATTTTCCTCCTGTTGCTGAGAATAGTTTTACTCTTTCGTCCTAGAGAGTATAAAAGTAGCATTTTTCAACCTGAAAACTGAACTCAGCATTGATGGTCGAAAAATTCAAATTGTGTTTAAATTAAATACAAACAATAATTGTATTAGGAACGAGTACAATTGTGCATAATTTTAACACAATCTTTAAGAGCTCAAAAGGAAGCGACTCTTAGAATAAAAACCATGTAAAAGTTATCCATAATTATAGGCACAATTTGGGGAGCTGAGAATAGGACTTAGCCCTCCTAATCAAAATTAGTTCCCCTAAAAAGTAAAAATTTGAATAACTACAGTATTACAAAACAAGTATTTGTCATGGTGTTTTTCACTAAATTTTATGAAAATTAATATTATAATTTATGTAACTAATACAAACCATTTTTTATAGCGCTAATAGACGATGTTTTTTACTGGTTTGTTATAGTTAAACAGTAATTAAATTTTAATTATCGTTTCTGAAATCGACAAGATTTCTTTTGATTAATTGCTATCAACTTCAAAGCAATAAGCTTCAATTATTAATACCATAAAAGTTGTGCATCACACGGCGAGCCAAACGAATTGGTATTTTATGAAGGTTTTGAAACATGAAACAAAATGCAACAAATTTGTATGGAATCATGACAATAAATTAATAGTAAAATAAGTTCAACAAAAGACTGATTTAAACGCAAAATTCAATAGATGCCCATTAACAAAAATCCGACATAGTACCTACATAAATTCCCAATACTCTAGTAGATA
Source organism: Rhagonycha lutea (assembly GCA_958510855.1). Classification (NCBI taxonomy): domain Eukaryota; kingdom Metazoa; phylum Arthropoda; class Insecta; order Coleoptera; family Cantharidae; genus Rhagonycha; species Rhagonycha lutea. Next base: position 90,839,696 of record OY294036.1, read on the forward strand.
TATTTCTCTAAGAAAAAAACAGTCACTTTAAATGCAAAGTAACCCTGTACAATAATGTCATGTAAATCAACCTCATTGTTCGAGGCAATGAAAAATGGAAAAATTGCTATCTAATATTTAACTCATTCAAAATTTCTACGAGAAGAGCACTGTTGAAAATACCTGTGGGTATTGTCATATCAAAGCTTCGTTTAGCATCATAGTCGTGTAATATGTTACTCCCTTGAACCAGAGCTACGTAATAAAAAATACCGACTTAGGTATTTATGTGTAATAAATTTAAAATGCTTTTGGGACCTAATAAGCATACATTTAAATATTCCAACTCTAAATTAACAGGAGTAGCGTTCGTTAATCAAATAGGTAATTTAAGAAGAGGGTAGCTGCAGCTGCAATTCTGGTATGATTTCGAAAGATGTAAACCAGAACTCGATTAAGTTAAAGTTTTGCAAATGATGGATTAGTACACCTAATGAACTGACTGATGTTACTTATTTTTTTAAAACATTATTATTTAGTGACAAAGTTACTAATAAAATTACATAACTTTTAGTCAACATTTTTAAATTCGTTGAACATTTCTTTTTATAATCCATCAAGAATGCTTTTATGGTTCTTTTGTGCGAAGCTTTAGAGATGTTAGACATCTCTTGTCTAACAAAGTGAAACTGCTTGTCGTATTCGAAAAGTAGCTACTATTTTTAAATTATTTATAAAATCTTGGTTTTTCTTCTTCTAAATACTATTAGGTTCGGATGTTCAGAAATTTAAAAACGGAAGTTTCCTTGATTACTCGTATTCATCATTTCACGTCGCTTGAAACGTGAAAAACCAATTAGGTACTAAAAGTTTGTGTTGCGTTTTATGTCGTACATCAATGTTCTACATTTTTCGTGATTTTTTATTATTTTTTTTTATTCATCATTAGGAGAGTGAGAAAAGAGTAAAAATGTTGCAAACGTACTAAAACAGGAAAATGTTGATGCCAATTTTTAGATCAACTTACAAAGGAATTTTAGTGGTAATGGATTAAAAACAAAATTTGCATCAAATAAATTTAATGTAAAATACAGTAGAAATATATAATAAACGGGTAAATAATACCTCTTTATATATTTACGTAATAAACAAAGCACGATACCTCAGGGAATTGAAACCGCAAGAGCTTTACAACAGGTGTGGTTTTATCATGTCATTCGTTTAAAAACAGCCATAATTTTGTCACACCAATTTCACTACTCACTAGGTAGGGGCGAAAATTCAAAACAATTATTCATTCCTTTGTTTATACGTATTTATTCAAACTTGATCAAGTGTTAGTATCTGTTAAAATAAACTGTGCATTGTTTCAATGCTTTCTCCTTGAAGTGTTTTAAATTTTCTTGTTAAGAGGCGTCGATTTTTTTGTAACCTCTGAAAAAGTAATCGACAAAAATTATTACTATGGTTAAAATTTCCTTTTTCCAACATAAAAAAATGGACTCTAGGAAGACTATTTAACGTGTGATTTACTTTCCTCAATTTTTAACGCTTGTCTCGATCGGTAAAATCGTTTTGATAGAGCAATTCTAACCCAATCTGGTTTATCTGGTATGGAAACGAAGAGAATATAGCGTATTCCTAGTAAAAAGTGTTCCAAAAATACAAATAATAAAATCCACTCCGCGTAGCTCATATTTTTCGGTTTAATTCCAGGGCTGATGCACAGGAGCCCGCAATTTGTTAAAATACTTAAAGCTCCAACGAATTCAAAAGCAGGCTAAAAATAAAGATTTCAAAACAGAACTGATGAGAGCAGTTTCGAATTTACCTGCCACGCTCCAATATCTTTCACTTTTTTACCTAATGGTCGTCGAAAAACAAGGCAAAGTTTTAAAGCATCAGATCTTATTTCTAAAATGTTGTTTAGTACAGCCCAAAAAGCTGCAGCTGGATAAACGGAAGAAAATAGAACGACATATCCAAATTGTATAAACATTTCCAAATAGTCATCGTACGTTTCATCATAATTTTCCATTTTACTTTCTTTGGTGGAACTCTTAAGTCGGGGATCGTCTTGTCGAATTTCTGGAATATCCTTGAGAAGAGTGTAACTCTTAAATGTAATAGATCCATCCAAATCGTCTGCCTTCTTTTTCCAGAAGAGTAAGTAATCCTTCAGTTGAACCACCTAAAATGTTATTGTTTAATAAAAGATTCTGAGGAAAAATTGTTTGGTACCTTCGCCGCATAAAGTTTTAGAATTACGGGTATAACCGCTTCTTGCAGATTGTTAATTGCTTGTCGGACGATTAACATGGTTGCAAGTTGTTTTCGAAGCAGAATTAAATCTTGCAAAACAAATGCTATGTAAAATAAGGACATGAAGTAGTTGATAAATTCGAAAAGGACCAGCTTCATCACCCGTTGTTTGTCATACTGAGACTGAGTGCGATGGTTTTCTAGGATTAGCAAATTAATAATGACTAAAAATAAGAAAACTTCGTTTGCTAACCCCATTCCGTTAAAAAGAGAGCTAATGATTTATATTGTATATTCATAATGTGAATTAGGGCCGTGTAGACACCACTAGGAACCGGTACGAATTGTGCTGCTAATGGAGAATTCAAACCGACAAGGTAATCTTCTACCCAAAAAGAAGCAAACATCACAGAAGATGCAGCTGTTAGGCATAATGCCACTAATGGAAATGAAACGCAGTACATCTGGAACAAAGAAAGGAATAAATAATTTAAAAGTTTGGTGTTTTTAATACAAACTTTTAGTTGAGTTTTCCACATCGGATATTGTGGTTCTATTCGACCGCTTACGGGATCAACGTCCATATGTCCACGAAACTTAGGGCGAGGTTCATCGGTATAAGTCATTCCAATAGTTCCCCATTTGAATGCAAATTCGTTGGATCTCCGCTTCCATATCTGAAAATTAAATGTTTTCAAGTGAAAAACACTTATAGTGTTTTCGTTGCAAAAAATTAAGTTATTCAAAAACACAAAAGTTGTGACAGAAACGATTAGAAATGTTAGTCCCTTTCCGTGGATAAATGGAAAACGTTTTAGAAGTGTCACATTAAAAAAGTTTTTATAATTGATTGCTTCCGCAACAGGGGATAAACGCCTTTCCGTTTTCTTAAAGAGTCGTCATTATTTATTTCTCTTTGAGTGAATATTTAGAGAAAACAAATTTTTATGAATACGATTATCGCTAAATGATCGTTTTCCAAATTTACATAATTCCTATTTAAATTTAAAAATAATTTGAAAAATGCTCACCTCTAAAAAGACGGTAACCCAAATGACATTAAAGATGCAAAAAAATGGAACGGTTTCTTGAGATACCAATAACTGTAGAAATCCTAATAACATAGGAACAAGAAGAGCAGTCGTATAAAATCCCAGGAAGGCAAAATAGAGTGCTATGTTTTCTCCAAAGTATAATCGTATTTCCTCTGTAAAAAATTAATGAAGATTTTTCTTGTTACAAATTTTATTAATCTTTTTAAAAGAGAGAAAAACTCATTAATGAAGTTATCTAAAGCACGAGCCGTTCATGTAATGAAACAAATTCTCTTGGACTATTTATTCTTATGAAGCTAATCCCTTGCGAAGTAAACGAAATTCCTGAATTTCATTTTGTGCTAATCCCATGACTTATAAAAATTATAATGAAAACAACCGTATTAAGATTTTAAAATTTAAATCGAAATTCTACCCTGCTATTAATTTTGAAATCAATTAAGATGTGAGTTTGTTTGGATTATAAAAATGTTTTCTAATATTAAAAGTCTGTCGAGATTGCTTTTCTAACCAAATAATGTGAAGAAAAGGCGATAAATATAAAGCTTGATGCATTTTAATAAGTAATAGACTCATGTAAAAAATGAGCCTTGTTGGTTTTTTAATCCAACAAGAAAAATGACTTATTCAGATTTCCTAGAAAATTTCTACATAATATTGTTAAAATAAATGCGAGGGAAAACTTAATACAATAATATTAGGTTTAATTATTTTAACGAGATGAAACTATCCGCCAGTGTATAAAATATTTAGTAGTATTCACTTTGATTGACGAATGACAGTCATCTTATCCCAAGATTAATTGAAATTGTTATCTTCAAATATTTCAAGTAGACCATCGTCGTTCTATTTGGAAATTTAGTATTAATAATTCATTTGAGATGTCATCGCAATAGAATACGATGTCACCATTTTGATCTGAGACGCTAAGTTTCCAAAGAAACGATTAAACTTGTAATTTTTAGTACCTACTCTGTCAGCGTCTCAGCGCTTTAACGGAACACGGAGGATTTCTAATACATAAACCTTTTCGTTCTATCATATATCGCTGTTTGAAACTATACAATTACAATTAAATTTGGAATCTTGTTCAACAACTGCACAACAAATACAAATAATATGTAATCATTATAATGCCGGTTTGTGGAAGACTCTTCAGCGAGGCAAGGCGCTAGACGAATCAAATTATAAACAAAAAAAACTTTAATGCAAAGTGTGTACATGCAATGTTTCTAAAATTGAGAAATTATATTATATAAATTTTAATAATGACTATATTATGTTCTTCTCTTAAAAATATATTTGTGGTTAGTAAGTGAACGTACGGTAGCGGGAATCTCGTAAATTCTTTCATGCGAGTCAGTGGTGGATACAACGGATAAGATCCGTCCAGAGAAGATAAGACAAATTTTTTGAAATTGTACAATCTTGTCTGTTTGATATACTATAAATATTGTAGAGATATTTCCTACGACCCTTAATTTAATTATATCTTTACCAGGACAATATCTAAACACTAAAGTGCCGTCGGTAGTTATGTACTCGTGAGCATACGATTTCTGTACGAGAACAAATCTACAGGGTTGGATTCCTACTTCTCTCCTCTCTGGGTCGCCAAAAACGAAACAAATGTGCGGCCTAATTACCGCACTATTGTCGTTAAATTGAAATTCCTCTTTTTGGAACAAAATTTGCATGAATTGCCTTAATCAAAATGACTGTCGTTGCAGATAACACTACAAAACTAAATTGGGGTACGGCCCGTTGCATGAAATCAAAATCAAACGCAGCTTCGTACAAAATAACAAATTTAATTTTCATAAAATTAATTAAATTCAATAAGTAAAACAGGTCGAGCATGTGATGTTTACGAACAGATTCGTTTTGGTCGTCAGTGTTAAAATTGTGTGATAGGAGCCCTTAGTATTTGCATTTAAATTCAAATCAACCTCAAAATACTCCAGGTTCCTATTAAGGTGTAAATCGTGTGACATAAATAAATTTATAACAATAATGGTGTAACAAATAAATTCAAAGATAATTACCCATCATCGCAGCACTTATCGAAAATTGTTTTTGAATCACTACTTTCCTACTTCCCAAATTTCTCACTTGCGCTTGCATCTGTCGTACGGTGACATCTGTTCACAGTTTCCAGCTTCTGTAATTTTGTGAAAAATATCGAATTGTGACATCAAATCTTCGCAATTCTTCCAAATTATCCAGATTAAATCGATCAGCGATCGTATAAAAAAGTTTGTTGGCAAATCTCAACCAATTTGAACCAAACATAAAATCGTGTGACTAACCTCAAAATTGGTACGTAAATTTATTTAATTCAAATTTAACGAACTTGAATTCATCCTTCTAAATTTTCTAATTGTAGGCACGTAATTGTCGTAATTACAATTATCATTTGATCCTCATATCAATGTCGGACCAAGTATTATGCATACATCTGGCATATAAAATTTTCCAATGACGCCTTTACCAAAAATCGCTGTAATTTGAAGATTCTATTCCAAATCAACTAAAAACGCTCGTCCACGTCGGACAACACTTTTCACTAACTATCAGTTTGAAATACACTTGGGTTTTTCAAGAAAACTCGAAAATTCGTCACTTATGGTGGACCTCACCAAAAACACCTCCGTTGGCTTCCCAAGTCGCACGCCAACTTTTTCTACCTTCTATGTTTGAAAATTCAACCTAACAACCAAAAATTGAATTTCCAGCCAAATTTCAAATGCCAATAATTAAATTCGTTCGTTATTAGGTTTAAACGCCGCAAACAACTTTATAAATCACTGGATTTTAATCAACGTTCAACAATAATAGTGTACTTGTGTCAGTGGTAACATAAATCGACCTTAAATAACGATATCATGCTCGACTATGTTATAATGGATAAAACATCCCTTACTCTATGACAAATTTATTAAGTACAAAGCTGGGTTTCAGTTCGTTTCACCATAATATATAATATTATAATACTTTCTAAATTCTGACGTAGCTCAGTCGTAGAATTAAATTTCATGAGACTCTTATTTTTAAGTAATCAAATTGCGTTATTACTGTAAATAATAAAATTTATTTGCTCTTCATTGCTTTAAAAATGCAGTCATTTTAGTCGCATCATACAAATCTGGATAATGAAGTTTTCCAGGTCTATCCAAAATTTTAATAGTTGAATTCGTTTTATAAGTGGTCCAAAATATTCAGAAATCACCCATCTGATGACAAGTACGATAATTAGATCGAATTATCGTTAAGATAAAGGTAACGAATTCCGTAATTACGTAAGGTAAGTAATTCGGTTATAATATTTGATAATTTAATAACTCTTGCACAGGTCGATTTTTATCAGGAGTTATTTTTTCTTAAATTTTGCTGATTGAACCAATTTTTGTATTTTTAGTAGAAATTTCCTGGGATATAAAATTCCTGATGTAAAACTTCTTATATACCATAAAATTTTCTGCACATTAAATTTCTTCAGTTCGTTAATATTTTAGCGATTAGGATGTATACGTCCCAAAAGATTTTCCTCTAAATCGTTAGAATTTTCTTTTACTTGCATTAAATTCACTGATTTAACGACGTTACGCTCTTCCATTTTGAGACAAAAGTGATAAAATTTCCTGATCGATTCTCTCCAGAAAGTCGGAGGTCACCTCTCATTGACATTAAAACATTCAAATATTTAGAATATAATTATGCAAAATTTTTAGTGCCAAAGCACGGAATAATCTTCTTGGAAATATTAAATTCTGAAAGACCCAAGGGGACGTTGCTTAATTTCAAGATTTTCATAATTCAAAATTAATTTTTCTAAAATTAATTTTTCTAAAATTTTTCTAAAATTAATTTAAACATTAGTATAATATCAAATTAAAAAAAAGTAGTTGCATGTTTCCACAAGGGATCTATGTGAATTTGGGAGGTGGGTCGGTCATCCCCTAACTCTTTTTAGTTTAATCCATTTCGGCAGTGGATTGATCATTGTATAGGTTACCAAATTCATTTCTAAAATTTTCACATAATATCGTCCCCTTAGTACTATAACTAGGTAACTTGAATTTTGGCTGTTTTGAGTTAGCGACATGTACCTAATGTTAACCGCTTCATTTAGTGCTACAACTAAAAAAGTTATATTATGTTTCTAAATATTAAATATCCACTTGCAAAATGTAGATACATTTTAATCCAAATTTAGAAATTATTTTTTTACGGGCAAATAAATAGTTTCCGCGCAAAAATTTTTAGTGATTCGTGTTCAGAACATCATGGAGCATGTCCACACCAAATATGAAGAAAATCGGTATTGTAACCGTAAACTAGAATCATACCTAAGTCTATCCTGCCAATTGCTATTCTAAACTTTAAACTTGATTTTCTCAATATGAGTAATTTCAAGTTACCTAGTTGTAGTACTAAGGGGACGATATACAAATTTATAATTTTAATTTTCTTTTCCATTGTTTTTCTTTTTAATAAATATTTAAGTTCTAAAAGTTTTCAATTTCCTTGTGTTTCCAATTTTAATTTAAACATTTTCATTATAATTTCAATTTCAAATCTACAGTAGGATTAATATGACTATTTATTTCCTTAATAACAATTTTTCTTAATGATCAAAATATGTAATTATAAAGTTGCCAAAATAAATGGTAATTACGAGTAAGAAATAAGAATAAGTTTAGTTGAAATATAAATAAGTCGGTTTTGAAACGTCTTGCGACGTTGTCCGATACCCAACTACCAACCTTGCGAATTGTAGCATTTAACATTTTTTACCTAGACGAGGAGCAAGCGCGACGTAGAACCCCCAACCTGGAGGACCAGAGAGACGGCCAGAATAAAGTTCTTACTTTACCCGGATTCGAACCGGGGATTTAGCGTTCATAGTCAACTTATTGTTGACCGTCCGACCGACCGACCGTCTCTTCTTAGTTGAAATAATTTCTGCAAATCTGTTCAAATGAATCAAAGTCATGCATTTCTATTTGGAGCCGCAAGTGACAAAATTTCTTGCTCTCTTTACTCATATCTCATTTGCATTAAATCTCAAATTATTTAATTCAGTTATGCAAGTTTTGAAAATCTTAAATTATCAAAGACCCTAGGCTGTTGATCAATTTCAAGATTTTCGTGCTTCAAACATTTTTGTTGTTGTAAAATTAAATTTTCAAAATGTCTCAAAGTGAACTTTACCATTATCATGTCATTCAAAATGAGGTAGTACTCAGAGGGGATCATTCGCACTTCCAGCAGATAAAAACAGGCAATACGAAAAGTTTGGAAGAACGAATTACAAAATTCTGGTATTAGAAAAATTTTAAAATTTAGTTTCATTCTTTTCAAAAGTGAACAAAAATCATGATATAGAAGTGGATAAAATGTAAGTGTTAGGGCAGCCCCTACAGAGGGATAGATCATGGACACTCTCAATGATACCTGCTATGAGTTTGAATTTTGATTTTGTTGTAAAGTAATTTTGTAATAATTTGAAAAGACAGAAGATTTGAGTCGGATCAAGAATTTTTTTTAAATAATTTGATGTCATTAATGCTGTTGATTAATTTTGGGAAAATGGATTAAATTGAAATATTAAAATTAAATTTTTTTGAATCGATCTTGAAATTGAGAAGGACTATCAATTTGAGATTTTCAAGGGGGGTATGCAGTATTCTTCCAATATTATAATTGGTTTATTCAAACCGCTGGATTTTATTTGCACGAAGTTATTAATATATGTATTTATAGATACGTCTTTTTCTGAATCCAACACTTGCGATTATCTATCATTCTTTGTGGGTAGTTTATAATGTACTTCATATTCGTAACAGACTTCAGTTTCTTTCTTGAATTGGACACTGGACACAAATTCGATACATATTGGTTTTGGGTATTGCAGTCTTAATTTTTCTTTTGATGTTTCAGATTATGTATTACTCTTTTCACAAGTTATTCATACAATGGTAGCAATTTATCATTTTGTAATAGATATTGCTATTTGATATGCGTTTATCACGATACAAATTTAAATAACAAAAAAAAATAACTGCTAAGTAAATATAATCAAATTATGATATGAAAAAGTTGAAAGAAAGAAACTGAAGTCTGTTACGAATATGAAGTACATTATAAACTACCCACAAAGAATGATAGATAATCGCAAGTGTTGGATTCAGAAAAAGACGTATCTATAAATACATATATTAATAACTTCGTGCAAAATGTTTTGTTCCTCTGTTTTCATTTGGTACTACAATGCAGAGAAAAGGAAAATAGATAGAGAGGTTTATATGATTAGAAGGGATAAGAAATTGTTACCCTTCCTACTGCTCTCTCGACCAAGCGCCCACTTTCAACTACCACAAGAAATCCCTCGAGATGTAAGGTTAACGTTATGTTAGGTAGGTAAGGTCTGGAGTAACATAATATAATTGAGATGAAATTTTGCAATGACAAGTTTAAATATTTAAAATGTTAAGCTCGTTTACCCCAGAGGACTGCTTCACCTAACAGATTTCATGTAAGCTTGAAAACATTTCAAAGTCAAAATTTAAATTGCAACCAGGTAAGCAATTAGTAAACTGCATTGCCGTCATCATCAGAGTTAAATCTGTGTTTAATGGCCTCTTAACACTGAATACTAAATCAAGACTAGGCGATAAAATCACACCACTGAGCGGCTATAACACGGCAATTCATAACTAAAATTCTGTGGAAATAATGAACACACAGTGGGACCGATAAAAACACCCCCATAAATTAAATTACAAATAATTTGGTTGTTCAAATGGTAAAATTAATGCAAAACAATAAATCTCTCTAATTAGTTTAAAATCAAAAGTGCAAGGGCTGATCAAATCATTTAATAAAGTTGCGTGCTTTGCACAAAATTTGAATACAATTTGAATATCTTACACTCACTTGTTAGCACAGAATCCAATACTCTTAGGTGTAGGAAACTGAAAACAAACTAAGCTGAGTTACATATTCAGTTGCTCAACTTGGCCTGCTGCAATTTTATAAATTATTCACGAGTTTCTAAGTAATTTTGCATTTGCCGTGACAAAATAGTACAAAAATTGTTAAATATATCTAAAGTTAACAGTTGCGCAAGATTGTGATTGATGAATATCCAAGTACCTACATTCTAAAAACTTAAATTGCATGCCACGTTCGCAGGACATATTGCCGTTACGTTTCCAAGTTTAATCAATTATTAAAATATAGCTATGGGCAACTTTTATTTTATATTAAAACTATATCGAACACTTAATGAGATTGGAAGAACATCCACGAATTTTAATGTAATTTTTAAGAAATATTACACGTGTTGAGGTTTGAGCAGCCAAGTTGAGAAGAAAAGAGAAAAGAAACACGATAAATTACAACACATAAAGCCCATGTTAAATAACGTATATGAATTCTAGAAATTTTTCTTTAACCACCAAAAGCTACTCGGCCGAAAACTGAAATATTTGCAATATTTGTCACAATTATTACATGGAAGTTTTTCACATTTTTTCTTCCATTATTGGTAGTTTTTGTACGACAAGAATTTAAATCTGGATTTGATGAGAAATCTGCCAAAACGGCTGCCTTCACAATGTGCCACATCAAATCGTTGGAAGTTATAAAGGCAGTGGATTTTACTTTAACTTTAAGTTATATAATCGAAACACTAAATTTATCGATAATATTTAGCAAACCGAAGTGTGCACAAGAATAATTCCATATTCTAAAATTCGTTTAAGTACTGAATTAAATGTAGTGCGATGGAATTAAACGAAATAAAAAGAAAATTAAACTCTTACAGTGAGTAGGTAAGAACGGCACCTAGTACCTGCAGACTAAAATTTATTTTGTTTATAAATTCTTAAAGCAATTTAAAAGGTCTCACAACTTGAGACCTTCTTTCAAAGCGCATTGTATATTAACAAGCTACAAGGTTTTACGGGAATAAGTAGTGACTTGATAATTTCAGAATATTGAATGTTGGAAGCTTTAGCTATGTCTTCGTTTTGTTTATTTTCGCCACCCTAGAATCCATATTTTACCGGGTTTACTTAGTTTTAAAAAACTAAAAAGTTCAACAACAAAATCAAAATTTTTCTCCAATGTTTTGTACGGGAAAGTGTCATCGTGAGCTTTCTATAAATATTTTAAATTACTCAGCACTGAAATGAAATTTTCCAACAACTCTTAACTCCGTGTAAATTCAATACTTCCACCACTTTGATATTGTCAAATTCTTTTTGTTCGTTGCACTTATTACATAGATAACATTAGGAAATTTTTACTTGAATGCGCCAAAACTCAATAACTATAACTTAAATTCGGAAGCATCATTAATTTCTTGTAATTGACATATTGGCTGCAATTCATTTTATAAACGTCTAGTCAAAAGTCCTAACCCCTAATCATAAGTTGCCATTTATTTCTTAATAACGAATTAATTTATCAGTTCATTTAGCATAACAATACTTTTGTTTAATGTACAAACAGCACTGGTCCCTTGTCCACATAGTAACATTAGACGGATAAAATTTATAATTATATCATAGTCTTTGGTATTGTGGATTGTGGTTTCTAGCGCCTTTGTTGATTGCATTACATTTTCCAGCATGTGAGGATATAACCGACAAATTTCTTCTGCCAGTATTATAAATTTGTTCTAACTACATCGGCAATGTTGTTAAGGGTATGTGAAAATATGATGCACCTTTAAAAATGCATTACCTATACAAATTTCTAAATCTCTGAGTGCACAAACAAGAAGACTAAGGATTTTCTGTTTAAAGGATGCTTACACTGAGAAAAAGGTTTGTTAACTATTAAGCAGTAGATTTATTTGAGGTAGTTTATTTAATATAACATTCGGTATAATAATATTAAACGCGATAAGTTTATTATAAAATTTTTAGTAAATTTGTCTCAACATTATGCTTTATTTGATTATTTGGGCACATTGTGTTAATATTAACAAATATTCTTTTGGCAAGCAAATGATTTGTTAACTATGAATAATACTTGTATTGGGTACTAATTATAATGCAGGTATTAGTAAAGTATATACCTGGGTAGTATACCTGGATCGTATACCTATACCTGGATCATATACCTGCACAGGGTGTACCTGTGTCATTTTACATACACACCTCCATAGGTGTGTGGTTACGATGGTTAGTCTCGCGCAACGTTCAAAACATTCGTCACGGGTTCGAATCTTGGTCAGATAAGAAATTTTTAATTTTCAGATTCACAAGAGTTTGATGCTACAATATTCCCAAGAAGGGCACTGATAGGAAAATATAATTAAAATAATTAAAATGATAAATAAAAAAAAATAATCCCAATCTAAAAGAAAGAGTTGAATAATATAATATGTTGAAATAATATTTTGTTTCTCTAACAATCCCATAAGTTAATAGTTAATAAATATAAATTTATATTTAATAAATATTTTGTTTCTGTAACACTCCCAAAACTTAATATTTAATAAATATAAATTTACTGTAAAGATATTGGTCAAACAAATGCTTTGTTTATATTAAACAAATATTTATTTCTCTCATTCCAAATCTACCATTTATTTACTCCAAATAAATTTTATTTATTACAAAGAAACCTTTTTCTCAGTGTAATAAGGGTGCTTGCCCAATGTATTGTAATTATTAATACAATTACAATAAAATTGTCATTAGAACCACAATTTTTTCATAAATTGTCAAATTGTTTACACTTCTGCTTAGGAACCTTCGGTTACTCATACTAAAAATTTTAACAACAAAAATTACAATGGACTTGGCACTGTATATAGCAATTCTTTCGGCAACGTAGTTGAAATGAATATTTTATCACTAGTGACGATAGATGTCTCTCAATCCGAATTGATATGAAAAGTATTACAAAAAAATATGTCTATGCAATTTTGAAAATCATAAAACCGTCTAAGTGCGGACTTTTACAACTTCGATAAAATTTTATATTTACCTACTACTATTGTGTCTAAAACTTATCCACATTAATTTAATAAGAATCCAGTGTAATTTTGTAATTAACGGAATTTATTCTGCAAGCAAGTTAGTATTAAATTTTATTCTAACAATTTATAATACGGAATTTTTTGCTACGGAAAGTTTTCCAACATGTAGATAGATGATTCCATTTTCATTGTTCTAACAATTATAATATATTCTCTGACATATCAAGGGGTCTAATATTACAAAAGGTGCAAAAGAAGGATATTAATTAAAATCTATATAATATTCAAAATTCACACTGTGATTAACATAATTTTTAACTAAATTTGAAAAGTATTGTATGCGTACCTCTTTATCTGTTTAAAAATATTCCTTTTTTTAAAATATAATTTATTATATCGTACGATTAACAATAGGGAAACCATAAAACAACAGGGAAAATTGAATGTTAAATATTATTGAATTATTATTTGCAATGTAAATTTTTACCGAATAGAATTACTGCTAATAGTAATATCGAGTAATATGATATACCATTAACTATTCCAAATAGCTAGATTGAAATATAACACGATATTACTATTCTCGTATTTAAAAGCAGAATTTGCTTAGTATTAGTGAATAACTTCCTAATATCAAAAAGAGAGCATTTTGTTGGTTCAAAACCAGCGCTGGCTGCTCAGTTTTTATTTAAATACACAAAACCTGAAGCTTAATTCTGAACATCATTCTTGCTACCAGAAGTAGATAAATATGTTAACAAGTTGTGAAACGAGAACTAACCCCTGAGCAGCAAGCCTTAATGAGAAGGTTGACCCAAACAGAGACCAGAGTCCGTCGTAATCTGGAGAGGACCTCTCTAGTTTGTTTAGCCGCGATCTTAATAGGTTAGCTCTCGATTTGTACAAAGGCTGAGCCGTGGATTCTGAAAAGAAAATGGTAGCTTGGGGAAAAAATAAGTGCAAAAAATAATTTGAGAGGTTCTATCACGATTCCAATAATAATTGCAATGTTATGGACTGTGCAAAAATATACACACAGTAGAAAATAAATAATTAAATTAACAAGCACCCAAAACAAAACAAAAACCAATATCTCTTACTGAATCCATAACCCTTCTGCAGGGTGTGGCGAGCCTTTTAACAAAGGCTTTTCATGGCAGATTACACCCCGGTGGTTTGCCATTGCCTGCCGAGGGGGAGACGGCCACAATATGATTTTTACTTCACCCGGATTCGAACCGGGTTCTCTGTGTTAGCAGTCTATGCGTTTAATCGCTATGCTAACGACCGTCTCAGAGGAGACATAGATAGAGATCTATGGGCTACCAATAAATGAAATTCAAAAGCCAAAAACACGTCGGCGTCGGTCAAACGAATTGAAAAGAATAAAATTTCATCAACATCATCATTTTTTCCACCCGAAATGCGAAGTTTTGCTCCAAAAGATGAGAATCTGGAACACTTATAAATTCTGCACAGATGTAACATGCACTTTGTCAGTTTGTTACAATTTCATTTATTTTTAATTTCAGTTAAAATAACGCCAATTATTACTAGGCAACCATTCCGGCACTTATTGTGAGTTTCAACTCCTAATGTTTTTCTATTTACCCACCTCCTGATACCAATATTATTTGTCAAGGCCAATTTTGGTTATTTTTAGTTTTAAACAACTGGGGGTTTAAGCAGGTTTGTGTTTGTCCGATCTGGGAACGCGACCAAAATGGACGCTTAATCATAGCGTCGTTCACAAAAATTAAAATTTTTTTGCATATTTCCTGATATGTCGAGATCGAATTAATGATCAACCCTACATAATTGTGACAAGTGTTTAACGTGAGTGTTTCTAAGCCTTGATTTCGAGCTGTTACGCCAACAACTCTGGAGATTCATTGTACTTGGAGCATCTGGTTAGCCACGCTTCTTTTGGTTCGAACATTCGAAGAGCCTGATTACTGGGTCAATCCAAATCGTGGGACTATTTTACATTCAGTTCCTATCGAGACAACTCCATCGTGGCTTCATTCCATTCGTTCACCTGGATGAAATTATATCGTTTTGCTAATGAGCGGGGTAAATTCAAGACTTGGAGCTGCATTATGTTCCGAGCACGTATTCCTTGCTGCGACGCGACGTCGCTCACCTACGTGTGGTTTCGCCTATCTTAATAATACTGTCATATTCTGGTTTGCCAACTGAAACTGTCTTGTTTTATGCTTGTAGATTCGCTGGCTAAGCTTAGCTTATATAATTTGTGTCATTGTGTTTCTGAATTTCTAGAACCGAATCAACGACCTAAACATTGATCTATAGTCAAGCTGCGGGAAATAATTGTGATCGATCGCAAGAACTTCCACCCACAAGACGCTTTGAAGGAATACGAGATTGATGAGTTCAAAACCCACTGCATACATTTTATATTGTTGCTTTGCACCATAGCCTTATTAGATTTTTCAGATTTCATTGAGCAAGCCAATATAACTAATAACACCAGGTTCCTTCAGAATCTTAGGATCTGTGATCCACCTGCCACTAGGACCGTCAGTTCATTTAAACGAGTGTTTGGAGCGATAGCTCGACCTATTTGTACACTTGACTGGCTGTGCAATAATAAATCATTTTTGTTAGTTCTGAAAAAAGCTCTGCTGTTTTATTTAGTAGCTAACTGGCGCCCAAAATTTCATCATATTTTAAATACTGTCTGTTGCAAATCAGAGCAGATTATAGTGGCTACCAAATCGTAAGTAGTCCTAACAAATTATAAGAACCAACGAACCGCATCAGTGCGACCCGCGCTCTCAGAGCTGTGGACCAAATATCCGAAGCTGGCTTCTTTCGCAAACATCGAAGGAACAAGAGGCACTCGTAATCGGTCAGGTAAAGATCACGTTAAGTCGAATCTGACTTTTTAGTTGATCAGAAAGAATTTGAAAGTGAAGTAAAAATACCGAACAGTTTAATTATAGGTACAAGACATAGTTGGATTCCATCTCCACCTTTCCGAAACTGGTCAGCATTGCAATAAGTTTCAATCATAAATTTTGATATATTCAGCCAGATGTAGTTTGTCGGCATTGCGAGTGGCTTCTGAGTCCAAAGTTAACCTTTTAAAAATTCCGCCCGTAGCGTAGCAAGGCTTTCTTTCACCCTTCGCCAACAAACTAAATTCCAGAATTATTATCATCTTTGGCTACTGTGGCTATGTTTGCACAGCCATACACATTGCAATTATTGGAACTGGGACAGCATCTCTCAAGTTATCTTGTGTGTCAAGGATTTGATTATTATTTGCGTTTTTTGAGGTTCCCCAAGCTACCGTTATTTTTCAGAATCCATGACCTTCGTCATCGCACAAATAAGGAGCTGGTATGTTAACATCATGGCTAGCAAACTGGAAATGTCATCTTCGGATTGTGACGAACTTTGGTCTCTGTTTGGGTTAACTCTCTCATTAGGTGTTGCGTTTCAGAGGGTAGTTATCGTTTCAATTCGTTCCAAATTTGCTTTCTTTATGGACGGGAATTCCGTTATCTCCCATTAAAACTCACCCTATAGCGATTTTGTAAGTTGTGGTCCCCCTATTTTCAGCACATTGGGATTTTTATGTAGGAATAACCAAATGATCTAACTTTTTGCGTTGAGGAGATTTGCATGAATAATGTGCAATTTTGTATTTTTTAAGCTTTGGGTGGAATACCCGCATCAAGCTAGCGCCGCCACTTTCGAAAAACCCCAAAAAAATATATGGAGAATTTGTGGCTAATTTGTGGCTAATTAGTTGCCGCAATCGCGAATTTGTTGCTCTTACCGTTCGAGAGTTACAGCCATTTGAGTGGTGGCGGCGCTAACTTTATATCAAGCCAGCGTCGCCACCACCCAAAAACTTACTAAAAATAAAAAATAAGTATATCAGAATTTGTGGCTAATTTGTGGCTAATTAGTTGCCGCAATCGCGAATTTGTTACTCTTACCGTTCGAGAGTTAAAGCCATTTGAGTGGTGGCGGCGCTAGATTTATATCAAGCCAGCGTCGCCACCACTCAAAAACTTACTAAAAATAAAAAATAAGGATATCGGAATTTGTGGCTAATTTGTTGCTAATTAGTTGCCGCAATCGCGAATTTGTTGCTCTTACGCTTCGAGAGTTACAGCCATTTGAGTGGTGGCGGTTCTAGATTTATATCAAGCCAGCGTCGGCACCACTCAAAAACTTACTAAAAACAAAAAGTAATTATATCGGAATTTGTGGCTCCGCGAATTTGTTGTTCTTACCCTTCGAGAGTTACAGCCATTTGGGTGGCGGCGGCGGTAGTTTGATTTCAACCCAGATCTCGTAACGAAGGTACGATTGAATTTTTGAATGCAACCTGGAGATTGGTATATATCGGTACAATTTTCATAAATCCCTTATGTTAACCCTAGATCACTAATCATTATTATCTAGTTACACTATCATTACACATTCGTCTCACAGACGAACAAAATAAAAAATTTTTAGTAATAATTTTTTTTAGTTGAAAACCATATCATGATAAAGAATATTTATTAAACTGTTGGGATTTCTTGATAGGTTGAAAAGTTGTATTTATTTATAAAACAATGCATTGCTTATATAAGAAAATTTTGCAGTTGGTAATAGGTGATTATTGGATTACATTATCGGATTGCATTACGTCACTACATTACCCCCTTCCTAGTGAGATAGCCGAAGGACATCAAACGATATGTATCTATTAAAATATTAATTGTACTCGGTCACAATATCTCGTTGGAAAATGTACTTTTCTCCCGGATCTTGTTGTTCGTACTAAATTTTTGGGAGAATGTGCTGTTGCTTTTTCGTCAGTCTTACTAGATTGAGGTAATGATGGTGCTATGATCTTAGGTATGGGTGCTTGGTCTTCGTCAGATGCTGTTAAATATGCTGGTTTCAAGCGGTCGATAGAGACTACATGTTCTTTGTGATTGATTCTAATTGTGAAATTTTTCGAATTCCTGCTTATTACTTCGTATGGGCCATTGTAAGGTGCTTGCAATGATTTCTTTACCGCATCAAATCTTAGAAAAACATGGGTACAAGATTCTAAATCTTTGGAAATGAAAAGTTTTCGTTTGCCATGTGAAACTGGTTGCGTTGGTCGTAGTGTATTGAAATGTTTGCGTAAACGAGTAATTACTTCAGTGGTGTTTTCAACTTGATTATTCGGCGAAAAAAAATTCACCAGGTAATCTTATTCCTTCTCCATATACCATTTCTGCTGCAGTAGCTTTCAAATCTTCTTTAAATGATGATCTAATTCCTAGTAATACGATAGGTAGTGATTCTGTCCAGGATTCATTCTCGTGGCTTCGGATTGCGGCTTTTAATTGTCTGTGGAAACGTTCAACCATGCCATTTGCTGCTGGATGATACGATGTAGTTCGTATGTGCGTAATTCCTAGTAAAGATGAGAGATTTTTAAATAGATTAGATTCAAATTGGCGTCCCTGGTCAGTTGTTACTCTTAAGGGTACGCCAAACCTTGCGATCCAATTGCTTATAAATGCTTTCGCGACTGTTTCGGCAGTAATGTCTACTAATGGAATTGCTTCAGGCCATCTGGAGAATCTGTCGATACACGTTAAACAATATGTATATCCATTGGAAAATGGAAGCGGTCCCACTAAATCTATGTGAACGTGTTCGAATCGTGTTGAGGGTAAGATAAATGTGCCAAGTGGTGCTGATGTATGTCGTTGTATTTTTGAGCGCTGACAAGGTAAGCATTGTCGTGTCCACATCTTGCAATCTTTGTTCATTCCAGGCCATACAAAACGAGTTGTGATTAACTTTGTAGTTGCTCTTGCACCGGGATGTGCTAATCCATGTAGTTTGTTAAATACTTGGGCGCGAAATGGTTGTGTAATGTATGGTCGAATCACATCTGTTGAAACGTCGCAATAAATATTGACATTGTACTCAGGCAGATGCATTTTCTTCAATTTCAGGGATGTTTTAGATTCGTCCAGGAATTTTTTTAACTCGGAATCGATTTCTTGAGATTTTTGTAGTTCTTCATAATTAATTGACTGTGTTGCTTGAACCTTGTCGATGTCTAATCTTGAAAGTGTATCAGCCGGAATATTTTCTAATCCTTTAACATATTGAATATTCGTTGTGAACTGTCCTATAAAGTCGAGATGTCGAAATTGTCTAGGAGTGCTTTTGTCTGCTTTTTGTTTGAAAGCGTAAGTTAAGGGTTTGTGATCGGTAAATAGTATAAATTCGTGTCCTTCTAAAGAATGTCTAAAGTGCTTGATAGCTAAGTATGCAGCCAAGAGTTCGCGATCGTACGTACTGTATTTTTGTTGAGCAACATTGAACTTTTTTGTGTAAAAGGATAGCGGTTGCCATTGGTTGCCAATTCTTTGTTGAAGTACTCCACCGACGGCGTCGTTTGATGCGTCTACCATAAGTGATAATGGTGCAGATGGTGATGGATGAGCTAGTAGAGCGGCTTGTGCGAGAGCTTCTTTAATTTGTGCAAATGCGTTTTTGCTTTCATCGGTCCATTCGATTGGGCTGTTGTTTGATTTCTTGCCAATAAGATATTTGTTTAACGGACTCTGTATTGTTGCTGCGTTTGGTATAAATCGGCGGTAAAAATTTATCATGCCCAGAAATCGTCGCAGTTGTTTGACAGTACTGGGTAGGCTACAGTTTCTGACTGTGTCTACTTTGTCTTGTAGTGGTTTAATTCCGTTTTTGGTTATTGTATGCCCAAGAAAGGTGATTTCATTCTTACCAAAGATACATTTTGACGGATTAATCATTATCCCATAATCCTGTAGTCGTTGGAACAATTGTTCTAAATGTTTTAGGTGTTCCTCATACGTTTCGGAAGCAATTAGTAGATCGTCGATGTATGCGTAACAAAAATCAAAATCGTGAATTACCTCATCTATGAAGCGTTGGAAAGTTTGTGCGGCATTTCTTAAACCAAACGGCATACGTGTAAATTCAAAAAGGCCAAACGGAGTTGTTACTGCTGTTTTGTGGATATCGTCTGGATGCATTAAGATTTGATGGAAAGCCTTGATTAAATCAATTGTAGAGAATATGTTTTTTTTAAAAAGTGATTGGGAAAAATCCTGTATGTGCGGAATAGGATAACAATCGTGTACCGTTTTTGCATTTAAGGCGCGATAATCACCACACGGTCTATATTCCTTATTTTTCTTTTCCACGAGATGTAGCGGAGAGCACCAGTTGCTTTTGGATGGTCTAATAATTCCCTGTTCGATCATGAAATCAAATTCTTGTTTAGCGATTTTCAAACGGTCTGGGGCTAATCTTCTTGGGCGACATGTAACAGGCTGTCCTGGTAGGGTTTCAATTCTGTGCATTGTTTTTGATTTAGTAGCCATGTTTGTTACGTTGGGTTGAGATATTGAGTGGTATTTTTGTATTAATTTGTGGTATTCGTTTGTTCGGTCAATTGTATGTACAGTCAATTGTTCACATGAATTGATGTGACCTTTTGTTTTTAGCCGTGTTGTGTTGTCAAGTAATTTACCATTGCGAATATCTACCAATAAGTTGAAATGGTTTAAGAAATCCGATCCAATTATAGCTTTGTTGACGTCAGCAATTAAAAATTTCCATTTAAGTTGTCTTCGTAGTCCAATTTCAATGTTAAGTGTTATTAACCCATATGTGTTGATGGTCGAGTTGTTGGCGGCGTATAACTTAAAATCTTGTAAGGCTTGGAAACCTTTACAAAACGTTTTCGGATATACGCTTACGTCTGCTCCAGTGTCGATTAGGAATTGAACTTTCGTTACCCTGTCGGTAACTACTAAGCGGCTGACTTTGGATGGAAATGGGGAACCGGTTGCAGCGCTTACCGATTCCCTTGATGGTTTTCCGATGCCTTATAGGAACATGGCTTATTACATTTATTTGCTTTGGAGCCAAATTTTTCGTGATACCAACAGATGTTCGAATTTGAATTGCGTTGGGGAGTAGGACTTCTGTATCGTGTATTTTTATATTGTAATTGAACCTTACGTCTGGGATCTCTTGTCATATTTCTCATTTTTGATTCTAATTCAAAGATTCTGTTTTGAAGTCGATTCATTTCGTCTGATTCGTTCGATGCGTTCGTTGCTGCTATACATGTATTTTGATTGCTTTCTTTAATTCTATCGGCAATTTTTGCTATAGAGTCCAAGTCTTTATCGTTGAAAGCTATGACTATATGTTTAATATTTTCGGGAAGGCGGCCAATCCATAGTGTTCGTATGAATGTTTCTGTTACACTGTTGCCAGCAAGACTTCTGATGTGCCTTAAAAATTGTGATGGGGAACGCTCACCAATTTCTTCCAGCTCCATGAGTTGTTTTAATTTTGTTTCAACAGAACTTGAAAGGCGATTGATTAATTCGGTTTTTAGTTTTTCATATTTTCCGGTTGCTGGTGGATTTGTAATAATGTCAGATACTTCGATTGCAAATTCTGATGATAGATTGCTTGCCACATAGAAATATTTGGTTTCATCGTTTGTAATCCCAGTCAAGTTGAATTGCATTTCCAATTGTCGAAACCATAAAGCGGGTTCCTGTTTCCAGAATGGTGGTATTTTCAAGGCAACGCGATCAACCGTGAGTGTTGATTTTGTGTCGTTTTCGAAATTGTCGATTGTATTCGGCATTTTAATGTTCAGTTGTAGGGGTCACCAATGTTGGGATTTCTTGATAGGTTGAAAAGTTGTATTTATTTATAAAACAATGCATTGCTTATATAAGAAAATTTTGCAGTTGGTAATAGGTGATTATTGGATTACATTATCGGATTGCATTACGTCACTACAAAACTAATGAATAACCATCAAATAAGTAAAAAAAAAACTTATTCTATGCACCCATTACAGCCTGGAATTATACGTTTTATACAAATAACCATGCCACAGGAGTGATATGAGAATTTTGTCATCCTGCGCTTCTGCTAGGGACAAAATGGCCAAATTTGACTGTGCTTGAGAAGTACTTGGCGTAACATCTTCAATTTTATATGAAATATGAAATAATTTATAAAACATAAAAATACAATATTCATTTATGAATAAGTTATAACCTAAGAGCGGTGGTACACTTCCAAGCTCCATCAAATTTAACCGAAAACCAAAAGAAAACATTCATAGGTCATTATTATGCCATATCTTATAGAAATGACAATTCTTGGATAAAGTTGGATGATTGTAAATCCAATTCAGAAAAAATTGACATAAAAACTAAAATTAATCCATCCATTATATTATATTCTTCATAATACCTACCATTGTTTTACATCATGTTCTATTGTTATTAATTATTATTATAATATCGTATAATATCAATAATTATAAACAATTTATTTAATAAAATTTAATTTGAGTTTATTAAAATTTTGTTTTGAGTATCAGCTCTGGCATGAAATCAAACTAGCGCCGTCACAACTCAAATGGCTGTAACTCTCGAAGCGTAAGAGCAACAAATTCGGAATTGCGGCAAATAATTAGCAACAAATTAGCCACAAATTCCGATATCCTTATTTTTTATTTTTAGTAAGTTTTTGAGTGGTGGCGACGCTGGCTTGATATAAATCTAGCGCCGCCACCACTCAAATGGCTGTAACTCTCGAAGGGTAAGAGCAACAAATTCGCGTTTGCGGTAACTAATTAGCAACAAATTAGCCACAAATTCCGATATCCTTATTTTTTATTTTTAGTAAGTTTTTGAGTGGTGGCGACGCTGGCTTGATATAAATCTAGCGCCGCCACCACTCAAATGGCTGTAACTCTCGAACGGTAAGAGCAACAAATTCGCGATTGCGGCAACTAATTAGCCACAAATTAGCCACAAATTCTGATATACTTATTTTTTATTTTTAGTAAGTTTTTGGGTGGTGGCGACGCTGGCTTGATATAAAGTTAGCGCCGCCACCACTTAAATGGCTTTAACTCTCGAACGGTAAGAGCAACAAATTCGCGATTGCGGCAACTAATTAGCCACAAATTAGCCACAAATTCTGATATACTTATTTTTTATTTTTAGTAAGTTTTTGGGTGGTGGCGACGCTGGCTTGATATAAAGTTAGCGCCGCCACCACTCAAATGGCTTTAACTCTCGAACGGTAAGAGCAACAAATTTGCGATTGCGGCAACTAATTAGCCACAAATTCTGATATACTTAATTTTTATTTTTAGTAAGTTTTTGAGTGGTGGCGACGCTGGCTTGATATAAATCTAGCGCCGCCACCACTCAAATGGCTGTAACTCTCGAAGGGTAAGAGCAACAAATTCGCGATTGCGGCAACTAATTAGCCACAAATTAGCCACAAATTCTCCATATATTTTTTTTGGGTTTTTCGAAAGTGGCGGCGCTAGCTTGATGCGGGTGCCTGGAATGCAATTTGAACGATCTCCCCAGAAATTTCAGGACTGTCCAAAAACAGTAATCCTTCCAGCGAAATTTTGTTTATACTCAACGATCCTTTCAAAAGGATATCCTAACATAATTTTGTACGCTTTGACGTTCTCTCATTTAATATGCATCCTGTTTTCAGGGAGATCCGACCGTATTTTGTGAGCCATTCCACTGCTTTAATCAAAATATTGTTTTGTTCTGGTTTTGAAAAGATGCAAAACGTTTGCCCTGATTCTAAATGAATGCTTCTTAGTTTCTAAATTTGAGGTATTTAGTTTATTGAGTTGCTGGAATTAATTAACTTGTCAATATTGAATTAGCATTTAGGGAATTTCGGAACTTTTTAAGATATTAATAGAATTCTATTAATATTATTATTTATAACGAAAAGAAAATAACATTTTGTCGCAAAACTCTTTTAACTTTTTTTTGAACCCTATTTATGCCGACGATGCGGCGAAGCGTCGCGTCGTACTGCCCTCTCGTCACAGAATTATGGTCAACCTATATCCGGATCATGAGAAACCGTGTAATTATGCATGTAACGTGATTTAATGTCAAGATATTAATAGAAGGCTAGCATTTAATAAGGCAGAAATAATTAAGATGCAATATTTGATTTTCTAAATTTCAATCAAAATCTAAATGCACTTGGCAAGTTAAGGATTCCCACCAAAAATGATTTGCAGTGGGAACATTTGCATCGAAGTGTATTTTTATTGGATATTTATTACTAAAACTTGTAAGTAAGTTTTTCTGTTTTCAATTTATCCATTGTTTTTCATCAACTTTAATTCACTCAAGTGTTCTTCTATGCCGATAGCAAAATTGATGGTTGATCATCAACCTATGCAATTTGTTACATCTCAAGTCTCGGAAATACAGGCGTTTACACTTAATGAAATGGAAATATCGAAACTCTTCACGTGACAGTATACACCTATATTTTTCAAACAGACATTAATTTTCTAGCGGAACATAAATATCTTTCAGTAAATGTCAGATGTAAACCGTCAAGTGGGTATATTTTGAGTATAGCTACCTAGAAAAAGAATGGATTATTTTCCATCAGCTCCAAGTCACCTCTTAATATTATGTATTATTTATTATTATCGAAGCAGAAAAGTCAATTTCGTTTAAAATTAACTTTTTGATTTCTTATTCCCAAAGCTGATATTAATTCTCTAACCTAATTAAATATAAATATTCTTCAGAATTTTATTTTTCATTGTAATAAAATACGATTTCCATTTGAAATTGATACGTTGTTAATATAATGATGTTTACTCTCAAATGAGTTGACTCAATTTGGAAAATATTCCTAACATTTGCAAACGCATTTCCTATCAAAATATCCAATAGCACATCGCGATATATTGTGAAAATCGATTTAAACGACAAATTGACAACTAAACGTTTCCAGTTCATATAATTGCAAATGGAATGAGTTAACGAGCGTTTTATTGCTTGTAATTTGCGTTTTAAAATTTTGAACAATTTCAAATTATTGCTCTTACCGGATATACAATTTTAATTCCTACATTCAAACTTTAAACACACAACGTAAATCCAAAGTAAATAAATTCAAACTAAATCATCAAATTTTAATAATTAGACCAACCGTGTGTTATATTAAGGTAGCCACCCTTAAATTAAATTAACAAAACTAAATTCAAATTTCTATTGCGCTTATAGTCCAATATCAAGCCGAAACAAAGCCAGGATAAAGCAACAGGGAAATAGCATCAGGAACGCTATTGTTGACAGCTTTAATAGCAAACTTAGCAGAGCATTAACACGGGTTGTTTGGATTCCAGATGGGAGATTCAACCCTTTTGCTAATAATGCAAATGAAAATGGAAATATTGCTGCACAATTACCGTTCAAACAAGATGACACAGCGTTTGCGGATGGTCAACTACATAAATTATACACTTTTTTGAAGTTGCGGTTGTATGTAGCAGCACAGGTATTAAAAGGTCCTTGGGTGAATATTAAAACAGCAGCTAGAATATCGCGTCCACAAGTTTAAAATACTAAGTGAATTTCTTCATTAAAAAATGTGAAAATATTTTTAAATTAAATTAGATAACGAAAAAAATTCTTACCGAAAGGTTGCTTTCTAAAGAGTGACAAGTACCAATGCCTGCCTAATTTCTTTAAAGCTTCTTGATTGTGTAATGGATAAATATTTTTAAGAAGTCCTAATTGTACATATTTATGAAAAATTGATTGTCCTTCGTGTAGTGTGCATTCAGGATATCCAGCAATGTGGCAGTCTTCTGTTAGAGCTCGAATATTTTCCAATTCGTGCATTATTAAGGTTTGCCTCTCAGCTTCCGAAAACAGATCATCGAAGCTCATTCCCTCTGGTAAAAAATCTTCTAGATCGTTAACGGTAAATTCGCGCATTTCTCCATTCTTGTCGACTTTAACAAATTCCATTTGTTCAGCTACCTCAAGAAATTTACTTCTAGTAGCTGATACGTGAAGTACGAGTCCCTTAAATCCAAACAATGAAAATTAAAATAAAATGGATAAAAAAAGAGAACAAATATAATTAATATTATTCACCTACCTACCTCATCGGCATTATAAGGTTGTTTAAAAATAAGTAACTCAGCTCCTCCATCTCGACACTTTCCTCTAATTTTATCTATCAACCATTCCAAGGCAGTTTGAGAAGCATTAGGATCTGTTCGCAAGACCAGGTAAGTTTGAGGAAGAATTCGGTCTTCATTTTTGTCGTCTAGCGAGTCGATACTATTAACAATTTTATGTTTCGACATGTGACCTTGAATTAAGTATGTAAATTAGTACGAAATTTTCAAACTTAATGAAATTAAGCATTAAAGCTCAACATATAAGAACACTTCAGTGGATTTACTACCTACTGAAAGCAGCAAATTATGTTAATCTAATGAATGGGAACGATGAGTTTAAGCACACTAATTAAATGACATAATTTGGTTGAATTGAACTACATTTCATACTGATTACAAAATTTATTACGATTTATTATTTGTTTTTTCTGGGTAGAAACAACAAATTAATATAACATTTCATCGAGTTTTATTAGTTCTCTATGTTCTTAAAAATTATGTATCTATATATGTCGAAATTTGATTAACAATTTTCTTCCACAAAATTTATCCAAAATAATACCTTTGAGTGAAGATTAGTTAAATCGGACAGCATTAAGCTTTTTCTAAATAAATATAATGGTAGAAGTACGCTTTAATATTATAATTTTTTGTACACATTGGGTTATTATCTACTATTATATTATTAATAGGGATTTTGTACGGCTTCTTCTATTGAAGAACGACTTTGAAACTGAATTCTAATTCTGTACATTTTTTTTACAATTTTTCTTAACTTGTTCGCGTTAAGGTGGACGATCTGGGTATATCATTGAATAATAAATGATAGACTTCTTCTTGACATCAAATCTTGCTACCGACACCAATCATCATTAATATTTCAATGTTCTGCCTTTTATTTACATACATTTTTACATTTTAAACTTGAAAAACCTTTTAAATAAATTGAAGAATTTGCTGTATAGGACACTTTATCGCATGTCTTTTGTTATCCTTGGTTACATTATTATTAGAGTCTACTTCAATAAAACTGATTGATTTTATAAACCGTAACCAACGATGAAGAGTTCATTTCCGTTTCCTTAAAATATTTCTTGAAAACGCACGTTGTTTTTATAATAGTATTACAGAAAAGAAAAAACTTTCAAATAATATAATATGAAATTAACTTAAAAAAGTTATTTTAAAAACAGAGTAGGATTTTTATAAATATAATGAATTTCCCTTTATTTATGGAGTCCTTGTCTAATGATTATTATCTAATAAGATCGAATGATGTAATAATCTATTGCTTTTTCCATTGATTTTAAATTATTGTTATATCAATTTTTATTTCCTGCGAAGTTACAAAATTTTATTTTAACGGTTTAACAAATTATAATAAATTAATGTTAACGTTAAAAATATCAAAAAAATGCTGTTAAAATGTGCTCTTGATAAAAATACCCTACAATTACTATGGACACACTTTTAAAAAAATTGTTGTTTCCTTTTGATAAATTTTTCACTATACAGGTTTTAGTAGAATATCATAATGAATTAAAAATACATCATTTTTAAAACACTACAAATTAATATAGCAATTAAATTTAAGGCATCTTTTATCCACCATAAGACAAATAAACTTCATCGATGAAATACTAAAGAAAAGAATAGGATAATAATTACCGTTGTTGTGCCTGATGAATATCTAACTGGACTCGCGATTTTCTCCAGAACATTCGTTTATTAGAAATACTTGTTTAATATCTAAACTACGTGCTACGTCTGCAGTAAATTTTAAAAATTTATATTATTTTGAATAAAACGTTATAGTATTGAGTTACAATAAGAAAATGATTAATCACGTAAAAGTTACAAAGACTGAAATTTATTTAAACCGAATTATTGATATGAGATACAGACGAAAAAGAATTAAAAATAAAATGAATTTCAATACTAAAATCAAGATTTGCTTAATATAAATTGATTATCCAGACAAACACAATGCGGTAGGGAGACGTGGGAGGATTGATACATTTTTCAAGGTATAAAATTTGAATTTTTAGCTGCATTTAGTTTTTCGTTATTTGTTTTTGCAAGATCTCTAATCTCCCTATTTATAGGAGGCTTATGCCCGTTTTCACCAACAATTTATTTAAGAATTTCCTAATAAAGAATTACTTAGCTAGGATTCCATAAATGTGATTGGTGAAATTTGACATAGTATTGACATAAAAAATTCATATGTCAAATTTGACCAATCAAATTTATGGAATCCTAGCTAAGTAATTCTTTACTAGGAAATTCTTAAATAAATTGTTGGTGAAAACAGTCATTAGATACAGTAACTGGGAGGCTTGATTCAAAACATTAAGGGTAAGATAATATTTTATTTTCCTGTAAATTTTTTTTACTTTATTTAATATTTTTCTCTTTATCCTATAAAATATTCAATTTACATGTGCTCGTTATAAAACTTCATAAGGACTAGACCTTAAAAGTTACTCTTATTACATCCACACAGATTTAATAATATTACAAGTGTGTATCAAGTCTCCCTATGCATCAGGCCCCCTCACGTTGCCGATACTCCTATATTATTATTTGATAATTATGTCAACTGTACAGTGAAAGTGCATTTCCGAATGTAGTTCGTAGAATCTTTAATTTTTAAACAGATTCAATAAATCCAACAACAAGACATCATGCAGACAAGGAAACCTTGAATTTATAACACAGTTATACCAAAATCTCTTTTTTTTTAGTTCATAGCCTGTTGCGAATTTCCAACTATAAATTTATTTTTCTTTTTAGAAAACGAGCGAATAGGGTATTTCGTATATGTGAACTTTATAGTGCCCTTTAAATAATTTAAACTTTGCTTTAAAAATGTACTAGATCATTCCATATAAAAAGAAAAATCCTTTAAACTAAAATTATAAGATTTTATACCAAGATAATTTAGAAAGGTTAAATGCAATTAGCTTTTTATTGGATGAAAACTGAAAATGTTAATTCTAACTGATTACTTCAATCTATATAACACTAGAAGATCGATCTTGCTGATGGGATGGAAATAAAAAAATGTTGTTGAACTTACAATTTATTTTATAAATATCTTCGTTTCACCGTACACGATAAAGGATTAAATATTGGCCACTGGATACCTCTTTTTATGTATTTAAAATGCAAATTCATTGTATTGCTATCACAATACATAAATATTTTAGAATGTACAGGTTTGTTTAAAAACCGCTTAAAAGATTAGTTTATACCGAGTGTTTTCAAAAATATATCATATAAATTACTTTTCAGTCATTACATGATGATTTTCTTTTTCATATTATAGTAAATGTTATTGTTAACGTAGAAAATACAACAATTAGAAACTGGATTTAAGAAAACCAGAAACAGGAAGAAAATTAAAAATTGAAGCGGTATTTGTCTACAATTATTATTGTATGTTTTTAGAATATTGTATAAATATTAAAAATAAAAACTTCATAAAAGTTTGTAAAGAAAAACCGCATACAAAATTAAACACATTCCAGAAACGAACAAAGTATCAGTTAGAGTTTGAAAAACTTTTAAATTATTAAACTTTTCAATTTTTTTAATTAAATTCAAAGAAAGATAAAAGAAAATTAAATGTTGAGAATAATTTTCTTCGACGATTATCACATTTTGAATTTGAAATTTGCTGAACTTCAAACTTATAAACTTCAAATTTGAAGTACGTATTTTAAATTATAAATGTCTTGGGGGTAATTAGTAACGCACGTCAAATTATTACAAACGAAAAGTATGTAATCCCCAATAATTTTTAATTTTTTTTTAATTTTGCACTGCAGGCACAAGTTGGTAAGTTAATTTTACAAATCTGCGTTTATTTCCTGCCTGTAAAACTTCATGGTCCATGGGACTTGATAACTAACTTCCGGTTATTTTGCAAGTTTTTATTTGGTTTCTTATTTAATACCTGGTGAATATTGTCTGAAAGTACCCGTGGAATTAAAAGCGAACTGACGCTAGTATACGGAATTCTTTTGATTAACTTTATGACCAAATTTAGTTGCTTCATGTCGAACTGGAGCTTCTGCTCCATCTGGTAACCACTATTTTGTCAGGTATTACCTTGATTTCACTCAAGATTTTCGATGATGTATCAGTGACGTAGCAAGTCAAGACCGGGCCCTGGTGCAAGATCCACAGCGGGCCCCCTTCATTATTTTATTAAAAAAAAAATTTAAATAACAATGTTATTGCACAAAAAACATGTAAGTAACAAAAAGGCATCGTAGATTTCCCTAGAAAGATTTTCTGGTGGTGCGAGATCTCAATCCCCCCCCCCCCCGAGACTAATTAAAATTTAGCACTTATGAAGCTTCAGGCGCAATTCAATTTTGAGGCCCGCCTCTAAATAATTCAACCTCCGGCACATGGTGGTGCGGAAAGCAGCGTCTTTTAGCGCTGCAGGCGATTTTTTTGGAAAATACTACCTATTTTTCACCAAATGTTACTATTTAACTAGAAATTCCCCATGAAATTTTGATGTTGCAACTGCGTCATTCGTTGCCTCGTAAATATAGCTATAATATTTACTGAATGAATTACATTATTCAATTTTTTCAAATATATCTTTATTTTGGGGTTCCTTCAGGGCGCCGGCCCCACGGTGCAGACGCTCCGCCCTGGTGCCCTCGCTGTGGTTCAATGTGCAAACCTTCATAGATAATTTTTACAAAAATGTCTGTAAATAATAGAAATCAATTTTGTCCGTGTACCGGGCCCCCACGGGGCCCGGGCCCTGGTGCCCAGCACCACTCGCACCACCTTTTGCTACGTCACTAATGATGTTATTATTCGTGACGAGAACGCAGTAGAATGTGTTTTTTGTTTCCATTTTGGTTCTTTTATTTTGGATTTTATGCTCCTATTCCGTTTGAAGAGCTCCCTACCAGCAATACATATTTTCCAGAAGCATTGTACCATTACATCCGATCTAACTACTTTTGGTTCAACGATTGGTGTCTGAAGATTCAATAATTATTTTTGGTAGTCGCTGTATAAATTATAGGATTGTGTTAATCATCAGTACCGTGGTGAATTATTTAATTCCATTTTGCGACTTTTATTTGTATTCACACAGGCCCGAATGGGATTAAACAAGTCAAACCGTCTCAGAGAATGAAGTTGTTATTTAACCGTTACTGTCAGATTTAATTGTGAATCGTCTTTTATGTGTGTAAATAAATTTGCTAAGACTGACGACATTGTTTTATTTCCTCGAGAAGCAAATTACTTTTCAGAAAATCTCCACCTTAGCCTCCGAGTATTAAAACCAGAACTAGGTTATTCCATCAAGGTTGCACAGGCAAATATTACCAATTTATCTGAGTATGCGGACATTTCAAATTACAAGGGTGGCGAAATTTTCTTACAATGTGTATTTATATTTTCAGCCCCATAATAGTGCTGGATTTGGTTATTTCCTACAACCTACATCAGGCGGTAATGCTAAAATTGTCAATTTACCGAACAATTAAAAAAAAAAATAAAAAATTAAAAAGTTAATTGGCAATTTGACTGAGAAAAATTAAATAACGACGAATATGAAATTGTTTATATATTATGTACTATAAATCTTAAAATCTAAACAAGAAATTGTTTAGTATAATCCCAATCTTAAGTCATCCAGCTTTTCAAATGAAATTATTTAGAAGACAGCGTAAGCCTCTATTTTGAGTCTACGTAACGCGCTGAAAATTTTATTATATTGTAAACAATGCTAATTAGGTTTATTTCTATTCAGGTAAATTAAAAAAGTAATTTTACCTCTTAGTTTGTTTAACTTATCATGGATACCCCACAATTGATCAATATGGGAAGCATCCTCATCGTCGTATCCAATATCGTCCGTTTCACTTATCGTAGAAGAGAAAAGTTCTGATTCAGATAACGTTGTAGTTATCATTGTTCCAAAATCGATTATTCCTGGTACACAAAAGGAAGGATTCGTTAAAGAGATAACGAATGAATTAGGGCTAACTTATCTGAAATAATTAAGGATTCATGTCAATTAAATATTAATTGCCTTCACCACTTCATCTAATAGGGGATTTGTTTTAGACGTTTTCGAGTATCTATCGTATGAAAGTATTAATATTGTACTACGTCTCGTAAAATTTGGATTGAATTCAAACTGTCACTACAAATTATTGCATGATAAATTTTCTGTATAGAAAATACCGACTACAGTATACGGTGTAAGTGGACCTGCTTTCTCAAAGACGTTTTTTTAAATGTTGATTTATAATTAAATTAATTACAATACGCTAAAATCTTGCAATACTCAATTTTTTCGAGTTACTGAAAAACATACCGAAAGTTCTTCGAAATTAATGTCTTGCCTATTCCAACTGAAATGTTCTTGATTGAATTTTTAATCGGAGTACAACGTTATTCTCTAAACAATTCTTAAAATCGGTATTTATTGTGACCTGATTGGAAAATTTTCCGAACTTCCAATTTAGAAGGGTTTGAGCGATACGTTAGCGTTCCAGTGAAAATTATGATGTTTTAAATCTAACGAAATACTACCAATTTAAAAACAAATCTTCAGAAAATATATTATTATTTACTAAACGATGTAAATCAGACCTGAGGACCTCTTTTAGCTGAAGAGACCCATATTGAAATTTAAATATGAAAATACCTAAAAACTTAAAAAGGATCATTTATAATAAATTGTGCATACTTCTACACTGCATGTCTATCATATCAAGTTTTAGTTCATTCGGTGTACTCTCAAAGTCAAATGAAAATGGATCACGAACTATCGACAAACTGTTTTCAATTTTGCAGAAGTCGGCAAATCTCTAAAGAAAACTCATCTTTCCATTTTTATTCCTAGACCATTTCAGTACATTATTCTAAAAATTTATATTTTAGTACCGTCAGCAAATGCATGATTGGAAAATGATCAACTGTCATTGTCGAAATATGTGCTACACTGTGAGAAAAAATAAAATGTTTCCTTGATGCCTTCGCAAAGCAAACCCGAAGGTATTACATTAAAAGATCCACTAGCTTCGTTTAACTTTTAATGCAAAACCAATCAACAAGACCAGAGAGAGTAGTTCGTCAGCTCTCTCTCTCTCTCCGGTTTTTCTGCAGGAAAGGACTTTTTGAACATTTCTAGGTTTTCTAATTTTTTTCAATTTTGTAGCCTAGAAAATGGGCAAAATGGAGCACCCGATACTATATACTAAGTTATAGGCAATATCACAATCAATTTATTGTTTTTATTCAAAATATTTAAAATATCGCTGAGAATGCAAGTAATGCCTACACAGTAGACATGAATTTTGAAAAAGTGCCAACACAAAAACAACTACTTTTCAGGTCCCTATTCAAAATAATTATAAACTAAATAAATTTCTATAAAAGCTCTTTTTTAACCACGTTGACACAGAAAATTAATTTATTAGAAAAGGTATTTCATAATAATCAAAACAAAACAACAAGAATTCAATATCAACCTATTAACCAGTCGATAAAGACTTTTCCTATGGAAATAATGAGGGGCAAGCTGGAATAATAGTAGTTTTCATCACAAGGACGTAAAACGACATTTTACGCTCGAGGTGAACGAACGCCCCTGAGTGCGTAATAACGTTTTACGTCAGCGCGGATGAAAACCACTTTTCGTTATGACGGAACTATGCCATCAAATTTTTTTCCAAAGTCCAAAAAAATTTTCGGAAAAAAAATAGTTTTAATACATTTATTGATCTATTTTACATCAAATAAAACTATTCTACACAGGTCGTAAAATGGTACTTTTCGTACTTGAAATCAGGGAGTTAAAATGCACTTTCTCGACCGGAATAACGAAAATTGTATTACTACCTTTATTTGAACCGCTATAGATTTTGCTTGGTCTAACTATCCGAATTTGGCAACCACCATGGAAAGACTAAGATGACAAGTCATTTTTACGCATATTAATTAATAGGGGTGCCGGAGTGGGATCGCACACCAGACAAATCGTACTAAGGTAATTTGAATTACTGTGAAATAATTATTATTTAAGGAGCGAAGGTTGCGTGATAAATAGGTAGAACTGGGCTAGCCTGCGTTGCATGTTTGTAAATAATTCGACAATTTTATTTTGGAAAACGCAATAATTCGGAAAATTCAATTTTATGAAAAGTTAAGGATCGGAATACAATAATATATTATTATATTTAAAATATATTCTAATATAAAATTACTTGGTGGAAAATAGCAAAAATCTTGACAGAATATTATTTTGATTATAATGAAATCACCTCGCGATTAAATTAGTTTTCTATTAATTTTTCTATGAAAACTGAATCAAATTGAGAATTATAGACTGCTAATACAGAGAACCGGGTTCGACTTCGGGCGAAGTAAGAATCATATTAAGGCCGTCTCCCCTCGGCAGGCAATGGCAAGATAGGGGTGTAATTTGCACTGATGAAAAGCCTTTGTTAAAAGGCTCACCACACCTTGAAGAAGGGTAATGGACTGAAGAGAGACAGAGAGAGATAGCATATATTAATATGTAAATCCATTTATGCGCATCACCTCCACTCTCAATTTTTCGTGAATCTATTTCAACCAAAAACTACTCAGCTCTAAGCTTCAATATAAAGGTACTAAATTAATAATATGTAATTTGGTTGGATTTCGATTACTATGTTACCAAATAATATTTTTATAATAATAAATATTTTTAAAATAAATTGGCTTAGATGCAGTCAGGATTTTCAAAAAATCTATTTTGGGTTTCCTTTATTTTCTTAAGGTACTATGTTTCAAGAATATTCTGTGAAAATTTCAAATCGATCCGATACATAGTTTTCAAGAGATTCTGTTGTTATTCGAACTTTAAGTATGTAATTCATTGATTAATTTATTCAAACTTTGCAGTTATCTAAAAACTACATTTTCAAATCGGTGACCACGATATTTAAAAAACCACTGGATGGATTTAGATAAAATTTATACAGCATATTCTAAACATTCAAAATCTGGGCTGGATCGAAGGATTTTGCAATTAACCGAAATTTGTGGTTTTTATTAACAATTATCGAGCGATTTTTTCCTCAAAATTCATAAAATCGAATTCCAGAGGCCGCCATTTGGCGAAATTTGAAAAAAAAACAGAAATCCTTCTTTCCGGCCCAAGATTAACTATTAAACTAATAAATTTTTTTTTATTCATTGATTTTTGTAAACCATTTTGAAGTTCTGATGGTCACCGCAAAGCACCTTTTTTAAAGAGAGGTCTACAGTAAACTTGATAACTTGGTGCAGAATAAATATGTTTATCTGAAATTTTTGTAAAAGTTACTTAAAATATAGTGTAACAAATTAATATTATGTATTAAATAAAAAATTCTTGAAAATGACCATTTTTTTACACCTGTGACTGCACCTAACCCCTTAACGGACTTCTCGGCTTTAATTTACATTTCTTTATATTTTAATAAATTAATGGTTGTTATATTATTTCCTAATTTTTTATATTACTTTTTAAAGCAATTTCTTTTAGTGCATTTTTTAGATATTCTTTTTATTTCATTAACCTACTTATTTACCCAAGTAGCATTTTGATGCTGAATTGCAGCAATTTGCTAGCAATTTGCAATTAAAAATTGCTATAGGCGCTGCCGCAGCCAACTAAATTGCTGCAAAATTGCCGCAATATTGCAGCAAAATTGCTAATTTGGCCCCACTATTTTTGAGCAAGCAGCTAGCAACTTTGCTTGCTGACAGCGCGCAAATTGCAAGCAAGTATTTGGTAGCAACTTGCAAGCAATTTAGGTATGCAATATTGCTGCAAAATATCTGGCTGATATTTTGCAATATTGCTTTTATAATTTTACAAAATATTGCTGGTTTTTTTTTAATGAAAAAGAAATTTTGTGGGCGAATAAACAATTATTAATTAAATTTAAAAATATATTTTTATTTTTAATTCAGATATTAATTTGTTAGAATTTATTTTTAATTAACATTTTATTATTATTATTAACATTTTATTATTTAATATCTCAAATTATACCTACCTTTTTATTTTATTAATTAATTTTATTAATCTATTTTTAAATTATACCTACATTTTTTTTCCTACACGATTAATAATGCTGGAAATGTAGTATCTGTAAAAATCACATCAATTAAATAATTTTTAAATTAAATTATACTCTTACCTAAAGGCTGAGGTGAGATTCGAACCTAGGACCTACCGCTTGGATGTATACGCATATAAAACGCTTAATCGATTCGACCACGCAGGCTTACGTTAAATTAAGTTTAAAATGAAGACTTTATAAGTATTTTAAATTTACTCTTGCTTTAGCAATAGAAACTGTTTTAATTAAGGATTTTTGAGGGAAATTTAAATTTCTTCTTAATCTTTTTAAATACATGTTAGTAAATGGCTGATTGGATAAATCAATGTTAGGAAAACACTTTAGTATAGGTAAATGGAATTAAAGAATTCTTACATACACAAATCAAACAAAATACAACTAAAATCGTAAAAATGGCTAACTCACGATCGTGGGATAACTATATAATACAAAATGCGGGAATCAAAAGAGCTAAATTGATAAATAATATCGATTTTATCAGTCTTCTCAAAAAGTTTAAAAGAATGGACACATATAAAAGACATGAAAATCATACAAACAGATATTCCGATGGTCAATCCGACAACACGTGACAATGATAATATGAATTGTTTGCATGTTATTTCAGCTTGCAATTTACTATAACAATTTTTAGGCGCTATTGCAAGCAATTTGCTAGGAATATTTTTGGCGCTATTTGCAAGCAATTTGCTAGCAATATCTTTGACGCAATTTGCTAGCAATTTTTAGGCGCTATTTGCAAGCAATTTGCTAGCAATATCTTTGGCACAATTTGCTAGCAATTTTTAGGCGCTATTTGCAAGCAATTTGTTAGCAATATTTAGGCGCAATATGCTAGCAATTTTTAGGCGCTATTTGCAAGCAATTTGCTAGCAATATTTTTGGCGCAATTTGCTAGCAAATTTTTAGGCGCTATTTGCAAGCAATTTGCTAGCAATATTTAGGCGCAATATGCTAGCAAATTTTTAGGCGCTATTGGCAAGCAATTTGCTAGCAATATTTTTGGCGCAATTTGCTAGCAAATTTTTAGGCGCTATTTGCAAGCAATTTGCTAGCAATATTTAGGCGCAATATGCTAGCAATTTTTAGGTGCTATTTGCAAGCAATTTGCTACCAATATTTAGGCGCAATATGCTAGCAAATTTTTAGGCGCTATTTGCAAGCAATTTGCTAGCAATATTTTTGGCGCAATTTGCTAGCAATTTTTAGGCGCTATTTGCAAGCAGTTTGCTAGCAATTTTTAAGCGCAATTTGCCAGCAATTTTTAAGCGCTATTTGCTAGCAACTTGCAAGCTATTTATGCACCGCTGTAGCAATTTTGCATATTGCGCCAAAATAGGCAGCAATTTGCAAGCAATATTGCAGCAATTGAAAATTGGTAGTCAAAAATGCTACTTGGGTAGTTTCCGCTTTAGCCTATCTGAAACTACCGATAATTATTACATTAAAGGAACCAATACCATAATTATTGTTTAAAAAATATTTAAAAATTCATTGATTATAAATAATTTAAAAAACAAAAAAATTCAATCAATAATTTAGATAGTATTTAGACCAATATTCTTAATAATTATAGTAAAATTATAATAATTCATTTTCATTGTTTATTTTATGATAGGTATTTGATTTTTTCATTAAGGCTTAAGTACAAAAGCGACCGTACAAAAAAAAACTATTTGTCACTCGACCCAGTGCAATAAAGCCGAAATTAGAAATGGACCGGTATGACAAAGGGTGGACGCAATAATTTTCAATTATTTAATTTGTGACCTTGACTTCTCATGTATTCAAGGTGAACCTCCTAACCCAAATAATAAATTGGTCTATTATTACGTAATAATATAAACAAAGTTGGTTTATCGACAGTTTTAAATATAATGATTAATTAACTTACCGCAATAATTTTTATTTTTTTTCGAAGTGATCAATGTTTCACTGTTAAACAACGTAGTAGTACATTATTTAAGCGCTCTCGAATGAAACTAAAATTTATTATGTAGGTGGTCAAACTTAAATTTGTATGCGATTTAAAATATCAGAAAGTAACTCTGATGTTTATTTCGTGAATGAGTTAGTGTTAATTTTTGTTATTATTATAATATAATAATAATTGTATCTATTAACTCCGCAAGTTAGCATAGATGGTTATAGTAACGCACCTAGTGGTTAATTTGTTCTAAAAATGTAAAATTGTACTAATGATGTATGTAGGTATCATAAAATGAGCAATGCTTCGGAGTATGATCTAACAGTATTATTATTAACTTTTTCAAATATTCGACGTTACTTAACATTTAAACATACTTTCAGTTTTTATTTTACATCGACATTATATAGGAACAGTAGCGTAACTAAGAAAAGATTCAAGAGGGCATTTAAATAAATTTTTTTTCACTGTAAGTTATGCACATATAATATTATGTTCAGGTCTCTACATTAATAAATGCAAAAATCAAATAAAAATAATTCGTACCATAGAGTGTGTTTCTTTTGTTTTCTTAAGAAACTGATGAGTAAATTTCCGATATTTGGAACTTGAAGGTCTTGGCTACCTATATTTTACCTTCATCTTCCAAGCGGTCTTTTCCTTGGTGGTACTTCATCTCAGACTGATTTAATTATTCTTTTATCATCATCTCTAATTACGTGTCATACCTAATGAAATCTATGCGTTTTTATTGCGTAAACTATTTCGAGAAAAGTGTAGGTACAACTGCTTTAGTTCGACATTAGTCGTTATTTTCCATTGGTCCGTTTTACCGTCATTTTGAGTCTTATTAACTACCACTGGACTTATAGTTGCTTTATGTATTCTAATTTTTACGACTTGATGAGAGTTCGTACAAGGAAGCCCAGTGTCAGTAAATATGGGGATCGTCGAATCTGTTTTGATTCGACAAAAATCTGTACGTTGCCATTTTCTTGGGCTGAAAAATTCACATTATAAACTGCGTAAAACTTGGTATTTCATAATTGATTACACAACCACCAATATTCTTCTACCAATTCAAAATTTTCAATTCAATCATAAGATTTGATGAGTTCATTTATTACGAGAAAGAATAAATTAGTTTTAGCTTTTTTACACTAATATTTTTGGAGCAAATATTTTGGATGAAAAATAATTAAGATTCCTTTGTGTTTTTCTTTTGTATTCTTTTGTAATATGGAAGTCACAACTCATGCATGATTTGAATTTTATTTTGCACACCACTGGCATAAAACAGTCATTAAAGAATTTTTCAATTAAAATTATAATTTTAAAAATAGTAAATGAAAAGGACCACTGTTGCCACATCTAGTAGTAAAATACTGCAACCAATTTGAGAAACCTGCAAGCTCGCGAAGAATCAATATTTTTGTTGTTAGATGGCAGACGAAGCTTCACTTCAAATACATCGTAAAAGCATTAAATTTTAGATTAATTTATTAGTTTCAATGAATTGTAAAATTTACAAAATTAATAACTATTTTGATGTAAACAAAAACCCAAAACTATGAAAATTTAAATTCAATATTAAATAACTTATTCCAATAATATAAAAGAATTTCAAAAAGAAAATAATATGCTTAACAATATTTTTTTCTAATTTTATTAAAGAAGTTAGTAATTAAAAATAAATTATCGATTGCTTTAAATTTTCTGAACAAAACGAATTCCTGCAGACGTTGTAAAATAGGTGCCAAATGTTTTGCAGTCTGCAGCTATGCAGTTTAATCAAAAAGTGCCAAATGCCTCCCATCAAAACTTTTATTAAATTTTCGTGAAATTACAAGAAAGAAAAACCCGGAAAAACCTTTAAACTAAAATTAAGCGTTACAAACAGCTATAAATGCACACATTGGTCGTTTATAAACTTTTTGGATGTCCGAAGTTGATAAATGCTGAATTTTTCTAATACTGCACTCATAACCTACATTATTCGTTATTAGTGGGATGAATCCCAATAAAAATATTTCGCTAACTACAAAAGAAATGAGAAACAACTGTAGTAAAATAAAACTATGAACAAATACATTCAAGTTCGGCCTTATTCTCACTTCTGTCGCGTAAATTGAAAACACATCGAGTACACAGTTTTGCAAGAGTTTTCCTTTTTGAGGTGAGGAAAAGCTATCATAAATATTAAGTTTTAAATGTTACATGCAGTTCCCATACCATAAATTAAATTATTTTGTAGTATTATCTATGCATCATACGGAATTATACTGTAAGTTCCGATTAATGTAATCGCATGTTTAGGATCAATTTAACATTTATTTACCGATTATTTTAATGAACATTATAACAGATATATTTGTAATTTGGAAGTGATGGTAAAAATCTATTCCGTATTAAATTACATTATATTGACCAAATGTTAACTTAATTTCATGATTTTTATTATTCATATTAATGATCCTAAGTGGTGGTTAATACGAAATACTTACAATAAAATGACAAATCATTAACAATTTCTTCAATACTACTAGAAACCGCCTGAAATGTAATATATAAATTAAAAAACAAGTATAGGTAGTTTTTGCATACATAATATTTCTACTGAAAAATAAATTCTAAAACGTTGAAAATCAATTTCGACCGTTCTTTTAAGTATGCAAATACTGGTACATCAAAAAATGTGCCGTCTGATTACCTCTTTTCATAATTTTTTTATGGAAACCTTCGCTATTGTTTTAAGAACATTTTATTTACCGAGTTTTCAAGCCCAAGTGGTTTTGTAATAATAATAATAATAATTAGTATATCAATAATTAATACATCACTAAACTTATTCTTGGGAATTGTAACAATAACATAATTACTATTTGTAAATATATTGTTAGCTTGTTGATATTTATGTTTTGTAAACAATAATAATAATTATGCATCAAATTAAATAATTTACATAAAATTACAATGGTTAATTACGTAGTCAAAC
Organism: Rhagonycha lutea; assembly: GCA_958510855.1. Lineage (NCBI taxonomy): Eukaryota > Metazoa > Arthropoda > Insecta > Coleoptera > Cantharidae > Rhagonycha > Rhagonycha lutea. Next base: position 90,881,131 of record OY294036.1, read on the forward strand.
AAATCGAATTATGTAGGTATATTTTTCTTTTTCAGTTTGAACGTCAATCTTTGTCGTTAAAAAGAATCAGGAGTGCGGTTTAAGGGGAGTTCTAAATAGCAAAAGAAGTAAATTTTACATATTAATTACAGGACGATAATTTTTTTATTATCTCACCCCTAACAGTTGCCTCTGTTCCCAACTGCCTCAATGTTGTAATCTTAAACAGAAATTTCTGATTGTATAAGGAAACATACGAAGAAGAATAATTTGTGACTATAAATTTAAAACCTGACTTTAATTTGTATTTTGTTATTATTTTATTTTATTTATTTTTAGACTATTAATTAATTAGATTATGTAAATACTCATCATTAAAAAAATTTATAACTTCATTTTAATTTGTCATTTCTATTATACTGTTAACCATTGTATTCCTGACGAAGCTTCAAATAAATAGCGATACGTTGAGTATTTACATAATCTAATTAAGGGGCCAAATATCCCTGCATGCACTGAAAACCGAGTACATTTGAAAAATTACTATAAAGGTTATATTATGACAAAAAAATTAAATTGTTGATTTGACATTTTGAATTCACTTTTGAACTATAAGAAACAAAATAAAGCATTGTTTTTTTTAATATTAACATTATTTTATACGGGTATACGTGGACTACTGATGAAAGCCTCATGGTCGGCGTCATAACTTCACCAAAAATTATCCAATCCGCAAAATTAAAAAATAATCTTGTAAAATAATGTAGTGGTTATTGCCTGAAGGAAGGAATTTTTTTTTCAAAAATAAGGAAATTACAGTATTTCAAACTTTAGAGTGTAATTTAAAAGGAAAAAATTAGTGTTTAATAATAAATTTATAAAAAATGTCCCAATCACAAAATTAATAAAACCTCTCGTCAGACATTAGCGAAAATAATTATCAAGATTTAAAAAAAAAGTTAAAAAATATTGAAAATTGACAGAATTTCTAGTAGGTACAGTTTCTAACCACAACATGCCCGGTCACATTTATTGCTATAACTTTGTAACAGAGTGGAATTTTCTTAAAAATTTGTTTTTTAAATATTCTTAAAAGTATAAAGAAAAATAACGTGTAAGAAAACAAAAATTAATTTTCAGGGATATGCAAGCCCTTAATTAGTAGTACACTACCCCGAAAATAATATAAAAATAAATTAATATAAAATGGACGAAAACATATCCTTAATTTGTATAATTGAAATACATTTAAAACAAGCTGTATTATTTTCTACTTTTTGATTAATTGAAGTGAATTCGTTGTGCAGTTAAAATCAGCTTCCTCTGTGAGAATTTTCCTGAAAAGTAACTGTTGTATCATTGCAGCAATGGCATGATTATAGCATTTCGATCTCCAGAAATGCAATTATGTACTTTTGGATATCCTTTTCACATAATTATAATTTGCCAAGTATTTAAAACCCATTTAGAAGTTTAAACAGTTCGTTCGTAAGTATGATATTATTTTAAATTTTGAATCACATAAATGTGGGATAGATAGAGACGGTCATTGCATTGCAGCTAACGCAGTTGGATGCGAACGCGGGGTACCGGGTTCAAACCCGGGGAGAGTCAAACTTTCTTATGACCAAGTCTCCGTGCTTCGGAGAGCACGTTAAGCCGGCGGTCCCCCTGAGTTGACGAATTCCCACCGTTAACAAAAAACAGGGTTACAGGCACATCTGAATGCTAGGCTAGCAAGCTGCTTACGGATGTAAAACAACTATAGTCCAAAATCGATCTGCGGACTACTCACCAACCCGTCTGGCCAGCGTGGTGAGTTATGGCTAGATCCTCCATAATATGGAGAGGCTTATGTCCAGCAGTTGGCGGAAAAAGGGCTGATGAAGAAAAAGAAAGATACATGCACATGTTGGTGGTAGGTTTCCTCAGCGGAGGGAAGACGAGCAAACCGAAGAAGCATTCTCAAGTTAGAGTTTCCAGATGAGTGTGTTAGGGGATAAGAGAAAAACAAGGGCGCGGGTGACGCGTAACCATGGAATGAGGTGTTGAACGAATAAGTTGTTCATTGAAAGTGACATGGTGCAATCCTTAACCAGTAACTATTATAATATACTTCTTAATTAGATGAAACAACGAGGTGAATCCATTGGATGAAGGTGCTCCCATTATTATGGTTTCCGCATATGCAATTGTCATGTTTTGAACGATGGATTGTTGTGTATTGTGTGTAAATAAATATTGTAGTTACGTAATCAATTGATTACTTTTGTTTTAATGTACATAAATGTTCCCAAAATTTGGTTTAGTGTTCTTTATTTGCTACCTACTGTACTATTATTATAAATTTAATATATTTATGTGTATTATTAACTCGTAAGAATATTTAATTATAGTTACTAAATTGTAACTTGTATTATTTTATATTCAAGTTAAGGATAAATAAAAATTAAAATTGAATGTATATATACCATGACAGCTGTTTCGTCCTTTTTTGGACTTATCAAAAAAATGATAATATAGTCCAGTCATTATATACATTTGAAAACGCAAATGAACCGAACTGGCTGATTTTTATATATTGTGTAGGGGAGGCTTAGAAAACCTTAACTTGAAGTTTTCGACCAAGATTTCCTAGGAGCTTCCTCCGCCACTTCGAAAAAAGAGATAAATTTTATTTTCTTGCGATAACTCGACTCTCCGTCATAGTACGAAAATTGTGAATCAATACTTTTTTGTTAAGCATTTTATACTCTACAATTTAGTTTATATGAATTTTTCCCCTACCGTTGATCGTTGTTGAGGTATCTAACGTGAAAGTAAAAAATTAAGTGCTTGGAACTTGTATTTTGCCATTTTCTCCTTTCTCGTAATACATATCGAACAAATGTTCATTATCAAACTTGTAGAGCATTTTAATATCTGCAATTTAGTTTTTTTATTTTATTTTCAAGACAAAAATTACGACTTGTAGTACGCTGTAAAGTTGGTAAATCCGCGCAAAATTGTGATTCATAGCTCACGCGATTTTATAGATAATCATACAGTTATTCTACGAACGAGATAATGATAAAGTCGAAAACGATGCTACCCGGAAGCAAAAAATGGGGTCGTGTAGAAGAAAACTTTATAAGAAAGATAGCGCCTTTTGCATCGCTCTAGCTGGTGTAGAACATAACCTAAAAAATTGCACAAAGTCGAAGAAGCGGTTTTTTGCGATTTAAGAATAAACGAAGCATCCTACAAAAGAATGTCAAATTAGAAAGTTGTAGACAATGAAAAAACCTATCGAATGCGACTATGAGGATAACAACTCGTTATTTATTTTCCGAGAAAATCGAAAAATAACGGTCAAATATTGTTGCATGTTTGCCCACTGCAATTTTTGCAAATAAAGGAACAAGCAATCTCTGCTTTTCTGCACCCACAAGCAGCTCCACATTTTTCCTTGCACTAAAAAATAAATTGAACCACCTCTCTCTACTTCCACCAACGAAAAGCGTAGCACGCCAGCATATTATTCCGTACATATCACCAGGTGCAAACGTGGCTCGGATTTTACATGGATCCTAAGGAATGGGATTGGCGACGAACAAATCATGGACTGGAACCGGTTATGAGCACAGTTGAACCCGCTTCACCTGAGCTTTTAAAGCTCATATCGTGCAAGTGCAAGAAAAAATGTGGAGCTGCTTGTGAGTTCAGAAAAGCAGGGATTGCTTGTTCCATTATTTCCTTAAATTGCAGTGGGCAAACATGCAACATCGCCAAAATCGATATCCTGCTCAATGAAGATTATAAGGTTGATTGGACAATCGAAGAATCATTTTATGTGGTTAGAAAATCTCCACAACTCGATGAGTATTCCGAACAGAGAAAGACTGTGAACCAGGACCATCGAAACGAAGAAAAATATAAGTATTAAGAACGATCCTCCATTCTTCTCCATCTTGTGCTGTACAACATAAAAACATGTATTTGAATAATTAATTTTATACATAAAATATGATTCATAATAAATTTTGCTGCTTTATTTTATATTGTTTTATAAAATCGCGCGAGCTATGAAATCACAATTTTCTTTACGGCGCGCTACAAGTCGTAATTTTTGTCTTAAAAATAAAATAAAAAGCTAAATTGCAGATATTAAAATGCTCTACAAGTTTGATAATGAACGTTTTTTCGATATGTATTACGAGAAAGGAGAAAATGGCAAAATACAAGTTGCAAGCCCTTAATTTTTTACTTTCACATTCGATACCTCAACAACGATCAACGGTAGGGGAAAAATTCATATAAACTAAATTGTAGAGCATAAAATGCTTAACAAAAAAGTATTGATTCACAATTTTCGTACCATGACGGAGAGTCGAGTTATCGCAAGAAAACAAAATGTATCTCTTTTTTCGAAGTGGCGGAGGAAGCTCCTAGGAAATCTTGGTCGAAAACTTCAAGTTAAGCTTTTCTAAGCCTCCTCTACACATTATATAAAAATCAGCCAGTTCGGTTCATTTGCATTTATATGCCATTTTTTCGGACATAATGACTGGACTAATAATATAAAATCAAAGATAAATTTATTATAAAGTGATGTAAAACAAAATTTTTAAAAACTAAATGTTAAAAAAACACCAAATACTTACAAATGAATTGAGATACCCTAATTGAAGTCCGATGGCGATTAAAATCCATCAATAAACCAAAATAAATGCATATGAGGTCGAAATTCGAGTGTTATAAAATTTTGGATTAATCAGTCAAACTGACAATTAAAATGTATTTAAAAATTATGAAATAAAGCATATGCCTACTGAGAAAATATATTTAATACAATAACAATGCAAATTGTTAAGAAATAGTATATTGTTTAGCAAGGGATGAAACCAGATGATTTCAGACGAGGGTGGATTGCCTTCCCGAGCGAAAGCGAGGGCTGGCATCACCCCGAGTCTGAAATCGTGTTTCATCCCGTGCCCAAACATACTATTTTTCATATTACCTGTAATGAATCTGAGAGTTTTCATAAAATATAAGAATTGTCAGCTACTGTCACATTAATTGTTGACAATTAATAAATTCAATTCTGACAGGTTTAAAATGAAATCAAAAACTGAGTAAGCGGGCAGAAACTTGACGCTTTCTTTCCTAGGGCAGAAACCAATTTAGTTTCTGACCAACAGTCGCGTTGATCTGCAATTGTCGTGTTTCGACTGTCTCAACATGCAATGAAACTCGTAGTTTCATGACAGGTAATATGAAAAATATAAAAACTCTAGTAAGATATAAAATAAAAAAGGACCAAAAGAGTTACAAATTCAAAGACAACGCGAGTTATCATTTGATAAGTCCAAAAAAGGACGAAACAGCTGTCATGGTATATATACATTCAATTTTAATTTTTATTTATCCTTAACTTGAATATAAAATAATACAAGTTACAATTTAGTAACTATAATTAAATTTAATATATTAAATTGCAGGAATTGTAACTGAAGTGTTGAAATTAGCTCCTTATTTTACTATTTTCCATTTTTTTTGGGACAAAACTGTTTTTCCAAAAGTAATTGAAGTTGTTCTTTATTCTATTCCCACCGAATCATTCTACATAATAAGTGAGCAAGATTTAAAAAACGTGTAGTTAAATAAGACAACTGATGATAAATTCAATCCTTAAATGGACGCGATCTAAAGAAGAATGTTTAATAGTTTACGAGCAGCGGTAGAGTAAAATGGCAATAAATACTTCAAACAATCTGCTGTTGTATCATCAATTCTTTTATTGTTAGGGTTTTCTAGTAGACCAATCTTGAAATCATTCAATGTAGATCGTTGTATATTTGGTATGTTTAATAAATTCTGTAGTGTTAACTCTATGATGAACCCTAATCTAATCCAAACTACAATTTCAATGCTAAACATCTCCACATTCTTTTTGGTGCTTTTGCCTAGGACAGAGAACCAACTTAAGAGTAATCTGATTTAAGGCTTCACTTCGACAAGGAAATTTTCAATGATAGAGACTTCTTATATTTGGAAGTATTCACATCAGTTCATTTCGAGCGACACTAAAGATATCCCTGTGTACAGCACACTATCAGCTGACAGAATTCCCTCGACTCCTGGAACAATCTATGTGGCAATAGAATAATTTTCGCTAGTAGAAGAAATTGGGCATATTCCCAATAGCGCCTCTAGGTTGCAATCTACGTCCAATACAATTGGAATTCCAATTGTGTTTTACACTCACGAGAATTCCTGTTGAATATTACAAATAATCCGAATCATAACAATGCACATGTTGGAAAACAGTCCATAATAATCCATAATCTTTTCTCCTAAGACAAAGAAACGTTTTCATATGTTCTGGGAACGACAGCTGGTATAAAAAATCCAGCTTTATTTTGTTCTGCGAATAACGGACTTTAAGGCCTTTAAAGCTCGCCTGAGCGTTCATTCTTTAAAAAAGGTTTTGTTAATAAACACAGTACTACTGTGGCGATGAAAAACTTTATGTGTTATACGCAAACTGAATGACCTGAAAAACTAATATCTGTGCAGGTCATTTGAGATAAATATGGTCTATGAAGAGAAATTTAACGACAAAAGTTATTTAAAAATTTTAAATGCTGAACGTAGATTAGGCGATAATAAAAACTTAAATTATCTGTTTATATATTTTACAATACAAAATCATCCAAACCGTAATGAGTTCAAATAATAGAAACCATATCAATCACAAGAAACTGGTTTGTGTCGTAATTCATCCGAGAGAGTAATAAAATAACCATTACTGGCGAGTAGAATACAATAATTTTTCTATGACTATAAAGTCGTTTTAGACGATATTACAAATTAATTATGATATAACGTATTATTATTTCGAAAATTAATTTTTCATTGCTGTCAGTGGTAGACAAAGTACCACATTGCATCACGATAAAATAAAAATAAAAATGAGACTTGAACTGTGTGCACATAGTAACGAAACTAATTCTTATACGATAGTAAACCGTTTCCGTTTTGTTCGAATTTGTTTTGTTAGAAACCAAATTCAATGTAATATAATATAATTTTGCAATTAATATGTTTAGCTCTGTGACTTTGCATAGATTTTCAATCGGCTTAAAATATCACTAAATATGACTTAGCAGGGACAGCCTATATACTTCATGCGTAAGTCTAACAGATTTTAATTAAAACTTGGTTTCGGTTGCATAAATACCGAAAACTGAAATTCTCACTTCAAGTATTAGTGGCATTTTGGTCAACTTTGATGTTCTTTGATTGGTAGCTACTCATTGTTACAATCAAAAATTGATACGGTTATTGATTGACCAATATGCTGCAAAAAATACTTCAAAGACAGGAAAGCTATAAAACTGAATTTTATAAATTTTATTTTCAATTTTTACTTTTGTACCAATTTGAATCAATTTTTTTTTAAATCTATCAAACAAAGCTCTGCTTTTGAAATGTTTGTTTTCATTAGTACTGAAATGATAAAATTAAAATTTCATTTTGAATGTGTCCCATATCTAAATCTTTAAACGCTTTCTGTAATTGAAATTAAACATTTATTTCAATTACTTTGGAACGAACGGTTCAAAATAGTTGACTCTAAAACTCTAGTTCAATCTGTGATATAAATAACCCCATAATACAATTTTAATTCGATAGAAATATGATTATTATTGCTATTGAAATGAAGCTTAATAAAATGTATAATTTCTATTCGACTGAAATTTCAGGTTGAATGAAAAGGTATGATTTAAATTAATGCATTTTTAACCAGAAATGTATTTATTAAAAATATAACATTTAATTGATGTAGATAAAATATTATTTATAATTATAAATGCGGTTTAAATGTTTAATTTCTTTCTAAACCTTAATATACGGTTAAATTTGAGAAGGAAATAAAAAAAGGTTGGTTTTAAAATTTATCATGCAATAATAATTATTAAGGTAACCGTTGTATATGAAGTTCTCAAAAACAGCACAAAAAAATTATATCGAGTTTGTTAAATAATGATGTTGTAAATGTAACAAGTTTATAAACATTTTCTGCAAAATATACTTCTACTATTAAAAGTGTTAGAATAAACAAGACTGTCGACATCAGATTTAGTGAAGTCAGACATACGTTCAAAAATTTAGTTGTCAAGCACCTGTCACATAAAGCACACCATTTCGTACTTAAAACTGAGATTTAGAAAAACTTACGCAATTTTTCTTCATGACTTAAGAAAGTACTGGCTATAAAGGTAAGCAATAAATTTTGGTCTTAACGTAATTTGCTCTTTGTTAATGGTTTCTTGGAACGTTGAGATGAGAGGACACAAATTCTTAACTTTTTTGTTTTCGCACACTTTTCAAATTTCAATGTCAAATTTAATGTGTCTAACTTCTTTAAATAATCATGCTTCGCACAAGTGATAATCTTTTTTGAAATGGTAGCTTTAGATGATATTTTTTGTATTAAGAATTGGTTAGTTTTCCTTTTGGCATATTTGAGCACCGTCTTTATACTTTTTTGTTACGCGTGTTTAAAAGGTTATTCGAATTTTTATTGGTTTACAATCCTTTCTAATTATTTCATTTCTAGATACTCTGCAATACTTATACTGCAATTTACTGTGTTGCCCAAATCCGATATGTATCAGCGATTGTCAGCCGAAACCGAAACAGTGCAATTTTATAAGTTGTCCTCATAACACTCAATGCAGACATCCAGAACAATGCAACAATAGAAGGATGGTATACCAATAAGTATTTTATTTTGAATTGTAATAACTCAAAATGAATGGAGGAATAAATATTGAGAAATGATGTAAAACTTTTTGAAGATTTTTCTTTCAGGTAGCACAGGTTCTTTAAATTAATTTTAAAATATATCTACATAGGCATACAATAAAATAAGATTTTTAAAAATCCAATTTTTTAGTACTTTTACCATGCGTGAGTTATTTATTCCAAGCCGACACTCATTTCGAGCTATTCTCTGCCGTTTAGTGTTTCCAATGAAATCAGCTGGATTTGACTTTTTCATTCGTTGTCTTCTTTACGGTTTCATTTATGATCATATTTGCGGGTGCCATTGTTTCATGCTATACTCTTTTGCAATTGGCGTTCTTTACATTTCATCTCTGTTGCTCTCTCTTTAAAGCTTTAATATAGTTTAGTGAGAGATAAACGCAGAGTCAATGAGAAATATATTCACAAAATTTCGTTCGTTACTGTTTTCATTCGACGTCCTGTATTGTTTCCAAAATGAGCTGATCAACATAAACGCGCTCTTTGTTTGTTACTATAATCAGTATCACAAAGGCTCGTAAATATATTGTATAAACTTTAACGTTATAAACCCTGCATCTGTTGTTTTAAAAACTCTTTGTGATTACATCTTCCAAAATTAAATAAAAAACTACCCCTAGAGATGTGCGATATTATTATTGTTAATTTAATTTCAGTTTAATATAAAATTATTGGTTAAGAATTTAGTGAATGAATTTAGTCAAATAATCACTTAGAATTAGCATTCTACTTAATTTTATTTGGAATAATTTAGTATTCGATCTGAGATAATAAATAAATCTTATGTGGTCAAAACAAAATTTATCCGTCTATTTTTTTAATCTCTTTTAATTATTAGTGTCTATTTCTCTTTTCTTGGTTTTTCTTCCATGTCATGTGCCTTTTCATCTCATTATGAATTATACGAAATCAGCGAATCGGACATGTTAAAAAAATTACCAAAACCAAAAGTAATTGGAGGATCAGAACACCGAATGGAACAATTATCACTTCCAGTAGACTTTATATTCAAATTAATAAATAATGTTCTATAAATTTTAAAGGTCTTTTTATTTATGTATTGTTGTCTCAACGTCAAATTAGTACTGTACTAAGACACAAATATCTGTCCCAAGGTACAAGATATGGTTGTGATTTTCGGTTATATTATTCTACTTCAGCCTGTCCCAGTCCACTCATGGACGTAAGCCTCTCCAGTAATGGAGGTTTTCGCCATAACTCACCACGCTGGCGCTGGCCAGACGGGTTGGTGAGTATTTGAGCAGTTTAGTGTAGCAGATCGATTTTGGACTATATAGTTGTTTTACATCCAGTAGCAGCTTGCTAAGCTAACCTTCAGATATGCCTGTAGCCCTGCGTTTTGTTAACGGTGGTAATTCGTCAACTCAGGGATCTGATGGCTTAAAGTGCCCTCCGAAACACGGAGACGTAGTCATAAGAAAGTTTGACTCTCCCCAGCTTTGAACCCAGTGTCCAGCATTCACATCCAACTGCGTTAGTTACAAGGCAATCTCCATAATGTTAACATAGAGGGTTCTAGAGAAAAATTTCCCTTACGAGAGCAAGGAAGAGTGCTTAATTAGAGGAGGATCACAATGTCATCTGTAAGTAGGTTACCAATTTTTGATATAAAGATTAACATGGAGCGCGTTCAAGAGCAAGTCCACTGTTTCCCCATGTTAATCTTATAGGGCCTTGCTCTTCAACCCTCATACTACATCTACTTAATGAAAAAATCTATCGAATGTGTCCAGAAGAATCAAGATTCTTTATTTATTTTATAATTTAAAATGCCCACTTAATTTTAAATTAATTTTATTATATTTAATTGAAATTTATAATAAGAAATAAAACAATTTATCGTTTAAATATTAAAATATTGATAGTAGTTGACAATTTATTTATAGGTTATATTTACAAAACCCCACAATTTAGATAATTTATGCCAGACCCGTAGTCAACGGGGGGAACTTGGGGGCACTTGCCCCCCACCCCGAAATGATGAAATAATAAATAAATAATGAGTTAATTTAATTAACCACCGAAAATTTTACGAGCCAAACGTAAGCGCACCTCACTCGAAGAAAGTCAAGAAGGTCAAGAACATATTTTATCAAACTTTAGCATTTCGACTACTTCTAAAACTGACACCGAGATCAAGGTTGATCCTGAAGGATAATTCGTATATACACGTATAGATATTTATATAAAAATATAATGTTACAAATATATAAATAAAATTAAAATGGTCAACTTGCATTTTGTTTTAGTGTTTATTTGTATTTTTACATCATATGACATTGGAAATAATTATGAAATTTGAAAACGTAAAGTTTGTGTCAAAATTTACATCACATAAAAGTTTAAATAAACGAAATTATACCTGGAGTTAATAATTTGCCTTAGTATTACCAATAATTTATTGTTAATGAAAGGTTTAAGAGCAATATCCAGTGCTACATTGAATAATATGTGTTTGATGTCATTTATTTCCAGGACGTTACAAAAATTTAAATAATTGCTAGCATTACAGAATCTTTCAACATTTTTTAAAGTGAAAACGCTAAAGGAAATTGATTTTCTTATTTGAACATCGCGTAATTCGAAAACTAAGGATGTAAGTGGGGGGGGAGATTCCCATATTCTAATTTTCGAATAACGTGGTATTCCAATAAATAAATTAACTTCCTTTAGCGTATTTACATAAAAATGTATTGAAATATTATGTAATGCTAGCAATTACTTAAAGTTTTGTAACGTCCTGGAAATAAATGACATAAAACACAAATTATTCAAAAAGGAGTTTAGTAGTTATATTGCTCTTAAAAACAAATTTAGAGATTTTTAATGACATTATAATGTTACCAACCTCTAAAAAACAAAAAATTGCGTTTCACAATAGAGTCCATTTCAATACGAACATGACCAGGAGATACTGACACAAAATTCCAAGTCATTTGTTACACAAAAATTTTTTGCATTTTCCGATTGTCGATACCGCTAGCACTAGCGCAAGCCAAATGCCATACTTTTATGGCGGGTCATAAGCCCCCCTAACCAATTAGAAGATGTGAATTTTTAAATCTTTTTTAAATATTTTTTACAAATCAAGGACTATTTGTTACACAAAATTTTTTACATTTTCGCTAACACTAGCGAAAGCCAAATGCCATACCTTTATGATGGGTCATAAGCACCCCATGCCAATTAGAAAATGTGTATTTTTATATATTTTATACGAATCAAGGACGGTTTATTGGTATGGGGGGCTTATGATCCGCCATAAAAGTATGGCATTTGGCTTGCGCTAGTGCTAGTGGTATCAACAACAGGAAAATGCAAACATTTTTGTGTAACAAATGACTTGGAATTTTGTGTCAGTATCTCCAAGTCTACTGCCCGTATTCACAAACGTTCGTAACTGAATTTAACAGTCCGTTAAACGTTACGGACCGTTAAATAGTGATATTTGGTATTCATAAACGATCGTTATGTAAAATCTAACGTTAAATATTAACGAACGTTCGTAACTAAATTTAACGGTACGTCAAACGTAACGGACCGTTAATTAGTTATAGTTTGGTATTCATAAACAATCGTTATGTAACATCTACCGTTAAAACAACCATAATAATAACGAGAGCTTTTGGGTCCTAATAAAAATAACGGTTCGTTGAAACACTATCATGAGATGACTTTAGTATGAAAAGTATGGTTCAATCGAGGGTTTAATTGCTGTTTTACCACCACCACCATAGCATTTGGTTATCTTTGTCATATTTACAAAAAATAACCAGTAGAAAAGAGACAGAAAGAAAAGGAGTACGTCGGGGTAACTTTGTTATGTAGATGTACGTTAATTAACGTACGTTTATTTCATTTACCCGACGTACTCCTTTTCTTTCTGTCTCTTTTCTACTACTGGTTATATTTTTGTAAATATGACAAAGATAACCAAATGCTGTGCGTTAAATCTTACTGCATTCAAGTATTAGTCGTGGTCGAGTTAAAAAGATTCTGACTATACTAACATTATCACTGCAGGTAAGTACTGCTACGAATTTCGTCGTAAATTACCAAAGTGAAACTTTTAAGAGTGAAAGGCGAATATAAAATTTTGAAACCATCTTTAAATAGAAATTAGCCTTCTACCTTAGCTTTGACACTTGTATTTGAAGTCCAGGTGGATAAAGTTGAAACTTTTCATAGCAATTTTACAGCTAAATATCAAAATCTTCCATTTCTTAATTTTCATATCCTTTCATAATATATTATACTAAATACTCGATTCAACTGTAGATCGCAATAAATCGAAGGTTTTATCGTAGCCATCTTGCACGTTAGTTGGATATGTTTTACTACCAACAACTTTTCTAATGAATATGAAGAATAATTTAGTATTTGTTTTACATATCAAATTATAGTACACGTCGATATGCAAAAATTCAACAAAGTGATCAATTAAAATAATGAGATAAACAACCGAAAAAGGTCTTAGACTGTCGTCGATATTTGTTAAATTTTTTTTTAATATGTATTGTATTTTATAAAATTTCCTGGAATCTGCAGCAACACTGCCGTTTGATAACATACATCCATTATCACTACCGATACCGTCAGGGGGATTGCTATTAACATGACAATTATAAAGGGAAAACCCGTTATTTTCCTGTAAGCAATTTCTCACTGATGTTGCTGATAATAATAATATTATGGTCAATGGTTTTAATAAATTGTAGTAGATAAAGTTATGTAGATGTCAAAGTTCCATAAAACCAAAACAACTTCGCATAAAGTGGAGAACCAAACTGAAGTAATGAGTTGAAAAGAAGCGTAGTAGGGAAAATTACACAAAAATGAAGGTCAATCCATTGATAATTATATATCCATTGATAGTTATACCACTTTGCATAGGCGCCGACTTTAGAAAAATCCGTTGGGTGCTTGGGTAAATTGGAAAAAGAATGCGAGCGAAGCGAGCAGCGCCAAAGGCGCGCGCCGCAGGCAAAAATGTTTCGGCGAAATGGGCGTGGTCACCTTTTTTTTGAGTATTTTTATTTCTATTTTAAATTTTAATTGTTGAAAAGTAATTAATTTCACTAACTTGATTTCCGCTAAAAAAATATTACAAACGGGATATTTTAAAAATATTAATTAAAAAAAATTTTATTAAAAAATTAAAAATAGGAAACCGCATTCCTTAGGGTTTCATACATATAATTTAAATTTCATGACACCTCGAACACACTGTAATATCCTAGCCTTAACATTCTTGTAAAAAAAAGAAAACTTATACATTTTTAGATAAAGCAAATGAGGGGGTCCATTGCAAAACTCGTTAAATCCACTTTTGTTCAAAAATGAGTTAAGCATGTTGTTAGATTGCATTTACCTAACTCTAGTAATGGTTAAAATTTCACGCTGCCAAATTTGCTAAAAAGCATAGAAAATCGTTGTTGAAAAGTGGGTATCACTGCAAAACTATTTAAATCCACATGCCTTGTCACAGCAAAAGAAGTTATTTCCATGGGAGCCATGATGGGAGCCAATAGAAGTAGAGCGTGATACTACACTACATACACTAATGCATTGTATTAACTCTTTCATAGTACCAACAACGTTATAGTCTTATAGTGGTGTACAGCAATTAAATTCGCAATTAAATTTTATAATAATAAAAAATTTACAGTGGTATAATATTTTAATAAAATGAATAATAGCTATTTATGTCATGAGTACATAATATAGGTCTTTATCGGACGAAGCCTAGGTTTATGGCTGAGCGAGCTTGCGAGCGAAGCCAATAACTAGGCTGAGTCCAAAAAGCCGAATTATGTGCAAAAGACATACATAGCTTTATGTTGGACTGCACCGTAGAAGATTTTCTTTTATATTTTGACGTAATAATAAAAATCCACTCTGACTTTTAAAAATTGTATAATTTTCAAGAGTGCTTTTTTCGCTTTTTCTATAGTTACTGTAAGTTGTTTATTAATTTGTTTTAAAATTGTGTCGAATTATGTGAAATATTTTCATATAAAAATAATGGATAAAATCGCTGAAATAGCGTCAATAGCAAAAGAATCGCTTCTTCCGACGAAGTCTAAACATTTATACGAAGAGACTTACGCCGCATATAAAAAATGGTAAAATAAACACACGGATGTGATGTGGAAGCACTTTTCCGAGAGGTCGTGAAGACATGTCATTACGACAGTACTAAATATGTTGAGGATAAACCTTCAATCAAGACCCTTCGCGAGGTCAAAATGGCGCAACTTAACCAGTTGCCAAAGTTTATACTTATTAGCATTGCGCGAATTGTTGATGTCATTTTTTGGATTATCGGATAATTCAATTAATCTTGTCGACAAAATGCTATATAGGTAAAAACTTAAAGTCATTTATAACCAAATCCATAACTGTACGTCACTGATGAGATCTAACAAGATCGAAACATGTCTGTCGTTGTTGTGGTTTGGTTATAATTGACTTATTTTCGAATTTTTATAAAAAATGGTGTTTAGAAATAAAAATTATGAAGACTACAGAAGATAGCTACTATTTTATTAGCTTATTTTAATAGATACTAATCTCACAAAAATTTTAGGGCAAGCAGGTTTTTCTGGAGTTTAAACGAAGAAATTCATCAGCAAATAAATACCTAAACTAGCAGTACCGGTCTCAATTATAGATAATGTGAATTGTGTTTTCAACATGAATTCTGATTTTGAATTGAATTGAATTTTGATTTATTATAATCAAAAGTATTAATTAAGTATAGTTTTTCTATACTTTAATTTACCTAAAATTTAAAATGAAAATAAATCTATGACATTAATTTTGACGTTTATTTCAATGACATTGACAGGCGGCCGTTTTACTTTATCAATAAAGTAAAAGGGACTAGTCCCATAAAAAGGTATCTTATGGTCGCTAAGTGATATTGTAATCATGCTATTATAATACAGTCGGACATAAAATATAATATTTTAATAAAATGAATAAAATATTATAATAATGGTTAAAATTTCACGCTGCAAAAGTTGCTATAAAGCTTAGATAATCGTTGTTAAAGGTTGTCGCAGCAAAACTAGTTAAGTGCCAAATTAAAACTTGAATAATATGAAGAATATGGCAATATCCATCCTAAAAAGGATAAGGAATTGAAAATTAAGTATGTCTCCACATAAATAATTATCTACGTGTTCCAAAATATTGAGCGTAGTGAGCCAAATAGTTTTTTGCTTCTCCTGTAAAATTACCTAAAGTGGACTTAACGAGTTTTGCAACGGACCCGCTCAAATAATGTATTCGGTCTTGTGCTCACTTGACCTATAAATTCATCACATACTTCATCTATATTAATATTATTAAAACTGTCTGAGTCCCTATGCACATTCAAAATCATCACATCATTCTTCAGACTTCCAAATAAAGTATGAGTATAGTGGTGAAGGGTGCAAAGTTCCGTCGGGTGCTCGGGCCCCGGAGCACCCATGGAGTCGGCGCCTATGCCATTTTGTAAAGACAAACGAATCTGGTTGGATTATGAATGGGAAACTTACTTTCATGAACAATGTATCCGTTAGCAATTCGATTTCTTCACTACCAACATCTATATTGGCGGTACTTAACAATTGTATGTTTATTGTATTTAGGGAACTTCGTTCATCCAAGCTGTTTTTTTATTTTTATCTGGGATAGCTCCAAGCTTAGTTGTCAATTCCTTATATTTATATCATTTTTAACCACCGTAATGTCAAACTTTAAAAAGCAACATTTTTCAAATAATTTTATGTCCGAATATTTAGTTTTAACTTCTTTAAGAACTCGAAAATTTATCGCGATACTTAAAACTTATTATCATCAAAGCGTTTTTATTCAAAATAAAGAGTTTGCGATGACTGTGGCACACAACTTTACTAATTGTAGGATTGTTCTGAAACAGAGACATTTCACCTGTGCAGATTCCCCTTAGTAAGCGATATAATTGCCATTGATGTTTTGGTATCCAATTCAGATAAAATTTTAATGATACCAGAAGCAACGACATACACCATTGACGATTTTAGTTATATTTGAATCTAACTCGTATGATTAGCCTGTATAGGCATCATGAGTTTTTGAACCATTATAGAAGATAATAAATAAAATTATCATCAGAAAGGAGACATCTAGGTCCCAAAACAAGAGCGAATGTTTCAATGCATCCCAAGGACTATCTAAATTTAAGTCCATCATAGCTTCGGGAAATATGTTTTAGTCCAATTTCTTAAATCTAAATTTTTGCTTATTTTTATCAAATTTATTGTGCAAATTATTTATAAAATTATTATATTTAAAAAAATAGTATATTGTTTAGCAAGGGATGAAACCAGATGATTTCAGACGAGGGTGGATTGCCTTCCCGAGCGAAAGCGAGGGCTGGCATCACCCCGAGTCTGAAATCGTGTTTCATCCCGTGTCCAAACATACTATTTTTCATATTACCTGTAATGAATCTGAGAGTTTTCATAAAATATAATAATTGTCAGCTGTCACATTAATTGTTTACAATTAATAAATTCAATTCTGACAGGTTTAAAATGAAATCAAAAACTGAGTAAGCGGGCAGAAACTTGACGCTTTCTTTCCTAGGGCAGAAATCAATTTAGTTTCTGACCAACAGTCGCGTTGATCTGCAATTGTAGTGTTTCGACTGTCTCAACATGCAATGAAACTCGTAGTTTCATGACAGGTAATATGAAAAAGTATTTTTCACTACTGATAGATATGATATTATCCATTTCTTTACTATTTATGCATAAGAAATTACATTACCAGCATGAACACTACAATGATTTCTGTCCTGTAGAGCGCTAGACCACTTTTGGGGATGGCTCCTTCATGTGAATTGTACAAGGAAATTTTTTTGTATCAAATTACCAATTAATATGAGCGAATTGTCCAGGGAAATACTTTTTCTGTTAAAATAAAAATTCTGCATTAATCGTGGTATTATACAAGATTACATTACTCATCACCACAGGTTAGAATTTGGGGATTAAACTCTACAGGATCATATTTTTATCAATAGTTTTATCTTGTGCCAAGTTTTCCTCTAATTCGTAGTAATTTTCACTGGTAAAGTTGAATCGATTTTATTATTGGCGGTGTTGTGGTGGAATGATTTTACGATATTACATTTTATTATAAGTTTAAAAATTAGTTGTATTTTTGATTTGTTATTATTTATTTTTAAATATTGTTTTCGAAGACATGTAAAGTTTTTTTATATGTAAATATATTTTTAATTTTATATTCTTTTAAATTCCAATTTAACATTAATCATGGCGACTGTTTTGATGGACGGTAGTTGTAAGTTTTGAGGTAAGTAGCTAGCTGGGTATGTTTAATCCATCCCCGATTAAACCAAATTTTTTTCCAAAATTGTAAAAATCTAACCACTAGAGGGATGGCCATACCGATGAGTTCAAATAATAATTTATTGTAATGTGTTAATTTTAGAATCAGTTAATTTCCTGCGAGGATAAAAAAACAAAACACGTCCGCTACAATGTTTATAAATAAAACAATAATTGTATTTAATTTTTTTAATAATAATCTTTTACTTTGAATTTATTTGTCTCGAAGAATTCCTCTGCCAAATGAATTTGTTAATATCGTATATTAATAATTAACTAAAATTGATGTGATGTTCAACATTAGCTTGTTGGAGAGTGACAGGATAGGAGTGAAACTGAGAAACCGGAGGTAGTTACAATGAGACCAATTTAGAGGCCTAAGTGCGTGTGAGTTCATCTTACCCTCCACAATAAATCCCAGAATCCAGATGTCCAACATTTTAGGATTTAGGCGATTAAACTAATTTTTTTTGGTGGTAGGTAAGTAACCTCAGCTCGGATTTTTAAAATTTCCACTGTCAAGAATCATTAAAAACGGTACAAAAAGCTATTATAAAACAAAATATTTGCGAACCATTGTAAATAGGGCTCTAAAAAGTCAAATTTTCAAAATTTGTATTGTCCGATGCAGTCTTACGAGTTAGAAACGGTTTAGAACATTCCATTGGCTGCCGAAACCCCGCCTCTAACATATCCCACCAAAAGCTTATATAAGGTGTGTACTTCATAAAATGCTCTCAGTACATACTGGCGATCACAACAATGTGTCGTGTGTTGAGCGTTAAAAAACAGTTCTTTTTAGGGCCAAAAATACTTAGAAAGGGTTACGGTTTTAACGACGTTGAATCTCGCTTTTTTTTGAAACTCTGGCGGGGGTGGTTGTGTTGCCGAAATGGGCCTTTCGCGCGCTACGCTGCGCTCCGCACGCTACAGACCCATTTTTCGGCAACACTTAACTCATTAAAAACATCCCTCTAGGGTGATCCAACTCGGCACATTGTGCTATTAGCAAGGGGTAAATCTCGCTTTTGTTATGCATCTCTGGCGGGTGTGTTTGTGTTGCCGAAATGGGCCTTTCGCGCGCTACGCTGCGCTCCGCACGCTACAGACCCATTTTTCGGCAACACTAGACTCATTAAAAACATCCCCCGAGGGTGATCCAACTCGGCAAATTGTGCTATTAGCAAGGGGTGAATCTCGCTTTTTTTTGCTGCAAATTTAAGCCAAAAATACGTTGAAAATGTGAATTTACCTCGACATTAACTGTACGATGAATTTCCCCGTGTTTTTTAGTCAAAAATACCCCTAAAAAGGGAAATTATGTCGATGTTAACAGCGCGACGGACTAGGTACTACTGGGTGCGTAAGCGAGCTCCGGTTTTTCCACGTGTTAGAGTAACTCACACCACACGGACTGACGACAGAATGACTGTGACGTTTAAAAATCGAGTTAAAATTGGCAACTTTAAAATCGATGATTGGCCAAACTAATCGATATACGACTTTCATCCTCACCTTAATCGCTTCGTCTATATTTTTTCTATCTAAATCCGTCGAGTTTTTTTTAATAAATTTAATATTCTCGAGCTGAGCCTACTTACCTGCTACCAAAAAAAGCATAAACTTTGTCAAAAAAAGCACAAATTTTATTAAAAAAAAGCATAAACAAAAGTATTAATTTAATTTTTGAAACAATTAACAGTTAAGAATTTTTCCAAATTTTCTGTAGTAAAATTCATCCCAGAAAAACTTCTTTCGACATCTACACTAGTAATAGGTGCAAATTTGAATTTTGCTACAAGTGAAGGTTCCATTTCAAAATTTTCAATAGTTTCTCCAGCTATTGTTTTAGCTATATTATTTAAGATTTTTAATCCTTCATTTTTCTCTAACACATCATTCAATTTCTTTTTTATATTGTCTCCAACATGTCCTATGATGCTAGTGGTAGCGTTTTTAAATTTTTCTACTAAATCCCAGGATTCAGCCAAAGGCATTTGCTGCTTTTCCACAGATTTTATAATATCAGTAACATAGTTACAGTGTCATTTAATAAACGCTAAATTTCCTTTAAGTTCTGGATTCTTTAATACATTTTGGCAATCTTTTATAGATTTGCTATCCGAATTTTCTAATTTTCTAAAATACCAGGAAGTAATAATCTAGTAAGAAACCTTGCAGGTGTTGCAAAAAATTTTAAAAGATCAAACTTTAAAATATTTTGTAAAATAAGCATTAATGAAGTATAAAAAAGCACGAAAAGCACAAAAAGTCAAAAAAAAGCAAAAAAAGCATATAAAACTTGATACCAAATGACTTCTTTTAAGTTAAAACACAAAATTTTTCTAAAAATTTTCAGCTGCTTTGAATTTTCAGAAAAAGCATAATAGCTACAAATCCGGACTCTAGTGATGTTATTTACAGACATGTTCCAATTTAATTTTTTCATTTCATTATGTCAAAAGTTTGCCTTTACAATTATTTGGAATTTACTAAATAATGGAAAATTAAATTCGATGGTTTTAAATATGTTTTGTTCTGTCTAGTGCAGAAACTAAAATAAAAAATATAAGAAAGGTTAAAAAGAAAAGGGAAAAGGTTTTGAAGGGACTTCAAAACCATCGTATGGGGGTGGACCTTAAAAATTAAATGTGAAGTACAATCACTGTTATGAGGCAATCCAATATTTATTTGGATGGGAAGATTACACTGGCACATATAGTTTTTGCGTAAGTAAAACATGAAATATTTTTTTCCTACGCCCGATAGTGAAAGTAGGCTTTTCAAGCTGTCAGTTGATGGTTGAAATTTGGCATTTGCCGCTTGGCGAGCGGCAATGTTTCATTGCCGCTCGCCGAGCGGAAAGTAAATTTGTCTAAAATGAAATACATAAACAGTAAAAAAATTATTTATTATGAATAATATTAAACGTTATTGGACAGTTTTGACAATTTTCAATTTTCAAAATGTATTCATTCCCACGATACGATTTGTCCATTTTGTCATTTTCGCATTTCAAAAAAAATTGCCTCGTCTTCGAGTTCAATGGGCGAAGAGCCACATATTTACGGTAAAAGCTTAAATAATCGAGATCTCGTTCTCCGCCCGTTCGACACAATAAATGTACGCTGAACTTCGGTTTTGGTATGGGGATTTTCACTATTAGGATTGTTCCCTTGTCTTCTATGTCATCTATTGTCATTTTAGTTAGTTCGTCTCGACCACAAGCTCCAGAAATACCAAACACTAAAGCATCCTAAAAATTTCAGAATAATTTATAAAATTTTATCTTATTTATAAATATTATATAATACCTTCAATATCAAGTTTTCGGATATATAAGCAAGCATGACATTTTCTGAATAAGATGATCCAACTTTATTCATTTTGCACCATTTAATGAACAAGTCAAATTCTCTTTCATACCTTTTTTTAGATTTTTCTGGTAATCAATTTAAAATTACACTCTCCGCGGCTTCTACGATGTGTGGCCGAGTGGAATATATTTCATTTTCATAACTGCTATCCATAGTTTTAATAAATTTTAGGGAATAGTCGACCCACCCGAACTGCGATTTTAAAAATTTTCTAGTGAAATTCTCATAAAAAATGGTCCAAAGAACAATTGTAAAAAAGAAATTTTGGGATACATTGCAAATAGGGCCTTCCACAGCTGAATTTTAAAATTCGGTCTTTGTAGGAGGGTTTTAAAACTGTACGCGATTTCATTGGCTGTCGTAAACCACACCTCGCAAGAAGTCTATAAATACGAGGTACGTTGTGGGCTGCATCCAGTAAGTCAGGAGTGATAGAGGAGATAGAAAAGTCAATTCGCGAGTGAACCTTCCGAGTGACAAGTTGTGTAGTTCGTCCAGTAGATAAGTTTTTGAGTGTTGCTGCGAAGAGTTGAATTTGACAACTGCTACTAATTGTCTGTTAACAATTAGCTGCAAGTCTCGTTTGTAAGTCTACTTGCGAACAATTTGACCTCACCGTAACCTCCTCACCAACAAATCTACAAAAAATAGGATTTTTCAATCCTACCACATAAGTCAATTTAACCACCACTATGTCAGTGCAAAATCCATCTCTCGCCGAAATAGCTCAATTCAAGAGCGAAATCGACGAGATGAAAGAGCAAGTAAGGAGAATGGAAAAAAGCACCAGCGATGCGTTGGAAGTCCTACTCGAAAAAACTCGCTTATATGATGAAATGTGTCTAGCTATCAACCCAGACCATCGTCAAATAACACCTATACGGGCTCGCAGATCCGCACGAATACGTAGCCGATCCCAGGATACCACCAGCCTTGTCAACAAGAATAAACCATCTTCTTCCACGAAAAAGCCTACTACGGCCAGAACCAAATCCGCAGTCCGACCCGAACATCCAGACATCCCTGAAAACAATTCAAGTAAGGATACTAATATAGCTCAAGACGGGGAGAATAGCGATTCTGATAGCAACGAACCTCAGGTGAGTGCCACTGCAATTACCAATGCAACACCACCTGTCTCTCCTGCGACATCCACATCCTCTGCTGATCCTAACGCCCCGCCCATTACCACACCCCGACCAATTCAAATCCCACCAATCATTCTACACTCCAAAGATGATTGGCCATCCCTCGAAAAAGAAATATCAGATATTGGCATTAATATCAAACAAACTAAAACCATTTCCGAAGGTATTTCAATATCCCCGGCCACAGTCTCTGATTTTCGTGCGCTTAATAAATTTTTCATATCAAAAAATATGCCCACTCACACATACCAACTGCAAAGTGAGAAATCATTAAAGGTTGTTATCCGAGGTCTACCTGGTTCCTATACCTGCAAAGCTATTGCAGATGACTTAATCTTGAAAGGCTTCACCCCAATCGCTGTTGATCAAATGCGACGTGGACGCGAAAGACGTCCTATGCCACTTTTTCTTGTCCAATTTGAAAAGTCCGCCGAATCTAAACGTATATTCAACCTCACTTATCTCCTTAAAATGGACATTTCAGTAGAAACACCTCGCCCACGTACATATATATCTCAGTGTCATAGGTGCCAACGTTTTGGGCACGCACAACGTTGTTGTACTTGTCCTCCCAAATGCGTCAAGTGTGGAGGCGACCATCTCTCCGCTGACTGCAAGAAACCTCGTGATACTGATGCGACCTGCGCTAATTGTAAAGGCACCCATACTGCCAACTACAAAGGGTGTCCTGATTACCCACAACCAACGTACACGCCCAGACACTTTAGACAAGGAAATCACCCTAGTCGAAACCATCCCAACAACTTTCACCCAAGACATTCATATGAAAGTGGCAACAGCAAATATTACTATCCCAGCTCACAAGGAAACAATCAAAATTTCCAATTGCCTACTGACCCAACTGCCATACTGAAACTACTTCTAGACACCTTAGCCAAATCCAATATCGACCCTACAATCGCCGAGCAAATCCGAGGCATCCAGTTCGCCAACGCCTTAAACGGCGGCCGCGATGAATAGGCAAAGAACACGACCAATTTCCCTAAATATTGCTTTCTGGAACGCCAATGGCCTTCCAGACAGAAAATATTTACTACTTGACTTCGCTCACCGACACGACCTTGACTTGATCCTCGTGAATGAAACCCACTTGCGTCCATGCCATAACCCCCGACTAGTCAACTATACACTTTATCGTACAGACAGACTACATGACAAAGGGGGTGGCACAGCCATATATGTACGTTCCACATTAGAACATCATGAAATAATACATACGAATCCACTCAAACTAGAAATTACTACTGTAGCCATCAATACCCGTAATCACGGATGGATACAAATATCCTCAGTTTACAATTCACCCAACAAAACCATTACACTAGAAGATATTACATATCTACTACGAGGACCAGACCCTTGCATTATTGCCGGAGACTTTAATGCAAAGCACTCCAATTGGTGTTGTTCCACCAATAACAAAAACGGACGCCTCCTCCTAGAATATTCTGACCAACTCGACTTCTCCATAGATGCCCCGACAATACCAACACACTACTCCGGCACTGGCACCCCAAGTTTCTTAGACATTGCTCTTTTTAAAAATATAACGATGCAATACCAGCTCAATACCAAAGTCGATCTCACATCAGATCACTACCCCGTTATACTCCAATTAGGAGAACTAATCTCAAGTAATAACACTTTATCACGTCCCAAAGTCATCTGGCCACAATTTCAATCCCACCTCATTTCAACTATTGGACCAATTCCCATAATTCACGACATCACCCAACTTGAACAATATACCAAACATCTTCAAACAACTATTCAAAATTCAATTTATACGTCCACAAAATCCACTCCAGTAAGCGATTTGCGTGACCGACTTCCTCCACATCTCAAAGATTTGATACGTGATAAGAGACGAGCACGCAAAACCGCCCAAAGGACGTGTGACCCCGAAGATAAAAGAATGTACAATTATTTAAAACAATATGTTACAAGAAAAATCAAAGAACATCATGATAACGAATGGAACTCAAAAATTGAATCTCTTTCATTTTCCGAATCTTCCTCATGGAAACTAACTAAAGCCCTTAAAACCCGGAAAAGTCCACTTCCTGCCTTAAAACAACCAGACGGCACGTTCGCCCGTAGCGACGCCGAAAAGGCCGAAATTTTCGCCAATAGTCTTGAATTACAGTGCCGCACGAACAACGACAACGACATCCCCGATCATATTACCATGGTCGACAACTATGTCAATAGCGAACTATCAATCCCCGACAACACCTACATCGAACCAACCACCTTCGATGAAGTAGCCTCAACTATCAAAAATTTCAGAACTAAACGAGCTCCTGGCCCCGATGGCATTACCAACCGAGCCCTAAAGGAACTTCCCCTTAAGGCTGTCACAGCGATAACCCATACGATTAACGCTTGCCTGAGACTCCGTCATTTCCCTTCCATTTGGAAACTAGCGAATGTCATTTTGATTCATAAACCCGGTCAGAACAGCCACGACCCTAAATCATACCGTCCAATAAGTCTTCTACCAACTCTCGGTAAACTACTGGAAAAAATTATCCTTACCAGATTTCGAAAAGCAATCTTAGATGCTAAAATTATTCAGAATGAACAGTTCGGCTTCCAGGCGAAGCACAACACCATACATCAAGTCATGCGACTTGTTGAACTCATAACTATTGGATTCAATAAAAAACAATGTGCTGCGGCAACTTTCCTCGATGTGGCCAAAGCTTTTGATACAGTTTGGCATAATGGCCTCTTATACAAACTACTCAAAGCTGGTATTCCAAAAGCTTTGGTCCACATGATCCGATCCTACCTTCTGGATCGTAGATTCTGCATTCTTCTTGAAGGCACGAAATCCACACCCCGTAATATCTTGGCCGGAGTCCCTCAAGGATCAGTGCTTGCCGCTGACCTTTTCAAGGTTTATATGAGCGACTTCCCTACTTCTACAGATCCAAACGTTCACGCATTTCTTTTTGCTGACGATGTAGGCTTTCTCTCTAATTCCTTAAATCCGGACATAGCCACCTCCAAAGTCCAATCTATTATAACCCTCGCCCAGCAGTGGTACTCGACATGGAGAATAGGAGTTAACTCCAAGAAAAGTAACTCAATCATGTTCACTAAACGATTAAAAAACGCCAAAAAACCGATCAAAATGTTTGGAACCAACATCGAATGGCAGCCAAATGTTAAATATCTAGGAGTAACCTTAGATCGCACACTCACCTGGAAGAAGCATATAACAAACGTAACCAATAGAGCGAAAGGTCTAACCCACCAACTATTCTCGCTAATTTCTAGAAAAAGCAAAATGTCACCCACAAACAAGATAAAAATCTACAAATCCATTATAAGACCTACGATGTTATACGCCTCTCCAGTCTGGGGAAACGCTGCGCCAATACACATTTCAAAGATTCAAGTAATCCAAAATAAACTACTAAGAGCTGCATGGAACGCTCCTGACTTTGTTACAAATATACGAATTGCACAAGACTCCAAAACACTGTCAATTCCGGATTACATCAAAAATGAAGCAACAAACTTCTACAACAATGTCAAGAATCATCCAAATCCACTAATCAAGAAACTTGGTGAATACGAACCTACTAACTATCCAAAATACAAGACTCCAAAAACCATATTAAAATCAAATAAATAATAGTGCAACCAAACATCAAACCTAACAGTACAGTGCCTAACCACCACAAACTTTACCAATGTACCAGTCAAAATCAAATATGTTAAGTGATTAAAATTAATAGTGAACTCTGAACTTAAGTCAACAATAAAATCAGTTCAAATGAAACAATAACCAATAAACAATAACCAATGCAAATCATGATATGTATCTAAAGTGCGATGTAAACCTACTTTCCGAACTTTACCATCACCAAAGTCTAGCCAAAGGCCGACATGATCGAGCCCTGTGCTCCAATCCGAGGACCACCTCGTTAAACACCCACGTCAAATACTCAAGACAAAGCAGTCAATGGGAGCAATCCCGACACTGCGTAAAAATCATTACAAGTCAAAAGTCAAGCTGCATCCAGTACGCGTATTCTATCACGATGGATGTGACGTGCAATGAAGATATTGTGGACCTATTTAGAGTCGATCATCGCGCTCAAGTAGAGTTATTGCAACGATTGCACTTGATACCGGAGAACAAGCGTTGTACGTATGGACCGTGTCGGCGGTATTGCAACTTGATCGCATGTGCCGACTACTACCTTCATTACTGTTTCGGTCCTTTTTAGGGCCAAAAATAGTCAGAAAAGGTTATTGATTTAACGACGTCGAATCTATTTATTTTGCGACTCTGGCGGGGGTGGTTGTGTTGCCAAAAAATGGGCCTGTAGCGTGCAAAACGCAGCGTAACCAAACTTAAACTCTAACCAAAACAATAACCTAACCTAAGTAAACACATCCCCCTAGGGTGATCCAACTCGGCAAATTGTGCTATTAGCATGGGGTGAATCTCGCTTTTTTTGCGGCAAATTTAAGCCAAAAATACGTTAAAAATGTGAATTTACCTCGTCGTTAACTGCACCATGAATTTACGCTTTTTTTGCTGCAAATTTAAGCCAAAAATACGTTGAAAAGGTTATTGTTTTAACGACGTCGAATCTGTTTATTTTGCAACTCTGGCGGGGGTGGTTGTGTTGCCAAAAAATTGGCCTCTAGCGTACAAAACGCAGCGTAACCAAACTTAAACTCTAACCAAAACTCTAACCTAACCTAATTAAACACATCCCCCTAGGGTGACCCAACTCGGCAAATTGTGCTATTAGCATGGGGTGAATCTCGCTTTTTTTGCTGCAAATTTAAGCCAAAAATACGTTAAATTGTGAATTTAATGAATTTACGCTTTTTTTGCTGCAAATATAAGCCAAAAATACGTTGAAAATGTGAATTTACCTCGACGTTAACTGTACGATGAATTTCCCCGTGTTTTTAGCCAAAAATACCCCTAAAAAGTAAATTTATGTCGATGTTAACTGCACGACGGTGTAGGTAATACTGAGAGCATAAAAAAGCTCCGATTTTTCTATGTGTTAGACTAACTCACAACACACGGACCGACCACAGAATGACCGTGACGCTCGAAAATCGAGTAAAAATTGGCAACTTTAAAATCGATTATTGGCCAAACTAATCGATATACGACTTTTTTCCTTGGCTTAATCGCTTCGTTTATATTTTATCTCTCTAATTCCGTCATGATTTCTATAGTAAATTTTTAATTTACGAGTTCGGGTGAATCGACTGCTCCCAAATTTTAATATCTTGCAAATTTACGTGTTTACTATTCACAATATTTATTGATAAAACAAAATGGAACGCAAAATTTCCTTAGAAACGATGTAGCAAGGCTAATATGATAGAAATAAAATAATTCACTATAAAGATTGAATGTAAATCTTTATCTAGGTTTTGATCAATTTGAAAGCGGGCGGAGGAAAAATAGTATGCATTCTTCAAGCGTAAAGTGACTTTTGTGCTCGGAGGCGATTACAGCGCGAGCCGCAGGCGAGCG
The DNA here is from genome assembly GCA_958510855.1 of Rhagonycha lutea. Taxonomy (NCBI): domain Eukaryota; kingdom Metazoa; phylum Arthropoda; class Insecta; order Coleoptera; family Cantharidae; genus Rhagonycha; species Rhagonycha lutea. Next base: position 90,909,401 of record OY294036.1, read on the forward strand.
CTGTAAATTTCGCCTCCGAGCACAGAAGATTCACTTTCCGCTTTTAATATGCAATATACTATTTCCCGGTTGAAGTCTAAATTTTCCGAATGGCTTTCTTGAGAAAATTGACTAAGCTCTGAGCAACTTCACGACGTTTGTGCCATTTTGTGCATGTGACTTGGTATCATTTGCATGAGTTTGGGTTGGATACCGATGCACTTAAATACGTCGCAAAATTTCGCAAAACAATAGAGGAAAAGGAAATAAGTTTATACTTGAGTGAAGTAAACGTATTTTGAATTTAGGTCCTTTCTGTGGTTACGCAAAGGTTTTCATTTTACAATTTTGGTTGAAGCTATGTGAAGGTGGCCAGGCATAGCGACAAACTGACGTGATGATTACCTATATCGTTTAGCGTAGAGTTCCAATTAATGGCGGACGAGCAGTCATTTCCAAGAAAGGACAACTACACCGAAACACCATTCAGAAGTCCTGAGGGAAACATTTACGAGGAGGAAATCGACAAATAGACTTATCTCTCTGATTGACTTACGGCATAGCAGTTAACTTAACGACAACATAACCAACACTTTAGTTTACCTGAAATAGGTGAAAAACATAATTTTTGAAATAACTAATTTTGGATTTTGTTTGTTCTACTTTATTAATAAGAACTATAAATAATAAGTTTTAAATAAAAATATGATTAGTGAATCATTACATCATTTCTTTACATCTCGGTATATTATTTCTTGGGATGCAGGAAAAAAGTCCAATAAATGTATCCAGTTAATTCTTTGCAAAATTACCATTGTTGTATATCTTCTAGCTCTGTATGAATATTCATGTCCAGATTGTAAATATAATCCTTGATGTAATCCAAACATTGAATTTTTTTTATAAACTTTCTCAATTTTTTCACTTTCCATATCATCTTCACTCAAAGCTTCAACTGAACCTTCATGCACAAAATACATACATTCATCATAATCATTCATGAATGCGATATAATCGCCTTCTAAAAATATTCTGGTTTCCATTTGTGCTGCCATTTGTCTCAATAAGTCAATATGACATTTGCCAAAAATTGGGTGTTTTCTTAAATGAAAACCAAACATCGAGTTCAAAATAGCTTCTTTGAGGTAGTATGGGGCTACCTCTAGAAATTTTGGGAATTGTAAACCTTTGTTCGTTTTCCACAGTGTACAAACATAAAGCCATATCCTGTCCAAAAGAGCCGGAGAAGTGCTTTGTTCTATCATGTGATCTTTTAATAATTTGATATTATCTGCGTAATCGCCTTGAATTTCATACGTATTTCCAAAAGTAGCTGCAATTTCTACTATCGTTGTAATTCGTATAAATGTGCAAAATAATAGTAAAATCACAATACATATTATCAAAACGGAAGAGTTGACAATATAATAACGCATGCTAACCGAGTTAAATATATTTAGTACATATATAAAATATGTGAAATATATATACCATGTTTTCACAGTTGATAAGTGTAGCCGATCGCAATTCATAACAGGAGTGGTATTGAAATCTGGATCTGAACAAGTAAATATGATTAAAACGCTCGTCAATGCTTGCAAGCTAATGTACAACCATAAAAACAAACTTAAAGAATAGATTATCTTTACATTTATATTTAATTTCTGACTTTTTTTGTTCATAAAGTGAAAAATTATGTATAGTCTAATTAAGCGATTACTTCGGCAACGTAACCAAATGTACCAAAAGTGACTAGAATTTAGGAAACAGAGAGCTATTATTTCGAACGGAAAAACTGATGCTACATGTAGTAGAAAACCCTTGTAATCTTTAATATAACTTTTTGCGATTTTGTTTCGGTCAAGCACTAAAATTCCAAATTCGTCTTCGTATGGAGTAAAAAACGTTAAAATTATTTTGATTATGAATAACACATCTAATATGTATAAAATAACAATAAAAAACGTGGTAGTTTCGATAATAGTGGTAACGTACATTTCTAGAAGCAAACCAAAAAAACAAGGAAATAGTAAAATAAACGATTCCCAAATTTCCGAAATTATTTCGGAGTGATCTTGAAGAACACTGAATGCATTACGAAGTCGTACTGCAGATTTTAGTGAAACATTTGTATCAATTCTTGAAAGCTCTCGTATTGTATGCATACTAGATTCATTCAAATCTTTAGTTTCAGTACCCTGTATATAATCGGCGTTTAATCCTATCAAACTATGATATTGTACTTTCAGATGAGGATATTTGGAAAGCACGAGATGAAATTGTGTGCTTTGTATAGTGAGAAGTTCTACGTGTCCTTTTGCCACCATTGTCAATGTTTGCCTACTCATGGGATAATTATCGATATTTCCAAATATGCTACCAACTGATAACACCAATAATTTATTGTAATCAGGTCCCAACACTTCCACTTGTCCCTTAAAGACAATATAAATATTTCCGTGAACATTATTTACTTGCGTAATTATTCCTCTCTTCATAATCATCTCATGTTTTGCGTTGAGCAAAATAGATTTGAAGAAAGCACTTGGAGCACCTTGAAATATTACCGAGTTAGTCATTGCAACACCAAAAACATCAAAGAGAATATCCCCTCGTAAAGCAGCATGACAACTATGTGTTATCATTGTTTCCAATCTTTTCCCTTTCTGCTTCTTCCAAGTGTATTCAAAGTGTTTAATAACTTCTGTTCGAAGATTTATGTCAATTCGTTTGTACGGCAGAAACTTGATCAAACTCGACATTCCTTGCTGATATTGCGGCGTATTAAGATTTCTGAACATATTTGCGGCTAAAATGTTTGATGCCATATACATGTAAATTAGAACGCCGATGAATGTCAAGATCGTAACATATAACGCTTCCGTTTGATTTACAATATTGAAACCTCCAATTGCTGGCCGCAATAAAATTATGGTGATGTAAAATAAACCATAAAGATGCACTCTCAACGGAGACAATGGTTTTTGAAACAAAGATTGCGTAATCCAACTTTTATCGATGCATTTAACACCTGCCTCATATGCAGCACTGGCTCCTATCTTTGGATGAAATTCGCATAGAGCATTCGTGCAAATAAAAGCGACGATATTGATAAATATCACTAAGAAGGGAATGAATTTAATTAGTGTCCACAATTCTATTGTTATGTGTAAGTCACTGTGTGACAAATAGTTAATCGCCCCAGCGATACGATGACATTGTAAAAATCGTGTCATCCTTAAGAAAACTTTAGTTTGATTGTCTGAAATGAAACTGCCAATGATTATTTCGAATGGTAAAATTGCTATTAAGTCAATAATAAAGGCATGCTGCCAATAATACGAAGCTGTCTTAATGGGATGAACGATTTCGATGTTGATTTCATTAAAATAAGTGATATGGTGTCGGATATAAATATCAATCCATGCGGCTACATCAAGTAAATATAAGATATAATTCCATTCACAATTAGTACACGGATTAATTGTTATCATCGGAGTAAAAATTAATGTCATCAATGCAAATATACATCGCGATATCTCCCAGTATTTTACAAAATGTCCATAAGTTGTAAAAACGCCTCTCATTAGGATGTATTTGAGAAATCCTAGAAATTCGTGTTCTTCAAAGTAATCGTGGTAATGCGCACTTTCATTTACATCTCGCGACATATAACCAATGTTTATAAATGATTTGATTTCCTCATCGTGTAAAATGTTCATATTATCCAAATTTGAATTGTCTTCCACGTAAAGGGCGTCTATGTTTACTGTGCTTCTGGTAATAGAAATTGTATGATTTAAATGCCATAAAATGGTTGGATACTTTTGCAATGCGTCCATCAACTTTACATACTGTACACTCAAGAACTTGCAATGTGTTAAGGATATAACTGTGTTTGCTACAGGAATCTTGAAACACAATTCAATTTCAGTTATGTGGTCTCCAGATTTTAGAATTTTGTTAATCTTGCCGGTGTTTGTAACTAGTGCACAGAACCCACTTATAATTGTATGCATTTCAGAAGCAATTTCACCGTAATATGTTATCACTTGATTTGGAACCATTAAATTGACATAAAATGCTTGAGAGATGGATGAAATGACTTCGTCTGGTAGACCTTCAAAAATTGGAATTTGTCTAATGTAATCGCTGTAGGTGCTGCTACTAAATTCGTCATAAATTTCCATATTAAAATTTGCTTGAAGAGTAGGAGGTGAATATAAAATATTGAAACAATCGTTATAGGCGAGTTGCCCATCTATATGTTTTAATAACTGTTTTTGAAGTCGGGGTTTAACGTTTAAGTCTGTCATTGCAACTTTCAAGCTTAAAATATAATTCTGCAATTTATAGAATTCATATTTATTCACTGCTACTGTTGCTCCAAGTTTCGCTGTATAATATACGCTAAATGCAATTGCACACGATTCAGCGATTGCTCGCCATGTACTGAAAGTTACAAAGAAGTCACCTTGAACGTTAGTTGGAATACCGAGTTTGCTGATAGACTGAATACTTAAATATATCCACATTAGAACTGGATTTGCTTTACTTCCAACAACTTTTTGTATGAATATGAGGAATTCATTATTTGTTTTACATACCAAATTATAGCACACTTCTAAATGCAAAAATGCAGCGAAATAATATATTAAAAGAGTGAAATAAACTGTGTACTCCAAATAGGCTCTTGGAATATCGTCGATAATTGTTAAACTTTCCCTGAATATGTATTGTATTCTATAAAATTTAAAGAGTCTTGGTATCTGCAACAATACTTCAGTTTGAGAAGGTACATCCATTATTATCCCCTGAAATAGCCTTAGTGGTATCGCTGCTAATATGTCAATAATAAAGGAAAACTGCGTAATTTTCGTGTAAGCAATTTCACTGAAGTTGCTGATAATATGGTGACTGGTTTTAATTGCAGTAGATAAAGTTATGTAAATGTCTAAGGCCCATAAAACAAAAACAGCTTCGCATAATATTGAGAACCAATCTGAGGCAATGGGTTGAAAAGAAGCGTAGTAAGGATACACGCACACAAAAAATAAGACCATCCAACTGATAATGTTATTCCATATTGTAACGACAAACGAATCTGGTTGGATTATGAATGGAAAAGTTACTTTCATGAACACTGTATCCGTTAGCAATTCGATTTCTTCACATATAACTAACATATCTAAATTACTGGCATTAAACAATTGTAGGTTTATTGTATTCAGTGTATTTCGTTCATCTAAAGTAAGTACCTTTTTATCTTTATCTGGAATAGCATGCTTAGTTGTCAATTCCTTATATGTTATTTTTAACCACCGCATTGAAAAACTTTCTCTTTTATGATTTTCATCCATAAATACGTCGTCTAAGAATTTTTCAAATAATCTTGTATCCAAATATTTAGCTTTAACTTCCTCTCGAAGAACTCGAAATTCGTTGCGATACTTTAAAATTATTTTCATCAAAGCGTTTTTATTTAAAATAAGGAGTTTGCAATGGCTGTGGCACACAACTGTACTAATTGCAGGATTGCTTTGAAACAGAGATGTTTCACCTATGCAAGTTCCCATAGTAAGCGATATAATTGGTGTTTCGGCATCCAATTCTGATAAAATTTGAATAACACCGGAAGCGACATACACCATCGACGATTTTAACTGACCACGTTTAAATATAACTTCTCCAGGCATCATGAGTTTTTGAACCATTATAGAAGATAATACCCTCAAGAAGGAAACATCTTTATCCCGAAACAAGTGTGAATGTTTCAATGCATCCCAACAAATATCCAAGTTTAAGTCTTTCATTATAGCTTTAGGAAGTATTTTTAGGTTGAATTTGTTAAACGAAAATCCTCGATTATTTTTCAAGTTCATTGCATAATATTGTTTTGCTGCCGAAAGAATGACTTCATCTTTGCAACCGCATATCTGCATATTGCGAATGATTCGTTTTTGCATTTTACTGAAAAGCAACTTATCGCGAATTTTAAAACCATTTTTTATTAATAGTACTGCAACGACATAACCATATATGTAAATAAATGCAATAAATTTAGTTGTTATCATCAAGTAAAGAATGAGTGGAATTTCGATATGGACGGGTGGAAAGTTTTGAGTTGAAAATACTTTGCACACACCATACAATACATGTAGAAAACTTTGGACATCGTTGTACTCACATGATGTATTATACTGACAAGTAATTACATATGCTATGCAGGTTATTGTCGTTATAGCTAAAATAACGTTAAGTATTACTTCTGCTAGTTCGATAGTAATTGGGTTTTGTCCAACTAAACTTTGAAATTCTTTAATTTTCTTAAAAAATCGAAATATTCGTAATGTGTAACGTAATCGAAGAATGTAAATTAATCTCATACTTGCAATTGTTAGCGAAAAGTAAACCGCATCCAATGGAACAATAGAAATTATATCGAAGACCACCAGTAATATATGTCTTTTATTGTAAAGATGGTTTAAACTTGTCCATTTTGAATTTAGAAAAACTGACATCAAGATAACGTCAATTATGTATATAACGTCAATACAATAAATTATTCCTAAAACACAAGTACTTACAATTTGGAACAAAAACTGTTTAATAATTTAAATACCTATTAATGTGCCGGAATATTCCAGGGGAAGATTTTTTTCCTCAGTTGAAAATGCAAATGCTGCATCAAGTATGGTACTAATATAAGATATTAGTATTCCAGCAATTACCACAGTTTGGAATTGAGGCTGAAATTGTAGCAGGATGATATTTTTTTCACTAATTGCATTAGATTGGACATTTATAATATCAGGTTCATCCTGTATCGCCAAGTCTGCCTCTGATTCGCTATAATCTTCACTGTTAATACTGGTACGACTTGCGATGGAAATTCGACTTCTCGACGTCATTTATAAAAACATTAAATTTTATTTTGCAGTTTAAAATGTACTTGTATTTTGATTTGTTATTGTTTATTTTTAAATATTGTTTTTACAGGTAGGTCGATATATTTCTTAATTTAGTTTTATTATCACGGTAGCACGAGTACTCAAAATTTGGGATTTTTCTAAAAATAGGGGACGCGAATCCACTTAAATAACTATTATGTGTTATGTTTCGTTAGTCCCCTTAATTTATAGCATCGTCATCATCAACCATGACGTAACATTTTGCTCATTTATTGTATTTTAACACTTCGCCGAAATTTCCAGTAATTTTTTTGAGAATTGTGTTCCTAACACGAAAGTTTTAATAAAAGCTCTTGCGTAGTATGAACTATTAAATTGTTATCCCTCCTCCATTATTTTGCTGTATTTTAGATACGTCCTTTTCGCAAATCAGTTATAGTTTGATCTTTTCAAGTGATAAAACTGCAAAGAAGTGAACCACAATGTTACGTATTTTTGTGTTGTGCACCATCCAATTAATGTTCTTTAGAGGAACTCGGGGATTTTTTGATAATTTTCAAATATTCTAAAATCTACCCAAGTGCTGTAAAAATAACGAATATTTATCGTTTAACACTTCAAACAAAAACTTATTATATGAATGTATAGAAGACGGCGAGAAAGAATTGCAAGTTTTAAGTAGTTCAGTGTTATCAAATTTTTACAAAGCAAATTCCTGCATCGATAGCGTAGTGTACAATAAAAACGCAAGTGATAAAATTATAGCTAAATTAAATATTAAAAATTATACCATTGAAAAGTTTAATTATACTGCAGCACCAAAGTGTTGCCCACATAATTATTTTTACGATTTACGGAGTCACAAATGTATTAAATTCAATCAAACGATCTAATACGACGAAAATCTTATACACATAAATAAGAAAGAAAGATCCTAAAAATAAAGAATTATTTATTTTTAAAGCTGGTCTAGATAATTGTCAACATATAATTAAAGATTACGAAGTGAACGAAATAAGTGAGAGTAATTTCGACGCAAGTTATGGATACTTTTTTAAAAAGTTAAATGTAATTGCTCCGTATGGTACTTATGTTTGGATAAAACAACGGTCAACAGTTACGTTATTCGACTTTGTCACAGTGATAATAATATTTGTAAAAAGGAAGATTCCTAAAAGACTGGCATAAGATGCATCAGAAAATGCTGCGGCGATGGGCAAATGTTTGTAGGGAGTCCTAGTTGCTCTTACAATTTTGAAAAGGGTTTAAATTTTGAAAACGATTCCAAAGTGATAAATAATGAAGGTTGGTGCAAGGTTGAAAATTGTTCCAATTTTCTAATACTAAAGATTACAATTTTTAGCACATTTTGCTACGATACAAGGGCATAACTGTAAAAAGTTCATGGTGCGGTTGGATTGGGATTATACTATAGACAAAATGGGAAATGAAAATATTGATCTTGATGGAAAAATTGATGTTCACTCACCTTTTGAACAAACTTACTGTTTCGAAAATGTGAATATAGGGGAAATTCAAAGCAGACGTTTATTCTTGTGTTTTAAATATTTGGATAAAAACCTGATCGAATACCAAATCAGTAGGATTGTTTTAATATTTTCTTGTTTGTTACTATAATCAGTATCACAAAGGCTCGTAAATATATTGATAAACTTTAACGTTATAAACCCTGCATCTGTTGTTTTAAAAACTCTTTGTGATTACATCTCCCAAAATTAAATAAAAAACTACCCCTAGAGATGTGCGATATTATTATTGTTAATTTAATTAGTGTCTATTTATCTTTTCTTGGTTTTCTCCCATGTCTTGTGCCTTTTCATCTCATTATGAATTATACGAAATCAGCGAATCGGACATGTTAAACAAAATTACCAAAACCAACAGTAGTTGGAGGATCAGAACACCGAATGGAGCAATTATTATCATTTCCAGTAGACTTTATATTCAAATTAATAAATAATGTTCTATAAATTTTAAAGGTCTTTTTATTTATGTATTGTTGTCCCAACGTCAAATTAGTACTGTAGTAAAGCACAATCAGTACTGTTCCAAGGTACAAGAGCTGGTTGTGATTTTCGTGCTATATTATTCTACTTCAGCCTGTCTCAGTTAACTCATGGACGTAAGGGCTCTCCAATAATTGGAGGTTTTCGCCATAACTCATCCAACTACATTAGTTGCAAGGCAAAGACCGTCTCATTTTATTATCGCTATTATGGATTACCAATAATAACACCAACAGGTTATTTTATAAAATTTTTGGAACCTGGAACTATCATAAGCTCCGATTAACCCTTCTCTCGCTTGTACAAGGAGACATTTAACTTCAAGATCGTGCCTACTCCTTGTACTTACGAAGGAATTAATTTCTTAATTAAAATTTACAATGAAATAAAAATAAATTATTTTCGGTACCTTTTTTAATTGTTTCTCTGGGTGTATCCGCACACATAACACTCCCGCGATTTTATTTCTCGATAGTGTTGAATCTAACCTCCAAATAAACAGAAATTCCACAAAAAGTGATACTCCAGTGCAACAGAATCATCAGCAGAATAAACTGGAATATCTACCAACAACATTTTCTGTCCTCAAGAAAATCGAAAATCCAAAACAGTGAATTATTCGAAATGCGAAGGACAAATTCCCTTCTTAGAAAATTAATAACCTGTTGGCACAATTCTCAAACTTTTCTCCTTTTAAAAAATTAAAAACAAAAATTTTGAAAATCAAATATGAAATTCGGTGGCAACTTCTGCTACCGTTTAATGCGCCAAAGATGCATACGACAATATAGTTGAGTCATTCTACGAGAAAGTACAAAAACAATGCCATCCGGAAACAAAAAATTGGATCGTCTTGAAGAAAAAATTCCAAGACAGATAGCGGTTTTTTCACATCTCTAGCTAGGGTGTTACATAACCTAAATAATAAGTTGTAGATAATGAAGTAGATGTACTATGCGAGTTCAAGAGCAAGGCCCCATAAGATTAACATGGAGCGGGTTCATGAGCAAGTCCACTGTTTCCCCATGCTAATCTTATGGGGCCTTGCTCTTCAACCTGCATAGTACATCTACTTAATGAAAAAAATCTATCGAATGTGTCCAGAAGAATCAAGATTTGTTATTTATTTTCCGAGAAAATAGAAAAATACCGTCAAAAATTGCTTTTTTTGGTTTTGCTGTTTTTTTTTTACAATTTCGCATTAAATTATTTATACCTTGGTTAAATATTTTCTACTGTGGAGTAGAAGAAGAAATTGACTGTATACATAATATATTACTCAAGCCATCTATGACTGTTTAAAGTTCTTTGTGTTTTTGTAAGCATTTCGTGAAGCAGACGATCTTTGTATTTGTTAACCGATTTAATAATTTTAGCGTTATTAAAATCAGTATCATGACCATCCATTAAAATATGTTTGGCAATAGAGGTGGTTTCAGGTTTGTTACATCTAACAGTTGAGATGTGTCCCCTTATTCTTTTTTTCAACCATTGGTTTTCTGTTCAATATATAGTACAGTGATTCTCAACCTTTTTTTTGTTGCGGCACACTTTTAACGATTTAAAAATTTGGCGGCACACAAAGAAAAAGATAAGTTTAAAAATTATTTACTTACTTATAAAACACTGCGTAAAATAGTTGTGCGAAATAAAATAATATGTATTCTTTTTAAATCATATTATTTAATAATATTAACATAATTATATATCTAAAATTTCGCGGCACATTTTTAGAATTTCGCGGCACACAAAAGTGCCGCGGCACAGTGGTTGAGAATCACTGATATAGTAAGTACTAGAGGTTGCAATTAGTACAATCAACTTGGTAAATAGGATTTAATTAAAAGTATCCTAAAATTAAATTCTTAAATGCCATTAGCTAATGTTTGGATACTACGCATTTCCAATATAATCGTAAACTATACCAAACAATCTTCGGTGCAGCAATGGGAAGCCCTATTTCAGCTACCATTATCTCTAATTTAGTGATGTAAATACTAGAAGAGGACCGTATATCATCATTTACTTTTTGGCTTCCATTTTTTAAACCTTATGTTGATGATGATTTATTACGGCTATCTCTAAAGATAATGAAGATTTTATAATTCAACATTTTAACGGCTTTTTAATGGAATAGATCAAACTATTTGTTGCAGCTTTTAAGCTTCCCTCATGGCTATGTAAAAATTTTATTCAAGACTTCGGAGTTCTACCATATTATAAGGAGAACTTGGGTTAATTAATCGGGCCCTTTGTACTTGTTAGGTCAATTCTATGCGCATGTCATAAGACAAGAGTAGGGGTTGCATGCCTTAATGACTTAACATTTCTTATCAGTTATCACCAGTAGTACTGTAAAACCCACCAATGGAACAGGTAAAACGGGCACATACCCGAGTGTACTCATTATCGATCAACAACCACAACCATTAATTGTGTTTTTGTTATCAAAAAATAAATCAATTTCTTGTGCAATAATGAAGAAAAGTACTACCTCAATACTACCACCAATACTACTACCGATTTCACCACAGCGTGTGGAGGTCACTGGAAGACAGAGCTAAGAAAATCTGTGCAGTTCACGATTTAAACCCAGAATTTCCGCTCTGTAACTCAACCAGCGATCATATCACTCCACTGCAGCTGTGGCTTAGTTCAAGAGTTATTTTGGTGGGAGAAGGGGTGGGTGGAATATTTTAATAGTCGTCTTTACAACATTAATACACTTCTAAATTGAAAAAGTAAAAATACATCAAGATGACAATAACAATGTTTGTAATATTTACTAAGGTTGTGGTTATGGACATTATCGACCAGATAATCAGGTCTATCTGTAACTTGAGCAACTTGCTAAAAATGAGCAATATTGGTAATAACTGCTAATAACCATGGTTATGCAATTTTGCTTAATACCTGACATAATACTGAAACTATTATCAATATTAACAATAAATTATTGTAATAATTTCATTATTTAAATTCTTTAATTTTAAATTCCCAACTTCAGAAGTTTAATGTTGCATTTCTGCATCAACAGCGGACTCCCGAACGGTTTTAGAATTTTAAGGTTGCATTTCAGTATTAACAAGAATCTCCCGAACTGTTTTATTATGTAGAATTTTGTTAGTCGAAATGTGCAAACTGAATACGTACGTTGAATTTCGGTTTTCGTGTCAGGTATTTTAACTATTACTACATCAGTATCATTTATTCCTGGTCTAAAGGATAAACTCCAGCTACTCCCATTACCGTAACCATTTGTAATTATTAGGTTACATATCGATGAAATAGAAAATATTAAACAAGTATTCAATAACACCTTAAAATTGCTATTTATAAAATTAACAATAATGGTGGATAATCCAAATGGATTATAGTTGTCATTATCACCTATCAATAATTGAATAATTGTAGATGTATTCCTTCCATTGGACCCTGTATAAAAGAAGTAAAATACTGAAGAAACAAATTTAGAAAAATCAAGAAATATTACTTTTGATTGAAATTGATCGAAAAGTATTGTTAATTGCACTCCTTTTCAATTTTCCTTAAGACGTTTATGAAATTTTAGATTAGAAATGCTTTCATTGTACTCTTAAGATTATTCCAAAAATACTTCGCTGAAACACGGTATCTCGATTAAAATTATCGAAAGTAGAACGTTTGTAATTGTGTAGACATTTCTTTAATTGAGTGACATTTGTTTAAGAGAAAAATAAAAGGAATACTGCTTTCTATATCTGAGATGCCTAAGAATGCCTTATAAAGCTAATCTAAAATTCTGGAATAAATAGAAAATTAAAAGTTTTATATGTTATTTATCATCGTTGAAACTCTTAACAGAACTGAAAAATTTCGATGGATTTTTGTTATCTCTAAAGTACTTGACATTATTATTCCTTTTAGGATGTCCATTAGAGAAGAATATATTTTAGATTCAAGTAACATAAAAATTTTATGTATATATCGTAATTTAGAATGCATAAAAGCACACAACAAATTTATTTAATATCAAAATGCAGCAGCGCAAGAATTAATGATGTATATTAAAGATTTAAATATACTTCAGACAGGGGGCAGAAAAAAACTTTGTATTGGAAAAGTTTAATAGAAACTTTGATTAGTCATGATTCCTTGCCGCATCCTGGACAAAATATAGATGCAGTAAATTTGTTTTTGTAGCATTAAGAAATGTAAAAAAGCTCGTTGCCCGAATTTTAAAATAATAAAATATTATTGGAGACGTAAAAATATGATATCCCAATAAGGCGGGCTGTAATTTTCAACGAAGTTGATCGAAATCGCAAATAAACATAATCATAATCATATCAATAACTATTACGACAACCCAAGCAAATTGATAAGGTTGTCGATAATACTTTAAAAAGAACTCTAACTTTACATTCAGTATTTCCCATAAGCACACCTTTGAGTTTAAAGTATATTCAAATTACCAAAATGAAGCTATTCTGGCTACTTCTCTTCTAAAAAGGAGAGATTGAATAAATGAGATTTTCTCAAGTGGCTCGTTTAGTGTAAAGCTTGGATGTATTATTCATACAAGATATTTTTTTGAATTGTCTGTATTTTCAAACCTTTATACATTTGCATCTTAATTTTGTCAATATCTCATCAATATTTTTATTGAATATTTTACAATGTTAAAATTAATATGTTTTAAAAATTACTTTTCTCTTTCTCCACTTTTAATAATTTTATTGATACTTACCTAAGATTCAAAGTGGGGATCTGGGAATCATCAAACTGTTTTTTGTTTGAAAAGTCAGCAAGATGTTAAACAATGGATTCGAGTCTGTGCTCTATGTTGAACTTTATATGAAATTTATGTGCATGTATAAATTCGTTGTACACGCAATTATTCCAAGGGTTTGTTCTAATTAAATCCTTTTTTATGCGATGCACTATGACATGCTCACATTATTCTTTGTCGGTTGTGTCACTACACGTTAAACAATTTAATTTATACTCGACATACGCAATATACGCGCTGGTGAAGTTAGCGATGCAAACAAATTTGGTTTTGAAATCTCTTTTGAGTTGAAGTAACCTGAAGTTAGTTTTAATTAGAAAGAAAATTATTATTTTGTTACTTTGACGAAAAAAAGGGTAAAATTTTATTCTATCCCGCAGGAATTATTAAATGTAATGAAATAGCTTAAACAAGATATCTCATAACAGGAAAACTCTGGCACAATAGATGAATAGAACATACCACAATAAAACTGATTAAGGTATTCCACCTTATTTAACTATTTGGGCGTTGGATGAAAAGGCTAATTAACAGTTTAGTTGTAACTTTTCCCATTTATACGTCATAATTATTCTAGGTAGGAATAGATGATAATGTAAGATAGACGAACAGAATTGTTTCAAGACCAAAACTAAATGCATATCTTGTGTAAGTGTGTTAGATAATAATTAAATTAATTTACCCAAAATTTAATTTAAAATTTTATTTTAACAAATTTCTATTATAGTATGGTATATGTAATAATAATTTAACAAACTTTCTTGGAATGTTCATCCAGATTAAGGGTATAATTGAATCATTTGATGCAAACACCTTCGGCTTTCATCCAATCAATATCAATTTCATGTTAATTTTGCTGTATAACTACTTTCCTTTTATTGATGTTGAGGAAATCCGATTTTATTACTAAACAAATTAAGTTAAATAGTTCCATTTCATTACTACTGATTTAGTACTAGTAAATTACACAAAAGTTAAAAAAGTTAAGAATTTTTATTTATTGAACAGCATCTAACATCACCAAGTGTAAACCAATTATAAAACTTTCTTCTTATATGAAAACCCACTATCTAAAACTAAGATTGATGACTTTGTTTCGTTTGAGCGTTAAGCCGATTTATCGTAATGATTAGTAGCAAAAGTAATAAAAGCTAACACAACAACAAAGATAAAAGGAGATTATTATTAATACTTTCTTATTATTTATTGAAAAGTAAATATGTTTTTAACATGCAACGTATGGAAGTCTTTATTAATTTTAGTTTGTTCGAATCCACATTTTTTCGTATATAAGCATGGTGTGGAGTCTAAAAGCTATGTAAATTAGTTGATTTATATGTTTACATCTTGTAAATAATTTAGTACAATAATTGTACATCTTCAAAAAAAATTCATAGTTGGATTAAGATTATTATCGACGATTTAGAAGTCTGAATTACTTCTGTTCTTGCAAATTTTTTTATTTCAGAAATTCTGCACGATGAAAAAGAACTATGGCCGCTACACTAAAATAAAAAGCAATAACAATTCAACAATGGTCGTTTTGGATTTCCAACACGTTAAGAGTGATTATGAAAAAGAAATAAATGTTTTTTAAATAATCAAGTAACAAATTTGGGTTGCCGCAATTTTTCAACAAGCAGTTGAATTTAGTTTAACATACTAAAAGTCACCATGTCTAGATCGTCCGCATCATACCGATTTTCGAGTCGAAGGAATTACCTTGGTAATTTTATTTCAGTTGTGCGAGTAATCTAATGTGTTGAAGTAGTTCAAAATTACCATTAATCTCTAACAACCGAAAATTTTGAGTTTAAAATATGACTAGAAGTAGAAATATTGGAAGTAAAAAATCTAAAAAATGCAAGCTTCATTTGTTCAAATATTTTGAAGACACTTCTTTATTTGTCTTTATTTGTCACTGAATTTTAGTCTTGTTTATATTATTTACGAATGATTTCTTACATGAGAAAATTTCACTCAAATGGGAATTCTACTTTGTCCAGCCTTTACACTTTTTTTGTCATATCACGAATACATGTAAAAATAGATTATTTATAACAAACTTATGAAATTATTGATTATTAAATTGACTTTCCAAACATCAAATTCTGAGAATAAACAATATACATAATGATGAATGGAGACGTCAACTAATGTGCTAAGGGAGATGTCAATGCATATTATTAATCTTTGAAATTTATTGGTAAATACTAAATCCAATAGTGAATCATTGCTATTGCGCTTTGAGTGATTAATAGGGTACCTAATAGTTGCATAAAAATATACCAAGTAGAAAAGTAGAAAACTTTTTGACACAACTTATTTATATTAATTTTATTGATCACTAAATAGATAAACTTGGACGGTACAGGTACTGACGGTAGAAACATAAACACAGCTGATTTGTTTGTAAGAAATTGCTTTCTAATAAACTGTTCTTTTGGTAGTAATCTGAAGATCTTGCTAAAAGTGTTCATAAAATCTACTCCATCACAACGTAAATTGTCCTTTTGAAACGTATAAATTACTTGCATTACATGACATTGCCACCGACCAAGCTTATATCGTCGGCTGAGTATTGGCTTGTTCCAAACCTACAAAAGGTTTATGAGTAACTAATTCTCTAAGTAACTAATAAAGAGGATTGGTAGAGGAATACAACTTCTAATCAGGTGAGCTGTGGAATATTATGTGACGTCACATCCAAGCGATCCATGATGCCAGATATAGCTAAAATTTTAAGCTAAAAGCTTAATAATATTTATATAGCTAAATTTTCAGAAACAATTATGGTAATGGCCAGTAAGCAACCTCGTAGTGAGTCTGATTTTGTTCTTTGATAAAGATGAAGCTTTTTAGCATCTGCAGCTGAGTATTCTATAAATTTCTTTCAGTCAATGGCATTTTTGAGCCTGATTTAGCTAGTTTGTCAGCTATTTTATTTCCCTCATGACCTGGCATCCAGTGAAGGGCAATTTTGTTGCCCTTGGCCAGAGTAATAATTACAACATTTGTTCCATCATGTAACCATTTAGCGCTGGGAAGGTTAAAGTCATCTATTATAAATCCTGGTTTGAGGTAAGTGATCATAAAAATTATGTGATAAATAACGGTTAAGTGTGGATGGACTGGACATAGTTAGTAGTAGTAGTAGTACTATTTAAGTCTAGTTATGAACATCATTCATAACAACCTCAACCACAAACCTTAATTTAGCCTTATTTATAATATTGTTCGTGGTTGTAATTTTATGGAACCGATGGAACCTGATTACATTTAAATGTGGATGAAATTTTCAATGGAGCAAATAGTTTACTTGTTGCTGATAGTCCTTAATCAATTTCATTCGATTTATTTAAATTATTTTATTTTATAACGTTTTCTCTGCAAATTTGAATAAGTAGGATCAAGAGTTTTATTGCAATTAATTCATCTCCAAACTGAGCTAATCATAAGGATGTGTATAATCTTTCTGTATCAACTCCCTATTTTTATTTAATTTATGATAATAATAAATTAATCATGATATTTGGTTTTAACTTTCATTATTAAGGAAATTATATTACAATATACTGTCATCTTGCAAAATTGATCATAAAGATCAGTCGAGATATCTTCAGTTCGATTCAAAATAAAGCACTTTAAAAACATTGATGACTCTAAAATTAAAAAGTTTTGTAAATTACATTTTCGTAAGGATTAATAAATAAGGATTACCTAAGTTACTGGTATCTTTGAATTATTTATTTAATTGCTTCCTAGTAAGAAAAACAACCTTCCAACTTATCACATGAAAAGGAAATGAGCTCATAATAAATTAAAACTTAAGAACAAGGTTTTGTTATTTGAACTGTGTCTGTTATACATTGTGTAATTGGTAATAAATAATAACACCGAGTGCTCAAATAAATCTGAAAAGTGAAAATTAATTATAGTAAAAATTATCATAAGTCAAATATTGACGATTTATTTAGGAAATATCCTTTTTACGGCACAGATAAATTTAGGAGCGATCGGGATTCGAACCTATAACCTTTAGATCTATAGCTCCATTCCCTAACCACTAAACAAAACCACCTGTATATTCTTCTCGATATTTCTAGAGAAACCTACAATTTCTTTTTTGGATCGTGAGAGAGTGGAACCTAAAATTATAATTACTTCATAATATAAATTAGTAAGAATAAAGTCACCCACAACCGCTGCTCTTTTACTCTCACATCAAAGTTAACGGAAACGGAACATTGACTGAGCTCAAGCCTAGCTTGATATACAGAATTTTAAACAATGGAAGAAAATCAAGGCGTCTAATTCCAATGCAATAATCACAACAACACTCAGGAAGACTATAACAGCGGCCACATGTAGAAGAAGCCAAAATCAAATACCAAATAATGGTGTATTTTTAAAAATATCAAAAGTTGTGATAATTCCTTCTTTAATTTTTATTATTTCGTGCGATCTTATGTGGAATTGATTATGCTGAACATTATACACTTTGACCACGGTGGTTTTGATAGTTAGAAACTATTTGAAACTATATGATTACCTTATATAAATTATTCTTGCATCACTCAAAAGTAACTTTCTGGTGAATAAATTGGTTATCGTTTGTATATTTATTTTAACAAAATCTTACAAAGGACCCCGCAACGGCCTTATGAGAATTAGGTCCCGGTCAAATTTAACAAAAATTTAGGATATTGTAGTTCATAACATGCTGATAAAAAGTGTCCATGGGCACGAATCCAAAAAATGGACAGTTTCCAAGATAAAGGCATTAAAGAGTGGAAAATGGAAGTTTTAGGTTACTGAATTTACTGGATGAATTATACTTTTGCACAGTATGCCTGTACACATAGTCCTGTCTAAGGTCCAGTCAATGCTCAAACCAAACGTAATATAATGTTATTGCATCGAATAACATGTACAACAAGCAAGAATCAATTATTTAATGTGAATTTTTGCAATGTATGAAAAGTACCTATATTGATATACTACTACTTGATTAAATATAATATTACTAAAATTGTGAATTACACTTATACAGTTACAATAATTATTGAACTTTATAAGGGATTTAAAATATGCGATATTGCGAATTATTACGTGATGTTACTGTTAACATAAGAAAATAAATGTTATAAACAGATATAATAACATCATTCAAAGCTGAAAAACAGTGCGCATCTGTTAACCTAAAACTCCCATTTTTCCACACTCGAATGCCTCTATCTCGGAAACTGTCCATTTTTTGGCTTCGTGCCCATGGACACTTTTTATCAGCATGTTATGAACTACAATATCCTAAATTTTTGTGAAATTTGACCGGGACCTAATTTCCATAAGACCGTTGCGGGGTCCTTTGTAATTAACAACTTGAGGGTTTCAGGTTGTATCACATTTGACTTACAACAAAATACTCCTTTACACTTAACATCTACAGAATGAATGAAAATGATAAGTATTTATGAAATCAAAACCAACGATTTAAAATTTTGCATAAAATCGTGTTATCAATTTTAAAACTGCGACAGCGATGTTATGTGGAGTAGAAGAAATTATTGTATTATCTGTTGTTAATTTTTGTACACTTTTGAAAGGGTTGCTTTTCAACTGGAAGAATCTCTGAGCCATACAAAAAAGTTAAACGTTGCCGTAGATGATTTAAACGCTTTGTTATGTACCGATTTTAGAAAATGCTTTTGTACGTTTTTATGTACCGAAAAAAGAAATAGAAAGAATTAAGTGACACAACATTTTATATTATATTCGCAAAAGATCAAATAACTTATGGATATTTCAGTTTGAAGATTTTTTTTTGGTAGAGATTTAACAGTGATAAGTAATTATGGGATGTTACAAGAAAACGTGTCATAAGGGAATACGAAAATAGTTTACTCACGTATTGACTGCTATGGTTCTATAGGGTTATTTTGCACATCATCTTTGGATCTATATTTCATCCACAGTGTTTTAAAGTGCAATTTCTCCCAGGCTCTTATCAGAGTTCAGGTTAGTCACGTAAAATCGGCAACTTACGCCCTGCGGTAAAATTTAATGCCCAAGTTTATTTAGCTTTGTATCTAATCCATAGAGTGTAATTATCTGTATAGCAAACCCAATTTATGTACGCGATAAATGCATTGAAAACTCGTAAAAACTTTTTTTAATACAAAATGGAGAAATTCAGAGTTTATTGTTTAGCTTTACCCAGTTTTATGATTATACGGCAAAAAAACAAAAATATAAATTTTGGTTAATATTATAATTTAATCATTAAACAAAATCTCCATTTTATTATCAAATATAGCTCAAAAAACAATTTAACACTTACATAAATAATTTACAAAAAGTTGTTTAAATTTAATATATTATTCTGAAATGTCAGGATGAAATGGAATTAGATTTTTCATCTGCAGGGTTTTTATTTATCACAAAATTTCATTTGATGAACATGGATTGCAGGAATTCCAAACTAACATAAATTTAATTAGAAATTAGTTGGTATGCTTTTATATACCTACTACGTGACAGAACTGATTGAATTTATCAATAACATTTTTTACTTATTAATATTATAAATTACCTAATTTTATATAATAAAAATAGAACCTTATTTTAAAATTACTATCCAAATTCTAATACTGATATGAGTATCAGCACAAACTGCTCTATTTGATTTATGTGATTGTTCTAAATCTATATTAAACTGAAAAGGAGCAAAAAGTAAAATTTTGAAAGTCCTGTGCAATATAGACAAATAAAAGTAAGATGTAAATCGATGGATGACTAAGATAAGATGAATAAGATGACTTTAATCTTAATTAAAGGTGATCAATTCTTAAAAACGTAAAGAAAAATTCGTGTTACGTTTTTTTAATTTTTACTTCGCATATTATCGAATTTCTTGTATATCCGGTCTTGTATTTTGATATATCTATAATATAAGCTATTGATCAAACAAAATATCTCTTAGTTCTAACAAATCTTCTTCAATAATTTCTTTGTACGATTCATTATTTTTGTAAGCATTCAACATTAACTTCACACGATCATCGAATAAAAATTTTCTGAATTCTTCGTCTGTTTTGATCGACTCACTTACAATATCTTTAGGCATAAAAGTTGTGCATCTGTCAAGGGTGCACATAATTTTCTCTAATTTTTTGTATTCAGCACACGTTGCTAAAAATTCAGCCTTAGGTAAAATTGTATCAATGTCTAATTTTGATAAATAACTTTCTAACGATATGTAATAAAATTCTAAAAGTGCGTCATAATATTTATCTCTAGTTGTTTTTCTAGTATTTGCCAGGATTAAATGAATCACATCAAGAGAAGGGGGACCAAATGAAAACAACTGATAATCAATGATCATGCTATCTACGGGTTGGCCATTATCATATCGAAATAATATGTTGCTTATCCATAAATCACTATGAAGAACAACTTGCGTTTTTTTCTTGTTTCGTTCTTTATAACATTGGACCTGGTCAAGTATTTCTAACACTTTTTCTGAAAATTTAATACTTGAATTACCATTTTCAGGTATCAATTCGGTCAACGCAAGAAGTCCTTTGAAAGAATAATCTAACCAAGTTTTAGCGGAATTTTCCCCTTCTGACGTAAATGGATCTTGAAAAAGGTTTGGAAATTCTTCATCTATGGTACAGCCTTGTAAGCCATTGGATTTAGCTCTTTCATACAAAATAAAACTTGAATGGAGTTTAGCCAGAGTATTTAAGGCAATCTTGCAGTGATCGTAATCAAACAGTTCATTTTTGGATCTCGGTGAATAACCTCTCACCGAGAGATCCTCCAGCACTATCAAGTATTTTTTAGAAAAAAATTCTCGTGGAGCAAACGAAGTGTCCACTTGAAATTTTTCAAATTCTTTTAATAAGTGGTTGTAGAAAAAGTGTTCCTTCTCGTAAATATTAAGCGAAGTGGTTATTTCAAATATTGTTTTTAAAGAACCGTTCAATATTTTCATAAAAAACCGTTCACTTTTTTGATCGTCGTTGTCCTCGTATTCTATGGTAACTGAAAAGTGCTGACCTAGAAAACCTTCAACTGTATTTGACAAAGAAAGCACCGAACGGGATTTCACTTCAAAATTGCCTCTTTTAAAGCAATTTTGTAATATTTTTGTGCATTCTTGAAGCGACAGTTGTTGTTTTACGTTATCCATCGTCGTATCCTGAAAATGAAAATCAGAATGTTAATTTTATACAAATTGAAAATTTTACACTTTTAACACACACAAAAAATTGAAGAGACTGGTAATCGACCATAAACTTGATGAAATAATTTTTAAATTACATTATTCATTCCGAACTGCTTAATTACAATTCTTTTGAAATAACAACGGAAATTAAATTATACACATGAAAAATTCAGAAAACTAGTAAACCATGATAAAACATTATGCGAATTTCAAAAGTTGTTTGCAGATTTGATGAAATAGAAAAATTTTATCAAGCAATACCTTCCATATAAGCACAAATTTCCTGCGTTTAAATTTAATTTTACTTTGCGATTAAATCGTTTTTTCTATTGGAAATAAAGTTTTAAGAACGGTTTTTATCTGATATAACTCTCATGATATTTTTACGACTTTATGTAATCACCATGATAATAGCATTCGGTAACATTTTCTTTTTTAAATGTATTTGTTGAAAGTGGTTCAAAAAAATTTACATTTTAAAGTAAATACTCATCAAATAATCAGCAGCAGACCCAAAATTCATCACCAGGAAATAATTTTTTATAAAATATAAGTTCGTGCCCTACTATTTATTCATTTTAAACATTTAATATTGCAT
Source organism: Rhagonycha lutea (assembly GCA_958510855.1). NCBI lineage: Eukaryota > Metazoa > Arthropoda > Insecta > Coleoptera > Cantharidae > Rhagonycha > Rhagonycha lutea. Next base: position 90,931,920 of record OY294036.1, read on the forward strand.
TAGTGCTAGACCAAGCCCGTCCAACATATGGCCCCTGGGCCACAATGTGGCCCGCATAAGTCCTTTATCCGGCCCGCGACGACATCAAAGATGTCAGTCATCTCATTAGGTTTTAACTAAGCTAAGTGAGATAATTAGTAAAATTGAGGCTTTTTTTTAAATAAATCATCCATAATGGAACATATTGGGCATTCCTTTTGGCCCGCTACGGTTACAAAAATACTAAACCTGGCCCCCCACAAAATTATGTTGGACACCCCTGTGCTAGATTATATCCTATGCGCTGTGGTTTCGTACGTTTACCGCTAAGAAAGTGAGCAGTTTTGGGTGGGTAATTGTATTAGGACTGTGCTTCATCATTGATTTCATTCCACGCCGATATCAAGATTATTTATAATGTTACCTGGGACCAGCAGATTTTCTAACCTCTGAATATTTTCATAAGAAGGTAACATTTTAACATCTCAGCCATTCATTCATCTACTTACTATATAAGGTATATTTTTTAAATATTATAATTTCTTTAAAATTAGTTGCATTTTATAATAGTAACGCAAGCAATTTGCCAAGTGATAATACAAATATACCGCTCACCCACTGATTAACGATGGTATTGATGCTGATTCTAGAGAAACACCTTCGAATATCGAAATCCGAGACGATTACAGTGGAAACAGGACCACAAAGAAGTTTAATGAAATTGAAAATAAAATTAAAGAATTCTGAAAACAGAATTGAAGCGCACTTTATTAAATTCGATCAGTCGACAGATGTAATGTTAACCAATTCATTTCAACTATCGTATTGTTATCTCTAAGCAAAAGTAGAAAGATAACTAAAATTGCGTAGATCTAACCGAACTTCAATACGAATAATACGATATGTGGTCGTTCCAATTAAATTCCCTCGTGAGTCATAATCAACTGATGTACATCCCAAAAATTGGAAGATTCCATAACCGCCGAAACATAATAATTCCGAAAGATGTTTTCGTAGTTAACATTCAGCCCTTAAAAAATCCCGCATATATAAATATGAATAAAATTGTCTAAAATAATACAAAAACTGAATAGTCTAATCTAATCTATCGACCTTCTCGTTTTATCAAATCTGTTTGGCCTTCGTAATATTAAAAATGTTGTACAGGACCTTCTAAAACTTTTATCTAAAAATGCAATGTACAGGGTACTCCAAATAAGTGAGTAAGATGATTTTTTATTCTACCGATTTAAAACTCTTTAACCTAGTCCTATAGCATTTTTAGAGGCATCAATTTTTAATTTTTTATTATTGCTCTTAACAAAAATGTAAATAACCCAGTAGGGTTGCATAGGGTGATCCGTACACGACTACGAGTAGTGTCGGGTTCGAATCGCCTGTTAGATCACAATAGAATTTTATCCTAATTTTTCTATTTTTATTTTTTATCAACAGTTTATTAACTTTTAAGTGCTATCATTATTTTTGTTCAATTAGAGTATACTTTAATCAAACTTTGTTGTCCATTCATAAAGGTCAGAGTGCAGAAAATGTGAGTCCTTGGACGAGTTCTCTTATTTTTAAGTGTCACTGTCACGAAAACATTAATTTACAGACAACAAAGTAAAGTTTCTTATTACCTTATAAATATACTATTGTAAATGAAATTTATACATTTTGATTAAAATTCGGTCTAACTGTTCATAAAATTTTCTTCTTTTATTTATTGAATGCATAAATCATTTCCAATCTAGCCACTAAGTGTTAAATTATCATAAATTATTGAAACATCTTATTATAATATGATGCATCACTTAACATACGACCTTTTAATAATCACTCCAGATACAGCCACAACTTTCTTCTAATAATACTAACAATGTTATATTATAATATTGGAGTCTCTTATCTTGAACGATTATGAATTTCACTGCTTCAATCAACTAATACAAAAGAAATTTTTTGTTATTTATAGTCAGTTACGAATATTGACAATACAATGATAGCACTGTAGCAGTAGGTAGTAATCAAAAAAGGACGAGTAATAAACAACAAACTCAAGTACATAAAGCAATCATATAATTAGCGCAGAACGTGTAACACAAAATTGTATTTGTATCAAACATTGAATTTGAATTTACAAACACTTGTTCTATGTTGTAATCATAACAGCATTTTTAAATCTAACCAATTAAACTCTTCATATTTTCGCTTATTTACATTTTTACTAATTTAGTACCTCTTGTCTATATTATTTATTCATTTTCAAATATTGCATGTTCATTCGTCCGGCGATAAAACTACACACAGAAAAAGTTTAGATTTCAACTGTACCGAAACATTAAATCGGTAAAAAAAAATAATAAAGTAAACTAAAACAGGTTGAATTTTTTTTATTTGAAATTTAAAATTTGATTGAAATAGGTATATGGGCCAATTATAAGATTTGTGTTCAACAGGTTCGCATACAGGAGGCAGTTCAGAGGTTCGTTTAACGTAAATTTTTGCTCTACTTTTCTTTTCACTAAATATCACCATGCCAATTCAATGAGAAAGTTTCCGCCACGATATTTTGTCTTGCTATTAGGTACTCGGTTGGACCGTGTTACGATTAACACGCTTCTAAAAATTACGCCTTTAAAAAATAAAATAATTTTACTTATTCAATTTATTTCTAATATAATTTCACCTACCCTTTATAAGCAAGGTAAGTTGTTCCAAAGTAAACGTAAACTCCGGCTTTGAGAAAAAGATTTCATTGCGGCCCTGATTGAGCTAGTTAAGGGTTGGTCACTTCAACCGTCCCTTAGAATATATTTCGTGTGCCCGCCTGGTGCTCACTATTATTATCTTTGATACAAAAGCAAGCAATTCCGATCCCCTCCGGTATTTTTTAGATTTTTTGACATCTAAACGACGCGACGTAAAGTTATATCTCCATTTGAAAACGATTATTACTTAAATTAACGTCAGATGCCACATTTTTGTTTTGATCTTAACCTCAATTTTGAAAAATTCCTGTTTTATTAGTGATAAAATGATATTGTAACCACTTTTGGATGCCCTCGTAAATTTTTGATGTTACTAAATCCGATTGTTTCTGAATTGTTATAGTGTATTGGCCTCTGTTTTGCTCAATTAGGTCGGGTTAAATGTTCCCGAACGCTACCACCAACTGACCGATGTTAATTATATTATAATAGTCGTCCTAAATTGCAGCTTTGTCAATATAATGAGTTTTACTTTAATTTTGATTACATTTTGAACATTTTTAATGTTTCTTATGATAGCTATGAAATGGATTTTTATTTGTTTTTAGCAAACATCTTACACATCTCAGATGGAAAAGGCAATTTTACTCTAAATTTTGAATTCTCTCATTTAGCACACATTAAAAGAGGAATCTCATGGGAATCTCACATAACTATACAGGACTTATTTTTAAGAAGTTAAATTTCTATTAATTATAAGTTCGCCATCTTTGACTGAAGATTGTTTTAAAATATTTCTTTTTATCACGATCGTGCAGCTCATCTCTCAGGGTTGATCAGTCAAATCTTATACTATAGGACTTTATGATTATGAAAATAATTGATTTGATTCAAATTGTTCCGATGTTAGTAGTAGATACCCGGTGTATAATCAAATAAAAAAATTAAATTCGAAAGTTAAAATGTTCACCGTGCTCTAATATAACATAATTCTTAATAGTTGATTAAAGTGACATTTATAATGACGATATATCACATTTGAACGTCAAATGTTTAATGATACGAAACACATAAACAACAACAAACTGAATAAAACAATACATCATGGAATTATCACTACTAATTTATTTATAATTTTTAATCGATTTTTACAACTTTCAACTAGCTTTGTTCATACATCTATTTAAAACTGGCACCTGGGAATTTTGTGCTAATTTTGTGCTCTAACAGTTTCGCAGTAAAGGAATCTGTGGTAGGGGTACTGAGTTTACTAGGATAATTTTGTAACAAATTAGTGGATTCTTCTGAGATCTATAATTTTAAAATATTTAACAATTAAGATAGTAACAATAAAACTTTATTCGGATTTTAAAAGCAAAACAGTCTGACTATGTTTTTCTAGTAGTCGCTCCCAAAGTAGAATTTGTGAGTAAAATTTATATAAATTAGTACCTTAATTTATAAAAGTAAATGGAAATGGTGGTTCCTCTAACAGAAAAACAAAAAATTTATGTTTCAAGTTTAACATGTTATCTTTCTTAAGATTATTTCCTTTCTTTCTAATGGCGGAAAGGAATAAAGATGATATCAATAGAAAGAGATCTTTTCGGCATCTGAAGATAGCCGGCATTTGATAAATTGTTTTTTAATTATTATTTCAATAATGTAAATGTAAAATAAGCGATTTTTAAAAATTAGATCTGTTTTGTAAAACAACCATAGAAAAATTTGACTGTGTTTTGTTTACCTTTTTTTGTGATGCATAATATATGCACCTACCGATTAATTAACATAATATTTATGTAAATAAACACAAGGATCTTTACAAGGTTTTCCACTGGTTTTAGTATTTTATAGAAAAGGTGCAAATAAGTAACACATTTTGAATAATTAAGCCTTATATTATTTAACACTTCTTAATAGACGTCAATGAAATGCACAATAAACCTTGACATGAAATTATAATTTTGAATGTATTGAAATAAATGAAAGCAATTCATTCCTAAGTACTATTTCCTCTGAAAATATTGCTTTAATTTTTACAACTTTCTATAATATAAACATTATCCTGCAATTTAGACTAATTTAATTTAACTCTCTCCTGTTTGCAATGCTACAAACGCATTGAATAATTCTAATAAACAAAAAGTTGAAATAATAGAATTTTTTTTTGCATTCCGTGGGAATTAAATGCAAAGCAGTTTATAAATAGAAAATGCATTTTGCGGAATTCATTTACCACCATTTTCATTAATATGATATTTACCCAAGATTTAAAGGTTTTGAAACTAAATTACGGATAATGAAATGTAAACTGGATGGATTAATCAAAATAAGGTTTATGATCCAAATATACATGGTGCTTAGAAATTGGATTAAACGCGATGCCGCACTAATTTGTAATTTAGAATTAAAGATTTGTTTGATAAAACAATTCTAAAAAGGAAAACGAAAAACAAGATGTTTTGTTCAAATAAGTGGAATAGATAACGCAAAATATATTTGTTATAAATACTAACTGAGTTAATAAATTTGAATTATTTAGTTACATTAGAAATTTGCTTTAGATTAGAAGCACTAATAATATTTAAACAACCCAAAAATATGTAATTTGCACGTTAAGACTTACCGAGAAAATTTAGTTTTCCAATATCCTATAATTTATTGATAAGTGCAGTACAACGCGAAACTTCGTCAGTGACACTTCAGTAGTTCAACTAAAACTGTAATTGAAGTTGTGATAATATACCACGTCATAAAATTAATGATTAATGCATTTAAAGTTTATTGTTTAAGTATCCTCGTTTTTGAATAAATTATTTCTTTATCTTGCTCAAAGAACCGATTAGAAATAATATGCAGTTTATAAATAATGCATAATTAGTAATTCTTCCAGGAAGCAATTCAATTTTTTTAAATGTAATAATAACTAATAGGAAAGCAAAAATAATGCAAACTTGTACCTTATTATAATATTTAAATACGTTGCGCGTTTAACCACAGAATACGATGAAATATACAGAATTTTAACTCGATTTTATTAGGTAGCCGTTACCTGCGCGAAAATCTAAAAAAATGATAAATTAGAGTTTGTACTGTATATATTATTAAAATTGACTACTAGTTAAGCAGGTGCATTCAAAGTTAATCTTTTTTATTTTGTAACAGGTTTCGAAAATTTTTCTATAACTCGTTCAACTTTATCTCGCTTAACTCTCCATAACTCCACGATACAAGGTGGCAACAGTTACGTAATAAATAAATGAATAAATTTTGATTTAGATTTATCCAGAATTTTGTGCTTTACGTTAGTATACTGGGTGGCCTACCTGAACCCATATAAACCTATAAAACTCTGTCATTTTTCATTTTAAAAGGATCGCAGAAATAAACTCCATAAGGAGTTAAGGAGGAAGAGGCGGATAATGTCACTAAATTCACATAATTAGTATAAATAATAATAAGAGTACGTTAAAATGTTTGAATTCTATTATACTTTTTTACATTTCTTGATTAGCTGTTTGTAAACTCTTGACATCACACGGAGTCACATGGGAGTACATGACATGTACTAATTTATCGAAGTTGTTTTTGGTAGTTTTGATTGGGTTATACCAAATTTAGGATTCTAGGACGTTTGCTTCCCAGACCATTTGCCGTGGTTACATTGTCAAAATCGAGTCTCCGCGCCCTCCGGTCCCCTCCGCTCCGGCGACTCCGAGACGTTTTGACCAACTGTGTACTACTAGACAAAGTGTGCTACTGTGAAGGGGATGGATATCTATTTTTTTCCGGCAAATTTAAGCCAAAAATACCCCAAAACAGTGAAATTTACTCAATGTTGACTCTACGTTGATGTAGGTATGACTAAAGCCGCTACGTCGGCGCCGGTCCCCACTCTCCACTCCATGCACTTATCAGGTCTGTTTTCAAGCAGAAATTGGAACTTTAAAATCGTTTTTTGGCTAAACTATTCGATACTGGTGATTCATCCGCTATTTAATCGCTTAATTTGAATGTAATCTATCAAATTCCGTTGAGTTTTCTTTATTAAATATAGGGTTATGTAACTATAACCTTATTAACTTCCTACCTCCAGGACATATTCCTAGAACAATCATCTGGGACGAAACGTCCGGATACCCAAATTTAGATACACAAAGGTCCAATTAACGTATTTTATGTATACATTTGAAGTTATTTGTTCAAATTATGAAATTATTGGAAAAAAGAAATGATTTTCTTCTAAAAGGACCCGATGTTTCTGCCACTTGCAACATTTTCAGATTCAGCTAAATAAACTGACCAAAAATTTTATTTGGATTAAACCCGAACAAATGAGAATAACATGGTAAATTACTTTTCTTAAAATTCGTATTTGCTACTATAATAGATGAATAAAATTGGCATGAAACGAAATTTCAAACACAGGATCCTTCTATCCTATCCCTATAGTAACATAAACAGATACTTTCCAAATTGATGATTTCCTTTTGCATCTATAAAAGTAATAATTAGAGAGCAAATAATAATATTATTAACTGTTAAGTATTTTCAGACGCGGAAAATTAATCTATTTCCATTGACACTATTTTCATTCTCATCCATTACAATGGTAATCAGAAATTTAAAAAAAACAAATTTATCATGCTATTCTCCTATGTTTATTTATGTAGTAGCCCACCCGGTAAATATTTTAATTCAAAACAAAAAATTATTTGTTTTTATAATGCTTAATGAATACACAGAATTAAATAGATATAATTTATGGTTAATACATTGAGATAAGATTAAAATATTGAAAGTAATAATATGCTATATAATATATCAAGTTAAATAATAATTAATCAGCTTGTGTAAACAATACGCAACAAAATTGGAATTTGTTATAAATAAACATTATCTTTTTGTGCCAAATTTTAATCTTTCTAGGTAAAAATGAAGTGTATCTTTCTATAGCCGACATATTAAAATGGCTTCCAAAGAAATAACCTTAATTAGTAGAGTTAAATTTTTTCCTTAGTGACTAGGCCTGATAATGTAAAAAAACGAAACGGTCGGTGTTGTGTTGGTGTCAATTGGGTGTCACACGTTCTCCCTCCACATTTACTGCGCAGCAATTTAGTTTCCTTAGTCACTAAGGAAAAAGTTTACTCCACGTCACTATCATCATCTTCTGCAAGCAAAACAAATGTATGGAGAGTGAATTGTCAATTTCTTGATACCATTGCAAAGTTTTTACTCTCTTACAAAGCAAATTGCAATTTTCTTGCATGTGGTGAAGTGATTAAAAAAGAGACTCAAAGAAGTCCAAATGTATCTTTGAAACAGGCATCTGTATTGTTCATATTTATGAGTAAAATATGAAGCCGATAGGTAGATGAATTTTGGCATTTTAATAATAATCAGCACTATACGCCTTGAAATATTATCTAGTATAAAGCCTCTTGAGTGCAACAAAGTCTATAGAGAGAGCTTCGAATGGCAAAAACACTTTCACACTCATGCAACACAGCACTCGTGCAACCATCGCAATAAATTGATTGTGAATGATCATACAGATCGGTATCCATTGGTTCATGCAGAATCATAAAATTTGGCACCGGCTGAACGTGCCCATTAATTAGCAAAAAAAAATTATTTGAAATGCTATTATAACGTCATTTATTATATTAAGATAGATTTAAAAAAGAGTTCAAGAAACATTGTATAAAATGAGGCATTCTAACAAGTAAATCAATTTGTATTCAATTGATTAGTAATACAAAATATGCTACATCAATGTCACTTTGATTAAGTCTTAATTATAAATGTCAAAGTATTATTCCATTTAAAGTGACATTTTCCTGTGGTTTTGTAAAATTTACAGTATTTATGATGCTGACCAAAACTTTTTTGTTTTCAAATAGATTTATCAAAGCAGGAATACAAAGTATCTCATTGTCAACTGTACCAAAGGAAAAAGTTCAAAAAAAATTCCTTTTGTCAAAACGTTTCAAGAGTAAAAAAAGTGTATGGAACGAATATGCTCGACTGGCTAGGGAGTTTAAACCTATCAACTTAGGAGCAGGCTTTCCTGATTTTGGACCACCAAGTCATTTATCCGAAGCTCTAGCAGAAGTTGCGGGTAGTGATGACGGGTTACTTCACCAATATGCAAGAGGATCTGGACATGTTAGGCTAGTTACAGTTTTATCAAAATTTTATTCTAGATTATTATCAAGAGATGTAAGTGACCCACTCAATGAAATTTTAGTTACGTATGGTGCAACCGAAGCCCTTTACTGCTCTATAAACGCTTTCATCGACGAATGCGATGAAGTTATAATGATCGAACCATGTTTTGATTGTTACGCACCTATGGTAAAATGTACTGGGGGAACACCCCGCCGTATAGCATTGAAGCAAAAATCTGAATGTAATGCAACGGTTAATTCTGAGGATTTTGTTCTCGATCCAGACGAATTAGAAAAAATATTTAATAAAAATACCAAGATTATAATTGTAAATACTCCTAATAACCCACTGGGAAAAGTTTACTCCGCGTGTGAGTTACAACAAATTGCTGATTTATGCATCAAATGGAACGTTTTGTGCATTGCGGATGAAGTATATGAATGGTTGGTGTATGAACCGTCTAAACATGTAAGAATTGCTACGTTACCGGGAATGTGGGAAAGAACTATAACGATTAGTTCAGCTGCAAAAACGTTTTGTGCGACTGGCTGGAAACTTGGTTGGGCAGTGGGTCCCTCACATTTAATACCTAATTTACAGCTAGTTCATCAGACCTGCGTCGAAAGTTGTGCATCTCCTATTCAAGAAGCTTTTGCTAGAACCATCGAGAAGGAGTTGTGTGAAATGGACGACAGCGATTCCTACCTTAATTCTTTTGCATGTGAAGCGAAAACTAAAAGAGACTTTATGTATAAATTTTTGGGCGATGCTGGCATGAAACCCATAATGCCTCAAGGGGGATATTTTGTAGTTGCCGATTGGACTCCCTTAGAATCTCGCGTTGATTTAAACTCAGAAAAGGATGAGTACAAAGATTACAGATTTACGAAATGGATGTCTAAAAACGTGGGTGTGCAAGGTATTCCTATAAGTGCATTTTATAGCAAACAGAATAAAAATCTTGGTGTGAATTTCGCGAGGTATTGTTTCATCAAAAAAGACGAAAATTTAAAGAAAGCTGCCGATATATTAAAAAAGTGGAAAAGTGGGCTAAAATAATAAAAAATGTTATAGCTTTTAATAAATTTCAAAATGCATAAAAATAATGATATATTCGTACTTTTATTTAATTTTCTGTTTCTAACACTGCAATGAAATTTAAAGTAAATTAAAATCTCTTCTAAAAGATAAATTTCATTCGCGTTTTGTTAAAATACCTCCCTATAGAATAATCAATTCTTATCAGTTGGTCAATCTAAATAGCTAATTTAAACAAAATAAAAGTTAAAATAGTGCTAAAAGAGCGTATCGTGATAAGTCGTCGTCAGCAAACTTACTTGGAGTTTTAGTCACCGTAGATGTTGAAAATTAACGTTGTGGAATCTCGCTATCACTACATTTCATGAATTTACCGTCAGATTAAGATAATCGTTAACCTTTATTTAATTTTTTTAATTTAATTCTTTTACAATCAAGGCGTTGCTTCGCGTCGACATGATAACTAAATTGAAACCGCGATAAGCCTTTAAGCAATAAAATATTAATTATTTTGTTATGAAGCATTCGAGCGGTAACAATTTTCCGATGCGCGTCGGTTTTTCAATAAAATTAAATACAATTGATGTGATCTGTAATTACAACTAGCAATTACAATTTTTAATTTCGTTTCTATTGAAAATGGCCGTTAATAATTATAAGGTTGAATATCAATACTTTTAACACAAAACTAATTACAATTGAAGAGTACGAGTATTTACAGAACTGCTTTGTAATCGTTAAACAAAAAATATCTACAGAAAATTCAATTTAAAAACTCTTGAATTAAATTTTAAATTTTGTCACAATTTGCCTTAATTTTCAATGTGCAAAATTTCCTTTGATAAATTAATATTTTTTTACCAACATTTCATGTTTTTAATTTTGCTTTTAATTTGCTGAATATTTTTTGCTTGCTCCAAATATTTTGGATTGGATATTTTATTCTTTTTTTATTGTCCCAACAAGTGACTGGTAATTCGAATCCGTAATTATTTATTACGGACTTAACATGTTACTTAAAACTTAATATTTTTACTAACAAGGGGAGGGGCAACTTTGGTCTTCGCTGATTTGTACCATTATGCGTGTAGATTATAATTAGGACTTCATCAGATGGAAATTTTAGCAATTATGATCCATACGATTAATGATAATTGTGCAAATCGGCGATAACCAAAGTTGGCCCTCATCCCCTTGTAAGTTTGACATTGACTATACACAATTAAGGTGGGTTTATAATGGTTAAGCCCATTTATAGTGATACTTAGGACCAGCAATTAGACATTTTGTAATCGAAGAATCCTTCTATGAACGGTATGCTACTGAACTTGAACTCGTGTATATTGGTGCAAGGGAATAAGACACAAATAGTAGAGGAGGGAGCATTGCATTTTTGGTAGTGTTTTTATACTGACCAATTATTACTTTTAGTAGTAAATTAGCAACGATATTCAGCAAAATAGGAGTCAGTCGCCGTACGCGGGGTGGAGATGGAGGAAAAATTACCTTCTAGAGTCCGTTCATTCACTTGAGTGTTGTAATTATTATTTTTCAGTATAATACCTAGTTTTACATTTTTATTTATTTTTCATACAATCAAACAATGGCTTGGAATTTTTTTTATTCTTAGAAGTGTTTAAATACCCACTTTTATTGCCTATTTTAAAATAAATCTTATTAATTAATTGCTAATTGTTTTAATTAACTTTGCTAGCAACCTTCAGATCACATTCTCTGTTTGTGTAATTGATCTTCAGTTTGTGCAAATTCCAAATTAGTAGTATCTACAATTTAAAAATGACGAATTTGCACATTTATCGTTTGGTATCTATCGTTAAAAAATAAAAAAAATTATATTTTTCAAATAAAACTTTTATTAAAATACAAGGTACATAACTCGATCGTTGTTATTGCAACGTGATAAGGAATCATATCAGCAAAATAGTAGATGTACTACCTGCTAATGAGATGAAGTAAGCCTCCGCTCACTGCTGCTACGGATACTAGAGTGAATTTCTGAGAAGTGTCGGATAAGAAAGGTTCTACTGTACCTTCATAATTCTTAAAACAAAGTATCATAATCGTCATGAAAATTTATATACTATGCATTATAAATTAAATTGTTATGAAATGAGGAGTTTGGAATCGATGCGGGTTAATTTATACCAAGAAGTAAAATTTAAAATAAAAATCTGTTTTGAGAAAACTTTCTATAAAATCTCTACAAAATTAAATTTTAATTTACACATTGCACTGTAGCAGCATTCCTTTGAGAATGGTTTACTGTATATTACCAGAGGGAAATAAAATTGTTACCTTATTCAGCAACTAGTGGAATTGTGAGGTAGGGTGATATTTATTTTATTTTAATATTTTCCTGTTGTTTATCTTCTATTTTTAATTATAAAAGTTATAGATAGTATTCACAAACATAATGAAGTAATTTGTGTAATTGTAATTTCTATACTAACATCAGAAACTAAATTCATTTTATAAAATTTACATTTTCCTGTGTATCCATCAATGTATAATTCGTAAACGCTGCTATTTCTTTCAAAATATGACAAAATAAAATGATTTTTACATGTTCTTCCTCTTCCAAGTTGCCTTATATAATCAAGGTTGTTTAGTTCCCTTTTCTAATTTCCTTCACATCATATCTTTTGTACCTACTCCTGTTATTGCCTTTACAGTATTAGCTATAACTTCGTGTTAATTTAATTAATGCTTACTTTGATTTAATTTGTGGTTAAATTCTTTAGCTACAACTTGATTTATTTAGGTTATCGAATATCTGTCAAAAGAGCTTTTGAATATGGATTGAATTTTAGGATGAACTTAAAATTTTTAGGATGAATTAAGAAAATTACATCACACCACAGTGAGCTTTTGAATATGGAGGTTTGGTTTTATTAGCATGGACCAGCAAAAGTCAAAATTTCTCTCGATGAATTCTGATGTAGACCACTACTTTACCTTACAGATGTCCTTTTAGTACTTTATTTGAATACCGATACAAGGGATAGTTACTTCTGATGAGGATTTAACTTTATATTTTTTATAGTTATTGTTATTTATATTTTTAAATTTTCAGAAAATTAACTAAATTCTGACCAGCAGTCTGGCGTAAATCAAACACGGATAGACTACAGAGCGGGAAACCGCGGTTCTAATCCTGATTGCGTCGGATATTGTTCTGTGATCTAAAAAGTCCGAAATCGATCTGTGGACTATGGGGAAGGCAACGGGAAACCACCCCATTAATATTTCCCTAGTAAAGTCTTCCTGGTTTAGCCAGGAAGATCGCCTACGTCTAAAGATAGATATGGCACAATAAGAAGATGAAGATCTAAATTCTTAGTATAATTCACGTTTTTAAGTATTAATTACGGTATTTAGTTTTGCTCGAATTTTAGGATCTATTAACTAGCATAGCAAGTAACTTGCATAATTTCACCAGAAAATGTTGTTGAGCTGTATTACAACAGGAAATAGAAATTAATGAAGGAATTTATTGAAGAAATTGCAATCAGAAATGTTATAGTTATGTCCATTTTTGTGGTTCAATAAATATTTACAATTGAATTTAAAGATTTATATAGAGTCTGCAAATAAAGTTTCTATGTTTGTCGAGAAGCTACTCGAAAGCTAACACTTGACTTCGGTGCTAATTAGCTCCTTGATTGTACAAACTCATAATACAGCTTTTATTAAAATTTAAAAAAATGCAATATTTACGTTTATCTTCTGAAAGATATTAATTAGTAGATTTAAATATATACGAATTAACATTTGTTATTTAAACAGTAAAAAGTTAATAAAGCATGTAATTGTTTATAAAAGTGATAATTTTGTTACAACCTCTACTAAATACATAAAATCTGAAAGGGTTTTACAACCAGGATATGGCTAGCAATTAGATAATATACCACAACGATATCTACAATTGTTTCATTTGCAAAATGCCCTTGGGGTTAAAATAATTATTACATTTTGTAATTTTATTGAATCCTATTCAGCAATCTAACGTGTGCTTTTCAATTTTATGTAATGTACCCGTTAAAGTGAAATAACGAGATTACACAACTATAAACCTTGCGAATCTCGGCTATAAAGGGTGTCTCAATAGCAGGGACTTATTTTGTTGTTTTTTTATTATTCATTTTAGAAGAAAAGGTGAAATACTAACATAGTTTACGAGTTGTATTAGCTTCAAAAGTAAAATTACTTACTTACACCAAGTGTTCCATTTTATCTGAACAATTATGTACTTGTATAATGTTAAATGAAACATTTTGTACTACCCTGTCAAAAATTTTATAGTATCTACATTTTGTCAATAATTTTATTCAATAAAATTTAGAAAGCTTTTCAGTAAAAATCTCAGTTTATTATTAGGTCACTCAACAAGGAGCTAAAATAGGATTTATCAGACAACATAATGGAAAAGGTTTGCAAACTGGCAATTTAGTTAGGTACAGTTTTATATGCGGAAAATCATACTAAATTTGCGATATCAGTTATTCTTCTTTCTCATTTTCACCAATTTTCTTCTTTATTTTCTATGAGAATTAATTTTTTTATTTTAGGATTAATTTTTATTTTAATTTTCTTCTGTTTTACAACTTGCACAATTTCTTTTAAATTCGAAAGAAAATCTTATTTTCTGCAACTTCCTCCTTGATAGTATCAGGACTTTTTTCATAGTGTCGCCTGTAGGATATTTATTATCTTCTATAATAACCACTTCGCAAATGTTTTCAATTTTTTAATAAGGATTCACGCAATTTATTTACACAAAATTCCTTCTTAAACTGATCAACCTACTGCTTAATTTTATTTAGGTTGTTATTTATTATTTTCGAACATTTGTTTGGTTTCTCATTAACAGCAATTCAGAATTTAATAACCATAGAAGAAGTTTCTGACCTAACTATTAGGTGATATTTTTGAGACATTTATTTAATAAGAAAGATTTTCTAAATGAAACTTGATGATTACAACGGTGCATGTCACTGTTTCTCTCCCTCAAACCGAATTTTTATGTAAAATTGAAGCTCAACTGAATAAAATTGAAGGCTCAACGTCTGACACCAATTTCTCTCCAAAATTCGACGAGAAAGGGAACAAACTTACAGTACCTTTCCCTAAAGTTTTCGCATCTCAATTTCCGCGATGGTTGAGGCTCAAACGAAAAAAATTAATGCTCGTTGAGGTTCAAAGTTGAACTTTTGCACAAACACGAATGCTTAATACGTTCTCAATACATACAATACGAAACTACCATTTGAATTTTTAAAGAAATTTATTATTCCATGTCATTAAAGCTTTATTGCATTGGAACAAAGCATTCCTACCGCCGAAAAGGGAACTCGGGGTTAAAATTAAAATTTTATTATTTCCATTTCCAGATATTAATAAATAATATCTGTGTCGTTGTATATTGTGAAGTAATAATGTTAAAGGAACATCATAATTAAACATTTAAGAACGCAAAATATTGTTCAGAAAGTTTCATATAAATAGATATCGCTGAGTGGTCTAATTTATTTACATGAATATTTCAACGATACATCAATGTTTTGTATGCATGATGTTGCACATAAAAGCTTTTTAATGTATTTGAATTTAATAGTAATTATTCATATGTGTTAAAGTGATAAAAGGCTAATTATCGTGGATATTTTATGTACCTGTATATTTGGATAATTAAAAAAATAGCCTGTTGTAAAAGTAACCATGCTTGCACTTGACAAAGTAACTAATAGACAATAAAGCAGACATTGCCTTTGGGCTCATTCATATTCCATTTTTTATTGCGGCGAAATTCTAGAAATTTTAATCAATATTGTAGACATGTATAGAATCATCGACACACTGAATCAGAGATTTGCGAATAATGCAATTTATTCAATGGCTTACGTATTAATTGAGTAAATAAAATAGATGGTATTAATTTGAATAGTTTTCAAATGTGTTCGTTCAAATGTGTATTTTTCAAATCGATTCGCGAAAATTCGTCTCAAAGGATCTTTAATTATCATTAACTTGGTAGTATGTCAAAGGTATAAACGTAGAATTAAAACCACGACACAAATATGTTTAGGCTTCGATTCAATAAGTTTAACAAAAAGGACAAAAAGAGCTTTGTGTTTTAAGTGAGGGGGAGTGTTCCAGTTTTTATTGTTTTAATTGTTTCTGTTTCACAGACGTACATAATATCATATGCCGTATATACCATAAAGAAATTCAATTTGGTAAGAAAACATTAGAGTAGTTGCAATTTTAACATTGAAGCAATAAAAAAATTTAATATATTATTTCCTAAGGGTGAATATAAATTTTATTTCACTTTAAATAAACTTGAAGCTTTACAGGTTACAATTCCTTTGTAACATATAAACTAGTAAATATTTACATTATTATAATAATACTAAATGAGTTTTTCATTAAAAAATTGTCGTTAGATAAACAAGTTCTGTTTAACTTTCCTTTGAAATTGAGATAAAATTGAAATTTTTCCCTTGTTAAATGCCTATTATACGTAATAATACAATATTGAATCCGAGCCAATTTATATGTATCAGTAAGTAGTCAATATTTCTTCGTTATAGAAAAATAATATTTGTATATCTTATTAAAATATCGTGTTGACTTCATTGTAAATAGGTGATCCTTCTTTTAATTAAAAAATTAGATTACATACTTTTTGTACTGTGATTTCCTTTTTATTTTGAAAATTGATTCATGGCATTTATATTTAAAAATTATTTCACATCAATCATGAAAATTGGTGCCTTCGTTTTGAGAACCGAAGGGAACATAATATAAACATTCGAGTAAATAAAATCACACAGTAGACATATTATACACGCTCCATTCCTTCGGAGGTGAAAATAATGCTGGTTATAGCTAGAAATTTAAACTGCAATTTCTAAAATGAGAATTAAAGTTTTCTGATGAGATAAACCTGTCTAGGTTAACGCTATGCTCATGCTTAGATAAAATATTTTAGAGTCGCATAATAACGTAATTAAATTAAATTGTTAGACTTCCGAAGTATTCTAATTTTTCAGTGACACATGGTATACATTATAAATTTAACGAAAGGTAAGATTAAACATGAAGCATGAAGTGGAAATAATATACAGTTAACGATCACCTGAATAAAAAAGTAAGAGAACCACAAAACAATCCAGAAATTCCTTTCAGGAACAAGAAAAGCTCCTAAAAATTGCGTTTCTAACAAACGACCAAAAAATGTAACCTTGTATCCGATAAAACATGTAATTGGTGTATTTATAGTAGTTTTCTGACAATAACCTGACAGATACAAAGTGTTTTAATCTATGGGAGTCTCGAAAAGGCATTAAAACAATTATTATTAAAGTTGAAGTAATATAAAAAATTTAGTTAAAATAAATGCATGGATTTTCTTTCAAATGCAAAACTGAAAGAAATGTAATTTAAGTTTTTACATGAAATTGTAAACCGAGGGTATGCTATTAATTTAGGTGGTGAGCCAATTAGTTACAATTACTTTGGTATTATTTTAAGTTGATAACACAACAAAATACTATTAAATTAACTCGAAATTAACTTAAAAACAGTCTACATTGTGATTTTTTATTATAAATACAAAAAAAAATAACAAACCAAATTGTTCAAAATTTAAAAATTCCTTTCAAATTTTAAATGCAATCTGGTACTTATCAACGGAGCTTGTATTTTAATCTGATTGAAAAACCAAAATATTTATAATGCTAAGCGGCTAAAGATTGCAGTATATTTTTAAAAAATGTATAAAAAATGTTAATGAGGCAGTGCTTTTTTATTCTTCAATTCTGTTAATAGTAATTAGGAAAAGCCAGAATAGAATAAATCTAAGAATTTACAACATAAAGAAAAATATTTTTCTTTCATTAAAAGAGGAATTTACAAAATATTAATTAATATTCATTAGAACGTTGTTTTTAAAGTCGAAAATCTTTTATTAATACTTCAGATTAAATCAAACTTCCGGAATTCGAAAAATGTCTATTTTGTGTTGAATTCAAATACAAAATATATCGGTACCTACTCAGATTGTTCCGAATTATGCTGGTTTAAATAAAAATAGAGATTTTCAGAGGCAATCCCTGTTATTCTAGGTTGTCAACATCAAAAATACAGTGACCCTCATTTAGTTACAACCTGGTGGTGGTTGAAAATCAGTAGTAGATTACTAATGATGCGCACGAATGGCTTAATGAGATTCTATTGTCCAGATAATTGACATTAACTTAAATTAACTTGAAATGCGATTTTCTCCAAAAATGAAGAAATTCCTGCCGATATCAGTGGGTCGGCAGAAATAGATTTCCCTTGTAAGTCTGGTTATTCTAATTCAGTGCCTTCGGTATAACATGGACTGAGTTTCACATTTGCAAAAAATAATAACATTTTAAAATCATTTTAAAAACATTTTATAGCACTGATAACATCCGTATCCACAATATCCTTTCAACGCTTCTATGTAATAATATTATCATCATTATTGTTGTTGTTATTCGTATTATAATACGATGGTGTTCATTTAACATAATTTTAAACTTTTCTCAACGTTACCTGATATCTTATTATTGTGAATTGCTAATTATGTTTATTGTTTATCGAAATGTAATTTCTAATATCAACTACTATTGGTAACGTATATATTTTCTACGATTTATCTTATAAAAGGAAATTATAAACTAAAAAAATAAACTTCATTAATATCAAAATATTTTAACTGTAACTTGAGATACATGCGTGTAGGTATTTGCATTTTCCCCAATTTGTGTTATTTTTCTGATTACTATTTGAAAATAATAATGAACTACATCAATTAGGAAACGGCTTCGTATTGCATTCATTTTTTCATTTTATTCCCTTTTGTAGAAAACTTTTTTTAAATCACTCATCAGTATAATCTAAATTTTATGACCAACAGCGAATCTGCTTACCTTACTATAATTAAATAGCCCCACGCTTTTATATTAATATTTTCAAGAAGCTCTGTTTTGTTGTTATTAAAATTTATTTTTACATTTTAGTGCACCTTTTTAATTCCTAATTAAAATAATTAATGAAGAGTTTCACTATAAGTTGCATTATTTCGTGATACCAGAACATATTTTCAAAATTTCTTAAGAATTTCATAAAATTGTAGTAGGTAGATACTATTATAAAAAATGAGCAAGACGCGTAAGTGCAATTTTGTAAACGCTGTTTTACTGATTTTAAACTTCCCCCTCGATGGATGGTTTAATTGGCATATTTTATTTTAAAATCTAATTTCCTTAAAATCAATAGTTATAACGACCGATTAGCTTTGAAATATAATGTCAACAATTTATCTTAAAATTATATCTGTTTTCGACTCATATCTAAATTTTGCTTTTATTATTTCGTTTTCAACATTAATTTATTATATATTAAAGGGTACTACATCATTTGTATTTAAATCTATGGTTTCAGATTTATCTTCATTATTAAATATAACTACATGACTTGTAGCATCTGCAATGTGCATTTTCTTGCTGGACACAAATTTTACATTAATGCCATGTTTAGATAATTTCAAATACATTGATGTATGCCACCGACGCGATGTCAAAAGGAATATCATTAATATCGTTTTTAAAAATGTTTACCAGAGGTAAATGATCGCTTTGTTACCTGCTCTATAGTCTACCTTTACATACATTGAAAAAGAATAGCTAACATTTTTTTTATACATATTTTGTATAAATATTTTTTATATTTAAAATATATTTTTATACATATTTTTTCAGTTTTTTCTAAATTAGTGCATAAATAAAAAGTAAAATATTGTAGAATATTTCATTATGGACTTGGCCATATTTTAGGTTACAATATAGTAAATTAGTATAGGAATTTTGAGATTAACATAAAAATTGATATGACAGTAAGTCGTCAAAATGAAACCAACAGCTGCTGCTATAGATAGTTTTCAAAATTGTACAGTTAATTCTTTGACCAAATTTTGAACAACAATTTCTTTATGCGCATAGTCATATTTTAGCCTACGCAGCTAAATTTGTATAGAATTTTAAGATTAATTTCAAAATTAGTATCACAGCAAATCGACAATTTAAAACGGAAAATCGAATTTTAGATAATTGTTATTTTATTATGGAATTAGAGATAGTTTAGGCATAATTAACAGTTACTAAGCAACACAACCCTAGATCACTAATCATTCATCTTACAGACGAACAGACTCGTAATGCATTTGACATTTATGCATGTTTCCGATCACCCCCCCCCCCGTTCAGTACCTTTCTAAATATGCAAATTAATGACCCTCTCTTACGCACTGTGTTTGCACATCAATTTAGTCTTTTTATTTTCTTCGTTTCTAAGACAAATATGTAGACTATAAAATAAATGAAAATATGATTAGTGATCTAGGGTATCATTACCTAGATTACCTATTAGTATCACAGTAAAAGGTCAATTATTGTAAACTGTTAACGAAAGTCAGTTAGCACTGACAAGGGGAGGGCCAACTTTGGGTGTCACAGATATGCACCACTACTATTATAAGTTTACAACCCAATTAGAACTTCACGAGATGAAAATTTATCGACCCAGAATTTAGCTAATTTTGAGAAAATAATTTTGAAAAAGTAAAATTAAAGCTTTTGGTAGTTCAAACATATCGAGTATCTCCACTTTAAATCAATCAGCAGTTGACAGGTGGTCATATCCTCTTATAACCTCGCTAGATTGACATGCATAATAATTTATTCAATAGCAAATTCATTTCAACTTTGAAGTAGTAAAATTGAGCAAAATTGAGTGAATTTTATTTAGATTTATTTCGATAAATTTTATTAATGTTGCAATTTCCAATATTCTATGGTAATTTCAAATGTGACTAGCATCGAAAAATTAATCTTCAGTCATTACCGCAGAAGTTTATCTGGCGACATTAAATTATTTGCAAGAGGAGCTTCCTTTGAATATATCATTTGCATATTTCAATTGTCTTTGAAATTTTATTTTCTCCAACTGTCGAAGGGCCAGGCATTTCCGCATTTGTTGTGCAGGGTAATTTAAATTCACATGCACTAGACCTCTAAATCCGGCCCATTCTACTTCTTTTGATTTTCAGCTCCTCCCCGATCTTGGCCATTATAACTTACCATAGCGCTTACGTAAGTAAATTTTATTTTTTCCATTTCGTGCCAACCGTTAGAGGTTACTGTGTTGTTTTGGGTGTTGTTCGGGTAATTGCAATTATTGGAATTGTGATAGCATCTCTGAAATTATATTGTCAATTTAAGCACTTTATTACCATTGCGTTTTTATAAGTTCTCCCAAACTACCCTTTTATTACAGAACCTACGGTTCAGCCTCCGCAAAAATTGAGGGCTAGCCTTATGAACATCGTTAATAGAGAGGTCCTCTCCAAATTGCAAATGACTCTGGTATCTGTTTTGAGATAACCCTCCATTCGAGCGATGTTACATTGTAACATCGTCAGGTGACTAAACAGAAAGTGATAAGAGAATTTTGGTTAAAACATACCCGCAAAAAGTGGGCGTAGATTTTTAGTTCAAAAAGTGTTTAATACAGTTTTAGTTTGTCAAAAATCAACTTTGTTGCATTAAAATCAATCTAGTTCATTAAAAGTTTATTCAACTGCACAGTAGTGATTAAATTTTCAGTGCAGAAAATTAATTTTATAAAGTAATTTATTAATACAGTTTGTTCTTATTGTATGCCTTAATTATTGGTAATAATAAATATTGAAAAGTAGAACGCAGAGTAATTTAGAATTCAATGAAATTTTCTCAGAAAATCTTCGAAAACGTTATAATCTAATTTTTTTAATTTTTGTAATTTTCGTATATTTATTTTAACCTTGTATATTCAAATGAATTGTGTATGTGATGTCAGTATGCATTGATCTACGTTGCCCTGTGTTGTACAAATTACCTTAAATTTAAATTCACAAAATCTAATTTTCCTGGTGTTTATATTCACTTGAAAAATTATGTAAACCTAATTCTCCTTGCATTTCTTTAATATTTCTTCGTTTGCATCTTTTTATTTTACCTGTGTTGACAGTGAAATTTCTGTTGTAGTTGTATTAGTTTCCAATACAATCAAAATCAAACTTATTTTCTAAAATGCTTGGCAAATTAAAGACGTTGATCTTGCTAACAAAAACTCCCATTTTATTTTCCTTTAGCAAACCCCTTGCGATCTAGTTCTGGTCGTTTTTTATAATTCAGTGCAATTTATTTAAAATTATAAAGTAGAAACCGAATAGCATTTAAATTATTTACCACTTTAGCAATCTTTCCTTCTTAAGAGGGGCATTTAAATTTTGATGCGAAAACATGTTTCAAAAGATGGCGGGCCCTAAAATATTCTAAGAATCTAAGAATCTTTTCACCAATACAGAATTCTAATAATTTATAAAAGTCATATGAATAAACGATAACTAATTTAGGGAATGAGGAAGTTTGAGCTTTCAAAGTTAAATATTTTTAAAAATATTCAATATTTTCAAATATGAATATCTTTTTGAAATATACTTGTAAATATTCAACATTGGAAGCTCAAACTTCCTCATTCCCTAAATTAGTTATCGTTTATTCATATGACTTTTATAAATTATTAGAATTCTGTATTGGTGAAAAGATTCTTAGATTCTTAGAATATTTTAGGGCGCGCCATCTTTTGAAACATGTTTTCGCATCAAAATTTAAATGCCCCCCTTAATATTTATTTTATTATTAAGTTGCTTTCTTGACAACTTTGACAACCCATAATTTATCTAATCAGATTTATATAATAGCACTATGTAACTTTTTATGTAAAAAATACCGCACAACATTTACATTTCAGAACGTGCTAGAATTGATTTCAAGAGCTCACAAAATACTGGAGTCGGAAATTATAAGATCACTGAATTAAATTATGGTGGTTATTGTTGGCTTCCTGGGAGCTTTGCGAAAAGCTAGGCAGGTGCAGGCTTTTTGTCAAGACCATCACGGCAAGAACCAATCAAATTGAACAAATTACTGTTTACTTGTAACATCTAGTGACAGGTACAACTCCGCACCGTGTGTAGAAAGTAATAAAAGATACCAACCAACGTCATTATGAACGCACAAGTAAAGTACCTAAAAGATGAAACAGGACAATGCAAGACAAGACCATAATCTTTATGTGAACGCCGCTTTAGTCGCCCAGTAAAATTTATATCTCGCATACGGAATTTCAGTTTAAACTTCAGATCAAGTTAAAAGTGAGAGGTCTTCTATTGGATAATACATAAATGTGTTTGAATAGCTCCACGTCTAATCAGATAATGGATGATATTCAGATAGGTAAACATATGAAAAGGCAATCAATATACTACATAGATGAATGAGTATTTGTGGGCTTATAAGCAAAGTACAAATAGAATAATAATAAAATTACCAATATTATTTATTTCATTGATTACGCGTAATTACTTTTGTAAGAACCTATTAAATATGGTACAATAAAATTTATTAATTTTAAAAGTTATTAATATTTTTATTTGTAAACTGTAGTTTATTGCCCATAGAATAGTAGGTAATAGTATTTTAGTGAAATGAACAATATAAAAGATATTAAACGTAGGCAATCAGAACCTTTAATATAAACACAACAAAATCTCAAACACACACAAATATTTCATATATGTACCTATAATAAATCACGAGACCTGCATAATGTGTTATTGTCTACTCTATAAAGTAAACAAATACAATATTTGTTATTAATATTATTTGTAATGTATTATTGGTATAAGCTATAAAATGATACTAAACTAAAATTGTATCTAAAACGATCCTCTAAAAATAATCCTCAACAATTGAATAGGGGTTTTCAGTATCCTGGGTAATATATAACTGGATTTACATATTATGTATTAACGATTGAAAGGAGGAGTAGTATATATATGCAGGCGTATACAAATCTAAAACAAAATTTCGCCTCTACTTGTTACGAAATATAAAGCTCATATTTTAAAAGCTTCTGTACACTGTGCCGCCAGGGTAGTCACTTTCCGAGCGGTTAATCTAATTTTGAAACTTGTAGAAATCAAAACTTTAATTTATCCAATAAAATAATTAAATAAAATTTAACAATTTTCTGCGGAAAATTATAAAATTAATTTTGAACACACTCAAATCCGTTATTATAGAAAATAGTAGCCGCTCATTTATATTACGGAAAAGTTTCCAACTTCAATAACATTTATTACGAAAAGTATTAGGTAACTGTTGCAAACTAAATTTAATTAAAATTGATATTAATTTAAATAAAATTATAGGAAAAGGATTTTTAGTGTAATTACTGTAACAATTATTAGGTACTAAATAAAATAAAAATATGACTTGCGCGATTGGTTATTGCGCAATGAGAAGTTTAAACATACAAAACGCGCAACTGATCTCACCGAAGCTTCGCTGAAAACCTGAAGTTCCAGTGACGCGCTAAAGCTCGTAGATATTTGTTCCTATACTTCTAGAAGCTTACGCAAATAAATACGTACACTTTCTTCGTTACGTGTTTTTGCAATTAAAAAGAAAATTGATTGATCATTAATTTGATCTTTTTATTATGAAGTTCCACATTTACAGCCTACTATTTTATGCACTTGACTATATAAAACTATAACTAATTTTAATAATATTAAAATGACTTGGTTGTTTTTAAAAACTATGTGATTTTAAAGTTTGAACCTTTAAATAAGGTACTACGTAAACGGTATGTGAAAGTACCCTAAAACAATTTATAAATGAGGTGGGTCATGTTAAATTAACATAATTTATGTTTATTAAGTTAATAACTATTTAGGATTACTCGCAAATAATTTACTTACCAAAGTAAGTAGTAGCACTAATAATAACATCCAGGTGATTCCTTTATGGAACAAATTTAAACTATCAGATTTTGGAATTGAAAACAACGCTATAATTTATTTTATGCATATTGTATAAGCTATTTCTAACCCAAAATGTAAAAAATGGTTTTTAAGAATTTATATCAATTTCCAACGTCGCTTTTTTGATCTCCATTTTATATAAATCGTATTCTATTTTTCAATAAAATAAAAAGAACGAAAAACCTGGTCGACATTTTCAATTTATAAAGTTTACATTCTTAATTCCAATTTAAAATTAAAAGGCATAAATTGGACCAGAACAAAGTGCACTTTAAATTTTCATTACGGCAATATATAAAAGTTTCTGGTTTAGATTAAAATTTAACGCAATTTAATTAAATGGACTGTGAGACCAGAGGTTTTTGAGTTTTAGAATTTTACTTAAACGATGTTAAGTGGATGCTTATCATTCACATTACATCGCGTTTAATCCAATTAAGGTCTTCTAGGGAACAATGCACGTAATACAACATTTTTTGATTTTCTCTAAATCACTTTTGTGATGTCACAACTTTTCATGACATAACAAATTTTACTTTATCACTTTACTGCTGAAAATGGTAATACATTTTTGCTTTATTTGTGAAAGCTAATAATAAACGACACGATGAAAATGCACTCTAGTGTCCATTTTATTTTTTTTTATGAACTCACAGAAATTATTTTTTATCCCCAAATGAATACAATTTAAATAATTTTTTATCTGCAGTCAAAATCATTTTAATTTGTATTACGCTTTTGTCATAATGAAAGCATCAATTTTTTAGGTTAAAGCTCAAGGATCTCATTTTTCAGAGTATTTGCATTACACACAAAAGTAAAAATCGATTATCGATTTAATACTATCGAGTTAATGGACATCCGAAACTTACCTCAATTCCCATTTAGATAAACGTATTGGTTGTCTATTGTGTTGAATCATTAATATAAAAAAACCTATTGATGGAAAAACAACATCGAAACTTACGACCTAAATCGGTTTCTTCTTATCTCTGTATAATTATGAATATTTGCAACGTTGATTCTTGACCATAAAATCTTATTTTAAAACTTTTGGTCCCATATAAATCGTCTTCATGTAAAGGTTTTACCAGACAATTTCTTATAATGATTGAAAATTTACCCAAACTTTCAGGAAAGTATAATAAGGCCAAACTTCTTACATAATGGATATGGGAAACCTCGAATAAAAAGTTGCACATTTTCCATAAAATTGATTGTTCTGTTTTTGACAGAAGTTAAACATAACAAAAATAAAATCTTAAAATGAAGCTGTGTATATGTACGTGAAGGAGTTTAGGTTTACCTACTATTTTCTATCGATATTTATTCGTTTTGCTTTGTTAAACTTGATCACATTAATCGGAAGGAAGCATACAAATTCTAGAATTTGTGCAAGAAATATTAAAAAATTTTACAATACGTGTATGTAGTACTAGGTACGGTTTGTAAACTTAAAGGAAAAATAATGTTGACTGATATTTTCAAACGGAACGCAACCAACCAGTCAATGTAAATACTTACAATTTTTTATTAGTGTAAATGGCGTATAAAATGATCATTGAGTAAATAAACTCGCATGTAGTTGAGAGATTAAACATAAATTATAGGTCATATTAACTTGACTAAACCAAGTATTATTTTAATTTGGATATAACTACTACATATTATAATAATATTTTTAAACGTACCAAATATAGTAAACACGAAGAATGAATGTCTTCTAAACTTTCACAGTCACTTATAAACTAAAACTTTCGTATATTGCATTAGGTTACTCACAATGTGCAACGAAGTGGTTCGGAAATATGCTGAATGCTATGCAGAAAGCGGAAAATTAATTTGTTTAATATTTTAGCAAATCTTATATAATTAACTTTCTCGCTTGTAAAAATCAAATAACTTTTTTCAAAATAATTCTGCATTGTTTACGAAAGTATTTCTTCTATAGATGGGAAGTTTGCATTTAATCTGTTTGAACCCCCCCCCCCTCAATTTAACTTTTCAAAAAAATCATTAAGTTTACAACCAGGTTTCTTGTTTTATTGCCTTGTTTATTGTTAAACTAAGTTGGTCATAAAATATAATAACATTTGTGAATGAACATAACTATAATTCGTGACATTTAGAGTTAAAAAAATGTTCTGTTACATCCTCCTTTTCCAGAGTTCCCACAAAGTCTTCCAAAACAAATTTTCTAACTATGCCAGGCTTTCTGATTATAATTTAAAATTTTCTGACTTCTAAACTTTGTAGAACCACACAAAGTATGCAAAATGAATGCATACCGATAGTATAATATAACAGAGAAGTATAACGGAAAATTTTTAAAATATTTAATTTGCTTACGTACTTATTTTTCTATTCAAACTATAAAAATAACCTGGCACTGTTTTTTTACGGTTAAATATTAAAAATTCTTTCCGTCTCTGACCTAGATTAAAACTTTTTAAAACCATTGTCTCTTCCAAGATTTTCCTATTTTTCAGAATATGGAAATTCTGTATTCATTATTATTTTCTACACATTGGGTGAATTTTGGTTTATTAAATGACAACGTTGGCGTTGAGTTTTGCATAGCAAAATGTGATAGGACTGATAAAATTGTATGTATACCTGTAATAAGTTTTGTGAAATACAAAATATTTAAATTGTTATCGCGAAATATTTAGTTTCCTGTATTTTGTAGATAAATAATTTCCAATCAAGCATTAAAAAATTAATGATTTTGATCTGAATTGCACGTTTTTTTAAACAAGGACACAGGTTTATTACCTATTTATAATTTTTTTTTACATTTGTTTATAATATAAAAATAAATGATTTTAGTTAAGTAAAATGAGCGTAGTCACCTTCCTCATGGCCTTTTCCACTTTGTGTGCCGGGTTCTATAAAGTAAGTTTTCTTACACAGAAATATGATCTTAAAAAAGAAATTTTTTCAAGAATAGAGTGTGATATTAGTATGGGTTATGTGAAATATAAATTAAACAAAAAAGTTAACTAGACGTTCTAATATTTAAAAATTTAAAATCTAATATTTTAACGTCTAGTTAAGTTTTTTGTTTAATTTATAAGTTTTCTTAACAACTTGAAAAATTGTTTTATTAATGTCGGTAGGTACTGTGCAAATTTTAAGGAGAAATAAAAAATTCAAAGCAGCTTTAAGCTCTTAATTTTTAACTGAAAATTCAAAATTGCGATTTTAAAGTAATTTATTTTTCGTTATGCCGGTCTAGAAAATGGGGTTTCACGTCCTCATTTGAGGTACGTAAGGTGCCTTTTTTCACTCCCTAGGGAGTGAAAAGTGGGGGGTCATAAATTTTCACGTCCTAGGGAGTGAAAAAGGGGGGGTCATGAAAAATAACAAAGATGTAAAAACAACAACATTTTATTAGAGATGTCGATGCCGCTCTCCGTGACCAAAGTCGACTTGAGCATCGATAATTTCGACCACAATGTGCTGGCACTGTACGTTGTGGCCAACTCAACAAAGTAGGCCAACAACGTGTCCTCGTTGAGGTTATCTACCAGCACATCGTGGTCTTGCAAAAAGTCCATGAACTTACGGTACTCGTGCATGTAGCGGTCGGTCGATTTACTCGGCAACAAAAATTGTTTTGCCTCTCTGGCGGCTTCCTCGATGGATTTACTTGCCATTCTTTACGATTACTCTTGATCTTCACTACTACAAATCACAAATAAAAATGGTGTGGTCCCGTCCAAGATAGCATATACCTATTTCGTAAAGCAGTGATACCACACATCAAATATTCCATATTCCAACCAACCAATCACGATGTTCGATTTGAATTTATTCTGCCGCGTGACGTCATGCGCAGAAATTGTTGTGGTCCCGTCACAACGAAAAGTTGTTTACACCACTCGGCCGTAAAGTGCTTTTACACCCTCGGGTGCGTTCGGGCGCCTCGGCTTTGCCTCGGCTACGAAAACTCGCCCCTCGGTTGTAAAATCACATTTTCCGGCCTAGTGATGAAAACTACTATTCCTGGACATAATTCAGTAGGTTTCTCTAACGAATTAGATCTTAGAAAAGTAGTTAAATGGATTACTCGAACTACAAAATGGTTTAGCTGATTGGATTATAGATATTCTTATGGTGCTTTATCAACTCTTAAAAGTAAATAAATTACAATATGTACTACAAATAGTAGAGACATCCGTACAATTAAATTTAAGTATTTGCATGCATGCGATAATTGCCTGCAATTTAGCTTGATATATCTGCAGATAACGAGAACACTATTTTATTAGTGGTATCTTACCTAGAAATTATTCAATATTTATTCCTTCTCTTTACATTCCTCACGATTTAATAGTTATTAAATCGATCAGGGAATGGGATAAAGCAATAGAATGTATCGGATATGAACAAAATGATACCAAATTTCCCATTTAAACTTTAATTTTTAACAAACATGAAGACATAAAAATAAATTCACAAGTTTATTGCATGATTTGGTTTCTCCTGAGGAAACCATTTATTTAGAGCCGTTTTTTCTTTAATTAATTATTTTTATTTCCAAGTGTTCGAAAAGAAATAAATTTTTTATTTTTCGTTAAGTAGCATTTCGTGTGTAGCTAAATCAATTATTAAGAAACTAAATTTGTTCGCATTTGCGAAAAGTAACAGATTTTATTGTTTTGCGTTTATTTATTGAAAGATAATAAATTTATTTGGATATTAATAAGTGTTTCTTTTTGTTTAATAATAGTGTAAGTTGTCTAAAAAATATATATCTACTACTTATAGAAAATAAAAAAAAAAGAATTACAAATATAATAAAAAAAAAAATATCTCTTTTCCTTAATTTTTATTTGCTTTAAATGAAAATAAATTAAAATTGTAAATATCAATTGTAAGGTAGAATGTAATGAGAAATCAAATAAAGTTAAAAAAATATAGGTTCTGGACCAAATAGTGGGAATAAAAAAAAGAAAGAGTTAG
Organism: Rhagonycha lutea; assembly: GCA_958510855.1. Lineage (NCBI taxonomy): Eukaryota > Metazoa > Arthropoda > Insecta > Coleoptera > Cantharidae > Rhagonycha > Rhagonycha lutea. The sequence goes on from OY294036.1 coordinate 90,961,776, forward strand.
GTTAAAAAAACATTTTTCACTTGAACCTTAAAAATATATTTACTACTATTTAATTTCTTCCTTTAACTAACTCGAAAATGTTTCTTTATCTTAGATCATAAGAATATTCTACTCCATTTCCAGCTATAATTCAGAAAGCATCAATTATATCAACCAGATTAACCAGTATTTTGGTTAACTCTGAAAGGCCGTAAAAGTTCAAAATGCATCTTAATCCTTCAGACTACCTCTGTACGCTGTTCGGTATTCCGCCTTGTACATCTCTCTAGATGGGCAGCTATGAGGCAGGAAGTATTGATTAATCTAAATTGTAATTGACGCTTTCTGAGTTAATATTGAAAATTTATCAATTTTTCAACTAAATTTTGACTTTGAAGCACTGATTTATTGCGGCGACGGCAGCAGGAATTAATAGCTTCTATTAGTTATGCGTCGATTAAGGGTGGTTTTATTAGATTCTAAAAATTGACACCTACCTGCGGTTGGACTTCTCCATCAGTATTTCACAAAGTGTTCTATAAAATATTTAGCGTTAAATTTCGTACAGACAAATTAAAGCAAATATTTTTGTAAAGATAATATCAGGATGGAAAATAAACTTGCATATTTTAAGTACATTTTGTAGGTATTTCCGTTTTCGTTGTATACGATATACCCACATATAAATTACATATTCCGCTTATCTCAACAAATGCTAATGTAGCAAATTAGGTAATCAAAGAGAAATTGCAACTTTAAACCTAATTATTGATATATGTAGTTAATTACAGCTAACTAAGTAAATTATTTTAACTCATTTACTTTGTCAAATTAGTTAATAGACCTAAATATCAAAATAAAATATAACATTGTAAAGGAAGATAGCATACTAAAATTATAACTGCCATTCTTTCAGCATTTGTTGTAAATACTTTAGAAAAATGTACATTTACAATATTTGATATGGTAGCATTAGGTGAGTGATGTGATCGCTGGTTGAGATAGAGCGGAAATTCTGGGTTCCAATCGCGGACTTGGCAGAATTTCTTAGCTCGGTCTTCCAGTGGACATCCACACGCTGTGGTGAAATCGGGGGGTAGCACAAGGGGCTTGATTAAGTGGCCCAAGTGCATACGAGTTTATCTTGTCCTCCACAGTGCAAAAATACAGAAATTTAAACGAGGATGGTCGATTATTATGTTGTTTTTAACCATTAATGACTTAATTAAAAAAGGTATGCTATTATGATTGCACAATAACAAACAATTAGAAATTGAAATTAAAAATTAAAACAATTAAAAATCAGAAATTACATTGTTGTTATTAATGGAATGTATTTTTCTTAATAATATATTTTCGGAATTTATTAATATTCTCTCTTTGGTGAAAGAATGAATGAACGGTTAGTGTTGCCAGCTTCTCGTTCCATAATTCACAGGTTAGCTTTTCATCATAGTAGTAAAATTATTAGGTCGCCAAATGTTTATCTTTTAGGCGCAAGTAATATATTTAAGTCTCTCCCAGTGTCTTCGTCTTGTGTTTCCTCTTCATACTATATAATATCTAATATTTTACACACATTGAAATTGATTTACGTTACTCTTAAAGTACAAACTTAGAGCAGTGTCGTCTTGTAAAGTTTTCATTTCCGTGGTTCTTACAATTTGTTAAACTTTTCCAGTTCCGGCGACTATTTCAACTACTACGTTTGTTATATTCAAAGTTACTTTGTGTTGCTCCATGTTTATTCTTCCATATCATGTCATGGAAGCTGCCTTACTTCATTTCGTGCAATATTGTTGTTTAACGCATTAACGCAGAGGAACTTTGTTTGCATGACTGAACTTCCATTACCCTTTAGCCTGCAGCGTTTAGAATTTTTGTGACCACCATATAGGATTTTTGTGTACAAGGTTGAAAATCGTCTTTGTATTTCGATGTAAAAAGTACGTCATCCGTGAAGCATATATTTTAAACCTCAGTATTATCAAATCTACTGCCAGTAGGTATTTGTAAATACCTATTCCAGTAATTTTATTAAAATATTTTTAATTCACGTTTCTATATTGAAATTTATAAAAAAAACATGTAGATCCTGAATATGATATAAAATTTATAAGAAATTAACATGGGATTATTGTATAATTTTTTTGCAAACTTCTAATTCAGCTTCTATTCGAACGGATATTTTTTTAAATTATATTAAAAGTTAATGTAATTTCAATTTCCGATAATTAATAAAAATAAAAAACCTCGATTCTTTACATTATATTAAATAATTTTTTTCTGAAGCTTCCAAGTTCTATTCCACTCCAGGTTGGATTAGCATTTCATGTGTTTAAGTTGTAAGTTCGATAACTACTGAATTCTCAGTTTGACAATCTCGTATTTAATAAAAATTGTTTAACGGTAAAATACGAGTATAAATTAGAAATTTTTAGAATTTTATTTTCGATGTAAGCAATTCTGAATTTTACAATTTGAAAGACCTCTATCAAAAATTTTTTTACATTGGTTTCTTATGTTTTCTGGATCACTTTTTCAAAATAAGCTGTTTAATTAAGAGCAATATTTTAAACATTTTTGGAGCTTTTAAAACCGCCATCATCGACTGTTCGAAAGTTAAAATCTGATTTTATATTAAATTAAACGCTATCAAATTTAAATGCTAGATCATGATTTTCTGTATTTGAAAAACAAAATTTTTTTATATGGAATTATTACTTTAATTTGTTGTACACAAAATATGGATAAAATTTGCAAACATTTGTTACTTTCTTTTCTTTTATATACAAATCTCCAATTTGTTGTGTATTTAATTATTTTACGCGTTTGATTGAATGCTTTTATTGAACTATTGAATAATATGGTTTATCTACAACAACAATCTACCTCTTGGGACCCAGTGCAGCTGAGGCGTTCTGCTTCCCAGTGGTGTGCGTGTGTTGTGAATATTTTATCATCGGGCTATAGTTTTGTCTCATTTTTAGAACCAGGTAAATCTAATAATATAAACTGAAATTTATTTGTACTGAATTCTAATATAGCTAATGCGTGAGCAAATATTTTGGCAATACAATAAAATAAAAATATATCCTGAAATTGTCGTGAAAATGCAGTAGTAATTTTAAATGGGCTAATGCGCCTTATTGCCCCTTTTATCGCTTGAGGAACCCCTTTGTGTTTATTATTCATTTTGTTCACTCAATGATTTCTTAATCAATAAAAATCATCATTTGATAATAATGGAAGAAGAATAATTGGTTTCAATGTTATTGGGGTATGGGGGACTGCAAAATATGTTTTACCCAAATCAGAAATTTTCTACATTTTCCATCATGCAAAGTGACTTCCTCAGACAGAAAATTGCTTGATTGCATTCTTTCAATTTTAATATGGCATGTATTTTCGTATTGATAGCCCAGCGCTGTTTTTTTACTCACAATAATTTTCTTCAGAACACCATTGAAATCTTAATCTTCTTGAATTTTCACCAATGTGATTGCATTGGGGAATTTACCACCTGTACTGTAACAGCAAGACATTAAAAAATAACTCGTTTTGGCACAAAAATTAATCAGTGGAATTACTGGAATAAGCAGTAGCATCTCCATTCTTCATCGTGATGGTACTTTCTGAGACAATATTGTCCTTCGACAACGAGGGATACGTGTAAGGATTAGATGGGTGAAGTAAGCGGTATTCTTGCTATTTTATTTTCTTGCTGAAAGCAATGTTAGCAAGAATAGTATCAACGTTTGATAAAAGCCACAATTATGATACAAGGTGCAGAGGGAATATTAAATAGGAAGGTTGGTTTCCCTATGTGGGTAAAGGAGAATCATGGTAATGATAAATTCACTCTTACTGTTGAGCATGGAAAACCGAAATTAAGGTAGAGGATATTAATATTATATCAAGTTATTGTTATATTATTAATTATTTGTGTTTGTATTGAACAGCAAATATTGACTAAGTAAATAATGTTCTATATGTATAGGTATTTATTCATTATGGAAGTTTACAGAGTTTTTTTGTATTTCATTCTCAGATAAAAAAGCAGATATGGGTAGCTTTTGCACGCACTAATTTTGACTAATCACTTATCTTTTAATTAAACCTGATGTTAATAATTTTAAAGAGCGCAATAATACTATCTAAATTAAACTTTATAATCTTACAAATTTAAATACCTCGTGGCGATATTAATCTGAGGCTTTGCTAAAATCCGTACAGATATGTTATATTAACTCGTGATCCGGTATTTAAAGCATCTGAAATAAATTTAGCATAGTTATATTACATAAAAGCAGGTTGCTTTTGAACCCTCCTCTTAACAGGGACTTTATCATAATATTTGTATAACAATTTATCTAATATATCATCAAATATGTTAAAATTTGTTATTAAACTGTAAGGATAAAATATTTGATTTAGTTTATAATAGAATGTACACAAAAATTGAAGTTCTCATAATGTAATACACGTCAATCACGTTCACAAAAAACATATAAAGCACATCAATATCGCTATACTCCCATTCATCCTCCCTTTTTTCAGATGCATTACCGCTGATAAACTCACTAAAATGTTCTCCGAGAGCGTTGACGATTTCTTCAGCTACTAAGCTTCTAACTTCATAAATCATTCTGTTTTAGAATTCCGAATTTTTTAGTATTTATGAACTTCCCATATGTTTTATAATTTAATCGTGGGTGAATTATGGTCATTCCTGAATTTTTTAAGAGCTGCGGTTTGTAGTTATAAAACCGCAATTATTTTACTCGAAACAATATTAGTAATTTATTTTAAAAATCCGTTGTTAAAATACAAAGAATTGGGAAAGATTTTGAAAATAAACTTAAAATTAGCAGTTCCTACAAATATAATTTTGTAGAAATATACCCCAAAGAATTCGCCTACTTCCTTTAATAAATAATCTCGAATCGTCTTAGTTTTCGTAATAGCTATATCTGTTGGTATAATTTCTCTATCTATTACGAAAATTAAAGGTTGTTTCTCTACCTAAGCTAATATATCACAAAAAGAGTGTAATGAACTACCAAAGCATTTTCCTTGCTGTGTTTATAACTTAAAACTTTGCAATTGATTATTAAATACAGCGTTTTAACAAAAAAAATTTAAATTACAAAAGAATTCCTTTTATGAAGGTTTGTAAAATGTAATGAAGGATAATTTAAATTTGATGAGAAAAGTGATATCAATTTTTTTTCAATTAAGTAAGAAAATTTAATTAATTTTACTTGATGATTTAATTATACACATATTTAATAACAGGTTTAGTTTGTTCTTACCGAACTGAATGGGATACGGTCGTTTTAACATCATCTGATGGGTGACATTTCCAAGCAAAAATATTTCACCGCAGGACCTTTTAGTTAGTTTTAACACGCGAAAAATAGCATTTTAAAAATATCACAAATAACCTGAATTTTGAATTATGTGCATCGTAATTTGATCGTTTGGACTGCCACTTTTACGAAATATGCTCACGCTTTTGTTGTGCTCGAATATTTTACAGAGCTTGGTGAAAACTTAATGTTTCTGTAAATATTTTGATGTCTATTGATTCTCTTACTAAAATAACTTCCCAAAAATATTATCGATTGTAAAGGGATGCGAAGAAATGATTTTCCACAACGCAGGTTGTATTACTCAAACCATAACATTTTTAGGCCAGTAAAATTAGACTGATTTTATTATTGAAATTTAACTAAATCAGGAGTAGATGAAACCTGACCCATTCGACAGAAAACACAATTTTCAAATAAGATAAACAAAATTTACATGAAATTTGAGGTCGGAAAGTATTTTATAACAAATTGTTGATAAAAACAATTTTGTAAGTAATTAAATTTTCTACAAAGAAGTCTCTTTCAACTTTTTGGATGCTTTACATAATATTATCCGGGCTCGAATTTGTTTTGATGGTTTAGTCTTTCAATCAACAATCTTTTCCAAAAATCGTCATAGAAACAACACTTCCCTGCGTATCTACGCGCAGGGAAATTGAATTATACTGACTAGTCCGGTAATGTCAGTAATTGATTTTTTCAATGTGTTTTGACACATTGACAAACTTGATTTTTACTAATTTTAAAAATGTTGTTCAAGTTTTGACACATTGACAAACTTGATTTTTGCTCATTTTAAAAATGTTTTTTAATTAGTGTTTTAAAATTTCGATTTTTTATGATTTTTGGAAAAATTTAATACAAAATACGTCAGGAAAATATCTCACTTTACTCGGAGCTCTAAAATACTCGGCACAAAGTGCCTCGTATTTCAACATTGCTCCTCGTTAGTAATATATAATTTTCCTGACTTTCATGTAAATAACTATTAAATTCTTATTTTTTTATAATGTTGCTATGTAAACGCAAAATACCTAGAATTTGGTTTAATTTACATAAAAGTTCTTTTTAGGGCGAAAAGTATTAATTTGTACTTTCTTGTAATTCTGTACATTTGAGTAGTAATAGTGGGAGTAAAGGGCCCGGGGCACATTTTTCATGATAAAAATTGGATTCACTGACCAAATAGGTGATAATTAAAGTTAATTGCAGTCTTTTAAGTTTTTCATTTGGAAAAATTGTGCGTTATTAAGTGCCTATAAAATTCTACTTTCAAGTATTCTTCAATTACATCAGGAAAAATGATAAAAGTTATCTGTCAGATAAAACGTGTCAGGAGAAATCTTCTCTTATTCGGTTCTTTTTTCTTCAAAAGTTGATAATTTTAGAAAAATATTAATTGGATACTTGTATTTTAATGTCAAAAGTGATTAAGGTGACAAATGGCTTAACGCGGTTATTGATTACGATTACAGGTTCTTAAACGTTGTAACATAAGATTATCGGAAGTTTTCAAGTTTTCTCTTTGTTATTGCCTTGTCGAATCATATTTACATTTTTTTGGATAAAAATTGAACTTAATTGTCTCCCTCCCTATGCAAATAACTACATTTTTACTTTGATAAACAGGGAAAGTGAAAGTTATAAATGAGTTATGGTTATGCAGACTATTTAGACGCGTTTATCGAATGTTTTCAAACAATTTTAAAACGTCAGTTTATTTCGTTGTCTTCTTATTGTAACAATTTTGAAATTAAATTGTCAAATCTCGCATAATATAGAGATCGTGCCAAATTTAAAGATTCTAAAATATGAGAAGGAGCGAAAAAATTTTTTAAATGAACGAGTTAACTCAACCTGGCACGAGAAAGTAAAATATTTGATCTAAAGGGAAGACATAATGTTTTCTAATGAAAAACAAGCCAAGACAGAAAAGTGCTGCATATTTGAGATAATATTTTTTATACATTTTTATAATATATTATTATGTATTTATTATTCTCTAATTTAATTGGGCCTGTATCACTGCTACAGTTGGAACAAATAATTATTATGCCTGTGATAGATACACCATTATAATAATATATTCTCTGCCACGGGGCGAGTATTATTATTAGGAGAAACTTAAGATAAATCGGTTTAATTATTCTTTGCTATTGTTATTTTGTTCGCTTTGCTGCTGTTCCAAAACATTTTTCTTTTTTGAAATAAGTATTACATATATTGTTGCTGGTTTGCTTTGCTCATTCATTCAAATTGATGATGAAAACGAAACAGAATATTAATGAACAATCAACTGCTTGGTAGATACTCACATGCAGATAACGGGATTGTAATTTTTTCTACGACATTTATGTCGAAAACAGTAATATAATATACTGAAGTATTTAGATATCTTGAGGCTTGTCGAGTCAGAATCACATCAAAAAGATTTTGCCTCTTTTATTAACATCATTTAGCAGAATTTTTAAATAAGAAGGAAAATTAAATAAGACCCTAAGCAAATTTTAAAACACGAAAAATGTACTTCAATCTGCAAATGAGGCAAACCTCTTGCATTATTTATTCATTAGCAAATTGAAAATAATATTTTGTTTTTTTAAGAAAGGGAATTTTTGTGAAAATGTGAAATAAAATTTAAAATGGGGTGATTAATAATTGTCGAGTAGCCCAGATGAGACGGGTTTGGTCAAGTTGAGAGACAGTTGGGCCAATTTCCCTACAGATGAGAAACGGGAGGTTTGCTTTAGGGACAGTGGCTAGATAAACAAACTAGGCAATCATAGATAACGTGACAAAATATATTAGACTAATATGTTGAACTTTCGTTTCTCTTGAACATAATATAATTACTGGGACCCTTATTTTGCCAATGACAATTATTTGATTATTGAGAAGTCAGGCGACAATAATTTTTCCGCTAAATTGAAAATTTATTTACAACGACGAAATAGAAATGTAATATATAAAGATGCAGTTGGACCTTTTCAATTTCAAATTGGGACCAATCAATTTCAATTTGGGAAGAATTGATTTGAAATAAATGTCTAATTGAAGACAATACATAGTAATTATTGATTCGCACACTTTTTATTGTATTTATCTTTAAAATAAATATAAATATTAAGAAAACAATTTATTGCAATTAAGAAGTTGATTACAAAATAATATCATTACATTAAAAAGTTTAGTAAATCATATTTAACACATTGACTGACAATATGAATATTAACAGTAAATATTATATTTGCTTGTACTATATTTTCAAGTGGTTGGTTGTAGATGAAACTTGGTTTGAGTAATATTTGCATTTCTATGGTAGAATCGGATTAACAGCTAATTTTAAGCTTGACCAAACAATTTCAAATGCATAATTATTGTCTAATGTTTGTATTAATGTAAGCGTTAGAATATACTGCTATGTTAATTTTAATAATGCCAAGAATGTTTCATTAAAAATTATTTAAGTTCATGTTACACCTCTGCCGTTTTGAATAACTACGAGAGGTTGAATGAAATTGTAAAATCAAATGGTGCTAAAATAAAATTTGAGTTGGTGAATGGGTTTGTTTAATTTTGGAAGATGGAAAAAGTAAAATTTAGTGGTTTGGAAATAGTGACGTCCCTTCCACATTCTTATCAAGAGTCACATCTTGTTTATTTTCTATTGATTGATAATTAAAGTTAATTTTTGCAATATCTTGGCGTTTCATTTAGAAAGTCTGTGAATGACGTACGCGCAATCCGGCTCCTTTCCCGAAGGTGGTCCTACCTTAGGTAGGACATCGAGGGATCGAGGCAGTGGCGCAAATATTGAACACTTTATTTTACACAAATACAAAAACATGAATTATTTCTAAAGCGTGTGTGACACTATCACACTTTGGTTACATTTTCCATTCAACTTTCTTGTCAAACATTGCTTTGAAAGTGTGATGAAAATTTTTGGGTGGGGATATGTTTGTAGTGAAGCTGGCAACTAAATTGAAAACATACTTCACGAAATTTGCGTAGCCAACCTTTGCAGCCCACTACTAAAGTTACTAGTGTCAAAATCAACTGTTTAATTTTGTTTCGTGTATTTTGTTGGTTGGTATTGTTAAGTTTTGCAGCAATGCGCATGATTATTCAAAAGTTGAACGAAAAGTGTGATTAAAAATGTGACACGCGCTACTTTTTGTGTGACGAAAGTGTGATGAAAATGTGATAATGTAACACAGCTTAATATTTTTCATCAAACATTTGACAACAAAGTTGAACGAAAATGTAACCAAAGTGTGATAGTGTCACACACGCTTAAGACCGTATGGTGACAATTGTACTAATTTGGTAACAAATTTTATCACGCGTAAAGTAAACAAATTTGGTAAATTTGGTAAAAGCAAATCGATTTTTCTGAAAATGTGTTTTTTAAAAGCAAAAGCCATTCTTAAGTCTCCTGTAAAATTTTACTTTTACGAGGTTTTCACTGTAGATACTGATGATATTGGTATAACCTATAACCTTTAAAACCTATTAGATTATTAGTTAGTAATTTTATTACTTGATGGAAAATATTTATTTTTCTTCTTCTTTTTCAAGAGGCAATTCTCTAGAGATTTTTCTTCTATTTTAGGCTTTAAGGACCTGTTATGTCCCATCATCTGCGTCGTTTCCTTGGCAGTGTCAGTACTATGAGCTTATAAATATTTTACATCCATTACGTAGCTTGCTAAGCTGGCCATCAGATGTGTCTGTATCCTAGTATTTATTATGTTAATGAAGGCAATTCACTAACCCAAGAGGACCACCGGCTTAAGGCGCCTTCCGAAGCACAGAGACTAGTCATAAGAAACTTTTACTTTTCCCCGAATTATTTAATTTATTTACTTATTATAAAAGTCGAACGATATATTCAACATTGCATTCAAAGCGTGTTATTTTCATTATTATTTTAATGCCATGAAATTATGTAGCTGTCATTCATTACTCAGGAGAATTAAGTGTTCGGATTATCGTTTGTTTACAAAATAAATAAAACAACTTTAAGTAACAAACAAGCAAACTTATTGATATCGGTGATTTGTAATTTATTCTTGGAGTTGCTGGGCGATCGCTTGAAAAACTCCCAATACCATAAAGGGTTAAATCCTTACGAGATAAAACTAAAAAAAATTAAAATTGTTAATTCCGGAGATTACCAAGCAAAGCTTTGAAGTCCCTTTGATATAAAAGAGATACTCCATGATTATGTTTATCCAGGTAAGCTATACAAATTTAATTCGTGTTGGTGTCAATTGATGAAGGATTATCCGATAGCATTATAAGGTTATACTTTTGGACGTAAATATTGACCATTTTTTTGTTTTCGAATTATTTGTTTAAATATTGGACAAATAACTTACAAATAACTGCCGAAATTAGAAATACCGTTATATCGATGTTGTCATTCATAGAATTCACATTAATAACTGTACAAATGTTCTAAATTATATCCATCATTTTTATTTTGTACTACAAATAATTATTATAATTTCTTACATTTATCTTCTATTAAGTTTGTAATAAAATAACAAATAACAAAACAGGATCATGTACTATTTACCCATTAACAGAAATAATTCTATTTCTTCTTCAGATTTTCCACCACCCACTCCCTTTACACCATGGCGTCTAACAGCTGTTTATATTGACAAAGTCTTCATTCAATAGGAAAAACTCAAATTCCTATCAAATAACTACAATTCAGTATCTGAACTGAAGAGTTGATTCGTATATTCCCGTTACATAATGACGTCTAACAGCTGTTTCTATTGATTACATTTTCATACAATAGGGAAAAGTCTGGAAATATATGATATCAAAGACTCATATTTGTTACCAAAGAACCTCATTCTTCACTTTTCGTCAGAGATAAACTATACGTTGGTGACCTAGTCCGTTATATCCGGCTGAAATAATTTTTATCTAAATGTTTGTTACAACCGAATCGAAATATACGTAAAAGTACAAGGTTTCTAATTGGGACTTTGAATTTTGTTCATTATAACCGGGTCCTTATTCACTATATCCGAGACCGACTGTATTAAATTTATTATAATATACTTCTAAATTAAAATTCCTTTTAGGGTTTATTTAATATTCTCTTATAATTTTAACTTTATTAACAAATCAAGCAAATTCCAAATAAAAGATTATAACGTCTATAAGTTATTTTTAAATAACATAAAAATTTACTTGGTGAGATATCTAACAGTTTAACATTTTTATAACTTGAAATAATATTATGTTTTAGCATTTTTGAGTGTATAAAAGCCTTTTTATGAATTTCAAATCTTGAAGTAGAGATTTCCATATTATAATTTGAAATTTGTGTATTTATATCAACCAAACATTTATATATTATTCGATTCTTAAATCACCTGCTTCAAAAATTAAAAATAATATTGTAATAATAAATAAATTTTAACCTGGCGTTAAAAGTATAAATGCAAATACTAAACAAATTCAATAAGAAGTTAAAAAAAATCGTTTTTTCTCAGTGTTGTGGAAATCGCTTCGTGAGTATTGCTTTTTCAAAACATTAAATAATTATTATTTTAAATTTTGTCCGTTGAAATATCTTCGGGTAAAAACTATGCCAAGTTAACATAAACCCAGCATAGAATAGTCCTATTAACGTAACATCCCTATATTGAAGTATCTTTGTCCTAGACCGCCCGCCCGTATATAAACAAAGGAGAGCGTTAAAATTATTTAAACTCAAAAGTTTCTTTGAAAACTGAATTATTTATGTAGAAAACGTGGAAAACCATAAACGGTATATAAAACTAAAATGTAAAAGAAATGGTTGCAAATGTATAGTCTTCAATAAACTCGTAAGGGCAGAAAGCACAAAGTAATAATACTTGTGTTGTATTAAATAGTTTTGCATAATAACTACTTTCAGCGTTTAATTTCCGACTATTTAACATTTGAGCTGCAATAGTAAATTAGTTAATTTAACAATTTTGTACCTACTATAATTGAATTTACGTAGTTTTGGTACCATTATAATTATATGTTTCTCTACACAATTCACAAATGTTCGATATATTATATTGCGACTCCTTTGTTAAATTATTTTGTATTGTAAAAACTCGAGATGCATTAATGAGCATTTTTAGTGTTCCATAATTTGTAAATTCTAAATTTGGTGCTTATGTGTACATTATAATGCATCAGCATTATTTTCCAATTCTAAACTTTTAATATCTTAAATATTTAAAATATTTTGAATTGTGATGTAGTGAAAAATGATTGCTAACCCGTAAAAGCTTATTTTATAAAATTTAAAAGAAGTAATGGATTTCTATTATATAGTTTCATGTAAAAAAATTTACAAAAGAAAGAAAATCGCTGCAATAATACTTATGTTACATAGAATCCCATTTTGTTCATCATCTTAGTGTATTCAATTTTTCATTCTTAAAATCATCGAAATTCAACTAGTGCAACTGACATTCATAGCTAAGAAATTGTATTTTTTTTGCCATAGAGAGAATAAAAATATACATTACCTACTTTTTTGAATATATGGAATATACAAAAAGGTTGTAAAGATTAATGGTGAACACTTATGATATGTAAAAATTGGACGTGTGCTATTAATAACAGATACCTAAAGTGCTGTAATAACTAATGAACATGATTTGTTTTTCTAATCTTTCTAAAAAATTAAGTACAAGCCGTCGTATTACATGTAAAAAAAATGTATAAGAATTTTTTTATGACATTATATTATACATTATTTACATTATACATTATTATTATATTGTGGCTTATTCAATCCATCAAAAATTATGGTAGTTAGAAAACGAAAGTGAAAAACAAATTGTCAGATTTTTAGAGTGCAACATTTTTTATGTTTATTTACATAATTTAAATTGAATTAATAGCAAAAAATTAAGATATAATATATAGAGATTTGGAAAGATACCACAGAGAGAGCAAAACAGTCAGTGGGGGTTTGTTCCAGAAAATAAAAATTACAGTTTTTCGTTAGTTGTTGAAAAGTGAAAGAAAATTTAAATAAATAAGGTTGTTTTTGGAATCTGGTTATTCTTAAGCAGATTGTATTCAAACAAGGAAATTAAGGAGTAACACGAATCCAAACAAATTAGCAACAATTTTTAAATTAAATAAGGAAATATTAAAATGACGAGGACATTCGCAATATTATATTTTGAGTTACAGTTTTTTGTTATTGGAGTAGTCGAACCATATCGGTTTTAAAACATGTTAAATTATGAAAAGTTTTAATGCTGTTTTGAATTAATACTCACTGCAATTTTCGAAAATTTTCCTTTACATAACTTTTTAATTTAATTTTGATAACAACCTGCGCATTTAAAGTAAATCTAGATCAATTATTTTTGATTTTATTGCAAATCTGTACTTACTTTTATTTATTTAGAAAACTTTGAACATTTAAATTTAAAATAAATATTATAATGCCATATTTTTGATTTCATGCAACTAATGATTGAAAATATCCATGAAATAATACTATTATCGTGTTATCACAACCATGTTTCCAATTTATTTAATTTTTTTTGTTCTTCAAAATTTCCACATTTTAGTGAGCCTCTAATTTATATTTTCTTTTGCAAGCATAAAACTATTCACAAGTTTTACAAAATAGTCATGTTTAATATATGACATATTTTTGCTGGTTTGATTTGATTATTAAATTTAAGTTACATTGGTGGGAAATTGAAAAACTATTGATTACAGAGATATTTCACAATTAAATAAGGGTTCACAATAAGGAGATACAATATCTGACTTTTCTTAGCCATTAATCAATTTAATTGAAGCGGCTACAGAGCCCCATATTTATGTTTAAAAACCATATTTTGTCGACTTATCAAACCCATAATTTTCTATCGTTCTTAACATGCAAACCAGTCAATAATATTCAGTAGTTTGGAATCGCCGTTAAACAGTATTTTTTTCATACTTTAACTTTACCACAGCGGAAAGTGTAGCGATAATTTCAATCAGAATTAGAAATGTTCTGGAAGCTAAACTTTATACACAGTGACTCGAGCAGGGATAGCTCTATTCTGTTGCAGTCCTCACTTTTCACTCATTAAAATTTAGTTTAAACTTCCATTTAGTTAAATAATCCTAAAACGTCCAAATGAACGTTATATAAAATTGAATAGCAAATGAACATTTCGAAAATAACAATAACATTGTAAATTCCCACTTTAATCATGGCAATGCTATTGGGTCCCGTGGTCATCGATATGGGTTATCGTCTCAGGTTGGGAACAGCGAACGGACAACTTTTTAGTCCCGTCAAAAACATATCCAGTAGTTAGATTATGTAAAAATTAATGTGTTTATAACATAGTTTTGATGGTACGTTATAACGGGATTCTACTGTATTGTTCAAGCACTAAGAAGAAAATTTATAAAATATGTTTCATCAGTCAAAGTGAAACAAACGCAAATGCATAACTGTTTTAGTATTCTGTTCAAGAATTCATTTTGATGAATCTCTAAAAAAATGTGATAAAGGTTAGAAAATTTTGACCCATTTGGAATATTATTCTGAGGTTATCAGACCATCTGCAAGCTCCCATAAAAGTGTAATTATGGAACGAAGAGATAAATGGACACTGAAGTGAAAGAGTTCTAATTTAACGTTGTTTATTAGAGCTTATTAGTTAGTGAAAATCTTCGATGTTAACTTCTATCAGTTTTACTGGATAATTTAAATTCAATAATGTTCACATAACATTATAAAGTAAACTTGTATAAATTATTATAAAAAACTACAAACCTTAAAAATGTATTGAGCTTTTTATTAACGTTTACGCTCTACTGCTACTGTGAAGTGCAGTCAATTGATCTCTTTCTTGCCGTTTTACATTCTTATAGGTACGGATCGTGATTTGACTAAAAAATTTTTTTTGTTAAAAGTAACTTCATCACAAATCTTCTAGCAGATTTCAGGTTTTGTTTCGTCTATTAATATTGGTAAAGTTCTTAGATTAAGGGATTATTTTAGTATAGTAAACTATTTGTAGGTGACTTTTTTGGAGATTTTTACATGAGTTTTATGTACCTCTAGGAGTACAAAGTATTAGTATTATTCCAATTTCTTTTTACTACTTATGAGTGAGCTCGTTCGTTTACTATATCGAAATTATTGTCTTACATGAATAAAATTGAAATTTTTAAAATATGAAAGTAATTCTGGTAAAATAAGATCAAGTGTACAGAATATGTTCGTAAAAGAACAAAACAGTCACAATATAAGAAAATTGCAAACATTTTAATCAAAACAATTTCAAAATCAGGATAGTTCAGCAGACGAAAATTTAACAGGGTTAATCTTGGGGTTAATATTATAATATGGTGTGTGGGGTAAACACAACTGATTACTATTCTTTTGTTACCCTTCCTGCGAAAGTTTTCTCTTGCAGTTGGAACGAATCTAAAAAGCTGAAATTAGCTTTTCGAAAAATTCAAGAAACCGAAAAAGTGAAATTCATAATACCTATAAAAAAATTTTGCATTTCAAGAAGTTAAATAAGAAATTGGAAAATTAAAATTGAAAAATTCATCTATACTATAGGATGCGATCCCATAATAGGAAAAAAATATACCATTTAAATTTCAAATATTGGGAGTAAAATTTCTTACAATTCTATTCAATTCCATTTTTAAATTAGTAGTAAACAAAAATTTTACGCTCTAACGTCTGACACCAATTTCACCAAGAACTTCAAAAATATAACGAAAATAGAAAAACATGTCTACCCTCCCCTCCAGGATTTCGCGAATAACTCCGCGCCGGTTGAGGCACAAACGAAAAATGGAAGCTCAGTTAGACTCTAACGACTCTCTCACGTTTGACACTAATTTCACCCCAAAATTTGACTTGGAGGGGGGCAACATGTCTACTTTCCGGTATGGGGTTAATTTTATTAGTTGCGTAGACTCATTGCTCCTCCTCCAACTCGAATTTTGAGGTGAAATTGGTGTCAAAGTTTAGAGCCTCATGAGAGCATAAATGAGCTTCTATTTGTTCGTTTGAGCCTGAACCATCGCAAAGTTATTCGCGAAATCTTTTTTTTTTTTGGGGGGGGAATAGTAGACTTGTTTTTCTTTTTCGCTCTTTAATGAAATTTTTGGTAAAATTTGTGTCAAACGTCAGAGCTTATTTAAAACCTGAATGAGTTTCTATTTTCATAATTTTAATTATATTTTCTACAAAGTTACGGGAATTTTAAATTTTCAAGTCATCCGAGCAAGTTCCGTACGATAATCTTCAAGTTTAAATCTGTTTGATTAGATTATTATTTTGTTTCAATTATGAAAAAATAGACATTTTCAAGAATTTTTTTGAACTATTGCATAGTGTTTTTATTTAATGCATAACATAAAATTGTTACAGTATATTTTAGGTAACTTTTACCAAAATTTGATATTATGTTGTGTATTTTGCTTCATATAGATTATAAAGCATTCTGAGCATTCTTATCGGTGAACTTCAGCTTTGTCTCCTTCCACAAACGATTAACTTCTTGCTGGTAATCTTTTTGTTTTTGTGGGGGGAGGGGTCGTAGTCTTGTTTTCTTATTTTCCCTCTTTATTTGAATTTTGGGGTGAAATTGGTGTCAAACGTTAAAGCATCGTTATAGTCTAACTACTGAGCTTCCATTTTTTCGTTTGAGCCTTAACCGTCACGAAGTTATTCGCTAAATCTTTTTTTTTTGGGGGGGGGGGAGTAGACGTGTTTTTCTATTTTCGTTATATTTTTGAAGTTTTTGGTGAAATTGGTGTCAGACGTTAAAGCATCGTTAGAACCTAACGTTAGCCCCCTAACTGGGGTCGTTAATTAATTACTTGTGGTATTTCTTTTTGATTTGGACATCCTCCCCCCCCTTGGTGAGATTTGATAAAATGTGGTGGAGCCACCCTCCCCCTCGCATGAGATTTACCTTATAATTTAAATTAATTAATTACTAATCAATAATTTGATATGTTGGTGTATTTTGCTTCACATAGAGCAATCTTATCGGTGACCTTCAGCTTTGCCTCCTTCCACAAACGATTAATTCCTTGCTGGTAATCTTTTCTTTTTGTGGAGGGAGGGGTCGTAGTCTTGTTTTCCTATTTTCCCTCTTTATTTGAATTTTGGGGTGAAATTGGTGTCAAACGTTAAAGCATCGTTATAATCTAACTGAGCTTCCATTTTTTCGTTTGAGCCTTAACCGTCACGCAGTTATTCGCTAAATCTTTTTTTCTTGGGGGGGGGGGAGTAGACGTGTTTTTCTATTTTCCTTATATTTTTGAAGTTTTTGGTGAAATTGGTGTCAGACGTTAGAGCGTAAAATTTTTGTTTCGATTACAAAAAGTAATCCTAAACCAACAATGAAAGCTCATTTAGGTTGTAACGTTTGATACTGATTTCACCCCAAAATTCGACTTAAAACGTGTCTACGTCCTGTAAGTAATGAAAAAGATATAAAAATGTTATTATACCGTATTCGGCCCTTTTAGTTTTTCAGAAACGTGTGCAGTTTTTACAAATTCTTGCAATTTAACTTACATTATTATATGAAAAAAGGGCGTGCACACTTTACATTAGTGGGAAACAGAATTGAAACATAAAAGTATGAAAAATTTTGTAAAATTAATTTTTCCATTTTTATTTATTATGAAGATTATAATGGCAAGGAGGATTAATTTTTTTAATCTAAACAAAAGATTTAATCTGGTAAAATAA
This sequence comes from Rhagonycha lutea, assembly GCA_958510855.1. NCBI lineage: Eukaryota > Metazoa > Arthropoda > Insecta > Coleoptera > Cantharidae > Rhagonycha > Rhagonycha lutea. Next base: position 90,979,896 of record OY294036.1, read on the forward strand.
AATAAAATTTAAGGATTATCGGACGCAACTTGCTCGGAGCAATCGAAAATTTGAAATGCCCGTAACTTTTTAGAAAATGAAATTAGGATGTTGGAAATGGAAGCTCATTTAGGCTCTAACGAAGCTCTAACGTTTGACACCAATTTCATCCAAAAATTCGTAAAAATAACGAAAATAGCAAATCATGTCTGTGGCCCCCCCAACTATTTCGCGAATAACTCCGTGACGGTTGAGGCTCAAACGAAAAAAATGGAAGCTCATTTAGGCTCTAACGAAGCTCTAACGTTTGACACAATTTTCACCCCCAAATTCGACTTGGGGGGGGCCAACGTGTCTGTGGCCCCCCCAACTATTTCGCGAATAACTCCGCGACGGTTGAGGTTCAAACGAAAAAAATGGAAGCTCATTTAGGCTCTAACGAAGCTCTAACGTTTGACACCATTTTCACCCCCAAATTCGACTTGGGGGGGGGCCAACGTGTCTACAGCCCCCCCCAAACTTTTTCGCGAATATCTTCGCGACGGTTGAGGCTCAAACGAAAAAAATGGAAGCTCATTTAGGCTCTAACGAAGCTCTAACGATTGACACCAAATTCACCCCAAAATTCGATTTGGGGGGGGCCAGCGACATGCACCTGATTCTGCATAGCGTCTAATTAATTAGTTTACTACCATTCTTATCTTTTACTATAACGCATAAACAAAGCAGATTGATTAAAAAAGTACATACCAGATCATCAATTGGGATTTCTAAGAAAACAAACATTCTAACATCCAGTAGAATTAATAAGTGATTCTAAGTGACCATTTTCTTGTGAACAAATTTATTTTAGAATTTATACCAATGTTAATAAAATAAATTTGTCATTCGTGAATAAGGGCTGAAGTCAAATATTTTCTATTTTGAGTTAGTTATGTAGCTACATTTTAAATTTTACCCTTTATTACCACAAGTAATTTCTTGAATACCTAGACAGTTTTTGGTTGTGATTCATGTCACATTTAAAAGAATATTGCGTATGTTTACTTTGATACAACAAAAAAAAAAAAGTAAAAGTGAATTGATACATTGACTGTAAGTGACGAAAATACAATATAAACTAGTTTATATCAAATCACCTTTTTCCTTTCTCCTGCAAAATCATCGTTTTCCATATATCCACAGTAATAGGGACTGGAATATTACATTTCATTTTCTATAAATTTCTTAAATAGTAGAACACTGTGTAATATTTAGTATATTACAGTGCACTAACTATAAACTAAAATCCTTGAAAAATTGACACAATCCGATTATGTATTTTTTCTCCGCAAATTTCTTTTATTTTCAGTCTGATAGTTTCCAATTTCTGATAGTTTTAAATAGTATTTTAAACTTAATTAATAAAGATGACTTCCGTAATTTAATGAATTTTATCAAATCGCTTTCAGAGTGGATGCTCAATAGAATAAAGATTAAGAAAATGTAATAAAATGGATTTTATGAAACCTCTAAACTAAAATAGCCCCTTAAAGGACAATAATATTTTCTTTATAAATAGCATATTGCTTTTGGAAGATAATATTAAGGTTTCGCTTGTGTTTAATAAAAAAGTGATTAACCAACGATTGCTCTTGTTTTACTAATTTCATAACCTAGAGTGACATTTTTGGTAATGATCAGCACCATTCGCATAGAAAATGTCGAACTTGTGTTAAAACGTGTTAATGTGATTATTTAGGGCTTATGGCTGTCAAAACATGATAAATTATTAGTGTGATCTAATCTGATTTTATTTGAAGTTAATCAATAATCCCAAATATATTATTTTGTTTTAGATTAGTGTACCTATTTATTATTAATAATAATCAAACAGTAGTGATTAAATGATGATATCAGCTTATCTTTAATGTTAAAGAGCATTTATAACGTGGGAAATTATTTTTGATAGCTTATTGCAGCAGTACTATTTATAGATAATTATTGGTTAAAATCACTAATGAAATTCAAATATGTCTCTATAAAAGGATATAAAAGATGTAATTCGTGTTAGAGTGAGCATAAAATTTGAGCCAAAATGATGTAAGTATCGACATCAGACTTTTAATATAATAAAAGATGACAAAAGCGTCGCACATTTTAAAATAAAACAGAAATGAAGATATTCCTCAACAGTTCATCCGTTATTATATACTAAATTGAACTTACAAAGGACCTTTTCGTACGAATACCTGAAAAGTTTAGAGTAATTCAATTTTATATATATTTGAATTCCATCAGAAGCAATGACATATCTTTTTAGGGTCTATTTGATAAAAATAGAAGTAACTTTCTAATACGAATAAAATATTTTTTGTTATAAAAAAACTTGAAGTTGATAAAGTAGAGAGGCGAGTTGATCGTCAGGAGCGCTTATCTTGATTTCAGCCTGCAACGCTTTCAATCTATTTTCAGGTAGAATAAGACAAATATAAACTTTTTGTTGGAAATTCAATTTATAATTAGAAAATTTTTTTTCGTATAACATTAATCTTGGGTTATTTGCTTTCATACATAAAATATTTTTTCATTTTGATCATGAAACTTGATTACTTAGTTTTGTTATGTTTATCCTTGGGTGTTTGTCCGAAATGGAACTACAACTACTAGTATAACATTTGAGATCGAAACGTCAATAATACGTATACAAAGTTGAAATTTATGTTTCCGTATCCAAAATATTGATTCCCATAGGAAGTAAGCTCATTTAATTACAGTTACAAAAGTAAAAGAATATTTTGAGTAACTTCTAAAATGGATGAGTTTTCTCTCTACTTCAACAAGTTTTATTGTAGTTCGATTCAATGAAAATTGATGCCACATGAAATAAAGACTTAAAAATTATTGTATTAAATAAATATATTATTGTTTTAAAAAAAAAACCACTAGACTAGAGCTTTAGTATGAAAACACACCAAACATAATATAATAATATATATGTGAACCCATATTTTTTTGAAAAATGTTATGTATTTGAGGATATTAAAATATTTTAATAAAGTTTAAATATCACCAAACAAGAAAAGTTTTGTTATATTATTGTAAAGCTGAAACCAAATTATATAACCATAAATCTCTGTCGTTGATGTTGAAGCTTCAGACTCTCTGAAATTAAACAGATAGTAGAATGATAAATAGAAGAAGAATGGAGATAGAATTGTAATTAAAGCATATAAAAACAAAAGTAAAGGGAAATAGTGCAAATAGTTAAAACAATTTGTGCTACTATAATCGTCAACCAAAGGTTACACAAAGCATAGAATGAACTTCTGAGTCCTGACTGTAAGCAATAATGAAAATCTATTTAAGTCTCATCTTTCATTAAAACCAAAATGGTTAATTACTACGTACTACAAGAATAAAATTTTAAAATTTTTAGACTGAATGTTTTTTTATTAAATGAAATTTTCCTAAAATTGTGAGTTTATTTTTTGAAGAGATAAAATGCCAATGGGTACTTTACATTTCGAGTAGCTAATTTAAGTACCTAATGCTTTATATATTTTTGAAGATCATTAACGATGAAGGAACAGAACATCAAACAAAACATATTAAAAGCACCGAAAGCTATGGTGCTTGTGGTGAAATAGCTATAGGCTTTTAGAAATTTAGTACACCAAAGCACGAACGTTAAATTAAAAGGATGCAAATTAAGAACTTGAAGATACCGTGTAAATACAGAATTTATGATTTATGAGTTATCTGTGCTTCCTAAAATTATTTTTCAATTAAAATGCAATCAAATATTTTTTAAATTGCTTTACATGCTGAGAAATTACTGTTTTTCACAATATAAATTTTTTGCATCCATACCTTATTTATTGCCTCAGTATTTATTTCATCAAATATTACCTCACGCAAACATGAATTTGAAGCTTTACATTTTCTGAACATTTTTATTTATGATGTAAACAAATAATTGCTTTCTAAAAAGTTTTCACGCTAAACAATATTGTTGAATAGAAATTAATAGTAAATTAACTTAAAAATTTAGTACTTATTTTATAAACATGGACATAACTAAAATAATTCAAGTTCTTATTATTATAATTATTAATAATCATAAGTAATCGAGTGCGGTTTATATGAAAATATAAAAAATCTTCGGTATACACAGGGCCGCCGCTAGGGGTACTTCCGCCCGTGTGCAAAGTTTAATTTGGCCGCCCTTGTAGTCGATTTTTTTTCAGTTTTTTAATACAATTTATTAAATTTCTACTACTTATTCCCTGCCGTAAAGTAAATGACCATTTCTAAACTCCTATTTTTAGGATTTTGGCCGCCCGTGTGTTTTGCACACTGTGAACAATAGGGCGCGGCGCCCCTGGGTATACACACATTATCAAAATTAAAGAATTTTGTGATGGAAAATTTATCTCAATTATACGGTTTTATAACAAAAATTACAAATTCAAGACAAAGAAATGGTTTTCAATTTATTTAAAATGTTTTAATTATTAGCCTTTGAAATTAATAGGTGCCATTGACAATATTCAAAATTGAATAAGCTAAGTATACTAAAGAAATTAATATCTTGTAAATAGAATTAGGTTATTATTGCTACCTTCAGTTTATTTTATTTCTACATAAGTGCGTGCAAACCAAAATATAGATTTAAATCTGTAAAATGAAAAGAGCCTTTATTTTTTATCTTGATATTAATTTCAGAGTAAATTAACTTTTGATGATCGTAAGTAAAGAGACAACGTAATTTGAGTTTCTGCTAAAATTACAAAGCGTTAAAATACAAATTGCTCAAAATTTTAACCAGTTACCCCGACGGTTCACGAATGTAGTGGTGAACAGGCTAACTAGCGTTCCACCCTAATCACGGAATTAACATTTCACGTTTTCTCCCTACGTTTTTGTTTGTTGGACCATGGTTAGTTGAAATAACTTGGAGCCATGGATATGAACAGTTAACAATGATACAATGAGCAATTGAAAGATAAATTAGTTTGGCTACTTCATATTGTAGTAAGTAGAAATGGATCGGATATGAAGCCAGATATGACACGGAGAGATGGATGTATAAACTAACTCACTAAATAGGAAATTATAGTGGGATATTGAAACTCTAATAATATAATTTCCTATATATTGCATTGGACAAGGTGATTTATATTATAACTCCCTGAAGTCCAAGAACCGTCAAGCGGATTGTGGAAAAATCACTGTAGAAATAGTTTATAAAAGGACATTATATCCAACTGACTTATGGCAGAGGTTTTTGTTCAAGCATAAACGAAAAAAGCTGAGAAGGAATATTTACACTGTGCGATTATTGCTAGTATATAATAATATTATAGCATATGCGATACGCATTTCAGTGAGTAATCGGAAAGAAAATATAGCAATTGGTTAATGAGTATTAAATTCTGTTGTTCTTATTTTTGTCGAAGGGAGATAAACCGTATCTTAACTGTTGATTAAATTATTTAAAAATAATTTTAATTTGATGTTTGTTTACGTTATGAAATGCATGTTGTCATAGCAACACGTTCTTTTGTTTTACTTCGGTCCCTAGATAGATTTTATTATTCAAATATCGTATTAATTACACTTAAGACTTTGACAATGGCGACTAAAATTGAATTTACTTCCTGGGAGTGTATAATAGTATATTGTTTAGCAAGGGATGAAACCAGATGATTTCAGACGAGGGTGGATTGCCTTCCCGAGCGAAAGCGAGGGCTGGCATCACCCCGAGTCTGAAATCGTGTTTCATCCCGTGCCCAAACATACTATTTTTCATATTACCTGTAATGAATCTGAGAGTTTTCATAAAATATTAGGTATGCTAAAAAGTTTCGGGCCTAATTAGACAATAAATGACATTAAAGTCGATTATCATATATAATTTCCCATGTGCATAAAATATTATCGATCATTTTGTTCGATTACATATTTTTCGACAACAATCGGCCCGACTCGCAGAGGAGGGCCGATTACAATCGAAAATATGTAAGAGAACAAATGATAGGATAATATTTTGTGCAAAAGGGAAATTCCGTGGACTATCTCCTGATGACATTATTTTTATATTAATATGCAAAGAGTGTCAGTTAGTTTATTAAATTTTACAAATGCGTAGTTACCATTCGTTATTATTTGTTATTGTTTATAGCAACATAATATAAACAATTATCGAAAATGATCGGTAATTTGTGCATATTACTCGTGATTGGTAGATTGCATTAGGCAACTGAAATGTTCGCTAAATTTAAATCTGATTGGACTACATTTTTGAAATGAGATCTGGTGATTGGTGGACAGGTTAGTTATGATGTCAGAAGGAGATAGTCTCTAAAACTACTTATCTGATCGCATAATCATATTATATGTCATTGGAAAAATGACACTTTTAGCTAAAAAACAAAAGTAGAATCATTCGATTCGGCTCATGCAGTTGTGAAACATTGCTGATTAAAGATGGAAGTAAATAAAGAAAAAATTCGCTACTTTTACAATTTTTCTTCGATCAAAGAGAAAGCGCTGCGCAGGCTTGTGAAAAAATTTGTGCTGTTTATGGTCCAGATGCTTTATCGAAAACAGGAGCAAAACAATGGTTCGCGCGTTTTCGTTCTGGAAATTTCGATGTTAAAGATGCACCAATGCATCTGTGTTATGATGTGTGAATGTGTTATGATGAATGTGTTAATGGTGAAAGACCTTAGCATCGCAATATATAGGTATATATCGTCTAGTTCAGGGGTCTCCAAACTATCTTACCTAAAGGTCACACTGACTCCTCCACTAAGTCCCAAAAGCCAAGACCTAGCTAACTCATCATACCAACATACAGTAGTTTTGAATTATTTACATTGTAAATTTTACAATATAGGAATCATATCGAATATGATTGGTGTTGGCCCGCGGGGCCGTAGTTTGGAGCAGCCACTGGGTGGCTTTTGAAATATTGATCTGCTAAGATATCTCTAGTTTTATCATTTTTCTTGTTAGCTTTTTAATTGGAGGTCGATCCTAAGGATGATTTTGATTATTGTTGTTTTTTGTCATATTGATTTGTAGAAATATTTCAGATGAAAAACTTGCAGATTATCAACAATTATTATCTTTTGCTATTATTTCAATTTGTGGGTCACGAAAACTGCATTTGTGGGTTGACCTCGGCACATGGCTTATAAGTGCTACATTTTGCTATTAATAGTTTAAGGTAAACTAAACAATTTTAAAATATTTTAAATTTTAAACTTTTACTGCTTTTCAATAACTTATTGCTATATTACTTATTTAATAGTCTTTTATTGTTTCATTAAATAGAATTTATTACTGCTAATTTGTAGGTCCCGTAAGTCGGTAATTTTCCAACACCAAGTTTGGAAGTAATTTGCGTTCAATGTCATTCAAACTATATTATTATATATTAAGACAATTTTGGCATCGCTGAGGGAAATCCAATTTCAGTAACTGTTTGTAATTTGGTAACGAAAATTTAAAAAAAAAATTATTGCGCTGCTTTCATTTCAACTATCTGTAACAGATATATTTCTGCGCTTTTCAGTTGTTTCCATCCTAGCTTTATAATTATTTACCATTGAGAAAGAAGAGAGAAACTGAAAAACCTTCCTGTAGCCATTACTTACTATACGTAGCTAAAATAGCTGCAGTTGTGTTAATAATACTGGAATAATAATACTGAAAAAATAAATTGAACGTTTTTGTGGTGGTGACACATTTAATAAAATGTGCTTCAATCTTTTCGGATTTCCTCAAATGAAGGGCTATTGGATTAACTTAATAAATAATATGAGGTAGATGTGAAATTGAATTCAACTTGCAAAGAAAATTAGTTTTATTTGGTATGAAATATATCTTTTTAATGGTTAATTTAATAATATTATAGAGTTTTTCAAAATTGACATAACTTGCTAAGTAAATTATCCAAGTTTTGTCCTGCTTAAAAAAACTGAGTATCTGCATTCACTGCATTTCTCGAATGTAGGGCAGAATTCTTATCAATATATTTTCTAATATTTACTACTTCATAATTAAAATTTCCCATTAAAAACTCAAAATCATGACTTATTTGCAAAATGTATTAGAAAATACCCGAGTTAATATTATTTACTACAAAAATTAAATTAGGTTATTCGATCTAACTTCTCTAATTCAATAATTCACGGCTTCCAACTTTTACAATAACAAAGTTACCTGTAGATATTGTCTTAATTAATAACATCTGTCTTGGTATGTTGTAATTGAAAAAGAGTTTGTGGTGAAATCTGAACTAGGTGCAACTAATAAAAAAGTATTAACAACTTTACTTTACAAAACTATTTTCCCATTACAGTAGAACCTCGATATAACGAACCAACTTGGGCGAGAAGACGTCCGATAAGGTGTGCAAAAAATAAATAAATTAGTTAGGTTATATTTTTAATAAAATCCAATTGTAATAATTTTGTTTATGTAGGTTTTTCACATTTAAATAAAAAAAAACTGATAGATTCAATTTTCTGTATATTATTTACATAAAATTAACTTGTTTACTGTTTGCTTTACGTGGTTTATATTTTTATTATAACTTTTTTATAATCAATATTGTCCTTTGAAGTGAAGACTAATTTAGACTTCATGGCAAAAATAATTTATATTTTATTTATTTTCTATTAACTGACTAATATCGTAAAAGAAACCAATTTTAGATTAAATTGAAGCAAAAATTTAATCAAAAAGTTATTTAGCGTAGTTTTAAAATGTAAATATTACTAAAAATTGAAAAAGAAAATTAGGTGAAAAGTTGAAAAATTATGGGACACTACACGTGTTTCAATCTTGTTACGTTTCATCAAGTGGAAAGCAACAGGGTTAAGTCAAACCTTTTCTTTACTAATTTAATCGTATTATGTTCGCTCTCTATATAATGAAATCCAATAAGATTGAAACATGGTTAGAATAAGGTTCGTTTCTTCCAAGTTCAATTTTAATTTTCAATATTGAACTTGTTCGATGTGTAGTTCAACTTATGTAGTAGGTACATATTGAATCGTTATTTTATTTCAACACTTCAGTTAAATCCTTTGTAAAATTTTAATTGCAAAAGTTAGATTACTTCTCACTGAATTAAAAACATAAATAGAGTTAGAAAACAACAAAATTAAATTTAAAGTTTTATTAATGCCTGTGTGCTTCATATTTATTAAAAATAATTGTGCTAAATTAAGATTTCGTACTAATTACGTTCAGGTCTCGCGATACTTTGCTAATTAGGCTACTACTACACACTTGTGACTCATATATGCAGAAAGATAAAATTTCTTCATATCCATTACTTCGCTGAACTTATATTTCGATATGAAGAAAATTTGTTATAAGTTTTTACAAATATTTTTTAATTTTAGTATTTTAATCTGGATAACTTCAACTATGAGTTTTCTACTGTCAACTCCTTTCTAAATTGTTACAAGTAGTTTGGTAGGGTAGTCGACATTAGATCAAAGCCCAAAGTTATTTATGCGTGGTTTGGATTCCACGTGAAACCTACGTAACGTCCAAGAGAGAACGATGTTGGAAGGTGTGTCAAAAACAACTATAGGGAATCTGAAATGGTCGTCAGCTCAAAACCACTACACGACAGCCGTACTACTTGTCTTAAACGACTTGGCACGAAAAAAATAGTGACCTTGGAGCAAAAAAATATTTGTCTACGCAAAACTACAGGCACTTAACAAAAATTGTTGAGACGAAATAATGTACGTCGGCTTTCGTCGCTATTAGGCGACTGAATTCATGTTAGGTTATCTATGTACGTTCGCCCGCAAAATGCAGCACCGCATTTAGTATGTGGATGTCCACTGGAGGGTCCAACTAAGAGATTCTGTGAAGTCTGCGATTTTTACCTAAAATTTCCGCTTCGTAACTCAACCAGCGATCACATCACTTTACTGCTGTGGTTATGCATGTAAAATATTTATTCACTCGAGATGATTTGCTCTCCGCTAAAAATTCGGACACTAAATTTCACTCATGGGAGGAATTGATCCACTTTCCTCCCTTACTATACAATAACCATTGTATACTCTGCCTTATACCGTGGCGCTACTAACTTAATATGAAGGTAATATTATCATAAAAATAATTATGAATAGAAAACTTTACATTTGTCTGTAAAAATATTTACCTATATTGGAGATATTTGTGAAAGCACAGAATTAATACTATAAATGAATTATTAAATAATGTCTTGTTTGAAATCCTTAAGAAACTGCGCACAATAATAATTATTATTGTATATAGGCAGATTATAATTCTTGATTTAACAACCTAATTTATACTTAAATCTAAAGAATTTATTTTAAGGTAAAACATTACCCAATTGTCCCACGTTTAATGTTGTTTATTATGCCCCCATTTTAATAGTTTTAGACTTGTCACAAATTGACCGATATTTGGTTTCTGCTCAGTGTGCTTCCCTAATCTATCATATAATAGCAGTAATATAGTAGGGTTTGTGTCATCACCACAAACTCAAAATCGTTTCCAGAAATACATATTTTCTTCACAAAGCCTTGAAGGAAATTCAATAACGGTTATCAAGGATCAAATTTTATATTGTTTTATGTTCTAACCATTTTTTTTGCGTTCTTTGTTAATTTTTATAATTGAGGCATATAATGCTAGTAATTATTTCAATTAATCAAGTGTTACGCCCCGTTTTTTTAGTTAAAAGTTCAAATTTATTTTCTTGAAAATCATAAATTTTGTAAAATTAAAGAAAAAATATTGTATTTCAGTTTTCAAAACTGCGGTATTTTAGATTTCAAAGGTCCTGGGACCTACTTTAGAATAGTCATGGTTAATTTTAAGTCATTTGTACAATCAAATAATTGTATTTATTTTTCAAAATTTGTGAAAGAAAGGGATATTTTTGATTGGGAAAAATAATAAAGTTCAGTTCTTCGGAGGTTGTCATATGAACAAGACATGTATTAATCTAAGAAATTCCAGTTTAGAATTTGATAAAGGACGAATTTCCTAGTTAAGAAAATTTGATCAAGTGGTCAACTTTGGATAAAGTTTTGAGTTTTTTTAAGTAAAGTTTTGTGAATTAAATTTTATCAATCAATCTTGATAAATTGAGTTTTGGATTAAAATTGATTCCTCTTTTTAAGAAACAATTTGAATAAATTTGGAGTAAATGATTGAGTTTTTGAGTTTATTGTAATATTGATAAGTATTTCAGTGTTAAAAATATGCATATGAAAATTAAGACATTTTCAAAATTTTTAAGCCAAAAATAAATAGTGAATAATGAATGAGAAAGCGAATCAAAAAATATTGATTAGAACAGGAGTCAAAAATAACATTCATAAATCGTGTAATGCATTTCAATTATTGCGGGTGTAATACTATAAGCTTGTTTTTCATTATGAGTATGAACCTCCGACTCTTTTATGTTGAAATTCGTAGTTACTATATTTGTTGACTGCATGAAACTGTTTGGTTAGAAGCTCACGGTTTGTGTGTTAATAAATTTATTACGATTGTGTGTAAACCACCATTTGCGAATTAACTTACTAAATTAAAATCGAATTAACTTCTGTGGCATTTGTTTGCTTGTTCAATAGCCGAAATCGGTCAGAATTCGGATTTCATCTTTGCTTCCGGCTGGATGTTTAATTAAAACAATAATTTTATTTGTATGCGGTTTACTCATTTATGTAATAATGTAAATATGAATTAGATATATTTTTTATTCCGTAAAAATCAAAATATTTGCTTGAGTATTTTTATTTTTGATACATTAAACTGATTTGCAACGGAGGAAAAAATTTTCTTTAAAATATTTATTATGCTGTTGACTTGAAATTCTTGATTGATGGAGTATTGTAATTTTTGACTTATCTGTTGCAGGAATTAACTTTTATTTTGAACAAATATAGAAAGTTAACAGGAAAGTTTTTTTTTTGGAAAAGTTAGAAGTGATGGAAAATATTATTATTATATTAAATTTATTTGTTTACAGCAACTTAGGAAAGAGGTTTTATTTTCAGACTCTCTGAAAGAATTCGGGGTAAACATATTGATTATTAAATTGTGCTTTGCCTATAACTGAACCACTACTATTCGATTTCAATTAATGGTCAATTTTGCGTATACTAAAAGTTGTGTTATCCAAAATCGTAAAGTTTTATTTATTGTAAAACTCGAGCTTTAGTAATTTCATGGGATTAATAAAAAACTTATTTGTTCTTCAACTACAAAATCAAGTTAATAATTCCTCGGGTCGGTCTCAAAAATCATCAAATGTTTGGTAGTAAAAAATGTAATTTTGATACTACATTTTCTTTATTTTTGGCTGTAAAGTTGAATGAGTGTCGGAAACTAAACAATTTGACGAATTGTGTTTGTGAGGTATCACACCGAATAATTTTTATTTAAAATTAAACATGTTGAGACAAAACACCTTCATCACAAAACTTCACATTGGCTTTGTTATTGTGGTTATATCCTGAGAATGCCAAGTGTATTACCGCAACACATGTAGCTTCAAATTTTGGTTTATATGTTTGTAGCTTATAGCAGTTTAGAAACTTTGTATTATTGTACTAAATATTATACGATTTATGCTAACTTTGTGAAAACCTTGAAGATGGATTTTAACGAAAAGAATTTAATTGCAAATTTTTGAACAAAAATCAGAAGTACAATAATTTAAAAATAAAAAATGTAACTCGTCAGAGTACCTACTACCTCACAACGATCTAGTTAAAATTCAAAAACAAATTGTTAATTATCTCTTCACATAAAAATATTTTTCTGGGATACAATTTATTTACTAATGAAAAACTTAATTAAAATTTATTTTATAAATTATTTGAAGTTTTGTAGATACAAAGAGATTAAATTAGATAAAATGTGTATTAAATTAGGAACGTGATGTGTACTGTATCAGTTTTGAAATGGAAAGCATGCCTGGCAATGACTAAACGGATTAATGCTTACGAAACTCGCTTGATGAATTTTATAACGCTAGGTATAATAAATACATACTTTATTATTTTAAGTAACTAAAATTTTAATTACATCGTGCATACTTCTACAGGTAGCTCTAATCCGTAAGTGCTGCTTCCATAAAGATTACTTGTACTGTATTGTAACATATAAGTCTGCAAGATCCAATCAAATTGAAGGATCTATCTCGACTTCTCAAAACAGAAAACCCATCAAAACCAAGTATCTTTGCATACTTCAATTTGATTGGTTTTCGCAATCTTCCATCCAACAGTGTGAACAGGTCTTTACATTTACTTCTACTGTTTCGTTGTTTAGAATAGTGGAGTTATAGATCTGGAAAAAGGATTGTAAATTTCTAAAAGGGAAATGTAGGAAACTCGGACATTTTCTTTGGAAATATACCAAAAGAATGCACCAAAACATGTAAACAATTTTAGTGCTTGTACAGGCGCCTAGAAGGGAAACGAACCGCAATAATCCTTATTTCTCGGCTTGACACGCGATGAATGGCGGTACACAACTAGGTCCAGCGATCTGTAACTACATCCGGATGGCAAATGTAACATTTTAAATTCAACATTATGGCATCTATTTATTCTGTAAATTTTAGTACAGTTTGTGCAGGAATTACTTCTCTAACAATTTACATACATATGCAAAAACACAGTGCTAACCATAACGTAGTAGTTTAGTTTCAAATTATCTTTGATGTTTTATCATTATAATAGCATCCTCATTTAGTAGAATAATTTAAGACGAACCCAATATTTACCCCGACCTTATAAATGTAGAACTATTCATCACTACACAGAAAAAATTTTAGTTTAAAATGTATGCAATGTTAATTTTTTAAAGCGGAAGTTTTTAAATTTAACTGAAGAGTTTGTCGAGATTATAAGGTGTAAACTTGAACGAATTCATAAATAACAACGTCAACTTTCCTCGTTTCTTTGCTACTTTACGAGTTGATTCTTTTAAATTTTTAATGTGACTGTCTACTGTGTTAAATGTGTTTCACGAGTATATTAAGAGAGCTTCAAATGACTTATCTTAACTCCCCTGAACTTTTCAAATATTATTGCGTTTTTTTATTCAAAAGTGGTATATAGGTCACCTTTCAGAAGAATATTTATTACGATTCTTATCAGAAAGTCGCAACCAATTTATTAAAATTCTAATTATTATATTTCATTAACTTTTTGTTAACTACATAATTTATTTAATTTTAACGTTAAGATTATAATCTGGTCACTTAATTTTTCGAATTGCATGCGCTATTGCTTTTATTGTACGTAATAATATGTAAAACTATTACTGACTGCAGAGCAGAAATATATTTATTTTTTATGGTTTATCTGTGCCTATATTCAGCGTTTATTATACAGGTAAATATTTTCCACAACTTTATTTTACGTAAGGAAATTAAAAACAAATTTAAAATACATTATACCATCATTATCTTAATCGTCATAGCCCTTTAGTAATATATTACTTCCTAAGACGTTTTTGTGACGTTTAACGGTGATATCAGGATTGTTAATCTTAAAGTACCTTTTTGTTCTTCTTCTCCAGTCAGCATACCTTTTGTAATTTGTTTGATTTGTTTTACCCTTTATAGTATTAAGTAAACCACGAAGGGTTGCTTTTCCCGAAATATTTATTAATTTATTATTTATTCATATTAGATCCTTGTTTCTTAAAAACCATTTCCTTATAAAAGCTTCAATATTACACCATTGTTCTGCGTTCACGCTTATACAGAAGTGGCGTAGGTTTTAGAATCTAAAAAAAATTTTCAAGTCTAAAAAAATAATAAAAGGAACTTCTAATTTCTTTTACGATTAGTTAGAATAGTTTAAAGATTTATTTGACAATAATTATAATTGGGGATAGGTGCCAAAATTAATATGTAGATGCGTAGATGTTACCTTTCTTCAGTAAAGGGAAACTAATAGTAAAAATGTTTTTTGAAAATTATTTTATTTAGGATCATTTGCTTTTAACAAAGTTGTTTATATGTAATCCTGATCTTTCTCTTCAGTGGGCCACACAATAATTTTCTTCCAAGATACCAAATAAGTGTCTGGAATGAATTTAATGCTTTTTAGTAATATGTTAATCATCTGTTTCTTCTAAAATGGAAGCATTTGGTTATAAACTTTTGCTATTCCACCTTTTGTGTTCGTCAATCAAAATTGATCTAATACGGAATAATTTATAAATTCTCGGCAAATACTTTCCATTATGTTGAACTTCTCGGAAGAGGAGAGTTCGAATTCCTTTGCATCATTTGATTTGTCTAACTATTTCATTGTATCCTATGGTATCGTATCCGCATTTCCTGTATCCTTTTGTTTTAGTGAAGTAACCAATAGAAACACCTTCCTTGCACCTTCTGTCGAACTTTCCTCTTCCAGATTCTTTCGAATGATGAACGCTTTCCAGTTTTACCCAAATTTCATGCGATGGAGTGCATCCTTTAATATGCTTTAATTCCGAAGGTCTTAACCGACAGGATTATTTCAGATTCTGCTTAAGCGTCTAATCTTGTCCACTTTTCAGACTCTTTCTTCTTGTTAAAAAGGAACATACATTATTAGCCCTTTAAGACCGCCTCTCCTTCATGATGTGCTTAGCAGGCCATATTTTTTCTTGGTTTTCAAAAATTTATAAATTCCAAATGTGCTTCTTCTAAGTTGAAGAAAATAATATAGGTTCTGTAGAGGAATTTGAGGCAATTAAAAAATTAGCCATATAATCAATTTAAATGGCTAGTCATCATTTTCTTTTCTCGATGTTTTCATTGAAGTTAAGGCCGCACAAAATTCTTTGCTGCGTCCTTTATGAACGAGAAGTTCAGTTCCTGCTACTCTCCTCACGGGTAGGACATGGTGTCTTTTGTTGGCTGGCTATAAATTTTTTTATTATTAAATTAAATTACTTACTATTAAAATTACTATTAAATTTTCTTTACGGAGGTAGGTCCAAAAAAATTTATATGAAATGTTATTATGTGGGTTCCACCCTAACTAAATTATTTTCACTTTAAAATATTGAATTAACATACGAATTGAAATATTTTTACATAATACCTTAAAAAATCTATTATTATTTTTAATTTTGTACCAAATATAAAATATTCAAAATTATTCAAATTTGCTTACACTTTTTTAAACAAAAGTTAATATTATAATGTTTTGTTAACAAAAAAGTTGATTTTCTTTTCCTGACAAGT
The DNA here is from genome assembly GCA_958510855.1 of Rhagonycha lutea. Classification (NCBI taxonomy): domain Eukaryota; kingdom Metazoa; phylum Arthropoda; class Insecta; order Coleoptera; family Cantharidae; genus Rhagonycha; species Rhagonycha lutea. The sequence goes on from OY294036.1 coordinate 90,996,130, forward strand.
CATTGAAAAAATATAACAATGTGTTTAGAATTTTGCATTTTACATCTTTCTAGCAAACGGATATAACAAAATTTTAATTAATTTAAATTGATCGACTTGTGTGATTAAAAATCAGTCAACAAAATAACATTGTAAATTAATTTTTAATTTTAATAAAATCTAAACAAAAATGAAGCTTGTAAGTATGGCAAGTAGTTATAACAATATCTACTGTTATTATGAGGTTATTATGAGGTCCAAGCCGTAAGGCTTGTTATTACCAACATCTGCGTCGCTTCCCTGGCAGTGTTAGTTCTGTGAGCATGTACAAATTTTACATCCATTAGGTAGCTTGCTAGACTTGCCTTCAGATGTGCCATGTATCCTGGTTTTTATGTTAATGGTGGCAATTCACTAACCCAGGGGACCACCGGCTTAACGTGCCATCCGAAGCACGGAGACTAGTCATAAGAAAGTTTGACTCTCCCCAGGCATCCAACTGCGTTAGCTGCAAGGCAATGACGGTTATAATAAATTAAGATATTTAAATAAATTTAAACTGAATAAGAACAAAATTGTATGCCAATATTTAAATCTTGAATTGAAAACAATCTTCTTCTTCATAACTTCTTAGAGATCTTTTGGTCTGTTCTATTACCAACTAGTTATCTTCTTGGGACATCGATTGCCAACTATCTCTCCATCATTTGAATGGTCTGCTTGGTAAGCATTGGCCTTCACTCGCCTTACCCTTTAGAAGAGCAATGAGCGACAATCTGGTGTTATCCATCCCCATGATTCGATGTTATATTTCTCAACATAGTGTGGTACCTTTCTTACTTTTAGGGGTTGTTGCATACGTAGTTTCCCTAGAATAAGGTTGTAGTCTGTTACTAAATATATTGGAAGAAGTCAACGCTCGGATATCCATAACCTGCTTTCGTTATTATGTAGTTAATCATGGAGGATTCCATTCTGGTATCGTTGAATGTAATTTTGTTTTGTTCCTTGTGGGGAAAGTAGAAGTTGTTTATTCTCTTCTCATTTCGGGCACAGAAGTCGACTAGTAGCTCACCATTCTCATTGATATAGCTTCTTCATTGAATTTCTGTTCATCTCCGAAGATTATAATTTTATGCGATTTTCTATACCATCTATGATATTTTGCAGACCTTTGTAGTATTCCTGCGACTCCTCCTTGGGGCTTTAAGCCATCCGGTGCGTAACCATTTTTAGTGTGACTCTAAGGATTCTGATATTCACGTGTTTAATATCTTTTATGCCTGTGTGGTATTTTTCATGTAGCAGAACGCCCACTACGGAGTGTGCTCGCTCCTGCTTAACTTTTCCTTTTAACTAATATATAGTTCTTAAATTTTGAAGTTTCTTCGCCCTTACTCTTCGTCTCTGAAAGTCCACATCTTATGTCTATTCATTTCCAAGATGATCTCTTGGTCTTTTTCATTCCATGTTGTGATATTCCAACATGCAATCCTTGTGACGTCAGGTTTCTTGTCTCTCCTCCCATTACAATCTCGAGTTTTCCCTTTTATCGCGTAGGTCATCTTTGAAGGAAACAGTTCAACATCCGATTCCATAATAATGGTTCTGTTGGCCAAAAGTTATTTCACCACAGGCAGGGAGCTATAACCGTACCTGTGAACCTTCCTCCTTTATCCGGACTTGGGACATTCAATGACAATTCCACCCAGTCACTGCCGAAGGCGGAGAAAAATAATAAAATAATTTTTTTCAATTTTATTGTTTTTCTCAAGAAAAGTTGAGCTTCAAGTAGAAATTGCAATAAAGTTTTGCAAAATGTCATTATAACTTTATGCTAAGAACTACAAAATAATTACTCTCGTTCTCCCTGACTTGTACGTTTTAATACCTACGTGCTAAATTAAAATTTTCGTTATGAAACTAACTCTCTTCCTTGCAAAAGTTGTTTCACCATTGTGACTACGCAAAACTTTAATCTAAAAACAAAGCCTTAGAAAAATAAATAAACACACTTAAGTGTATTATTGCACCGAATACGAATTCTACTCTAATAAGCTCGCTTTCTGAATTGTTTTAAAGCAATGAAATAATTAATTTTCGCTGAGTTTGAGAACTTTGATAATAAACATTTCTAGTTTAATATTCTATTTCCAGCATTCTGACAAATATTGACCTAAATTTTCAATTTCTGAAGGAAGCCTAATTAATTAATTTTAGAATACCAAATGTACATATGCAAATACGCAGTGTACCTATTTGTTTTGTTATTAGCCTTAATTACAATACGCTGTTGCAGCCAAAGTTATTTAACATCAGGGGTAATCTTTTAAAAATACCAATTTAAAATTGTTAATTCAATTATAATAATATGAAACTTGCCCGTCGGCTAATTTAGGAACGATTTTTTCAAAGCTGAAACAGAAATAAAGAAATTAAATTTACCCAAAAATTTAAATTAACGTAACACGAAAAGTTAAATCCAATCCATCTCGCAAATAATAACAAACAAGTTTTTAATTTAACTTCTTAAAACATGTGAAATAAGTTATAGTTTAATAATTGTAGAAATATTTCCTCGAGATTTTGGAAACTCTTACACAACAAAAAACTCTTAAATAATTTTCATCCATCATGTTGCATTTTAGGAAAATTCTAAAATATAACATTTAATTAAGCATTCCTTATTTATTAAAAATGAATATAAATTAAAATACCTTTCAGGCAGTTTGACAGCAAAATTTCTTCATGTTATTATAAACGTATCACAAAATATACTTATTACTTTTTAAGAGAAAGCTGAATTGCTGAATGTTATTTGTTAACGAAATTATGAGAAATTATTCTGGCATGTTGATAAATTGAGGAAAATATTAGATTTTTATTTTGTTCGCAAACGGTGAACTTTAAAATTATATACAAATTTTTTTGTAATTATTGTGTGTACTATATCTTCAAGAGTAACAGCATTTTTTGTAATTACTTAAGTTTTGGAATACCTTTGAAAATTTAGGTATTAAATTTAGGTATAACTGATCATCTGACGTGCGAATTTCAACGATGTTATTATTTTGTCATCCGCAGGAAAAAGAAAGCTGCATATTTTTGTCTTTAAAAGTAATGTTTTTGTATTTTAAATTTTAATTATTAAACGTCAAGTAAATTTGGGACTATGTTGAGATGCTAAAATAAATTGAAACTATTTTTAACAACCAAGCAGAAGTTCTGCAGTATTTTAATAGTTTCTAGGACTTTTCCCCAAACTTTCCTGCATATAATAACAACTGTTATTGGTATTATTATTATCTTAAAACTTTTGGGTTTAAATAATTTATTATCAATTTATTACAAGTACTGTTACATGAATATTTTCCTTTGGAAATTGAAATCCAATATAATTACGAATAAAAGAATTTGAAACTGCTGTTGCAAATGGATGACCTCTCTTTTCTCAATGTTATAGAAAATATGGATGATTTGATATTTATGTGGGTATAAATGACTCCATCTAGATTATTTCTTAGAGTGGGTCCTTGAAATCTACTGCAAAATGACGAAATTCATACAAAACACCGGATAGGTGTTTACATTTATCAGTATGTTGAATATTTTCAATTGTATTTTTTTCTACCTATTTTTACAAAGCGCATATATAATTTTATTTATTTAGATACATTAATATTTATTTTCCAATAGGGAAAGCGTAGAACAATAAAAGACAAAGCAAATAGACACATTTCGCTTGGTAAAAAAGTAGAATATTGACAAGAATCCGACAAGAACAATAAAATCAAAAATTAGTAGAAATTAAATATGTTTATTATATTATTATGAATCAGTAAATTCTATGTAGGAAAATATTTATAAAATTAATAAAAAAAATTCAATTGAAAAGCCTTTTGAGATTTTAATTCACATGTAGGCGAATAAGGGAAAGGCACCCTTATTCTTGTGGTAATGAAATGTATTAGTCACAATGTTATTTTATCGGTCCAAAATAAGTAAGTTAAAACATTTAACGATGAACACTAAAATAAATTATTCTATGTGTTTTTTATTATCTTGTCCAAACATGGAATGTCATTTTTTAGTACGTTTATGCCTACTGTTTATAGTATTTGATTTTGATTTGGTTAGCATTGATTTATTGAAAATAATTTGTGTGACGGAATCATAAACCAATTTTTGAATATTAGAGAACTGATGGTTCTGAATTTAAAATTCTATATTCCGTTTTCATTTTCAATTATTTCTCAATAAATTATTTCTAATTCACAAAATGCTGCAATTGAATGGAGTACTGTACTGAAAGATTTATTCAAATCTGTAATACAAACTAAACGACATTCTCGGTAAAATAACTTAATCAAGGTGTTAAATCTTGGTGGCTCAGATAGCGTGAACTTATTTAGATTGTGATGTCAGTTTAGGTTATAAGAATTACCTTTAAACTAACCTCGCATCTGCTGTAAATTAAAGTTATCTTAGAAGGTATGCCAGATATATTGATTCTAATAATAAAATAAATTATTCGACTTACATTTTGTTACTAAACAAAAGGATTCCCAGCAATTTTTCCCAGATTCCCAGTATTATTGAATTATATTATGGGATGTAACCCATAACTATACAATCTCACTATAATAAAAACAAATAAGTTTACAAAATAAAAATTATTTGAATATTTCCATCGCAGCCCTTTGACATCGGCCAAAATTGACTCCATTAGTAGGACATCAAAAGCCATATGGCCACTAAGCACTGATTCAATTCACGTAGAATGGTTGGTCTATTTCTAAGCGTTTTAGTGTCATCGTTAATAGAGTTAATTTAGTTCACATTTGACAGTTTGTCGCTAGGAAAACTTTTACTGTAAAACAAGCGGTTTTAATATACAGTTTTACTTGGTTAATTAAGCACTTCGGTAATTCAATATTTTCTAAGGATGAGTTTTCGTCCTTCGTAATAATAAATAATTTTATTTTTTTGGAATAGTGAAATATGTAATAATAATTAATATGTAATACTTTGATGTTACGCCCTGTTTTATTGAAAACATAATTAAAGTAAAGATATAATGAAAATTGACAGGAAGAAAAACTGTTTTGAATTCAAAATAAAAGCAGAGAGAAACGTCGAAAAATATTCAAAACAATTATTACATACTTCACTACCCCAAGAAATTTTATAAAATATTAGAAAATTTAACTGTGTTAAGTTGATCATTGTATTCTCGTGTTTCTCTCAATTAAATCACTCTAATTGCCGGTTTTATAATGAACTCTTAAAATCACTTTTATGTAAAGTTTACTTTACAAAAAAATTTACTTTGAAAATACTTGACTCACTCTTGCTCCATAAAACTTCTTAAAAGTCCTGTCCACAAAAGTCTCTTTGACCAGTTATAAAGGTCGGAAAGCGTGATTATATTTTTTATAAAATGCACTTTCCCTATAAGGATGCTTTTAAGAGTTCATTATAGAAATGATCCACTTTAATTTTTAAAATTGTATAAGCAATTAATTTTGAGAACTGCCCAACTATAAATCAATGATAATAAAACCACAGCTTATCGATTTTCTTTTGTGAAAATGTATAGGTATTTATATTATTTAACAAATTTTATTTCATTTTCTGAATTAATCTTCATTTGACTGCCTGACTGTTGTTATGCAAATAAAATTTTTTTTGGGTCTGTAAATTATGTACTTCAAAAAATTTCTTTAACTTTTAGGGTATCGGTCTTTACGTCACATAAAATGATTTATTATAAAACTTGATGGGCCAATTATTGACGCTTTATTGATGCAAATTTAATAATAGTCAATGCTTTCTATAAGTTAATGACTTTTAAAATTAAAGCTTTTATATATTTTTATCCAACAAGTCTTAAGTGAAAAACGATTTTTAATAATTTATTATGTAAAAATAATAAATAATAATTTCGTCCTTAAGGAATATTGTCATAAGACTTACTTTGCTCTGTATTATATTACTCAATGTTATTTTACACAAATTGATTTTTTTATATTATTATGGAAATTTACTGGTAGTAAAAATAGAAATTAAATCAATTAAAAAAATTGGAAATGATTGTATGGTAAATACGTAAAACTATTCATAAATTTGTTATTTTGGTATCTAATGATAAATTAATGTTGATGTATGACGTGGCTAGCAAAAAGAAAATAATATATCGTTTTAATGTTACTACGACCCTTACAAAATAAAATTTTATTTTGAAACATTTCTTACGAAAACTTATTTTTTGTTTGATTTCAGAATGCCCTGGAACCGACATGTGCAAACTTCGTGCATACTGCTGATTTGGTTGTATACGAGCAACGCTATTTGTCCGTCCAATTGTTTCTGTGGTTTGGACAACATAGGTCGTAGAATTGTATCTTGTCCTAAGGGAGGAATGATAGATCATCTGCCAGTAGAAGATATGGATGTTAGCATGGAAATAATGGATATATCAGCTCCCGAAAATAACTGGAATATTCTTGCGATTACCTCAGTGTTTCAAAAATTTAAAATGTTACAAGAAGTTCACTTAACGAGATCGAACATTCTCCAAATTGGTATGCATACCTTTTGGGGCGTACCAACTTTAAAAGTGTTAGACTTGGTGTGTAATAATATATCGTCAGTTTTTGACCACAATTTTCGAGGATTGTTAAATCTTGAAGAATTATATTTAGATGATAACATAATTGAACGATTGCAAACCGGTGTGTTTAAACATTTAACGGAATTACGAATTTTGACATTACAACGGAATCGATTAGAAGAACTTGTGCCTAGATTATTTTTAAAACTTGGTAAATTACAAGTGCTAAAACTTAATGGTAATAAAATTCTAGAACTTGTGCCTGAATTATTTAAAGATATATTGGTAAGCACTTTATTAATTTTTTAATCAAAAAAAAATTTATATATTGTTTATTTGTACAGCAAAATATTTTAATCTAGTTAAAAAGTTTGGTAGAAATAAAATTTTTGTAATTAACGCAATAAAAAACTTAATAAAAACCGCGTTTTTATCATTAAAGCGGTAAGTTAATTTAAGATTAAATTTGAAATTTTTCCATGGGGTGATTATGTGATATACACACGCATATTATATTTAATGTCCTAATTTTATTTTAACTTGACAAACAAACCACCTTCCGTTTAACAAAATTTTTTAATGCTTATAACTTATCGTCGATGTAAATGTTAATTCTACAGAGTGGACCGCAGTTAACTAAATAGGCAGTTACTTTCATTTCTAAAAACAGTTGTTAACATTTAATAATTACTAATCAACTAGTCAACTAGTGGATCGTTGCAACTCGCCAGTAGATAATTCGATCGAGATTTCCTAAGTGACGAACATTTCATGAAGGTAACTTCGCTCAAAAAGCAATTTGTTTAATTTCTTTGATCTTCAATTGGATTCAAGTTACAAGTCAACCAAGTTACAAATATCGAAGGTCACATAAGCTGAAGCTTATAATGTTTCGTGTGAAACTTAGAAACCCTTATCCTCTATCTAACAAACTCTCACTTAGCGGTTAAAAAATTTTTAAATAAATTATTACACACATTAAGTACATGCAGGTATAAGTCTGTTTCGTACCGGTTTTTCCTCAGTTTTTTTATATTTTTTAATTCATAAGCAAATCGTGATTTTCAAAGATAATTGGGTTTTCGATTGCTAATTCTGCAAAATATTCGATTGTCTACAATATTATTTGGACTTATGGAAAAGTAGTGAGTGCTTCAGTTTTGCATTTTAAAGATTTACTAAAAACAGTCAATGAAGATCGAGTCGAGCTTCGCGTTTAAAAAATCTCTAATAACATTATTAAAAATAAATAGTAGGTATAATAGTACTTTTCATCACAAGGACGTAAAACGCGATTTTTCGTTCGAGGGGAGCGGGGGTTCCGAGGCGGAGCGTAGCGCAGCCGAGGAACCCGAACGCTCCCGAGGTGAAAAAGTAGCAGTTTTACGGTTCCGTGTGATGACAAGAACTTTTCGTTAGCCGTCAATGTGCGTAATATTTGCAGGAGGAACAATGAAGCGCCGCGCGACATTAAAAAAGCTACCGTGTTAGTGTTTACTAAGGAACACGTGCAGCAATTTGTCTCGACGCCGACGGCGCCAAATAAGTAACTATTATTATATGCTAGCCAAAGTAAGTTACACTATCACGTTCTAAATATTGCATATAGAAAGTAGTATAGAGGGACGTGACTCTATGCTTCTTTCCGTTTCACTGTAAATATTGTAAATAGAAAGTACTATAGAGGGACGTGTCTCTATAATACTTTCCTTTTGAACATATTTTGTACTTATTTTGTACATAATACAATAGAAACTTATGCTTTTATACCATTTTTATTGGTTTTTTCCTGCAAATATCGACGAAAACATACTCTTTTCGTACCTCAAAACGTACACGAAAAGTGCTCAAATACGTCCGGCGTAACGAAAAATTAATTTTAAACAAAATTGTAATAAGTTGAACAACAAATTTGTTCTTCTTCTGAATTTATACAAGAAATATATTTTAAAGTGGAACTAAATTTTTATTACAAGTAATTTTTAACCAGGAAATGCATTTCAGTTTGGAAAAGAAATCCAATTTTGTGAATGCAATCTTATACCAAACTGCTTGTCAATATACATTTGGAATCTATCGATGTGAGGTAAAATTCTAACATGAAACTCGGGATAAATGCTCTCACTGACTCAGTCCTGCTCACTGACCATATATAATACTAATATGATATATGATAAGTAATATAGAATCAATAGTTTCACGTAAAATTCTAACCAGTGCACAAACAGATTGGAAGTTATTTAACTTTAACAATGATTTAACTAAACTTTGAACATAATATTATAAAAATTGTTTTTCACAAGAGGAAAACCAAAATTATAGCAGTAAAATTTTACGTTACTGGCAGTTTCTGTATTTTATATAAATATGTGGTAGCAAACAAACTCAACATAATTATTGTCGATATATCACAATACGTTCCATTAATTTTGTTGCTCTCTTAAAATTATTAACATGCAAACAGAATATAAATAATTTTAGTTGTTAGATAATAAATTTTACTAATAAAATACCATATAAATTTACCTACATAATATTTTTTATATTGAAACCTTTTTCAAAAAGTTTACAGTTCTCTTAGATGTAAGGGATATTACAAGCCTTTTCAATTATCAGAGGTAAATTAAGTTTATAAACCGAAAACCACTACAAAGGGTTCCATTTTTAAAATTAAAGTTTAAAGTGCGGCCAAAATTTCCAGATGAAACCGCCGAACTACGATTTCAATAATTAAGTGAAACTAATGATCTCGATTTCAATTAATTGATATTTACCTCTAAATTTAACTGTTGTAAAATTGTTGGAAATAGTCACATATTAATCGGTAGTATCAGAAATCGTTAACTTTTCTTTTAATCATTTAATATTAATAGATTGCTGATAAAATTAATTGTGACACGTTTTATGCGGAGGATTTTGTAGTCACGCTATGGTGAGAACTTTTAATAAATAAATCAAACGAACTTATCATAAATGACGCTTGATCTTGATTATTTTTGTTCCTCGTGAAATACTAAATAATAATAATATTGTATATGTTTAAATGGAAATTTAACAGATTGACGCATAATTTCTAATAATACACGAATATACACCACAATATTTAGATCTATGAACTTCACTGTTCTGTGGGACCTACATATTTTATCTATCTGCTAATGATTTCTGATCTTACATTGTAGTAGGGAATTCGTTCTTCCAGGATTTCTTCATGGATTTCAAATGTTGGATGTTATAAAATCAGCGACAGAAATATTCTATTCTTTTGGGAATCTTGTTTTCAACTTCTGTAGGGGTAACTATTCCAATATAAAGCTTGATAATTGGGAGGGTCTAAACCAATTGGCTAGTTCTACAACTAATGCCTGTTTTCACCAACAATTTATTTAAGAATTTCCTAGTAAAGAATTACTTAGCTAGGATTCCATAAGTAATTCTTTATTAGGAAATTCTTAAATAAATTGTTGGTGAAAACGGGCATAAGAGAGTCGCAAGTCTGAGAGTAAGATTTTTTTAAGACTTTGAAGTGTTCAGTGGCTCTAAATTGTCGAAGACTATGATAGGGTCTTAACAAACTCCATATTTTGGGATGTAGAATATAAATCCCTTTAAAAAACCTTCCGACTATCTGGCCTTCTAACACGTTTTGTCTGTCATTTGAGATGTTCTAGAACTTTGTGAATGAGGAGTACCAAAGGAAGCATCTTTTCAAAAAAATGTAAGAGAAATTCTAGGAGCAATGGGACAGTTCCAGAGAAAACATTCACAAAACTGCCACCAAACTTGTAATCCAGAACTATATTGACGAATTGTACATGGACTTAATGTGGTTGAACAGATTCTAATCGCTGATTCTGGGATGCTTCTGGATCGTAATCTTTAGATGACAAGATTCTAACTACCAGAGTAAGTGACTTCCATAGAGGATGTGGTGTCATGCCGACAAAAAAATCTACAATTGAGTTCAGAAAGATTGGCTTTGTAGTAGGACTTGAAAGAAGGACACCAATGCTATATTGGTCAGTAGAGAACAACGACAATTCATTTGGCATGATTATAGGTAACTTTATGAAGTACGTTAAGAATAACAACAAACTGCGGGAAGACAGAAGTAAAAGTTGTTCCAATTAATAACGAATGCATCTACCATTAAGCAGTCTGGACCTGTAAACCCCGATATAAAAATACCAAATTCGGTATTAGTTCTGATATTAGGTGAATATATGGAAAACAAGGGTCGAATTTCAAGTTGTCAGAAGATCTTATCAAAGAAGGGTTTAAGAACATATTTTGCATCGAAATCTCGAATCACCTGAGCAATTCGAAATCCTCCGCACACCTACTTAGACTGGTAAGTTTGCGTGTGTGTGTAACCCTGATGGAAATACTAGCTCTATGATAATTCGGAGGCTAGGTTAAGATTCGGATAGCAACTTCTCGAGGTAAATAAAACCAGGTCGGAAAACAATCGTTACGTTTATTGAATACTGACACTGGCACACAGAAAAAAGCATCCGTCGAAATATTAAACTTAAACAAGGTCAAATGGCTTAAGAAGGTACGTGGAAGTACTTGAGCAGACCTTGAACGTTCCAAACGAATAAGATCTCCTGATATACGGTTGCTTATCAGGAAATTGGTGATGTAGGCATCAATGATACCAATCAAGCCAAGGTCATTAACCAAATGTGGGACCCAGAAAGTTACGGTTTGGATACCTAAAACACCAAAGCATAGGAACAAAGAAAACACTGTACAGCCCTTCGAGGTCCATGTTGAAAATCGTAGTAATTTCGATAGTAAATAACAGATGCCTTTTTCCTAATTTTAGCGGTATTAATTTTAGCGGTATACCAGCAGTCTGGCGTAAATCAAACACGGATAGACTAAAAAGCGGGAAACCGCGGTTCTAATCCTGATTGCGTCGGATATGTGCTGTGATCTAAAAAATCCAAAATCGATCTGTAGACTATGGGGAAGGCAACGGGAAACCACCCCAATTACATTTGCCTAGTAAAGTCTTCTTGGCTTAGCCAGGAGGATCGCTAATATCCGAAATCGGATAGGCACCTGAATAAGAAGCGGTATTAAACTGAACGTAAATCAAAAAAGCGCTAGAAACGGCATCCTAACACTAACCAATTGCTCTTTAAAAATGACTTTAGTGCACAACGAAACCGCTATTCCCCATAGGCGCAGCATACGAATAAAAGGAGTAAAATCCATAGGCGTGCGAAGCAATGTCAAATGACGATTTTACTTTACAATTTCACTAAACGTAGAGTGTATTTTATCCTTAGTGACTGCGGTAGTGAGCAGTTAATGTGGAGGCAGAACGCGTGACACCCAATTCCACCAATTGACACAAACATAAACTGAATATAAACCGAAATGACGAATATTCGTCTCTACGTCGCAGTCACTATACTGAAAAAACTAGCTCTACCATTGACAAATATCCAGCGTGAGATTAATTAAAATATGAAATTGTTTACTCCCGACCCAATTAATTTAAGCTAATGTACCTAATAGTGTTATTAATATGACATAAGGAGTTTTTTCCTCTATCTTTGAACATGTTATTAACTCCAACCAAAACAACTAATAAAATCCTGCGAACCACCACCACTACGTACAACTTTTTCTACTCCTTCCTTCTAACTCCTCTTTAAGCACCAACACCGCTGCAGCTTCCTGCAAATCCTTAAAATGTACTCCGCACCAGTCATTCGGAAAGAAAAATAGCATTTAGAAGATCATTACAGGATTACCACTGTTTATGAACAATAAACAAATTATGCTTGCCAATAAAGGAGATTTAATTTTCGTAATTAATTATTAGATTACAGAAATATGATCTTAAAAAAGAAATTTTTTCAAGAATAAAGTGTGTTTTTATGTGAAATATAAATTAAACAAAAACTTAACTTCGTTAATTATGTTCGTTAATTCGTTCGTTAATATTCGTTAGTTCGTTAATTATGGAACACAAATGTTGCTGGGTTTATTTTATTGTTTACAAAACAATTATAATTTTTACTAATTTTCTCGAGTTATTAAGTAAATTTACTGCTAATAGTCACCGTTACTCTGTTATTACCACAGCGTGGAGTATAATGAAGAATTTCCGTCTTATTCTGTAGTCTGAGTAAACTGTAATATACTTGAACATTGCTAATTACCGTGCTACCCAGGAAACGTTGGTGCTAGGTCATCATAACCTAACCAATCTACTAAGATATTTTCGTTATAATAAACGATGTTGCTTATGTAGGATTAAGTGTGCGATGACGTAACACCGACGTTTCTTGGCAAGCATAGTATAATATAAGTAAAGGGTTTCCCAATAAGGACCATATGTTTTTAAAACCTTGTGGAAACCCATAATTCAAATTCAAATTATTTGGCGCCAGCACCTCTCAGGTTGGCAATCCGTATAAGGAGAACACCGCACAACCACGAGGAATATAACCCCCAGTTCCAGACCAGTTCTCAACAAGTTCTCAACCAGTACTCAACCAGCATACATCAAGTTCGCACCACGGTCATACCGGTCATAGTGGATCCATCGCACACTATGTATCTACGTTCGTATGTATCAGGCATTCAACTGTTGTATTGTTATTTGTTAATTACTGTTAGAACCCGTTCTCGTTATTGTTATTGTTCGTTATTGTTATTTTGTTAAATACATTATTAACAAAAGATGAGTGGAGATTTGTTCGTTGTCAACTCACCGACAACATAACCTAATACCCACAACCTCATAACAAACATACATATTGAAAATGGTAGAAATGTCACTAGCAGTCGTTTGTGTTTAGTATAGTTTGACAATTCATCACTATGGAGTTATTGGGAGAAAAGAAGAAAAGGGAGAAAAGAAAAAAGTTTGAAGAGTCTGTAATCTCTAGAAATGGAACTGTTAATTGACTTCCAAGATGTTGTGATTTAACACCTTTGGATTTAATTTTAGTGCGGAGATTTGAAGTCGTTGGCGTATACCAACAATGCTCGAAACATCGAACGAATGAAATTACACCTGATTTATTGCAAAAGTCACTGAAAATTGGGTTCATCGAATTCGAACCGAGGTGGACATTTGAATGAAATGTTATTCAAAACATAATTGCCATAAGTTGTACTTTATACTAAAAAAAAATTTAAATTTTTATCTCCAATATTTTAGTTAATTTTAAAAACATCGTCCTTATTGGGAAACCCTTTACATACTTATAGCCAGTGTGGTTTTTACTTACATTGCATACTTATTTGGGTATTGTATAGTATCTACATAAGCAATGGTGCATATTATAGACAAATTCCATTTAGTCATCAATTATTAACATTTTAGATTGGTGCAGAGTGCATTGCGATTTTAGCAAAAAAAAATGCAAACATTTAATTAGTAAACTTTGTTCATTAGGTATACAGAATAGTGATCATTACCTTGTACCAATTGAGCTGTGTGTATACATACAAATATATTTTAAATGGAATAATTGAAGTACCTCATTAAGTTGTAAACTGTTGAAACGGAAAGAAAAATTTGAATGAAAGACATCATTAAAATTTATGTTCATATCAAAAATTCTCACTCGAAAGTTTAAAAAGTTTGCGTATGAATATAATTCATATTTTGTGATATACTGTAATTTATGCCATAATTCTTTTTACAGGAATTGAGGACGCTGGAGTGCAGATCATGTGGATTAACAAGAATTAATACTCAAATCTATCACCTTCTGCCTTATTTAACTCACTTAGACTTGGGTAATAATCGAATACAATTCATCGCTGCCGACGAGTTTCAAGATCTGCGTAGAATTCATTCAATAAGATTGGATGGTAATTTACTGCCAGTGGTTCTCGAAAAAACTTTTATTAATCAAGTGGAATTGCGAACTTTGTGTTTAGCTAGAAATCGTCTAGCAAAAATAACCAACACTGCCTTTTTAAACCTTACTAATTTGTACGAACTCGACATAAGTTATAATAAATTAAATCGTGTAGAAGGTGTAGCATTTCAGCCGTTAGTGGAATCGTTAAAAAAACTTATAATGAGTGGTAACCAATTTTCGACAGATATATTGAGTATAGTTCTGCATACAACAATAAAACTTCGCGAACTTCACATAGCGGATATGAGAATTAGTGAGCTCCCTTTTGGCATACTTACCGATAATTTAAAAGCTGTAAATTTATCGGGGAATAACTTAACGACACTCGAGGTGCAAGCATTGCCTCACCAACTTGTTGAGTTAGACATTTCTAGAAATAAATTCCGAGGATTAGATGAACGAGTCGTTCTTAGGTTAGAGCAACTACGACACCTCAAACTGCAAAATAATTCGTGGAGTTGCGATTTATGCCACATGAAACCCATGATCCTCAGTGTTGCAAATAAAAGCGGTGCTTTCCAAAACGTTACTTGCACGTCTCCTCCGCGATTAAAAGGTCTAGCTTTAAAGTTTATACAGGTTGTTAATTTTACGGATTGTAAATCGGAAGTGGATGTTGAAAAAAGTGATCTTTATTTATTCGTCGAAAACAATTCGGTTCTTATAATCGGGGGTGCGGGATTGTTTTTATTTCTTATTGCCTGTATAACTTTTGTGGTATATTCTTGTTTGCAGAGAAAAGTAAATAACGCGATAGAAGAAGAAAAACGAAACGCCGAAAGGGAAGCCACACTTGAAAACCCAGCGGCTATCTTTGGGGACAAGGGCGAGATTAGTTTTAAGTTTGCATTGGATTTGACGGAAAGAAAAGTATCTGTTTCTACTATTGACGAGATCAAAAAAGATACTCAACTTCATACACTTCCCAACGGTACTGGTATTGGAATTTGAAGTTTGAATAGATTAGATTTGTCCGCAGGGTTATAATAAAAGATCTTACGCTTCGGGAAAGCTGTTACGAACCGCTACAAAGTGTTAACTACGGTTCGGTTTACATCATGTTAGCTTTGTAACGTCGTTGGTCGCTATCGTTTTGATAAAGTGATAAAGTCTCATCTAAAATTTTGTAAAAATAAATTTTACACAGGAAATCTTTTATAAACTTGAAAACATTTTCTAATTAACTTTTTTTAACAAGAGCTTGCATCAATCGGTATCGATTTCTTGGTATACAAACAAAAATTGTTTTCTTTTTTTGTAAATTAAATTGAAATTACAAATAAACCAAATTCGTTTTGTGTTACTTGGTTACAACAAACGAGGCAAAATAAGCGCACATATCGTCAAGATTAAATTTGTAAATTTCAGACACACCAATAATCATATCAATCAGAAAAGCGTTAAGAAGCATTAGTGAAGAATAGTGCCTGAATTATTGCAATACTAATATTAAGTATGGATAAACTTTTTGATATTTTATAACACAATGAACTAACGATTAATGTAGATTTAATAAAATGATCACTGCAGATTTGAAAAAATGTAAGTGTATAATAAAATTGTCTATTAAAAAGTTGTAATTTTATTTTTTTGAACTCAAGTCAAAGTATTATTTGCAAACACCTCGTATTTTCAAAAACTTTAACTTTTCACTATTGAATTAATTTTCATAAAATTAATATTGCAACAATTCCAATACAATTTCAATTGAATTTATCAAATAAAGTCTTAAACGCTGAATTAATAATATTGAAATTTGGTTATCTATTTTCAGTTAACTCCCGACTGGATCATTTTTTATTAGTTTTATATTGTGACATCAATTTGATCAGCAAAGTTAAAAATTAAAAAACTTGATAATAGTTAATTAAAATTTTTATGGGACCAGTTTATTAATTTCAAGTAAACGATACTTTGCTCTTAGGCGACTAAATTTTGTAAATTTTGTGAATAATAATTTTTGTTGTAAGCGTTAAATTTATGTACTACATTATTCTATTAAAAGATGTTAATATAATAATTTGAGTTTGACTTCAGAGTTTGGAAAGCAGAAGATGCCCGGGTTTTACTATTATTTAGGAACCACGTGATGATTTATTATGTGGTACTAGTACTAACGGATTTTCCTAAGTTTTAATTACATAATTAAAACAGTATTTAAAATGCAAAACATTACATGGAGTCTATATTTTGCATCAAGTTTAGGCAAGACACATTACCAAAA